>OW626791.1:16546898-19046898 GCA_939628115.1 Tribolium freemani | reverse complement strand
TGTTTTTGCTGGAAACACTCCCTTTAGATCTACCCCCATTGAAACGCTTAACGGCCTTATTTTTTTGCTGGGAAATGTCACGCTTTGCCCGTTTTTAGGTCGACGCACTAATGCTGAACCGATCTCGTAAATAGCCTTTCCTAAATTGTCCCTGTAATGCGGATAATCACGTTCATATCTATCTATTATGGCCGACGGGGGCTAGATATCAATTATTTGTCAATCAATAACCGGAACACGTTATTTAATCATTCGGAGGTACACTATCGCGACCATCATAAATTTCAACTCGCTTTTACTGCCTACGGCCCGCTTTCCATACCCCCTTCATTAACCGGGAATAGGAACTCGGGCTTTATTTTTGTTTTTATGGGCCTCGAGACCGTCCTCACGCAAGAAACTCTGATCTATTCACATCGTTCCGTTGTCCCTTTTGTCTCGCTTCTATCAATAAATTGTGATGCCGCATCGGAAATCACGAGTGCCGACGCCAAATACTCACCAGAGATGATGAACAAGGCATGAGAGCGAAATCAATGGACGTTTTTAGGCCAAGTCGAACCCAGAAAATCATCCACGAAATGAAATTTTTACAGAGATTCCTGCTGGTTTTGATATTTAACCGACAATTGATTTTTGATATACGGCACGCTTGCACTGACTTATTGCGATAATCTCCAGTTATTTGTTGCTTTTCGACGTGTTCTGGCACCATTATTTTACAAAAGTTGAATTAGCATGATTTATAATATTCCTGTTAAAACAGTTTATCATACATTTAGCGGTTGTAAATTAAAATGATCCTGTTTAATCAATTCCTGTTTCTGCATAATTTGTTTACGATTTAAAAACTTTTAGTATTTTTACACAAATTTCAAAATATCAACTAGGTAATATTATAATATTATGAAATTTGTAAATGCCGGTTTTATTAAATGTAACTGGACGTTATTAGGTCTTTTATGAAAAATTAATCGTTTTACCTTGATTGAATATTGAATGGTTATTATTGGTTGTTTACCATTATTGTAGAGTAATTAAAATCATCAACAATACACAGACTCACATTTTTGAGTGTTTGAAAAATTTATAAAAGTTTTTTCCATAACCTGGCTACACAAAAATAAATAGCGTATATCCAAAATCTTTTTTTACTTCACAAAAATCAATCCAGCCTAATTTAAGATATTTAACACTCTTAAAAATAAGCTTTTGAATGGTATTTAAAGCAACCTTTGCCAAATATTTTTATAACAAAGCAGTTCAACAAAGGCAGCTATTTTTACTGTAAGTGTGCTTCATACACATGGATTTTTCATGTATTCTTGTTTTTATATAATGAGTGAAATTTTATCCTGTGCCTCTTAAAAAATGAAGAAATTGTTTTTTAAAATTTTTCAGTGTTTGTATATTTTCTTTTAGGTGGAATAATATTTTTTTTATTTAAGCGGAGCATTTGAAATGTCCCAATTGTTTCGAAATGATAGACAAAACTACACAACAAAATCTTAAGAATTAACAAAGTGTATTTTGGTAATGGATTTTTTAAGCTAAAAGCTCATTTGTTTTGTTCTTGTAAATGTAAAATATTTCATATATTCTCTTGAAAATATTGCATAATTTTTATTAGCACTTTGGAAGGAAGTTATTTACAGAAATGCAAACGTTTACGTTGTATTTTCCTATTTTATAAAACCTCGTAAAAATAAATATCGATTGTAGTTGGGTATTACGGTTTATTAAGTCAGGCAGAGATTAAAGTTTTTTCATAAATAATTTTCTATTTTATATTATAATTTAGAGAAATGAAAAACTGTATTATCTGTTGATCTTGTGAATAAGAGTGGTTTTTCTTTATGGGATTTCGTTATGTTGGAAGTTGCTTTGCGACAATGTTTCTGTCTCTATTGCTACGTATTTTATTAGTTTTGAAGTTTTTCCAATCACTTGTAGCTTACAGTTAGATATAATTGCCACAGACTCCCTTGTGACTTCATTTTGAGTTTCTTGTGTCTTGTTGGAGTCTGTAAACGCGCCAGTCGTTGGAGTAAATTTTTCAATTTATTTGTATCCGTTTTATGGTGTCTGTTGAAATTCCGTTTTGTAAAAATGGCGGAGGCGCCGGGATTCCGCGTCATAAACCGTCCACAATATTTTTCCGGCGCGATTTTTTCTCGTAGTTGAATTTTTAAAATCCGCACCGACTTGCCTACAATTCAAGTGGATTTTCGAGCTCGTTCCCGTTCAGACGTCAGTTTAGTCCGTAGGAAAAAGTGACGTAACTTGTTTTATGAGCCGCGGTGTAAAATCTTCGGTGTGAATAAGCCGATTTCCGTAATGTTTGAGACAAAGTTTTCCTCTTCTTTCGTTCAATCGAGTTGAAAAACTTCCAACAAGTTTATTTATGTATCGAATTTGTTTGTCGATTTACGTGGATAAAAAATATAATAAATAAATGAGTCGTGCCGCATCTGGCGCCGTGATTCCTCGACTCGTGCGAGATTTATTTTAAGCCCCTTTTCCACGTATAAACCTAAAATTCTTAACACAAATTGAAAACTGTAGAAATGTTCCGGGCGTGTACGTGAGGTTTCCCTATATTATACAGGAAACGGAAAGGAAAGCCAACTATCAATCACTGTCCAGAAGAGCCTTCTTAACCTCGGCACTGTGTTTGTGTGATCCTTTTTTATCCTGTCGACCCTCGGGCAACACTTATACAGACCGCCCCGAAATGGAACAGAAAAAAACGTGTACAACACAGCTGCGAATAATTTTCTTCCAGTCAACTGGGTAAAACGCTCGCTGAAAATTTTCACGAATTAATTAAGAGAGAGGTTTAATCGGTCTCGATGACACTTTTACATGGCGAAGGCCACACGTCCACCATTAGCTCCTCTCTAATTTTGTTATCGCACGCCTTTCACAAGGGAGTGAAAGAGACGCAACACCACGATTTAAATCTAGTGCCTTTTTGCCCTCTTACCACTAAATTTATATAAACTTACGTGAGCGGCAACACTAGCGCCGCATTAATATGCGACACTCGATTTAACCCACGTCACCTTTGCCCCAGCGCGCTTTATTTTCTTTCTAAACCGGAAACTTTTAATTAATCGGACATGATAAGGCCAAAGCTGGATCAACATGCGACTCGCAGCAGCTCACCACGAACTAAATTAAATAAAAGAAGGGAAAAAGGACCCGAAATGTACTTTATAGTGTTTCAA
Source organism: Tribolium freemani (assembly GCA_939628115.1). Classification (NCBI taxonomy): domain Eukaryota; kingdom Metazoa; phylum Arthropoda; class Insecta; order Coleoptera; family Tenebrionidae; genus Tribolium; species Tribolium freemani. The sequence goes on along the minus strand of OW626791.1, from coordinate 19,043,668 downwards.
ATTGTATTTAAATAAATTAACAATAAATTACTTCGTTCTCACTTATGAAAATTTAACCCTCAAATCCGGGAGAGAGGATCCACGATTTTTAAGGGCCTGTTATCAGCGTGTTTGAGGGCCGGTAAAGCTTTATTGATCGTCCCGAATAAGATTCTGATCTAATTTGAAGTCTGACGTAAAAATAGCGGACCTTCGTCCAGCATCCGTCCAAATTTGTCGTCGTAGCCCATCAATAATTCTGTCTTTTTACGATAGTTTGCAAAAGCTTACGATCCAGTTGTAAAGGCGATATCCTCGCTGATATTTTTGAGTTAAGTTTAGTGTTTCTCCAAAGCCATTATCTGGCTGGACATGTGACCGAGAAACACAGTGAGAAGTTTTTTCTCGCGCCGAAATCGTTAACGCTTCTTGCAAAACGAAATAACTCACGAGACCGGTCATTTTTCACACGCTTTTCCTTCAAAAACTGGACACTGACAGAACACTTCAAACGCCCCCGGCCAAATTTATTATTGTAAGAAAATTATTAATAAAAGCACGAACGTCGACGAAAGGACCCTTCCAAAACATGATATTGCTTGTGTGAAAACACTCTCCGGTTTTACACTTCCTTTGAACGGAATACGGGTTCGCAGGCGTCGTGTACAATGGCTTGTATATCATTTTCGACGTGACTTAAATTGAAAACTTTGCTACGACAGGTGTGAAATTAACGGCAGGCCCTAACGAAGGGCCATAATAACCCTAGTGAAGTTTAAAGACGTCGTTAAGGGCCGTGCTTGAGTTTTTTAGCAGCCTAAAAATTAATTCGATAGTCGTAACTGTTATCAAGTTGCCATTAACATTTTCTCCCCTTCGACATTATTAAATATTGAATATTTGACTCTTCCCTTTCATGCAACGTTCTAATGGATTTTAAGTTGTTTTACTTACGTGTTAAGTTCAAGATCCAGGCGAAACTTGTGGTTGAAGGCTTTGAGGAGAAGCGAGGTACGATGGAAGTGTTTGCCGGTCTGAAACAATAACATACCTGTTTTAAGCGCAGCTCGATTTTTTGCTTGAAATAATTGAGGATCTGTTTGTGTGTACCTTGTGGTAAATGTCTACAACTTTGTAGATAAGACGTATTTGCATATCTATGGCGAAATAAGCAGACATGGGATAATGAGGAATAATTAGACCATCAAGAATATTAATAACAGTTTCCAAGTTTAATACAACTAATAACACAATAGTTGGAACTGGGTCTTGTAGCTATTATTGTTTTAAAGCATTAAGGCCGTTCCGAAGTCATTATTCCATCAAGGCTGTGGAGAATTAATCAAAGCCAAAAAATGGTGAATGCGCCGGGTCAGGCTTTCATTAAAAAATTAGTACTGAAAAAATTCACCAGCTATCAGTGGCATTTTCGAATGCCTCCTTGCGTAATAGATTCAAATCAGAGGCAGCACCCGCCGTAACACGTCTGATAAAACTTTTATAGACAATATAAGAGACGTTACGTTATTTTTATGACAAGATACTACATTCATTGTTACAGACTCATATTTATTCATGACCAAATCGGAATAATGTATCTGCATTACAAAGAAGCTATAAATTTTATATTTCTCAATCAAAAAGATTGTCGGAAAATGTATTCCCGGCCATGAGGAAACAACGTCGGCAAAATAATTAAAAAATCAATCAGAGCCGATTATTATTGTTTTAAAACAGTGCGGGTTGCGTGAAGAATAATAAACGAGGACGCGGCTCTGGAGGATTCCGCTCGTCACTCGCTAACTCATTTGTCGACACTTTGACAGCTACATTTTCCCGATAGGCAAACCTTTGGACTATTTATCAAATCCGACCCGACTCATTCTTTCTTTAATGCTTGCCAATGCGCTTTTATACAGTTGAAGTTTGCGCCCCAAAGGATCGAAAAAATTAATTGTGGAACGCAAATGAATAGTTTAATTAACACTTGCGTCTTTGTCCGGGAACGCGGCTCGTTCAGACGATAACAACTTTTTCTCGTTTGGTACAATCGTTACATTCCGCCTCACTAACGGCCCTTAAAGAATAATAAAATTTAGAAAAGTCAAGTGCATGCCTCGCTAGCTCTCAGACGGAATTATTAACCCGACTTTGGCGCAAAAAACGAAAAATAAAATCCCTCCATCAATAACATTCGCGTTGTCTTGTCAAATACAAATTTAATATCCGCCATACAGGAATTGTTTCTTGAGGCGATACATCCAGGACTTGTTGCGTTGGAAAAACTTCACGTCGCAAAAACATAAATTTTCCATCTCGGGACGCCCTTATTAGGATTGAAAGATCATTCTAATGCTTAATTTACTCGAAAATTGAGATAAAAGTGAACGAAATCGGGCCCAAGATTTTTACTTTATTAATCGAATTTCACGGTAATTTCAATGGCGATGGTAGTGTTCTTAAATTCCCATGGAAATATCAAAGGTAACGTGCCAAGCCAACCGAGAGAAGGAGACAGTTCAAAAGACGCACAGATTATTATACGTTTAGGAAATCTGAACTGACCCTCTTAAAAGGCTTAAAATTTACCCGAAATGAAGTAATAAAATTGTAAGCTGAAACTTTTCCAGTGTATGACCAGATTAAGTGAACAGAAAAGGGAGAATGGGAGAACGAATTTTAGACTAGATTGGATTTAATGAATTTAACGTGTTTGACCCGGCGCATGCACCATTTTTGTATCACGTCTTTTGCGATCTAACCCACCCAAAGTTCGGCATTACCTTGAAATGGCTTCTTCATTACTATATCATTAATGTTTTAGTCTGGTCATAAATTTTAAGCGTTTTACTCGCTTTTGACAGAAGGGATTTGTTATTTTTGGCAGAAAACATGAGTAATGACTTTTATGATCTATTTTTCGTAATGACTAAGTAATAAGAACCTGAGTTCCATCAAACAGGTAATAAAAATAAGTTTCTTCGGTCCGAATTTATGGCTTCAGGTTAGGTTGTCTAATTTATTTATTATACGTTATTTGAGGATAACAAATTTTGTTTTCGTAGTTCACTGAATGAAGTTTAAGTTTACTAAGTCTTAAACACACGTAAAAACTTAAGGACTTAACTTGTTTTAATTTAGCTTGAATTTTCGATTCTAAAAGCAAAAGGATGTGAAACGTTTTCTCTTATTGTTAAAGATGTACTGGTAGTGTAGCTCTAATAGATTGGTGGAAACTTTGAAACTGGAAGGTTTAAGATTTTGTATCAACGTGCTTGAAAACTTCTAAAGGCAACTGCATAATGGTTCTTACTAAACTTCCTTATTTCTTAATGCATTTTAGTAAAAATCAAAATTAAATATTTCTCTCTGTATTGAAGAAAATAGTATATTATGATACGAGTTTTATAAGACGCATTTTGTCGCACGCACGGAATTGTGGCACAACGAGCGCAGCGAGGAGTGTCATAATGGAGTAAGTGCGACAAAATGCCTTATAAACGAGATATCATACACTATTTTTTCTACTTTTGCACCTTTTTTGACAAAAAAATTCAATTTCGAAATTTAGGGAATTTTGTGGCAGTTGACAGCATTTGCGTGGGTCATGAAATTAAATTAATAATGTGGATCGTCATTAGTTTATTGGTAAAATGTATTCTGAAAGTGTCCAAGACGTTTTGCAATGTATCTACCCCTCAACGAATACGGGCTTTTGTGGCAAATACGCGGAATTTGAAAATTGTCCTAAGGAGAATGGAATCTCAAATTACTTACTTGCACTGGCTATTGAAGTCATGTTTGTACACTACTCGAAAGGTGTTCGAAGGGACTACGTATCAGGGATGGTAGAAAAGCCTCTAAAGGTCCGAATTTGATTCATTTGATTAAATTATCACTTGAAACAGGTGACGATTGACACTGACAGTTCTCTCAGATAATTGTCAAAAAACTAGATTGCCATCATTTTCCAACTAAATTACCCTGGTTTTTAGTGTAATTATTATAGCACTCCGTTGGCTATTACGAAACCCAAATGGCGTATCGTAATGACCTCAGTACGAAACAAAAGTAGAAAAACTATTTTATCTACAACTGCGGCATTATAATGTTATTATACAGCGTGTTAGGGAATGGTTTATCATAAATTGAAAGGTAGATAGAGAATGGCAAAACGAATCGATTAAGTAAAATTTTTGTAAATCGAAAATGCATAGTTTTCCCAAAAAATCGTTCTGAAATTAAAGTCCCAAATTTTGAGAGCCGCTGAACTAGAATGATAAAAATTAGCGTAAGTTTTGATATTATTGACAAAACAGTGTAAATTAACTTCTTGGTCCACTCCGTAATTCTTCTATTTCAATTTGTGTTTTGTGATCAAAATTTCTAAAAAAAAAACAAAAAGAAATTCATGCCAGAACTGGGGTTCGAACCTCCCACACAAATACCCATGCCATCTACAATTTTGAAAAATTCTCAAAACGTCCATGCGCCACTGTGTCCACTTTGTTTAAAGAAAAAATTAACCGCTAATAAACTACCATAAACGACACAGTGGCTCTCAACAGGTGAATTGATAAAAATTTTTGAAGAAAGTATGCACTTTTTGGAAAAATGGTATAAAGCTTTTTAACTCGTCTGATCATGACAAAATCACATACGAAATAATGCTAAGCCACTCCCTAACACCCTGTATATGCGCAACTACAGACACATAATGTATCGTGCGTTCATTTAAAAATCTTGGCCCAGTTGGCAGTGCTTTAAATTTGAACATGGGAACAGTGTAACCGGATCCGGCAATAGTTGTTTGCAGTCATTTATCGTTTATGAAATGTCAAAAAGATTTGAGTTAGATATTTTCCCACCCAAATTTTTGATTTTATGGCTGCTTTGGGTCACTGCGCATTTCTGCTGTGGCTATTACTCTGTACTGTGGCCCTTGTTTTAACTTTTACCAGGTTTTTAAGTGAAGTCAAAGGAGATTTTCGCTTGACAATATTGACATTTCGTAATGTCAAATTCTACGCTGGAAAATTAAAAAACAAAAGAAGATTCCACAGCCTCCTGAGCCCAGGTTTTTATTTGAACGCTCGATAGATCATATTACACTGTTGAAATAAGTTCATTTTTATTATTTTTCATAACATTTTGTGGATTTTTCCGATGAAGTTAGTTTAGCTGCGTTTTAAATCTTTGGATACACAGCATACCATTTTCTGTATCCATTGTCAGTCAAAATTACTCAAAATTAGCTTTTACGCACAAATATTTTTAGGTATTTTAGGTTTATTTTTAGCTAAAAAATAATAAAAAATTAAACTTAAATAATTTAAATCACGCAGTTGTATAATTTAGTACTTACTTCTAAAGAACTAAGGAATGTTTGAATTTTACGACGTATTTTGTATACAGCGTGTATCAGAACTCGCTCCCCACCGGAAAGGTGCATATAGTTTAGGCAATTCTGAAGCTAAAGTTCCTTTACAAAAAAATTCTAACTCTCTGCGTTTGGGAGATAAGAACGTTTGAAAATAACTAATCACAAAAGACCTTGCTCCGGAGGACTACGGGAACAAAACACGTTGCTAGGAAATCAAAAATATGTGGAACGGACAATAAAAAAGTACACTAGAGTTATTTTTCATTCCTTAGTAACGGATGTACTGTATGCAATACACCTAGGAGAGAGCTTCTGGGATTGGTCACTTTGAAAATCCTATATCTCCCAAACGAAGAATAAAAGACCTACTATTTTTTGCATTTTTGTCATCCCCATTGCTGTTACCACTAACACCTTTCGGGTGGGGAGCGAGTTCTGGTACACGCTGTATTTTCCTTTAAAGTTTACGAAAAAGAACAACTGAATGTACTCGTAGCTACTGAGACAACTTTGTTAGAAATTACTAATTTTTCCAGTTGGGAGACAAAACTTTATCCATTCTTGTTCGATGCTGTTTGATTTAAAACAGAATTTATTTTTATGAAAACAACGATTTTTGAAGCGTATTTATTAATTTTTTGAGTGTCTAGAATAAAATAATATTGTGAATATAGTTTTTTTAATTGTGTTATGTTACATTTATACAAATCACAGTCAACTGTCAAATAATATTGATAGATAATTTGCTGTTTGTGAAATATTAAATTTATGTTGTTATTATTTTGTTTGCAATTTGTGGACGTAGATCGTTTGTCTATTTAGTTTTTTGTGAAAGGGCTGTCAAGTGCGTAAAAATAATTAGCGCTTTCATGAAATTTGAAATAATAAGAAAATTTATTTCCGTCTAAAGAGGAGTTTATAGCCTTAAAAGCACAGTTCAGTTAATGTTAAATATTTTGTTAATGATTAGTGCTTTAATTTTTCCCATAAGGAACAGTTAACGACGGCGCTGAGCACCTTTTAGTGGAGTTTTTCAGTAAGTGAAATATTTTCGCGTGTTTAAATCACTGTCGTTTTTGAGTTGTGATCTAGCTCCGTATGAAAATTCATCGTGAAAAACTCGTTTAACGTTTCCGCAGTTATCTCGGATGCGTTCGGCGTGAAAGCAGTTGAATTATGTGGCTATAGCAGATTTCGATTCAAATTTCCTGTTGCCGTTTGTCTGAGAATAGTCGTTTTCGGAAAGTGGTCGAAAGCGTCTGGAAGATAATTAGACCTATACAAATAGTACGTCCAGTCGAAATTGATTGGATAAAAACGGTAAATGAGTCAGCACTTTTATCGGCTTTAAGGGCTTCAGGGTACATTACACAACGAAATGGGGGACGTCCTGACGTCCTTTTCCTCTTGTTATTTCACCGACGGTTACTCCAACCTTCGGAATTGCGTCAGTTATGAAAACCATCCGAGCTGAAGTTACAGCCAACGTTACACTTGTAACAGTTTTGTTGTTTCGTTCAACAGATGCTCTCGGGTGATGTTTTATTCAATGATTTTAATTTAGCGATTACGCAACAAATCTCTCGTTGCGATTTATTTATAAAATAAATATGATACATATTTATCACGCGAGTGCCACTCAAGCGCCATTCACTTTTAATTAAACGCTGTCCCGATGTCAATTAACGAAGATATACGCAGGGATTACATTTATTGTAATTGTTGGACATAAATCCTGGATTTTTTACGACTCTCCTTCATTACAGCCTGGCATAAGGTATGAGGTGAGGCATGCAAAACATGTGGATGATTCTGAATCTCACCGCAGGCGGCAGCATTGCCACGAGCACCCGTTCCCCTGGTAACCACTTGCTCTTAATTGAAAACCAACCTGATGACGAATCAATAAAGAGAACCAGAGCACCACGCCCAAGTTGACGGCATGCTTTATCTTTGCCTTTTCTTGCGTTTTTTCTAGGTTAGACTTTACTACAGCCGTTCGAAACAACAACGCGCCTTTTTTAAACCTGGAAACTAAGTCTGGTTCGTTTTGCGTGCATCCAGGCCATTATGTAAATTGATATAGTTTACATTATGGATCTGCTACACGTGTTCGCGATAGTAAACAGCGAGGTGTAGGCACCATCCTACATGTATTTCGAGACACGTTAATATGTTCTGTTTGCGCCCTTGCTCTCCCATCAACGTTTTAATTGCTTTATATAACCGAATTGTTACGACGCAAATCACTTACCCATGTTTAAGATGAAGCTTGTTCCAGATAGAAATCTAATTTACAACAGATACGTTTTCTTTTGTTTGTAATGAGAGAGGAGGTGGATATTGAGTCGTGTAACGCGATGATTGATCGTTAAAGTCGCTCAAAAATATCTCAGACGTTGTTTTGTAGATGCGGGGTTTTAGTATGTGGGTCTGAAAGCTCGTTTTAGTCTCTCTTATCGTACGGCTCCTTTGTGTTTTACTCTCACATTTGTATTTACTTGTTCATGAACCACTCTCTGTTATTTTTAGTTAGTTCTCTTAAAATGAGATTCATGTAGCTACAGATTTGCCTTCTCTAAAGTTGATTTAGTTCACGTATGTTTTAATTTTTAGTAATAAAAGTCGTAATCAAATCATTTTGTGCTATTGCGTTAAATGTTATTTTAAATCTCTAAATGGATTTGCAACTGTTAACTCTCGCTGTTCAAAATAAAATCAAACAGAGTTGGCTTAATTAGTTTGCTGGTTTGTTTGAGGAAATTTCGAACTATGCGTCCGTAATTAGATTTAATGCGATTATTGTCAAGGGACTGGAAATGTGTTTGGTGAAAAACTTGCTCCGGCAAAAGAAAGTTTATAACATTTTGAAATATTTCTTAAATCTGGCAATAAATCAAGAATAGTTTGCAAAAACTTTATAAACAGTTTAGTATTTGTCATCTTTTCAAGTCGAAATTCTAAAGTTTCTCATAACAAATTAATGGAGAAATTTTCTGAAGGGGAATGCGATATTGTGTTTAAACCATTTATTACTTACCTCTCTTTTTGTTGCGATGTGAGGTTCAAACATTCTGATACATTTGAGAAACAATTTTTTTACGACATGATGGAATTTCGTAAAAAAATATTTTTTTATGATTATGTTGGGTTTGTTAACAGATTAAACTAGTAGAAGTCATTTTTAAGCATAATCTTTAACCAAAAAAATCCTCAGATTAGATGGAATTTAAATTTTTTTTATTCTTACACTAAAACGATTACATTTTTAACGGTCTTGATAATGATAATGTACTAATAATTTTTTGGAACGTAAATAGTTACTAAGGCAAATTCTGTGTAAATGATTAAAATTGGTTTGTAACAAAAATGGTGGATGCGCCGGGCTAGTGAATAATTTTGTAATTTTATTCTTTACATTATTACCAGAATCAGCTTTTATTTTTCGAAGTTAGTTCTTTAATATAAAATGTGGTGGATTGAGTTCTCGTTTAAAAAATTTCAAACTTAGCAAACAAGAATTGGTTATCAGCTATTTGGCTGCTGCTCGAGAATTTGAATCGTTAAGTATAATTTGCCGTTTCGATTGAAATCGTTGGAATCTGTGAATTCTTGTCGGTCGTGTGATTGAAAATTCGTCAGTTACCTCGCGATCAATTAAAACTTTGATTAGAAATCCTTCGATAATTGTCGGATCGTGTCGTGAAAAGGTTCGAATGGAAACAAATTAAGTCGATCTTCGTAAATAGAAACGGCAGGTTCTCCGGTACCGTTAAGCTCGAGATGAGCTTTCTCGCTTGAAAGGTGTAAAGTTCGATTAAATACTTGCTTGGGTTTGATTGTAACTGAAAAAGCAAACACTTGCGCAATTTATTTCGTCGGCCAGCGGCGGAATTTAATCGCTCATGTGGGGAACCGGCGCGATTAATCTTTTCCTCTCGAAATTTATGGCGACCATCAGAACGGTCGCTGCGAAATCGTTATCCTGAATAGTAATCATTATATTGTGGTGACTGCCGGCCATTGCTCATAATTTTCCTAGTGCTGTTTTTAGACGCGACAAATGAACTCGGCGGGATTTGTTTACCGACAGCGCCTTGTCTTAGGGAAAGGGAGAGTGCGTTTAAAAGGGAGATATTTGCCATCGAAACGCTGTTTACTCAACTTCCTACCATATTCAATCAAAATTCAAGTTTCTAATTTCTGTCGAACTCCGGTCTATTGGAAAAGGATATCTCGGCAGGGATGTCTCCTGTGGCGTTGGGATCGGTCCCTCTGCAGCATTCTTGCGATGAGTTTCAGACGCACAAAGCCGAATCCCAATTTCGAATTATCCTTCAAAAACAAAACGAAAGGAAGACACTAGCGAAATATTACGAACAAATCGAGCCACGAGATGCTACAAGAATCTAATAAATATTTTCTTATAAAATCGAAACGGTCTATTTTTAGTCCCAACTGAAACAACGGAGATCAACATTTGATGATTCGGCTCAACTAGAAGAACGTATCGGCAAATCAATAAATTTGCAAACGTGTAACTCTTGGTAAACAGTTTCGACTCGAAACTTATTCGCTGATTGATTGGGAAATGCACTGAAACTACCAATAAAAGATTTAAAGCTTTTGCTGTTTCAAACTTTTTAATTCCTCCTGGAATTCAAAGTTTTCTCCAAGGATTAAACAATGGCCTTATGCAATCATAGGCAACTTATTTACTACAAATTATTATATTTCAGTTTCGGGTAATTTACACCGATAAGCGGCGCATTCAACTAAAGAATTGTTGCTTTAAAGCGTGTAGGTTCTTACGATACTTCCAGGATCAAATTTTTTGTTTGCTCTTAAACTTTGACGAGTAAAGTACACGACAAGTGTTTGCTTCTCCAATTAAAAAACGAGGTTTGTTTTTTCCAGATTTTTATTTTGATGAAATAAATAAAAAAGCCGAGAATACTTTTAGCAGACTCATCAGTCATCACCGTGCTGTCCTTTCAAAGGTTCTTCTTGATCCAATCGGCCGTTTAATTAATTTAAATCTATCAGAGGTTTATTCAAATTAATTATTTTACGAAATCGGCTTTTAATTGTATTCGATCCGATTAATCGGCTGATCAGTTCAACGGATCATCCCATCAAACGGCCGAATGGGCAAACCTGCTGAAAAGGTTAAAAGGCAGAGTTCATAGTTCAGAACAAAAATGCCTATTGGAGAGATATTGAAAGGGTCACTGATTATCGTGTTACGAGTATCTTCACTCTCCATTTTTAAACTAAATGAATAACTCATATTTCTATTTCCAAACTTTTGTTCTACTACATTTTGTGAGTGAAAACTTGCTAATCGTTCTCAGTTTATCGAGAACCCATAAACTGTTTAATTTAATTTTTATTTGAATGTGTTATTGTTTACTTTTCGGTGTTTTTTGGTTCAATAAAATTAAAAGCATTTGATTGTATGCACATGTATGCATCCAAATGAAAAACGATTTTATTAGTGAAAACTCTTTAGAGATTCGAATAGTTTTAGTCGTTAATTTTGGTTCTAGCATTGGTTTCTTTATCTTAAATAAGATTCATGCTTCCGATTTGAACTCCAAGTTTGCTGAGATAGGTTATCGCAATTCGCTGTTTTTAATCTTTAATTTAGTTTTTAATTTATTCAGCCCTAAATCAGATTTTCCATTTTGGTGTTATCAATGGAAAAAGATCCGATTTGCAAGTTGTATTGCCGAAAGACCTTCACTCAAGCATACATCTCTTTCAGCATCTGAGAATTTCACTGGTTTACCGGCGTGTCCGGAATGTAATATAGAGGATAACTTTTATCGTGCTTTTTTCGTCATGTTGTAAATTGTGTTTTGCAACAATAAAAGTAAATTTCTCGGACGGAGCACCTGTTTTGTCGTCGTTAACGTAACTCGGTCAGCGGGAAGTAAATGCCTGGATCGTGTGTCAGAATCCTTTTTTAATTCATTGGGGAGTAAAGAATTGCGAGATCCGTCCAGGACACGCGATAAATATTTAAATAGAAAAAAGAGTGGAATGGCTGTGGCCCCGTTGAGCCCCAGTCGTCTCTCCCGCTTTAGAGATTAGTGCGTGACGAAGTTTATAAATACTACTAAACGAAAAAGCAATCTATTTCGAGCTGCAATGGAAGATGGCTCTTCATGAAGCCATCCCCAGAGTACGAAATAATCACAAAAGCTGCGACGTTTTATCCCGATATTTCTCGTTTTGTGTGCTTTTTTGCGGATACAACCTATCCAATTTAATTCCGGTTTCGGTTTACACGTGCGAATAGTCTAGGAATTTGTAATAAGCTTAATCGAATCCTCCAGATTCGAGATATTAAGGAGATTTATCAAAACACGAGATTGAAAGCGTCGGTCATTCAACACCTGCTGACATCTCCATGAATATGTATGCCGTGATTTGCCACAAGAGGGGTGTAAACCGGAAGTGTTTTTCTACCGTAATAAAAACCAACATTGAAAAATTCCGCATTCGCAGATTAATTTCCATTTTTTATTTCCTCGCTCGAAATCAGGGTCGTGCAAATGACAATTCCTGAAACACACAGGAACCAATCTTTGATTTTTCAAACGGCCCCAATTTAAGGGCGAAGGGAAGAACAACGCAATGAAAGTTTTGTCTGTATTCTTGGCACGCCATGGGCAGTCTTCTCATTGGTAATCCGTGACGGTCGAGGCATAATCCACTCTCTGATATTGAATTGCCTGCTTGAATTCATTTACGGAATTGGTTGCCTCACGGAGTATTAATTACCACAACAGGTGGCTAAAATTTTCATTTGTCATGAGAATTCCCTTGAGTTGAAGCAGTGAGATTGATGTTATAAGAAATACGTGACAATGTTCCATCCCACGATACCCATGTCACGGCTTTTCGTGACGTTTTTGCACATCATAAATATTAATTACGGAGCGTTTCGCGTTTTAGGATATTAAAGAATATCATTAGAGACATGGGAGTAAATGGCCAAATCTTTATGAATTAGGGCGGAAAGGGATTGCTTTCCACCGGTCGTCAATCAAAAATTGGGCCAGACGATACCAAAGATGAAAGATGTTCAGACATGATTAAAATCTCTAAAGACCTGCTGTTTTCAACTGCCTTGACTTGAAGCTTTGATTCGACAGATTTTTCTTTCAGACTTGTTTGAGATAAACTTCTTAGTTTTTAATGATTTTCGGTATGTTCTACAATAAAAACAATGCGTGATCGTTGGCATTATTGCTAGGAGCACAAATGTTAAAGGCATTAAGTTGTTAATAAAATCAATGTGAGAGAAAATGGAATGTAAACGCTCAAATCAATTTCGGGATGGGGTATGACATTTACAAATTTGATCCTTTGGATTGAATTGTCGCCAAATTTACCTAATTGTGTGGGTACACACACATAACTGGACCAAATATTGATATTCTGCGTTCTCATTTAACGAGTTACGTTATGAAACTTAGCAAACGTGTGTACTAAAGAAATTTTGGCAATTTTCTGGTATTTTTTGCACAAAATGAGTCTGTTTGAGTAGTAATTTGAGGTCATTATGTGGGGACAAAGATCGTTTTATTTCCACCAACTTTCGGCCAAATTGTTAAAGTGAAGTTTAAGGCAAGGATAATGATGTAATCTAATTTTCCATTTTAAAACTTCTCGACCTTTCAAATTTAGTGCACTTTCGTACAACAGAGAGGATTGTCAATATTATGACTATGATGTATTGTGTAGAAAGAATAATAACTGTTGAAACGAGCTTGCTGTTGTAATTTTAGAAATAACTGTTGTTAAAGATGTTAAGTATTTTAAAATAAAATCTTGTTTTAAGGTAGATAAATAAATAAATAAATAAATAAATAAATAAATAAATAAATAAATAAATAAATAAATAAAAATCTTCAAAGTACTTTCGAATAGACGTTGTAGAATTTTAAAATATGGGTAATTTATTCAGCAATGTGTTCATTTCATTATTTCTTAAAAAATGACGTTGTAGCACGATTCTTAAAATTTTTGTAAAAATTAATTAACTAGTTCAGTGTAATCAATAGTCACTAGTTTGTGTTCCTACTTTAAAAGAAAAAGTCTTCCCGAGTGGCTGTCACAATAAATGTGAAGATGGCGGCCTATTTTTAGTACTCATTGACTTCGTATGTTATGTGACGATTGTGATGTTATGTTCATGGCAAAAAATACAAATGACTTTTACCACAGCTTTTACATTAATTAAGATATCTGAGTATTTCAAAAACCTGCAGTATTTTAAATTTGCTGCACTTCCTCTACTTGGAAATAATTAAAATTTAGTCTTGAACAGAGATAAAAATAAAAAAGACAAACTTTGCATTACAATTTTTTAGAATTAAAAAATATACAGGGTCGCTAAAAAGTTTGGATACAGTTAAGTATTTTAAAAACTATTCATCAAAACTTACTGAAATTTGGTATAAGCTCAAAAGTATATAAATTCTATAGTTTTAAATTTTTATCAAATTCCTATCTTCTTTTGTTCTGAGGATACAAGGATAACTTGATTTTTTTTAAATGGCAAGAAGGGTGAAATTTAATATTTTTAAAAAGAGCATTTCTTTCTGAATTCTATGGTATACCTTATTTTAATCGAAAATTAAAAAACAATTATCGAACTAATAAAATTTTCAAAAATGTAAAATGTTATATTATCCTTGGAAATGTTGACTTTATCTATCGTTAGCTCTTTGCCGCTTGAACTTTGAACAGAAAATAAGTAAAAGTTAGTAATAATTGTTAAAATAACACTTTTAACTGAAAAAGTACACATTTTAATAAAAAAAGCAAAACACGAAATACATGTTTTTTATGCTACAAAAGATGTTGCTCAAAATGGTTTCCATTGACTTCTTGGCTTTCTGTCGCCATAACCAACCATCATGAGAATTTCTGTACTCTCAGTTGCACTTAAATGTACCCATTTTAAACTAATTATTGCACACGAGTTTAATTTTTGGCTAATATACAAGTGACAGATCGCTAATGACAGTATTTTGAAAGCTAACTTAGTTTATTGCACACAAGTTTAATTTTTGGCTAATATACAAGTGACAGATCGCTAATGACAGTATTTTCAAAGCTAACTTAGTTTTACTTTTGCAGAAATCCAGAATGAAATTTTTGAATTTTTATTTTTTTTGTCTCTCAATGAAAATAAAGGTGGGAATGTTACATCACTAGACTCAGAAAAAAATGCTGTTTTAAAAATTATTAATTTTAACCCTTCGTGTCATTTAAAAAAAATCAAGTTAGCCTTGTATTTTAAAAACAAATGACAGTAGAAAATTGAAAAAAATCTCAGAGCATAGAATTTAAACGTATTTAACTGTATCCCGAATTTCAACGTGCTGTGTTAAGCCGTTCTGAAAATATTTAGCTGTATCCATACTTTTTAGCGACCCTGTATATTAAATCTACGTTTTGATTACAATTTATGACTGCGGTTGAAAGGGACGGCATCCACATATGCGCCTCGTTTATTGAGGGGTAATTTTCAGATTGTTTGACTGTACGTTTTGTTCAAAATTTCCACATTGATTGTGTCTAGCTTCAATAATGCATTGATGATTTGAAGCTTTTGTGTTGTTGTAATAAACATAATTGTTGGTGAATTAAATTAATGAAATTCTCTGGGTAAGGAGTTAATCATAACTCGAGCAAAATTCTTTGAAGTTGCAGATGAAATTTGATTATAAAAGGGACTCATTGAAACAAATCTCCCTAATTCTTGTCAATCTTTGTTATTGACTGTATTATTTCGAGTATAATTAATTTTATCAAATAAATTCTTGTCACGTATTTGAATTATCTTTCGTTGAATTTATAAAATATGGCTCAATTCCGTTGTCCATGAAGTCTTTTTGTTTATCGCCGATTTGCAGCATTTAACCACCTGAGTTTCGTTTGGTTGGAAATTTACGGTTCGGGTTTTTGTACTTCGACCGAGTATATTTCAGCAAGAGCGTAGAAGTGGCGGGTAAGTGCCCTACTATCTATAAGGGCGCCATCAGCAGTCTGTCAACTTAATGGCGTCCAACCCCGGTCAGCTGCTGTATTTTTACTTATTTGTTTTTTCCGCTTCCGACTAGCGAAACTTATGGCTTTAGTGCACGCCTCCGTACCGTCCAGGTTCGGTTCCACAACGACGCGACAATTTCATTAATAAGTTTATTGCCGGAGTTAATTATGGGAAAGTTTTACAAACGACGCTCTTGTTTCGAGTTTAAATTAAAAAGTTTTTATTTTGGAAGCGCGCGAGTACTCTTTTGTGCGAGCTTTCGAACGTGTGCACCACCGGCCACAAAGGCTCAAAGTTAAATTTGTTCCATGCGCTCCCAATTACTTCGACGAATTAAATTTTATCGCGATGATACGAGGGGAATTAAATCTGGCTTTCGACGTTTCGATCTCTAGGTGGAAAGACAATTATAACTGGATCGTTAAGGTCGTATAAAATATAGCACTTTTATTCATTAGAGTCGCTAAATAAAACAATTACGGCCTACTCTAGCGAAGCTTACGAATGTCGTTGAAAAGGAACGAAAACAATTAAAATATACACGCGAAAAACAATTCCGATCTATCTATATCCTTCGGACCCGTTCGGAATTTATGCGCGACTGTGTAATTGAGTTCTTTACTGATTTTTTTTCTTCTTCTTTCGCACTGAGTATGACGATAAATGGGTTTGTTTTCATGATATACACGAGACACAATTTAACTAAGTGCACATTTTCGGAAGTTATTACGGAATAAACTGGGGCCTCTTCCATCCAAAGTTCGCGCAGTGATCGTCACGCACTCTAACTCAATTACCTCAGATATGCAAATGCGTGCACGCAATAACTTGTTTGCTACTATTATACGAGATTCTTAAGAGAGTTAAAGCTTGTCAGACTAAACGCTCTTGACTAAATAATAGGATTTCCGCCGGAATCACGTCGACGATATTTATATATAACGCTTGTTAAACTCACAGAGAAATAAATCAAAAAGTCGAGCATCTAACTAACTGCATAACGGCATGATTTCTTATTTCGCTCGTGCAAAGGCTGCCGACATGAGAGATACTCAAACTGAATTTGGAACTTTCTAATAGTTAGGAAAAACGTCTCTAAAGTTGTTTGTTGAAAGACGACATGCCTTCCAAAGGATCTGCCACTCTTTGATACTTTATCCGATAAAGGATACCTAGAAACATTTCAGGACGTCCACACGGACAGCATCGCGATCTCCTCGTTTCGACAGATTGTAACACTCATATTCCATTATTTCGTAAGCCGAATAATTCCACAAATATTGACGTAAACCGCTTTCTTTGATTCGAGTTCGATCGCAGTTCTTCGTTGTCGACTATTTTCATACCCGCCATCATGCGTACATTATAAATAAGGAGCTTTGTTTCCGTAATTACAAAGCTCAGTCTTTGTGCTGCGAGGAAACACGCAGCATATCCAAGTACCTCGTACGAGAGTTTATATCGTAGGGAAATTCCTCAACAACTCATATTGTAAAATGAAGTGGTAGAAAAATGCATGCAATTTATCCACTCTTTCCGTCAACAATTTCATTATATTCCAGAATTATTTAATGCACCGTACAACTTTAATTTCGCACAATTGCTTTAATCATCCGACACGCTCAACAAAGGTGGATCTTTTACCGTCTCATCAAGCTGAAACCCTCCCAATTTCGCATGAAATATGATAATTAGCTCGCTGAAGCAGACGCCAATCATCGAGTCGACGTACACTTTTTTTTAATTTCCTTTCAGCGTCATCAGCAGTTGACATGTCATGCTCTAAAATTAATGTATTAATTGCTTCAAAGTCAACTTCCAAATTACTCAGCACAAGATCTCTTGAATACATTATTAGATTCAGCAGGTCGCTTCGACTTCAAAGAATAACTCGCTTTGTACTGATTCAGACTTGTTTTCCTAAAGTTAAATTGACAGCGCGATAGCTTTGTCCTATTATGTCTGGACATCGAAGATATTTATACGGCCATTAACATAAAAACTTCGCGCCGTTTTTAGCACAACTGGTACATTTATTCAGCAAGTGCGAGCAGTTTGTGTCAGAAAACACCAAGTTATTGTACAAATTCGGGAAAAAATGGACGCCATAGATAACAAATCGGCGTAATAAAATTAGACTAACAGGCAGGAGCAATTTTACGAAAACGTGTTTACCGCTTTTTATGTCATTTGTTATTTTCGACTAGTTTAGGGTTTTCATTTAATTTGGAAAATATTATCGTGTTATTTCCATCTTGCGCTATTCAGGTCTTTGTATAGCGTGATAATTTAGATCGGCGAGTGAAATACTGAGTGTTCCGGTGGAAGATGCTCATTAGGTCATCTCCCTCTCGTGTTAATGGCATGTCATAATACACTCGCTATATGAAGGCCATAATCACGCCAAGCCAGCACCCTCTCGTACCCGTTTCTAATTAGCAATTAGTGAAGTTGTAATGCTCCATTGACAGCTGCTGACATTAAATAGTTTGCGAACGCACCAGAACCCATGTAATAATGACATGTTTCACCACCTATGAGACTCTCGCCGCCAGCACGTCAAACTATAATAATTCGCAGAATAAACTCATTTGTTTGGATCGATTTTTTCGCCTAATTGGCTCGAAGTAACGCTAACGATAACGACAACGTCTTTGTGTTTTTCTTCGGAATTAGTTTTAATCCGGCTAGGGACATAAATTCGCGTTTCTTTGAGCAATGATCGTTAAAAGCGATGTATCGAGGATTTTTTCAAGTTAATTTGTAACTTTAATAACGGAGCGTTTTGAGAGTTTTCATTTTAATAGGCTCGTTTAACAGGAAGTTAATCTTCTTTATGGATGATCGGTCCGTCGTTTGTGATTTTTCGGCGCCCAAGGAGAGGGTCCAGGTCAGTATCCTCTCGTTATTATGGATGCAAGAGGTCCGGACATGTGTCTATTAATCCACAATATCGGCTTTCGGCTCGTATTTTGATTGGATCATTACAACGCTAGCTTCCGCCGTTATTAACAATTTAATTTCCCATTAAAATTCCACCGTAACACGCACATAAAATCGCATTTAATTAAAGAAATGATTATTTGTCGCACTCCGATCTCAGACCTTTAATACCTTATTCATCAAATGCTCCCCACTATTCCCGGAACGTTCCTATTCATACGCCCAACTTAATTCATCACATGAGGTTGGAACAGTTTCAATGGTTGCGGAAAGGAAGCCATGCATCATAGCTCTCAGTAATTTACAGATTCTAGAGAAAGGAAACGCAAAGCGCACTGTTACTCACGATATATGTGTGAGTAGGGTGCACTGTTCGATCGATTCACAATTTTTTCTCTTTTATAGACCGATAAAAAACGGTTTACTTAAACAAGTTTTTTATGAGCCGGATTATCATATTAAACGTCTGAGAAAATCCGCCGAAAATGACTTTTTCAAGTAAGGGCGAGGATATTTTTTACGTGTGTCTAACAATTCACGTGGAAAGAACGGTCTAACTAGTGTGGCCAGTCTGACACTCCCCTCCATTAACTCTGGCCGCTTTAAAGTGGGAGTTTAATTTATTGTGCGCTCACTATCATTAAAAGGGCCCTGCTACTGCCCTAGGGCTGTTCTTAATTCATTCTCTTCCCGAAATCCAAAAACATAAATAATAAGCCGAATGAAAAATGGTAATGCGCGCCTCGACCGTAAAAATAATGAAGAGTAAAATTTCGAATAAACACTGGCGAAATTTTATACTTTAAAGTGGACTCTTTAATATCAATTCGAGCGTCAGTCTTGTTTTTTCTTAAGCAATTTAGCGCAGTAACACGAAACTGAAATTAAATTGCGTCGTTAGCAATCATTTTCATTGTGATTGTGTTTGTATTAAATGACTCGCTCTTTAAATTGTTAAGAACGATGATGCATAAATCCGGACGATTGCGGATTATCTGGATACAAATTGGTTCTGAGTGGTCGCTTCCATATGGAAATTTCGCACGTAATGGTCGATAAGATGGTATTAAGTGGAAAGTGTATTATTGCGATTGTGTGGATAGCGCGTTTTGTCGCCACTATCCGATCCTATCTTAATTTATATCACCGGAATTATTTATTCGCGACAAAAATGCTGGATGCGCCGGGTTTGAAAGAATCAAATTGCTTCCCGGAATGATAAATGAATTTTACTGTGGTCAGGAAGAACACTTCCCCAACTTTTCCTTTTCCTCATTTTCCTCGCGTTGGATCAAATTTTCACTTGACTTTTTTGTGTAAAAATAAGGCACTCGAGTTTCCAAGTTAAAACAGAGTTTTTAATTAACTGTCCAGATTTACTCGAACTTAACGAGCACCTTCGGAAAATATTTAGATTAAATTTTGACAGCTGAAAAAATATCGAAGCCTTAAAAGCGACGAAATTAAATTTTCGGTCGGGCGTAACAAAAAATTAATAATTTAAATTTAATTTGAACTCGTTTTGTCATTCTTATTTTGAATGGATTAGAACTCGCTTAGAAGTGTGTGTAAAGAGAACGGTTTTGAGCCAAAGTTTCCCTTTGGGGATAATTAAGGTCTAAATTATCCCATGTTGCGTTATAATGAGGTTGCGAGCCAAAGTGGGTGGGAAAAATTAAGCCTCCATAGACAGGTCGCTTACACAATGCTAAAAAATGTAGGTAATACGAAAAATAAGTGCAGTCTGTATTTGAGTGAACCGATAGCGATTATCATGAAGATTTTATTCATGTCGTCGTTCTCGAATTGATTCAATTCCCGAAATAAGAGCCGTTTCCCTCTCTTAACGAAATCCGCTCATGATTTATATTATTTTTCAAGACGTTCTCCATCATTATTCGAATTATATTTTGCGTCGTGTTTTTGTTTTGATTATTATTACCCCCGTATTGAATTGTAAATTTCCTTTGATATCTCGTCGAGAGAGACGGATAATTATGTTTATGCAGTCGATGAAATATCGTCGGACGCCTTTTTTCGCTTGTTTATTTTTCATCATGCAGCAAAAAGATATTTTTTAATAAACAGTGTCTGACTTACTTTAGCCGGCCGACCCCTGCCTTGGTATCCTCCATCGACCTGGCCTCTCTGCAAAGATAAATCAAATTTATTCCGTACTAACTTGTACACACATCAAAAAGAATATGGTTCAACATGTAAATCGGTTGCTTGCGCACACACGCAGACACACAAGTTGTATTAAAACAAAGCGCCGGAAAACACATCAAAGAACACAAAAAACGTGCCGGAATTTGAATTAAAAAAGCTTCGCCCTCCCGGAAACGAATTAATACAAGGAGGAAAGGAGAGTTGATCATGTTAACAATCGCGACACGAATCGCCGAAAATAGTTTTCTTTGTGACGAGTCTAGTGGACTGCTTTTTATCTATTGTTGGTCTTTCCAAGATCTGATGGATTTCAGAAGGGTAATTCGGAACTGGAACTCTATTATGCGAGGGGAAGGCGCTTTCACAACAAAATCAGAAACATTTCAAACAAAGAGTTGGCGTGTTAATCAACAAAGGGCCAGCTAATACAGACCCTTACGAGCTGCGCGGATGAAGCTTTTTTATAATTAAGCATAAATACTGATGCTTTCAAAATGAAATTATTACTGCACACCATCTGTTGTAGAAAAATTTAGTTTTGAACTCTTTAATCATTTCGCAGTACGAGTTTGCTTCAAGAAAAATTTGTAAAGGATGATCGATGCGCTGAAGAATTTTAATAATACGGGAAAATTAAGGTAATTTATTTATTGTATAACGAAAGTGCAAGGAGTTGATTAAAAATTCTTAGACTAGAAACTTGCTTGCATTATATTAAAGCAAGCCCAATTTTAGCTTATAAGAATAAGAATTCTTCAATGCTTTCAATTTAATAATAACGAAAAAACAGAGATATTTAAATTTGATAACTGATTCAAACATTTTTAGCGTTCTACCAATACTCAGTGATTTTATTCAAATATTAAGATACCGTTTGTCTCTTGTCTGCTACCTTCTTTACATACCGATTAGACTTTAAGTAGGACTGCGTTTCGCGTTTTAGCAATGCAGATGTTGCACAGTCGAGAAAAGGCTAAATTAGAATGGGTTGCATGTTCTATTTTATGGTTGAAGTCACTGACTAATGCAACTTTGAGGCTTTCATTCAGTTTGAATTATTCAGTTAACAAGATTTTAGGCATTTATGTTTTTTCTTTTTGAGAACGACACTATTATAACAGCTTAAACTCTTAAATCTTTAATTAATTGAGAAAAAACTTATCAATACAGTTTTCTAAAATTATTCCAAGCAATTAATTGTACTTTTTTTTGAACTTTTTTGTTTAGCTTCCTTTTTTTCATATTAAAAATAAATAACTGAGATAATTTGTAACTTGGAGAATGTTTGAGAAGCCACAGTCCAGCACAGCAGCTTTTGATGTTTTCACAGTACGATCAAGTGTTTTGTGTTGCAACAAACGTTACTCAACGGACAAGCATTCTAGGTTCTTCATTGTTGATGATTTAGTAGTAGTAGTAGTAAGAATGTATGAAATGTTACGTCAACTGATCTTTTTAGATCAATAAACAACAGTCTGAATGGTTAATCCCTAAAAAAATATAAAAATCGAACCTCGAAAATCACATTCTAAGTAAATTCGATTTTCAAATCTACTTACATATAAAAGTAACACTTTTTTTCTGATTTTTATTTGTATTACGATGTCTTAAGGATTATCAGTTAAAAAAAATTGAGAGAAAAGTAGGCAAGGCTAAATCTTGTTTTATCGCAAGCATAAATGGTGGATGCGCCGGGATTAAAATTTATCTTCATATTTGTATTAAATACTTACGTTGATCCAAAACGCTTGCTTTGTGTATGTAAATAATGAAATATGCTTAAGGTTTGAAAAAAGATGGCAATGATCAGTGATGGTTTAACGTTTGTGTAATTATTTGGAATGTAAGAATGTTTTTTCTTCTTATTGAAATAGTGTTGTAACAATTACATTGCATAATTTGCTGATGTGTATTGTTTAGAGTTAATTAGATCGTTGTCAGGGTTCAAAATTAGTCTTGCCATGAAGAAGTTCCTAAATTTGTCAAGTGCGTGTGGGGAAGAAGGTAGGCAAGTATCATTAAATTTGCCGGGACAAGACAACGTCTGAGTGAATGTCTGAAAACCGTCTTGATGAGGCTGAAAGTGCAAATTTGTCCCGTTTTAAAACGAGTTATGACAAGGAGAAATTTTAAAATTCAAGAGTCGGGTGTCGAGACCTCCTCAGTAATTATAATATTTTATAAGCCTCGAGCACTCTTTTGTCTGTGTATAAAAAAGACGTTGTTGGCAAAATACACGACATTTTTATCCTAGAAAATCAGCTTACGCTGCGAATCTATTTCCAGCTAGAAGGATTCTTCTCGGAGACTTTTCTCATAAATTAAGCGACGAGGAAGAGATTCTTTTTGTTAGTGTGTGTATCGATTTGGTTAATGTTTAATAACAAAGTTTGGCAAACATGGGCTATGTTTGGGCTATTTCTGTGAGAATGCACACGAATTTGGACGTTTACTGTTACTAATACGAGCGCCGGCACGTTAGTTGCTGTGGAGTTTAGTTTAATAATGAAGTGTTCAATAGACCTAAACTTGAGTGCCAAGCTTTCATCCCGACCAAGCAGCTTATGAACGTTAGAATTTAATATTAATCAAGTATTAATAGTAGTTTGGAGGGTAGTTGGGGGTAAGTTTTGTTATTAAATTTCCTATAGAAACATTGTCAATTATGCGAGACGTGATTTTGGCGTATTCGAAATGCAACAATCGCGTCCGGCATGTGATTAAACATAAATTAGTTTGGCTGTAATCTAGATCCATTGATGTTTGTTTGTGGGCTTTTTACAACCGAATCATGAAAACGCTGATGCGAATATATCGAATGCGATACATTCAGAGACCTGTAATTAGAATTTGCATCCTGAACAAATTAATTAGCAAATCAAATCGCTAATTTCGAAACGAGCAAACTTTTATCAAAGCGTTAATTCGACTTTAAATTTTCATCGAGTTTAGGCGGAAACTAATGCGTGATATAAATATAAGCGGACAAGTTTAGAGAGGAGTTGCGGTCCTAACCGCAGGACCATATGTCAGGAAAGGATTGAAACTCATGCGAGCGTAACCGTTAGCCGCACGTCTACGCCATGCTCGCCAATTACTGCTCCCACTGTAAAATTAACGAATATTCAATAACTAATTTAGGCATACAATGCGACTATATTTTCGCCGCTCCGAAAAAACGCCTCTTTGTCGAAATACGAGACCTTTTATCCAGCTCCGTATACACTTAAATCAAATAACCAACAAGTAATTTAATCTGACCTTTGCATTGACGGGAACGCTCCGAATAATTGACTGCTATTGAGTGCGTATTATACTGAAATAATTTAATTAGTGGCAAGGTACACGACGCTTCATTAGCGTTTTCTTTGTTTAGTAAAACATACCCTTAATTAACTTAATCGACATTAAAAACACGACGGCCATTTCAACAAAACGACGAAACGTCAGCCGTTCATATCACACAAAATTCGATTATGCACCCAATTCGCTCCACACCAAAACAAGGACACTCCAATTTACTGTTCTTAAAACGGTCGCACTTTCCACGAATTTTAAGCAGAAGCATAAAGTGGCTCTCACAAGTACAAACTCACTTGTAAAATATTTCCCCGCAGACAACCTAAAAACTCAGCCATATTTCTTACATCGCGCTCTTAACAAATCTATATTGACGATTTTAAAGCACGGTCTACAACTTGGCTATTTTTTGATAACGAAGACTTAGTATTTTAACTTTTTGGAATTGGAACTGATACATTCGTTACATGAAGACCATTGTAAAAACCGATCGGTTAGTAACTGTAGCTTAAGGGCAGGACACTTTGGGCCAACATGTTGGTAAAGTACATTATTGACCTTTAAATGTTAAACCAATTGAAAACACAATAGGTATTAATAGATATCACACCTAAATTTATTTTCAAGTATACAGAGTGTTTCAGAGTTGGGTTACATATCATTCTATGTTTTATTGCATTTTTGACGTGGTTTTTAAGATTTTGACCTAAACTGTAAAAAGGAAATTTCATTTGAATATATGTTAATACTTGAAGCAATAAAATTTCCGACAGACTTGCAACGTGACGTGAAAATTTTTACAAACAAACGAATAAAGTAACAATTGCATCAAAATAAACTTTGTACAGGAACAAGTTATAAAGTTATAAACAGCACCTGAAGTAATTTAGCGAAAGAAATATTGTGTAACTTTAGTTTAATAAACTTTGAGTTAACGTTACGGCAGAGTACGTCTACCTACACTGAAATCTTCAGCTTCATTAATGAAACGACTTACAAGAATCCAACCTTTGCAAATTGTATTCATTTTACGTTATTTATTAGTATTTGCTGTTTCAGAAATAGAATGCACGAGTAGGTGGAGTTCGTGTCATGTTATTTGAACTCGTTGAGTTTGTATTGTTTCAAGGAAAATTTAGCGGTAGATTAAACTGATTTGTTATTGAAAAGTGCTCTCAACAGCGCTTGGCCCAGGACCGAGTCGGTCTTTCTGCTGTTTTGCTTATGAGCCGAAATCATAAATTGTGTTGTTTACTGAAATGTGTTCTGTCGCTGTGAGTGATATCGTTGTCGGTTCTTCGTGCCCAGCGTTACTTCACGTGGTGGTCGTTCTGGGCGTCGGTCCGTAATTTAGCTTCGGCATTGGATCGTGTAAGTGAAGAGGGATTTGACGCTGCAGTTGATTTGGGGGTGTAATAATTCACAGTCAGTGAAGATGAAAGGGTGTCAGAGCAATGTTAGGCAGGAAACGGAAACCGAGAAGCCCATGAGAGCTTAATTCAGAATAACAAGTATATGGGTCCGACAGATCCGGTCGGATTAACGACTTGTGCCGGTGATCGATTAACTTATTATCCTGAAATAATTCAGGCCGGTCAAGCAGTGCTCGTGAAATTTGCATGATGCGTTAATTGAACGCGAAGAGGATAGTTATTCGTGCTCGTTTTCTCGCAGACATTGGATTTTGATTGAGATACAATAAGTTGGTTTATCGGCGGAGGCGTGAACGGTATCGTCGTCTTCTGGTGTGTATACAATGAAGCGGTACAAAGGATGATGTGCACGTATTTCACCGAGAAAAACACGTACAGTTAAGTAGACAGTCTGACATTAACAAAGGCCCCACGCCACCCTCCATTGTTTAGAGTTTCTCTTGTTTTTAGTTACAATCACTATCTTCGTTCACGAAGCCGTATTGAGTTTCCACCCCTTTTCTCTATAACTCCAGTTAACATCTTTGAAATCGGCGCTCTATCCAATTACCGGTATCACATTTTGTCAACAGCTTTTTGTGCCCCGAAAAAATTTAAATACCGAACGAAACTTTAATAAGACGAAAGTTTCCTGATGGAAACTCGTCGAAAGTTCAAGATTCTTGGAAACCTTAATTGCAATTTGCTCGTAGGCCAACCGTGACGGTTGTGTACGTCGCGATATATTATCGCGAGAATGATCGATTTAGAGAGGAAAGTGTGAAAAGTGGGGCAAATTAGAGCATCCTGGTTCCGACCCCCTTTAAAGCGAGTAGACTCAATTTGTGTCGTTTTGCGAGGGTGGGAAAATGTCTTTTGCGATCTCGGCTCCCTCGAGTAACACCCTAACCGACAAAACGCAAACAAATGCCGAATTTAAATGTTAATTCGGCGATTGTTGGCTGTCCTGCCCCGAAATTACATACATACATACATACAAAGATTTTATATCTGAATTTATTACGGACCTTTTTCTCAAAGACACGGCAGTTTCTCTTTGATCTTTGAATAAATACATATTCAGGCCGAATACAATTTGAGTTTCATCGGAATGAAGATTTATTAAATTTCGCATTTAGCGTGTCCGCTTGCGACAAATTGCACATGACAGAAATGTGGGATGAATGATGGAACAATTAATGAAGTGGCGTGCAGGTGAAGTTGCATTTCGCTCAATGGCCGAACGAAATGCAAATTCGGCTAATGAAGGGTGAAAAATGAGATGAAGAAGTGCTGTGACATACCGTACTCCGCTCTTTGCGTACCTTAGACGACCCTATCTCCCTAGTGGAGATGCCCATCTTCTTGTGCTGGCGTAACTGTACGGGATAAATGATCTGGTAGTAATGAGAGCCGATGTTTCTGACCATCTCCTGGTTCTGCGTGTACTCCCTGAGGAGCCGCTCCACCTCCCCTGCAAAATTACAAATCTCTTCATAAACATGCCACTTGATAAATGAACGGATCTAACAAATAAACACGTTCATCGCTTATATATGTTACTTCCTTCATTATTTCATAAATAACGACCCAAAAGAAATTGCTTTCAAACATTTTTCATTGTCAGACGCGGTGCGAAACAGGAAGGCGGGAGAACTAACATAAATTTCGCAAATTTAACAGCGGATGCAGCCAGCACAACACAATCAAAACTTAACCTTACCCGAAAATCATTTTAAGCAAACGGTAATGCACCACAAACAACTTTTTCAAATTTGCACGAAAACGGCGAAGCGACATTATTTCAACAAGTAAAACCCACCCCTTCTAAACCAACGCCTTTTTAAAGCGAATTTAAAAACTCGCTCGCATGTTTGTGTGCTAACCCTCCTTTCATTTATACACGGCTTGCACCTCCAGGTGTACCCGAAATTATGATTCAATTTTAACAATATTCGGACGGAAATTTTTAAACAAGAACTAAATATTCTAGGTCTTAAGGTAGCGATTGCGCTTAAAGAACTTTTCAATTTTCTGTAAAAAACATCTGACAAGAGACACGTTTAGAATTAGAATGACTTTCTTGTCTGGTAACACTGTATGAATATTAATACATTTCTGTTAAGCAGAAATAAACAGTGCCAAATTTTATTAAGTTGTTGGAGAAAATAGAAAACATCACTACAACTCATTTTTATGCCAATATAGTGTGAATTTGATAAAAAAGCAAATATTCTAAGGGGTAAGTAGAGCTCACACGAAGTCACAATGACTCAACTTGCCTAGCCGAATATTTGTAGTTTCTGAGATCTTACTCAAATAAGGAAGCTAATAACGAAATAACAGAAAATCTTCGAGAGGTCAATCCTCACATCCTAAGTTGGGGATTTGCATCCATATTGTGCGGAATTTTTAGGCACAAGCTTCTCAAAACTTGACCTCAGAAGTCTATGACAATATTGACAATGAAAGCGCAGAAAAACAAATAATTCTGGTTCAGAATTAGACTTTATTTTCTATTAATTTTTTTCTGACACACTGCTGTTCGAAATATGATTTCATGACTATTTTTCACAATTCACAATTTTTTCCATAAATGTCCTGCCAAAAGAATATCAATTTTATTCGGGCCAATTGAATGTAACTGTGTAAACTCGTGTAGTAA
This sequence comes from Tribolium freemani, assembly GCA_939628115.1. Lineage (NCBI taxonomy): Eukaryota > Metazoa > Arthropoda > Insecta > Coleoptera > Tenebrionidae > Tribolium > Tribolium freemani. The sequence goes on along the minus strand of OW626791.1, from coordinate 19,015,745 downwards.
GTAACTACCTCCTTTAAAAGTTGTTAAAAAGCTATGTGCTTTGTAAGGCAATAATAATAAGGCTAGAGGGAGAGAACAACTTTTATTTTTCATTAAACAAAAACATTGAAAATTCTTAATCGTTATTAAAAAACTCCTTGTTTCCTCGGGGTCTGTGTGCAAAACACCTAATTGAAGTTATAAATTTATACTAAGTGCCTACTCTACTGTCTTTGCACAAAAAGGAAACAGCAGCTAGTAACTAAAATGACTGTATTTACTTGCGTTTCCAATTTTGTTATAATATACCGCCTTAATTAAGGACATAGTAATTACGATAAAAGTCAACATAACTGCCATGAGAAACACGTTTGTACAGGATTTCAAAAAGGTCATAAATCTTTGAGCTTACTTGTATGTAATTACAGTATCTTTTGCCAAATGTGCCAAATCTGGTTTAATTAAAGTTGCAATATGCAGAAAGAAATGAGTGACAACGGCGGTTACCTTTGAAAACGATAAACTTATTTGTAACTTGTATCAGTTTTTAATGACATGTTTTAACTAGTAGTAAAGACTTAAACTGGGCCTGTGGGAAATTGGGTCATATAACTATCCATGTGAAAAATGCAATTTCTACTTTTGTTCATAAAGCGGTTTTTTTTTCTTCATGCTTGTGCTGTGATCACTATTTTCCCTTCACAGGGAGAAATTGTATATTATATGTGAAACCTTTGTGTATCTGGTGATATGAGGATATTATGCAAATCGGTGCATTGATCCCATTTTGGTAGTGCGAGCATTTTTCGAACTGCTGAGCTCTGTGTGTTGTTTCGCAAACTGGGATAATTGGGTCGTCAGTGCGTGTTGGTCCCGTTTGGGCGTCAGAGGCGTTAAACGTCACCGTCGGGATGAATCCCATAATAGAAAACAACAGTAATAACAGAAAAACGAACAAAGAGAGGAAAAATACCGATGGCTTTGCGTTGAAGAGAAGTGGAGCGAATCATACAGTTTGAAAATAACAAATCCCGCCCATTGTATGCGGCTTTGTTCGATTTGAATCCGGCAATGTTACGTTTTGTAGCCGACAGACAATGCGCACAAAGAATCTCCGTACAGATCGAAAATATGGACTATCGGTGTCGTCGGTAAATCACAGAGTAATTGCGCTGCGCTTTGATCTCGCCTCACAGGTGATTTACCGAACCGATGACTTCTTTCCGTAATTAAAGCCACCTTGATTGGACTAATCACAGATGATTCCGTGTTGATTGTGGAATTCTGCGGTTCGGTTTGTAAACAGTTGTGGTTGCAGCTAGGTAATGGAAGCACTAGAAAAGCTGCGTCCGGACGGATATTAGATTGTTGCTCTGACCGCATGTACTGAATTACATGTAGGGACAAGGCGGTTTTATTACCATTACAACACTTTAATTACCTGCAGAATTGGGGAAAAATCTGCGGTTATTAATTAGACTCGCGAGCTTATTATTCATGCAGCGTTAATAATTGCACATATCCTATTATCTTTCGGAATGGCTCCAGATTCGAGAATTTACGAGCCGCGAAAGCACTTTCGAGCTCTTACATCTCTCCAGGAATGTTAAAACACACGATTTTAGCTATGGCTTTACTGCATTATCACTACACATCTAATCGAGAATCTGGGTCGTTAGAACGTCAATGATAATAGACTAACGCGAGACTGATGAAACGCTCGAAACGTCTCCATTAGGTAGAAGCACACCCCAATCTTTCCGAAAATTAGTCGAGTGTAGTAAATCTCCAGCAAAAATGATGAATGCCAGGATAATACACAGCGCGCATTTAATCACAGGTGCAAGTATGCCATCACGTCCGCCACCACTTACATGCAACAAGATAAACGGTGCAATTTTTTAATTAAATTTTGAACTCTTCAGGTGCACCGTATAATTAAATTTGCGCCGATCGTGTTTTATTTTCGTTCCACAGGTGTCCGACAGTAACAAAGTGGTGATAATGTGGAGGACAATCGTTAAAAATGTCACATCATCATCACGGACTTGTTACAGGTGGATGGGACGATTTGTAAAAATTTCAACGGATAGGTTTTACCAAATGAGGTAATTTGGAGCACAAAAACTTGCATTGAGTTGAATTATTCGCTAATGGCGGTAATTAAACCCCGAGAGTGTTCTAAACACCACTAAAGACCACCGGACGATTGTTCGTGCAAAATGTGTTAATCGTCAGTAACGAGACTCACTTTTGAGAGTCTGCTGAGAAATTACTTTCTTTCTAATTCACTACAAGTACTTGACTCTAGCTGCGCAGCGCTGCGAACTACCAACCAGAACGGTTTCAATTGCGTAGCGAAATTAATTTACCGAAAGCTATTGAAAAGCCATTTTAATTTAATTATTTATTAATGAAGCAAAGCAAATTCATGTCCCAAATGTAACGAGTAACTTTCAATACAGCGAAAGCGGCGATTATGTCCACTGTTTCAGTATTGTAACTATTTGGAGAAGCTTTGTAAAATGAGAAATATTAATTTAAATAGTTTTCTATTTATTTGGTGCTCCCAACATACATACATTTTAGTCTACAATTAACTAACAATGTAACACAATCTCTAAGAATTAATTAAAACTAGTAAAAAACAATTTGTTCCTGTTCCAGTATTATGCTCCCAAAATACAAGTACGTACCTAACTCTTTGAAGATGCTTTCTAGAATGGGAAACGCAATTTAGTCATAATTTTTAATTTCTTTGGTACTCCAACATACTAGCTATAAATAACACAGTAAAAACATATTTTCTATCAATTCTTTTAATTAATAACTTATTCTAACATTAGCAAAGAGATTTTGTGTTAATTTTAAGTAAATCTTAAGGTCGAGTGGTATAAAATTAATCTTCTTTAATCCTGGTTTAAACCCATAGCAATGATTGATACAAGAATTGTTGTTAGGGGTTTAAATCAGGATTAAAGTTGATTAATTTGTTTTACAACTCGACCGTAAAGTTTTGAATAGGTACCTAATCTAACAAAATTAATAATTTTAGTCAAATATGGTGGATGCGCCGAGTTAGCTCAACAATAATAAATTCTTTGACCAGTTTTGGAATTATCGAGCTTAGAGTATCAGAAGTTAGAGTCTGAGATCAGGACTATAGGAATTCTTGCTTCACACCTAAAATCGAAAGAGTTAGGGTTCTAGAACCTGATAATTTTTAACTCGAATTTAAATTCTGGAATTTTGGCGATCTATCATTTCATACATATTTGATGCTTTTTAAAATCTTACAGTGTTTCGTCCTTATTGCATTTATTTTTGGCAACCTAGTTTTTGATAAAGTAAAAACTACGTCCTTTGAATGCACCCAGGAGACGAAAGGACAATTAATTAGAATAACGCATTGCCCTTTGAAGTACATGATAGTTGGCAACCCTAGTTTTAGTTAACAGTCAGCAGGAAGTTTGTTTTAGAAATAACCGCAGATAATTGGAAATCGATTACACATCAGTTTGTATAATCTTGTAAATTAATTAATATGCAAATGTGTTAGGTTACTTGAGTTCCTAACACTCGGTTTCAGTAATCAGTGCATTTCCTAAATTTCTGAAAATTGCATGTTATGTTGATGGTTTAGTTTAAATAATTTATGCGTTTTAGAGTTTAGTTTTGTAAAGTTCACTCATTTTTTTTGCCAGCAGCGGGTTCAAAAAGATTTGCTGGGAAAACTAAGTTTTTTACAATTTATTTTGTCTATTATGGAAACAAACAAGTGAAGGATTAAAGTTTAATGTTTTAAGGCGGCTTCTCCTAAGAGGTACGACTAAATTAAACTTTGTGATTAGCTACATTTTTGAAATCATTCAGTTGTCATGAATTTTCGTTCTTTGTAGAAACAAATTAATGAATAAATAATTTTGATGAATTCAGTTGCTAGGTGGATGCGAAAGGGGTAAAACATTCGACATATGTTGGTATTTTCCAGCTCGTTTTTGTCTAATTTTTAATTCTGGTTTATCGGTAATGTTTGCTGCGGCGTTATTATTTATGCCGTGTTCAAAAACGCTGCTGTTTTTGTTTCGTGTGCGATAAGTTGGAGTGTGCCTGAGCCTTTAGCGGTTTAACTAATAGCAGAGTCGTTTTGTGTCCGCGGTTTTATTACCAGTGGCGGTGGCACCATCTGACGTTCCCTCCGGTCCTGTTTGCTTTATCCTGTCGTTCCGCAACACCTTGTCTGACGTATTCGCAACGCTATTAAATTACAAAACGAGCATCTCTCGTGGCTTTTTTCTCGCATAATTTTTGCGGCCGCTAGTTTTGTTTCCGCTTAATTAATCCGGACGAGAGTCTTCCCTTATTTACGACGTTTTTCCGGTTCATTTGCCCGACACATATTGCCGATAAAATCGACCCCGCAGCAAAAAATCTTTCGATTTTTATTGCCGGCGCATTATGTTCTAACGGGGCGATAGCAGCGCATTGCCTGTCCGCGCCATAAACACGACGAGCTGCCGTTGCGATGCGCCTGATAAGATGATATTAAACATGAATTATGCATAACAATTTTCCCTTAAACAAACAATAATTTATTGTGCGCCACCTCTAACGAAAACAAAAGTGTTACATAAATCGATGTAATCTCACAATTTATAAAGTGTGCGAGGGATAATGTAGGTGCGGCCCATTATCATTCGACACCTGAGTTTATTTACGACCCCGGAGATTATTTCGAGCCGATTACCGCAGAAAAAGCCCAGATTTCTAGGAACACAAAGCGGATTTCCAGGAGATGGGCGCCAAGTGGACGCCCGTTTACTGATCCCAAACACTGTGCCCCTACTTTTAACATTTTTAAAATAAATTCCACAATTTTTTTATACAATGAATAAAAATAACTGATGTAATTTGATCATCGTTTCCTAAATCTGCAATTTATTTAATTTTGACACTGGTTGGCGACCTGGACACCGTGTCACAAGATTTATCTTGCCGGATTTCGCTCGAGTAATTTCTAGACGAGGTGCTCGAGTTTTTGCTCTTGTGTCGCTTAGATCTAGATGGAAATCCCCAATACATGGTGTAACACTTGGCTGGAAGGGGGAACAATGGCGTGCTGACGTCTGATGACGAGGGGTAATCGTTAAACCAATGTTAAACATTAACCTCAAATGACCCGGAGAATCTGGGGTTGTTATGCGTGAATCCCGGCCATCGCTCGACCCTCAGCGATGTTGTTCATTAACACACCTAAGGCGAATTTAATTATAACGACAATGTCGGACGTTATTGCGTCCTACATCATCTGCGGGGATTTTCCCGATTGAGCTTTTTGCGTTTGATAAAACCAGTCAGGTGAACATATCACCGATTGCGTCCAGAATTGAACTGCATTGTACTGCGATTGCGATACCATTCAATTTATGTGCCTAATGGCATAAAAACTGCTCTATTTAAATCGACTCGGAGGTATCTGGGTCAGGCCATGGACGATGAATGTTTCGTCGAGTCGGACACAAATTACTGATCAAAGGGCGGTTTTTTCTTCCGACGAAATTATTAGAGAGGTAAACATTGATATTTTCAATCAGGATCTTTGATTTTTGCCGACTGCTCTTTTATGGTTCTGCTCGAACATTTCAACTGGAAATTTTTCTCAAGAGCGCTCCTTAAATATATAGCCATCTTTGATATTTACGTTATGTTTCTCTAAGTTTAATGGAAGAAATATAAATCGCAGCGAGGGGGTCGTCACGTTTTATGGGCGCGGTTGGACCTGATTCAATCTTTCGGAAAAGTTACCACACATTGTTGAGGATGCTGTGCCATTCACAAGTACGCTTTGTACTTGAGCGAAAGGTCAAGAAATAATCTTGTTTTCATTCAAAGTACCGACCTATTGAATTTTCGGCAGCTTAACAGCATATTAAAATTCGTTAAAGAATGAGAAAACTTTGTTAGGAAGTTGTTAATATTTCGGGCATTACAAGACTTTGATTATATTGACTCAAAGGGGAAGTTTCGATGTAATATAAAAACTTTGCTGACAACTTGACAAGAGAATATTACCAACTCACTCGACAGATAATACAGCGAGTGTGAAAACCATCGCCGTCAACCGACACCGAGATAATTACAAAATCGTCTCCTATCGCCTGTGCGAAGCTGGAGTATTGGAATTATTATTACCCCTTACGTTTCTTAGTTTATTTTCACGTGAGCTGTTTTTATTTGCGGTTGTACTCGCAGAAACTAATACAAATCGAAGGCGAAACAAATACGAGTACTATTTCGACCGGGGATCCTACGTTCAAATAAATTTATTTGTTCTCTGGTGGGAAGCCGACCAGGCTTTTTACAGTTAAAACTTAATGTATTTTGCTGTGTTTTTATTAGTGACACGTAAACACGCTACTAGCGAGGTAATTTACAATACAAAAATGTTATCGTTTAACGTTTGATTCGTACAACTGACACACAGTACATGTCGAAATTGCTGAATAGTTGCTGGAGCAGAAATTTTTGCAAGTTAAAGTAACAAGACAAGTTGACGGGAGAATATTAGCAACTCACTCGTTATATAACGCGCGTGAGGCGCTTCACGTCAAACCGTCAGCAAGTTAATTACAAAATCGTTCGTATCGTGTGTGACTTTTTCCGAGTGTCAAGCAAACAATTTTGATTCGTTTCTTTATCCAGCGACGTGCATGTATTATTAATGCACTTGGGGTCCCGAAGCCGGCGGGAAATTCGCCAATAAATCGCTGGTTCAGGTAATCTCGCGGCGGCCCAGGCACTTCCAGATGAATTAAATATTTGGCGAAGGCACAACTCTCTTTCTGACGGGTAGATTGATGGCGTCACGCGTCTTACGTGATCGCCCGGCAAACAACTCCAATCTAAAAGGCCAGTACGTGCCTGTCCTCGAGATTAGCTGCTTATTGCACATGTCCTTTCCTATTAGTCATGTTTTTCCAGGCCGGACCTGCACCGGAAAACGACAACAATCGACGTCGATTTCTAACTTTTAACAAGCATCGCTTATATGACCAATTACAAACTTTCCGGCCACCAAACATTAAAATCCCAGGTTTGATTTATAGACGGCTTGTCGGGAAGGATGAGGACTCTTCGGAAAGTTTTTTTAATGATCGCTTCGATGACATTTTGATTGGACAAGTTTCACTATTAACGGAGATAGAAGGCTGTTCGCCGAGCAAACATGTTATCCGGAAGGATTCGATGTTCTAGGCATAAGTCTAACTTCATCGTTCCAATCTGTTCCGGATAATTGGATTTAAAGCATCTCCGATCTTCATAATAGTTGTCAAAGACATTCTATTATGTTTGACTCAAAGATTTATTAATTGCGCACCGCCAAGGCGATGGTCTTAGCTGCGATAATCGGAAACATGTGGATGTACATTATTTTTTAATAAAGGATTGTCGCAGAGCGGGTTTGGGTGTGAGAAGGTCTATTTTCGGAGGATTATTCTGCGATTTAGGTCGAAGACAACGATGGGAGCCATCTGAGCACGTTCCTAACATTTCGGATAACACCTCACTTACAAATTGCCTAATTCTGGTGTATGGTGTTGGGTCCGATTTCGCTACATTGTCTAGAACCGGACCTCCCATTGAAATAAATTATGTAGCCGGATTATATTAAGTTGGATTAAATCGGATAGCGCCGGATCGCCTCAATTTGAATAATGCTGTTTTGGATCAGTGTTTAATTGGACATTAATTTTCAAGATGATTGGAGGTTTTTTTGGATTAAAGAAAACCAATTTGGTTATTGGATTTAGTGTTATTGTCAATACTTTTTCGGCGAAAGAGCGGCCCGGCATACAAATCGCCTTTAAAAAAATGTAGTAGAGTAATGCCTCAAAGCCGTCCATAAATATTAGAAGCCGTAATAACCTTAAAATGCTACCCGAGGGTATTCCATAAGGCATAAAATTCGGAAAAGAAGGACCGCCGTCGAAACACGAGTTAGACCATTCAAATCGGATTTCTGAAGGTACCGAGCTCTTGTTCCACCTGTTTACCGCAAGTTGAGTTTATGAAAGCCTGGTAGTGAACGTGTTTCGGGATTAATTCTATAATAAACCTCCTTATCCAGAGCGAGTCGAGTGTTAGTCAACTCTGCTGGAAGGAAAATAATTTACGCCCGACATTATTTTATTCCATTTTCATGTTAATTGGAGTCCCACTAGTTTATTGTCCAAGAGCCCTAACTCAATTTAAATTGCACAAGTGCGACAAGACGACGGGAGAGAGAATCAGCCCTCACCGCTACAACGTTTATAAAACCATTACGGAGCAAGGATAAGCGAATCAAGTGCGGTTCTGGTACATTTAGCAAAAGTGATGGACGCCATTTTCGTGCATTCTGCATACGACTCGTGCGGACATAACTTATTACACGGAATGAACATCCGCCAAATAGTGCTCGGTAAAACTCTCAGGAAATCACAGCTCAAACATCAAAGAGAAAGAGGAGTGTGTGTACTCACCGGCCGGGCTTTCTTCGATCCAAAATGATTCATCCAAGGTATAATCGGCTTCTGAAATGGATAAGGAAAGTGCATTAGATAAAAGCAGTCAAGACTGAGTGTGTATCGAAAAAAAGTATACAGCGTGTGTTCAAGTGCAACAAAACAAGTTTAATACTCGCTTTTACTGGGGATGAGTCGATGAAAACGTACAATGTGATTGCAGTTGCACTTTTCAAAGGAGCCATTCGAAACATTATAGACAAAGCCAGCACGAAATCTCACGAAACAAACAAATATACATCGAATATGTAAAGTGTATTGATTCTATGTACGGCACATCGGGGATTTTAGAGCAAAAATCCTAATACTACCAGATCCAAGCATATATTTGAATACGATAGCAAATACACCGACTTTACGTCTCATAAATTTCTCATTTCCCATCAATAACTAAGGCATACTAAAGAATTCTTTTATGGAAATGTAGTTTTAAACGCTAATACCCAAATACTGGAATCGAAAATCAGCTTTTATTTCGCTTTTTACTTCTCTGCGCCAAATCACGACGAGGCGGTAAATTATCCTAACGACCTTAAAGAAGCTCACTTACCGTCTTTGTATCTGAAAAAGTTTATTTCTTCCTGGACTTTGACAAACCTTTTGTAAATAGTGTGGAGTTCACAAAAATTATTCCGATTTGTCATAAACGCTATTTCAGATTTTTTGTTTGTTGTTTTCTTAGACTTTTAAACTTAGGTAAGGCAAAAGTCCTGCTATTACAAGGCATCTCTAAATATCTAAGATCTGAAGTTGTTTATTTTGTACAAAGCAAGAGCAGAAAGTTGGAGCTAGGACAAGTATGTACATACAAACATAATAGTTGCTGGAATGACCAAAATCACTACTTCAAGATAATCAGCTAAGGAGACAAAGACACAATGCCAAACAACTATTTATTATTTTTTTAAGTAAAGCGCTTTTAGATATTCTGACGGCTTCATATTTTGATAAGAGATTTTGTTCGTCAATAATAAAAACTCAAGCACTACTGGCTTATTTATATTTATTTGCTTTATTCATTGTTTATTCATAAGAAATAACACACGAAATATACAATATCTCGACGACTTAACGGACAGTTTGTATTTCTTCCTGGAAATTTCATCAAGCGACATGAGTAATGAAAGAAAGGTAAAATATGCTGTCACGAGATAAGTGAGAAGACTTCAAGTTGATTTTGTTGTAACTATTTTGTGTGAGAAAAGTGTTTTCAATTGTAAATTTGCGACAACTGCGGGTAGACTCGATATTCCCTAGGGTTTGCTTATGTGTTTCACAATTGCACATTTCTGTTTGATTGTTTTATAAGCGTTGGCATAATCATATTTGCGACGGGTCGAACTTCCGGCCCCTTATATCCTTTTAAAGAGAAATCCCGTAGCCTAAGTGCCCCAAATCCGTAAAAAATAACTTTGGAAGCTGTTATGGAATTAAACGAGTTTGCTGAAAACCTCCGTTTCTCGGATTCTCCAGGAATCGGTCCTGTAATGAAATACGTGAGCGATACACAGTTTTTTCGTCGTCACGTCTCGTGTCTTGAATATGTTTCCAAATTCATCGGTTGTTAGGGTAGTAAGCAAACAATTTGAGTATTATTTGAGCGGCGTGTAACGATAATCCGACAACGGGCTTGATGGATCATTTCGGAACATTAGTGGCTCTGTGACAGCGGATCGAACATGCAAACGTGATGACTGATGATGAATCGCTCCTCTGAATGGCGAACTGACCAATTTTCGAATTACTCAATCCAATCTTGAGCCTAGTCGGAAACTGTGCTGTAAAAAACCGGGACCAATTTTGCCAAAGCTTGGATAATGGGGATCAGGACGATGTCTTTATCTAGCGGGGCATCGCTGATGGAACATTGCATACGTGACCGGATTACAGTTATTACGTTTTAACTCTGCTCACTGATCTGATGCAAGAGATATGTCGGTTATGGTGAATGCAAGCACCTCCAAATGAAAAACATTTTTTATTACGCTGAGAGGAAAAATGACCGCTGGAGCTAATGGGAGGCCCAAATGGCCGCAATTAGGGCCAGCATTAGAAGAGGTGCTTATGTTGAGAAGTCGTTGAAGAAAATTGCGCCTCATTTCAATAAAATACTTGTCAATTATCGGGACAAAAAATTCGGCTTTTTGCAGGTGTGTTCAGCGGGTGCTTAGTATCCATCAAGATTTGTCCGTTAAAAATAAATCTGCTTGTAATATTCCCTTTATTCGTGTTTTACGATTCCGTAACTTTATTTTTCCGCGGAATACCTAATAAATCCATTCGTATGCAATCTCTTCAAGTTCTGGTGGAGTTCTTTATTTCCATTCCACTGAAATTTATTAGCGTCATCATCCTTTTACGGTTCTAGTTTACATTTTAGGCAATCCCTTCCGATGGTGAAAAAACTTTGGCACACCTAACTTGTGAGCTTTGGATGAGTGGCATTTTTTCGGCTTTGTTATTGTTGTTGGTAAAGCGAGTGTGTATTTTGTATTTTAAAATAGAGCCGCAAGGAGTTGGAGTTCTTTAGTTTGTAACTTTGTTACAACAAATGTAAATTCGAGTCTAGAAACTTTAAATTAAAGCGTGGACGTGATGTATATCAAACAGCCAAGCAAATACGCCGACTGAATGCTGTTTGTTGCTAACAAGTAAGTGGGGAAAAATTTAAATTAAAATGAAGCGATTAATTGAATTAAGGAATTCGATGGATGGGAAAATAAATAAATAGGAGAGCGCACCTCAAAGTAGAATGTTGGATCGATCTAGGAATTATATTGAAATTCCCGGCATTCCATAGTCAATTTAAAGCATTGTTTTACCATTAACGAAGTATCTCAACAATGCCAACCTACGTGTCGTTCTTATTATTGCCAACTAATTTGATGTCGATTGCCGTCATAAATGCACAATTGAGCAGAAAGTAGCATCGCTTTGTAAAGCCGGGAAAAAACTTACGTCACTGAATGCGCACTTCCAATTTGCGTTCGCTTTCTAGGAAAATAATAAAAGGAAAACGGTAAACAATTTTAGGTTAACAAGGTTTTTATTACAACTCCGAGACTTGGGTGCATGAATAATTCCGTGCGTCCTTATGTAATATACTTTGTATATGATAGAGCAACCCCGAGTTTAAAATTTTTATGGAAGGGGAGTCTGTCTGAACAAGTTGAAAATTTTTAAATGAATTCCTCCAAGTTGGTGTAACTCGTGGAAGTTTCACGCAATCGGTAGCGATTCATGAATATTTTTCGCTGATGTAATTTAACTACATTCCCAGCCATTACTCGGAAGTATTAACGTAAATCACGTGAAATTTCCCCAAATCGTGTGGGCAAAATAACAACGGGGTTTGGGGTTATATTTAAACACGACGGATCTTAATTATGAGCTTGTTTATTGAGGACGGGATTTATGCTACTCTAGCCCGCTCGTGACGTTATTTATGTGCGAATAACAAAATAATTGTTGTTATTAACTTAATGCGCTCTGGAGCTGAAAACTTGCGCTAATTTGGACACGAGTTACATAAAATCTAACTCCACGAAACGCAACGCTCACTGCTGACACCGAAACGACAAACGACGAGATTAGAACAAAACAAAATATTTTCCCCGAGCTTCTGACGACGAAATGAGCTGTCTCGATCCGGTTTCGTGTCACGTGGCGGGAAAAAATAACAATCAACAAAGTTTAGATTGTAATCCAGTTACAGCTTTAACCTGCAGCTTGCCAACTTTGAAGTACGATATTAACGTCAGCTATAATAACTTGGATATAAGCCAGCTCTTGCATCTTCATTTCCCAATGCCAGAACTTGCCTACTTGCATGTGTAACACTAGAGGTGGCGTTAGTTTCAACTGGCGGCACGGCTACGACAAAGGTTTTCCATAAGTTTCCAGAGATGCCTCCCATGGAAGGGTCTGGAGAATTCCAACCCCCAACTGAACGGATTTGATTTCGCTTGCAAAATTTGACTAACTGTGATTGGGAAAAGACCAGATTGGTTGTGTTTGCTGATCAAAGCAAATGAACGATCTTGTAAAAAGGGTCGTCGAAATGTGTATTTCATAGCTGCTGAACTTGGAAATTTTCAAGTACTACTTTGTGCTAAGTGTTTACTTTATTTTTCTATTAAATGGATCCTCAGGAATGTAGTTCCATGAGCCAGAATAAAGCGGTATTAACTTATGAGAGGTAGTTTTCATCATTTCAGTATTTGATGGAATTTTGCATTATTTTTGTGCGGGCATGAGTCTTTGGAAGAAGCGATAATTATCCGAGGAATGCGTCGCAGTGCGGCGGAAGTCTAAGCGTTCGACGCCCTTGTAATTATAAAATTATTTTGTAAATTTATATCCGGTTGGTCTAATTTGAATGCAAATTCGCGCGGTTTTTTGCGGTTTTATACAGCTCTTTTAGTAGCCATTTGTATGTTTATGCAGCTCTTGCGTAATCAGGAAAACCAACTGGCCCAACAAAATTTTTATTTCTTAACGCAATAAAAAAAATTCCGGCTGCGACAATTTAAAAGCGTTCCAAAGTACACACATATTTCAGCCGAGTTCGAATTCAATTTGAGGGTGAAATAAATTAGACGAGCATAACAGCGGTCACTTAAGAGGTTTTTCAAAGGATTATTGGATTCGGGGACGGCACATGCATTCACCTCTATTTACGGGACGGTTTCCGGTTCGAAAAGTCGCTCGGATATCTAGTTGTTTGGCGTAAGGAATTATGGCTGAAAGCGATGCACACGAGGCGTTGCACTTAATGGCAATCTAAAATGAGCACCGACGCGAATAACAGAAACGCTCGCGTTACGCCAGTATAGGAACCTAATGTACCTGTCGAGGGTTGAGTAGGTGATTCATAATACGCTAAGACGTACACAATCCTATTATTCCGACTGGCACGGTTGGCAATCCTGAGTGTGCTTGGTATTCAAAGACGGACGTATGCAATGATGGAACGGATCCGTCTTCACCAGAGAGGTTTTTCAGGACAGGTGCGTCACCGCAACACGTCATGATCCAGTTCCGACACCACCGAAATTCACGCCAAAACCGACACCCAAATTAAGAAATTTTAAGAAGACTAGCTTTTTTTACTAAAAATTAAATCATTTCTTCATTCTTTTTTCTAGTTTTGTGTAATTTTTTAGGTTTCCTTGTTTCATCCACTTTCGAATGACAATGTCAAGATGTGCTTGCCTTGTTATAACCTGTAGACCATTTTACATTTGAGTGTTATAAAAAGTAAACTGACAGCTTAACAACATTGAATTCGCAACTGTTTTTAATATTTTATTCATTTCTTTCTATTTTTTATGTCGAATACCTTCAGAACTAAGGTAAAAAATAAAGCACAAGTTTTCAAACTCTTTTGTTAAGTCAATAACTTAAGTCAAACAAATATCTCGCTGCCATTTCTTGTAACTGTCATAATATGTAGTATCAAACTGCTTTAGTAACCTACTTTAGTTTAAATTTTGTTTTGTTGTATATTTTCGGAAAATAGGTAAATTCCAATTAGAACTGTCAATAAGTGTCCTGTACGCGTCTTCACAATGGTGCATTATGGTGGAGGCGCCGGGATTATTACAACTGTTTTTAATTTTTTTTACAAATTTTGCCAAAAGTGAATAATGTAGAGACAGAACATTGACCCCTCTGATATCTTCTTTTGCTACATAATTCAATGTTGCAAACTTTCAAAGCTACGGACCACTATACAGGGTGATTCGGACCAAGTCTGTGCAAATAAAAACTGTTACGACCCTAAATAATATTATGACTACAGGAAATACGAGAAGTAGAATTTAAATGTTATTATAATGAACATAAAAAATACGGAAATAATTTTCTACAAAATTAAAGAAGAAATTAATAGAGGCATAAGAAGGTTGGGCCAAGGTATGGATCCAAGCGTTTTTTTCATAAACCATAGAGGAAAGTAATGGTGCAGTTACATCTGGACACTTATTACACGATATTTATGTCAGACACTGAAGTGGCATAATGTAAACAAGACGGAATTTATGTCTGACACAAATATTCCAAGTATCGGCAAAATATGTCAGATATTTTTTAGTGGCAGATGTAAACACTACGGATTTGAAAGTTCAGACGTGTATCACAGAAATTACGAGAGTTGACGAGTCGTTAACTTTTGTGGTTGTGTTGCGACACAAATTCAGAATGAATGACTAGAAAAACCTTGTAGAAAAACGTATATTTAGTGACGAAAACTCATTTTGAAAAGTGTCCGACAAAATTCCATGAAAGAAATTGCAAGAAATCTCTATCGGAATGTAACTAGCTACGGAAATTATTTGGCCGACACTTGACATAAATGTCTAGAGAGAAATCTCAGATGTAAACACACCATAAGAAAAAGTGGGCTAGCTTTAATATGGGCTAGTAACAATTCTCGAAAACAAGTAATTTAGAGACACTACAAACGACTATATTCTATTGCATCAATTTGCTCTAACAGCTCAGTCCACCTCATCAATCGAGATGTCCCCTAGATAAGACTTTCTTTTTTCCCACTGTGAAAAAATTTCGTAAGATATTTGGAAAAGAAAAGAAAACTAAAGACAAGAAGCGCAAAGAAAAGAAAAGAACCAATGAAGTAAGAAAACAAATATTAGTGAAAATGAAGATGATATCCATTTACACCACTTTGATTCAGACAGTGAACCAGATGCCACAATGAATTAACACAAGATAAACATTGCGTTATTATCTTAAAAGATAATGGAGTTCATATCTATAGCCCATATTTGAGCACTATTCCATATTTAGCGCCTAAATTTGCAATTTTTTTTAATGCTGAATTTTGATAATATAGTTTAGTGATAACAATATAAAACTAGTACTTTACTTTTTTTAAATATATGTCTGATTAATACTACATTAATAAAATGTTGATTTCTAAATAGTTTTTAATTTTGGCCCAAAAACAAAATCGTTGCTCATATTTTAGTTACCTCCTCTACATTTTACGAAAGTTTTTAATTTTGGCCCAAAAACAAAATCGTTGCTCATATTTTAGTTACCTCCTCTACATTTTACGAAAAAAAATGTAGTACATTTTCAAGTCTAATTTAATGATATTATTTTTAACACTGTTTTTTTAAATAAATTATAGGAGGTTACTCTTCAAAAAAAGTGATTCAAAAGTGCCGGACCAACTCCCTTTAAGGAGTTAACTAAGGCTTTACTCTTTTATCATAGCTTAAAAAATGTAAACCTCATATCTACGTAATATTTATTTCCATAGTGATCGTAATTATTTTAGAAAAATATGTAAAACGAGCTAGGACTAGTATTTGCAAACGCAAATAAAGTTCTAGCGGACGCAATTAATTTGTTTGAACAGCATTTTATTTTATGTATGACAGATAATAATCATTAGTCGAGCGCACTCGTATTTGGGACAATAAATATAACGAATGTTTATGTAGAGTTTTATCAACTGCATGATGTTTTCCGTGTTGGTTTGACGTCCGTTGTCGAAAATAATTATTATTGTTGACGGATTGCTGTTGGTGAAATTTTCAAGCGCTCAATTAATTAAATATTACTTCGTGAACCACGCAAATGGTACTCCTGCCGTCATTAAATCGGAGAAAAGATTACGTAGAGGCTACTTGTTGCTTGATTATTTTTTCCGTCGTTTGGGCTATCCTCACGACATAAAGTCGCCGTTAAGGTCCACGTACGGCTTACGCGATAAGAGTTGAATATTCGCATAAAAACCCGTTAAAGGGACCGAATTAAACTTTACCCGCGAATTTCCGTCGGCAATTTAGCGCCGGCTTGCGGTCCACAAAAGGTACCTTAATAGTAACCATCATTTAGCAAGGGAATAGTGCGGTGGAGATGACTCTTCGTCACGCGGCGCTTTAACGGCCTTATTAGGCGCGTGTGTGTTCACTTGAAAGTTTTAACGGCCGCGTCTTCGGCTTAATTAAAACCGACGCCTCTACCAGAGGTTCGATTCAGAATCCAAACGCTTTGCCAGTCCTTCACACGGTAAAGCGTAGGAATTCTAAACCGAAACGTGGCTATCCTGATGACACTAACATCAATCGCAACGGAAGCGCCGGGCATAAACAATTCAAAAATTAATCACGAGGGTATTGTTAATTAAAAAATTGGTTTGTTACAGCTTGAACAAACAATAGGCGGGTGGAGAAGAGGGAGCGCCTCGACGTGAATATAAATAAAATCAAATTTTTGCGTGATCGGAAGCGACGTGTCACCAGATCAACGTTTTAATGGCGGGCGTTTTAAAGTGACAGAAATGTCGCACGTCAAGCAATTTTCAAACTTGCTAATCGACTCGACTAAAATCCACCGAAATGCACTTTTTCTAGGCGACATTATCAGAATTGACAGGTGCATAGCACTTTTATTCCATTGGGACGCGTCCAACTCAATTTGCAGGATTCTAGCGGAAATGGATCCACAAAAATCTTATAGGTGCTGTATACCGTGGCCGACGAAAATGACATTTCGCTTCACTCATGTGGCCTTCTCACTGGCCATGAAATTCTGATTCAGATCAGAAGGCCTTGAAGCAGCCGGCACGTAGAGCCCTCTGCAGGGCAGAATAGCAGAATAAAACCGCGAAATTCGAATATAATTACTTAGTTACTGTTAATTAATATACAACTTATGCCTTTTCTTCGGTTTACTCATTGCAGTGAGTGTTGAACTTAGTATTGCCGTTAGTATCTACACTTCCATGGCTTAAAGGCCAGCAGGTACTAGGAATTCTTGAGACCGATCTTAAAGGACGCGGCGAGACATAGGTCTCTGAGACCAACCTCACTGTGAATGGGCTTGTATTAGGGCGTTTTTGTATCGCTGAGACCACTATAAGACGGTCTGACTGAGACTGACTTCAGTGGTAGACTGAAATCTGCCTCGCGACAAGTCTCTGCACGATCATCGAAATCGCTGTCCATGACTTATGTATCATGAGGCCGTCTCACTTTGTGTGTCTTTTGAGATTGGTTTCTGAGACCTATGTCTCACCGTATGCGGCGGTGAATGGGCCCTTTCACATCAGTGATATTTTCGCTGTGCGAACTCATTATTACAGCATCTCGAGGTCCGATTCTACATACTGTTTGTTGTACTGGGCTTCAGTTACGCTTTTTCCAAAAGTACAAGTTTAACTATACTGTTTGTTGTACTGAGCTTCAGTTACGCTTTTTCCAAAAGTACAAGTTTAACTATCATTGCTGAAAACTTCCTTGAAAGCTATTTTAACTCACCACGTTGTTCTTAACGCATGTATGACAAATTTTATTTCTTTAACAAATAAAGTTTGGTTTGACGCCAAATGACAGCGCTTGACAGATAAAATTTTAAACTCAAACGACGGTAGAGGTCTCGACCTGCCGTGCAATGGAAATGTCAAATAGAATCAATTTCAATAATGGAAACTAGGCTCGGTGGAACGGCCAAATGAGTGAAACGAAATGTCATTTTCGTCGGCCACGTGTATACCAAACCAACTCAAACGTTTTTCCTACGAAAAAATGTGTGAGGATTCCGAAACTGTCTTTATTTTTCAGCTAGCAGCTTTTAAGATATCAGTCAAAGTTTGGTTACTCAAAATATACAGGGTGGCCCAGCTAAACTTCCGTTTTCTGTAGCTCAGTTATTAGTACAAATGGTCGCATTTTAAGAAAATATTTTTGGTTATACATATTGTCCCAAAAAGTGTGATTATACATAATAATAATTTTTTTAATGGCGAGCTATTATTTTTTTGTGCTTATTAGGACACCTTTTTAGTTTTTTACATGTCCCTAACGTTTTTTTAAAATCCGTTTAAATAAATAAAAACCAAAAAAATCCGATTTACATCTTTATTTTTAAACATTAATAAAAAATAAAAACAGTGTTATTTTGATGACATTTTTACAAAGTAAGTGTTGAACAAGGTCTAACAAAATTATTAATTAAGTTTAATTGATCTGAATTACTACAGGGTGTTTACAATTTCTTTCCAAACTTTTTAAATTTTAGAGCCTTATTTTGCTTATTTCAAATGGCGACTCCTGTTTATTTTTATCATTCGATGCAAAATTAAAAAACGACCTTTTTTTATTACAACCCTAATGTAAATCCTAACACATTCGGAGTTATTTCCCAAAAACTTGTTTTGTCAAGTATTTTAATAACAAATTTAATGAATACATATTGAAGATGGTTTCAACACCGTTTCTTTTTATGTCAATCGATGTGGTATCAAAAAACGAAATTTTTTTTGTTGTTACAACCCTATTGCGAATCCTAACTCATTCGGAGTTTTTTTGCTAAAAACGCATTCTGTCAATGACAAATGACTTTAAAATAGTGATTAAAAGTCGAACATGTTTAATGTTTTAGCAAATAACACCGATTGTGTTAGGATTTGCAATAGTGTTGTGATAACAAGAAATGTTGCTTTTTTAATTCCACATCGAATGATATAAAAATAAACAGGGTTGGAGCCATCTTCGACTTTTACTCAATAAAATACTTGGCAAAACAAGTTTTTGGCATATAAAAAAATAACAAAAAGTTCGCTTTTTAATTCTGCATCGAATGATATAAAAATAAACAATGGTACCTATTTGAAATAAGCGAAATAAAATGACTTAAAGATTAAATGGTTTGGAAATAAATTGTTAACAGCCTGTGGTAATTCAGATCAATCAAACTTAACTAATAATAGGTCTGTTAGACCTTGTTCAACACGTATCTTTTTATTATTTTTTTAAAAAAGGTGTAAAACAGATTTTTTTTGGTTTTTATTTTTTTTAACAGTAATCCCTGACCCGGTTTGAAAAAAAACTTTAGGGACCTGTAAGAAGCTAAAAAGCTATCCTAATGAACACAAAAAAATAATATGCCGTTAAAAAAATATTATTATGACGTTATACTTTTTTTGGGACACTCTGTATAATCAAAAATATTTCCTTGAAATGTTTCCTACAGTATAAATAATATCTACGTTTGGCAAAATACAAACACTTTCGTTAAATATGTTTAGTTTTGGCAAAGGGGAGAATAAAACCACCTCAATTTTAAGTTTTTCTAACAAAAAATTATCTGAGGACTTCGAAACTATCTTTATTTGTCATCTACTGCAGTTTTTGAGATATCGGTCAGTTTTCCTTTTCAAGATTAAATGCCGTAAAAGATGAGTGCTTTTAATTGGTTTTATTGCAGTTAGGCAGTTCAAACAATTGATAATTCAGCCTTGTATGCAAAATTATTCAAGGGTTCTGAGTCTGTTTTTATTTTTTTTTTCACGAGCGTTGTTTGAGGGACTGGTAAAATTTAGTCTGTCAAAAAGCAAACAGGGTCAAAGAGTAGATAATTGCTTAGCGTTGACAATGGCTTTGGAACGCATCAATTTGGCCGAGCCACGCATAGGTTGTTTGAAAGTTATCCTAATTAATCGACGCAAAGTCTGTTTACCTTAAACAAGAGCCTGCTCATTACTACGATAATCTAATTTGGGATTTCTGCGAACAAGATTAATTACCGCCTTACCTGCGCCTTCCGAGCGTTGATTTCCAATAGGATTCGTGCCAGGCTTTAATTGGCTTGTTGGAATCGGCGCGAAAAAATAAACCCATATCGTAATGAAAATACATTTTCTATCTTCGGTTCGGAATCGAGTTTTGTGTATGGAATAAATGCGATGGCAGGCTTGGAGCGAAATAAAGAAAATCCAGCGATGCAAACAAATTTCCATACGAGTTGTCATTTTGAACTTCTTGGACGGCTTGCACTGACTCCAATCGAAGCAGAACTAACAGTGCCGTTCCGTTATTGTCAAGTTCAAAGTTATTGCGGCCCAGGTGTACGCTCTTCCGCAAACAGATCTTAATCAGACGCTTTTTTGATTTCTGTTTGCCGTTCCGACGGGTGTCTTCGTTAAATATTTATTCATAAAGGGAAAACGGAAAATCGTAAAGTTTTCTGGCCCTACGGTCGACGCCTTTTAATATTTAAACAAACATAAGTTTCACTGGAGAAATTCAAGCTGAACGCGATTTGTTTGAGTTATTTTTTAATGAATATGCGCGAACTTTAACGGGGCCGGAACAAACGCCCGACTTTGGAAAATCGACTGTTTTAGCGATTTTTTCAAGTCGCATTGCAAACGATAATTTCCTCCCGGGAAATCGCGAGTCCTGGGGCTCTGTTGATAATTTTGTGTGATATATGGCGAATGTGTCACTTATTTCCCGTAGTTTCCAACTCGTTGCAACTGCTCTCTGATAATCACTGTTTTTCCTAGTTGGGGGATATATGGACAAAAATTCGGTTCAACGGTTCCATAAAAATCAGCGGTTTTACACAATCACCATTTCGGGAGTGAATTATGTTCAAATATCACTTCAGAAAATTCAATTTTCTACTAATCTGATTACCAAGTGAAATCGTTTAATTTTATCCGAATTGTTGTGGCAAATCAACGGAATGAAAATATTTTACGAGGGAATTAATTTGATTATGACTGACCGACATTCGGGGACTGTCGCTGTTTTCCCGATTCGGGTCGAAAAGTTTGCTTTATACTGTGGAACCTCGTCAGTATTTTCGATGGTTTGATTTATGGTCTTATTTTTGCTCCATTGCAGATCGCTCTTATGTATAAATCAGCATATGTGAATATTACATTTTTGAGCCGGACCTTTTCTCTTTTTCCTCGTCCACCGAATCCATTTCAACAATTTTAATATCTCGGGTATAAAGTCTGATTTCCATCAGATCCCATCAATATCAGAGAACGTTAATGGAGTGGAAGTAAACTTTCTTATAAAGAGTTATTAAACATTTCGCGAAAGCAAGAAAAGCCTATAAAAACAGATGCCCGGAGATGCGAGCCGCGTGACTATCGACCCGGAGGAGATTTGGAAAAAATGCGAGAAAGGAGTTTATTTTAGCGTCTTGTTCCAATTAAAATCTCAATTTTCCGGGAGCTCATGCCTCACACAACAAAGCCGGTATCGAGACTATTATTTATCTTGTGACATTCGATAATCTTGTCTCCATAGACCTCTTCAATTAATTCTTAGCGCGTCGTAATAGTGGTTTATGTCTTAATCCGGGCATATTATGAACGAGCATGAACGTTGTCATTGAGCGCGTCTATCATTTAAATATTCAACAGAGAGACCCAACCAAAATCGGACTCGTCACTGAATTTCACCCCTTAATTAAGACAACCGCCCGTCTTTTTACCCCCAAACAAAACAAGAAACCTTTTTTGCTACATTAGTGACTTTACGGCAACTTGAGCGGTGGCGACTTGCCAACAAAGGAAATTCATTTCTAAAGCCGTATGTGAATTTCTATGTGGAGCAGAGAACTTCGTTATAATTAAAATGAAATGCAGCCTTTAAACTTAATTTGGCGCCACTTAGAATAATGAAAACCGGTGCTACATGGATTTTCAAACACTTAGACGAGTAATAACGTCGCGAAACAACTTTATTGTTACTGTTCTTGGCTTAAAAACTACTCGCCTGGAATCGCATAAAGCAAGCGGGCGATTAAAAAATCAAAGAAATAGAAGGTATCCTTGGCAAACTGTTGCAGCGTTTCCGATTTAGAGACGTCGAAGTGAAAACCGGGATCGGATTTAAAACGAGTCTGTAAGCGAACATACGTTAGCCATAAATTCCATAAATCAAAGAAAAATAACTTTGATATATTTGCGACGTTATAAAATTGTGGCCGTACGGCGGATGCCAGAATATGGGACGGAGATTCGTCTCTAAGTAGCTACCTATCTCGGTCGTTCCGTGCCAAGTCTGGCACGCCCGTCAAGATTTATGTTTGTGTAAATTCATATTCTGGGAGGGGGCGGTCGCTTCGGGACTTGTAAACGGATTATCTTCCGTGACAATACGCGTTCGGTAAAAGTGCGAAATATTTTCGAATCGTTTCGCCCGAATTAGCCAATGTTCAACGAGTCGGAAGGGACCTCATAAAATCACACTAAAGAGCGGATGCTCGCAAAATTAATTTCTCAAATATACAAGTTGCGAGAGAACTTACATTTTGTCAAAAGGTGAATTTAATGTAGCAAGTCCCGGATTTCGACGGTTCTTAAGTTGCAAATCAAAAGCAGAAATTGCTTCATGCCATACAGAGTTTGTTATTTTATGATTTGTTAATTTACTGGAGGGATATAAAACTAAAATAGGCAAAGTGTAAAATGTCAGTTTAGGGTTCATTTCAACTTTATTAATTTAAAGCCGGCTCAAATCGTAAAGGCTGCAATTAGATTGGCTGAATTATTTTCTACTATGTCCGGTTATTATTCCGAAATTAGTCATATAATGAAACTCATTTTAGATATTTATTTTCGCATTACCATCCGCTTGATTCAAACTAGTGTATAAATTATGTTGCTATATGTAATTCGAATTCGTTTATTTTGATTACAAATTGAATTTAATTTAATAAAACAATCTCATTCCAATCGGGTTAAAATTATTGCACAGGATTTAGGTCACATTAAAATTTTTTGTTTTAATTTTTTTGATTACGAATTTTTAAATTATTTAAAATGAAATTAAGAACTAACCCGGCGCATCCACCAAAATTATACAAAGCAACTAAAATGTTACGCTGTGCAAGTAGACACTTCTTTTATTGAAGCTTATTTCCGAAATGAAGAGTTAACAAATATGACAATATTCTATGTCCGAATACCTGTCATTAGTTCTATGAAGCGGCATTTTTTATTTTACATGAGAAATTTTCTGACGACTAGATGAAACCATTTTGTACTATTGTTTTGCGAAAATTGTAAAAACTAAAAGCCATACCAACTTGTTGTACCCTGTCAAGGCTAAAAATTACTTTGATTTCAATTCCGCAAATTAACTGCAAAGTTGCGCAAGCTTAACTAAGCTATCAGTGTAAATATTAGAGGTTATACGATTACATATACATACGTATTTACCATGCAAGTTAATTCTAGTTAATTATGCTTTGCCGTCTATTTACCCATTACAATGTTGATACGGCTGTTTTTTTTTCTGCCACATATTGATTTTCTTTTTTTTCTATAATTTGATTCCCATTTATGTATTTATACATGGCGAGTTTGTTAAAAATTCTATTGTAAAATAGAAACTCTCTATTTGAAAACTCTGGAAATGCCAACGTTCCATCTTTCCAAAGTTAGTTTTAAATTATTCATGCACTTTAAAAAAGTAATAGCTAATGTAACTTATAGTTTCTATGAGAGATCTATTTTACTGATTTATATTTTTATCAACATTATTAAAAAAAATAATTTAGTAAAATGCGACGTTGGCAATTCCGTAGTTTTGAAACAGAGAGTATATTATTAAATAATGTATAATGAAAAGTGGTGGATGTTGAACTCATTTATGCACAGTCACAAGTTGAAACCAAATAACTATTTGGACTGGGAGTTGAGTTATTAAAAATGGCCGGCGATCTATTCAGTTTCTTTGGTGATTTCACGTATCGTTGAAATAAAATTTTCACTGCAGTTGTTGGCTTTTTATTAGCTGAAAGTTGTAAATTTTCCATGTACAAAACCTCAAAACCGCACAATCAATTTAGTTTCCCCGGTGCATTCGCGGAAAATATTGTTTTTTTAATATTTGCTGAAATGTTTTAGACATTTCTGTTTTTATTAATCCCGCGTTTGTGACAAATAATAATTTGCTGAAACAATAGACTCAGGAATAATTGCGAATTTTGAATGAATAAAAATTTCCCGAAACAGTTTTCCATAATAGATGCTGTGTCGAGTTAATAGAGTCGGGGTTGGACCTTTTTGGAGGGTGATTTCCGTCACGGCCGCCAAACAAACAGCGTCCCCATTTCGAAACGGCCTGGAATCGTGATTCGGGCGATAGTGGCCCTAAAACAATCCGTCGATCCAGTGCTAGCACCTGACATAATGCGTTCGCTATCAGATATGCAAATGTCGGCACTGTAGGGCACTCCAGCTTAACCCTTTAGAGGTGGGCGTGAGTTCTGCAATGGCTGGAATCTTTTCGCAAACAGCTCGTCGTGTCACAGTAGTGTTCGAAGGAAATTATAGGCGTTCGAGTCATCTAATTAGGTTAACATCCACGTATACTTGTAAGTTGGGTAATTAACCTGGTAATATTTATAGGGGGAGTTGTGTCGGAGTTTGCGAGCGGTAGTCAATTTATTGAAGTCAGATTTTCGGCAAGTTCTAGCGGAATATCTGACGTATAAGCAAAGTTTCCTTTTCAATCAAGCAAGTGTAAATAAATTTTATCTAAAATTCGAGTTTAGCGAGAAAATTCCCAGCCTTGTATCGATTAGAATGTGTTTCCTGCACACTCCAGGCCCGGACCACTTAAGCACCCAGTTTGAATATTTAAATTGCGCGATTGCGATTATCGCTTATCGATTTATGTTTTTGCGAGCGACGAAAACACTAATAAATATTTTTCAGACTCGGATTGACGCTCGCAGGATAACTAAGAGGGTTGTTGCGTGGCGGAGTTTGTATCGAAGAATCCGAGGTAAAAGGTTTCTATTTATCCAGCAGATATGTTGTGGATCAAATCGGGGAAAGCAATCAGTCAGTCCCCGGACGGATGAATGAGGGTGGCTGGGGATGGAGTTTCCAAAGCGTGTTTGGAGGCTGGAAATATGCTCGTAGATGGAGCGCGATTATTAACAGCTCTCTTTCATTCCGCGACCCAATATTACAACAACACCTGCTTTTATGTACTAGTCCGATTAATTACAACTTTGCGCAAAGTGGTCGCCTTCTCGTTAACAATTAAAAGAACTCAACGCCGAACAATTCCACAAGATCAGCGAGATTCGGACGTCAAATCTGATTTATCGGATCGTGGCCGACCCTCAAATTCTGAAATAAGTCGCTAACACAACAAACATCTTGAAAATTTATTGTTGCTGTTAGGAGAAGAAGTTTATTTACTTTTGGTTAGTTCGCCCGATTTATCAATTAAACATGACAACCCAGTGCATCCTCAGTTAACTCAGGACAACACTTATGCTTCCAACATGTAATAATTTTGCCACATCATTAAAAAAGTGCTACCACTGTTTGCATTTTTGTTGTTAAATGCAATTTCATTATATTTAATACTGGCGCCATTTGTGATCTATTATTTACCAACAAATTTTTTAGCTGCTGTCAACTGTAATTTAAAATGTGCATTAATGCTTTTAATTACTCCTGAAATTGAAATAGAATGGAATTGATGTTAATCTGCTTTTTAATTTTTATTAAAATGTAATCACCGTTTAAATTTGAAACAAATGCATGATCTGCGTAAATAATATCCAAAATATCTGGGGTTTGTATTTGCTGATTTTTTATTAAATAGTGAAGTAAATGGAACTTATCATACGTAGGGTTTGTTTTGAACGAAACGAGTTTATAAAGTAACGATTGTTTGAACATTAGAAGGAAAAAATATTGTTTTCTAGTGCTCCATAAATAATGCCATAATGAGGATGACCTGACATGAAATTCCGACTAAAATTTAAATGCGAGTGAATTATTAAAAATATTTATGGTGTAATATTTAAATAGCTGTTCTGCATCATAAACATAAAACTATATTACCATACTAAATTTATTTTTAATAAACAAAATTTTTGAAGTATTCAAACAACAAACTACACTTTAGTTGTAAATAAAAGTAAAACCAATTGCAATATCTCCATTCATTTTTGCCTGCTTTATTCAGTATGTATTGTTGTTAAATATATGTATTTTTTTTAAATAACTTAAATCACATTAGATATATTTTAACATTATTTAACATTTTAGATATGTGTATTAACTTGTAAGAACAAAAATGTCCGCTATTATTGATAAAGTAATTGAAATTTTTTGTAAAAAGCTTAACACGGTTATAATAAATATCTAAAGATGCTGAACCTCACTGTAACAATTTTTAGAATAAGAAGCTTTAGAAATGCACCTATGTCAAGTTATTGTGAATTTAATAAAATCTTGAATTCTTCATGTTTCATTTTTTTCTGATGAATTTTCCTAATAAATTTCGAATCTTTGCCGAATTTTACATCCGAATAACTTAATTTTGGGGCGTTTTGACAACTTTAATATCCGGTTGGATTAGGAAGCCTTTGTTAAATGTACGACGAAATCATGAAACTCTGAAAGTATTGGGGGCACAGGAAATTTATTATAAAGTCGGATCACTTTTGTAATATTGGGAGATTAGAGATTTTTATTCTGTTATATTCGAGCCAAGTTTTGTTACTAAATTTGACAGTTGGCAATGCTCAGACTACTGTCATGAAAATTTGAAGTTTGTCTTTGGCCATGTCAAAGTTAACGAATTTAAAAGAATTAAGCGAGCAGCAACGAACTAGCCCCCTATTGCTGTTTGTGTAGCCTTATCGAATTGGCATGGGGGCCCGCCAAGACGCTCTGCAACCTCTGACAAAGGTTACTTTCAATATTATGTCGAGTGAGTTTAAATCGATCTGCAGCTCACAAAACAACATAAAACAACATAACAACATAAAATCTTCCAAAGTCTTCTCTACTTACTTCTCGCAAGGGTTTCTGCCAATTTCGGACGAACAATAACTAATTATTTATCTAAAATAACTTGTAAGGTAGGTTTTACCGGTCTCCTTTTTTTTGTCCCTTCATATTTTCAACAATTAACAACTAAGCAGGTTTGTTTAGTTAGTTGTCCATTAATTTGTTTAGGTTTGTTACATGTTTGTTATTAAATCTGTTATATTTGATAGTTTTCGTCACGTTTTGACTGTTAATAAGCTTGAGTGAAGCAGTTGTATGAACGTCTGAATGTCCCTTTTTAGCGGCTAAAAGTGCAAGTAATGTACTCAGATTTCTTTAAAATGACTAAAAAATGTTACTTACTTGCAGAAAACTTAACTAACTTAACATATTTTGCAGGATTTTCACTTAAAGAATTCAACAATTTGACACTGACAAATTACGTAACCTATTTTTGAAAGCCTAAATTTGCGGTAAATGACGCAATTTACAATGCCAAAATTTTCAAGTTGATGCGATTTTGTTTAATATTACAAAAGTGATCGGAGTATATGTTTTTTTACTATACACAGGACATTAATTAAGTAATGTTATTTCTTTCGATGTTAAATCATTTACCCGGCGCATCCACCAAAATCGGTTGGGTCTCCATTATCATTCTGAGGTTGTGTGAGCTTGACCATCGATTCATCATCATTTACGCCACTTTCTGTAAAATATCACTCTTAAACATTGTTTCGAGGCATCCATCACTGATCCTCTCTCAGTTATAGTTTTTCATGCGGATAAAAACGGCCGGGCGTTATAGCCAATAATGAACAACTATGCCATCGATCGATATGTAACAATTAGAGTGCACAAAGAGCGGTTCCTGTGTCCTGAGCTGGTTAATGGCCATGCAGCATTGTATCGCAATCGTCAATAGATATTTTGTCGCATCCGTTGAAAACTGGCATTTTTTTTATTCGCTGGAAGAATAATTGGGTGTCTTGTTTCTGAGTCCTGGGGGATAAACGGTGGCCTCCGCCTAACTAAAATTGTCAGTAAATTATATCTGGGCCTATTCCGCTTAAGTGCAAAGTTTCCAACTTTACAGAATTTATGTAGGCGGGTGCAGTAAATGTTGATTATTATACCCGAGTGGAGTTTTTTTAAATTAAGTCGGTTTGTAGGAACACCTGAAGAAATAATTGTCGGGAATAAATTTCGCTCTAATGGGCGTATCATTAGAGTTGTCGGGCTCCCGGAACCATCGTTAGGATTAGGTTTCTAAAGGGTCCCATGTGTAGTGCGTTAATTTGCCCGACTACGTCGCATAAATATGACAATAATTATTCTAATCCAGCTTTAATCCGGAAACTTTTGCCCGATTAAGACGCTTCTGAAGGATAATTATTAATTAGAGGGACAGCACGCACTGATCCTTTTTTGTTCCCGTTTAAGTGACACTTGGGAGATGCTCGATAATGAAGGCGATTTAAGAATTCCTCTGAATCATAATTAAATCTGAGTTTAACATCAAACTTTTTTAAAGAAAATCGGATTTTTCCCTACTTGGGGAAACTTTCTCAGTGGGGATATCTCCGAGTTTAAAAGTTTTTTGAGATGGTTTAACACTCATCCTTATCTAGTGACAGTGCCGGAACAGGACTGGACTCTTAATTTTTGACTCTTATCGCTAATTTACGTTTCATTGGTTCCAGCGGACGCCCTAAATCACTCATAAACGTTTCCAAATTATGTATTTTGTAAAAGCAAACTTTGCAAAAAGTTTACACTTTCTGATAACACGTTAAATGGTGATGAATGCGAACCGTGCTTAACAAGTCCTAAAGTTTTCTTGTTTTTACCACTTTCTCATTCTCCTTTAATATCTGCAAATGTAGGACATAAATTCTGCATACTTTATGGACGGCGTAGCCGAGATTGTAATGTTCGTTATATCTCGGCTCCTTCTGCGGCGACGAATATCATACACTTTTACGATTTATATATTTTCTTGCAATCGCTGAAATTTAGACTGACGTCTCACCTTACACTTGAAGCATATTTCATCTAACAAAGACAAATATCAAAAAACGACTCTTTTTCGGCTACCCGCTCAATAATAATTAAAAAAAAAACTAAATAATTTGTATCCTTTCTATTTCACAATCATTCTTATCCACAATGTCACAGTTTTATCGACGCAATAATGGAATTAAAATAAAGTGGTCAATAATGAGTGGAAAAGCGTCAGCTTTTAGAATTCACAAAAATTGCTAATAGCTATTTTGCAAAACCGCCGTCAGCTTTATTTTCGTGAATGACGTTTTAATTTAAGTCTGCAACATCTAGCCATTATGCTGCAAAAACGAAATCAGACTATTAATACAAAGAACAAAGAATTTCTCAAAACTTTAAGCTTAATTGAAATTATATTATTCATGAAAGCTGTAAACATAACAAGGCACCGTACATTTAATATTTTATTATTATTTCGCGGAATAATAATAAACGACGTTTAAATTTTTTGTAGTGAGTGCAATTAGTTGGAGTGTTTATGTTGAGCTTCTAGCTTTTTGTGAATAAAATAAAAACGTCTTCCAACAAAGGTTATAAGTACTGCTACGTTTTCTATTTGATTACAATAAAATTATTAAAAACTAATGATATTAATGAAGTGTCTGGATGATTTGTCTTGGCGATTTTTCTTGATTATTGAGTCTTGACTGTTGTGGTTGGGTGTTTTTGGTTTAGCTGGATGCAACATCGCGCGTCGACGTTCAAAGCAAATCGTTAACTTGCGGTAATTTCCACCTTTATCTCGGAATAATGTAAATTGTTCCATTCTTCAAAGACTTATTTTAAATTAAGATGACTGCAGAGCGCCTGTATGAATATTAATTTATTAAAATATAACATCCGAGTGAGGTCTTTCTAATGATTTTCATTGTGAGATGCTAATTCGCATTGCAGCAAATTTAAATAATTTTCGGTCACGGACGAGCGACGAAACAAATAAAAAATATACAACACGTTGCGAGGGGATCGATAAAAATCAAATCTCTTCTTTTTATTCATGCCGTCAACATTATATAATGTTTGCCATAACAATTTAAAATTGAAAAACTCGTAA
This sequence comes from Tribolium freemani, assembly GCA_939628115.1. Taxonomy (NCBI): domain Eukaryota; kingdom Metazoa; phylum Arthropoda; class Insecta; order Coleoptera; family Tenebrionidae; genus Tribolium; species Tribolium freemani. Next base: position 18,985,498 of record OW626791.1, on the reverse strand, counting down.
ACTCATAAATCAAATATTTGTCCGCCCATTTTACTGGTTGCAAACATTTAGACGGAAGTAACAATGGCTTCCTCCCCTTTATCTGTTATCAATAACTGACGAAAAGCGGGCTGGTTCGGGTCGAGATAGAAATGTCTGATATTGAGAGGTTGGTTATTCAGAAAAGTCGCCCGCCATTGAACGAACCACCGGAACTGAGTTATTTTATCGCTGGATAGTTTTGTTGTATCCCTTTTATTAATTCGACGTTGTAGCGAACGAATTAATTCGAGCCGAAGAGAATATGAGGTGGAAGTATAAAAGAATATAAAAATGTAATTTGCATGATCTTAAAACTAATTGGATTATCCGCTTTCATCCTTTTATATTACCCGTGTTTGAGTTTTAAAATATTAATAAAAAAAGGAAAAAGCACTTTCGATTCCTAATAATGTATTATTGTATCTTGTAGGCAATTTCGTTTGGCGAGCACTTCTATCACAGCGAGAAAATGGAAATTAGTCTTTTGTGTCGCAAAGTTTAATAAAGAGCTGCTGATAAAAATGTAATAAAACCTTCAACTGTTGCTCTCAGAATGTGACAACATGAATTTAAATTTTATTCGAAAAGACACAAAGTCAAAAAATTAGAACTGCTCACGCCGATTTATTTGCGCTACGGTGTTTATCTCGGTGCCATCAGGGGTCGTTATGAATTTAAAACGTTTCACCCGAGGTGCTGAAGTTATTAGCTATATCCTGGATGCATAATGAAGGCACACCAAATGAGCCGGTCTGTTGAATTAGAGTCCATCACGCCACGATCGATCCACCTCTCTGTGCTTGTCTCAAAGACGGATTTTTCGACAGCTCCACACCCTCGTAATAATTCGACGGTTTTTCGAACTTAATAAGAAGCCTTGCCGCATGAGCGATCTCCAATTTTTATTCCAGAGCTCAGCTCGAGTGTTATTCTAATTTCATGCAAAACAAAACTTCTGTAAAACAAACGTATTCATCCAGTTTTCCGCGCAGGGCGCTTGTAAATTGTGTAGTTACACGAGGGCGGTTCAATCCCCAAGCCTCCGATTTTTAATTGTAAATAAGCCACTCCCGAATGCTTTAATTCGAATCTGGCAAAGCCGGTCAAGCCCTGCTCTCGCCGAGTGAATATAAGTTGTTTTTTATTCCGATGAGATGTGGCCATTTGTCACGCTCGGTTTGGGTTTAAACTGCGCCATCTGCACCTTCCGGAACTTTGGATTCTTCTCCTCATTGAATAATTTAAAAGATGCTTGCACAAACGTGGCGTAAATATTTGTAGAAATTTAAGGGCAAGGTAATCCGCAAACATGTACAACTTTGTATAATTAAAGCCGTTATGAGAATTTCATTAGTTTTGTTTCGTACGTAACGTTTTGCTTTTGAATTCCGCTTATTACGGCGTTGCCGCAAAAGCTGCAAGACAATTATTTCGCTGGACCGTCCTGTTTATCGGCGTTCGCTGGCATGCGTTATGTGCCCGGATCATATCTATACTTCACAGGCTTCTGAACGAGACTTAATTACTGGAAACAACTCCAAGCTCGGGCCTCAATAACGCCACGTCAAATTGATTGTTCGATTTTCACTACGAATCTGCCGTAAAAACTCCACCACGATTAATATTCGTTACCACCCCGACAACAAAACTAATCCCGACACGAATTCGACCATTAATTTTTCTTCGACTAGCAACTATCAACCCGCAGCCCGCAGCGGGATTAAAACAGTTTTTTTACAACTGAACAAAAATCTACAGGAAATGAGAGCGATGCTTGTCGCTTTTTCTATTTGCAAAGTCGAGTTTTCAGCAAAAATTAAAAATAGAAACGCGCTTTAAATGACAGATAACTGAATTTCGTTCGCACTCAATCGATTTACGTACATATTTCAACGCTTTCGTGCTTGTGGCAATTGTTCCGCGGTTTTTAGTAGATACATGCTGAATATTGCAATTTTGCCAAATATACGAACAAAAGCTGCCTATTATGCACACCGCAAACGCAAAATAATACCAATTAATATTCCAGAACGTTAATCCAGAATGAGAAAGCGCAGGTACTTGTTCCTGCACTCTCAACCGCTACAGGATTTAATGGATTTACTCCATTTGTTATAACCATTTGATAGCTATTTGCATACACTACAAGCGGAGATAATAGTGTGCAGACCGCGACTAAAATTGACTAGTGTCAAGGGACCACCCCCAGCAATAGCTGGGAAAAACAAATTTTTTACAGAAAATGTTTTTATTTTTGGAAATTATTTTGAAAGGTGAAAAAACACACCTTCATGTTGTGCACAAAAAAATATTTTTGAAAATCTTTTTCAAGCCATGTTGGGAATAACTGCATAATAAATAAATATTTATAATAAATTAATAATAAATGCATTTTTTGCAGGGCAGACGCTGTGTGGCCACATGTAAAAGTCAGTTTTGTACGTGTATGTTATTTTTTACAATTGAAAACATTATTAAATAAAAAAAGTGTTTATGTGTCACAATGTCACAAAGCTTCGATATAGTACAGAAAAAAATGCCAATATTAAAATACACGAATTATGTTGTTCACAGTCTAAGATCCGAATTATCAAATATATTAAATATAATATCCAAAGGATTGTATCGCGAATGGGTTGCCTAAAAAATATGTTCAAAACTATGATTAAGAGTACTCAAAAGAGTCGAATTTTAGCCATTTTCCGCAGTGTTTTACACCCGTTGTTAGTAACGTTTTTGAAAGTTATTTACAGGATACATTATTCTACTCGGGCTGTAGGGGAAAAAGTGTTTTAAAATGCTATCAGTCCTTTATTTAATTCAGAAAATAATTTTGAAACTGAAAAAAGTTTTATAAAAATCTAGTATTCTTTGAAAAATTTTTTCCATCAACAATAAGAATCATTCTTTATTCCCAAGAGTCCACAACATGGCCAAAAATTATTTATTTTTCCTTTAACATTTATTGTTGATTGAAAATAATTTTCAGAGGACTTTTTTTTAGATTTTTTTTCAGTTTTCAAAATTATTTTCTCAATTAAATAAAGCAGTTGCCGCATTTTAAAAGACTTTTTCCCCTACAGCCCGAGTAGGAGAATGTATCCTGTAAAAGAGTTTCAAAAATGTTACTTAAAACGGCTGTAAAACACTGCGAAAATGGCTAAAATTCGAGTCTTTTTAGCCCCATTAATCATAGTCTTGAGCAAATTTTTTTAGGCAGCCCATTCGCGATACATTCCTTTGGATATCCTGTTCGATAAAAAATAAGCTTAATCCGGTAAGCAGATGGGTCCAGGATGTCCCGAGTTCGGATCCTGTACTATCACGTTAGTTGCCAAGAAATTTTCCCGGCGCATCCACCATAATTGCTAACTCTTAATTTTAACCTACTATTAACTTAAATAGTTCGTTGAAGCCCAATGTTACCTAATAACCTTAAAAATACTCAAGTTCACTTTGTCATTCTTAGTTACTCCTACACTTGCGTATGGAAAAAATTAATCCTTTTTTCGCAAAACTCTGTGGTTAAACCTAGGTGGTTCTTCTGATTTCAACTTCTTTCACCAGAAAACATTATATAAATTAAGTGAATTAAGAATAAATTTGAATATAGCATTGCAGCAGTTTTCCAGTTACGACCATATTTATTTATCAAGCTTCAGATTTTAGACGAACAGGTTGGAGAAGTGCTAATTTGAGACGGGCGATGTATTTATTTTCATCCAAGATTTTTGGTACTGTCCCACTTGAAAAGTTTGGTTTGCAACCCATTGTATTGCAAATTTTTAACGTGCTGTTTGCTTTATGTTTTGATAATTTATTTTCGTCTGTGGATTTTTTATGTTGTTTGTTGCGTACAATGTAATTTTTTTAATGATGTGATACAATTTCTCATCCAGTTAACTCAAAAGTAAGCAGATCTTTTCATAATAATAATTATATGGATTATAATTAATTGATGATTATTGTATTGTTTTCATAATTATTATAGAGGCGCGATTTTAATGTTTCTTAACGTTAATTTAATATGTAGTTGGGAAAATTTGAAAAAATGAAAAATTTGTTATGTTTAAGAGTTTTTATTTTTCTACCGTCAAAAACAAAGTCATATTTTTTTTAGTTTGTTACGTTTTGTCCTTCTTTTATTTGAATTATTTTAGTTAAATTTAGTTTGTCAATTCTTCTGCTTTTTGTCCGTGCTGTTTAGCTCATCCCTGCTAGCATGTATCATTCTTTTTCAGGGTGGAGAGGAACATCTAGGGCATAAAGCTGGCAGGTGAGTACTTGTAGACAATAAAAGTAAAAAAGTGGCTTTCATTTTATCGATGATGGTGCGCGGATGGCATAATATTTCGGAAATGTGTATCGACCCCATACTTGCGGCGCTTCTATGGCCAATATTTCACCACGACTCGGGTCATTTGTTATCGGCCTGTTGAAAGATAATACAGATTACGTGCAACGACTGTAGATATAATAAAGTAATAGATATTTAGGATGTCTTAGGATAATTATGAGTGAATTTATTTTATCGATTTGAGTTTTAAGCCTGCTCTCCTTTTCACCGCTTTTCTTATTTAATTTAGTCACCCTCTCGTCCGTCGCTGCCATTGTCGCAAAAACTATTCGTTCTGTTTATAAGTTGGCAGTTTCGAATTCAAATAAAGGCGCAGAATGTTCGTAAAAAATAAAGGGAGTGATAAATAATGCACTAGAGGACCGTTCGACGTTGTACAACTGAAACATAACCTCGATGTATATATAGACCTCGAAGTAACGATGTCATAAACATACTGTGCGTATTTTCGACCAAGTGGCATCTCGAGGGAGGCGTAGATGTGGTGAGCTCTCCAGAAAACAACACGTCGTTATAAATAAACCTGCCGCACCCTTACCTGGAACAAAGAGAAAAATCCTTTTTAGTTTTTTTTAATCGCAAGTTTTATTACGCGCCTGAAACAATTTATGGGCCACTTGGAAACAGTGTCTTATTACGTGTATCTGTCGTAGCGTATGAGCAGATTTTCTTGCTCGCATCGCCGGACTCGTTCCTCATATCATATCTTTGGCTTCGTTGACGCGTAAATGCTAACATATATGTCGTTCGCATAAACGATTTTCACATGGGGAGCCGTTTCCTCACAATCGAATCGAGTCGATGAAATTAGATTGACCATCATTTGAATTTTTAATCCCTCCCAAGGAGCTGACAGCTCCAATTACTCAAGCACGTGTAGGTGCGCAAAAATTCGCCCCAATTAATTTACCCGAAATAAAAGCGTTACGCATAAATTGACGGCGCCGGAGCCATTTGTTATGTTATGCGCTAGGTAATTGGATTTTAGCTGCTACGTCACTGAATATGGGCCTGCAGACCGCTGATTGTCGAACATCCCGATTCCTGGCGCTGACATCCTAAAACATTATCTGTCACGTCATTCAAGTCCGGCACAGGCAAAAACCCGACCCCCGGCTTTAACGCTAATAATAATAAATCGGACGAAAAGGCAAATGGACGGAAAAACGCCGATACCTACAGGTGACGAGATGTTTCCCGGCGTTGATGGCGGCGGAAAAAGCGGGGACAAGCCGCACGATCTGTTTTTTTTTAATTAAATTCATCGAGGAGAAGGTTTCAGTGCGCTCCATTTGACTGATGGGGGAAAAATTGGTAGCACCCAATCTGCTGACGTCATAAAATCAATCACGCATTACCCCAATCAGGATGTCCCTTGTATAACTCAATTAGACCTCTAATTGCGACCGGCTGCTACGATGATGGCGCAGGTTAAATGCCGCAAAAAGGAAATTTCACCCAAAGTCAACGCGAAACTTTCGCCAGCTTAACCCCACTCACTTCCAAAAACTGCAGCATAGCCACCAACTTACACGGCCTTAAACTGAAATTATATAACTCTTCTCTCGTTAGAACTGGTGCGAAGACAGCGCAGAGTGAATTCTGTGCTAATTGCCGGTGATCAATAAACCAGAACTTTTCCCCATGTAGTGCCCCCAAAGACCGTAATGTCGCCCCAGTGCCCTGGTCTTGAGCTGGTTATGTGGCCATTTCGCAGCGCTACGAAGAGAATTGGTCCGTTTTTAATAATTAACGAACATCTGAGTTGTCGGCCGTAAATGAACCGAAATGGATCACTCGGCCACAAATGCAGTCAAAACGTGTTGATGGAGCGAAAGAGTGTTCCTCTGGTCGCAGGGGTGGCATTTGTCACCGGTTTAATCGCAACCGTACAAAAAAAGTGGATGTCTGAAGGACAGTTCCCGTCCTCTTCATTGATTTCGTCCAAATTGAAGCGTGTTTCGTCGAATATTGGCCGTTTCGCCTTTCTGCGTTTTCGATTCCGGATCCGCCGGAAACTTATCATGTGGAAAATACTTTAAATTTACATCAGTGCGCCGCAGAAATTAGGTATCGGGGAGAATTGTTTCATGGTTGACACGGCGATAAAGACTCAATCGGCGGTTGGTGACCATTAAGGCCGAAGTGATCGGATGACCAAAAATTATTTCCTATTCTGTAGATACTGTTTTTTTCCTAACTCTTTAAAAATTAGTTTTTGGAAAACAACACAGTGTTCGGTTATTTGCTTTTTTATTATGATATTAAAAAGGGCAGAAATAGATGCACTTTTCTATGTCTCTAGCTCTAGTTTTCGATTTTCTCGGTTTTTGTCGTGATTTTGGTTGATTTACCCTGCCCTGCTAAGCAAGAACCCAAAATCTGCATTTTTTGTCAAATTTGAGAACATGATGAAAGTTTGCATCTAAAACGCATTAGCAATTATTCTACACTACTTTTGTAGATGTTGTTATAAATTTAATAAGGCAAAACGCGTAATGAAATTTGACGTATGTGAAATTTCTAGTAAATTATCTACTAATTACTAAATAACAAGAAAGCCTTCATTATAATTGAGAAACCTAATAAAGAATTCAAATTTTGTTAAACAATCCATGATACCACAGTCTTAATGTGTAGCAAGTACTTGTAATTAATATTTTAAGAAGCAAAATATTTAATATGTTAGTGGAAATAAGATAAGAAATATGGAACTTAAGAACATACTGAACTTTCAGTCGAGGAACAAAAATTGTATAAATAAGTATTTATTAATTAAATACTTCGGAAACGTGACGTTTTTTCATTTTCTTCTGAACTTAGAGCATCAAACTCTATAAGAAAATACAACTTTCAGCTCAGGCAGTACAAATATCAAAAATTAAGCCTCCCCCAACTTCCCCTTATTTGAGCGACATGGTTAATGCAAAGTTTGAAAGAGGTAAAAAAGTACTTATTAGGTACTTATTAGGAGTGGATTCGACGAAGAATTTATGGAATTAAATTTTTTAACTTCAAAATTTCAAAATACAAAAAAACAGACCGAATAGTATGCTCTTGGAAAAAATGCAGGAACTCTTGAAAACTTTAAAAAAAGTATTAATGGACAATTGTTTAATTATTTGGAACCCATTGCTCCAAAAATACAATTTAAAATGCCTATTTGGTAAAGTATTCATTATTATTATTAGAAACCATAACATTACCCTTATATTATAAGCATTGGTTGTTCTTTTATACTTCTTCTTCGTTAATTTATTATGTTAGTTTCTAGCTTTCAATTGTTCAAATTGCGTTAATAAATGTTTTTCATAGTTACGAGTTTTATGCTTTGTAATTTAATAAAAATAATTTCAATGGTTGTATATCGAAAAACAACGCTTTAGAAAGTTATCCATAAAATTGCATATCAATATCATTTTTATAAATAAACCGTTCATTAAAGTTCAAAATTCCATACTCCTAGCATATGAAATAAAGGAGTGATAGAAAATGTAAGGAATATGAAATAACTCAAAAAATACTTAAAAGTAACATGTGTTCAATATTGGTTCTGGTCGTGGTTTGCTGTGGTTTTCTCTTTCTAGCATGAACGTAGGTTGGGTGATAAGTTCATATGGTTTGCCATCAACTGCCTTATTTTTGCATTTAGGAGTTTTTGATAAAAATCACATTGCAAATCTTGATAATTGTATGCAGACGTTCAAGAATTTACTCTGCAAGCGTTATCTCAGTTGAACGTGTGAATTTTTGGCCGCGGAGCACTGACAGCTGTCATGTGTCATTGTTTCTGAGACATACGTTCTGAGACATACGTTGCCACACATAGGCGATCTGACCAGAACCAATATTGAACACTTGTTAGTTACGATGTTTTTGCTTAGCAGGGCAGTATGTTGCCAGTAGCAGTTCGGTCATTAACTCCAGAAAAATTACGCGCTTGACCATATGTCTAGTACCCTTAAAATTAAGAAGCACTTTTAATTGTCTATCTTATAAAAAAGGTAATTATTGTCCTTCTACTAATCACTGATTAAAACAGAAATATGCGAAACTTTTATCTGTTGCTTAAAAATGATCAATCAGTTCCCCGCATCACTTTACATACGAATGATTGAAAATGTCTCTATTTTGTCGTGACAAAATAAAACAGGAAAAATTTACGAACAAAATCGTCGATTTTAAAGATGACTCAAATTGAATTTAAACATCTTACAGATTTTGACGCTCTCTTTACGATGAAATAAGACTTTTTGTTATAGCTCTTTTAGTTTGGCGCAATCGGCGCTTGAAAATTAATTTTTTTACGAGTTATTGCCTTGAGACCCATTTTATAGATCTTTTACACCGATTTGCAACTTACTTTTTGCATTTTTCTCGTAAGCTATAAGACTTAGAGAAAAATTGATTTGCTGGAATCCAGTTCAAATGGATAGAGGTAGTTTTTTACTGAAAAAATATACCTACCTCGAGAACTAAAAGTCCCAGGGCAAACCGGTTTGTTCAGGCGGATTCTGGGATAAATTTTACGAACTATAGAACTATAGGTATCCGCTTTTACAGGTTTTTCATTTTTGCCTAGAGTAGAACTAGCACAATTTCTTAACAATCTTAAGCAATTATTCTTGAAAATCTCCGTCAATTTAGGACATTTAACCAACATTTGAAAAAATTGTACCTAAATGTAACTGTTTGTACACTGTTTTCAGCTTTTCCATGAAATTCCTTTTGCTGATTTTTGATTTTGCGGATTAGAGTGCCTAATTGGGTTCGGGGCTGAGGCGGCGGGTTCGGAGTATTACATTTTAATAGTTTCCGTCAAAGTGATCAATAACGTAAGCTGTTTACCCCACATAATCTTTCTCCAACAGGTTGTAAAGTGTTTAAGCGGGCTTTCCGTCGTAATTCGCTAAGAATCAAATTGAATTCCCAATCGAGCGTTTTATTAAAATTCATTATGTGATCTTTGTGCATTCTTCAATTAGTCGAGTAATTGGGCGTTATGGTCTCGACTGTTCCGTCGAGTCTGTTCGTAACGGTTTCAAGTCACGTATTCTTCAGCAGACATGACTGCATTCGGCAATGTCGCTCGCCAAAAGAAAAACTTGGACAATATGGGATTATAAAAGAGTTTTCGCGGAACGCGCTTATTGTTAGGAATATCAGGGAACTAGCATGGAAATTTGAATATAAATCACAACGATTCGACGCCGAAAGAAAAAGATTTTTTAACCGCCGCCGAATAAAGATTAGACGATAAAAAAGGTGGGAAAAAGGATTCTTTTACTGTGGGTTTCATCGACACGTTACCATAACGACCGGTGTAGGTTTCGAAAACGGCCACTCCACTCCCGTGCAATAACATTTTGATAAGTGAAAGAACATCTCGAGCGGTAATTCGATCGGTTCTCCGTAACAGAATTTCGATCATAGCGGAAACGTGTCGAATAACGACCGAATCACGTTCTATTTTATTGTGAAAACTGTCAACAATCGTGAATTAATTAAATTTTGCCGGGCCTCTTGTTTCGCTGTGCCTTTTCCGTTTGAAATACAGCCAAGCGTTCGATTTTACATAATCTAAATAGAGGCATGCTGGAGGAGATGTCGACATCAGCTTGTCGTTGCATGCTCACGTCGTTATAGGGGGTACCCTCCCCCGAAAAAACCGCTCCGACATGAAACTTATTGTTAACACGGCGCTTTGCATATTATTGAAATATGAACTCGCGCTCGGTGATCGAATTTTTTCAGCGACATGTCGAAAACACCCCTCTAAAAAGCTCGAGTCGATTAGAGACTAGTTATTAAGCAAAACTATTTGAAAGTTTTGGCTTCGGCAGCGATGCCGCAGTCTTTATGAAGCGACAATAGCGACTCTGAGGAATTTAATTTCGCATCGAGGCACAAAGGTAACAAAAACACAGGAACTTAATGTAGTTCCATCTTATTAAAATATAATATTCAACAGGATGCTACACGTTACACGACTCCCACTTCTAGTAAATATAATAAAGTCGAGTTAGAGGAGCACGAGCTGATTATAAAGCACTAACCCAAGCGGGCTAATGTGAATTTTAATAAATCCTGATAAAATATCAGCTCTCGAGATGCTCCGTCCCGCTCAAAAACCCCCCAATTTAATGCCCGAACCCACTCACCTGAGTGCATAATGTATGAAAATTTATGCATAATAAAATAAGATTCTTACTAGTTAAAGTTCGGAATTAAACGATGCTAAGACCCTCCCGCAATTATCCTAATGCTCCTTCCGGCTCTAATTCCAACCCTCACACGTTCCTTCCCTTTTTTCCCACACCTGGCCACTAATTGAAGGAACACGTTCCCTCTCAGTAATTGGCTATCAAATTTCCTCATAAAAAATTCAGCGATCGGCGAAGCGTTTGCTTAGAAAGCCGAACGTTGATGGAAATATAACCTGATAATGACTGGCGGGGCGTTAAATGACGAATGATTGAGCCTCGCGGGCTTCAGACGAGCTCCGAAAAACATCTCACAATATGTAAGGCTGAGGATATCACGCCCTACGCTTGTTATAATTAACGAATACGCATATGTGTGGGCGTGCGTGCGTTGACGCCTAACAAGATGACTGTTTCGTGTCTTGTGTATTTCGCCTGTTTACTGAAGGGTCATGAAACATACATTACACAAAGCGTCTGTAAAGTCCCCGTCGGTCTTGGAGATTAACGTACATTACCTACGTTAAATCCGCTCGTGCTCAGAATGAGTTATTTTGCGCTTTGCCTGCTCTTAATAAAATCTTAACCGCCGTTACGTGTGACAACTATGTGTCCGGAGATTTACGCACTCCACTTCACATCTATTTAATTATTCCGCACCGAAAAAAAAACCGATTTGCTTCGACTGCACCAGTCAAAACCTCTCTAAATAAGTGAGTTTTTGGCGCAAAAAACTAAATCTCCAAGAACTGATCGAAGTTATGTATTTATGGCTATTTTTAAGCTTATTTCTACAAAATCTCGCAAAGTATGTGATTTTCTGGCTCAGAAATTGTCGAACGAGTTGTGTGAAAAAAATATTGAAGTATAATTCAACCAAACTATAAATGTAAGTGAGAAGTGGTGATAAGTGATAACGCAGTATTGCTATCTTTTATTTTGTGCGCATCTCACACGCCAAGAAAATATTGCAGCTCTATAGATCTCTCGTCGTGTGGCGATTTTTCCAAAGTATTTAAAATTGCAACATACATGCAATACATATAAGCCTAACAATAATTTTATAGTTTGAAAAACTGTCGAAATTTATATTAATTAAGTTTTCTACAATTATTGTAATATACGCCTGCTTTCGACAGCCACGATAATTTATTGTAATTAAATGATAATTGCCTAATTATTTGGAAAACGTTCATTAATTGAATAAAATCCAGATTTTGCTATTGTTTATTTATACCATGAATTATACCTTTTGAAATAAATATTTAAATGTTGTTGACATAACAAAAGCAACAATGTAATTAATTAATAACCAGGATAATCTAGAATTCTAGATAATCTAAATATTTTCTGGAATCTGCTTTATATTTTTACACTAAACTTTTCCATTAAGCTCTAAAAAGAAAAGCAGTTTAAAAATTTCAGACTGTTTCATCATTTCATAACCTTGATTTCGAAATGGCAATATTTGTAAGGCGTGAGATATATTAGCAAGAAAATGGAATAAATGAATAATAAATTATAAATGTATGGTGGCTATAATTGGAAAAAATAGTTTTCGTTTAAAAGAACACAGCCTGAAGTTGAAAGATTTATGAATAGATGAGCGTCACATTAATAAAATCGATTACTGTAAAACGCAGTGTTGAGCAAAATGTAATCTGATTAATAATTGATAATTACAGATTGATCTAACTACAATTTAATCTAATTACCTTCTATTTAATTACATTGTAATTGTAATTATTTTTTTATTAATTATGAGTAGGTATGTCATTTTTAACAATATACGATATAAAAGAAGAATACACGTGTTTCAGTTTTTTTTAATTCTATCTCAAGGGGAGGAGGGTGTTAAATAGGGATTAAAATTTGTATAAAAATATGTATTCTTTTAATTATATTTATCAAAATTGGTATTTGGGCACTCGGTTAAAGATGAAAAACGCATGTTTTGGGCTTTTTGGAAATTCCACCCCTAAGGGGGTGCAACATAAAACACTGTCATTTTCGAACTTATACCTATGAGTATTAGTATTTGGGTTACACTCCTAAAAACCTAAAACACGACTCTTTTCATTTTTAACCGAAACCTTAAATACTAATTCACCTAGATATACTAAGTTCAAAAATGATGGATTTTTAAATTTAACCGCTTTAGGGTAGAATTTTTAAAAAGCATAAAACACATGTTACTTTATTTTTAATCGAGAGCCCTGATACAAATTTTCATGAATATAACTTCAAAAATGACGGATTGTTATATTGAACAATTGACCCCCTTATGGCTGGAATTTTCAAAAAATTTGAAACACGTGTGTTTTTCATCTTTCAACAAAGGTCCCAATACCAGTTTTCATGTTATAACTTTAAAAATTACGGATTTTTATATTTTAACCCTCTTGGGGGTGGAACTTTTAAAATGCATTAAACACGTTTCTTCATTTTTTGCCGAAAGCCTTTTCATTGATATAACTTCAAAAATAATATTGCACACCCTTTAGGGGTGGAATTTACAAAATGCTCAAAACATGTTTTTCATCTTTAACCGAATGCCCAAATACCAATTTGAATGATGAATATATTTAAAAGAATTACAGATTTTTATACAAATTTTAACCCCTCTTTAACCCCCTTGAGGATGGAATTTAAAAAAAATGAGGAAACAAGTCTTGTTTCTTCATTTTTTGACGAAAGCCTAGATACTAATTTATTTTTAGGGATATAACTTCAAAAATAATTCAAAATAATTTGTTATAATGTAATTAATTACAAAGTAATCGATTACTTTTTAATTGAATTAATATGTAACTTATTACAGCTAGTAAAAAAATAATTACAATTATGCCCAACTCTGGTAAAACGATAGAAAAATAAAAATTAATTTTCCATATTGTACGTTATGTGATAACAAATATTTGCTCTTTGTTAAGACTAGTTGTATTTAAGACAGTAAAAACTCCTTTGTATTTTTTTGCTTAGCGCAACACAATCTTTATGGAGCGAACGTTTTAAATCCTGCAGTGTCAGATTTTATTCTCAGTTCCACAATTTAAAAGCTTTCAAATGAAAAACTAATACTTGAATTTTCTCCTTGTACTGTATGTGATATTAAAGGAGTGCCCATGATTTTAAATTTTTTAAACATTAACGATTGTGGTGGGCACTTTTCTAAATACTGCAATTTCTCTGCCTGGAGATTTACTTAAAAATTGAAAAGATGACTTGAAAACACTCTTGAGGTTCTGTTCATTTCATATATCCTGATCTTATTCTTCTAAAGAGTGAAATTAAGCTAAAATCTGTCGTCTACATGGATCAAACAGACCACGTTATGCACGTATTACACAAAAGCCTCAAATTTTAATCACAACTTATGCAGCTGCATCAATAACGCGATATATTAATGTGGGGAGTTCTAGGTGACAAATCTCAAATTAAGCTCGAACTAGAGTCGCATAAATAAAGTTTTGCGGTGAAACATGCATGTAGTTGGTTCACGGATTGATTAAACTCCTTTGTTGGTACGAAATCAGAATTTATTAATTTGTGCCCGAGTCGTAGTTTTGAAAATTTGGTACAATTAGTTACTGTTTACAGCACAAAACAACTCACAACTAATTGCGATAAAGTGGCTCGTGTTTTATTAAAAATGCAGCGAAGTACGGTACAAATGAGCAAAAAAGAGGCATTATTACGAGAAGAGTGAACCCCGGGCGGTTGCAAATGGTTGAAATATTGAGAACACATCACATACCTCGACTGAACCAGCCACTATTCCATTAAAACTTTCCGCTAAATAACTCACCATTGCGTCCACTCCGAGCTTTATTCATATCGAAGCTCGAAGCGACCATCTTTAATCAACGTGATATTTGCTTTGCCGGGAGAGGATTTTTTGAGTCGTGTGTGGGAAGAGAAAGTCGTAATTAGATTTGGTCGATATTAATTCGCACGCAGCGCTTTTCATTAGGCTGGTGTCAGAAGTTGGAAGATGTGGAACAACTCGAAGACCAAGCTTGACTTAACATTAGTAATACGACAAATCCAAAACCGCGAGTAGTTGCAAACAACAAGTGAAAGCTCCCCCGAGCCACACCTTTCCCCTTTCGATAATTGTGCAAGTGAGGATTCGTATAATACCTGTCAGAAATGTCGTATCTTAAGGGGTTGTAATATTACCGATCGGATTAGTGACTCGGTAGATGTGTAATTCTCCAAAGTTGGAAAAGGCGGCCTCGAGGGACGATGCCTTGGAAACTTTAATTCGTGAAATAATGAAACTCACCCCCGGTATCCGAACAGATTATATGACACAACCGACCACAAAAGACACAATGCTGCCCTCTCCCGAATAATAAATTTGATTAATAAGCTTCGGGAAACAATAAAACTAATTCGCTCCGAAAAATAATGACTAACTGACGATCTTCCAACAATAGAGACGTTTAACTCGACGCGACAATAGCGACTTCGTAAATAATAAATGGGAGATTGCCTGCAATTTGTTCAATTCGACGGAAAAATCTTCACGGATCGAAACCTGACGATAAAACCCACACAAACCGGCCAATAAAAGAAACTGAACCCCTGCTACAACTATTAACGAAAAAGAACAACACTCGGGATAAGCGGCTCGAAATTAACTCCAAATGATCGAACCGCCCGCCTATTTACAATAAACGCATTGTTTACCATAAACACGAGCTTTTATGTCGTGTGACCGTTCCACAAAGAGGGTGTAAAACGTGAGCTTTGATCCTGGAATATTTTTTAGTGTCTGATTTTAATAGTTTTCCCCATATTCCCGGCATTGTTTTATACGGGCAGTAAACTGAGACAATTAGGTCACAACCATGTAAAAAGTTATTCCAAGTCAAGAGATAAAAAGACGCACAATAAAAAATTATGTCGTACAGAAGACGTACTCATACATTATTCTTCTCAGTCACTCGAATACTACCCGTAAATTCAATAAAACTATCGATTCGATTCGGATAATTTATGACGACTTTACGTTATTATCTGTAAAACAGTTTGTTTCTCCTGCACATTAAAGTCCCTCGTCCATTACGCTGGCAGTTTTGATAAACACGTCCCGTGACAGCTAGAATTTTTATTAACATTGCGTTTCTAGAAACGTTAATTTCAACTAAATTGGAATTTTTCCCGCTTTCCGAGCCACTACGCTGATGTTTTATGTGTTGTTGTATATAAAAGTTCGATAAAACTGGTGTAGTCGCCTCACAAACCGGTTAACGGTAACAAATTGCCGCTTAAATTATTTAAAAACTGAAGATATATAAGGTAAGTTGGTCTAGCCAAGCATCGAGTCAGAGCAAGCTTTTATGAGGGCATTTTTCATTTTTAAAATAATGATTAGAGTCCGGATTCTGGTCGCAAAATACTTGGAAAAGCCAGTGAGGTTTAAACAATAAAGTTCTGCGTCCACAAGTTTTTGCTTTAATTTCTCTTTTAAACAGGATAGGTGGCGTTTGTAAAATTGTAAAATCTAAGACATTGATATATCCCATTTCAGTTCACTGTAGAATTTTGCAACAACGCATTTGCATTTTTTGGAGTTTCTGGTGGGTTTCTTATACAGAAACTCTCAACTTGTGCTTTATTTCACTCCAAAAAATTCAAATGTCAAAAAATTCTACTATGAAATGAAATGGGATATAACAACATCCGTTTTCAAGTAATGTACAGGGTGGTGCATTTTGGATAAGAGATCTCCGAAACTAAGCGATTTGGAGAAAAACGAGTGGCACATTCTCTAGTCCGTTCTTTGAGAAAATAATTTTGGTCATAACCGCATTCCGCTATCGTCTTTTGTTTTCGACTTATAAATAAAAGTTGACATTTTAGCGAAATCTTAAAGGCATTGGCAACTTATTTTACATATCTTATGTTTTACCGAAAATTGAAAATGTGGTTCATTTTATGTCGGTAGGTCCTTTTCAAAATTTTCTGCCATGAATAATAAGCGAGATAATCACTTCGAAAGGAAGAAATCCTGACGTCACAACCGCCTCTCATCACAGAGTCCTCTCCTCACTAAACCCTCTCATTCACTAAAAACTTGACAGATATTTGAACATTTTCCACACATCTTCCACAAAATAACAAATTAACTACTTTCTCGACTTTTTTCTGTTCTAAATTTTGTCTTGAACTTTGCGAAAACATCTCAGAAATTTTGTCAAGTTTATCAAAACTCTGACAATGTCACTTAAAATCAAAAACTATTTGATCTTAAAATAGGACCAAATGCTCGAAAGGCGATTATGACGTCATAATTCTAACTTTAAATCGAAATCACTTGAGTTAGAAAACAGATACAGAGAAACGGTTTTCACTACTGTAAGAAGCGCTTTCAGTCCTATCATTCAAGACAAAGTTATTTTTTAAGTTGTCAATGCCTTTAAGAAAATCTTTCTTATTATAAAAAAAGACATTATACAGGCACTTTTTTACAGAGAATTTAATAATGTTATTAGCGATTTTTTTAACCATTCCTTTAGATGTAATAACATAAGGTTTATTTTTTTAAATAGGAATCATACTTGTCTATGAGATTTTCGAAAAGCTTATTTTTTTCTGAACTGAACTACAATGTGATATTTATATATACTTTCGGCAAAAAATATATTAAAAATATTTGAAAGTAGTTGCCCATAGAAAAATTATTTCACATAAAAGGTGTGAATAATCTAGAAATTTTGTGAACGGTTATTAAAGTAAAAAATGTGAAATTATACTATGTTAAAGTTATTTTCACTTGAACAAATATACGATCCTCGCAGATTTTACATTTAATTACATAAAAAATGTGCAGAAAATTGAAAACGATGTGTCACTATCATTTGATAACAGTTTTTTTATGATTTAGTGAAGTGCAACCTTAAAAAGTCCATGTCAATGCATTGCAAACACTTCCATTGAAACGCCAATGTTCAGCAAAATAAAATCTTCATTGTATAAGTATCAGCCTTACGTGTGACTTTGATGGTTTTAGTTTCAAAACTTTTTAACAAGTTTTTGTGCCGATGTATAAAGCAAATGCACTCATATTGTGTACAAATTTATTATGTAAGAAGTTTATGTTTTTTAAAGACTTCTCTACACGAATGAAGCGGTTTCATGTTACTCATTATTCTTTTTTATAATAAAAAAAAATCATTGTTATACGATAATCTCCCCTAAAAATTATTCCAACTTCATAATAATAATAAGCAGATAATAAAAAAAAAGTTGTGCTTGTGAACTCCATGTTATGCAACCATCCATAATGAGAGGACTTACAATAAAAGAAAAAAAATCTCTTAATGTTATGTCCTGATGAGTTTTTGGGTTTAATTTTTGTTATTGCGGTTTCAACTTTAGTAATTGAAAGTGTTGAAACTGAAAATAAGACAAAATATTCAGGTGTACGGAGGCTCCTAAAGCAGACTTTTTAATCATATGTTAATCTAAAAGATGAATTTACTGAGAGAAAGTAGATATTTGTAAATAGTTCAGCCGGATTTTCTATGGTCTTATTATGTGTAACCTTAGCAAAGACTTTATATTGGTGCTTTTGCTATTAGTGGTTATTACATCCCACATTGATTTTGATTTGTTGTAAAATCTATTAATATGATTATCATGAAAAATTTGTCTTCTTTGTAAGTAATAAGTTTTATATTGATTATAGACTGGCCTGTTCAGAAAACAGCACTCCGCTACAATATTTGTTAGTTTTACATTTGCGTTTTTTCAGTGGAAAGAAGTTCCCAAAATAATTTACAAAGTAATCTCTAAAAATGGGTTAAAACGTAACATAGTCGGCCAATGATATGAAAAATTACTAAGTTGTTTTTGCAAAAATGAGGCCTCAAATAGCGATGTCGGCAAAATGCAAAAAATGGGCTTGGAAACCGTGTCATCCCGGCCGAACCCGTGACGTCACGTCCACGTAATGAGCTTGCAAGTTTCGTGACGTCATGGTTGCCAGGACGACGGTTCGGGATGCATCCGGAAGGACGAGGAGGAGCGCCGAGGCTCCGCTCCTGACCCTTGTAAACAAAATCGACGGCTCCATCGATCCATTTCGGATTCGTAACGAAAAATGCAAGCATGACTGGTCCTCATTTGGCCCTAATGATGTGATACATCTGCACCGCTCCGCCAGGAAACACTCCTTTGTCTTTGGCAACGGCACAAAGGACGCGTCAGGAACAAAAAAACGACGAGAGCATGCTGTTTGATAGCAGTTCTTCTTGTGCCGGCCGTAATTGAAGGAAATTAATGAAGCGTTCCCGTTAAATAAGGCCTTTTCTTTTGATTCGCTCCTTAACGGGAGGATCACGACACGTCTACCGAAGCACAAATAACCACTTTACGTTCACCTATAAATAAGCTGGGAAAGCACCGGCTCATAAATCGAGGCTTATCAGCGATGCACACTTTCCGACTCATCGAGACGCTGATTCGGAACACTGAAACTGAAGGATTTACGGAAACACGCAAAATGTCTTCTTTTCGAAAGTGTGACAGTTAAGAATTGGCCTTCGGTAAATAAAGCAACCTCGCTGCTCCCGCGAGGGCGCCGTAACTAGTGTTAGATTAGCACAAAGACATCCGTTTCACCCTTTTCAACCGGTATCGATTTGAAAGTTTAATACTGACGCAAATTTTATTTGGAGCTCAAGGGGTTGACTCGGAGTCTAATTAAATATGATGGGGGGATTAATTCTGTTAAGGTAAATAAGGCTCGCTCGTGTTTTATCTGATGCCGCTTGAATTTTTACATTTATTTTATCGGCGTATAATTTAGATAATTTCGCGCGTTGGCCCCAACGAATCCCTCTCTTGAGCATTTTACAACGCGTAAAGCCACACTGGTGTCTCCTGATTCGTTAATTCGAGCCCGGAATATAATTTTTTCCTCTCCAATTATGCCTTTGATCTCGAAGAGGAGAGGGCGCCAGCAGAAACCGCTGCCTCGCGGTGTCGCTCCCAATTTGGTATAAACAGAACGCAAACTCGGGACGACAAAAATAATTTCGCGTTGGACATTGTGAAATTGCGAATGGCTGCTGAAAGAAACCGCCCGTCTGTCTCCTTGACTACCCATACAAACGCAGTCGCTATGATACATGATTACCACTGCGTGTACCTACCATGGTTTCCCTTTGTTGGCAGATATACTCGCTCTTTTGTACGACAGAACACGCTAATTGAATACATCCCTTGATTAATGAATACCCGCCAGGTTTCCTCTCATCCCGTATCTATGCCGTCTACTTTTGGTTTTGTTCCCCATGTGCCCATTTTTTCTCTCGCTCCGATTCGCTCTAATATCACTCAATAAGCGGATTTTTTGCCAGCCGACCCACGGAAGGAAACTAATTAAATTTGGACAACACACAAAAAAAGAACAAACGCTTCCGATTTTAATTAATAAAACTTCTCAAACTTTGCCCGATTGATTCTTTAATTAACATCCGAGGGGCGGCAATTGCGTTTGCTCACTCGCGTCGTAAAATAACAATCGTTGGTGTCCGCAAAGTTTACTGTTCTTGTTCGTGTAGCACTTTCCCGAGTTATGTAGGCCGTTCATCAAGCCAAGTGGCTGTCAGCGACGAAGAAAGGCCCAACACGGCTTAACACCGCACGCGAAAATATAAACCGCAGTCGTAAAACCGGACCGAATTTAATTAATCTGAAAAAACCGATTGCCACCTGCGGGCCAAAATTATCTAGTCAAAATTTAATTTATGATACAAAAGTAAAAGTATGGAACCAAGAGGTTTTTGCCTCAAATATTTACTTTACGAATCGTGTTCCTTAGACATGTGGTCATTTTTGAAGAACTTCCTTTTAGTTTTTGGATTAAGCAAAATTTAATAATTAGTTTCAAATGGAACCCTACTACGACAATTTTTTTTAGTTACTGATTAGTACAGTGTCTTAAGTACCGTCTGTGATTAAGACTCATGACTACTCATAAGGCTTGCATTAATGAACCTAATTATGTTTGTAGTCTAAGATCCGAACTAAGGTCATCCTGGGCCCATCTGCTTGCCGGATGAAACTTATTTTTTATCAATTATAATATCCAAAGGAATCTATCGCGAATGGGTTGCCTAAAGAAATATGTTCAAGACTATGATTAAGAGGGCTAAAAAGAGTCAAATTTGTGCCATTTTCCGCAGTGTTTTACAGCCGTTGTAAGTAACGTTTTTGAAAGTTATTTACAGGATACATTCTTCTATTTGGGCTGTAGGGGAGGAAGTGTTTTTAAATGCTGTCAGTGGTTTACTTAATTAAGAAAATAATTTTGAAAATTGAAAAAAAAATTAATGAAAATCTAGTATTCTTTGAAAATTTTTTCTTATCAACAGTAAGAATCATTCTTTATTCCCATGAGTCCACTACATGACCAAAAGTATTTTCCATTTAACTTATTGTTAATGGGAAATATTTTTCAAAGAGGACTAGATTTTTTTAAGATTTTTTTTCAGTTTTCAAAATCATTTTCTAAATTAAATAAAGCAGTTGTCGCATTTTAAAAGACTTTCACCCCTGCAGCCCGAATAGAAGAATGTATCCTGTAAATAACTTTCAAAAATGTTACTTAAAACGGTTGTAAAACACTGCGAAAAATGGCTAAAATTCAAGTCTTTTTAGCCCCGTTAATGATAGTTTTGAGCAAATTTTTGTAGGTAACCCATTCCCAATACATTCCTTTGTATTTTGTATATTGTATTTGATAAAAGTTTCATCCGGTAAGCAGATGGGTCCAGGATGACCTTAGTTCGGATCCTGTACTTGGCATAACTGTCTTTTAGACTGAGTATTTTGTTAATTTGTTAGAATGCAATTTTTTATGTTGTATTTTTTATGTTAACTTAAATTGTTATTTATTATTACAATAAAATAAATAAAACTTCAGAAATTTCTTCTTACTTGACTTTTGTTTTGTATGTTACAATCATCCCGACATCATGTTACGACTAACCCTAGGGGTAGGGACAGTTGTAACAAATGCTGCTTTTGATATAACTTAATATTTCTGTAAATTCGTATTGTACTTTTGATTATAATTTAGTTCATGAGAAAGTCAAACAATAAATTATAGTTATTACGCAAATTAAATTAGTATTTTTATTAATAAAATGTTGTCCCTAGTCTCCCCTACCTACTAATCCGATTTCTGTAAACCATTTTTTTCTTAAGCTAAAGCGCACATACTATGGTCATAGTTTATAAAACTCAGAGGGGTATCGTAAGTTATACTTTACCGTACTAGTGCAGTTAAGGCGGAGCCTACGCTAGTTAGATTTTTGATTATCGGTATTCATGATCATTCAATGTTATCCGATATTTGTGGAAAAATTTCTTGACAAAAGGTCCCCCTCTATAAAATAGTCAAGATCCGTCCCCGTTGATTTTATTGGTAAAATTCGGCCGTGCAGGTGGCAGCTGTATAACGCAAGCCTCGAGATCAATTCGCAGACGGAAGAAATAAGGAAATACACTCTAAAATATACACAAGCCGAGGCATTACTCGCCTAATGGAAGGAAAAGGAAAAACGTGTGAAATGCGCACCGCTCTTTAGAAACTGTAAAATACGTACGTATCTCAAATGTTCTCACCGTTAGAAAAAAGGAATATAAATAGGAGCAGAAAAGTTGCAAAAAATGTTCCCCGGCACGTAAAACATTAATTAAGAGGGTGCTTTCATGACCGCAAAAGACAATAACGAGTAAAAACGACACGGCGATAATACTTTATTTTCATTTGAACTGAAATAATAAAATACGTGGAGGAAAAATGGTGGTGGCATTTTCCTTCGACCACACCAGAGGGAATTCAGCCGATGCGGTTATGTGCCGTTATGAAACAAGAATCGGCGGTGAGCTTGTTTGGGAGTTGGATCTGACGACATAAAAGGCTACGGTTTTTGCGGTTTGAAGCGCAAATCACACAGAAATCTCGTAATTGAACGGTCATCCGCCGATTCATTGCGATATTATCTCCTCTAATTAGCCGTTATGGCGGCGTTAAAATTCATTGCCGTCCTACAATTGAATCCCTGACCACCTAATACATTCCGGCGATCCAAAAATTAATTACGGATAAATCTGGATGCGCACGCTTTGGGCCAATATTAATAATGTTGCCTGTTATATCGGAACGTTATCTTTACATAATTAAAGCCCCCATTTAAACACTGGAAATAATTCATGCCAGTTGATTGTCGGACACCCAAAATTACACCGTTTGAACTGCTAACGAGATTCTTTGTACGTTACGAAGTGAGTCTCGGATGCAGACAATACAGTTTTTTTAGGTAAGAACCCGCAAATTTTGCTGGGAACAATAATGTGCTCGAGCTTGCCGGAATGTCTATAAACATTGTAGCGGATAAAATGGCTTGGTGTTAAAGACTGTATCGTTCTCCTTGTAAAGCTCAACTTTCATAGCCGGATATTGTTGGAGAATTTTCAAACACCGCGTCTCGCCATATGCTCTCCCACATTATCTCTTCCAATTTATTTTAATAAGTATAAGTTTCGTTGCTTTGATTCATAAATGAAACGATGCAAGAATATACGGTTTCCCGATAGAAACGAGAACGTCTTTGTCGGGGCCGTGCTGATTAAAAATGAATAAATTGCATTTACATAAAGTATGTTTTCATTTATTCTGTGGAAAAATTTAATCTTGTTACATGATAGCTGTTATGTAAATGAGCCCCCGGTTAAGCACACAGACACGTTGCAGAAGCAATTTAGCCGCCGCCTCTCCACATTTCTTGTTAAAAATCTGTAATAACGTGTCGAAGCTGCAGTCTGGGCTGCATCAGCACGGATTCGAAAAAACTCGAGATCAAGCATCGAATTTAAAAGTCATAAATCGCGGGCTCGCCGCTGCCGATACATCAGTCAATATAAACTGCACCGATAAACTTCTCGCAATGGATTTATTGCTCTGGTTGAATAGAAACAATTTTTTGAAGGCGGCATTAGAAAACGCTTGATTTATCGAATTGGTCCGGATAAAACGGCAAAAAAGCATGTTGAATCGATGTGTAGTTGGGAAAGTTGGCGACTAACAGTAGTAAATCCAACAAACCGTTGCCGAACACATTAATTTGAACGTAGGAGAGGGCGAACGGGGCCGAGCAGACGTCACTCAAACTGCAGTCACAAACTTGGGTCGTTTGGCTCGAATTGAAACGGCCCTCGATACCATCTCTTCCCGCCAAACAAAGGCATCATATCCTGGCTTTCGAATTTTTTCTCTGTCTAATGGCTAGAGTCCGAATTCATATTCCCCTAAGACAACCATTTCTCGAAACATATGATGTACATTTTGCATTCAAAAATAAACTACTAGTTCGTTTTTTAAGACTTATATAGGTAGCACAAGTTCAGAACTTTTTACAATGCAGACAATGTCTTGGCATACAAATAACTATTTTAAAATCTAAACATTGGCCTTTTGAAGTTTTTTCGAAATGTCGCAAAACGCTCGTCAGTATTTGCAGTACGTCACGTGCCCGGAATATGGCCGATTCGAAGTGATGCAGGGACAAAGGGAGGATTTATAACTTGTGTATCACCCTAAACGATAGTGGCGCATTTGCGTATAAACAAACGAAATAGGGCGTCATAAAGCTGCGTTATCACCTTAACGCACGTATCTGAAATGAAGCGTCACGCAAAAGCTACGTGCCCCAACTGGAAATGTTACGACAACTGACACAAACATGAGCTTCGACGCGTCTCAAATGTGAATAAGCTGGCGATTAGTTCGTAATTTGATGGCCCCTTTTTCAATCAGGACTTTTAAAAGCTTCCATCCGTCGCACACATGTCGCACGATATGAAAATTTCGCTTTGATATCCGGAGGCAAGTCTAAATCTTTGATCTTTTACGAATCTTCGGATTTCTCCCTTCGATATGGAACATGTGTCGACTTTTAGAAGCTTCAAGGAAATTCCGACGAAAAAATGCAGCCTTTTTAATCTCCACCTGTCGGCGAAAGAACGTATCGGGCTCTGATTGATGTTTCATGCCCTGTTTCTCGATAATTAAGTGGGCCGTCGTTTCCGGCATTTTCACGTGTTTTTGTACCGTGAAAGGACGATCGGAGGGTCCTTTATGATCCCCTCGACGCTGTCTATTTATTGCCTGTCTTTTCTGGATGCTGTTGCGATTATCTTGATGATGCCGCGTTAAGAACCAGCAGTCGGCACTCCCAGGGCCCCATATCTCCAAGATTTATCCCGCGAAAAAAGCGCTCGATGCTTGTTAGAGAGCGGATGCATAATTCCGGTGTTTGGTCATTAAAATGAGAATAAGGGCACGTAGTGGAAACTTGAACAAATCAGATTCCCGAACTTTATAAAAGTTAATTAACACTACATTCTAGAGACGTTGACAACACCACAAAGCTATGTTTAAATTAAATATGGAATACGGCACGGCAGTGCCGACATGAAAACCGCATCTGAACTAGAACTATTCAGATCTGCGAAGCGTAAAAAGCATCAACTCAGTTTCAACTAATCTGTGAGACGTCAAGTTAAATGTTTGAACGAGGTTTTTAATTCCGGGTCACAACACCGCCTGATAAATCACGATAATTGTTTGCGACTTGAATATTTCAAGACTAGGTGTCCGGTGAATTTTTTATCAAGCCGTGCAAACTCGGCATGTACGCCCACTTCCGCCAACTTTACAAAGATCCATTTTAAAATTTAAATGTTAACTTTATTCTCGTTTCGTAACAAGGCGAAGAGAAAGAAGTTTTAATTACAGCTATGCAAATAAGGCGGGATGTAGCATTTTTGACGAGTGTTGGATGATAATTTACGCCCAGCAAAACCCGTAAAGGGCGAAATGCGTCCTAAAAAAGACGTTTATTTGTCTCGTTGTATCGGCCACAAATCATCCGAAAAAAGTAATTTCTCGGCACGGCGTTTCCCAATCTAAATTCTGAACCTGTATCGATTCGTTCATATAAAACAGTGACAGAACCCACCAACAACCTAATATAATAATTCAGTTCACTGAATCGATCTCGGATACTTGTTAAAGTTTTATGTTCTTCTTTATCTCTATCATTATTGTATTTTGTAACAGAAACAATTCTGCAAACGTGTCCAAACTTTCTCCCCCAAAGGAATCTAAGCCACAATACAGCCGAAAACTAAGAACATTTCCAGTTGCACGTATGCGTGACTGCCTCCGCCCCCCGCCAATCGGGGATTACGGACGGGAAATAATATACAAACCCCCGACAAAAAATACCTCATTCATTTCGGCTTGAGTGACAGCGCAAAAAAATATTATATATAGACTGGCATTACGCTTTTTTCGGGTGTATATATTTTTTTTCAAATCATTCTTCTCCCGTCACGGAGATGGAGATACAGAATTATGTCGCACCCATGACAGATATATTTTTAATCTCGGATTAATCTCGTCGCATGAAAAATTCCCGCAACATTTGATTAGTCGAGACGCAAACATCTTCGCCTCCGTTTTACGTCCCTCCGACAGCTTGTTTCAATATTTTCATCCTCGTCGTAGATTTTCCAGCGCTTTATTGTGTTGTCGATAACGACCGATGTCCGGTTTTGACTTCCCTTTTTTCCAAAACGCCCCCACACCTTAAAGTGTGTCCAAGCGCAATTAGGTCAGCATTAAACAACCATAATCGGCGCTTGCGTCCGGATTAGCATAAAAAGGTGGGTTGCTGGGAAGGCGATTCTCTTTCATTCTGTCCCTTTCGTCCGTTCCTGACTACGAAATAGTTTATCACGGCCCTGTCAGACACGATGGAGTGGTTTTACAGAAATGACGAATACCAATAATGTTACACCGAGACTTTTATAAATGACTGGCTTATTTCTGTTTGGTTGTAATCCACCCGCAAGGCCTACGGGAACCATAAAACGCGAGATTAACATTCTGGAAATAGTTAAGGAAGTAGTTTCAAGAATTTAGAACGTGCTCCGGCTCCACGATCCAAGCACCATCAGGTGATGAAAGACGCCGAGACTTTGACGTTAATTATCCTAATCGTAATGATGATTTCCATTATTTTTTTGCTTCAACAAAGCATAAAAGTGTAGTCACAATTGCTACACCCACATTGTTAAACTCTTTGCGCTTCTAAACAAGTTGGAATCAATTAACAAGTTTCAAAACCTGTTAACGTAAATGAAAGAAACTTTTACTCAACACCAACATTTTGTATGAATAAAATATTCAAAATTGCTTTTTATTCCCATAACAGTGCGCCGTAATTATTCACTTTCTTCAAAACAGGCTTCTTCGCCGACTAGTTCTTAATTTAACGATTGAGAGGCATTTTAGGAGGCTTTCTACGACTTGAAATCCAAGAACGGCATAGTGAATAACTTGCGAATCTTTTGGAGCGTTTCCAAACTTTATAGGGAACTTTTTATTGTTTTGTTGGTCTTCACATTTGCACTGTTTACCTAATTTACTCGTACGGACTAGCATCTTCCCAAAAACTTATAGAAAAAACAATACATATATCAAGAGCAAATAACAAAAATTCTTCAAAAGGAATTAAAAAATTGATGATGACAAGTTGTAATATTTGTTAATATCAAATACAAACTTGCGTAGCTATAACGGTATAGAAAATTGTAATAAAATCGTAATCCACTGTTGTTTGAGGCAGTTTAATTTTGCGTACGATCACATTCGATCTCTTGTAAGCCTGCCACTACTTTGAAACGTTTATTTCTATTTTAAGTAATCAAGAGCTATTAACTATTTCGACCATTTATCGAAAAAGTGAAGACTTTTAATTAATCAATGCAGTCATGGCAAGTCTGTCACTTTTTTGAAAACTTACAATTTTGATACAGTTTGTAGTTTTTCCTTATTAGACAAATTTAAAAGTCAATATTTAAGTGAATATCCAAAACTTTAACGTCTACTGGCCTTTACAGGTTTAATTTTTAACTTTTTTTAATAAGTAGCATTAAACTACTTTTAGGTACATGTTCTTCATAGTTATTTATTCGACGAGTTTGAGTGTAAATCGGACGCTTTATTTCACGAGTGGACTTTTAAACGTCGAGTGCCAACGAGGCGTTTAACATCCACGAGGTGAAATAAGTGAACCGATTTACACAAAAACGAGTTGGATACAACATTTTATTCTTCGAATTAGACACAACAAGGCTTAAAATTGCTTTAAATCTGCTAAAAATAATCTGACGTTTCATATTGACAGTTGTCAAAACTTCCTTACACTGGAGAAAAATCGTAAAAATTCTGACAGTGTCGAAGAATAAAAATTTATTAAATTCTTGTCATTCTCCGTGATGGTCTTTTAACAGTTTTAACTTAAAATTTCTTGTTAGCGTTACTTTCAGAAGTTTTCCAGCAAAGAGCTAGGAAAATTTAAAAATGAAACTGAAAGCAAGTAATGATGGAATAACTCGTCGGTTTGCTAACTAGTATAAAATTGAAAGTATTAAATTTTTTGTGAGTTTGAAGTAAAACTTGTCGCTGGAAATCAACACACAATTTTTGGGCTCCGAGCTGATCTAAAGCGTTGGTAAACTAATAGTTCCCTCTTCCTGATTTTTAAAATGTTGGGAAAATTATAATATTTTTCATTTTTGCTGTAAATATTATATGTTTGGGATTGGGTCTGAGCTTCGAGAACCTGGTGAAACGGGAAAAAGGAATTTGACTTGTCAAGGGTGGTTGAATCGGTTCGTCTCGATTTGCTTATCGAGTTATCGTTAAACCGTAAGAGTTTCCATAATTTAATGTGTGCCGAGTGGAGCAAGAGTCAAATCGGAGTTTCTCAATCGGTAAATTATATAAAATCCTGGTAGATGTGTTCGGTTGTAGTCAACAAATCAGGCATCTCTCCGTTCGGAGCGTAAATTCTTGTCTATTAGCCTCGGGAGGGTCGGTTGAGTGGTTTGTTAATTATTCTTCTACATGGAAGGAGATTGTATTTCTAACTTAATAAGGTTTAATGATATTTCGCGCGGAAGTGAGATTACTCGCGGACGAAATACCAATCTAAATTTATAATGTGCATTACTGATTTGACAGTCCGATTGTCCTGGGATTGATCCGGACCTTTCTCATCTAATTTGATTTATGGCATGTCGTATATCTTGCCGTCCAAGGCGACACAATCGTATTAATGCCATTAAGGACGTCCACCGATATAAAATAAGGACAAGTGATAAACAGGGCCGGTGCGAAAGCACAGCGAAGGGTGCGGTGCGAGTACACGTAGCCCGGGGGTAGGTACGTTGCCAAGCAACCCCGGCTGCAGCTTCCGACAGACAGTTACCTACCTGACGCTGTCCTGCAACCAGTAATACGAGCTCTTGGGGAGGCCACGACCCCCAAGTGGTTTGACGAAAAATGTCGACCGTTTTTAATTATGGGCCATTTCTTGGTCAGCCGGTCCCTTGAAAATTGTTTATTTGGGTCAGGGCAAGGGTCGGAAATCCGGATGGCGGGGCGAACAGGATATTTAAATACATTATATAACTTTACGATGGCACGTGGAGTGATATTTAGATTAGGGCCATATTTTGGCTACAACTTAGTTTAGGTTCGCTCGTAAACCCGTCCTAGATTGAATAGAGTCGGTAATAATGTGGCGAGGTGACATTGCATACATTTGGAATGTCATCAGAATTCATATCGCCTAATTGGAGTCCCTTACAACGAAATTACACAAAAGTCAATGTTTTCAACAATTGAACAGTCCCTTCACGCGGTATTTGCTCGTTGCGTTTCTAGGGCGGCAAACCTTCATTATATTTCTGTCTGTTTATTGCATTAATGGTTGTACAACCAGCAGAAAACGTTTACTTTGAGGATTTTGCTTTCAAACACTGGCGGCAAAAATGGTGGATGCGCCGGGCGAATTACACTTTATCGCGATTTTGTCAAAGTTAAACGTCAAATTGTCTGATTGACTCCCTTAAAAGAAATATTATTTAGAAGTTAATGTTTTCAGCGTTTTCTCGTCGGCACGTTGCATATACAGGGTGTCTCACCTAAGACTTTCGAGCTTAATATCTCAATTATTTGTCAACGAATTGTTACGAAATTTAAAATGCACATATTTTTAGAGGTGGTTTATCAATTAGGAGCAAAAAAATTTAATACATGTTTTTTTTATTTAAAATTAAAGCCAATTACCATTAGCTCACTAAACCCTGACAAATAGGTGGCCACACGAAAAATTCACCAGATCGCTCATCGCCCAAGGAAAAAATGAGATTTTGTTATTAAAATCTTGATCCAAATTTTGAAAGTACTTGAGCAGTCACCTTTTGAAACATTGCCAAGCAGCACTGAAAAAGCTGCCAAAAGGGTGCGTGCTGTTAGGTAAGTTAAATTGTATGAATTTGGTGAGATTACCTTAAAAACATACAACATACAACGGTGGCAGAAATTTCTGTGTCGTTGAAAAAGGAAACAATATTCGCCTATGGAAAGTACTGTTCAACTTCTTATGAAAAGCTATTCAAATGAAGGCTTCACAAAATTTAAAATGGTGGATGCGCCGGGCAAATTACACATTAACTCTATTTTGTAGAAAACAACAAACGATTAGTTGCCTAATTGAGTCCCTTGGAGGAAAATTGTTTAAAAGCGATTGGCCAGTTTGTTCACGGCTGTATTTGTTCGTTGCTCTTCCAGGGAAGCAAACCCTTATTATATCCTCGCCCGTGTATTGCATTATTCGCCGTGGAGGCTCACTGTCACTAATTGACGTTATCTCTTCTATAATTCCTTCTTCGATACTCAATTCGTCCCAAAATCTTGGAATGACTAAAACCAGTGATTAACTAAATCTGTACATTTTTTCATCACACTAAATGGAAAAAAAAACACGAAATCCCGTATTCAACTAGAAGGCTTCAAAAGCAATTTGTCCAGACACAATAGAGCTAGAACAGAGCTTTATTTGTATTCTTTTCTGAAATATATTTACTCTTTTACCTCGAGCAATTTTCATTGGGCTAAAATCAAAAATCAGCCCATTGTTGCATCCCTTTTCCGATGAAAAATATTTGTTTGGGGCGATTCCGAAAAAATATTATTCCTCAATGAATTAAAAGAAAACATAAGTCACCCCCGAAATTAAATTTGTCCGTGTTGATTTTGCACTAACCAATGGGGCGAGCCTCCCGTCTTAATTCAGGCCCCCTTAATTGGTGCGTACCCCGAAGAGAGCAGAGGGCGTTAAAATTTTATTAAACCCGACTAGTGTATAGAAATAAAACATCGAGAACGGCGTAAGCCCCAAGGAATTCCGTTAGACCCCCCACGAAGTTTCCAACTTAATTTCGAGTTAATTCCAAACAATTAATAAAACTTTGTAAAACAACTCACCTCAAACCAGGTGATCCTTTTAAATTTAGTATCGGAGCGTCGGTATGCAGAAGCCACAACAAGGCATAACCGAGATTGCATAGTTTATGGAGTTGATGATAATGCCTCACCTGGGCACACACTTTTAGAGATGGGACCGCTTGATAACTCGGCTCACGACCGAAAAGGATTACCAGCTCGGGGATAAAACCTTAAATAAATTAACGCGTCGCGTCCTACTCGAGATTTTGGGTGCTATCGGAGGGCCTAGCTCGAGAATCGGCCACGTGCAGCACTCCAACTGTCTAACGAACCGAATTAACTTTCGAAATAATGGAATTTTTTCCTTCTGAAAGGAGCTCGTCAAGCCTGAATAGGCCCAAATTAAATTTGCCAGTTTATTCATAAAGTTCACTCTTCATTTTAATCATTGCTTAGTATTTATTGGATCCAAATCAAATTATTGTTATTTATTTTGTTTCAAAGCGACGTTCCGACGTTTTATTGCGTTTCTGGCGTTGCCTAATGACACAAATTTAAATTGTATAAGAGAGGCCATTATGCTCAAAAGCACGGATACTCGTTCCATTATGACATTCCGGGAAAATTGAACAATTTCACTTCGAACGGAGCAAGAAAAAATTGCTCACGGTGGCCGAATAAATCACGATTCAATCTCAGGTTAAGAAAAGAATACAACGAACGCAGACAATGAATTAATCTGAAAACAGCTAATTGTGTAAGAGCGGTCTTATCTTTGCGAAACAATGAACAAGGCCATTTGTTGCCGACTCGGCTATCTCGAGGATAATTTCTGATAAAAACGAGATGATAAAGAAATCATTTCGGGACAATAAGCGGAGTCAAGTCGTGAATTTCGCCCAAATTAAGGGACTATATTTAACGACCAGTAATGCAGAAAAGTGGGGGGAGGATTGATGGATACGTGTCAGGAGGTGAACGCAGAATACTGTTACAGTTTTGATTAATTTAATTAGGAGATTGGGGGATAAATTGATTTCTCATATATTCGGTCGGGCGTTCATTTTTCAAGTCAGAGCAGTGAAAGGAAGTTTCTTAAGGAAAAACCGGTTAGAATCTTGGCCCATTACGAGCGACCCTGCGAAAAACTAAGCGCTCAGTTCAAAGGCCGCTTTGGGGCCTAATGGACAAGAACTCACTTAAACTAACATAAAGAGCCCCACATTGCTACTTCACATAACGAGCCAGCTCAACCGGACAAGCCATAATTTTATTACGACACTCTCGGAATCGCGCCAGACACAACAAAATAACCAAAACAAAAATAAAATTTGGCTTGTCAAGTCGAATCGTGTTTCTGGCGTAATTAATCATTTCTCGAAGTTCGGGTTTAATTAAGCACCTCAGAAAGGAGCCGCCGATCGTTCCACGTAATAAAATCTACAAAACAGGAAGCCCGACTCTATGAACGAAAACGTGAAAAAGCGACTTCCCCCGGGACAAGCAAAACAAATTAAAATAACAAAAGTGATAATTTTTCTCGTCTGACACGCGAAAAAGCCCGTTTTAAAGCTCCGGTTGCGGGGAAATTATTTCGTCTTAGGTCGATTATTTCGTCGTAGTCCGGGCATTTGCCAGGTGAGCTTTCCGGTCGGCTAGTTGCTTCTCGTCGTGGGTATTTTAAGCGGTTTAGGACGTAAACGATACGATTCAATATTTTATAATTCCAGACGAGTCTGTACCCAACTGCGCTATCTCACACGGAGATTCATTAGAAGTTTTTAATTAAATAAAAATTTCCCAGGACGCGCGTGACCGCTTTAACAATGATTTAAAACAGAAAACGGCTAATTCTAAGCGCGACAAAAATATTATTGTCTCGCTAATTACCTCGCAATTTGTAATAGCATCCGGGGCTAACGAGTTTCTCATTTGCGCACATTGCAACGCCCTGCCGCTTTTTATGGCAATAAAATCTGATTGGATTTCGAAAAAAGAAACGAAACTCACAAGACGTTGAAATTTTATTAGCTCGTCTCTGAAAGTTTAATTCATTCCTGACGCTTATCATACAAAAATTATCAGAACTAGTATTAAACGGGACTTTATTCTCAAGCAATCAATATTGATTGTAGTACTTATGCAAAACTTCCAAACATCGACGAGTTCCAGACTAGTATTAATAAGACTCGACCCGAACTCGGACTTGGGATCGTATTTATAAAGTCTTAGATCCGACACGGCGTTGCTCGAGAGCTTAACACGCCGCAGGAGCCCTTATAAATATGTACGGCAGGATGTATTTCGTCTTCATAAAACCGACGCCTTCCACCAGATGTCTTTTGTATTTCTCTTGCATTTTTTCCAAACCTTATTTTGCAATTTTTCTACATAAATTTCAACGGAACAATTTCTTGCCGGCCTTCGGGAGCAGAAAATGCAAAAAACTCCATAGACGGATGTAAATCAGCGGACGCTTTTTAGACCCAAAATGAAAATTACGCCGAATTTTCCTGCTTTTCCTATATTATGCGTCATATACGTTGAAAATGTGTAATAATTGATGAAAAATTGCCTATTCTGTGTAATAAATCCCGCTTTGTTTGAGCTGCTGTGCGGCCGGCACAAGTAAATAACAATGTTGGCCTTTCAGCAAAACTGGAAAGCAACAAGGCATTTTTCCCAAAAATAAACCAACTTTTACAATTGTTTTAAGGCGTTGGCTCCCAAGCGATTGGTGGCCAAAATGGTGGATGCGCCGGGCGAATGCGAAATTTTTGGCTATTCTAATTAAACCATCAACGGAAACGTTTTATTGATATTGTGTGGGTACAAACACAATTGCGGCACGAAACTAATAATTGTATGAAACGAACAAAAATGGTTTAACTCTGAATAAATGTAAACATTTGGTACAATTTTAAAATTCAGTTACGTTTAAGTTTTTTTAATTAATCCGTTAATTAGAGAATGTCCGTTCATTAGCTGCGACTTTAATTAATTCATTACTTTTTAAGCCAAAGTTTTGTGTTATTATTTTTCAAACTGATTTAAAAATTTCTTTGATGAAACGAAATAATACTCCGCTTTTTGTTACTCAAAGCCCGATAATATTAGGGAATTAAATCAAACAAGATCAAAAATGCTCGACTTAAATTAACATTAATTAAATCCAGATTTTAAACATTTCTTTCGAATTCTGGCGATTTTTAAAAAACGGATTACAAATAAATTCGAGAGAGATAAGGTGAGACGCAGCGCAAACATTTCGTAATTACAGCACAAAAATTTGTTTGTGGAAATATTGTCATTTTAATTGGAAAAAAAATTCGGGAGCCTAAACGTGTAATTTGGAAAATAAGATTGGTCGTTCTTTTAAATTGATATTATTAAAGGAATTAGTGGGAAAAGGGGTGTTTTTTTCAGAAATTATTTTCTGATAGTCTACAACAGAAGTTTTCCCTCTTCCAGCTTTGAGCGTTTGAAATTAAAATTAAAAACTTTTTAAAACAACGTTGACATGCTCTTGGTTCGATAAAAGCTCCCTTTGGCTTTTGCCCGCTATTAAAATCACGTGGAAATAGCATAACATCAGACGATTCGAAATTAAGGTAGACGACGGCAAAGCCGCCATTTCATCAAAGCGAATTTGTCGTCGTTCGAAAATGCAATTCCGCAGGTGGATTTTGTCGTTTATTGTCCGAAAGGATTACGCAATAATACACACACTCGCAGAGAGAGGGAGCAAAAAAATAAATCGTATAAAGAAAATTTCTCGTGAAACTCCCATCCGGAGGCATAATTCAAAAGCACAGTGGACGACTATCTCCGCAATTGCCACATATTTGTCCCGCACATAATGCCTTCCCGTCCTCTCTTATCTCTGCGCCTTCGTCGGGACGCCCGTCGAGAACATTCAGGACGGAAGAAATAAAAACGGCGCTCTATTGCGTCCTGGAATATAATTTTTTCCTCCAGTTCAAACAAAGCGCTCGACCAATAATAAATCGCCCAATCAATATGGAAATGTGGATGCGATTGGATAATTTTTCACCTGGCAAAAGACCCGATCGGAAACAAATGTTGTGATCACCGGAGGGATTTCAATAGAAACTGTATCACTAGCAAAACCATAAATAAACGCCAAGGCAAAAAAATTTATCGTTAAAATAGTCGTCGTCAGCGCAACGAAAATATTACCCGTCTCCAGGGATTTTTACACACGTACACAATTTGTTAATCTGAAGCGCAACAACGTCGGAGGGTAGTCAAGTGGAATGAATTCCCCTATAATAAAACAAAATTACCCCAGCTAAGACCTTTTAAATACGCATAAATCAGGAGTATTTTAAGATGGCGAGGCAAGATTTACACAGGTAATAACCGCCCCATTTCAATACAGTTAAGACGTTTTATTGCTAACAATAGCCCAATTAAGGGAGGGTCGTGAATCTCAAGACCCTCTAAACAAAAATTCAAAGCGATTTGATTAGACCAGACAAAGAAAAAGGCTATACGATTCGTATTCGTTAAGGAAGTGGAGTCACTTCATTAGAGCCGCGTGTGTTTTAAAATGTCGCCACCTGCGGGCCATTCGCGTTAACGATCCAAAATGCCGGCACACTTCTTCAAGAACCATGCCATGAGGTGAGAAATTCCGCGTTTTATTCGCGCCGCAGGCGCATTTCGGTAATTATAACGGTTTAAAACTGGAGGAACAGCGAGAAGAGCTCTGAACTCTACACGGTGATTGATTAAAAAACGAATACTTGCAAAAACAAATAAATCTGTTTAAATTGTTTGAAATTTTCTTTCCACACCATCACAAACCTTCTATTTCGTAATAAGTGAAGTTTGAGAAAAGGTTTACTAATTATTGTTAATAACACAGTTAATAATAATCAGTGCCAGTCTGTTTTAAATTTGATAAATTTGATCATTTCAATGACCAAAATTATAATGAATTTCGTTTCTTCGGAAGAGAGGTGTTACACTTGTTTATTTACGCCGCTAAATTGTTGTCATTCAAGTTTCAGTAGTTTTTTCATCATTTAATACACTCTGACAAAATGCTCATCCTAAAATCCCTTGTGTTAAACCAAAACTTTTTTTCTTCCTTATATTAAAATTTTTGTCAAGAACTTCAGCGTCTTCTAATGTTGGATGAGCCAACGTTTATCCGTGTTTTTTAATTCGTTTTTAAAATTGTAGTTTTCCAATATTTGTTGGCTCAGTCTTTTACGGACTACCACTGCAAATTAAATTTAAACCTAAGCGCTCCACTTGAAATAATACGATTTTAATAGTTTCAATTAGTTCTGGTACCTAAATTTACAAAAAGATATCAAAGCAATGACGAATGAATGAATTGATTTTCAATCCAATTAGCCGAAAAGCTACCGAATTGCAATATTGGAAGAAGAAGCTATATTAGAACACTTCCACGAAAAAGGACATCAGCATTGTTTCTTGTACGACATTCTACAGAGTGAACTCATTTAGATAAAACAAAACAGTTTTATTTGCTGGATGAAAATGGATTTTCTGTGCCTTAAAACATTTCAAAAAATGAACTTTTCAGCTTTTTTAGTTCATCTAAAGCTATCTTAAAAAGCAGGAGTTATTCCGATTAGGAATAATTTCTTTCAGATTTCTTAAATGCGTCAATTGCTGAACCAACTTAGTTACTTTTTGGAATAAAGATTAGAACAAAAATGCGGATAAATACTGACTCGCCCTCGTTGTTCCCACAATACTTATTTGTTTTACTTTCTTTCTTACCCTTTTGCAACACTTTTATAATATCTGACACGGAGTTCACACTGACACCTTTAAATTTCCTCGAGTTTTACCACTCTTACTCGTGTTTTGACCCTCATTTTTTCTCTTGCATTTCCCTCTCGCTAAATCCCTGTGTAACTTTTTCTACCTTCAACACCTAACCTAGATACTTCTCGTGCGTATTCTTTATCTCCTTTCGTATACTAGGTCACAAAAAATCCCTTTTTTATTTATTCATTATTTCTAACAACCACAATAAGTTGTGAACTTTTTCTCATAAGTGTACATCTACACTGAGGTTTTTATTTTACTGAACAAAGCATAACACACATAACACTATTATTTCTATGTTCAATTTAAAAAAAAATTATGTCAAGACATTAGTAGTTTTTAAATCTTGTGTACTATATGGTAAAGAATTTATTTAGATGAACATTACATAACACACATAATACATACTATTATTCTATGTTCAGTTTTAAAAAGTCCATGTCAATGCATTTCAAACAGTTCCATAGAAACGTCTATGTTCAGCCGTTCAGCAAAATAAAACATTCACGGTACATCTCCAACAGTTATTTTAGTAAACATTCTTGTCCATTAATGAAAATACTATACTGGGGAAAAACGGTGAGGGTTATAGAAGTTACAGTGTTTTACGCATCACCCGGTAGATGGGTCGAAAACTGGCGTGCGATAGTCGTATATATGAGCGCCATCTGCCGCATTTTTCTATCGGCACTGATTAAAATTCTATTGGACTATCGACACGGTTTTAATTGAAGTCGACGGGAACGTGAGATCTGTCATTTGAATATTGCAACGAGTTGTCGTGCGCAAAATTCAAAACGCGAAACTGAATAAAAAAAATCGTTATAACTTTCATTGCATTTTATGTGAAACGGGTGCAGTCGAGGAAATTGCACGAACGAACGGGTTTGTGAAAATCCACGAAACAATTTTATCCGTGCACGTATGAAATGAGTATATTTTGCATGGAAATGATAAATTTGGAATTTTCACCATTTAAATGACGGAAACGCAAGTAGTGGCCGTTCGATATTATAGGAGAATCGATTCAAGTTTCTAAATAAAATACACCACATGTTGCTCTGTGCCATTAGGGTCAATTAGCAACGGAGACATCAAACGGACCGTAATGAAATTATGGACAACCGTAAACCGGACCATAATCAAATGCGATATCGTTAATTATTCGAAAGTATCGCTTGTAATTGCGCCGGTTTTCAGCCGGAAAAGAAAAGCAATGCATCTGGGAGCGGCGCGGCGGCGTTTGAATTATAGATGATCAGACATCGCATATCTCCCACCTTTGTTCCAGATGTAGAGAGAGGAAACCCACACGGGAATCCCGTGTTCAGAGACCCGCCAGACTTTCATAAATCAAAGCAAACGGCGTATTACACTGATATTAAGCCACGACCACTAATGATGGTGTTTGCAGAAACGTCGCCGAAATAACGCACGGGATAAATCAAGCGAACAACATTACAGACAGCAGAGGTCCCAAGACGCAGCTCTGTGATACACCGCCCGGAATTGAATTGGATCATAATCTTGCTAATCCAATCCAACTCCGGACTGGTACCTTTTTGAGACACCGCGTCGCTCTTTTAAAGTGTCATTTTAAATTCAAATCGAATTATGTTTGTATGTGTTCGACACGCGCGTTCCATCACAAAGCTCACCTCAATTTAATAAAGCATTCCAGATATATGGAATATGTCTGCAATTAGAACGCGTTCTCTGCACGTTTCCCCCAAAAAATATCCGAAGGAAATAATCTCGTTACACTTGTTCGGTTCTCTCGCCTGTCGTGTCTTGATGAAATTTATATTGTTTACTGAAAAATATGTCTCGAAAGAGTTGCCCGAGAATAATTAATATACTTTCCGAGAGATGGAAACGTTGAGCTATGAGAGGTACAAAATGAAAATGAGTAATATTAAAGCGGGGAGAGGAACTTTTCCAAAATAACAAGATTCGCAAAAATAATAAAAAGCTTTCTCGAGGGAATCCGATTTTAATAAAGCCATACTGCGCTGCACTAAATAAAAAATCACGTGCGGAAGCAATCTGAAGGACGCATCATTCACCGATTTGCTGAAATAATAGCGGACTCGCAGCAGCTCCTTGCGGAATTGTGTGCTCCAATCTTGTGGAAAATTTATCGCAGTATTACTGCACAGTGCAACAACAAAGTTTTTACAATTGCGGCCACACTAAATGTTGCTTGGACTCTGCTGAAACCGACAATTTACCGCACAATTGCTTTTCACCTCTACAAACCTCTACTTGTCAACCCGGCAATTAATATCAAGTCACTTACTTTTTGACTAATTGGCACTCATTTATCTTTCTCGTTCATCAAAAGGAACAATAAATAAATCACTGCTGTTTGGAATACCGTGTGAGTAAAATAAAAAATAAATCATCATACCTACAGGTCTTTAGAAATTTGATCGCCTTGTTCAAGTTTCTAGAGTGGTTCGGAAAAATTTATCGGAGCGAGAAGTTTCTAGAACAAAAACATCTCTAACCTTTTCTTATGTAAAATACCTTTCGTATAAAATAACATTCTGAAGTACTGAGAAGTAAGAATATTGTTTCATAATTAACTATTCATGATCTATGCATACAAGATG
The DNA here is from genome assembly GCA_939628115.1 of Tribolium freemani. Classification (NCBI taxonomy): domain Eukaryota; kingdom Metazoa; phylum Arthropoda; class Insecta; order Coleoptera; family Tenebrionidae; genus Tribolium; species Tribolium freemani. The sequence continues at coordinate 18,946,081 of OW626791.1, read as the reverse complement.
AGTATTTTTTATTATATCTCAAAAACTAATAGTCGCACAGAAATCAGCCTTTGATTTTCAAACTTAAAAAAAATGTTGCTAATCCAGAAAAAGTGCAACCTGACACCGAAATTTTAAAATTATTTTAGTAATCTTAAGTTTCTTTTAAAATACATGATTCGGTTTATATTTAATGTATTTTGCGACAAAAGACTTGTTGGGCGAGCATAATCATTTAAATTGAAGTAATTATTGGGTTCTAAAATTTACATACATTGCCTTGTAGGCTATAATATAAAATACTGACGTGCAACAACTGTTGAATATTTTTTGAAGAGTATTTTTCTAGTTTCTGGTAGTTTAGAAAACGAAATCTGGAAGTAAATTGATTAGTAATACTACTTTATAACTTTTGATTTAGTTGCATAGACTAGCTGATTTCATAGGTTTTCATTAGTTTATGAAGTTAAGCAGCACTGACCCCGGTCATTCCTTGGATGGGTGACCGGATAATGTAATGCCAAAAACATCGCAACTAACTCGTCTTTCGGAGGAGACGTTAAGCCGTCGGTCCCGGTCACTACTAGTTAGTGGTCGTTAGGTCAGGTCAGAGGCTGTAGATGCGACCTGAAAACTCTGGCACTTGGGTGATGGCATTACCACCATACGCATATTTATATTTATTTATTTATAACTTTTGATGTCCCGTCCGTTATCGCAAACACAAAATGTGGTTCTTATTTCTTACGTTGTTAAACTAAACCAAGAATTTTTAATTTCCACTGTCTAACTTTAATATTGTTAAAGTCTTTAATAACTAAAACCTGTCTGAATATTTTTAGAGCTATTTTCACACACAAGATTTTTTTTGTCCCGTCCGTCACGTGCAAACAAAATGTAAATTAATCAGAAATCGTTGTACATTGCCTTATTATACAGTTTTGAGGTTTTAAAAGTTTCAACAGGTTCCACATTTACTTCAAAAATAACAGAATTTTATAACAATTGTTCAACGATAAAAATATAATGTCTTTTTGTGTCCCATGCGTCATCAATTTGTATTTCGTTTTCCTGCTCGTATTTTAAATTTTAAAAATGTGGCTCTAATTGTCGGTTGTAAACAATTTAACTGGGTACTAAGTTCCTATAAAAAAATCACTTCTACTGGTTCTGTTCGTAAAAACTAAAATTAAATTCTAAAAATGAAATAGCTGTAATCTAGCCCCAAAACTGCGCTCATTTATTTAATTTTATTTTACTCAATATTCACACTGACACTGCCAAATAGAAAGTGTATGCTTGGAAATTTTCATAAAACACGATCCTAAATTATTATATATTGTTTAAAAATTGGTTAACAATGTTATCAATCATTGAAAACTGTTATCTCCATACCTGTCATAATTGTTTTTTAATGAATGTCTGTAAGATTTATTAAAATATTGAACGGATTTATTTGCAGTTAAGTTTATAATTTTGCAGCAAGTAAATATTTAAAGAAGCTAAATTCTGAGCACGACGGCATGCACAAATCACGGATTTAAATGCAACGGCATATCAAATTTGATTTTCATAGTTAACTTGATCCACAGGCATTAATACACATTCCGTATTACACATTACACATCACTAACGCACTCTCTATTGGTTTATTTTGCTGTAAAACAAGTAGAAAGGGAACATGAAATAAACTGCACTCTGTGAAGCGAAATAATATAGATATGCAAGACGATAAAGGGAGTTTATCGTATTTAATGGATCCATTTTAACTTAAAAATACATAAGGAGTAGCTCCCAAGGTAACAGTTTTGGGGGGCGTGTACAAAAAACGTATTATTACGTTATTACTATTATTAGAGATCCTTTGATCATTGCGCCCCTGTTTCTTCTTCAACATTTCAGTCGTAAAGGTGTATTTCAAAGTGGCAGTATCTGAAACTGCCAGATCTGCTCAACATAATGAGGAACTCCAAATCAAAGCAGTAACTCGAAGTGCTTTCAGACCGTCTTAGGGGCTTTAATAATTCTACTTTCAACCTTGCAAAAATAATTCTGTTTCATATACAATTTCCGAAATAGATGTGATATGAGGGGGATCGGGGTTAAGTGGCCGCTAGCGGCCCTGTGTCAGTTTATGATTATTTGTGTTCAATCGTGCGACGACAGTGCGAGCCGATGCTGTGGTCCCTATACGATAAACAGCGCGATTATCGGGCCGCGATGGCCGCCTATTCGGTCGGTGATAACGAACACACCAAACAATAATCATTGTAATTGTTTACAGATCGGCTGATTGACTCTTCGATGCGATTTCCGCTTCCGGTTACTGATTATAAGTACGTAATAACGTCCGGTTTGCCTCTGTCTCGCTTTATATACTTTTAATAAGTCGCGTGTGGCGGTTATTGTGGCGATTTCCCCCGGGGATATTCGATCTTTTGACGTCGGATATTCGATCATTCTCTGAGTCACGTTGCCGAACCAACATGTCAATCGAAAACAGTGTTAAGATTTGTGATCTGCGAGTGATAGAAAATGTGATTTCTCCTGTCGCTGCCATTACTGAACTACAGCCGATTCCATTAAAGCTCGCATCTCGGGGAAATTGTTTTCGGATGTCTTGACACAGACAAAGTTAAATTATACCTGCTGGTGATACCGTGACAAATAAACCTAAAAGACATGAGTGATAGTTTCCAGGAGGACAGGGGGCCCGCCAGCCGCCCCGAGCAAGCAAGAATCAAATGTATAGACAGACTGTCAGAACAAGGAAAATCAGCCCGACTTTATCAAATGAAACAAACACCGATATAGAAAAAACACATTTTTTATATAAAATATAGGGTTGATAAATGATGGATGCGCCGGGAGAGTTGCTCGTATTTAATTGATAGTCGCAAAAAACCAATTGTAGTCTATTACGGGAAAACTTGGTGGGAAAATTGACTGAAGGTTGTAGTTTTAGCACGTTTCTTTGTGGAAAAATTAATCACTCGTTAGCGATTCATCAAAAGGGGAAGAAGGGTGCGAGTGCTTTTGAATGTTATTTATCACAAGTTTTATCGCGGCAGACAGTGTTGCGAATGTATTTCAGTGGCGCGGAGCACCTGTGCAGCCCAGCGACAAAGCCAGGTTACTTATTTGATTAAAGTCTAAAGTTGGCTCTCGTGGATTTATCGGAGCTCGCGAACTCCTCAAAGCGTTCGGAGCTTAATTGCTTTCGGAATGCGAATCCTTGATCATTTTTAGATCCAGACGAGCCCAAGGTGAGGCAGCGGTTAAGACCGAGATAATCGCGTTCACGTCGACCCCATTCAGATTATTATATTAAGTACCGAATTGTTGATTTTCGTGTACGTTCCTTTCGCTATCGCCCGGAACTTGGCTCTTAATTAAAAGTGAACAATGGAGGCGTAATCATGAAAAACATCAACAATTTTATCTATTCGCAACACCTGAAGCCACCTCGCTGAAATATTACGTTAATTAAGGTGGGCGATAAAGCCGATTTGGCCCTCTGTTGTAAAAGCGACGGCGTTGTAAACAAGATATTATAGCCGATATTGCTCAAATGGCCGTTTCTGTCCCTGATTCACATTTCGCTAAATTTACAGCCGACGACATCAAATTATTCTTTACCGCCTCTTTATTACCACAAATCAAATGCTCTTTCGGGTTTGAACCACATTATACACGAATTATTTATTAATAAATAAAACGGGAAGATTCGACGAGAATGTATCTTTCTTACATCATCTTCAGAACAACCTCAAAACATCAAATAAATTTGAAGAAATAAAGCTCAAGTTAAAAATGGTGGGTGCGCCGGGATAATATTTTTTATTTATCTAACGTTCGCCTCTTCGTAAAATAAAACGGACAATAAAACGCTTTCGCCATTCTCAAATGGTATTTATGTTACAACCAACTCTCACGCAATAAAATTATTTAAAATAGCTTTTTGTTCTACTCAAGTGCTTGTGTTGGGGGCTCAAAACATTCTCAATTTTTTTATTTAATATCAGTTATCAGTTTAATATCAGTGATTGTGTTTACCAATTGTGGGAACTACAACTTTCAACTTTAGAAATTACGATCGTGAGACACTAGAACGTAAAAATTTACTTTTAAAACCACGTCCACAGCTAAAATCGATATATGTTCTGGGATAATACTTTTTACCAATGTACAATTCGTTTCATCGCAAAATAAAGCGAACAATAAAACGCTTTTCACATTTGCAATTGATATTGGCGTTACAAGCAGCCTTTAACCAAAATTGTTAAAAATAACTTTTTTTTAAAACGTCAGACTTTTGTTTCAAATGTTTCGATTTTTGATTCTCGTATACAGAAACAAATTAATTCCGAGCGAAATTAGCAGAGAAACTCCCCGATAGCGCCCGAGGCGCGAGTGTGCGAAAAAAAGGAAGTGAAATTTCCAGCGTTTGTGGTCGTCCCAATTTGAAAATAACACGATGCAACACGTAAACTAGACAATAATCTGTAGAATTAGAGCGTCAGCAGGAAAAAAGCAGAGATCCAGCCCTTCATCCCGTCCTATTAATTAGTCATTTTTGCGCCAAGCAAACTCAACAGGTCCGATGATGGGAGTTTTCCTAGCACACAACGAGGAGCAATTTACCCATCAGGATCAGTTTACTCGCAAAATACGTTCCGGTTTTAATTAAAAATTAAGAAATTGCGTCGAGGAAACGCCGTCGTTTCTCATTAAAATGTATGTATTCGACGCGAAAATTTCGTTCGAGGAAAAATCGCCGAGGATTTCCTTTTGGAAGGAGAGCCGGCCACCGTGAAGGGAGATTTGATTAAGGGTGGGTGCAGCGATTGTCAAGGTGGCCGTCGCGGCGCTATCGCCTCGTTTATCACAAGCTCTTCAGCGAGGATGATCTCCTTACGGCTTCACTCGTCGACGGAATAACAATACCCGGCCTAGAAGAGACGACCTCTCTACTCCCATTCTTTCGGCACTTCTTCTCTAGTATCCGAGCCATCTCAGAACGTCCCACTTTGCTTGCTTTCATTTAGATTATCACTCGGCTTCGAAAAGAGCAAGTGCCATTAATTGGGTCCGCCTCAACCAGCTTCGTGACAAATTTTTCAATTAGTGGACTACCTGGAGCGCACTTCCCGGCGGCGGCTTTATTTTAAACAAATTCGCGCGCTGCTCAGCCCAAAATCCAATTTGCAATTTTTGCGAGACCGTAACGAGATCAGCCGACAAGTTCAAAGACATTTTGGCCCGAAATAACTGCCTCCTAATGTCGTTCCACGGCGAAATGACGCAAATTGAGTCATTTTATGATCTCAGACATGCGTTATCTCTCAACACTCGAGGCGAAATTATGTAAACAGCCTCGAATTAAAAGAGGCGGTTGCTAAACGAAGCAAGAAAAGTCCAACCCGACGGAAGCGGAACGCACGACATCGTCAAAGAGATTGACTTTTTATACGGATTTTGGACGCTGCACGTGTGAGGGAGCGGATATGTGATCGCACACCTGACACGCTCTAATAAAATTTTACGGGAAACAAATGAGGAAAAATTACGTCTTGTGGGAATCGATGCTCCGAGAAATGATAAGAGATCTTCCAGACCAACGGTTTTCTAAATGAGACTTGGAAAATTTTAAATTGGACGCAAAGTCAAGACAAATTGAACGACATTTCCCAGACTTACTATTTACTTGGTATTGATAAATAAAAACAGAATTCGAAACTTTTCATGCATTGTAGTCATAAATTCATTGCGGTGTGCGGCCTTATTTGATGAGATTGGACGCGCTGATTAATTTTTTCGGACAGTAATTCATTTGGAAAGGGACTAAAAACCGTATTGAGTCCGACATCAGACTCAGAAGAAGTGTTGGTAAAGAATTTCCTCGAGTCTTTTATCCCAAATACACGATATTGCCGTGGAAATGACATCTAGATAAAAGATGTCGTTTGAAGGGGGAAACGAGTCTTGAGTCGGGAAGCCATTAATAGGTGAAAAAGCAAGTAATCCGGCAACGAACCGTCCCGCATTGTCCCGAAATCGTCTTAATTTCATTAGTTTAAAAAACGCGATAGTCGAGATGGACGATAACCATTGTCCCTTTGTGATAATGTACAGAAATCCATTATAATTCTGCATCGGATGGTAAATACAATAGACGACCCGCACGCATAAGTGTTGTCGTCCTGTGAATATTTTACTATCGTGGATGAAAGGAGGTAACAGGCGACCCGCTGACCCAAACGCTGATTGTTCGAGTCTTGGTAGTCGACGTCGACGTAATCAGCCTTCGGGCTGGGCCACCTCTATTCATGCCCAGGGTAGCTTGATTAAGTGATGCTCTTAAGCCGATGGCCTAGTTTACATGATACACCCATTTCCAGTTTATAGCAGGAATCTCCACATTGAATGAAATAGTCACCGATAGATTGAATGCGAAAGGAAACTACAATGGCGACGGGTAAACGACGCTTTTTCTAAAGGAAATAGTTTACGAAAGAAATGGCGTCCCTTCCTAATTCTATTGACACCTTATTCAGCAGGAACCAGACAGTTCCTAAATTCAACAATTAGACAGCAAGTTTTTCCGTGTTCAAAACTTTATTAAGTTTCTAATAGTTTTAAGTATTCTGTTATTAAGAGTTTCATCGAGCTGAGAGTTTGGAAAAGTTTCAAGTTTTTGTACTCGGTCATCAGAAAAACTTTTCATTGCTGATGTGGCTTTGTGTCGATCTTGTAAGCGTTGAATTAATTAAGACGCGAAAGCTAGACACCATTATGTTTCTGCACGTCAAATAGGCACTTGCAAAATTACATATTTCAGCTTTTTCCTAATGGAAATGCAAAACAGCAACGTAATTGCATTTGTGTGGAAGCCTGTAAACATTCTCTTAACATATATTTTTCGAATTTAATAACGCAGCTCACGGAAATTGACAGAATGGGAGCATATTAGCTAATTATTTTAAAAAAGTATTGAAATGAATTCGTTCAAATTCTTCTAACTTCCAATTCCTTATTGTCTTTATCACAAATCAAAAATACTGAGTCAAACAACATTTTACCCAAATTATTTATTAAAAGGTGCAACAGAAAAAATTGAGCAAGATTTACTTGTTGAAAATGGTGGATGCGCCGGGATAATATTTAGTTGTCAGATAATGAGTAGTGAGAGCTTGTAGGTAGTTTCGATTTTAATAGCGTGCTTTGATGGTGTCGAAAGAGTATTCTGAAAACTTGTAATTGAATTTAATGTTTGGAAGTTTATTGTGCGAATGAACTTGTACATTCCGTGGAGTTTTTTTGGGATGTAATCCAGGTAGTTGTTTAAATTGTCGGTATTTTGTGTTTGATGTTGGCAGTGTAACACCGGGCCTTTAATTGTGAAGAAAAATCCCTCCCTCGTTCCGAAAAGTTCGGAATTCCAATAAACACCCTCCCTGGCAATTCGATACATTAGTTGTAATTCCATGGCAATTAATCTAATGGCATGGCCGAACCGCATTAACAGTCCGAGCAATAACAACACACTACTAATTGATTCCGACCCGTCTGAAAATTTGAGTAAAGTTGTCAGTCTCGGCCATTAGCGAAAAAGTGGCCGCTGTTACGCAGAGTCGGTTTAATAATTCATCGAGTTTCCGGCCTGTCGGCCGGAATTAATAAAATATCAAAACGAGTCACACACAAGATAAGCCTTTTCCGGACACATGCAATTTCCGCTAATTTCGAGTGATATCTTCGTCGAGCGAGCATTTTTCAATCAACGCTGTCAGAAGATTGTCTGCTTTAATAAGCTTTTATGTTGACTGCAATGAAACTTGCACCGGATGCACAGATAACTTTAATCCCTCATCAGTTCCATGTTCATTTGGCACATACGTACATCCGGTTGCGAAATTCAATCTAACTTTCGCTAATATCAGCGGAAAAAGGGACAATCAAAAATTATCGTAAAGCTCGGCGATTGTTTGAAGTTAGGGCGCCAGAGGTCTCGTCTAGCGTTAACTTAACGATATATCCTCATACAAGAAGATGAATACAGCGTGTAATTTCTGAGTATACTCGCCAGTAATGAAGTTATCGATCGTTCCATTAGACGAAAGTTGCGACCTGTCACAGTCGCATCCTCAGCCAGTTCCTTAACAGATTGTAAGGAAAAACAGGCGCTACGTATATGTTTACTGATAGTTCCATGCAGCGTAAACATGTTTATTTGCATCGAATCGTATTTATTGCAGCTTATTGGAATATGAAAGCTTCGAAATCGTACAGAAACGGCGAAAACAGATTCGCTATTTCGATGAAACGGCCATTCCAAGGCGTTTATTTCAAACGTACTGTCGTAAAATGGAATTTAAGACTTCGTTTCTTACTCTCCGGTCAAGAGAGAAAGAAATATCACTAATCAAAACCACCCGATTTAAACAGACATGAATCGGTGACACTTTAACTAGCCATAAAAGTTTAAACACGGAGAGAAGTATCTATTATTTATGGTATTTATGACTGGAACTTATAACGACTCACAACTTTCTATCACGGTTTATGCTCACTTTGAAGACCACTCGTAAAATAATAATTGCCAAGGAATCTCGAGCACTTTACGTATGTACGAGCTTGACGTGGAAGAAATGGAAGCAATTTTTTGTTTTCTTTGCAATCTCGATTTGACCAGGTTGGAACGGTTTTGAGCGGTTTTTTGCGGAGCAAACGGTTGCTTTCTCTTAGACTTCCATTTTCCACTCCTTACAATTTTATTACAATGTTGTTGACTCGTTTAGCAAGTCTGAGAAGTAACTCAATTTGCATTCGTAGTTAGGCAAAAAAAAGTCTCTGATGCAATTAGAATATCTGAGAGCCGAATACGTGCCGTAATTTCGAATGTCAATTACTTTCCCGACTCGAAATGCAATACTCTGTCGCCACCAGAAATCGGTTAATAGAAACGCTCCTTGGCCGGCATAACTCCCCAAGTTTGTTTAAAGCCTGTACATGCAAGTTTTCTCATTACTTGGAGACACACTTTTCGCAAGCGCGAATTTACGGTTGCGACATTTTTTGGCGGTGTAGTATTGCTGGCGGTGCAATTTTCTCTAGAATTTATGCTGGGAAACAATATGAGGGAGATGTGCTCTGTATACCGGGAGGTAAAATTTAATTTTCCCCAAGACGTTTAGCAAAAATTTTTCGCCGGGATTACTCTCGTACCAATTACCATTCGTCGACAGCGAAATTCATCCCTCTCTGTGATTAACCGGAAAAACGGAAAAACCGGCCTGAATAGGTCGCGTGATGTTTGAATAACCGGATTGATTAATCGTCTCCGAATCGAAACTCAAACATGAAATATAACTCGGCCGAGTTTAAATACAAACAATTTGTCATAATTTTTTCAGGACGACGTGCCTCCTATCCATCTTCTTTTTCCCCGTATATGAATAAGCAAAGGTTTTAACGACCGACTTGATTTCGAGACTCCAATGAAACACGTTCGATTCAAACGCGATAACTTGGCGGCAATTTATGGCGGCTTACGTATTTGATATATTTACTTTTGGAAAGTTGCAATACCTGCTGCTTTGTTCCAGGGCCTGGTTTTGCGTCGCCTGTTCTTAAAAGCTTTGCGCGATTAAAATTGTCAAAGTTCCACACAAATACTAAACAATAATTAATAGTTGTTCGCTCTGCATAAGATAAATTATTCAAACAATGAAACTTGTCGTCTCCCACGCCATGAAATATTACCATACTCAAAAAGTTATACATCGAAATTTCCAAAATGACACGCTGAAAAAATATTACGCACGTAAATTATTCACGTGTACAATAGAAAATGTTAATATTTGTTATGTACACCCAGGCCCGACTTCTATAGCTTTATCTCCTGCCAGACTTGACGTCAATTCACATTACGCCGTATTGACGCATACTCCGCATAGTGGAAAGTCTATTGAAATACTTGAGGACCACATATTTTATACTTTGCCTCTTACCCTCTCCTTCTAATGAGATCCGCAAACCTGAAACATCTACTTTCACTCGGCGCCACAATACAACGACAAAAATTGGAACAGCCATAAACCCCCACTCCCGTTTTTGGACTTCATGCTTTAAATGACCAAGAAATCCTACACGCTTTCACAAATTCCACACATAATTCGATTCAGAAGCATTCAGATTGAATAAGAAAATTCAAATTTAATAATTTTTATTTTAAATGTGAAAAGTATTGACAAAATCATCTGATTTTTTAATACTGTGCTGTATTAGTCGAAAAGATCTAATTCTGTCTAAAGAACAAATTCAAAAAAAACTTTGAATGAAGATTATAAGGGCAATGTTTCGGCTTACGTAAGTGTAAGTTTTGCTTGTTAAATGTTCACTGTTCCGAAACAATTCTTCTACTACATTCGATTTTTGAGTGTTAGAAAGTAGATGAAAGTGGTCAGCCAGACAGAGACATTCCGTTTAAAATTATATATTGCGTACTTTTATATTTCAGCAGTTATTTATGTTTTTGGACTTTTGCTACATTTCATCCATCTTTATTGTTCTATAAAAGCTATATTTCTTTTATAAGATATAATTTTGTTGAAAAGTAGAGGTATAAATCAAAGCGGAGCAATTCTGTATTTGTATTTTTGATACCATTCCTCTTATATTTGTCGGTTTTTTGGCACAAACAGTTTTGATTTTGGGTGCTTTGTGCGTCTGAGACGCTAATTAGATTTTATAAACCGAGAAGCTTGTACTTGTGCATAATCGCAATTATATTGAAAGTAACATCTGGGCCACTTAAGTTAATTAGTTACATGTGTGCCCTGGAGTAGGTGCAAGATGTCGGCTGCACGGAACGATAAGGCGCTTCTTGGGTTATTGGCAATTAATCCGTCCTTAGATGGGATCGAATTACCCGTAGCTCGGCACGGTTTTCATAAATATGGATTTAGGCGGAACAAACATTTCACATGATGGTCGTACGATCGGAGAATCTTTGTGCGTAATCTATCGGGGATTACCGTTCTCAACTGACAATTAGTTGTTTACCAGCGGCCAGATTCGATAGGTTAATCGTCCCCGTTAAACCACGGATTATCGTTGATGGAGTGGAGGCGCGCTTTTTTGATCGTCTTGGGCTCCCGAGGGAGAAGTGGACTCCCAAAGGTGCCACGATGCATCTCCGTCGACCTCGGATGTGAGCGAGCATAAAAAGACCAAATAATGTTCCTCCGGAGGGAGCGCTGCCGTCTGGAGACCGCGTCGTAACGTCGCCGTGGAAATATGAAGATAAATCCGGATCTTCATTTGTAAGCGGAGTTTTGCATCCATTCGGGCGCTAATGGAACCCTAAGCCTCGTTGAAGCCATCGAAGAATTAAATATTCCAACGTTCGGGTGTTTTAAATACCAATCCGTTGTGCAGACGAGGAGATTTATCTTAATTTCGCGCCAGAATATTAAATTAACATGAGTACTGGATGTTGGCCGTCGGGCCTTCTCGAGAAATTTAATTTTGTTTCGTAATTCTCCCGGATTTAAAAAATGTCGAGGAGTTCCTCTCCTCGCTCGAATTAATTCGGATTTTTCATGCCCCGGAAAAAAATTATCCAGGCAAAGCCGTCGACCGTACTGTGCCAGGGCGAGTCAATTCCGTCCGATTCTAAAGCAAACATTTTGCGATTATTGGCACTTTGCAAGATTTCCAGTTTACAATAAATAAAATCCCGACTGGGCGTTGGTCTCTTTCTTATTCCCTCTTTCAAATTCCCAGTAGCCATGACTACAAGTTCGTCTTTTTTCCCTTCATTTCTTAACAAACAAGCCAATGAACGGACGGACGTTGAAAAAAGTATTTCGTTCGGAAAATTCGGACCAAAGGACGATTCCGGTTTTTTCCTCCAAAGGACGGTCCGTTTGTTTCAATTTTTCAAGCATGTAAAATTGATCGCATCGACTTCAAAGTCGGTCACCAAGTCCGACTAGACGACTGAAGGCCTCTAATTGGAATTTTTGCTGTTGACGGTGAGTTTTTAGCGCAGCCCTGGGAAATCGTGCACAATTACGACTATTTACGAGCGCATTCCGCTGGGACGAAGTTAGATTAATGTAGGAATTTGAGTGTGGCATTGTCGGTGCGCTTTTGACGTTGCAACCTGTGGTGCCACCGCCACAATCCCAGATAATTTCGCCCTCATGTGAAGGCACATTGAGCATGGCATACGTAATACCATTCGCTAATAGAGTTGGGGAATCCCCACTAGCACGGATGGGTCTTGCGGTAAACAGTTAGTAAGTTGTTATCGAAATTGACGCAAACTTTACTAATTTACTTTATAAGGTTGAAATTGGGAACGGCCCTCCTTAACCTAATAAAAGTATCTCGACGGTTTAAAGACCGAAATTAGCAAGTTACACACCAACTCGCATAATTCTACTATTTGCAGAGTCTGAAGGAGAGTGCGCAACTAAAACACAATGATCTGCCGCTGTTTACTCGTCTGGGTTTGAAGGTTTTACGTGCACGCTAACTAAATAAAACATTTCAGCAATTTCGGCGATATGGGCCCGAAGTTGCGCCATCTGATTTTTGGGACACTGACCGTTTAAGTCAATAACTCACTGAAATTAAGCAAACACCGGCCAGAAATTAGCTAATTAAAACGCTTCCGGACGGAAAAATAAATATTTTTCCGCAAAATCAAAAAAACTTAACAACAAACACATGCATTTGCATCGCATTAAAACAAATTGACACATCCAAAGCGAACTTTAATTAAAATTTCACGTAATTGGATCCAGCCATTGCGCATGCAATTTTTGCCTAAATTATTCACTTCTTGGTCGAAATGGAAAATTCCACATCGTACGTCTAAATAATTCAAGGGGTTGTCACGTTCCACTTTTCGTGAAGAATCGCGCGCTTCATGATGTATCGTCTTGTCAGATGCGGGACAAGGAGCAACACCAGCTTTCTAACGACCTACAACGAACGTTTCTCGAAATAATTATCCGTAATGGCGGCCATTTTAAGGTGGCAGCTGTCGGGATAATTAAATTGTAGTGCCTCTTAAAAAGGACCGAAATGTCAGTTTAAACGGCGCTGTTTACGTCGACCTGCGAAAGCAGGAATTGAACAATTTCATGATTTTGTTGTACAAATGCCGGATTCGACTGAAAATGGACGGATTCTAACATTTTCCCGAACAGAATAACAATCTAAATTCGAATCTGTTTTTTAGTTTCGATTAGTTTTTTATAAAATTACATGTCCCCTTTTAGTAATGATAATAATGTTGTGAGAAATGCACAAAACAATATTTATCTCTAAGTTAAAATTAGATTGACATTTTCTTATGAGACACATCTTGAGCCGGATCTCAAAAAACCGATCTACAGAAAGGATCGTCATTTCTCTCCATGTATCTAAAGCGTTTTTCAAGCTCTCGCTGTATATGTTGCTTCTAAGAATTCTTCACATCTTATTGATAATTTGTTGTTTTAGATCATCTAGTTTTTGGTGGTGTTCTAAAGATTCACTCATCCAGAGATTTCAACTAGTTCTATCATGTATTTGTGGTTTATTTACTTATCAACTATTTTACTATAGACTTTTCAGGTTTCTCGATTTGTCGTTAATTTTCAGAACTATCCGTGTATTAGTGGAAAACCGTTTGAGATCCGAAATATTGGATTCGGTTCCTGATTTCGTTATCTTTACGGGATTCGAGTGTTTCTGCTTCAGATTAAGTTCAACTCACTCTCGCAGTACTACTTTGTAGCGTCGGTAATGTGGCGGAATGAAGAAACTCCGAGCTAATAATATATGGTCGTAGTAAAAGAGAGTATCCTAGTTGTATTGATCGCTAAATCAGCGCCATAACTCCGCGCTATAAACAACTAATTACAGGAATAAACCTACAAAATCGCTAACAGAGCCGGTAATGCACCTGTATGTAATTCAGTGGCATTCCGGGTTTATAACGCTTTAAAGTTTTAAAGACGAACGCTCTGGTGAAAGAATCGAGACTTGACACTTTGGTAATTTGGATGTTGATAAAAAAGCTGACGTCAGTCGAAGAGCGTCGTTATCGCCGGTTTACCTGAGACGTCGCTGGTTTTTCGAGACATCATCTTCGCCCCCCTCGGGATATTATGCGGACTTACCTGGAACAACAGAATTCCATTAATATTTTATGAGATCTATAGAGAGCTTTTTATTTTTATTCAAATCACGTAACGAAATGGACTTTTTAAGCAAACCGGCTACTCAGAATTAATAATGGATCCATCACAATATGTAAATAAATTTCGGCGAAGTTTATAAGATCCAGCGTCAAATATTTCCGAAACAACAATTAAAATGCAAAATAAGCCGTCGCAGCATTTATGTGGGTTTCGGCGAGCGCGCGCGTTTTTCCTAAATAATAAATTACCGCTTTTCAATGGAAAACTTCAATTACTTTGTGCCGTTTCGAAAAGGGATTGTTAATACTATTAAAAGATTAAGGTCTTTGTTTTTGCCACTCCAAACCTTAAAAGCGTCAAATTAATTTACTTATTGTGAGCGGAATCTATCGGATCCTCGATTTCGGTCCTTACTTATGAATCTTCTAGATCGGACCGGCTCGTCCGTTTTAAAATTCAATATTCTTCTTGTCGGAGTAGTAAAATTGTGCTTTAAAGCGCGGTGCGACCCTGGGGATGTGTACAATCGATCTCTACAAGCAAGGATCACCTCCCCGAGCGAAGATTCAACGACACGATGTTCCATTTAGAATCATCTTATCCACTCTCCTCTATCTTTTTATCTGCTAAACAGTCTCCGGCACGGCACGGGTTTAAACAGCAGCGCGTTCTGAATCTAATAAGACCATCTCCTCTCATTATCTCGTCCGATGGCAATATTTGCTCTTCCGACGATATAAAAGCCGAACCATCAATCCACCCTCGTTTAATGCCACACTTAAATCCCATCCCAGTGAAAAAATTCAGGCGCCATTTCGAGAATTGTCTGACGAAACGTTGCTGCGGCAACGGTGTAGGTGTTGCCGCCGCACAGAGACAGGTGTTTCAAATATAAGAAAAATATTTTCCTCGGCAATATGTTCTCTCATATTACATTTCGATTTTATGCCCAACGAATAGACTCCACTCTGTGTTGCCGCTCACCAATCGTTATTCGCAGATTTTCGCAATGCTGACATAATACAATTCACTGGCTACGAGGAGTTTGCCATAAGTTTCTGGCAAACGAATGCTATGTTCTGGAATGCAACCACCTATTGTGGCATCTGCACTCAACCGACGAGAATTTCTGCCCTTACAAACATTTTTTATTTAGGAAAGGGATGAATAACTCAATCCCTTTCCGTCAATTTCCTGTCCCCTGGAATGGCGTATTGTCTTGCAATAAAGCACACCTTTGGAGGCTGTTTCGGGCCCTTTTTGGTCAACAGCTGAGCATAACATTCATTGATATCATATTCAGATCGCAAAATGTATAATAATTATTATTTTATTGTTAATTATAATATTTTTTTTAACTTTTATTTGGAGTGGTTTATGATACCTACATAAAATTCTAAAGTTTTAGGGAACTGCTTTTTTACAAAAATTAAGAATCTGAAATTATAATTTTAACTAGAATGCGATATACCAGAAACAGTGCTTAACCCTAAAACACTATTAAAATAAGCATCCATGTTTATTGTTTGATCATCAAAATATAGATAAGCTTCACAACTTAATTAGAGAAATAGATAAGCTATTGTTGCACTAACCCGGCGCATCCACCATATCTGCTCGAAACTTGAAAATTTAATTCTTGCAGAATAAGTGTTGATTTATTTAAGATTAATAAAAATGTCTTTGCTGATGTAAGAACTAATTGTGAGACAACATGAAATTTACTTTAACTTTATCAAATTCAGTGTCAAGATCTTAGGTAAAATTAAATTTAGAAATGGCAATCTAAGAATTTAAGGACAGGCTTTCAATTTCAAATGTCCAAAACGCAATTAACAAAGGTAACGTACTTTAAAATAAACTGTTGTACAGAATAAATCGAGTTAGAAAATCGTATAAAAAAATATGGAAGTACTGCTACCAATTTTTTGATTCTTGTACATTAGTAGAGACCGGATCTTAGGAAACTTCCCTAACCGGCAATTTTTAAGGACTTTTCTTAAAACTCGGAGTAAATTTGTTCGTTTAAAATGTAAATATTTGACACCCTTTTTATTTTTCCTAAATTCCTAATTTGACCTGTTGTATCCTAAATGTGTTTTAAACATCCTAAAGTTGTATTTAAACTTCCTAATTCAAAATAGAATATTTTTTCATTAGCATTAGTTCAAAAACAATACACCTGATGTTTCAATTTAATGATTTTTTAGTTTTATATCTAAAGATTTTTTGTTTTTTAAGGTTCCAGTCTTTCAATCTCATGGTTTCTTTTTTCTTTTAGTGTTTCAACCACACATTTTTTAAGATTCTCAGTATTTCAGTTTAATTTCACTATATTTCATATTCATTTCCTAAAGTTTTCAGTTTTTCGTAGTTTCACTTTCTTACACAGCATTATTTTAGTCAAGCCACTTTGAAAAATGACTTTCTCACTCTGAAATTTTGCTTAATAGCTCATAACAAAATTGGAGAAAGTAGTCACTTGCTGAAGCCCTTCAATAAAATGCAAATTTTCGTAAAAACTACTCCGGGAGTTGTGGGCTAATTATTTAGTGACAAACTATACAAAAACAATCTGGATATAAAAATCTACTAAAAATAAAAATATCAATTGAATGAAAAAATATTGGTAATGGTAATTGGTAATAAAATCAGTTGCCTGATTGTAGAACTAGTATTAGTATGAATTTCCATACAGTGAGTTTATTTTCTAGGTATATCAACCTAGAAAATGAACTGAAAAATATTCACAGAAAAAAAAATTTTTGAAGAGCAAATTTAGAACAATATTTAGGTTCAACGATTGCTTAACTTCTTTGTGGCTTTGTCTTTGTGCAGTATAGTATTTTACGTACCACGTCCGAAAAGAGAGGTTTTACTGGACGAGTAAACAAATACCAGGGCGAGTCGAAGACGAGTCCTGGTAGCTTATGAGTAGCAGTAGAAAATCGCTTTCCGGATGTGATGCGTACAACTTTTTTTTTCAACCTGATGAGGATTTATTCCAACTTCATTGTTTCGTTTTTACCGGACTAGTCCGGGTACCTTCCGGCATGAACAATATGAAAGTAAAATGTTCATTACAGTACGGTTCAAAAAAAAAGAATTTTAAGTTTTTTACAAAATGTATTTTATTTTGTTTGTTTTTGTAATGGAGTTTATTGCATTAAAAATTATGTTTTCATTTTTCCTGCAATAGAAATTAATAAAAAATGTATCCTAAATTACCAGATTTTTATTTCTAATGTCTGTTTTTTTACAACCTTTTTGACACCTAAATAAGGTTTTTAACTACCTAAAAATCTGGTTTCTATACATTAGTTAAAAATTTTTGGAGCTACAAAAAATATGAGAGCTGTAGTAGGTTTTATTGTAACACCATCAAAGAAATTTCGGATACTTTTAACCCAACGCAACACTATTTTCTAAATTTTTCTAATGCGGGACTTGTTACTATAAACTTTTAGCGTTTGGTGAAACATATTCAGGTCGCAAAATGTTTAGGTTTATAAAATTATAATAATTATAATATAATTCTACGGTCCTTTGCCACGTCGCAAAATCCAAGTCCAATCGTAATTAGATAACTGGCGTGAAGCGCCTGACGTCGGCTGAACACGTAAAGATGTGAGATTATCCCGAAGCTTTATGTCTTAGTCATGAACCGCCTCGTAAAAGCCTACCTAAAATAATAATTATAACTCTGAATATGATAATAACTGTAGGTATGCGACTTGATTCACAAAGCTGCTGTTAGACATTATTAACTAATTAATTAAAGGATTATGTCGCGGAAAGCCTTTTCTCTGAAGTAATTCGGTTATGAATAATATATTGCTTCGCGCGCAGATCGGATAGAATTGGATCAAACCGAAAATGTAAAAATTCAAACTACCACACTTACTACATCTCTATATTTCAAACGTTTCAAGGGACCCTGAGGGGTTTAGTTGGTGGGTGAATTTGCGATATTTTACGGCCAAATATCCGAGTCATGTAAATTTACTAAGCCCCTAAAATATTTCAAATTTATGTGAGTGTACTGGTGGGAAGTTTATGTTGGAGCTATTAAGATTGAAGTCGGCTGACCTTCACATCGGGAATTAGAGAAAGAAGCGAAAAGCCGGTTCAGAACAAGGAGAAAGCTTTTATGTAGATGAATTTAATAAGCTCGCATAGAGATGAGAGAAAAGTGCATCCAATACTAAGAGGGATGGTCGGATTTACGAGAGTTTAATAGCGAAAATGGCGGCGGGTATGACCAACAATGCGAAAGACTTGTTCTTTTTTGCGTCGTCTGTCACAAATTACCCTCGAGTACGTGTCGATAAGATAAAACGCCGGTGTCGGAAGTCCAAAAACATATAGTTGAAAGGTTCGGATATTAAAATGCCACAGTATCAGACAGGAAATTTGGACGTTTGTTTTTGGAATAACATTTTACAATAATTCGGTTTAATTACGTGGCGCCCCGGGTCGCCCCTAAACCCAGGTTTTGGCGGTAATTGCGTAAACGCCGCAACTTGGAAATGCCTAAATAATTCCATTTCCTTGCGGCTGTGCAAAATCCGTAAAAAGAAACCGAGTAAATGTAGAATTCTTTAACACATTCCGCTAAGTGCTCGGATTCCGTTAGTGAATCAGCTGATAGCAGGTATGCGTGTGTGCGGAGCAAACGCCCGGATTACAGGGCTTTCGTCAGAAATGCGGATAAAATATTAACCCCTTTGCTGTAGAGTCTCATCCCGGGTACTCTCGACGCACGCCGTACTCCAAACAGTACTTTAATTCGCTGTAAATTAATGCAAATGGCTATGAAACGCGAAATAGATTACTTTAATGCAAATCGAATACGAGTGCATTCGCGAGCAAAGCACATGTTAACCGGCTTGAATTGTGTAACCCTCTATTAATATTTTATATGTAAATCCATCACACGACCCAACCAGTCAACAGTCGCAAAAAGGGCACTTTTCAGCCCGGGTTCGCGTTGCGATTCAATTTATCCCTCTCCACACCCTTTTAGTTCAATTAAATCCCAGTTTTTCGCTTTTTATTTTGGTTTTTGGTCCCGTGGCTGAAAAATCGATGTCTCCCGTTCCGGGTCCAAGGTACACACAATAGTTAATCCCGAGATAAGTAAGGTCGGTACCGTGAAGCGAAATGAAGTGGGCTGTGGAGTGCGACAGTTGAGCATCGCGTTCAGCGAGAGGCTATTGATCGAGGCAGGCCAGGACGATGGATAGGCCTGGACCGAATGTCCTTTGGTCTCGACGCGAAATATTCGAAACGGAGTTTGCGGCCTCTTGATAAGTTTAAGTTTGTCAGTGTCTTTCCTGTTTGCACTGGACATATTCTCGACAAGTTTAGATTAGTTTTCCGACAAGTACACGACTTGAAAAGAGGGCGATTTTTTCCTGCGGTTGCGTCAAAAAAGAAAAACCTGAAAAATCCGCGCCGGAGGTGGTCTTTTATGCAATGCGTTCGGGCTCCTGACAGCAAATTGCCAAAATAAATCTAAGGCCCACGAAGAATATAGGCCATATATTTAGCAGTCGGCTAACAGATTGCGTTCGGCTACAGACACGCGGATCCCTTGCAATTGCGATTTTTCAAATTAACAGAAAATTCGTCGGTCATTACTTGTCTAACCAAAGCGAAGGTTTTCCAACAATGTGGCGAGTTTTTACAACAACAAATATAAAACTATTCAAATCAAAAACAATATAATATTTAATTAAAATCAACAATATTTTATGTAATGCACAATATTTGATTTAAATATTTATTTTGACACTAAAAATATAATTTCAGAGTCTCTGTTTGCGTGGAAAGTATTAATTTTAATAACGGGTGGGTGCATAATAAAAATCTAAAAAAAATTTAAGAGTATGTTTGCCATCTGTCCAAGATTTAATGTTAAAGAGATGTCATTTAAAACTACATCAAATGCTAGAAATTGTGTAGAATTCTAAGAAACGAAATCTTGGAGGCATCGATAAATGAGGCGCTGAAATCAGGACTCACCTTTTAAGCTTATGTTTTTAACATTTAAAAATTTTATTCCTGCTTTATTGGCGTCTGAGCCTCAAAAACGTTTTTGACATTTTTTCACTTACCTCTTCCAAACCAACAAATATGCATAAATCGACGACCTTGAGGTGAAATTTCCTTTAACGCAATTTACACAAAAACACCAGCGATGCTTTAAAAAATGTAAAAACTACTTCCTACCCATTACGTTTTATTACTTTAGGACTGATTGTTACCAAATTTCCATCGCTTTTGTAGCATTTAATTTATTCCAATAACAAATTTGAAGTTTCTGTTATTTCAAAATAAAGGTCGGAACGGCTCAAACGATTTCAGTAAAAAAATTAAATATTAAAACAAGAATTTTGACTTAAACACTATGCTTTAAAAAAATTTTAACTTTGGTTTAGAGGGGCTTGTTAGACATAAAATTCTAAGAAGCTGCTTTTTAAAAACTATATTCAACAAATACAAAATTAGAGAATCGGAAATTGGAATTTTAACTAGAACTAGAAACAATGCTTAACCCGAAAACACTATCAAAATAAACATCCATGTTTATCGTATTGTGTTCAGAACTTAGATGGGCTTAACAACTTAATTGGAGAAACCGTATTTTATTCAATTTTGTTCATATCACATTATTATTATTATTGCACTAACCCAGCGCATCCACCATATTTGATCAGAAATTAAAAATTTAAATTTTTACTTTAAAATTTTTTTAAGATTAATAATCTCTTTGCCAGTGCTAGAAATAATAGTGAGACCTCAAATAAAGTTAACATTAACTTTAATATTCAATTTAGAAATGAAATCATTTAAGAATTTAGGGACGGGCTTTCAATTTCAAAAATTTTAAAATCCAAAGGGCAATTAATAAAGGAATGGCCGTTTGAAATAAACTGTTACTCAGAGTAAATCGAGTAAGGTTTGGAGAACCGTATAAAAAATTTAGGAAGAAAAACTGCTGACAGTTTTGCAATTTTTTTAGTTTAGTTACAAATTTTGTGGACAAGAAAAAAATATGAGAGCTGTATTAAGTTTAAACGCCATTATATATGTCCTGCAACACTATTTGCTTAATATTTTTTTAAATACGGGACTTGTTACGTTGATTTTTCGTGTTTGGTGATAATTTTAACTTGAAACATGAAGAGTGGAGTTTGCTTGTAGTTACCCTAACGCCTTGGGATCATTAAAATTTCGGCGGAAGAGAGGAGGTGCGGACGCGGTCGGTTTTCGAACGAGTGACAGTTGGCAAAGCAGTCCTCGGAAAAAGTTAATTAAGATAAAATGGGACATCTCCAGGACACTAGTCTAAGTCTGGATTTGACTAGCTCTGAAATTTTAATACGTAACGCTGAACGATGTCCCTTGTAGTTTGAATATTCAAGTGGAACATCTTGGTTTTCAAAGTGAAAATTTCAGAAATATTTTAAAACCGTTCCATCATGGATGAGAGAGGAAAGCAGAACGAAAGCGACAAAGAATCGTCCGTTTAGTATTAAAAATTCAAAAAGCTGGGAAAAAGGCTGAAAGTCCACTCGATTCCCGTCACATAAATAACAATCGCGTCTGTAGAGTAAGCAGGTTTGTTGCGGTCTCAATTTGTCACTCCATATGTTGTATCGACATGGTATGACGAGCGTATATGGCAACCACTGCCACCAGATGGATCCGCCACACCGACAATCAAAATGCCCACCCCGGACAATCATCATCACAATTACAGTTGCGTGGATGCTTCCAGAGTCGGCTGAAATAACATATAACGTCGTAAATTCTTACGGCGCTTGAAAATTTGCGATGTTATGGAAATTCGATCGGGAATGACCGGATTTATAAAGAAAAACACATTTGCGGTCGCTCCATCCGCTACTCTAATAGAGCATAGGCGGACTTTATTTAAATTTTTATTATTATGCCAGTTTTAGGGCCGAATTCGCTCGAAACGAAGTATGTGATCGGGCAGCCAAAAAGGATACAATCAATAACGTCGAAGGAACAATTATTTGACATTAACTCAGATTGTAAAGTAGACAAAGGGATTTGGAACGAATCGTACATTCCCGATGATTAATTGATAGAATAATAAAACATTCGAAGTAGAATGCTGTTTGTGCTTTCTGTAAAGTTTTTCGACGAGATGCTACATTTGGCCCGAAAATCTACGCTGATTCATTTCGCAGAATCAATATCGGTGGTCCTAATAGAGCTCTTTGTGGCGGCACATTAGCTTGGCGGAATTTTTCCAGCTTAATGTAATCCAGGAAGAGACAAGGACTGTGTTGTATCTCGTCTTGAGAAAAGCAAGACGCAAAATAATTCACTTTTCTCCATTAAACGTCAACATCCTAACCGTGTTATGCACGGTCGGAGGCCATCAACGCGGACTTATCTAGCAGCGGATCAAATTAGGCCGCGGATTCGTCAATAGAAGAGGGATTCGATTAGCGCGCGGTCGTTTTTGAATAGCGGCTGTCCCGAAATTAATTAATTTTCTTTATGTTGACGCGTCTATGAAACGTTAACGAGACGTCTTGTTGGCAGTTTACACTGCGGAACCGTTCACAGGAAGACGTATGTATATTTAGTAATTCCGTACCTCCATTCCTGCGCTATGTAAATAGTTCAGTATTATTTGAAGACTGAGATGAGTACAAATTGTCGAATTTGCATTTACAATTTCGCTGGCAATGCGAAAAACTCAAGCGTTAACTGCACGGAATTCTGAACATAAAGCAGGATAATAAGACCGCTAGCACTCTAATGAAATATTTCTTAATTGCGAAGATCCCGCGTCCAGACATTAAAAAAATATTAGCACTTTCCGTTACGATCGAACAAGAATGGAAAGTAATTGGTTTCCCATCCGAAACGGTTGAGTCATCATCGTTCGCATAATTTGATGCCTAATAACGCAACCCTTGATCACGTCCACAAAACATAGTCAACTGATAAAAAAGAACGAAATTACTCGGCTCTGAGAAATGGTGCTTGCTAAAAGGGATAGAAAATAAATTTAAATCGGCCAAGATAACAGGAAAAATGGGAGAGGAACTAGCTTTATTATTTTATTCTTTTCTTCTTATTTCTTTCTAATGTAAATCACACTATTTCTCTTCGTTGTGTTTTATTTTAATTTGATTTATACGCCGTTTTTTGCTCATTATTCTACTCATAAGAAACTTTTATTTATTTCTTTCACATCCGCCATACTCTGAATAATGAAGTTGTGTTCGGGGCTTTGCTCGACCTCACCAGCTACTGCGTTTATAGAGTCGAAACTGAAATTTATTAAACTTGCAACTGTAGAGGAAATTCGAAAGGCCATCGAGCAACTCGTCAATTAGTCACAAACACTTGTTTCAGCGAAAAAACTTTTATTCGATGTCTTTCAAATTAAGTTAACAGGCAGCAGGCGAAGAAAAAGGTAATAAAGGGAGTGAATGAAAGTGGAATCGAGAATAATTATGTGTCGGTGGATTTTTGGTGAAAGAACACGAAAAAAATCATTTTTTCGAGCCGCTGAAAGCGTCAGGCTTAAATCTGGATACGTCAAAGTAATATGTTTGAGCTGACCCTTTAAGAGACCTTGTTTCAGAGGACATCCCATTGATGTCCTTTTTTCCATTCGATGCCGCCGTTCCGAGATGAAAACAGATCAATTTGTAAATGTGTTAGAGAAAGTTTCTTACTCGACAAAGGCCACTGAAGACTGATGTTCTAAAGAGTATAAACCCTTGTCACCGACCTTTTTTAAAGCAACTACTTTTGTATTCTCGGCACAATCGATCAATCAGCGGGCCTAATGCTGTCAAACACTCTACTCGAAATAAAATATAACATATGTGCCGAAATTTCCAAAAGGGGTGGAAAAATCAACATTGCTAATGAAACAATCTCCCCTCCCCCTTCACATCTATCCCATTTCCGTTTCCTCACATTAATTAATCGTGTAATTTCCGCAATGTCATAATGCGGTAATCGCAAACGTTCACTTTATCGGCCCGACCTTTGATTCTTTCTTAATTAACAGCACGCGGCAGGAATTAAAAGCTCGTAACAAGTGAAATGATGGCATGATTTTTATCGACTCGGATAATCAATCTGCATTCGACACTAAAACAGAAATTATCCTCGCCTCGACAAAAAACCCATTTTCTCTAATTACACGTGTCGTTAATACAGCCCCGGCACGAACACAACATTATCCGGCGATAAAAGTCCGAAAGCACCACCCCCGCCGGACGATTCGTGTAATATACATAATTAAGTGCTTACGTCAAAGACTAATTGCCTAATTTCGGTGACTTTCAGGTTAAACGTCGACCACGATCGTTTCAAAAATTTATAATGTGTCCTCGTCGAGCCGATAATTTGATTACGTCCGCGTAATTAGTTAGGCCGTTTCATCTTCGAGACCCTTGCCTAAATCCCTTCATAATTCTGTTACACAGTTGGAAAATTCGTTGCTTTAAAACACGCAAATCGCATTTAGCGGCCGCGTCGGTTTATTTGAATTCAATTAAGGATGTGTAGGCACAAACGCCTAAACGCACCAAAAATATCAAAGCATTCATAACCTGACCCACGCGAACTCAAAACCCAAAGCGAGGCGCGCATATTTATTAACGTGTGGAAGGGAATTAGGCACGACGAGCAGACCGCGGCGCCATCTCTCCTTCCGGACATCATCAATCTATTTGCAGTGACCTGTAATGACGCCTGGGAATTACACATAATCACAACCATGATTACACAATAATTTTTGCTCAAAGTGTTGCGCGTGGTGTTCCATAGATCAAAGCAGCGAATTAATTAGTTTGAATAAAATACGTTATAATGAAACTAGTTTATGAGCGGCCTGATTTTACGAAGGAAAAAATGTATCGAGCTTCTGGTCAAATGCAAAAGTTTATAGAATGGAGCAAATTAATCAAAAGCACACATTGGGCTTCAACCGAGCGGAATAAAACTGGGAACTAGAAAAACACCAACTAACACAATATGATTTTAAATGTTTACCTAAAATTGCTCGCAGGTCGCAATTAGTGGGCAAGCAAACACGAATTGGGGGCTTTCGCGGCTTCGCCGGCACGTAACCGACTCTAGCTGTCCTAGTTAAAGTAGAATAAGAAAGCATTCTTGGCGAGTTATAGAATTTTACGAGGCATAATTTTTTAGTATGATCCACGGCGATAAAACGATATTGAGGTATTCTCCTTTATCGGCCATAATGTCTCCTTTTACGGTGGTATTTAATATAAATTCGATAGTCATAACTCGGCGCGGTATTCAAATTTCAGTCCCAGTGACAAAATCAACGAATGTGGATTAATTTCAATCGAGTTTACCTAAAGCGACTCTTTAAAACCGGTCAATAAAAATGTTGGCCGCATTCCAAATTCCTACGAGACAACCAAGACGACTTACTCCGGCCCCGGGACTGGAATACAAATTCGCTTAGGTCTCACCCCTTATCGGTATGCAGCGATGCAGGGCCGGCGCATCCGCCAAAAATCAACAAACGCAAATACATGCCCAGGCCGGATATTGCATTCACCTTTTTCTTTTATTAACGTGCATAACCGGATTTTGTCAATAATTGTGTCATTATTTCTCGTATATCCGTTCCGTGTTTTTGTTTTTATCCCGGCACTGTATTGATTGGGCCAAAACAGTTGGATGGAAATGTTTAAATAAAATCAAATTCAGAATCAATTCAACTCAAAGCACGAACAATTGCAGTTTCAGCTCTGCTTAAGTGAAAACTATGTTGCACAGTGAACTGAAAATTAACTAAATAGTGGAGTAGCCGACCGCTGAGAGCACGAATACACAACACACACATTTTAGTATTTGTATAAGCTGACACGTTATTTTGCCACGAAACTAAACTTTTCCATATAAAGTACTTTGCGATTGATAAATCTCTACCTCAGACGCGATGTCTTCTTATTTAAGAATATGTAGTTGAGGGAAAGTTTGGGAAAAAATGTTTACACGATACTAAACTTTATGTAGTATATTTTGTTTATAGCGTCAATAAACGGTTTACTACTTTTCAAATTGAAGTTTTATAAAAACATTTAATTTTCAAATATTAGATTCGTAAAAACTGACATTTCTTTATATAGTTCGACTTTTATTAAAACTTCAAAGGTACGAATACTTTTCCCGCGTTTATGTTAGCTAGTGACATTTATATTTTCTTCCAGAAGGTCAAACATTTTACAACTTTGTTGCTCTTATCGTCTCAAATATGTTAACTTTATAGAACGTTTAGAAACATATATTTTTTATGACACAAACATTAAGCTAAGGTGGTTAAACTACGCTTTAAAACTATCAATTTGTTCCATACTTCGAAACTTGCCACAGATGAACTTTCTTGAGGAATTTCAAATAATTAATTTCCAATTATTTTTAAAGTCCTTCTCTTGTAACATTTTCATTAAAGGCAACAATTTATTGCCCAGTTCCGCCTAGTAACTTTGTTATGGTTCTGCTTCTAAAGCTAAAAGAATTCTTTATACGTTTTTACGACACAACAATTAAACTAATGTCGACGTTTGGTAATAAAACAAGGGAAAAAGCATCATGTTAGACCAAACTTTAGCACATTTTTTCGGTTAAATATTGGAAAATTAAGTTTAATTAATAAAAGACTAACATTTTGTGAAACTTTTGAGAAACTTCCTTTTTGCCCCTTTTTACACTACATTACTTTCACAAATATTTCGTGTTGCCAAATATTTTTGTATTGACTATGTATTTGATGTAAATATTGCTTTTGGAACAACAAATTAAAACAGTAATAATTTGTTTTTCGTTTGATTATTACTTTCCGAAATAAAAATTAATGATAGTGGGAGGCAATTTTGGCGTCATAAATATTTAACTAGCCCTGCCTTGTGAAAAACTCAATTTATTAGCTAGTACGTCGTCATAAACATTATTTGTGTATGTAAATTAAATGACAGAGACCTTATTTCGCCATTATTTATTCGTTTAATTTTCCCCCTTGCGCTTAGTAAAGCAAGTAATTTAGCAACTTAATAGTAAATCTTAGTTGTGCTCTTGTAGCCGAGTTTTAAAACAGATTTACTAAAATTGAGTGCACTTAGATAATGCGAGCTGCTGTAATTTCAGTGCGCCAAATCAATGATAAATTAATTCACTATCGGCAATTGCAAACAAAATACAAATTAATTTGGCAGTTCCGTAATGATTCAACGTCGCTTAAAAATTCTTTCATGAGTTGGAGTGCATTCACGAATCCGTTTCAACAACTGCAATTCTCTGCAGCTTCTCAACGACGCATTCGCGAAAGTCAACCTTGTTAAAAGCTTCCCTTTTTAAAACTGCTGTTTGAACTTTCAGCATCACTTATTTAAACAGAAACTATTCTCTAGTGTTTACTCCATAACTTTTGAATTTTTTATCGTTTCATACACCGTCGGGTTCATAATGCACGCGCCCGTTTGATTTCTGATCGAAATTTTCATGCAATTTTAAAAAAGCGCTGCAGTAAATCTTTTTTAACTGTGACCCCGTTTCGGTGTAGCCCGAGGTCCTGTCCTGCAATTTCCCCGTGTGAATGTCGCATTGACCTGAAGAAGGCAGTGTTATACATCATGTTTGGTGGTTATGCATTATAAAGAATGAAGAAGAGTAAGAGCTCAAGGCATATGCTGACCTCACATGACCCGTTCTTAACCAAAATGTGGCTAAATGAAAGTTTTATGTGGCACTGGAGGTCCATAAACCACTTTAGTGCTAAATACATTTCACGTTGTCAAGATTACTTTAAGGATAACCATTCCGGTTTTCAGACGGGCCGTAAAAAAAGAATGAGGGTTCTGCTTTATTTGATTATAATTAGGTTCGGTGGATCGATGAGGGTGAATTTTTTATTGTTGTAAATTAAACGGGCTTGGGGGCTTAATCGACTCGGTCGGAGTGTAATTTTGATTTAAATATTTATTAATTTGTTTAAAAATGTACGCAATTTGGGAGAAGAGGTGAATAAAAGTGAAATTTCGTTTCTTACTTTAATCAAGACGGTTTTAATTATGGCAGGACATTATTATTAATTTAAATTTTACGTAAACATTATGTCCTGTTTTATTAAGAGAGAGGCTGTTAATTTATATTAAGAGTGGAGACAGGTTGTAAACTATTAAAAAGAAAAACGGCCACAAACAAGTCCGTGTCAAAATCTGCGAAAATATATATTGCCACCACTCATTTAGTTTGCTCTTTACGACTTGAAACTTTTCTCTTGTAATTGATAGTTGAATTTTCTTTGTTTGAGCCTGCAATGGTGGTTACGGAACGTAATTGAAAATTTTTTAAAATTTATTCGAGTAGTGGAACGGCTGTAGTAACGTAGTTAGGGTGTTTTAATAGGCACGGCGTAAAAAGACTTAAAAATGATCTTAACTTTTAAGCAAAGTTAATTTAAAAGTTGCCTCTCTTTTTATTGCATTTTGAAATTAACCGAGTTTCTCAGTATTTTAAAAGCTTTTATAGAGAAAAATCTTAGCCGGAGATATTTCTATAGTCGGTGATAATTTATTTCGCTGCCGTTGGCAGATATTCACCGCTGCGTAATTTTTTCTTCATCGTTCTCTCTTCGTGAATAGTTTGTTGTTCGAACAATAACCCCATGCAAACAAACCAGATTGAAACGTACTGGCCGCAACAATCAGCCCTTCTTTGTGTCGCCGTCAAAGAAGCGAATTAAACCCGGTCGAAGATTAAACGCAATTTTCGATTTAATTCTAGTTTTCAGCTTCGGTTCCGAACGAAATGCGTGACGTAAGTTTGCGGTTCGCCGTTGACTGACTTCAAATTGGCCTCCCTTTGCCGAATGATTTAAATTCATTATTTGGTCGGAAAGCTGAGTTTTACAACTCTGACGGAGCGAGAGGGACGCAATCTGCAATTTCGGACGATCGACCCAACGCTCCAAGGACCCGCATTATTAGAAAATGGACGTTTTGCGGCCTGTCTTGAGACAGGTGACGCGGTAAGACCGAAAACCGACCCTTTCAGTCACGGAAGATTAATTACCGAACGACTTATTACTATCAACGCGACGGGGTTTATTATTCGCCCGGCGCATCCACCAATTTTCAAAATTGCTATTTGCGGAAGCGACAACCCGCTCAGTTATTTGTGTTCGCATATGCATTCTTAACATTACAATATAAAAAATTAACAAACACTGAACACGCATTTTACATTAAAACCGATCCAAAATATTTTAAAAATTTGATGGTGATATTAACGGCACTAAAAGCTGGTCCATTCCATGTACAACAACTGGTAGCATTTTTTTAGTATAGAAAAACACGGCCGCAGTCTGTCCAATAATTTACGTCAGCAATCATACTAATAGCTTTTCTTTGAAGCGAAACAGGCGCTTAGAGGCAACCGAATGTCCCCAAGCCAATATCTCGCGTAAGTTTAATTTTGCAGTCAACATCATAAGTGCTTTTCAAAATAAATATGCTTTAATGATTTTAGAAATTACGGAACAAATGTGAGTTTTATGCTGATTGACAAAAGACATCGAAAGCAATTTAAATGTCAATTCGAGATATGTTATGAACAATTGTTAGTTATAATTTAAGAATTTTTTTAAGTTCACCTGTATTACTTATTACCTGTAATACCTGAATTAGTTGATTCGAAACAACAAAAAACTTTACAAAAGAATTGTTTTAAACTCTTTCGCTATCTATTTATCGAGGTATTCATTTTGATGGTTATTTCTCTGGCTGGTCATTTTTAAGTGAAATTGCGAAATTCGGCAGCTGTGGAGAGCGGCCCCGTCGATGGCACACTGCAGACGATGACTCTGTTTATCTTCCAAATCTGAACCGTGGACGGGTGTTGCCGAGTTGACACTTTGTCAACAGCAGCAAACACGGGGCGGTTCGACGTGCCGTGTACTTCAGAATGCAAATAGATACTGTTAACATTCCCTGGCTACGCCCTGGCTCTATCGATTAATAACATCGATACGGAATGAGTAGACAAACGCAAAAAAACACAAAATGACAACATTTCTTTCCTCTTCAGATATCGGCCGTCAATCAAGGTAGGAAAGACGCGCGCGCGCTCCAAAGGAAGCAAATAAAATAGGCACACCCTAAGTGGAGCGCCGGAGCTCCCTTCCTGGTAATTAGATGCCGAAACTTAATTTGTTTTTTATGTAAACATGTTTATCGAAGTGGAAGATGAAAAGTTCGTCTTGGAATCGATGTGGACACCACTTTTAAACCGGACTCGAGTTTAATAATACACAATGGAACAATATGGTGGTGACTACACAGGTTCCTGTATTAAAGCCATTGTAAACAGAGGAACTGCCATTGTTCGAAAAGTTGTTTTTATTCGAGATTCGACCAAATTTCGGCCGCCGAACAATAGCCGAGGTGCTCCTCGCTCTGCAAACACATGTCAGAAAGCTCCTTAACTGTCCCCTTGAAATAGAATTTTTTCGAAAGCTGCAGGTGTCCAAGCCGCGGGCGATTGAAGGCTCACGGACGTCTGCAAACTTCGGCGGGGTTATCGCAATGGACCTGGGTCACGCCCTAAATAAGAGAAATCTCAGAAAGCACAGTTGGCTGCCTCCTTGAACTTAATTCCGAGTCAAACTTTGCGAAATGCTCTGTAAATGTTTACAAAGTAGAGGAACGCAACGAAGCAAATACATGCAGAAAGTCAACCTCACTCCGTTACGCCGCTCAAGGCGCAAGAGAAACGTCAACTTATAACATATTTAAACGATTTTTTGCCATCCAATCAGCTCGCGATTGAGAGCCAACCGGCAAGAGCTCATGCTTGATTTGTTATTGCCATAACGGAATATATTATTTATAAACCTGATAAAACAAAACAAACTGAACCCTGTTTTATTTCGACACTTTTTACTTAACTACCTTCGCCAGTTATAGGATGGTCGGTGGTGTGAGTCGGGTTCGGGCTGCAATTGACAAATCCCAGTTAATTTCGTGGAGTGAGAGGCGATTTGGGAGTTTGCGGTGGTTTTAAAATTAAAATTAATCTGAAAAATAGATGGGGATCGAAGGGGTGGGGCCACCACGCACCTGGTGGCCGCCCCCGAAACAAAGCTAATCGTGCGTAGGAAAAAAAGAATAAAGTAACAGGGAATATGGTATTCTTTTGTGCGAAAATTGCAAGGCGTTTTGCGCCCACTTTCTCCTGAATTTGCCTCGAACGAAGCTCTCCCATAAGGGAGTTGTGTTCGATAACGATAAAGAAAGTTCCCAGCGACGACAAATCAAAGACGAACGGGAACATCACCTGAGAATACAATTAACGCGGTACAGTTATTATTTACGGTCGGGTGGGCGTGTGTATTGACGTTTTATTTTTGAAACCAGAGTATGTTTATAAAGCAATCAGTTTCGGTTGGCATGCTGATATTCTCATTACGGAGATATATTGCCCCTTAGTTCGACTTTTGAGCATCATTTATTATTCGAGAGGTTTTTTTAATTCCTATTGCGCTCCAGTTTTGCAAATAATTGTCTCGGATGCGAATTCGAGCTTCTCTACGACGCAAAATAATACAATTTTCACCGTTATTGCGTCTATATTGAATCAAAGCGTTCGCCAACGAACGAAAAATGTTTCACAATTTTCTAACGATGTGACATATTGATTAATTGCAACGCAATGACATTAAATTTACTTGGCTTTATTCCACCGACGACACAAAGACCTCGACGTCGTTTTGTTCCACCACTGCATTAATAACAAAATTATTAATCAGCCTAATTGGCATAAAACAAAAATAAAAAGGGGAACAAACATCTGCACGCCGTTTAATTAAATTTGTTCGATTCTTCTTTTTCATAATTAAATTGCAAATAGAAAATGTTTCGGTGTGCGATCTTGATTTGGTTCCATAAATAGACGTCGAGATCGTTTCGGAACTTTAAAACAACAATTAATTAAATTTTAATTAATCGCTGCAAAAAAGTCGTACGAGTGATTAATGAGCGAGGTGAATAGTGAGCGCGATGCGTGTTTCTGGAATGGAATTAAGAAAGTCGCCGGAATTATTTTAAGGGTGTTAGCGAGTGCACTTTGGGTAGTTTATTGAATTATGCCAGCCTCCGTCTCGGTGATACTACGCCAACGTTTTCCCGATTTGTGTTTTGCTTTAAAAGTTTTCAGTATTGATTGTGAGGTATTTTCGTTCGGGGTTGCTCCTCGTTTCCATAAAAACAATATTATCGTCGCGGATATTTGCCCTCGAATTGTTTTAATTCCGTCGCTTTCGCCTCGTTATCACTACATTCTCGCAAAAGTTCTTGAAATTCTAGTGCAATTAATTAGTAAACAACTACATTTTCCATTACCATATTTTTATAGTTTTTGACGCAAAAGCGTTGAAACACCAAACCGAATTGTTCGGAATTAAAAAGTACCATCTCGTTGTTTTTATTGTTGAGGATGCACCAATAAAACATCAGCGCGATTAAAACAAAATTGCGAAATTATACAACCGGAACGAGTGTCATATTTCCGTGATTAAAAAGAGTCGTCATGTGACACATAAAACGTGACGGTTGAAGAAGTGATCCTCGTCATTAATTACGTAAGCCACAACATAAAAGCGCTGATCCTTCATTTCGGCAACGAAAGCGCCCTTCAATGATGACTAGGCGGCAATAATGACACATATATAACTTTAATTTGTCAATTTGAGCAGTCAGCAAAAGACATTGAGACTGGATGAAGCAGTCATCTAGGGGCGTCTTGGCGTCTTCGTCAGCATACGCCCTGACGGATGCCCTCGCCAAACTAAGGTAATAATGTCTCTCATTTGTCTTCATTTGCCTAAGACCTAACAAACATCGTCTACTTTGTTAGTGGAGATATTAAGAAAGGAGAGACTCCGTAATTTATTCACCGACATCATCGACGGATCGACCCTTGACCCCGCTTTTCTTTCTTTCACATCGTTCATTCCAGACGTGACAACAGCTCGGCTTTGCCATACATCCAATTATTTTATTAATTGGCCACAATTAAAATTTCGATAGCGTGGAGTCGGCGTGCGTGCAGGTAAAGTTTCCGTCACATGCAGCATACAAAGTGTCACACTTGTAGTTTGATTGTTATCAAACTCAATAAAGACGCCAACTTCCCGTCCGCCTCGACAACAACAACTACTTAACGAAGCCTGAATTTATGGCGACGTATTAGCTAATACAACCACAACAGCTTGGGGCGAATTGTAAAAGCGTATGGCCCTTTGATGGCAAAGTTACGACGTGCGGCCCAATTGCTCGATTTTTAATTGAGTAACTTTAGCTATAATTAAAGCTTTCATCGAGTCGTGTGGGCGGTTGTTTATTTCGTTTTTGTCTGCGTTCTATCAAATCATCTTTCTGTTAATCCGAACGTAAGCTCACATTTCGCGTTATTTTTTGTTCTTGTGAGAAAGAAAACATATCGTTTCATTGTTATTTATTTTCTTTGTTAACCAGGGGGAAAATAAATAAACGGTCGCGATAAATAAATGTTGAAACAAGCAAGATTCAAGAGACAAAATAGTGCGGTAGTTTTTCGCCATTGTTGGTGTTAATAGTTCTAGACAGTAATTAGTCAAGCAGAAACTATAGAGTTGAAGCTGCTTTGTAAGGCAGACTGCTTTATTTGTGTGGTTTCTTTGTTGTTTCTTGTATTCCGAGTCTGACGAGTTAGCTGAAGAGCTATTAATTAGATAGAAGCCGTGACGTCTGCGATGCAATACTTTTAGAATTTGATACTCGGGTGGAAATCTTTAATCAGGCAGACGCGTTCGAATCTGTGTATTCATCGAAGCAAGATATTTCAGTTGTGCAAAATGGTCATGGTATATTTTCGGAAGAAAATTGGCAACATTTCAACCATTTTTTCGATTGAAAGTTTATCCGTAGTTTGTGAATGTTTCAAAGTGATCGTCCCCAAACCAAATATCGACCTAAAACCATCGGGAAAATCTCCGTTTAGTGGAAGGCTTCTTTAACATTTCATCTCGACGAGCAAATAGCAATTCTGGAGTAAACACCGTCGCTATTTAAGGACCATCTCATCAACAACATGAATATTTTAATAGAGACATGATCGATCCTTGAGCGCATCTCGCATCCATATTTCATGACGTATGCCATCGATTTCTGCATTACGTGACTACTTTATGAATGTGACATTTGTCGAAAAGGCAATTTTTTGTGATTTTATGGATGCGTAAAGGAAACACCGACACTTTCGCTTATGGCAGCACATTAACCTGGAAATATTTTATCGACGTTCTTGGTGAAAGTAACTGTGATTTATGAAGACAAAAGGGATTTTTGTTAGCAGCATCGATTGCATGTGCATGCATCTAAATTACCCATCAATCACCCCGACTCGAGCTAAATCTGTTACGCGAGGATTAAAATATTATTGCGAGCGAGGCTTCCAACAGGTCTCGGTACTCCCCCGGCTTTTATTTGCCTTTCACAAACAGAACTAATTAAAAAATCTCTGTTTGTTAAACAACAGACCGCCGGAAGGAAAACTCGAGACTCCTTCCCTTTGACCAAACAGAGCGAAAAAGCTGTGTTATCCCGGCGCCTCCACCATCTATCTCCTCGGCTCTTTTTCATCTCAATTCGATGATAGGTTAGGTGTGGGTCGACTTACCTCTTTTAGACGTGACTGAGACTGCCAAAGCGGCTTCGAACAGGGCCGAGGCCAGAAAAACCAGTCCACAGTATATCCACAACATGTTTTACGTGTTAAACGCATGATTCACAGCCATAGTCGGATAGTTTTAGAGGCGAGCGATCGGACACTGCATTAGGCACGACGCGCACCCTGCCTGATGTGTACCACTGCAAGCTTCATCGCGTAGTGCGTGCGCTGATCCCGGTCTCGAGAGCTTCGCGACGGCGCCATGGATGCTGCCCTACCCTTGCCCGGCTCACACCCTCAGCTTAAAGCATCCTCCACCCGGATAAACGAGGCCCCAGCTCCGGAGCTGCACCCAACGCACGGAGACGCTGCCCAAACCCGCGCTTCGCCCAGAAAAAGACCCCCATCAACCTTTTTTTTCCACTGTATTCCCCAATAAACAAAATTTACATTTGACAATTCAACACAACCAAAAAATCAATTAATTGCATTTCAAACCAAGGGTTTATTGCTTAAATCAGAGCCAGATCCAGACATAATTTCGTCTGATGCTGATACCCACATTACAATGCAAACTTTTTGTTAATGAAGCCTGTTTTATTTTAGCATTTCGAATATAACTTATAATGTTTTTGTTTCAATTTTAGTTAGTTTTTCAAGTCTAGTGCAAACCCTATTATCCGGATCGCGACAAAAAAAATTTAATTATGCCGTATTAACCGGAAAAGTTTAAGGGTGAATTTTTTATACTTATTTCGACAAACATGGATTATGTTGGACCAGAAAATTTGCAGATTGCTTTTTCTATAAGTGTGTGATTTACTTTAGTAAATTAAAAAGCCATATTAATTAATTAATGATCGAAAAGTATGAAACCAAGGGTTTATGCTTAAACCAGAGACGGATCTAGACATACTCGTAATTTAGCCTGATGCAGATAACCATATTACATGTGTTTTGTTCTTTGAATATAACTTTTAATGTTTGCTTCAATTTTAGTTAGTTTTTGAAATACAGTGCAAACCCTATTGTGATTATCCGAAACGACGAAAGAAAAATAAATAAAGTTTGATTGACCACAAAAGTCCAGGACCTTTTCTTTGTACTAATTTCAACAAATACTTTGGACCTGAAAATTTGCAGAATGCTTCTTCTGTAAGCGTATGTTCTAATTTAGTAAATTAAAAACATTAATAACCGAAAAAATAAGTTCAAATTTCTAATGTATGAGCATTGAGCACCCATCAAAAAAGTCACAATTTTCAACGGACTCGATTTCATTCGGAATTTCGATAAAATTTATAGAACTTATAGCTTTACCTATTTTAATATTTTTACATATTTTTTTCAAAATTTTTCAATGAACGAATGAGTAGGAACCGTTTTGGACAAAACAACGACCCGTCTTGCTCATCTTAAAAGATGAAGAGATATTGCAAAAAGAAATAAAGTAAGAAGTATACTATTAAGGCGACTAAATTTTTTTTCCATTAATCGGAAAAGGTCCGATGCACTTTATCAAGTATTATCGAAACTTTCTGAAATGTAATTTCTTTTACAAAAATACATATTTTAAAAACGTATGAAACAGAAACTAAGAATAATAAAAACAAGATTTTACACTACTGTTAATAATTATATCGTAATTGTTACTGAACTAGCGTAATAATAACACTTACTAACTGCTGAGGTTAGTTTTGACTTTATTATTTATTGTTTAAATTAAACATTTTTCATGAATTTAGCGCCCTTTCCTGATCACCTGAGACAAGCTAGTGCATTACTAACCCTAGAGATTTAACTATTTCCTAAACTATTTACTTTCTAAAAAAAAACTCAAAAATAATAAATACCTTACCATAATTAAAACAGAGATAACAGCCTGTAAGAACTAAATGAGGATATAAATACATAAGGATTTTTTTAAAGGCGATGATTTTTTTCGACAAGCACTGATTTAATAATAGGTAACTACCAAATTCACTTTTTGTAAAAAAAATTTTTATATATAGCCGCTTGACAACTAAAAAAAATACAGAATTCCAAAACAAAAAGAAAAAAAATTATTCTTAAAAAACAGTCTTTTTCCTCTAATTGATTTTTTTTGAAAGCAAATAGTTAAAACATCTTAAATATCATACATCAGAGTGCCTTTTTGATTTGATTTCCTCATGACATCCCCTGATTTCCGCTAGTTATTGAAAATGATTCCCGTGATTTAAATATTCAAGACAAAAATTGTCTTCCATTTTTATAAGACCGTAGTGCTCTTTAATTTGTAATTTTATTTTTAAGAGAAAAATGTGAATTTGATACTAGAGCTCGTATTGAAGGAAAGAAATTCTGTCTGTGTATGTAGGTACCTATAGGTATATCAATTTTTTTAAACAATAAATTCTTCATTCAGAATTTGGGTAAAACCGAAGAGAAAATTAAATGTTTTAATATTGGAAGAATCGGAAAGTCGGAAACAGTTTATTGTCAATGTTCACTGTTCAAACTAACCCCTCCTCTTTCAGTGATGACAGAAACGGGAATTTTTTCGCTTTGCTTTGTTATTGTATACCCGTAGTAGCGGTGACTAATTTTTTTGTAGGCTTGACATACCTATTTGAATTAAAAACAAAATAATAAAAAGTGATGAGCGAAATACCCTATCCATCAGTTAAGTCAGTTGTAGAGTTTTTATATTTTTCTTTAGATTTCATTCACTGATTGGTCAAATAAGTAGCTCAAAATTCTGTAGGAAAGAATTAAATTGGACGTGCAGATAAAATTTTCATCTGTCACCCTGTGCTTTGAATCTCTAATCTAAACGGATGTCCAAATCAGCTAAAAACCAGGATGATATATTTTTAATGGACTGACGGCAGGGTACCAACAAGGCCATAAAAAATTGGGTATAACACCATGATAAACATCTGAATCATTTTAGCCAATCCGACTTCATTTGAAGTTAAAAACACACAATATAAACAAAAAAATTGTTTTTTATTTGAAACATTTTCTCAAAATTTTAAGCGAATTTGTGTCCAGGGCCCCTAAAGGTCTGGATCCGCCCTGCATTTCAAACAATAATATTGTTGCCCTTTGATCTAGG
This sequence comes from Tribolium freemani, assembly GCA_939628115.1. Classification (NCBI taxonomy): domain Eukaryota; kingdom Metazoa; phylum Arthropoda; class Insecta; order Coleoptera; family Tenebrionidae; genus Tribolium; species Tribolium freemani. The sequence goes on along the minus strand of OW626791.1, from coordinate 18,908,047 downwards.
CGCACTACTTTGATCACACATTTGCTCCTGTATAATTCAAGCCAGAAACTTCAAAAGAACTATAACAAAACATGTAAAGCATGCGAATTATCGCCGGAGAATTATAATTTCATAAATTTTTGATGTCATCCGCGACGAAACTAAACCCACTACAACCCAACTGGCGGCTTATGCTGATTCTTTCAATCTCACCTAAGCCGGATATTTACACCTGCCGCTAGCGACAATTGCTCTTTTTCTTAATCTTTTATTCAGCGAAAAAGCAATGTTTGCATATCGGTATTTCGGTTTGCTTTTCATACATACATCAACGAGTAGATTATGACGTAATTGTGTTGATTCTGGAATCAGTAACAGAATTATCCCCACAATATTACCCAATGCGCAATATTTGTAATCAAAATAGAACCTCGATCGATAATTATAATGCTATTGTGGTTGACTTTAGCTTCAGAATTTTATTTCCGCCGGTTTCATAATGCCACCCCTGACACACCCCAAATAAAACAAGGCATTGTTTGAAAATTTTATTTTATCAAAAAATTATGTACAAGAACAGTATTGTCGCTTCCGCAGCTGGCCAGCTGTAAAACCCTCTCGTCATTTGGCTGACCCGCTGCGCCAAAAACGGGCCGGAAAGCTAATCTCTTCACGGTCAAGTGATGAGCAACACTGAAAAAATGACATTAGGAAAAGAAACAAACAAAAAACGCTCGACAGACTTTTTGTCCAAGAATAAAATTCTTTCCCAGGCGTTTGTTGACCATTTCAAACAGTGAATAACCCCGACTTCTAACCCGACGGCAATCAAATAACTCCCTAAAACGCAGTCCGGTGCAAAAGCGACCGCCGTTACTGACTCATTTTTCAGCTCCAAGTGCACTGAGGCGGCTTCATACTGTCCTAAAATACCTTTTTCTTGCTTGTTTGCGTTCTTCGTCCAAACGGCCACTTTGCCGTCGCGTGACCCCGTCGCGAAGTATTTCGAGTCGTGTGTCCACCCGCAACACCAGATTATCCTAGTGTGGATTGATGTTTTCTTGTCGGTTGTGGCCACCAGCTCGAAAGTATCGTTTGATTTTTTCGAAAAAAGGGACCATCGACGGTCACGCGACACCGAAAGGAGATGTTGAGAGTTGGGAGAAAACGACATTTGGACCACGGTTAACGTATGAGAGACAAGTTTTTGGATTTGTTTCCAGTTTGAGGTGTCCCAAAGTAGGATCGCGGCGTGTTCGGGGGTTGTCGCTTTGCAAGCCGAAGCCAAAAAACGACCGTCTGGGGACGACGCCAACGAGTAGACCTCGTAGCCGTGGCCGTAGAGCTTCTGCACTTCCGGCCACAAAGTATTCTGGAGAAGCGTCTCCTCGGTGGGTGGAGCTGAAATCAGTTTGCAATGGGGCATATTTTGTAACTGTTACAATTTAACACACGCAAATTCGCAAATCTACCAATCTTATGGTAATAGTGAAAAAAAGTTCTTGTAAAAGTTTTTTAGTTATTCCATAAATTTTTTGTTGTTCTCAAAAAAATATGTTTTAGGTCTTTTTTCCAAATGGATTATCTTTATCTCCGAAAAGAAACACTGTTTCATTTAGGTTATTTTGCATTTATAACTCATTATTAAGCCTTATTCTGTAACTTTTTTAACGAGCTGTTAGAATTTAACACTGTTAAAATCACAAATCTATGAATTTTATTGGTTACTGCATAGCAACAAGGATTAACGGCCTTTAAATATTAATGGTTTCATTAGCATTACAGAATACAAAAGTTTAATAATGTTTTAAGGTAGTTGGTGCCTAAATTCACTTTCTTAAGATTTTTTTAATTTTAACAGTTTATTGTTCAAAGAATTTCGCATCGAATGGTGCAAAAATGAAAAAGATCGAACGTCCAGTTTCGGAGATATTCAATTTCAAAAATTGAGTTTTTGACTCTCTTTTACATTGCGGCATATTGAAAATAGGATTTATTTACATTTTTTTGTATATCTAACAAAACCTTCTTAAGATTTTCATGAAAAACTAAATCAACATTAAGCAGCATCTAATAAGTATTTTAAAGCAAAAATAACTTGTGGTTACCATTGTAAAATTTGGGTGAAAATGGGGTAGAGTTTGTCAAATGACAGAAGCACACACCTGGGCGTGTATGCGTAGATGACCAAAACGCGTCTCGGACGAGTTCATTATAAAAAGCAGGGGAGTTTCTAAAGCAGTGCAGTGCAGATGTGTTTTATTATCGCAAGATTTCACAAAGAACGAAAGGAAAAGACATAATTTGAAAGCTCATTTGGAGCAGTTGCAAATGTACTGTAATATAGGCAGTGGAATTTATTATTTACAAGCAATTATATCTTAAACAATCTACTAACGGATTTTGTTGCGCCACAGCTCGCTGTCCCCTCTTACATTTGTACGCAATTAGGCTCCGCCCAGGTGTGCTCTTATCCAATTTACTCAGCTCTAATAAGGTGATTGTTGGACTGTTAGATCTTAGATGCATTTTGTCAATTTTATGGCGAGGCAGTAAATAAAGTGCTTCAAAAAGGTCGGCTGCTAGTAAATAATCCTTTTGTTATTGTTGGTAAAGTTATACCATTAGGACATAAATGACGCACTTAGTATACGTTTAAATAAAAAAAAGGTTGTTTAGCAGTCAAAATCTGTGACTGTGAGATCTTTATAGTTAAATTAATATTTGACAAAAAAACGCTAAAAACTGCTGCGGTCCTATTTACCCATATTAATAGAAAAAATTTAAAACAATGAAATGTAGAACCTTATCAATAATTAGTTAGGTCAATAAAATTTTGATAAGTTGACTTTACTGTCCTCGAATACGAGAACTAAATAGTAGGAGTAAAATAAATATAATTTTGGACCTTTTTGGATTTATTTGTTATTAAAATTTTTGGCTATCAAATCATTTTTTTATGTTAAAAAACACAATTTTACAGTATTATACCGAATAGTGATGAAAAATTGTGTTTTTTAATTTAAAAAAAGAATCTGATAGCCAAAAATTTTAATAACAAACAAATAGTAGTAGGAAAATAACTCGATTCTCTGTATCCAAAGATATAGTGCGATGGAATAAAAATAAGGGCGCTTCGAGCGTTAGTTAGCCTCAGTTCGAAATTGTTTTAAATCAATTTACCTAAATTCAACTAATTGCTTCTTCTTAATAAGCTAAAAATTTCACTACAAATACAACTAAGTCAAAACTTTAATCGATTTTGACGAAGCGGAACCTTGTTTCAAACAAACCTGTGAGGGCCACCTCCGTAAAATGCGACTCTTCATCACCTCCTCCCTCACTCAAAAATACAGCTTTGTTCGAGAGCCCCAACGAAGGGACCGCCGCGCCTTTGGGGGCACTTCCCTCCACAACATCGTCAATTTTACAAATTCGCGCAAAATTTTCAACAAAATTCCTCGGGGCTTCGAACGTCCGAATCACTTTTTCCTCAGCCGAGGACGCAAACCTATACCGCGACAAAATCGCCACCGAACTCAAATCATAACCGTGCACTTGGGGTCTCGCGATTTCGTGCCACGTGACGTCTTTATCGTCGCTCCAAGGGGCGTGAATTCGCGTCGTTTGGTCGGCGGAGACAGTTATGAGAAACTCCCCCCGGGGGTCCCACGCCAAGTCTGTGACTTCGGAGAAGTGCCCCCCGACGGTAACACACGGTTTCCACTCGATGGAGGTGTTTTCCCACAAGTGGAAGGCCCCGTTGTAGCCATGGGCCAGGATGTTCTGCCCGTCAGGGCTGAAGACTCCGCCGTAGAAACCCAAAGTGTTGCCCCCGACTTCCCCAACTCTCACTTTTTCGATCCATAAGTTAGTGGAAGAGTCAAACTCCCAGATTATCATGGATTTGTCGAGGGAAGATGAGAGTAATTGGGGCGATTTGGGGCTCCAATGCACGGAGTAAATCCAGCCTTCATGACCAGTGAAAATTGTGTCTAGAGACACTTTATATGCCGCGTTTTTTAATTTTATCACATTGTGGGGTTCCGAGTTTTCGGACTGGGGGACGAAGCGCCACAAACGGATGTAACAGTCTTGTGAAGAGGACGCAAGAAGCAAGTCTTTACCTGTCACAAAAAATTACAACAAATCTTAAAATTAACTAAAAAATACCATCAGTTGTAAAATCGAGTCCCCTGACCCAGTCCTCATGACCCTTCAACGTGTGACAATGAGAGAATTCATTTTCCTCAAGATACAAATCAATTGCAGAATTATCCATTGCACACGCGAGAATTAAAGATTCGTTTTGGGGGAAAAACGCAATTCTGACCCCCACACAAATAGAATGCCCACCCTTTATGTCTCTGATTATCGTAAACTCGTCTAAAATCACTAAATCAGCTTTATTTCATTACATAAAGCCATAAGACCTGATCCAATAGTCCTAAACCAAATCTTCACAGTAGCGTCCATTGCTACCGTGACAACAACCACCCCTTCACTTTTACAAACCCCGTCAACTATATTTACGATACTTTCGTGCTGTAGCACCGTGGGGGCGTATTTGCCGCCACTTAACCTCCAAACAATCGCAATGTGGTCACAAGCCCCTGACACCAGCTCCGCCCCCGAGAGCCACCTCACGGAGTTAACGCGTTTCGTATGCCCAACAAGACTCGCCACAACTTTACCACCGGAGCCCCACTATAAAAAAATTGATAAAAAACATTTCTAGGTTATGTGACATAACCTCACTTTTGGGTCATAAATCACGACAGCGTTACAGGCGGCGTAACAGATTAGATTATTGGCACCCCAATGTGCCGCCGTCGGTGTTTGATTGCAGTTACAAGACACGTAACACCTTTCGTGTTCCATTTTTTGTTAGTTTTTGTATTCTAACCTAAAAAATTGTGCGTTCACGGCGCCCTCTTTAGAGTGGCACCTGTCAAATTTGTGTTTTTGAAAAAACAGGATGGAAGCCACGAATAAAATATACGTGAAATGGAGCGGAAAAGAGTACGAGATTGAGTTAACGGAGAACGAGACGGTTCTGGACTTGAAAAATGCGATCGAAAAGCACACGGGAGTGCGCCCTGAAAGACAGAAGCTTCTCAATTTGAAGCTGAAAGGTTTGGGGGCTTTTGTGCGTCTGAGGTGACAACTGGGGGGTTTTCTAGGGAAGGCACCTGATGAGGAGTGTCGATTAGGTCAATTGAAGCTAAAGCCGGGGTTTAAGCTAATGATGATGGGGTCGTTAGAGGAGGACATTGTTGAGGCTAACACAGCCCCAGCTGATTTGCCTGAAGTCGTAAATGACTTGGACATAGAAGACGAGGAGGTTGCAATAGAAAATCAGGAGGTTTATTTGGCTAAAATTGAGAAGAGGATTAAAGAATATAAAATAGTAATGCTTAATGAACCTAGGCCTGACAAGAAACTTTTAGTCTTAGACATAGATTATACGTTATTTGATCACAGATCCACCGCTCAGACTGGGGCGGAGTTAATGAGGCCTTATTTACATGAATTTCTTACTTCAGCTTATGCTGACTACGATATTGTGATTTGGTCCGCAACTGGAATGAAGTGGATTGAAGAAAAAATGAGACTTTTGGGCGTTTCAACGAACCCTAATTATAAAATCGCTTTTTATTTAGACTCATTAGCTATGATCTCTGTGCACACTCCCAAATATGGTGTGATGGACGTAATTTGTGCAAAAAAATCGTGGTCCAGAGTGCCCTGCAATTTTTTTGAACCTGTTGGTTGCCATGGTTAGTGTGGTAACTATGGTAACAACACGTGCAAAGCACTCTGGGCCACGTTTTTGGTTAAACTCACGACGATTTCGACAAGTAATTGGCTTTTTTAGGTGAAACCGTTGGGGGTAATTTGGGGCAAACTTCCCCAGTTCAGTGCGAAAAACACGATAATGTTTGACGATATAAGGAGGAATTTTATAATGAATCCAAAGAACGGGTTGCGGATTCGCCCCTTCCGCCAGGCCCACTTGAACAGGGACAAAGATAATGAGCTTTTGAGACTTTCCAAATATCTCAAAGACTTAGCGGAAAACTGTCAAGACTTTTCCTCCGTTAACCACCGGCATTGGGAGAAATACAAGCCAAAGAAGCGGCGTAGTAATCAACGGCAATAACGTGTAACAATTTTTCCAATAAAATTCGATAAAGCAGTTTTTGTTATTTGTGACGTCATCAAAATTCGGCTGAATGGACGAATTCCTGCACGGCGCATGCGCACAAGCATCGATTGTAACACTGGAGTGGGACGGCGTGTTGGTGTTAGTTCCCTCTTTGTTTAGTGTAACAGAATGACAACAAATTGTGCAGTTTTGTGTTGACAAGTGCTCGTGGTTTCTGATTATTTTCGAAGGATTATGGAATTGTTTCGGACGAGCGAGTTTTATATTTTTGTTAGTGGGGAATATTCTCTCTGGTGGGACCGCCAAACAGGTGCTTTCATTCCGAAAACAGGTAAAAAACGCTATTTTTCTCTTGACGTTTCGGTGATGTAATACGAGACGTTTGAATTATTTAATCGAGGCGCTTGCCTTTTTCTGATTTAATCAATTGCGAATTTAACTGAATTGGGTTGTTGTGGCCCGTAATCACGTTAAAAATTCATCCTCTCATTTGAGAAGCACGCGGTTGTATTACATTTTTCAGAGCGGAAAATTAGAGTACTAGTAAAAATACACTTTCATACAGCTTTTCCTAGAATTTTCAGATTAATCATTCAGCGGACGAAAATCCCGCGCTGTCATCATCACTGTCATAATAAAACGTCATCTGTCAACGTCGCTTATCTCGCCGCCCACTTCATACGATATGCACCATTATCTCGGATATTTATAATCATTTGCGATCCAATTTCACGCACGTTATTTTATATTCTTCCGCGAAATTACATTGGGGGCGTCATACCCCAGAATCCTGTACTTTACCCAATTTAAATAAATCACGTGATACAAGTCACTGACTACTGTCAAATGTGACTTAACCTGACCTATTATTATATATGCCTGACCTGGCTGGAAATTTTAAATTTGTTGTGTGATTTGATTACTGTGAATAAATAATGGACAGTGGACACCCTCGAATGCAAACAGTCTACCAACTTTTTTATCTTTTTATTTATTTTAATAAAACTGAAAATACAGGGTGTTGGGGAATGGCTTAGCAATATTTTGTATGTGAATTTGTCATGATCAGACGAGTTGAAAACCCTGATATCATTTTTCCAAAAAGTGCATCTTCAATTTTTTTATTAACCCACCTATTAAGAGCCACTGTGTGGTTTATGGTAATTTATAGTCTATCCGGAATTAAAATCAATTGTCAAATTGTTTCAACGTTGGCAACTCCATTTAAAGTTAGTCGTCCAGGCTTCGTTTCTATGGCAATGCCGCAGGGTTCCAACATAATTTCAAAAATTTTGACATTGACAATTGATTTTAATTCTAGATGGACTATATTAGCAGTTAATTTTTTTCTTAAACAAAATGGACATAGTGGCATAATTGCATGTTTATCTGTGTGGGAGGTTCGAATCCCGGTTCTGGCATAAATTACTTTGTTTTTTTTATTTTTTTTTTGTTAAATTTAATAACAAAACACAAATTGAAATAGAAGAATTACGTAGTGGACCAAAAACTTAATTTACCTTTGCTGTTTTGTCAATAATTTTAAAATTTAGTCTAATTTTAATCATTCTAGTTCAGCGGTTCTCAAAAGTTGGGACTTTAATTTCAGAACGATTTTTTGGGAAAGCATGCATTTTCGATTTATTCAAATTTTACCTAATCGATTTCTTTAGCCATTCTCTATCTACCTATTAGCTGTTTCAAAACTATAAAAACGCCAACGTCGCGTTTTTCCGAATTATTTTTTTAAATAAGATTGATAAAATTGTAAAATAGTTATTAATGATTAGATCTCTCATTGAAACTACAAATTACAATAGCTATTATTTTTTTGAAGTGCATGAATAATTTATAATAGCTAATTTTGAGAGAAAATGCGACGTTGGCGTTTTTATAGTTTTGAAATAGCTAATACAAATGTTTGCTAAACCATTCCATAACACGCTGTATATCCTATTTCAGTTCATAGTAGAATTTTGCAACACTGCATTTACATTTTTTGGAGTGAAATGGAGCAGAAATTGGGAGTTTCTGGTGGAGTTTTTTGGCTCAAAATTTGTCGCTGTGATTTAGTTTAACACACAATTCTTTTCTTCTACAGAAACTTTCAATTTGTGCTTTGTTTCACTGCAAAAAATTCAAATGCGCTGTTGCAAAATTCTACTATGAACTGAAATGTGCTATGTTTCACTGCAAAAAATTCAAATGCGCTGTTGCAAAATTCTATGAACTGAAATGGGATATATTTTGTTTTTGCAAAATTGCTCAAACAGGTCAAATTTTTTTTTAAAAAACTGCACATTCTCAACAAAATTTAAACAATTAGTATTTAAAAGGCGCTCGATAGAAAAAATCGTAGATAGAAAAAATAATGTAAAAAACACGTGTTACAACCTCTCGTGCATTGTAACACAATGAGGTGTCTGTAATACTTGGTTTTCAATGTACTATTTCCACTGAATTCACATAATTATATGCGATGTATTTTATTTATTTATTATTATCTGTTATTTGTGTTATTGGTAAAAAATATCTCATTTAGGAAATAACATAAACAATACAAAAAGAACTTAATTTATTCTTCTTTTAATTAACAACCAAATTATAAAAAGATTCCTTGAAAACAATGAATTAAACTTTAAATTAAGCAAACAATAATTTCTCAAACTCAGTAACTAACTCGTACAACAAAAATAATAAACGATTTTTTTTAAATATGCCACTGTAGCACAGGTCATCGCTATGATGTCACTAAAAAGTAATAAAAACGTTTTATGACATTTGTGAACCACACAAAAATAGAACTATTATTGAATTAAAGGCAGTGGAGTTTGTACATAATTAATGCCGACTCCAAAATGGTTGGTGGATCTAAAATAAGAAATACACAATCAATAGAAACTTGGAGGACGATGAACGCATTTCGTTTATTTATTTAGTAATTGTTTTTTTACACCATATTTCGTACTTTACGAGCCTTATTATGAATAAAAAATTCGATAATTTTTTTATTTTTTTTCACTGTCTCTTTCGTGCTTCCACTTGCGATTAATATCAATTTCCAAGAACTCTATACCTGCCGTCGACTCACACAAAAATTATTTTATTATTTTCTGGTTATTTCACTTTGGTGCTAATCTCGCAGAACGTGTCGTGTGCATTAGCACGCAAAACTCGCTCATTAGATGTTATCAAGCCCTAAATTGCGTCAACTCAAACCGGAAATAAATATTTTAGACGCAAGGCCGCATCTTAGCTTATCTCTGGTTGCAGGATGGGACTTGGCCGACGCTGACGACCCCATCTGTCTCGGTTTGTGTGACGGTATCGTCGGTAAAGTCGAGCATTCGTCCGTGTTCGACCAACGTCTCCTACTGATCAAAGAAAGTCTTCCAGTTGGTAAATTACACGGCGAAAATGACGTGTACAAAATCAAATCGGTCGTTTTTCTGCCTCTCGGCCCAGAAAACGTCGATCTCAATCTGCAAACATGTCCTAAACACAAAAGTTACAGCGCGAAGAAAAACACAAACTCGCTCTTTGATATACAGAAAACTGCCGCTCTGACGAAGACGTGGGGCACGCTAAAGAGTGCCGGGAACACAATCAAGACCACCACGCAACAAGCTGCCGCTATTGCCACCGGGACGCCAAAAAGGAGGGATTTTAAGGATAAGGAGCGATTCGAAAGACAGATTATTGAAGAGTTTTACAAGATTTTTACCGACACGAACTCGTTTTACTTCTCGAGAACCACGGATTTGACGAACTCGCTACAGAGGTGGTGTTGTTTGGAAAAACAGGATTCAATCGACCCGAAAGCTTTGTGGAAAACAGTCGAGGACCGATTTTTTTGGAATCGCCACATGCTGAAGGACTTGATCGAACTTAATGTAAAATAACCACTTGCGACAAGCCTCCAAATTGGACTTTTGCGGTTTCAGAACCCTCTCTGTGACCCCTGGATCTTGCCGATTATCCAGGGCTACATCCAGATCGAAAACTGTCGCGTCGATTTGCCTAAAGAATTCCAGTCAAGCACGGGGAGAAATTACGAAATTTTCACGTTGTGTATTCTGTCGCGTAGGAGCCGGTTCAGGGCCGGTACCAGGTACAAGCGGAGAGGCGTCGATGAAGACGGCCAGTGCGCCAATTATGTCGAAACAGAGCAGTTGGTAGCTTACCAAAACCACGAAGTGTCTTTTGTCCAAGTCCGGGGTTCTGTCCCGGTTTATTGGTCCCAGCCGGGGTATAAATATCGGCCTCCGCCCAGGATCGACAAAGGGGAGGCCGAGACGAAAGTTGCGTTCGAGAAACATTTCTCGCACGAAGTCCAAAAGTACGGCCCTGTCTGCGCTATTAATCTCATCGACCAGACGGGCAAGGAAAAAATCATTTTTGACGCTTACTCGAATTATGTTTTGCTTTACAACAGCCCTTTTATTACGTATGTCACGTTTGATTTTCACGAATATTGGTGAGTGGTTTTTGGTCGGAGGTAAAATGATTATGAGGAGGTGAAACGACTTACAAATTGACGAAATTGCATTTGATTTGGTGAAAATTTTTTGGTTCGGAAATAAATTAAAAACTGTTGATACCTAACACATTTTTTAGAATTAATTTTTACTTCAAACAGGTAAGTGTTTCTGGCTTATTTAAAATAAACTGAAAACTTGTAGTAAGTACATGATAAACAAATAAGTAATTTTGTTTTCTTCATGTATGGTTTATGGTTTTATTTATTTGTTTGTTTGGATTAAATTGAAATGAGTACTTATTTCTTGTCTCGAAAAGAGTTAAATCACTCAAAATTGGCTGCAATTACGTTATTTAAACTAATTATAAGTGATTCAGTTTCACAAATGAGTTTCTTGCTCAAACAGAAAGTAAATCGCTGGAAATTGTCTCAAACAAAAACCTATAATTTGCTCGTGACTCAACGGAATTTCGGCTTTTTTCAAAGCAATGTTTTAAAACGGAAAAAATACATTAAATAAAATTGATTTGTTTCGTGGACTGGATACGGACCATCAGTTGGAGAGCGCTAGCAAGTAGTGAATTCGATTAAAACTGAGTTTCTTGTATTTATAGAAAATTTTTACACGTTTTTTAGTCCACAATTAAATTTTTTTCGTGAAATTTCTTTAAAAACGAACCAACGAATGGTCCAGAAATGGTGTTCTCTTCGATATTTCAGTGATTAACACGTTTGTGAGAAAAAACATTAAGTTTTTTTAAATTGCCAATAAATCACCAAATTAGATTGAAAATGGATATTAGTATAGTTTTAGCTTCTTTCGCTTAACACAACTGTTGGAGGGAGAGACACATGTATTTTGCAAGATTTTGTAAAGATTATAAGAATAAACTGAATTTGTTTTCTTTGTTTCACTCGTTTTTGAGTAAAATTTCGTAAAAAATTATTCCAAAAATTACAAAATTTGACTTTCTTTAGAGCAATTTCTTGTGTAAATTATTTTGATATTTTCATATTTTTGATTAAATTGTTATCTATGCTGCGGTTTCCTTTTGTTTAATTCTTTTGACTGCGACGAAATCTCCTGAAGTAGTGAAATGAGTTTTCGTCTAAAAAGATCTAAATTACATAACTACTCAAAATTAGTTGCAAATATGTTATTTCAGCCCTAATTAGCCCAATTAGATTGGAATTGTTGTTAATTTTAACTTCTTTCTCTCTGTTCAGTTCGTGTCTGAAGCAGACTAATTTACTTTGCAAGATATTATCAGAAAAGATTAAGACATTACAAAAATAACTGAAAGTGACTTTATTTGTTTCGCTAGTTTTTAAATGAAATTTCCTCAAAAATAAGCCGAAAAATCACAAAATGAAGTCAAAATTGTCTTTTTACCTTCCTTCAAAAAAAATACCAAATTAAGTTGGGAGTTGCTCGTTTAGAGCTCTTTATTAGTAGGTTTTAGAGCCAGAACGTAATAATTATTTCGCAAAACGTTTAAAAAAAAGACGAAAAATATCAAAATTAGGCCTTTTTCGAGTGTTTTAGCACGTTTTTGTGCTATTATAAGAAATTACTAATTAGCACTTCTTATATTTTTTAACGCGAATAGGATTTCAAGAACAAACAATTTTTAATATAAAACTGAATTTATTTTTCACGTGTTTCGTCTTCCATAGTTTTTCTCAGCTTGTAGGTTGAATTTAAATCGATTTAAGTCACTTTGTGACGTGCAGCCCAATTTTTTCGGTCCAGATTTTGAGTCTCGTTTCGCCTCCCAGTTTTAGTAGTTTTTGGTTTTATGGAATTCCTTTTTCAAGTCGAGGTATGCACTTCGAAAACGTCTCGATCCTGATAAACGCGCTGGCCGACGTTATCAAAGACATGAATTATTGTTGGAGAGACAAGCAAGGGCACATTTGCTCGCAAAACGGCGTTTTCCGAGTGAATTGTATCGATTGTCTCGACCGGACAAATGTCGTTCAGGTCTGTAGGATTCTCCTTGTAGTCCTTGTTAATAATTAATAATGATTGCGGGTAGACGGCTATAGGTAAAGCCGTGATGGAAATGCAGTTCTGCAAATTGGGCCTTATCACACCTGAGGGTGTCATGCCCAACAACATCAAAAACACTTTCCAGCTCCTGTGGGCCAACAACGGAGACACTATCAGCAAGCAATACGCCGGAACTAATGCTCTTAAGGTTGTAAAATCCCCCGTGGGTGAGATTCATTTCGAGCGATTTTGGCTGCTTTCAGGGCGACTACACCAGGACCGGAGAGAGGAAATTCACCGGCATTATGAAGGATGGAATGAACTCAGCCAATAGGTCAGTTTAAGTTAGAAACTTCTCGAATTAAATCAATTTGTACAGATACTACAAAAATCATTTTAAAGACTCCGTGCGTCAATGTTGCCTAGATATAATGCACGGAGTCGATTTGAACGAAATCGAAATTCAAGACTTTTGGACTGATTTAAAGACAGTCGGGTGTATAGCAAGCGAAATCCTTCCTGACGAACCTCCATCCTACACACCCCAAATCGCCCTCCAACAGGAATTCGAATTTGCTAACCTCCTGTTCGAAATGTCTAGGTCAGTCGTTTGGTTTGGCCAAAGTCCAGACGAAGGAATAGACCGGAATGTACAAACCGTTAGAAATCAAACTAAACATTTTTTGTCCGCGATTTTGTATCAATTATGGGAGAAGAATAAGCTACCTAATTTATGAATTCCCTTTGTCTGCACCTTTGCGGGAATTAATAACCTAAGCTGTTTTTGTTAATGTTTTATTATAATAATGATTGGGTTAGTTGGAGTCTCCAGACGTGCCTGCATTCCGTGTTGTTCTCTCGTTGGGCTTCGTTTTGACCCTCTTATTAACATTTGAAACAGGTGCAGAAACCTGAGGGAGACTAAAGGACTGTTCTCTCGTTTTACCTAGTAGACTAAGTGTGTCACTTCCTAATCTAATTAATAAAACATACTAAAAAGTTTGAGTTTTTGTGACTAGTTTGTACTAATTGTAGATACTACCTGAGTCGGTTTAAAGACTCAACTCGGCAAGGCACAATCGATTTGATGCTAGGTGAGTTCGCCTCGCGTAAAACAAGTCTTAGGTCGTCTTTCAGGCAATGTCGTTTCCGTGGATAATTTCATCGAGTCCAGGACGCAACAATTCGAAGAAGACAGTGCGGCAACAGCCGAGCACGTGAAACTCTTAATCGAAGATTGCAAGAAAATGTTGATTAATCAGCCCGAGCTGGTTTTGGGTTCTTGGGGTTTGATAAACGCTGATCCCTCAACGGGTGACCCCAACGAGACCGAAATGGACTCGATTTTGATCCTCACCAAAGACTCGTATTTCGTAGCGGATTACGATGACCAAGTCGACAAAGTTACCAAATACCAAAGAGTTTTATTACAGGATATAAGTTTGCTCGAATGCGGGATCCCCGAAGCGGGCGCTTCGCTCTTCCGAGTCGCCAAAAATCGATTCTGTATTAGAATTAACTATAAAGTGGACGGCGTGAGTGGGTATTACCACATGTTCAGGTCCACCAATCTCCGGTTTTTCAACAATATGGCCGTCATGGTGAAAAACGAAGAAGAGGAAATCGGTGAGTGGTGAGTGAGAGTGGGGCAAGTGTTGAGTTGTCACTTGTAGAATCTTTGAAAGCGATTTGTGAGGCGTTTGTCGTGGCGCTGGATATTTGCGGTTTGCCGCCAGTTCCATTCAATTGTGGCAAATGTCTCGACAGAAGAAAGTCCAAAGTGATCAATAACGAGGGGCGCAGCATTTATTTAGACATCGTGGGCTTGCCTCAAATCACTCGGAACGTCTCCGAAAGTCAATTATTGTCGTTGAAAAACGTCGGTAAGTTAACAGTGTTAACTCAGTGATACGGGTACCTGCCTAAAGATTAGAATACCCGTTCCCAATAGTTCCGTTTTCCCTTAGTGGGAAGTTGTTCGTTTCACATCGTAAAAAAAATTTTGTGTTTAAGTAACGAGAAGCACAACGCAAACAAAAAAATTACACAGATCATAAAATTTTCAATCGTAGGTAAGAGATAAAGTAATGCAAAAATTTTATCGAAAACTATCTTCATATAAATAAAGGCTTGTCCTGACCTGACCTGACCTATCAACCTAAACCGCTTGATATTTTCACAGTAAGTACCTTTTCATAACGTACTCGTAGATATCCAAAGAATATTTGGAAAATCAACCCCAAGAGGATTAAACAGGGTGTTAAAGTTTGTATGAAAATCCGCCACTTTTCAATTTATATCCAAGAAAGGTGGTATTTAGGCTTTCGGTTAAAAATGAAGAAACGTTTGTTTCAGGATTTTTCTAAATTCCACCACCCTCACGAGGATTAAATATCAAAATCCGTCATTTTTGAAGTTACGCCATGAAAATTCGTATTTATTGGGCTTTCGATTAAAAATGAAGAAACGAGTGTTGATTTTTGGAATTGGATGTTTTCTTTCATTAAACGGAATGAAAGTTTGTCTAAAGATCCGTCATTGCTAAGAGAAATTCGATGAAAATTTGTATTGAAAATTGTACGTATTTGTAATAAATGTGTTTCAAGATTTTTGGAAATTCAACTCTCAAGGAAAAAGTTTACAATTCTGTCATATTTTATAGAAGTTCATATTATTTATTATAAAACGAACAAATTTGCCTCCTTATGGGCCACGGTTTGACAGTTCATTTAAAATTGTGTTTTTATTTTTTGTTAGTAAGTTTTGCTTAGTTTTTCCTCTTTTCGAAACGGTTATGGAGTTCAAACTACTATGGGTGCGAAACCGCGCGCAATGTTTTAATGCTGTTATTAAAAAATTTGCAAACTTGCATCAATTTGTGCACCCTCGCATAGTTTTCAAGTCTTTTGGCTCGAGCAAGAATAAATATTTCTGATTGAGTAAAAAAAGTAAGTTATTAGATTAAACGGTAGAGGATTAAATGCGCTACATTTTGATGCTTTGATATTGTTCAAATTTTTTAAGGTATGGCTGTGATTCACTTGAAAATATTTTTCAAAGAAATTATGATTCAAGCCATTACCATCTTTTCTGCATAATACAATTTTTTGAGTTTTTATAGTGGATAGTGGTAACTGATAAAATGATAAAATAGAATTAATTCGTTTTGTGGAAGACATGCCAATAACTTGAATTTTTTTTAATTCGTTTTTAGTGTTTTACAGCTAGTTGCATAGACTAGCTGATTTCATAGATTTTAATTAGTTTATGAAGTTAAGCAGCACTGACCCCGGTCATTCCTTGGATGGGTGACCGGATAATGTAATGCCAAAAACATCGCAACTAACTTGTCTTTCGGAGGAGACGTTAAGCCGTCGGTCCCGGTCATTACTAGTTAGTGGTCGTTAGGTCAGGTCAGAGGCTGTAGATGCGACCCGAAAACTCTGGCACTTGGGTGATGGCATTACCACCATACGCATATTTTTTTTTTACAGCTATACCTTAAAAATATTATACAGTATCAAACCAAATTGTAGCGTATTTAATCCTCCATCGTTTACATTATGAATTAAGTTTTTTTAACTAAAAATGTATAATGTATAATGCTAAGAGACACAAGAACAGTTGACGAAACAAAAAAAAATATAAAAAATGAGGAAGCTGTTGAGAATTAAATTTTCTTTTAAAAAATCCGAGATACCACATTTCTATCTTCAACCCCTAAAATGACTAAACCCCTAAATACGTTTCATTTTTACTAATAGTCATGTTCGAAAAATTCGTTTAAAATTAAACCGTTGAATTGCCGGATTTTTTGTAAGAAATTTAATTCTCTACAACTTTGCTCCTTACATTTTTTGTTATCTTTATTAACCGTACTTGCAGCGTTTTCAATAGCGCAAAACGCCAATTAATAACTGCACTAACTTTATCTCCGACTATCTACAGGGTGTTTCAAGTTTTAGTTCCAGTCAAAAAATAAATACTTCTAGTTGCCCAAAAGAAAAAAATTATATCGCAAACGATAGTTTCAACACGCTTCAATTTGGTGCTTTAACGTTATCCCAAATTTTCATGGTTTGGGCGTGAAATGCAAAAAACGACATTTTTTTGTTTCCAAATGATTGCAATCGTCTACTTTAATAACTTTTGTTCTTTGCTTTCAAGCTTTTAAATATTTCTGTACTTCCTAATAAAACCTCCTTTTTTTTAATGCGTAGATCGTATCTATAAACTAAATTATTATGGATATTATTTTTTATAAATCCGAAAAGCCAAAAGTTTTGGTGATCCGAAACTGGTCTGCAAACTTACTTTTTGTTACATTACTTATCTAATTCGAAACAAAAAATGAAGATTTGTATTAACAGGGTTTTGTTTAGACTTTTTGTAGTAAATTTAATTCCCTACAACTTTCTCTCTCACATTTTTTTGTCTCTTCAACCATATTCTCAGCGATTGGAAAAATATGGGACAAAGCCCAAATTTTAGCCGTCAATGTTTCTCAGGCTATTTAAAATGCAAGGCTCAACATTTCTACAATTTTTTCGAAGCAATTAAATTTAAACCATTTGAGACAAAAAATCGGGCGATTTTGTATCTCGTTTCGTCTCCTAGTTCTCCACACTAAATGGTCAATTTGTTTGGTACTAATTTTCGCAGGCACCAAAGCCATCTCCAACATGACCCAGCAGTTCAGCAAACTGAACAAAATCGGTAGCACATTTAAAAAATCCAAGTTAAAGAAAGCCAATTTTACGATCGGAACAAACAAGGAGTCTTCCAGCGACACGGACGACGACTACGAAAACTCCATCTTCCAACCGAACGCTTCGACTGAAAGCGGATCATTGCACTTCGCCACGGACTCCAGCTCCAGCACAAGCCACGTGGAGGAAGGCGTGGAAGCCACCGAAGACACCTTCCTGCCAAGCGTCGGCATTGTCATGGGCAACACCAACGACACCATCGAACCCACCTTGGAGCAGAAACAGAACCTGTTGACCCGCGAAGACTCGAGCCAAGTCGACAACGTGCAGCTTTCCAGCATCATGCAAATCTCCCTCCAAAACCCCGCCCCAGAAATCCAAATCAACTCGGAAGGGTTTGACAAGAAGCAACCTCCGAATATGCTCAAGCTGGACAAGAAATTCAGCCACTCTTCTGGGGAAGTGGACGAAAGCGACTCCAAACCGGCGGAGAGGTTCGACAAACGTTCGAATTCGGATTACGACGTTGCTTTGAATATTTCGCAGTCGCAGAGTGAGTCCGCTTTGAAAAGCAAACTGAGTAACGTTGCAAGTCCGGTTGCGAGTGCGAAAGATTTGGTTTTTTCCCCCTTGAGTAAGTTCGCCAAGGGGGTGCAGAATCTGGGGGCCAACCTGGACCCGCGGAAGCTGGGGCAGGTGAGGGTCAGCGAGCGGGAAATGGAGGAGCACCGGAAGTTGCAAGAGAAGTGGCAAAACAGCAAGACTAGACTTATAGCTTTGTAGATTTAGGTTGCGTTGAGTTGAGGCCTTGTTATCGTTATGTGATGTTGTTTATTTCCCCGAATATTTATTTATATTTATTAAGTAGGTTAAGGTATGACACCAAGTGAAGTCGAATATTCAGAAAGACGCTTTAAAAATTTGACAAGACGCGAGTCAGGTTGAGAATCGAACACTTAAATATGCATTAATTCAATTTGGTGTGTGTTTGGAGAACACTCAAGTTGGTAATTAGTTGAGAGCTCTTAGTGTGAATTAATTGCATTAAATTATTTTTGATACTTTGATTCTAAGTAAGGTTTTTTGCCAATAAAACACTTGCCCGCTTCTGTCAATTAACTCGTGTTTTTTCGTGATGTAACAGTGGATGTCACGTTGAATTTTAATCATAAATCTGTTGTTTTGATACCGTTGGACATCATTAATGGCGCGCTTCCGTGGCGAAATCGATTAAAACAGTTTTGATGTCGCCATAACAGAAAATTGTGGATTTTCATTACTGATAGCATATTGTTTCATGTTACCCTTCATTCAGTATTATTTAGGTAGAATGAAAACGTGTAAAGTACGCGTAGGTTACCTACAGGACTACTTACCTAAAAGCTTTAATATCGACTAAAGAGGCACAAAGCTTTTTAGAATCTACATGTGATAATCTAGAGTAAAATCATATCTTGTTAGATTTTTTTCTAGTTATCATCAGTCTGTGGTGTACTTAATTTCACGAAAAAAGTCAATTAACATTCCGTGTTATTGTTATTGTTTTTGCTGGTTTATTTAATAGAGACTAGAACAAGTTTGCGTTTTTTTCTCCCTTTCCAAATCCCGAAATTGTCAAGTACCAAAATGATTGACGATTCTCTTTAAATTTTATTTATTAGCTTATTGGTGTTGCTGTTTCAACTGCGGTTTAAATTTATCTCCGTTAAATATGTCCAGAAACTGGGCCTAAATCATAAATTACTTTTATAAATAAATACTCGACATGTTTCTATCAAGAGATAGAGTGGACTATCGTAGAAAGTTGCATTTTTGAAACGGTGTACAAACTACAGGAAACTGTAATTTTTCAAAATTTATAATGAAGCTGGTAACAAAATATGCATTTTTCATTATTTTACAGACGCAGGCATCGCAAAATTATGTGAAACACTCTTATTTACCATAAAATATCAAAATTCTAAATAAAAACATGGTCAAGGGTGCTGTGAAAATTTCATGGACGTAGGTCTTCTAATGTTAAGTTGAATTAAATGACAAATTATTTAAGATATAGGTGCCACGAAGGGTTAAATAATGTTCCCGAGTAGTTTGTTAATGCCAACTTTTAGTTTATTTTGGAAAAAATTGGTTTTAGTCTATAGTTAATGCAAGACCGGGGTTCAAAAATTGGTAAGTTTGCAAGCATACGTTCATGAGTCTCATGAAATGTCAAACCGAATAATATTAGTCGCTGCAATCATTGTGCTCGTTATTTATTGTGATGTGTGAAAGTGACGGTGAAATGGAACAGTTTATACCGCCTCAATTCAGAAAGCAGCCACCAAAGCAGTCGAAAATCAAAAGTATCTAGGTAAGTTTAACTTTAGCAAACTGTTGGGTATCCCTTGGTAATAGAATAATGACGTGTTTTTACTGTTTTTCAAACTCTAAAAGGAATATTACTAAGTGATACTGAACAAAATATTAGATGACACGATCTACGATAATAATTATATTATTAAATTTGTACCTAAGTCAAGATTATCAAGGCTCTAAAGTTGAATTTTTGTATGACGAATAAATACGAAGTTTATTATCCTCATCTGTTATAAACTGATAAAACAACAATTTCAATAATTAATAATGCCGCATACATTACAATTTTTCAAATATTTTTTCTCGAAAAAAAAAAATATGGTATGTTATGCAACCAATATTACACATGAGCACACGTTGTCACATACAGGGCGTTTCATACAACTTTACGAAACCTGCCACTAATGTGCGCACCGAAATATACAAAGGTCACAAATCACTAGATACAAAAATACACATTTAATTATTTAATTTTTGAAAAATTGCTAGTGCTACTGGACACGGTAGTACGTGTTACAACTTAACCGAAAATGAATTTTATTTTTGGCTCAATTTGGATGCTTTTACAATCCCCTGATAGGTAACTATTATATCTTATGGTTTTTGAAAATCATATTGTCGTTGCAATTGTACAGTAAAAACGTAAAATGACAGCATGAAAATGTCAGATTTTTATACAGGGTGCTCAACAAATGGCGCACCAACTCTGTGGTACGTTGTTGAGAAGCACGGGAAAAATCTTGAAAAAATTCCTAGTCATATTTTAAAAAATCTGGATCTACTTATGTTAACTTCTTCAGTTTTCGTTATTTTTTAAAGTTTTTATGTTTCACACTAAGTAATCGTTCCCTAACAAAACGATGAATAATTATTTTTAAGTTTACTATCAGATTTCATCAGTTTTTTGAATTAAAAAAAAATAAAATTCACCAAAAAAATCACAATTTGTAGATGTGCCAACACTGGGAATTATTTAGTAGGAAACCGTTTCAAAATTAATTTATTTTTATTGTTGATCGAATACTATTGCGATCACGACTCTTAGACAACGTTGCCACAGACCATTTATTTAAAATTTGTTATTTATCAATAATTTTAATACAAAGAATTTTTTTATTATTTTTACATTTATATGTAAACAATTCTCTACCACACACCATTGAGTTGTTGCGCCACTTTTTGAGCACCCGGTATTTTCCCGTAGATTGAATATGGCTTTTTTCTAAAAGGTTAAGTTAGATCTGACAATTAATCAGAACTTGACTTTAACGCAGTCAGCAAATTATCTGAGCCGGTAGTTTTTATCAATTTCCTAAGGAACATTATTAATAAACCATTCCAGCCTAGTCCAGTACATTTCACTGTCATTAGAACAAAAATTGTTCAATAACTTATCGGGAGTTTATCCCAGGATCGTAAAATCCAGCCTTAGAGATTTTTTGGTCGGGTTTCGCTTTTCGAAAATGTCATAATAATAAAAGTCATTTTCGGAAAAATGTGCTCAGATTCTTGAAATGGGGCAAACATTCATTTTTCTTCTTAATTGAAATTCTATGAGAGATTCTATAATTTCTATATTATACAAATGTCCAAATACTCTTCAGGTTAACTACCCCTTGAACTTATATATAGAAACTTTTTTCATTTTATTTTTTTTTTATTTAACTTTTGGTTTGTGCTTTTGGTGTTATTGTTATTGCTCGTTTAATAGAGAGTAGGCCAAGTTTGCATTTTTTGTCTCTTTCCAAACCCCGGGAGATTATCAAGTTCTAAACAATGTTGGAGAGCACTTTGGGGGGTATCTGTCACTGTCGCGACTGTCAAAATTAACTTCCGTGACGGTTTATCCCTCCCGATTCGATGTATTTCGCGAAATTTATAGTCTCGCTTCGCGCAAACAAGTTGTGATTGCGGGTGAGAGATTATTCCTCCTTGGGAGATTAAACCTGGTGCAGATGCACCCGAAAGTTGTGACATATTTCACCCCCCAACATGTGTGCTTGAAAAATCTCAAGTAGCAAAGTTGGAGTTTAATTAACATTCCAACTTTTGGGAGTTTTGGCAATTTGTTTAAAAATTAATCTCCAAAGTGAAATTCACGACGGAATAGGCTAATTGTTGGATAATAAAGTTTGGAGAGTGAATCCCGAAGCGGCAATGCGTTATTTTGGGTCGATATGTAAAAGGCCGTTATAATATTGAAATGATGGGAGGAATCTTTTCTCCTGAAATAAGTGTAATTTGAATAGATTATGCCGGGTCGGAATGGCTCAAAATGAGTTGTGGAATTGAATTTATTCGGTGATAATGCGACCGAGCCGATACCGGAGGAAATAAAGTTAATTCCACAGAAACCAGTTCAAACAAAAGTAATGAGGCCTTTCATTAGGGCGGATGCATCCCGGTTTCAATTTCTTAACACGTACATCCTTTTTGTGGCGCGGTTTTAACAATAAAAACTTTGCTTTTGTAAATAGTCGTTACAAAGGCATAACGAACCGGAAACACGTGTTCTAGCACGTTCCGGATAATCATCCGGAATGATCCTGTCATGATTACGACTAAAATAATTCATTAAGACCCACGGGAAGAGGCACGTCCAAGAAGCTCCATCGTTGCCTCAGCAACGCCAACTTGACGCTAATTACTCCATCGTGTTGGATTAATAAGTCATCCCTTTCTGAACTTTTGCCTCATCGCCTCGCGTCACGCCACCAAATATGATTGGGATAAATCGACGGCGAAAAACCCATCAACTACTCGGACGGATTAATGGGACCTCAACCGACTTAATCCACCCCTTGTTATTTCGCTTTGGTTTATCTCCGGAACCCTCGAATTCAGCTCACCGCTGCTTTGCAAATAACCTCATTGTCGCCAAGAGATGACACGCGATTTCACTCCTTCTTTCAATTTTTAACGAGGCGAGGAGCGACAAAACGTTTTATACACACGAAATATTAAAAAAGGGACCATTGTCTTCCAAGGAAACAATAGACCTAATTGGGACGCCTTCAGTTGGGACACGACAACGCTTCCCACTTTTGTTGCAACGAGTGGGTGGATAATGTGCTTTTAAAGAAGCCTTCTGGAATCCCCAAATGAATCAAACAAATATCATGCAGAAATTGTCGACATGTTGACCGAATTTCTTGCAAACTCACTAACGACCTTCGCAAAACTTATGTTTGAAGGTGCTTAGTAAAGAAAACAAGAATTTTCATTAGAATGTAGCCTCTTCTGAATATTTTTACATATCCTTACCCTTTTTACGTAGTCTGCATCGTCCTTCGGGACAAAATCTACCCTCAAACATTGTTTTAAAAGTCTGAACAACAAACTTCTAGCAAATTCGACTCAGTTTTAATTATTTGGGAACACAATCCCACCCAAATTAACCGTTGAAACACCAAAAAATATTTATTTTCTGTCAGAAGTTCTTGATGTGGAACGAGTGGTTTTATCAAAGGTTAGCTTAAGGTTTAACAGAAAGGAAAAATCGAATGTTCAAGCGAAAAACGCGAACGTGACGAAATACTTACCTTTCAAATTTTCAAAGCGCCGTATAAAGTGAAATTTTAAATAATAATAATAATTATGTTCTAAAACTTAAAAAAAAATAATTATTATTTGACTTTTCTTGGCGTTTTTATTTAAATAATCGAATAATGGGAGTCCAAACCTTCCGCACCAATAGAGAACTTGCTGTATTATTTAGAATTATATAAATTTAAACTAATAGGGGTTTCAAATGAGACCCTCGGGCACGTATACGTTACAATATCAATTACATACAGCTCACTACTTTTGTACTAAAGAAGCGGCTTGATGGGTAAAATTTTTTAAAAGTGCTCACTGGGCCTCTTATTAAGCTAAAAGGGGTGTGAAAGTGAAGTTTGTCCTTCGTGAATCAGGAGCAACTTGTCCAAAAAGTGAGTTTCGGGTGAAAGGATAAGTTTGCGATCATTTAATTAAATTAAGTCATCTCGTGGGTCCATCAGGTCAAGAAACCAATCAGCTCGACCTGTTTGCAACATTGATTCAGTTGAAAATAAACTGGAATTTGCATGTGGTCGCGTCGCTTTATGCATTTGATAGTGTAAAGTGCGATTGGCTTGTCGGTGTAACAATTAAACCGTAATTTGTGAAAAATCAATAGATAGGTCAAGTCTCCATAAATAATTTATTTGGGCCGTTATCTGCACTTCTTTCCTCCGTGTCGGTATACCTACATAATTTCCATGAAGCTTTGACATTTAACATGCATGTGGGGAGCCTAATGAAAATTATGCGTGTCGTTCCCAGGTAAGCGGAAAAGCGTCTTTTGAGATGCTTCGTTTAACATACGAAAAGTCGACCTCATCGACTTGTATTTATCTGGTAAATGATAAAATCAATTAACTTGCGGGTGAAGTTGACACGAAATGGCCTCGAGGGTGTAAGCAACTTTCTTTCATTATGAAATTATGTCTTCACACGTACAAGGCCGCCAGACGATTTTTCTTTCCATTATTTGCTGATAAATCTTTTTTTTCTTGGGGTGGTCCATTTATCACAGCCGCGATTTATATTAATCGCATTCTAATAAATATATTTGAGTCTGCTTTCTTGACATTCACTCCAGGCGAAACTTATCGCATTACTTTGGCTTCATCGATACTTTAAAACTTTTCTTTTACACTAGACTTGACTTTTGCAAGGTGAACAAAGCTTTAAATCCACTTTTCAATATGTGTACTACATTCAAAGGCTTTGCTTAAAGAATCACGTTTGACTACGTGGTAGCGACACAAATTGTACGCCTTTTTATGAAACGTCGTAAAATTAACTTCTGGTGAAGATATAGCAGACAGCTGTGAAATAAACTGTTTTATTAAAACACAGATGTTTGAGTAAGGTATCTTTGTTGAAGACATTTAGCTATTTTAGAGTTTACGCCGGATGGAATTATTTTCCATGATAAGTTCGACTCAGAACTCACCCCGAAGCTTCATATTGTCCGCACCAGACACTCAAATTAAACTTCCAAGTTACTACATATAACAAATTATTATTGGACGAAAGTCAAGCACTCAGGAAATCGAATCATAACTTGCCGGACAATTCCAAAAGAAAACAGGATTATAGCTTTCGTTCAACTTCGAGGACGTATCGATGCATTTCTCGAAACAAAGTTACCCAAACGTTTCTAAATTACCTCTCCCAGTTGTCCCTTCTCCAATTTACACTTGCAGTTGCACAGGAAACCGCCCTTTCGTGCACTGAATAATATTCAAATTTATTTGAGTCGCGGTTGAAATTAATCAAGAAAAAAGCAGTGAAGAGTTTCGGTTCGTGACCTTTTCTGTATTATGCGTGGCATCATTTTTAACGAGCTCTGCAATTACTCGTTGTGGAAAATTTGCAAGTAAATGCGATCTGGTTACTGAGAAGAGGACGTAATCGAACTGTGATGCCCTTATTAAGTATTGTATGCTTATTGTGCGCTTCAATAGTAATGCTTGCACACAGTGCCCTGCAAAGACGAACCTAGAGCAATCAATAAGCAGCAGAAATAGCCAACCAAGCAAAACAATTGCGCAAGAGTTTTTTTTTATAAATGTTTATTTCAATGCAACGTGATAATTTCTTGTTGAGTAGGTACACATTTACCAACAAATACGGAATTAACGAAACAACAAGAATTAAAAGAGATAACACGGAATTGCACTAAGCGGGAAAACACTGTCTTTTTCAGAAAACAAATGAACGGAGTTTTTCAATATTTTAACGCTTTAAGTTCTCCACAGTTTGCAGTTGATTGAAATTTCGATAATTCGAGTTTCAACGCCGACTTTTTAGTTGTTTTACCACAAAACGACAATTTTTTACATCGGCTTTAATGAACTACTACAGTACCTCTTTGTAGGGAGCTAAAACCGAAATACTATTAAACATTAAAACGATTCTAGTAAGTTAATAACATTATTATTTAATTACTTATTTTTATTAGAGACGAACTGTTTAATTAATAGTGAACTTTACCATTTCCCGTTATAATACCGGCCTAACAGAAAACTGGGGATAAATAGGTATCTAATAGAATGATATGACACGATTAATATTTAATAATAATTAAACCATATTATATTGTTATCTTGAGAAGAAAAATCGCTTGTGCATATTACTCGGCATTATTTTCATTTGTGTCACAATTAAGTTGCAACTCGAGCTTACTCCTAAGTTATATTGGAATGAGGTAACAATTATTTTTTGGTTTCTTTCTCTACAAAAATTTTAGTAGCCACTTCATCGTTATCAAATCACGTCTTCGGTGGCAGTAAAATTGAAATATCGTTCTTTTAATACATTCTGGATGAATAATGAATATACTCGTAATTAATGTAAAGTTGCAGGATATACAGTTTAATAACAATAATGAAAGTAAAATTAAGTTTTATTTATCATCTTTACAAGTATGTTATATCTACATTCTACATACTCGTACATTAAAATTAAATTAATTAAATTCAAATTTCAAAAAGCAAGAAAGGCAGACTCATTTGCTCCTTTTAAATTTAACTTTTTTCGTTTACACCCACTTTCAAGTAGTTTGTCGCAAAATTAATTTAATTCCTAAACTGATCTATTTTGTTGATTACGCTAATTAATAATTCAATAAAATTGCAAGCTATACATTGCTTGTTCTTGCTAAAGTACACACCTTCATTTTACTACCTACCTCTTATTTGTAGTTTTCGTGGCTAATTTTTATGATGATTACCGATTTGTTAATTGTGAGGAATCACTAACAAAATTACTTTCTAGAAACAATGTTATTCCAAATAACCAATTTAACCATTGGCTTTATAAAACATTTTTTAGAAATGTCGAGAAAAATGTTATTAAATTTTTACGTATTATTTGTGTTGAGGAAGCGTCGCTTTAAATATCACAAATATAGGTTTTTCTATATTTAGTGCCCTCTTTGAAAATTTCTGGGATGTAAATGTATGAACAAATGTATTGTATTTTCATAAAAAAATGAAACAAATTAATCTGAAACTGAAATACAGTCGAATATTTAAAATATGAGTTTGCCAAAATGCTTCGTAATAAAGTAAGAAAATTGTTATGAAATTTATGCTACAAAAGTGTATCGCTAGTGATATGTAGAATTTTGGTGTGAAAACATTTTTTAACTTTTATTTTGAACGAAAATTATCAATGATTTTATTTCGACTCCTTAGAAGGTATTCAACGAAAATGACTTGGATACAGGATGACACAAGGTTTTTATTTTTTTGAATTGACACAATATCGTACCAGTATAAATTTTAATTTCACGTTGCATAATTAATGTAGTTAGTTTGTTTCACAAACTATTATTGCTATAACATGTATTAAACATTGAATATTGTTGAAAATTTAATTTAACCGTTTTGACTCTTTGAGATATGAAAACGGGTATGAGTAAGTCTAATTAGACCGTTAAAGAGATAGGTAGGTTAAATATTTAACTGAAAGAGCGAATTGATTCTATTTTGTGTTATTCGGCCAATTACTACTGCTGTCTGTTATCGCTTTTTGCTTGGCGAAGCTTTGCTAATGTACTAATTATAAGATAAACAAGAACATTCAGCTCCGTGTCATCATTTTAAAATATAAATTAAAAGTTTACAATACACACTTTTTGTATGTAAAATATCCAGTTTTTCTGAGCTTGTCTCATCTCGTACTTGGCAGACCAAATGCAATTTTTAAGAGAGCTCCTTTTTTAGTTTTGAATTATTTAAATTTAAACGCGACTTTCGCAATGTAATATTTATTTCATACCGCTCTAATTTAAATTCCGGGTGATAAAATTTCAAGTTTCTCGTTTTGTAGATGATAAAGTAATTGCAGTAGTTAATTTCGGGCCGATTTGGTGTACTAAATCGCATTAAAGCTATTCCGTTTTGTTGATATTAACGAGATTAATAACAGGGGCTTTATTAGAATCGAGGCGCCTCGAGGTGGATCCGATGTAAAATTTATCTAGTGCGTTCGAACGCAAGAACGAACGATCAGACTGAGCTATAAATTCCAGCCCTTACCTTCAGCCCAACTATTATTACAAATATATTCCAGCACCTGAAGTTCCTCGATAAATTATTAAGGGAAGCACCGAAACGGACATAGAAACGCCGTTTCGACTAAGATGGCGTCTTGTTCCGCACCATCTTTCACTCCAGCTTGCCGGTGAATTAGCACTTCGGTGGGGGATTTTTCATCCAAAGTCGCGCATTTATTTCTGAACGTTGAGTTGTAAATACAGAATTAAGTTTTATCTCGTGAAAAAATGACACTTTTTAAGACAAATGATTGCGATTTTTCCGATCGGATATTGCGACACTCATCAATTTTTGCCCGGAGTGAGAAAAGTGATAATTCAAGCTTGTGGGTTTAGTTGTAGTTGCTTTAGTTCCTCTGCTAATATTTGTAGACGAGTGCTTGCAATAGATTTGAAATCTCTCGGCGCGAGATATATGGGAGTGAGAATTCCATTTCAAGTGGAATTTTGGCTCTCTAACGAAAAATGCGTAATGATAGTACACGACAGGTTTCGAATTACCTACAAATTCGACAAGACATTTTCTAAAAAGGAAAAATGTTTTCGGGAACGTTGCGGCCGCAATTAATTTTAATTGCGGTCTGTTTAGGAACCCTAACAATAACGATATCGATTTTAACTTTTGCAACGTTTATTTAAAAATAAATACATTATCGACATAAATTCACTTGGCAATTAAACCAAATTGTACACAATTTTTCATGTAATAACGAAATTCAATCGCTTTGACTTGAAATCAATTTCTAAATCGATTGCTTTATTTGTGTATCACAAATTTATAAGGTAATAAGTATTACAAATTATGATGGGTTTAATTTTGGATGAGTCGGAAAGTGAAATAATATGGTCATTATTATTTGATACAATCCATACGAATCAATACATTAGGTCTTAATGTCTATTTGGACGTTCAGTATATGACGATACACCTAACAGTTGTTGGTTTGACAAAATGGTACTTTTTTAATATAACATACCACTTTGCACCGTCCATGAAACGAAAAAAACAACAAGGTGTGCCTGAAAAGCGCTTCTTTTTAGGCACACGCCTTTGATTGTACACTGTAGTTACGTTACATTCTATACACTTGTTGGTGTTACATTTATTAAAGGGTTAATCGTACAACAATGATTGGAGTTTTACTTAACTTTAAAATACTTCTAAGGATTGTTCTCGTCTTGGTCGTTTTCTCTTTCTATGTCTGATATGAAACAACTACAGGTAACGGATAGTTTTTACAACTTAGAAGCTCTTACAACCACTCAAAGTGTCTATTCTAAGTATAGAACGTTATATGAATGGATTATTTATTAGTTTCAGTTGCCATCAAGAGCACGGCCTTATAAATATTTAAGCGGAATCGATCAGAATTGTAACGATTTCGGTCACGCTATCAATTTTTCTATAAATGCGTTAAAGCACAATCGATGAGGATCGCGCTCTATTAAAATATTAATTCGAGCACGTTCTCGACGCGAAGGCATTTTCAGGAAACTCCTCGGACAGGTATTATACCACTAAATCATAACGTAAAGCCCATAATGATGTTCGCATGCTACCGTAACCCACCACCTTGAGCCCTATATTTTGTCACGCGTGACCTGACCTCTAGTCTCACCAACAATCGACATTTTCATCGAAAATTAACTCAAGTTTGATATGATAACTAACTAAGTCGACGGTGATGGAGGTGCTTTTGATGTTAACAATAACTCTAATTACTCGGATGGAACTTGGTCGATGAAAAATGACGCCTCACAACTTTTAAGGACGAAGAATCGTGGGTTAAGTGTGGTCACTAGGACAATGAATGGTCGATAAATGACGGTCACAGACGTCACTTCAACGTCACCGAAGAGTGTTATTTTAAGACGTCAATAAGCTAATGACCACGAATAATGTCAATGCGACCTATTTATTTATTCGCTCTCAAAACATTTTTTGCTGAAAACGGTTTTAATTGTAATAAGTTTGTTGTTACAGCGATTCAGGGTTGTTTGCGTTCGCGTCGGTGGCTGGCCTCCACGTGCTTTTGGTATGCTAATATAGCCATTATGAGTGTATAACTGGCTCGGTAAAATAGACTGCTTAATGGATCCCCGGTTTTGAAACACCACTTAACGTCTAACACTCTAGAGACTCGGAAACTATACGAACTGGAGGCCAGAAATTTTCTAGTTCTGCGACAATGTTGCAATGAAGCGGTAATGCCAATATTTTATTACACAGCAGAACCGACTAATTGTCGGAAAAAACTCGGCGAGAGAAAATTTAAATTTTGTAAAATAAGCGGAATCGTAAACAAGCGTGTAAGTTGCTTAATTGTGTTACGTCGAAATGTTACAAGCGTCTTGTCTTTGTAAAATTTATACGGTGATGCGTCTTAAATCAGAGATTGAATTTCAAGAACTTTGTTCCTTGTTTCGTCAATCAAAACTTTATTAAATATTACGACGCCCCAGTTGCATGTCTGTAAGTTTTCATTCGTCTTTTAAACATCGGCACAGAAACTAACAAATAACCCATTTCAATTTAACCATCAAATATTAATGATCGTATACTTAAAAATGATAGTCCCGTGTTATTGATTTATTGACTGGTTCCCTTCGGAGGAGGTGCATAGAAGGTTTGAGATCAAATAAGAACCCACTTTGAGACGCTTTAAAAAACCTTAATTAAAAACTCCACACTTTACCTTCTATGCACTCGAGTTCCTTTGATATGTCAAAAAAACCTCAACGCTTAAATAGCGTCTTCACTTTGCAAATTAATAATTTCACCTTCGGAAATGTTATAGCTGAATCTTTGCGCCATACCCTCGGCTCGTAAGTCAGTCCTGAGATGGTTATTAACGTGCATCTCGCTCGACGCGTTGCTGTAATTCACCTGATGATCGCCCCTTGACCTCGGCCATTTCCAACAGACCAACTTGGAGCTTAGTTGGCAGCAACTCTGTAACGTTTTCTTGAAAGCCACCCGAAATTCGCGATTGAAATAGGCGTAGATTAGTGGATTCAAGGCCGAATTGAAGTAACCGATCCAGAAAACTAAAGTGATCACTGACGGGGGACTGTAGCAACGTTTCGAACCACATAGAGACGTTATCACGTACCTGAAATTCAAGAGATCAGACCTAGCATTCAGAAGCCTCGAGGCCAATTATCAACCGGAGAGATATAAAATTGATGCGGGATTACGTTAAATAAACCTTAGTTTAACCTCAGCTAAGTGGTGAAGACGCTGCTGGTTTTAGAGGTTGGATGATTCGCTAACTCTTGTGTAATTCAATCTTGTCATGCATCTTGCTAACATTACACGTAATTGTGTTATCGAACGTGTCGGGGGTTTTACGTGACGAGTTTATAATTAAAGCCAAAGTTGTAATTATATGTCCACTGTTTTATTTTATCAGTTCTGGAATTTATTAAATCAAGGGTTTTAGCCTCGGATTTGTGGGAATCCGCTTTTTCGGTTTAACGATTCCATCTCTACGGAGATTTTTCCCGGATTTAAGATATCTCGTTAATTAAACGTTTTTGCGATACGCAAAATTAACTCTAGGATTCGGGTGTCTTACCACAGAAAAAAGGGAAGCCAGCAAGCTAGAAAGGCCGACACGATGATGCCTAGAGTCCTGGCAGCTTTTCTTTCGCGTTTCATTTTGCTGCTAGTTCCAGGATCAGGAGTTTTTTCGGATTCGAGTCCTGCGTCTACCGATTGACGAAGCGCCGTTAGTCCTGCCGATATTCCGTTGATTTGCAGGTGTTTGTTGAGTAGGGCTGCTGCTACTTTACTCCTGCAAAGTGATTGATCCTAATTTATTGCCAGCAAACATTGCATAGATGGAATTCCGTGCGTCGATTTTTAAATTATCAATGAGTGCGCACACAACAGACGAAATGAGAAAAGTAGCCAACGTGTTAACAACAAGCAACACATTTTTTTCTATTTTTTTACTAGCAGTTTACAAAAGAATCGTGTTTCTGAGTGTATCTCAGGCTCTCAATCTGAGATATATTATTCAATACTCGCTTCGGTTCTCATTATTAAAACGAATACTGTTTGGGTTTATTCGGGATGCTTTGTTCGAGTGAAAATTTCCTTTTCGAAGCGGATTTTTCAGGCAACTTAAATAAATTAGATCCGTAAACGAGAAAGTTAATTCAATTATTTTGATAATACTCGCGCTATTATTACTTGTATCGAACGGGGGAGGGGCTTTTTCATTATAAATGATACATCCGTACAAAAGGGATGACAGTTAAACTGGTCAAGGATTCCGAAAAAAATTAAAAGTCGTTCATAATTGATCGAGTGAAAAATGTAGGAAAGTCGGATTGGGTTTACATCGTTTAGCACTTTAGCTTTACCTAAACATTACGGTTAACGACACGCATGTCAGTTAATTCTGGTAAATATTAGTAAAGCTCGGTGTGAAAATCATCTCTATTGAAAAGCTTGTTGTTTTGTGTGAGTGATGTACATCAAAGTCGCTCGAGGAACGTGTTACATATTTATCTCGATGGAAAACACGCGTTTAATTCCGAACGCGTCGCAAGTCAACGTTTGCCTGAAAGGACACGTGCGGATTGCTAAATGTTTCTGTCTATCCTAGCGACACAATAAAATCAAGCTCACATTTTTGCATTTAATTGAACTTCTGACTTGACGGATCACAATAAGTCTGTATTTTCCAGCAGGAAAGCGATACATTTTTAGTTCTATTTGCGTCAGCATTCGGAAAGTCAATTTGGGGCATATGTAGCTTTTTATTTCGGTGTCATTTCAATAATGGAAGCGTTTATGGGAGATAGGATCGCAGCGCACGGGCACTCATCAGATAAGGAAACAAAAAGATTGCCGGTCATGCGTTTTTGCCTTTTCCAAGACGCTTATTTCATATTTTTCAGCTCGGGGGTGATTAATTTAATAGCTTAAATACTCGAGCTTAATGATGGAGCCCGTTAAGTTCGGAGTATTCATGTGTCTTAATTAGGGAGTTTTTTCGGGTGGCACGCAGCTTTAATTGTCAGGCAACGGTCCGTGAAAATTCCGATTGATAACAACGGCGAGTTCCTATCAAAACAATGAGTTAATTAATGTTTTAACTGTTTTTATCCAGATACAGATCGTATTGTTTACTAATGATGTCGCGAAGGTCTCAAAATGATTAATGATAATCCAGCAGAGGGTAAAGTGAAAACGCACTATGATCCTCTCCGTCTAAATTAAATCAATGAGGGTCAAGATCAACCGGAATTTTCATGTCATTTTTCATTTTTCGTTTCAGTATCGATCGGAATTTTAAACGCGAGCAAAAGTCTATGGTGTGCAACACCTGAGAACACGAATATTTCAGCGATGGCGACAGATGCGATAAACTCGTCCGCACATCTGCTTTCAGAAGCTTTCAAAATTAATTATAATCCGAAATTACGAGAGATGCCTGATCGAACCCTTTGATTCTCATAAAACGCGTAATTCAACATGCAAGATGTTTTCCGGTCGAACTGAAAGCATTCGCAAAATGCCACCACGGTAACTCGTTCATAAAACGGTCGTTGCCGTATTATGGTTATTTATGAGTTGTCCGTCAATGCTTGGGCTCGTTTTTAAATCGGGAAGCACAAACACACCTGCTACAGTTTACATGCTGGAGAGTTGAGCTTTGTTTTCAGCTTGTGCGGAAAGTTGCAATTCTGGAAGTGGAAGCTTCCGGTACATTGTGCGAAAATGAGCCAGTTGACACTTCTACAAACTTAAAACTTGAAAAGATTGGAAATTTTGTATGACGTCTTTTTTCTCGCGATTTATTTGAGCTTTTCCACACGGTTTGCAGTCATTTATTGAAAACGATTTTTTTTCGTTTCAATACTTACAACGTATTTAAAAGCAGCTGAACTTCCATTTAAAGTCGATAATGTTGATCAAGGGACCATATGCTTTTCGATGTCACTATATCCGGACGTTGCTAAACCGGATATTGAAAATATGACACATAAGGGATATTCGAATAATTTTGTGCCTTTCTACAAATCCTTGTATACTGATGTCGAAACTTGTTGAACGTAATAAGTTCGTATTTGATTTTTGTGCTTCTGGTAAAAATTTTAATTTTAATCTATTTATTAGTTTGTTATTAGATTCCAGAAGCGATATCACGAACTAAATTTCTAGGTATACACAGTTCGTTCAGCATTCATTAAAGAATTTTCATTTAACTTTAAACAATGTTAAAAGATGCTATCTTTGAAAATATGATATTTATTTTATGTTAAACAATTACCTTACACTAGAACTACTTATAAAGGATGCAAAGCACAAACAAATTTAAAATCATTTTCAGTCAGTAAGTATATCAGCTTTTGTTGCAGTTTTCTATTTTAATGTTAAAGAAAAGTAAACGACCACAAACTTTGTGTTCTATTTTAGTGACTACAACATCGAAGGAGCAACATTTAATTTTTTGTTCATTTTTAATTTATAATAATTTCTTGCTCTTAACAATTTTTAATCTTTCGCTTTTAAGATATACCTTAATCTCAATTTTAATTGTTTTAGTGACAACTTGTTTGTAGAATTGGCATCAAAGTGTTTGTCGCTTTTAAGCTTTTGCTTTAGTGCTCTTAACAGTTAAAAAATAATAATATTCGTATATTTTGTTTGGAAAATAAATAGTTTTTGTTTATTTAAGCCTTACGTATCAGAAAATCTCTACGTAAAACGTGAATAACATCTCTTCCCTCTCGACGGTATATTTTATATTTGTACAACGGACGAAGGAGTTGAAAAAGGCATCGAGTTGATTTATTGCCCCATTTTCATGCGTTTTTAGCATTCCGACGTCTAGAATTGCAACATTTCTCTCGTGCAAAGCTATTGTAAACAGATATTACGCACCTGACACCGTTTGATTTGTTTTGATGGTTCCTGGTGTCGCGTTGAGAGCTTAGTTCACAAACTGGATGAAATTTGCTATTTAGCACTCAAGCTCTTGAATTATTTGTTGCTTTGTTGTTAATTCCGAAGGGACATTTAATTAAAAAATGGTTTAAATTAAATCAAGCCAAAGCTGAGGGCAACGAAAGGATAACGAAATTAATTATAATTTGCCCTAATTTGAAGTTTCTCTAGCCGAACAATTTAATTAGTTTTAATAATTGTAATGTACGCAAAGTTGCGTTACGAATTTCAAGCAAGCTGTGGAGTTTTTCGCTCGTTTTGAGCTTTGATTACTGTCGGTGGAAAAGTCGTTTCGACGGTCTAAATTTGGTGTAAATCGAGGTTGTCTCTTGCAACACTACCGGTAATTTGATTTCTGGAGATTTGGAGGGCTTAAAAGTTGGACAAATTTTGTGGAAATTTCAATCACCGTAACGGACGTCAAAATGTGGACAAAACTGGGTAAATTATTAAATCGGGAGAGCGTGCAACGAGTTGTTTCGAAGAGAATGTCTTCCAATTCGAAACAAGACATCGGGATTGTTGCTACAGCCATAGCCACGTCTGGTGCTTTCTTTTCTTATATTTTTTCATACAAGGATTAAGCTAAATACATCAAATCTGGGCACCTCGAATGGTTTTTATTTCAATTAGTCATAACTGGATAGTTGAGCCGTCGCATGAATATTTGATGAAGTAGACCCGGGCTGACCGTTATTTGAGCTAATTAACAAACACAAGATGTTATTGCAAAGTTTAATTTAATTAAACAAACCCTACAACAATTTGCACGGAACTTGCGCTGATAAATCATAAAAGGAGGAGCATTTTTGTGAAGAATGGAAATGTTTCCAACTTCGGTTAAGTCGTTAAGTTTTAATGAAGTTTTCGGGAACTCTGCGATTTTATTCGTTAATACAGCTGAGATTAATGGAAAAGTACACTCAGACTCTCATAATTAGGTGTATAATTGTTGTCCCGATTCATGGAGGAATCTTTTCAGGAATCGTATTTTATCCGTTCACTTGAGAGGCTTTAGGAAAAATGTAATTCCTGATGGAATTCGCGTCTCGAGTATATCAAATATGTGGCGCATTCGCTTGTACATTATTAAAGTTGAACGTATTCATTTCCCGAGTGTATTTTACAAGTAGAGTAATTTGTCAACATGTGACATTGTCGGGTGGTGGCAAGAGGCGTTGAAAGTAGACGTAACAAGACCACAGTTGGAGTGGCGAGGTCTTGGATTAGAGATGTATCTTGAGAACACAGTTGACCAAACGCGACATTGTCTGCGATCTTTTATTTTTACGACATCGTCATTGTTTGGTCATCTCGAGACGACTTTGCCGGGATATCCAGGTGAGAGTAGACGGATAACCCGAAGGGAGTTGCTTTATCGCCGTGACGGTAATTGAAAAGAAGAGAATATAAAAAATTGCACAGGAATCTCGGACACAGATAAACAATGGATGAATTTTCCTCAAGGAGCACATCACCCGAATTTCTGTTTTCGCGAAGACTGACAGGCGTTTCATCAGTTTTTCGCGTCAGAGATATGCAGCGAATTACATTGTCATATTCTCATGCATTATGGAACTACACGTGATACCCGATGTTTAATTCAGAGCTTACATTTGGTATCAGCACCTCTCGAGCATCGATGTTTTGCTAGCATTGCTAGAATTACTTAATTATAAATTTGCGCCGAGTGCAATCGATCGTTTAAATAAATACTGGAAACAAGACAAAGCTTTCGTGCATTTGTAGCGTGTCCATGAATTTTGAGGAAGATTCGGGCCTGTGCTACTGTGGTGCTGTGGTGTCGTTTGTAGGACTCAAGGGCCTGAGGCATGTTTATGAGATTTCTATTAAATTAACTCATAAATCCATTTTGTTGAAGTTTTTCGTGAATTCGTGTGTTGGCTTGGCTTTTACGGAGGAATAAAGCAATCTTCTCAAAGCTTCCATTTTAAAAATACATTACGCTGTGGGGAAAATAACAAAATGCGTCTAATATTTTGTCGAATGTCGCTCGGCGTCGCTATTCACCAAAGTTTTTCAATTAATCGAAACAAAACGTAAAAGTACTGCGATTTTTCCTCCCTTTGATGCAACTTTTATCGGCCGCATCGATACATTGTTCTTTACACATGGCGCAAACTCGAAAATTTATCGCGGTAGACGAGTGCTTGGCTTTTGTTTAAAACAATGAACCGATACTAGGTCA
The DNA here is from genome assembly GCA_939628115.1 of Tribolium freemani. Taxonomy (NCBI): domain Eukaryota; kingdom Metazoa; phylum Arthropoda; class Insecta; order Coleoptera; family Tenebrionidae; genus Tribolium; species Tribolium freemani. The sequence continues at coordinate 18,871,094 of OW626791.1, read as the reverse complement.
TCAACTTGAATATTTGCTGATTTCGCCCTGGACAGGGTCAAAAACTTCTTTATTGATCTCAAAGAATGGAGATATTCTTCGTAGGGTTGCCTTTCGAATATATTTTGGATTGTGCTTTACTAAAAATAAATCGTAAAGAAAGCTCTCTGAAGAGGGTGCTTTCGGACGAACACGTCGCTTTTCGTTACATACCCGAATTTCAGCTCAACATCATAAATATACATTAAAATAAAAAATGGATTGGGAATACCAATTCCTGGGATTGCTTATGCGTTTTTTCAGTCGTTGAAATTTAAATATTTATTTAACGTGTATGTAGAACGAATTGACGAAATTCTCGCTAATTTTTTGTAAAAGAATAACAGTTTTCTCTACTGAAGCGAAATACATTACGATGTTTAACTTTACTTAGTGGAAGTTTGTACTTTCACAAGCGGTGGTTAAATATTAGAGTTGTGGTGGAAGTTTTATCAGTATCTTTGAGTATCGGGTTCTGGTCACGACACATATTATTCTAAAGCTTTTTCTACGATTTCGAAAGATTAAGTTTCTCCATTATTAATTTTTTTGTAAAACGAACAAGTCAATATTTTTTCGCCCGAGAAATTTAATCCTCTTGGGGGTAATAAAAGGAGGAGATGAACCGTTTGAAATATTGAATTCGGTGAGGAGAAGTTTGAAAATTCGATAAATATTTAGAAGACGAATTGTCGTAGAAAAAGTTGTAATTTCGATCGAGTCGATTGAAATTTTCTTGTAAGGTTAAAAGTTAATGAAGTGGAGTGAATGGCGAGGAAAGTTAGGTGTATGAATATTGTCAGGTTACGAAAATGTTTTATTCAATAGATGGTAATATATACGAATTTTTAAATTACTTCAAGTTTTGAATTATTAATGTTATTCGATAAAATATTTTTTTATATTATGTCTCACTTTAATTTATAAAACGTTACGAGTTTTTTTAATTAAAACGGGATTCTTTCATTTGGAGAATTGCTCAATACTTGATAGGAGAGGTTTAATAAAAGTCCTTTCTTGAAATCTTATTGCAGATTTTATTGTATTTTTGTCTCAAGTGTTTTTAAATAGAAACGAACAAATGTAGTCGGTTTTAGCTGGGATTGTGCCCATCGAATATTTTACATATTTTCACATGGATTTAATCTCGTGATGAATTGGTGGAAAATGGGAAAGCTTTATTTAAAATGTAAATTAGCCGCGACGTTAATAATTGATATTAACATTGTGGTTTTAATAAACCGACGCGAAAAAGACGAACATAAATTATCAGAAATTTTAATTAAATTTTTTGTTGTCTTTCCACAATTTTTCTCTGTGTCTTGAAATCATGTTGATACAGTGTGGGCTTCTTTGAATCACCGTCACATGTACGAATTCTATTGAATTTACACAAACGTTGAGTTTACCTTATTCCGGCATGTTTTTGTAAGGCAAAGCGAATTTCGGTTTTGTTAACTTGCTGATGTGCTTTTTTACGGCGAAAGGTTCCATAGTAGGCGGATTATTGCGGGGGAAGCTCTGTATTTTTATTTTTTTTATCGTGATACAGATAAATATTTTCATTTAAAAGCGCTGCTCGGCTAATTTGAACATTTTCATATACGTGATGTGTTAACAAAATATGTAAGCGAGCAAATACGGAATGTTGGTGGTTAATTTTATTATCCGCAAATCAATTCGGGGCAGAAATCGTATTTTAATTCGCAATTATTTTTGGTTTTGCCGAATGAAATGAGAAATTTCCGATAGGAAAAGTTAAATTGGAACGAGATAAATAAATAAAGAAAGGCCGTGTCATTACCACTCAACTCGTTTGGTTTATTGAATTTATTTTGCGTAATTGCCCGCAAAGCATTTTTAATTTCCGATTTATTAAAGATGTGTTTTGACGTGTAACACACGCTGGCGAGGCCCCGGCCATTATTTAATAATTCAGATCGGCCACCCCACTTTATAGCCCAATTAATATCCGTGTTTGGAGTTTCGTCGTAATTTCCATCACCGCTGAATGAATCGCGCCCAGACAGTCTGTTTACAGTAAAAATAGTAATATGCTGGTATGCACTGCCGGCCCAGCAACTAACAAGCATAGTTTACAGCCGATGGATATCAAAGGATTCAGGCCTGCATGGCTCTTCAAACGTGCCGTTTGTACTGATATTAGGATCGAACTAACTTTACATTGCCATTCAAGATTACGACTCTTATTACGATGTGGGACGATGTTGACTTCCGTCGAATCGATCCAGGAAGCACTACCAAAGTTTAGATGGCAAAAATTTCAGCGAAAAGAAACTAACACGAGTAAAACATTAATGCATTTGAGCTCTTACGGGTCTTTAGTTGAGAAAGAACAAACGGCCTGGGGCTGTTTGCACTGCTTGTTACCGGGAATCGCTAAAATGAGACTGGCGCAAGTATTTATATTGTGGTTGGGACTTTTGTCGAACTATTTTGCAAAATCGGTTCTTTTTTTGTCTTCTTCTTGTCGCTTCGGTATTATTTACATGTGGGGTAGTTAAAGGACGACACTTTCTAATCCTGTTTTCGGAGCATTTTCCGACTTGTACGGATTGGAGAATTTTCTTGTAAACATAAATGATCAATTTTCGTTTGATGGTGTTTACGTAAGGACTAAAGGAAATGTAGCATTATTTGAATACCGGTCTTCTTGATGGTTTTAGAAGGGAGTCTCCGAAGCAATCCGTTGAATTTCCCTTAAGACAAGACGTAATTGCTGACGTCACGGTATTTTCTATCCGTCTAAAGCTGCTCACAATCACGACTCCAATTAAATTACGTACGGATCTAGATATTTGCGAATTTGAAATTCAGCGGAAATTCGGGACTTGAAAATCAATCATATCGGGGGCGTAAAAAGCATATTTGAGTGGAAAGGGCGAATATAAAACATGAAACGTTGAGGCGTTTGTTTATGCAGAATGATTCTTTTCAGTCGGCTTTTTACAAAGATATAAATATGTTTTCTGCCGAGAGATAATCCCGCGTCTAAGTGTCTCATCGATTACGTTTCGATGACGGAAAATATATAAGTTAAGAGACAAAACCCATCCGAGAGTAAAATATAAGTTATGGAATACCCCCGGGAATTGTAACCTTATTTCAGGAACGAATAGCTTTCTTTGCTCGAGTCAAGTGATCTAAACTAATATTTACTCAGTCGGTTCGAGAAAGTTTGATATTATTTAATAGTTTTAACCGTAATTACTTCAGTAAACAGTTTATTAAACTAATTTTAGATAGCGCGCCAAGTTTTATTTCCTTATCGTTTGCGAAGGCTAGTGGATATAGCGAATTCGCTCCAAGCTACGAAACCTAATAAAGGCCACTCAAACTCCATTTCTTACGGTCGCTTCTTCATGATAGAGTCAAATCAAAGAAAATTTACCACAAAAGGCATTAACATGCAAATTAAAACTTTCAGCGCGTTTTCATTCTTTGTTTACGGTTTTAGAAACATGCTATCACAATGTTTGCACCGAAAACGTCGAGATTAATTTCGCTTTGTTTGACGGAATAAATATTTAAGCGTAAAAAATATTTAGATTTATTTCCTCTCGGGAAAATGGTGGATGCGCCGGGCGAGTGTGAATAGTTTCGGACATTTCTATCGCTTTTCAAAAGATTACGTTGGAATGTATAACGATATAACGACGCCGTTTCGATCCCTTGCCGAATTTATGGCTGGTTTCGCAGATATAATGGCTCGGTGAAGCCATTTTAATCCTTTAGTTGCGCACAATGAGACATGTGTCGTCGATATCAATAGAATAGTTCAATGATAACATTCCGTTTGGAAACGGGAGCTCTAATTTCTACCTAGATGGGATTAAATTATTAAAGCCCCTCTTAAATCTGAAGAAATCGTACGCGGGCAAATTTTTAATTTGCCGGGATTAGGTGATCTAAGAGCGGCTTTATGCGGCTCTCGAGAGACAGCGTTTTTGTTTTCAGTTTTCGGTCGTCTCGGTTCGGAATCGATAGAGGTTTTTTGTGTACTGTATTATTAATAGGCGACATGAAATTCTAGCCGAACAGTAAAATAATTGACAAGTTTACAATACAGGGGAGCTTCCGCTTTGTGTTTCTCCGACGAAGGAGTTTAATTACACTTTGATCCTACATAACAGCTGATGTGTATTCATGAATATTAATCTTGTTTTGTTGCTGTTGTCTTGTACTCGAATCAAATGGTCAATATCAAGAATGAAGAGTTTCGTTTTACCAATTGATGGACGTTGAATCGGCGACTAATTAATCTGTTATTATGAAAGCGCCGGTGCAAGGAAATTGAGGCTTTCAATTTATAATACAATTAACGATAATGAGGCATTGTTTGTTATAATTTAAGAGGAAGCCGTGCTAGTCTGTTGTTGCACTCGATTCTCTATCAAAGTCTTTGGTTGTATTACCCAATTTCCCTTTTTGTTCGGGGAATGCAGATATTGTGTTACTCATGATTGAAACATTACCATAAATCTCTCGAGGGAACTATACATTGTCGGTGGGAATTTAATTTACCAAAACGCTTATTTTAAAAAAACTTGATAAATATTCCCGTGGCGTCTTACCGGTAGAGCATCCGTTCTTGCCTGTCGGCTTCCACATAAATTCTGTAGTACATGAATATCATGACCATGCCGGGCACCCAGAAGCTGACGCTCGAAGAAATAACTGAATAGGTTCTGTTGACTGTGAAGGTGCATATGTAAGGATGCTTCCTCCTGAATTGTAGATGTTCCTCGGTCGTGTACCACTCCATAAATATGGGCAAGAAGGACACTAAAGCCGGACTGCACCACACGACGGCCAACATGACCGCAAGCCTTGCATTCGTCATGATCAAGGGATAGTCGAGTGGTTGCACGATGGCGTAATATCTGTCCACACTTATACAACACAAATGTAAAATAGACGCTGTCGAAAAATACACGTCCAGAGAATTCCACACGTCACACATAAAATACCCAAATATCCATCTACCGCCTGTTATCTCCACACTGAAATTAAAACACATCGCCCAAATTGCGACCAGCATATCGGCCAGAGCTAAGCTCACGACGAAATAGTTGGTGATAACGCGCAGCTTCCGATGGCGCATCACTGAAACTATCACTAGGAGGTTGCCGAACAACGCGGCGATTATGATTAGGGCCATCACGGTGGTCTTGACCGTCAGCAGGAAGCAGAGGAGCCAAGAGTTCTTCGGCCATGTCGGCTGGAGAGCGTACGCGTAGTTGTTGGATATGTGGAGCGCCTCGGACGTGTCGTTGGGATTGTCGGTGGAGTTCTTAAGAGAGGCTTGAGTCACCAAGTCCGTTATGACGAGGATCTCGTTCATGGTTGAGAGTTCAAGTGAGGAATTGGCGTGGTTTCGACATCTGAAAAAGTCCGAGCCAAATATAGAATTTTCATAAATATCTAAAACGGTGCCTCATCGATTCAAACTCGGCGATAAATAATCAACTGGCATCAAAAGGCGCTAATTGGGGGACTTACTATGGTAAAAAAGGTTACTGTGTCTCAAAGAGTACTCGAAAATGTTGGCACGTTTTGCTTTGAGTTTTCCGGACGATGGTAGTTTTTGGTCGGCAACGCGCGGCAAACTGTGCTGTTTAGGGTAACTCCGGAGCTTTTCGCGGCTTTGCGGCGAAGCAAGCGACCTCTTATGGAAAATGCGAATTTCCCACTACCCACCTGAGCATCGTTCGGCTATTACCTGTTACATTTGATTTTTTTTCTGAGATATCTTTATCCCGACAGCGAAAAGTACGCATAAAGTGTTGTTTCATTTATGAAAAATGAAAAATAAAAGTTTTCAAAACGAGCGTATGCTGTTTTGATTCAAACAATGTTTCAGTTTAATTATTATTATTAAATTGATCTTAGGACTCTTACGAAATGCAATGTGCTTAAGATGGCACCTTTGTACACTTATAAAATTATAAAATAAAAGAGTTTTATTAAAAATTACGCCATATCGTGGCACGATAACGGCATTAAAAATTAAGTTAATGGTCTAGTCCTGTTCAACTTTTTTGAAACAGCTTTCAACACATGAAGTGTCATCTAGTGGTAATTTCCCTCATAAAGGAAAACTCGCACAGGATTCTTTCCCTGGTGGAATCAAATGTGTGCTGCCTCTAGCGATGAATAAGTCAACTACATTTAGAAATCTAGTAAGTTCAAGAATCCTAATTTGACAAATGCTAAGTAGTTTTGGTTCAAAGCTTGAACATTTTGTTCGGATTGTTTCAGTTTGCTTTAATGAATCGATAAAATTTAGTGATTTGTGTAATTAGGTTTCATCAGTTTTTATTAGTATTATGAAAGTAAACATGATTCAGTGCTTTCAAAGGGTCTCATTAATTATTTTGAAATCATTTAATCTAAATGATATACATGCGTGTGTATAAACAAATAGACGATTTCATCGCTGGTAAAGGATAAAGGGAAAGCAAACAAGTCATAAAACGGCGGATTCAACAAACAATATATTTGCAGTATATTTCTTTTATACATGACATGTAACACGAATGATTAGTTGATGACATTCGACATAAAACTTGTTACAAAATAGGCCTACAAGATTGTCTTTGCCTTTGTATACAATATACATCTAGACAACAAACTAATAAAAATATAAACATACAAAAAACATTGTTTTGTGTAAAAATTGCATTGTAATCGGTTCGTCAACGAAACATCTCTTCAACAAGATAACAAACAACAGTTGAGCTTTTTGGAGCTTTGCCGAAAGCTACTGTTGGGTATGATTTGAAATGCAAAACCGTCTCTCGAGAAATTTTGTTTGTGTATCAATTTAGAACGTTGAAAATTACACGTATGGAAAGAGATGATTTAATTTTTGATGAAGAGACGATGCGGTTTCGATTCCCAACAGTACCCTTTATTTGGCGGCGCATTTCGCTCGGAACTAAATGAGAAATGTTTAAACCAGTAGTTTTTGAGCGAAAACAAATTAAGAAAGGGAAGACCGGGAACATAAAATACGTATAAAAGTGGAACAAAAAACATACATTTATCGTACAATCTTCCTAAATAGGCGTTTTATGTACAAAATTAAAATCACATCTTTATTATCACACATTCGTATAACAAACTATTTACAAACCAATCAAATCAAACTTTCTTTAATTAATATCACAGAAACTAGTGATTTTATCGGTTAGAAACTCTCTTTACGTATTTGTGTCCTTGAGAACGTGACGAAAGCCAAGAAGTCTTCATTTATTGCTTTTGTGTACGACATGACGTCTTTAAATTTTCGTTAAGCGCTTCTATTGCCTGCGTTTTGAACAGTTTAAATCGTTGCTTGTATAACACGCAGAACATTAATTAGTTCTGTCATCGACCCTGTCTGAAAGTAGCTGAAAATTAGTTTTTTTAAACCCGATCAAAAATTTGATAAAAGCGGCGTTAAAGCTTAATAACGGTTTGAGAAGCAGTTTCGTCCGGCTCGTTAGAGTTTCTCGTCTTGGTAAGCCGGCGTCGTATCCTGTGGCTAAAGGAACCTTGCTGGATTTTTCCAACACGTGAAGCAGCACGGCATGGCGCAGATCAGGGTGTCTTTGAAAGCTTCCCGGAAGTCTCTGTTAAAATAGGCGTAAATCAGCGGATTCAGGGCCGAGTTGAAGTAGCCAACCCAGAACAACATGCCGATTAACCAGTCGGGTGTCGGACACAAGTCGTCGCCACAAAGCGTCGTTATCACATACCTGTTGAGCAAAAAAACCTTTGATTAAAAACCACCCACTGTAATCGGTAGTTTCCCGTCTAGTAAATAAACCGCCTAGTCTATTAACACACGAACGGCTCAAGATTAACTGCCGCACTTGGGAAAGGTACATTAGACAAATTGGCTATTCCGTCGAATGCAGAATTAAACAGCACTCCAGAGAAGCTAAGATACAAGAATCTCGTATTTTGAATAAAGACATTGATCAACACCCACGAACGAGCGGGCATAAATTTTACAGTAGTGATTACGAGTGTAACGCTGTTCTGAGGGGTTGTAACCGCCCCTAATCCAGCATATGCAAATTTATACAATTATGCGTTGGAGCTTTCAGTCAGATTTTTCGTTGTAAGAGAAAACAAAATTGACAAGAGTATCAGAAGGGGTATTTCTGGTAAGCTTTATAAAGCTTTCTGTTGCGCTGCGAAAACCACTTTAGGATTCCTACCTTTTCAACTTTGACCCGCAAAATTCTTGCCGGCTTTTCTCCACTATGAAGTTTCCGACCAAGTAATTAACCACGATCTCAGAAAAATTATAAATTCATAAGTGTTTTCGAGTGTTTTGATTTCGTAGGCAGAGTGGTGCTCGAGGAGACACAATACCACTTTTACTATGCTGTAAGTCAATAATAAGAGCTGAGACAGCAATAAAAATATTTTGCGTGCGTGGGCTGGCGTTATTGAAAATGTTCCGTTAAGTAAATTTGCTTTTGCGTTTTGGAACCATCTAGCATGAAATTGTAACTAGAATAGAGTGTTTTTTGCATGGGTATAATTAACGGAAACTAACACCCAGCAGCAAGTTATTAAAACTAGAAACTAGTTTTGTTTACCGGAACTCCAACTGCGGCCATATTTAATGTAAGTGACCCATTAGCAGAGGTTCTGTACATGGCAGAGGGAATATTCATTGAATCGGTAGTTTTCCCAAAAGGAGATTGCATTGCGTGCTTACGAGTGCATACGGCCATAAATTCAAAACAACATCCGTGCAGACATTCGAAGCATAGTTTCTATACAAATTGAACACGGAAACGTTGAAGATTCACACTGAATAGGGTGCTATTCGCGTTTATGTGAATGATTATTTTGCAAATTATATTCGACGTAGGTGGGTCTCAAAAAGATAAAAGTTTAGCAACGGAAGCTAACTTTACTAATCCACCATCTAACAAATCGTGAGCTCTTCGAGGGATTCCTGAAGCGTGCAAATTTGATTTGCGTCCATTTCGCTATTGTCTTTGTGGTTGAGAAGGTGTGTGGAAGCACAAAGACGTGGATCGACTTTCGTCTAATCGTCAAGAGTTTCTTCTACTTTTCCCAAACAAAACAAACTGAAATATCAAAGTGCCTTTTGGTATCGATCTGATACATCATCATAAACTTGTTAATCTGAAGTTCTTCCGACATTTACAAGTATCGTGTTAAACATTGTAGGTGCATACTGATTTGATTACCCAGCGGCGCTCTTGCGATATAATTGTATCGGTTTTATGAGGATATTAATTGCGAAGGTGATCAAATCCTTTCAGAATTCACTTTTAATCCCCTGCAGGATGTAATGGGTTAGTGTAGCTTAAAACAACACCGTTTTTATCTGTTTACAAGGGCTTAATGTAATTAAAAGTCGTCAAAAGCAGTTACGACGTGAATCGGTCAATGAAATAGTCATACCTGATGTTTCTCTGTAATTAAATTAATAATCATCAACTATTCAACGTCAGAGCAATAGAGCAGATTAATTGATTGATACGCCTGGAAATGTGTTAAGAGAAATGTTCGTAGATGACCTTATGTGATCAAAGCCCGGCAATTAGCTTTTGATTGATGGTCGAGACTTATTTAAGAATATTCTCCAAGTTAATACGTTTTTGCGTCCCTTGGGGGTATTGAAGCTCTATTCGAGTCGCTCCTGGGAGGAGAAAAAAGTGCGAGCTTATATCTTTTAAGCTCGAGGGTGTAACAGAACTAAATTTGAAAAAAGCTTTCTTTGTGCGTGCGTGTGCGGTTTTTACAACGCGTCCTCTCAATGTCAGATTTATGTACTTACCATAAGAAAAAAGGAAGCCAACATAACATGAAAGCACCCATTATTATGCCCAAGGTGCGGGCGGCCTTGTGCTCAGCTCTCCAGCTTTTGGACTGCTGGCGAATGGAAGTGCCTGGAAAAGAACAAACGGACATTTGTATGGCGAAATTAATTTGCATCCAGGTAGTTGCTGAGTGAGCATAATTAAGGGGAATTGCAGCGTCGGGTCGGTTGTTGCAAGTTATCGGTTCGTGTTCTAGGTACAGATCACAATGGAATTAAAGGGGTTAATTAACACGAGCAAGCTAGTTAAGACCGACGTTTCGTGTCGGATTTAACACCGCCTTTGATGAACAGAAGGCTCTGAAGGGCCTCGTAAGTTTGAGTTGGCAAAAATTAGACAGGTAGTATCGAGAGGAGTTTGAGCTTCTACTTGAGATGGGATCGATATGCGGGCTAATATGTTAATAATTTAATCATGACGAGGATAGGTTCCTATTGATTTAATCAAGGGCTAATTTAGGAATGTCGCGTTTTATCTCAACATCTTGGCGTTAGACGATCAATTGACATCGGAGCGGATAATGTACAGGGAGGGTCACTGATAAGCCGATAAATCATCCTTAATTAATTTATGTCAAGGGTGGCAAACATTAATTCAAACACAAAAGGATGCTCCGCCAATATTTACCCAGAAGTATTTACATGCTGGTTTAAGAAGAGGAGTGGAGTAGATTTCTGAGGTTGTCCCGAACGCAATTGCTGTTTTGGCGAAACCGCGCACAAAAGGCAGAATTAATATTAAATTAAAAGAACAAGAGGACTCGTTATGTTGGTCGAAATTTTCCCTAATCATAATCAGACGTTGGAAAATGATCTAAATGAAAACGGAAGATTCGGCAATGGACATAATACACCTCGCGGCTCAATTTATGTACAGCGCAATACAATTAGAATAAGCATTGAGAGACGTGAAAGAAAAATTGAATATTCTCTATTTTTGAATTTCACGGAGAAGCTTTCAGAATAGGTGACAGTCTGTCACAAAGAGAAATGGTTTTATAAACGCGGTCGGGTTACTTCCTGGGCGTACATCTCTGAATTTTCTTATTTATACAGATGCGTTATTCGGATTGATGGATAGTGGAGGTTGAAAAATGAAACGTGATTTATGAGGGGGATATTATTCAAAAGACAAATAGGCACCCTCGTCCGATCGCACAATAGCCTTAAATTTTGACCGAGCTGTTGTTTGAGCAAATAAGCCCAGCTTAAAAGCTCAAATCAAGTATCAAATAGCGTCAAAGGATACCACTCAAAGGACGAGGCGCAAGACTGCGATACTATGGTAACAGGAAGGTTAGCTTGCTGCGACACCTTTAATTAATTACGTTCACAATCAGTGAAATCCTAATGAAGCAGGCAATTAATTTTCGTAATGCTAAATGCCAATAATAAGTTTGACTCTAGTCGATTATTCGGTCATTGATTGCTGGCCTCGTTCTCTCTGAGATATATGTATATTCATTTCGAGCGGGCCCGCGGCGTTCGACTTTGCATTTACATTTGTAGATAGGAGGGCTTCCAGTTTTAATTATCGAATCGCTTTATGAATGATTCTGCAATGATTTGCTACTTTGTTCTTTGTATCAGTGCACCTTTGGTAAAAAATTATTCCTAAAAGGTGGAAACAGCGATTTTGTCTCTCATTTTGTTCACCTTTGAGCTTTAATCTGACTAAAAGGCGACAAGACGTTATGCGATGTATAAAAGTGAGCTTTGTTCTACCCAACTTTCGTTTTAATATATTTTGTTATTACAGCGATGTAAAGGAAATTTTATTCGTTTCGCTACTTTTGAGCTTATATTAGCGTAATATTCTTCAACTAGCGAGTCTATGATACTTAAAATTTATCTAATGGAAACATATTACGGCAATATCTCTTGTTTTGGGATCGTTTTATTTGATAGATAACCGACAAAAGCAAACCATGAATCGCCTAAAGTTATCAATTCCATTAAGTCTTCACAGCTTCCGAGATAAAATGTCTGAAGCAATACATTTTCAAGCCCGCATTTCACTTTTTCACGTGTTCGTCTGTAATAATTCAACACGCATTTAAATTGTCTAGTTTCGGATCCATATGTAGCCATAAAGATGCCATTGTTTCGAATTTGAAGCGCCGAAGCATAAATGTCTCGAGTTGTTGGATGAAATTCCCATTTTCAAGCTTGACAAACTTTTCCGAAGACTTGGAAAAATTATTCGTCAAGCACGTACCACCGTGAAAATAATTCCGTTTATTTCTATTTATGTCCGACGTACATTTCGGTTTGATGCTACGGAATCGATACCAAATCGAACGCGATTCTCACATCTTCGATTTTATAATATATTTCAATTTCTGAAGGTTGGACAGAAGGTAAATAATGGCGTTTATTTGTATCCAGGCTTGTGAAACTTGCTATTTGAGTGTCGCATTTTGATTTAAAATCGTTCGAAAGGCTGTTTGTGACAGGGACAAATAAATATGTTTTTAATTTTGCGAGTTTGAGAAATATAGATAGGGAATTCATATTGTTTGTTGTCAGTTTGTAGTTGTATTGTGTCGACTAGGGGCACAAAAGTGGCTCCGGTGGTTGTAATAATGTCGACGTTAATAGTCGTGTTTATTAAAACATCAATCTTGCCAAAGTAAAGCAACCGAAGTGTAGTGAATATCGACGTGAATGGGCGATTCGAGTAATTTATAATACGGTTTTATAAGGGGTTGAGATAACTTTGAAACCGTGGGCGGCCCTATTATAGAATTATTCGCAGAGGACTTGGGATTCAAAGTCAGTTTATTATCTCAGTTCTTGCAAGTCTTGCACTTTCGGAAATAATTATCTCCAAGTGTCAAATTTGATGTGGGAATTCGGTCAGAATCGCTTGGGAATAAAAACGTTGATGGAAGTGTGTGAATATTTACATATAAAACGGATAGAAAGAGGTGTTGAAGGGTGATGGTGTAGACGCTGTTCTAAAACACGCTTTGTAAACGCGAATTTTCGAAGCCCGGGGCACGTACCGACACGCTTTTCCCTCTTTTCGTCTCGATTATCAAATATGACAATGCTCGAATTTATGTTGGGACACGGTTCGATGCGGTAATCGCCGGGCCACTTACGACAACCTGGGAAAAATCGATGTTTGCTACTCTTGTTGGACTCATCTTGGAAAAGGGAGGTGCGAGAGATAATTACCATGGAAAAACCGATGATGAATGGACACTTGTCGGTTTTTTCCGTTTCATTTCCATAATTAAGGCCTGGAGACGGAATTTTTCGTATCTTTGGCTTTTTCAGATAACAGGTGAGAGTGCTCAAGGAGGGTCCCTGTTATTTTAATAATTAATCGGGCGAATTTATGACTTCATTAAGGCGCATGTAAACGAGGCGCGAAAAAATTCCGGCCCGAATTCCTAGAGTGAGATAGCGTCCTGAATATTTAATGGAGCAATTCTCGAAGATGGTCGGTCTTTACTCGGAGTGGAATATAAAATAGGGGACAAAGCTGGCTTTATTGAATAACCGGCGCAACATATCCCCTATATCCGTCCAGCTTGAATTAGTGTGAGTCGGCCAAAGTTTCCCAATCAATTTTTCCCATTCGATTTGTTTTTATCCGGGATTCGGCTGCTTAATCCCGGCTTAACGATTTGCCTAATTGGAGCTCTAATTTTGAATGGAAGAAGTCGGGTTTCGTTAAACAATGAGGAAGGCACTGCATATCGTTTTGTTTGAGAACAACGTCGAATGTAAGTCTCACCGGCACGTGGGAACTTGCTGTTTAGATAATAGACGTTAATAGACGTTCCATTATCCGTAATATTCGGTTCAGCACCGCAGGCATTATAGTCGTTGTGTGCAAATGCCCTGTTAGCGCATAGACACCGAGAACGGAAGTCGTACCGGGGACAAGTCGAGTTATTGCTATCGTTACATCAATCAAACGCACACCTTCAAGGCACCGACGAGAGCCCTATTTAACCGATACACAACGACGGAAAGCCCCGATTATACCGTTAAAGGATCGGCACGAGAAAGAACTCTTGATAAAAATTTCATCAATGTATTACATCGGCACACTTCAAATCTAATTTTATCCATGAGTAAATCCGGCTTTCGCCATATTCTTTCCGGAAACCAGCAGATTTTGCACTCGACTGAGACATCGAAATTAATTATGTTATGATTTTCAATTAGTGGAAGGGGAAATGGGCGGGCTCTTGTGAATGAGAGGGGGGCATTGTCGCCTTTACTACTCCGTTCAAGAAAATTGTAACGCTCTGTCGTCTCGCATTTCAGCAATAAACAGAATTGTTATTGCTGAGCTTTAGGGTTCGGACTCGGAGAGAAAGGAAACGGCGTTTCTTCTCCAAATAATGTATTTCCAACAGTGATTACAAATTAAAGTGGAGCTTTTTCTACTCTAACTTGGGCGATCCGACGTCCGTTCTCTAATACCCGCTCGTGCAATATTGCGGTAGTGGCTCCGAGCCGGAGGGCCATAAGTTGGAGGGTTTTCAGACTGGCTGTCATGTCCCAGTGAGAAAGGCCGGCAAGTATGCCGCAATCTTCAACGCCGATTTGGTAAATTGCGACGCCGTTGCCTTCGTGGAGGCGCCATTTCAGCTGCGTTACCAAATGTTCGAACCGCTGTTTGGTCGGATTGACGATTTTGAGTTTGTATTCGACGTTCCCGAGTTGGGGTTCCGGCGGGAGGCATTCCAGGTTGTTATTGTCTAAGACGAAATCGTCGATGTTGTAGTCAATGTAAGGATTGGGGTTGAACAAACTCAACGACCAGTCCATCTTTTTGAAGTGCTTGACTCGCATCAAAGTTGAAACGTCGACACTTGACATTTATAGTGACATGTCAAAGTGGGACGACGGAATTAATGAGTGAATGTTTTGCGGAAGATTTATAAATAGAGAGACTTGCACTTGTGTATTCTCTTTGTTGGGGTAAAAATCGAAAAGTTGAGGGCACGTTTTAAAGGGGCTTTAAGCAACTTTTCAATATTACTCGAAACCACTCGTCGTACTTAGGAGCTTACGCCACAGTTTACATAATTTCTCGAAGAATTGCAAACAGCAACTTTCATCAAATATTTACAGATTTGTCGACCATCACGAGAGGGAAAGTTCACGTTTGCTCGGCTGGGTTTTGAGTCAATTAACCTCGCTCCTTAATGTGGGAAAATCTGGGCCATATTAAAAAATCGATTGCGCAAATTTGCATCTCGGTGAAAAACTGATTTTCGTTTGATGGAATTTGCTTTTTTCTAACTTAATTTCGCTTTTGGCGGAATATAATTAACATTCTTGCCGGGACGCTGATATCATCCACTTGAAAGTTTCAAACAAATTAATTGCTGCCGGCAAAGAATAAAGAAAAAATCAAGGAATAAGAGGAACGGATTTAATTGGGAGTGCCGTTAAAATCACGCTGATGATGTTCGGAGTTGGCTCAACAAACAGAAACATTTATGATTCTATGGCCGTGCTTAAGCACATAATACAATTTCGCATTCACGTCTGATCCACGAGGTACAATAAAGGAGATGGAGTCGAGGACTGTCGAGCTCTTGTAGCGTCTCGACGCCGTCTAAGGGCCAGAATGGTTAACTCGCCACATCACGCTGGAAAAGATTTATGTTTTATTTATCGATAGCCTCGCAAGTGTTGATAAGTTTGCGTAAAGTATTCATTAGAACTTGTCCGTGCTTTGCCCCGAGGCTTCTGGTGAAAGCTTTTAAAAAAACACAGTCTTGTTTTATTGAATCTTTTTGCATGAGAGCTTTTGCGCTGCAAACGACCAAACCGAAATCTCTTTAGGGCGATCCGAACAAAAGTTCCTTTAATATTTCCTTTTTCTCAAAGGTGCGTTCGGGTCATTTTTATGTTGCTTTCGTGCTGATGGTCTTCTAAATCCTGCAGTTATTTATTGACGTCCTGTCCGAGTTGACTTATGCAGAATTTTAACTGTTGCATTTGCATTATCTTAGTGGCGTGACAGACGCAATGTCAGCACGACAATTATTTTCAAATAAAACTTTTACTAATCAAGCATCATAAAAAGAACTTACAATTACGCTTGCAACAAGTTTGTAAAACGAGCGAGGACATGCAAACCTAAGCCACTTTCTTGTCGTGTTGACTTCTTAAAGTTTCTCTTGTAAACATTCGACTTGTTTGTTTTTCGTACGAGATGAGCTACATTGATCTTCGCCCAAAAATCGCACAACTCTTTCCACCATAATTAAATTGTAACGAGTTCGTGTCGTTTTTTCCCACCTCTAATCCAATTATCTATCAAAGTAACCGAGAAAAGCTAACATGTTACGCTCGGAATTATTTATTAAAGTACGAATTCAATTACCACGCTTGCCCTTTTTTTGGTTATTTTCATAAGGATTTGCCGACGAGGATCTTCTCTGCAAATATTATTCTACACGAAAATCCCCAAAATTCGTGCTCTTTTTTTCCCAACTATTACATGATTGGTCGGGGAGAATTTATTTGGTATTGTTATTGATTTTTATTTGAATTAATACACGAGGCACGTACTCGACGGCCACATATTCCCATTCCGCAGCCTCTCTACCGAAACGTACGACCGTGAAACCTCACGTAAATAAACACAAAAATGCGGTTTTTGTTGCGGACAGCATTAAATTATCGTTTGATAATCCGACTCGCTAGTTATCTAATTATCCACAAAATTTTGCTCAAATAGGTACTCTCCTGATTCGAACACTCAGGCCATCTAAACCGATGAGCTATTTGCAACTCGACACAAGCGTCGTTACTTTGCAGCAAACAGCCAATAAACGTAAAATGGTTACCTATATAACGGGTCGAGACGAATTTCATTACATGATTACTTACGCGACAAAATTAGATTTTAATCTACTTTAACTGCCTGTTATATGTGTTCTTTTTGGTGAGAAAAATCTTTACATAGCGTGTAAATGTATGTAGATAATGCTACTGTAGCCACCAATTCGGAAAGGTCCACCTGATTGAATCTTTGCTTATATCCAGCTTAATAAGCTGAGGCTTGTTGGGCAGATCCGGGCGTCGGTAATTATTCAAATATTGTCCCAATTAAAACGTGAATGTGTATTGTTGTCTTGCTTGAGTAAATTTCCTGTGCGATCGTTTCCGGTCAGAAGAAGCCCGCTGGAAGGGCCCGAGTGGAGCTTTCGGACCTAGCGGGAAAATCAATAGGAATTCTCTCAGTATTAAGCAAGCTCTCTCTGTTTCGCTTGTCCCAACTCTTGTGCCAAATATAGCCTAGAATGGTTTTTGGCGCGAAGTTTTCTCCATGAGCGGGTAAAAATGCGGGCATAAATCAGCCGCTAATTAAATCGGAACGACTTGGAAGTTCTATTTATACGCCGAAATTGCAACAGAAACGTACGAGCGACACGCAACCACATGGAAATTAACATGAAAACATGGCTTGCTTACCTCACGTGACGGCAGCTGAACTTGATCTTCCTTCTGAAATTTTTTTTCATGTTGGGAAACACGCTATATACGGGACCGTTGAACCTCGAACCTGTTCCTTTGTATTCAATCGGTTGCGATAAATGAAATTAAGCCGATGAAATCTGGGAGATAAAGGATTTAGGATCGTGTCCTGAGGGTCTTGACTTTGTAAGTACGAGGTTAAGGAAACGGTTTTTTGAGGCCGTTTCGTGCCGAGTTATTGACGATGATTAAGCCCGGCTCTGAATTGAAGCACTTTAAATCCTGACTCGCTTGAAACGAGTAGATTATCTAGGATCCGGTAGGAGAAAGTAGATGAAATTTTGAAATTTGCGATATGTCTCCGACAAACTCGAATTAGACGCGTTTATCTGAGAAGGTAGCTAATTTCAGGAGCTGCAACTGTCACCCCGATGTTTTGTGCCCAGACGTGACCAAGGACTTAAGGCGATTTATATCAGCTCGCTCTTTTTACATTCTTTTTTATGGCGAAAGCAAATGTAAATTACTTCGGGGATTCTACCCGTTTGGCGAGATTACATATAGCGCTTTCCGTGTAATATCCGATATTGAAAAGTTTTGATAAAAGCTGAACGACGTAGACCAACACGCACGCTAGTCAACTTTGATGCTTTCAGCAGGATTTCCTTCGAATATAATCAATCGTCAAGAGTAGCTGCTGCGGGAACGTATCGATATAATATGGAAAAAATTTTAACACTTTTGCAAAGTTGACGTTTATGCATTTTCACTGACGACAAAAAATCAAACCGCTGATCCATTTTTCCATGTTTGAAAATCACGACAGTGAATTAAATTGCTGGCAACTCGTGTGACATCAATTTAAATTGAAGTTACTTTCTATCAACGATAATCCAACCTGTGAGGTTGTTTTAGGGTCAATTTTAGTTAAATGGGGGGTCGTTTGTGACGCCACAGCATTTCTTTTTCTTATTTTTGAGCATTAAGCTGGAATTTCATCGGCACCGAAGAGCCTTCAGCGCGAGAATGTCCATCGATTAAATTCTTCTATTAAAAATATGTCTAGGCATTGGAATTTTGCAGATATTGATTTATGGCATGCAGTCTTCCAAAGTTGATCAGCCGGTATTAAACGAAATTGGTTTCTTTCAGACGGAAGCACTCCGAGACGGAAAAAGCATCCAGAATAAATTACCCCGTGTCAAGGTTCTGAACTTGTTTTCCCGAATAAGAGGAACTATCGCGCTTTAGCAAAAAATCTTTCAATTCCACATAATAATAAGTAATCCGGTAAAAGTTGAAAGACACGTTCTAGAATTGAATCGATAACGAAAACTCCAACATCCAAATGAAAGTTAATAAAAACATGAAAGCCCAACTAACTACATCAGAAAACTGATCCAAAGCTCTCAATTAAAGCGAATGAAAGCAAGAATTTCTATTCGTCAAAGTCTCGCTTCACTTTAATCGCATAAAAGTTCAAAAGCTGCAATCGTTCTTCGTTAAATTCTAGGGTGAACAGAGCAATATTAAGTTGGAAACGGAGCCGATGCACCCATAAATTTCGCACTTTGTATGTGCAGGAGTTCGAGGAACGCATCGTTTATCGTTAAGGAGCTCCGCAACTGCATCCTCATCCATAGACTTTATTGTATATTTTAAGAGTCACCAGAAAAGTTTCCATTCTCTTTTTCTGACGAGATTTTTGCGAATTGCGAGAATAAATGGGAGAAAGGGAGTCAGGAAGCCCTTTCACGAACCGAGAATTAAAACAAAGAATTTAAAAGTTGACTGAAAGAAACTTGGCTGAAACAGGGAGTTTTGGGTTTGTTCGACTGTGCAGTTACTAATTCACTTCATGCTAACAGCGGATTAAGTCACTCACCGTTCATATTGAGTTCTGTTGCGGCTTTACTGTTGTCTCTGCTGTTCATTGCTGTATTGAATTCGGTTGTGGTCGTTCCGTACGATACTGCTGATCCCGAACTTGTACTTCTCCGACCGTTTATTTGCCCGACTGTGGTCAATTCACCATCGGAAGGATGCAAGAAGTGGTCTCCATATCTGTCTCTGTAGGAAGTTCTGTGTTGGTGGATTGAGTTCAGGATGATATTTGAGGAAGTCCTGGATAAAGCTTTGCGTTGTCGGATCGCTTCTTTGTATATCCTGCAGTACATTGTGACCATCACTATCCCTGGTATCCAGAAACTTATGGAACTGCTGATAAGTGCGTAGTATTGATTGACAACAAATTTACAAACATTGGGATTTGTTTTCCTGAAATCGATATGATCCTCCGTTGTGTACCACCCTAGGAAAATGGGTGTGAAGCTGATCAACGCTGGTAAAGTCCAGACGTTGGCTAGCATGAACGAAACCGTCCGATGGGTCATGGTTATGGGATATTCCAACGGCCGTACGATAGCGTAGTATCTATCCACACTGATACAACACAGATGTAAAATCGAGGCGGTGGAGAAGTACACATCTAGAGAGTTCCACACGTCACACATGAAATACCCGAACAGCCATTTGCCTCCCGTTAGCTCCACGCTAGCGTTGAAAGTCATCGCGCACAGTGCTACCAACATATCGGCCATCGCCAAGCTCACCACGTAATAATTCGTGATCACTCTTAGTTTTCTGTGTCGATGGACGCTTATTATCACCAGAGCGTTGCCCAACACGGCACTCACGATTATCGTTCCAAAAATAAACCCTTTCACGATCAGCAATAGCAACTCCGTCCAGTGCGGATGAGGGTTGCCCACGGTGGCGACGTTTGTATCGTTTGATGTGCCGTTTTGGAGGACACTCGGGAGGTTTGTCGATGTTGCCGTCAATGTTGCTGAGAATGAAGCCATTGCGTTCACTATCATCGTTTCGTCCTTTCAGACACGATCGTTGTCAGACGCTAGATTCTGGCATTCTCCACTCCTGAAACGTACAGAAATAACACAATTTTCGTTTGGAGTAATCAGACTTTTGCCATAATTATGCCTCGTTTCAAACGCTGATGAGGAAAATTCAGCATTAACCATTCGGTGCTCGTAAATTACTTTCAGCTCGCACAATCCGGCCTTTAATGCGAACCAAAAATGAAAAATTCAATTACATGTAGTTGGAAATTAAACCGAGGCGGAGTCGTTTGCGAACTTAACAACATGTCATTTAAGCATTTTCTCTTATCTCTAATCTTTTTCAACGAGTGATCAATGTAACAAAACTCACTTTACAGCAGAATTACGTTTCGCGTCCTGAAACAATATCTTTAATAGAATTTTGTTTGATAATTGAATTAGAGCATAATCTCGCGAAAATCATAAATTAGCCAATCGTATTTAGCAATCTCTATCCCCAGTCTCTCTTAATTGCGGATCATTTTTTCTTTTGTAAACGTTTCGTTAGTCAAAAAGGGTAGATAATTAAAATTATTAAGTTGGTTGATGCAAAATAGTTTAGACTTATTTCGTTCATTTTTTCGACTCTTTTATAGAAATTTCTTAAGTTTCAGCTTCTGACTCAATAATGAACCGTACCATTTAGGATATTGAAAGCAAGTAAATAGATAATAAGAATGAATAAAATAATCCCAGCTATGTACTCGTGAATAGAAAACAAATATTTGGATGCATAACATTTGCTATTTAACATTGGTATTTTCATATCGGCATGTATGTTTATGTTATGTTTTTCTTTCCTGATATTAGTACTTACTCCTTACTTCTTGTTTCTTTTAATTTCCTGGACAATTTAATTCCTTGTCTTTATTGCATATTTATTTTATTTATATTCTTTATTTTTAATCCAACACTTTAAAAAATTGCAAATTTTGACAATAGATATCAGTGTTTAACTATTTCATTTCATTATTTAATAGCGATAAATGGTGGATGCGCCGGGCAAGTTTTAGATTGGTGATGTTACGGTGTCTAAAACAACATAATTTGCTTGTTATTTAGCTGGTTTTCAGCTCGTTTCAAAAAATCCTTTTGAAGCACAAGGAAAATACGAGTACATTAAAATAAAAATTAATTTGCTTTACGGGACTCCAGTTGGGCAACGCAGTTGTCATTAGACGCAATGCAACGCCATTTTCATGGTTTTTTTCGTTTTTTATCCTATTCTTTTTAATTCCAGATAGTTTTACTGACAGAGAAGGATCAATTTGCTGCGGTTTAGAAATAAATGCTCAATTTACGTTATTTATTAACGATTCTCTAATTGTTTTATTTGTTTTGTTTTAGGTGAAGGACGGTGTGCTCTGCAAGTTTCAAGGTTGGGGTGAAGGTAGGTCACCACATTTTTCCTTTTATTTTAAAATTATAAGCCGGATTTGGGAAAAGTTGTTAGGTTGGAGAAAGTTTTTTTATTTATAATTCTGCGACAAATAAGGACCGGGAAAGTATCAGGTTTTCGTTTTGTACCATAGTCATAATTCATGTCCCCGTCGAGTTAAAGCAATGCCGACATGTTTACATTAAGTAGATTACAAACATTTTTAATCGTCCGAAAGAAGTTATTTTTAAATATTATCACCGTGGCAAAACTCGGTCTCGTTACTCCGCTAACTTTTAACAAGGCACAAAAGAGGCCATTAATTATAACATGAAATGATTACGTTCTTAATTAAATAAAATGTAAACCATTGAGTAAGTTTGTCGAGATGGGGTTGTAAAATATTTCAAGTACAAAAAGAAAGTAAATTTATTAGAGCAATTATTGAAGTCTCAATTCCTGGCACTGGCCGAGCTTTTAAGCTCAAACCGCATGAATATTGATGCATTTTGCGATTAATTAGTTGATTGATCGAGGACTGTCCAGCCGGGCTCGAAACTTGGGTCATTTGGTTTAATACCGAAAGTTGATGCAATCCGTTTTGCATGTTTATTTTCGAAGGAGGGTCTCGCGAAGTTTTAATGCGTCCAGAGAGGCCGTAGAATTTTTGCCAAGACAACTTGCTCTAATTAAATTGAGCACCGAGGTCATGAATGTTTCATGAAAAAAAAACTTTGCGGTTACGACTAGTGGGAAACTTTAAATAGATGCCGAGAGCTGTTAAAGTGGGACAAAATGGGCATTGAGAGACGCTCGGAATCGATAGTCGAGTTTCGTGAAATTGCCGCATTGTCCGACTCGAACCAAAACAATTAATTTCCTCCGCATTATGTTGATGAGTACGAATCTAGCAGAGCGCTTATTGTGGTACATCGATGCGAAACTGAGCGGTAAAACCAATTCTTTTTTCCATTAACACAACCAACGAAAAATATTTCACCCTCTGATAGGGGAACAATTTCAATACGTACCCAATTAAGTGCCGTGATCAAAACTGCTGCGTTTATCTCTTCACACACAGCTGGGCGCTTCACGCAGAAACAGCGTCCTTTCGGTAAAATTTTATTTGGCCGCGTAATCTCCAATATCGGTTACGGTAAACATACGGTAAAATCCTCGTTACGTTAAATTGAAAATTTATCGTTCTGCGTTCCGATAACTTATCGCTTTGTTTGAATGCAATCAGGAAAGGAGCAGAGGGAATTTTTCATGAGGTTTGTGACAATGACGCAGGTCGGCACTATTAAATAATGAAACAGGAAAGTCGGGTTATCTTTAGCTTTGGCAGTATTGCCATTTTTCCTGTATCAATCTTTCAGGATCAGGGTGGCGCGTTTTTTCCGACAAAGGCAGGATATCTATTGATTTAGTTTTTATGAAGGTTTATGTCGCAATAACTGTTTCATTAACATTGCTCGACTGGAAAGCTCGCCTACAATACGCATCGGTTTTTTCTCTAGCAATATTTTATCAATCGGGCTGGATATCGATGCGAAAACTTTTGTCCGGACGTGAATTTTAACAAAGGGGTGTTTATTGATCCTCTTTTCACCTCGTGACCGTTTAGCTGAGACAAAGCCGCCGGAGCTGTATTTTTTTGGATGTGTGTGTGGACGTTGTGTACATGTTTTCACGACAATTTTCCTACACGTTTCGTGATGGCTTTTATTCGGGCCGGATAAAGGTTGCATTGTTTCAATCTGGCATTGTGTCGGTAGGCTTACAGTTTATAACACCTAAACCCCGTAACAAAACATTATTTTATCAGTTAATTGGGACGGCAGATCTGTTTTTAGGTCAATCCTGATAAATATCCTCTCGGCGGTTATTTTAAGGAGCTGTTCATCAATGAAATCATCCGAAAGACAGAAATAGACGGTCAATCGATTAGATTTTTTATACCTGCAAGACGTGCGACTAAAATAAAATTGGAGCAACTGTGGCGGGTAATAAACTTGAGGGATTGAGTTAAGGGGGGAAATCCCGGCAAGAAATAAATAAATGGAAAATGTAACAAAGAAAATGAAATAGGTGGGCTTTGTAGAGCAAGCCGGCTCGAGCTTCGTCAGAAAGGATTCCAATTTAATTCAGAAAGTATCCTACTTATTGTTGCACTTATATAAAGGCTAGCGATTTTTTCTTTTCTTAAGTTCGATCTAACCATTAACTCCGGAAACAATTCGCAGGACGCTGTCTTTTCATCGTTTCAGATTTAGTCCCAGAGTGCTCACATTTGACTTGAGAGACGAAAACATTATCGTTTATTAGCGTAAAAGTGGGCTTAGCGTACGTGAAATATTGGACTTTCGATTTGGACGAGAGCCAATAATTTATAAAGTATTAACGCGATACTATCGATTCGTAAAGTTGCAGATTCTCTCTTGACCGGAGAAGTGTCTCTAAATAATGGAAAAGCTTTGTCAGGATGACTTGTTTTGGCACGATTCAATACAAATTTCAATAGATTCGGTACCTGGAATAACACCGGTGGCGGTTAACGCAAATTAGGCATCGATTCGAAATTAATGTTATTCATGTTCAATTCAAATTTGTCAAGTTTTTGACCACAGCAAAAGGGTTATTTTCGGCATACCGTATAATTTTGTTTTACGGAATATTTGAATAATCTGTATGGCAATGTTGGGACTATTGATTTTATTACTCTAAATTAATTAATTTTGTTGATGAATGGTTTCGGAAAACACACAAGCTCTAAACGAAACATGTATCAAATTATTATTATGTGACTATAATGTTATTACAATAAGTCGACGACTAAATTGCCGTAACTTAAAAACATTTTAGCACATCATAATATTTTTCAAACTATACAGAGGGTGTCAATCAGAAATTTTCTTAAGTGCAATCAGTAATACTAATTCCAGCAGGCCAGATCTGTAATTGTTAAAAAATTACAAAATTAATCCACAATTGCATTGTATTTTATTATTTAAAAAATAAAAAGTCAATTTTGATTCAATTAATTATTTAATTTTGAAACGCACGTAAGTATAATTAGTATTTTTTGTTGCTTTTGTATTTATTAGATAGTTCTAGAGATAGATGCATTTTTGATTATATTATATTCCGTGATGTTGTTTTTCCTTATCAGACTTACTCGCTATCGATAAATGTACGTGATACATGTTTCAAATTGCAATTGGAGAATCTACGAACAAGAAATACCATTTACCTCAATATTCGAGTATTGGAATTTTCTAAGCATACACAGAATGATAATTGTAAATTTCGTTAGTCTTTTTGTTTCTCCGAAATTGGTGCTCGCTAAAGTGCATTCGTTTTCAGCTCACATCTCCTGGCATAATATCTAATTCAAAAGACATCAAAGATAAAACAGCACATGTTTTAATTATGGCAATAAAAATTTACGTGCTAAAATCGTAACCGTAACCCATGTTAAATCTTGTGCAAGTATTACTTTAAAAAAGCCGCAAAATAAAAATGCTCAAGTAGTTCTATGACAACTCGTAATTTGTTCTGCATATGTAATATTCTTACTAATCTTATTTTTTGAAGTAAGATTTAACTAAAAAGCCTTAAATATGAATCGACATGTCGTACTACAATTTTATGTAATTAACGGTTTATAATTATTGTGGAAAATGCCCGCCCACCTAATTTTTACATTTATAATGGTGTGTTAAAATCTTCCTAAAATCCGATTAGTGTTTTAAATTTTGTATGGTTTAGTTTATTTTTTAGTTAGTTGTACAAAGCGCACACTAAAAAGCGTAAACTTTGACATTTTGATACACATTGTGTGTGTATTTTCAAGCAATACATATTTAGTTCACATTTTGTATCTTTCAAATGTTTTCTTTTTGTTATTTTACCAACCAATAAAACCTTTGGCATATACTCGTATACATAATTATTTGGATAAAATTTTAAAAACATTTAAAATTAAAATTGACTTTGAATTTTGTAAAACTAATTCATAATATGTTTTCAGAACATGAAGTGTCTTTTATTTATTCACTACTTTCGGTTATTTAGTTTATTTAAGTTTGTATTTAAATTAGAATTCAATTTTTTCTCTTTAGCCCATAATTTGTGTTTTTCCATACGCGGCGGCTAGGACTTGCCAATAAAATTCTATTTTTAGCTTTTCATCAAGCAATAATCAATTGCTTTTAAATTTTAATCCAAACCTATAAAAACAGAAGAGTCTTCAATAGGGATTTTAATTATTTAAAGAGTGCACATAAAGTGCACAGTGCATTAGCAGGTAAAAATTTAATGTAAAATTTGACATGGTACAAATCGATCAGCACGCACGTTTATAATTAAAAAAGTCGTAAAGAACAGGTCATCAACTTAACTCTCACAATTTACGTCCATAAATATCAATACTGCTTTAATTTATTTATAACTGAACGAAGCTAATGAAAATCGATAATTTACTTAAATTCCCGTATCATGAATTTCCTTGTTTATTGTAATCTATTCATTCGCTAAAGTCAACTTGCAAGTCGATTAAATATCACAGAAATTAATTCAATTGTGGCGTTTACAGTAGGTAGGTATATTGATTGTGGTTTGTTTGGTTACATTAACATTGTGTGTGATGCCAATTAAAAATAAAATTCCGTCAATTTCCAGCGTTAATTTTCCCCATCAAAACAAAAATAGAGCTTTTCTTGGTTGTGTGTGGTCAGTTCTATTTTTGCGGTCTGTTCTCAAGGATACGTTTCTGCACCGTTTAATAAAACAAACGTTTTTCGATGATGTAGTAGTGACGTACCTAATGACGCACCCACCTACAACCATCATTGCATAAGTTATGATGATGTCGTGCCGCACGCCTCCCCACAAAAAATTCTTGACCTAAACGCGATTAAAATTTAATATTTTCCCCAACACGCTCGAAATATCGACGGAACGGTTAACAGATTGGAAAGATCGGAACATCTTAGCTCCTTCGAACAGACAAAGACGGAAATGAGGCACGTACGTCTGGTAACGACGTTAACGTCTCTTCGAACGGCCTTTTTTATTTATGTTTGTGACGTATATAATAACATGAAGGCACGTCGCCGTCGAGTAAGAACTCTCCGGTTGGAATAAATGGAGCCTGCGGGATGTTGCGTTCTTATTTATTATTGTTATTCTTCTTGTAAGATTCTTGGTGTACATAGGTTTTTTTCCTCATTGTTTGAGGACTTCCGTCGCGGTTAATTAGGTCCAGTTGGCGGCTTAAAAGCCGAAGCGAGACAGCAAAATCATAATTAACTTCGCTACAATGCTTTAACGAATTTGTATTGTTGTCAAAACAGTCATCTTGGGAGAAGCAGAGGCGTGGCGGACGCTTTACTGCTTCAAGAAATGTTTTAGATGGATGCGAGGAGGCGTCTTTGTTGCATCTGCTACATGCTAGCACAACTTTGTTAAGCAAATCAGGAATGCGCCGTTGTTACTATTTTATGTAAGAAGTGTTTCAGGATAATCAAATATTAAGGTTGTTTTTTGCCAAAGTAATTCCTCCTCGGGGATACAAAGCAACTCAAATTTAACCTCTGCTTACTTTTATTTTGATAAGATTTTTCCGTCTGCGGCGATGCAAAAAAGATATAAAACGTTTTAGGGCATTTTTCCTGAATTAGGCAATTTTTCGGCAATTTGCAAAATGGGTCTTCCTAGATAACGTCTGGTTGTTTTTTACGACTAATTTCGTCCCTGCGGGCGTCCAGGTATATGAGGGAAAATTAATCTGCAAAAACTAAAGTCATAAAAATTTCATTGGCGCGTCGAGATTTTAATCAGAATTTCTCGTCGATTGCACCGGCTTTTGATGTTGCATCACGCATAATGGGAGGCATTCTCAAAGCGCTTCTTAATGAAAAATGACAGAATCCGCTCTTTTTTCCCTGCCGCTTGAAGCTAATTTAATTTTGGGAGGCTTCCGGAATTGGCCTAGTTATCAGCGTTGATTTTGTTGATAAAAGGTTACTTACTCGTGTCAGCGGGGTGCACTCGAGTCAAGGATAAGTTACATAACTCCGACCAACAAGTCTTTCATTGAGTGGTTGAACGGACGGCCGAGGAGCGCGAATCGCCAGACCTTGGCGTCCGTAGACAGACTGGATGGCGTCCCGGCGCTCAACCCCCTAACGTCGAGACGCTTGCGCTATCTACAATACCATGGATTTCCATATCAAAACTCTTAAATTACAGCGGGTCCCAACTTTGCAGATAATACCAAGAGGGAGGAAATGAAAATCAACTCGACTGGTTAATATTAAATGTTAATTATCGTAGTACGAACTAGTAGTTTTATAAGGGGTTATAGGATTCATTAGCCGGCACCTCAGGCTTCGACTGAATACCTCCGAGATTACCATCGGCCCGAAGTTCCAACTGATAAACACATAATATGATTAAGTTATTTTATGCGAAAGTTTGTTTGCCTTTCAAGAATTATTTCGGGCCCTTCTTACACGAGTTTGGCTTTCAGCGTCGCAATTAACCTAAACGGAGGTATTTACGGCAAAAAATACATTACAAGCGCGAACTGCGAGAATTTGCTACTAAGACTTTATTCTTAGTCTTAGTAGTTCGTTAAATACGCTAAATTACAGCGCTCGGTGAATGCGAAACGAACGTCACTATTATACAACTTTTCAACCACTCATGGTGGTCGTCCTTTTTGCCATTATGCGAATTCTTCTTTTTCCGAGGAAAGTAAGGCCGCTTGCTATTAATTTAAACGCAGGCTTTCGTTCCGTAAAGCTTCCATTGTGTGCCTTTGGAATGGCGCTTTTTCAAAGATCAGGTGCTGAAACTGACCCATTATCCTCCTCGACCGAACGTTTCTTCTTATCCCTGAACAAATATAAATTTCGTTCCAGAAACGTAAATAAACATAAGGAGATGACACTCCATTTGTATCAGCTCAAGCTAATTACGCCAAAGCAAGACAGATGTTCCCTTTCGGATTATGAATAATAATTCAGAGTGAATCGGAAAATTGTATCTGCTTGCGACCTAAAAATAACAAAGGGACGAAAATCAATTCGGAATTTATGTTAATGTGAATGGGATTTGTACGTTGATTGATTTATTCAACGATTAATTATTTATCAATAAATGGTGGAGGGATTTTATAACGAGAAAGATTTACTAAAGGTTGCGTTTTTTATTTTAAATTTATTTACATTTGTGTGTACGCATTTTGTGTTTTCTTCTCGATTATCTGCTAAATAGTTTGTTTTTGGACCAATTATTAACAAGACAAAAGGTAATTTTTGTTATTGTTGTTTTTATTTTTTAATCTGACAACAACCGGTTATTGGATTTTTATTTGTGTTTGGGTTTAACTGGCGATTGTCGATTTTCACAACCTGGAGTTTTCCCAAAGCCCATCACACGTTATTATTGTATTTTTCATGATGTCCTTCGTTTCGTATTTATGTAATACGCCCATAAATTTACATTTGCGGAGTCGATGAATTTCGGGAGCGAAGAACAACGGAAATCGCTTGGAAAGTAGAGAGAACACGTTGTTTCCGTCGCGTCGTTAGCGTTTAGTTTTTCATTTTCTAATTTGTTGCAAACAGACGGATATTGTATTTTATTTTTATATTGGATATTGTCGGGGTTTGTGACCTGGCGTTTTCCAGAACCACCTCCGCTCTGCACGTTATTATTGTATTTTTCCTTGGTTGTGTTGCTGTTTTTGTATTTTTATTATTTTCAACCTAGCGTTTTTCCATTTTTAATTTCCCGATTTCCTTTCATGTCATTTCGCTTGAAAAATCGACTGTTGCGAAATCACTTCCATCCGAATTGGCTTCGTTCATTTCGCCCCTCGTTTCAATTAATTTCCAAATAGAATTTCTAATTTGACATTCCTTAACCCTCCAAAAGAAGTTCCCAATACAAACTTTACAATAACACACAACACATTCAACACATAAAAATCACCGATATAAAAGTTCAAAGGTGAAGATTTTCTTTCACAGATCAATTTTCCGGCAAAGGCTCTATTATTGTGGGTGTCGGTTTCACGCCGAAATCTAATGAAATTGTAATGACTCGACACCGATCACGAACGGCAACTTTTTGTCGAATTTCTAAACCGGCGGCTTAATTAAAAATCTCTCAAGCATTTTCGTTCAGGTGAATAATTGGCGTGTCACTGACAAGAAAAGTCGCTCCTATTGACCTGTCACGGCCGTTCTCAGTGTTCAAACGAACAACAGGATTTGTAAATAAATTGATTTCCTCCATTGTTTATCGCTCGGAGTGTCATTATTAGGCCCGCTGAAGGCCGCGTTTGCTTCATATTGATCAGTTTTTTTCTCTGACGTAACCTTCGAACTAGTGATCTTAACCGGAGCCGACCTACACCTACTTCATGCATCTTGCACCGGTTAAAACTCATCGATCATCAAGGTCCGGTCTTGTTAGCCTAGTAAAATTGGTGGATGCGCCGGGTCAGGAGAACACGCAACAATTTTATTTTTCGTTGACCAAATAGCGAATGATTTTACCTAAACCTAAACAAGGGGTGTATTTATGGGCGTCATTATTCTTCTTGTGATTTTTTAATTTAATAATTTATTTCCTGCTTTATGGGGCTTCGGAATTTTCATAACTCATCAATTACTTCTTCAAGTCAGTAAGTCTACTCGTAGGTACATAAATTATTGTACTCTTAACAGTCCGTTAAGGAAAAAACAATGTTAGCACTCTCACACATTAACTTTTATCACTTTTGAATATCCCACAACTGATTAAAATCGAATTTCCACCGTTTTTCTTGCATTAATAATTTTAAATTTTGTCACCAGAATAAAAGAGTTTGCGGTCAATGAAAAAATGTAATCAGCTTGTTTGCTCTCACTCGCTATCGCTCGTTCATGCTTTAACCAGTATTGTTTATTAGTCGCCTTCATTAACAAGTTATCAAATTAGCTTTAATGCTTAATATCATGCTTAATGCTAAGTGGTACAAAATAAAAACTTTTGGACCTGTAAAATTATGGTGAGACAAAGGTGGCATGGAACGCCACCTGTCGGGGTCATTTCATCGGACTGCGCTGCACTGACGAGCCCCCAAAGGGCGAAACCGGTCTGCAGCTGTCCGATGAAATGATGTTGGCTTCTTTTATACACCTGTAAAATTACTTTTGTAAAATTAGTACATCACAGTAGTGTGATTTATATCAGAAGCACTTTAATTAATAGCTGTGTTTAGTTATGCTTTTATCTAGAATTGCAGAATATTAATTAAAGTGAATCCCTTTGACGTGAATGTCAAAATTTCTTTACAAAAGGATTATTTGCAGATGAGTTTCTGCGAAATATCAAAAAACAAAAATTCGGGTCTGTTGTTTTGTAACAACATTCAGTGCTTCCTCAAGAAATGAGTTCGTGTGTTTGAAATTTAAACGTATAAAATTTGCTTCTAATTACCCATTCATTGCCGACGTTTGGTTTCGCCTCGCTGAAATGAGGTTTATAGTTGAACGCGGTTTAAACGTCAACTGAGAAATCACCCTCGAGTCGGCTGAAATCACAATCGGCAATCTGTTATAATCGACATCCATACATCAATCATAGAATCTGGCGTTTAAACACGCATGGCGATTCCCCGAGGTCTTTTTCGTTCAAACCTCGTTCTGATGCAGCAGTAATTCAAGATCAACGTCTGGTGCCGTTTCGGCGTTCATTTCGAGGACGTTTAAGTAAGCTCACAGCCGGAGGCAGATTCTGCTTGATTTATTCGAGTCGAGAAGAACGTTTACCATCAGTCAGCGTCGACGCTGACGAGAAAACGTCAGTTTTTGATCGAAATTTCGTTAAGTCTATTGTTATAGTCGCATCAGACACCATCGTTTATAATTACATAAACACAAAACAAACTTTGAGCAACTTGAATCCCACATGAGTTTAGAAACGTATACAACCGCAAGAAACTACACGAGGAAACTGGTCGAGAAAATTTTGACAAAGGAACATGATATAATTAGCTCAAACATTAATTTTCCATGGAGAGTCGTATCTGTCGCCTCTCGTCCTTTGACGAAGGATAAAGGAATTCGACCCGAAATCAAAGACCGGCTTTGTTTGCTTTCGGATCCAGTAAAAAATTTATTAATTCCGGAAGATGTAATTATTGGCTCTCGAGGGAAATTGAAGTAATTTTGAAAGTAACCTTGAGATGGTGTTTTACAAGTGTAAACACTCTCCTACGAATTCCAATTGAAAAACAATTCGCGTGCGTTTTTGCGTGAGCGTCCTCGGATTTGTTTTGTTAACGCAACTGATTAAATCGAATTGGCGGCGAACTTTAATACAAACTCGCTTATGGTGACAAGACCCGGTCTTTTTGATTTAAAATAATGGATTTTTTCGTTTATAGCTTCAGTTATTAATTTGCCGATCAAATAAATTCAAACAAATTGAATTTAACCGATGTGATTACTAATGAGCTTATAAATTGTAGGTCAAATGCTGAAATTTTCCGATTACAGAAGTTGCAAAATATGATCGCTCTCGTTTACAAATCGAGCAGTGTGCACCATTACGAGATTGCGGGTTCTTAGCTTTGAATTTTACGACTATAGTTGAACAAATTTAACGATATATACACATAAAAGACGCTTTAAAACTTAATCCGTTGCGCTGCCATTGCAATTGCGTTAAGTAAAATAAGGACGGGGAGGTAATAACGCCGGTGAGGGATTAAAACCAGGCAACGTTCGCTTTATTCATAATAATCATAAAAATTACGGTTTATAGCAGCACTGAAAATACAGGAAGTGAAATAAAGGAAAGATATACATTTTCAAAGAGCCATATTTTTGTTATAGCACCGGCAATTATTCTGCACTTTGTGGCCAGCACCTCCGACAAAATAGACAAATGGACAATACAATCTTTTTATTTCAAAAGTACAAAAGTACTCGTATAATTATTGTATCTGCGCTAAAAATCTTTCAGTCTTCAAAAACAATGTCATCTACAGTCCGTTTTTTCTTTGTTGAAATTAAGTTATTAATCCTAAATTTGTAATTAAGGAACTAAATTTTCTACAGATACAGATACAGAATAAAAACGAACGTTCGAATGATCTCTTTCGTTGATGTTCAAACAATTCGTTTTTTATATTTAGTAAAAACAGAATAGGAAATATACCTTGATCAAAGTGACATCGAAGTTTTTGCTCTTGTCATAAACCAGAAAGGGTAGAAAGAAACAATTTGAAAATTGCCATTGCTTTTGGTCATTAAAATAAAAAGATTCTCAACGGCTAGCTTTGTATATCTCGGCACATTCAATCTAAAAAGTGGTTTGAAAATACACAAAGAATCCCCTTGAATCTTTAAATAATTACATGCGAAAGTCACTGTACCTGATTACAACAAATACTTTAATTAATTATGATTCTATTGGAGAACATATTGTTACGGTAGTGGAAAAAGATAGTAAAACATAGTGGGTTGGAATGACAATAGAAAATGTTTATAACAAATGATTTTGAGTGATAAGTTGTATTCTGCGTCTGTTTTAAAAGAAATAGTTTGTTGTAATTGGGAAAGCTCTTTAAATCTACGAACTTAAGGCGAGAAATCGTCACATTGGTGTCAGAAGTGGGATTTAAAGAAGCTTTGTGAAATAATTTTATGCCTGTGGGACCTTCTGGGATATTGACAAGAAGCCAGACAAAAATCATGAACGAGCAATTTCGTACACTATTCGAGGAAATTAAGAAACAAAAAGAGGAACAGAAAATGATACTAGAAGAACTTGAAAAACGACGATTAGAGGAGAAGGAAGAACTTGAAAAACGACGATTAGAGGAGAAGGAGGAACTTGAAAAACGACGAGAAGAAGAAAAGAAAGAGCAAAAGAAAGTTTTAGAAGAACTTGAAAAACGACGATTAGAGGAGAAGGAGGAACTTGAAAAACGACGAGAAGAAGAAAAGAAAGAGCAAAAGAAAGTTTTAGAAGAACTTGAAAAACGACGATTAGAGGAGAAGGAGGAACTTGAAAAACGACGAGAAGAAGAAAAGGAAGAGCAAAAGAAAGTTTTAGAAGAACTTGAAAAACATCGGCTGGAAGAGCGAGAAAGAATTTTCGAGAAGATTGATGACCTCCATACCCTTAAGAGAGACGTCGACGGAAAGGTAGAAGAGGTAATGAAGAATGTTCTAGAAATTAGAGAAGAAATCAAAGAAGATGTAAAGGAAGTTAAAGAAGAACTAGAAAGGAAAGTCAACGAACTGGAAAAGAGTGTGAAGAAACTAGGGGCAGCGCAAAGTGTGGGGATTGATGTTGCAGTACAACGGGTAAAACCACCAACTTTTGACGGCCAAATTTCGTGGTCAATGTATAAAAGACAATTTGAGGCAGCGGCAGAAGTAAATGGCTGGAATGATGGGGAGAAAGCTACAGCTCTTGTGTTAGCATTGCGAGGACCAGCTCTTCAAATGCTTCAAAATATATCCGAACGTGACCAAAAGAGCTATCACGCCGTGACTGATGCTTTGGAATTGCGGTATGGAGACCGGCACATTAATGTGGCATATCAATCCTTGCTTAAGTCAAAGCAACAGAAAAGCGGTGAAACGTTGCAAGAATATGCCGCAGAAATAGAAAGAATGGTCAATTTGGCTTTTCCAAGCGCACCTGCGGAAATCCGTAACCAAATTGGAACGAGTGCTTTCATTGATGGACTGCGTGACGTCGACTTGCAACACTGTTTGAGACTTAAAAGATATGAGACTTGCGCTGATGCCCTGATACACGGATTGGAGTATAACGCGGCCAACAATCTGTCTCACCGAACAACGCAGCGAGTCCGAGGAGTATCTGTTGAAGAGGCTCCAGCAGAAAACAAAAATCTCCTCTAATCGTCGTTTTTCAAGTTCTTCTAAAACTTTCTTTTGCTCTTTCTTTTCTTCTTCTCGTCGTTTTTCAAGTTCCTCCTTCTCCTCTAATCGTCGTTTTTCAAGTTCTTCTAAAACTTTCTTTTGCTCTTTCTTTTCTTCCTCTCGTCGTTTTTCAAGTTCCTCCTTCTCCTCTAATCGTCGTTTTTTAAGTTCTTCCTTCTCCTCTAATCGTCGTTTTTCAAGTTCTTCTAGTATCATTTTCTGTTCCTCTTTTTGTTTCTTAATTTCCTCGAATAGTGTACGAAATTGCTCGTCCATGATTTTTGTCTAGCTTCTTGTCAATATCCCAGAAGGTTCCACAGGCATAAAATTATTTCACAAAGCTTCTTTAAATCCCACTTCTGACACCAATGTGACGATTTCTCGCCTTAAGTTCGTAGATTTAAAGAGCTTTCCCAATTACAACAAACTATTTCTTTTAAAACAGACACAAAATACAACTTATCACTCAAAATCATTTGTTATAAACATTTTCTATTGTCATTCCAACCCACTATGTTTTACTATCTTTTTCCACTACCGTAACAATATTTTTGTGAATAAATACACACTAGATTTAGAATAAAATGCAAATTGCGTAATTGTGTAAAAACTGTATATAAAATAATACGAAATGAGAGTTGTTTGTGTTTTTTAATTAATTATTGATCACTTTATTGGTTATTTGTGCCACAGCCTCGCTGAAAAACCGCAAAGTGTTATAAAAAAGGCCGCTAAATTCATCGTCGGTGTGAAATTAAAACAGAGATGAGTTTATTAACGTTATAAATTAATAATGAGGACGAGGTTGCAACTGCTTGGAGTTGGCGTCCTAATTTTCATTTTATAAGAGTTTATTCGGTCATAATTAGGTCGCCGTCAGACAGAGACATAGAGCTAAAAATAAATGGAATTAGGAAAATGCTCCTAAATAGGTTGAAAAGACCCTGGGGAGTAGAAAGGAGCGACTCGTCAAAATTTAACTTAACAAAAATTTATTTGCCGGCTTTTGATGATTAATCGAATTGGGTATTTTTCTTCGAGCTTCCGTCTGAAGTGCCTTATGCAAATAGTTTCGGCTTGTTTATAGCCAGTTCCAAAAGGTTAGTTCGTGCGGTTTTGCAAACTCAATAAAATAATTCGGCGTGGGTGAATGCGGTTCATCGATTCGCCTATCTTTATGATTTTGGGTTTCGGGAGGTATGTTAAGTAAAGTTTACTTTTTGGAAAGGAGCGGGGATCAAGTCATGCCGGGTTCTAGGTCAACACGTCGTTCTAGAGCAACGGTGCGGATTTAGGAAGTTTAGAAATGGGGTGGATAAACTTGACTTAGTTTTCGGATTCATTTAGCGGAAAGATATTATTAATAGGAAAATGGCGGATGCGCCGGGTTAGGAAGTATAAATTCTTGTTTAGGTTGCGAAACGCTGACAGAGTACTTGTAAATTTCTATTTGGTGACAATTTTATTGTCTTGATCCGCTTTTAAAATGCAAACTTGGGCACTTTGGAGGAAATAGTGGCGGATTCTGGAGGTGGAATAAGTGTCACATGCGACACGATACAAAAGGAGGAGAATTTATAAAGTTGACTTTTCTGTCATGGCGGCAACGAGTCGGCTGTAATTGAATTTTAAGAAAGTCAAGTTAGTTTTATAGACGTCAAAGTACGGTCTGAGGTCAGGTGAAATGTTAAGTTGTCAGGCTTTCGGAATTTCTATCAGAAAACAAGAATGAGAGTCATGCACACGCTAGACGCTTCAAATTAATTTGGGAATAGTTCAGCACGAGGCAATAACAGTTTTTTGCGCATTTTTCGCTATTTGCTTTCGGCTTGAACGAGCAATGATTTTTTTCGGGGGAATCGACCCAACTTTCCTCAGACTATATTAGTTCGCACAACAAATCATTCCCGAGGAGCAATTTCGTGAAGGTTCTTCCAGTATCTCGTTAGAAAAGTTTCACAGTGGTAAATGAGTTCTCTGATAACATCGATTCAGTCTTATTAAGACGCTTTTTCGGAGCCGAGCACTTCTTGAAACTTACAGTAAAATTTCGGAGAAAAATCGGAATTAATTAGCTCAATATCGCAAGAAAACAGTCGGTAATTGAGAAGTCATCTCGGCACTTCCGATTTTTCAGTTTGAAAAATTGCTCCACTTTAATATCCCGCCGAGATATATTAAGTTTGTGGCGAATAACGTTTAAAATGAGTTTCGCAGCGGAAAAACGAGTTTCCAAACTTGGAGTGTGTTGGCGAAACGACCAAAAAAAAACTAATTGGTAAAATGTAAATTTTTGACGGTACGTTTGCTCTCCGAACTTAAACTTAAAAGAACAAAGATAATTTGATTTTAAATTGCCCCACGTTACACTTTCCTTTTTAATTTGTTACTTGGCGTCTTTGATAACTCTATCGTTCCGGATGAAAACAACGGCGTTAACAACTAATTGGCAAGAAAAAGAAAACGATAATTAAGTGTTATCGGCGTTGATTGAATATTAATTGCTTGCGACCTGTTATTGACGCCTTTGAGTGGGCAAGGGCCCCTTATATTTATACACTCTGACGGTGAATCGTCTGCACGACGTCAGTAAACAGAAAAACTTGCAGCGGATTTGTCGAACGTAAACAACTTGTTTATTCAGCGGATTACTATTTTAACGTCTGCAGAAAATTATTTTTAGGCGTTAATTGCAATAACTTAGCATTCGTGGGCTTTGCCTTAAGGCGAATTTACAACTGGAGAAGTTTGTTTTGTCGCTTTGCTTCCTGCTGCAAAACAAATACGAAAGAATGACTTTGTGTAAATAAACTCTGTTGTATTTGCTGATTTTAGGAAGTATATCGTTTATTGTTTGCCGGACAGATGCTAAAAATGTTTCCAGCGAAACTTTTATTTCGGTTTTTTAAAAAGTGCTTGTATTGATGAGTCCGACAATTTTTTCGTATTTGACAATCACTGCGAGAACATTTTTCATTTTGTGGATTTATAGTTGCGCATTTGAGTTCTGATTTTAGGAGGACATACAATAATACTTTTCAGTCGCCTTGCGCTTCTAGAATTTCAACTCTATTTCAAACTCTATTGTTAAAAAAGTTGCAAAAGTTGTTGTTATATTACGCTCTAAACTGAATTGCGAAACTTTGTAAGTGGAGACAAGTGATTAAAATGGTGGATGCGCCGGGTTTTAAACCGAAAAAATGTTTAAACGAGATGAGTTATGATAGTTTTTTATTTGAGACGAACAAATGTTGGACGACAAAACTGTCAGGCGGTCTTTGTATTTACACGAAAATATTTTTTTGTCGTCGATACGGCCAAGTTTTCCGTCCAGCTGTCACTTTTTCAGCCAGGAAGGCGCCGTTAGTTGTGGAAACTTTGCTAATCCCGGATTCCTCTCCATTTCAATATTAAAAAAACATTTCGTTTATGACTAAATTAAGGTTTTTTTATCATTTATTTTGGTGGACGCGGTCGTGTGCTCTTCCATCAGTTAAGTACAAAGTTTGAAACGTTAGTTGGGGAAGTGACGTTCGTGTTGCGGTAGATGCAATAAACAACCAAGACGTTCACTGACATTTTGACACGGCTTATACTCTTATCGATTGTTCTGTGAAGGAAATTCCTGTTTGTAACCCCGATTAGAATATCCCGGAGCATCGCAACTTTGATAAATAAATAGTAGTTTAAAGTGGGTCGACTGTGATGGAACAAAATGCAAATCAAGGACCGGAGCTGGAGCATATTGATTGAATCCAGTTGCAGGCTGCACTAGGTCAACAACTGACGCGCCACCAAGTCACAATGTGGCGGTTCGCTCCTTTGGTAACTAACACCACCCCAGATGACCTTGTTCAGCAACACTTCATTTTAATTTTGCTTTTTGTGCTTGTAATTCTACTCTTATTTTTGTTCGTTGTTCATTTACATTTTCAACAAATGATTTAGATATAAAAAGCACCTTGCTACCGTGCATTAAACTCTACACCAGGCGAGTGAATTAGCAAAAAACAACACTTTTTATTGAAAGGGCAGTGTAAAACTCAAGCACCTAATTACGCGAAAATCAGAGAACAAGGACTTGCGGCATCTATATGTTTACCTATAAAACAGAAGTTTGGCGAAATCAATACATTGAGAGCTACTTTACCGGCCGTTAATAACATATTTTTTTATAAAATTGGTATAATTTTATCCAATTTAATTTTTTTTGTAAAGTTTATTAAAAATAAATAGGTATTTTAAATTACAATATCGTTGGGTTTTATTTTTATGTATTTTGATCAAGAATAAATAGCCTTTTTATGCGCTTCTAACGCCGAATCGATGAAAATAGCGAATTGCCGAACTTTACCCTCTTTCAGGAAGTAAATACGTTTTCTTCGTCGTTGAGGTGACGAACTTTTTTCATTTGCGGTTATAAAATTTAAGAGGGGTTCTTTGGTGTTTGCAGCTTTTAAAACATTTTACCGTTTAATCGAAACGATATTTTGATTCCTACAAGCATTTTGAATGTGTTCAATAATGGAATTTTCTAATAAGATATAATGTGTTTAGTAGCAAGCAAAATTAATTAAATTTATTACGAAGGCACTTGGATGTAGATAGAACCTAGAAGGTTTAAAGTAAATTAAATACTTTATATTGATTGCGAAAGTTTGCAACAAAAGTATACAGTGCGAAATTAATTAACTTCACTTCACGCTCTTAATGAAAAAGTGTTTGCATGAAGTATTTCGTTGTCTAACAAATTGTTTGTTTGCAAAAAATTTCGTGTTAATTAATATTGCTTGTATTAACGCTTATGTGATGATATCTTGAATTGGACGAAGCGCCGTAAATAATATTTCTCCTGAATAGGAACAGCGGGATATTTATAAAGTGAGCTGAGTGTTTACCTACAATGTACATAAACCTGTATAGAAATTGCGTTTGTATCGGTTTAGCTTTTGTATTTCGATATAAAATGGAAGGTAGCGAGAATATGAAACTGCTGCTTTTGTCATACCATTTTATGAATATCACACGTTTTTTTAAAAAACAAGTTACAAACAAAATAATTTGCAGGAGAAATGACTGAAGTCGAAAATAATAATTAAAAAGTTTGTCCTTAATTAAAATTTCTATCAGCGAATTTTTCCAAACTTCAGTGTGTAATTTATTAACAAAATAAATGCCCTCCTTTGTGTTTTTTTTCCTTGAATGGAAACACGCAATATCCGTTTTATGGATGCATAAATCACAATACAGAGAAAATTTTCTTGTCCATAATGTTTTATTATCATTATGTCCGCGCCCCTTATCGTTAAATCCTGCGTTTGCAATGTTCTAAAACAGGACCTTGTTACGACCCCTTTCAGTTTAGACAAAACGAGCGCAAGAATCCTGAAATGATCTTTTCAGCGATCTGCAGGACAGCATCAGCACGTTAGAGCCACCTGGCGGCTGGCTAGGCAACCTCGCTGCTTTGAAATCTGGTTGAGAGAGGTCTCTTAAGTGCAATTTGGCCCTAGAAATTGCTACTTGCAAATATCGGAATCGTAAAGCGTGATTAATAAGCTTTAATGGTTTTGAAAGCTTTCAATCTACT
Source organism: Tribolium freemani (assembly GCA_939628115.1). NCBI lineage: Eukaryota > Metazoa > Arthropoda > Insecta > Coleoptera > Tenebrionidae > Tribolium > Tribolium freemani. Next base: position 18,830,908 of record OW626791.1, on the reverse strand, counting down.
TTACAATTAGCCGTGTTTATTTTCTTCGAGTGGGAGTTTTTTTTTGTGAAAACACCTGGGAGCTCGTTTCAAATATGATGGAGTAATTGCCGCCTCGACCTTGCATTGTTTTTCTTTTAATATCCGTCGGTAATCGTTGATTTACGTGAGTGTAAACCGGGGATAAAAACGGTGATAAAATCCCCGGACTCACGGTATTAATAGAACTGAGAAATGTGTTGCGAGAGTTTTGGTGGACACGCGACGGCCTTGCATGGCATAACCTTGCAATTAAGGGAATATTTTGCAGGAAAGGGCGGTTTTTTCATCTGGCCTTGGAATGATAGCCGAGGAATTTATTATGTAAATGGCGAAAGGGTGCCATAATCGTGTTAAAAATTAATTACGCGTGCCGATTGCGTTCCGACCGTTGCGGTCGGCTTGTTTTAAAGGAATTTAATTTATGGACGCTGTTTTTGGACAATGAGCTCTCAAAATGAGTTTATCGTATTAGTGCACGGATTTTTCACTAATGGAAATTGCTAGCGTGCTAAACATAACTGTTATTGTTGTTCAAATTTGTTGTTGAACAACCGCAACGACACGAATGGTTAAGTTTGATTGTTTTATAACACTAATTTAAACTTTCTGTTTACAATCTATCGTTTATTCTCCACTTTATTTTCCAGTCCGTTATACTTAAACTAACCAGGCAGCAGACCGAACCAAAGCGAGCTCCGATACTTTTTGTCCCAAAACACAAATAAATAACCGCAACTTCGATCTAATTTAATCATGAACTTGTTGATGGCAGAAATCGTCGCCGAGACGTCTGCTCCCCTGTTTCTAATTAAATCTAGGAATATCAGCACCACCTGCGTGTTTTAACTGCTAGATATTTCCAAATTGTACGCCTCCGTGTGATGAAATATCCTGTGTTACATCAGGACAATTCAATTTAAACCCGTCGAGTAAAAACGTATTAATCCGAAACTATTTCCATTGAGTTTGACAAAGTTATTTCGTTAATAGGATGCGAGCGGGATTTTTGAAAACTTTGATAATGGAGTCGTTACAAAGTTAAATCATGAAAGCCCTGCCACATCTAAACTGGATGAAATAATAAAACGGCTGTAGACTTTTTCGTATTTTTTATTAGCGTCGATTTAGCGAAATTTCATATCGCGAGCTGCGTTTTACAATTTTTGTTTTATTGTTTTTGGCGAAAAAACGTCGTGAAGTGCAAACATTATTAAACCAGAACGCTGTGTGAAAAAGAACGTCGTTCGAGAGCGTTGAAGAATATTAGCAATCAACAATTTTTTGTGTAGAATCGGGATCCATCCCAACAAATTAAATTTTCATCTGATATCAATCATTCCGGGGAATACTAATACAGCGTTTTGAATGACACACATAAAGTCTTGAGGGCTGGGAAAAATATTTGCCCCGTTTCTAATCAGCGGTGGTCTCGCTCCTGTGATCAATATCGAAAGAGAGCAGCAAATATTTGACTTTAGAATCAGGACGTTTCGACGAGATATCACACACAGGAGGGGGGCGGAAGCAAAATAACGGAGGGCAGTAAGTTATAATTAACGAATTGCCGCGTCTGCACCTCAATAATTTACCGAGGTCTGTGTTCCTAATTCCGGAATTGGTTTTAAATCGGCTTTAATTACTCGAGAAGAATTCCGGCTCCTTCCAAGCGTCTTAGGGGATTTTGCCTCAAGGTTTCACAAAATCGCTCGAATTTATTGTCGCAAATAATAACTTCCTTCAGTAATTAATTTTTCAAAATAATGTCCTCTGACACCCCCTCGGTCTGATTATATTCGAACTCACGACTCCGGTGTAATTTAACGTCTTATCAAAACTGCGCCGTGTAATGAGGGTTCAGTTTACGCCCATAAATCATAAACTAGGTCTAGTGCCTTTTGTAAATAACTTATGCAATTTGTTACACATTTAAGACCGCGTTCCCCGGGCGAAGAGTCATTAAAATGAGCGATCACCATGGAGAACCACCACTCATGTTAACTTTGTTGCTAAACTAATGCGATTTACGACCTTAATTAGCGAATTTAAATCGAAATTAATCACAGATAACAATAAAATTTAATTTAACTTGAACAATTTCGAGAACGTGCCTGAAAAACAAGAACGAAGAGGATGATACTGCCCTGAGATAAAATCGGATTCCGGCCCGAAACATAATTTCATGCAAGAAGTGACAACTCTAAATCCTGCGGATTGCGCCGCGAGACACATTGTCCTAAAACATTTTTTAATTTTAATTGTAATAGTGTGTTTGCATAAAGAGCGATTCCATCACAGACCCTCTCATATTTATATTTATTTTTAATTTGGCCTGTATTCAAATGTGGATTTAACGCAAATCTCTGAACACCGCTGTTATTTTCCTGCAAACACGCACACAACTCGCCATTTATTAACAAAAAACAACGATTCGTGCATTTTGAACCAGAAACTCGCCACACCACGGAACAAAAACCTTGAAAAGCGTACAAATTGTACGGTTGTTGTTTGCAACACTTCGAGCCTCGGGCATTTTAAGGAGCGGAGAAAAGAAGAACACAGATGAGTGGTCTTAATTTTTTTAAGTAGCGAAAATTGTTGCCCATTTTTATGGCTTTATGTAAACAGATATCGCTGCTCTAAGAAGGTGGCATTTGGTCGCTAATTGCTTTTGTGCGATGATGTCCGTGTGCCCGTTACATCCCATTTCTCGTTTAAGCCGACAGGATCAAGCCAGGATCGTAATTGTACGGTGTCACTCATCCTGTTGAAATTCGAGAGGGACCTCAATGCCGATATTGTACTGTCAGCATTTAAGATTGCAGGAATGAGAGATTCGAGAAAATAATGCTTTTATTGTCCAACAACAGAAATACTGACTACAGGGATAATTTCGTGTTGGAACAATGGGATTAATTTTGAGGAATTTCTTGTTGTTCTAATGAAACAATGACCTAATAATGCTGTACATTTTAATTATCACGTTGGGAACAACAAACGACAAATATATGCGAGTCACACCTTCTCAATCCTTATCAAATAAAATCACAGACAAAACCTATAAATAATTTAAAAAGTAGAAGAGCTTAAATGTGAAAAAAATGTTTTATTTAACTGCTCAACGATTCAATTTGTTATGATTCAAATAATGTTTCAGTTTATTTGGAAACTAGTGTGGCATAGATAATTCATCGCCGCAATTTTCTTGCTCTAGTATTTAAATGTATTCATTAAATTTTGTAGTAAACCTAATATCTGGAAAATATTATTAATGAAGCTGTATAGACAAACTACGTATTGAATGACCACATTGTTATACTTTAATGGCTATTGATTGAATAACTTTTCTTATCTTTAAACAATAACTACCAAAATTGATTGTTTTAGTTACGTTTTTAGCGAAATGACGCCATTAAAATGTTTGTACATTATAGTATATTATGATACGAGTTTTATAAGACGCATTTCGTCGCACGCACGGAATTGGGGCACGACGAGCGCAGCGAGGAGTGCCATAATGGAGTAAGTGCGACAAAATGCCTTATAAACGAGATATCATACACTATTTTTTCTACTTTGCACCTTTTTTAACAAAAAAAATCAATTTCGAAATTTAGGGAATTTTGTGGCAGTTGACATAATTTGCGTGGGTCATGAAATTAAATTAATAATGTGATAATAATAATCATTAGTTTATTCGTAAAATATATTCTGAAAGTGTCCAAGACGTTTTGCAATGTATCTGCCCCTCAACGAATACGGGCTTTTGTGGCAAATACGCGGAATTTGAAAATTGGCCTAAGGAGAATGGGATCTCAAATTACTTACTTGCACTGGCTATTGAAGTCATGTTTGTACACTACTCGAAAGGTGTTCGAAGGGACTACGTATCAGGGATGGTACAAAAGCCTCTAAAGGTTCGAATTTGATTCATTTGATTAAATTATCACTTGAAACAAGTGCCGATTGACTGACACTTCTCTCAGATAATTGTCAAAAAAACTAGGTTGCCATCATTTTCCAACTAAATTACCATAGTTTTTAGTGTAATTATTATAGCACTCCATTGGATATTACGAAACCCAAATGGCGTATCGTAATGACCTTAGTACAAAACAAACGTAGAAATAGTTATTTATGATATAAGTGTTAAAAGTGCAATTTTATGTTGCGAGTGGGGCAGTTTGCGGAACGAGCACAGCGAGTGGAGCAACCCCACGAGCAAAATAAAATCACTTTTAACACGTATATCATACAAAAAATTTTCTACAAACACCAATATTGATCACATTTTAAAAATTGAAGAAGCTGCCAGTAGAGCAACATTAAATCTGTTGCCGACTAAATCGAAGCAACAATACGAATTAGCGTTTAAGCGTTTTCAAAATTGGTGCGCCCAGAAGAATGTTGTTGGAAAATACAACGAAAGTGTTTTATTAGCGTACTTTGAAGAACTTTTGCCCCAAAATTATCTTGTTGACAAAGGCTGTCATTTCACTTTTAACATTAGTGTTAAAAGTAGACCACGTGATTTACTTTTAACACGCTACTATTTAATATTATATTTTTAAAGGCAGTATGCCGTGCAAAAAATTCAATTTTTAGTAGCGTTTGTAGAAAAAAGTTAATTATGAAATTCAAATGCAAGATGCCGTTTCGTGGCCTTTGTGTGTTTGGCAAACTTCCATTAATAACGTATTTGTCAAATCAACACTAAAAAGCTTTGAAAACGCCAAAACACACAAAAAAAGAAAAACAACGAATGCATAACAAGGAAGAGCTTAGCCTTGAAACACTTTCACCGCGAAGCAATTGACGAAAAAGCTCTAAATTGTTAACCGAACACTGCAGAAAGCAGAATACGAAATTGGTAAAAACACTGCAAAAGTAATTTTTATCTGTTGGCATTTTTGAGCATTTGGACAATTATGCGTTGGTAATACGACAGGGGAATGTTGCGAGTGTGTCTTTGAGTTGTCTGTACTGCCGGAAACGAGCCCCTGGCGTACATATATGGGGAATAATCGATGAAATTGTCCAAGAATATGGCTTTTCCAATTTCCCTTTGAGGGCTTCCCCGGATCATGCTGCGAAGTAATTGCACGGTGTCATCCATCTGAAAATCGAGATGGGACCGTGTCAATATTATATTGTCGACGTTCCAAGATTGAAAAGGATAAAGGTTGGGTTCGCATACGAGAGAGTGTCAATTTACGTTGCGTTTAAACGTCACGGCGAGGAATTTGAAAACGTAACTTATTTTTCGCCCAAGTGGAACAACACGTCTGATCCGTTTTTTCGGGGTGTCGTTTTCGTCCGAGGTTAAATACGTTTCATCCCGTATATAATCCGGAGATTATTTGGGCCAGAGCCAAGTTCGGTTGGCTGTTTCCACCCCCGACGATAATCCCTATAAGTATAATTTTGGAGTAAACGTCGCTCATTTTTGCAGGCGTTTGTGGCGGAGAAGGGCGTGCTAACAATTAGAGAAATGACGAGAAACAAGAGAAATTTGCTCGTTTATCATAATTATAATTTACATTCCTGCTAAATGTAACCAGAATTGGTTTGATGGCGTCTGGCTGTAATAAATTACAGTTAAAAAGGACCGCCAGTATCACTTTTTAAGCGGCTAAATGGCCGCACTCATTGAGCTAGTTAAGACCAAACGTTTTAATAATAACTCCAACTGAATTAATTATCGAAAATTTAATAACGTCGCAACATGTGGAGCTTACCTGGGAACTAACTTTGTTAAAAATGGAAAGCCAGAAAGCTGGAATCTCATTTCGGTATTTTCATGAAAAGTAAAGTCTGCATCGTTACACCGAAACAGACTTTTCACTCTTCGTGCTCTTCCAACGAGTAATGCTCAAGTCGGGGCTTATTTATTGAGATTTTCTTCGTAAAACAAACTTTACTTACCTGTTTTTATTGATCACTGAGAAGAGACTCGACTTGCTTATAGTTTATGCGATCATATGGATGAAAATACAAGATTTGTACTTCAACTTTCCACGTTTTATTGTTCCAAGACGAGCTGTTCTTGAACAATGTCTCAATTTCTTACTACCACTGAAAACATTAAAGTCTCCTTGAATAACTACAGATACACAACTTATGCATGTAACTGGAGGTTGAAACTTTCGTATCAGGCAAAGTTTTTAGTACTAATTTTGCATTTAGATGGTAGATTAAAGTTTTTTCTGTTAGTTATACATCGTGGGTCGTACCTGTTTTTCAAACTTAGTTCGACTTAGATCAGGATTAATGCATACATCCCGGGCTAAACTTAGTTACGAAACTATAATCTCGATTTTAACTGATTCGAACTCGGCTTAACCGAATCCGCACACTCTTCTACGAAACCATGACGCTATATTCGTTGTTGCGACACTAATTTGACCACATGAAACTAAACTCGTGAAGTTGTAACTCGAAGAAGTTGTAACTAATGAAGCTGCCATAACTAGTCGTCGGTTTTCAACATTTTTCGATAATTTACTGCCATATTAAAAGTTGGCAAGTTCTTTGATGTACGAATAATTTACGTAGGAGGGAACGGGTTGCAATAAAAACACACAGACGGAAAATATTAATGTTATTTATTGAATTCTGTCCTGTTTGTCAAAAGCAAATTGTCAGTTTTATGTCGGAAGCGTTTTTACAAATGTACAAACTAAACTTAAATAGTCAATAAACAATAAATATTTCATTAAGTAAATGAGACTATGTACAAAATTTTTTTAAATGAAGTTTTTGGATGCAAGCACTCAATCAACTAATAGTTTAAGTGGACATTTTTTAAAATTTTTTTGTACATGGAACATTTATCTTTGAGACATCGATTCTTTTAACAAGTCGATAGTTTTATTTGAACACTGATAATGTAGGGGAAGACGATACAGAAAAATATTATTAATATGTGCGTTTCAGCCGATTTGTCAATGAAGTTTTTTTTTGAAAAATATTTTATTCTTCGATGTTGACCTTCCTGTAGGTTCATTACTAAGTTTTATTGCTTCTCGTAACAATTTACGATTGGTCGATCTTCGCTAATATTAATTCTCTTCTAGTTACTTAATTGCACATTTTTTAAATTCTAAAATATGATTGTATCTCGCTACAAATTTCTGATAGTATTGAAAATCTTCACAAATACACAAATTTTATTACACATCGAAAAAACATTTACTTCTATTTTTATACGAATATGAATTAAGTCTAACTGTAGAAAAATTGTTTCTTCAATTGGAGTATTCGCAAAAAATGGTTTGCAGTCTTAAATTAAGTCTTCAATTCGGTAAAAATATCCTTTACAAAAGAACTCGTACAATTACACATTCATCTTTTTAAGATCGTAGAGACTAAAAATAAATACAAAAGAACTAATTTTTGGCATTATTTACAAGGATTAGTAGCTACTCTAACTAAGAAGTATCACACACTCTATCACGTTTCTCTCATTCGAAAAGTAAAACCAAAACCAACTAATGCAGCACCAATGATATTTCCCAAACTAGCAGCAGACTAGAAACTTGTGGTCGTGAGTCTGCTGCTAGTTAGGTCTACTCAGAGACTCGACCCAAACTCCGAACTCCTCCTCCTATCAATATGTTTTAAGTAAGTTTCCGAATAGATGCTTCTAGTTCTATCATCATACCTTATCGACGGTCTTCTGATATCGAACTTGTCTAAATCAGATGGCGGACGGCGGCACAAACTACAAAAAACGCACTGCAATGTGTTCTTGAACGCTTCCCTGAAGTCCTTGTTGAAATAGGCGTAAATCAAGGGATTCAACGTCGAATTGAAATACCCGATCCAGAACAGGATCCCCACGACCATATCGGGGCATTCGCACGTGGTGCACAACGAGATCGAGACGTACCACAGGAAAAAGGGCAACCAGCACAACGTAAACGTCCCCATGATAATACTCAAAGTCCTCGCGGCTTTGTGCTCGCGTTTCATTTTATTGAGGTTCCGCTCCTTAGTCGGAGTGTGATGAAAATCCTGGTTGATTTCGTGAAGTGTCAGAGTTTTGGAAGAACCACCAGAATTCGACAACATATCACCATTGGTGTTGTTCTGGTGGAGAAGCAAGGCCGCCCCCTGTCTGTTATACATGTCTTTTTCCTGCTTGTTCGCCTCGCGGAAGATCGCCAGGTACATGTAGATCATGATCGTGCACGGGATCCAAAACGAGATACTGCTACTGATGATCGCGTACAACTTGTTGACTTTGAACTCGCACGAGTCCGGATGATCGAACCGATCTTTGAGGTGCTCCTGCGTCGCGTACCAGCCCATGAAGATGGGCAGGAAACTCAGAAACGCGGGCATCACCCACGTCGCCAGGAGCATCAAAGCCACGATGTTCTTGGTCATGCTGAGCGCGTATTTGAGCGGCTTGACGATGGCGATGTAACGATCTACACTGATACAGCACAGGTGGAGGATCGAAACCGTCGAAAAGTAAACGTCTAAAGAGTTCCACACGTCGCACATAAAGTACCCGAACAGCCACGTGTCGAAGATCTGCACGCTAAAGTTAAACGTCATGGCGAACATTGCCACCAACATGTCGGCGAAGGCTAACGAGATAACGTAGTAGTTGGTGATGATGCGGAGTTTGCGATGTCGCATCACCGACACGATGACGAGGAGGTTGCCGAAGATCGATACGACAATGATCGAACCCATGATGGTGGCTTTCAGGAACACGATGAGGTAATGGGTCCATTCTTGGTCGGGGGTTTTGGTGATTTGCGTCGTCGATGTTCTGAGGTATGTTAAGTTGTCCATCGCCGGTTTTTACGCTGGCTGCTTGTCGAAGAAATTCAAGAGATTCATGGCGGATGCGATCTGGAACAAACCAACAATGAGCACCAAGAAACAAGGTTTCATATTTATAAATTGTAGTAGGTATATCAACTGTCCTGAAATCTTTGATACCAATACCACATACGAGTATCAAGCGTTTTGAGTACAGTGTTAGAAAAAAAAACAAATAACTCAGTACGAACTGACTAAAAGGTCAGCGGTGCAATGCTCGCAAACAAGCGACAAGGGTTGACGAAAGATTTGACAAGTTTAGATTTTTTCCTTCAGACTCATCTCAAATCTGTAGTCTTTAAAACACCGCCAGTAAACTTTGATTACTTAGACGAACAAATTATCACTGAAAGCAGCAAAATGTAGGACAAGAGCTTGCAGAGCGCTTTGGATATTGCATGGAGAGAAATAATGATCATTTCACCTCCTGTAGATCGCTTTTTTGGGTTCTAATTCTAATTAAAAAATAAACTTTAAAATTTGATTTGTGCATTTCATACATTAGTATAGGCACTTAGTGAAAGAGTGCATGTAACTTTATAAAAAATAATCAAAACTCGAAAAAACAGACATAGACAAATTTCTAGTGAAAAGACCTTTCACTTGAGGTACTACCACAAGTGGGCTCATGCCATTTAAAATTTTTAGGGTGTTGCTTGTATTTTAAAGAGGGTAGGTGCTACGATTTTTGAAAGAACCCCCAAAAGTGTCCCTTGTCTCTGACTTAAAATTTCTATTTTATTTTCTGAGATATCTAAAGTGGCTCGTTTTAAAAAATCACCTTATGTAATTTAACCAATCGATACTAGCGCGAAACTGAAATTGTTTCGTGTGTGGGCAACCCGCCGTATGCGTGTCAGGTATGTGGGAGGAGGTTTCAAAACTCGACTAAAACAAATCAAAAAATCCATTATAGCACAACAATAGATATAAGATGCTCGAACCCAAAGCCTAAACTTTCATAATTAGCAAAGTTTGTCTGGGGGCGGGCAAAGGGGACACCAGGCCGTCTACTGTCAGTTTGTTGGAGGAAAACACGATTAATTTATGTATTTTTTATTGTACGATAGAAGAGCAACAGATGGTGTCTCGTAGCCAGAGGGAGGTTATTACGTAATTTGACCCGCGAAAGCACAATACATCCAATAAATGGAAGAACAACACGAGTCGGTTTATTAATATTCACAACAAGATATAGCCGAGGAAATATTAAATTCCGGCGACAAATGGGCGACAATTACGTTGCGAGGCTTTTTCAACCCAAAATTTGGGTAATTGGAGCACGAATGATGGACGCTTGATATAATAGGGTCAGGTATGCGACTGTGATTAGCGCATCTGTCCGTGTCGGTTGGATTTATTAATAACTGTCTTAAATCATAGAGGATTTACACCGAGATTCAGGAACTTTGTTCCGTTTTTGCATGCATTTGTCATTTGCTTGAAAATTTTGTTTTAAAAGTAGCCGCTCTAAAATTACGCTGGATACGATCCAAATATTCAAAAGTGGCAAATTTCGTCACAGATATAATTTTTATAGCTTTTGTTCTAGCATATTGGAGGTCAGGATGCGGTGAAAATTAATATCCGTCTAGGCAAGCAGTGCGATACACCTGAAATCCCAGCATCCCCAGTGTTCCGTCTTAATTAAAAATCCGCCTTCTGTCTCTCGTTGCATTAACTAATTACGAAATTAATCTAATCCAGCGTCTAATTAGACGAATTTTTTAATTAAAGAAAGAGAAGAGGCTGGCGATATCGCCGACTTAAGCCGCAACGATTCCAATGCAGCATTGCAATTAATAAAGTTTAATTGGCTTTCTCTGGATCCAATCGCAATTTATAATAAGAGCGGATCGGGCGTAAAGTTTTACCTAGAAGAGAGACTCGCATGATATCTACTAGCGGCCCCATGCAAATAGAGCTCGGGTTAACCTGAATTAGCGCAGTGCGGCAGTTTGCACTTGCATAATAACCTTGTGTACACAATTTAGGGCGAAAAGTGGTCGGACGAATACGATATTAATATTCCGAGTCGTGTGTCACAAAGGGGGCTTCCCTTCAATAATAATTGAGCGAAATAAATCTTATTCAGTTTGAAGAGCGAATGCATTCCATTAATGATTGTGTGCGTGTATGAATAGTGGAGGCGCCCATCTCGAGAGACGTTGACGATTATAACAAGAACTTCACTATTCACAAAATTCACTCTTCGCTGCCTGAATATAAGGGGGTTAATTTGGTGAAATGTTTGTGGAAATTAAGACGGATGGTGGGGCTTAAATTGTACCAATTAGCGATTAAGCCACCCTCGAGATTACTTTCGTTAGTGCAACCTTTGGCGATTAGAAGCAATCATCGGACGATTGTCTTCGGCTTCGAGATTAATAGAGTCGAAGCTCAGAATTAACAATAACAACGTTTCAGTTTTTTGTCGACGCATTGGTCATTTTGAAATTCTTTCTGGACGGGAGTTTTCCGGTTAGGAAAACACAAATGAAAATGCGGTCCTTCCGGCAATGGAAACTTCTCGTGCGTTAAATACCGCAATGCGCGGGAATCCTCGAAAGGACGTATTTTTGACGACAGTATCTCCCTCCTCGGAGCGTCAACCGGAAACCAATTATTCTCCGTTCGTTCTCGTACGTGCTCGCATATTTCATGTAATATTTTGTCGCCGCGGAATAACATTGTTATTTTTGTTCAATGACGAAGGCAACGAAGCAAAAACACACCTGTTTTGGCATATCCCCAACGAGAGAGGAACTGTAATTGTTCTCTGGTTACGTAACGTTCGAAAAGACACAACCCACCGATCGAAGTGTCTACGATCCGGTGTCGGACGTCAAATATTTACCAGTTTCCGACAATGACATTGATGCGCTTTATTCGCTCATAAAATATACACACCGGGAAAAATGGAGCAGTCGGATGTTGCTAAGAATAGGAGCGTTCGACGGACGCTGTGGAAGGTCTCGGTCGTTAACAGGAGCGGAAATACATCTACCACATCTACCTACACTAATATAGCCGGTCAAACAGAAGTTGAATAGAGTCATTACCGGATGAATTACGAGTAAACCTCGTTTCGAGTGTCAATACGGCCGTTAAGCTGCCGTCCAAAGTCTGAACCAATTCAATGCAAAGTTTGACTAAATTAGATGGCCTGATTAAAGTTTTCGCTTAGGAAAACTCGCAATTAAAGGTTTTTCTTTTGGTAATGAGGTCGTGGAGTTTTTCCGTTTTGCAGCTCCCAATGGCAGCTCCTGGGTTCACAACCGGGTGAAGAGCTAACACAAAATTCACAATCTAAGATTGAAAGAAAAAGAATATTTTTTGGCACTATTTTTGAATAATTATGTTTAACGTATCTTTTAATATTCAGTTATTTTATTAATATGTATTACTCTACCATGTCCAGAGATGGCGAATTTAAACCTGTTAGGAGTTTAAACTAGTTTAATTACTCCACATAGGCAAATCTGCGTTAAATTAGCATGGAAACTGAAACTGAATTGTGATGTGTCTAGGAGGGAATTAATCCAATTTTGGGCATTCAATAATTCCGGCCTAAAGAAAGCATAGAGCATTTAAACAAGTTTCCCGTTGGAAGCAAATCGAATTAGCTGAAATTCATTAGGTTAAGCCACCGGAATCGGAGAAAGTTTATTTAGAAGCAAACATGTTTACATTAAGGACCTTCAAAATCCAGCCAAGATATTTGGATCGTCTGTTTCAAAAATAGCCGGAATCGTAGGTGATCCTCGTGACGCAATTACGAGTGATCCGTCAATCCAGTGCGGCATTATTCATGAAAATCGTTCGAGAAGTGGAAATTCCTCGGTTAAAAGTTCGTGCGGCGAGCACATAAAGGAAACAATATTTTTAAAAGCGCATTATTTCGGCTATGATACCGGCGGCAATAAATCTAGCGGCTTGGTCCTGTTAGATCCTCGCCGGATTCCTAAAGCTCCGGGTAGGTGGGCGGCGTTGCGGCCATTAGGGAACCGCCGGCTCCAGGATTTCCAGTTCTGGATTCGACCGTGAAGCATTACCAATCTGTCTCTCGCCTCTCGTGCCCGCTTAATGTCTAATTCAAATACGAATCGCGGAGAACAAGAGAAAAAGTCCGTCGGGAACTTGCAAAGCGCAACGCGAGCTGAGTTCGAAACGGCACTGCAATGCGATTCCAGAACGGATTATTTTGTAATGCGATGGCTAAAGGAGCTGCAGCGCTTTGGGTTCTGAAACGATGAAATGCTTTTCCTCGATTAGCACGTCTCTCGCTTCGGGATACAGGAAAAATTCGAACTGAATTATGTAAACTAAACACCAAAGCCGTAAAATAGTCGAGGCTACTTCGGAGTTGGGTTGTTCTCATGAATGGAAGAGTTGCTCGGAAAAGTTTCACCTGGCGGGTTTAAAATAAATTATTCCACTATTTGAAAACAAGTCAAATAAAATATAAAACAACCAAAAATTATGCCCGCTGAGAGAATCTGAAATTTTGTCACAAATCCCTATTTTTTATGATTAAATAAAAAAGCACTCTGAAGACTGTGCAAGTCTTTGGCTTTCGTACTGTCCCAGATGCCCAGCATGTGGATGCGCAGAACAACTCTATTATACCCTTGAAAGAAATATGCTCAAGGAAATGGACATTGAGCGACGTGAAACTTGAGTTGGGAGCTCGGCAATTTCGCAATTTATTTTTTCCCTTACGCATCGCACTTTCTGTTATGATTTTTATACTTTCTGGGGAATGCAAGTCTTATTTGAGAAAGACAGTAGTCACAGAGATTTAAAATTAGATATTTCTTTTCTTAAAACCACTAAAAGACTTGGTAAGAATACATTTTAAATTATTCAATCTCACTTCATATGATAATCACGGGGCGAATAAATCTAGTGAAATCCAGTTGCAGTCCTTCCGTTGCACTTCTTAAAAATAAAGGAACTCGTAACTGCCAGATTTTTGCTATTGCAAAACTTCTTTGAGATTTAACTATCGCTGCACATTTTGACTGATCATAGAGCTTATTTTTTTGTTTCTTTCTATGTAAGCAGAATTAATTCCACAGAAATTTTTGTGCATAAAACAAAGATTTGCTAGCATTTCAGTTGATTTAGTATTTATTTCGAAAACTGCCCAAATCTCTCCCGCTGTTAAAGCGCTCCTTAGCAAATATTTAGACAAGAGGAAAACCTGTTTTATTAGATTTCCTCAAATATTGTGGGAGCAAATCGTCGATACAGCCTGAAAATTACCTTCACAAATCCCCCTATAAGTTCTAAATTATCAGACAATTTGTCGTAGCCAAATCTAAGCTTTTCAAGTCACGCAAGAAAATTTCTTCTGATTGCTTTTACCGTAGGTTTAACTGATATTAAGACATTTAGATATTATCCTGGTTTATTGCTATCATTTGTGTGGAGACTAATTTCAAGCAATCTAATGACTTGAGCAAGTTAATAATCCTTATAAAGCTCATTTCATCCACTCACTGTGCAGACGGAACAAGAATGATTTGACAGTTTTCAAAAATAAATTCGTAAAATTGCCAAAATTCAGAGAGCAAGTCATTGTTCCGTTTTTAGCATGTGTTACATCATTAGTTCCTTGAGAACCGTACAATATTTCTTAAAAATAATTAAGATGATGTTGAAGCTTCTAAAGCCGGCTTAAATTTTAATCGAGTCGATGTAGCTTCTTTGTAAATGAACTGTTAGAGACGTTTTTGCGTACATAAGTTCTATCACTATCTCCACATTACGGTGTCCTACTTCTAGCAACAAAAGCTTGTTTACTGCATTCGAATTATTGCCATATTCTGCAAGTTTAGTACCTGCGGGCCTTCGGAGGTTAAACGTACGTATTTCTGATTTTGCAGGTTCCGAAATAATTTCCCTGCCATAAGGCACTGAGAATAATCTCAGTGCGTAAGTATTGTTTACTTTTAATTACATTTTATTCTACTAGCGTAATTATCATTCGGGGCAATTAACAACGCTATTAATGCTTTTGCCATAGTTGGTTTCTACACGTGTTGGTTTATTCGTTGTTGAGAGCACACTGCCCGTTAAGGACAATAATGATATAGATGCGTTTTGATTACAAGCGTCCTTAATTCGTTTTTCTGCAGAACTCGCCCGTTTTCCGCCTTCACCTGCCCCGAAAACTCGATTACACAACGTCTCACGATAATAGAATTAAATGTGTGCGTGTTTTACATATTTGCGTTAAGTTTCTCGAAATTCGACAGCAGACAAAAGCCCTATTTAAATATTTAACTAAACAACTC
This sequence comes from Tribolium freemani, assembly GCA_939628115.1. Taxonomy (NCBI): domain Eukaryota; kingdom Metazoa; phylum Arthropoda; class Insecta; order Coleoptera; family Tenebrionidae; genus Tribolium; species Tribolium freemani. The sequence continues at coordinate 18,815,750 of OW626791.1, read as the reverse complement.
AAATTTCAATTTGCGTAAAGCCACAGCGGCGTAAACTCGTTTCACCCCCCTTCCCTAGACGCAATATCAGATTATTTCTAATTTTAAGTAAAATTCGACACTTATTCATCTCCGCCCCGATTTAATCAAGACGTCTTAATGAAGGCGAGTCGACGCAAAAAAAGAAGAAAAAATAATTAACAGAGGCACGCCTTGATGAACGAAATTGGGTTATGTTTGCAATTTTATCAACAACTTGGAACCGACTCCTGCCAAACCGATCTATTTTTAATAAGTCCCGAGATGACGCCAAACAATCAAAAAGCGTTCGGGTTGGAAAATTCACAACTGATAAAATAGAACGGAAAAAACTTGGAAAGTTCTTTCCTCAAGTCATCCCATTGTCCCTCCTTCCGAACTTGTCCTATTTTTATGAAAATCGAGAATTCGTGGGCTCCTGACAAAACTGCAGCGCCTTCATTAAAATCCACACAAAGCACTGAGTAATTAAGCCGGGAGTTGATCCAAAAAAGAGGCAAAAAGGATCGGCTATGTAAGTTTACTAAACATCAATTTGTAATCAATACGCGCAAATGCAGCCAGGAATAGACAAAACGTGTTCTCGGCTAAATGCAACGATTATGAGAAATGTCGTGATGAATTGGAGAACCTTGAATGTTAACGCTATCACATTACTCATGTCATTATATAACATTAATGCGATGTAAAATGGACAGTGGAGGCGGAATTAGGACTAAAGAGCGGTTCTAGGCGATTTCTTGACGCGGAACGTTAAACGGCGGTTAAGATTCAACCAAAACACCAGTCACAAGTTTTATTATTTTTCCTAACATTTAACATAGTTATTAATAAATTCATTAAATTTTTAAATGATTCCATTATTATTTTCCACCTACACGATTTTCTAGCAGAGCGTAATGAAAATTTAACAGTTCTTTACGAACTATGAACCTTTAATCATTTGCGATTTTGCAGTTTGCTTTCATAAATGGAGCTAATGAAACCCTAGAAGTACAAAAACAATCTGAACATGAACGCAAAGGTTGAGTGTTATTGCCACAAAAATTCAAAAGCCAAAGAGTTTGCAAGAAATCGCTTCGAATTAAATGTCAAAAGTTTATATTTATTCTGTTACAACTTAATTACGGTTGTAAGTATGCTCAAATAAGTACTAATGACCGGATCTAAGTTGTTTTTATTGCTCTGCGTTTATGAATCGGAATCTAACAAACGCAGAATAAACTGTTACTTACAATTACAAAAACGAATCCATTATGAATAACCGACTATTTTTAATGCCAATTAATTAATTTATAAAATATCGGGTAATCAACCTATGCCCACCTGTTCCAAAGCTTTTCTCTCACTCAAATAAAACAAGGAAAATTTCGATTTTATAATTTAATAAAATCAGCCAACATTGTGGATTTTTCATCATCTCTTTTCTTTTTTTTTTCCCTGGAGGCAATTAATCATGGGTATTTTTCACTTTTTAATAGTCAAATTTACGGTGCAATTTGGTGATATTTGTAGCTTTGTGATGTTTATTGTGTGTGGGAAGTGCACAACCATCGTGACAGGGGTACAAATAGGCGAAAATGGCCGTGCTCTCTGAAAAAAATCACTAAATCAAGCGTCGCTAAAACGTGAAAAATGTTTATACAAAAACGTCTGAAAAATCCAACACGCCCTCATTTCAAAGGTCGTCCCTTAACATTTAACAAGATTCATCACGTCCCTCCCACTGTAAGTGGATGCAATAATTTTCATGGCACGACATGCACAACAAATGACTTCATAAATTCTTGCGATTCATTATTAAATAGACGGAAGAGATAGCGAGGTAACGCATTGCCGTCATAATAAAAAGTGACGTTTTTCGCGGCTTCAATTATTCACGAAGAGATTCGATAATTTTGCGAAATCCTAACTGGACAATATTTGGTTGATTAACGATTCGAATCGTTGATCAGGTATTTATCACTTATCCAATTATTTTTGCGAGGGGAAGCAAGTATAAAATTTATCGGTGCCTGGACTCCCATTGTCATAAATCTTCCAATTATGAATCCACCGGGATGGTAATATGCAATATTAAAGCGTTTTAACGGAGCGTCTGGTACAAGCCGCAGGACTATTCTACGTGCAACCGCAAGCTGCCACGTCCTGCAGGATAAAATCCTCACGATATTGGCTATCCCTTCCATCCCTAATAGCTTGTTACTACAAGCACAAGAGAAGCTAAAATTAGTGACTCTTATCGCTACACGTTTACAACACTTAAATAACAACAAGAAACCATAACAACAATTAATGTTATCGGTCGGTAGTTTTCGTGTTTTTTAAACACACACATACACTTTCAAGGATTTTATAACATCGTGAAAATGGCGATATCGACGTTATTGCGTCACGAATTCACACAGGCCGGTCTTTAAAACAATGATTAAAAGGTCAAAACGTGTTAGCCATCCCGAAGCTACTTTAATTTACATTTTTAAAACGAAAAAATTCGTTCGATGTGCATAGAAATCGAGTGTTTAAGCTTCGCAGCCTCGGTTAATATTAATTAGGTCCGTTTTTCTCCCCCGGGGCGAGTCCAAAATACTGCAAATACAGTTTTCCGAAACTAGGATTCGATTAAATAAACAGGGACGGAGGCCCCGGTTTAAAGCCGGATTATCGATGGAAAGTTTACGAAAGGCTTTGTTGAGTGTTCGCACAAATGTCAGCGCGATTCGAGGGTAAAAAGCGTCGACCCGCGTTGGACGACAAATAGACTCGCTGCTTGTCTTATGTGTGTGTGTGTTTTGCAAGAGAGAGCAAAAAGCACAAGCCATAAATTTCGCAGTTAATTCGAAACTGTGTTTGTTTACGCTTGCCATTTTTATGTTTCTGTAAAAATAAGCCAGATGTAAGGGTCAGGTGTGCGTGAAAGTTAAACACTGGCGCAACTTAATCGGCCAACGAGGGCCCACTCCCCCAAAACCGGAGGTTTGAACTCGTATTAGAAAATCTAATCAACTCAATACATAATCCGCTTGAATTAATCATTTTTGACTCTCTAAGTTTGAACGGAAAAAATTAATAATTCAAAAAAAGGCATCCTACATTTTTTAGATTTTTAACTGAAGAGCTGGATTTTGCATTCCCAAAAACGTTGGCAACCTATAAGATACTCTGTAATTCTATAAAAAAAAAACGATAAAAATATCACAGGATGAGATTAAAACCATATGGTACAGTTTAATAAAAGAAAACAACCCGGCGCATCCACCATTTATGGCAGGGTGAGATTAAAAGGCTTGTGAGTAGTTTTGTGAAAAAATGGTTTATTTACAAAATGACTAGACCATTTAGAGCTTCTTTCATCGCTGCTAGCAAAAATCGGCACTAAATTGTCCGTTGATAATTTAAAAAGGATCGGTAATTTTGCGCCAAAAAAAGATCAAACTTTTTTTTTCGAGTACAAAAAGAATGCTTGTAAACATGTCATAAATTTGATTTTAATCTATCGCATCCGGCAGACTTTAGATGGTGCTGTACATTACCCCTCTTCTGGTTTCGCCGTGGTCGATATTTAAAAGTTGATTTTTTACGAGATATCGCCTTGACACTTTCATGCGTTTCATAGATTTTTTATAGCGTCTACGTTGGTGATGGATATGTGCTACTTCCAATACTTTCGCTGTAATTGTCTTTTAAAAAGTGCAAAAAATACGATTGTGCCAAAAATCAATTAAAAAACATCGGAATCTACTTAGATCTACCTACCATAACTTGAAAAGTAAAACTTGTAAATCAACATTCCCTCATAATTTTACGTTTTAAATAAGTTATTCTTGTGATTTAAAAATTATTGCACTTATGATTTATTACTAATAAAAAAGTTAACTATTGGCAGCTGCTGAATACAGAACAATGTAGGAGGAGGCGTGTTTCGAGCGTAGTTTCGAGAGCTCATTTATATAATTTTAGAGTTGTTCTTATTACTTCTATACAGTTAGTAAAATAAATCATCTAAAACAATTATGCAACTGATGATTTTCCAAGGCAGCAACCAATACTGCAATAACAGTATTCTTATTCAACACAGGGTGTTTTCTAAAGAGAGTGCTCTCCGTATTTATATTATTTGAAGTTGCTCATGGCTTTTAGGTAAACACGTAAAACTGCGAAAAAATATTAATATTCATGTTTTATAATTATAAGTTGTAAATAATAAAAAACAAGTTTGTACTGACGTTCTCCATAAATAGCATAAAATGTTGCTGTTAAAGCTTACTTAAAAGTAAGAATTGTAGGTTTATTGTTTCAGATTTTGAGACAGTTAACCGCTGTAAGCGTTTGTTCACAAAGTAATAAAGTAAAGGCCTAACTGGAGTAAAAATATTTGAGGCCCCTGGTGTTTAATCGGCAGTTCCCTCGAGTTGATTAATAGCAGCCCAGACCGGCTGCTACGAGTTTTCCGCGGAAGTAGTAGAGTCGCAAATAAGTGTATGTAACACATTCATCTGGCGCAATTAAAGTTTTAATTTCTTAATTACACACCACGAGTGCTGATGTAAACAACGGAAAAAGAAGGGACGCGCAACAATGTATTCTATTTAAATGAGACAATAAAACGTTCAATAACATTTAATTAGTGTCCATTTCGGTAAAGTGGCACTGTTGGCGCGCGTTTATAAATAGACGATGGACTTGAAATAATGTCAGTTCGTATCATTTCATCACGTCCATTTAACTTGTCATACATTTTAAAAATAGTGCCCTTGAAATATCGGGAGGTTGTCCTAGCGTTCCGTAATCACAAAATGATTATTTTTATGGGTTTTCATTTCAATGCCACTACTTACGTAGCGATCAGGTTTGTCGTGTGAGGCGAAAATTTCGAACAAACACTTCAGTGTCAAATTAATAAAATTGCCGCTAATAACTGAAAAAAGCCGCAGCGCGACTAATTGTGGTCTAGCCCAACTCCTAAATGCGGCCGAATTGGAAAAAAAAAACGAATTGGAATCAACATCTGCCGGAGATTTATCACTATTGTTATTTGTGCGGGTAATTGAAACAAACAATTTTAATAATAGCTTATAAATAAATTGTTGCGGACGCAGTCCTTGAACTGCGATAATACGGCCGAATGCGTCCCAGACTTCCTCTCCAATAATTAGGGCTGAAATTGAAGCTGTGGAAGAGAAAATCTAGTCTGGTCGCGTTTCCAGCATATTCAAACATTTTTCCAGACAAGAAATGTAATTCTAGTCGGGGGTCTATTCTTTTCTTCTTCGCTTAACTTGGTTAAATTTACTCGGGCCGAAACTTTTTCGAACTTTTCACGAAACAATTGATTCTCTTTGGCGTGACCGATTCTTTTAATCGTCACCGACAGCATAATTGGCCATTTGTATACATAATCCCTATTTACATGCAAATTAATTGAAATTGAAGCGTGTGTGTTGGGCGAGACAGTAAAAATCGTGTTAAATATTCATAACGTATAACGCCGACCGCCTGACTGACATCAAACATCGGTCGAAATCGGAAAATAGAAGGGAAAAAATAAAAGAACGCTCGTAAAGTTTCCCGGATCATGCCGACCTCCACATCATATTTTATACGCGCGACTTGACCGAAATCGCAGATAAGGCTATTTGAGGAATTGGATGTGGTCGGCCGGCATTTTTAGGTTTATCGACGGACTCTGCCGCAATTAACGTAAATCGTACGGTTTAAAGCTTGTTTACTTCGGAAAAATTTGGAGCGCTGTGGTACATTTAGAATCGTAATTCGACTCGACTATTACACCTTCGAAAAGCCACCCATTTGCAATTGTGATCGGAACAGAAACTCGATAATGCGGCCAATAAGAAAACTTCCCGAAAGTGGCTTTCAATAAAGTAGAAAGGGACAGATAAACGGTTTATACTAGTTTATAGTCTTTGACTTGCTCAAATTTTATGTGATCTTGACAAAGGACCATCACACGGACTTTACTTCCTTTCCAATCACTACATTCCAAAGTGACCTAATGTCTTGTCTTTTGACGAATTGAAAATAAGTCCTTTGTAAAACGACAAAGAACGAACATTAAATTCGTAACATTTTTATTCAAGTGCCTTCCGAAACCTAACGTAATAATTTACAATAACTGTTACTAGGCTTATTTTGCGTCAAAATTGCCCAAAAAACGTCAAATTGGATCTAAAATGGTGTTCTTCATTGTTACCAGAGATTTCACATCGATGAACTAGAAATTGTATTAAATGGTTATATTTTCGTTACTGAGTATCATGCTCATTCTCAAGTCAGTCAATCGACTATTTTACCAAATTTTTTGAAAAAACACAAAAAAATCGTCAAATTGAGTCGAAGTTTTAGCACGTTGTTCAGGCAGAAATTAGTTAAACTATTAATAAACTATTTATATTCCGAATAAATAATTGTTGAATTCAGTATGTAACACAATTACACGCCGGCCTGGACATGCCAGTAGTACCTAACAGTTTTTCCATTTTTGGATCATAGTAAGAAGAGGTATCCTCGATAGACGAACAAGTTTATACAATCTAATTATTATTAATTTACTGTGTGGAGTTGCCAACAACTAATAACAGTTGTTAACTCATTCCAGTTGGTACAAACTAATTTATTCAAGTTACCGAAAGCCCAGTTTTGCGAAGAAAATGCGCTCGATTTATTTTATAGCGCCCCATTGAGTGTTATTTATAAACGTTTGAAAATCTCTCTTGACATAAATAAATTGGCAGGACGCTCAAGTTCGAGTGGTCGCGGCCTAATAATAGGGATCATTTGCTATTTCTTGGTCGCGAGAGGGGTAAAGAAACCCATTGTTTCGACCACGTGTCGAGGTGGGAGCAGGGAACCGCCGACTTTCCCACTTTGCATACTTAGTCTATTCATAGAAACGCTGTTAAGTCAAAAGCAACATTTTATTCAAGTTGTCTGGCTCAAGGCAACCGCTAAAGAAGTCGCAAGCGCCCTTATCGCCACTTCACCGGAAACGACACAAACTCCGTTTCCCCTTCGACCTCCGTATGCAAACGTTTACTCGATCGGTTAGGCATTGTTAACGTGTAAATCATTCCTGTTGGTAAACTCGGCGAAATTTAAGAAAACCTGTCATACGTAGCGGTGATGTATTAACGTTCTGTCAACGCGGCTTAACTTGATCAACTCAAACTCAAACTTTCGACAAATATTTGACAAGAGACGCGCTGTCGACGTAATTTATTACATGGAAATTCCGGTAATTGTTACTTTTTTTCGCGAGAGCAAGCTTTGCCCTCCGGTAAATATTTAGGCACCGTCGTGCGAATTAAAGCGATTTAATGTTTGCACAGCTGGATTTTACCGAGGCAATTAAAAAAAGTTGTTGTGCATTTATTTGCTATGATTATCCTGAGGATGAATGATTTCGTAATTTTTGTCCTGGGGTCGTTAATTGTCTAGCGCAGATCGGACGCGACATCATGCACATAAATACTTTGGAATAATATCCCGGAAAATACGAATTGTTTGATGCTGGCATGAACAGTTCAGGCGACTTTATTGGGATTGAATATAGGCAAAAATTAATAACTGCTCGTGTTAAATGGCAGGAACGCTCATAAAGTGAGTAATGCTTTCTAATTCGTAAACAATCAACAAAAGGATTTTCTGTTTACTCATTGAATAGCTTTACGGTTACTTGTACGCACTCCGACTTCCACTTCCATAAAATTGTCAATATTTTCTACAAAAGAGGTTTCTCATTTAGTAAATTAAACGGCCTCCCACATCTTGAATAGCTCTTTGTGATGTATTTACGTTTCTGTATCTGGCTCTATGAACGAACTGAATATTTGTGCTGCAGCGAAATTTCAATTTGCTCGTGTGTACTTGAGAAAATCAACAAGAGAAAAATGGAAAATTATGATCGTAGATGTCCAATAAATGGCAACATTAAGTTTCTTTACTCACGGAACAAAACAGCAGTTTATTAAAGAATCTGAACGAGCACTACTTTATTACATGTTTATTATCTGAAGTTTCAAAAACATTCGATACGTGTGCGGCTTCTGCTTAGTTTCTTGCGGTTGGTTTGTTATAAAAGGTAATCAGATTTATTATATTTTGTGGCAACGAGTAAATAAAGAACTGTTCTCATATATAAACTTTGATATATTGCAATGCAGGCGGGCTAAATAAATCAAACGTTTTGCGCTTTATTTCACAAACTGAAAGTTCGGTCGCAAAAAATAAAATGACAATGGCAGCAGAGTGAATAATTTCATATTTTAATTGATTGAAGTAAATTCTGTAAATGCTAAATTGACTTTTGGTCAGAAATATCGATGTGTCCGCCCAATTGAGTAATTTTTTAATTTAAACTTTAAAACGGGAATAACTTTGAACATTTTTGATTACTCTGTTCGAAGCCAATATAAAAGTTCGATGATAGAATTTTCATAAACGAGCACACCCACCTAATTTAAAAAAATATCCTTTAAATTTCTATTTCGTAAACAAAAAGTATATTGAATGTTGTGTTTTTACCAAAAAAAATTTTTAACATAAATTTACTTACAATAATATGTATTAACATTTCGTAAAAATTTGAACCCATACCTACAGGAGAGACAGTAATTACATTACACAGAGGGCATGTTGTGTTGCCACAACACAACCACCAAGGGCAGATTTGAGCTACATTGTTTCGACGAATAAACATCCCGGAAACGAAACATTTTTCTTAAGGCGTTTGCTAAAAATCTTAAATTTCTTCGGTTTTGTTCAACTTTTTACTCTTTTTATTTGAACTAAAATGCTGAAGTGGGCAAGAGCCGAGTTCCAACATAATGGAGCTGCTGCTCGCGCTTTTCTTTTTCGTGAAAACAGTCGCAATAAAGTCGTGAAAACGCTCTGATTGTTTAAAAGTTGATTTAAAATATTGTCGAAAAAGGGAAACGACATTAATAAGTTTTAAAAAATCAATATTCGATGTAAAACAAATTCCATTATTTCAACAAACACATCTACGCTTTATTTTATGCATAAAACCCCCTCGTTATCCAGTCAACTCATTCGGTCGTTGTAAATTTTTAATCTTTTAATAGATTTTGTCCGGTATACGCTGATGATGTTCACTATCGACTTTTAGTTCGTGGAAATCGGGCCTTTAAAAAAAACGTGAAATTTATTCGCGTAATAATGGGGGCATATAAATTGTTTTTTGAACAAACTTCCCGCTTTATCTTTATTTGTTTTCTGACTACGGTTAATTAGGAAGTCAGGAGTGAATTTAATGCGATCTGATATAAAAAAAATTAGTTAGCTCGAATTAATCCTGTCAAAAGCACGAAACTTGCCCAAATTTCCCCCATTCTATCGAATTCAACCAATGGATTGTTTATTAAAGCTGAATGTGGCAAATTCTGATCACGACACAAATTCAGTGGCCAGCCCCAGGACCTTATTAGTTTGACCGATCGATCGGTAAATAAAACAGTGCTAACTTGAACACTTATCAATATTAATAAGATCGATACAATCATACGAAGCTTATCATCGATTCATCCCACGCTTATTAATTTTTCCGAGTGATTTATCGCCTTTCTCCGAGCGACTCGCCGAGGAGTCATTTCCTGCGGTGCAAACGCTGAATATTCAGGAGCTCCATTGCAGGGAGTTGTTTCAAGCGTCAATCAGCACTCGAATTTAAAAGTTTGCGTCGATTATGTCGTCTAATTTCCATAACGGATGACTCTGGCGGCTTGATGAATGGAAACGGCCGTTAAAGACCATATATCCCCGTGCGTATTCATTACTAAAAGCATAAACTAGACGTGTCGTAGATAATAAAACGCCGCTACGCCAAACCGGTGCATGTTTCCAGACGATTGTTTCAATGGAAATGCGAGATTTATCGTTTCAATTTCGACGGCGTGGTCGAGCGACACGCCATACACGAGATCGGACCCGATAAGGGTTGCGACACTGACGAAAAGTGGATTTCTGAGCGAAACGGGCGACTTTATGGGGAAATTCTAGCGAAAAGAAGATTCTGCAGACGGCGGAGAGAGACAAAGGCTTAGATAATGGGGAGGTTCTCGAGTTAAGCTAAAGAGGTGGTTTTTCGAGGATTTACATTTTCGGAGTTTTATTACCGAGTTTCGGGCTCTTTGATGGGTTAAATTTGACGAAAAGGCACCGAATTGGAGAAGTTGAAAGAAACGAGGGTTCCTTGTAAACTATATGCAGCTTGTAGGCCTTCGACTGAGTAAGTTCCAATTCGGAAAACATAACAGTGTTTCTCTTGACTTGAAGCTCTCCAACAACGACGTCAATTGAACTGACTTTTCGATTTATTTTGTGGCACATATAGAATCAAAAAATACTTTTTAAAGGCATACAGGGTGTAATGTTAGAAAATTAATATTTTTTTTACAAAAGCCGTAGATACCAACCTGATTCACCTAAAATTATTTTCAAGTATACAGAGTGTTTCCGAAATTAGCTACAATACAAACTTATGTTTTTTTTTAAATGAAACACCTTATATTGTTGTGGATTTTACAAAAACACGCTTTTTTTAAAATTATTACATAAAAACTAAGAATCTTAGAAAATTAGGACTTTCACCAATTTAAAGAAAAAAGTTCAAACTTAAAGGATATATTTTTTTAGCTTTCTGCAGTCAAGAAGATAAAAAATTAAATGGTCTGTTCCAAGTTGAATAACCTAACCGGTTTCTAGAAGCGTCATTAATTTAATTTGCAATTAAATGTGTGATTAACTAATCACGTGACCAAATTGAAGCAATTTGATTGGTCTATTCGCGTTATTAGCTTTTAACAATGAATAAATTTTAAGAGCTTCCTATACACCGACCCTAACAGTTAAGTGTCTCTTGCTGATTACTTATAATATATTTAACTTTAAACATTAAAAATATTATTAACCATTGTTTTAGTAGTCGAAAACTGCAATTTTCAGCTAATAATAACTTTAATGTTACCCTTAGGCCATTTTTCGTCATTTTTCGTGAAATAACTAAAATTTTAATATTTTTGCTGAATTGTTAAATCCCTTATGAACTCGAACAAATGGTCCTTGGTGGAGTTACCACGATTATGGTATGGTTTACTGTGGTAACAACAATGCTCTTGAATAATGTGCATTGCTGCTGAAATTAACTTTTAAAGTCAAATATCTTTTTAGTTATTAACTTTAGGCATTTGAAATTTTATGTTTTTAGATAGACAATTTATTAATCTTTGAGAAGCAAGAACAAAAAATAGGGTGTTCTATTTAACTTTTTCAAGTTATTCAATTTTTAACAAACTTCTTAATTTTTCTACGTTTCTAATTGAATGTGCTTAACAATTAAAACAGATTTAAGTTTGAACTTTTCCCTTTATAATGGCGACAGTCCTGCTTTTCTACAATTCTTCGTTTTTGTGTAATAAATTTTTAAATAAAACGTGTTTTCGTCAAAAAATCAAATTATTTCAAAAATTAAGCAGAATCGACCAATACAAGTTTAAATCAAAATCAAATACCATGTGATCATTTGAATTTATAATTAAGGTAGGCTTTGTCAGTTTTTTAACTTGGATGAAAACGCCGATTGTGATGATTAATCAAACTGAAGTGTGAAATAATGGTGTTTTGAATGATAAAATTCAATTAGAATAAATTATTTTTCTCAGTTTGTACTAGTTTTCTAATCACAAATACACAAAACCGCCTACTTTAATTATAAATGATCGCATGGTATTTTAAAAATAATGAACAATAATAATAAACAAGTTATGAAGCTTTTTCGGATCGTTGGGACAGCCTGTATGTTGAGAGTACGAGTTTCGTTTCGGAACCTACAATATAATCTTTTGTGCAATTCAGTAAGAAAAAGTACGGCCACAGCATAACACGTTTTATCAAATTATTCATTGCAAATACGTGAGTTTTTGTACACTAAAGTTTCTAAAATTAATTCGGCAAACTGAAATAAAATCGGACATAAAGGGGCAAAGTTCGATTACGTGCAGAACTTGAAGCCATTTCAATGATGGGCCATTTTTCTAATTCGTCTTTGCTCTAACTTAGTGGATAAGTTTCGGAGTTTTCTAAAGTTTGACATCTTTTCAAATGAATTGGAGAACGCAGTGGTCAATGTTCAAGGATTGGCTTGAAAGTCCATAATCTCAGTTTGTGATTTTTGCCATCAATAACAATTATGGGAACTTGTTTTAATTATTGGTACGATTCCAGGGATATCCTGGTATTAATTGGGCAATTAATGCGTTACGACTGGAATCTAGCGAAATCAAAGCATCTGACACTCAAAAGAGCACAATTCTGACAGCGGAAGAGCTCCTGGCAGCCAAAGTTCGAGCTTGAATCCTGAAGTTGCTTATTAATTTATCGAAAAATCGATTATTTCGGATATTTAATTAGCCCATTTCAATTTTCGGAAAAATTCTTTGATGTTGAGCGCTATCTTTAGAACTTTTCTGAAGTTAAATCGTTGCAAATTTTCCTCATTATCGTCGATTGGACTAAATTTGTATAAAATTCGGGAAGTTGTAACTGCAGTGCAGTCGCTGCATTGCAACTCTTTTTCGAACTTTGTAACGAACTTACGGAACCCGAGAATGTTTCCGGGGCGTACAAAAGTTACTTCAGTAAACTAATAATAGATGAAAGAGTGAAAAGATAAGTAAGGACGAGTATCTACTTTTTAAGCCTCAAGATGGCAAAACCTAGTTATTTTTTTGCGAAACTTATTACGGCAAGTGTCGTTTCCCACGCACTTATTTTTCGGCGAAAAACTAATTTGTCCGAAATTACTCGCCGAGGGTAAATTATCCGTGAACGCCACTGTTTGATATTTTTTTTCAAAAATCCCAGTGTTTACGAAAACTTCACAGATTTGACTCCATGCCAATGATTACGTTGACAAGCACCTGTTTCATTCGTCTAGAAATGGGAATAACCCGTCTCGACCTCTTTCCGAATTTATGTTTTGCGAATCGCGCCGATTCAATATTTTTTCTTCGAGGTCTCTTATATTTATAAATTGATTTGTTGACGCGTCAAATGTGTTCAAAATAAATTTATTATTAGAGGCTGCGATTGAGTTTTTTATTTACCAACGACAACAAAACTATTGTAGAATACGTCAGGGCATTAGTTTTACAAATTCGACTGTAATCGACTAAGGTCATTTACATTGATAACGTTTCATTATGTACACAAACAACTCACTCAAATAGTTCCCAGAAGTATTGTTGTCTGTGATTACTTTAATAATGACAAAAAACGACTAATTTCGCCATTTGGGGAATTAACCCAGCTCGTCTGGTCACATGGAGCTATCATAGACACACGCTTTAATCAAAACCGTAGATACAACTTGGTGAAGTTTTACGAGTGAAGGAGTTCGTGAAGAGCCATCCAACTCAGAAGTATTCAAACTAGACAAACGTCATTGTACGTTGTTGGTTTAGTGGTTGTTAAACGAGCTCAAGTGTCGTTAAAATTAATCGGAGATTATATTTTTACGGCTGTTGCCCTGTCGGTAGCAATAATCTACACTTATTGAATTAGAAGACGGTTATGGACCGGCGTAAATAAGTAACAGTTGGGCCCTGACGAGCTCGTTCGCCGATGATTAATTTTATGGGATTTGCTGGTAATCAGTCAATCTTAGGTTGACGTCGACTTGTCATACGCGAACGGAAGCGAAAATGATCTGACGGACGATTCTTGTTGCTTGACTAATGGATTTTAGTTAACAAGTTTCGTCAAAACCGATCGTTTTATTAAGACGACCGTTAACGTAAAAGCCAAATAATCGTTCTGGTCGCTCGTAACTACACATTATGACTACCAGTTAATTACGTTTTGATTTGGTTTAACTTGGAATTAAATTGCAATAGTGGGTGTCGAGCACTTCGACGAAAGCGTTCCTTCTTCACAGACACTTCGTAACAAAAGTGAATTTTATTTGGAGATTTACCACATTTTTAACACGACGTGATGTATTGTGGTCCAAACTTTCGTATTAAATTTTCGCAAGTATTAGTTTAATTAAAACTGCATATTACAAAGTTTACGAGGCGAGTTTAGTATTTTGATAGCTCGTTACTGGAAAATTATTCCCGCTATTTGATTATGTTTTAATTTAGCCCAACTACTACGAGAAATATTAAGTTAGAACTTCACTGAACTGTCAGAATTGGTCAGAATTGCATACATCATTGTTGTTATTGAAATATTTGTTTTCAAAGTCTAATAATTTTTTAATATAGGTAATTAGGTTGTTTTGTTGGAAAACTCAGTCATAACCGAGTTAAAAATAACGTTTGCGGAATAACCAACTACATTTGTACTGCTTGTCCGTAGCGTAATTTTTATTAATTGCAATAAACAATTTGTTGCACTTGTACGTAAACACGATTGAGCATTGATAAGTGCGGCTAAAAATAAACAAAAATTTTAATTATAGCCACTGATTTGAAAAGAATGCCAACGTTTGTGTGACAAGGTTATATTTTGGGAGTTTCGTTTCCGGTCGGTTCTGCAATAAATCCGGGAGTCCCAGGTTCTGGTAAGACGGTGGAATGGAAAAAGGTGATAATTTAGATCGGCCAAGTGTCGGGGTTTACAATTAATTAGAGCTAGGACTTACGAGAGAGAGTTGACGGTGATTAACTTCCCTTAACCTCATCCATAAATCGAGGAAAGTCCCGGATTATTAGTTTCGGTGGTGTTACACGTTAACAATCACTGGAATAACACTGACGCTACCGCTGAAGGGGCGAAAAATAATAACACACTACACTGATCACTGGAGTGACGTCTGTACCGAAAAGGCCGAATTTAATGTAAATTTTCGTTGGATTAAATTCAATGTTGGCCTGGACTATTTTATTTTTATTTCTCTTCCCGTGTTGACATTTTCATCGTCCCACTTTGTTGCCATTAATTAGACCATTTCGACCTGAAAATAATTTTAGTACCTCTCCGTAAGAAAATAATAACAGATTTTGCGGATTTTACAATTCAAATCGAGTCAATTAAATATCGATAAACCATCGTTTTTATTCATGGACGGTGTTATAAATAGGAACAATGGAAACATGCAAGTGGCCTTAACTAAGTCTCCCATTGGAAATGCATTTGCCCATGGGCCCAGCCAGGCCGCCCTCGCACTTGCGCTCTCACCGATGCAAACAGTAACTCTCATGCTAGATTTCTCTCGCTGGAGAGGTGTAAAAGTGCAACCTACCGTATTTCGCGTCCGAATTGGGGTTGAGTCCTGGTGCGTGTGCGGGAGATCCGTCGGCGTAGCTGCCACTGAAGCAACGCGCGGAGAGAGACTGAATCGGAGGCGCGAGCACGAAATCGCGACGCTCTCGGCGTCTGTACGCTCGGCGTACAGTTTAACATTGATCAAACCTACTGCAGTTGCACCTGCAATAATGCCTTATCATTCCTACACAGCAGGATGCTAACGTGTTCGAGCCGGCCTATCGTCGACTGGTGCTTGTGTGAGTGGAGGACGGTTACGACTCACGATTTAATGACGGCATCGAATGCTGATAATATGGCCATTGTAACGTTTACGGTTCGCCGGCTGCTGGACTTGCTGTTTATTGTTACTGTGGAAATCTCGCGCTGAGAGCTAACGACTCGCCCTGCGAGCGAGCCACTCGCACGCGATGGATCGGAACACCGATGCCAGGATTTACTGATTTTTTTAATGAAAGGATAGGAGCATTTTCTTGGAAAATGGGGATTATTGCTACTTGACCTACACATCGAAAATCAATTCTACGGAATTTTTGCTTAGAGGAACTATGTACAAAATGACATATTGTTTTGTAAATGTTTAACTCAAATACTTGGAGCTAAATATGGTGCCAGGATTGAATAAAATGTTTAATTAGACTTAAATGGCACAAATACACTTTTTGTGCCATAAGCATCCATAGCGTTAAAATAAGTCTCGACAGGGCGGAACTAAAGATTTTGATCACATGATGCACTTGAGTGTCGTCTTCTAAATACTACCCATTTAAAGAAAAACACTGGTTTAAAGTAGTATTGAAATAGAAGTCATTTTTAAAGCATAATTTCTAATCAAACAAACCGTCGCAGTCGTGTGCCATTTCAAAAAAATTTTTGCTGATCGCGAAAACTAAAAGGAATTTTTTAAGGGACTTGATAATCTACTAATTATTTTTTTATTTCTCTTGAAGTGAATAGTTTAGGCAAAAAACGCATTGTTCCATGTTTTTGCCCAACCCTGTATGCTATATGGAAATGTACTATTTTATGTAGAAACAGGAAAACCTCTGTTTGTATTTTTAAACGATCCTGATATACATTCATCAATGTATGCATGACTTTAATTAATGAAAACCATAAATTATCTAACATCAATTAAACACAAAAATTAGTTCGCAAATTACGAACTATTTGTTTTTTCTATGAACAATTATTTAAAAATTAGCAAGTGTCACCTTTGAAACGTTTTTATTGTAGATGCTAGTAAAATTTGCTAGAAACACATGTTTTTAGTTTCTTTTTGTTGCTTCTTTATTCCATACAAGTGCTATTGTTTCACAAATTTGATCCGATTTTACATAACTGGTTAACTCTTTAAACTACAGACTGTTCCGTCTAAACCCCACATTAGAAGTATTGAAAGCTCTAATAAAGATATTTATCTGAAAGTTGGTACTGCCATAATCCGTGAAGTTCTGCTCAATGAAAATATTTTCAAGATGGCGGCACTTCCGGTTATACCGGAAGTCTCTATCAACTTCCTTATTTTTTGGATTAGTCGAATTATTTCAAGGAATTTTTTATCAGCTCTATACCTAATTTTTTTGGATTTACATCTGCCACTTAAAAAACCAGTAACTTTCCTATTTTTAGAGATTTCGAGATCATATTTGGAAAATTAAAAGAGAAAAAAAAAATCTGTCCTTCATTTTGTTCAAAATTGGAAAAAAAGTTCATAAACTCAAAAATTTTAAGGTTAAGTTTGGACAACTTCAAATACCCGCAACTTAATTTTTTAAATAGGATGCCCCAATTTTTATTTCACTAGATAGAGGAGAATTGTTTTCTGCATCGATCTGAATTAATATTCCCTAATCCCTATACCTATCTGTGATAATTTTCAAGATATGTTAGTTTTTTGGCATTGTAGGAAATTCCTTACTAACCACAGCTATTAGCTGTTCCAAAACTATAAAAACGCCAACGTCGCATTTTCTCTCAAAATTAGCTGTTATAAATTATTCATGTACTTCAAAAAAATAATACGTAATGAAATTTTTACTTTCAATGAGAGATCTAATCATTAATAACTATTTTACAATTTTATCAATCTTATTTAAAAAAATAATTCGGTAAATTGCGACGTTGGCGTTTTTATAGTTTTGAAACAGCTAATATTTTTGCATATTTTGCCAAAGAAACATTTCTGATTAAACAAACGGCAAACTCTGTTCAAAATTGTGTTATCCGTTCCGTGAAAAAATTGAGTTATGGGTGCTTAAAGTTCTGCAAATGTAATTTTAAATATTTGGGGTTTGTTGTTCTTTTTTAGAAATTTGAAAACACCAAAGGAAAGATCTGGGCTTCCTCTTTTAAATGAGCTGAAAACGATTTACAAATTTTTAAAAATGGCAGAGTTATCGATTTTTGAATTGGGGTTTAGATGGAACATCCTGTATATTCTTTAATAAATCTCATTGTGAATTTTTTGAGTTAAAAAGGAATAATACCTCAAGGCTTGTTAAATCAAACTTAACATAATATTAAAAATACGTCAAAATCGACTTACTTTTTCCAAAAAATTAAATTTTCAAAAAAATACAAATCCGACAGCTCTATTATCAAGCCTTGTCACTACAAACACTCTGCCAACGTAATAGAATAACAGAGCTTTTAGAGAATACCACCACTAGTTTGGTGATTTCTAGGAAACATTTTTTTATCTGATCCTTCTAACTTATTTATTGTAGATTCTAAAACACCAAGAGTAACGTGGAGAGAGTGTTGCCACATTGTTTAGCACCACATTTTAAGACTTTGGTAATTATGTGATAATTGAGCGATAATTATTTGGCAGTGTGAATAATTAAACTATTTATTAAGTTTAACACAATGTCCCAATATGCGTGTCAAAAGTCGCCGACAGGCTTTTACACGTAGATTAGTTACTGCAGACATTTATGCAAATACATACGATACAAATTATCGTCAATATCTTGCATTTGATGGTAAGCGCAGTTGTAATCAAGCATTTATCATAATAATTGAACAAGCCAAAAAATCCACAGAATTTAAAACAGCATTCGTTGAGGTATTTACGCAAAATCGTGTTTGCAAAAATAACAAGAATTGTCACTTATAGAACACACAGCTGTGTTCGCTTCTTTAACGTAAAGCATATTGTCTTATTTTGTTTTCATCTTTTTTTCATTGTCTAAAAAGGAAATTGTATCCTTAATAACTACTAAAAGAGCTGGAAAAACTCACAAAATGTCTTGAGGTGTTTTTACTTCTCTTTTAATATCTGCTTATGTCACGATTAAGGAGACAGTTAATTATAAGAAGTCCATTTTCTTACTTAAGAAAGACTTTTTCACGAAATCAGGAACAAGACACTGTAATTTATTGAATATAACTTTTACACTTTCTTATTCAATGGATACCAAAATATTTTTGGATGTTTTTCCTGGGTTTGATTTTAAAGATCGAGAAAATTGTTATAACGACATGTGGTGAGAATAGGTCAATTTATACTCGCATTTTTGTCAGGTATTTAGCCTCGTCTTTTTATTTTTTCCATTATTCAATCTAACAGGTGCTGTGGATGGAGCAGCTGAAAATTTATCTTCCCCAGTAAAATGTTTGAAGATCTGCTGTTATAAAAGCGATGGTAGTAAAAAATATCACATATATGCATGTTTATTGCGTTCACATTTGAAGTAAATTTTGCGCCATCTCTATGAGACATAATTGGATTTATTGGCGCAAAAAACGTTTTCATCAAATAAAATGTTTATAGCTTGACAAAAATCGGCAAATCTCGGTAATGTGCTTGGCATTTTCTCGCTTCGGCAATCCCGATGCAAAAAAGTTGGTGTTTGAAGTTCGTTGTCGGCCGTAAATTGTGTTGGGGGTAAGGGACTTGTCTCGATTTTTCTTCTAAAGAATGTGAAATCAGCGATTGCAAGTAACATATCGCACAATCTGTCGCGTCTGAAGCGGACCGTTTTTCTACTGTATCGATTTGTTCTATTTATTTTCGACGCCGATTTATTATAAAACAATCCGCCCCCTCCCGAATTATTTCACATGAATCAGCTCCAGAAATTTTTCGTCAGAACCAGCAAGAACAGGCGAAAACCCAATTGAAAGTTGATAAAATCGAATCCACTACATCTGTTACTGAATATTAAATTTACATGAGCCGAACATCTTTTTTATTTATTATTTCTAAGCCGACACAAAAGGAATTGTTCGTGCATTTGGGAACTCAATTTCACGAATGGATCGCTCCAAATGCCGGGGAACCATATGGACGTCCACGCCAGATCAGCCGGAAATTTCCGAGACGCGGAATTAAAATTGATTTTTTTAATGAGGAGGCGAGAAGTTTGTGCGATAAACGAGGGATGACGTTTGGTGAATTGTTCATGTGGACGTCCCGTCATTTTTTCGGCAATTCAATCGATTTCCTCTCTAATCCTGGAACTAATCTCATGGGGTTTAATTTCCTGCTTCCTACCATATTAAGGGATCGCTGGAAGTTTAACAATCCAACGATGAAATTATTCCGAATGTAATTTCAAGCCGACTTCAAGATCTCACTGTTATTACCTACAACTTACAAGCTTTGACTTGAGGACTCCAGAGTAGTAAAGCCGGAATATTATCCCTACCCGAATTTTTCAAACGTGTTCCGGCAGTAAGAGTAGCGTCTCAGTCCATAATCCATAAATAAACGATGAAAAGTACAGGTCTCCATTCAACTTAATTAATTTTTAATTGCGAAAATGAGAAAGTATGGCACTTAATTATTGATAAAATCAGTGTTTTTGCCCGTCTTAAAATTCCTGTTGCTGTCGCAGAATTTCCCGCCGGTTTTCCTTCAGGTATCTGCGAAATAATTGGTTTGAAGTCGCTCGTTGCCAGTAATTGTTATTGCTTTGCTTTGATGCAAATGGCTTTGTTGGCTGTTTCTAATTTCAGAGACCGGACCCATTTTTCCCCCGTCTCTCCATATCAATATAGACCGTCATGAATACACGCGTAGAAAACGTTATCTTCTCGAATTCACATCGAAACTGTCACATATGTCCCCAGAAAATATCCCCACATTGAATGCTTGTAAGACGTGACCAAATTAAGGGAATTTCACGATTCTTCTTACTTTAACTAAGATGTATTAGCGCTTTTCCGTACTTCATCACTCAGACTGACGCCGTTTTTTTCAAGTCTGAACGTTGATAAAGCGGTTACGGCGAAAATAACTCACGGCCAGACTCATAAAGAACGGATTTATCAATTTCCACCGGAAAAATCGATGCGTTTTGTACAGGGTTCGAAAGAACTACAAGACTTACGGCAACATCAGCAGTCCACGTGAAGATGAAACGCAAAATAGTTATTTACTTAATTTATTTTGAAAATACAATTTTAAAAAATATAAGCATAGGTATTTTTTATTATTTTGAAACAAAGCTTTACGTAAAAAAATTGTCACAGAGCCTCTGTGGTGGTTACTGCAGCCGATAACTCTGAAATTGTTGGTTGTAACCTTTTATGTTTGGTATCGTTGGAAAGTCCTTAACTTTTCTATCGTTACAAAAAATCAGCGTCCTGCGACCAAAATAAAGGCAAAAAACCCAAAATCCTGCCTCTGCTCATGAGTAGGAGGCAGGAAATTGTGGTATTAGGTATTTCTGCCTCGTGTAATTTTGACAAATTGGCGGCTCTGCGATGGCAAGTCGAAGCCTGGAATGGTATAAACTCGGAGCTTGTCTAATCAAAACTTATTAATTACCGTAAACATGCACTACTAGCTCGTACATCAGCGTCAGCGAAGTAGGAAGTGGGAACATCCCTCCTAGGGAAATGTAGCGCGAGTTTAACCGTTTCCTGTTTAACTCGACATATATCAAGATTCTCGCGCCTTGGTACTTTTGCGATTTCTTTCCGAAGTAAATCACGCCATAATAGTAATTTACCGGATTTGGAGCAGTGAAGTTGCAACTGGATTTAATCGCACTTGGTAGCAAGTACTCATTAATATTTTATTGTAGAGCTCCCGCAAGCTACAATACTATGTTAACGTAAAACTTAACCGCGCACCCCGTGGGGAATGCGTTTATCAAAAGAGAGGAGTTACGACTCGGAAGGCTTTGTTTTTATGACGGTCTTACTAAACTCTAAACGAGGTCATAAGGCAACTTTCAGGACGAAGACTTGATTGAAAAGTGTCACCTAGTGCGAAATTATTTATTTCAATACGCAAAGGATTGGCGAACACAACGAAATATAAATATCTGGAGGCCTGAAGCTTATAAATAAAACATCGTGCTTTTGAAAGCTTCTCACTGTTGTTTCAGTATAGTTCGAAGCTCGGCTGCGACAGCCCTTTGACTCAAATAAATAAACAAACAAACGTCCTAACAAAATTTTCCGAGTCCTGTCATGTCGCCTTAACGAATTATGATCCTTTCAGGGGACGTCTCTTGTATCATACATTTAATTGAATTTCGATTCGTCAGAATCCACAAGACTTGACAATCTTGCCTCCCACGTCGGTTCGAATCTTTCACTCGACTCCAATCTGTACTGATTGCTCTGTTCGAAATTTTCTGCGAGTCACGCATCAGAAACATACTGGAAAAGTTACAGCCGGCCCTGTATATCGGGACAGATGTCCCGAAATCCTGAAAGCTCGCTAAATTGAATGGCACCCGGGAAAAAGTCGACTTGTTGTCAGCGATAAAATAGATCGATGCATTCCCCTTCCTTCTCCGGGAAGTAATCGGATTCCTCCGACGGATTCGCGACCCGGAAATGACTTTTTTTCTTATTAACGAAAAAATCGGACGAATAACGATCACTTGAAATGCGCCCAAAGTAACCCGATTATTCTCTCGATAAGCGCAAAATCAACACAGATTAGAGCTAAACCTATTCCGTTTGTTTCCTTTATTTAAACCCTGTTTTGAAACAGCCTCCAACCAAACGAAAATTAACCAAAATTGTTTTAAATAAACGCACAACTAATGTTTTCGTAGTAAAAATAACAAAAATTGCCTTTTGTAATAAGTTTTACAAAAATATAGTAACTTCAAGTTTAAAACTTTAAAGTCTCTCTGTAGTTCTGTAATAGTATATTACGTACCGCAAACTGTAAGTGCAATTTTTTTGGTCGAGAATGCAATATTGGGAAACCAAGGATATCGAGGTTTCCTAAGCGTTCGTGACCAAAAGAAGAACTTACAGTTTGAGGTTAGTAAGCTATTTTTAGCAATACCTGCACAAATAAGAAAAAGTAAAACATTTTCTGAATGCATTTTTATGAAAAATCAATAAACATCAGATGGTTGTCAAATTAAAAATGTGTGTGATGTTTGTTTCGTTTAGGGATACAAACCAAAAAAAACATCACTTTCAATCAACATTTGTTGCAAAATCAACGCTTCAATACTGTTCTGAAGGTATTTCAAGTGAAAATAGAAAAATGGATGTTATTGAAGAGGCTGCAAGGTTTGCTTGTGCATCATTTTTCATTGAACACGAATGGCATACGTTGGTATGTAATATTTACTTACA
Organism: Tribolium freemani; assembly: GCA_939628115.1. Taxonomy (NCBI): domain Eukaryota; kingdom Metazoa; phylum Arthropoda; class Insecta; order Coleoptera; family Tenebrionidae; genus Tribolium; species Tribolium freemani. The sequence continues at coordinate 18,792,866 of OW626791.1, read as the reverse complement.
GACCACGGGCTGTAAGTAAAATATTATTGCACAGTAACCATGGAAACGTGCACCTGACTAAAAAGTGTCGCTTACAATGAAAGATATTTGTCAGTGAATGATGACTTACAGAACAGGTATTGCTAAAAAATATATTAAATACACGTTTTGCTTTAACTAATAATTAAACCAAGACGAAAGCTTGGTCTTTTAATTTTTTGTGTGCTTTGAATAGAAGTTAACAGATTCGGTGAATTTGGAGGTATTAATGAAGTTTCTTGGGCGCTTGAAATCACCGTAAATGAGGACGATTGTATTGCGTTCTTCTTTTAATCCATCATCGGTTCTGTTTACATTCTTGAAATAACCTCCGTCATTCCAATTAGAATACATCAGTGGAACAAAAAGCTCGACACGAATGCAATTAGGAAACTATAATAATAAGTCTGACGTCTCCGGCAAAGAATTGAACTGTCTCGTCCAAGCAATTAAATCCGAGCTTGAAAGCTCATTATTTTCCATTGAAACGAAATTAGTTCTATCTAAAAAAACATTTTAATTGTAATTCGGCTGAAGGAGCGAATCTCGATCGAAATTAAGATAAGATCGTGGATATCATGTAGGCCGGCTCCCGCAGGATTCCAAGGATTCCGGGGCATTCCGGCTCTCTTTGTCTCGTTATTCCGTGTCAAGTCCGGGGATAATGCGGACGCTCCTGTAAGCTGGAAACATTGCGAGCGTAAATAAGTCGCGTCGGTTTCCTCAAGAAAATTCGAAAATCGACCGGAGCTCTGATTTGTGTGTTGGAATTGTACGTCTTATGTACAACTCTAATTACCTTTTACGACAGCCATTAAATGTTTATAGTCGAACGAAAAACAAACAGTAAATCCAAAGAAAACCGATAAAACGCTTTATAAAGTGCTGTGCTTCAAAAGCATCAAGGGACTCGACTCGGTCTGTTCCGATGCATTTTATATTAGGACGTTATTAAATGTAGATAGATTGTTTATTTTTGTTTATTTCGCCAAAGTGTGTCGTAAAATTTACGGCCAGGGCATTAAAAAAAGTATCTCTTTGATTTATTACGGGAAAATTTAAAGCTGTTTTACACCAAGTGCTCGTATATCGATGTTATGGGTCGACATTGAATCATTTTTATGCTTAATATCTGAAGCGAAAGTGGAATTTAACGGGTCGCGGAGTGTGTCTGGATAGACATCGTAAAATGTTTCATGTTTCGACTTCCTGGTCTCTATTACAACACAAAGGTCCGCCTTTTTTGTTTCGTTGATGCATCTATTTGACGTAATTTCCGCATTTGCTCTCTAACACGGGTTATTATTTCCAGTCCGAAATTGACAAAGTTAAAATAACATGATTCAATGCAGCCGTATCGACAGATAAATAAACGCATTCCCGATTATTTGCAGATGAACTGCACTCGACTTTCATTAAATCGCCAACCATTGGATCGAAATTAATTTTTGTTCGCACAATAAATGCAACCGTGTACGCTTTTCCTGAAATTCCTGTGGAATAAGAGTGTTGTCGGGCGAAAATTACTTGTTGGCTGTTAACGAGGCAATCGGGAGAATTGCCTAATAACAGTTTATCTTTTCTAGTTGCAGCCAGGTTCGGATTAAGCCGTTGGCAGCGATCTTATAAAAATATTCGGTTTTGGCGCCAACAACGCTTTAATTTCCGCTCCGCCCATGAATATTTAAGGCGTCAACTCCTAATTACATTTTTAAAGACAATTCTTTGAAAAAATGTCTTGATTAATTCATATCAGGGCGCCGTTATTAGGCGGTTAAAGTGGAGCGAAAAATTCAAACACTGGAATGACTTCTTGATCTAATAAAAGCGTTTTGCATAAAGCTGCACCCCGGGAAAAAGGCTTAGAACACTCAACCTTAATTGTTTGGTCCATCGATCGCGGTGCTTTTTTTGTTCTTAACACTTATCGACAAATCTCGACCAAACTTCTCGCCGAGTTTAAAACTCGAAGAAAGAGACATTTTTGTGTGTGAGCTCGACGTTATTTTATTACACCAAGAGTTTCTATCATTTCTTTCGTGTGCGTCTGAAATTAGTTCTGCTCCTTTGAGAATTATTTTGCTGTCAGCGCAACTTCAATTAGAAAAGTTTGCGGTTCCAAGACCGACGTATTTTTGTGTAGCATTGCCGTTATTAAATTCAATTATACTTCTGAGCCGATTAATCCGATCCAGGAAAAATCACACTCGAACCGAAAGCTTGAATCATTTATTCACCAGACATTCGTCTTTATCAACCCGCCATTAATTAATCGCCTGATCCTCCCCGATTAAAAGCTCCAAGAGGGCAAAGTCGAGGTTATCTATCACGTGTGCTTAAGGAAAACCAATAACCGCAACAAAAAAGCTCCCTTCGGAAATAATTATTACCCCCAGATGAAATCAACATTTTTTCGCCAATTCAAAGATTTCTTAACCATTTAACAGAATTGCAAAAATGTGATTATGAAATGAAAATGTTGTAATAACTAATAAGTGTATGGTAGTTTTTTTTTTTGGTTTGTAGCGAACTTGAACACAAGCTTGTTGCAGTTTATCTTTACTTAGTATGTGGATTAGAGCTAGTCTCGCCCTATTCCGCTTAAACGCGAATGATAAATTAATTTAATGCATACGCATGTCATGCACACATGTTCTAGTATGATTTATACCCTGCTAACTATTCGCATAATTCCGGTCCCGGTCCGGGTAATCCGGGCGATGAAGCGAACGTTCAAAAAACGCTTAAAAAACCGGTTCTTTTTGTTCATTTACTTATTGCGAGTGAAATTATGCTCTCTGAAAGACACTATTCAGTAGGATAAGCCGCGCTCTTAGTGCTCTTTGAACGATCTCATCTACAATGTAGATAGAAGGCTGAATCTGTGCCTCATCCAACCGATTTCTAAAACCGTAATGAAATCCTTTTGTTCTCTCACCCGTCCGAAATCATATTTATTTAGATGCGTGAAAGAAGTGATTCCTTGCATTAAAAGAAAATGGAAAAATTGCCAAAAAAACCGGAAAACGGCGTGCATCCGCCAATCAGCGTCGCAGTTTTTTCTCCTTCAGGATAAACATCCGCCTTTTACGATTTAATCTTGTGGAAGTAATCAACGACGAAAGGAATTCGTCCGCTCACTATCTCGGACGGCGGAGATTTCGAACGTCTGCGAATGACGGGCTCTAACGTGATTTTATGGCCTGTCAACGCGCCACATTCACCTTTTATGTCGTTTTAACAAGCACCAAAAGCGCACAACCTTTCCACCGACGCTGAAATATGCTTGCGGATTTACATTTCCGATACGTCCAGCTTTATCTTCGCCATTTTTGATATTACTCATTGCTCAATAACCTTCATATTGAGGTTTTTTGGAGATTCTTCCATAAATTATGATAAAGATTGAACAGAAATAAAAACATACGAAGGACTGCGGCCCCAAAAAATCGGTTATAAATTGCATGGTTTAAGTCGGGTTGAAAGTGATCTCAACAGGGGCATATAGAGCTCCAAGCATTTCGTTTGAATTGAATTGGAGTGACAACGTTGTTGAAGTTTCATGTTCAAGAAAACCCAAAATTATATTGATTTCTAGTAACAAGTTACTAATAAAGCGGGCGACTTCTCATTCATTCATCAAGTTAATGTAATTTTCTTGTCATAAAAACCATTGGAACTTAGCCTCGGATGCGGCAACAACAAACAAAACAACTTTAGTCCTAAACAATTTGTTAAAAGGTTATTAAACAATTTCACTGTGTCTAGATCACATTTCTAATTTACTCAATGAAATAACACCTGGGCATGCGTTTTTGTTTATTCCAAAATCGAAGAATATACTTAAACAAAAGCAGATATTTCGTATCAGAGAAGTGAAAAGACATTAAAGTAATCTCAGTACAAAAGCAAGGGACCTATTGCCTGTTGTGAGAATTGGAAAATTCTAAAGGTAACTGAAAATTTAGGTAACTGTTTCAGTTGGGAACAAGTTTTTTTCAAGGTGAGGATCTGTTGATTAAGACTGTAGATGTGGTTGAAAATGTTAATATCAACATTTTGTACAATATTCAAAATTTTTATTTGTAAAATGATAACAAACACATTGTCACATTGACATGATTAACGATTCTAGCAGGAGTAGCAGGACTGTACTTTTCTTTTCTTCTTACAAATCTATTACTGATGTTTTATCCAAAAACACGCTTTTGATTATGTACTTGAATATTTGGTTAAAGTACACTATTATGCCTTAGAGCTAATAAATTTTGGTATTAAAAACACAAAAATCTTGTTTATCAAATTCTGCTACTAGAGCAATAGCTTCTACCTAAATTTTTTATTCGATTAGAGGAATTTTCAAATCATTTTGCGCTGTAATGCTGTGTGGTTGGCTGCAAATCAACGCAAGGAAATCCAGTTGATGCGAACTGTGTAGTGATATCCTTTGCTCTCTTTGTATTAGGCGGAACAAACACGGGCTTAATGAAAGACACAATTAGCTGCTAGACGGTGTAAATAACTGAAATTAAAGGAAAACCTTTAGGACGTAAATATTTGCCGGTGAAATTAAGCGCGGACGCTGTACCTTCACTAATTTTCATTAATTATTTTTGCATTCATTTATTTTAATCAAGATCAAAGAAAACGAGTAGCGTGCGTCTCGACCGGCAAAGTAAAAATTGTGTTTCCTGGGTCCGCTGTCAGACCTTTCCTGCACGCATTATCGACTTGTACGAGCTCGTCGAGTGATCCCGCTTTTCACTGGCAGATTACAAATTATGAGTGACAGCTGAATGGTAGGATTGTTACGTCTATACAAACCGTTTTATGCCGGTGAAACAACGTTCCACTTTGTGTTGATATCATGTCGCTAAATAAAGCTCTCACGGTAGTGTGAAACGACCGAGATTTCACCTCTAACTGATGCATATTTCATGTCTTAATAAATATTTAATGAAAAGACGAGCGGAAAGGGCGTCGATTTAACGGCTCACCGAGTTTTTGATTGTTTGGATATTAACAAGGATACATTTTGACAACAATTTAAGAGCTTTTACGAGCGGCCAGTGCATCCCGCGGGCTATAAATCGCACAAGCGAGTCACTTTAAACATCATAAAATGCTCTGGCTTTTAAATTTTGCGATCGAACACTAAAACTCCTCTTCTTCCAGACATTCTTTGATAGCAACCGGTCGCAATTAAATTTCTATTTGCTCCGAAAAGAACGTTCTTATGCTCGACTGCTTTACACGCTTAATTTCCCTCACAGCAAAAAATGATCATAATTTGGTTACCGATTTTCCCCCTTCATTTATTTATGTTAAGTAACGCAAAAAGTACAGTCGCTTGTTTCTAAATTTGCCGGGATAGAAAATATTTTCAGTTAAGCGACAGGTGGATTAATGTTGTTGGCTTCGATGAAATATTTTCAAATTTTCTAGAGTGCTTAAGGCAATACGTTCCAATTTTTACGAAACAGTGAAACTTTTTGCAACTGCGTTAAAAAATTACACGCCGTACTAAATTCCCGAATAATTTTGTAGCTAAAATTATAATTGGACGCGGCTGGGAGTATAAATTTTCCCCGGAATCGCGTTAATAAACCAAATCTTGAAGCGTTGTGTTATAATACAATGCATGAGATTCGTTCGAAGACGCAATAAAGTCTATTATCGTTAATTACGCCCGATTTAGTGGTAAATAAAACGCAAAAGCTCAAACTTTGGTTAGATTGGCCTTGCGAAGCTTGCGCTCACGTTCCGCTGAAATATTTTAAAAGCTCACGTTCGCATACAAACCTACGTGGCTGTAATTCGTTCAAGTGCATCGTTCCGTCTTATTTATTAAAGCGGCAATAACAGTTAAGCTCCTGAAAACAAGCGTAACTTGACCCAGTTGGAGCTTCCGGTAACGAGTCGACCCTGGCAATTGACAAACGGCCAAGAAGACGACAAAAAGCCACATTAATAACTGACACAGGCAGGATGTTCTTCTCGGTGAGGGTCTCGATTTTTGTTACTCGGAGCGTGATAATTAGACGCCTTTGTTGTAAATTTCTGAATTTATGGACGGACGGTTTGTAGCTGTTCCAGGTGCTAACGGAAGAAATTGGGTTTGTTTTATGGCGGTTGCGCTTCATCTTTTAACCGAGATGAGAAATTTCACTTCCTTTTGATTTTTTCCTCGTCTCTCTCGAGGTCGATCGTAAATAATCGAAAAATCGGAGCTTTGTGGAATTTTGGCAGCGGACCTTCACGTTCACGCGAACAGATAGACCAGCGACAGGTTCATTAGAATTCCGGGCCCGAAACAGCCACCATCTTAGAGCAAAAGCCCCTCCCCGGAGTCGGACGTGGCTCCATTAGCAATATATTAAGTCGGCCTTTTGGCACACGCGCCGGTTTAATTCTGGCGATTTTTTAACTCGCCTATTTGAATAAGCGTCAACGGAGTTTTTCGAATAGACTCGATAATGTCGCGGTGTTTCGAGCTTTTTAATCCGGAGATAAGAGCTTTCCGACGCGACGGCTTTGTCTCGGACGTCACCTGTTTAACGGAAATGACGGACGGTGGAGAAAAAGCGACGGTTTCATCGAACAGTTTTATTTCCTGCTCGCGTTTTCACAATCGTAAATAAATTTAATTTGCATTGCAGAAATCCCGGTATTTACAGCTTGTTTTCGACGCTGATTTAGACAAGTCTTTGCACGAATCCGGCACGAAAATATAAAATCTTATTTTAAATTTTTGGAGCTTGTATGAATTTATGTAGTCTTGTAGGTAATAATAGCAACAATGATAGTCTGTTTCATAATTTGCGGCGTCTGCCATTGGCCAAATTCCAAAGAGTTGATCAAAAATTCAAATTTGTTAATGTTAGAGCCAGTTTATTCATAGCTAATTTTAGTTACACTTAATCAAATTCTTTATTTTTATTTATGACGCTTGAATAATTGATTGGTTACTTTAGCGAATCCACCACGGACCAAATTCCCTCCTTTAAGTCCCCGATTTCATTAATTTAATATCTCGATCTTTTGCGGTTAAAAATGCTCGAGGGGCTGAAGGAGGCAATCCCGAAGTGGTCTTTCCATAACAATTAGCGTCTTATGGCGTTCAAGTGATGAATGGCGACAGGAGAGTCCTCCGAGTCCACCGAGAGAGCCATAGATTATGCATGACCGGCAATCATAAGCTGTCAACGTTCTTGTGTCAAGCATCCTCAAAGCTCCTTTGAATCGAGGCACTTCTTAGGGGAGTCAGACTTTTCCGAATTTGAATGGGGCGAAAGCTTCGTGTTTATTTTACCACGTTTATCCATTTCGTTCGGAATAAACAGAAAGGTTATGTTTTATTCATCCCCACTAGCAACACCTTTGTTTTTAAGGGGTAGTTTTTGCGGGTTTATTACCGTCGCACGTAAATCATCTCGACAGCAAGCTTCGATAAATAATTTTTTAACTGAGCGAATTTTTGAAGGGCTATAAATTTCGCTCGAGTGATAAATTCATCTCGAATAATGTATTCCTACGTAATGGCCGATCATCACGCATCGTAGCTATTTATTCGGCCTGACACAAGACGGCAACAATCCAAAATAAACTCGCGCCGTTTTCGTCGCCAAATTCGCAACTCTCGCTCCGAGGCTATCATTGATTTTAGTTGGGCTATTTCAGGCATTTAGAAAAATATTTTCGTCGCGCGGTGCAGATGATCTCTCTATTTTTGCTGTGTACAAATATTGAGGGACGCGTCTTGTTAACGCGGACGTAACTGAAAAATATTTCTATACTGGTCAAGGCTCCATTTATTTTGATGACTCAAACGGGCGAGAATTGATGCACAAATTATTTCACACATTTCATTTCAGTGGGAAAGTTTGATCAAAGTTTGCTAATCTGACAATCGCGTAAATAAACCCGCGAAAATCTGTTTACACTACACGTCCAATATTACCAAACAAATCAATCGCGTCTTATTTATTTACCTACAGCGTAAAACATTAGGAAAATCACTGGGCGCGTGTCGAATGAATAATTTGAATCAAAATGTATTAAGGCAATTTCTTCGAGTTCTGGTCAATATTGGCATTTAAAGTAGAGCGAGTGTATTATTTCAATCCGGGAAATGATTCGGTGCAAGACCTGAGTGTAGAATCAGATAGAATTCCCTTCGATTCAACATAAATCTCTTCTTTTCTCGCTTCTTTCGCCGACTAATAATCTATTAATATTCCGTCCGTTTCGGATGCAATATCCTCGACGATGATGCGATGCGAATTCATCGTCGGAACATCTCGTGGGAAATTGGAAAAACAGGAAGAGCCGCCACCCCATTAGCATGATCGCGTATGTCGGTTTTCACGTGGTATTTCCTCCGTGGAGAAAATCGCGAAAGACGCGGGCATTTGTTTTCATTTGCGTTGGTTCGTACATTCATCATAATGTTTGTCTAGCGTGTTGCGGTCCAATTTTCGTGGATTTTAATGGTCGGCTGTTATTGACGCCATCCGCGACTGTCGTAATCGTAATTTATAATGCGCGACCAGTGACAAATGGACTTTTTGCCGAGACTAATGACTGGCGGGGAAAGTCGCCAAGGGTGGAATATGAGAAGGGAGGATTGATTTCAGATTAGGAAGTTTCTTGGATGTGTTGCGTTTGTTTGTTGGTTTTGAACGTTGATTGGATGATTAATGGACGTGCATGACTGCATCATTAATCTACACTAAAAACTCCATCGACGATGATTGCCTTAATTTATTATTTTTCCTTCTGTCGCGGCTAATAGTTTCCTCCGGCTCCTGAAAACGACTGATACGAGGATCTCCAACACAAAATCACCCTTTTATGGATACTCTCTCAAATTTATCGCTCTTCATTTACCCGATATCTAGCAGATATAACAGCGAAAAAACTTTTTCCATCGACGCGAAAGAGCCCCGATTGAAAATTGCTAAATTATAGCAGAGCCGTAATTGGCCACAATAACCAATTTTTCCGCCAACCCCAAAATCCGATCGATGAACCAATTAGAACCGAAACGGATTGAACACGGAAACGAAATGTGTCAGTGAAGTGTTGCTTATTATCCGATTTTCTATATCGCACTCGCCACACCCCAAAATCCCCGAGCTTTATGCAAGGAACAATGCTGCCATAATAGGTCAGGTCATCGAAGGATTCATCGTGATTTATTTCGGTCGAGGAGGCTCTCGCTGAATCTCAAAGGTGTCGTAAAACAACAAAAGCGTGCATATTTATGTGTGTTCGCTACAACGATTTTATAAAATACGATATTTCCTTAAAATTGGGATTTTTTCTTGACGTGTCTTTGCTGCTGTCAGGAGCAGATGCTGATCATTAGTGGAAGCGGAATTAAATGGAGACTTTGCAGGCGGATATGAACGCCATTTTTCCTGAAGATCACTAGCCAAGTGGTTTGTATGAACCTCACGTGTGGCCAGGATTGCGATATCGAAAAATTGTTGTTTCCTGTTGTAAAAAAATGGTTAACTTAAAGACTATGAAATGTGTATTTGTATGAACATATTTCATGTACTATGTGTGCGAGAGGATTATAAGTGGATTTAAAGTTTCCACAAAGTTTGTATTTTGGCAAGAAACCTCAACCCTCAAAGTTTGAAACCAAATTAAACTTACATAACCAGTTGATAAATACTCAATACAGAGACTTAATTTAAAAATACTGACTCTAACGTTGCGAAAGACTTTACACTAGGCTATCTGCTCACAATGAACTGAACGTGCCGAGATAAAATCGAAATAATTTGAAATTATTCTAACTTTATGGAGAATGAAATACACTGTGTGTTTCACAGGATTATAAAACGTATGGAGTAGAGAGTAGTAAATTCTTAAAAAGCCGAGATAAACTTTACCCAGATAATCCGCAACAATTAAAAACAGTCGTTAACTGTGAGTCGGATAATAGGGGGTAATATCCGCCACAACAAAAAAATTAATTAATGTTGATCACTAATTTCAGTCTGAAAGTAGAGATTTTAATTTTGCATTTTATTTTGATATTGGTAAATCAATGTGGTGAAGGGGTGACCAAACCAAAAATAAAAAAATTCTCTTGCGCGTAAAACATTTTCACGCAAAATTTGGTTCAAAACATCAAGCTAATCTGGAGCGATGTAGATGAGGTGCTTATGAATAGAAATGACGTTTGAAACAGCTCCAGAATTCAAATTTGGGGTCACGTTTTAAATTTTGCGTTAAAAATTTGGCAATTTCTGCTTCCACCTGCGCTCCTGAAAGATGGGGCACGTTTTGCAAAGAGCTTTTATTTAATCCAAAATATTGCACAATAACCATCAAATCTGGATATAGCTCGACCGTAAGGCATTTCCTCTAGGAAATATCCCTACGTTCGGAAGACAAATCTGGTGTACGTTGAAGCCTCGGTCACTGCGTCATTTGCATAATAAACGTGCCCCAAATTCTTCCTCCTGAAAATAATAACAGCGCCGACATCAGCACTCGCAATGATCCTGACTATGACATAATAAAATTCTCGACATTCACGTCGTTCTAATTATCAAAAAGTCATACTCATTTTCTGTATTTTCACAAGAAAATATTTTAATAAAGAATGCGCAATGGCGTACAGCCGCAGAGAGGAATTTTAATTGAATTTTTGCGGTTTGGGGCCCCTTCCGTTCAAGGAAATTCATGTTATCACACTAATTTCGCGATTGGTTCAGGCTGTGCACGACGGTATGAAAGGGAACAAAAATCTCTTTTAGATATGTCGTGTAAGCTCCTTACGTCCAAATAGGTGAGCTTTTAAAAGCCGTGTCGGCGATTTGTCGTAAAACTGTTAATGCGGAATTAGCAAAAAGGATCCAGGGAGGAGCAGGAGACGAGGGAGTCCTTTAGCAGGCAAAATAGCCGGTGAATAATATATGCAGTTGTGAGAAGCCGTCGCGGCTGAAAACAAGTCGAGCTTTTCCAAAGCTCGGCTGAAATATTAACCAGCCAAGTTCCGATGCCATCGTCCGATAGGAAAAACTCTGATCGGCTTAAAAATCGAGTGCGTCGATAGTTTCGCATCTCAAAGTTTGTTCTTAACTACCTCCCACCGCCGCTTAAATCCTAAGCTCATTAAAAACGAGTTTAATATGCAAATTGGCCAAGCGAGAGGCAACGCTAAGTGATTCCGAAGTATTCTATTACGCCCCGAAAAAGGGACGTCAGACACCTGAATTTGCTTGGAGAACCTAAATAATTAATCAGAATTCTCCCTTCGTGTTGACGGGTACAATAATTACGAGTTTACCACCCTCCAAGAAAAACAAACCCCGATCGAAGCACCGTTTAAACTTTACGCGACTCACTTTTTGATGAATTATTAAGATCAAGCGACAAACGGAATAATTATTTCGCTCTAAACGACAGCGAGGATTCGATTAATTTCAGTCGCTGAGGCAAGAAACGAGAATTAGCTTGGACAACATCCGAGTAATTGATGATCAAAACTCGCAGGATTAGCGATTACGGCTATAAAATCAGATTACGGCCATCCCTTGTTTGAATGCGGTTTCAACGTTATAAATTAAATCCTACCCACTTTGAATTGTCATGACCGGCAACATAAATAAGGAAAACACACCACTGGCAAAAACCTACGTCTTAAATGGTTTAAATTATCACGGGCTACTTCAAGACTGACTCCTGAGGTGGCTATTACAATTCTGAAAACGATTTTTGCTATGAAAAATTTCGATTTAGATTATTTAAATTATCGTTTGTTTTTTTTTAATCCGAAGCGTCGCGTCGCTAAAACATTCCTGAACCAACTCGTTTCATCGTTTGTGGTAGAATTACTAAATAATTCTGAAACAGTTGTACAAAGTAACATCACAAGTAAGCTTAACTAACAGAAAACACACTTTCATCTTTTATGTAACGTCTGACAGCGCGTAATAGTTTTACGATGCCAAAGATAAAGTGCATTTGATGATTTGAAAAATTCAGGAATATATCAAAGAAATGAAAGCGGTTTCTAAAGGCTCGCTCTACTGTGATTTAATGAGGCATCATGTTAAATATAGGTGAATAAATGTAAAATCAAAAGATGTGACACACAGAAAACTAACACTTTAAAAATAATTTTCTATGAGTATTTTACATTGCGGTTTTACTCTACTAAGCGAGAAAAAATAGATTTTGAATTCATTCCATCTTCGGTAGAAACTTAATACCTAAATCCACAGATAGTTCGTTACTTATTTTCATGTTTAGTTGATGTGTTGATGTTTCTAGCTAGTTTATTTGTTACTACAAAATATTGGCAAAGATAATATAACAGTAAATAAATATTTAATTTGTTATGTGTGAAATGAAGATAATATTTCTAAATATTTTTCCGCTTTCGTCAAGGTGCAATTGACAGATAAGAGCAGTTGCTTTTGTGTTTCACATCCAAGTGTTTACAAATCCAGTGTTTTATTAGTTCATTAAATAACTTGATAATTCTTGACATAAAAATAATAATCAGTGAACTCTAAATTTGTATAGTCATAATAATCATAGAGCCGACAAAACACATTTTAATCGACTTCGAAACAGGTGTGTATGCAGTCTCTAAAATTTGATCATCCCTGGATTCGTTTTTTCAATAAATCCTTTTTCCCTGCAATAATTTTAATGGAGATTATGAATTATTTCAATTGTTGCCATTTTAATGAAGTTCCCCTGTTTGAGTTGAAAATTGAATGGTATGTAAGTGGTGTAATGAAAAGTCGCCAAACGTTGAACAATTTTAATTTTAAAGGTGAATGAAAAGCAACATAAACGTTTTAGTCCTTTCTCTCAAGTTTTATTTTTTATTCGCTTCATGTTTCGACCACTTATCATGTGACCATCTTCAGGCATCAATTTAGAGAAAATGGCGAATAGATAAGAAAAGTGAACTCCAAACTGATGCCTGAAGATAGCCAAGTGATCGAAACATGTAGCGGAAAAAAAATAATACTTAAGAGGAAGGACCAAAATGTTTACTTAACACCTCTCACAATGAATCAATATTCTGCAATTTCAATTTTATTAATCATTCATTTTACTGTTTATCTTAAACATCTTTTAACTTTTCTGCAATCTTCACACTCATAGTACTGTAATGAATAGTAATGATGCTTCGGTCCACTTCTAATAGTTTTTTCAATGGGTTTTGTGTCTCTACATTTACTCGTATTCTAATTTTACTGTTTTGCTTGGATTTACCAAACCATAAACTTTGTTGTTTTATTTTGATATTGCTCTAATTTATTTACATATTATTATACTCGTAAAACTGGTTTGTTTATTTTTATTATGAAGCAACATCACATTTATTTGATTACGAATGTTTGCCGCCATGTTAGGCCAATAATTTCATTATCAATTGTTGCTAGTCATTGACATGCTAATTTTACACATATTATGATTCGGAATTTCAGACTTTCTCGTGTTTGTTTTTAAAAGGTCAGATGTAACACGGCCCTTGGCAACATCACTAATAAAGCTTTTTATTACCTTTGGAAGTGTTTGCCAACATATAGCTCAGACAGGCATTATTGTTGAAAAGCAAAAAATAAGCGAAAAAGGTGGTGTCATTTTGTAACAAAACGAAGAAGTGATATTAAAGAAGTTGGCGATTAATTCAGCTTATAAACTTTAGTGAGCTCCACTTAACATAAAAACTTTAATGAAGAGGTCCTTTTGACAGGTATAATCCTTCCGGAATTGAAAATTAGAGTTATCAGAAATACAATCAAAACTTTGGCTGAAATTACATAATTATTTATGTCTCTTCATGAATATCCATCGCTTCGCTTTGGAGTCGCATTACCGACCTAATTTATGCATATTTACCTCCACACTAAAATATTTAGATATCTGTTACATAGCTAACCCCACGACCTGAAACCCTCCACATCACAGACGTAAGGCGATGCCGCCTTTGGCGCAATTAGTTCAAACTAAACCGCAAATCTACTCGTGGGCGCACGATACCGAAAAAAATTCCGAAATCGTTCGGAAAGTGTTACTTTACGGACCGATGCAAACCCAAAATCGTCAGAAAGTGGTACTTTTCAGTACTACTACTGAAATATGACCCAAATAATAGTCAGACAATAAATCTCTTTGTTTTACACCTTTGCAATTAGTAGTTACCTAAACAAATATTTTTTTAATAATAATGTATGATGACAAATCATGGGCGCAGGACCCAGAAAAAGCGTTTTTCCAAAGTGTTACGCAACTGTCCGGAGTCGCGATGGATGGGATTGCTAACTTGGAAAGCGATAAAAATAATTATCGGTAAGTACAAGACGATGGGGAGAAATTAGCTGCTGTTACGTCGTCTAATAATAAAGTTTGCGGCAAATTCGCCCACGCAAAGTCCAAGAGCTTTTTTCCTTGCGTCTTGAGCTCGGCATTAGTCAGGCGTTCGACATTTGTGACGAAATCGAGTTACTGGGGCAATGTAGTTACCAATTACACACAGAGTGGAAACAAATGCAGCTTCTGAAGGGCCGCACTAGGCCTGGGAAGGCTGAATCGATCGCAGTTAGCGTAGTAAGCTCATCCAGTCGCACGATCGCGGACTGCCATGAACGAGCTACTCGACCGAGAATCACAGCCTTTAGAGACCATTGATACGCATACACGCACCAGGAATAGATACAGAATGGAACAAGCCCATTAAGATGGTTCTATAGGGCCCCGGCACGTATTAATTTCGGAAATATTTACATCCGGGCTTGATAATTGAGTTAAAGCTGGATCTCGGGGAAAATGATGAGACGGGCGAATTCGCTAAATGAACAATCTTTACGGGGCCCCAGCTGCGATAGGACGCCCGACTTCGCGTCTAATTTATTTACGTGTTAAAACTGTAAAGTATAGTGTTCATTAATGTTAATAAATCGTCGAGAAGAAACGCTAAACGGATGAAAAATGGATGATTATAAAATGTGGCGGTTTTTCACCGTAATTGTACCGAGCGCAGGGACGGGCCCTGACATTTTATAGGGGACGCAGGATTCATTTTCGAACCATTTTTCTAAAGAAATACAGACTACAATCAATAAAATAATTCTTAATGAAGCCGATTAATAATAATCGATACTATCAAAAGCACGAACGAGCGAAGCGAGTCCATTAACAAGCAAGTTGATTACAACATTAAATCATTGATTAAGGGCAAGGAACGGTCCCAGGGCTACTTAATTCTGCCGCCCCTGACTATGACAACATTTCTTTAAAAAAATATTAGTTAATTCAGAAAATAAGGAAAAATTTACAAACCCTGAAAAGAGATAATTTTTATTGATAAGACGACATTTTTTTGGCGTACTTACTTTAGAAATTTGTAGTACTTCACCCATTTGTAATACCAATTACCCTTCAAAATTTTTTACAACAGTTCAAAAGTCTAACATCAATCGTATTCTATCAATTTTCGACTATGGAATCGGATAAAAACAAATCAGTCAATATGTATCTGCTTTTAACTTCATTCTTTTTATCAGTTGATTTTCTCTAAAATTCAGTAATAAAAAACCTGAAGTAGTTCTTTGTAATGTCACTATATCTCCTATCTCCTTTCTTTTCTAAATATTATTATTAAAAAATTAGCCTGTATTTATTTAAAATTATATTTTTCAAAAAAAGTAGTCATTTTTACAGTTTTCGATAATATTACGTTGTCGTTGACTTTTTTCAAAGACATTTTTCTGTATTCTGTATACAACTCAGGCTTTTTCTACCATTACTCATCGTGAATTTTCTATACTAATATGAATTGAAACTATTAAAAACTTCTTAGAACTCATTAACCAATAACAATTAAGAACTTACGATTAAAAAAATACGACGAAAACTAAAAATCTGATTAATTAATTTAAAAAAATGTAACCCGGCTATTTACTAGGTATTTTTTTAAATCAAAGTAACGATATTTTTGCCGTCCGAAAAATTCTACCGCCCTGGGCTATAGCCCATTTAGTCCATATGTGGATATGCCAATGACTGAAAAATTTTGGAGCGTCATTTGTCCCCGCACTCCGCACCCCGCCCCTGCTAAGCGTTTATGTCCGGGCGAATGTTTTAAACATTGATTTTTGGCATAAATGTTACGAGAGTTTTACTATTGGTTGATGTTATTTCCACTTGGATATCAGAGACGGAAACGTCAAGACGCCGTAAAAGCCAGAAGGAAACAAATTTCGTTGACAGTCATCGCATGCATATAAACGTTTGCCTGAACGATGACCTCAGCAACATTAAAGTCTGGTGAAAAATTTTCCCGGAAAACGGACGACTTTTCTCGTAACATCCCCTTCTGACTCCGGTCGCACTACTTTAATCTGCCCCCATAATTTACATTCCATTCACGGACGTCTTTGTACCACATACAGTACGAAATAAAAACATATTTCATCTCAGGAAATTCAATAGAATGGCTCCTCTTGCATGAGGCATTTGCATTTTATAACAGTCATGGAAAATAGCATTTTCTACTTCTCTATTTACCCTGTTTTAACAATACGGGACAAACAATGTTTTCAGATTCTGGTTGCGACTGCAGGTAACTAGTTAGTTAATTACTCAGCACATGTGAAAAGTACAGTTTTAAGTAAACTTTTGACGGAACACAAATACTTTTTTATTTAGTACTCCTACGATCTCTTTAATTAGGCGAGTAGGTTTATTCACATTTCTGAATCAAAATTTAAAAATAAAATACTTATACGTTTATGAAAGAACAAAACATTTTATTTACGTGTGTTATTTCTCTATAAGTATGCCGTATCACACCAAAATCATGGATTAAAATTCTAACAAAATAGATATAGCTACAATTGTACTAATTAGTACAATTATATACAGTAGAAATTTTAGACATTTGAGGAAATTTTTAATTTTATTCCAGACCAAAAACCTCTGGCTACATCTCAGAAACTATAAACATTCGGATAGTGCAAGTTTTTTTTTGAGCTCTACTAACACCCACCTCCAACAACCAACAACCAACAAATTCCCCTGTAAAGCCCTATCCAGAAGTTTTGAATTTATTGCATCAAAATTGCAAGAACTTGGAATATTTGTAATGAATACAACACTAGTATTGTAAAGTGTTTTTTAAATGCTAGGACCGCAGAAATAGCTTTTGCCAGTTACTTTTCAAGAAATATTAGCACTAAAGTTTTTTTTTAAGGATGTGGCAATGTTTATGTATACAGGGATGTTTTTTTATTAGTATACATTGCCCTATGTATACAGTTAAAAAAACCGAATCAATTTCATTGTTACTATGACTATTACGATTGGGCCGTAGGTCTAGGTTAGCCTAGGTGCAGGCAACCAAAATTACAATTCACACAGAGCAAAAAGGTCTTTGGCAAATAACATCCCTAAGGTCAAATTTTTGCATGGAATAAACTCAAATCATTAGCCTCAAATGCCACACAATAGTGCAGCTCAAGATCTAGCAAATATAAACCGCACTCGTTGAAATAATAATTAGGGACCGATATAAAAATTTTATGGTGGCTGGAAATATCGTAAATAAACGTATACTAGATAGTACCTAGATGTTACAAAAAGTATTATTCGTGCCAAACTGGTCAAAGTATCAGACTACAGCTATTGTTTGGAAGTGCAAGCAGGGCCTTTTTAGCACTTTCTTTGATTATTAAGTATTTTCCTTGGTTTGATGCGTCATCTAATTACATTTATTTTATTGTTTTGCAAAGTTTATTCTTTATTTTTGGATATTACAGTTTTTGTAATATTGGTTGCCTGCACCTAGACCTACGGCCTAATCGTAATCGTCATAGTAACAATGAAATTGACTCGGTTTTTTTAACTGTATACATGGGGCAATGTATACTAATAAAAAAACAACCCTGTATAACATACCCACATAGTATAATAGTGTAGCTTGTAATTTTAGCTTTAATTAGTCGGTAATAAAATTATACTTAATGTAAACGTTACCACTAATTTTGATCGATAAAATACATTTTGTTTGGTAAAGTAGAGTTAATACCGTTGCTCATTGGCCTGACCATTGATTGCCTGACACAGGTTTAATTTTCGTATCAACTGTCTAATAACTATTTAAGTGACGTAGATTCTTTAACAGTTGAAATCGGATTTATCCATGTCTGAGTTAATATCTTTATAAAATAATAAGAGGGAATGGGACTAAATTTATTTTTCAGAAGTTTGTCGTAAAAGGACTGAGTTTGGTTATATTATATTTGATCCAATTTCTTGTTATTTTATTGATCTTTTTTTCCAAATTTGAAACGTTAGACATTTGTTTTTCATATCTAGCACAACCGTGCTCATTGGGTAATATATTCATAAATATCTGAACCGTCAAAAAAACACATAATTTTGCGCGGTAACGAATTAGACAAGAGAGCACATATTTATGAATGTAGGTGACATATTTATTAATGCATCGTACCATAATTATAGTATTTAATTTAATGGGATTGTGCTATCTGAATAATTAATAATTTTGTGCATAAACGAGGAGAGAGGTCATTTGGCGTAACATAAATCATCACACATATTTAATTTGCAATGTTTGGAACTCCTACTCTATGTCATTTTGAGGACTAACTTTATTTTAAAGAGAAATTAGTACGTTTGAACTTTGAACTTACTCCTCTTTTGTCTTCATTCTAAAACTTTGTAGCTGAAAGTGTTTGGAATAAAAATACGCTATTGTTTTAATTTCAGTGCTACAAAGTTCTAAAGTTGCACAGTCGTATCACTGCTATCCTGTTCTGGCGCAAGTTTAATAAGCGCTCATCTTGTACCTTAATATCAGCGGTACTTGCAGTAAGGTGTAATTACCTTAAAACGGCACGGATACAACAGTCGCCTCTAGTTTGTAGAGCTTTGTCGTAGGAAGAAAAAAGTCCAATTTCCTCTAATTGCGCGCCGCCAACAAAACTTGTAATGATTTTATTGCAATAAATTTCGAGTCGATGCTAGGATCAAATAGTCGAAAGGGAGCATCGCAACACGACACCCCTCACTCGAGTTGCTCAGATTTTCTCGTGTATGATGGCAGGAGAGGCCATCCAAAGCACCCAAATGAAATTAACGTCACGCGCACTTACTTTTAATTTAACTGTCGACAAAAAGAGTCCCTTTTGTGATTTTTTCCGTCGCGCGGGGTGTATTTGAGTGACAACAATGTGACACGGAGCCCATTACCAAAATGTAGTTTCGTGCCGTTATCGCGGAATGTTTACCGTGATTGCCAGTGTTTCGGACGTTTTACTGCGCCATTATCAACCCTCACGGCACCATGACGCGCTGCGAGCTTATGAATTATCGCTAATGGATTTCAGCAGTTTAATTAAAAATTCAGATTGAAAAAACATCGTCTCGGACCTCTATAATTGGCTGTTGGGACATGGCTGAGGGATAAATCAGGCGTACGGCCGTTTCTTATACAAAGAAAAGCGTAATTACGAAAAAATCCCTCTGTACAAAGGAGCTTATTCGGTCGCGTTCGGAGTTAATTGAGTCAAGAGGAGAGAGAACAATAAGATTGTATACGTTGATTCGAACGGGAACAAGTGACAAAAGGAGATTATCTTCAAACATCTCGCACCTACACCGCAACCCTCCGAGAGACTTTGTTTTAATTAGAACTTAAACTGCAATTTTCGAGCGTAACTTGGAGCGCAAGGGTAATCTCAACTTTTAAGTACCTGCGCCAGCTTTGTTAGCGATTATTGAAGCAGGTGCAGGGGGACCCTATACATCACATGCACCAGTTCACCTTTGTTAATACGCTCCTTTTGTACACTTAAACACATTGTTTATTTTCAAAACTTTACAATAGTTGTAAACTGTTCACGTTGCGATGCGAATATTTAATCGATTTAATCAGAACCTACAAACAGACGCAAAAATCCTTGATGTTTAAATGATCCTCATTTAAAATAATTTTGAAAAAAAAATTCAAATAATTGCAAGGTAGGCAACCAACAATGTTCTCGTGACGTCACGAGTCGATTACTCAGTGGTTGGGGCGTGCCTGCCCTTATTATTATCTCATTTATGTGATAAAATGTTGATATCAATGTACAAATTTGTGCTTATCTCGCTATTCTATCTGTCTGTGTTGGGTAAGTGTGCCCGTAAGTGCTTATCTAAATCCGTTTCGCCGAGTTTGACAGTTTGAGGTTATGTTTATGTTTTTAATTTTGCTCAACAGCCCCTCAAATCGATGCAAATTGCACGATACCGGTCATAGTCAGGGGGAAATGGTTCTCGCGTGAAAATAACGTAAATAACCACGTCGAAATAAACGATCGGATGATGACCGATCGGGGGGAGTGTGTGGACATCCAGGACCACTTTCATGTCAATTATACGATGCTTTTCAAGAACTACGATTGTTACACTTGTGTGAAAATAATCGTCCGTACTGTGAATGTTTTGGAAAAGATTGAAAGTAATCATTGCCTGGCGTTTGGTCCAGCTTTTTGACGATTTTTTCCAGCCCCCTGTTTCGCCGTGAAACATTACGACGCGTCAGTGGACCGTGTGTGTCGCAATTTGGACAACAGTCAGCAGATTATAACTTTGTTTTCGGAAAATTACGTCCCGATTAACTGTCGGTCGTCGCTCGAAGGAGTCTGGAATTTTGCCTATCAGAACAGGTTTAAGTTCACGGGGGAGTGTCGGCACCCGGACGCCCAAATAAAATCGTGCCAAACGGCCGGATCGCAGTTTTTAATTTCCAACCAGAAGTTCAACATCACGTACAAGAAATGTCCCGGGATGACTGGGACCTTTGACGGGGGTAAAATGACACGCTTGATTAAAAAATGTTTTAATTGTTTTTACAGTCGTTGAGTACAGTTGCCTGGGGGCGTGGTTTGTTGGTAAAAACCATTATTTCGCCGTGGCCAACACAAAGGAGTCACGTGACGATGAGAAATTCCGCTGTTTGCTGAAAAATCGGGACGACGATTTGTACATTGGTGTCTCGATCACTGCCGAGTGCAACATCCTGAAGACCGTGGAGCAGAGCCCTGAGCGGCTGCACATATGGCCAAGTAAATAGCTATTTATATAGCAAGGGAGGAATTACCAAAGATGAATTAATGCCCGACGCGAAGCGGAGGGCCGTAATCATCTAAGGGACTGAAGAGACTTTCTTTCCTCCAATGCTTACGTATTTTTACGTAGTTTTGTTTTTAACGCAGTTTTTTAGTCAAGAGCGAGGTGGTGGAGCCCGGCTGCCGCCTCCCCCAGAACTTTACGGGCGAATGGATCAACACGGCCAATATTGACGCCGATATAGTGATAAACGAGACTCATATCATCGAGACGTACTATCCGGACGAGGGTCGTTTCCGGAGGACGATTTACGTCTGCCGGGAACAAAGGGACACTCGCGTCATGATGGCGCGGCTGACAGTGGACGGCTGGTGAGTGCGATAGAAGCCGGTGGCAAACCCAACACTCGTTATTCCAGTCAGAAAGATTACGTGTGTTTCGACTTCGTCCCGCAGCATCACAATATAATCAGGTACCGGAAGGGCATTGCCGTGATCAAGGACGACTTCCCCACGGTGTGCTCGTGGGTGCAGTTCCAGAACAAGGAGAAGTGGCGTTACGATTTGTACTTAAAACGCAATCCCGTGCCGATCAAATGCCCTCTCGCCGGAAAATTCAATTTCACTCAAAAGGGAGAAGTGCTTTTTGAAACACGGTAATATTGGGGTAGAGTGATATTGGCAATATGCACATTCCATTTTTAGTATTTTGGGTGGTGTCACGCTGAGTCCACGCCCCAACACGTACTGCAAACAAAACATTTCCGATTTTTCGGTTTGTGACACCGAACAAAAAGAAATTGCAATTGACGAGAATTATTGCCTGTCGGTGGATCACCTGGGGCGGCCCGTGGATATTTACAGTGATCCCGATTATAAAATGAAATGTGTCGGCTTTTGGAAAGAAAATTTGAAGTCGTATTTAATCACGTATGACGCGCTCGATCCCTATTCCAAGTATCGCTGTTGGGTCTATCAGCGCGCTGACCTGAACAAAATTTTAATGTCGCAAGGTTGGTAGTGATTGATGTAAAAATTTGCAGGAGATTGGTTTTCATTTCCAGCGATCGGGCCCTTCTGTGATTTGAAACAAGATGTGAATTCGTGGAACCACACGGAGGGCGCTGCTGTCGCCATAGAGATGCAGGAGTACGAGAGAGAACGTGAGTACTGTTTTTATGCTTCATTTACCTAATAGCGTCAGAAGAAAATAGACAAAAACGCCTTATTTTCTCCCGATGCTATCAGTGGCGTAACGCTAAATTTGATACCTACATGAAACGAAGCGTGGCTGAGCAGCTTTGCGACTTTTTTTATTTAGACCGTGATATAACTTTGTTAACTTTTTCTCTCGCGAAAGCATTGAGAAAATAAAGCACAAAAAGTGGCCGATTTCGGTAAGATTAGTTGGGCAGCGCTGACTAGGGCATTTTGGGCATATTTGTTACGTCACTGCTATGCGATTCGTGTGGAAAGTAATGTCGGGGCATTAATCAGGTGACCAATGTCCAATGCACTTTGACGACGGCAGCAATCCGTGGCAAGAATCTGAAGACGTCGTCCAGGTTCTCACCTTTGGATTTTTAGGGACTGACTCGGGTGTTATCACCCAGCCGTTTATTCTTTTATTTGTCGGCAGTATAGCGATTTTACACATTTTGAGTTAATCGAGTAATTCAATTACGATTTACGATTCGAGTTTGTTTCGGTGTCGGAGTAGGAAAAGCTCCATTCATCGCTTTATTTTTTCGATTCCGAACATTCCATCCAAGTGTTCATTTTGCAAGATACTTAGTCATTCCGTCTTTATTTAATGTAATTAGTGATAAAACTGTTTATGTGGCCTTGAATCGCCTTGAACTGTTATGCAATTTGCATCATTATGTAGTGTACAATTCTCATCGTTGTGACAATTGATCCGTCCATTTATTTGATATTTTATATTGTTTAGTTTTAAAGCAAATTTACTAACGATTGCGCACGATCATCACTCCGCTAACAGAAGTGTCATTTATCGTTAAATCGACTTTTTATACTTAGTAGTGTTAAGTCAATTTGTAATATTTTGTATGGTCAGATTAAATATTTGTTGAGTACGTTTTGTTTGCTCCTTGGAGATGTGACTTTCAGATGTGGGTGTAGGTAAATAAGAAGTCGTTTTAAAATGGAGAGAGCTTTACTTGTGTAACATAGCTGACATGACACATAGTACCTATACATAAATGGGGCTGAGTATTACACCGACAGACATTATGAAATATATACAGATGTATAATCAGTAGGGGGTGGTGTCTTCCTACGTAAGGCATGACGAGGGTCGTGGAAAGGCAGAAAAATAAAACAAGAACGAGTAATGACTTAAACATAATGTACACTCCCAGGAACTTGCGGGGACAGGCTGCGCGCGAGCCCGGAGATTCAGTCAAAAGCGATGCAAACATAACAAACGCCGCGCCAGCGCGGGGTGGCCGACAGAGGACGCCAGCGTCTCTACTGTCGCACGCGCCACCACTGCTGCACCTTCTCGGTCAGCTTCCGACAGAGGCCCAGCAGCCTCCGTCACATCGGAGCTTCCGCTTCGGCTTCTCCTTCGCCCTCTTCAAGGGTCACTTGGAAGCGGATGCCGGGCCGCTGCTGATCGGGCACGTCTTCAGCCGGCGGGCTCGGAGGAATGGCGCTCTGATACCAGTCGCGGTTCTCTTCCAGCGTGTCGAGGATATCCTGGGCGTCGGGGTGCACCAGGTCGGCCCACGTCTCCCACAGCGGGTGGACGATGTAGTCGATAAAGCCGACTTGGGACTTTTCGATCGTCGCCGAGTGTCGGTCACACATCGGGCTGATGTCCATCTTCGCTTCGCGTTCTTTATCGCCCTGCTGGAAGAACTCCTCCATCAACAACTCAACCCAACGCTTGTACAAGGCCAGAGGTTTCGTCGGATTGCTCAGGTCGGCGCAGTGCACCAGGTTCTCCAACACTTGGATACGGTCCGTGTAGTTGTCCAGCAACAGCACACCAGAACCGGCCACTTTTTTCGTCTCCACCATCGTCTTTAAATCCGCCAGCAGACTCATATGTTTTGACATGTCGGTACTTAGCACCATATCGATCACCATCTTCCTCAACGTCTGGCGCTGCTTCTTGTTCATATTTATAAAGATATCACAACCTTCGTTTTGGAGTAATTTGAATGCTACCGCCAGGTGGTGGTTCTCCAAAACGCTCTCGTCGTTATACATAAGCGCCAGCTCAGAACTCGAATTGATTAGAAATTGATTGGTCAGTCCAGGGTGGTCCACGTCGTGGATGCAAGCGGCGAAGAGTGCCGCAGTCACTTCCAAGGGAGTAAAAACCGACTCTAAAGCCGGCGTGTTCAGCAGCACGTGCGTGCTTTGTGTAACGTCCGCCGCGTGCAACGAATTATGAAACGGATTGTCCTTCACGTAATGATCCTCCAGCGTCATCATGAACGTTATGAACGTCTTCGGCGGAATCATCATCGATTTGAGAAGCTCCCTCGACGTGAAAGTCGTATAAGCCACGCAGGTGAGGGGTCGTCCGTTGCTCATTTCACCGATACGGAATATATCAATGCCCCACCTATCGATCTCGGCCAGACACTTGCCGAGATCCTCCTCGAAGGGAGTCTCGACGCCGTGCAACGGCAGACGTTCGCCAGTAAACGAATTGGTGTGACATAAAGGCTTTCGGTTCACCCCAGAAATCTGGGACATTGTCGAGTAGGGGCCGCGGGGACGCTCCTTTCGTTGCGTCCCCTTCGGCTGAGCCTCAGTGCCTTCATCGACGCGCAGCGACGGCAAATCCAACTCTTGTTGTTTATCTGCAACAAAAAATGTCACAAATTACGTTTTTGTCACCAACTTCGCTCCATAGACTATTGTATCCAATTCCATTATCTTCTCCGAACAATTGTCAAGAAGTTGAGTCAATGGAATACAGATACAATTTTTTGCGCTTGGAAAACTTACCGAGGAAAGTCGAACAGATATACTCAGATATCTGATTGCCGGATTTACTGGATTCGGAGAAGTGTGACAGTTCTTTGTTCAACATCCGTTTGAACTGGAACAAAAATTCGATTTAGAAGGGAAAAATAAATAATTTTAATACGGACAAGTCTTCGGCCCGTTATGGGCTGAAATGCATTGAAAAGCCCCGGCATTGTGAGCGCGTCTGTGTTCTTCGCAAGTCCGTGGCAAAAAAGAACTCAAACCACCCACGCGATGCCTCCAAGTCTCCCCAAATAAATTTAAAGCCGTTTCAACACGAGAACAATGCTTTTACGTAATTATTTAATTAATTTAATCCTTGGACAAACAGAGCGATTAATTTATGTGAGCGTTGTTTGTGATAGTTTCCAGATTATAGGATTGAAACGCTTGGATGCCAACAGAGAACAAAAACGGGAGATCACAAGATTTTTTATTACTCTTTTTTTGATCGTAATAGCGGGTCTATTAGGAAGCTCGTTAAAGAGATTAAATTCTGTTTGATAAAGCTTAAACGATCGGATTTGATCCGGTCGCGAGCTTCAGGTTTATTTATAAACATTCGATTGAGATAAAACAAATTAGTATGCAGCTGTACGAAGAAGACATGCTTGAAGCAAGTGTTATTGACGTGGGCTACTATCTTGTTTTTTTTCTTCGCGCCTATTCCGATAGCAAGCAATTGGCAATAACATTTGTTAATGTCACGATGGTAAACCGTGTTAACAATCGAAGAATTTATTTATAGGAAATTACTAAAGGGTAAACGACGGATCCGGGTGACCAACTCGAAAAAATGAAGGTAAGCAAATCATTTTCAGGCGCATTCACCTGTAATAAATTTCAGTAGAAATCATATTTCGGTACATCGACCCCTGAATTTCGAAGTAATAGTAATTAAATATTTACCTTAATTTCGGCAATGGCCGCGGTAATAGCAATATCCGCCATGATATTCATCCAGGGTAGATTGTCAAACAATTTTTCAGAATGGGGCGGGATTCTATCGGCCGCGAGGATTTCGTCCTGAGACAGTGCTTTAGTCAACACCCTTTTGCGGGCTTTCGGATTTTCATCCGAGGATAACATCGTAGCAATCCACAGTCACTATCACCCGCTTGTCTCTTGTTATAACAACACAAAGCTCACTTCGCTCTAGGCTCAAAGCTCGAATATGTTATTCACGACTCTACGCCTAGCTTGCGACTGAATTCAACGATTAAGCGCGAATTCTTAAATAGGTTTCGGCCGCGCCGCCTACTGCGTTTTCCGATTATACGTGTCGCGCTTCGCGTTCGGACTATTGTTGACTCATTGAATGTGTGTCATTTTCGTCGCAATGTTGCCCAGATTATTTTATATGGACCGTTTCTGTGTTATCAGGTGCAAATATTACGCTAGACGTCGAGATAATTTCGGCGATTTAGCGTTTTGTTTATTGTTTATCCAATTATTTTTGAGTGTTTTCAATCTTTTTGGGGCGAGGATTAGAGCTTTCAGGACATATGGCGATTATTTTTACGTTATTATCATTTGAAGACCTAGTTATGAATTACCTAAATCGGGTCGTTTCTGACGAACCTTGGGGTAAAAATAACAGAATTAATAAAAAATTCATTTATACGTGACGTAGTTACTACTATAATGGATGGCTTGTATTTTCCACGACACGGAAAAAAGCAACAACAATTGTATAGGGTAAACATAAAAAGCATGTTAATCGGTCTAATAAATTATACGCTATTCCACTGGAGACAATGGTGAAGTCGATCCCGCTGGTAAATTATGATCGATTTAGAAAGATTAAACCTGTAGAGTTAAAAGCAGCTCGTTTGAACATTAAGCAGACCTTGGCGTTTTTGACGGACATAAATACGGTGGAATTTCGTAAACTTACGGAAAAATGTAATCTGTCCGTCACCACGTCTCGATATTTTTTTCAAGTCTGGGGAATATTGAATAAAACGAGTTTAAAAATGACGCTCAAATCGACATTACCAATTCAAAGCTTTGCCATCTCCCTTGTTACTTGATTCGATTGATACTTGTTTATTTCGATTCTCTTTACGAAAGAATGACTCGTTCCCTTTTGTGAATGGCAGCTTTCGGTTTTTATTTTACTTTTTCTAGTCTTTGTTTCAACATTGCGACTTTTTCGCGCGTTTGGGGTAGCGTTTTTCTATTTTTAGTAAGAAAATACAATTACCGAACGCGGAAGCATACTCGAAAGTAAACAAAGGCATCCGCTCTCAGCATGTAAATTCAGTTTTTTAGCATCACTTACGTAATTTTTATTAAATTACATAGAGCGAATGAAGTTTAATGAAGGAAATGTCACATGAACCCATTAACACCTCGTCAATGTCAACGGACATGCAGTTGGGATTTTTTATTGCAATATAGTTTCATTTTTCCCCGACCTATCGACAGGCTTGTACATGCGATTAATAATTCTATCACGCTACCGTCGTGACGTCAATTTCTCCCTCACCACACCCTCTGCAACTGCCTGCGCCCGTTCGTTTCGAATTCGCTCCAATCTGAATAATCGGATCCATTAAGTGCCTTCACCTCGCTTTAACTAAGACAACAAATTATGCAAATTAACGGAAGCCACGCGTGACCGTCGAAAACATTTTAAAAAGCATTTGCGAAACAAAACCGCGACAATTCAACTTTCGAATTTCCTGCGATTCGATTTCCATTTTCAACGAAATTTACGTCAGTTCACCCCAAAAGGTGAATCATCGACGACAGCACGCCTAAAGACGTCCTCCTGGGGTCTATTTGCATTCGCCAATTGAGGATGGTGGCGGTTTTCGGCTAGGAATTTTTCGACTTCCTTATCTTTCGCATTTTCAACAGGTGTTTGCCTAGTCCAAACGACCCCAATTTTTATTATTAATCTATTAAATAACCGTGTTTTGAGATGGGGCTACGAATATGCATACAAAGCAATCTGACGATGACGCACTGATAAGCTATTTTTTTCCAATTTTCGTCAAGATTAGTTTTATTGTACCATACTGTTTACGAAAAATTGACCGACTTTCGCCTAATAACACCCACAAATTGTTATGGCAAATATTTGAACCGATAGCCGATGATTCTTTGAAAATGTAAGTAGTTTGTGATGCAAATCGACCTCCTTTAACGTCGTAAATATTTGCGTGTAGTAAAAGGCAAGACAAGTGTGAGCCCCCTCGGTTATGTAACAGTTGGATCAATTATTGGCTGTAATCACATGGGCAAGAGCAATTTCCTAGATGAATCGAGAGGAATCTTGTTGGCAATAATAATAGTGCCGACTATCTGAATTAATTCACGTCACATTCAGGAACACTGTATATTTTCGCGTATAATAATAGTTCCATTATATTATTATAATGTACGAGAGACGTAAATGTTATAAAAATAGAGGCGCGAAAACAAAGCTCGCTGTTATGAAGAGAAAGTTGATTTTGGTGCGAAAAAAGAAAAAATCCGGATGTTTATTATTTCGTTGAGAAACAATGAATGAAATATGTCCGATCAAGGTTCTAACGTAATAAAATCGCCCATAGAGGGAAAAATCGACGTTCACATTCAGTGACGACAAACCTAACGATCATACGTCACCCACTTTGTCTGCTATCCGCAGATTTCTCTCAAGATCCAATTGTAAATATTTTTTGCGATTTTAAACTGTGCAAGGTCTCCTGCAAAACAATAACATAAATTTAACCGTCGCTTCTCCTCGTTTTTGGCCCCACTTTGTATACAGAAAAAAAAATGAAAGGTTAATTATCTGATTAAGTTCAGGATTAACAACAAACC
The DNA here is from genome assembly GCA_939628115.1 of Tribolium freemani. NCBI lineage: Eukaryota > Metazoa > Arthropoda > Insecta > Coleoptera > Tenebrionidae > Tribolium > Tribolium freemani. The sequence continues at coordinate 18,763,902 of OW626791.1, read as the reverse complement.
GATATTCGGATTTCGGTACAAAACCAGCTTTATTAAAAGATTTAATCTGCTCTGATTTCTATTCAATGTTTGTTCGAGTTTGTTGAAAAAGCTCGTCGTTGAAAAGTTTGATTTCCGATCACGAATAGTTTTAAAAGGACGACGTTGGTTTCACAGGGAAGATAGACGTTCGCTTGTCAAAGTTCGGGTCTGAGTCTGTTGAGCTTTGAAATCGTCTTGGAGTTTAGTCCGTAAACAACGGCCTCAGAAAAGAGAGATTGAGATTCCTTCTAATAAAAACTTCCCTAATGTAATTTTTATTGATCGAATAATTTTTTCCGAAATGGGAACTGATCACCTGCTTTCCGTTTTCATCGCGATGATTCAGAAAAACTCCAATTATAATTGAATTTGTCCATTAACGTCACTTTATTTTACCGATTTTTTTATTAATGGCTTGTGGTCGGGAGCGCTGGTACTTCCTGATAAGCCTTTAATTGGAAAATCCTTAATTTCAATTAAGAAAGCATCGCGAAATTTCCAAGGCAATTGTAGTTTGGCGAAACAAATTACCATAATAGAACTAGCGAACATCACTGCTCAATCATTATTATTAACGTGGACAACCATGACAATGACAGATAATTAGGTAGGAAAACCTAGAAAAATTACCAAATGAATCACTTTGAAAGACCAAATTGTGATTTCTCCGATAAAGTGAAACAACAATAAAATAATTGGGACATAAACTATTCCGTCATCGAATAAACTGGGAGATTTATAGTGGAACCCATTTAAGCCAATTTGTGTACTTTATCTACGTAATTAATTGGGCACAAGGAGAGAACACGTTCGTGGAATGGAACTGTTGAATTTACACGAACTCTGGACCCGAGCATAATTTTGTCTTCCCCAGATCTAAGGGAAATTTTCACGCCACTTTTCCTTGAAGTCCACGAATGCATCCTCTCACGTAGCAGCAATTCGCCAGACGCTAACGAAAACAATTTAACAAATGACTATTAATAACACCGACAGAATTCAAAGATAAGTGCGAAATGTGGAACAGGAAAATCATTAATAACCAGCTTTTTCCCTCGAAAAAAACCTGGACCGGTTCAACGACCCCAAATTTCAAAAAGACTTGCAACACAATTTACGATTCGTTGAGTGTTTTCGTGTTTTTAAAATCTATTTTTGTCGAAAATTGTCACATTTCAATACAAACAAAACATCAAATATTTATATACAGCTGGATAATCGCGATTAAATTGTACTTATTTACTGCAGCTAAAAATACTTCCTTCTTTGCTCATTTTAATTAGGAGCAAAAGTCAGGGTTTTATGATTTTATCAGCACCTTTAACCCAATCGACGGGTTCGGGAGTCTGGAATCACTTCTTTTCTTTGCTAGACTGAACGTCGACTTAATGATTTTTTATCAGAATTCATTCTTTTCCGCTCAAGCATTATGACTAACAAAATCTGATTCACATCACACGACTCACTAAACCAATCTTTCGCCTGAAATTTTCATTTTCAGCAATGAGCTGAACATTGTTTACTTTTATCACTCTCCACAAAGCACCTAGATTGCGGAAGGATTGCAGAAACTTCTGTCACGTGTAGCTATAAATTTTCATAAATCACAACTGATGTTACAGCTAATATTTGCTGGTGTGTGTAATATAACGCGAAAAAATTCACGGGAAAAACGGATTTTTGAATGACAAAGGGTCATAATTTCTTGACTAATTGTGCAAACGGTGAATAAGTCATAAATTTCACAACTATGTGGTGGACACAGAAACGTGGCCAAATTTTTGAAATTTACATGCACATCGAGGTCGGTTTTTCCGCAAGATGTAAAAAGGTCGTCTGTTTGAACTTTAAAAGACACTAAAACTCGAAATAGATCGCTGAAAACTTGCCAGATATCAAACGATTTTTGTTTATAATAACTGTAGTATTGCATAAGTTTAGTTATCGTTACCTTCGAACTATTTTCTTTTAATTTATTATCACTAATTGTACAAGGATTCGAGTACGGAAATATTTTTCTATAAGAAAACACTTCAGGTTTCGCCTTCGAATTACAGATTAACTAGGTATACAATTAATAAGATTTGGTTCTGAAAACAACGTTTTCAAGTTCAGGAATAACTCATTAATCCTTGTTTCCGATGATGTGATGTGATAATGCAGCAACTGGAATCATTTTAATAACGGAAAAATTCGTCTAATTCAACGTCAGAAAGAATTATTGCAGCTAAATATTGATGGTTTATGCTAGAAATAGCTTCATGTAATGTAAAAATAAATTCGAGAGTACAAATTTTAATATGTTGTATTGAGCCGAGTCGCAAGCTTTCCATCAAAACTAAACCAATTATTATAGAATTACAAATTCATTTCGACAATAGTGGAGAAAATGAGCGTCGAAATGCGAATCGCCAATCAACAAAGTTCGTTGAAAGTACAGTCCTTTCCACGATATTCGCCAGCTTTTTTAAATAAATATACAATCACAGCCTTCCAAATTATATTACGGACAATATTTTCGTTTAATTTGCTTTTTCTGAAACCTATTTATAAATCATTTTTAGAACAAGAGTGTTCCAAAATCAAATCAGGTTTACGAGGAACCACTTGCTTTTGATTCCAAGCCAAAAGATTTTCGCGGAAGTAATCAAAATTTTCAACACGATTCTTTGTTACAACAAACCACCGTTTATACATAATTACAGCGAATTAATCAAAATTCAAATTCGGCGCCACGTGTCTAACACAAACTCAAAATTCGGAGATTTTTCTTGTTTCATTTTTAAAATGATTCTCGATAAATATTTGACAGGCAAGATCTAGGGTTAAAAGGATTTCAAAAATTCATCGTATAGCACGACCCTAACTGTCCAATCACTTATTTAATTTTTTCCGTTCGTGTAAAATCGCAATAAAAGATTTAACCCTCTACAGCTTCAAACAACAGGCAAAAGTTTCGAATAATTCTAAAAGTTAGTCACGTCGGTTTTGTGCTTTTATTCGAAAATTCGTTAATTTCAACGTTCAGCGCTTGAAATGTTTTATTTTATGATTTCCAGTGCAAATATTTGCGTTCATCAGCCATTGTCGCGTACGCCCCAATTCCCTCCGACCCAAATTTGCCAGAGTTCACCTTCACAATGAAAAACGATCGTAATTAACACGACATACCTGTCGGAACGGTATAAACAACTCCTAATGGTTGTGTATGCAAGAGAAAAGCCACCCATTTTGATCAAAATCTGGTAGTGTGTACTACAGAAGCATAATCAAAACATGTTTTACAAAGTTCAAAAGTGGTACGGTTACATTTATTGAATAAACAATTATCGTTTTTATCAGCACTTGATCGCCACTTAATCAAACAGGACAAACGTTTTTAAATTCCGAAAAGAGTCGGATTGACTTATCAAGAGGAACACGTGGGTGATTTTGTAAAAAACTCACCTTAAGTGACGCCATGTCGGAGACGGATCGATGGGTTTGGATGGTCTCGAGTTGGTCCAAACACCAATCGAGTTCTTCCATCGTCTCCATGGCCATTTTCATGTAAGCTTCATCTGTGAAAAAAATCACCTTATGAAGTAACTGCGAAGTAACATTTGCAATTAGTAGAAACAGATAAATTATGATAAAACAAACACTGTTTATGGTTTTTGGCACCTGACGAAATACTGTGCTTTATCAGACGGAAACAAAATCAAAAAACACGAGTTAATCTAAAGCTATAATCAAATTTCACCGAATTTTCGATAATGAATTACATAAAACAAATTTCAAAGAAAGAATATGGTGTAATTAAGTTGTAGGAGATGATCATGTTTATGGAAAGCCAATGATGGATGTCGACAAATAAAGAAAACAGGAATTTGTCGCTAAAAAAATCTTTTTATGGTTTGTACATCGAAAGAAAATCACTGAATTTATATAATTATTATAATTTGAATCCATCCACCTACGAGTGCAACCCGACGATACGTAAATCCGGCTCCACGTGCAAAATTAATTATCATAATGCAAAAATTAAATGTTTGTTTTCCACTCTCCCAATTCGTTTATTTATTAACTCCGTAACGAGAAGAATCGTAGGTTTCCTCGCTACGATGCCATTAGTCCAATTTATTCGAGCGCAAAATAAACCAGATCGGGGTGAACATTGTCTTTCGATTCTCTTCAATAATAAATTACCCAGAGGTCAACGTTTCGACCGATCATCACCCGTGACGTCAACGAATATTTCTACAAGATCTACAACTCGATTATCGGAATTGCTTTAAAAATAATCGGATAAATCCGGTTCGCCAATTTATGGTCAAAAGACAAAATTGATTATAAATCACGTGCTTAATTCATGTTGCGAAATAAAAATATTTCGCGTCAATTGTAAACAAACGATTACTACTAACCTCCAGGCACAAGATTTCTTGGTTGAGGGGTGGCGGACGTCGCTGCTCCCGAAGAACGGCGAGACCTGAAACAGCGTATTTACGTTGCAAATCGGTTTATGGCTAACCACAAATCAACCACCGGTTGATTTGGGGTTTTTCGGTGGTTTACTGCACTCACTTGTTGGTGGGCACGTTGGTAAGACATTGGAAATTGTTGCGTACGCTGCGCAAACTGGCAAGAATTTGTGCGAACGGTGTGACAATAAGATCTTCTCCATGACTGAAAAAGAGAAAAATAGGAAACGAATGAAATGGCTCGCTGGAAAGCTTTTCCTGCACAAACAACGACTCTATTAAACTAATTCCCAACACTAATCAAAATAACCTTCCACCCCCATATTTTGATTCGGTTTTAATTTGCCTTAACCGTCTCGCGTCTTGAGTCAATTCTCTTTTCCCCCATCCCACAGCGTTCAAATTCCTTCGGCATATTTCAGTTTGAGCAGATGTAATATTCATCCCCGTCACATATCTGTAGTGGTGGAGAGGTCCTTTTCCCCGTACTTGTTTTGAATCTGCAGCCGTTGCCATGCCAACCACCCGTTTCAGCGAACAAGCTGAAAAGCGCTTCAGAGACGGCTCGTCTCGTTTATTTATTACAAACAAGCGACCGAACTAGCAAAAAACCGACCCGGGACCGTTCAATCAAAAACCGACAAAACATCTGCATTGTGGTCGAGCACGTTCGAGGCGATAAAACGTCAAAAATCATCGTTGACGTTTTTTTAAAACCATCGATGGCACACGCCACTGTCCGAAAGCTCGCTCCTGGAATATGAATAGAGCCGCTTATAGAGGCAGCAGTAAATATCAATGAGTGTACAACGTCGATGAGGATCGTTAGTTGAATGCGAGTCGGCCATAATTAAAAGTCCGGGCTCCCGGCTCCGGGCGAGGTCAAGGAGCTTTTTCTAATCAAGCTTCCGGGAATAAGAAGAGGAAAAACCTACGGCACTCCTATTGTCCGGCTCCTCGAATTAAGACAAGAGCTTTATCGATTCAATACCGGTTATTAGTTTTAACAACCTGTGTAATTATTATCCGGCGAGCTTTTGCGTTGACGAGTGCCTATAGTTATAAGAGCTAGTCTGTTGGTAAAGGTAATACGTTTTGATGGCTCGTTCGAAAGCAATTAATCTTAAATTTCAAAATATAGCTGCCAGGAACAGCAATTATGATAGTTTGTGTTGTTTAGCTTGTTTGTGAAATTGAGAGGAAGATGGGATCGTTACAGTTTCCATAAACTCGTCTTTGCTGATGTAACAATTCGAATGAAATTTCCTACTTAAAACGCTGTTTCATCGAACAAATCTCTCCAAAGCCGTGCTCCTCTATTAACTGAAGAGCATCTTACCCTTTTATTATTTAAATAACACGATTTTCAACGCTTAACCTGCCAAAATGCAAATTATTAATTATCATGTTGACTTCCTCTACCGAGCCAAAATCCCGCAAGCAGTTTTGTTCCAATTTTTGTTTTTGTTTCATCCAAGGAAAACAACAAACTCTGACTAGACAAAAACGCTCCTTTAATCAATTTCGTTCCAGTCTGTAAACTCAACTTTTAACGAACAACTGATAGTGACGCCTTACTGTTCAAACAGTGGCCGATTTACCGTTCTTTTTTCGAGGTAAATCGCCAAACACGGGACAATCCGACCGATCGGTGATAATGAAATTAGCAATTAAAGTCCGTGATACTTTTCCATCTGTTTTTTCGAAGAAACGACTTGGCAACAGTCGGTGGTTTACCCCTATTTTTATCAAGGGAAGAATCATTTTTCTTACAAGAAGCGACGAACAAGGATACACTGTCGACGCACTTGCGCTCATTTCAAAATTAGCCGTGTCGGCAGCTTTCATCAGAACGATTCTCCTCGACTCAAATTGTTCGGCTGATTGCAGGTGGAGACAATATTTCCAAGTTCATATAAATTACAATCCCGATTTCTCGCAAGCCACGTAAAAATATCACTGATTCAAACCTGATAGCAGTTCAGTATTCTCGAAATTTTTGGCAGGCAATCCAATGACGCATTCACGTCAAAATCTCTTGTTTGTTTTGCTAAATTATTAGTCTAGTGTAATAACAGTGTGTTTTGCCAAAAAAGCATTGTTTTTTCTAATTTTCTTGGAAGTATCCCCAACTATGAATTTTTTATTGAAAAAAGACGTAGAGATAACGAATGGGATAGCGGATACGTTCCAGCATGAATGAATGTCATAACTCAGATACAAATGGCAACAACCCTGCCACCATTTATTACGATCTCATAAACATGTGACATTCATATAATCGCATTTGAGGCGAAACTGTGCTTGAACGAGAAGTGAAATCTCTTCGTCTTGAAGCCAATTTACTCGTTTTATGTAGAATTCAGCCTTTCACGTTTTTACTTCATTTCAACATAAAATGTTTATATAAATTGAAACATCTGCAATCGCTCAAATTCACCACTTTTCAAACCAAATATCGGCGGTTTTAAAAATAAGCCGAAATAATAGTGTTTGTTTTTCTTTTAAAAATAGCATAAAAAGCTAAAATAAAACCGCTGTAAAAATTCCCGTCCAAAGTAATGGTCGAAAAACAAAAGGATTTTAGTTATCCTGTGACACAGTTTACGTGTGGTGCAGGCAACCAGCAATACGAACCGAATTCAGGCGCTTGTAATTAGCATCGTTATGTATATCGGGTTGCTGCGTATCTTTGTCGTAAAAAGTCGTCGATATTCGGGGATCAACTTACAAATCCCTTTTGGTCCTTTCGTGCCAGAACTTGTCCCAGAAGGAGGTGCGATGTTTGATCCTTAACACTGAGGTAGATAGGGTTCGCGGTAAGGCGGGGTGTTCCGGTTGGGGCGAGGCCATCAGCAGTGACGGACTGGAGCAATTTCCTAGGGACGAGCGGGACAAGGAGCCCCTCTGCGTCGAGGCTTTCCTGGATGTCGGGGGGGATTCAGGGGTCGAGGGGGTCGAATCGTTCTCCGGAGAGGCCAGATTGAAATGTTTTAACACACGTCAGACCATCACTGACACTTGACTAAGTGTCCCGTCTTTCCCGCGCACTAACCCATTATGGGTGCGATCAACGGTGCCGGCCCATGACTGGAGATGGGATTACGAATAGGGACGTGCGGCACGGCCTCAGCAGGAATACCGATAACATCCTGGAAACGTTATCTGGTTATTCTTTTATCTGGCGACCGGTCTAATCCGGAAGATACACAATCGATAAAGTGGCAGACATGGGGAAATTGCCAATAATATGACGCGCGTTTACCAATGAGTATTATTAGAAGATTAGAGGGCGTCGAATTGTGATCGAATGATGAAGATCGCCAAAGGGTAACACGGCGAAAAACTCCGCCTTATGATGATGACGAGGGAAAAAACTTGAAATTTCCGCAATTCGCGACTTCAATTTCCTGGTACTTAATAAGGAAGGGTCATTGTGCCGTGACTTTATTAAGATTTCAATTTTCTTCCAAGCGACAATAAATGCAACAATTGCTGTTCTATGGCATATTTTGTAGAAAACAATGTGAGCTTTATGATAGACTTGCATTTATAATTAAATTACACAATTAGACAATTTACCTAAACAGGATTCGATAACACTCGAGAGATTTTATAAAAAGTAACCCAAAGGCATAATCGATACACGGTATAATAATTCTCCAAATAGAATTTGAGCTGTGGTGAGACCACTTCACTTCGGGACACATAATTGATCGATTAATGAAATGAAATTTACGAGAATGTGATAACATGAGCGGAGAAAGGCACTAGCTTCGAGTTCCAATCGGTTTTAAGTTAATTTTTTTGTCTCCAATTTTAATAGACAAAACGTGACTATCCATAAGTTATACATTTATACCTTTTACCGGTGCTAGATTAATCATGAAGCTAAAAATAGGCCAAAATTATTACTTGATTACGTGCCATTACTTTAGGGATATTAATCATAAATTTTACGATTCATTCTTGTTGAACTAAGCACCAGATTGGTCAGTAATTTTTTCCCAACAAATTGCTCGCAGTATTGCTTGCGTCTTGCGTCACCTACCTTTACTCTTTACTCCAATTTTTAAATAATAAAGTTAAGTGGCCTTACAAAAATTAACTTATAACCACGCGACCCAACCTTATCAACAACAATTGTTATTCAACCAACGTCACCTAGGGCATAGAAAAGTAATAAAAATGAATGAGAATGACGACACTTATCATTTGACACATTATTGTTTTCGTCCTCATATAAGACAAACTTTCTTATTTCTTCAACCGGAATAAAAATCGATTAAACCCAACGTCTTCTAATTTTCTCCAATACCCACAACGAATTTTTTTAATTAGAAAAAATCCCGACTTTGAGCTTTTATACGAGGATTACGAGTGCGAAGTCTTCGATATGTTTTTCGTTTTTCCTTTCGCGAAAAGAAATACGAGCGATGGAAATGTGAAAAGTTGAAAATACGCCCGGACTATAAAAAAACCAACAATTAGAGTTGAGTTTTGTGTTACTTCCAGGGTAGCCGACTCTGAAACAAAGTAATTATCTTCATCCTCTTTAACCTCCTTATTTTTAGAGTGTTGACGTCACGTGGCCCGTTTCCTAGACAATATCATTTTCGTCGTAGAGCCGTACTACCACTGCACGAAAAACTTGGCCATTTAAACCCGAGTGTTTATGCGACAAACAATTATCTTACATCCACTCGAACCGTCAAATGACACAGTTAATTGAATTTTTTATGACATCTAGTTTCGCTAGAGCAACATCACGTGAATTTAAATGATTATTTAAACCGGACGATAATTTTCGAGTCGTTCGAACATTTATTTTAATTTTTTGTTCTCAAATACGTGGAATATCGGTGAAAATCGATCGAGCTGGCTGGATTTACATGGGTGGTGTTTTCGGAAATTTGGGGGCTATTTCGCGTTTATGCGAATTAACATTGATCATTTTTACGCGAAACACGTGTTGAAATTTCTCGATAATGGCACGTCTGACACACCTTCGGTTTTACATTTTCGTATAAATTAATAAGAAAAACCTTACGCAACCACAACAATAACGATTCGTTGCCGTTACGCACGAGAAGAATAATTCATCATCGCGGATCGACGGCGACACTGTCCATCTTTTTATTGAACACAACCCACACTCACCGTCTGTACCGAACAAATGTGTGTTTTTAATTGAATTACGCTGGCGCGGTTACCCAATAATAAACATAAACAAATCGTGAATTATGGGGACAATAACAACAATTTACATTTGCGCCGTTCGAGTTCGAACGCGCCGGAGTTCGAATCGACACTGACGGACCGGAGTTTGTCTTCGAAGCGGCGGGGGTGGGGACATCCCCTTTGGCTTTCCGAGCGCGACCCATTCACGAAAACCGCGATTCGAGAGGGTGTTCACCGGAATTTTCACGCGTTCCAGGAGATGGCTCCATTTCTAATTAAACAGCCACTTTTCGCGTCATGATCACAATTAATAATTATTATTACGGTGACGCCATCACTTTCAAACACGCGCACGTGAAGATGCACAAATCAAAATCATCGATTCAACATCTCTCCAAAGATCAAAGACGAACGAGAGGAAATTTCTCCGGTTTTATGATATTACCGCTTTCGGTTTAATTCCCGAAAGGTTAAAGGTAAAATTATCTAACAGAATTGAGACGTGCCGATAGATACTGTTGACGACTTCTTTAGCCTGTGTCTCAAAGAATTTCACGATGAACCTTTTCTATTTCCGGAGAATTTGACGTGATGGAGTGACAGGCGCCTCCACCATTTTTCGACCATGAAAATAATTAATAATTGAAGTTCGATTAAAGGTTTATTTTTGGGTGCATTTGTCCTTCAAAAAACTTAAATAATTGCAGCTTATCAACTTAAATCTGTGATTCTATTGCAGATGTTTTAATCTAAGTTAAACATTAGATTTGGCATGCAAAAAAATTCAAGTGTGTTATTTGTCAGGTGTAGATTAATAAAATGTTGATGGATCAGTATCTCATTCGTTATCTCTACGCCTCAGAGTACATTTTAAAATTTCCCTCGACTCTACCTCTCGACCAATGTTTGAAAAACATTATCGCCAGCTATGCACGAAACTCAAAGAATTTTCATATTTCGAATGTGGTCCTTTGAAGTCCTTTTTTCGATGCAATTTCTGGTATAATACCGTACGTGACATGTTGAACAATACCACCGGATAAAATCGATATAATAACCACCTGGGGAGATTGATAGGAGCGAGCAGACCTCCCATTATTTATAAATATCGTTACCGAGCCGCATTAACAATGTTAATCGTAAAATTTGTTTACCGATCCCAAATAACCAATGTAATCTTTTATCGCGGATTTTTTTTAATCACCTGTTGTTGGCAATATTGGGGAGGTGTGTTTGTCGCACGCAAATCTCTGTATTTTTCAAATCGTTGACGTCATTGCTTCATCGACAAACCCTCCCAGAAGATCACTCTTTTTTCTCTCGTCCTCCCTAAACTTTTAATTAGATTCGCGAACGAAACCGGGGCGGTTTCATAAAAACGATCCTTTTACGATAGAGCCGAACTGAAATTGGTCATTACAACGTATCTGCCTAACTCTACAAGCCATAACTAGACTATTATGCCTAAAAACTAGGTGTGAAAAGTGTGAAGCTACAGTTTTAATTGACTGTCGAAAACCTTCAGATTCCGTATATTTAAAAACACATAAAAACACACATAAAACATTTTATAGATGACACATAATGTAATAAAAACACCGATAAAAATTCAAACAAGGGGACGATATGTCTGAAATCGTATAATGTATGTCAGTAGCATGCTGGTTGACCGGTAAGTACGCGCAAACATGCAATTCGTATGAATCTGAAGATTATTCGATCAAAGAGGGCTGAAAATAAGGGTCAAGAAGAGTGTTAAAAGAAGTGCAAGAATAAAACATATCCAAAATCCACAAAAGTACATACGATCTTTCCAATATGTTTTCTGTCTCCTTGAATCTGCAAAATAGATCGTTCTTTTATCATTCATGACCAAGAGAAAGAAAAGAGAAAAATAAAAAGGAAAATAAAAATAAATCACACATGATAAACGACAGAAGTGAGTGCTTGAAGCGTTCAAAAGTGAAAGATTTATTTACATAAGCATCTGCTCAAAACTTTATTGATTGTAGACACGTCTCCTTTATTGCCGAACAAATTCAGCCTTTCGACACCAGATGGCTGACATATACCGACTACAGTTTCCTGTAGCACGTCAAATTGCGCGCTCTGTTTTCGTAATAGAAAAACTCAAAACAAAACCTACGATTAGATAATCAAGTCTCACCTTTCGCTAGCGATCGACGAATTCCTAGACATCGATTTCGGAGACATTTCGAAGTCGCTGTCGGATCTGTACAAGAAACTCTCCCTCCTTTGGGGGAGATTTTGGAGGACCAGGCCAGCAGAGGGGGACGCTGCCCCGTCCAGAGGACTCCTCCCCGGACTCGCTCCATTTTCAACGTCGAAACTGCAAACGAAAACAAAACAAATAAATTAACATGAGAAGCGTTTATCCAAAACAAATTAATTTTTTTTTCATAACGTAAACACCCCTTCCCTAACCCACGATTTTTATGCAAATCCGTCGATATGACGCGCGCTGATTGGTGGAATCGTTTCGATTATGCTCAGACCTTAATAGAACAGGTCCATTTCTCCCCAAGACGAAGTCGGAATTCCTCCGAGGAATTTTCATCGGACTCCTGTGCGAAAGATAGACCGGCATTGTTCTGGCAAACCTTCACTGGCCATATATACGACACTATTACCGACATAACTGTCTCTCTATTAACTGCAAATAAATTGGTTATTAAGATAAGATAAAAACGACATAATCTGAAGATTATATGACCCAACAAAATCATGTCGAGTATAAGCTCGGTGCGAACACGACAAACCAACACGCTCGACTATGAATACGAATTACGATTATCGTTCGCCGATCACGTGACGGGGTGGAATTCGTGAAATTAAAACTAAGCGAGGGGCGAAACGTCGGAACGCGACCTTTTATCAGAATCAATTAAATTGAGATTAATAGCCATAAAAAAGATAATACGATTTAAGCGTTTCCGCCCAATAAATAATTGATGTACGAAATTCGGACGCACATTGTACCTAGAGAATAGACATTAATAAATATTCCGATCAATCACTGATAACCTTTAGAAACAATGAACTGCTGGTGTTGAGTGAAAGTGTTTGATAAGGGTACTGCTCTTCAGTGATCGGATCGTTTTTTTCATTATCATGTTTTGTGGCAATGGAACGAGAACTCGTGCGAAGTTTGATGCTTGTCAGGCCTCACAATATAGTGGTATCGCGAAAAAAACTGACTAAACAAATGATAATTACCAATAAAAATGATGAACCAATTACTTCGCATATTAATGGATTAGAGCCAAAATCAATGATGATAAAATAATAATTGCTGGATTTACCGGTCGCCCCTTTATCATTGTGAATCATAAGTGATTTACAAATTGATATAATTAGATGAAATAAGCTATTTCTAGAGCTCCTACTTGAGAATAAAGATTAAGAGGTAGGAGGGATACCCAGATAAGAGAAAATAATGCGAGAAAGACCACTTGTGAGACCTGTACAATTTTGGGCCCTCCTTTCCCGTGGCTCATACAAACCTCCCAGTAGTTCTCCGCCTATCATAAGTTAAAGGAAACCTCCTAGTGTGTCTCCTAACTTGCGACGACCTCACCGAAGACCTCCTCCTTCTCCCTAGACCTTCGGAATGTCGTCTCGAACCGTCGGACGAAACTAAACTTCCCGCTGAAGCAAAAGACGCTCGAGAGTCCGTCGAATCGACCTCATGTTCAGGAATGGCCTCCGAGTCCCTTCTGGACATATCCGACGACCAAAGACTGGTAACACTGGCCCTCGAATCGATAGACCTCTGACCAATAATCTCGTATCGTCTCGAAGACGTCGAAAACGAGGATATACTCGTGACTGAGTGCCGACTTTCGTTGCCGACGTCCACCGACGATTCCCTCGAAAACGGGGAATAACGCGAGCGGTAGCTCTCGGTGGACATCCTCGTCTGGGAGGACAGAGTCATGGACAGCTCGCTGTGCAAGTCCAGAGGTTCGGGAGAGGGCGATTCGGGGAGCGGCGAGGGTGGTGCGGGTGTGGGAGTACGTGAGGAAGGTTTTCTTAGACCGCGAATCAGGGACCATAACAGAAATAACAAAGTCAGCATTATAAAATGAGAATCGTCCGTGTGGCACCCATCGGAGGAAGAAAAATTTTCCGGTGTGCGGAGCAACAGAGTATATTGATCGGAGTTAGCCGGGATCGAGACGCCTCGACAAAATGTCGCACTGGTCTTCTACATGTCTCTCTAAGACGTAGCGACAACCGTGGACATCAACCTCAGAGAGTGTCTAATTCTGGGGGGGCAACAACGTGCACCACGTCTCCCTCCCCCGGCCGTCGTTGCTTCTCACGCCATTTTGGAGGTTGCGTGCGGCACTCATTGCACCACACTCATATACCCCATGTAATTAATATTATTAACCCCCCTAATCAGCGTTTTGCACCTAATTCTCGCACTGATTCAAGCCGGCCGACGGGCCCCCATCTATAATTCACACCGGACAAATGTCACACACGTCCTACATAAACAAACCAATTAGACCATTTGTTTTAGTGTTTCTCGGACCATTCGCCCCACCATCGCTTCCACACACAACAACAACAACAAATCCCTCTTCCCCACAGGAACAACAACATTATCAAATGTCAATGCGGCAAACAACATTCAATTAGAAAAACATGGCTCGACGCGCGCGAGAAATTAGAAAATTTTCCCTCTTCGATTACGAGCGTTTTTTCCCGCCAGCGCTGCGAACCAGACTCGTTACTAAATCACTGCGGGAAATTGTTTGTGGAAAATAGGTTGTGTAGAGCGGGAGCGTGCCGTATCGTAGCCGCCATGACGATGGAAAAGCGCGCATGTCCCATCTCTACCTACCCCGGAGCCTGGCACTAGACTGGATGCGAACCACGCGATCTACCCCCTTTTTACGACCTCCCGAGAGACCGGAAAGTGGATAAAGCCCAAACCGACGATGGACAGACACCCTTTCGCCATCAGCACGTCCTGACCCGGATTGATTATTAACAAGAAAAGCAAAATTAAACTCTTTTCCGGAAAACTTCGGCGAGATTCCGTCGGAAAGAGCGAGAGAGAAGGCGGCGGAAAAGAACCGAAATTAAATTTACGCAGAATCTAATAGTCTTTTCGCTTTCCGTACAGTCGTCACGGAAGTAATTGCGAGAGTCGGAGTGAGGAAAACGACAAACAATACAAGTAATCTCAAGTATTTAATAAAAGTCAATTATGAGAGGAGTTTTTTCGCTTGTAAAAAGAAAAACCAGATGCAATTTTCCAACGACACGAGCACCTCTTGAAAATATTTCGCAATCATCCGTCTTTTGCGCTCCGAGACGCATTAATACGATATTAAATTTTTCGACGGGAGAAGCGAGCGGAAAAAATATCTTGTATTTTGTGGGGAAAAGAGCCTCGATTATTAATTTTTCCGATTTCGTGGAAGAAAATACGCGGAAAGAAAATGTTGATGTTCATGAGCGATTCCAGGATTTCAACTATTGAAAGGTCGCCTTAATGTGAGGCACCTTTAACGTCGACACGAAAGGATCTGATACGACATCAATCTCCCTTTTGAACCAAAGAGTTGAAAAGGAATTAGGGAAAATAAATCTAAAGTTAACATATTATAAAAAGGAACCACAAAAGCGGATTTGGCATAACCAGGAAAAAACCCTTCAAGACACACGGCCGATAATAACTCTCCCTCATTGCCGCCTCCTCTTTTTATCGATCAGAAACGAGAAAGAAACGAAGCGACAAGATGAGTTAAAAATAGTCCAAAGATGGATTGGTGGTGAGAGGCCAACAACACACAATCAGCGAACCACGACGGATTCGTGACGTACGTTTTTGCGTTAACAGCAAAAGAAAAAATCAAGTATTTGACGCAACAGTGCTATACTAATCACGATTTAACATCGTTTTACCCTTTAACAACAAAGACCACGCAAACAATAGTCACGTTATATACTGTATAAATCCTTCGAGGCCATGTTCTATACCTTGCCAGTATGTATATATCTCTGATGACGTCGGTAAAGAGCGCCTTTTACGTCACACGGACCCAGCCAACTATAATCGCGACCTATCTCAATGCAGCGAAAGTAATAATTGTGTAGCCGGCACTTTTCGAGGACGCTCAAGATCCGATAACGTGTGGTTATTTTTAAACTTTTGTTCGGAAAGGAATAGGTTTGTCTTCGTGACCTACTACACACATCGAGAGGGAAAGGGGGCGAAACCTGGAATGGCGGAAATTGATGGCGTAATTAAATCTGTTACGCCACTGGTGTAACCTAATCAGTACGGCAAATATGGGCTCGGAAAAGCGAAGGAACGCCATTACTTGTTTCCGTATTACATACATTTAAGCAGAAGCGCACCCGACTCGCTTTTTCACTTTACTAAGCGCACAACTTCCGAATTTACAAATAATGCTCTTCATTAAGTTTTCAATTAAAGTTGTAATTAGAATTAAGACTCGACGGCGCGGACAATAGGCGCTGGATAACGCTTCACTCCATAATTTTTGAATAAGCTTCTTTGCGATTTTTTTCCAATAAATAGTGAGGCCCAAACCAAAAAAATAACCAAAAATATCAAATTATCAAAGTTGGAATTTGGTGGATGCGCCGGGTCCGCATGCGGACCAAGTAAAAACGATTAACTAGAGTGTTGCTAAGTGGCGTCAGCTTAGCCGAGCCATTACAGCAAAATGCCTGTTTACCGTGAAGGATGAACCCGGAGTCCTGGTCCGCAGGGACAGCATGTGGTTCCGGTTCGTTTTCGTTTCTTGCGCACACACCAATCCTGTCCCATGCCGAAGGGATTTTTCGAGTCACTCGACACGTATTATTAAACCAACACCAGAAGGGCGCTGACCCGTTTCATAAAGCGTCCATCGAGGCGCACTTAACACCCTCACGTGTGCTGCAACCGGGTGCATCACTTCCGAAGAATGACGGGAATAAAAATAAAGCAAACTAAAGTTGGAGGGGTTGGAGAAAGGGAAGGACGTACTAATGGTCCGTCACGATTTTCGTGATCATTTCCTGCTGGGGCTTTTTATTAGCGGCGTTGAAGCGATAATGACTCCAGAGTCCCTAGTGGGGAACTTTAATAAAATATCGAACGCGCTCTATGACGTCAGGATTTCGTTCGGTCGGGATTTCAGCGGGTTCGTGACGTGATAATTCGAATCGAATTTCCTCAGAGATTACGAACGTTTAAAGCGACCACGACAGATGTCGGACACAGGTGCTAAAGGTAAACCACAACAACAGCCCTCGTGCTATGCCAGAAATAAACTGATTTGAATTTTAAGCGGGAGATTTATGCAACGCCGATCTTTGATAATGTAGCGGCGTCCTTGCGGCTTACTATTTTTGTAATTAAACGCTGATTTATGCGGCCGCTTTTAGCCCAGAATAATTAAAATTATAAATTAATATGCTAACATCAGGAAAATAAAGCGACAGGCGGGGGTGGGAGCAAATACTCTACTACTACACGAGCGTAAAAAAAGAATCGCTAATCTAATAAGTGTGGCTAATACTGAGAAGATTCAATGAGCCTGAATTGCAACGATGTTCGTGACGAAACACATTTTGTTTACAAAGCACTCTGAACACGTTTGACAATATTGCGCTAGTTAGCAAGTCGAAAGCGCGTTTACAACTAGAGACACTATCGGGGGTAACCCGAACTGAGTCGGCCATCTTGGAATGCAACCAGCATCCGGGGGGTGTGTACCAGATCTAAACCCTTCCGCAAAAAAATTCAACTTTAAACAACCTACGAAACGAACGACCCAAACGTTAGCCAACAACTGAGAAATAAAAGAAAACATTTACATTTCCCGATTCAAGGAAATAATATTTCCGTGATCATGAATGTCATCTAGTTGCGTGATAGTATTCTCAAGCAATTGTATTGATTCAAATTGTGTTCACAAAAGGGCAATCTAGACGAGGCCGATAGCAACTCCCGGCACCATCTGTGAACGAAGTTGCTGAAATACGCAAGGTTCAAGCAGGTTGAGCTTTCGCTATTTTCCCGCTAAACAGTACAGATGGCGTCGCCAGGCGTCCCTGGCGTCGTAAATTCAAAATTTGTGACAATTTGCCACGTGGGACGCAATTGCCTGTGAAACGGGCATAATAATGGAGGTGGGTTGATTCATGCTTACGCAAACATGACAGACCAGCTGCTTGGCTTCAGGCATGTGGAATTCATCATTTCCTAGCGAACAGAGACGGACGCGCGTCTATAATAATAATATTAATGATGGGCTATTAATAGTGGTAGGTGGTCAATGTTGAAACGAATTATTAGCAGATTAAAGGTGTTCTTTACAAGATATTTTATTCATAATTTAATTCTTGTCTGAAAAGTGGTTGCCACTACGAAAAACCGCTTGCGTTTTCACATATTTGTAGCTCAATTTCTCCAATTTCATTCTTGAGCTCAAGAGCTATTTGCTTTGTTGACTTGAGCCTTACAAAACCCCAGAGAAAGACGTCGCACTGTGTCAAATTGTGGGATCCTACGAGTCGCTTCTGTATCTCTGTATTCCACTGCTACATTTGTTAAACTGACATTATCACCATTTTCTAATGTGGATAAATGCATTCCTCTGTTAAAATTCAGGTTAAATACCGTGGTATTTGTGGAGAAATATAGTTAGAATCCGCCTCTGACTGTCACAGCTTAATTTAGATTAAGAAAAAATCTGTGACGAATAGAATCGCGTTGAAAGACGAATATTCTCTTTAGGAACCATTCCAAAATTTTCTTGTAATCGCGTCATGCAGCTAATCCGCGAAAAATCCACGAATTTTAATAATGAAACGAGGACGAAATTGAGAAACGTAACTTAGTTAAGTTGCGACGCTAATTGAATATTCCATAATTGAAAAATTCTGGTACTAAATCTACTGAGAATACTTCACCAAAAGCTCGTGAATCTCTTCTCGCTCCCACTTACCTAGAAAAGAAGGAAAATGGAATTAGTTTCGAGTAGTTCAAAAAGAGTAAATCGCAACAGAGAATAAAGCAAACCAGCATATCCGGCAGAAGAATAATAAAGCTCAAGTTATAATATTTGTGAAAAGGAAGACGCGTCTCCGTGGGTGTTTGTTCAATACCGTCGATACGCTTGAATCAATAAAAATTTAATTATGCGATATTATAAAAAAACGCTTTCGTTCGGTGTTCGCACCGGTTGTAAAAACGTATGTGCAAACAGCAAATCTTGAACAGAAACCGCGGCGATTTTAATGTGAGAAAAGAACAATAAGCAAATGACTTGTAATCGATTTTCATATTAAAGAAAATTGCTGTGAAAGGGGCTAATTGCTTGCAACTACGTTTCTAGTTCTGTTATATACGATTTTATTGACAACTACTTGTTTTACAAAGGTTAGCATTTCATGGACGATCGATCACTCATGAACGTGATATTTATTCAATCAACACGATTATGATACTTCTTTATTTACCCCCAAAACCTAAGCTATAATATAATGGCTCAACATAATAATTAAAAGTGAAATTAGAACAAATTGAAAATTTAACGAACGATATGGCTTGCCTGCTGATTTTTTCAATTACGAGTAAATTTCGAGCAACAATGAACGGTCTCTATTCATACTTACTGGGCTTTGTTCCCCTTCAAGCCAATATTCATGTCGTGGTAATACGTACAATATTAAATCTTGTCTAAATAAGATTGAACTTGAAATATTATCAATCGATTTTTGTTAATGCAAAGCAAGCAAGCAACCCTTCCATCCGTCAAAAAAAACATAAACCCTTGTTTAATTTTTAAGCAACATCGGATCGAACGTAATAGCCTATGTCGCTAAACCGGAATAATCTAGATTATTTCGTGCTTTTATAAATATAACAAAATGTTTTCCCTTTTTTTTTCACACCCTGCATAACAAACAATCCCGAAAATGTTTTAAAGCAAGGAAATGGAAAAAAAATTCGAACACAACCAATCGATACGTTCGATGAAATCGAATTTCCCGCATACGGGTGAGTTACGGGATAGAGGGATAGTTGTCGTGTAATTTCTCTTCTTATTTGCATATTATAAAGGTCGGAGACGACGCTAAATGATCGCTTTAACCCAGTGACCTATGCAAAACGACAACGATTCGTCACGACTTGTTTACACGTTATCTTCGTGATAAGCCGAGTTTTCCAGTTGTAATTTGTATTTGTATCAGTTTTACTATAGATGAACTCACGGAAAGCTCTGAACGCAGCAAAGAGTTCAAGGGCGTATACTGAAGAGCTTTATTGATATTCCTGGATAAAAATCCATCGTCGAGCCACTCAGATTAATAATACAATTAAAACTCGCGTCTGTGACAAATTGTTCCGGAGATAAAGGGCTGGAATTGAGTTAGTGATGATATTGAAGCTTCACGGAGCTCGTTTAAAAGGCATTAGGGTAGCACCTCGAGAAACACCAAGTGTGTATGTTGTGTGCTGGTAATAATGTCGTCGAGACACCTGAACTTCGAATCGATGTAATAAATTTATCTGTTGGGGAACACCCTCTTCCATCGCGCGCACAAAGGCAGAAATATACAATTTATTTTCTGGCCTTTATGAGGTTAATGTTAAAAGAGTCGCTCCATCGACCTGTTGAAATAAAATATTCTAGAAGCTTAACAAACCCGTTTTGCATCTCGTCCCTACTCACGTAAAGTCGGAGCTGTATAGGTTATATTTCACGTAAAACAGCTGAAAAATTCATGAATTTTCAGCTTTATTAATTTAAAATGAACACACCGTGCTCCGGGACACATAAACGCACCTACTAATCAATATGATAATTTTCCTTTTTGATGGATGCCAGAGCCTTTCAACAACAATCGCTCCAAAATTCCGTTCGAGAATAATAAAGTCGTTCGAAAGCTCTCAATCGACTTTATTGCCCGCCACGCTCCAGTAGTGTGACTATCGAGTTTTTGAATTATAAGCATAAATTATGTGAATTAATCGACGATACGTGTGGAAATTTTCTCCGTTTTGGCTTATTTAAACGCCAACAAAAAGCTCGTTTAAACTTTAACAAGCTTCCCCGACCTCAGACCATCGCGGGCTTATTATTAATGCTGAACAGTTCCGCGATGCATGTACTAGGCAGAACTTAACAAAAACTTTCGCCATTGACAACCTATTAATTTTTTTTCCAATTAATCGCAAAACGAAAAGTTCCGCCTTGTTAGCATGTCCGTTGCCCGAACTTTCCTAATCAATCACGGCTTTGTGTTTTGGTGTGAAAATCATCCATGGAATGTCCGTACGACCAGAACTAATCTCCCGCGGAAATAGGCCTTTCTGGCGCACTCAGATGAAGACATTTTACTCGGGGGAATTCCCGTTTGTGTCTTGGATCGGCGTTAATAGCGTCAGAGGGATGAGATTGATCGTTAAACGAAAGAATTTCCGCTTAGCACACAAAAGCTGAAGGCCAATTAAAAGCAGACGGCACAAACATCTAACCAAAAACAGGGAGCAAAACTAGTGATCATAGTGCACGTCAAAGAACATTCAATTATGGTTAATAGAAGGAAGAAGGGAGCAAAATAGACCCACAAACTAACTACACAATTGTAACTGCGTTATTAATTAACTTTTACAAAATGAGTTACAAAACTACGATTAATGTGACTCCTTTGTAAAAAATATGCAACAGAAGGGGTAAACAGGATTCGTTATTCTATAACAATGTTTACTAACAGTTTGTGGTGTTTGTGCATTTCTTCCTCCTATTTCTACCTATAAACGATGTGTTTGTGTAATACTTAAAGCAGTGAGGGAACACTACTACGAGTGCGGTAAAATGAATTTTTCGTTCCGCGGTATTAACACGACATTTAGCAAATTCAGTGTACACAATATTTTTCCGCCTGAAACTCCTACAATTTCGTCGTCTTTGATATACGACACGTCATATCAAATGGACTTCTCCTTTGATACATTTTATATTTATATCAAATGTGTCTCGGTACGTATTTGAGAAATTACGACGCCTGTTGCTGAAAATTGAATAGACACAAGTTCGCCACCTGTTATTTTTCCGGGACGTGTATTACTGCCGTTTCGTTTGGTTAAAGTTAATAAAAGCAAAAGAAACAGTGGAAGTGCTGTAGCAACAAACAAGCAGCGTAAACAACTCTGCTGAAAAATCCTTTTTAACCTTAGGAACCTCCGGTAATATCTAGTATCGGACGTGGCAATGGACATGTTCCTGTAGATAATATACACGGCATTAGTATGTTCATCTGTTTACGATTGGGGAAAGAAAATTTCGAAAGGTGCGCCTCTGTGGGACTTACTCGAGGCTGTGTTCGGAGAAAACTTCGCTGATATCCGAGTCACTCCTCGGAAGCACAAGCCTCGGCAAAACCATTGCTTTCTTTCGCCGCGTCTTCAGCGTGGCCTGAGACAAGTGCATCAAATCGGGCATTCTGTGTGGGGAGTGTGGAGACAGGATCGTCAGTTTTCGATCACCGGGACTGAGATTGAGATAACCGGCTGGTGGTGGCAGACTCAGATGCGAAGGAACTCGCACTTTCCCCGACCACAATCCTCTCCTCTTTTCCGCGTTGATGGTCTCATCTGAGCTCAGCATCGATCCGGAGGACGTCAACATAGATCCTTCTCCGCTGACGGCGTGTCGTTTCAGCCTCATCTCCCTTTCGAGGCTGTCCAGTGACTTCGTTTCGACGCTTTCGGAAAACACTCGCCTCATGTCCCTCTCGCTGGTGGACAAAAACGATCTGCTCGACGTCCGTAGGCTTTCCATGCTTTTGGCGGTCTCCGTGCGGATTCCCGCTGACAAAAATTGGCCTTTGTTGGCTTGTTTGGGATCCGGTTCGTAATCTTCCTGGGAGGAACTGGAGTGCGGCGATTTGGAAAGGAGGGAATATCGTGGCGAGATTTTTTGCGATATGGACGACTCTTCGCTTTCCAAAGAGTCGCCGCTCGCTTGTTGTGTGATTATTTGACATTGAGGCTGTGTGGTTTCGGCAACGAACGTTTGAGTGGACGTGCGAGAGATTGAGTGTTGAGTTAGTGTGACCGTCGAGGCGGTCCTTGAAGTGGTTTCGTCTTCATCTTCTTCCATCGTCAAAGTGGCGGTCGTTTCTTTGATGATTAATTAAATCGTCATAAAATCATCGTTGAGGTTCCTAAAAGTTCTAAGTTTTTGACGATTACGAGCGAGAGATGTGTCTGCTGGTTGCACCTGGACGCGTTCTTTCGAAAAAATAACCAGGAGATAGTGATCAGGAGACAGATAGCGGTAAGGATGGGCTTATCATTTTACAGCACGTTAATCGATTATTACGCGCATGTAAGCCAAAATTGTTATCGGCTGACCCTGTTATGTGGGCAAACAGACCTATAATTGAAATCAGTTTTGACGGTTTTATTGTCTTCACTTTTCATCAGTGGCTTATCGCCTACGTAATCGATGAAATAAATGACCCTTTTATGTGTACACGTTTTCTATTAATAAAACTGAATAAATTAGAAAAAAGAACATGTTGACGTCACTACCGACGATTCTACCTAATCAGATGGAATTTACGAGTAGCAACAGCTACCAAGTACCAAAATATTTATTTTTAATTTTTCGATTCAAAACAGATTATTATAAGTTTCGGTAGCCAAGCTATTTGGACTACGCATTGTAATGCTATTTGAGATATGTCAGATTAAATGTCGTGGCAAGATGAAATGATCGTTCGTTACAAATTGTTGGAGTCTGTACGTTTAGCTACCTAATAATAAATACAAACTAAAATAAATATAGACACAGCTTTCCGCGACTTCTAAAGTTTTATTTTGAAATCGTAACAAGGTTTAACAGAATGCTTTATTAAGCTCTCGAGGCGTACTAATTTGTGCCACTTTGTACACAGTTAAGTTGGTTTACCTGACAAAATATAAAGTGCCGTTTCTAGTAATGCAAAACTTGCTCGTTTAAAGGTCCCTGTATAACGTTTAAAGAAAATTGCTTCATATTTGCATTAAAAGATAAGGAAACGAAGGAGTTATTTAAATAGAAAAACAAGGAAATAAGAAAGCGTTAATTAATATTAATTATATTACAAAGTAATTTATTTTCCAATAAATGTGAAAATTTATAAACCATAAACGTTTTTATAAAATATTCATTCCAAGTGATAACTAAGACTAGATATGGTTTCTATTTAGCAATAACTAAAGCGTATCAGCAGAATAATGTCACTAGAAAACACACAATTTTATTAAAAAATTCTCAAAATCAAAAAAGGAATAACTCGGTTATTAAATAATATATAGGCTAGTTTCAGTTACTTCACTAAAATCCTATTATTTTTTGAAGAAGCTATACAAAAACCTGTGCGACAACAAAACTAGGAGAAAAAGAGAGTTAGTACAGGTCTGAAAAACTACGTACAGAGTGTATGCCGAATAGCGCATAAGCTCTCTGGTACGTTATAGAACACGTGTCAGGAAACCTAGTCATTTTTAACAAATTTATCAACACAAAGCTTTAGTTGTTTTCGAGGGCTTACTTACTTTAACTGTTGTGGAATTAACTGGATAGTTTACCTACAATGAGTTGAAAACTTTAAAAATTTAATTTTGACGATTATTATTATCAATAATTTTTAGTTTCGTTGTGGTATAAAAATCAAGGAACCTGATCCCTTTCGTCGTTACATCACCGATTAATAGTTATTTAATAAATTTTAAAAAATATCCACTTTACTTGTTTACAGAATAATTGAGAGATTTATTTTTTCTAAAGTTTGTTGGAACGTGTCCTTATGCGCTATTTTCTATACACCTGTATTATTTAAATTAATGATAGCTAATAAGGTTCTATACACCTGTATTATTTAAATTAATGATAGCTAATAAGGTCACGTAAAAATTGGAAATTTTATTGCATTTATTAAAAAGAAAAAAATAACAGTATACGAACTCGTTTATAAACCAAGACTTATACAATCAAGTCACACTTATGAAACTTGTGTTTTAATATACAGCACATATTTTACTTAATTTTGTGTAATAAAGAAAAATCACATCATTGAACCCACCAGCCATATTTCATTTTGAACTCCCACTTAACCCTTAAACTTCAAATTTTATAAATGAAAATAAAGTCGCAAGTTTAAAGGTAGAAATAACCTAAAGCTAAAACTTCAACTCTAAATCTTCCCAACGAAAATGAACTGTTCTGTATTGTTTGTAATTCAAACTGCAATTTTAGTGTAAAGGTGAAATGCAAAATATTTTTATTAGAAAAAATTCAGTTATTTGCAAAATTCTTGCTCCACGAAGATGGAATTTCAAGCGCAAACGGTGATTTTAGAAATGGCCTGGCTTTATTAAGGAAAATTCACTTCTGTGTACTTTATTCCAATCAAAAGTTTGACTTTTTGCTTAACCTTGTGTAAGAAAATCTCTTTGTCATACGATACGTGCAAACCGCATTAATAAGTGGTGTCATTTCAATATTCCTTTCTAATCGTTTTATAATATCTACTTCAAAGAGATTTCTGCCCGATTTCGTTTCGCAATATCCATTAGACACTTTAGTAATGAAAAAAAACGTCAAACGCTTGATTGCCGAGCAAATCTCTTCTGACAATTCCGTGCACGTACGATTTTAGTGCAAAATACACCGAGAATATGTCGGGCTTACGCGATTTGAATAAAATTTTCATAACAGCCGGCGGAATCACTTCTTTAGAAGTTCTAACACCCTCCGTGTGCTCATCGATATTTCATCAACTGAAAGAATAATCTCCTCCGACTTCGCTCGATAATAATTACCCACAATGGACGAATTATTTCGTTCTATTGTGCTCGTTCCCGGAGAAAAATTTTTAAGAACCTTGCAACTTTGCTCCGCGATATATTTAATATAATGAGAACCTGAATAAGGAAGGGATTTACTCGTCTCCTGGAAATAATTTTTCTTGATTTTCCTTTGGAATGTTTGTCGCCTCTCAACCTGGATTTAACGCCTGCGAAAATAATTAATGTCAAGACATGTACGTGGGATCAGTTGCGAAATCGAATTTTTCACCCCGTCACCAAAAGGATATCGAACTCGCGAGTTTGGGGGTTACAGTCCTCGATAAATTATAGAAAATCGCAGGTTTATTAACCCCGACAGGTCATTAATGATGCACATTCGCCGTATATGGCGCTAAACTCCAGAACGATGCAGGTAATCATTAACTTTGATTAAGCGTCGCCATGGTTACTAACCGCGGAAATCTCTTGACCCTGCAGCTGTTCAGTGTTTAGATTCACGCAGGTTTAACATTGTCTCTCGACTTGTCGTCATTAAAGCTTCCGATTCGTAATTGACGTCTAGTTTTTACGATCGAATTTCGGGCGCAATTAAACTTCATTCTGAAGGGTTCGCACTCGATTAACTGAAATCGAATCCGAGCGGACACTTTGCCTTAATTAAAAAATTGGATGAGGCCCTGATTAATTCCATTGTTAATTCATTATCAAGATTTGAACGTTATATCAACTTGGGATTTCGCTGAATTTGTGTAATTAAACGTGTTTGGAGTTTCGATAGTTAAAATATGTTTGATAGATAAAATTGACTGCGTGTGGCATTTATGCACTGAAATTAATTAAAAAACAAACGTTAAAAGCGTAACGTTATTTACAAATTAACTTCATTTCCTAATTGGTCCTTTGTAACTTCATAATCAGGATTTGCTTTCATAACGGCATAATTCGCCTTCTCGTGGAAAATTAAAAGTCGCTAGGGGAAAAGATTCAATTATGCTATAATCAATAATTATCTTAACGTAATTGGACATAGTTATGCAGAAAGCTAACAACCCTCACACACCACAAACTGAAAAAATCGCGGTTAAAACATTTATTCCGTAATTAAGAAAAATGTATTCCCTGTTTTTTGAAAGAATATTTGTATTCATTCCGCGCAGAACGTGTGTGGCAAAAAAAAACTTGTTTTTCTAAAAACGTATTATCTGAAAAGCTTTTCGAAAAGTTTGTGAAACAATAAGCCAAAAGTGTACTTCACCACGAGTGAAGTAGATTTGTCTAATTTTAAAAGTTTAATGGGCATTGAAATACCAACTAAACGAATTGTTCTGTATGGAAAATAATAAAACAGGCTGATTTCTAGCATTTGGGGCATTTCACAACTCAAAAAAATGCGACAATCTGAAATTCGGTTACAATTGTTCTCCTAAAAGGTATGAATGTAAATACGTGGTGATTTTTTTGTGAGCGACTTATTTAAAAAGTTATTGACTTCTAAAAATTGACCAAATATTAAGCATAACTTTCTTGCAAACTGTGTCTAATTAAACAGTAAATAGCAAAATATTTAAAATAGTGCTTCATACAGAAAACCGGAAGTGAAATTTCAAATCCGAATTTTAGTACCTTGGACCATTTTTTTTTTAATTATTTTTATCTCAAAAAATAGCTTAAAGTAAATAGAATTTACACTACAAGTTGCAAAATGGGATATCTACTCGTTTAGGAGATACAGTACTTAATGTATCTGATAGGCCGGTTTACGCAAGAAATTACGCGCTTTTGTGTACATTAAGTACTATATCTCCTAAACGAATAGAGATCCCATTTTGCGATAATAGTGTAGAAGATATTTTTTGAAGTAAAAATAAATGAAAAAAAAATGGTCCAAGTTACTAAAATTCGGATTTGAAACTTCACTTCCGGTTTTCTACACGAAAAAAATTTCAAATTCCAAATCGGATTTCAGAATCAAAAAGAACAGACAATTTTCTATATAAAGCATTATTTTAAATATTTTGGTATGCATTCGTCTTTTGAATACAAGCTTCCAAAAACTCTGTAACTCATATTTCGTCAATTTTTTAGAAGTCAATATCTTCACAAATAAGTCTCGTACAAAAAAATCATTATGTATTTACAATTATGCTTTCTAGGAGAACAGTTATCCTGAATATGACCGAATTTCAGGTTGTCAATTTTTTTTTGTTGTCCGCTTCACAAATTTGTGAAAGCGTCGTGTGGTTATAAAAAACTAAAATAATGTAATGTGGAATGCATAGCATGTTTAGTTGCAATTTGTTAATTTTGTGGGTTGGTAGTTTTCGCATAAATGCGTCCAATTAATAAAATGCGACTGTAAAACGGAAATAATAAACCTTCGCTAAATCAGTCGCTTTATTATGTTTAAAATATGGGCGTTAAACCAACTTTGAACAAGTATTTTCCTGGAAAGATATAAAATATGCAGGGAAATCCTCGCAAACTTTGTAATTTTTCCCGACTGTTGCAAAACTCTAATAATCAAATCCGTCATTTTCAGACGACGTGAAATCAATAAACAATCGCGTTTGAGGTCTGAAGTTCGTGCGCAAAAAAAGTTTGAAATTGTGGATAAAGTCAAGGATCCGTTACATCCTTATTGGTCCCGTTGCACTATTATTAGAGGAAAATAATTTCCTTTCTGGAAACCGACAAAGAATAAAATCCCAGCTTCGTCCTCGATTCCTGGGAGAGTGCAACCTCTCAGAGTGAAATATTCAAAACATCCATCATTTAAATATTTCAAAATAAACTCTGTGTGCAAGAATGACGGGAAAATATGGAAAACGAAGAAGGGAAAAAATTCTTTAGCGAGCAAACTCACTAACTCGATTCTTTGAACGACAAAGACGACCATTAAAGCTTTAAATCAATTAAAAACCATCTCGTTGAAACCTCCCTTGTAAAACATACAAGGTGTTCTAAATTGCGTTTCAGCTTAATCGCAGGGTCTTATTTTAAATATTATTGGGCAGGTACAGGCCCATTTTTTTAATTAAAATTTAATTTTCAATTAGACGGTATTGTTTTCTTGTAAATCGACGAAAGTAACAAAAGTGTCACGCAAATTCACGCTATTTCCTATCAAAATAAATAGAGACACGTCCTGATTAGAATCGTAGGGTTGCAAGATTGGCAATTAAGAAGCCGGACGAAGGGATAAATATTTGACGTCAACATGCAATCCTGAGGTGATTTAAACGAGTGAAAAAATATTCATGTCGGAGGTCGATGTTTCCCCTCTAACCTTGCCTCGTATCAATATTTCCGATATTAGTTTGTCAGCGGCCTTATTGTGGCTCGAAATAGGTGTAATCCCGTTACGTACTTTCGCCAAAAAAATCGTAAAAATTGAACGAAATCGATTTTACATCAAGACGGTTTAATTCGAATTGTTTCCTAGTTTTGTAGACGTTGTTCTGCAATCATTTTTAAATAAAAGGACTGGATTTGTGCCAGCAGAGACACAATCGCGATAAACATCAGCATAATGGCCACTTCTAAATTTGCAAATCTGGCACGGGTCGCAGTTTTACATATAGAATTGTGGTCATTATGAACTGCAACGACACTTACTCCGAAATGGGAGACGGCAAGGAAAACATAATGAGGTTTATGCGAGAGTTAAGGCCGACGAAATGGAGACAAAGTTTATATTTTTCAGACACAGGATTCTTTGTTGACGATGAACGTATTGTGTGGCGATTCCAAAGGGAAAAAATTCCGGTAAGCGTAAATATTATGTTAATCGATGAACCGTTAAATAAAAATGTAAACTATGCACTCTTGTCAACTAATCAATTCTCGGATTGTTTTGGTTGCCTTGTTAATTACCACCAATCAAAACAAAGTCAATTACGATAAAGTTTCAAAAGTTCAAAATTCTCATGTTTATGCAAAGGACGTCTGCACGAGTAAGCTTGATCTTAATAACAATGACACGAAGATTAAGCTCTGTCAATATTTGACTTAAACTTGGGACAAATTCTGCAGGACCTGCCTCCAAATTTTTGATTTTCCTGTGACTTGTGTGATATTGAAAACACTGTACTTCAGCTCCCCACAAAGACAAAGGATGGCAGAGGCAGGATAATCGCTCCAAAACAAAACTAATTTAGTTGAAACGAAATTGGTTGTGTGCGTGTGCGTATTTTATCCGAGGAAATATTCAATTGTAAGTTGTAAAATGGAGGATCATTTATTTTATGCTTGGGATTCTTTCAAACCTATTAAAATCGCATTTTTATGATTGCCAACCAATAAAATGTATGATAATTTATTTGGTTCGGACGTAATTTTTCCTACAATAGCGTAGCTGTTCTAGCAAGAAATGTAAACATTGCGTTGGCATACCTGTTAATTTACGAGTATGTTTCATTTATGATTCATGAAGGTTGTTCTTTGAGGGAAAAATAAAGGAGAGCCTCAACCTCAAGTTTTCATGTGAAAAACTGTAAGAGGATTTCAAGTGTAAAAACATGTAATTTCTGCTAAAAGAGATTGCTTAATGGC
Organism: Tribolium freemani; assembly: GCA_939628115.1. Classification (NCBI taxonomy): domain Eukaryota; kingdom Metazoa; phylum Arthropoda; class Insecta; order Coleoptera; family Tenebrionidae; genus Tribolium; species Tribolium freemani. The sequence goes on along the minus strand of OW626791.1, from coordinate 18,733,824 downwards.
TGCTTTCGCAAGAACAACCATAAACCGCGACTTGGAGTATGTTATTATCGCTGCAATTACAACGTCTTTGTAATTCCATAAACGCACTTTTTGAGCAAATAAATAAAAAGACCGCGCCTCAAGCTCAACCAGCAGCCAGCGTCAACAGGAGCACCACCTTCTTTTCCACCATAACCACCTGTCTTTTTTTTCCACCTGAAAATAATCCGCCGGCTCGTCCTTGGTGCTTATATAAAGGACGTTGAAACAAACCACACGCACACAGAGCACACTTTGACCACGTTATTCGAGTTCACTAGTTTCACAGGCGGCGCCGATCGTCCTTTTCAAAGGCCACTAGATATCCCGCGTTCGGCGCGTTCTATGAATGCACTGGGTTTTCGAATCCGGGAGCTCTCACACCGGAACGCGACGATCACACTCGATGCTGCGCGACACACTAAATACAAAATTTTCACGCGGTTTTTCGGACGGATATCGTCTGGAAAATCAGCATTTTGCCCAACAGGTCCTCAGATTTTTTCCCTCTCGTGCTTTTTGTTATTTTTAGAGTGGATCATGCGTATACCCCGCCCACGCCTTCGCCTGCCGTACGTTTAGGGTTAGAAAAATATTTTCTATACTTACGAACATCTAAAGGTCCGATTCAAATCCAATTCACGAAGCTTGATGTGTCGCGGCATCGCCACCAGCTAGGTTTACACGAAACTACGAAATTTTTGGCCGAGGTGATAAGGCAACGAAATTATTTATTGTTAAAGCAAGGTTCCCGGCTGTCTTTATTGTTAGTTTGCTATAATTTTCGACGGCCTTGGTGGAAAAGTTCTACAACTTTCAGCGCGATATGCAGGACCGGTTCACCAAACAGACAGGAACAAATAAAGAAACACAAAAAAATACTTTTTGAAATAAATTAAAAATAAAATTTCATATAACAGCCATTCCATTTTAACTGACGGGACACTGCACAAATTTTTATATTTTATTTTTAATTTTTACGAACAGTATCAATGGAAATGAATTTTTCTTTATAGGAACTTAGTACCAGTCAAATTGTTTGCAACCTACAATTATTGTCTCAATTTTAAAATTTGAAATACGAGCAGGAAAAATAAATACAAATTGATGACGGGCGGGACACAAAAAAGACCTCACATTTTATCGTTGAATAATCGTTACAAATTCTGTTAATTTATAAGGTACTAATGTCACCAACTATTGTTAAAGTAAAAGGTGGAACATGTTAAACTTTTGAAACCACAAAACCGGAGAATAAGGCAATGCGCAACGACTTCTGATTAATTTACTTTTTGTTTACAGATGACGGACGGACACAAAAATTTTGTCGTGTGAAAATAGCTCTAAAAAATTTATTCAGACGGGTTTTAATTATTAAAGACTAAAAATATTAAAATTAGATAGTGGAAATTAAAAATTCTTGGTTTTGTTTAACAACGTAAGTAATAAGAACAAAATTTTACATTTGCGATAACGGAAAGGACAACAAAAGTTATTAAGATAAAAAAGTAATATTACTAATCAATTTACTTACCGATTTCCATTTTCTAAACTACCAGAAACTATAAAAATACTCTTCAAAAAATATTCAACTGTTGTAGTACGTCAGTATTTTATGTTATCGCCTACAAGGCAATGTATGTAAATTTTAAAAACCAATGAATTACTTCAATTTAAATGATTATCCTCTCCCAAAAACTCTTTTGTCGCAAAATACATTAAATTAAACCGAATCATGTATTTTGAAAAAAACTCAACATTACTAAAATCGTTTTGAAATTTCGAGGTCAGGTTGCATTTTTGCTGGAATGGCTGATCTCACAGAATGCATTTTTAAAAATAAAAATTGATGTGGTTCATGATTTTTGTCCAATCTCACTAGTTTACAAAATAATGAATTGATTCCTTTCGTTTGTATCTTGCTGTATGTAAATTAGAGTGTAAATTAGGTCGTGGGTTTCCAAAACCGTAATCCGGCCCTGGCTGTATTTTTTTGATGACGTTCAACCCGTGATTATTTTATTTCATTTTTCTAGCATATCAATACGATATTAACACAAATTAGCGGCGCATATTGCACAACGGCTAATTAAAATAAATGTAAAATAAATATTATCTCCTCTAATATATGCGTAACAAAACAATTAATGTAATTACACTCACAATAAACCATTTAACGGGTATGCAGCAGTGGTGCCATAAAGTTGATTCAACTCCAATTTAAGAACATCAAAAATTAACATTCCCTGATTAAATAAAATGTTAATGCCCATACCCACGGGTAAATTATGTATAATTTACAACAATAAAATTAATCCTGCATCAGATTAAATTATCCAAATGATGGATTAAATTACTTTACCGAGTAAATTAAAATCTAGCATACTTCATATTGATCAATAGTGGTGTCTTTCATCTTAGCTCGGTTGAAAATTTAGTTTAGAAAATGAAATAAGCTCAATTTCAAACAAACTTCATTAGCTTTTATCTCGTAATGTTTCATATACGAACTGAAACAAAGTGGTACCCTTACAATCACTACGTACGGCAAACATTATTACCTTAACTAATTACACTTGAAAATGAGATGAACGTGGTAGGCAGCTTTGTAAGCTCTAAAATATCAGTTGTCGCGGGACAACCCACTCGAAAATAAAATTGAACTGTAATTAATAATTATGTACCTAGTTGAAAGTTTATGACGTCAAATACGTAGTCCTTGTGTAAATTCATTCACAAAAAGGTAAAAATCTAAGTCGGACCTTGCACAATTACTTAATGAGTCACAAAAGCTAACAAAGAAGAAAACATACAAACAACATAACCGTCCTGAGTACATTCATCTTTATTAAGATGGTCCCGGAAGCTTAAGATCCTTGTTTTGAATTCAAGAGAAAAAACGTCACATTTCGGGCCGCACGAATGAAAAATAAATATAAAATAATCTAATTAGAGATTGATTAAATAAAGATCGGTCCCCTCGTCACTTGAATTAAATTTAATTAAAGGCTGTTTATTCGCAACAAGCCTCTCTTCGAGGTGTATTAATTAGAAAAAAGACAAGGGAAGAAACAGCTCTTGTCGGAATCAAAGTTGTTTCAATCGTTATACAGTTTACCCGGGTCGTCTAATAACGTGTTCGCGTCTCTGGAAGTTTCAGGATTTCAGACCGGATTCTCTGGAGTAATTTATTGCGAATTTATCTGATAGAAAATGGAGCTGGAAGTCCGGCGATATAATAGAAAGTTCGACAAAAATTCAAAGTCTCTTAAGTCCTCCCTGGACGTTTCAAACATACAGTTTATGACGACGTAAAAATAGCAACGTTTCGCTTTTTAACGAGCGAGTAGAGTGCAGGAGTGTATGCAGGTGTGACGTCCGTCATTGATTCCCTCGAGCAAAGAATTTTTAATCTATTTTATTAAAGCACAATTTAATTTACAGACGCATTCATATGAAGTTTGCAATTGCCGTGCTGCTGCATCAACACCACAGAACATAGCAAATGGAAATTTCGATGGCGTCAACTAATTAGAAGAGGATTTCCACGAGATAAATAGGTGGACAACATTTCGAAGTTCACAAATCCGGATTCAGGAAACTAATCAGAATTTCAGGTGGCTACGTGATTACCAACATCGACGAGGAAATTTCGGACCCAAAAATTATTAAATCTAGAGAAAGATTAGGCTCTCAATTTTTACGCAGATGGCAATTTTGCTAATAAACGTGGGTTGTGAACCAGTGTGCTATTTCCAATCCCTTTACCACAATAAACATCACTCATCCCTTAAACACGTTACAAACACGTAAATGAACACAGTAATAAAGCCTCTCTCTATTGGTATCAATAACAGATAAACAAATGTCGATGCCCCTATTGGAGCTATCTAATTAATCGAGGGAATTTTAGTGACAACTCGCTCAGAATATTCTACAATACGCACCTGTTCGCTCATGCATACATCTTTAACAATGACATAGAACGCTGCGGATTGAATTCAGATTCATTGAATAAATTAACGCCCGCTAAACGCAAGAATAAATTGAAATCTGGGAAAAAAGTGAGAAGCGTTCAAAATTTGCATTTCCCGCATCGGGACAATAAAGTATAATTCTCGACATGCGCGCCACGAAACGATCAAAGCTCCAAGTTCTGAAACGCAAGTTTCAGGAATTTTCAGGCGAGTTTAACTACTCCCCGTCAGAGCGCGCTTGAATTTCAGTAACGTTACAGACTCGCTTAGTCTGGCATGATCTCAAACAATTTTGAAATAACACCCACTATTGAAATTAATAACTTTACGTAACTTACCAGCCTAGGACAAGTCAAAGTATGGACTTACCTGAAAAGGAAAGAAAACACAATTAATTTCCGGTGCAACAAAAGGGCCCTAATAAATAAACAGTGTTGGGAGCAAACAACTGACTTTGTCTACTCCATGTTGATTTAGTAAAAAAGGGCGAAGCAGCCCCCAGTTTGCTTTCCCAATTACCCTGCTAATTGCCCTTAAAACAATATTTATCCACCGAGAGGCTCGCTTTCGATTTGTTTTTTTAAAAATGTTGTTTCAGCGGCTATGACAAGCAGCCAACGCGTTTACACACTAAAAATTGTGCCTTCACATTAACCGTTATGGAATAAGTGCCCGTATGAATAATTCATCGTTTTTCCCAAACTCCGGACGCAATTACATCACACCGCAGAGAAAAAATTACCCTCTATGCAGTTCGGGTCCGACCACCACCGTCCACCCCCGTCGCCGCCGCAAAACCCTTTGTTCAAACGCGGCGAAATCGTCATTGTGCTTCTTTCGATATTGATGAGCCGACATTGCGATCGTTTACAGTCTTGAATGTTGACACATTTTCGTACTGGCGTCTTCGCGACGGTTACGCGGAAAAAACTTCCCAAAAGAAAACGTTTTCGACAACATTTGTCATAAACTGAATGTCCGAACGCGACTCCGGTTCGAAATAGAAAAATAATCGGTGTCACGCTGCGAGAGCGGCAAAAAAACCGAAAAACGGTGCAAAACCGCACATCTCGATTTGTGTCAGTGTGAGAATAGTTGACAAAGTGCCATCATTGGCCGTTGGCAACAGAGAGAATCTTTACGCCACAAAAATATGAGAAATAGACTGGTCTTTATTACCCTCACTCATCACCCGCAAGTATCAAAAACCGAAACGCGGGTTAATTTTAGTACGAAGATTTTTCATCCACAAATTTCTCTAAAAAAAATTCACGGAAGCTCGATTCTCAAGGGTATAACCGGCGTTCGTTCATAAAGCGAAATTTGGAGACAGATTGTATAGCTGCGTATGATTCACGCAAAGTTTTTGACTTTGTTTTTGAGAGCGACCAAATGTCATCATTAACGTAAAAACATTAAAAATTCATATCGGGCGATGGTGCCTTAAAAGCTACACCGAAATGTTTTCGGAAGACTCGAGAGAGCGCGGATCGGAAAGCTTCGCGAATTTAAAACAAAACTTTTGCTTGTAATTCAATTTATTACGCTAATGGAATATCGAATAGCTATTGAGATATGATACTGCTAATGAAGAAATCCGATGTCGCCCAACATACGCATTTCCGTTTTCGTCAATCAATTCGTGTTTTAGCCAAGGATCGCGCAAACGAGATGTTTACGACTGTTTTAGTATGACATATTAGAGCCTTATTATCAGCCATAATCCACCGCAAACGGCTTTTTAAGAGCTTTTTAAAAATGGCACGTCGCCAAAAAAACTCCAGTAAACACACAGCGAAAGGAAACTCAAAAAAGACAAAACCAACAATGCAATTTACGCAACAGGCTTCAAAAACGAAATTTGTTATCTGCCGGACTCATTCCGGTGTATAATTTTTATCACTACCGGCCATTCAATAATAAACTCCGAGTGTTATCAGAGATAATTTGAATTCTTCTATTTTTTGTTTGTGACCCGTTTCATATATCGCAACGAATCCTCCAGACCGGCGATGTTACGTAACTCCGGAGAGCTCCGGGAGATCGATTCGGACTCGGGATCGGGTTGCAGCTGCACAACCCGGATTTTCGGCAGTGTCATGCTCATGCTGACTCACCCTGCTGCGATAATTTCTTTTTTCACCGATCGATACCCGCAATTAATATGTTTCCCGACGACAAAGGACATCAAATCTTCTCGCTGTATGTACCTACGTAACGTAAAAATATGTCGTCCGCTCCGGGATAAATTGTTATTGTTGGTCGGAAGTGCTGAATAGAGCTTGATAAATGACAGCTTTCAGCCGGCGTTCATTTTTCAGCAAGTAGGCGATAGTTTGTTATGTTGGTGAAAAAGTTGCTGATGAATTTATTCGCTCGACAAAGCAGGAAGACACGAAAAAAAATTGATTCAAGTTGTAGCCGCGGCGATGACGTTGTCTAACCAGCTGAAAAAAGTGTATCAGGAAGTTTTCAGTTGCTACCTTTGACGTCGCAGTTCTCGATACATGCGATAAATGCGCACTGAAGCTGAAAGTTCTCTATCTGTGGCGAAAGAGGAGTGTGCTTGTCGGCGATAAGCACGATTTATGCCATTGAGCAGTACTTAACGCGATATACATACAACTGTGAAAGTCCACCCTCTCGACTTGTCCAGGAGGTAGTGAAAAAAATTCCAGCGGGTTTATAATAAATTCACCACTTCCTGGGTCAGACCCAGCATACTCACCCACAGATCCAGCTGTGCCTTCGACGAGGGGCCGACGGAGACGGCGGTACCAAAAGTTGGCTACCACCTTCCGGCGGCCCCAGCCGCAATTCGGGGACGCGAAGTTCCCCGCTCATCATGTCACACGTACGCCGCTGGCCGGGCACATAGCGGCGCGGCCCTCCTACAAATCATCCCTCGTAAACACAATGAAAAATAAAAAACAAACGTTCGTCTCAACACTTTGTCATCTGCAAGTAATAAATTTTGCGTTTTTGTCGTGCCATGTTTGGAAAAAAGCTCGCCTAAAAGCTGGGACGGCGGCATTAAACTAGTTATTCGACGCTATTTTGTTGCGGCTGATTCGATTAGTGAGAAAGGGAGGGCGGTTTTTGCCGGATGAGTTTGATAGCTACCTAATTGTGGACGGTGTGATAAAAACACGATGCGTTCTGGAACGAAACTGAAACTCCGGTGGTGGCTATATAAACGATTTTCGGCCTTTGCGCCCCTCCCACAACACGGGAGGAGGAGGAATTTCAATAAATATTACCTCAATAGAAATCTTTTATTTAATGAGATGTGAACTTATGATTCACAACGTGTGATATTTTTTACAAATGACTCCGACCTTCGCAGTCCCGGTATATTTAGATTTTTTCTCCACATTTCAGATTTATTAAAAATTCGATGCGCGGCTTCGACTTTACTAAAAGACCGGCACTTAACAGGTTAATCATCGCTTGGTGGTGTTTTTGGCAGAAATGCGACATTGCCGCACATATTTCATATTTCTCGCGAGTCGTCTTTCATTATTATAATATTTGAAAAATTCGTTGACGTTAAATCCGCGTTTAACTCCTCGGATTACAACTTTGGAAACGTTTTCTGATATAAATGCCAGAAAATATCAACGTTCAATTTATTTTCGCAAGGTGAGGATTTTTCCTCGTCAACGTCGCGATGAAAACGTAATTTTAAAAAGCGAACGATTCGATACAGCGCGTTAATCATAACGGTTTGTCGCTGTCATCCACTGGCATAAGATACCTAACAAACTCCCATTCACCGAAGATATCTGACAAGAAAAATTTCGCAAAATGTTTAATTCAATACGATTCAAGCTAGCTCGAACATGTCATATTCGATCTCATTTAGTGCACCTGAAAGTAACTCATTTCTGCTTTTCACAACTTACTGCTTTGGTAATTAAGATTTGTTTTGACAGTGAGGAATGAAATCATGAATTAATCCGAGCAAATGCGCAGAGTTGGTTGTATAATTCAAGCTAGCTTTACGATGGTAAACTAGTATATTATGATACGAGTTTTATAAGACGCATTTTGTCACACGCACGGAATTGTGGCACGACGAGCGCAGCGAGGAGTGTCATAATGGAGTAAGTGCGACAAAATGCCTTATGAACGAGATATCATACACTATTTTTTCTACTTTGCACCTTTTTTGACAAAAAAATTCAATTTCGAAATTTAGGGAATTTTGTGGCAGTTGACAGCATTTGCGTGGATCATGAAATTAAATTAATAATGTGGATCGTCATTAGTTTATTCGTAAAATGTATTCTGAAAGTGTCCAAGACGTTGCAATGTATCTACCCCTCAACGAATACGGGCTTTTGTGGCAAATACGCGGAATTTGAAAATTGGCCTAAGGAGAATGGAATCTCAAATTACTTACTTGCACTGACTATTGAAGTCATATGTTTGTACACTACTCGAAAGGTGTTCGAAGGGACTACGTATCAGGGATGGTAGAAAAGCCTCTAAAGGTCCGAATTTGATTCATTTGATTAAATTCTCACTTGAAACAGGTGCCGATTGACACTGACAGTTCTCTCAGATAATTGTCAAAAAACTAGATTGCCATCATTTTCCAACTAAATTACCCTGGTTTTTAGTGTAATTATTATAGCACTCCGTTGGATATTACGAAACCCAAATGGCGTATCGTAATGACCTCAGTACGAAACAAAAGTAGAAAAAATTATTATTCAGGAAACTAATTTAAAAAACAATTACTGCAGAAAAAGCAAAAAATGTGGAATGCGGTGACAGTCATCGACCGATTCATAAAACTTAGACCCCTTTGTTAATTTTATGGTGAGTTGTCAATTACCATTTTCAGCACAAGCAAATGATTTTTGGCCGTGAGCCAAATCATAAAAATCTGACAAATCGTGGACAACCCATATACCATTAAAACCGTTTTGAAACTTGGCCAAATAATAGCTGGAAATTAAGCAAATCGTTTATTTTTGTCAAGAATAACATTAAATAAATATTGATCTTAGCATCTACAGTGCATCGTTTGAAATTCAACGACCAGATTCCTTATTCCTTTGAAATACAAAATCAACATTGTAGAACAGTCCCAATATCCGAAAAGAAAATACAACACACCACTCGGCTTAATTAAAAATGTAATATAAAATTATAATTAATTTAACAATTCCACTTGGCATTTGTATTCATTCATTAAAGTTTAAAAACATTTCAATGCAATTACCATCGCCGGTAATGGAAAGGAAATCGGCCTTTTGGCGACCTTTTAACCTCAGACCTTACGAGAATTCAACGACCAAAAAATTCTCCCTGACCTCAAAATACGTTCGCTATTGGATGACCCGGACCGGACTTCCAAACTCTTCCATTACCCGGATTCGACTCCGGCAGGCGGGCGGCGCTTCGATCCGCCAAAAACCTACCACTTTTACATAACCGTGGCGAATCCCGAAACGAATTATGACGAAAACTTAAAATAACAAACAACACACGGTGTTAGCCAGGAAACAATGAATGAATTCCTGCGACGACATCGGCCAGCTGTGTGCTCATTATTGTCAACACAAATTATATGCGCACTGTTGGGACATCAAGCGTTTCCGGATTATTTGCTTTGCCAAATCTCCCTCTTTTAAAAAATAGCGTTGCATCTCTTTGTCAATTCCGGAACGTCACGTCACGACGCGATCGAGACGAGACTAATTCAAATCGGAAAATTTCAAACACGTAGTCGTTCCCTGGGCGGAGGGCATGACCGGAATAATATACGAATATAAATAAGTACATACAGGGCGAAGGGAATCACTGCTTGTGTCAATTAAAAAAATAAAATAAAAATGCCGTGCCACTTTTAGGGTAATTTTTGCACCAAATAAGCGATTTCGGTGGCTATTACAATATGGGGTTCGCTGTAATAAAATCGCTGGTTTTATTATAGACGGGACTCTAAATCGGATTGCCGTCACAGCTGACGGAACGTTATCATACGGTTGATTTCACGTCCAAAAAATACCAATTCCGAACTGTACCACTTTTCATGAATAAATTAAATTCGGATCGGTTTTGTTAGATCCGAATCGGATCGATAACGCAAATAATGCAATTATATTATGCACGGCTAATGTGATGTCAGTGAAGTTATACAAGTGACGTCTGTATTTGTATGCATAACATTTAATAGAGGCGACTTTGAAATTAATACACAGCGCGGTGTTGCGTAAGTTATCACGGAATTAACATTTTAGTGTAGAAAATTGTGTCGAAAAACTGCCAACAGGTGTAATTTGGGATTTAAAAATACATTTACGATGCAGGTTTTGTTGAAAGATCGTACATAAACACACGAGGCGACCTTAAAAAAATTCAGACGTTTGTGCTTAAAAATATGTAATTTTTTTCAAAAATTCCATCGCCACCTGTTCCTCATCCATTATTTAACCCCTTAATAACCCAAGTAGGCAAAGTAAGCGTGTGCTCCGAGCGTCTCGAGCCCAGGTATACCTCGCTCACAAAGTAATTAACTTTGCTCTCGTGAACAATGGGATACTGTGGAGTAATCCCGTTGAATAACGTGATCCAATAAAGCGGGCGATTCTTGTATGTGTTGCGTACGTACATATAAAATATACTCGTGTGCGTTTTGCTCCGGACCGCAATGTGACACAAGTTTCGCCGACAAAGCTTTACTTCCGTTATTGTTTTAATTAAATTGCTTTTTCTTTCGCTGTTAAACGCACGCACGTTTCTTCCATGGATGAGGGCGCAGAATTGACATTACGTTAGGGAGAAAGGTCAGGGTCTTGATAATGGCACGATCAATCGCGCGATGTTTGAATGCCACCAGGTGTTCCGATTCGGATCAATTTCTGGGGTAAACATTGCATTTGGCAAACGTTACTCCTGAGGGGGTGAGTTAACATCCCTAGGTCACGACGGTTTGATTTATCTTATTAGAGGGTGTCGAGGCAACATCACCAGTTGAATATAGACCTCCTGCCAAATTTTCCGAAGAAAAAATAAAGTCAATGACATATATTTTCGGTACTGTAAACTCATTAACCCACGCAAATCAATCAACAGTCGCATTATAGCTCACAATGGCATCGATAAACCGAATTTTAATTATCGCACTCCACGCGATTTCTTCGCTCGAATTATTTCCCAAACTTTGTGCAAAAACTTTTACTAATTTATATCTTTTGTTACGACCCTTCGAAAAATGGACAAATTTCCGAACTCAAATATTAGTCCTGCATTTGATGCTCCCTTTGTTTACAAAGTAAATTTGTCTTTCCTAATGCACGCAATTAACTTCAATTCTCGATTTTTCCAACACCCTGTCGGACTATACTATAAATTCGGATTTATGCACTATCATCGTTATAATTAATTGCGACAAATGCGCTTTATTTATTTGTGTTAGTGTTCAAATACGCCATAATTTATGCAGAATACTTGTTAATAGGAACTTTTATATAAAAAAAGTTGTGTGATTTGACAGCATGGCCTTCAGAATTATGATGTTTTCTCATTATATTTTGATTTATATCTGCAATATTTATTTTATTTTTTATAAATGGCTTATTGACGCAACTGTTTAAGGACGTTTATTTTTTGTGCAAAGCAGGTGGCGCCGTATTTCGAAAATCCGTAATATTACAGCCAAAATTATGGCTTCCAGAAAGTGCCAGACAAATTATGCTTGGCACAGAATAAGTTCAAATTTCGTTATTTGAAAGATTTCAGGAAAAGTGTGATTTTGTTGCTTCTCTAACACGAGAAAACTGTAAAAAGCAAATCCGCAAACCGCACAGTCCTATCTCAACGAAATTTAGAGCAACGAAAGCGGAAATCAATCCCGAACCAAATGTTCCGTCGAAAGAATATTATCACAATGGATTCTTGCAGAAACCCTTCAAATCCTGCGACCTGGTCGCAACTTTTGTAATTGTTCCCCGTCCAATTAATGAAAATAATTCAAATTGTGCCGGAACCGCAGACCTTGGAATCTTAAAAAATCCCTAATTGGCCAATTAACATTTTTAAATTATCCACTGACGTCAGTCGAGAGAGTCGTTTAGCCACATCCCTCATCAACGCCAGAAAGAAAAACGAAAAACAGCGTACGTCCAATTACCTTCCCCTTAAAACGATATGGAAGTGACATTTCGTGGCCCGAACGAGACAACCATTGACGTAACGAGCAATTAACTCTATTTATTTCTCGAGTGTGTAAAAAAATGTTGTAATAAATCGAAACGCGCGATATTTTCTCCAGCACGCCATCACACAATCGACTGTTAAATTTGCACAAACAGAGAAAAAAACTCGACGATTAATCACGTGCTCGCTTATAAACACGCCAAATCGTTCCCGATCTTATCGGGGGAAAATCCTGACCTGTTTACCGTCAGTATCTAGGCCACCCCATCTCTCCACACTAATCTTCTTCGAAGGAACGATGGATTTCATATTGAAGGATTACGACGCACCCCCGGGACCATGTAAAATTACAAAACATGGAGCCATCCAATTATACATGACGAAAATCTATCGACGACGCAAAACATCCCCCGAGACGATCTTTTCTTATATTATTAATGATGTTCTCGCGAATTACCGGGGCGGGATTATAAGCGTTTATTAAAAATTCACCCCCATCAAAACAACATCGCCTCTCTAAAGGTTCGAGCTTAGAGACCACCCCTTTGAACACGACACAACTATGCTGAAAGATTTTTGATGCGGCACGCCACTGCTTTCATTCATCATCCGTACATGGAACAAATTCGATTTTGACGACCTTGACCACTTACGTAATGTTCTAAAAAATTCACTACGTAAACTTTTCTTTACGCCCATATTTCGCCACGAATTAAATCAATTACTGCAAATAACCCGCACGACGTAAACATCGGTACAGATTTAATTTTTGATTGTCGGTTTGAAACCATTAACTCAAATAGTTTGATCCACGCATTTTTCATGCGCGACTTTTTAATTATTTTGCTGAAACTGTATCAAACAATAATCACCAATTTGAGTATCGGCGCTAAACCGATAATTACAATTAGCATTGTACTGTTAATAATTTACATAAACACGATCATTAAACCTACGTTTAAATGAAATTAATCTAAATTATTCAACATCACGGACACTGCTCCTTTAATCATCAATTTTTTATACCGGGTGGCTGGAAAAATACAAATCCTGTTTTATCCTCAAATCTCCGGAACGCACTGACTGAGATAATTATTTCTCCTGAGGCATAACATAAAAAAATGTTCCTGCCAAATTACAGATATGTAAATAGTGATTGTTGAATAATTATTTTGAAAGACAAAGAAATAACCAAAGACTTTAAAGGAGATTTCTAAAGGGAAAATAGCTGATGGCTAGCAAAAATCCTTCTATCGTTAGTTTTTAAACATAGAGACCTGGTAGTATCAGACCTGCCACTGCAATAAATCATAAACATTCACAAATCAAGTCAATTAGAGCCATTCTTACAAAATAAAGTTAATTAATACGAAATGGGACTAAACTTAGAAAAATAAGAACTGAGATCGTTATCTCTAAGGGTTCCGCATTTGAGGAGTTGAGGACTAGCAGGATTCGTTTTTTTTTCTAGCCACCCGGCATATCATTTTTTCCACTGGCGTTCATCATTTTTATCTTGTCAGATTTATTCAACACGGAACTTTACCATTATATTAAACCTATCAGAAACGTTGATCGTGGTTAATAGTTACTCTCCTTGGTTTATCGAGTATCCCATCGCTATTTTCGCTTCGTCATTACAATACAGATATACGCAGGTTATATTTTCAAAGCTTTGTGCTACAATTTAAAATAGAACGTCGTAATAAATATGGAAACTAGATTCGAGTTGGGCCGCACGCAATTTGCAAACAAAACTCAAAATAAAAATTGAGATGGATCATCAAAGGAAATTCTAAGGATAAAAAAATTCTTCAATTTTTCAGTAATCCCCGTTCGTGTAAAATGGTCATTTTACACACTTTCATGCATATCTGATAAATCCCCGATCTACTTTAGATTAAACATCGATCAGAAAATCCAAGGTTTTTCCGGCCCGCTCCTAGATAATTGTCGTTTATTGACCCAACTTGAACAAGTTAATCCTTCGAAACATTCCGTATCCCTTGACTGTATTGCTTTACATAAGAATTGCTTAGTTTTATTATCATATCATGTATAATAAATAGGTTTGTTAATAAAACTCGGATTACGAAATTTCCCAAGGACGATCAGATTAGATCGCATAATATACACACTAGTATAGCAAGCGATTCGAAACGACGTGTAAACGCACTCTTCTCAAATAACATCGAAAATATTTTATCTACACCGTCCTTGATGGGTTTAGTAATTTTAATTACGAGATGGATCCTGATCTCAGCTAAAAAATCCAAACAAAACAATTAAACCGGTTGTATCCATTAGACCACAATTAAGCCGAATTAGATTACCTATTTAGATAAATAAAGTACGTCCCTCCTGCTCATTCTAATTAAATTTTGTCTTTGACGATAACATCTTTTGCAAGAGAAAATCTCAAAAAGAAACCTTGAGACAAAAATCTTTACTGCCTCAAGGGCCACAACAAAATCCATTAAACTTGTAAAATTTCCTTTAAAAAAGCAAACGTAAGACAAAGTATCAAGCCGAGCGCAACTTTTTTACCAAGCATTTTTTTTTACTTTTTACTCGGCGGTCAATAATCCTATGCGGACGTCATCGAGGGCCCAAAAAAATTCCCGTCCAGTGCCCCAACAGCCACAACCTCACGTGTTATTTTGAGAACATTCGCATATTCGCACACGGTGTTCAAAGCAACCCGACCGCACTATACTGAATCAACACAATGTGTCATTCCAGCAGTCCCGCGAAAACCGGCGAACACTTCCGCCAAACTCCGATCAGACGGCGCTTCGCACAAGAAAAACACAAAAACCAACTCCAAAAACACCCAAACGCGACTAAAAAATCGCTTGCGATGCCGCTATCGAGTGGATTTTTAATTAAAAAGGTAAACACGATTAACGCCGATTTTCCGACGCCTCTCAATCTATCTATTATCCTGCGTGACGGGATTAGCGAATGACTTCATTAATTTATTAACGCGCTTAATTATTAACCAGATTTGGTATCCACTGGGAGCGCGAGATTCGAACCATGACCGCGGCTGGCTTCCGTTGAGGCGTCGAAATTACCATAAGACATTTAAAAAAGTGGCCAAGTTTTAATGCAACTTTATGGAAATAACGTCGGCTTTAATTTGCATAAGATAAATACGGGCTTCTTTTCACGAGATGCATTAAGAAAATAACGAATAAGATGCTTAAGACTTTTGCCGTAAAATATTCAACAGGATCGCGTAATTGAACAACGTTGATGAGAAAGAAGCAGAAAGGCAAACTTGGTCGCACACGCGTCGGTTTCAGACTGCAAGGCGCGTCGGCTGCTCGATGGGCGTCCCGAACACGGATTTTCACAGGATATGGTGTAGGGTGAAGGTGGCGACAAAGAACATATTTCAAGTCTTTCACTGCCAAAATCGCATGAAATAGAAAATCTTTAATATCTACGAAAACCGGATGCTTCAACGAAAAAATCCTTTGCTCCTTTCGCAGAAAAGCAGTGAAAACTTATTTGCAGTCTCATTTTTGTGAGTGTAAATTTAACACAAGATTCCACAACGGAGTTTAATAAACTATTATCGCCGAAAAACAAACAATATAATTTTTTAAGTTCATTGCTTGCGCTTGTTCCCTAGCCTATGTTAGACTTAGAAAGTGAAAAAAGAATAAAAACAAAAATATTTCCACTTCTGACAGAAGATAAAACATCAAATTATCGATCTGTTTTCTTTGATTATTAGATATTATTTTATCCAAAGGAGAAAACAAATTCTTGTCCTTTTAGACTTTGTGAAACAAACTTTGTCGTTTGTTTCGAACTTTAAAACTGACAGGTCCGTATTTGTGTTGGATATTATTATACCGCGAAGGAAAGCATTCGGTAACGAGGAGTATTTTCATTTCGGAATTGTTTACTTCATGTTTCAAATGTAAATTATATCCATACAATAACAGTGGTCAAACATATCTTAAGTTGGGCCAAAATTACACGGATTATTTTTTTGTCAAGGTCTGACAGGATCGCAAGTTTATGCAAATCCTAAGTGAAACATTTTTTATATACGAAAATACATCCACTACCCATCTTTATTTAGCATTATTTAGTTCTTTAAACTTTAATTAAGTCATTCTCATTATTTTTGAAATTTTCTTAGATGCAATCAAAAATACTAATTATGACTTAATACGACTTATCACTTTTATTTATTTTACTTATTTATTTTATTACTATACTTATCACTTGATTGTGCGTTTGACTTAAATAAATACATAATAAATCAAAATTATTATAACTAAGAGCATGTCTAGTTTCTCATCGTTGGATAATAACAATAGTTCATGTCAAGACAAAGATAACAGTACTCAAAACAAGGGTAATCATGAATATTTTTATCATTTTTAAAAATTTACAAATCCAGAGTAATCTAGAATTAGTACCTACGTATTTGTATTTGTAAATTGCATCTAAAAAATACACCACAGTTAAAAGATAACCAACCTTTGCTATTTTTTCTAGCGAATAAGAGGTAGGTATAACGTAGTAACATGCTTTAAAATTTCAAAATAGAAGAATTATAAAAACTGGTTAGTGAATATTGGAATTTTTAAAGGAATATTAATTTTCTAGTTACGTTATGAGTTAATAGTTGTGCAAACCACGTAGGTATTTCGTGTATATTTTAAAGGAGAGATCATGTAACCCTATCCAATAAAACAATGTTTCGCAATAGTTCTGTTTAACATTGTTCACGAATAACTTTTACAGCTTATTTAATTCAAAATAATTGCCAGTGTAAGAATAGCTAAATCTAAACAGTTCTACGTGATTACTCGTAAAAAGTTTGAAAAATTCTATTTTGAAGTTCATAGGTAAGTTTTCATTTAACCCCTGAAAGCTCGTCAAAAAAGGAAATTGTTCCAATTCTAATTTTGGCTATACTTGTAACTACAAGCTGTACAAAAGGTAATCTCACTCAATGACAAGTTGTAGATAATTGTTAAAAATTAAGTACTATGTTATTTAAAAACGCTTTTACTACTCCATTGTTTATTCAGGACAAATAATGTCAGAAATATACCAACAAGTCAATTACGTAGTCATTTATGTTGTTATTTATTATCGCTATTAAATCTTTCATTTTATTATTTCTTTATTGGTTATTATTACGCATAAATGTGCAATAAATAAGTGGCCATAAAATATGAAGTTGGATCCAAATATACTTTCAACAAAATAATCTCAAAAGATCATAAAAATAACTTGGTTTTATACACATAAAATCAGAAAACAAAATGAAAATATTTAGTGATAGATATAGTGAAAAAC
This sequence comes from Tribolium freemani, assembly GCA_939628115.1. Classification (NCBI taxonomy): domain Eukaryota; kingdom Metazoa; phylum Arthropoda; class Insecta; order Coleoptera; family Tenebrionidae; genus Tribolium; species Tribolium freemani. The sequence continues at coordinate 18,716,326 of OW626791.1, read as the reverse complement.
ATTTTAGACTGTGATTTTCCAGAAAGGTTGCGAAACAAAAAAATTGTACCTCCGACACACCTTCTGTTCCACAGCAATTAGTCACGGAGTAAGGAAACATGTAAATGAACAAATTACAATTAACATAAAACAAAAGTAATGCATTTATTTACATTTACGATAAAGTTCTAGATTATTACGCTTTATCAACCGGGGAACGTGGCACAATAAAAATAATGGTACACGTTTCTGTGGGTAAACCACAACCAGAATAAACACAGCGTGCTGGAGGATAATCAGGATCATGTCTCGAAAAAAAGCTGAGAGTTTTGGCTTGCTGAAATTGTATTTTCTGGAACAATGAAGCAACAATAAACTCCATTAAATGGCGTTGTATATCCGAAACGGTATAGACTAAACGGGAGGCAATAACAAAACAGAAATGGTGTAACAACCGGCCAATAAAAGGCAAACATGCTCAGTTTTCCGATAAGTTTCGCTCTAGCAGGACTCCTCTTTTCCAAATGGCTAATTAACGTTGATTGCTTGGTTGTTGTAGAAACCGAACATGCATCGTTTTCAGCGGGGGTGAAGTACCTGCCTCTTGGCGTTAACGGTGATCTGCTGGGGACAGTTGAGAAATCGCGGCGTCTGCAGCGACATCCTCGAACCTCCACCACCCACCACCTCCTCCACCGATCAATCGTCGTATGTCGCGAACTCGTCGATACGTTGAAATTAGTTTAGTTTTGCCATAATGTCGTCTGATACATTATCGTCACCCACAACAAATCGTGAATTTCAGAAGACTGCCAGGTCAGCCGGTGTTGCTCATCGATCAGAGAGAGGATCCCCTTCTGCGATCGTGTTAACCGGAGCGTAATTTTTATTGTTGAGTAAATTTTTGCTTTATGGACATTTAATGGAGCTCGAACGCCGTCCCCCGACTTAATTAAAATCGCAACCACCGTTCGGCTTAGATTTTAATTAACGACAAGTCATCGAAATCAAATCGCTCCTTGAATCTTTTCAACACACATCCGTCCATAGCCATAACTTTCAATTTTATTGCCTCTATTCTCTTTTTGAAGGCTTTCGCGTGCCCCTAATTCAATTAAGGGTGAGGCCGCTTCCAAGGACGGGGCGATTAGTGCGGCCGCTCGACGTGGAAAACACCCCCAGAGTACCGCTTAGGAAGATCTACGACTCAGCCGCAACGTCAAATATTAAAAAGAAGAACCGTCATTCCGACAAATTTACATTTCCTCTCCCCATCATCCTCGGCGGTTCCGTGACGGTTAATCTCGAAAACGGGGTGGATACGAACGGCGTCATGCGATTTATTACGTTCAAGGTCGCGGGCGCGCCCCCGTGACGTTATCTCTTTTATTTTTCGATAACACGTGAAAATATGTCACCATGGTTGATGTTTTGACGTAATTTACAACATGGGAAGTTGGCCAGATGGTAGCTCGTGTTCCCAATTAATCTTGATGGAACCTGGCGAAACATTTTGACAACAAGAAGCAAACATTTAATTATAATCATTGCATAAGTAACTCGCCCGAAACCAGTTTGCGAAACCAAACCTCCATTGGCGAAACCAAAAATGCAAACATGGGGAGCCGAAATTAATTTCATTCAACCCAACAAAATATTTTTCCAGCTATGAATTTAGGCTCTAGAGCGTACAATTTGACTAAAATTTGAACCCAAGAACACCAAGACAAAAGGATAAAATAAATATATGTTTTATCAATTTAAGATAAAAAAATACTAAATACTTCTTTCCTTTCTATACAAACATCGGAACAAGGAAATAAATATTTGTGTTAAAAATCCACCAACAGATATTTTTGTGTAAAGCCGACCACCCTCTCGGAAAGCTTCCCCTTGGGAAATACAAGACACTATTTACTTAAAATTATAATCCAAAAGTATCGAAAAATGCAAAAAGTTAGCCTCCGCTTTACACGTTACAGTTAATAATTGAAGTAGCAGGTAGGGCTTTAAGAAGATTGAAAAGCCGCTCTGGCGGCTTTCGAACTTCGTCAAAAATTCATGTAGTGTGAATTAGAGTTAATAGCAGTCTCTAACTATAAACAAAACGCAGTCGATGCATAAACCCGAAATAGAATACTACACACAAGGGATTCATTCCGACGGTAATTGTAAATGTCAATTTGTAGGCTTATTATGGTTGACCCATGTGAAGCTTTATCACTTTTCAAACACTCGCACTTTTCATCATTAACCGCTAGTCGTAAATTCCTCGAATCTAATGAAGAGATAACGCATTTCTATGACCTCGTCTTTGATGAATTGAATAATTCCAAAGATCTGAGCTAATCTCGTCTCACACCTGATGAACTGTTCGAACCCAAGATTTCTAAATTCTCCCTCACAAGTGTCTGAATCGGGCAATGACTGAAAAACTCACGGGTGATTGACCGAGATAAATACAAAGTGGCGCAGTCGGCAGGATTCTCTTCCCTCACAAACAGATCTGCAGGAATTCACTCTCTGACGTCATGCCGAACACATACACAAAACAAACCATGAAGCATGTATTTTTAAATTAATGTGTTCCGAGTTGTAAAATCGTCAAGTCAATGTTTCGCTTGCCAAATCTCTCATAAATCTAATAAAATCCGATTGTGCACAACGCATAATCCTGAAATATGTGGACGATCCCGCGAAAAGTCATTCAAATAAGAACCGTTCACCCAAATTCCCAAAATTCATCCACGATCTTGATTAAAAAACGCAAAATTCAATTACGCCCCTTTGAAACTGTTCTCCTATTCATGAAACAAGAACTGTCCCGAGGCCCCTATCCAACTTTCCTAATTTATATCTACATTTTTCCATCCCTATCGATTTGAAAGCTCATAGTTCTGGCCTAGGAGTGGTGGAAGAGGTCGTTTGTTGCGTCATATGAAAAGTCGATAATCCCGCCAAGATGCGAACCAAATCGGTCAGCAGTTGCAACCGATTAGAATAATCGTCGTGCGAATTTTTCTAATCGCAATCGGCGCCATCGATTGACCATTTTCGACAAATGCGAATCGCATAATGCAGCGCCATCTCCCCCTCGGTGGCCGAACTAAAGTGAGTTTGCGCACCTTAAGTGCAGAAATTTCGGTTAGTTCGAGTGTTTGCCGTTCGGATCGATCGTGACCTCTGACCGCGGCCAAGGATGGATGCGAAGGTGAATTTTTCGGGGTAATTATTCAGGTGAAGGTATGGAGTGCGAGAAATGCTCTCGCGTTTTCGAACCGACTGGTGGCATGTAATTGATTTAATTTGAGGGCGAAAAGCTGGGACGTTGCAAAATTAATCCCATTAAACGCAAACAAACGAGCGAAATTTCCTTCGCTAGTTCCAAAGATAAATTATTTAGGGCCGGCAATGAAGATGCACGGGTCGATGAATGCTGATGGAAGGGTCCAAGTCTTCTTCGATTGTTAACTAACAAACAACTTCATGAACGCGCTATTAATAGCTTTCAAATTATTAAATGAGTTCTAGTCTGGCGGTTTTGATAATTCAATTATTTCGGTTATTAACGATATCGATTCACGAACCGATTCGATACCTTTCTTTCTTTAATGTAATACATTTTTAAGGTGATCCAATCGATAAAGCGTATACATTATTTACAGGCGTCGGATTTAATAATTTAAATTGTCTAGCCCAAGCCGAGTAATGATCGCCTCTTCTTCAATCAAACAATCGTTTTGTGTTTGTCATTTTTTTCTGGCGATTACCGGTTTCAAAGACGTAAAAGTTTCCTTTCTTTTTTCGTCAAAAGAAACTCTAATTTTATTGCATCAACTCAATTCGCTCCGGTTGTCCCTCTAATTTCGAAAACAAACTGAAAATTTCACAAGGACTCGTTATTTATTCAACATCTTCAAGGAAACCCGATACGGAGATCCTGCCATCCAGTGGCGGAGCAAGCTAAGAACGGGCCCGTATTTGAAATTTGCAATACAGAGTACAGACCCCCCCTTACCAAAAAAGCGAGCAAATTAATTCCTTTTGTACAAATTCGTTCACAAATATTTTTTCTCGATTTCAACCGAGGTTGAACACTAGAATTACATATTCATTTTTTTTTCAGAGAGTTTTGTAACTATACTGAGCTCACTCTCCAAGCGGCCGTGCGAATCCACAAATTTTAAACTCATTTTTAAGAAAAATAATAAACAAAATAGTTTTTATCGACTTTTTAACCCGTCTAAACTCGGTTACAAATATTTAAAATGATGTGCAAACTGATCTGTTAGAATGACTCAATTTAGGAACAACATCCAATTGTAAAGAAAGCATTTCGTTTATTACTTTTCTTAAAAATCCAATTTCAAATTTTGCATTCACGCGTTTGCTTGAACAGCTAGCTCCTCTTCGGACGTTCTTGGTATAGTTCAACCTTAAAAGTAAACGATTAATAATTAACGTCAGCTGTTAATGTAACAGTTTAGTGAAAGTATTTATTTGTGGTAGCTAATGGGAATTTTTCAATTTTCCATCTTTGTGTGCCTTTGTTCCTGCTACGCCCCTGCAATGCCACCAAAAGGAGAGAAAGAGATAAAGACCGTTTTTAGATATTATCTCGTGATATGATACAGTGGTTCCTTTATTATTTAAATTGGAGTTTTATTTTCATATTTCACTTGTCACATTTAATTAATCTAATAAAAGTGACAAAAAATTTACCGTTGGGAATAATTTTAGAGCGTGTCAAGTCAGAATTTAAAGCGCGTAACACATTTTTTTGATGCCGCTACGAGTGATGTGTATCCCGAAAGTGTCAGAATGATTGAGATGATTTCGGTGAGATTCACTAAACCGAGACAGAACAATCCATATATTGAACTGACACCCGACTCTAATAAATTTCAGTGGCAACAAAACTTGTCGCGGGCAATTGCCAGTCAAGAATTTCTATTTCAAACACGAACAATATTTTTTCTAAAAAAAATTGTGCTTGGAAGCTCAAATCCTAAAACTGTCGCAAAACTGGTTCAATAAAGAAGTTACACGTATGACACTCTTCGTAAACTCATGTGTCCCACCGTCGGTGACTGATTGGATGCAGACTCGATGTTGACAACGTATCTGAAAAATATTCGCAAGTACCGCACCGGTAATAACTCCCCTGAAAAAAAGTCACCCGTCGGAAGCCCTTGTCCACCCCTTTTACGAAAATTCCACTCGTGCTGCGACGTCTCAACGTCGATAAGAGCAAATATTAGGGCCGAAGGGAATGTGTAAGGTCGACACTTTGCGGGAAAGCTGCGGAACTTGTGAAAAGCACAATCGATCCGCGACAACAATCGAAAAATTTAAACCTACAATTGCCTAATGAGGCGGCAGGATTACCACCACCTAACAAAACGCACTTTCCTGCCGACCTGTCATGACGTCGAAACAGCAACAAGCCTATATTATTCTTGACAGCAGTTTACATAATCTTATTATCGAGTTACCATAATGCGATTTGTTTGTACTTCGCTTCCGATGAATGAAAACCAGTTGAATAACGATTTACGAAGGCGCCGGATTTTTTTACATTGTTTTTAATTATAACCCCGTCAGAGGAAGTATCGAACCGAAACGGTTGTTGTCTGTTTCAGGACCTACGAGATTTAATTAATTAATGTACATCTAAAGCCCTAATCCATCTTTATTGTCTTGGAAACAAACATGCTCTATAGGTTTATTAGAGCTCAATTAAATCGGCCATTTGATGTTCTTTGCGATAAATCGCAGACACAAATCAATTTCGAGAAATCTCGCCATTTCGTCCTCGCGGAAAATGCATTCGACCTTAACCGGTTCAAATGAATTCTATATAAATCTTGAGTTACCGACGGCGACCTGTTGCAACATAGATGCTTCACCATGTAACAGCTAATTCAGAGTTTCCTAACGATATTTCAGCGAGTCTCCAACGTCAATTATTGGCAATTGGGAATTTTAACATCTGTGGAAGCTACAAAACGAAAACTCTTATACAATGCGTGCGGTTTCAAAAAACGGTAACCCAGTGGAGAATCTAGGGCTCGTACATTTTCAAAAAAAAAATTCATAAGAAATAGATAATTGATTAACAGCCAATCCATTTTAACGAACGGGACACTTTGCACAAATTTATAGATATTTTCAGTTTTTACGAATAGTATCAATAGAAGTAAATTTTTATTTATGGGAACTTAGTACCAGTCAAATTGTTTGCAACCTACAATTAGAGCCACATTTTTAACATTTGAAATACGAGCAGCAAAAAGAAATACCAATTGATGACGGACGGGACATAAAAAAGACCCACATTTTTATCGTTAAATAATCGTTATAATATTCTGTTAATGTAAAAGTCACTAATTCCAACAACTATTTTTGAAGTAAAAGGTGGAACCTGTTGAAACTTTTGAAACCACAAAACCGAAGAATAAGACAATGTGCAACGACTTCGGATTAATCCTACTAAAATCATTTTGAAATTTCGGTTGCATTTTTGCTGGGATGACTGTTAAGCGTTTTAACATTCAACTTGTAAATAATGCAAATTCACAAAATTTTGAAGAATAGACTGGAGAAACGCACACTTGCTTGGAAGGAAAAAAAGTCCCGGAATTTTTTAAGGCTAGATTCGAACGTGGTTGAACCGCCTCGGAGTCTGCAATTATAATTGCCAAACAAAAAATCAATAGACGTCTAAGAAACGACAATGAAAATTTAAAAGAAACGTTCGCTTTACGTAATTAGAAGAATAGGAGAGAGGCACGCAGCGGTGAACTTCCCAATTAATTTTTCTCCGGCCTCAAAGTTGCTCACAACCCCAATATTACTGGAACAATCAGACTAAAACGACGAGAAAAAAATCACAGCCGCTATATTAATTATTCTGACGGAAAGAAGATTTTCAAACGTCGACGCTCTTCTCCCGGAATAATTCCCGGATTTAATTCACCCTTCGTAAGTATGATTTTCAGCTCCAATTTAGAGATCGAATCGCAATTAAATGGCCGACAATACAACCGAGAATATAGATAAGTGACATTTCAATTAATTGGCCGTTTGAATTCCCGACAATGGTCTCCGCATGAAGGATTTCAGAGGAGCATTTGTAACTGTTATGATGAGGGGATAACGATTATTGTATAGTGTTGCAGCGATAAAACAACACGAGCATGATGACAATCAAATTAAGTGCGGGTCATTTATCGCAGTTTTTTGTCGGAGCTTCCTGTTACGTAATAATCAAGTCGCAATCTCGAGGGTTGGTGAATAATTTTAATGACTCTTCTTCCGAAAAAATGGGTCTCGCAACAAGTAAATCACGACTGCGAGAATGGCACAATTTTCAATTTTCTCGACCATTTCCCGGTCGCAGAAACCCTTCGACTCTCATTAGATGACTCCATATCACTCGAGAAATCAAGTAGGCGTCTCGGTATTAAACGGAGGCGGTTTCGACCATCGTTTACCCCTAAACAAATAAAACGTTTTCTTTGAGCTTTCATCGCCGTCCATCTGCAAGGCAAATTTTCGATACCGCATCCGGAAATTCCTTTCACTATTTTCCTCCGGCACGAACCAGAAGTTATGCAAATTTGACGCGGCGTTTGAACGAAGCCTTTATTAAGATTTTGTCAAGTCGATAAAAACGACGGCGATTTCACGCAGGTGAATAAGTTTTTATATAATGATAAAGTCAAATTAAGGGTTTTTATGATTCGAGCTTTCGCCGAGAAAGCTCGTTAACTGCTTTAACCTAATCTTACCCCCATGTTGCGGGAACGTGAAGCTTACCTGAAAAAAAAGCCAACAGTTAATAAACTGTTTAATTGTGTTGGTTGTGTTGAGCTTTGAAGCTCCTCAAATCTCGAAAGTAAATAATGGAACACATGGCAGAGGGTGTGCTTGTTCTTAAATAGAATTATTCAGGCGATTTCACTAGGAAATTAAACGAAGCAAGTACACGGCGGTTTCCTTTGAACTTACTTAGCTGAAGCACTGCTAGGAAACTTGAACGGCTTTCGAGCTTATTTTTCGTCTGCCCTCTTCGTCACTGATGTCTTTGTTAACCGACGGAAATTAAAAATTCCCGACGAAAGTGAAAAGAAGCGACGAAAAAAACCTCGACTCTTAAGAACATGAATAACTTATTATCAACTTAATTCAGAAGAATCGACTTTCGAAATAATTAGACGATTCCATATTAAAACATCCAACTTCTCATCTCCACCCACGATTCAAATTAACAATTAGTTTTAATTAAACTTTCTAGTTGTATGGATGCAACCGTTTCCAGTTTTAAACACAAGTCTATGCACAAAATGACGTCATCTTCGAAATCTCGGGCTTTTCAATCCGATTAAAAGCTTAAAGCTCTCTTCGATGACGTGTTGAATTGAAACGTGCGAATGAATTTTAATCGACAATGGTAAATTCGTGACAAAAATTAAAGATCTTTATCCCACCGTTTCATGATGCTTTGTTTCCCATCTATAGGTGTATAGGACATAGATGAAATCGTGTTTTTATGTCCGTTTTAATTGAATGACTCGTTTAAAAGTTCCACAGATTCGAACGTTTTGTGACAGTCAGCAACTGGCGGAAATTTATACAGAAAATCAATTATCGCTTCCAACAGATCTTGTACCGCAAATTTTCAACATTCTACTTCAGGAAATACAACATCTGGACTTGTAGAACATCTTTATAAAATTGCACAATAATAATAGCGTCACCGTTCTTTTATTTAATGGCAGTGTCACCATAAATGGACCGCTTCTTTAGTAATATCACTTAATTTGATCCAATCCCCTTTTATGAGTCAGCATATTAACAACTTAATTATTTTACTAGGAAAAAAACTAGTAAAACCATTATCGAGTCAATTTCAATAAATTTATTATCCCATTATGAAATGGACGATTTCCATGCTCTAAGATGTAGCAAGATATCCGAACCATAAAAATCTCGCCGACAAAAGCTCATTTGTTTCACCTCAAGTGGGAATAAATGGGTCGAGATCCAACAATTTTGTCAACGGACCCTGTGCATGATTAAACTTTGTGAGACACAACGTTCTCGCTTTTCCGACGATGTATCATTTCCCGCATGACAATCGGAACAAACCTTGCACAATCACTATTTAGTGTTTCGTCCCCGAGAGATTTATTCCATGTTTATTCACCTGTTGGCGCTGATTAAAACGGAAATAAACTAATTAATCCCTGAGCATCGACACGAAAGACCTTTTGCAAACGTCAAAATTTCCAGATTTCCAACATTTTAATAGAAAAACAGATCAATTGTGTCGAACCCGCACGTTCCATTTTTCTAATGAAATGGAGCCCCCGACCGCAATTCTCGGCGTTTCTTTCCCCTCCATTGCTTCACCGTGGAAAATATTGAAATGATATGGTCGCTGTCTGTCTTACACGCCGTATCAAATTTTAACAACCGGCATTGCAATTAAACATTAAAGAACCACCTCTGGTTCGTAATTTAGCGCCGAACCGACACACAGAACAAACAAAAAACAGGCCTGCAGGTGATGAACGAAACGAATTTATTAAACAACGGGAAACAAATTAGACGATAAAAGCTAAAATTTAATTACGTCCGCTTTGTCGAAAAACAAACTGTTGCATGAAATAATATCGGACATTTATTAATAAAACTTTTGGATAAATAGCCTTAATCCAGGGAGTTGGGTCAGGTCAGGTCAAATCGCGACTTTAATAAAAATTCTACACACGAGAACCAAATACCGGAGATTTATCCGGGGGGCTCTTAATCTTTCAAAGTAAATAATGTAACGCACGCATACATAGCGACGTAAGGCCGTTGCTGCCGACACCCTCGGGGTTCCGGAACTTTGTCCATTAAACGTTCTTGAACGTCGACCGGAAACCGGACTAATTTCGGTCCGATCGACGATCGAGAAAACAGGAAATGAGGAAACGCACCGAAGTTCGATCACATCGACCTGACGCAAAAGCCACACCGTTCACGTTCGGGGCCATTCCTACACAGGCTAATATTTAATACAGGATGCGTAAATATAACATATTTGCGGATGTCGTTTGTCCGCGGAAAATCGTAAAGTCTTATTTACGGTAATCATTATAATAGAACTAATAGTATATCCATTTTAAAATAAATATGTACATACTTTTTAACCCTTTAAAATTGTCTTGTCATTCAAAGTTCACACCAAATTTTCAATTATTTTGGGAAACGATTAAAAACATTTCAACCAAGAAAGTTTAATACCGAGTGAAATAGATACTCTTGGAAATACTTACTTAAAAACGTTTTTTGATCTCTTATTATTTTAGAGAGAAGAATACAGCACTAATGGCCACGCACCATTTCTCTATTTTCAAATAGGAACTTTTTTTCTATAGACTTTTTACCTATACCTATCCTACTTCAGTTCATTGTAGAATTTTGCAACAACGTATTTGCATTTTTTTGAGTTTCTGGTGGGTTTTCTTGGCTCAAAATTTGTCGCTTGGATTTAGCTTAACACAGTTCTTTTCTTATACAGAAACTCTCAATTTGTGCTTTATTTCACTCCGAAAAATTCAAATGCGCTATCAAAAAATTCTACTATGAAATGAAATGGGGTATACATCTATTTGTGCCTTGCCGTTTTGTTGTGCCTATATGATTCCTCTGAACACATCATAAATATCATTTTGTAGAGCTTTACTTCAACTCTTCCTTTTGTAATTGTGTATCTTATACCTATTGATAAATGAGCTGTTCGAGGTTAGTACTATTTTTTTGTTCTTTTACAACAATTATTATTATTGACATTCTTGACAGAAGCCGCGTTTACAATACAGTAGCTCGTTCTTTGATGTTAGATAATAAATTACTTCACTATCTTCCTTGACATATCATAATAAACAAAACCCTCTGTACATACTGAATAATAGGCATGTCTGATCGAGTGTCTGCACATAAAATAAATGTGTACAACATAATTTTACATTGGAGCAATGATCAATTTTCGTGTACCTACCATTCTACCCTAGATTTATATAACGTTTAGAAGTTAGTCTACGCGTATGTAGGTAAAATTTACTTATTCAGCTTCATGAGCTTTAGACCCTTGTAATTTTAGCAGCAAATCTTCGCATTTCATTTTAAAATAAAAGAGCACGATGTAAAATATTTTCAGATTTATAAAACTCATATACCTCGACTCTTATTCCACAAACATTTTTTTTCATTGTTTAAATTATTTATTTCGTATGATGTAATATTAAACACTTTTCAGATTAAAATTTTTCTGGGTTTGTTTTATGGTCTATCTTGGTAACTGCCTCCAGTTAATTACATTTTTCTTGTTCTGTCTGTAGTTAGTTAACCAAACAACCGTTAGAGGATTGAAAATCGTTCGAATCGTTTCCAGTTTTGAAAATCTAAAAATATCAAACAAATCTCTCTTCACACTTCTTTCACCTTCACAAGATTGCATCTTGACCGGTTGAACGACGTGGCCGCTGTGTGAATGTATGTATCTCAATTTCCTGAATGTACGTTTGATATGCGAACAAATGAGTTAATTATACCGTTTATTACAAGAGTTCATAAGAAGGCTCGTAAACTTGTTATGAAAGTTATATTTCTGTATTTATAGATGTCATGTTCAACTTGATTACGTAAACTAATTTAATGGATATTTTGGAAGTTTAATGAGACGGCAATAAATCCAACAAATAATGCCGACTTGAGCTTTAACTCATTATTTTCTCCCTCAAAACTTTACGAGAGATAAAGTTTTTTCACCTGAAAAAAAATACAGTAGATACATCACATCGAGCACTTTATTGACATTTCCAATCACCTTCCGAACAATTGTTCACTTTCCCCTGCCTAGTCTAAATTTTCCATTTGCCTATACACACGACAGCGAACCGTCGTTTTTAATGGTCCTCGAAACCTCCCAGCCGCAGAAGTAACGCTTGATTTATGCCTCAGCGAACCCGAAGGAGAACAATAATAAATCATTCGAAAATTATCGAGCGATTTTTGCATGTCGCACCCCGTCCAATTAGCATGATGACATTCGAATAGCATGTCTCATTACTTTCGCCGGTAAGTCCCCGCGGACATTGCGTGAACCGAAATGTGGAAAATCACCCCGAAACAGAAAACTCTAATAAAGGTTTTTACTTTTCGCTAGTTTCTCATGAAATATGCACGAACCTTGTCATAATATTATTCCGAACAAATTTAAACTTGGTCGGGTCTGTTATGTTATAACTAATCCAATTAATATCTTACGCATGTCCAGATGTTTTCAATTTGCTTCAATCTAATAACTTGGACCCAAACCCGCCATCCGTTACGTTATCAAAAAGTCGGAGGAAAGGATGGACCCGGAAGTGTCCCTTGAGGTAAGCAACGGCGCCGACGTCACGGCTTTTACAGGGTTGAAAAACACGCACGTAAATATTTCATTTTCGTTAGTTCCATCCCACACTACAGTCACGATGAAACTCAACTTTGCCGTCGATAAACCATAAAGAGTCGGCGGCGTAAAAGTTACGGGCCAACTTCACACGCAATATTTTACCCTATAGCTTCAATTTAACGCGAATAATCCGGAATTAATCCGCTGTTTTAACTCGACCAACTTTCGACATATTAATTTCAACTAAACGCGAACTTGGCTTTTCTATTTATTCAAGGAAATTATCGAATACGACTATTTCTAGAAGCTTCGATTTTTTGTTCATAAATAAAACCCCTACAGTGGAATGTCGACTATCACAATAATTAGGGTTCAGAACGAGAGCAACGTGGATCGAAAACATGATACCTTCAGAATATAAAATTAATCCCACCGAAAAGACGACTAAACCACAAAAGAAGAATTCGCCGCGTTTCTACGATTGTCGATTCTGAAAGATCCCTTTGAACTTGATAGTACAAAATCTCATTCTGTGCGATTCTCGTGCGCCAAAAAATGTCAAAAACATGCACCCAAGTATCCTAATTAAAAGAAACATTCGTATGGCAGCTGGCCAATAATTCATCACCCACATCTTTCGTTCGCGAGGAAACCATAAAATTTCCTGTCATATATACGTTTTGCCATTGGCGTACTTCAAAAGACCGATGATTTTTGATTTATGTCGTATGGATCGCGTACAGACACTGTTGCAACAACATCCGCCGGTTAGGAATAATTACAGACAAACGTTAACGAGCGATTCGTTTTAACAAGCCTTGATATTGCCTCACTGGCGACTATCAAGTGCGAACTTACCCATCAAAAGTTTAATGGCAAATGCGTAATGAGTAAAAGTTTTGGAACCCGTAAGTGTCTTGTTATACGACAAAGGACAAATGCTTTTCTGCTTTAATATCGTTTTAGAATCTGAACTGGTCAAAATTAAAATAAGACGGCATAAACGTTCGGCTAAGCCAGAAGCAGAAACTTGAGACAGAACCTAAAGTTCCATTCGTAGCGACAGAAACACGATAATAGACTCTGGGGCTTGATCCTGTCGGATGTCCTTTAAGGACTCGAATTGCGATATTTACGATCTCACCAGTTCATAATGATGATATAAAGTCGGTTCCTGTCGAGATTTCAACGACACGTAATCATGAGCAGGTCAAAAAGCGACCAAGCCCGAATAAAGAACTGTGGACTAATTAAAAACCTAATAATATTCAAAATTTATTAGCCCATCGAGTGCATAAATTTCGATTTTTATTCGCGTCCAAGAGTCCCGCCTTCTGGCCTCATCAAAACAAATTAATATTCATATTTTGTGTTTATGTCCCGTACGATTTCCATCCGATATGATCCCATAAATAATGACACGAGCACGTAATAATTCATTTCCTGATTATGTACCTACTCTTGCTCGAAATTCAACGCACATAAAACCGTAACGTTATATTCCTGTGCTTTCGCTTTCGTTGACTCTTGTTATTTTATTCAAAAAGAGGTTTTTTCGCGAATAGGGTGAAAAGCGGCGTTCTTGTAATAAGTATACTCAACCGAAATAGCGAAACAAAAATTTCGATGGTCTTTGGAGACGTCATCGTGCAATTAATGTCGATATAAATTATATCTTTGAGAATTTCTGGGATCAAGCCAATGCTGATTCAATGCAGGTGCAGTTTGAAACATTTAATGTCGACAATTTTGCATAAATCATATCCAAATGTCCTAAAAGCGTTACGATAATCAACTGGTGGGTGTATATATATTTTCGGAAGAATGGATTCAAAAATAAGTCGATACGCGTCGACGATTACAACAAATCGTAGAAAAAAATTGGAATCGGCATTCACGTCACCTCATCGACGGTGCCATTTAAAACTACTCAACATTAATGAATTTTTTATCTTTTCAGTTCGATGGACGAATTAAAACGTACTAACTTCCTCGCACGTCCAAAGCTAAAATAAAATCGATGATTTATGTTGTTATGCCAAAAGCGCGTTTAATTAATTAAATACAACTTTCAGTATACTACTTAAAGTGTGTATACCTACCTACCTTCTGTAATTAATTACGGGAATATTTCGTTACTGGACCAGAACATATACGCAAACAGTATTATTAGCCGTATATTATTCTCCTAAACGTTCAATTAATAATCCAAAATTGCGTACACGAACCGAAAGAAATAAAACCGTCTCTTGAGGAAAATATTTATCACGTATTTAAACTTTCAAGAGGTGTTAAAATGAATTCCAAACATTTCACATCAATTTAATTTGGAACATCAGCAATTTATTTAAATAACTATTAACATTTTTACTTAATTAAACCGTAACGAGTTTTCCGACAAATTAAGGGACTCAAAAGCCCAGGACAAAGCGAGAGACCTAAACAATTCGAATCCTTTATAAAACATGGTCATATAGAGAGTAAAGAAGCAGAAATAAAGCAAAACATCAATAATATTTATTTTAAGAAACTGTGGTGTAACATGGTTTAAACTAAATTTTGAAAATGTGACTCGTGAAGAGGAGGACAAAAACAAGCGATGGTTTTGCACCTACTCAAAGACTATGGACATGTTGAAGTAATCAGTAACAACTGGACAAATTGCATTAATCATCGCTAGTTTTTAGTAAAAAAAAGTTCAAAACATCAGAGAGTTAAAAAGGTAGATAAATAAAAGTTTTTGGTTCATTTCTTGCAAGTATATGTTTATAAAAAAATTAAAAAGTTATTAAAACACAATACACTACTTTTTTTTTAAATTAATTGATTGCTGAATGTAAATTCACATGTACAAATTGTAGGTATTATTAGCAAGCAACTCGGACTACAAACTCAATAAATTATCCGATAATTTTGGGTATTGCTAAATTAAAACCTTAATGTAAAATCGTATAATGTGATTAGCTGATTACTGATTTGGTTACAAAAATGATGTTTCATAATCATAACATTCATAACATTTGCAGTGCTTATAGAACTGACAGTTGCCTTTTTTAATGACTGTTAGTTTTTATGAAAAATCTGTTGACAGTAATTGTTGTGATGTCCCTTTCGGTGACTGAGAGAAATAAAAATCGCCCAAATAAAGAATTTACATTTTAAAACAATAATTGTACTTTTCATTAAATAAAACCAACAACTAACCTTCAAAAATTTTATTTGCATTCTTACACCGAAGATTTATTAGTTTACTTCGAGAAATGCAATTCTCCAATAAGTTTCTTTCGAATAATTTCAGACTTTTGATCGTTTTGATTATATTATTAAAAGTTATGTAGGTAGGTACGTATTCATAGACTTTTAGAACAACGTCAACGCTTTTGAAAATTACATGTAAATTCATGAAAATTTGCTTAAATCAGACAGAAAGTGCTAAATAATGTAAGAACATCAAGCGTCCTTTTACTGTTAAAACGTAAGATTGGGCTGATTTAATCAAGCTCCTCAAAAAACAACAAATATTAAGCTTAATTACAATGGTGTCTAGTTTGTTGCAAGTTCAATATCCGTTTCCATTCAATATCATTTTAAAAAATCCAAAACTTTTGACATGTCTGCACCCAAGTGAAGAATTACATTTTCAGCAACACTAAATTTGTCATGTTATGAACATGTCATGTCAAATATGCGTACCACAGACTGAAGAGTAGCGCATCCACAATAACGTCCGCCCGATTATATGAATTACATATACGAAAGTAAATTAATTTGTATTTCACGGAGAACAAGGGGAAAAGACACAAAAACAAACATCGAACCTACAATGGTAGGTTATTAGAGTTAAAATTGGCTAAAGCAAATATTTACGTCGAGTTAACATCAGTTCTCCCATAGTGAAAATATTTATTCGAAAAGCAGTGGCGTACCAGGGCAAGCGAATTAATAACATTCACGACGTGTCCGGATATCAGCCAAAGAAGAGAAAAAGCTATTGAAGAAAGTTAATTTAAAGTTTGTGAAGAGGACGGCTCCTTGTAACTTGCGAACCCTTGCAACTTGCCGATATTATTAATAAGACGTTTGCTCCGGTATAATCCGGCCGCACTATAACATCACCATATTGAACAATTTCACTTCAAAGCCGCATCCCTCCGGTTCGGTTTATACATCATGCCGAAAAATCGATCCATCGTCTATTTTTATCAGGGTAAATTCCTGAAGACAACTCTAATATAGACTACTCAGATGCGTGCTGCAATAAAATTTCGACGTGGTGGAGTGTTTGATATCTTATGTCGGTGGTCTTGCATTAAGACCGACGTTCCACTTTACAGTCCCGACTTTTGTTTAAATTTGCAACGCAATATAAACGGAATTCCGCCTTAATGCGAAATAAAGATGGCATTGTCTCGTGACGGCGCCAGAGGCGTACACTTTGTAATTACAAGATTTAAGTAACGACACCTGATATGAGCTCGATTAATTGGGAAATTAGTAATTTTGCCTCATTTATCTCGCTCCAACAGCGTTACAAATTCCCCTTACTTACTTAACACACGTTAACTCGATTTAAGCCACAAAAACAGCTGATTGAGGTCCGCGAACACATCAATACTCACACGTGGAATAATTTGATTATAATCACACAAAAATAAACCAATCAATTCACCATCGTACAACACGAATTTCACTCCATTCACTTCCGACCCGTTGGAGAATAAACTTTATTATAGTAATGATACATAAAAAAATGTTCATTTCTGTTTGGATTACTGGCAAATTAAAAAGAATGATGATGGCTTTTTTTATTCATTCTGACATGACCAAGGTATTAACGTCAGACCGTTGCCGGAAAAGTTATTTTTATTTATTGACAATAAAATATAAAAACACTTTTGGCCACATGAATGCGATTTTACGTTCGGCTGACTTGTTTAAAAATCAGTGGCGCTCCCAATGACCGCAGCGATGGCGCCGAAACTATTAAACTAATTAATTTCGTATTTAGTTTTTAAACGGTGGCGTGAATAACGAAAAGTCGTTTATTAAAATGGGAATTAAAACACGAACGTAAGTGCAAAAATTCCTACAATTAAGTGATTACACGACTAGTTTAGTCAGTTATTAATTAAAATACTGCCAATTACAACTAGAAACATTTTACTCATACAGATAATAGGAAAGTCTTTTAATTGCAAAACTATGCGAAAGACTCGGCGTAAACACAGTAATGGAAAACCAATAACTACATGTAGTATGGCACAATCTGCGAAAAGTTTTATGAAAAAGTGCGGGAATTTTATAGCGATGAAATAAAGTGTAGATAGACAAGTAGTCAAGATAATGATGATTTTACGACAAATAGGAGGTACTAGTTACGTAAATATCGCATTGAAACCGGCACAATACCAAAGACATACAATTCAGTTCGCATGACTCTATTGTTGCATATTTTTTTAATTGTTCCGGTCTGTTTTTCTTCCAATTCATAAACTGTAGTTGCGACAATTACTAACTTGTTGCGCTGTGTGAACTTCCACAACCCCATTATCCTTAATATACATCAGAATCGACGGGATTGAGTAAAACTTTCGACATTCATCATCTCTTAAAAAAAGTTTCCTCGGGTGCGCTTCTCGCTTATTATTTTTGTTATTATTTCGGTTCGTTCGTCCGGAACCTCCATGTTTTACGTGTAATTTTACCGATCGTTATTATGTTAGGAACTGAGTACGATTAGACCTCGAGAGCACGATACGTCATCATCAAATTGCATAATCACATAATCGTTTTCGCTTACCGAACGTTGGCGAGCGTATGCCTTCTGTTCCTCAGATATCTGTTGTGGTACTTCTGCAGCTCCCCAATGGAGCCCTGTTCGGCCTGCATCTTGACCGTGGTCGTGGACGAGCCTTCACTGGACGTGGTGCTCGTCACCGACCTGGTGCGTTGTCCCTTTCGTGACGCTTTCACGGATAACGTCGGCGACGGCGATTGGACATTCCGGCGTTTGCTTTTGTAGCTGAGCCTCGCGGCCAGCGGCTGGAGCGTCGCCTGCTCCTCGTCGAGGCAGGCGGTGGAGTCGTCGTCGTCTTCGAAGGACTCTTCTTCGGCGATATCCTGGAGATGTGGCGACGGTTGACGCGCTCTTATCGGGTTCTCAAACGGCGGAACTGGCGGGGAAGGGGGAGCCGCCTTGCCTTCGGCCGGGCCGCACCAAGGCAAGCAGCACTTCCAAACCCCGACCAGCGTGGCGAGTTACTCACCCCTCAACAAAATAACATCACATATCACCTGTTGCCACCGCACCGGATCGATTATTATCATTTATCGATTGACGGATTATGGATAATGAATGCTGACACGCGCCGCGTCTTCTCCTCACCAGGTCCTCCTCGACTTGGGGATCGGCGCGATCATGGCGGCCACGTGCACCGAGCGGGGTCCAGCCGGCACTGAGCGTATCTCCGGCGGCTATTTCGGACCAGTTGTAGGAGGATTACGGTCTGATTGACTCGCCCAAGGTCGCCGTGTGGCCGTGGTCGGGCCCCGTGCTCCGGGTCCCGGATTCACCCCCGCATCGTCCGGAGTTTGGAGGTTAGGTCCGCACACAATTCTCAACTAAAAAAACGACGACGGGACGTCTCTCTGCCCATCACATCGCCGCGATTCCGCACATTCCGATCGAATTCATTCTAAATATAGTTCTAGTGTTGGTGTTTAGATGATGAGAGAGGCGGCGGACACGCCACACGCCGCGACGAACAGCTGGCCTAGTACTAAACGACGCCGGCAGTGGCGCTACTCCCCTCCGTCCCGAAAGCGTCGATGCACGACGCTCGTGGCGGCGGCGAGAGGGATGTTTACCCGCTTCGGGTTATATTCGGTTAATCTTAAGCCGGGAGACCAGATGTAGCTACAGACATTCCTCCTGCTCCTGCTGTCTCTCCTCCTGCTACATTCACAAGTGACGATTTTCACGTTTAATCCTTCATCATCACCAAAACGCCGAATCGTCAAACGTCGTCTAAATCAACATAAATCATCAAACGGTGCCTCCGGCGAACGGAGGGAGAAAAATTATCCTCTGACCCGAAAGAGAAAGGACGAAACCGCATTATCGGATTAAGTTCAGGACTGATGGAACAAATCTCATTGTGTGGAGGTCATAATTAATTCCATGACCTTAACGATTTCGGTACCGCTCCTACTTTCACTCCACATCCTGAATTAAAGGCTAATAAGGCCGGAAAATTCTGCCCGGAAAACTCGAAACTAACAATTAACCTTTTGTACTACTTCCCAACTTAAATCGAGGCTCACAAATCCCATTTCCAGATTGACTTTTAGCTACATTAACCATTTACGCTCCTCTCCTCGTGTATAGTTAATTTTTTACAACAAATTTCAATTTCTTATAAAAATGACGACAAATTATATTATATTACACAGCCAGGAATAATTACCTGTCAAGGTAACCAACGTACAACAAATTAAAAGAAATTATAACTGTCACACTCCTATTATGTTGCAGAAAACTGGACATAATAAATGATCAATTAAATTCAACTCGTCCGTGAACGTATCAGAAAAAGCTCCGCATTAGAGAATGACCTTTAAAATTCGCTCATTTCCTAAACTCCGGAAATAAAGCTCCCACGATGTGATGTCGCTGCTGCGAATTACATTGCCGAAAAAGTAAACATTAAAAATCCACACGAACATTCGCTTCGTCCTTTCGTTGCCGAAAAAATTGAACAAAATTTTCAATGAAAGAGTCTCGAAGGTCTTCAATACCCTCAAATGAATGAGGCTTCAATTCAAGCCCGGAGCTTTGTGCGGAATGCTTATACTAAATATAATCGAACTAGTCGCAAAACCACTCTTTTCGCTGCAAGAGATCATACGAATTTGTCTGAACCATTTAGTTTCTTTTTTTGGAAAAGAAGGGACGACTGTAGAAGGACTTACTTGCTCCTTTTGTGTGTATTATTCATATCTCTTTAAGAAATCCCTTTAAAATCATCCCCCGTTCGCTTATCCGTTCGCGGTCGACAACTTGCCAAATATCTTTCGCTTTCTTTTCGTCTGATAGATGCAAATTCTATTTAGCGTTTCCCGAACGGCCTTTTCTGGAAAGTGCTCGTTCGGAGAGCTTTACTACGGGAGTTTCACGACCGACAGATTGACTTAAAAAACCGCAGTTTGATCGCACCGACCGAGTTTAATTAAGCAGAGGCCTAAGTTGCGGATTCCAAACAATTTAAGCAATTTACGACTTGTTATTTCGACCTCGATTTTAAATTTCGCGCCCAAGTGGTCCATTAAATCTCTCATAATCATATTCTTGGCCAAGTTTAGGAGCGGATATATTTAGCAAGTTAATTGGGAAAAAAGAGGAGAAGCTTAATTTTTATTCCGAACACTCTTCGTAAATAGATTAAGCGTTTCACCCTTTCGCGTTGCTAATTCCAACGACGTGTGCTAATATTTGAGCTTTTGTAGTAGGTACACATTAATCGATGCGCGTAATAAATCGCAAACACACATAAATATTTATCGCAAATAAGTCGGACAGCAAAGCCAATTGACAGACCGTACCAAGCAAATTACTCCGCACAATAACTGCTTTGTCGTCACAACATCACAATTGAAACGCTTAAAACTTCACAGTATAGCAGTCGGATTTAATCATTTTAATTTATTTAATAAGGTCATCGGCAATTTCGCGAGACCGAAAGCCGAGAAATCTAAATTTACGTCCATAAACCGCTTTTTATTGTCAACACATCGGTTTATTTGCGTAGAGCGTAAAAAAATTCGCACATCAATGTCCCTGAAACAACACAAATAATCACGGGAACCAGCGGCGGATCATTAGTCACTGTACGTGAGAGAAAAGTCATAAAAGACATTCTCTCCCAAAAGTTCCCAATGAAACGACATGATAAATTCTATTTAATGGCCGCACAATTGCCACAAAAACAAAATTAATGAACACACAAATTCGTAATCAATTAAACGAATAATTAGTAAAGTCTTCGAGTTCAATTAACCGCGAGCGCGAATTGTATCGGTTTTTCGGCTCTCTTCCTCGAAAACATTCAACGAAGTAGTTTTCTTATCTGATTTAATAACAGTGTTTGTCCAACGAATGAAAAACAAACCTTCATCTTGTGT
This sequence comes from Tribolium freemani, assembly GCA_939628115.1. Taxonomy (NCBI): domain Eukaryota; kingdom Metazoa; phylum Arthropoda; class Insecta; order Coleoptera; family Tenebrionidae; genus Tribolium; species Tribolium freemani. The sequence continues at coordinate 18,694,716 of OW626791.1, read as the reverse complement.
ATTGGAAACGATTCTAATGTTAGCATAATGGACTCAGATAATAACAGTTTGTTATTAAAGCTCGCGGAAGCTTGTTTTCGTGATATGTGGGTCGAGATGAAAGCTCTTCGCTGAGGCCGGCGACCACGAAAATGTATCGTATCATCGAAAGCATCTCGCTTAAAATTACCAACACGTATTTCTGATTCCCTTTCGGAGGTGGTTAAGTCGCGAGATGAATAATCTCGATTCCTCTCCCTCATTTTTTTGTTGCAAATTTATGACACACCACCACGGCGAAAATTCCAGAACAAAGCGCTGTTTACATAAATGAAACCGGCACTAGTTAGAGTCTTTGATAGACACGGGGTGGAAATTCAAAGAGTGTGAAACGAAATATGTCGACGAGAAGGAGGAAATGAGCCAGGAGTACATGCGCCCGCCTATCGATCAATCCATCACGCCGCCAACCTTTGAAAATAACACCGGCAGACATCATCATCCACTGGACTAATTTTAAATTAAATCTAACGTTGAAGCAAACTAGGAGAAACTATTCCGGTAGCGCTCCGGGGACCGCACGGAATATTATACGGACTTGGCGGGTTCAGGGCTCCGGGCTCTCTTGCATAAACATGGGATATCAAAAGGAAAACGTTATATAAGACGGAATCAACATGAATTTGGATTCTTTCGGGTGATCGAGCCGTCTCATAATGTCTACGACACTCGAAAAAATCAATCACCGACGTAACATCTCAAGAATTCTCAAAGAAAAAGCTTCGTTATGTATGCTGATTGATATAGTCCCTCGCGACTCGCGCCGTCCATCAAAATTCCCCATATTTATATTTTTCCATCGATTCAATTTGACCAAGTTTGCGCAGATTGGAGTTCATAAAAGCGCCCTTTGTATGAGTTGCGATGTTGCCGACACATGCCGGCCCGAATCCGGGCCACAATGAGCCGTCAGTCCATCTTCATTAAAGCGACACATGATTGATGAATCTGTCTTACTCTCCCCAAATAATAATAAAAAAGAAACAACCACCGCAGTTCAGATAAGTTACCCTTTTGAAAAATTACCCTCGTCGAAACGGAACCATATCACACCTCCCCGCACCACTCGAAAAACTTTGTTTGTTTTTCATTATTGTAAAACAGTTCGGTTATGACGATGGAGGTTTATATAAAGGCTGATGCCGGAGGGCGTTATTATTATTAAATCTGCGAACCCGTTGTTTGGCGACTTTTAGTCGATTAATACTAAAAGACAAACAACATTTCGAAAATTTCATGAAACACACCGTTTGTTTTTTTCAATTTACTTATCATCTTAGCCATTAAACATATAAAGATATTGTTAAAAAAATGTTTGGTCACATACTTCTGCGGTCTTATAATGATTTCAAATTTAATTTTTGGACAAAAATTTTACAAAATATGTCATTGTACTCTTACATATCCAAAAAATATTTACCCCGGTATAGACATTAACAAATGATGTTTCAGTAGATAAAAAAAATGTGTTAATCTCTCTTGAATTTTGAAATGATATTTAAGTTTTTGACGTAAGAAATTGTTTTTGATTGCTTAGGGCAGGGTGGGGCAGGGAGTAATTGAACATTATATTTAAGGCGACGTTTCGATTTTTTATTAAATCATCATCTGATAGGTCTTGCTTGAAGGTGACATGCCCTAAACAACCAAAAACAATTTCTTCCATCTCTCTTGAATGTTTGTTCTTTATACCTTATTTTTATCTTTTTATTTTTAAAGTATAATTCATATTTTGAGACAGTAAACATTAGTAAGTATTATTTTTATTATTATTAACTTAGGTATAACATCATCGATTTAATTTTTTTACTTGTTTTTTTTATAACATTAATTTTACAAAATGTAAGTAGGTATGGGTCCACCGGGGAAATGTGCCGGTTCCCTGGCAATGCAATCCGACACTGCAATCTTCGATAAAATTAACATGCATAAATTTCCCAACCACGACGCGACCGTGGGTCGGAAAAATTGCATACCATGGGGCGGATGGAGAACCATTTGTTACGCTGCCGCTCCAGTTTGCCGACACTACGAAACAATTATTTTCTTTTCAACTTCCGCAATTGAGCGCAGCATTTTCGTACACTTTTCTGACTGAAAACCGTGAAAATACGGTTCCCTTAAAATAGCAGGTGTGCCGTGGCAGCGTTCGTCATCTTGGATATTATATTTATTAAGTGCTTCTAAAAGGAAATCTGTTTCCCTGATTTAATCACAATCGTGCCAGACTCTTGTCGGCATTTCCCCGATTGCTGCGGCGGTCAAAATAAGCCGAATAACCATCACAAATTACACCACCACCTGCGACAAAAGCCGGTTGGTAAATTATCAGAGCAAAACAACAACCGTCTGGATTTGCTCGCCGACTTTATGATCTCCTAGACGTTTCCGCATTCTAAAAATTGACTTTCAAAATTAAACGTCGAATAATTACGATGCGCCACTCAATTATTGAATCGCGTCTGCTTCTGAATTGTGGAAATCGATTCTTGCTCGTCTGTTCGCAAGGAATTGCAATCATCTGATCCATTTCCGGGGACTCCTCACACCCCTCAATCTCTCAAGCACCATAAAAACGTCCAATCGACAGGCGAGCGCATTAAACGCATCTATTGTCCATTTATTAGAAGCGCTTGTCGAGTCGTTGTCCTTAATATTCATGACGCACGGCAAGAAACTGGAAAGCTGTTCGCAACGTCCTTCGAGAAATACACCGCAATCCCGACATATTCCCAATAGCAACCTGAATGTCCTTATTGTCGATCCGAAATCTGGAACGCACGCAGTCCCTTGGTTTTTCCAGCTCGAACGGCGAGGAAAGTGAGACGCACGTCAATTAAAATATTCGAGGGGGGGTGTTTTTTTAATTAAAACAGTTGCTTCGTTTCAAGCTCAACGTGATCCTGTCAGGACGAGTCGGCGTTATCCTGTTCCATATGCATCGCATCAGAGGAATGGGACGAGTCGAGCGAAAGGAAGAGCAGCTTCTTGCCTGATAACGCTATCGCCGCATCCACCTGTGGCCCACCCATGCGACACAATTCTCGAGAGACTAATCAAACGACACGAACGACTTCCCATCCGCCTCCCGGCTTTCGCATGGAAACAGAGATGCATTTCGAAACAGCGGATCGAACTCGACTTGCGAACAAGTGTCGCGCTATTTATATCACGTATGCTCGGCCACGGAGTGTGAGATGTCGACAGTTACGCCATCTCTCACCCTCAGGGGTTCAAACTTTACAATTTTGTTTTCGAAACAAGATAATTAACGCGTCTTTTTTTCTAAACGTTAGATGCTTGAGATTTTAATTACAGACGAACATAAACAAAATGAATTACTTCCATTAACGTTGTTTCTCTTTCCAGGTGAAAATAAAACTTCACAAACTGTTTTCTTTTTCTCTAAATAAATAAAACCTTAAATATTTGTGTTTTTGCAATGTGAAAATGAGGATAAAACGAATGACACAAAAAGCTCAGGGAAAAAAGCGGAATTAGAACCCGTCACTTGAACAGAGGATACGATGTAGGGTAGGCCGAGTCAGTAGTTTTATTGATCTTGCAGCCTGTTGCTCGCTCCCTACCTACCAAACCGAGTGAACTGGTACTTGACCTTCTTGTACGTCCCCTCTCGTAAACAATATTGCAATATTCGTGCCCTAGACCACTCAAATTGACTCAAATCTGCCTGACAGCATGTTACATAATCGCATCGGCTAAATCAAACAAACCGAGTCAACTACCGACAAATTCAGATATAAAAAAAATCGATTGACGTCATTCGGTTCATTAGGGAGAGCAGATGAAAGTTTAATTCGAGCCTAAAATAAGCGCGCCTTTTGCAGAAATCTGTAACGAAAATGTGCGGCCTGCGCCATCTACTAAATATCGCTCAAACTAGTAACAGGCGGTTCGCACCCAAGCTATTACTTTAGCTACCGTTTAGCAGAGAGCGCTTTTACAACCAACTATTTCAAAAACAAAATACACTAATGTAGGTACATGGGAAATGTATTGTGTGTTGCGTTTTATTTGCGTAAGGCTTGTCATCTTACATGAATCACTTAAAATTGCAGTTTTGCACAAAGCGCTCAGCTTGATCAAAAAATTCATAAATAGGATTAACGACTAAACGTAGGCTTCTCAAAGTCATAAAATATTTCCACACCAGGTGTGTGGTTTATAACCGGCGGCGAGTTATGACAATGTAAATAAATTCATTTGAGAGTTAAACGAGTTTACAGACGCTGGAATTAATTTTGTTATTAATATTTCAACATTGGTGGCACGCGATGGTAGTTTGTGATTGAGTGCCGCCAAAACTGTCACGAAATTTGAAAACCTACATGTTGCAACACGAGGGATTAGAAATTTCTAAAACACACATTTCAAATATAATAGACTTTGCATCCGTCGCGTCGTCTAGAGATTAGCATTGTTACCGACATTTAATTAAAATCGCAACATCAGAGAGACTTTTCACGAGAAACGAGTCACGTAAAGAACATAAAGTAATTTTTGTGCGAGTAATGTAGACAAAAAACAGACAACAGCAGTACAGAATGTGTATCGATTGGTATGCATTTAAAGTCCCTCCTCTCGTTATGAAGGATAATATTGTTTTAATTAGCTGGGATACTAATTAAGTGCAATTCCCAGTCGGGAATACATTCTCGTAATTTTTTATTTCATTTGCACATTTTCACAGCTGCCGAGTTTCAATCACGCCTATGCGTGCTGTCGCATTGCTCTTTTCTGCTTTTTTGTAGGTATAAACCGGGATTTAGCATGTTCCGATTGGCACGACATCGATTCAACGTTTAACATTGATTGTTCAAGTTTAGTCGAAAGCCCGGTGAAAAATCACAGGTTCAAAAATCGAATAACGAGTCTATTTCATGTTTCGTTGTAGTTACCGGTGCTATCGATTCTTTGCTGCACTCATGGAAATACTAGAAATGGTTAGAACGTCCCGCTTGCATTACAATGGGATAAACAAATCACCGAACTCGCTTTACACGTAGTGATCGATATTTATACCACCCGGTAGACTGTCGTTAAGTGTTAGATGTTGTTTCACCTATTGGATTAGCGACTTGCATAACCCACAAGATCGCAACCCTTGTCTCTTCTACACACGCGACTTGAATAAATTGAATCAACATTCGGAAGAAATAAATCAAAGTGCAGAATCAAATTTCTTTTAATCAAACGAAAAATTAATGGATGAGAATCGACATACTTAAAGTCAGTTGTGAACAAGGGGGCGTTTCAGGTAGTTTACTTGTGTTCTTTTAAGTAAACAGGCACTTGCAAAGCTTTTAGGGAAATTCTGCTTGTTTATCGGAGGGAAGAGAACTTCATAATAAACTTGCGGACAAAGAATTTCTTTCTCGGTCGGTTTATGACGGATTTTATGGTAATTAACCAAACGACGTGCATAAATATCTTGGTAAGGTAATCAAGTCCGAGAGTGTAGATGGTGTGCACTAATGCAAGGTTAATTCGGACTAAAACCACCTTAAACCGCGACTAGAAGCACTCTACAACCTGCAGAAGAGGTTGTCGACTTGTCGTGTAAATTTACTCTGTCATCTGTGTTATTACTCAGATCGGTTTGCTCGGATGATTAAAACTGCTCATATTTCTTGGCGAGCGGTTATTAGTTTCCTTAATAAAGCCACCGTCATCAATAACCAAACGTTTTATTCAATTACGTCGTCCTGACGTTATTTTTTTCTGCAACAACAAGGAATCAATCAAAACGATAGCGTTGAAGTGGCAAGCAATCAATTTACGACCGCTGTTACGACAAACAGTCTTTAAAAATGCCCTCGGGAGATTATTTAAGCCCTTTACGATAGAAAATCGTAACGATAATGACTCGTTTCAAATTAAAATTAGCTCTGAAAGCTCCACGCGCTGAGCTTTTATTGTCAACTTGTGCCCGTCTCTCTCTATTAAGTCTGTGCGCAGAAAAAGACTATTGTATGTTTGTGCTATTTAGTACCACATTCATGACCCGAACGTTTGACAAATTCAGGGGTATACCTACATCAAAAAACCCATGTTTTTTAATTGGATACCTTCAAAAAAAACCAATTATTTTGCTCCAGCGATAACGTTGATTAAGTAAAAATTGTCAGTATCTGAGACGAGCCGACTTATCTCATTACATTCGAGATTTACAATTAAAAAAACAACTCTGCGATTACGAGCAAACGACTCATCCTATTTTCACGCATTCACACCTGACGTGTTTATTTGAACCATCATAGCAGTTGTAATCAACGAAAACCGCTCAACACTAATCAAAAGTCACTACCTTGTTATTACCGTTTGATGATGAAATTTGACTATGTGTTTTGTTTATTTATGTGTTTCCTCCCTTGATTTTATTGATTACCAATTTATATGACGAAACGAAATGTTTGTAAGGGCCACAACCTTAACGAATAATCTAACAATTCAGCTTCGAGTGCGACTGGAGATATTATTAGAAGACGCTTTGAGAAAAATCAGCAATAGGATAGGATAAAATGCACTCACAGAATCACAGAAGTCGGAACAAACTACAACTATAAAAAATGGATGAAAAGATCAAATTGGATTTGAGAAAATAACGCGAGTACTCGAGAAGGATGAATAAGATGAAACACAACACAACAAATTGATGTATAAATCTCGTTTAGTTATTGCATTGTACGTCATGGACTAATAAAGTTTTAAATAACGTGCACTGTTCTGCAACAACCACCTGTACGAACAATGCATGAGCAATTTACATCCAAGTATTCACAACTCCTCACGATTTGGTAAAACTGTTGTTATTCTAATTTTTTATTCAAATTCCTCTCCACTCTCATAAACAAGACTAGTGCAATATTTATTCTTTCTTTCTTTCTTGCAAGTACCGCGTGCCTTTTAAACAGGTTTGCCTTACGTAAATCGTGTTTTTATATCTCCTATCAACTAACTTTCCTACCGATATTGATAAGTGCAACTCGGGAATTTATTTGTGTTTTTTCTAGTCGAACAACATCAGAGCCAATCTTCCTAAAAACCCCTAGACAGTACACAGTGTTTGCTTCTTCATCTCTTGTATTTGTTATTTTTTTAATTTTTTATGTTGGTGGATTGGCGTCCCTTTTAAAGTCGTCGTTAAGAAAGCTTTTGAAGTTCTTCCTAGAAGCAGCTCAACTCGCACCATGTTTTAACGATTTCTCAGTTTTTCGTGATTCAATTTTATCGAAACAGTGCTTTAAAGAGCACTTAATTTAAATTTTGAGATGACCAAGTCTAAGCACCTCGTGAATAATGAATCCCTCTGAGGTTGAGGTCGGACCCTTTCAATCTCTCTAATATTACCTCAAACAACGCCGTGGTGATAAAAAAGTGTTTCAGGTTTATCCACTCTGAAACCACCCATACATTATTAAAAAAGTTGGAAAACCGACTAATCAGACGTTGAGGATGGCTAGCCAGAAGTGACCATTTCGAACATATATTATTTAATTTTAATACTTTCAAAATAGTACCCGCCGGGGTAACAAGAAGCAACTGTAGCGGTGTCTCAAAAGTCACGACTTTATTAAAATTGCAAAAGCTAAAGTATGGAATGAACGAATATATCGAGCAATTCGCGTAAAGTTTTTTGTTTCACCAAGCGTGAAAATAACAAAATTGAACGCCGTTCAATGCATTTACACACTTTGTAATTACGTCGTAAATCCAGATGGGCTGTAAATGTCAGAGGATAGGTTAGAAGCGCGAAAATTGTATTTCCTAACGCTTCCATTTATTCATTAGTTTTAGCTTTGTGGCAGATGAATAATTAATTGAGTTGAGAACAAAACGGAGTTTAAATTTGAAAATTGCGCCGCCGGACGTCCGTCTACAATAAAAAAATAAAATAAATATGCGTATGGTGGTAATGCCATCACCCAAGTGCCAGAGTTTTCAGGTCGCATCTACAGCCTCTGACCTGACCTAACGACCACTAACTAGTAGTGACCGGGACCGACGGCTTAACGTCTCCTCCGAAAGACGAGTTAGTTGCGATGTTTTTGGCATTACATTATCCGGTCACCCATCCAAGGAATGACCGGGGTCAGTGCTGCTTAACTTCATAAATTAATGAAAACCTATGAAATCAGCTAGTCTATGCAACTAACTACAATGATTCAACATTAATCGAACCGAACATGTGTCACTTATTGCACCATCATCTGTTACGTCTATCAATAACAATTTCAATCAATAACATTAACACTATAATTAAGCAAAATCTATTTATCACAAGTAGCAAACATATCGATAACATTTTTTGTGGACACGATATCCGGTGTCATTATAAACATCCAGGAAAGTAAACTGTTGTGTAGATCCTTGAACCTGATGGTCCGTAATCAATAAACCGACCTGTTAGGTGTCTGTCTATAAGCGTCGTCGACGCTTTATAAATAAAATACACACCGTCGAGTCGCTTTTTTTTCGGTAACCCCCCTAAACGACGCATGCGTTTTGTCAAAAACGCCAGATTTTTCCCGCCAGTGGGCCCACAATTACCGCTAATCGTGCTTGAAAACTCATCAACAAGCTTTAAAAGCTCTCCCGATAAACAAGTTACTATCTTGTTTTCCGCATGACATATCTTTTCCGATCTTTCGCCTTGACGACTCGCTCGACTTTAAGTTTGTTAAAAATTTTCCGACGACATTTTCATGTTAAATCCCGGGGAAAACTTGAATAAAACAAGAAACGCCGGACTTGGCTTTGGTTATCTCGATTTATGGATTTGTGGCATGAGATACTGAAGGAAAATATGAGAGCCGGACCGTTCCTACGGTTCGGCTGAGTAAATGGGACGTTTCGAGATAAAAAAGAGAAAAAAATAAGGAATATTGAAAGGGCTGCAAGTCGGGAACGAAAGTGAAAATGGCTTTTTCTGTCGAGACGTGCGACGCCTTTCCGTTCAATCATTGGTGATTTGACAGCGAATGGTTTATTTTAATTTAAGAGGAAAATCTAAATAGGGAGGAGATGCCGTTTTGTGATTTCTCTCGTTTCATAATATGAGATCTTTCAATTTCGATTAATCCACTGTGAGCTTTATTGACGTGCTTCTAAAACATTCGAAGCATGCGGAAAAGCTCGAGCTTTTAAGTTTTCCCGTATTGTAGAAAACAAGACGTGACTCAGTTTAAAAATATTTTATTTACTCACACAAATCCGAAATAATAGCAAACATTTTGAAACCGGGCATTTATACATCCACCTGTTCAATTTACACTGGTTTTTAAAATTTCGTTTTTTGTACGACAATCAACAGTGTTTAACAATTTCAACAAAACTCAGTAAAATTTAAAAATTTAAAAGTCACCAAGAAGGTAACATCTGTAAATATTTCACGTAGAATGGTCTAACGATCCCAAATCTCCACACAATAAATTTCCGTCATATCGGCTACCTGATGCTACTGAAGAAAGAACTGCTACATTCACAGATATGAAATGAAATAAGGAATCCCAATCTCATCTACCGTCATTCAAGGCACTACTACAATAAAATGTATCTAAAATTAATTAACAAGAAAGAGTAATTAGTTCATTTATTAAACAATAGAAAGGAGATAATTAACTTAATCTTTTCTGTAACAAAACATGGATTAACATGAATAAACTATACCAAGGTAGGATTCTTTATAAGGTTAAAAATGTTTAAATAAATAACTGGAGAAAAATTAAAATGTTGTTTAATGCAACAATCGATATGTCTATTAAGGAAATAGGTATAGATACTTCGTATTAATGAAGATCATTCTTTTCTTTGAAATCCATTATAACTTTAAAACAATAAATTATAAATAAATCATGTCAGAATAAATCCCCTTGTGTCGAAAAATGGTTGGAACTCATTTTTTATTAAACAGAATGAAAAATCTTCATTTTAAAAATCGTACTAAAAATATCATTAGTTCTTTGACATTTAATGAGGTTTACAATACAAAACCATCATTATTAAGATAAGAGAATGACAATAATTATAGTAGCTTTACACATAATCAGAGAATACAAATTCTTCGGTAATGCTGAGTCGTCCAATTATCTATAAAGTTAAACATTAATTTTTCTAGCCTGAAGATGATACAATAAAATATCGAAACGTCGCAGCGAGTTTAATAATTTTATTTTCATCCTTTGTCCTACATCTATCATATTCAACGTATTAAAAACATTAATAATAATTTGTACTTAAAATTATACGTAATACCTGAAAAAAACATGCCCCGTTATTGATTGCAAAAGCAAAATGAAGAAAAATAAATTTAAAGTTAATAACGTAAAAGCTTTCAATTTGCTTAGCAAATATTTATTTTAACAATTTAATGCATTTGAATGTTATTTAATGGTTAAAACAAGATGAGACTTTTATAACAAAAATAATCAAATAAAATGTTCAATAACTCATGAAGGCATCATATTAGAATTTAGCATTCTAACTAAATGCTACGAGCAATTAACGTAACTATAATTTTTACATGAAAGAAGTTTGCAACAAAATTTTAATAAATATCGCTGGAATATATATTTTCATAATTTAAATTTAAATAACAAATTCTCCATTTCTACATTCGGCAAGTTTTTATTGAACAAATTTATTTCAAATTATTTTATTTCATATACCTTTTACTAAAAAATGCAATTCGTTACATTTCCATAAATTGAATTTCGATGAAAACTAATTTTTTATTAAATATTTTTGCAAAAGTTTAAAGAAAATTAATAAACAGAAATTAGCAAGTTAAGCAAATAGAATAAAATTTCTAGAGAAATTATATTTATATTTTATTTCATCGCAAAAATTCGTTAGACTTTGGCTTCAGGTTGGTAACAGCCAAGCTTCGGTTTTTCGTGTTTAATACGTAGTGTAGGTGTACAATATTTTAAACAAGGATTATCTATCATACTTTCTGACATTTATTAATTAATAATCTAATCAAATCCATAGTCATAACACAATTAGGCTCGAACCGAACGACGTAAAAAAACTCGAATTTACATACACTTCAACGTGTCCCCGCACTCGATATGTTCGTTTCCATTATTATTAATTTGGGTAATTTCAAATTGTAGTTTTTTTAATAAATGTCTTCATATCCATCTCTCGATATGTAGAGGAGGATTATGAAATTTATATTTTTTAATTGCATAAGTGCTAAAACAAAAAAATTAATTATAAACACTCGCTTTGTGTTATAGGTATTATTTAACTTATGCAACTGCTTTTGCTTTTAAAATTGTTACGTAAAACTTCCATGTTTGTGGTTTTGTTCAAATAGCATTACACACTTTTATCAAATTTTGTTCATGCATTCGAAACTTCAATTTGCGTATTGTTTGAACTAATAACCATTATTTATTATTACCTTTTACATATTTTATCCCCGCACCAAAACTTCTTTGACAATTAAATATCAAACCCTTGGAGGCAACAAGTTTGTAAATATAATTGATCCTACCGATTCCAGACTTGATGTATTTCTTGGAAATAATGAAAAAAATCTGGACAACACAAAGCATCTGATGGAGCTGCTTTTATTACATAAAACCTCTACCCAATTATTGCCAACTATTAGGAAAAAACGAAAGTTCTTATCAGTTCCATTTTTATACTTGTCTTGTTCCTACATTTCATTCTGTTCGCAATTTCACTAGTCCGCTTTCATTTCGCTTATCTATAAATGCCAAGTCTGTCCATTTAGCGATTAAGTCCCGGAATCTTGACAAAGTCACCTATAAATTTTTTGATAAAGACCCGAGACCGTCCGTTATTGACCATAAAATCTCGTCATAAAGCAGTGGTCCTAAAACGCGATGACAGACAATTTACAGTCTCTCTATCACTCGCTTCGAGACATTATACATTTTTGTAACGTTTCCTTCGCGGTTTATAAGGAGATACTTTGATTCCTCCATTGACCGCAAACGTAACGGGAATTATTTACAATGTTTACTATTGACTGTACGAAAGTCTTGAATTATTTACGCTCGAGAAGAGCAATTCAACAGGTTTATTAGAAACGCATCATGGATTTTTTTCCTTGTTGATTCCCCCGCAACTTTAGGAGGTATTGTAACAAGTTACGTTAACATCACGACGTCAAGATTGAAACGAGGATTTTCCTGAATATGACGGCCAAAAATTTAATCACACTTCACCCCTTGCAAAATCTGAATCTAATCACATCGCAGCTCGTCGACGCTGACATCACACAACTGTCATTAGCTTTCGCGGTGACAATGCGCCAGCAAACAAACGCTTAATGATCCAGAAGGGTTATTCCAATTCAGACGTCCATAATTAATCTCGTTTAGCGAAATTAATAGGGAAGCGCGCCCGATGCGGCCGTTTGATCTCCTCTGATTGACAATTTCGTTTCGAAGCCGTCGCTTTGATAAGTTCTCCACATTAAACCCCAAGTCTATTACAGATTTATCCACTCACCTACTGCTCGCGACCGGCGCCACCGGCCACGACCTCCTCGATCTGAGGATCAGCGCCGTTCGCGGCTGGGCGCCCATCTGGGGCGCCGACGTCCTCTTCCTCGACCTCTTCGTACCCCACAAGTGATACCCCGGATGAGGTCCTTGTTCCGACGCCGAGCGGTGACTTTTCGCGCACAATTTCCCGTCTTTTTCCAACCTGGAGGCAACTTCGCGCTGCACCTCGATCGCTGCCGATGACATCGTCAACACTTCAACCGATCCCCGGAAGCTCTTTCGAGTGCATTTATTTATTTATTTCGATCAAGCTCGATTATTTGCCCCTCTCGACATCACACAGTAAAAAAAATTAAAGGTAAAAAACATTTTGGCATGATGTGGTTAATTTTTCTAGTGTTAATTTTGACACGAAATTAAGTTTAAAATGTAGACTGTTAACATAGTACATCTTTTACGAAATAACTTATAATTGAAAAACATTTTCTGTGAGTGTCGAAATTGCATAAAAACATGAATTTTACCTTTTAGAGTGCATTTTTACACTCTCTAATGATGTTTGCAGTTTATAGTGTAAAATATAACTGCACAGTGTTCAATAATCTTATCTTAGTTTAAAAGAGAAATGCAGTACGTACAGATTGCACATAAGCACACGTTTTTGGGCACCTGCCTCCTACCATAGTGATTTTAAATAAGGCAGTTCATTCAGATCTTTTACAACAAGACAGCAAAAATATTGTGTTGATTTAATGTTGCTTAAATATGAAGAACTATATAAATGGAAACAACCTTGCGGTTCTACTGATTTATATATTGTTCCAAAACATATTTTTGTTAAATAGGTATGGACTCGTAGTTTATTTTGTTTTTTTTGTTCATTTGTACTTTTTTTAATAAACATTTGTACATATGCATGCCTTTATGTTAAACCATTTTCACACTGTAACCACACTAGAATTCAATGCTTTCTACACTCAGGAAGTACATTAGAACATTTGGTTAAGTGTGTAAAACATTTTAAAATATGATTATTACACTGGTTTAGCTGTTAAAAGTACATATATACAAAAAAAAATTCACACTAGAAAATATATTACACTCTAGACTAGAGTGTTGTCCTCTGGCGACCTTTCTTAGTGTTATTTTGGTGTGAATAACACCAGAAAATTTTTACTGTGCACTCCCAATCAATAAAAAGTCTAAATTATTCGATTATAATTAGCGACTAGTAATCACATTTGCAATTAGTGCAAGGGATGTTTTAAGGACCGATCGATGATTTTAATAACGTAAGAAAGTGATTGCTATTCGTTAATTAGTTCCACGCCCGAAGAATTTTTAAATGACAATTTTTCGCAGGAGATTCCTTCAAACACCCTCGGGAAAAATACATTATTTTTTAATGAAGCATTTTTGCAATTATTTGACCCCACATAATTATAATAGAAACATTAAGCAAACAAACGTAAAAATTTGAAAATAACCGGAGAGATGGTAATTTAATCTTTCAACAAATTATCCGTTGATGTAAATTCCAAGCGTCTCATTGTTTATTATTTTCCCATTTCTCTTCCACCATCATTCGTTTACACAAAAGAATATTTACAACGATGTGCTGATATTATCCACCTTAATCTCATTTCTATTTGTGAAAAAACACAATTAGCACACCAACCGTAACTGAAAACAATTTACCTCTCTAAAACGTGCAAAATAATTTATTTGCACAATTATCGGCATTCGTCCTTCCCCTGTCGCAAAATCGTCAAATAAAAACCCTCGTTTAGCCGTTTGGCCATATGTAAATTTTCACACATGAATAAAATTCGCCGGTTTTACCACGATAAATGCACTGGAAAGTTTACACCGAAAACAAAACTAAAGCAAACAATGCTCCAGTTTTCACGAGTCCAAGTTGGTATCTTCAAATCGAACACTTTCACTTCAAAGTCCATACAGCTAAACGCGACTCGTGCGACTTCATCGTAATTTACCCGAGAAAAAAAAATTGGCGCACGTTGCTGTGCCTAAAGTCCGTTTCATACGTGAATGTTCGCTCCGGAGTAAGGCGAACGCACGAATAGACTGCCAGGTAAGTGCTATTTCACCACGTGTTTGGACGTTGCGCTTGCGTTTGGATGCAGACGCGTGGAAAACGTCGCGAGGGTGAATCACCCTCGCAATTGATTTCCCTTTTCGCGATCGAATTTTCCCCATTATATTTGTAGAAAGATAATTGCCAATATAGAAAGTTTTTTCGAAACAGGTCACGAGTTTCATTAGGAACCAAAATAATCAAGTGCTTTTGATTAAAACGTGAAGCTGTGCAAGTTCGTCAATAAATTTCGTCACCTCGAGTAGAGCTGTCGGTTAATTACTGTCTCTTTGATTAACTACCACTAGCATTAAATCACCTGACCAAAATCTAATTTCCTTGAGGTTCAAGAATATGAGATTGCAAATTGATTGGTTTTATCGAAATTTTCTTCAAAGTTACGGGAGATCGACGAAAGTTTCCTGATGAAAATTAATACCTGACGAATCAAAAATTCACTCTTACAATTTAATTAACCGCAGAGAAGGACGTAAGATTCAACAGGTGGCACGTAATCCGAGTTAATTTTTAATGCAACATTATACGAGATGCAATAGAGATAAAATATCAGATTTTAATTACGCTTCGTATTACATTAAAAATCAATTTTCCAACAACATTTCATGTAACTTCACTCCCTGTCACACACATTACCCAACTTCTTTCAATCTGGCAAATAAATTAAAATGAAACCAACCAGGCAATATATCTATGCGAAACAACACAAAAATGTTAATTAGTCCTTTTCAAGGAACATTATCTTAACAGCACTATTACCATCAACAAGGTAGCGACATTTTGTCATTTGATAAGTCGCCGCAAAAATCGCGGCAAATGCCTTTGGCAAGCAAATCTCATTAGGTATGTGAAATCTCAAATCGCCAATAACCAGTTCATGAGTTGTCAAAACCGTGCACGTGAATCGTGAATTGTTTGAATACCTGACTCAAACTCGGATTAATTATTGCCTCCCTTACACAATCAAGAGACCCTTCAAAGAAAATCCCGAACAACAAGGATAATCACGTGTATAAAGGCACCAAACTTGAGGAAATTTAATTGGGCTACGATTTACATATCGGAGGAAAAGAGAGATATTTCAAGAGCAGACGATAAAGTTAATTTATTATTCTTAAAGTTTCAAAGGAAAATTTGGAAAACGTTTCAATACAATTACAGGTGTATTGTTCAAGTCGCACTTCAAACGTTCTACATATGATGTATACACATTTAGTTTATACAATAATTCATTTGTGGAAAGACATTTTGTGTGTATGCCAACCTCTTGAAAATAAAGGGAAACATAAAGCTTCACCAAACATATAGTACAAAATCGATGCTACCTTTTGTGTTCCGACATAACAACAATAAGTATATGAAAGGAACTTCCTTCGTAAAGGTTAACGCGTAATTGGATTATTTTTTAACTTGAAAATAACGAATATTTTCAAAGGTAGAAACGCATGTCAAGGGAACGATTATCATTATGTTTTAGCCTGCGAAACAAATATTGACCGTATTTTACCTTATCGCCAGTGGCGGATTTACACTTTTGGGGGCCCCAAGCAGCCTAGCACCAACAATAAATACAATTTTTAAGAGTTTGTACGTACCATTCTTTTAAATACCATGCGATCATTTGAATTTATAATTAAAGTAGGCGGTTTTGTGTCTTTGTGGTTGAAAAACTAGTACAAACTAAGGGAAAAAATGTATTCTAATTGTATTTTACCATTCAAAACATCGTTATTTGACCCTTCAGCTTGATTAATTATCACAATCGGTGTTTTTATCCAAGTTAAAAAACTGACAAAGCCTACTTTAATTATAAATTCAAATGATCGCATGGTATTAAAATATACTTAACTCGATCCTCAGATACACTTCGAATAAGTTATTATTAGTAGAATTACCACAGTTACAATTCAATAATGCATTTTTCAAAATTTAATCAATAAATTCCTATTTAAACTGATGTTACCTACTGCTTAATATTAACACTAGACCCTCTCAATTAAGCTTAAGTCTTAGGATATGATAATCAGGTAAATTAAGTTTTAAACCTTACTTTTTTAAGACTTTAAAAGCATTGTGATTTTGGGTGGAAAGTCACTGCCACTGGATCTGAGAGAAGGGAGAAATTCAGAAATTGTAAGATTAATCTAATCAGCACAGAATCTGCGACAGCGAATCTGAGCTTGAATCTGAGTATTGAATCTGAGTCGAATAAGGTTTGAATCTTATACTTTGTTGGATTAAAACAAAAATGTGGGATCTGAGATGAAAATTTCAAAACGTATTCAATTTTTTAGTATAAAAATATATTGGAGTAGTAAAAACATACTTATTAAAGGGCTAGGATGTCTGGGTCCCGTCCCAGTGCAGTGCATAAGCGCGAGAATGGGATTGCGATTGAACTCTTAAAAGTTTAAAACGTTCACGATTTTGATTGCTCTATTGCTGTACCTAAAGTATAAAACTAATTAAACCTTCTATCGTGCTTTACTTTTTCAGTTTTCGCTACAAATACGCGTCGTGAATGCCGCAAGAAAACAGCGCGCCCATGTTTCGGCCAGTTTTCGCTCGCTTATCAGCACAACCAACAGTCAAACTCACTAGGTGCTCGATACGTCGCGTTGATTGGCGCACAGTTGCACTGTTTGACTGTGCTTCGGGACCGCGGAATCCTAGCATTACTTATTTACTTATTAGCTTATTGGTCCATTTGTTGAAAAGTTGCTATTTCTGTGCTCAATCAAATTTATCAATTTTCGAGGATTTCAGATAGTACGAAGTCCTTTGGAAAATGTTATAATCAAAAGTTATTTTTGTTTGGGATAATGGGACTTTCCAAAAAATCAATCGCGATCCGGATTTTGCTTTATAATTGAGGATTAATTAATAAAATTAATAAAAAAATAATTCTGAGAAGACCTTACGGTACAGACTTTTCACAATCAACTACAAAATATTGAATTCGTACAGTGACGTTTGCTTACAACACACTACAAGGGACAGACTAAAAAACACTTCGTCATAAATAAACATAGTTCGATAAATCAGAATTCAACAATAATTTTTATTTGATTTTAAAAGTGATAAAGAATAGTAATTATTTATTGCGTTTCTAAAAACCAATAAAAGCTTTCAAATTCATTTTTGCTTTTAGGCAAGCAAATCAAACTCGACTCGAGTGGGAATTTTCTACTCAACAAATTACCGGTATTTTTTGCTGTAAGTCTATTGATACTAGGTTGTTATTGAATAACAAAAATTTTTTCTGTTGTTTGTTAGAAAAAAAACCTCCAAATTATTGCCGCAAAAGAAGGTACCTTCTGTACTATGACAAATTTAACATTACATTGCAAAGGAACGTAAAAAATAATCCATCGGATACCACATGAGGGTTTGATAAATTGAAAAATTATGTTCCGGAAATTTTCTCAAATACTCTCTGAATTATCAGAAATTGTGAATATTCATGGTTAAGTTATTATTATTATTGTTTTTATGGCTACGATAGCCATATTTATCTTTTTTTGTCAATATTAATTAATAATAATGACAATTATACCCAACTATCAAATAAAAAGATACATTCTCTTTCACCATATAAAATCAAATTCTGGATTCCTTGAAGTCGATTTATATTTTGATAAATGTATGTACTTACCTATGGCGTGCGGTCAATTTTTAATACCTACTTGTAACTTGTAACAGTTGTATTATAGGTAACTTATAAAGAGAAGTTTTTATGGCTGTGTAAAAAGATTAAAATTCAAATATGTAGTTGGAATGTGTTTTTTGTCGAATAATAATATTTACAAAGTCACAGAATATTCAAAGTATTTTTAGATTAGATTTAACAAACTGTGTAATTTTTGAATTAAAGGTGTACTCTCTTTAGACAAATTTTGAGTTGGCCCATCACAACTTATCATTATTTACTCCTCTCCTCGTTGTCTCAATCGATATTACACCTGTTGACACAATACCAAATCTAATTAATGCGTAACGCGCTTCAGAAGCCTCCAAAAATTCTATTTACCATTCAAATACCTCCCACAATTGTGTTCTAATTTCGTTAATAAATATTTAGACAAAACCGCAACAACGTAAACAATACGTAACGTTTCTATCTCTGACACTTTTATTCCTCAATGCAAACTTTGAATTAGTCCTTACCTTGCGGCCGGCCACTCAGATTCCGTGGTGGAGGCCGGTGCAGAAGTGCTCCTTGCCGGCAAGCTCATACTCAGCCGAGGCATAATCCTGAGCGTTATAGGTCGCCTCCGTCTCGCCGAGCATTCTGCAAACACAGTAACTTGCAACTCCGGTTCGTTTCCAAACTAACAGGAAACTGTATTTGTCCGGCGGAAAAAATCCGGGGCTCACCCCCGCACTCACCGGCGACGGACGAGAGGGAATTCCGGGGTGCCAACAGATGAGGCGTCAACAATTCCCCTCCGGAAAAGCCACCGGAAGACGTAGGCACGGATATTGCGTGAGACTCCTCACGAGTCACCTTGAATTTGATCGACGTTGCTTTCATTGCGGATCTGAAACAATTCGAATTCAGAGGCGGCTCTTCAAAAAATTATGTCCAACAATCGGCTTCAAAACATATCTAGCGCATTAAAATACTAAATAAACAGGACAAATTGGAGCCGAGCTAGCTTGTCCCAACCACTCGAAAAAGCTCCATAACTTGTTTATTATTAGAGATACTGACTTTTTCTTTTTTTTGGATTATAACTGCGTTCCTCCCACATATTTATAAAATATTTCGGTATTCAAATGGAACACCCTAAATGTTATTGCATTTTTGGACGTAGCTTTTAATATTGATGATTTTGATTTAAACTTGTATTGGTCGATTCTGCTTAGTTTTTGAAATACTAATCAGATTTTTTTGACAAAAACACGGTTTATTTAAAAATGTATTACACAAAAACAAAGAATCGTAGAAAAGTAGGACTGTCACCATTTTAGAGAGAAAAGTTCAAACCTAAATCTGTTTTAATTGTTTAGAGCATTGGAATTAGAAACTAAGAAAAATTAAGAAGTTTGTTAAAAGTTGAATAACTTGAAAAAGTTAAATGGAACACCCTATCTTTTGTTCTTGCTTCTCAAAGATTATTAAATTGTCTATCTAAAAACATAAAGTTTCAAATGCCCAAAGTTAACAACTAAAAAGATATTTGACTTTAAAAGTTAATTTCAGCAACAATGCACATTATTCATGAACATTGTTGTTACCATAGTAAACCATACTATAATCATGGTAACTCCACCAAGGACCATTTGTTGGAGTTCATAAACGATTTAAAAATTCAACAAAAATATTAAAATAAAATTTTAGTTATTTCACTGTAATAAATGACGAATAATGGCCTAAGGGTAACATTAAAGTTATTATTAACTGAAAATTTCACTTTTCGACTACTGAAACAATAATTAATATTTTTTCTAATGTTTAAAGTTAAATATCTTTTAAGTAATCAGCAAGAGACACTTAAATGTTAATGTTCTTAGAGAGACAACGTATAGATCTTTTAGAAGCAAAAATAAAGATTGCGTGTTCTATTTAAAAAACTTAAGCTATTCAACTTGCAACAAACCTTTTCATTTTTTTACCTTCTTGACTGCAGTAAGCTAAAAAAATAAATCCTTTAAATTTGAACTTTTTTTATTTTAAAATTAAAGTGGTAAAAGTCTCACTTTTCTAAGATTTAATAATAATAATTAATAATTTAAAAGAAGCGTGTTTTTGTAAAAAAAATCAAATTATTTCAAAAACAAAGCAAAATCGACCAATAACAAATTAACTTAAAGGCATCAGTGTTAAAAGCTACATCCAAAACTGCAAAAAATATAAAGTGTCCCATTTAAAAAAACATACGTTGTTTGTTGTGTAAGTTTGTACGGCTTTCGTAAAAAAAGGTTAATTTTATAACATTTAAAGGTCAATAATGGACTTTTCACATCGCTGGGACACCATGGATTTTAGTCTTTCGAGTTTTTTATTACATAATTTTGCAAAAGCTAGAGCCGCCACTGTCGGGATCGACGCTTCGTGACGGGAGATCGCCTAAATTTATTTGCATTTATTTTTCTCGTCCTTCGACAAACAGTATTATCATTCGACTCTTGAATTTCATCTGCCACTAATGCAATAGAGCTTCAATCATGTGAAAGCACGGTAAATGTTTGTGCGTGTTACCGTAGTAACGAAACAGGTGCGTAGGACGAAAAGCCCGAAACGTACCATCTTCATTTCGATAGTTTTGCACTCGACAAATCTCTCACATTTTTATTACACTCCCGGATCCAATTAAGCGGTTACATGTTGATTTTTTATTGGCGGCGCTTAATAGAAATCTTTAGTAAAGCGGCGCCGTTAAATCGGTTATTTGGCGCAAAACCACCTGTTATGGCAAGTGAATTCACTTCGGAAAAGTAATATCGATGGAATTCCACCAGCATTGTTTTCAAACTCGACGATATTCGATACTTCAACTACATAAATAGTTGCCGCAATTTCCAAACTTATTTAATAAAGTCAATTTGTATGAGAAGAATTCGGCCTTGGTTGTGATAATTGGGGGTGACTGCCTAATGAATATTTCAGGGGATGTCCGCCCAGATTCGTACGAAAATAGTACCAGAGTGGGAACACAAAGACGACTTTTCTTTGTTTTCAAGTGAAACTGACTCGAGATAATATAAATACCAGCCGCGGGGCGCAATTCGAAAATTCCCGGAATTTTATTGTTTGCATAACTTACTTTAATTACGACATGTCGAATTTTGCCAATAATCTACTCGATTATTTATCTGACGATAGCGATTATTAGCATATTGATTTCTACTCGAAAAATTTGGACATGTGTGTTTGACTCAAAAACGGATCATGTCTTCTGCTTCAAGTGCAAGCTTTTAAGTATATTGTGTTTGCGGTGTACACAGGATAATTAATTTGTAGTAGGTAAAAGCGACAACCCTCTGATACACATTCAATAACGTATTGCAAACATGTCGGAAGTTTGAAGCTCGCAAGTCAGAAAAATGATAACGAAATCTGGTGGCACAAATCAATAAGAAAAGTAAAAGCACAATTATTTTTTCACAGTCTCGTGGTGCATAAATTAGGAAGCAGATCAGATCTGTTCGGAACGCTATGAAAAATTCAAGTGAGCGATATTTTTATAAGAGGGTAAGACGAGACTTTCATCCAAATTTATACAATGAAAATATCCACAAAAAAATCGAAGAACTCACAACTGTCACTGTTAAATCAGTTGCTTAATTGCATTATCAACAATCCAAGGGCTTTACCTGTCAATCTGAAAAAGGGTAACACAACAAATAACAAATAACACCACAATAAAAGGCTTAGTTTGTTTGTCTTCAGATTCCCTTATCTTTTAATCCCGACGAAAAACCTCTTTTTCCCTTGACGCTCTATGTAATTGACGCATTTTTGTACCTTTTAGAATTATCAGTATCACTAAGCACTCTCCACTTCACAAATTTATAGTTTCGAACACGAGTATTGTTTGAGAATTAGCATCCGCATGCTAAATTGTTTAAGTTTGCCTACAATAATTTCCGAAAATAAAATAATGTGTCGACGAAAACAACTTTTTATTTGAAACGGTCGTGCATGTTCGCGAACTGACAAAGCGAATTTAACTCGACCACATGCTTTCCCGACTTGTTTTCCACGATGGACGCGTTTAGCGCTTGCGTTACGACTTGATAAATGAATCTTTTTCGAAAAAACGACCGATTGCCGTGAGAAAACTTTCTAAAGTCCGAATTTCTTATTCGCAAGCGACGGAAAAATATCATTGGGTTTACGTGAACTGAAAGAAATAAAACGGCATAGAAAGTGAAAAGTCGGGAGGAACTTGATCAGTTTCTTAGAATATTTTTTATTCATCATCATCACGTAACGGTAAAGACCTACTTTTAAGCCAGTTTAATGAAACACCTTGATATTTAATTATTTTCGCCAGAGAAAACATTGCAATTACATTATGGGATTAGCGGAAATTAATTTAAAAAAAATCGTTTTTCTCCGAAATTTTGTTTGTTACAAAAAATTCTTGGCGTTTTTTCAAAGCACCCTTCACAAAAATACTTGATTTTCCATTTTAATATCACGTGATATATCGTTGTAATCAGAAACAAAATATCATCAAAGATACAAAAATCGATCATACATAAGAAAAATCAAAGTTGAGTGTTGTAACTATGACGTCAAGAACGCCTTGGAAAATATGATGGCAGATTTAGATTCCCTGTAAAAGAGTGCTTGAAGAACGTCCTAGTTAAATTACAAATTTCCGTTTTTTTTTTTTTCAATAATAATTCGAAAACTGAAAATGACACATCAATTGTTCAGCATAAAAATGCCAAACTGCCCTAATTTAACCGACCTCGTATCTCTTATAAGTTATAATAACTGACACCCCCATGGTGGAGCTCGAAAATCGGACAGGGTGATTTTAAAGTAACGCATTTTTGTTGTCATCATTTCAAAAAAAAAAAAAATCCTCGAACAGGTCGACTTTATTTTTGTAAATGCTACATTTTGACACCATGGTAACATTTGAGACGTCATCGTCACTGATTTTTTTAATAATGACGCCATTTTAATTTTTTTTTAATGGCAACCGATATTTTTGTTTACGGTTTTTCATAGTATACTCTTAACTTTCTGGTAATTATAAAAGAAATAAAAAAAATATTAAAAAATGTCATAAAAAAAAAGAAAATATAGTAAAAAAGCTATAAAACTTATTGATAATTATACATACAAAGCTTTATCTTTTTTTTGCCTTATTTTGTATGGGCGATTGTTTTTTTTGCTTATTTTGAAAAATTAACGAGCATATATGAGTTTTATGCGTTACTTTAAACTCACTCTGTATAATGTTAGTTCTACCGCACATTATTAAGAAGTTTAATTTTCATACAAAACAGCTCGATTTTCTAGGAAACAAAAACAGTTGGATTTTCGAGGCAATCAGAAAAGTTAAAATTTTCAAGCAAAGAGGTGGTAACAAATGAAAAATATTTCCTGCCGCGCATTTTTAAGTTTCTAATAAATGAAGATTAAGGGGAATGATTCGTTCCCCTTTGAAAATATGCACCTGCATGTAACAAATGAGGTTAATTTTCAAATAAAACAGTTCGATTTAAAAGACATTTTGACTTCTAATGCTGTACTAGAATTTATTAATTATGAGTTATGAGGTTATGACAGAATGTAGACAAACTGACTCTTCAGTACGCTATAGCACAGGTTTCAAAAAACTCTAAAAAAATTCTAAAATAATTCCTGTCAATTATTCTTAGCAGTAGTAAAGCAAATATTTTTTTCTCTTAATATTTTTAATCGTTGATAGAGCCAATATTGGCAATAGCAGTAAGTAATTTTGTTATGCTCGAGGATGAGGTATATTTCGTGATTTTTTTGAGAAATAAAAATTATTAGCAAGACAGTCAAAAATGTTGAATTATTAATTTAATAATACTATTATTCAGAGACATGAGTTCAGTAAAAAAACTAGTCTAGAGATTATTCCAAACTAGAGAATATTAATCAAAATTTGTAATCTAGTTGGTATGGGAAAATACTGCATTTTACAGGCGCAGTTATAAAATTATGAGACATCCTGTGTGAAAAGTGAAAAATTGTTTTTTTTTATTACGAATAACCAGGAGTGTAATATACAGCCATAAATTACATTTTACTGAATACGCAACTTTTTTAAATTCTACTTTTAAAATGAGATAAAAACACATCTAAAACTCATACAACTAGCAGTGCACTCTTTGCGTACTTGCCTACTTTTTGTCAACTTTTTGGACGATTTCAGGGGCTGATTTCAAGTTGAGTTACGACCGACGCAAATCGGGATTGACATAGCAACGACGCAAATCTAGCAATGTCCATTAGTTGCTGCTATGGAACTGCGACTCACGCAACTTTGCGACCAAACTTGAAATCAGCCCCTCAGTAATGACATGCATATGAGTCCTTTACGGGCTGTTTTTAGTTTTGTTTTATACACAGTTTCGTAAAAAATAAAATTGTATTAATTCTGTACCTACGGGAGTCGCATTCATGTGAAGTTGGCGTGCAACGCAACGGTTACTTGATTTTTGATGCTTTAATACTTGATCGATTTATCCAACGATTTGTTTCAAATACTGTTGCAAAATTAAAATTCTGCTAACAAAAACTCGCAAATCGCACTGAAACTCATTATATCTGACCTGCAGAAAACCAATTCTAGCGTTTTCACTTACCTTAATAATTCGGATTTACTTCTGTGACGAAATCATGTTGAATTTCCTAACGCAGATCATTAGGAAACACTATGACTCTTAAATTAATGTTTTTGAACAAAAGTAATGTTTTAAAACGCGAAATTTGTCGAAAAAACTCACAAACGATTTTCGAGTTACCGGCCAAATGTCAATTGGAAATGCAACGCCAACTTGATACATGAAAGTTAAAATAATTAATTTCGCATCCCAAATTTACAAAACTCTACGAAAAGGCATAAATAATAGTGCGTTACGCGTTCCCTTCTTAAAAAATACAGCACCATGAAAATTTTACGTAGCTTTGCTGTAAGCACAGGCTGTAAGTTATTGAAATTAATTTGAAAATGAAATTTGGTGTTTTTCGTGGTGTTGGGTTGGCTATCACCATTACAATTTTTCGAATTTAAATCCCTGCCGCTGATAAAAAATTATCTAATTAAATTTTTCCAACAGTTATGCAATTCTCACAAACTTTCCTTCCCGGATCCATTTAATCTTTTACAAGGTGACTTATTATCTTTGCGTCTTTATTCCCTCGTTGTGTGATTTTTTCAAGTCTCGCATTTCTCATTCCCCGTTTAATTCGTAAATTACAGCCGACTTCCCGCACGCAAACTCCCTTTTATCTCTCATCCCAACGGGGCACCAACTTTCAATGAACCAATCAATATGTCTTTGAAGCATTTAATCGTAAATTTCCTTAATAATAACACTATGAAGCAAAAACATGTTTCATTTCCTAACAAAGTCGTCAATTTACAATAAATACTGAGTACTATGAGGATCACTGAGCTTGGAGCTTATTTATTTACAATATACACACTTCGTATGCCAAATAAATTATACCAAAACAAAAATTCATAAAACTCTAATCTACGCTCTAGAAGGCATTTTAAGGTTGTTGATGACCGCGTACGTAAACTCCTGAGTGCTGCTCTGCCCCCCGATGTCTTTAGTCCTGATTTTGCCGTCCTTGAGTACCTGCTCGATTGCGTTGCGGATCATGTCCCCATACTGCGGCAAGTTCACGTGCCTCAGCAGCTTCGCCGAGCACAGGAGCATGGCCGTGGGGTTCGCCACGTTCTTGCCCACCGCCTCGGAGTACGTGTGGCGCGCCCCCTAAAAAAGTAAAAAATTTCGTAACAAATTCGAAACTTAAATTGGCAACACTGACTCAAATACAAAAAATGTCAAAATTGTATTCTTACATCGTCGTCATGGAAACAAGCAACAGAAGTGTAGCCAATAATTTTTTTGACAGAATATCTGATAGATGACCGCAGTACCTGGAGCAAACTTCTCGCTTATCAAAACTCGTTAAAATCATAAATATTTGTGAACAAAAAGTCAAAAATAGGTCAAAATCGACGTTATGTTTGATTTCGTGACGGATTTTTTTAATGCAAAATCAAGGGCGGCTGTGACATTTTTTAAATGCTTTGTGTAATATTAGCTGTTCTAAAACTATAAAAACGCCAACGTCGCATTTTCTCTCAAAATTAGTTGCTATAAATTATTTGTGCACTTCAAAAAATTAATAGCTAATGTAATTTATAGTTTCAATAACAGATCTAATCATTAATAACTATTTTACATTTTTATCAACTTTATATAAAAAATATTTGGTAAAATGCGACGTTGGCGTTTTTATAGTTTTGAAACGGCTAATACATTATTTTTAAATATTAAAAAAATATAACATTTCGCGTTTTCTTTATAGTAGGCCATAAAAAAATTTTGGATTTTCAATTAAAACTATGAAAAATATATTACCCAATTTATTACCATATTTAAAAAAATACAACTTTATGTTATTACAGCTAAAATCGATGATAACATTATTCAATTCTCTGTAAAAAAGTGCCTGTATAATGTCTTTGTTTCAAATGTGTATTTTTTATAAGGAAGATATAAATTTTCTAAAATTTCGCTAAAATGTCAACTTTTGTTTATAAGTCAAAAACAAAAGACTATAGCGAAATGCGGTTTTGACCAAAATTATTTTCTCAAAAAACGGACTCGAGAATGTGTCACTCGTTTTTCTATAAACCCCTTAGTTTCGGGGATCTCCTATTCGGAAATTCAAAATGCACCACCCTGTACATTATCTGCGTGATGTAACTAAAGATCAACTACTATTTGCTAAAACTACAAGATACTCCAAGTTTTTTTGTTGTAAATTTGTCGGAAAATATTCATAGGCGACTTCGCAGTGGTTTTTCAAAGGTTGGTCAAAGGGTTGGTCTTTTTTATAACGAAAAATTGAATAAATCCGAAACGGAAAAAGATAGACCTCAAATAGTTTATACAGTGTTATGTATTATTTTTTACGAGGAATCTAATTATGCAAAAATATATAGGATGTCCCATTTAAAAAATAAAATATAACTTTGGTTCACCACACTGTATACAACACCATGTGTATAATAATAACATGAGATCGAAAATAAACTCAATTAGAGCAAGCTGTGCCTGCAGAACTTTAGCCATATTATAGCCGTTTATTTACGGCCGCAATTTTGAAGTTATGTTGTCTTATGTTGGTTTTACACAGCATATGATGTGGCTAAAGTTACACTTCACTTTCAAGGCTTGCTCTAATTGAGTATATTTTCGATCTCATGTTATAACTATTTTCAGTCTGTAAACTTCAAGTAGATCCATCGGATAATGAAAACGGCATAGCAATATTTTAAATAGCAAAAAAGTTATAGACCGATTACACACCCTTGGGTCAGCCTGTATGTGGTCGTTAAGTTATCGAACAGACATCGGTTACATAAACTTTCAATAACGTTTCAGAAACATTTTTTGCATCTTATTTGTAGTGTATCGAGTCCATAACTTTATTGGACTAAGTCTATTGTAAAAGAAGAACAGAAACTTACGGGTTCAAAGACCACACAATTGGCGGAGTACGAGGCCCCCGCGACGACGCCGGCGCCCCCCACGAGCCCCGACGCCAAATTATCCACAATATTCCCGTACAAGTTGGGGGTTACCATCACGTCAAACTGCTGGGGCTTTGACACCATCTGCATGGTACAATTATCAACAATCATTCTTTCGAATTCGATTCTTGGGTACAATTTGGCCATCTCCTCGCAGCTCCGCAAGAAGAGACCGTCCCCCAGCTTCATAATGTTGGCCTTGTGGACGGCTGTGACCTTTTTCCTGTTGTTTTTCGTTGCGTAATCAAATGCGAACTTTGCGATTCTTTGCGACTTTTTCGCTGTTACGATCTTAAGACACTCAACGACTCCTCTCACACTTTCGTGTTCCAATGCGGAATACTCTCCCTCCGTCTGTTCTCGGATTATGACACAGTCAATGTCCTCGTGGCGCCTTTTAACCCCCGGGAGCGACTTGACGTGCACCACGTTGGCGTACAGGTCCAGACTGTTCCGCAGCTTCATGTTCAAAGTCTGAAGCTCCCCCGTGTGGCTGTAATCCGGCGTCGCAAGAATGCCTTTGAGACAAACCCGGTTTTTCGAAATTGACTTCGCGACCTCGTCCAAGGGGGCGCTCAGCGTGGGGTTCACCTCGGAGAAGAAGTATGACTCGAAGTCGACGGGAATCGACGCCGCTTTGAACACTTCCTGGACAGAGTAGACCAGTTCGGGCCCCACGCCATCCCCGGGGATGAGGGTGCAGCTGATCCGCGTGTTAGGGCGCTCAGAAATGCCCTTTTGGAGCGAGGTTTAATCAAGTGGGGTCAGAAACAGGGGCTGTACTTACGGTTTCATTGAGGGAAGGTAACGACGAGTGGAGGCTGCGGACACTCGCCGTCTGTGTGGCCTAAAAATAGCTCGTATGACAGGTCGTAAGGGGGCTAGTGTGGGGCTCACCTGGACCAAGATTTTGGAGATGTTGCGCGCGAGTAGCGACATTATTGCAGTTAAATCACGTGTTACTTAATAATATTTGATCTCTGATTTGATAATTTTAGATCAAAGGTTTTGGAGGTTAGGGTACCACGCACACGCGCAACAAGGACCGAAAGTGGGGATAATATCCACTGAACAAAAATTGATAATAACCATAATTATTAGTACAATGAATTATGAAATAGACTTATATTTTAGAAAGTTTCAAATTCCAATGAATGCAATTCCAATTTTTTGTTATGTATGCAACCAAATGTGCGCGTGTATAATGGGTTGCCTGTCCAAGTTCCAAAATGGATTATAAAAAAAATTGTAAAATTGTAAAGTTCGAATAAACATTCCTGTTACGGATTTATGGGCGTTGATTTTTTAAATTTTCAATTAGTAGCAAGGTGTATCTGCTTGTTTAATTACTAATTAAGAATAAAAATTACTACAAATGCACAGAGGGAAAATTTAGAAATTCAAATTAGGGAGTGGACGCTAAGAAACTGCATGTCTTTCATAATCATAAGCACTTGTAGATCGACAAACCGATTTTTTCTTCTGATTCTTTTTATTTATTTTATTAAAAATACGATATTTGTTACGTATAAGGGTAGCGCCAGCGGTTTAATTTATGCAAAAATCCGCTTTAGTTTTTTCATTGTCTTTATTTTTGTTGTAGAGAATGTTTACGGTCTTGAGGTTGAAACTTAAAAGGAGATTATACAGGGTCGTATGGTTACAGCTACATATTTTCAGAACGGTTTAACAGAGCACCTTGAAATTTGGGGAACAGTTAAAAGTGTTTAAATTATATCATCTGAGATCTTTTCAAATTTTCTACCATCATTTATTTTGAGAATACAAGGCTAACTTGATTTTTTTTTAATGGCACGAAGGATCAAATTTAATAATTTTTAATAGAGCATTATCTTCTGAATTCCATGGTATTACCCACCTTTATTTTTATTAAAAGAAAAAAAGAATTCAAAATTTTAATTCTGGATTTCTGGAAAAGTAAAACAAAAAGTTAGCTTTTTTACTGTTATTAGCGACCTTGTATATTAGCAAAAAATTAAACTTGTGTGCAATAATTAGTTTAACAATGGTACATTTAAGTAAAACTGAGCTTATGATGGTTGTTTAAGGCGCGATAAGAAGCCAAGAAGTCAAAGGAAATTATTTTGAACATCTTTTGTAGCATAAAAATCATGTATTTCGTGTTTAAGCTTTTTTTAATTAAAATGTGTTCTTTTTCATTGAAAAGTGTTATTTTAACAATTATTATTAATTTTAACTTTTTTTTTGGTCAAAGTTCAAGCGGCAAAGAGCTAACGATAGATAAAGACTCCGTGGATAAAGACAACATTTCCAAACCTAACAAAATTTTACATGTTTCAAAATTTTCCTAGTTCGATAATTGTTTTTTAAGTTTAAATTTCATTTTAACAGAGAAATTATTCCAGTGACCCTCAAACCTGCGTGTACCAATTCTTCGGAGTTAAATAACAATTTTAAAAGTAACAATTCCGTAAGTTTTTTCGGATTTACCCTATTTCCACCCTTCTACTACTACCACGTAAATTTTCAACTTCAAGACCGTAAACACCCTGTATTAACTTATTTTTCAATAATAGTACATATTTTTTTTATGTTAATTCATGCAAAAGTTGTTGGAATGATTGTTACATCGCAGCAAGAAATTAAATGTTATTTGGTCCCGCTACAATTGTTCCTGTTGAAATAAAACGACAAAATTGAGCCTCTTCAAGGAGTTCCCTCGATAATCGCGTTCGAGTGCAGACGCCACGTTTCCACAATGTAATTTTGGCGTAAAGTCCCTAGGGGGCATCTCTTGAACTTTGTCATTTTCACCCTTGGAAGCCTCATTTTAAGCTCGCCCCTTTAAACCGATGTGTTGCAAGATGAACAGATTAGAATCTGTGTTTAAGACAATAAAAGTTTTATGTACTGCAACGTGGCCTCTTGTTTGTAAACCATTCCTGTGATGATTCTTTCGCGAGTGTGACAAATCCGCGGCGGCATCCGCCAGCAGCGGTATGAAAATAGCGCCATTCATCATTGGCCATTTTTCCCGAAGAAGTCGTTAAAGAGTCTAAAAATACGCATCCGAAAATAAGGGTGTGAAACAGCGCGATGAGATCACCCTTTGGCGTGTGTTGACCCTTCATAAATCAGTCATAAGTCACAAATTGATCAACAAATCGTCTAAAAATATTGTGCTATATCACCGGTCATAACTTTTTATCGTCGTTTTCCTTAACGAGCGCTTAATTTATTTCAGTGGGGGCAATCCTGAAAGCGCACTGGCTTTCAATCTTATCTAAACTTGTCACCCCGAGAGCACACATGTCTCGATGTATTCGCCAAGTCTTGCGTCTCTCAAGGAACGCTCGGCTTCAGTCAAATAGCGCCGTTTCACGTGCTTACAACTGAAAGTGAAATGAGTGCGAGCAAAGTTTTGCTTCGTTTATGCATCGATTAAGTTCGGGCAAGTGATGAATTAGATGAAGGTGCAATTTTCGAAAAAGGACCAAAAATGAAGCTGTGGAAGGTCCTTGCCAGGAACAGCCACATTTACACCAAAGAGAAAGGACACATGATGGAATTGCAAGGTTTTTTTCCCAAAAACACTTTAATTTAAGCACAGAAAATAATGTTTGTTGGTCACCCGAAGATTAAAACAATATCACCGACATTGACTTTGGAGTCCGGTAATACTTATGTAGACAATGTTCTTTCTTTAAATGATGACTGATGAACTTGGCAAGACCTTCATTTTACATTTCTTCGGTCAGCAAACATTGATCAAGTGGATTTATTTGCAGAAGTACCATTGTAATTCTTTATGCCATAATAAATATTTTATACTCGAAACATTAAAAAGCTGAGCTGGAATAAATAAAATTATATTCTCGCTGTCTTATAACTAATAAGAACAAAAAAAATATCTACTCAATTCGATCTCAATACAAAAACAAAATAAAACAACAAATGCAAATAAATAAATGAATTATATTCGTATTGTTTAAAATTATAGGAATAAACAATTTTGTCTAAAACAGTGAATTTGCCCTTCGCTTGGTGCATACACTATTTTTTGTAAAACTACTATTATTCAGTTAAAAAGCAAATTCCCTGTTTTTTAAGAGCCGCCAACCGGTTAACGGAACACAATTCGTAATTAGTTTTTAATTCGCCATTAAGTTATTGACATTTGTCAATTCAAAATAGATGGCAGTTTAATTCCGAATTAGTTTAAGCGTTTACAATGAAGCCTATTCTGTAATAAATCTTAAAATTTAAAAGTTGTTCAGTGTATTGTCAATTTGTCAACCAATAAAACTGCTAGATTCGCGATTTTAAAGTGTGTTAAATTTTAACATCCCTTTAAAAAAGTTACAGAATAAATCTCAATGTCATATTAACTTAATTTTTTACGTCACCAACTTTGTTTAAACTGCAAGTTAACAGTGATTAAAACGAAAATCAGTTACTGATTCATTTCTCCATTAATGCGCCATTAAATTAATTTATTAAGGAGTTGCCTCCTTGCCAAGTTGCCAATTTTTACGTCGTATTTTATAAGTTGAGAAATATTTATTTCTATGAAGTCGACGACAAATTAATAAAAATGAAGAAATAATCAATTTCTGGATATAATGTATTTTTAAACGTTACGTAAATCAGTTCATAGTTTGTAACCAAAAATTTTACCACTGACAGCAAGAAATGTAGACCTGATAGAAAATACATACATCAACCTTAGCTGGGTCAAAGTGTAACAGATTCAAAAAATATTATACAAAATAGTAATTTATTAAAAAAATTATAAAAAAAATATATCACTTGGTTTGGTACACCTTTTTGTATTATGTTCTTGTTATTGAGTAGATCATAAAATATTGAACCAAAATTTTGTGATTACGATTAGAAAAAAATAAACGTTTCTTGTTTCTTAGAAATTCTGTGTCCGTTTTCCTGAATCGATAGAACTAATGGCTTTAATTTTTTTTCTTTGAAAACGTACAGAATATAATAAAAATTTCATTACATCTTCCATTATTTCAATTAAATTTCTGAGTTATTTTGATTGACAATTGTAAACGTCAAAAAAATTCAACAATGAAAAAAACGTCAAAAACAGAAAACCAACAATGGTTGTGAACTTTATTTTTCAAGACGATAAACTCCCGTTTTACCATGAAGTAAACAGTGAATAAAATACGATTTTATCCTTGACGATGGCATAAAATTGCCGCCTCTAATCTCAATGTCTATCTTTACAAAAAACTTTTAATATTTCTAAATTGAGTTAGAGAAAAATAAAAAAAATAGAAGCAAAAAACCAATCCCAAAAAACAATAAAACCATGAAGATATGAGTAAGACTCGGAGTAAAACGAGAAAAAAAAAATTGCGCAAAAATAATCAACAAGTTTTCCAAAACTGTTGTGTTAAACTGTGGATGAACAATACCTCGAGGGCGAACAAACAGACCTTCCTTACCAGTAACACTTATTTATTTATATTTAAAACGGAGTTACAACTAGACAATTTGTCGACTTAATTATTCAAATGAACTCATCTATTCCTGGTCGGAACCCGTCTCAAGCCAAGCGTCTGTTTTCTTAATCAACTCCTAATGATCCGTTCACATGTCCTCCACATCTGTATCAGACGAACGTCACTGTTCAACCCTCGTCTCGGTTCATTTTTTCCCAACCCCGTTAAGTGGTACAAAAACTCGAGTGTCTTACGAGATTTTTATGGTCGCGTTAAATGACAGATCGCTGCGATTTGTATATTTTCGAGCCATTAATGACAGCCGTTTTCGGCGCAACATTGTGCTCAATGGCCCGATATTTATGTTGCAGAGTACAAGTCGAGCTCGCCCACCTACTCGGAGGACTCCGGGCGGCACTCCAGCAGCGTCCTGGACGACCAGCAGCTCCTGCTCACCACCGTCCAGCTCCGGAAACGGGCGGGCGAGCCCTTGGGCATTGTCTTAGGTGAGAAGAGTTCACTTCCTAAAGACTTCGACCGGATACGGAGATGACGCGTCTTTGAGTTATAAATAGGCGACGGTCGGCGGCCTGTACCTGGCCACGATTTATATTCCAACGGCTTATACTCGCCAGACAAAAAAATTGTACTTCGAATTAATTACAATTTAGGTACTCAAAGTAATCGTAATTGAAACGGATTACATGCTGTGAAGAAATTTTGACATCAGTGCAGCAAGTGCGAGAAAAATGTTAAAAGCATGACGGGAAACTTGAAATAATTAAGAAACAAAGTTGGCATTGATGGAATAAGTGCGCTAACTGCAACAGTCGGCTGCAAAATAGAGGAATTTAATTAAATTCGAGCAGAGGAAAAAACAAGATTAATCGACGCGAGTTTCTATAATTTATGTTAATTGTGACGCAAAACAGAGCGAGTAAAAACATCGACGATAAATTGAGGAGAACAGATCCAGATATGATTTTTCCGGGTTTTTGTGTTGTTCCAGCTGTTGCTGTTGTTATTTAATTGGAGGAAACTGACTTGGATGAGCGTAAACCGGGAAACGGCCAAATTCCTGGAAGATCGTTATGGAGAGTCAAAATAGACTTTTCTCAGATTATTTGTCCTTTTTCAAGCGTAAATTCTAAATTGGAATCTCGATTAGAACCCGTAAGACACGAACAAAGAATCAAACGACAATATGTAAGGCCGGAGCCGGAATTAAAAAAAAGACGAAGTTTGTTAGCTACATGGAAGTAAAAAACTTGGGAAACTGAAAAAAGATCATTTAGTAATAGCACCGTATTTGAATGATTTTAAACGATTTTTAGAAGCGTAATCGATGTCATTTAAAAGTAAAAAAAATCGTCAATCGGTTTGATTTTAAATTTTAATTATTCCGATTTTGCCGAGGTTTTTGTCGATTTTCAGTACCTGCAGCATTTATCGGCCTATAACTCCGGTATTATGGGCGCTAACCCTAATGTATTTGTTATCTTGGAAAGTTCTTTGAATCTTTTTAAACAAAGGACATTGTCCTAAGAAACAGTTGCCGAGAAAATTGTTAACAAAACCAAAAATAGGCAAAATAAAAAACTTTGCACAACTTAAAAACTCTAAGGAATTTTGTGGTTTTCTCCACGCCAATCGATTACATAAGCAAAGTTGAAAATATTTCCATTTTTTCAAAGTTTTGTCGTAATTGATAAAATAATAAAGGAAAAAATTTCCATACAACGTGGTCGATTTTAAACATTTCCCAAATTGGATTTAAACCTATATCCTAAGATAATAGGCAACCTACAGATTTTGTCCAGCTCTTTACGATGGACCACGATGGACTAAGGTTTGTTAGCTCTTTTAGTTTCGCCGTAATTGCGCTTGAAAATTGATAACAAGTAAATATCTCAATACGTTTTTTACAATGTGTTCAAAAATGGCTGTTCATCAAGTTGGTTATGGAATTCAAATTCAATGTGCCGCCTCGTTCATATGACTATTGAAGTTTCTCTGTCAAATCTTTGAATTAGCCTTTTACTCACTTTTTTGCATTTTTCGGCAAAGTTGTTTCAAATGTAGGGTTTGGCTTGATTTGTGTTTTATATTTCCGTGATTTTTGTTGTTGCGTATTCTTCGTTTTTGGATTCACAGCCTTTTTTCACTAAAATTCTAAGACTTATGAAAAAATAAAAAAAAACATCGGAATTCGGTTCAAATAACCTACTTTATTAAAATTTCTTAAGTATAATTAGGGAAACAGGTTATTAAATAGGTAATTTTATTAAATACATCAGAGATGACCATCTAGACCCAGAGTCGCTTCTCATACAGACAATATTTAGTTTTTCACAAAAAAATACATAACTCAAAAATTAGAACGACTAGAACGAACCGGTTTGTTCCAACTGCGGTTTATTTTTCGTATTATATTAATTTTTTTCGTTTTCTTTTTTAATATTTAATTTTTTTAATTTTTTGTCTAAAATTAGAACAGTCTCGGCACAGTATTCACTAGCCCTAGTTTTTCAACGACTATTATAGACGACTTTTGTCTAAAACTATTTATCCTTGGCTTTTTAACCTATACCTTCGTGTTCAACTGTTCAGCGCCTGAGTTTACGTCTAGAAAATCATACTTATTTGAAACGTTTTTGCGATCTAAGGTTGATCGAGAAAAAAACCTTCGAAAGCTCAAGAAAATCTTTTTTTTTCATTTTCAATCTGAGAAGATTTTATGCACTTTTCCATGCCTCTATACACTCTAGAGCCCTCAAAAGTTTCGAAAAATGATAAATGTTACATTTTTCGAGAAAAAAACAAAATATCCAATTAAATCCGTAAAGTAGGTAGGTAGGGTACGCATTTCCATCTAAATTTTAGTGAAAAGTATGAATTAACATTTGAAAAAATGTGGTGATAAAACTCCAAAAACGGTAATTATAACTCCTGTGGGTGAAAAATCGGTCAGATCCAGACAAACCACCAATTTGTGATGATTTTCTAATTCGTCGATCTATTTCTGGATATTCCCGTCTGGCTATTAATATCCGCCAGATGTACGAAAGTGAAAAACTAAAAAACCCATTCTTTCCCAAAATCCTGAAAGAGTTTCCTGAAATTGTGCGAAGAGGAAAATCGGGATCAACGTTCTTTCTGCATCGTTTAGCCGGTTATGACGGCAGCACACTCATGTTTATCCCAGAACACGCAACAAAACTTTAACGATGTTTGTATCGGCGTATAAACGAAATTAGACGCACAGAACAGGTACAAATTAACAGAAAAATTACGAAACGGCTTCTGTGCCAACACACCTAACGTCTTTCCGGCGTCGCGCACCGTCTCTAAAACTAAGGAGGTTAAAAATAAACAGATTTCGCTATGACTGGCTACAGAAACGACAACACAACTACTAGAACCCAAAACGCTGCTCTCATCTCGAGACGATCTTGTGTCGGTTCCATAATCCGCGTGGTTTTGCACCTAAAAAGTGCCGATATGGCCATTGCCGTAAAACGGAGTGTTTATGTTCGCAGCTAATTATAAAGTGGTAAGCGCTGTTTTACGAGCTAAATTTAGTCCATTCATTGGGACAATGGACTTGCGAGATGAGGTGAAGTGATCGAGATGTTTACTTCGTTTAAATTGCCGTCACTGAGACCCAGGGCGAAAAGTCTCTCAGAAGATGTGCCTCCCAGCATTCTCTGCAAGCCTCCCAAGACGCCCATCGGAAGCCCCAAACAGAAACACGGCAAAAGTAAAGTATTTTGTCCAATGTGCGCCAAAGTGCTTCCCTGGCACGGGGCTCCAGGCAAAGCCCGCCAAAAACTACACGCTCAGAAATTGCCTTTCTTGTATTTTTAGCACTCCCGAAGTGATGTTTTTGGATAACTTGTGCTGGATCAAACATTTTTAAATGCCGATTTTTTGTAAAAAATTATTAAATTAGATACTCGTACAGCACAAACCAACACAATGACAAAATAAGAATTGTATAGTTTTAAAAAATGAATCTCTTGTCGTAAGTAGGTATAAAAAATATATCCAATACTATCTACCTTATACGTAAGAAAACTACGAGTAAAAAATCGTCTAACTTATGTGGAGAGTTTGTGTTTTAATTTATTACTTGTTTTGGTGACTTCAAACGATTTTCGGACTCGTTTTCTCAAAAAATTTCGGTTTAAATCGATTTCTGGCTTCAAAACATGGAATTGCGAAAAATCTTAATCTGAGCAACATGTGTGGTGCATATACGAGGAATCATCTACTCAGTACTTATTATATAGCAATTATAAACAAAAATATAAAAATTCCTTTAAGAGAAAGAGATTTACATGCTACAACATAAACAAACAATATTATGAACAAGTCAGAATTTTGTGGAGTGACCTCATTTTTTACTTTTAGTTCGATTTTGCCAATTTATTTGTAGAGCTATCAGTTTAACGCAGCGGCATGAAATTATCGTTATTTCAAGAGTTAATGGACTAAAACCAAAAGATATGAGTCTGTACAGTACTTAGAAACTCACAAAACAAAAATGTGACTTCTCAAAAACACGTTTAACTCTCAGATTTTGGAGATTTGAAACAGGTATACCCAGAGAAAAAATAATCAACAGTTTGGAAACGAGCTCTTGCTAGGACGACTAAAATTAAACAACAAACAAGCACTAACGACTCTGTTTGAATTGAATGCCCAAAATTTGACTCAAGACTGAAAAAAAAACAAACAACCAATTTGAGTATGAACTAAGTTACATAAGTCCCTTTTAACTTCAAAAACAGTTTTTTCGTCTTTTTTATTTTGACACCCAGATACTATTGTCCTTGAATGAGAGTAACCAAAAAAAGCACTAAAAAGATCACTATACCCCTACGCTACACGAATAAGAATGAGAGAAACGAAAACAAACTTTGGACTGGAAAAATAGAAAAGGAAGTGCTCTCATTTAACTTTAAAACAGAAAAATTTGTTTGACTTTAAAAGAGGTTTATTTTTGACCACTTTGAAAGCATTTGAAACAACATTACTCTGAATTTTGCTCTTAATTTAAACAAGTTTTCAAAGAATGTAGATCACAGGTTATTTTATCATTAAACATTAAACATTATTGTCTTATAAGATCAGAAAATGGATAACGGAATAAGGCTACTGGACGTGAGTGTAAGTAAGCACTCTATGTTCTCTACATAAAGCTTCGCTTAAACTCTTGACAATATAATTCAGGGAAGGACAAAATGCAAATCTCTCGACGAATCACTTGACAAAATCGCTTTTTTAGTGACTAGTTTTTTTTTGTTGCGTTATAAGGTGATAACTGATAAGTATGACTTATTTCATTCTTGTTTATATTTACATTGTTAAAGACTTTTTTCCATTATTTTTATTTAAACCCATAATCGTATAGTTTATAATTATTTTTTTAACGTCGACAGTGAGGTCCACGACCATAAAAAAACTTGTAAATTATGGAAAATTGTCAAAATCTTTGTTAAGACTCGAGTTAAGAATTGAAGGCAATCAAGCATTTGCAACAAAAGCGGAAAATCGGAGGCAATTATTGGAGGGGTTATTTTTAAAGTTCTTCTATAACTAGTTGTTTTGAAACAAGATCCCTAAATTTTCCGTTTCCTAAAATATGCCTTAAAATGTGGCAAATTGGTAACAGAAAAATTATGATGATTTGACGTAGGCCAAGGACTAATTTCGGCTTGAGTTACAAAAAAATTCAAGCCTTCCATTTGATGCGAATATTTTTCACGATCGAACTTGAAGAGCTATAAAATCGCAAGTGTGGGTGAAATGATGGTGCCCAGAATAAAATATTTAGTCGCATACGGGCCAAAAAGTTGCCTCCAAACTTTTGCCCTTGTTATATTTTTAGCTTCCCCAACTAATGACATTCCTTAATCAAGACTCGCAGGCAGCGTAGCGCACATATGCCATTACTGTCAATTTCTCCCATTTCATTTGTTTTCTCTAGCACTCTATTAAAAATAGTTACAATTCATTGGTAAATAAATACACACCTCAACATATTGCACGCAGATGTATGTAATTTGGCATTTCAACAAATTTATGATAATTTTATAAGTCTGCCATTATCACTCGCTGAATCACGCACCACGTGCGCCTTAAATCATTTTTCCTCGAAAACATCGCGACCTGATTCCACTTAATTATCACCATCAATGAATTTAAACCGACCGCAAACAATCGCAATTATCTGTTTGAAGGAAACTCGGAGTTGGAGCCATGCCCCAGCATCGCGTCGCTTCGTCCCGGCTCGGTGGCCTTGACCAGCGAGCAACTGCTTCCCGGGGACCGCATTTACAGCGTGAACGGCATTAACACGTCCCGGATGCGGCCTGAAGACGTCTCCAAGTTGTTGGAGAACATTGACGGCAACGCCCTCCTTGAAATACAGTACTCCCTCCCCAACTACGGTAACACCCCCCGCAACCGCCCCAACCCCCCACTCACTCTCATGTCTTCAGCCTCACAAAGCTCCCTCTGCGTCACCTCCAAAGTGACCGAAGTGACCCTCGAGCGAATCGACGGCTCGCTCGGGATCACCTTACGTGGAGGCTCCGTCCCCGAACACCCCCATCTGAGCCGGCCATTGGTCATCACCCACGTGAGAGCAAATGGCCCCGCCCACAGGAGCGGCCTGATCAGGGTGGGGGATCGGGTATTAAAGGTCGACCATCAACCGCTGGTCCACAAAACGCTACTCGAAGCCCAACAGATACTGAAAGACAACGCAACGTATGCGTTCGCCACTTTAACAATCGAGTATGATGTTAGCATTATGGAATCGGTTAAGTACGCGCAAGGGGCGCTCTTGGTCGAGATTGATCGGCAATCCGAGGAAGATTTCGGTTTGGTTCTAACCAATTGTTGTGAACTCGGCCCGGACGAGATTCTCGCAGCTGGGTATTTTATTGATCATGTGGTACCGGCGAGTACTGCTGATAGGTGTGGTGCGTTAAGTCCTGGTGATCAGATTTTGGCCATTGATGATTTAGTTCTGGAAAATTGGAATGGTAGTACCAACGATGCGGAGAGGTTGTTACGAAGGGCCACTAAGCTACAAATATTGCCATACCATACGGTACAAAGGGCCGGGTCACGGAACTACGCCAGTTTCAGTACTTTGAATTCAAGGCGATCCCGAAATCGGGTCAAGAGACAAAGTGTTTTCCACAAATCGCTCGATGGAGACTCGGGGAGTAATTTTTGTGGTTGCACTGGAAATATGGGAGTGTGTCACGTTGAAACTCTCACAACCACTCTCATCTCGGACCGAGGGTACGGATTTACAGTTTCAGTAGGGGAACACAGTGAAAATCGAACTGCAGATATACTAATTTCACGGATTTCGCCCGACTCGCCTGCGTACAGGTAGGTGAAGCTTTTGCGTAGAATAAGGTGACCAATTTAAAAAAATTCAAAATCAGGACATCGTAATAAAAAATACAGGCTTACAGATATTGCCTTAAATGAACAATGAAAAACTTCTTAGTCTTTTATGTCATACAACATCTTAACTTATACGCATTTGCAACATAACAACATTCACAACGTTTCATGAAAAATAATTCTACATAGTAAAAGTTTTTTAGTTTTAGAGATATAGCGTAATTTGACTAAGCTCGGCATTGTAGTAGGTATACAGGGCTTTCATTTCAAAAGGAGCCAGTCTCAATAACTTTTGACATTGAGCAAATCTGTTTTCAAGCAAAAACAGGTCGATTAGGATCGCGAGGGTGAAGTTCAAAACCAACATTTGTTACATTTTAGGTTTCATCCCTTAATCGCTAGCCACCCCTACTTTAAAATTTTCGATGGCACCCCCCACTTTTTCAAACATTTTCGGAAAGGGAAAAACTTCAAGAGTTTCATCGATAATGCGTGGAATACACACACGTACGACACAGACGTACCTTTATTTATTATTTATTACCGTTACCAACTGACAAAAAATTCCCTAAACGCCAAAAAATTTTTTTTCAATTAAAATAAGAAAAAAGGGGGCGCAAAGTATAAAAAATAGCATAAAATACTCGTTTTACAAGGGTTTTGGCGCACTCATCCCTACGGCTCGTTTTCTAACTTGTTCTTTAATATACTATTAATTTTCTATACTTTTTGACAATGAAATGTTAAAATTGGACGAAATTTATTATCCGGCACTAAACTAAAAGTTTAGTAGTGTAAAACACCGCAATATCTCGGCGGCAAATAAAAAAAATACTAGAATATTTTTCACTATTCGGTATTATTTTGCAAAGGCCATCATTTCCTTTTCTGATTGAGCTAACTTTGTTTTCTGTAAATTTTTTGTAACAATCTATGAAAGCCAAATTAGAATTTAATTTATTTCTTATGAGTTGAAGATATATGTTTCATTTAAATTTTTCACTGGACTTAAAGTCGTTTACATCGTAGAGTTTTTTACAGCTTGTAGATGTACATTTTGTTACAGTTTGCTTTTTGTGGCAACTATTAAAATCGGAACATTTGGGTTTATTTGTATCAAAATCAGACAAAACAACAAAAATCTAAACATGTCCTGGCTAAAACGGTTGGTCACCTTATCGTAGAACTGTTCGTGAGGGCGCTTTTTTAGGTGCGGGTGTCTCCAAGTCGGCGACCGCATCGTCTCAGTTAACCACCAACCGAACTTAACCCTCCAAGAAATCAACTCGATTCTAGACCTCGGAAACGACTCCAACTCCAAACTGACCCTTGAAATTGAATTCGACGTCGCTGACACTATTGTGCCATCAAGCGGCATCTTCACAGTCAAGCTACCGAAACGAGGTCCAGGTCTCGGAATCACAATAACCGCTTCCAAGACGCGTCCAGACGAACCTTTCCTCATCTCGGAGATCCGTCGAGGGTCAATAGCGCACCGAATTGGGACTTTGCACGCCGGCGATCGACTTTTAGCCATAGACAACCGACCGCTAGACCATCTGAGTCTCGAAAGCGCGTTCGAAATCCTTCAAAGTTCCACAAACGACATAGTCACTCTCAAAATTGAGAAAACGGAACTCGAGAATGCTAATCTATTCCTCGACAGTGTGGTCT
This sequence comes from Tribolium freemani, assembly GCA_939628115.1. NCBI lineage: Eukaryota > Metazoa > Arthropoda > Insecta > Coleoptera > Tenebrionidae > Tribolium > Tribolium freemani. The sequence continues at coordinate 18,652,226 of OW626791.1, read as the reverse complement.
ACACTGTTGAACTGCACCGCTACGGGGGACCCTTAGGAATCACAATTTCGGGAAGTGAGGACTGTAACGAACCCATAGTTTTGTCGCGATTGACTGAAGGAGGTCTGGCTGAAAAAACGGGAGCGCTTCACGTCGGAGACAGGATTCTAGCAATCAACGGCGAAAGCCTGGAAAATAGGCCGCTGAGTGACGCCATTAGACTCCTCCAGACGTCTGGAGACCGCGTCCAGTTGAAAATCGCCAGGAACATAAAAAATTCGGATTCTGGAATCGAAGAGGGAAGATGCAACTATTCGAGCCCTGGCGTGTTAAGTGTCGATAGTGCCGTTCATTCGTGGGATAGCAACACAGCCGACAACACCGGTACTCACACATGATTTTGTCTACAATTACAAACAAAATGTTTGCAGATGTTCAGATCAAGGACGAGGAAAGCGTCTTGAGCGAGCCGCTGTCCCTCCCCTACCAAGATAAACAGAAGAAGCACGACTCCCAACTCCAATTCTACTCAGACACAGAAGACATGTTCTGTCCCAGCCCTCTCCCCCTGCCGAACTACAACTTCACGAACCCAAACTACGGCCAGCCTTCGGCGAACTTCGTCAACCGTTTGCAAGGGACTTACAGCAACGAGAGCATCCAGGATCACGAAATCTACCACGTTACTCTTTACAAGGATTCAATCTATGATGATTATGGATTCAGCGTCAGCGACGGGCTCTACGAAAAAGGAGTGTATGTGAATAGGATACGGAAAGGGGGCCCCGCCGATATCGTAGGGCTCCTGAAGCCCTACGACAGGATCATTCAAGTGAACGACACCAAAACGAAGGATTTCGACTGTTGCCTCACCGTGCCTTTGATCGCCTCGGCCGGCGACCGAATTGAGCTGCTAATTGCCAGAAATCCGTACTTAAATTTCACAGAAAGGGTGAGTGGGAGTGATGAAAATGATGATTTTGTGAAAGTCGTTTCAGGATCACCAGGATAACGCCTCGAAGAAGTCGTTCTCCGCCAGTCAGAACACTATTACCAAGACTTTGTAATTTATACGTTATGTAATTCCAGAGTGGCAGAAATATATTTATTTTTTATCATTGTAAGTTGGTGAATTAATAATTAAATTATTTTAAAAACGACGCACGTTTTGATTTAATGTAATTCTGACTAATAAAATTTTCAAAAAACTGAATCTTGTAGATATAATATGGCCCTGGAATTCCACTCATCCTCTGGTGTGACTAATTGCAGTCGTTGCACAACAACTACAATTTAATTAATTAATTAAATTTAATAGTTTAAAATTTTTTTGACGAAGTTCTTGGAAATAATCTCATTACTGACTAAAACGTACTAAAATGTTTGAAACGAGGGGTAAACCGCACCTAGATTTTGTACACCAGATTTCCCTTTTTGCTTTGATTTCCCTTGAATAAATTATTTGAAAATTGTTTTTTTTCTCTTACAGTCGTTTGCAGAGTGTGCTTGAAACGACAGATTCTAGCAACATCCAAACGGAATAAAGTGGAATAAAGTTTACATTTTGGGGGAATAACCGATTGTGTTCCGCAAACCCATGCGCCTTGGCGCAAACCGTGGTTTTACTTCTTTGGTGCTTAGGCAACCAATTATACGCTCCACATTAAACCAGTTAAAAACTTGCGCATGGACAATTTGCTCTGGCTCGTGATTGGCTCATGAGCAGATGTCATGTTGACAGTGGCCCATTGACAGTTGTGACTGCCAGCATGGCTGACCGCAAACACACTCGAGAGATACTCACCGTATTAATCCTGTGTGTTTTATGGTACGTTGTCAGCTCGAGCAACAATGTCATCGGCAAAACCCTTCTCAACGAATTTCCGTACCCGATGACGATGACAATGGTCCAGCTGCTGTCAATCACCGTTTTTAGTGGCCCCCTTTTCAACTTGTGGGGCATTCGCAAGTACGCGGACATCTCCTGGAGGTACTACTTCACTCTAATTGTTCCTCTAGCCTTCGGGAAGTTCATAGCGTCCGTATTCTCGCATGTCAGTATTTGGAAAGTGCCAGTTTCTTACGCACACACAGGTTGAGGTTAGTTTCTAGGTTAACATATGTTGACGTTTTCTTTCGCAGTTAAAGCCACTATGCCGCTTTTCACCGTCGTTCTGTCGAGGATTCTCATGAAGGAGAAGCAGACGTTGAGGGTTTATTTTAGTCTGATCCCGATTATTACGGGGGTTGCGATTGCGACCATCACTGAAATTAGTTTCGATGTCATTGGGCTGATTAGTGCTTTGGTTGCAACCATGGGCTTCTCGCTAATGAACATTTTCTCGAAAAAAGTCTTGCACGACACCAACGTTCATCACTTGAGGCTGTTGCATATTTTGGGGCGGCTTGCCCTCGTTATGTTCCTTCCAGTTTGGGTCCTTGTTGACATGTTTCGACTTTTGAAAGACGACACCGTCGTAAGCTTATCAAAATTCCCTGGAAAAAATAATTTAATCAATTGTTGTAGAAATACCACGACTACCGAGTCATTGGACTATTAATCATGGACGGAGTCCTCAACTGGCTCCAAAACATCATCGCTTTCAGCGTTTTGTCTCTAGTGACTCCCTTGACATACGCCGTGGCTAACGCCAGTAAACGAATTTTCGTAATCGCAGTTTCATTATTTATTCTAGGCAATCCTGTAACTGGGACTAACGTTTTCGGAATGCTTTTAGCAATTTTCGGGGTTTTATTGTACAATAAGGTTGGCTTTTGCCAAGGAAGTGTGCAAAAATAACCCGGTTTGTTTTAGGCGAAATACGACGCCAAGCAAGCTGAGAAGAAACAAACTATTCTTCCCTACAGCCAAAACAGTTGGCAGGACCGGACGGGTTATACCGTCTTACAGAACAGCGAAGCGGTTAAACCTGCTAACGGTTTCACCGTCGTCAACGGCTCAAATAATAATTCGTTTGTCTACAACTCAAAGTCTAGCTCTAGTAATTTATTGTTTGTGTGAGACGCGTTAAGCTTAGCCATAATTTTAAATTTTATGACGGGATTTGAATCCTGTGGCAATAACAAATGTTATCTCTTGATTGTTTTGAGGTTTAAGATGCAAACGGAAGTTCTCGCTAGTCACGAAAGTGCTTTTTACGAATGTTACCAGTCTCGAAATTTACTTGTTTTGTTGGTGCTCAACTACTTATTACGTCTCTAAAGATTCCTTTAATTATTGTTAAGTAGGTAATGAACGTGTACCTAACTGTACATACTAGCTGTATTTTATTTATTTATATACTCATCAAGTATTGTGGACTGTATGCAGTCGCGGTTGATTTTTTATGATACCAACGTTTGGTCATACAGTATTTATCGGAACTGTACATAAGAAGGAAAATAAATATTTTTATACACGTTTTCGTTTGACTTATAAATTCCTGCAAATTCAAGGAAACTTGAGCAAAAAATATCGCAAACAGTTACTGGCTTCATAAAAACAACAATTATAAAAATGCTCCTTAATTGCCTTCTAATCGCAATAATTCGCATTTATCGCTTTCCACATATCATTATCCGAGTTTTATGATATTTCACATTGTTTCCATACCTTAATATTTCTTTTCTTTCGTAAAACGAATTTATGGTTTCATACTATTTTTGTTTTTATTTTACACAACACACTCAAAAAATCTTAGGTGAGTTTTTTACACTTCTGAAAACAATGCGTAAAAGAAACGAAATGAAAAAATGGCTGTACGAGACATGCGGTCATCGTTACAGACGTATCTGTCTTTATAAAGTACCATCGGTGGACATAAAAAACTGGTACAAGCATGTCAATTCTATAAGTCAAAAAATCACAAATTTATATCGGGTAAATATGGTTTTGCAAATAAGGTTATAAAAATTGTGATACTAATGACATATTGTCAGAAAAATTAAGTTTAAGTTCACTTCTTTAATATTCTCTCCATATACAAAGATTGGATAAATAACACAATTGATTTAATAGCATCTATTGACAATTTTTGACTTTAATGACAATTCGAAAGTTCATTACACAATGAGCAAATTTTGGATGTACCAGTTTTTTATGTCCACCGATGGTACTATACAGCGTGTATCAGAACTCGCTCCCCACCGGAAAGGTGCATAAGGTTAGACAATTCTGAAGCTAACGTTCCTTTACAAAAAAATTCTAACTCTCTGCGTTTGGGAGATAAGAACGTTTGAAAATAACCAATCACAAAAGGCCTTGCTCTGGAGGACTACAGGAACAAAACACGTTGCTAGGAAATCAAAAATATGTGGAACGGACAATAAAAGTGTGTACTAGAGTTATTTTTCATTCCTTAGTAACGGATGTACTGTATGCAATACACCTAGGAGAGAGCTTCTGGGATTGGTCACTTTGAAACCTCTGTTTCTCCCAAACGAAGAATAAAAGATATACTTTTTTTTGCATTTTTGCCATCCCCATTGCTGTTACCACTAGCACCTTTCCGGTGGGGAGCGAGTTCTGGTACACGCTGTAGAGCAAGGACTTGCCTCCTTGAGATAGATTTGGCGTGGCGGGTTTTTGGAGAAGATTTAGTTTTGTTTGTTGTCTACACTTCATGTCTTCGTAGCGTTTTAAAAACTATTTTTTTAATAGTTTCTTAGTTTCTGTAATATTATTTGCTGTATAAAAAACCGTCATTGTTCTTGCTCTATGCAAGACATATTTTCCTAAATTACCATAATAAACAAGAACAGCTAGAACTGTGATCAACTTTCACCAAATTTCTGCATAACATTTACTGAAACTTTCTGTTCACTAAGCTAAAAAGTAAGTCCAAAAAAGCAATACCTTTAAATTATTATTTGCAATCCTGCCATTAAACGGTTAATTTGTCGTTTAGTTTGTCCACATCTTGATAGTTTTATTATAGGAAATCTACACTCTTACATATTTTATTAACATTTAGAAGTTTTTCCTATTTTCTTTACATTTGGAGAAAATGCATTTTGGAGATCTGCCCTTCATTTATCTCAAGATTTATCTTCATATTTTTATTAGTTAACTTTGAAAAATTAGTCAGTTGCTAGTTGAAGTGTCACCGTTTGTCACTAAAGGTGTTCAAGGTAATTTTGATATGTCAATTAAAACTTTACTTTCGAATATTTTGGTCATTTTTTCGAATAACCAATTTTTGGTGGTCGGTAAATGTTAAGGCATCTTTAAGGGTGAAGAACTGGAGTTTTTAAAAACTTTTTAGCTTTTTTTCTATAATTTTTGTATGTTCTTCATCATACGCTGTTGTAGTAATCTTTCATAGAGTTGTTCTTTTTTCCTTGTACATTCATGGGTTCATCGTTTAGTTAAATAACATTATCAGGCCAATATAAAGCAAATAACCAACGTGGCTAAAATTTATAAACCATTTCGTTACAATTAGCTTTTCATGCGCCTTTTTAGTTCTGCTAAACCATAATTATTGGTGAAGAAATTACTCCAAAATAATTTCAACCGAGGTTTTGGCTGATCAAAATTATATGACAAGTTTACGTATATTACTTGGTTTGAACGCCATTCTTATTTGATCTTTATTCAAAATTTTGCTTGTGACAGACATTAAAAAGGTATTTCTGTTTAATTTTATACTCTCACTTCGGTTGGACCTAATAAATCTAAGCGATTTTTTTACGTGGAAGTGAACATATTACCAAATATTAGGTAAATAATACTACAATATAACAATGCATAGTGCGAAACGCGGAAGAAATGTTTTTGCTAAACTTCCTATCTCCTTTAATTTAAGACTACCTTAAAAATGTTACCGTTTTTCGTAATTTCGGACGCTAATTAATAGCCAATAAAATTAAAAGTTAGAAGTTGCTTGGTGGTTGCTCTTTCTTCGCCTCCAGTCGATATTTGTCGTGGTGGTTATAGGTATACCTTTGCTCACCACTTTAAATATCAATATTTATTGCGATACTACCGATATTTAAAGTGGTGATTATAGGTACCTATAATTTTTTAATTTTAATTAATTTATTTTGTGAAAATACAAAAGTATCCATTCGTTGCAAAAGTAATTTTCGAATTTTCGATAAACTGATTACAAAACCTATTGGCACATCCAGTAGATTAGGCACTTGTTTGTTATCTTCTTACTGAGAATATTAATTCCGACTTTTAGGATTTTTCAGAAATTTCCTCACTTTTCACAACAACAAAATCTGAAAATCTTATCTTAGTTCGATGTTTATCGCAGCGAATTTTTAGCGTGCCGCGCTAACCAGCCTGTGTGTATTTCCACTTATCGCACATACAAATAAGGTCAGTATTACATCATAAAGTAACAACGATACTCAAGTTTACGATAATTACTCATAGGATAAACAATTAGTGCTTCGCTTTTCGCAACTCGCTTCGCCAAAAATTAGGAAATTCATCGATAATTCGGCGTCGGCGCTCGAAATTCCTAGCACGAATCTGTGCATTTCGCTGTACTCGGTGTGTAACCTCCCAGCAAAGCAATATCAAAGTTCAATAAGATAGTCCTCCCTATCAACGTAATCAAGGCCACTGCCATTACTCAAATCTGACTACCAAATCAGTATCGTTAACACATAATGACAACGCACTCAATTCAATAAAATGGGCATCAACATCAACATCGACCAACCCCGCTACGACCAGGAGACCTACTCTGGACGGGCGAAACACTTCTTCCTGACCACCAACCCCCTCAACATCTTCGTGAGCAATGCCCAGCTGGAGGAAGCCAAGAACCTCGTCACCTGCTACAGGTAATCAAACCACTAAATGAACCCAAAACTGACCACTAGCTTCAGGAATAAACAACCGCTCCCTGCCGGAATCACCGAAGAGCATCTTTGGCGCGCTAAAACCATCTACGACTCGGCCTTCCACCCAGACACCGGCGAGAAAATGAACATCATAGGGCGGATGTCTGCACAAGTCCCCATGAACATGTTGATCACCGGGGGGATGATGGCGTTTTACAAATCCACCCCAGCGGTCATTTTCTGGCAATGGCTGAATCAGTCTTTCAACGCTCTAGTCAATTACACCAACAGAAGTGGCGACGCCACCTTCACCGAAAAACAAATCGTGACCTCCTACGTGATGGCCACAGGGGGCGCTGTCGCCACAGCCCTCAGCCTGAACCGAATATGTCGAGTGAGTGACTTGGTCAGGTCACTAACTATTCTCTTTTTGCTGTTTTTAGAGCGCGCCCCCGCTTTTAGGGCGCCTGGTGCCGCTCGCAGCCGTGGCGGCCGCCAACTGCATCAACATCCCTCTCATGAGGTCGCAGGAACTGCAAGAAGGGACCCCAGTGTACGACGAAAATAACAACAAACTAGGATACTCGAAAAAAGCGGCGCAGTCGGGCATTGGCCAAGTGATTTTCAGCAGAGTTTGCATGGCCACGCCTGGAATGTGTGGGTATTGCTAAAAGTGTGATGACCCATCTTGAGTGGTGTTTTGCAGTCCTGACGCCAATACTGATGAATTATTTGGAGAAAAGAGGGACACTGAAGAGGCGGCCCTGGATCAACTTGCCCGTTCAAGTGGGCTTCGTTGGGCTGTGTTTGACGTTTGCGACGCCACTGGCGTGCGCCTTTTTCAAGCAGAAGGCGCAGTTTGAGTACAGAAAGCTGGAACCGGAGCTGAGGGTAATTGAACACGTGATCGCGATTTGCTGTTTCATTTTTGATTTTCAGGAAGCCGTCGAGAAGAAGTACAAAAATCCACCGAAATACGTATTTTATAATAAGGGTCTGTAATAAGCAAAGCGGCGCCAATAATAATTAATTATGAAATAAAAAAGTAGTCATTTGTTATGTCCCGTGACAATAAAGGATTTATTTTAACATTTTTTTTTCGGATATTTATCACTTTTGGTGCTTCTGCACAACATAAAATGCCCCCAAATTTCCTCGCTGATTTTAACATTTTTAGAAGAAGCTAACGTGGATCTATACTTGATATAAATACTAGTAGATATTATTAAAACAGTTAAAAAAAATTATAATTTAGACTAGCGGTTGTTTGGTTTAAAATTTGTATTTATTCTGCTGAGTTTATTAATTTAAACAAGAAATGGCAGAATATTTTTTAACTGACTTTAGTTCACATATCAGCCGATTTGTTGTATAATATAAGAATAAGAGGAAATCGCAAAACAAGTTCTAAATTTGTATTATTCGGTATATTTAGTTCAACTAAAAGAAAGTAAGCTTTGAAGTAGGTAATTTATTTTGGTTTGTTAAAGAAATAAAGATTTTTGTTAAAGAAATAATTGTTTTTATTGAATTCGAGTAGTTATATAGAAGAAATCGCAGGACTGTTTAGAAACTCTTACTGTTGCTGAAAAAAATGTGTTCTACACTGCTTTATTCGATTTAACTCACATTTCAATAAAAATAGATGTTATTAAAGAAGAGACTTAGTTTCTGGACCACAATTTGCCTTTTTTTAAAATAATAGTAATGAATCTTTTATTTCAAACATCCTTCGTCGATTCAGAAAATCACAAAACAAGTTCTAAATTTGTATTTTTCGGCATATTTCGTATGACCAAATTTATTTTCTAACTACAATTAAAAAAAATTAACAAAAATATTGCTCAATTTATGCAAAAACAAGCTTTGAAGACACTTATTTGTTCTAATTTGGTTTGTTCCGTCTAATCTGGATTTTAAAGAATTGTTTATGCCAAAAATTGCAGAATTGTTTAATAAAAACTCCTCTAAGTTGCAAAACTTATTTAAATTTTTCAACTTATTTAATACGTAGTTAACCGAGCTTTTCAACGAGAATCGCTCTTATTTAAAAATAAATGTTTACGTTCTGCATAACAATCTGGGCCTTTTTAAGTTGAACTAGTAGACAAGAGTACGCGAAATAGAACAGTTTGTTAGAAAAATCTTGCTTTTTATTTCAAACATTCTTTGTGGACACAGAAAATCACAGAACAAGTTCTTAATTAAAAAGTTCGTTCGACTAATTTTTGAAGAGAATTGCTGCCCTGAATAAAAAAAAAAGATTAGTTTATGCAAAAATAAGCTTTGAAATGAGGTATGAGGTTTCAATATGATTTTTTAAGAATTTTATTTTACCGATTTTGTTAAATGCCAAAAACTTCAAAAATTTGCGAAGGTTTTTATGAGTGAGAATTTAGATTATTTTGACAGGTTGTTTTAATCTAACCAGAAAACTACAAGAATTAGCAAGAATAGTAAATGATGTTTTTTACAATTAACAAAACCAAAAGTAAAAAATAAGAAAATGAAATGAAAATGAAACCAGAAAATTAAATTCACATGGAAATTATTTTTGTTAAAAAGAAAAAAAAGTTATGTAGACAGAAGTTTATTTGATACTTCTTGTAAACAACAACAAAGAAAGAAAAGAATATGCTTTGCAAATTTTTAAAATACAGTATCGCATCCACGTAGTCGGTACCCGTAAACCCTCAGATCATTCTTCTGTTGAAGTGAAAAAATCCACTGTCACAACCAACTGTCAATGTCATCAGTCTTACTTTTCCACAACCACACAATTATCAACCATGTTCAACAACAAATCCTCTCAAAATTGAAACTACCGTGAAAAATGTGCAGTACCAAACATGTAGGAAAACTCAATCTCGACGACTCTCAGTACGATCAAGACACGTACTGGGGTCGCTTCCGCCACTATTTCCAGCGAACCAATCCTTTCAACCTCTTCACCAGCTCCGACACGTTGGAAGACTCCAAATGTCTCTACCTTAAATACCGGTAAGTCCCCGAAATTCTGACCCGAAAATTGCAACTTTGCCCAGATGCGGAGAGCCTCTGGCGGCCGATGTAACCGAAGACGAAGTCTGGAGAGCCAAAGCCTTATTTGAATCGGCTTACAATCCAGAAACCGGCGAGAAAATAAGCTTCTGGGCCCGACCTGCGGCCTTCGTCCCTGTCAATATGGTACTAGCTGGAGGGATGATGGCGTATTACAGGTCCACTCCGGGGGTGGTGTTCTGGCAGTGGTTGAATCAGACGTACAACACTTGGGTCGGTTACAAAAATAAAAGCTCGGATGATGAAATTACTAACACGCAATTGATTACGAGTTATGTGGTGGCGACTGGTACTGCGATAGGTACCGCCTTGGGGTTGAACCGGCTTTTGATAAATTCGCCGTCTCTGGTGGGGCGGTTTGTGCCGTTTGTGGCCGTGGCGGCGGCGCATTGTGTCGGCACGCCACTGCTAAAGGCTCAGTAAGACTTTTTTTACCATAAACTTTGTCAATTTATGAATAATTTTAAAGAATACTCAAGAATGGTACCCCAATATATGACGACTGTCATAACAAACTGGGGTATTCGAAGAACGCAGCATATGCGTCGATTAGTGACTCCATTATGAACAAAATTTTCATCGCCATGCCCCCCATGAGTGAGTATTTGCGTCTGAAAGCTTCACTTGAGGTCAGGTCAGGTCAGGTCGCACTACGACCTTTTGCCAATAACTGTAGTATAGTTATTTTTGAAAGTGCAGACGCCCAAGCAAAAAATTGTCGAATTGGGTCGAAAACGAGGGGTAAATCCCACCCAGAATTTTGTACACCAGATTTCTTCAAGGTTTCTGGTGATTTTTTCATTTTCCCAGATTTCTCTTGATTTCCTCGATATTTTCCCTAATATTGATGATGATTTTCCGCGATTTCCCCAATGTTGTACAGCGATTTTCCCTACAGTTTATCACTCGATAGAAAATAATGTATGTTTTTGCCTTTATCGAGCGTTCAAACATGTCAAAAAACTCAATTTTTTGGCGAAATTTTGTTACAACGGAACAAGAAATCGCTAAATTAGATTATTTATTTAAATTTTTTTTTCAAGCGTTTTAACACGTTTTTCACCCAGAAAGCAAAAACGTACCTGACAATTTTCCCATATTTAACTTAAAAAAAAATTGTGTTATTTTCGCTTTTTTTGGGGCACTCAACTGCGATTTTGTTAAAGATCGGTTTTTCCCTTTTTCGATCATTTTAGCACATTAGTGTTTAACAAAAAATTTGATTATTTTGCAAAATCTCGTCCAAAATAAGCCAAAATGGCATTTTACCCCCTTTTTCAGAACGGCGTAATTATTTTGCAAAATTCTCAAAAATCAGCCGACAAATCACTAAATTGGATCGAAAAGTAGGTAGGTCGTACATTATTTGGGCTCGTCAGGTGTTTTAGCACATTTTCAGAGAAACGCAGATGTTTAGCAAAATTTCGCCAAAAATTAACTAATAAATCTCAAAATTCGTTTAAAAATGGAGCAATTTCTGTAATTTTCGAGATTTTACACCGTACCGAAATACATTATTGAAATAAAAAACGGAGTTTTTTCGAAATTTTACTAAATCGGTCTAAAAAAATAGATAAATTGGTTCGAAAAATCGAAAAACATATGATTTTATCATTTTTGTGTTGTATTAGCATATTTTTCATACAAGAACGCAATTACTCAGCAAAATTCCGCAAAAAATCAACGAATGGATCCAAAACCTTACTTTTTAAACACGTTTATCAAAAATCAAAAAACTGGATTCGAAATGACATTATTTCGACGTTATATTTTAAAAGATTTTCCTCCAAAAACGCAATTATTGGGCGAAATTTCGATAAAATAAACCAAGAAATCGCGTAACTGGGAAATCTTAATTTTGCTTTTTACGAGCTATATTATTCACATTTTTCAGTCAGATAATAATTATTTTAGGAAATTTCCTCAAAAAAAAAATAGAAAACAAATCATTGAACTGGATTAAAAATAGTGTAATTTTTGCCATTTTTGGACGCTTATATTTTTCGAGCTCAGTATTTCCATTAAACCAGGAAGAGAAATCAGTAATGTCAAAAAACCAAAAATGACACTTCTTTCTCAGATTTTTAGCATTTTAGCACGTTGTCGAGCCAGAAAAGTAGTTATTTTCAAAATAACATTAGTTTCTTTTTATTAACAATAAATATTTAAAGGGTTATTCAGTATAAATGACGACCCTGGCACATATTAAGGTGCAACCCAAAATACATCTTTCACTTGTGCCTGGATCCATGTTCAAATTAATGAAAAATGGTGAATCCAAGTTTGCGCCCTTTGCGATTTGACAAATTGTCAAGTAACGTCAAGAGAAATAATGACAATTATATTAAATCTTGAAAAATAAAAGTAAAACACTATAACAAAAGTATAATAACGAAAACAGTAAGAATATAACTTAATAAATGTTTACAAAAGATGTTCAATGTGACTACCATTACTTTGTTCGCAAGCTTCGATCCTATGTAAAAATGAATTTCGAACACGTGCCAGAACCTCTGGGCCAATTGATATGCACTCCTGTGTTATTCTGTGTTGTAACTCGACCATATCATCAAACGGTGTTGCATAAACTTGCTCTTTCACAGCTCCCCATAGAAAGTAATCTAACGGTGTTAAATCAGGGCTACGAGCAGGCCAGGCATTAATAGAGCCCCTTCCGATCCACTTGTCACCAAATGCATCGTTCAGCCAACGTCTCACTATTCTATGGTTATGAGGCGGAGCTCCATCGTGCTGAAACCATAGGTTTTCAATATTCGTGAAACGAAAGATTGGCTAATTCCCACCTGTCTTGCGATGCTTTTCTGTCCTACATGGGGATTTTCTGTGACCATTTCCAAAACTTCCATTTCATGATCAATGTCTGTGGCTCTTCGTACCCCTATGCGTTTATCTGAAGGCCAATTAAACCGTAGACACATCTCCAATCGTTTAAAAATTTTGTCCGTTGGTGTCCTCCGACTTGGGTAACGCTGTGCGTATAGATTAACTGCGGCGACAGCATTTTTACGACATTCCCCATAAATTAAGAGCATATCAGTCTTTTCGTTATTACTGAATGAATACCGAGGCATTTTTTTAAAGAGCTGTAAAATGTGTCAAAGACTGTCACGTTGTCACCAACTGAAACTTTTGTTAGCAAACTTGGATTCATCGTTATGTATTAATTTAAACATGAATCCAGGCACAAGTGAAAGATGCATTTTGGGTTGCACCTTAATATGTGCCAGGGTCGTCATTTATACTGAATAACCCTGTATTACTCATGAATTTTGAAGTCTTTCTCTTGACTGATCTGACCTGAGGCATCTTTTTTAATTTTACGTCCGACTGTTTTTAATTATGTAACTACTAGTTCAATAAAGTAGCAAAAATGGCCGTTGCTATGAGCAAGTATCCAGTGCGGTAATAATTTATGTAAAAACATCGCCAACTTACATCAAATGTCGCTGCACTCCATTAAGGCCGTAACAAAACTTCCGTTTCCATTGTTGAATTTGATTCTCCTAACCTAAAAAATTTCTCCTTGCGTAACGCCATCTGTTTATTATCTGAGAAACCAATCACTATATTGATTTCAAAAATGGTTTCGCTATTTTCTTTAAAACAAGCAATTTTTGGTATGGTTCTAACTAAATCGTTAATAGACATATTCTTATTTAAGATATCGTTATACGACTATAATTAATAAGCTCAATAATTAACAAAAACAGTTTAAAATCCCGTCACACCAAACGTTTATTTGAAACACAACGCGTTTCAACCACAAAGTGGTCATCCTCAGGTGAGAATATAAACAGTTTATATTATGAAATGCGTTGTGTTTCAAATAAATGTTTGGTGTGACGGGATTTTAGACTGTGTTTTTGGTAAGAATTCCACGCCAAGGAAATCCAACAAGAAGAAGCTCAATAATGTTCAAAAACCATCGCTAATCATACCAACAGACTAAGGACAGATTGTAAGAATAGTTTTAACACAGGAAATAATCGAGTTCGGTATTTTATTGAAGTAAAGTGATTTTTATTACAAAATACAAAAACAATTCAAAAATAAATTAAACCATAGTTAAACTTCGTTGCAGACGTCTTTCTTGTAAGTGTAGTTGTCCTTTTAAAGTAATAAAACGAATCAAATCAAGTTTCCACCACATGCAGTACTTCGATTTGTATCAATAGGACAGCCAAGAGAACAACTTGTGTTCCATATTCTTTAATAACGTTAGTGAGTCTGCTGGTGGATTCAAATTATGTCAGATTTTAGCAGAGGCTTAAAAATGGTCTTAAGTTTAGTCTAAAATTTAAAAAATCTCTTCCTTACTATTTATACATTTTTGTAAGCTTCCACAACTTCTTCAAAGTTATAATTTTTGCATCTTTGTCTTAATGTAAGAAAACAGAAAAATTCAACCAATGAGTATTTACATATTAGTCTATTTTTACCATTTTCTGCAAACTATTGATAATTTTGGAATAATTTTACTTGACGGATACCAAAATTATTGTTCAAATCGTTTTGTTCAAATTTAGGTTTTGGAAATTGTTGTTTTTCCTATTATTTCATTACATCCTTCGTTTATTACTAAAAGCCACGTTCTTACACAATCGTACTCAGTTAATTCAAAAATCATATTAAAAGAACGTTCCACATGGGTGCGAATGTTCAAAATCCACTTTTGAGAAGATGAGAACTAGACCAAACAAGTTTCATTATGGTTATTAACGGTTAAATGGATCATAATCCATTTCAGCGAGGTAAATGTTATCTCAAAGCAATGTGCACCTGAAAATACCAAATAATTATCTGCCTTCTCAATGTTTTTCAATTTTTGTGTTTCTACCTTGAATATGCTTCTTGCTTTTTACAGTTTAGATAGGTATTCAATCTAATAAATTATCAAATTATACTGACTATTCACTCCTATTTGAAATTTTTCTGACAAACTTTGATTGTCAGTCTAAAGTGTCAATTAAAAATTAAAATTTTTACGGATTATGATTGGTCACATATTTTCTTGGTTTTGTTTTTGTTTGCATTTTTTGCCAGCAGATAGAGCTAGCTAAGGAGAAAATTTTTAGGTTAGGAGAATCAGTCAACGGAGACTTTTGTTACGGCCTTAATGGAGCGCAGCGACATTTGATGTAAGTTGGCGATGGTAAAAAATAGTATACTATGATACGAGTTTTATAAGACGCATTTTGTCGCACGCACGGAATTGTGCGTAATGGAGTAAGTGCGACAAAATGCCTTATAAACGAGATATCATACACTATTTTTTCTACTTCTGCTTTGTCAAAAAAATTCAATTTCGAAATTTAGGGAATTTTGTGGCAGTTGACAGCATTTGCGTGGGTCATGAAATTAAATTAATAATGTGGATCGTCATTAGTTTATTCGTAAAATGTATTCTGAAAGTGTCCAAGACGTTTTGCAATGTATCTACCCCTCAACGAATACGGGCTTTTGTGGCAAATACGCGGAATTTGAAAATTGGCCTAAGGAGAATGGAATCTCAAATTACTTACTTGCACTGGCTATTGAAGTCATGTTTGTACACTACTCGAAAGGTGTTCGAAGGGACTACGTATCAGGGATGGTAGAAAAGCCTCTAAAGGTCCGAATTTGATTCATTTGATTAAATTATCACTTGGAACAGGTGCCGATTGACACTGACAGTTCTCTCAAATAATTGTCAAAAAACTAGATTTCTATCATTTTCCAACTAAATTACCCTCGTTTTTAGTGCAATTATTATAGCACTCCGTTGGATATTACGAAACCCAAATGGCATATCGTAATGACCTCAGTACGAAACAAAAGTAGAAAAAATAGTTTAAAAACAATATTAATATTTAATAGCGCGTATTCTGTAACTTTTTTAACGGGCTGTTAGAATTTAACACTGGTTAAATTTGCAAATCTAGGAATTTTATTGGTTATTCCTACAGCAACAACGATTAACGACATTTAAATTTTAACGGTTCCATTACAGAATACGCGCTAATAAAGCAGAATCTTTAACCAAAAAAATCGTGGTATTAAGGTGACATTAAAAAAACTAAATGCAATAAATGTTTCGAAAAATTTTATTCTTCAAAAATGCTGTGCAATTACATCTTTAACAAACTTGATAATGTACTATAATTCAACAGTTTATGCAAAAAACGCTTGGTTCCATAGTTTTGCTCAACCCTGTAAAAAAAAAGTGGTGGGGGCCGATTACTTGAATTACAAAGTAATGCAATAAATTTTCAAGTAATTGTAATTAATCATTCTTCAACGTTGCTTGTTTCAGTACTGACTCCGCTGGTGATGAATTATTTAGAACGAAGGGGTACCTTGTGTCGGTACCCTTGGCTGAATTTCCCCGCCCATGCTGGTTTCGCCGGTCTGTTCCTGACCTTCCTATCGCCCTTAGCTTACGCCATGTACGCCCAAAGGGCCCACATGCCTTACAAACACCTAGAAACCGATCTGAGGGTTGGTTACTTAAAGTAGTCTTTCTTTTAGTAATTTCTGATCTCTAGGAAGCTCTCTGTAAAAAATTCTACGACCGTCCCCCTAAATTCGTTTACTACCACCAAAATGTATAGTTCCGTTTCCGTAAATAAAACCCTTTTGCTAGAAATATCATTTATTGCGTTTTTCATGTTAGACAATTAAAAGTGAATCGTCCGGGAATACTTTCGGTTGGACGGCTTTCCAAGCCGTGTGAAGTACTTCACTCGGACTTTTGGTAACTTTAACAAGTTCAGGTAAGTGCGGAAAAGCTGACACATACCCTGAAAAACGCATGACTAACAACCCACAAAACAGCACGCACATACCGGGGAACCACGCGGGGATCTTCGAGCCCCGAATTTGAATTTTAGTGTCGTAAGGCACGACATCGGCATCGAGGAAATAGTCGATGCCGTTGGCCAATTCCTTGCTAATATCAGCTGAGGTTTCGAGTGCGGAGAGATCACTCGTGTCTAAAAGATCAATCGGATCGCCTCCCACCAAAGTGGAGATTTTCCGAACGGTGAAATCCTCCCACGGAGCCGCCTCGCCCTCCAGAAACATCTCGGGGGCTTTATTCTCCCCTAAGGAGAGTCAGTACCAAGCGAAACACTGCCTGTTTCAGTGAAATACCTTTAGCGGCGCGCTCCGTTGCCGAAATATTATTCTCCGTGCAAAGGTCATCCTTGGGCAAATCTTGCTTGTTCTGGATTTCGGAAGTAATGAAATCCTCCATTTCAGCAGATAAAGCTTCGTCAACCACTCTCACGGCTGGATCCGTCGGGACGACAACATCCTCCAAAGGTCCAGGCGCCACCGAACTGACCCTAATCCTTGCCTCGTGCACTTCGGGGAAAAGACTGTTGAAAATCTGGTTAGGGGCCGAGTCTGGAGTTGCCCCCTTTTCGACGGCATCCATAACCGTGGCCATCAGCTCCGGGGGCGCTTCGGCATCAACCTCGTCAGCAGTGGGCGCAGGATGGATAACCGCCTGAGTCAAAAGACTCACAGGTTGCGAGTTAAGCCGCAACTTTTGCAACTTTTTCTTCAAAGGGAACTTGTCAATAGACGAGGAGACTAGGCTCGGAGGCACCATCTTCAACGTGTTTTCCACGTCTTCGGTTTCTTCCTTCACTAACCGATTGACGTGGTGCGGGTTCAAGTTCGGCTTTTTGGCCAGTTTGGGGACCTACGAAAACACCCAGTCGAAAAAAAAAATGCGTAATTTACATACAATAGCGGTTTGCTTCTTGTATGTTTTTTTCAACTTCTTTCCTCCCGAAGTGATCGAGAGTGTGCTAGTGACTGAGACGGTTTCGTTGATACCGGCCTGAAAATTCGGTTATTTTTCGGTTCTAAATATGGAAAAATTATACCGATTCCGTTGCACGTGTCGGGTCGCTACAATACCCCAAAAATTAATAAAAATAAAGATTGTTACTTAAGAGATTTGGGACCATGAACAGCAAATTGCCTTTTTATAATAAATAATTTTATAAATAATTTATAATGGAAGCGATTAATAATCGATACTGTTTGAAGCACGAACGAGAGATACCTAGTGAGTGCCTTTAATAGTTGAGATTACACTAGTTTACAGTATACCTATCTGTTGCCTCAATTGTTGGACGCTGATTTCAAAACTGCAAACAGACTTTTTCCATCAGCTCTAGTTTTTGAGATATAGGTAATTTAACATTTCTTAAAAAAAAAACATAACTTTTAGTCACTTATCTGTTTCCTCAGATTTTTTTTGCTGTAGCTCCATAAAGCAAGAAATAAAATTTTAAACGTCAAAATCACAAAAAGAATTGTTATGAGTTATGACAAAGAGTGTATTAATAACGTCCATAAATAGATCCATTGTTAGACAAAAACAATCATTAGTATTGACATTAACAAACGGTCAACGAAAAAAGAAATTATGCGTAACAAACTTAAAAAAGCAATTGTAGATATTTTAAACACACTATGTAAAACCTAAAGGCCACCTTTCCTGGAGAGACAGTGTTTTTATGTTGTTTTTAACCTTTTTTTGGTATTTCTTCTTCAGTATTTTTCTCCAATACTTCTTCTTGCACTCTCAAACTGGAGGTGTTTCTTCTTCAGTATCCCCAATTCAGAATATTTGGTTTTTCTTTTTTAAGCTTTGTTTACTCGCTTCCAATTTCCGTATTTATTTTAGTCTCTCTGCCTAAATATTTCTGAAGTCATTTCTTCTTATTTACATTTTTCTATTTCTTTTAAATATATTCCAAATTTTCTGTGTACATTTTCAAACCAAGACTTCTTCAATCTTCTCTTTAGCAACAAAATATTCTGCTTCGTTTAACTTTCTATTTCATCGTCCACTTGTTTTCGTTTCGATTCATCGCTTCCTTCTGATGTAGTTTGTTTCAGTATCTTTCGGTTTATAAATTATAAGTCCTTCGCTTTTTCCTTTTCTAACGTTTTGCTTTCCTGTTTTTTATTTATTGTAGTTTTTTGAAATGTTCAGAACTTAGCAAAAACGTAGCTATAAAGTAGATGCTCTTTTTGCAAAAAGTTCTACTTATAAAACAGTCCACGACCTAACTTTATACGGACGAGTGGTTGTAAAAGATTTTCGGAAAAATGCCGTTCAGTTTCCCAACTCTATTAAACAGAATTCCTAACTGGACTCACATCTGTTGCGACGTAATTTCCAACTGCCGCGCCACCCCCGAGGGGGCCACATCGACCCCTCGCATGGTCTTGCCGATGTACTCCGCCCTGGGGCACCTCTGGACCGTCGTCTCCAACGACATCTGCTGCACAACACATTCCTCCCCTCGTTTCGTTTGTACTTTCGGGGGTTTAATCTGTGAGTGTGACGCAGACACAGACCGCACTTTCTTGCCAGGATCCGCCACTGACTTGGCCAAAGTCTGCCTGAAGACGCGTTGCTGGAATCTCGAGGGCCCCTTTTCCCATATTAGTGGAAGTGTGGACAATTTGGATACTCACTGGTTGTAGAGGTTCTTCAGGTTTCACAACTCCGAGCTGACGCCCAACACCCGACCGGGGATTGCGCTGGGACACTTCAGTAACACGGGAAACTCCTCGCGGCAGTCGGGATGAAGCGGGATCTGAGACCACACGCTGGGAGGTTTCCGTTTTAAGTCGAGGAACACGGGACATTTTGTGGGTTGTTTCGAAAAAAGAACTTGACAGGGCGGAGCGCAGCTCGCTTGATCCACTTTCGGGCTTTCAAGCCCACTTTCTGTTTGAGATTGGGATTACTTGCAGCGCCTTGTGTTGATTTTAGGGATTGCTTGGCTCTTGGCAAGGAGTTAAACTCTTGTTTGTGTAACATTTATTATATTTGAACATTCTTTTTACAAATTTTTTCTTTTTCTTTGAAAAAAACAATATGACACAAAACTAAAATAATCTAACGTAACGGTGACAAGGTCGCTTATCACAATACATAGAAGACATAATCTCTGTTTAAAAACGCATAGCCTTCTATTACGTAACATATAAAATATGATAGTACTCCCATCTGAACGAAGTCAATATCATACATAGAAAAAATAGTTGATAAGGACTTTATCACAGTCTAAACAGCGTCTTCGTGACGGCAATACAAGAGCAAAAGATCTCTCCGCGACTCTGAGCGCATTTTCATCCCGATCCACACGAACACACGAAACGAAACAGAATATAACGCCTTAATAAAATAACTTTCTACTCTGTTGACGCCACAACGCCACGTTTTTTCATAAATCAGTGGAAGTATTACTATCATCCGAGTCACCCAAAAATCGGGTCAGTAAAAATAAATAGTACTTTTAGTAATATAGCAAGTCGTTTTTATTTTGACATGGTTTCCTCCAACAGCCACTGAGTCCGATATTCCCGTTATTGCTTCGCAAATAATATTCGATAAAAAAATAACTGTGTAATTTTTGAAAGAGTGACTGAAATATCGAACGTTGTCGGTTTCACCTACTTCTAATTAACACTAGTGCTTGTATTGTCAAAAATACGTGCATTATCAGCTTACCACCATAAAACAAAACAAAACGCGTCATCACTTTGCGTCTTACACCTAACACAAGAGCACTTCGGTAAGCTGCACGCCCTCTATTTACAATTTTAGACACAGTTGAATCAGAAAACCATGATGTTCGGTGACCGGTTCTAATACTTACGTATGGAAACAAAATCTGCAACTCACGCACACTAAGTATGGACGATGTCAAGGATCGAGTCTTTCCTCCTATTCGTGTATCCGGTATCGGAGTGCATCGTATTAAACGAAATCGAACCGTAAATTCCCGCCCCGGACATCGCCGGCAACTCCCGCGGCTTCACGCTTATTTTTTCCGTCGTTTCGTATTTCGGACTTTCTTCGGCTAAAACTACACTCGTGGGAGCGCTGACCAGCCTCACCTCCGCCGTCGTTGTCAGCAGATACTTGAAGAACTCGTACGTGGACCAGCAGATCGCTGTCGCGGGCATTTGGTACATAACTCGGGCGCCCAAACCCCGAAAATAGCCAGTCGGACCGCCGAAAATGTACACCTTTTTGACGGCTTCCACGAGACCCGCCGTGGTGCCCTGCTGCTGGGTGTTGAGGAGCGTCTTGCAGACGTCGAGCGGCGTCGTGACGGCGGCGGCCACCGCCCCCGCCAGCGCGCCGCTCACCATGTGCGCCGCAGGGTTGTAGGTGCCGTCTTTGTTCGTGAACTTCTGGGCCAGTTCGTACACCATGAAGTGGATGCTTTGGAAGGGCACGTTCATGGTCAGCTGGGTTGTGTACGAGCGGTAAAACGCGGAGACGCCCTCTCGCCTGTAGATGTCGGCGAAACAATGCACGGCCGATTTGTACGGGGAGTTGAACATCTGCATGCGCTGTTTAACCACTGGAAAGTAAAAAATAAATATTTCTGCTGCACGTACTAAACAGGCAAAGTACCTTCGGCTGGGTTCATAATGCCGTCGTGGAGGAGGGTAGATATGCAACCGGACGCTCCTGGAAAAATTAGCCAATCGTTAATTTTATTTCCTACTACATTTTTTATTCAATCAGTAATTTCTGTCGACTCACGAAACTGTAATCCTTGCGGTTCGATTTGAATTGGAAACAATTCGATCAAAAATTAAATTGCAGATTATTCTCTTTACGCTTTGATAATGAGCCGATTAACGTCAACGTTTATGGCCTTTGGAAAATTCAAGACAATAAATTAATAAACGTTTCATTTTTCGGTATTCCAATGACGACAAAAACTTTATCTCTGAGTGATGATAGAGGAAAAATGTTCGTTTATTAAATATTTATAACGGTGTTTGCGCAAAATGGGCGATTGTTAGGCTCAGGTGTAAATTGATGAACTTTTTTGAAGGTGTTACCAACAGGCAACAATTTGTTTTAGTGATTTATGATCGATGCAAACCCTTACGAAACTAAGTTAATATTTCAAGTGATTTTAGAATGGAATAGGACAGCTTTGAGTAAAAGCCGGTGATAAGACTATTAGAGCAAATAGCAACGTCACTCGAATCAAATCCCAAATCTCTAATAATGTTTACCGTGTATTCGCTATCTGAAGTATTATTATAGAAAATGCATAAATGTGTTTGTCAGCAAATCAACGAACAAAAAATTATGTTTCTAATAATACGATAATAATTTTATAATTGTGACATGCAAGAAATTATTATTACGAATTAAATGGCAACAACTTGTTACACTGTAAGAACGTTGGACTCTTTCAAGGTAATGCTATTTCATTGTTTTAGTTACAATCGAAAGAATTCCAAATCTGCATTTGCAATAAATTATCGTTGTCAGATGCTCAATTCATGTAATCACAAATTATTTTTATTGCGCTACAAACATTTAACGTAATAAAAAATAACTATACGCAATTAGCGGAAGTGGTTTTTAATCCTTTTCATAATTTCGCAAAATGACTTGAATAAAAGTTTAATTTTTTTTCTACACTGCCTTTACAAAGAAAAACATTGTGAAAACCAAACAGGTGTCATAAAGATACATTATGGAACGCATGACATGTTCTAAGGTTGGCGAGAGAGAACATTATGCTTGTAAATGGCTAGTATTAGCTGTTTATTTAATACAGAACAGATGAACGTTTATATAATTGGTGAAAATTATCCACTTAACAAAAAATAGGAACTTTAGACAAAATTTAGAAAATAG
The DNA here is from genome assembly GCA_939628115.1 of Tribolium freemani. Taxonomy (NCBI): domain Eukaryota; kingdom Metazoa; phylum Arthropoda; class Insecta; order Coleoptera; family Tenebrionidae; genus Tribolium; species Tribolium freemani. Next base: position 18,629,674 of record OW626791.1, on the reverse strand, counting down.
TTCCAGCTGAAGACTGCATTCTAATAATATTAAACAAACTGCAATATTTTATTTTTTTGTTCACACATTTACTTAAAATGTTCAGAATTAGCAAAAACATAATAATATATGAGTGAAATGCATTTTTTCTTTATTTTTGGTAAGTTAAATACTACTTTAAGAAAACTGAGTCCACCGTTTGAACAACCGGAAAACTTGTGCTCAGATAAAAATCACGATTTACAATTACTTAAAATTGTAAAGATACCTAGTTTTGTAAGTTATAAATCTTACCTTTCTTAAAGCTTCCGTTGTCACATAAATTTATGACGGCTCAAGTTAGCAGACAATAAATAAAAAAAAAACAATAATTCTCACAGTTTCTATAAACCGGTCCTTGCCCTAAGTGCCGTTTTATAGAAAAAACTTTGTTAAAATTTAATTCGTTGTTAAGTTAACAACGCGAATGGACCAAACAAATTGCTTCAATTTGGTCACGTGATCAGCTAATCACGCATTTAATTGCGGATTAAATTAATGACTATTTTTTTTCATAATTTTTATCCACAAATTATCAAAAAAGGAAAAAATATATGAACTGTATCTTACCAATGTCCCCCTAAATGAGTTAAAGTCAGACGAAAAAAAAAACACATATTTATTAACTATTAAAAATAAAGCAACTAAAACATAAAAAATCAAATTTAAAAACGTACACAAACAATTAATATTTATTCAGATCACACATGCAAGTTGTGTCTTTCTAGAAATTAGAAAGATGTTTTGTTCCAAATATTGTAAAAGGATTATTCTAATCGAAGTAATTTAGTTAAAAAAAGCGTACCTACATTTTTTGTGTGATAATGCCATCAAAAGTTAAAAAATCATTCAAGTCAATAAAACTGACAATGTTGAATATAAATTAGAATGTTTTGCGATTAAACTAATGATTTATGGACGTAAATGTAGTCAGGTTAATACTGTCTAAAAATAAATCCTTTTTTGTACGATTTTTAATGTGAACTATGAACAATACTCCAATTCCTTACTTGTGAGATTGAAAGGTCACATTAGGTCAGGTCAGGCTTATCACTGAATAAAGTAATTCCACTGCAAAAAATCTCATTCTGTTAATTAAATAATAAAATTATCTAAAACGTGATTTTGGGAGAGCCACAGACTGTAGTAAGGATTAAATAGGTCAGACTTGCTCGCGCTCCTTTATGTAATAATTTAACACAAAATATTCAAGGCTGTGATAACATCGGCAGAAAAAAGAAATTGTGTAAATACTCTCAAGGGGGCTTTGATAAGATTCATGAGAATGAAAAGGCCGAGTAAAGATCCATTATCGTGCATCTGTAATTACTAGCCGCTCATGATAAAGTACAACACGGATAAAATTAAACAATTAGTTAGGAACTTAGGAATCATCATGACGCGCGTTTTTCCAAAAAAAAGCCCCGTCTGGTTAAAATTCTTCAGCAAACAAGATAACCGTACCGTAAATAACTGTGTGATACCGGCCCGTGGTGGTGTGTTTGATGAGGGTGTTCTTGAGGTACTCGTAACAGCTGAAGTAGAGGGCATGCGAGGGCCCGGCCCCCACGACCATCGCCGACATGCCCCTGACCGGCCTGAAGAGGCCCTCGTGCCTCACCATCTTGAGGAAGGTGTCCACTATGCCCTCGCGGCCCGCTGCGGACAGCGACTGCATCCTCGTCTGGAAAAGCGAAATTGACATAACCTCCAAGCGACCTAACCTTAAAACGGTGACGTGCGATCCGGGCCTTCCCCAGGCCCAGGGGCCGTGAAAGAGACTTACTTTGACCGAATCGAGAGGATACATTACGCAATGTTCCATTATTCCGGCTATGGCTCCGGCGGTCATATGCGTAACAACATTGTTGGTTGGGAGCGACTCATAATCCTCAAAATTCATAATAGTCCAGTGAAAGGCCGGGTTTCGGGGGCGATGCGTGCGTTCAGGGGCGAATTTCGAGATGACAACTTGTCGGCTGCGAGTTTTCGCTCAGCGAAATGGTCACACGAAAAATTTTGTTCACACAAGATGACACCACGCTCGAAAGTAAAAGAAAGAGAAACTTGACAGCTGAAAGCGCCGCTGCCACGTTGGTGACACTAATACCACTGAGTGAGCACGGGTAAATAACACGGTGCTGAGCCGATATCAAACACCGATAAGACGACCAACACAATGCTAAAGCACGGTGGAATACACATGTATCAATTCGCACAGCTTGAAGCCCTTAGAACCTTATCGGTGGTTCAACCATTGTCGCAGGTTCGGCGAAAAAGTGGACAATGTGGCAACGGTGCATCCCCACTTTACATTTTGTATCATGTGGTCAATCGAAAACCGCGCTTTTTGCGATTAAAATACGCTCTTTTAAGCAGTTCCGGCTTTAGGAGACGATGCCAAGGTCTTTCGGATAATTGGGTCCCCCTCGGTTACCCAATTGGCAGGTTGCAACTTGTTTTTATTTATAGAGGCATTGTTGCGTAATGTCAGTGGTGGCGCAACCAAGCCAGATTCAAAAAAATAAAAAAACTCAAGCCTGACGTTCAAATAAAGAACGATTCTCCAAATTGGCATTTGGTATTCAGGTGTTTGCAACACTGACCTAACAAGGATCATGTTTGTGGATGGCAAAGTAATGCCAACTGTCGCAAAATTGGGGGATTTTTCGGTTTCAATTAAATTTCAAGTTGTGCACCTAATGTCCGGAAAAGCTGACGAAGCACAAATACCATTGTCTGTGTATATTTTTGTAAAATTGTTATGTGCGGTTCGATGTCCTTGATAAGAGTCTCTCCTACCGCAAATTACGCAAATTGAAACAAAATCAAATGTTAATAACAGAAATGCACCGAAACCGAATGGTTTTGTATTGGCTCCTCTCCGATCTTTCCCCTTCAACAATTGCAACAAAACATAAATAAATAAACGTCACTACGTAGAAAAGTAATTAGCGCCTTATCTAAATTATCTGTCCATTCATTTTTTCACGTACAGATTAAGAAAAAAGGACAGTATTATTTATTATCTCTGTAAGTAGTATACTTATTACTTCTGGATCAGGGTCTTTAGCCCAAACAAGCTTAACCGAAAACAACCAAACTTCTTCAAAAAGCCCTAATTCTTTATGCAGCCTTAAAGTAAAATAAAGCACACGAAAATACAGCGTGATTCTTAAATAGACCGACAAAATTCTACCCATGGTAATCTGAAATGAGTACATACTGGGAAAAATAGTAAAAAAATTCTTTTCATAACCGTTTTTGAAATAAAAAAATTTAAAGTTGTATTAGAGATAAAGTGTACGCCACTGATGTGTCCGTAAGAAGTATTAGCACACTTAGTGGAAAGCATGATAATCATCTGATGACAATGTACTTGATAAATGCAACAATGATCACTGTTTATTATCGATATTCATGATGAAAACGAGCAAATTTTTTCCAATACAATTAATTTGAACTCATGAGCGTCGTAAGTGACACGGATTAAGGGATTTCTACCCCTACGAAATAAAAACGTAAATATGGTGCAGATCGTTTCTGCTTATCTTTGGAAAGCTGTAATAAAATTTTGTCGGTCTATTTAAGAATCACCTTGTATGTTCGTAAATCATCAAAAGTTAATAAGTCCCAAAAGACTCAAAAAACAAAATTCTTCCTTTTTAACATCCCAACTTTCTTTCTGACTTTCTGACCAAGTCACTCAGCACAAGCAAAAATCATTTAAAAAAGCCCAAAAATGTCTTAAAACAAACGAAAAAACTTCATTATTGTATTCATATCCTTTGATTTTCAACACCCAAACATTATTATTACAGGACGCAACAAAAAAAAAACAAAAAGAATTATTGAAAATAAGCCTAAAATCTTGTATAAATAATTAATGAAAAAAGATCAAAATTAAATCATTAGAATATCCAGTAAAATAGGTTTTACAAGATATAAATTTACATCATAAGACCTCAGATATTATGTACTAGTATGTATGTACTAGTATTTCTAAACCAGGAACTTTTGCACACATGAAAAAATTCTTTAAAAAATTACTGAAAATAAAAAAGTGCTGAAACTCTAAAAAGATCTTTAGCTTCCAAGTCCTCCTACAGGCTTCATATTCCCAAACAGCAAACAAGATAATGTTTTTTATAAAATGCTGTAAATTGTTATCCACCATTGTTATCAATATAATTATGTGATTTCCTGATTTCCACAGTAATTTTTCCATCATATCATAGCAAAACACACAAAACCGTTGATGTTTTGCTGGTGGCGTAATATATAACTCAACGACTTATTACCAGATTAATAGATAACTTTTAGAAGAAAAAGCGGCTTCCGACAAAGATTGAAATTTAAGATAGGCACAGATAAGAGGTCCATTAAAATAAGTATTATGTGGTATTATCTATGAGAAACATAATCCTTTAAATTTTATTGACCTGTGTGCACTGACCTGGCCTAGAATTTAACAGTCTTTTTGATTATCTAAAAACCAGGGATTTTGATTTTACAAAGTTTTTTGAGTGCTTGTGAGGTAATTTTAAGTTTTTTTAAACAAGAAACCGCTAGAAATCAAGTATTTTCAATTAAACTAGTCCGCAAGTCATCGTTATCGGCCATTTAAAAGTGATTTGGCTCTTTTCTAATCCAGGAGTCGATCAAAAGTCAAGTTACTTTAAAAAAAACTAGTAAGAAAATTACCGTTTTTAGTCACAATACAGCGATTTGAGTCATTTCATTTTTAAGCAAAAAAGTTTTAAAATTCTACTTATTTTAACAAAATTAATAGGTCGTAGATCATCGTTTTGAGTCAGAATCATTAGAAATCAAGTGTTTTTACTAGAAATGGGTGCGGAATTCGTTGATTTCGACCACAATAATGCTTTTTCAAGAAAAATATCATTCTTAACCAAAATAAAGCGACTCAACATTATCTGTTTTGCTTATAAAGGAGGAATTGTGCTAGTTATGGCGATTTTTTGAACTGTATAAAAATAAATATTTTTGTAAGAATTTTTAGCCCTCTTTGGTATTACATACTTTTTGTTAATCTGTACATAAATAAAAAGTCAATTATTTTTAGCTTAGTTGAGTTTATTTATTTATGTTTTGCTGCAATTGTCGGGGGAAAAAGGCCGTGGAAGAGCCAGTACCAAATCATTCGGTGCGCCTCTGTTATTAATTGATTTGCTTTTGCTTTAACCTCTGGAGGCAACTGTGGCACCTTCTAAAAATTGCAAGTAATGAAATTCTCGAAAAATCAGCCGAACTACCTGTTCGAAAGTGACCTGAGTTATTAAAGACTTCGCATTTTCCTAAAAATTGAAGAAATTAAACACATTTTAGGTTTAGGAGGGCACTGTACCTCAAGTTTCATTGGTGATTGCCTAATGTACACTTGCTCCTGAAAAAAATAATTAAATAATTTTATTATTAATTTAGTTGTAGTACTGTACCAAAACACAGTTTTTTGGTTCTGATTTGTCATCTCCTCCGTCCTAAAAAAATAAATAAATACGTTACGCCTTGGGTTGTTTTACAATTTTTACATTAGTTGTGATCGGTTCCGCTACAATTTCGGGTACACGCGCTCCATGGAACTCATTTATCGAATCTCTAAAAGCACTAAGTGTATAACTTTTTGAAAAATTGAAAGTACAACATACTTTTTTAATTTTTTCGGATTAACGTAAAGCTCTCGCATTTTCGGCGAGTATTTTTCCTTAATTTGTTGCTGTCTTTCCCTAAATTTTTGAAGCTTAATTTCCCAATCATTCTTTATTTCTTTCTTTGTTTCCTTCTTGGTGTCTTTTTTCGGTACAATAAATGCTGATGGTATTTTACAAGGTACGTGAACAACTTTGTACTGATTTGTGGTCGGAGGTCTCGAACTTTTCGTAAACACTTTTCTCTGTAAAAATTTCTACCGGCCAAACGTTAAAGAAATGTTAAAATCCCTCTTCACCTGTTCACTTCCACGCTCTTGATGTTTCCGTTGACTCAAACGAGAGGCCGATTTTTTTTGGGTTTTGCTGTTTTTCGAAACACTGGACATTTTGACGCAATAAATTTGACAAAACTTTGACTTTTGTGGTAATGCGATAAAAAACTACCAGCAATTACTAAATTACTAAAAATTGAGAAAGTACTAGGAATGACAAATAATGGTGGATGCGCCGGGAGAGGTGTCGTAAATTTTTTTACTTATTCTTGCAGTCAACAAACATGTCAACATTGTTTAGTTAGTAAAATAAAAACTCAAATTGAGTGAACTTTGTAGTGTTTTGCATCCATTAAACTACCGTAAAATCAGAACTTGTTAATTAGAATCACTAACAAAGTTCGCTCACTGCAAAAATTAATGCTAAGAAACCGTTACCTTCTGGACTATAAACTTGGCGTCGCGCCTGAGACTATCTTATTTTGTTGACCTCCAGTCGTCGATCGCAAATATTTTTTACGAGCGGGGTCACCGAGTCCATCGTTGTAAACAAAACCTAAACATAAATAGCGGCGTTCGACTGTCATAACGTTATTGCCCGAAATGAAATGGAAAAAGTGTCGAAATTCGCCGGAGTCGACGCAGGCCAATTCCCAAACTCCGGACAAGTTAAAGTTAGTTGATCTGGCGCGGGCGGTCGGCCAACATCCTCCAGACGTTGCAAACCGCGCGATTTTCTCACGAAAAGTCTCACAATGGGCGTGAATTCGATTTTGGCGGCGTGCGTCTTTGCGAGTTTTACGGCTGCCGTTGTGGCCTTGCAATGTTACCAGTGCGGGCAGTACAACGACGGGGTGGGATCCATAACGCCCTGTATCAACGAGACGCATATGGAGCTGAAGGAGTGCCCCAGCCTCGACCACGTTTATTGCATTGTAAGCTTGCAGGACTTCTTCACACTTTTATGTCAGCCAGAGCGCCGACTTTTTGCACTTTCTGTGGGTGCACAAACAACTAACGAAGTCAGAAAAACAACCAAACAATTTTTTCGTCATCAAATGACGCTAAATAACGATTTCTCCGCTTCATTTATATATTTTTGAAAAATTTAGCTGCTTGGATGTACTTGAATATATTATTTAAACTAGTGGTTCTTACCTTGTGTTTTAGCTTATTTTGTTGAGTTAAGAGTTAATGTTTAAATTTTTTGGATAATTTTGTTCGACCAACTAGAATCCATCTTATCAAAAAGAAGGTTTAAATTTATGCAAGAAAGGCAGACTATTTTTTCAGTTGTGTTAGTTCAATCTAGAACTTTTTAATAATAATAAATTATTGGTCCTTTTCTGTTGAATTGGTGTCAAATAAAAACTCGTTTTATCCAAGAGATTTACTTGTCGAAGCAGCAATCATAAACCAAGTTCTAATTTTGTGTTGTTCGACACATTTCGTTCTAATAAACAACAAAACTGAACTTAGTTCAATTTATGCAAAAATATACTTTGAAATTAGTGTTATTTTGGCTTGATTAGTTTAATCTGCCAGAAATTGTAGAATTATTTAATAAAAACTCCTCTGGTTTTAAGCGATGCAAAAAGTTGCGAAAATATGTTCTAAATTAAATTTTTCAGTCTACTCTGTTTGGATCGATTTAACTTATATTTCAATGAGAACCGCACTCATTAAAAAATCATTTCCCGTATAACAATTTAGCTTTATTAATAATTGGATTTTTTCCTGTAGAATTAATGCCAAATATCACAAAAGACGGTGATTTGTTTGGAAAAATTTCTTATTTAAAAAATTCTTTCTCGACCCAGAACAAGTATTTTTCAGTATTTTCGTTCGACTAAACTTATTTTTTTTAATTGTCCTTAATTGAAAAATAATTAGTTTAATTTATACAAAATTTATGAAAGGATTTATTTTGGCTTATGAAATTGTTTATATTCTGTTGAATACATGTGATATCACAGGATTGTTTAATAAAAACCCATCCTTTTATTTTAAGCGAAGCCGTAAGTTGCAAAAATATGCTCTAAAGTTATTTTTTTTACCTTACTTTGTTCGATTGGGTCGTTAATTTAAAAAAAATTCGTACAACTAATTTCCAAAAAAATTACAACTTAGTTTCCGTTATTCAAAAATAATTCCGAGATAATAGTTTTAAGAAACTCAACGTAACTTTCATTCCACGCAATCTCGCATAATTCCAAACTACCCTACATAGTTTACGCACAAAACGCTTGGTTCCAGACTTTCGCCCAACGCTGTATGTAAACGGCAACGTCGCATTTTACCAAATTATTTTTTTAAATAAGGTTGGTAAAAATGTAAAACCGTTATTAATGATTAGATCGCTAATTGAAACTATAAATTACATTAGCTATTAATTTTTTGAAGTGATTTAATTTATAACTAATAATTCCAAATACAGACTGATCCAGAAATACTGAGTCTGTTGGCAACAGATTTGAAAGTATTTTTGTTCGTAATTTGCAACACTGCAACCGAACTCTATTTTTTTGACATTTACTTGACGTACAACCCCACAAGATTGTTGAATTGTTGTTAACTGAAAGTATACTCCATTGGTATCCTTTAAAATTTAACTCCACTGTTGCCAACAGACTCAGTATTTCTGGATCAGTCTGTATTTTCAAATAATTCCAAGCAATTCTGATTAAATTCAAAAAATTTGTGCAACTAATTCCAGAGTTAACGGCCCCTCATGGGTTTGATTTAACTTACATTTCAATGAAAATGGCTCATAAGAGCAAACAAAATTTAGTTTCTTCACCTTGTTTTTTTAACGAAAATTGACCTTAATTGAAAAAAGTAAGTTCAATTTATGTAAAAATATGCTCTAAAATGAGTTATTTCGAATGGTTTCATTCAATCTGCCTTTTCGTAATGTTTATATTCTGTTGGATACATGTTCCAAATTTAATTTTTCAGCTTATTTAGTTCAATGGATCGCTCTTTTTTTACTTTCTGCCAACAATTGTTAATGCCAAATATCGCAAAAAAATTATCTTATATCAAACATTCTTTATCGTTATCGACACAAAAATTCGCAAAACCAACTCCAAGTTTTTATTTTTCGGCAATACTTGTTCGACTTATTCTTACCTTATTTTTTAATGAATATTGTTTTGGCTTGTTTCGTTTAATCTAAATTGTACAATTTGAGGGCTTTTCAAGTAAAAAATTTCCTTACTATAATATAACATGAGTTCGAAAATGTACTGAATTAGAGCAAGCCTTGAAAGGGAAGAGTAACTTTAGCCACATTTTTTTTTCAAAACATCGTGTTGCAAAAGACAGGGGAGGAGACTAAGGAGGTGTCCAGAAATACTGTTTTATATTAGCATTTAAACATTTAAAAAATTCTTAGAAAAATTTGTCCCAAAATTTTGCTAGGCATCATTCACCAATTGAATATTTCCGCTCCCCATTTATCAAGAGAAATCAATTTTTGAAAAATTCTGATCTGTCAATTTTTGACGTGTGGCTAAAATTCCACAGGCACGGCCTACTCTAATTCAGTTCATTTTCGATCGCATGTTATTTTTTTAATTAAAACGTCACTAGAAATAGGTAGTCCTATGCAAAATGGAAACTTGTCAAGAGACAACATAATTTTTCAATTAAAAAATTATTGTTCGTCGTAAAAAACATTAGGAACCTGTGAAAAGCAGTTTATTCGTAACTCTGTATATTGTTTTAAGTAATTTTAAAGTAAACAAACGTCAAAATATGAAAGGAATGTAATTACACGCTTTTATCAATGAATTAAGCAGATTTGTTATACACCATTTTCATAAGTACTAAATTTTTATGGGTGCATGCGCCCCCATGAGTCGGCGCTCATGCAGCTGCAAACACTGCGTTAAGGGGGCGAAGATTACAAACAAATTTACAACAACTTGCAGCTGCGATAAATCATCTCGCGACAAAATTACCCTTATCTAGGTTTTTTAACGGAAAAAGTTCAACAAACGATCCATCAATACCCGAACGGAACAATAGCGCGAGTTTAAACAAAGCCAATCAGAATTTTAATGAAAAAATATTTATTCAAATTTTGGAGGCGCAAAGTAATTAAATTAGCGCGATCCACCCCCGGTGTTTTCCCATCTGGTGAGTTTTTCCTAAAGACATAAAAATCGATCCGTGGAAATAAAATTGTTTATTAGCGAAAAGTTTTCAAGTCGCGCCCTTCAGGCTTTTTATTAAACGCTACATTCGGGAAACGGCGAATAAAAATTCGTTTACTATTATTAAGGAAAAATCTGTTTTTCCCTCGGACGAAATTTATCTCATTTTGTTCCAGACGAAAAGGGGATAATGTAAATATCATAAGAAGCGGCCTCAGCTGGTCCCACTCAATAACTCCAGCTTAACGCTGAAAAAACACTCTGTAGCATCTCTCCAAAAATCTAATATGAAAAACGCTCCAGCTGAGTTATTTAATTTGCGACACTTTTATCGCATTTGTCTCTATTATTACGAGAAAATTTACTCCTGCTCGTGTTTCCGGATCTTGTCCAAGCCCTAATTTAGATTTTCAGCCTGAAAAACCAAACAAACGTCCGACAATTTTTCAAGTTTCGGGTTACAGGAATTAAGAGCTTTACCAACGAGATGAGAAAAAATAGGCTTAATAGAACTGTGCACCTGTGACGCTTCCTGCGGGATATTTTTTCAGATAAACTCACTAAAATAACACTTTTAACAGAATTAAAGTTTAACAGAATTAGTTAATTAAATTGAGTAATTAATATTTAAAAATGTATTCTGCGATTAAAATGTCGTGTATAATAAAAGTCCATATCGGAAGTCTTTAATCATTTCTGACAGGTAATTTTGATCAAAAATTTGTTTCGAAACAATCGTGAATCGAAAATTTGTGCTTAATTAAAATCTTCAGCATCAGTTTTCACACAAAAGTTGTCGGAATTAAGAGTTTCCTGTAACGAATAAGAAAAGGAAAATAGAACTTTACACCTGTAATAAGTTCTTGATTAATTTCTATCTAATGAAAGCGGCAATAATTGTAACATCACCAAGAATTTTTTTGGCTGTATTTTATATCCAAGTAAATTTGTATTAAAACGCAATTGAGAAAGTTAGCTAAAATTCTAATTTGTTTTAAACTTGCTTTTTAGACTTAACAAAGAAAAACTTTTATTTTTATTCTCTGATGAAACAAATGCGGTCAGAATTTTTTTACCGGGATCGTAATGTTTCTTGATGACCCTGAATTAAATAAAGTCTCAAAGAAACAAAAATTTGCTCCACTTTTCGTGCTCAGACAATTTACAAACTTTTTCTTATTTATTGTCTTAGTGTCACTAAAAGAGCAATTATAAAGTAAAACATCTCAGAATACGCAATCTTACATAATATTATTTTAATTTATTCAGATCCATATCCACGTTTGGGGGAGAAATTCACAAAGGGAGAAGAGCAAAATCTCCAAACCACAAATTTGCTTTACGTATAATTCTAGTTCCCCTCTATATTTTTTTATATTTAAACAAGAAAACACAAGATTACTCGGTTAAAATTTAATTCAGAATGAAACTAATTCGAATTAAGTTGCCCTTTATTTTGCATTGTCAAGTTAATCTCGAATTAAAATTTAATTGCGATTAAAACGTTCTGTAAACCGGCAATAAGAGTAATTACATGTAATAAAAATTCGAGACCAACTGCAAGTACATTTACAACTTTGATGTGAGCTTTAGGTGTTCATATAAAGATTATTAAGATTTTACAAAAGATCAAATAATATAGGAAAAATTTATTAGGTAAATTGAATATTTATTGTGGCAAAAGTAGTTTGTTGATAACTGCAATAAAAAAATGTTGAAAATATAACTTTTCAAAAGAAGAACAACAATTAAAGAGAGATTAATTGGTCTACACATTATCAACTATATTTTAAATTTAATTTAAATTTTAAAATAAAAATTAACTAAATTATGAATAAGATTTGACAAAATAAACATATCAAAATTTTTTGAGACGTGTCTAAATTCGGTCATATTTGTTACTCACTTTCCCTTGTTTGTGTTTAATTAAGTTTGATTTGTAGAAGCAAGTTTAAATGTAAACCATGATTAAACTAATTTAAGTTAAATTACCATTTACTTTGTATTGATAAACGTCAATTAATCGCGAAGTATTAAAATTTGATTGTAATTAAATGTTCTGTAAACGGCCCTAAATTTAGCTTAAAAACTTTACTGGAAAAATTGAGACAATAAAGTTAATATTTCACTTTTAGAAAGAGTATGCAAAAGTCATTTTTCAAGAGTCGTAGGAATTAAGAGCTTTATCAAGAAGGAAAAAAATGAGGTTTAATTCGTGACCCTTCCGGATGTCTCCTATTCTGTTTTTTCTTCTGTTTGTTTAAGCCCACCAACCACCAAAATAAAAACATCAAGATCAGTAGTTCAAGTGAAATTATTTTATTCTGATTGTTGATACTGAAATTTAAAAATTCGAAGTAGGTGTATGCAAATTACATATTCAGAATTCTTTAGGGGCAAAATATTTAAATTTGTATAAGCTAAGTATACAAGAAAATTGTTTCAACCTCAATGTAAACCGAACCCCTGTTATTTTCAAATAATTAGTTAAAGACTCACATTGCAAAATACAGTCAATATTTAAATGCTCCAATTCGAAATTTGTTCATATAACCACTCTTAAATGGTCATTATTGTGGTTTAAATTTTCATCATGAAAAAGCGAGCGCAATAAAATGTTTTGTGTGCAGAAAAAGACAGTGTGGTAAAATAGGTCAACACACTCGGGAGAGCTGCCGCAGAAAAATATTCGTCGATTCTCCCGGCACTAAATTCCGTCTGAATTATTAAAGTAACAGTTATTAGGCAAGACGTTTCAGAATTTGTAAATTCCGTGTGAGAATTAGATTTTTACAAGGGCTATGCATAATACAAGACCAATATTATTGTTCCGCCGTTTGGGAAATAAGTAGATCCCTGCGCTCGGGCTGGCAGGCTCAATTTTTAATTAAGTCGGACCCTTTGCGGCACGAACGCCTCTGTACGCTGTTAATCAGCATTCAGTCCGAAACTTAGCTCGTTTTCAAACAATGCGCCACAATCTGAATAGGAATGCGTCCAAGATCCGCCCGACATATGATATTAATTAACCTCCAACATCCTCGAGATTTTGTCCAGAATTTCCTTCTATTCTTATTTAAATGCGGGATCCCCCGGGATTCCACGTGAAAACTGTATGCAAATGCAAAAACGCGGTGTCGCAGGACCGAACAATAAAACGGACGGAAATTAGAGAGGACGATGTGTGGATGAGGCGGCGGTAAATACAGATATTGGAAGTCGTTAGAAATTAAAATGCGGAAAATAAACGCGGGGATTCCCTCGGTGGCGGTAAAGCCGGGAGCGGGCGAATTCAATTTACTCCAGATTTTTTTAAGAGACTGATTTAATTCGGTGTTAGGCTGGATACAGCGAGCGAAAAAATTCAGTACTGATTATTGTTGAATTTAGAAAAACAAAGTTTATAGAAGAAAAGCCGGGTGCTTTCAAGCTTAAAAGAGATTTCCAGTCAAACACTCCAAAGCACTCGCTCAGCGAAATTGGATAATCAATTTTGGGCCCTTTCATGCTAAAAGGCACGAATGAATTTTTAATTTGAAGCTAGTCAGGTAAACAATCAATTTATTATTTTTCAAAGAAACTTCGTCTGCGTTTGATCAAATTTTGATGAGAAGCGTAATTTAGTTTTGCGCTAAAATAATTTTGGTTTCGGCTTCCAAGTCACAAAAAAATTAGATGACGCACAAAATTCATATTTTTGTTATGCACCATTGTGTCATTAAAAAATTGATAAATTTGTAATGACGTCATTTTTATTTATTTTTTTATTTTTCTTGATTGATTTTGATAGTACACTTCTTTATCTTTCTGATAACTATAAAAAAATTTATTTAAAAAATCAAATAAATAAATTACTGTAATAACAAGACACAAAAGGCTTGATTTATCTTTTTGTTCTTGCCTTCTTTTATAAAGCATTTTTCACTATATCTCAAAAATAATACTCATGCACACAGAAATCAACCTATACTATGCATGTAATTTTTTTCAGAATTTTTCGACAATTCCTTATTAAAATTTTAATTAAATATAAAGTGCTCGAAAAAGTTAAAGATTTTGGTGCTTTACTTTATTTCTTTATTTATGTTATTTTATTTTATTTACTCGTCTCTAAAGGTAAAAGTACAAAACTAGTACAATTCTAAACGATAAAATAAAAAGCTTCACAAAAATTTGGTATTATTTTTCATGTTTTTATTGGAGATTTGCTTAAAAAACCCGTAATATCTCCAACATTTTTCAGTGAATTAATTAGTATTGATAAAACTAAAAATATTAATTGTTATTAATCAATAACAATAAAGGGATTTTTTTTATCGACGAGTGAAAAGCTTAAGTTCAAGAGTGACGAAGTTGCGAGTGGACTTATTTCACGAGTAAATAAACAGTCTTTATCGTCGAGTAAGTAAGGCTCCAAATTTAAGAGAAAAAATTTATTGTTAATCCGTTAATCCTTCAAATTAATAAGTTGGAAATTTGGAAATTGCAAATGTAATTGTTTAAACATTTTATCTACCCGTATGGTTAAAATGCTGTTTTATTTACCCTTGCGATTAAAGTTCTATTTTATCTACTCAAAAGAATTGATAAAGAAATAGTTTATTGTAAAAAATATACCTATTAATCAATCGAAATTTTAATATTTCTGGCGTCATTTTAAAAGAAACGAAGTTTCTTGTTTTGAGCGAAAATACTTAAGAAAATTGTCAGCAGCCATAAAAATATATTTACATATTAGAATTTTTAATTTTTGTTTAATTAATTATTTTTTTGGAGTTAGCGACATTTTTTCACGATTTTTCTGGAAAAAATAACATATTGTTTTAGAATGACATAGGAAAAACAATTTTGAACAACTTAATAATATTAATTAATTGAAAAATTGCAGAAAAAATTTGAAAAAAATCACATGGTTAGATAAAAGAATAATAGTAGATTATTTTATAAGGGGTAAATGTGATAGTTTATGTGGGGAAGCTGAATGTTTATTTTGCCGAATGCAATGAGGCAAATAATTCAGCTGAGCCACATAAACTCACATTTACTCCGAATAAAATATACTATTTTATCCGCAAACGTATTGGTGAAAAGTAAAGAGCAATTTTGAGCAACACTAATTTAAAGGTAAATGAATAAAATAATCAGGAAGCTTTGCACGTGAATCATTACCATAACAATACTTATAAGGAAACGTCAGTCTTGGACTTTTGTGTTGAGATTTTCGAATGTGTTGAGTATTTTTTAATGTAACTAGTGTAATTGACTCCCGTTTCACAATGAGGGAATCCACCTCTTGAGCGAAGCAGCAAAAGACACAAGAAAGTGAAAACAATGGTAAGTCATGATGACAGACAAAAGTAAAAATCGCTTTATCTCATAAAAACATTTTACCCCAGTCCGGAAAAAGTTGTCCGAGAACTAGATCTTTTAACTGAGACATTCTGTCACAAAATTGTCAGTTTTATGACGTTTGCGGATAAAGTATATTATAATTTAACAGCAAATGCTAAATTCTGTGTGGTAATTAGTTTCTGAAATACAAAAAAATACTTTTTTTAATATATTTTTTTATATTTTGTAATAATTAGCAAAAAAACAATTAATATAAAACTTAAACACAAATTAGTAAAGACAACACAATCACCAAGTAAGACCAAAAAGATAAAGCTCTTTGTGTAAAATCAATACTTTTTCTAAGATTTTTATTTTATTTTACTCCTTTTTTTCATTTTTATAATAGAAAGATAAGATATTATCAAAAACAGTAACAAAAATGTCCATTTTATTATAAAAATAGGTTATCACTCAAAAAACAATGACGCCATAAATGTTGCTGTGGCGTCAAAATGTAACATTTATAAAAATAAAATTGGCCTGTCAGAGAATTTTTTGAAAAATAACCCATAGAAAATATGCCTTACTTTTTGTTCAGTCTGGATACAAATGATCTTAAAACTTACAAAGTGTTTTTTTTTAAGAACTGGGGCATTATTTTCTTAAGAAATGAAATATCGTAGTACCTACGAAGCTAATATTTTAACATAATAAATAATAATAACGTGGAAATGCCACAGTTTCATTTATGGAAATGTAACCTCATTTTTCTTCTACTCTTCTCCTACTTTTTTCATTGGAAATTACATTACAAAAACAAAATATACGTATTAGAGGGTCAGTGACTTATTCACAGCATCGTATACACCAGTTTAATTGTTATATTCTCGTGTAATAAATTGGATAATAATGTGGCCGCAATAAACATTACAATTTCGTACGTTTTTTTTTTAATTGAAGATTAAAGAAGATAATTTTTATGCTTTTTGAGCTTTAATTGAGTCACGGTTTAAAATTGGAGTCGTAAATTGCGTAATCACTTTGTCTTCTCCCGGATAAAAGCATAATTAAGATTTGCAACCGAAAGGTCAGAGTGGCGACTTCCGCGCCCCTTCCGGCCATAAATCCCCCCAATTGCCCTTAAATTTGCAGTGGAAGAAATAATTTAAATCGCCACATGCAAAATGAATAAATAATTCCATGTCAGGTTTCATGGCAAGCAAATGTTTTAAAATTTCCATACACCTCTCACGAAAATTGAATATTGCATTATCACACGATTTACTGCAGCATTATGCATGCCAGAGCCGGACTAACCTCCGGATTTCCCCACGGAGAACCCCCCCGAAAACGTGCGACAATAACAACAAAACTGAGATTTAAATGAAGCGAAAGCTCATGCATAATTTCAGTCACTCTACTGAAAGCTTACAAAGTCAGATAACGCAAGTGGCGTCCTTTTGTTTCAGAAATATGTAAGCGAAGGATCCACGGTGCGGGACTGCGTCGAGAAGTGCACGGAAAAAGGTAAGTGGGGAGTTTTTCCGCTCACACCCTCGTCACACTCTTCTATATGATACAGTTTAACGAAAAAATCGCCCCCTCATTAATCCTCTCGAGCAAAAAGGCCATTATAAAACGCCACCGAACCGCAATTATTCTCTGTTCTGGCGTTCTTTATCCTTAAAGTTTACAAGTGGGCGCGGTAAACAAGAGAGGAGAGAAAAAAACAGTCGCATGTCGGACACAGGCGACATTATGATTGACACCGGCAATAAAACTCCGATTTTAAAACAAATTCGCATTGTGAAAATATGACGGATGAACTTGACTGTCACAATACGGGGCAACTATCTTATTAATGGCTCCTTTGGTCTTAAACCCAGCTTGATTATTTTTTATTGGGAAATATAAAGCGCGTTTAAGTTGGCAACGGGAAAGTTAAACTTTTCGTCAGTGGCGGTTCGTGAGTGTACAACTAGGTGAAGTTTTTTTGCAACAGCGGATGCAACATTCCATTTTTTCCATTTGAAACACATACACAGAAAATAACATTACTTTGGACTTATTCGTTAAATTTATCTTGCTTTTAAGTGGGAAACTAACTTTTCTGCAAAATTAAGACGACTAAGTTAGGTCAGGTCAGGTAAGGTCAGGTCAGGTCAGGTCATAGGAATTGATAAAGAAATAGTGTAACATCTGCTATAAAAAATATATTAATCAATCGAAATTTTAATATTTCTTTCATTCAAGATTCAAGAGATTCAAGAGAAAGGTAAAGACGTAATCCTTCGAATACCACACGAAAGTGAGAATGAATTAGAAAAATATTTTTAAAATTTGGTGAGGAATTCTCTAACTTTTCAATATTTATTTAAGTGTGGAGAAGTGCAACTCAGGAAAAGTTGTAGTTTTCACACTCAAATAAATAATTTTCATAAATATTTTTTACCTCGGCTTCGCCTCACGTTTAGAAAGAAAAAATTCAACTTTTCCTATCTCGTTGCATAAGTAGCTATTCTAAAACTTTTCTCAACCGTGTTGCCATCGCCTGGCACCAAGTTTTCAAAAAGCTCGGTCAAATAATTATTCTCTTCTGTGATATTACCTACTTTGAAAAATTACGCTAAAAGGGCACTTCTTTTGAGAAAATCTCCTGTATAACACAACGAAAAAAAATAAAGTCGAACATAACACTATTTTGTTTCGCTATTAGTAGATATAATTCAGTCCCTTTTAATTTATATCAAAAAATCGAATAATCTCGTGAATAATTTGACTCCATTTTAAGTTAAAAACGCACCTTTCCCCGAAAATGACATTACTATAATCTTTTTAAAAGCTTGTATTTAAGTCACAATGTTGTCTGTCTGTCGGTTATTTTTTCGGAGCCAAATTTGAAAGGGTTCCTGTTGTCTCACTGAATTGACATTTTGCATACTTACTTAATCTGCGTAACAATGCAATCCTATGTAGTTAAATACCCCCTAAAAGGGTTAAATGGGGTTTTGAAGTCTTAGGTTATGTTTACAAAGGTGTTTTCGATTTGTAAATTTGAGAGGGTTCCTGTAGTCGCAATGAAATTAAATTTAACATGCTTACGTAATCTGCATGACAATGCAATTCTATATAGTTAATTACCCCCTAAAAGTGTTAAATGGGAAAATGGGGTATTAAAATTTTAGGTTATGATTACAAAGGGGTTCTCGATTTGTACATACCGTAACTTATACCGACATAGACGGTATGTTGGTCATTTGGACGTCACGGTAGATGCACAGTATAATAACAACAAATAAAGACTAAAAAGCAAAAAACAAAAATATATAAAATGTTTAAAAAAAAAAAGATTTTATTTAAAAGATGCACTAAAAGGTAAACAATAATGTATTTCAATTACAAGAGAATATTTTTTCTTACAGGTTAAAATTCTAAAATTTATAAAAGCTTTGAGAGTTATAAAACTACGGCATTACGGAACTACTTTGTTCAGTTGACAACTCCCAAAGCTTTTATAAATTTTAGAATTTTAACCTGTAAGAAAAAATATTCTCCTGTGATTGAAATACATTATTTTTTACTTTTTAGTGCATCTTTTAAATAAAAGTTTTTTTTTAAACATTTTTTTATATATTTTATTCGAGTATGTTTTTGATTTGTAATAATTCGCTAGAATAGAAAAAAAAACAGAAAAAAGAAAGCTTGAAGTCTTACTATTTTCGACTTTTTCGTTAGATTTAACATGTTTTTCAGTAAGAAAATTTCTAACTTTGCAAAATTTTCTGTGAAATTGCCTAAAAATGCCGAATAACATTGGCAATGAAGATCGAAAGTCACGTTACTTTTGGTTCTTTCGAACGTTCTGTTAGAGATAAAAGGAAAAGTCGTAAATGACGTTGTTTTTATATTCTTTGTTAGATTTATCTTGTTTTTAAACAAGAAACTCACTTGTTTTGTAGAATTTCTTTCTGGTAAGGCGAAAAATTTCCATTGACAAAGTTACACATAAGCTTGAATCGACTTTGACAAGGAATTAAGAACGATGTTGAAACGAAGAAAAAATTTTTCTTTAATAGTTTATTGGAGTTTATTGATGTTATTATTACTTTAGGTATTTTAGATGAAGTAGCACTTCACTGGTAGTGGCGAGACGCCTCTGCTTTTCATCAATTTTCTACTTAGCAAAGTTTAAATTTCGGGTTATCACGCGACAACCTTCCGAGATGTAAACAGGTCGGGAACGCCTGTCACAGTGACGAGACAGCTGAATAGATCCGGGAAAATGCGGAGGTGTAATGAAGACATCACGAGAGGAACGACTCACTCCAAGATGGGAGTAATCCTCCGTGATTTTATACAACAATAATGAAGCGAGTGCGAACGCTACGTTAATGTCATTTCCGGATATTATCGCGGTTAGCAGACGTCAAAATGTTGCGCTATCAAAATTTCAGATTAACGCAGTTTGACATCACATTACTTTCGAAAATGGCAACAGAGGCAATATTGACACTACTCGCAGCCAGCTCGTCATAATGGAAATGAAACAACTGAAAAACGGGAGACACTCAGCCGCCTGCGTTCCAGCCCTAAAGAAACCAGAATGGAAGGACGCGTAATTTTCTAAACTCATTTATCCAAAATGTCGACGTCATTTACCCTTCGCTCAGGTTCCTTTGTTCACTCTTCAAGAATAAAAAATGTATTTCACTCCATCTATCCAAAAATTATAACAATTTGTCTTTAATCTAAGCAAACCAACTGACAAGCAAGCGGAATAACAGACAATTCAGATCAGTAGCGTGTAATATTTGATCAAAAATTCAACCACTTATAAAAATTAGCTACAGTTACATATTTTTATTTTCTTTCATGATAACAAAAAGCGTGAATTGATGTTTATACTCAAAAAAGCCAAACGAAAACATAAAATAAAAAAGAAATGTAAGAGTTAAAAAATGGTTTGTTAAAAAAAGGTTTGAAAAAGAGAGTTTCGTCTGAATTAATATGTGACCGTTTGTAATGCTAACACTTGTCAACACTTATTGTAACATACAAAACTAATAACTGGAGAGATCGAAAGAACGAAACACAATAAGCAATGCGTAAGCGTAATAAAGATTTGTGATTTTTGCAGCCGGTTTTAAAAGTTTAGAAGCTCGGGTATTAATTTAGCTGGCTTTACAATCGAATAAATCCTTGTGTTATGAATTATGATAAAAGCTTTTTGGTAATGAAATAATTGAAAAAGGGAAGCTTTTTGCAAGCTATATCGTCATTATAAGTATGCGCGCTTTCGAAAGTTTCCTCCTTTCGGTTGGGAGAAACTCAAAGTGAAAACACTTTTGGCTTAACTACAATTTAATTCGTAAACTTTCAAATATGGCGTTTCGAAACAATCGAGAAATGGAAAGTGGAGACAATAGAAACCGTAAAAGCAGTCTAGACGAGCAAAATCGGACTGAATAAATTCGCGATTATCATGATAGTGACCCGTCAAAAGTGAATTTCCGAAAACGGCTTCACCCCGTCCGGATTTGTCCTGTTTTAGAATTTACGACCATTATCATCGAACGTCGCAGTTAATTTTTCGTCATATCTCACTTGAAATACGAGCTAAATTCCGATTTTTCTCCCCAATTAAGGGAATTCGGTGCAATTATTTATTCTTGACCTCCGGATTGTTATTATTAGACCAAATCGATTCTCGGGGCGCATCCACCAAATTTAATCATTCCATTATTTAGCATTTGCATTAATTTAACATCGCAAAACCCTCAACGTCCAGGTGTTGCAAAACTTCGATAATTAGCTCGAACTTTCCGGCACTCCTATAAAAAATTAGCGCCAGAACGATTAATTCAAATTAAAACCGGAGTTTTGGCTCGAAAATGCAAGAGTCATCGCCCAGGTTGGAGGAGCTCCAGCTAGCCTTGACCGATTGAAACCCTGCAAATTACAGTGTTTTTGGAGGTTTAGGTCTAAGCCACGAAACGGCAACGCTAATAAGAACTAATTTTCTTCAAACACGCCGAGGAACGAATTAAAATTGCCAACGCGTCGGCTGTTAAATAGTTTTTCAAAGTTTAAATAGAATCAGGGCGTCGATGAGTCTGAGTGGTTGAGTGACGTTTCATCAATAATTTAACTAAGAGCAAGTTGTTGGTGGAATAAAAAATGCCGCCATTTGTAGCAGGCAATACGATTTTGTTACTCAAAATACACAAATTAACCATTTTTTTGGCATTTATTATTAGCCATAACTGTCTGTAACAGTTTATTTATTGTCATCATAATTATTTTCCCCAACGCTCGTAAAAATATCTGCAGAGATAAAATGAGAAATATACAACTTCAAAACTATAAAAAATATTTGCTATAAAGTTTCGTTTCAAATTTGTTGCGGTGTACGTCGTAAAACATTTCTAGACTAGACTAGACGTATTTTTGCTATGCGGTTGAAAAAAAACTCATTTTGTATGTTTAATTCTTGACCAAACTTTTAGATAAATATTAAATTAAGAACAACACAATACAAAATTAGGGGTCATTGTTTTAATTATTAATAATTTTTCCTTTTTTAAATTTTCAAACGCTGATTACGGCGAAACTATTAGAGTTACGTCGATTGCGGCGAAACTAAAAGAGCTAGGAGAAAACGCTTTTTTCCATCGGAAAGAGCACATCAAAATCTATCAGATAAAAAGGATTTTAATTGATTTTGAGACACTTTAAAAATTTGCCATTTTATAGGGGGGAGGGGGGTGGTGTTAACAAATTTTTGAATTTTTTTATTTTTTCAATTACGGCAAAACTATTCGAAAAAGTGGAATTATTTTGGTCCAAGAAAGTCACCAAATTCTCAATAATTTTTTAGTTATGAATTTTTTAAATTTTACCTATTTTTACTTTTATTTGCAATTTTCTCGAAAACTATTAGTCGCAGAACAATAATATTTTCTTCAAATGATAGATAATTAAAAGAGCTTTCCAACAATAATAAACATCATTGGGTTATCTGTAATAGTTCCGGAGTTATTGCTCGATAAATCTTTCGGGTACCGGAAATCGACCAAAATCGCGACGAAAAGTGGAAAAATCAAACATCAAAAAATCGAACCTATTGACTTTTTTTCTACTTTTAGCAACTCCAGAGGGTTGTAGAAACTTAGAAATGTTCATAAAACTTTACTAGAGTGAGTTTAAGAAAAAAAAATGTTTTTCATTTTTTTGAAAGTAAGTGCCTTGACCATAAAATTTTAACCAAAAAGTTAAAAAATTTAAATCTCATGAAAAGCTGATATAATACGAAAAATGAGCCGCAGAATTCACTGGAACAAACCGTTTTGCTCTACGACTTTTAGTTTTTGAGTTACGAATTTTTTTGTTAAAGAATAAAGTACCACTATGAAATGGCTACCCTAATTTTAAGAAAAAAATTTCAAATTTTTAAATCTTGTAAAAAATCGATATAATATGTAAAATGAGCCGTAGAATTCACTGGAACAAACCGTTTTGCTCTCTCTACGACTTTTAGTTTTTTAATTATGATTTGTTTTAGTGCAAAATTTTAAATGCCTCTGTACGCGGGGCCGGTGCCCGGAGCGGCTCCGGGTTTTGACGAGAAAATAGATAATTTCAAGCGCTAGCCGATGTTTTATTGATTTTTGCTCTAAGTCTTTTAGTTTCCGGGAAAAACGCAAAAAAGGTGGCCATTCTAATTTTTTTTGAATTTTTAAACGCCGATTACGGCGAAGCTATTAGAGATAGAGAAAAACGGCAAAATCGATTAGAACCGGTATAAAAAGCGCTACAAAATGGCATAGGACTCAAAAAAAATTCAATTTTCAAACATCGATTACGGCCAAACTAAAAGAGCTAGAGGAATATGCTTTTTTCCATCGCAAAGAACACATCAAAATCTATCAGATAAAATGGGTTTTAATTGATTTTGAGACACTTTAAAAATTGGACATTTTCTAGTGGGGGGAATTTTCGAATTTTTTTATTGTCTCAATTACGGCAAAACTATTCGAAAAAGTGGAACTATTTAGGTCCGAATCAGGTAAAATGATCCGGGGAATCGACTGGCGCCAAGAAAATCACCAAATTCTCAATAATTTATGAATTTATGAATTTTTTTAAATCTTACCTATTTTTCCTTTTATTTGCAATTTTCTCGAAAACTATTAGTCGGAGAACAATAATCTTTTTTGCAAATGATAGATAATTAAAAGAGCTTTCGCTAATAAACACCATGCGGTTATCTCTAATAGTTCCGGAGTTATTGCTCGATAAATGTTCCGGTCACCGGAAATCGACCAAAATCGCAACAAAAATTGGAAAGATCAAAATTTAAAAAATCGAACCCATTGACTTTTTTTGTTCTTTTTATAACTCAAGAGTGTTGTAAAAACTTACAATTTTAAATCTCGTGAAAAGCTGATATAGTACGTAGAATGAGCTGCAGAATTCAGTGGAGCAAACCATTTTCTCTACGAGTTTTAGTTTTTGAGTTACGATTTTTTTATTTTCAAAAATTAGTTAGTTTAGTTAACAAAATTCCAAACGTGATAAAAATTTGATTGTTGACGCCACTAAAGTTTGATATTTTCCGGCCGTCCGTTCAATTTTTAAAGTGTGTAATTGCCCTTTTACCCGCCAATTTAAAAAATATCCCCCAAAGCAATTAATCGAAAGAGCACTTTTGTGACCGGTCTAAAATCACTTAATTCGTTAGTGTACACATCTGCGCTCCTTTCTCGCTGCTAATCTAGCGCAGTTAATTATGATCTGTTATGTTGCTGAAAGTTAGCGTCGTTAGCAGCACAATTATCCGGTGAGTCGCAAATACGTGAATAAAAATTTTGAAGAATCACCTCAAAGTTCCGCGATATTTTTGTGAAAAGATTTGATAAATAGTACAGGAAAAAATTTATAGAGGCCATAAACTGCCATGAAATATTATAATAACGAAAACATTTTATAAAGAGCGACGGCGTCTCCGAATTTTAAGGCAAAGCTGTCACATCGCCGCGCAGTGAACCGGAAATAATCCCATCACGAAAATATTCCCAAATTAATTGAATCAGGCGGAGCCGACTTCTCCTTCGACTAATTAGGGTTTTTTCTACGAATGCGATAATAAAGATAACGGGGTTTTATTTTGTTGAAAACCCCGACTCGGAGTAATTGCGTTCTTATTTCAACTAGCCCATCTTTACTCTATTTAATCGCAATCTTTTTAATTGAAATGAAAAAACCGCACCGACTGAAAATCCGGGTGAATCCATCATGTCCAGGCCGAAAATTATACCTACTCTGAGATTAAGCTTTATTTATTTGTTGATTTTAGTGTGCGAGCCTCGAAATGTGTTTACGTCCAACCCGGAATTTCCGGAACCGGAAACAAGGAGTTCCACAGTTGCATTGATCATTATCGCGGCCAAAGACGAATTTCACAGTTGGATGAGCTAATAAAAAGTCTACACCAAACACCGGAAAAATAACGCGGTTCCGGGCACAATGCTGATCCGTTTTTAATTAGCTCGTCTAATTGCAAATCGGCAAATTTTTTACTTCATTGTTCGAAGATCCGGCTTAGCTTAATCGAATTTTGGAAGACACTTTTCGGACGTTATTATAACATACTCGGAGATCCAATCATCCCGTTCCAATTAGTTCGTTTTTTGAGGCGACACCATCGACTAACTTCGGCCGTTAAGACGTGCTAATGAGATTTCAGATGCCATAATAGCGACGGTGCACGTTTATGCTAGTGAACGACTTAACGGCGCCGGATTATCATCTGGAGGTATTGGATTTAAAAAAAGTTATTGCACTGCATGGCGATATTTCTCTGGTGCAAAGAAGTTTGGCAAAAGAATCGATAAATCAATATTTGCTAGTTCCATTAATTCGTTGTTAAATGTTTTAATAAAATATTGTTCTAAAGAAAATAAAACTCACAGGACCAGTCTGCTACAGAAATCAGCGTAAGCTGTTAAGTACTTTATTCTTTTATAAACTGTTAAAAACAATCGATGCTGTGGATTTGTTGTATAAAAAATGATAGCCGGCGAGTTCGTTTGAATAGAAAACAGCAAACAATACAGCAAGACTATAAAAAAGTCGATTTGTATCTGAATAATTCCTCCTTTCGTTCACTCACTCCAGTTCGATTTGGAAACAAATAATTGTAATAAAATGATTTCAACTTCAAATCCGAAAACTTGCACACTTATTCCTTGATTCAAGAGACTTAAAATTAAACTGTGGAACTAAATATGCAATAAAGTTCGAGAACAAATAGTAAAAGAAGCCAATTTTCGAATAATTTAAAAAGTATTGACTAACTCGGCTAGCAGGAGCAAAAGAAACAAGTTCGATTTTCTCCGCAGTTCGTGATCATGTTTATTGCCTCTGTCAATATATTAATAATTCTCCTCCGATGAAAGCTCGCGTTTCCCTTTGCCGTTTTTGAAGTAAGAGCCTCATCCTCGAGCACAAGAATCGTCCGTAATTGCCAGATTAATTACGTTTCAAACAAAAAGCGGCGCCGTCGGTGTTAATTAATGACATCGTCTGAAATCTCTGTTACACATCCAGCGACAATAACAAGACGAGACATCGGTTCAACGCAACTCCAGTTATGTAATCAAGAGGCCGACTTCCGTAATTAATAGAAGGTAATTGCAAGAACAACGGAGGTGAGCCTTTGTTTGTAATTTATATCAGGGAGAAAAATTCAAAGGCCTAGCGAGACGCGTAATAAGTGACAAGCCATTGTGGAACTCGCTCTCTGCATTTATCACACAACCGAAATGTTTATGTATCTATTGTGCCTAGGAGTACTTCAGGGTGATTGATGGCTGCGTGGAAAAACAGCACCAGATGTGCCGTCTTCCCCGGTTTATTGTCTCAGTTTAATTGGAGAAACATAACGATTTGTATCAATTTGATCCGTATTTAGGTCGAGACAGCCCTCAAACTTTGACCAAACTAATTGATAAAGAAATGACCCGGCGCATCCACCAGATTTAACATGCAGCCAAACCGAGTTGTCCCTAAGAGAAAAATCTTTAATTGTTGGATGCGCCAGGTTAGGAACCCTCCGTTAGTGTTTCACCCTTGCTAATTGCTTTATCAATAGACCCTAACCCGCATTTTAAACCCTCCACGTCTCAATCATTAAACTGCTCTCGTCGCAAGAAAACGAAATTGCCGAAGTTGAAAGTTATTGATAATTGAGTAAACTAAAACAAACACAAAAACTTCCCGTTTTCTTTTCCAGTCGCTCCTGCATATAACGCTTTGAACGACTCCTCCGAAAGAAGAAAATAATTCATCGTCCCGTGTATTATTCAAATGATATATTAAGAGAGAAATGTTCACGTGTCGCTCATAAAACAAAACAAACCGTAGAATTTGCCGTTTTTAAGCAAATACCCGTTTTCATAACGCTGACACGACCCATATCTCGCTGTCAAATGTTCGCTGTAAATTCGGATAAGATAATGCCGACCGGAAACGGACGTCGTGTCGATATCTGACGCTTAACACCTTCCACTCACAGACCGGCATTCGAGGAATTTGCGGCATCTGTTTTTGTAAACTGGATCAAAGACGGGCTTGCGGCTAAATTAGCTCATCTGCGAAATATGTCGCGGTACGCGGGGCACGCCCCCGGGGGCTGTTACGGGCACCCCTGGGGGCTCCTTGCCCTTATTTTCTTTAAATGAAAACAGCAAATTTTGCTTCTACGCGAACATAATTTTTTAGAAACAATTATTACCAACGTTTTGCTTTTAAGCGACTCTAAAACTTGTGGCGGATGATGCTAAAGGCAGAATTTAGCGAAATTAAACGTTTAATGGTTTATCCTGGGAAATAAAGTTAACGACTCCCATTTAGTTGTTAAAAAAATGTTAAGAGGCATGTTTTTTAAACAAAAAGTGGGACTGTTTTTTCATTACAGTCAGTTGCTTCGTCTGGGCTCCTTTATTATTTTGTGCGATATGTGATACAAAGGTTACTCATCATTGTTTTTTTTGTGCGTGCTCAGTTTGATTTTGTTCGCTACAACTAAATTAACTAAAATTTTTGTAATTCCAATCTCGTAATCCATAGTAATTCCAGATTACTTCGAATAATAATAATTAATCATTCGAAATTAATTTCTCTATAATTACAACCAAATTTTCGTCAACAATATGGTAGTCATTTCCAAATAATTTCAGTGCATCTAAAATAGTTTACAACAAAAAAATTGTTTTATTTTAGGTCCAAGTGGAAGCAAAAAGTGATATGATTTCAATATTAAAGTATAATATTTACTTTTACTTGTAGTAAGTTCTGTATGTCGTAGTTTTTACTTCAAATATATAAATACTACCAAACGCATCATTTACTCCACAGTTTACTTGAAGTAAAACGTGCTAAAGGAAGTAGTAAAATCAAATACTTCATACTTCACTTTATGTACTTTGGTATTATAGAGGTAACTAACTACTCATTGTCTTCACCAGGAAGTATCTGGTGAAGTTTTTGCAAAGTTGCTCGAGAAGTAAATTCGATTTTATGACTTCGTCAAAAAACTATTTATATCCCATTTCATTTTATAGTAGAATTTTACAATAGCTATTTTTATCAGTTACAAATGATGATATAAAACAAAGGCAGATGTGGAAAAGTATTATTAAAATAAAACAGAATTCTTCTAGATTTTATGCAGAAGACGTTAAATACAGACTGAACCAAAAATAACGCACAAAATTCATATCTTTGTTCTTAGTCATTTCTTAAAAAAATCCTCGAACAGGCCGATTTAATTTTTTTGAATCCTACATTTTGAAATGATGTAATTCGTTTTTTAGTAATGACGTCATTTTTAATTTTTTTAAATGTCAACCGACATATTTGATTACCGTTTTAGATACTCACATCGTTATTTTTCTAATAAGGATAAAAAAATTCAAAATTAAAATAAAATTAAAGTTATGAAAGTTTTATACAAAGAGCCTTGTCTTTTTGTTCTTGCTTTATTTTATAAGGAGTAATTGCTTTTTGTTTATTTTTTGTGTTTAGGTTTCATATTAAGTGTTTTCATGCTAATTATTAAAAAAACATATAAACAAAACAATTGCCTTTTATAAAATAAGGCAAGAACAAAAAAATGAAGCCTTCTGTGTTTAATTTTCAATATTTTTTTAGATATCCTTTTTTTATAAATGTAATTAAATTTTTTCTCTTATTATCAGAAAGATAAAGATGTGTGGTATTTAGAGCAGTAAACAAAATTGTCGATTGACATTTAAAACAATTTAAAATGACGTTACAACTCAAAAACGGATGCCATTACAAATGTCACTATAATGTCAAAATGTACCATTTAAATATGAATATGAATTATATGAATTTTGTGCGTAACTTTTGGTTTAGTCTGTAGATGACGATGACTAACGAGATCTCAGAAAAATTAATTAATTAATTAAATTAAAATAAGAAAATATAACAAAAATAAAACTATTTTAACTATTTTATTTATTTTAAAGTTTGTACCAGACAAAATACTACAGAGTAAATGCTTCTGCTCTAAGTAAAAGCAAATACCTTTTTAATCACAGCACTCAAAATTTCGGTTTCAAACCAAATAATACAAAAAAATCGATTCAAATAGTAGATTATAGAACTAAGATCAAAATTTAAACTTTGTGTGCTAAGGTTTGCCATTCAACCGCCAAACGTAGTAAGCATCCGAAGCACATAAAGCTATTTTTACCAAGGTCAATACAAAAAAATAACATGAGATCAAAAATATACACTCAATTAGAGCAAGCCTTGAAAGTGAAGTGTAACTTTAGCCAAATCATATGCTGTGTCAAACCAACATAAGACAACATAACTTCAAATGTGCGGCCGTAAATAAACGGCTAAAATGTGGCTAAAGTGTAAATAAACGGCTAAAATATGACTAAAGTTCTGCAGGCACAGCTTGCAGAATTGAGTTTATTTGTTACGCCATTAGGATAACGTATAAGAAAAATATTTTCTAAAATGTGTTAAATTGTTGATAAGTAAATATTTACATTAATAATAATAAAACAAAAAAAGTAACGCCAAAACATGTGGTTTTGATAGCAAATTACGTATACCAAAATATACAAATCGATTATTCCGTTAAGAAAATAGTTTTTAAATTTTGGCAACAGTGCAGGTTGGGTTAAATCGCTTTATTTTGACCTGGAGAATCTCTGGTTCCCTTTTGCCTCCATCTTTTCGTTACGCCCTGTATTTCTAGTTCCGCTGTTGGATGATTTGTCTTGAAATTCAAATTTGTTCAAAACTGCATCGCCACAGTTATAAAGGCGGGAGCCAAGATTATAAAACAGCGAGTTTGTTACCGGAATGTGACAATAGAGAATTGAAATGATTGTTTTGGTCATAAAAAGAGCCATCAAAGACGGCAAAGATAATATAAAGAAGAAAGAAACACGTAAGAAATTCAAAATCTGCTATTGTTTCAAGCCTATTACGCCGAGTTTAAGAAACGCAATAATAATTTGGACAAACGCATGGTGTTGTCGAATGGCGATCGTAACAATTAGGTCTGGCAGTGTGCAATTAAACCGGAAAACCCCCCAAACATACAAATCAATTTGGAAAAATTCCCGAAATTCTCCCGGTGATTACCCCTGTCACTCCACCCCGGCCCATTATTCCCGAAACTTTCCTTCGTTGTTATTTCGATCACTTGCCCGCCCTTCGGGATAATTGTTTTATCCCGGCGACCGCTTAATTTCCACATCAGTAAAAAGCGGAAAACAGCGATCGGCGGGCATCGATTACGTCCTCTGGTTGCCAAAACCGCTCACATTATGCTCGCCGTTGTAATTGCCCCTCTTAATGGCCCCATGATCGACGAGCGGATAATTCGCAGAAAAATCCCGGATTCAGCGGCGTTTCCGTACGTGTGTTGAACGAACAATAAGCCGCAGCCAATTACAGCGATATAACGGGGCTAAGGTTAAGAGGCCGTTTTGGACGTACGATTTACACGTAATCGGACCGAACGACATCAGAACTGACAACACTTCTTGGTATGCAGCAGAGGGGCGAAATAAAAAGTAAGGCGGGATCATCTTGCGGCGACCGGAATAACGGAGCGGATCGACCTGACATGGGGCAGCTGGTACATAATGAATGGCGGCACTGGGACCATCACGAGGTCCAAAGTGATTATTGGCAAAAAATTACCGAACATTTGTGTATCTGGTGGGGAATTAACGCAAGGCCCAGGGCGAAGCAGATATGAGCAATGACTGTTGTTTTATGAAATTTAACATCTAATCGATATTTTTAATGAGCTTGCCCCTCAGCATAAAGCTAAACTAAAAAAAGTACCACAACTATGGATATCTTCGCAATAAAGCCAAATCTAAATACAAATCAACTCAGAATATAGTACATTGAAATTATTATAAACAACTGCGTAATTTTACTACATATGCTATAAAAAATGAAGAGAAAGCATACTTTCATTATGTGGTTGTGGAAAAATTTAAATAAACTTGACATTAAAAAAATCTTTCAAACTTTAAATTTAATTATCAAGCAAAGAAACAGTTTTCAATATTATTAAACGTATAAATTCTCAAGCTACGGGATATGATGAAATTAATATCTTAATGCTTAAACTGTGTTGCCCTTTCATCCTCAGCCATATGTAACTCAACTAGTCAACTGTTGTATTGAGTAAGATGATATTTGGAAAATTGCACTGATTATTCCAATACCTAAAATTAATCAACCCAAAGACTTATTTAAGCAACTTCGGCCTATTCAAGGACCTTTCATCACCTTTTAACCTCCTTGGGCCTATTAGTATACTTCCTACAATTTCTAAAGCTCTTGAACGTGTGCTGTATTGTCAATTGTCAACGCATTATATTGCCGATTTTAACCAGTTGCCCTGTACACAGTCTGGATTTCGTAAAGGACATAGCTGTAGTACCGTTTTTTTTGAAAGTAACTGATGATATTTTAACTGCAACTGACGAGAAAAAGATTACGGTTTTAGTGCTACTGGATTTCGCCAAGGCTTTCGACACTATTTGACATGATATTATGTTGGACATCTTAACTTATATTGGGTTATCTGATGAGACCGTTGCATTAGTAAGCAGCTTTTTGCACAACCAAAAACAGTCAAAATAGGAGACTTCTGGTCTGATTGTGGTCATGTTAAATACGGTGTCCCACAGGGTTCCCTCCTGTGACCTCTCTTGTTTCGTTTATATAGTCTTGATTTTTATAAACAAATTAGCGGCTTCGCACCCATGTCTACAATTATTTTGAAACGCGTAAAAATACCGCAAAACTTAGTAAGGTGAGCCAATACGAAACCGAGTTACTTTTGCTGTTTTTACAATGGCTTTTATTTACTGTTGTCCTTGTTTAATCCCCTTGTGGGTGTAATTTCAAAAAATCCTGAAACACAGGTTTCTTCATTTTTAACTGAAAACCCAAATACCAGTTCTCATAAATAGAACTTCAAAAATGATGGATTTGTGTATTTAACCCCCTCGGGGGTAGAACTTATGAAAATCGTGAATTACACGTCTCTTCTTTTTTAACCAAATGTCCAAATATTAATTTTCATGATTATAACTTCAGCAATAAAGTTTACATTTAACCCCTTTGAAGGTGGAATTTTTGACAAACCTGGAACACGCGTTTTTATTTTTAGTCGACAGCTTAAATACCAGTTTTCATGGTTAGAACTATAACAATTACTGGTTTTTATATTTACCCCCTTGGGGGGTGGAACATACGAAAATTCAAAAACTCGCTTTTTTATTTTTAACGAAAAACTCAAAGATCAATTTTCATAAATGTAACTTCAAAATAACGGGTTTTTATATTCCATCTTTATTGGGGGTGAAATTCCTCAAAATCATAAAACACATGTTTCTTCAATTTGGGGGATGGAATTGCCAACAAACCTAAAACACGCGTTTTCTTATTTTAAGCGGATAACCCCAATACCAATTTTTATGGTTAGAACTTAGAAGTTACGTATTTTTATATTTAGGTAACCCCCTTGGAAGATGGAACTTTAAAAAATCTAGAAACACGCCTTTCTTCATTTTTTACCGAAAGCCCAAATACCAATTCTCATGAATATAAGTTCAAAAATGACGGATTTGTATAGTTAACCCTTTGGGGGTGAAATATTTAAAAATCATAAAACACGTGTTTCTTAATTTTTCATCAAAAACCCAAATACAAATTCTCATAGATATGAGTTCAAAAATGATGGATTTTTATATTTAACTCCCTTTGAGGGTGGAATTTTTAAAAATTATAAAACACGCGTTTGTTTATTTTTAGTCTACAGTCTAAATAAAAATTCTCATAAATATATAAGTTCAAAAATGAAGAAAGTTTATATTTAACCCTACACCCTCTAGAAACGTATCTTCCAAATTTTATGTTTCTAGGTTCAGTGGTCTAGGCTGTGCGTTGTCTGTCAGTCAATCACGGTACTGTTTTATATATATAGAGAAGATAAAACATTGCTCTTGTCATATTTATGCCGATGATACTCAGAGCTATACTGTCCTACATCTCCCGCTAATTTCTTAAATTCCGTCAAACTCATTAATTCTGATTTAAATTCACTAAATAAATTTGCTTTTGACCACAATTTACATTTAAATCCTACAAAATCTCAGCTTATGCTTTTTGGAAACGCTAATGAAATTAACCATGAATTAACCATTATAAATCTAATGTCAACTTTGAAGTAAAAATAGATAATAAGCAGGAAATTCCAACATATATCATAAGCTCGGTGATATTCGCTGGTTGAATATGGCAAATCGATTTAATCTACTTGGACTTTGTTTATATCACAAAATAATTACTTCCAAGTCCCCTTCGTATCTGTACGATAAAATCAAGTTCCGTAGTGACATACATAGGGTTAATATAAGACGTAGAAGTACTCCTTTTAAAAAGTCCTTTTCTTTTAATGTGATTAAAGACTAAAATAGCATACGTCGACACTTCTGGAATTTGAATCTTCCTAGTTTCAAGTTTGCAATGTTTGCAAACTATTTTTTGAACAACAGGGACGGTCATAAGAATCTACTGGTTATTTTGTACTTCTATTGTTATGTTAATTTATTTTCTTTTTATATTTTCTCTTTATTAATTTCATGTATTTTTCTCCTTGTTTGTAAGATTTGAGAGCAAGAACAGAGAACAACAACTTGCTGTTCATTTGAACTCCGCCTGTTTGTTTGTACAAATAAAGTGTTTTTATTATTTTCTTTATTATTATTATAAATTACAGACACAAATGCTTAAACATTTAAACATTTATTATTCGGAAACAGCCTCGTGACTCAAATCATGTTATCTTCTTTCTATGAAATTTTACCTTGTTTGTAACAAGGCTGAACAAGTATTATTCCAGTCATGAAAGGCCGTACAAACAACTCTTGGTATGAATCAGTAATTTTTCTTAATGTGGTATGTGGAGTATGTATAGTTCCCAACTTCTTGGTTAACGATCTTTACAACACAGTATTTCCGTTGCTAGATTAATTAAACTACATAAACATGGTGTTTCTTACAACTAACTCGTAGAAACAGTAATTTGCTTTACCCTTCTCTAAATGCCGTTTATAATAGTTCTCTTAACTTGGGTATAAAACTCTATAACAGATTATTCTACGCACCGAAGCATGAGTAGAGACTTGGCAGGTTTCCTAGAAAGTGTAAAGACTTGCTCTTTCTGCAACAGTTTTTGCACTACATCTTAATTTATAACTGCTACCTTTTAAACTTTTACGTAATAATCGTAAAAATGAAAAAAAAGGTTATTTGAAGTGTAGATGGTAGTTTGTGAGTGCAGACGTCTAGGTGAAACACATTTCGAGACATCATTTTAAAATTAAACTTCGTAGGAGCTTCCTCAAGGTGATTTCTTTCTTTTTTGCATTGTCCATTTATTTTAAAAAATGTGAAACTCTACTTATATGCATCTAGCAAAAAGCCTTTCAGATTTTGTAATATAGTTGACACATGTGAATTTTTAATAAAAACTGTCTGAGTATGTAATTAAACGCTCGAAAAATAAATCATAAGTCATTTCTCTACTCCATTATTTGATACATTTAATTCTGTAATTCCGAGGCCCCTCAAGTACTTTCCTTTTGAGTATTTAAATTGGTTATTAATGCATCCCTGATCGCGGCCACCATTCATCATTTTCTCTATGCAAACCATGGGTAAATATTTGCCCGAAGTTCATTAGGGGCATTGTAGCAGTTTGCACCTGCATGCTAGATAAAACTTTTCTTTTGACAATACAAACTTGGCTGATTTAGCTCGGAAAATTCGCCTCGTCTTTTTTCCTTTTCAGTGCAGCAATCCCTTTTGGGTAATAAGCTGCAATTATGTGAAATTCCTGTTAAAAAGCAATCCCGCTATCACGTGTTCAGTGTCGGCTTTGCCAGCATTGCGGATTTGCTCCGTGAGAAATGGCCCCTTAAGCAGTAGATAAACGCCACCCACTTAATAATACACTTTCGTTTCAGTTTCAGAACTGAAACAGTTCGGATGATGAATGTCTTTTTTCATGTCCTGATCTGTGCGAGACCTAATCGATCACATCCGACAACGCCACCATCTGTCGGCTGGCACTGATTGCAGATGTCCTCCCGTGTTAACACAGCCCCCAGAAACTGAATATGAAATCTGCACGTCTTAGACCAGCAGATTCAAATTAATTCGATTTGATTAATGGACGGAGCTTCGAAAACGCTGAATCGGACCAAATCAGGGGTTTATTATTGTTTCGGGACGCGAGGCTTTGCTTAAAAGCAAAGCAAAAAATTAGATTTATGGATTTAATGCGTGTGGTGGAAAAAAGAAACACAGATCACGCCGAGATGAGAAAATACGGACGTTCGGGCCGGCCGTTTGTAATAATTGACAAGACAGGTAAAAAGGAGCGAACACGATGGACGAGATAATGCGAATTTTTGAAACACACCAGCTGTTTCAAAAACAATTTTAAAACTATCATTTACAATTTAATAAAACAACGATTTCTTGTCCCGTTACGCGGTAAAACACAGGAAGATTCATGAATGTACATCAACCCCGAGCACATTATTGAAAAAGCCAGTGCTGATAAAATCTCGAGATCCTTCGCAAACATCCCTTTCAGCTGCAAAAGTCGAAACTTGGGCGGGAATAAGATAAGACTTTCGATTGCATTAATTCCGCATTCGACAAAACCGGGCGAAACCTTCTCCACGCCCAACTTCCACCATCAATTATAAAATTAGTCAACTACGTGTGAAATGAGAGTCTCGGATTAATCATCCTCTGTCACGATCCCGAAATCAAAAATCCCGTCACGTAAACAGGCCCAC
Organism: Tribolium freemani; assembly: GCA_939628115.1. Classification (NCBI taxonomy): domain Eukaryota; kingdom Metazoa; phylum Arthropoda; class Insecta; order Coleoptera; family Tenebrionidae; genus Tribolium; species Tribolium freemani. The sequence goes on along the minus strand of OW626791.1, from coordinate 18,593,768 downwards.
CTGACTCTCCTCTGTAGGTTATTAGGCCTCAAAGGCCCAGATGAGTTCCGGAGAGGTCGCATTATTCAACGTCAAATCTGGCCACCTTCATCATGACACTTTATTCGGATGCATTAATTAAGTCATTCATCAATGGCGGACCACAGGAGCGGGGAATTAATTAGCACAGAAATCGGACAAAAATAACGCACTTTGCGTATAAAAACACAATTATAAATGTCCTTCAAAAAAGGGTTTTGTGTTGTTCTATTATTATTAAAATAAAACAAGAAGTCATGAGTAAATAACCTGAACTCAAGAGAAATCTTGAGGATATCACAAGAAATGAAAGGTTTAGCTACACTCTAGTTTCGACTTAGTAATAAGTTAGGCATTAAACGAATGACTGACGACCACAAGGGCGGGAAATTAAACAAACGCGTCAAAAAAATTAAATTAGATGGAGAGACGAGTCGGGCCAAAATGGCGCACATTCGCCGAAATGATATTGTCCTGAGCTGTCGCAAGAAAACGGGATGTTGCGATTTAGCTCCGGCCATTAATCAAGGTGGATACGGGGTAGCTTCTCGGAGGGGTTTAGACGGACGATTAATTATAAAATGATTGAGAAAGGGACAACGTGGTGCTGCGCCAAGTGGGACACAAGATGAAACCTCTAGCACGGCGCTTCCACCAATTGTGTGCATCATAAATCGGCTTTTTTTTGTCGCTAATGACCTCTGAATTAACACAAAGCAAAAACCATAATTGTTTAAATAAAATAATAAAACCACCAATACTTTTAATTTAATGAAAATCAGAATATCGAAAGTAAATTTTGTAATCTGTTAGGTGCGAATTTTAGTTTTTGTAGTTTTAGTGATAAAATTGATACATGTATGCACCATTTAGCGGTGTAATCCAATAAATTTATAGTGGGGCATTATGTAGTACACAAATGTCAAATCCAGAAGACGTATTAGTATGGAAAAAGATAAATCTCATACACATTTCACAATGTTCTTCTCGTGAAATAAATGGCATTTTCACGAAATATGGTTGTACGAGTAGTTACGAGTGTGTATACATTTCAAGATATGACAAAATCAGATATACAGAGTGTATCAACAAAAAAAAATATTTGAAATATTGTTAAGAGGGATTAGTACTAGTTACTTGTTTGATATTAACAAATATAGGTATCGAAGAGAGACCATCTTTAATTTGTAAAAAAGTTCTTGCAAAAAAGTGTACCTATAACTGTTCTAAAAAAATTGACACAACTTATAGGAAAATTTGACCACTTCGCTTTCTGCTTATTCTTGCGGCATATAAAGTTTTTATGGTCTTTAAAAAATCGAATCTATTGCTATCCAAACTACGAGTATAATAACTAACAAGATATAATTTTTTATCTTACTGACCGAAAAATCAAAAGTTATATTATAATTATACAGACGGAACCAAAAGTAAGGCACAAAATTTATATCTTTGTAATAAGTCATTTTCAAAGAGTGTGCTACATTTTGACACCATAGTAACTTCATATTTAATTTTTTAAAGAACAATTAATAGATACTTATGTTTACTGCTTTTAACAGTATATTTTTCATCTTTCTGATAAGTATAGAAAATAAAATAAAATCAAAAATTAAGAAAATATTATAAAGTGTGATAAAAAGTTATTGCTAACTTTACATAAAGACTAGCTTTATCTTTCTGTTTTTCCTTTATTTTATAAGGACTGCTGGCTTTTATTTATGATTTTGTGCTAATAATAAATAATGAAAAACAATTGAACCTTATAAAATAAGAAATGAACAAAAAATAACGCATTTTGTGTTATTTTTTTAATTTTGTTTTGTTTACTATCTTACAACTATTTACTTTATTTTTCTTTATTATTACCAGTAAGATAAAGAAGTGCATTATCAAAACCAATGTACAAAAATGTGGCGTGTCATTTAAAAAATGTATTACGTCATTACTCAAAAATCAATTACGTCATAAATATTGCTAGAGTAAAAATAAAAACGACTTGTTCAGGGGGATTTTTTTAAAAATAATACCCATAACAAAATTATGAATTTTGTGCATTACTTAAGGGTCCGTCTGGTTATTTTTTTTGATTAAAAAGATTTGTTAGAACCCATCTTTAGGTATTTTTCCTACAACAGTATAAAGTTCCTAACTTTGAAAGTAATTTTTCTTTATTTATCTGTCTTCATAAAACAACAGCTATTTTCATATAATTTTTGGTAATGTTGAAAGTTACCTTATGTCTCTCTCTCTACTTTAAGCTCTCTCTAAAAAATTCAATTAATTTTTTTGTTCCTCAAATCATATAATATTTTTATTCTTCACGTATAAACAATGTCGCCATATTTCCGTTTTACAAATCATTGAAAAATGAATAAAAAAAATTTCTCTTATAGGTATTAATAATGTTGTTGCTTATTCCATAGATACGAGTAGAGGCAGTCTACAAGTGGTTACTATGGTACATTATTTGATTTAGTTATTTTTTTATCTTACTCGATAGAATAAAGTGGCCATTTGGTGATTTTTTTATTCGATCGGTGAAAAAATTTAACAAAAATTTATCAATGTACCTATAAGAGAAAACGTTGTAATAATACAACGTATAACACGTAAAGAAAAGTTGGTATTATCTGCTCGTGATTCCTTTCTGAAACTCGTGCTCCGCACTGACAGATAATGAACAATTTTTTTGTATAATAAACTACTATTTTACTTTTATGATTTAGAGTAAAAGCCGTGGATTTTCTTAAGTGTCCATTGTAGTGCAAATAGCACGCTCTTGGCATTAACTTTTTTATGAGTTGTCATGGTAACAGGTTAGTCATTTGCACCACAATGGTCGTTAAGAAAGAGAACCGATTTTACGTTTTTTTAATAAATCAATAATCGCCTTTCATGAAGAATAAACCTGACCTGACCTGACGTAATGTAGCTATTTTACTTCTAAGTGTTACTTGAGGTGAAACTATAAAGCCAGTGAAAAGAAAAGTATTTAATTTGTTGTATAATGATTGTTTTTAGTATAGTTTAAACACAGTTGATCACACGTTTTCACAACATCCTCTAGATCATCAAATGGCCTTACCTTAGTTCTTGATTTAGGTTTTGATATATTTCATTAAAGAAACTTTTAACTTCATTAAATTATTCGAAGTCTGATTGTTTATCACCAATTCCAACAATTTTAATTAAAAATAACATCGTTGTTGTAACTAAACAAATTTTTTGCCTAATCTGAGCGAGCGACCGTTTCACCTTTCAAATGCAGCAAAAATACCACTCAACGCGTTTTTTAATAGTAGGTACTTTCCAAATAAATTAGTAAATAATGCACGGGATTTTTCAGTGCTTTATCTCGAAATAAAATTTTCACAAAGCGCTCAGTTACGATTTGTATAATTACACCAAATTGGTGTTATTATAAATAAATCATCACGAAACCGCCACAAAGACTGACTCAAATTTCCTCCTAAATACACAAATCGAAACAAAGCTCACTTGTTTGTTAACCCTTTTTGGCACAAACCTCATTTAAATCATCCCTTTGTACCTTTCCGGTTTACGCCTTGCTGTTATCGTTTCTTGAAACCACTCCTCTGCTCGAATTAAGTATCAATATAAAAAAGATTCGGTCCATCTGCCCTTCCACCCGTTATTAACTCCAGGCGATGCCATTAAAAGTAACAACATTAGGTGCAAATACCCATAAATACGCGATTTTAGGAGCCTCCATCCTTGCTTTTGTTTGGGACAAAACGCAGTTTTATTTTGCACATCGATAAAACACAGCTGTGCTTTATTTTGGGGGCATTTATTATCCTTTTTTTAAAGGCGTACGTGTCGGAATAGTAGGAACCGTTTTAAAGTGGTCTAAAGCAAAATCGATGAGCACGAATTTACTTAGTTCGAAGGAAAAATAAATTGCGAGGATAAGAGGACGAGCTTTAACTCCACTTAACAATGGAAAGTTCTTCCAAGAGAATTAAATTCGTAATTGGGTTGTAAAAGTCGCTTTGTAAACAGATGTATTAATAATTAAAGGTGCCGAGATGGCTCGAGGCAATAAATTGTGATCAATTGTGTTAAGTTTCCTTTGAAAATCCATGTCAAGACGAACAATACTCGATAAATTTTGTTCCTGTCCGAGGATTTTTTAATACTTAATACAAACTTTCCTGCTTTATTCCAAGTTTGTAAAAAATAATTCTCTGTAGTAAAATATCAATTGAAAAGTTGGCAGCCGGTTCATGCAAACCGAGCCAATTCCTGAACAAACACTTTTGGTATTGAACCTGTCACACAGTCATTTTTGCTTTTTTGCAGAGAACTGGGGCACCAAGACGTTCTGTTGTACAGAACCCGGCTGCAACGGGGCCTTCATGAAGTCATCCAGCTTACTGGTGATGGTGATCTTGACAACTCTTGTGATCCACTGAGGAACAGTCGAAGATTCAACATATATGATAAGCACATTCCTGAATGATATTCTAAATCGTTTTCTATAGTCTTCCTCGTTCATAAGAGTGTTTTTTTCTCCATTTCGGATTCATTGGATCACATAGACACGCGCGCGCGAAATTGAGATGTTAATCGTGGCCTGGGATGCTGTCGGGACCTGGACAGGCTGAGTCTTGCAGGAGTTAAATGCTTTCAGAAAGACAATCAAGTTTCGGTTCCAATGACAGAAAAATCGACACTTTTGCACTTTTTCATTAAAAAAAACGCTCTTTCTACGTAATTTCTACGTAAAATATTAATATCTACAAGGTGAGCTTCATTGTTAACAAGTTTTACAAAAAATATTCAAAAAAAAACCTCGAAAAAAAATTAATATGTTCTAAAATTTTAAAAATTTGGTAGAACAACTAACAAAATAATCAGCTGCTCTTTTATAAAATAATTTTACATACTGATCTAGCGATAAATTTTTCTATCCTGGTGCATCCACCAAAATTGAACTTACACCATGTCTAGCAATGCCCAACAAATTTTTATATTTTTCCTTGCCTTTGGGCAAAAATTCAAAACAAATTTAAAACCGCTTTTAATTCTTTCTCTAGAAATTTTAAGAAAGTCGCATTAAGAATTTTGAAAATGTTTCTTGGCTATTTTTTATTAGCACTTTCCTATTTTTTGTTCACTGTTTTATGCAGATCCAAATATAAAACCTGTTTGTTTCTATCGGTTTCACTTTTTTGTTTAATTACATTTTTCCAAGTCTTACTTTTGACTTTTTTCGAAAAAGAGAAGTGCACGTTTTTTTATTATTACATAAGAAGTACAAATCTTAGAAAAGTAGGACCACTTTAAAGAAAAAAGTCCAAACTTATTAAAAGATATATTTTTTTTAGTTAGCTTACTGCAAGTTTAATAACATAAAAATTTTAAATGGAACACCCAATTTTTTATTTTTGCATCTAAAAAACCTTTAAGTTGTCTTCTAAAAACATTAACAGTTAAGTGTCTCTTGCTGATTACTTAAAAGATATTTAACTTTAACCATTAAAAAAATTATTAACTCCTGTGTCAGTATAGCCCAGTCAAATTAGACAAAAATAAGGCGATCGGTGGAAAAAATTCCTAGAAAGTTGGAATTTTTTTAAACGTTTTCTTTGCACTTGGGTTAACATATATCAAAAGTCCCCGAGGGTGGGGGGCGAGCTCGAGAAGGGGGAGGGGGTTAAAGCTGTCTTTTTTTGGTTTTTTGCTTATATCTCGAACACGGTCACTCCTATCAATTTATATCTTCTTATCAAAATTAAAGCTGATAAAATTTCCTACAAGATGGTCCTACGCATTTTAGTTGTAGGACTAAATGTAAGCGAGCTACTAGCTTTTAAAGTTTGGTGTCTACATGACACTGCATTATTAAACATTAGTATATCATAAGTATTTATATGGAAATAGTGTGTGTAAAGCGTCCCCCAACTAAGCTAAGAGAGAGAAATAAAGGAGGAAAATACTTTCTTTCCTCGGGCTCTCCAGTTGAAGACGACAATTCAGCATGTATGGATGACCCAGAAGATATGATAGAATGAACTTTTGGACTCAATACATTCAGTTTATTGTAAGTTTGATTCAAAACATCCATATTAAATCATTTATCTATTAATATTGTACTGAACAAGACTGTAATTCAGTTTTCAATCTTTGGGTTGAAGACGAAAATGCAACATGTAAGGACGACTCTGAAGACTTCATTAACCTTCATGCCTCCCCTCTTCTCCTCTAATGAAGTGTTAGACCCAATAAATTCAATTTATTGTTAGCATTTCAAATCACAAAACATTATGTTTTGAATCACATTTTTTTAAATGATTATTTCTTTCCAGACCGATAACTTGCTTACAGTTAGTCCTACAATAAAAATGCTTTGGACTATTTTGTAGGAAATTTTATCAGCTTTAATTTTGATAAGAAGATAAAAATTGCTAGGAGTGACCGTTTCCGAGATATAAGCAAAAAACCTAAAAAAGACAGCTTTAACCCCCTCCTCCTCCTTGAGCTCGCCCTTTTGATATATGTTTACCCAAGTGTAAAGGAAGCGTTTAAAAAAAAATCCAACTTCCTAGGAATTTTTTTCACCGATTTGTTTAATTTGACTGGGCTAGTAGTCGAAAGGTGAAATTTTCAGCTAATAATAACTTTAATATTACCCTTACAGTAAAATTACTAAAAAAAATTTGGTGAATTTTTAAATTTCTTATGAACTACAGTTATGGTATGGTATACTATGGTAACAACAATGCTCATAAATAATGTGCATTGTTGCAGAAATTAACTTTTAAAGTCAAATATCTTTTTAGTTATTAACTTTAAACATTTGAAACTTTATGTTTTTAGATGGACAATTTAATAATCTTTGAGAAGAAAGAACAAAAAATTAAACTTTTTCAAGCTATACAACTTTTAAAAAACTTCTTAATTTTTCTACGTATCTAATTACAATGCGCTAAACAATTAGAACAAATTTAAGTTTGAACTTTCCCCTTTAAAATGATGACAGTCCTACTTTTCTGTGATTCTTCATTTTTGTGTAATACATTTTTAAACAAAACGTGTTTTCGTCAAGAAAATCAAATTATTTCAAAAACTAAGCAGAACCCACCAATACAAGTTTAAATCAAAATCATCAGTATTAAAAGCTACGTCGAAAAATGCCATAAAATTTAGGGTGTTCCTTTTGAAAAAACACAACTTTAGTTGCAGAAACGCAGCTATAATTAAAAAAAAAGAAAAACTCAATATCTCTAATAATAAAAAAGTTATGGAGCTTTTTCGGATCGTTGGGACAGCCTGTATGTATTTTAATTACCATGTTATCCTTATTACGTCAAAAAATTAAACATAAATAAATTAAGAAGATTTCCTAAAAAAATTCAGTTTTTAGTGATTCATTAATCATTACCTAAATAAAATAAGAGTGGTACGTGATAAAGTAAATAGATTTAGGTTCAAAATTACTTTCAAAACAAGAAAACTTTTATAAAAACACTCGCCTAGTCTAGATGGCGAAACATTTAGCAATTCACAAGACTCTGCCTGTACTGAAAAGACGAAACGAATCGTACAAGAATATCACACATCAATTTTCAAACAGCATCGGGGCCAGTCTCAGCACTTTTAAACTAATCCACGAGAATTTTTTTCAGTTCTCCTGAAACGAAACTTTCACAAAAGAAAGGTGTCTGGGAAAACTGAAAACCGCTACCGTATGATGTTTTACTATAGAATTAATATCGTAATTAGGGTTCTAGTACTTGACATATTCATTAAATAAAAAGTTCATCTAAAAAAATGGAATTAATAAAATTTGTAACGTAAGTAATAGATAAGCTTAATATTGATTAATTGTAATTAACAATCTATATATTCTAAAAAATCACAAATTCTAATTATAAGACGATCCACGAATGCAGAGTTTCCCCCGCAATTTCCCGTTTTCCATAATTTCATGCAAAATAATTCCATATTGTGGCGCGGAAAATGTTTATTTATGCAATAAAAACCATGCACACGCGAAGAACTTGTTGATTATTTAAAATAAGATTTATGTAATTGCTGGCACAGATTCAAAAGCACACTGTATATAATAAGTGAAAAAAGACGTCATTTAGAACCATTTGTAAGTGCTTTCGTACAAATTATGTCACTTGGTGTACCACGCTGTAACGATTTGTGTAACGACAACAAATGTTATTATAAATAAATCATCATAAACCACCACAAAGACTTTGATTCATTTCCACCCAAATCGCACAAAGCTCGACTTGTTAGAAAACAATCCTTTTGGCAAAAACGTCGCTTAAACCGTCCCTTTGTGCCCTTCCGGTTTTAGAATCTGTACGCTTTGTTGTTACTTTAAAATCACAGAGCTTACGGATTCTCGAACTGGTGGAGTATTAAACGGCGAGTTAATTGTGAGGTGAAACTTGAAGAGGAAACTAGAAGCCATAAAAAGGAAATTGGAAACGATAAGAAATGGTCAATTGAAACAACTGCAACTGTGACGAGTCCAAGTTTTCCTTTTTTCTGCCGGCGTCAAGTTGCTCCAGAACTGTGAGTGCGGAACTAATTGGATGAGGGTTGTAATAGGGGTTGATTGATTCGGGTTAATTGGCCAAACATTACGGCACGAGTTGCTAATGACGTTTCCAACAATCGTCAAAATTTCGAAAATGACTAATCCGAAACACCGTCGAAGATTTTTAAATTCAATTTTGAACTCGATAAACTACAATCATTAATCGCCTCTCTGAATTAAGCTTTTTGGTCTCGAAACCCATTCATCTAAGTTAAACGGGGCGATTTAGCGCTGAAGTTTATTACAGTCCTCAATTATTCACATTTATTTTCGCCAATCGCCCGATACGTCCAATAAGTCCCGAAAAAAGAGCTTAATATGTAAAGTACAAGACCAGTAAAGAGCATAAAGAAACCTTTTGCAGTAAATTTAAAACGTATGGCACCTAAATGCTTCAACATAAAGTTTTATTTGTTTCCGTGCTTCTTGAATTTGAAGAAATAGAAATTACCTTCAAGTAGTAAATAAAAATGTAGCTACAAAAAGTATTTTTGCTATTTCCTAAAAACTATACGAATCACATAGTAATCAGCGTTTGCTATTAAATCATTTTATTATTATCTCTGTTTAAGTATTTTTTTAAATTTTGTTACAATTTCATATAATAATATGTTAGATATTAATTAATTAAAATTATGATAGCATTTTTTATTAATCGAAATTGTATGATTTCTAGTGTCATTCTCAAACAAACACGCTGCTTAAATGATATGTTATGAAAAAAAAACATAAATAATTGATACCAGCCCAAAAATTACGTTTATATGAATTTTTAATTTTTATTTAATTATGATTACTACTTTTTTAACGCCCTTTTTGTGCAAACGATATTTAATCATCATTTGTCTTAGCATGACTTAGAAATACCATTCTTTTGTGCAACGACTTATAATTAATTAATTTTAATTATTATAAGGAACTGTAGAAATATTCTGAAAAAAATCACAAACATGGAAACAATACAAAATACTTATTTAATAGCAAATACTGAATTCTGTATGATAATTAGTTTTTAAAATACAGTAACATACCTTTAGGAAACTTACCTTGTCGTATGTTCTCAAATTAAATAATTAAAATTCATAAAAACAAATAAAAATGTATGTGGAATCGATAAGCGGAAATGTAATATTTACGCACGCAAACACATAATATGCAAATAAAGTATATCTGTCTAATAATTATGATTAAACTTTGCGTAATTTGGTATTCTGGGGTATTTTTTCGGTGTCCCAATACAAACATAATTGCTCGTCAACACTAAAGTGCCTCTTTACGGCCTAATAAAACAATGTCCTGTTTTCCCAATTAATATTAAATTGAATTTGGTTAAGTTTATTGGCGAAGGGAACCCACATAAAGACAAACAATAGTGTGACTAGTTTCGCACCATTTCACTCAAACGCGACTATCATCAGGCGTTCTAAACTACATGAAATATATATTTAAGACAAGTGAAGCGCATTGTTACAAAGAATTGACTCTTTAAGAAGTAACTACAGACGACTTTCTGGAATTTCCTCGTCGAGAACGGAATAAAAATAAAGGATGCACACAAAACAAGAAAGGGAGATTGTCAAAGGAGGAAAACGGTTAAGTATCCAAACCCTTTTTCATAAACATCACTCTTACAAAAAATTAACTGTTGATAAATTTGACAATTTACACCACAAATGAAATTAAAAATTACGTTTATTAATCCGAGTCTGAAAAAGCGCCCAAATTTCATTCGTATTAAGGCAAATTCCTACCAAACACCCAAACATTGAATTTGCAAATCCTATTGATTGCGAATTTGGTCTTTGTTTCGCAATACAATGCTTCAGAAGCGGTGAAAATCCACACTCGTGTGTTTTGCTATTTGGGGCTATAAATTAACTCCTGTCACCAAAACTACATTTACCTTTTGCGGAAATGTCCTGCAATTTTACGACGGAAAGACCTTATTTCCGGTCATTGGAGAGATTTTTGTGTCAACTCTCTCAAATTATTGATGAAGACTACAGACTTGTAAAAGTTTCATGACGCGCACGAAATATTCTTTAGTTAAGGCGAAAAAAGGAGATGTCGCGAGTTGGCTTGGCGGTGTAATAAATTTGCATATACAGGGCGTCATTTTTGAGGAGTTTTAATTGAAAATTTTTAACAATTGATTTTGTCCTTCATGCATATTTAACGCTACCGTCCGCTCCCTAATTGGGATTAATGGCGTTGATTATTTGATGTTGCGCTGACAAAAACGGGATTAATAGACGTCCGAACGTTTTGTAATTAAATTGGAAAAAAATGGATTTTCGATGCAACTTTTCAAATTCGCCAAGTTTCTGATTTATCGCGGTGAAACCCTTTCATTGCTAAATTTCAAGCCTACGTGTTCAATTTCCCGACACAATAATTCCCCGGAAAACAGATTAAAGTAAAAGTTTTGGGAAAATTGTTCATTTCCCTGCGGATGAGGCAAAAATCGCGTCGGTTTATAAAAGAACGGAAGGAAATGCTAGTCGACACCTTGCGGAGTTCTTCTAGCGGTGATGTCAATTTCAATTTTACGCATGAATTATTTAGTCGTCTGTGAGGGCTGATATGGTCGAAGTTTTTATGGAGCCACTGCCGAACATATAAACACGGAGGAACAGCTACATTGATGTGCAAATGAGAAACGGTGGAACGACTTGCTTGCAATATTTAGAAGCGACAGATTGCCGAGGTTTGCAGGAATTGGCCCGGGATGAACACATAAGTGTCTCATCTTCTCCCAGAATTGAAAAAGTTGATGGGACGCTCGCCGAAACCAAAATCGAACAGCAAAACGAAAAAATATCGAACGTGTTTAAAAAAACATCACTCAATTTCGAGATACGGCGAAGTGTTCGGCTTCTATACAATCTTCTCAACACAAAAAACTAACCAAATATGAAATGTGGATTTCGAAAAGTTGCTAAATACATTTTTCACAAAACTCGCCCACAACTGGAGCCTATTTATTTCCGTGTTTTGCACGGAACAACCTACAGGTTTTTAAACAAAAGAAAAGGCGTCTTTGCATGATGTTCCAATGTTTAAACAAATTTGGTTGGTTTGTATTAGCTGTTTCAAAACTATAAAAACGCCGACGTCGCATTTTCTCTCAAAATTAGCTCTTATAAATTATTCATGCACTTCAAAAAAATAATAGCTAATGTAATTTATAGTTTCAATGAGAGATCAAATCATTAATAACTATTTTACAATTTTATTAATCTAATTTAAAAAAATAATTCGGTTAAATGCGACGTTGGCGTTTTTATAGTTTTGAAACAGCTAATAGTAACAATGAATTGGTTGCCACAAAGACTGACAAATAGTTTTGATGATTGATACGCGATAATAGAATTATTTTTAATTAAAAACGAATGAAATCCTGTTAATTATATCAACTCGCAAAATGCTTTGTGATTTATCAGTTCCATAAAAGCGAAAATAATTGTTAAAACTGGCCAAAAAATCACCTAATTAAATCATAAATTATCATTTTGAGCTAAAAACAAACATTTTTTGTAAAATTTCCTTCAAATACAGAGAAAAGTTTATTCAGTTAAGGACAAAAATGATGTTATTTTAAGCTATTTTCTCCACAGCCAGTCTATTATTATTAGGTCATAATACCACTACTAGGAGACGTCTTATGATATTAATAAAACACATGGGTCTTATGAAAAAATCATCTCGTGATTGGCCGAATAAAAATTAATTCGACAAACGTCATTTCAAAACGTCAAATAAAATTTTTCTAAAATATTGATTTAGTTTTTTATTGTTTGATTACACAATCAAACGTTGTTTACAATTAAAAAATTAGTATTTTTTGTGGAGTACACCTCCACAAATGTAGACGACTCGTCAACTCTGGCAATTTTTGTGAAACACGTCTGAATTATGTCGGAACTTTCAAATCCGTAGTGTTTACATCTGTCACTAGAAAATGTCTGATATATTTTGCTGACAGTTGGAATATTTGTGTCAGACATAAATTCCGTCTTGTTTACATCATGCACAGGCATCATGACATTTCAATACCGGATACAACTATCGTGTAATAAGTGTCCAAATGTAAGTGCACCACAAAATTACGTTACTTTTGCCTTTTTCTAAAATGTTCTCAGTTTTAGCACGTTTATCAGTTAAAAACGCAGTTAGTACAATGGCGAGCGAAAAATTTCGGACACCTTTGACATTTTACTGACATAATTGTGTGTAATTCCCTATCTTTTGACAATGGAATGGCAAAAGTGTCCGAAATTTTTTTTTCGCCATTGTAACATGCGATCATTTAAATTTATAATTAAAGTAGGCGGTTTTGTGTTTTTGTGATTGAAAACTGATATGAGGGATAAAATGTATTCTAATTGAATATTACCGTTTAAAACATTATTATTTAACTCTTCAGCTTGATTAGTTATCACAATCGGCGCTTTTATCCAAGTTAAAAAACTGACGAAGCCTACTCTAATTATAAATTTAAATGATCGCATGGCATTTTACATAAATAGGCAGGAATAAGCTAAAAATCACAAATCAAGGTAAAAAATAACATTTTGGTCTTTTTTTTTTGATAGATTTTTGTTTTTAAACAAAAAACGCAATGTTTTGTAAAATATTATTAAAAAATGAGTAAATTAGAAATTAAGTAGAACTCACTTATTGTTTCACAAATCTTCTTTAAAACACGTCGACAATACGTTATTTTGACCAAAGACTCACTTTTTTGCAAAATTTCCCTCTAATAAAGCGAAAATTTCCAAGATAATCTTGAAAGGAACTCTGCGACAATATTAAAAATAACATTGAAATGAAGAGAATATTTTTATTGGCATTAAATTTTGGCATATTACATATTTAATGTTTTTTTAATGGTAACACATTTAGGGTCGATTTACAAAAGCCAAATTAAAAATTGCTGTTAAAAGTTAATTCGCAGTTTGCCCGTGAATCTGAGCATCTCACTGTTTCAATTTGGCTAAGTGTTCAGTTCATCCGATCAAATTTTATTGGTGCATTAATAAGTAATAGAAACCAAAGCAAAATAAATTGTTAAATTTTTACGATTTGCGGCTTTACTAACTCGATCCATAAAAATACGAAAATACTTGTTCGTGATTTTATGTCACAATATCGTAGTATGATAAATGCAGTTCCAGTTTTTAGCTTTATTTAAAAGCGATAAAATATCATGAAAACGTCGGTATCACCGAAACAATGGGTCATAGAAAAATTTATGAGCAACACCCGAACCCTCATGTTATTTTACACATCCGTAAATTACCATTTTAATAAATGTATGTAACCTATATTTTCCGCAAAGTAGACAAAAGTAAATTACGGGATTCCAGAGCTAATATTTGCGAAACCACTTTGACAAATTTAATTTTATATTTGCTCACAGCATAACAAACCAATTAAAAAATTGATGAAGGCACGCAAATTCAAATTCAATTTTTCGTTGGGTTGTTGAAAAAATTAGGCGTTATTTAGGATTACTTCGGTTGGATCCGGACGCTGTGTAAAAAATCTGCCTTTTAGCCGGTTACCCGGAAGCAGTACGTCTCTGTCACCGTTGAGCTCTTCACTTGTGCACACAAAGCTTTAAGGATGGCGATTGCAACATAGCTGAAGAGCTTTACATAACTCATTGGCCGATAAAGGTATGTCGGTTATTATTGACCGCTTGGAACGCATCCAGAGGTGATACATCGACACGTAGGTCTTTTTTTTTCCGACGAGACAAGTGGAGGAAAAATGCCAGTGATTTATCCCCGAAAGCCAACATATTTCCGCTTTATGTGTCTCTCCAGCCCGGCCCTGGATGATGATAATACGGAGTGGGGGCAAGCGGTGTGTTCCTACTCGTCCAATTTTAAATATTACTCCGAATTTATGGAAATTTATGTGTTTACGTGTTCGAAAGTGCAGGAAGTGGTCCTTTCCGCATGTATGCAATTACATTCGAGATGCAACTTCCTCTAAAAGGGAAAAACAGAGTTATGAGGTCGCGTAATAAACAGAACGTTACGGCTGTCTCTGCAGGTGTTTGGCAATTTCTTAATTTTTTACGAGGGGTAATAAAGTGTCTTAATTTACGGCCGGCTCGTCGTCTTTTGTATTTTTGATGCAGGTCTTCGGCGGCATTACCGGTATTAAAACGGACGCTTCCGTTCCAATTTCCTGTCGTCGAATCAAGTTTATAAAATTAAATTGCGCACTGCGGCGTGACATTATTTATCGCCGCAATCTTCACCTGAACAAACTAAATCCAAAAAAAGATTTCAAAGATAAGTGCATAATAAATTCACACAAGACATGCTTAAACTCCACTTCGCCGAAATAAAACATTCATAGAAAGGTGAGGTGCAGTGGGGGCCCTTGGGTTATAATCCCATTGTCTTTCTCGAGACGAATATAAATAATTGAGATGTTCGCCGATCGATTACTATCAAATAACCCGGAAAGGTTCGGGCTACAGTTTTTAATTAGATGCATACTCGAGAGATTTTCGAGATGAAAGTGTATTGATTGCGCGAATTGCTCTAATATTTCTTGTCATTGATAGATTATCTTAAAAGCTTTTTTGCACTTGGAGGATTTATGGAAGGATTGTCGTTAAGGAGAATTTTAAATTATAATGCGGTGCCGTTAAGTGGCGATTTACAACGAAAGGGTGCACCGGCCACACTCAAATTGCGCTTTAATTCACATCAGGTCCGCAATTAAAAATTCCGGTCAAGTTGATTTCTACAAGTGACAATTTTACTAGTTACATAAGATTACTAAACAAAAAGTATACAAGTGACAAGTAAATCACTTGTAAATAGTTTTATGAAACTGGCCCCAGATAACGCTTTTTTCTTCACATGTATAATAAACTATCTACTACTTTTACAGTTTATTGTAAACTATCAAAATACAATTGTACAAATACAATATTTATTTTTTTAAAATTTGTAATAAATTACCTATCAAAATATAAATTTAGAAAATAATAGATACTTTTAAAATGTAAAACACTATTTACTTATATTCCATTTCAGTTCACAGTAGAATTGCAACAACGCATTTGAATTTTTCGGAGTGAAAAATAAAGCACAAATTGAGAGTACAAATTGAGTTTCTCTAAAAAAAAAAAGAATCTGTGTTAAACTAAATCCCAGCGACACGTTTTGAGCTAAGAAAACCCACCAGAAACTCTTTTCTTATATAGAAATTCTCAATTTGTGCTTTATTTCACTCCAAAAAATTCAAATGCGCTGTTGCAAAATACTACTATACTATATCCCATTTCATTTCATAGTAGAATTTTTTAACAGCGCATTTGAATTTTTTGGAGTGAAATAAAGCACAAATTGAGAATTTCTATATAAGAAAAGAGTTTCTGTGTTAAGCTAAATCCCAGTGACAAAATTTGAGCCAAGAAAACCCACCAGAAACTCCAAAAAATGCAAATGCGTTGTTACAAAATTCTACAATGAACTGAAATGGGAGGTATGTACTAATTTTTGTAACAAAAACTTCCTGTAAAAATAAAAAAAATTGGTATGTACAGGGTGATGATTTTGGATATCCGAATAGATCTCTGAAACCAAAAGAGGTTTATAGAAAAACGAGTGGTACATTTTCGAGTCCGTTTTTTGAGAAAATAATTTTGGTCAAAACCGCATCCCGCTATCGTCTTTTGTTTTCGTCTTATACACCGAAGTTGACATTTTAGCGAAATCTCAAAAACTTCATATCTTCCTTTATTATAAAAGATATAAATTATATCTTTAGGTATTAAAAACAAAAATAATAGATATATTTTTATCTAATTTAATAATTTTCCGTGAGTTTTAAATTTTTTGTTTTTACATACGTAAACGCTCGAAAAAGCTAAAAAAGTTATATTATTTTTTAAACTTTTAGCAGAACCTGCTACCTTCCGTATTATTTTTTAATTACTGGGCTTTCTTAACGATCTATTGGTCACTAAGATCCAAAATAACAGAATTTTTTGTTATACAAAAAATGTAAATTTGTTAACTATTTAGCCCCAATGTTTGAAAAGATTAAAAAAATTAAAAATAGGGGAATTGGGCAACATAGTTCTAATTTCATCCCAATTCCCGTGAAACATATTTTTTACCAGAATAAAATACAGTTTGTTGTCAAATTTGAATTTATAAATCCATAGTTATTTGTGCAACTGTTGATAACTTGCACTTTGTCGTCAGTTTCTCGATTCCGAATAAACTAACTTGATGGAATAAGGTTGGGACGAGCAAATTGGTCACTTACCTTGTCGTGTCATCTCAATGTGATCGCGTTCACGAACCTAAGAAAAATACCAAGTTTTACGACCCGGTTACATTCCCGACCGAAAAAATTACCTCTGAGCCAAATATCACATCGCGTTGCAGCACACGTCTTGTCCTTGCCCGACCTAATAAAATATAGTCAACGTCAAAAAAAAAAAAACGACTTTATGCAATCCATCAAGAAATTTTACGAACACTGTGTCAATACATGACCTCGAACTTTAATCGAATTGCAAAAAAGGTAATCTCCGACAACCTAAAGGAAAGCAAATATTTAAATCTAGATCAGCGTCCGGCAGTTTAAGGGCCTTATAAATATACCGTGTGTTTACTTTTCATTAAATTCCCGCTACGATCCTAAATACGGGGTAAAGAGGCACAAAAAATGAAAGTCCGCTTCAAAATACCTGAAATTTATTCAATAAAGAAAGAGAACATTGATAAAAAATTACTCTTAAAACTTTAAACTAAACCCGGCTCCTATCCTGCTATTGTCAGTCTCGAGGCCTATCCTAAACCCGTCTTCGTCTCCCTGAAACAAAACATTAACAAGCGAACAATCGACAAAAAATCGCTCAGACGTACCAATTTTTTATACTCGCCGCCACCAGATGGCGGCTTCGGACTAGCCTCAGCCGCCCTCTTCTGACCCAATTCGCTCTTTGCCGGCCATTTGGGAAAGTTCGAAGGATCAATCGGGGGCGGAAATTCACTAAAATACGGATGTTTTAAAGCCTCCTCGGCTGTGATTCTTTGGTGCGGGTCGAAGGTCAGAAAGTTCAACATAAAGCTTAGACCCAAATCGTTCAACATTTGGAATCTTTTACGCAAATTCGATACCGTGTGGTTCGTAAATTTCATTTTTTGGGCCACCGGCAACTTGTTAAAGCCGGGCCAGATTTTCTCAGTCGGCGTCCCCAGACACTAAAAATTAAAGCCAGTTACACTCATACAGAGCTACAGCTTGATACTAGAACACGAAATAAGATACAAAATCACACAATTTTTTGTACTCAAAAAATATATTGCTGCAAAGTAGAAATGAGCGTTATATCGACCCAAATGGTTTATAGCACGATCAAACTAAATAAGGCACAAAAAAGATGTCCTCGAGTTGAGACAATGATAAAAAAGGAAAAATTTTGCATTCTTTTTATTGTCGAGGATACCACCAAATTTTTCCTCAAATGTCACCGACTATTAGCTCTGTAAACTTAAGAATAAAGCGTTCAAAAGACGCAAACATTGTGTTTTTTTTTCCGAAGTGAAGGTTTCACACACCATCAGAAATATTCGAATAAGACAAGTTGAGTTACTCTCTACTATCTTTATTCATCTTTTTAATGATGTGCCAAACAATCAAATAATTTTGTTAGTTTTACTTTTGTTAAAAAAATGTATAAAGTAATTCACATTTTAATTTAAACAAAATTAAAATAAATAATAAATGTTGATTATATTAATAAACGTCATTTTATTTTGCAATTAACTAACAATTTACTGATTTTATTAAATTTTAGAAATTTCTCGAAGATTGGAGAATTCTCGAGAATTTCCAGCCGAGAATTCTGGAGTCCCAAAAAAAAATAAGTCGACAAATCAGAAACCCTATTTCAAATGTACAACCATGAACAATAATTTCAAAATAATTTCAAAACTGTGTGCTAATTATTTGAAGCATTTTTAAAATTCTATTGTTTGCGCTATAAGATTTGACTTGAGTAAAACACAAACCTTAAAAATCCTGTTGATCTGCTCGGCCTCGGATTTCCCGGGAAAAATCGCGTTCATTAGTAAAAATTCGGCAAAAATACACCCCACTGACCACATATCAATCGGCGTCGAGTACTCTTTAACCCCGAGCAACAATTCCGGCGCTCTGTACCACAGAGTTACCACTATCGGAGTGTAAGGCCGCAACGGTGATCCATATTCTCTCGCTAAACCAAAATCGCCGACTTTCAAAATACCATTATGTGATAAAAGCAGATTTGATGTTTTCAAATCGCGGTGTAAGATCCAATTATCGTGGAGATGTGCCACCGCCGCTAGCAATTGTTTGAGGAGACATTTGACTTCTCCGGGCGTAAAATGCTGATCTTTGCGTCTCATCATCTCGATCAGCGATTTGAGATCGTGCTCGACATAATCCATCACGATAAAAATCTTATCCATATTGCTTCCGACTACGATTTCTCGAACTGTTACAATGTTTGGATGCTGGCCTTTGAGGAGGGTGTTGATCTCGCGCAGTGACGTAATCGGAAAGCCTTCTTTCTCTTTCTCCATTTTGAGTTTTTTGAGGGCAACTATATCGTCAGTTCTTTTGTCTCGAAACCTGTAGACCACACCGTAGGTGCCTTCAGCGATACGATTCAAACACTGGAACTCGTCCAGTGAGCGACAGCCCTCAATGGCAGGGTAGTAAGGAGGTAGCGTTTCGTCATATTCAGGCTTTTCATCAGGCTCGTCCGATCTCTCTATTATTTCCTCGCTGAGGTTACTTTCAGTACTATCGTCACTGTCTTCCTCCAACTTGAGCCTTTTCTCCGAAGGCGGCGTGACTTCCGATTCTAAATCTTTGAAATCGTCTTCTAAAATCTCGCTAAATGTTTTAGATTCTTCTACTGTATTTTCAGTTTCATTTTTCCTATTCTCTGAGTCATGATTTGAATTTCTAAAATCTTTTGATTTCTGTACATCATACTTACATGAATCAGAGTATTTTGATCCTAGTAAGTTACCTTTTGTATCTCTCTCATTTCTATGTGATTTTTTTCGATGGTGGCGAGATCTGTCCCGCTCCATGGAGCGGTGGCGCCGACCTCTGCACACACAAAATGAACATTTTGTAACAAAAGTGAGCCCCTACCTGTGGTGCCTGTCCCTATGCGAGTGTCTTTTCTCCCGGTAGCCCTCTGCCCTTTCGTGCCTGAAGTGCTCGCGGTAATCGTCCCGGTGCCGTCGTTTCGTACCCTCGGCCAATCTTTCAGCCGTCGCCATCATCAGTCTACAAGAAACGGTCAAAATAGCCCCAAAACAACCCAACTAACCTCAAACTTAAATCCTCGTTAGTCGGCGATTGACAGCCCGAAGTGCCTTCGAAATTTTCTTTATTAATGGAACCACCCGACATTGTTAACTAATCATTCTTCAATCAACGAGAAAACACACAAAACATTACAAAAAGCCACAACTTTTTCCCCAATAATTGTACCGAAATGTCAGTTATCGCCAACATGGCGGCGTAAAAAATTAATTCCCTAAATTTTTACATTTCGGGGTTAATAAAATAAAGCAATTTTTTCTACTTTTTCTTGTAATTTACATAATAAGGATTAAAACTTGAGACTAAACCCGCCCCCCATTCGCCTATTGTCCACACCCATCCCTATCCGGAAGCCATAACCGTCATCGTCCCCATCGCCCCCCTGTAACAAAAAAATAAGCAAAAAAACACAGTTTGAGCCCACAACTGACCAATTTCTTATACTCTCCGCCCCCACTTGGCGGTTTGGGGCTCGCCGCCAAGGCCCGTTTCTGCCCCAACTCGCTCTTGGCCGGCCAGGTCGGAAACATCGCGGGATCAATCGGAAGCGGGGCTTCGTTGAAATACGTATGTTGCAACGCCTCCTCCGCTGTGACTCTCTGTGCCGGATCAAAAGTCAGAAACTTGGTCAGCAAATTCAGCCCCAAATCCGTCAACATGTTGAACTTCGTGCGCAAATTCGAGATGGGATACTCGCTAAACTTCATTTTCTGCACAGCGGGTAGTTTATTAAACCCCGGCCAGATTTTCTCACTCGGCGTTCCCAAATCGCGAAAGATGCGGTTCAGTTGATCGACTTCCGATTTTCCGGGGAAAAGCGCGTTCATGAGGAGCAGTTCGGCGAAAATGCACCCCACCGACCACATGTCGATGGGGGTCGAGTACTCCTTCGTGCAGAGGAGCAGCTCGGGGGCCCGGTACCACAACGTCACCACAATGGGGGTGTACGCCTTCAAGGGGGAGCCGTACTCGCGCGCCAAGCCGAAATCACCAACTTTGAGAATCCCCTTATGGGATAGTAAGAGATTCGAGGTTTTCAAGTCCCGGTGTAAAATCCAATTGTCGTGTAAGTGTGCCACCGCGAGTAGCAATTGCTTGAGGAGACATTTCACTTCGCCAGGCATAAAATTTTGTTTCTTGTGCCGCATTGTTTCCATCAACGATTTCAAATCGTGCTCAACGTAATCCATGACGATGAAGATCTTGTCCATGTTGCTTCCAACCACGATTTCGCGTACGGTGACGATATTCGGGTGTTGGCCTTTCAAAAGTGTGTTGATCTCACGCAGGGAAGTGATCGGGAACCCTTCTTTCTCCTTCTCCATTTTCAGTCTTTTCAGCGCGACTATATCCTCAGTTCTCTTGTCTTTGGCCCGGTAAACCACCCCGTAAGTCCCTTCTTCGATTCGGTTCAAGCACTGGAACTCCTCCACGGACCGGCAGCCCTGCACGGCTGGGTAATACGGAGGTAAGTCTTCATCAATCTTCGGCTTGTTTTCCTCCTTCTTTTCTTTCTCCTCAACAACTTCTTTTTCTTCGGACGCTTCG
Organism: Tribolium freemani; assembly: GCA_939628115.1. Classification (NCBI taxonomy): domain Eukaryota; kingdom Metazoa; phylum Arthropoda; class Insecta; order Coleoptera; family Tenebrionidae; genus Tribolium; species Tribolium freemani. The sequence goes on along the minus strand of OW626791.1, from coordinate 18,572,242 downwards.
CGTCCATTCTTTGGTGAGACAGACGCTGAGCGTTCGCTGCTCACACTCCGACTCCGCGATTTACGTTCAGACGAAACACTTCTCTCTCTCGAATCGGACGAATGATCAGATCGTGAGTGTCGAGAATTCGTGCTACTCCTTGCACTTTCTTCGCTGTGATCGCTCTTGCTCTTATTGTCAGTCTCTTCGTACTGAACCATTTCTTCGTCCGAATTGTCCGAAACCGTGACTACGTTCGACTCCTCCACTCTTAGTCTCTTGTTGTAAAAATCCTCATCATCTTGTTGCTTCCGCTTGGCGGCTTTCTCCAAGTGGCGTCTCTCACGTTCCATCCTTGACTGTTCCTTCATCCTGGCCATTTCGCGCTCAGCTTCCAACAACTTCTCTTTCCTCAACTCCTGCTGCGCTCTTTCCTCCTCCGTCAGTTCCTTCTCTTCCCTCTTGTGTCTCTTGTGCTCTTCTCCTGTGCTTATATTAATAATTTCCTTGACGTACATTCCAGCCTCGCCTTGAAGCGCACTATCAAGTGTCTCGACCTCGCGGTACTTGCGATCCTTGTCCCGCTCCCCCTTATCCAAATCATCACTTTTTGTGGTCCTTTTGCTCAACAAACGCTCCCTCAAATCCTGGAGCGTCTTATCGGCCCTATCACGTTTTTCCTCCTCGTATCTGCGGTGTTTCTCACCCCCGCGTCCCTCCTTAACCTTCTTCTCCTCGTATTTCCTTGCATCTGAATGCCTGGACCTGGGATCCTCCTTCCGTTCCCGGTAATATTGCAATTCGCTGTAAGTGATTTGCTCCCGGTAGTAGCGCTCCTTTTCGCGTTGGTAGTGTTCCCGTTCTTTATTCGAGCGCTGCTTGTCCCGGTGGTGTTTTTCCCGGTGGTGACGCTCTTCTCGGTGGCGCTCTGAACGTTTGTGGTGGGAACGGCTCTCGTGGCCCTCGCGCCGTTTGTTGCGCGAGCTTTGCGAAGACACGCGGGCTTGTGGCGGTTTGATGTCCAGCGAGTCGATGTTTTCGCCGTCCTCCTCAGACAAGCTGTAACATAACGTGAGGCAGCCCCCTTGAGGTTTGTGACTGACCTGAAATCCATGGTTTCGTCCTTCTGGCGCGAGGTCTCGGGGCTCTGGCGCAGCTCGCCATCCTCGCTTTGTTCATCTGCCGAGTTGTAACTCATTTTGGCCTCTAAACTAATTGTTTATTTTGACATTTTGCTTTGAGGTTAGGGTTAATTCGACTGGTGCGAAGTTGGCTGCATTAATTGGTCAAGTGGTCAAGTGCGGGAAATTGTGGTAAAATTAGAAGGGGCCGTAATTTATTTAATTGAACGAGTTGTGATTATCACGAGTTGGTTTTAATTGCGGATTATTAAATAAAGGGCGCGTGATGGGTGCTTAGTGACTCACTTCACGCCTTATCAACTGTCAAATGACTAACCTCTCAAGTGATTTTATCTAAAATTTGTATAAATTATGGAAATTCGGGGCTTGTGTGTGAGTTAGCAGGCGTTTCGTGACCCGATTTGGCGCCCAAAGTGTGTTTTTATCATGTGAATGCAAACTTGACACTTGATGGAAATCGTGTCGTGCCCCAATGAAGAATAAGAATTTCATCAGGTTTCTGTTCGGGATAATCATAGTCAGTTTATTTTTGATTATATTCAGACAGCATAAGCCCGAGACGATACAGAACATCGTTTCCACAACCCACCAACAAATCCGCAATTTCAAGGTGCGTCTTTTGGCATTGGAAAAACGGAGTATTCAAGTGTTATGGTTTTAGGACACGTTCCGAGATGTTGATTCGAAAACCCTCGCCGCCGACGAGAAATATCTGAGTTTGTTGGGGTTCACAGACAGCCCCCGGTTGTATCCACATGACATCTGGAGGAACACTTCATTGCCAGTCATTGTCACGTATGTTATGGAAGGACAGGAAAGCCAAGCTGTGGGACTTATTAATAACGTAGGAAGGGTTCTGCCAAACAATACAATTCTAGTTTATAACCTTGGGTTAGGTAATTATGGCCTAAAAACGGTAATTCTTATTTTCTCTCGAAACTCTACGCTAAAATAACAATCCCCCAGCTCTTAAATTATTGCAACAACAGTCGATGTCAGACCTTGACGTTCAGCTTGGCCAATTTTCCCTCGCACGTGGACGAGGAGAGCATACGGGCCTACAGGCCCCTTGTCATCCAGGTAAGGTGGTCTCTATTTCATCAAGTTGCCTATGGACTGCGACGTTTGTTTTGAGTCAATGTGGCCAATACGCGCTATCAAAAGTGACATCACATCCCCACTTTTATTACGTTAGGTCAGTTACTTGAAGCTAAACAAGAACAATATTTTGAACGTAGTGTAATATGTTTTTCGTCCTTTTGATATTGCTTTAAAGGTGAGGTGAGGTTTCCTTTTTATTCCATTTAAGAAAAGAAAAATAATCACACTGAAAAATTAAAACGATACTCGAAAAAATAAAAAAAAATCGATGTATTCGAGCAAAATTTCGGGAGAAAAGTTGGTTTATTTTTATTATTTTTCCAATACCTATACCAAAAATAAATTACAAATAGAAATTGATCACAAACGACAAAATTTTGTGAAAATTGGGTCAAAAGTGTGCTAATAATCGAATAAAACGTGCTCAAAATTTTTACTTAGACTACCTACCAAGTACTACCAATAAAAAAATCATCAAGATCACAAAAACCAAAAATTTATGCCAGAGGTATACGTATAAAACGTCTAAGGATTCCAAATCTCTTCATTTTTGTTCTGTCATTCGTAGTTTTTGAATATTTGGAATATTATGGTCGTTTTTAATTTTTCCAACGTACCAAAAAGTATAAGAAATAAAAAAATAGAAATTGATCTAAAACAATTTGTACCCCTTTTCACTGTTTAATAATCGATTTCCGAGCAAAATTTTGTGGCAATCAAGTCAAAATTGTACAAATAATTCGAAGAAAACAACTTGCTCAAAATTTTTACTTACCTACCTACAAATTAAAAAATCATCATGTCACAATAGCCCAAAATGTATGTAAAAGTATCTTCATTTGACATTTTCTGAGGATTCCAAATCTGCCTTCATTTTAATTCTGCGATTCGTAGTTTTGAAGATAATAGAAAAAATATGCCCGATTTTATTTTTTCATTTTACCAAAAATATAAATGATCTAAAACGACTTCTAGCTCTTTTTACTCGTTAATTATCTATTCCTGAGCAAACTATGTGGCGATCGAGTCAAAATTAAACAAATAAACCGAATAAAACAACTTCGTCAAAATTTTTACTTATCTATCTGCCAATAAAAAAATAATGAAGATCACAGTAACCGAAAATTTATATCAAAAGTATGTCTGTTTGAAACAAAATTGTCTGGGGATTCCAAATCTGTCTTCATTTTTATTCTACGATTCGTAGTTTTGGAGATATTAGACAAAATATGGTCGAACCACGTTGCCCAAGAAAGTTTATTAGTACTTGTATTAGCTGTTTCAAAACTATATAAACGCCAACGTCGCATTTTACCAAATATTTTTTTTAAATAAGGTTGATTGGATCTCTCATTGAAACTATAAATTACATTAGCTATTAATTTCTTTAAATGCACAACATAATTTTTTATAACAACTAATTTTGAGAGAAAATGCGACGTTGGCGTTTGCATAGTTTTGAAACGGCTAATACATTATATGAACTTGCTTATTCTTTCGTTATGCATTGTTCTAAATTATGTATCATCTGTGGTATCATTGATTGAAAATATACCCATTTTTTATTTGTTTCTAAAAAATAGGAGACCGTATTTTAGGCAAACACAGCACAAATTTTAAAATAATGTACCTACAAGTATTTATTTGTACAAACCTCAACAAATGCATCTTTTAATAGGTGTTTTTTACGTAGACTTATACATAAACCATTTTTCTTTTAGTATTAATAGACCTCTTAATAATTGGTATCAGTAGGTATGATGTTATAAAAACTAAGAAAAACTAACTCTGAAGTTTAAAAAAATTAGAATGGAAGACGATTGATGTACAAAAATGGATAAAATTACTAAAATCATTAAGAAACGACATTGCATATTATCTGTTTCAAAACTATAAAAACGCCAACGTCGCATTTTACCGAATTATTTTTTTAAATAAGATTTATAAAATTGTAAAATTTTAAAATTGAAAGTATAAATTACATTAGCTATTATTTTTTTGAAGTGCATGAATAATTTAAAACAGCTAATTTTGAGAGAAAATGCGACGTTGGCGTTTTTATAGTTTCGAAACAGCTAATACGTCATAGAAACGATGATAGAAACCATTTACATGAAAAAGTTATGTTCTACACTTCTATAATTACAAAAATAAGACAAAAGCATTAAAGCTAGCGTTTGTTGCTTCAAATTGCTGATGATGCGTACTTAAAGTTGTTAAAAAATCGCGTCTTGCAGGACGCGCTTCAGCGCACCGGCGCCGTGTTGTTCCTGGAGTGCGGGTACCGTTTCTCCCGCCACTTGACCCACGACGTCATCATGGATCTGTTTGAGAAGCGCGCCAAGTCCCAGGGCGTCGTCACGTGGCCGATGTCGTTGAAAAACCCAGTTTCGAGTCTGACGCACAAGAAGATGTTCCAGTACTTCCACACCGACGCCGAAAATTTCCTTTTCTTGCAGATGGTGAACGCAGACGTCCTCTTGATCGTCAACACGGAGTCGGTGCACAACGAAATCATGCTGCCCTGGGTCAAGTGCGCGCTGACTCAGGACTGCATCGTGCCGATTGGGGCGCAGTCGGCAGGTTGTCGGTTCGACAAAAAGCCCCAATATCGATATTCCGGGTGCCATAGCTACGATACGTCAGCGCTCAATATAGTTTTAGGACTGAAATTTAACATGGACGGTAGTCGGTACATGTTTGACGAGTCGGAGAAACTCTTCGAGACGGTTGAATTGAGCAAAGCCGAGGCTCTCTTGAGAGAATTCGAACAAAATATTACTACTGAAGGGCGATTCATGTCTTTCGACACGTAAATTATTAGATCGGACCAAATTCAGTGTGATAATAAGCGTAAAGTTATTCCTTTTTGAAACCAAATAATGCCAAGCACTCGATTTCGTTTCTTCAACGGCGCAGTTGGCCCCGAACTTGTGATTTAGTTGGTATTTGCTGTACAAAAACGCATCTTCCTTGTCGTTATAGGGCTATGCGGCCCTTTCAGGTCACGTGGTTCGGTATTCTACCACTTTGTCGTTTCTTTGACTGTACATAGTTATTTATTGTTTCTGTTGTAATTGAAGTGCTTATTTAAAAAATAAAAAAACAATACAAAACCCTTTATTATTTAACATCGGACACAGCCTCAAGAACTTTTTACACGTATGCACAGCTTTCTTGATCAATGAAAAATGTTCGGAAGAATCTAATAGATGGTGCCACATTAAACTCAGCATGGCCAATTTATATCAAATTTCGCTTCGCTCGACTATAAGTCGTCCATTAACTGGTTTTCCTAACCTAAAATTATTCTCCTTACTAGCTCTGTCTCTGGTAAATACGTTAACACAAATAACACCGTAAGAAGGAATATTTTTTTGAAAAAAACTTTATTGACCACTTTTAAGCCTCTGCTGATATTGACTTAATTTCGAGACATCTGAAGACATTTTATTAAAGAATAAGGGAGATACAAGAGTCTCTCTGTGATGGAAAGTTTAGTTACCTACTTTATATTGTAAAAAAAAACAATAATTACAAGGAACGTGTCTACATTAGAAAAAAGTTTAACTTACATTTTTTGTATTAGACCAAAAAAGAAAAAAATCAGTTCACTAATGATTTTGTTAGAACCATATGTAATCTAATTAATAATTACAATACTTTGTAATAGTACTAAAGTAATCCTCAGTAGTTTCTCAAAGTAATCGATTTAATTGCAATTACAGATTAATAAATACATTGTTACTGATAACATTGTAATCTAATTACATAGTAACCTGTTACGTTAATCATCTTCAAAAATTACAGGCGTTTAAGTTGTCGCGGCATTTGAAACATTTCGTGTTAAATTTATTTAACTTTTTCTTTTTTACATTGTAGATGCAATTAATAAAAAAAATAATTAATACAAAAATAGATATACTGCTTTTAAGAACCGATTTACAATTATTTTCTTAATTGCCTAATAAAGAATGTCCTTAATGATAATCTCAGCATTAAAGTATTTTTTTAATCTCGGTAACTATTCGTGGTATAAAATTCAAATTTATTGTCTTGTTCTTCTTATAAGTAAATTATATTATTGTTCAGCTACCGTTACAATATTTAAAAAGTTTTTAAGTTTTAGTTAATTTATTCACTACATGACCTTATCACAGTATTCTGTAATAATGTAATAAATTACAAAGTAATCGATTGCTTTTCAATTTAAATAAATGTAACATATTACAGCTAACTAAAAAGTAATTACAATCAATGTAATTGAATACAAAGTAATCATACAGGGTGACCCAGGGGCGTGTAATCGGTCTATAATTTTTTTTATTCTTAATTTATAATGAGTAAAGTTCATTTATGTATCAAGTAATAATTAGATTACTTATGTAATTAGTCAAATTGGTTTTATGAAAAAATAAATTAGCAATTGACTTATCAGATTCTAAGCTAACAAAAACATAATAAAACACAATTTTTGGAAAATCACGAAAAATATTTTAAATGTGCTATACAAACCCCATACTATTAGAAAGCTTATCAAAAATGCTATCGACACGTGAAACTAAAAATGCGGTATTCTATTTGAAAAAAATTAGTTATTGAACTGCGTTTTGCGTTTTGGCACACCCTGGACATTATCTACGTGCTTTAGCTAAAAGTCGACTATTTGCTAAAACTACAAGGTATTCTAAGTTTTTCTGTTGCAAATTCGTCGAAAAATATTCATAGGCGACTTCGCAGTGATTTTTCAAATGTTGGTCTTTTTTATAACGAATAACTCCGAAACGGAAAGTTTACACAAAGTTCTATTATTTTTTCTCATAAAATATAACTGCAAAAATATATAAGTGTTCCATTAAAAAATATATGGCTCACCATCTTGTATACAACACCCTATGTATAACAAAAATATTTTAAGTATTCTATCGGATAATAAACACGGCATGCCGATATTTCAAATAGCAAAAAAGTTATAGTCCGATTACACACCCCTGGGTCACCCTGTATTACTTTGTAATTATATTAATCTGTAATTAGAGTATTAATTTAATTACAATATAATCTGATTATGCCCAACTGTGGTAAAAATAGTGAAACGAAATAAATGTACTGATTGGTTCACGTTAATGAAGAGATGGCGCCACATAAGGAGATTTTTTTAGGTTATAAGGGCCAAATTCTAATTCGGTCATAATAGAGCCACAGATTAATAGGTTATTAATTAATTAATAGGTTATTAATCTGTGATAGAGCGAGCAAAATATAATGTCAGAAACAGTTTTTTCTGGAAACAACCATTGAAGTGAATGAAAATTTCTTTCATTAAGCAAGGAATCTGTATTTTTATGTAATACTAAACATGACAAGAAACAAGAAAGTAATGAATTAAAATTTGAAAAAATATTAATTATTATTAGGGAGATGGGTTGATACATGAGATCTTAACGTTTTCAATAAAAAAATGAAATGTGTAAGTAATTAACTAATTACCTGACGTAGATACTTTATTTGCATTATCATTAGTTAAAATAAGTTGCGAATACCAATAAGTTAATCTCATAACGCTACAGCTTTTGCATCAACCCACTCCTAAATGCGTTTTTTGAATAAAATACTAGAAAACGTTAAACTGGATGCAAGTAGCACCGCTTGAACCCCCTGTTCTCATAGTGCGTGGTCTGTCGCACCCAGCTTGTAAACGTCGTCAACTGGACATCGACCATCTTCAACAAATCCTCCACGTGGTACTCGTGAGCGTGCTGGCTGAACACCTCGCACAAAGTGCTGATGTACCAAGTGCCCGACAAGGGGTCCCGATGCGACACAAACCCTAAAACAGAAACTAGCCATCTGTGGCGGACCGCGGACTAAACGCACCTGGCAGAGTCGAATACGCGATAAGTGCGTCCGCGAGAACTGGAACTCGAGACGGGAGTCGCGTGGCGTCGCTTTGGACAAACTGCTCGTTGTCGCCACGACAACACTGGAAAATGAATATTTTCGGCTTGCCTTTCATGTACTTGCACTTTTCTTCATTGAAGTGGTTCAGGAGGTCTTCCACGAGGACGGTCTTCTCGTCCAAACCGAACACCTCCGTGTCTCTGATAGCCTCGTTTCGGGTGCCGTGGCTCATAATGACCACGACTGCAATGTCTGCAGTTTTCAGTGAAGATTTCTGACTGAAGTTTTTGACGGCCGATTCCATGGTGGAGGCTTTCAAGTCGCGCTCGAATGTGACTTTAAACCCCATTTGTTTGAAAACCTTTTTGAGATTTTCATGGTCAGCTTTTGCCCCGTGTCGGTAGCCTTTATCCTTGAACATTATGTTGTTGATAATCAGGACTTCTCCCCGGTTTTTTGAGTGCGTTTCGTAGGTTGGGATTGGACACGCAGCGTCGTAGAATTTACCAGTCTTTTTGACAACCAACTTTTTGGTTTTGGAGGCTGTTTCCGGCTTGGGTTGGACAGTGCCCGGCAAAACTGGGGGCAAAGCTGTTGCCGGTCTTTGATAACTGCTATAAGCGGGAGCATTTCGGTTGAAATTACTTTGGGTTGTGGGTGTTGGAGCGTAATTGTTGCTACTATAGACAGGGGAATTTCGTTTATAAGGGCTTTGGTAATTTAAATTTATAATAGGTTTAGCATCAAGTGCATGAGAAGTTGACGATGATCGCACTCGAGCATTTGGAAGAGGCAATAAGTGGTTGGAGTTGCCTAAAATAAAAAGCAAAATAGAAATACCTAGAAATGGTAGTTTTAAGACTTACTTGAAACCCCCGGCAAGAAACCAGTACTTGAGTGAATACTGCCATTGTTATTACGAACAGAAATGGTCTGAGAGTGTTGAGCAAATCTTCTGGAAAAGAGACAAACTCAAAAAATTTAAAATGAAACGCAAATGAAACATACCTAACTGTCACAGTTTGACTAGTATGAGTTACTTGAGTTTGACTTGTCCTAATAAAGAAATAAAAGATTTTGCATTTTCTACAAATAGATTTTTTTAATCTTACCTCACAACCGATTTTTCGTCTTTCTCTTTGTTCTGTTTCGACCACATTTTCGAATCTCTGCAATTTTCCTTCTTTGTGACGATAGCTTTTCAGATAAGATAAGAATAAACTAAACATAAGTACCAACAAATTCGTTATTAATAAACTGTCATTCGTAATAATATTACACAAAAAAGGTTAGTATTTACACGAACGATGTAAAGTTACTGAACACCACATGCAACTGAACACTGACTGATAAAATTCACTTGGTTCAGTCTGTTCTGACTAAGCCTGATGCTATTTAAGTCACATAAGTATTCTTATCTCAACGGTGTGATAAAAGCAAAAGGCGCGCGAAAAAAATAATGAAAATATTTCACAATAGTACCAACTTTGAATTAATCTTCAGATATCTTCTTGATAAAGTATCGATTAAACAAATACATACTTAAATTATTTTATCTTGATCCATTTTTATGAAAAAAGTTATAAACCGTTATGACTTATGAAGTTATGAATGCTTATGATATGACACAAAGTTTAAGCCTGAATAACGAAACATGTAGCGCTTTTAATAAAACATTTGAAAGAAGAGTGTCAATTTCATTTCTTTAGCATATATTTTTCAAAATTTAAACTTGAATAAGTTGAGTGCAAAAAATAATAATAAAATAAATGTTAGACAGACTGTAATAAAATAAGTAATAACAGAACATAAAACATCAAAATGTCCATAGTTATAAGAACATGGTCTTTTACAACCAACAATAAAGAAATAGGTAAGTAAAAAATTTATCAATATTAATAATAATAGTTTGTTTCTTCATATTATGTATATAGGATTCTTAAATCTTATATAACTATTAATAAGAAGTGTAATTTTTTCGAAAACAGCTAAATATGGGTATAAGGGAATTCTGGTGAAAACTGTCTAACATTCTAACAAAAACTTCAATAAATACCTAATTGAAATATTAAGGGTCAGTTTAGTTAGTTAAAAAATTTACATAACTGATCGTCACTTCGGAACAAGAATTCTCAGAACTCAAAAAAAAATTCACTCTCACAATATACTCATATTCATTTCATTGTAATTCAGAATAGTAAACTGAATTTCAGAAAACGTTAATTGTAATTCAGAAGAAGTCATTTGTAATTGAGAATTATATTTTCATTTAAACATTAAATTATTAAATATTTATGCTGTTACTGTTAATGTTTATGTAATTTAATTTTGAAAATAAAATAGTATCATGCAAGTAAGTTACTGGATCTGAATTTTATGTGATGGTTTCTGAATTACAATTAACACTTTCTGAAATACAGTTGACTAATCTGAATTACAATTAATATTTTCTGAAATTAAATTGACTAATCTGAAATACATGTGATATTTTCTGAAATTCAGTTTACTGTTCTGAATTGCAATTAACACTTTCTAAAATCTAAAAATTTATTAAATAAATAAATTAATAAAAAATTTATTACAATTAACGGTTTCTGAAATTAAATTGACCATACTGAATTAGGTGATGATTTCTGAATTACACTTGAAAAAGGTGTAGTCAAAACAGTAACTTACCGAAATTTAAAGAACTAAGGAAAACAATATATCGTTTAATGTCTTGTTTTTTAATAGCAGATAACACTGAACATCAAATTATATTTTTATTTTTTTTTTAATAAATTATATCCCAATTAATTCCAATTTATAGTATAGTGGATGATAATAACAAAAAAAAACTTTTTTTTGTAACACGAGATTTTGTGGAAAATAAAATAAGTAAATTAATTTTATTATTCCATGCTAATTAAATATGTATGTATTGTGGCGCTTATTTCAAAAGTTTTTATAGTAAGAACATTCTGAGAGGTTTAGATGCTACAAAAGATGATCCGTCTGTGCACGCCAAACCATAGGTTTGGTAAACGGCATAACAATAAAAGAAAATACGCTCACATCCAGTGAAATTTAAGATAGGTATTTTTATAAAAATATTTAATTTTTTTTTCAGCGACGTGATTACCAGTTTTTGAGTACATTTTTAGAATTTGCATAAAAAGTACATAAGAGATACGTACTAGACATAAAAAAAGAAATCATGTTGACCGACCATTGCAATTACAACAGTTACAACTTAAAGTTTTAAAAAGAACTTTGAAATAAAAATGCGGCTTAACATTGAACCTATCATCATGTAATACATGCACACGTCAGAGACGATTTCCAAAAAACATTTTATCCTTTTTTCGCTTATTTGTCATAGAGGGTGTCGTCAGTCACCTAGTTTTAGTTAACAAAGGTGAGGCAAATAAAACTTTTCTTCGTACAAAATATTAATTATTATTTTAATAAAATCATTGTATAATATTGCATAGCTAATTAAGATCACGTCAAACCGCCTGCGACTGCTGAAAGAGGGCAATGTGCCCCTCCTCCTCATAAATCCCCGGATTGAGGTAACACGTTTTGAAGGCTATATTCAAAAAGGTGGACGTTTGCCGCGTCATCTTTTCCGAAATTCGGTTTTTTAGCCCCCTCTCGACCATTTTCATCATCGTTTCAACATCCATCTCGCACGAATTCTCCATAAAAGTGGTACAAATCAACTCAATGTACCAACAGCCCCTCACAACGTCTCTATGCGCCTGGAAACCCTCAACAGACGGGTGACAAATCATCAAATCGCTGTAATATCGCTCGTCCTCGCCGAGTTCCGGATTTTTGGTACACGCTGAATCGCTTTGGGTCTGTTGAGCAAAGTGGACTAAATTATCGACTAAATCGCCTCTGCAGATATTGAAAATTAAAATCTTCGGTTTGTTGCGAAACAGGGAACAGGACTGGTTATTGAACTGTGTGACGATCCACTCCTCCTCCACTGCCTGACCGTCGCTTCCGACAATCACAGTTTTGTTGTCGATTTTCTCACCGTGGCTCATAATTATCACAAATGCCATGTCGGGGGCGTCTTTATATTCCTTCTCCGAAAATTTCTTAACCACGGTTTTCATCTCCTAAAAGTAACAAAGTCAGACAATTAATTACACAAAAAAAACCGCACATCTCGACTTAAATTTCGGTATAAATCGACGTAAAATCCCATTTTCTCGAACAATTCCTTCAAATTGCCCTCATCCACTTCGGCCCCTCGGCGCGTTATGTGTCTCTCAGTTTCAAAAAACATGTTATTAATTATCAAAACTTGGCCCCGGTTTTTTGACCTCGTTTTGTAACAAAAATCGTCAATATCACAGAATTTCGTTGCGTATTTCACATCAATTTTCAATTTCTCCAAGTGACTCTCCGGTGGCTTATTGCAGACAGTTGTGTGCTTGTAACGTTGAGCTGTAAGTGATATTAAGTGTGATCCGTTTGGGCAAATTATGCACATACTTGGAGGTTTATCTTCGAGTTTATCGGCCAATTCGTGGTAATTGAGTGTGCGTAAGGTCTCAACTAGTTTCAGGAAAACTGTGCTAGAATTGGTTTTGACAAGTTGGAAAAGAATGCAGCGATTGTTGTGACGGCGGTCCTCTTCCTATTAACAATTACTGTTAGTTACCTGTAGTAGGACATAAAGTACTAACAATTTTAACGTTGTCCATCATTTTGGCAATTATCGGTTCTTTGTATGAAAGACTTCGCATGATTCGTTCTAAATCACAATCCCTCACCAAGTCGGGGAAGTGTTTGTAAATCAGACTTTCATGTTCTGGCAGCATTTTGGTTGTTTCTTAATTAACACAATTATACGAACGGGACTAAAGGATATTCTCCTGAATAAAGAAGTTTTAAGAAGCACATATTAAAATTGTGACAACAATGGACACAAAACAACAACATAACCTTCGAAAAACGAAGTGCCAACGCAAGAGCAAAAAACACTAGAGGACCAGTGTTGCCCGCTCCTTTTAAATTCATCATTTTTTTACCCTAAATACTGCATTATAATTATTCAAAATCCAAAATACACAAGTTGTTTTGTCTTAATTAATCCCACTTTTGAGTTTTTTTGGCAGGGTTTGTGTCCCCAAATACACCTCACCTTTTTTAACTGTATTTAAGAATAGGTCAACTGTAATTCAGTTTAGCAAAGAAAACATCACTTGTAATTCAGATTAGTTAAGAGTATTTCAGAAAATGTTAATTGAATTTCGGACTAATCACTTTGACTTAAGAAAACATTGTAATTGAGAAGTTGAAAATTGTATTTTAGAAATCATAACTTGTAATTAATGTTTCTTTTTTTCAACTGCATTCCAGATAACGTCCACTGTTAAATTCAGATTCCATTGTAACATGAATTTTAGAAACATACACTGCATTTTTTTTAATTATGAAGTATACCAGTACATAGCCCCATGTCCCTCTGTGTGCACAGTATAACTTGCAATTCATTTCACATACTTAAAAGTCGGTAATTCTTTTTTATTCAAATTGTAAAACACTTTGTTGACAAAATAATGTCAAACAAAATCGAGAACAGAATACTTTTTTTCTGTGGTACCTTGCAATATTAATTTTTAAGCCCAAAATCTTATTTCTGAGGTACAAATGACGTATTTTACTATTCTGAACTAAAATTAACGCTTTCTCAAATACAAGTTAGGTACTAATCTGAAATACAATTACTACTTTCTAAATACAATTCACAAATCTGAATTGCATTTAACGTGTTCTGAAAAACATCTTACGATTTTAAATTACATTTAATGTTTTCTGAAATACAGTTTACTAATCTGAGTTACAATTAACGAATTAACTATTTCTGAAATACAGTTGAAAAAGGTGGAGAAAGGCTTTTGCTCGTTTTTAAAACGGGGCAGTTCTTACAAATGGTAATTTTTTATTGCCACACTTGAATTCCAAGGTGATAATGATAAAGACCATGAGGAATGATTATTAGGATTTATGAGAGATTCAAAAAGTGAATATTAATTCAAATAATACTTTATTGCGTAATTTTATTACGCATTAGACAAATAATAGCATTGTATACAAATAAAAAATAGGAATGTTATTTATTATTGCACCTTACAGACTACGTTAGCACCATAATAAGCGTCATGGGTTTTGCCGAAACTTCATCATTTTGCCGTCCTCTTCGTATAACCCTGGATGGAGGTAACATTTTTTGAAGGCAATGTTTTGAAAAGTGGACGTTTGTTGAGTCCCCTCGTTTGCATTCTCTGTTACCCAAGGCATAGAAGAGACAACTTCTAACTCTTCATCAACCTTTCTGAGCAAAGATTCAATATCCATGTCATGGGCGTGTTCCATAAAGACTTTACATAATAACTGAATGTACCACGAGCCTTTAATACTGTTTCTGTAAGCGGAAAAACCTGCAATAATTCTATTGTCAGTTATCATAGTTGCTTTAAGTTAAATTTTTGAGCAACGATCAAATTCAGTGTTGCTGACTAAATTTCAAAATCACTTACCCTTTACTGAAGGGTGGCAGATGAGCATATCGCTGTAAGTCCTGAGCGAGTTTCCCAAAATGGCATCAGTGAAGGTTTGTTTAGTCACTGATTCTCTTAACACATTTCTGCAAATGTGGTAAATGAAAATCTTGGGCTTCTTCCTGAAAAGAGCGCAATTTTCGTTGTTGAAAATTTTCTTAAAGCTTTCTTCAGCCAAGTATTTGTTGTCGCTGCTCACTATCATAGTTTCGTTGTTGATGACTAGACCGTGGCTCATTATAATGACGATCCCTATGTCGGGTTGAGTAACAGGTAATTTCTCGGAGAACTCTCGTGTCTTAAAATACATGTCGTAAGCGTTCAGGTCTCTGTAGCAAAATACGGTCAGCCCCATTTTTTCGAATAATTGGCGCAGGTTGCGTTCGTCGGCCTCCGCCCCGTGTCTTTCGTCATAGCTTTGCGAAAAATTTATGTTGTTGATAATGAGGACGTAACCGCGATTTTTTGACCTAGTTGAGTAAAAACCAGTCCGGTTGTATTTTTCAGTGTCATAAAATTGCGCCGAAAATTTTACATCGATCTTTACGTCCAGGGGATGCAAACTATTACCTTCAATTTTTCCCAATTATTCAAGGTCACACTAAAATTGCCACTTACTCTCAATGATTGTTTCTAGTTTGTTTTCCAAAATATTGGCCAAACGGGCACATCCCGTCTTTCTTAAACCGTCGACAAGGTCTGAGAAAGTGTTCACCTCTTCTAGAGCCAATAATTTGAACAAAATTTGGCGGTTATTGTGAGCCTTGTCTGACTCCTACAAATCACCGCGTGACTTACGTAATTAGTGAAAATAATTGGCTCACCAGCGGTAGTTTATCCAAAAAGTCCTGATTGAGATTGCCCTTTTTGATCATAATTTCCACAATTTGTTCTAAATCGCATTGTTGCACAAGTTGGGGGAAATGTTTGTAAATTAAGTCTTTCTGTTCCGGCAGCATTAGGTAAATTATAAAGAACAGATTACACAAACAATAACTAAACTAACACTAAAATAAAAAATAAATAAAACGAACCTGCCAGCGGCTGTACGAACCTAACCAAAAAATGTCAAATGTCAGCTGATAGCTGTCAAAATTAGAGTGGTGGAGGTGTTTTGGAATCGTTCTAGTTTGCAAAACGATGAGTTTCTCCAATTTGTTGAAACCGAAATTTACAACAATTAATACCGAACCGATTTACGTTTAAATTGGTGCTTTCCTAGGCTTGCGGCGCTCGGTCGGTAACTAACCTTAAAATGTCATCGTGACGGCTGACTGGACCAAATTTCTAAATTCGCCCGAAATGAAACGCAAATTGGCCTAATCTCATCCATATTTTGTAATTTGAAATGAAAACAAATCAATAAATCGGAGTCTGGCGCGAGCGCTTGCGCATCTTCGGTGCTCAACAAAACATCAATTTGACAAGAAGAATCACTAGAAATTCTGGTCACAAAAATAGAATTGTGTCGACTTCCGCTGTGTTATAAAATGCGTACAAGTCTCGAAAAATCGCGTCATTGTCCACAATGTACGTACGTCAGATTGTTTAATACGTAAACGGAACTGCCCGACCAACCACAAAGGCTTTTTGAATCGAAAAAAAAATGGGTTCGCCGTCGATTCCGGCGCTTCTGGTGACGGCAAACGTAGGCTCGATATTTGAAGACGTGAGTTTGCTCCAAAGTGTGATTTTCGAGTAAGCTCTGCTTTACAGCCCTCTGAAATGCTCAAGATATGGGCGGAGGAGTTCCTCTCGACTGTCACCAAACTAGACCCGAAATTTATTGCGCTCCACTGCCAGGAAGTCGGCGGGAAAAACTACGAGAACAGCATGAAGCACGTCGAGCACTTTGTGAAGTTACTCATGTCCAGCAACGAATTGAGGCTTTTTGACAAGATCCGGATATTTCTAGACGAAGACTACAGCTCTGCTGAGAATTTCACTGTTAATAATACTCTGAAATCCGCCAGACTCTGTTTAACATTGCCGGTTTCAGGCTTTGGGTAATCTCTATTTCATTCACGAATCCATTGAGAACGTCCTCATTTGGGACTTTAACGACGTGAAATTCGTTCCAGTCAGTGATAAGCAAGTGCATTCGGGCAATATCGAGGCCGTTGCCACTAAAGAAAAGGCCAAGTTCCCCCAGGACTTCTTCCCCGAGGTTGGCACCCGTTCAAACAGAACCGTGTACTTTCGGTTCACTTTCATAAAACCATTGTGGTGCAAATGACTAACCTGTTACCATGACAACTCATAAAAGTTATTGTCAAGAGTACGCTATTTGCACCACAATGGGCACAAAGAAACTGCACGGCTTATACGTAACTTAACTTTTCAGTGCAAATGGTCACGAAAGGGATTTCTCCGCACTCGTTGGTCCCTTAACGGAACCGTTTTGGACCTAATAAACATTCATCTGTTCCACGACGCCTCCAATTTCATCGCCATGGAGAGCTACCCTTCCGTTTATTGCAAAAACCGGCGTCGGGCCCTTGAACACACCCTCCAGAGGTTCCATAACGATCGCTACGGCAAAGCCCCCTACTTCGTTTTCGGCGATTTTAACTTCAGGACGGACACAGAGGGCGTTATTAAAGTAACTACTAACCTCACTTAGCCACGTAATGAGCGCCATTTTCAGAAACTGACAGAAGGGCTAACAACCACAAGACTTCAAAACAACAAAAACAATGATTACACGAAGCTCCAGTTCGCCAACGAGGACAGCCAGCTGGTTTTAACGGTTGGTAAAAAGGAATTCAACCATTTGGACCATCAGAAAGTTTTCCTCACACCGTCACCCACTTGGGTAAGTTAAGTTGTGGGCGGGGACTGGGGCGTGGCTAAGCCGGGCGTGTTCCAGTTGAAATCGTTTGATAAGGAGTTGGAGGAGTTTGAGAAATACCTCACTGAGTATCCAATCACCTTCCCACCGTCTTATCCGTTTGAGGAAAATGTGTCTCACGCCCGGAGTTACATGCAGACGAGGTGTCCGGCTTGGTGCGATCGCGTTTTGTTAAGTCACACTGCGAAGCAATTGGTTGATGAAGATGAGAAGGTTGAGTACGGCCTTATGGGGTTGGATACGTGCATGGGTGACCATAAGGTACGTGGTTGATTAATTCAGTTTAGGTTCCTCTATGATTTTTTTCTGTGATTTGTGCAGCCAGTTTTTCTGGATTTACACATATTGGTAAACGAATAAGGTATTTCTTCTGCCTTTTGTTTGTTTAGTTTTTTCGGTAGTTAGTGGAAATTAGTTAGAACGGTGGTAAGAACACTGGTGTTTGCACTCATCCTTGAAATGAAAGTTTTATATATTATATTTTGTTACATTGAAATGTAGAATTAGTGCTCACGGAGGATTTATTTTATGTTTATGTGGGATTATTTTAAAGGTAATTTGATAAAGTCACGTAGTAAGTTACTAAACAAGAAGGAAACAAATATCATTTTTAATTTTTAATAGAACTTTGTACGATTAAGATAAAACCGTTATAAAATGATATATCAAAAAAATACAGTGGGAGCTCTAGTTGGAAGGGACCGAGACACTCCGATTATCAAAAAACTCGAATTGAAATGCAAGAATTATTGAAATTTTTAAATAAAGTTATAGTTAAGCTATTACATAGGAAGTCAAGTACCATTGAATAGTTTTTTTAGGAAGATGGAAATTTGAGATAAAGATCTATCTTTTGTTATTTATTAAGTTCTGGACTTAAAACATCGCAAAAATTGTTTTTTATTGATTTTGGAGATAGTCCAACTGAAACAATAAAATAAAAGACAAAAACCCACTAGATGGCAGTAATAGCTTACAAATATGTATATTCAAATCTTCTGAATCCTGCGATATATCAAATTGAAACATATACGAAAATTTAAGTTAAAAATCCTGATTTAATCTCTAAGGGCCGGTTTATAGAATGCTTTGTTAAAATTTAATTCGTTGTTAGAGTTAACAACGCGAATGGACAAACCAAATTGCTTCAATTTGGTCACGTGATCAGTCAATCACGCATTTAATTTCGGATTAAATTAATGACGCTTCTATAAACCGATTTTAAAAGTTTCATTGAAATCCATTAGCCGTTTCGGAGCCTATTCGAGACAAACTTTTAGAGAGGCAGCATTTTTAAAAACGCTCATTTATGATTGGCATCCTACAAATGGCACTTAAATTTTGGCATTTATTTGGAAATCACAGACAGACACATACTTGGTTTATGTTATTAGAATTATGTTACTTTGAAACAGTTTTGAATTTATGATTGCATAATGGTTATAAAATTACTGTTTCAAGATGTATAAATTTTTATTTAAGAAAACATTAATTGAGATCAATTCATACCACAGGTTCATACTCATATTTCAGAAAATATCAAAAGAATTTCAGATCAACTTGAGTTTCTGTTAATTCTGCCTCTATTAATTCCTTAAAACAACAAATGGACAACTTTTTACTTTCTTGTCAGTGCTGATTTTCTTCGTACTATTATACCTTGGACACCATTATCGTGTTATCTCTCTTATAATATTAATAGTAAATTTGATTTATGAACATTTGCAATTCGGATGTCATAGATTGTCTTAACAAACATTAGTTGATGTAATACATATAAGTAAAATCAAAATTAAAAAAGCTTAAACAAAGAAGAGTAATCATAATCAAGACAATTTATGTTATGTTTTATGAAACATACTGTTGTTTACTATGATTTTTGAGGCAAAAAATAATTATAAGTGGAAGGAACCCAACCCAACCAAAATAAAATTAAAAAAAAACGAGTGTCTTCAGCATTAGCAAAAGAATATAAAGATTTTTAAATGTTTAAATTAGATAACAAGTATAACAAACTTCATCAGTTTCATTGTTAAATATGTATGTAAATTTGTATGTAACTTTACGTAATTCGTCTTTTTTTGGGTTTTTAAACTTCAAGTACACTTTCATCAATCAATTTTTATTACAAGGCTTATAAATAGCCACAATCATGAAACAGTTCATGTTTGTCTTTGACGTTGATCACAATTATTAAATTCTCATACGAACGGTTTTTACTTTAACTGTACTGAATGAAAAAAATATTCGTCGTTCAAAAATTATGAAAAAAATACCATAATCTTATGATGGCCTTAGTAACAACATATATAAATTTTAAAGCAATTGATAGTGTCTTTTAAAAATAAAATGAAAAAAACCTCTATTTTTGACGTTTTTATTTTTTTATTAAAAAACTTTACTAAGCTTTTTTTTAATGAATTTTTGGGGGATAGTAGATAACGTATTCATGTTACTGTATTTTTTTCACGTGATTTGAACGTAAGGTTTTTTCATAAAAAAATTAAAACTTGAATTTTCCAATTCGTTACAAACATTTAAATTTAAATAATAAACAACCTATGAGGTAATGATTTAATTCAGGAGCAAGATACGACTGTAAAAAACCATTTCGATTACTGTTTTTTTGGTGTAAATTCAATTTCAATCTTTCTCATTTGAAGATTCGCCCGACAGCTTCTTTCTCAGCGTACACTGGCAGCTGGCGACAAATTCTTGAGGTGGAAAATTTTGGAAACGGCGTTGCACGATAAAAGTGCCATCTACGTAACAGTAGAATAAATAGTTTTTGAGAAACTGTAATTTTGATTTTCATTTTATTTGTTCTCCAGACAAATTTTGGACGCATCGAAAGTTGGGCCGGGTACTGGGGGTATCATAATCCCCAACCATCAAACTGTAATTAAGCGGTCCCTTATATGATTATCTTCTAAAGTGATCGAGTTGGACTGAAAATTCGATACCTAGCTAAAGTTTCCAAAACTGTGTAAGTAAAATTTTTGACACGGGGTGAAGAAGTTGAGATTCAATTAGGTGATTGTTGAAAATAATCTGCTAGGTACTAAAATGACCGCATAATCATTATTTTTAACATTTTTATTTTTTGCATTAAGTACTCGAAAATGGTACCAAATTTAAGAGGAATTATCGTAAAAAAACGGTTATTGTTATTAATCATAAAAAAAATTAAGTTTTGTGTGGCATAAATTAAAAAACTGTTCTGCTAAAGTTTTTTCATCAAGTACTGTTTTCAACATTATAACCAAATGAAATCGCACCCAGAACCTAAAAAAAGAACCAAATATTTAGAGGCGTTAAATAATAGTATTAAAAAAGTTGAGTAACTTAGTAAAAAAAATAATTCAAAAGTAATTTGAAAAAAACTTCGAAAACACAACTTCACCACTGAAATAACTAAGCGCGAAAAAAAACGTCTGGAATAGTTGAGGTCGCTATAAGCTTGCAGGGGATTATCAAAATTCCCTGGTGCGAACAGGTTCAAATCGGATACTCCGCAAATAAGGTATGACGTCATCGCCGAAAAGCCGAAAAAAAATGCAGGATTGGATTTTGTCGATTTGAAATTTGGAGTAATTGTTGAATGAGAGTGTGCTATTGGTCGAAATATTAATGAATGAAATAGTCGATGTGAAATTTGGATTAATTGTTGAATGAGAGGAAATGACACGTTTCAAAACTAGAATGAAACCTTTATGAGAATTTTAGCCAAGCTGAAAATAGTATCATTGAATAAATGGATTTTCTCCTTATCTAAACGGAATACAGTTGTTTCATCCCAACTACCTGGTTTTGAGCCGGAAATTTGTATCTCCTATGGATTTGGTTTACTGCTCTATTTGAGAAAAAAATTAACACAAGGTCCATGACATAGCATTCAAAAATGAAAATAATTTTGTAATTACCATATTTGCAAAATTGGGTGAAAAAAAAACATGAGGATAATTATTGTCTTATAGTTTTTTATGTGTTGATGATCTCCTTGTTTAAAATGTTCGAAAGAAATCAGTGTTTCAGCATAATCATAATGTAGATATTCATGTGCACAATTGTGCCTAAGTGTAAGAATTTTTATAGTCATATTGTCGGTAAGAACCTTTGGGTGCTTTTTGCCTGAGGCTAGCGGTCGGTCGGCTTCAGTAGATCGGCCAGATGTGTTTACCTAAAGTTCAAAGTCGGAAAAGAGCCCTCTAGTGACTAATAGAAATAGGGAAGTCTTCTAAATAACCAAGGAACGAAGAAACGAACCCAAACTATTTGGCCAAAAATGGGCAAGTGTAAGTGTATGATGGGTTATCTAATACGGCGCTAAATACTGCGCCATCCTGTGAGCCAGAAACACAATACTTCCCAGTATTGTTCAACCTTAAGCGGAAAAATTAAAAAATTTTGGATTATCAATTGCCTCATTGGCGATTTTCTCTAATATCCGTTTCTGGCATTGGCTTAAAAAATATAGAAGCGGTATTATTTTTTAGAAAAAGCTTACTCCAAAGGAGTGAAGCGTGTGGTATAGCAGTTAAATATTGTTTTTTTCGAAGTAAGTTCTTTAAAATGGTCCCAAGTTTGTTGGAATTCGCAACACCAGATTCTGCCACCGTTAGAACGTAATACTGGCAGCAAACAAATTTGCATCGCCGTGTGTCAACCTCGTTAGCTAACACATGCGTTGTCCTTGCAGCCGGTCTATCTCCGTGTGGAGCTGAAACCGAACTCAGGTACAGTTAAGTGTTGCGAGCACGCTCCTTACGAATGCTTGCCTGCTACTTGCCAGTGTTGCCAAACATTCGCTTCCGTAACAATAAACATAGTAGACATGTGCGATTATAGCCGAAAGAGTTACCCGAACGTAACAATCGACTCGCAACTGTTGCACGAACCAATCACACGCGACATGCTCTTGCACGAACCGTACACGCCGGAAAGTGCCGAATCGCGTTCGCCGATGCCCGAAGAGAAAGACAAAGACGAAGCGGAGCCGGTGTCGGCCGCTCAGCTGAAACGAAGGCTTGAGTATATCTTGAGCTTGGAGCGTAAGTTTCCGATGACACGATCGGAGTCGGCGAACGTCGAGATGCGCGCCTCCAACGGGACTTTTTTCAGGAACAGGGCCATGTCTGAGGTGCCCCGAATGAGGCGGATGCGGCTGATTTCGACGACAAGTGCGAGCTCGATACACAGGTATCAAAGCCATCACAGCTCCTCGGACGAGGACTGGTACGAGTACGAGGAAGAGACAGGGAGCAAGTGCAGCAGCGAGGGGCGAAAATCGGACATTTTCGACGAAATTCGGCCGGAAAAAACAACGAAGTTTAAGGATCGCAGGCGGAATCGAATGAATTGTTGTAGTGTGATGTAACGGCGTTTGCTCGTGGCTGTTTGTTGTTTAGTGCTTGTGTTTGGAAAGTGCACGCTTTGATTTTAATTTTTTTTTATTTTAGATGTTTTTTTGATTGCTCAATTGTTGATTATTTGTTAACGATGTTGTTTTTGAAACAGGCCTGACCTTAAGTGCGACGAATAGTTTAAAAATTACGGACACTAAAGTGACCAAAGTTCAAGACAAAGTGGATCCATGCACGAGATACATTTACATCCAAAGTATCGATAATCCCATCAAGATTTTTAGAGAAACTGCCGTTTAAACATTATAGCGCTACACATCTTGTACTGGAGCACGCCCCATTCACACGGAATCAATTAGTTAAGTTTGATTATGCCAAAACTTGCCAAAAATACGTATTTGGCCAACCGCTAAAAGACATCCATTCATTAAGGGTATTCACCGGTGTTTGTCATTAAATGTATGGCTGTGTCACTTATCCTTGTAAGTTTATTTTATTGCGGACGGCTTGGGGCACAGCTCCTTTGACCAATGAAGCAGATTTCCCTTCACTGGCGCCACCTGTTGCATCTAGTATTACTACAGGGCGTCTTAACTTATACGCTTACACTAAAGGAATGATAGCATTTGCTCAATAGTAACGAACAGCGAAAAAATTGAGTAAAAGCTTTTTATTTACCGAGATATTGCGTAATAA
This sequence comes from Tribolium freemani, assembly GCA_939628115.1. NCBI lineage: Eukaryota > Metazoa > Arthropoda > Insecta > Coleoptera > Tenebrionidae > Tribolium > Tribolium freemani. The sequence continues at coordinate 18,548,646 of OW626791.1, read as the reverse complement.
AAGAATTAAGCTTTTGACTTCAAATAATACACCAACTTCTTTAATTTGACATTTGTGTTACAGTATTTTTTGGAAAAAAATCCACAAAATCAAAAACATTAAGAGCTGTTCTAAGTTATTTGAATATGAGCTGAAACGTGTGAAACTAGTGGAAATAACATTGAACATTTACTTGAAAGTACATACAGTGGAGTCCGGTTATAACGAACCCGCTTATAACGAACTAGACTTAAAATGTGATGCAATTTTCCGTTTATTACGAATTTTTCACCGAATTTTGAGGAATATGTTGGGGTTGATAATGACAAAGCAGCAAGAGAAGTGTTAACTGATGAACATATTATTGAATTGCTAACTAAAAAACATTTTAACCAAGAAAAACGTGTGTTTTTAAACATAATTTCAGTATGAATTTGATAGTTGTGCAAATATTTTATGAAAGTAGAACTCAAAAGAAGTCAAAATAAATCAACTTGCTTTACTCAAACTTTTACTTGTTTTTAAGATATAGAAGGTGCAACCTCCACTTCAGCGTCTAAAAATTCGTCAAAAAACGCAATAGATTTGCGTCTTTTGAGTACTTTTTTTCAAAGTTTACATGACTAATAGATAGTGACTTTTGAGGAAATGAATCTTCAAAAAAAAAATCGGTGCAAAACTTTTACATTTTTATATGGGAGGACTTGTTTTTCTGTGGCTGTTTTTGCCAATTTTAACTTAATGTAATATATTTTGAAGATCTAAGCTCAGAGATCAGATTGGTTTAAAATTTTTGTTGGTGTCAAATTTATTCACCGACCAGAACTCTGTATCTCACAAACTGTGAATATTCGGACAATGCAAGTTGTTATTTTCACTTTTTAGCTCTACTATTACCCTTTACAATATTTTTACAACTATAAAATTTACACTGTATACATATTACTGTTTCCCAAAGAATTCATGTTTTTTTACAATAGATAGGTACTTATTTCTTTCGTCTTATTTCAAATGTACATTAAAAATAACTGCCAGAATTACACTTTTTTAATTTACCACTTATAGCGAACCTCGGATATAACGAACCTATTTTGATGCATTTTCGGAGTTCGTTACAACCGGACACCATTGTATTAGTTTTTCGATCGAATATCAAATTATGGAAACTGTTAGTGTTAAGTAGTATTGGTATTACTTAAACTTTAAAAGTTTAGTAATGTTTTTATTATACAATTTCTGGGTAACTAAAAACTTTTACTGAAACATTTATTCTACCAGTGGATATTATTTATCAAAAACTATTATTCCGTAAGTTTATGCGTTTAAGTTAAGACTCACCCTAAAATTAGTGATAGCAATGACAGCCTCTACTGTAGCTCCCCTTGCAAACAAAAAAAGATACTGAACTGACGACTTCATTGATCAATGAAGCTGTGGCTGAGTGTAACAAGCTGTAATAAAAATTATATGTTGTAATACTGACCGGTAAATGTACTTATATCGAGAGCCCTTAAAAACAAAAATAAATGTACTAGTCACAAATACTTAAAAAAGATTTATTTAAATTTTTGTTTATAAATCACATTTTCTTTTATACATAGTTTTATAGGTATAAAATTTTGAACAAATCTGAACCAAATGTAAAAACCTGAAATAGTTGGAAAGCATGTGCCAACGCCTGGCACATTTCTCGTTTTAGTCAGTCATTGTAGTCATTTTTTCGTTACAATTAAGTTCATTATGTGTTTGAATACGTACGTTTTCTTAAATTAATGTTGTAAACTGTTGTGTAAGAATATAAACAAGAAATATAAACATCTGAATGGTTTTTGTACACTCATTTCAAAAAATGACATATTTACACCAACACAATTTAATAAATAATAATAATTATTTCGGCACCCAGTTAACCTACCAACGTGAAAAGAAATCAGTCAAATAATTACAGTAATACAATAACCCTTTAAGCGAGATTAATAAAACCTCTTCCTCTTGTTCTCGTGATGCTTTTGGTAGAACATAATCCCCAAGACAACGCACGCCACCACTGCTATGCTCCCTACCAACATCAGAATAAAGACTTTAAAGCCGGACAGCGACGAGGGCTTTGGGTCTTCCACGTGGTCACGCGGTGGCTCGAAAAAAGTAGCTGAGGGAACAATATTCGACCTGTCTTCGTCGGCCTGGGGCTACAAAACACACTTACAAAAATACCAACATTCGGGGAAAAACATACATCATCAGGCATATCCAATTCAAATAATCTAACAGACATAATATCGTGATTATCCGACAAATCCCCGGTTGTCGCAGAGACACCTAAATAATACCCAGTCGGGAGGCGCACCCCCTTGACTTGGAAGCACTCCTTCCAGGCCGCCTTGTTTTCAATATCAGTGGAAACTGAAATAGTGGCTTAGATGGGCGTGGTTAAGTGGGCGGGGCTAGTACCTGTGAGTACATCTTTCTCGTATCTGATCGCTATGTGCGTGTCGTAATCCAAGTTCCTGAACTTGGCTTCGCAGCCCGCGAGCTGAGTGTGAGTCCCGTCTCTGTCATGGTCATAATGGAGGGTGCCATTATTGACCATGGCCGAAATATATGGGTGTTGGTGCTATTGACGTCAGAATGAGCACTTGATCGTTTGTTTCGCAACGCTACTTACGTTGTGTGGTCCATTGTGGTTGCTATAAGTGTCCAAAATGATCGCAAGTCCGTGGAAAAAGTCGTTGTTGCCAAAAACCGGGCCTTCCTTCATCCTGTCTTTGGCGTACCAGATCGCGAACCCGTCCCCGAAGAGGTCCTTGCCTTTCCCGTGCACCTTAAAGTGGACTTGCAGCTCCCAATTGCGAACGTTAACCGGCTAAGAATAGACGAGGTTAAAGGGTGAAGGTTGGGGACAAACGCTGACCTACCACAGAGTTCCAGATCGCCCCGACTTTGCTCTGGAGGTCTGAGGTGAGGCGTATGTAGTTTGGGGTCACTATCGTGCTTCCGGTGAAGTGCCAGAATGGAATCTCGATACCAGAGCCTGAAAAATTCGGGATAAGGACTGCCCTAACCTCACTTTCAACGTACCGTAATACGGCTTGATAAGGCTGTGTTCTCGCTTCATAAAGTCTTTTGTGTTCCATTCCGCACTCACTTGACTCAAACAATAAAGGAAAACGCCCAAATATTCAGACCAAATCATTTTTTCAAAGATAAAAATGCTAATTTACCGGAATTATGTGCAGTTGACGTATCGCACACTTGACATTTTGTCGCAGTACCAACGTAACAAAAAATAACGTTTTAAGATTATGAAAATATCGTCTTTATTAAATCTTAAATTTTAGAACTTACAAATATAACAGTAGACAAACAAAAAGATTAGACTAATACAAAGACAACGACTCAACATGAAAAAATCATGCCTTGTCACAAAACTTAAATAGTTATATCGGCGTTTAAAACAGGGCCCGATAGAATTCTTAACCCCCTTCTTTTTCCCTCCTCATATACAGGCAGAGTGCCAGATCCCGCGGCTTTATAGTAACGCGGTTTGCATGTGCCGCCAACAAGTTGCTGTCCGCGAAAAGTGAAATCAAATACGCCTCGGAAGCTTCCTGCAATGCTTGTAAAGCACTTTTCATTATCATAAAATCCCGTGCCCCCCGACTATGATTTTGGAGAAGTTCACGGATAAGTCTTGAGAACGGTAGTTTTGGGATGCATAACTCAGTAGACATTTGCAGCTTCTTAATGATCCTCAGGAGCTTTAATCTTATGCGATATTGTTTGTTTCCAATAAAATAACAGGTGGAGGTTGGACGCTCCTTCGTTGGGGTTTTCTTAGTGCGAGCCATCTTGCTGCAATCACTCATTTCCAAAATAAATGTATCGAAACACTATTGGCATTATCCTACCTTAAATTTACCACTTAATACTAACTAACCACGTAAAACACCAACGATTCATGCAAAAGCGTCCCAACGCGTTTTTCTGTGTGATAAACAGCCTAACCGAAACAACATTGAACGGCCGTTCCCGCGTTTTTTAGTGCTTTTGTTATCGTGATGTTGGCATGCCTCATACCAACAAATTTTTAAATAAAAATCGTTTATAATTTAATTCTTTGAATATGCTGACTATTATTATTTTTTCCAGTCTTTTATAATTCTTTGTACAATATCAACCAATTGTGCTTTTCTCTGTCGTTCACACGGGACTGCAACAGTTTTCAAATTTCACAGCGCATTATAGAAAACTTGAACAAGATGTGTCGGAAACTTCGTCCAGCGCTTGTGAAACACTTTTCGAAATTTGATAATAATGCCTTCTCTCACGACACTGTGATAGTTCACGGATGTCTTGAAAATAGTACTTTTGGAATGCCAAACTCTGTATGTAGGCGATATTTTCTAGTAGTTCACACAATAAGCTCGAATAAGCTTTCTTTTTCCTTGCATTAAAAAACAATTTTATTTCATATCTGTGTTTCATATTTCATATTTATTTCATATTACACGTGACCTTTCCCGCTTTTTTAGTGCTTTTGTTGTCGTAAGATTGGTGTTCTGACTGTAACGAAAAATGATTCAAACCATTCAAACCATAGAACAAGAGAACAAAAACGTAAAATAATTTATTCATGATAACTTTTTTCACACTTATTAGTTAAAGGTGCTGATAATTCTTTGTTTTAGAAATTAATAGGTACATTGAATGCAATTTTTTTAGTTTAAAAAAAGGAACTGTTGTCTCTGTCTCAGTCTGACACATATTGTTGACTCACTCTCTGTGTTGTGCTGGGTGTGTTTTGTCACTCTGTTATCAAATGTGTTGATATTATTAAAAATAATCCCAAAAATGGGTTTTAAAGATAGGACTTATCTTTGCTTTGCTCTGCTGATATTGTTTAGTGTTTTTGTGATAAGTGCAGGTAAATTGCATCAAGTCAGTTGAAATGATGGTTAAGTGGGAGGGGTCTTGTTACTCATTTGTTTTGATAATTCATCAACCAACTCTCCCAATTTTCTCAGTTTCAGCATTTTTCTTAGTCCTCAGACATAATAAAAGTAGAAAAAGTTAGTATTAACACTGTTTATCCCTAATTAACATTGGAGTAACAAAAATCGAATCCTGTGGGTCACCTGTTTTTCGAATTTTTAGGCCAGAATTTCTGGAAAACCACTCAATTTAACACCGAAGAGCCTGAAGATAAACGTATCAAGATAGTGTGGTGCACAATAAGCCGGGCAGAGCAGCGGAAATGCAAGAATTTCGCTATGGCTAACGAGCGCGACCAGATCCGAGTGGGCTATGATTATTTCAAAATCGAGTGTTTACAAGTAATTTGGCGCTGAAAATTGATTCAAAGTGACGAAATGTTTGCAGGCGTTTGATAAAGACGAGTGTATGAGTCTCCTAGACCAGGAGAAGGCCACTCTTACCACCATGGACGCGGGGGAGGTGTTCGTGGGTGGTCGCTACAACAGTCTTGTGCCCATTGCCCAGGAGGTTCTAGAAGGGGGGCTCCAACACTATTACGCCGTGGCAGCGGTCAAAAAGGGAACCCTGCCTCATGTCAATTCATTGTTTGATTTGAGAGGAGCCAAGGCGTGCTTCGCAGGGGTTGAAACTTTTGCTGGATGGGTTGTTCCGATATACACAGTCTGTTTCACTCTATACTTATTAATGTAAAATTACGAATTGTTTCCAGTTGATGAACGAAGGTGGGCTGGATATTGTTGATTGCAATAATCACGTCAAGTCGGCCACGAAATACTTTGGGCCATCGTGCGCCGTCAATTGTCTCACCAACAAGTACAACCCTATTGGCGATAATTCCGATAGGTTGTGCCAGCTTTGTATCGGAAAAATCCCTGGGGGGCGGTGCACCAGCTCAGATCCGTATTCGGGCTACGAGGGGGCGTTCCGTTGTCTCCTGGAGGCCGGAGATATAGCCTTTGTGAAACACACGACGATTCCGTCCCTTGTGGCTGGTGACAATTTTGGTGAGTTTTTTGCGCGATTGCCTCATCAAACAGTAAATACAGTCCGAAAATTGAGAGTTGAGCGGTCTAAAGAATGTAGAAAATGTAAAACTCGGGCTTCTATCCCATAAAACGCTGCAATAATTCTTCAGTAAATTGTGTCCTATTTACACAGTTTACATAAAAATTATGGCAGCGTTTTGCGATAGGGGCACGAGTTTTTCATTTTCTACATACTTTAGACCGTTCAACTCTCAATTTTCTGACACTACCTTAAATATAATGTACAAAATTTTAATACGCAAACGAAGGAAACTCCAAATATTACAAATCTATTTATTTTTGAAGAAGTAACTTTCATTGAAGTAGAGATTTGATTAATTCTTTAAAACCAAATACAAATTGTGATATTTATGGTATCAACATTAAATTAATAAAAAATATGAAATAATGTTCAATACCATTAACTAAATTAATAAATATTGCAATCAAAACGTATATTTCCAGGTTGTTTAAAAGTGTCTAAAGGTTCTTCCAATTCATAAAAAGGACAATATTGATGATGAACAAAACTACCGTCCAATTTCCAGTTTCCATTACACCAATTTTAAGTCAAATCTTTGAAAAATTGTTGCACAAACGCTTAGTAAATCATCTTATGTTATTAGATCTGCTATCTTCATCACAATTTGGTTTTATAAAAGGAAGAAGCACGGAAGATGCAATAAATGAATTGAATAAAGTTAGTGGTTTAAAACAAGGAGAATTTGTAGGATGATAATAATATAATATACTTATAATAATATACCATGCGATCATTTAAATTTATAATTAGAGTAGGCTTTGTCAGTTTTTTAACTTGGATGAAAACGCCGATTGTGATAATTAATCAAGCTGAAGAGCTAAATAATAATGTTTTAAACGGTAATATTCAATTAAAATACATTTTTTCCCTCAGTTTGCCTAAGTTTTTCAATCATAAAGACACAAAACCGCCTACTTTAATGATCGCATATAAATAAATAAACTTATAAATAAACTTTATACTTTTGGAATTCGTGGTCCCAGTTTAAATCTATTAATAAAGTATCTTTACAATATAAATTAATACACACTACAATAATGAATATTCTTCATCTTTACCAGTCTCTATAGGGGTAGCACAAGGATCAGTTCTGCGACCTCTCCTATTTAATTTATATCAATGATCTGCCCATGATATCACAGTGTCAAATAAATGTGAGGAATTCGAAGTTTTAACATTAAAATGGACGAAGCTTTTGGAAAATTTCAAAATTGGTTTAATGGAAATAGGCTTGCTCTTAACATAAAACAGAAAATGTGATATTCACCCTAAAATTATTATTATTTATTTCAGTGTCGATTTCGAAAGATTCCTTCGAATTGTTGTGCAAGGACGGCAGTCGGCGCCCGACTGACGACTACATGTCGTGCAATTGGGGCAAAGTCCCATCAGACGCAATCGTGACCACTTCAGCGTCTTCCTTCGAAAAACGCAAGATTTTTCAAAAATTCCTCGAAAAGGCTGCGAAAATATACAGTTTTGGCAACCAGAATAACGGGACGCATCGCTACGATGACCAAAACCGCAATTCTTACGATGATCGACAGCCGCAGTATGATCAGTTTGGGAACAGGATTGATCAGCCTAATTATGATCAGTATGGAGGGAGACCGAATCGGTATAAAAGGCAGAATTTTGGCGATTTTGGGACGCAAAATAGGCCACAACATGACCCCAACATTCCACAGTATGAGGAAAACCGGCCGCGTTATGACCAAAATAATAATTACAATCCATACGGACGCGATAGACCACAAAACCAAAGCGATTACCGGCCGTATGGGCAAGACAAACCCCCATATGACCAAGAACCAGGAAGTCGGGATAGAGGCCAGGAATATCCGTTTGATCCACGCTACTTCAACCGAGAGGAATATGGAGAGAACATTGACCCATATGGGAATAGAAGAAAACCCTCAGTCTACAACAATAGCATTCCGGACTACTATGATTACAATAGAAATAACACGTTTTATGAAGTTTTTAATTTGTTTGAGTCATCGCCGCGTTATGGGATTCACGGAAATCTACTATTTCAAGTAATTTCCGGTAATTATTGGATTGCTTATTAATTTTAATTTTCAGGATATGACACGAGAAATTGCGCCGCTCAATGAAAATCTGCAAACTTACTCGAACTTTCTGGGCAGTTCTATGAACATTATTATGGGAGTTAGGGTGTGTCAGGTCAACAGAATGACCCTCTGTGTGACTTCGGACGTCGAACGAAACAAATGCGTGAAAATGAGGGTAAGGAGCAAATTTCTAAAATTTATTCTCGTCTAAACAATAATTGAGTGACAATGCCATCGTCTAAATGAATTTAAAAAAGAAGACTAAAAGATAGTCGGAAAAGTAAAAAATTGGAAGAACAACACTTAAACGTTAAAAACTCCCTTACCACTTGATGAAAATCTTTCAAATTTTAATCATTTATTACCTGCTTAAATAGCCTAATATTTGTCTCAAGTTTCGTTAAAAAAATTCCTATTCCTTCTTGGTGTTGACTGAGTATATTTCACCATCTTCAGAGGCTATTGTTATCAGCACAGATTATTATCAGGCTAGTTTCTGAAGATGGTGAAATAAAAAAGTAACCGAAACTAGTTAGGGAGCAGAAACTTTGTTTCTTTTTATGTTCTAAAGCCCGACTATATCCATAAATTTTGATTTTTAGATTTATTTAAATTCACCTAAGTGGTTAACTAATTGCTTGGAAAACATGTTGAGCTCAAAAGGTTAAAAAAAACAAACTGAAATTTTCACCACTAACATAGAAAAAATATTACAATTTTAAAATTTGGGCTCTGTTTTATATTTCTTAAAACGCTGTGAATTCCGTTAAAGATACAAAATCAAAATTGTCTTTTATGTGCTTAAATAAACACCTTTGTTTAGTTTAGCAATTACATTAATTTCTCTGGTCTATTCATTCGAATTTTGACATTCAACTCAGACTTCACAAATTCCTAATAACAGAAATCTTTTTTTGAACCAAAAAAACAAAACAATTTTATTTATACAGTGATGTATAAGTATGGATAATCCAAACTGAGAGTTAGAAGAAACTGTTCGGATTATCGGCGGATTACCAAAACCACAGCTTTTATTAGAATTTGTAGAAAATGATTTTTCTAATTAACACATTTAGTTTATACCAGTAAGTACCTATTTTAGAATAGAAAAAGAGTGAGTTTTATTTCAAAATCGTAATAGGCAAACAAAATAAGACAATAGAAGAACTTCATAGAAATTATTAAAGCAGACCATACTTACGTTTTTCTCTAGGAACTCAAATAGAAAGCCAGATAAAGTTAGTCCAAACACTATTGAAAACAATAGTATTCATAAAGATAGGTATTAGCAATTATTATAAATTTACGTTTCCGTCACATATTTTTTAGAACAGTGCAAATGCGGTTGAAAATACAAAAAAAATAATTAAGGAATAAAGTTGGAGAGAATAAAATTTCCTACAAAAAAGTCAAAGATTTAGGTTTAAATTATTTTAATTAAATTTACTAAACTTAGTTTAATCTAACCGGTAAAAATCGTAAAAACGTTTTGGTCACTTGAACGTCTTTTTGGGCCTAAACTGTTGCAGACTTAATTAAAGAAATTTAAGTCTTTACAACTTTATTTCTTACATTTTTTTGTTCGTCAATTATACCTACTATTCGCAGCGGTGAAAATTATGGGATGGTAAAAATAAAAAAAAAACTACTTTCCTTTAATATTTAATTTAATGCTCTTTTAAATTCGATTATGAAACTGGCCCTTACTATTGAGAATTTAATGTTCTATCTGCCTGTTATTTTTTTGGGTTGTGTCCATTGTTATTTAAACTCAGCTATTTTTTTAATTCATTGCTTTGAAAACTTGGATAGGAAAAGAACAACTGCGTTGACTAGCGGCACTAACTATGGAGAACGAAGACATTTTATTTATACGCCGTATTCTAGTCTTTAGGTACAATCTACATTTACCTTATAAGGATTTTTTGGTCATCGGTAAACATGATATACATTGTTCAAGTGTTGGTAATTCCTAAAGCACTCAGCATTTCCGGAACTTTTTTTTGCATGTTCTTTGTTTAAACATCTCGAGCCTTATCTCGCCGAATGTGAGAAAATAAGAAAAAATCATTCTACACAATGCTGAGTTTAAATCTATCGCCTCCCATGGATTTTTTTGTTAATTCCATTAGTTATTCCATCTCAATCGGCGTTTAATAAAAAGTGTGAAATGTTATTCCCGTAAATTTTTATCGGATTTTTCACATGACATGATCAATTTCATTTCAGACGGCGTTGAAAGCCCACCTCCTCAAGCCTGAAATGGACTGCTACAAAGGTCACTCGCAGATCCACTGCATGCAGGCCATAAGATCAGGCCTCGCGGACGTCGCTGTGTTGGACGCCAGCGACGTCTACACCGCCGGCCTAAACTTCGACCTCATCCCCTTCATGAGCGAGATGTACAACTTAAACGAACCCGAATACTACGTCGTGGCTGTGGGCAAAGAATCCGACCCCTCAACCGAACTGACCTACCTCCGTGGCAAATACACTTGTCACGGAGGCATCAACACTGCCGCCGGTTGGGTCTACCCCCTTGCATTTTTAATCAGCAACGGCTGGATCAGGCCATACGGCTGCAACAGTATCCGGGCTGCGGCAGAGTACTTTTCGAAGAGTTGCGTCCCGGGGGCGCTGAGCACTGAATACAACACTGGCGTGCCCTATGATAACATGTGCCACCTTTGCCACGGCTCCAGTTTCCGGTACTGTCGCCGAGACGCCTCGGAGGACTACTACGGACACACGGGGGCTTTCAGGTGTTTGGTGGAAGGGGGCGGACAAGTGGCTTTTGTCACACATACGACAGTCACGCAGAACACCAATGGGAAGAGAGAAGAGTGGTGGGCGAGGGATAATCTAAACGACGACTTCGAGCTGCTTTGCCCAGATGGTATTATTTAATTTCGATTTAAAATTTTACTTAGACGCCCAATACGCAACCTATGACTATTTTGTAATTCGACTGTTTGATCAAAAAACGGTGTTGCAAAGCGCAACTTTATAGCACTGTTTTTGGTAATTTTTAGGGGTAGCCAATATAAATTTATTATTATTTTTTAACGTTAAAGTTACTGGACAGTTCAGACAAAAATCCAATTTAAAAGGCACTCGAAAAAAATAGTCTGAGAAAAAACACGTGTTATAACGTCTCATTGTGATAGTCGTGCATTGTAACACTTAACAATGAGGGATTTCTAAAATACCATTTTGACTTTTGAAGAGGTGTTGAGTTTGAGTAAAATTTGCTTCGATTTTCTCTGTTTATTAGTAATGAATTGTAGGTACGAGGGCCGAAATCAACGAGTACGAAAAGTGCAATTTGGGCAAAGTCAAGGCGAACGCGATCGTGACCCGAGGCGGTTACGGGTACAACGACACACACGTGAATGCATTTATTAATTTATTTTTGTACGCCCAGAATTTTTACGGACGGAAGACGACCGATGAATTTAGGTAAAGTGACATAACCCGAAAATAAAAGCCACGAGTTATTTTCGTTTTATAGTTTCAGTATGTTTTCGTCAACGCCGCCGTATACCGATTTGATATTTCAAGATGCGACAACTCAATTGAAGGTCATTCCCCCTGAGAAGCGACACTATGCTGAGTATCTCGGAAGTGACTTCCTGAGGGCGCGGAGGATCGTTGATTGTCACGCCGGAAGCGCCTCTCTAAGTGCCTCAATCACGCTACTTACGACGATTGTCGCTTTTGTTATTGTTAGTTAGGTTTTTATAGCACTTTTTCTATTTCTTTATGTACAAATTTATTGTGAACCGTCCATTTTATAACGAGATTTATGTGAGGTCCGTCCATTATCTTTATCGTCCAGATAACGAGACAAAAATAGTTACGACGTAATTAAAATATTTAACGAAATTCCGATGTTTGTTTGTAGACCTCTCCCCTAAGTGAAAGTCAATTTAAATTCATTACCGCAATGAAATGAACTCGACTGGTACCCACTATTAGTCACCGTCTCGCTCCTTCTCTCTCACACCTATTCCCTCCCAGAAAGGTGTCACCAGTCTCTCAAGTGGTCTTATCAGCATGGCAAACAGTTACAGAACAGTTTACGCTTTCGCCAGAGAAATGCACCCAAAAACCGTCAAGGCTGACATACAATATGGCACAGCGGGCTTCAGGACCAAGTAAGTCCAATTTTTCGTCAAGTTGAGGTTAAGTCAACTGTCATTCCTTAGGGCCAACAATTTGGGGTACGTTATGTACCGGATGGGGCTCCTGGCCGTCCTGAGGGCCAGGTACAAGAAAGGTAAGTCCCGGTTTAGTGAAACCCGGACGCAACTTGGTACTTGAACTTGATAGAAGCATTAACTTGCAGAATGCATAGTGATCTGAAGTCTTTAGGATGCAAAGAAAGTGCGTCAGAATCATTGCAGCAATATATTGTCCAATGTCCATTATTTATCCACAAGAATCAACAATCTTATAATTATAAATGTTACGACCATACATATGAAACCAGAAATTGTAACTTGTATAGACCTAACTTCTTAAGATTATCCATTATCCAAATCAAGGAACAGCACCGGATATTATTGTGTTACATTTTAGAATGCGCTACCTTTATACACATATTAAGAATCTTCTTTTTGAGTCATTTAACCGTCAAACTAAAACAATTCTTGTTGAGAATGCTTTCTATTCTTTCGATGGACATATACGTTTTTCTTTTGTTTCATTATAGTTATACCTAATATTGACGAGTGTAAAATTTTGTATAAATTTTGAACATAATAATCTATCTATCTATCTAATTATAGCCACCATCGGGGTCATGATCACAGCCTCACACAACCCGGAACCCGACAACGGGGTGAAGCTCGTGGATCCCATGGGCGAGATGCTGGAGCAGAGCTGGGAAAAGTGGGCCACCAAGTTTGCCAATGTTGGGTAATTAAATCCTCAAAGCGTTAGCATTTTGATAAGATAAAAACCAATTTAGTGATGACCAACTTGAAGAGACCATCAACGAGATAATCAAAGAATATGATATTCCCATGACTGACAGAGTCGAAATCGTTGTAGGGAAAGACACCAGGCCTAGTAGTCCAAGTCTGGCCAAGTCCCTAACGGACGGGGTTCTGGCCCTTTCGGGAAAACCGGTAGATTACGGAATTGTGACCACCCCCCAACTTCATTACTTCGTCGTTTGTAAAAACACAAATCGCAAATACGGCGAACCGACTGAGGAAGGCTACTACACGAAATTAACCAAAGCGTTTAAAAAACTGCGAGGTGAAACCTACACTAACGGAAATTACAAAAACCGGCTTTTGTACGACGGGGCGAACGGAGTCGGGGCTAAAAAAATCAAATATTTCCAAGAACTGTTAGGTAACAGTATGAAAATCCAAATGTATAATGATGCGATCATCGGGTCCGGCAAGCTTAACTACATGGTAGTAACCCAACGATGTTGTCCAATTTTTTACAGCTTGTTGTAGTGCGGTGCCGATTATGTGAAGTCGCAGCAGAAATTCCCGACGGGGGTTCCCGTGGAGCCCAACGTTCGGTGTTGTTCGGTCGATGGCGACGCCGACCGATTGATTTACTACTACATGGACGAAAACAACGGCTTCCATTTGATGGACGGGGACCGTATGGCAACCCTGATCGCGAGTTATCTCAAGGAAATCCTAGAAAAGACCGAACTCGATCTCAACTTAGGTTTAGTCCAGACTGCGTACGCCAACGGCGCTTCGACTGAATACATATCGAAAAAACTGCAAGTGCCGGTGGCGTGTGTCTCCACCGGGGTGAAACACCTGCACCACAAAGCCCTCGACTACGACATCGGCGTCTACTTCGAGGCCAACGGCCACGGAACCGTCATCTTCAGCAACAACGCCAAAGACAAGCTGAAGGAAACGGCGAAAAATTCGAGGTAAACGATAATAATACTAATAAATAAATTTATTGGTGCAAGTCACTAGGCAGCAATTCACTAAAATTACGTGCTAAAAAATCATCAAAGTTCTAAAAACATTTTTCTAGGAGAAACGATTTTAGTTTATTTTTAAAGATGTCCAGATACAGGTCTCGGAAATCATTAGGCAGATCATTGTAAAAAGCAGTAGCAAAAAATCTGTTGTAGGTTTGAATTCGGTTAATCTCTTGTATACTGGTACAATATTCGTGTGATTCGACATGTTTCTTCTATTTATGCAATTTTTGTTTATATAGGATAGATATAAAGAAGGTCGAGTTAAAATGTTAAACTTTACAATCAGACCTGTATTGAAGCTCCGCCATTATTCGAATAATCTTACGTTGTAATAAAAATAGTCTGTGACGAATATAAGAGTGACCCCAAATTGTAATACCATATTGAAATAAAGCAAAATAATTATGCCAATGTGGTCCAATGTGCCCAGATCTAATGGCTCAAGTCTGAAGAATTTGGTATCAATATTTGAGAATACATTGTCGAGACAGTGGTTATTACGAGTATTGAAATTAAGGGATGGCTTAAGCCATAAGTTAACATAAAATCTAAAAACACTTGATTTTTTGTATCAAACAATATCAAAATCCCGTCCTATTATAATAGTTTGCATCAGATCAAGAGAACTCAAGATTTTATTAACAATATTTAAAAATTGGCTGTGTCTAAACTCCCGGCACCGGTATCCACTCCAATCCCGGCAGTGTCATGAACATTGAAAGTGACGTCATCAACGATTTGTCTTCAATCTCAGCTTTCGGCGCGACAAACAACAATAGCAACTAGTGCGCAAACCCATGTTTTTACAAGCTCTCAGAGCTGCAAATTACAAATTACTTTATATGCCCTTTTTATTACTTAAGTGTCGGTCCTTCAAATTTTATAGCAATTTATTTTTGATCCGTAAGAACCATTCATAAGCAGCCATGGAAGGCTGGATTTTTTAAACAAAATTTAGGAGTATTGGTAGTGCCATTAATATTTCTGTTATTATTGTTATAGTAATAACTAATTTGTGTTTTTTCTGTTATAATCAAGTTTGATGCTATTTGGTGGCTATTTATTAGCCTTTTTAATGAATAACGTCACAACACCTTATTAAAACAAAGTAAATTGTAAATTGCCAACCTCCATTTTTTTTGTAGACCAACATTAGAAATAAGTTGTGACCAGAAATTTATTCAGAAAGACCTATACTTTCAATAATCACTAACATTTTAAAATAAACACAAAAATTTTCACTTTTTCATATATAGAGTGTAATGTATTTTCACTAAAACTTGTGTTGTGAAACCATGCCTTTGCTAAAGTAGGTAATGCGACTAAGTTGTTTTATTTTCAAATTTTTTATACTGAATTTAGGGCGTAAACAAATCTTAACCTAATCTTATAGGTGAGTCCGAGGTTATTATTTGGCTTATTACATCATGATGTCGAATGTATTCAAAGTTGGACAAAAGTATCGTAGTTTTTCGGAAGTGGAAAAGCCTGAACGACGTTGATGACATCACTTTCAATTAAGACGTGCATGCATTACGCTCAGAACTTCGCAAAGGTTTGTTCCTCGTAATAATTCAGGGTCTTTGCCACTTTCGAATAACTATGGAACTTTTGTCCAATTTTGAATATGTCCGACATCATATATAACAGGCCAAATAATAATCTCGTACTGACCATGGATCATGATTTAAGATTTGTTTACGCCCGAAATTCACTAAACCAAAACAGTATACTTTAGAAAAGGTATGAATTTACAGGATAGTTTTCAGTGAAAATAAATTATTTACATTAAAACATGGTCTTGCGCACCAGTTGATTGTTGCCTGTCGCGCCGAAAGGCAAGAATGAAGACAAATCCTGTCGTTGATGACGTCACTTTCAATGTTCATGACGCTGCCGGGATTAGAGTGGATACCGGTGCCGGGAGTTTAGACACAGCCTAAAAAATATCACAAAATCACTAACTGGAGGATGATAGTCATGCCCCCGACGACATTAAAATTTTCTCCTTGATGTTTAGCATTTCGGAGGAGCGGAGACTCGCGGCCGAGGCCCTCCTCAGCCTCATCGACCTCATCAACGAGACGGTGGGCGACGCCATCTCCGACATGCTCCTCATCGAGACGATCCTACACGCCAAAGGCTGGGACATCCAGCAGTGGGAGAGCGCCTACACCGACTGGCCCAACCGGCTGATGAAGGTGACCGTCCAGGACCGCAACGTCATCACCACGACGGACGCCGAGCGCGTTTGCGTCACTCCCGAGGGGCTCCAGGCCGAAATCGACGGCCTGGTGGCCAAGTTCGACAAAGGCCGCTCGTTCGTCAGACCCTCCGGGACCGAGGACATCGTCCGGGTGTACGCCGAGGCAGCGACCCGGGAGCAAGCCGACGAACTGGCGCTGCAAGTTGCCAAGAAGGTCCACGAAATGGCCGGGGGGACCGGCGACTCGCCGCAATTGAATTGAGTGCAATAAATATTTTTTTAAACGAATTTTACTTTTTTTGTGCCATCTGTACGTACCAAGGTAACCTACTCCGCACAGTTCTTGCCTTACCGAGGCTGGGCCTCTTTGTTGTACAAATTTAAAGCTTTATTGACTGTTTTCTGTGCTGCTGCCCTCTGGTGTACTTAATTATTATTATTGTACCCGTGTAATGCTAGGGTTTGTAATCATTCCATTCGTTTTGACACTAACTGCCATCAAATAGAAACGGCGACAGCTTTAGTTTTAATTCTTTATATACAACATTTTAATAAAAGGTTTATGTATAGTCGTGGTTTTATTGGGGAGGGTCCAATCAAAGTCCTGGTACAATTTCAATCTTTAATCTTACCTCATTGTGAGAGTTACTTTTACATAAATATCCAACGTGGTTATTAACTTAAAAATAAGGGTTTGTCTCAGATACCCTTGAAAAAAACTATTGTAAAAACTATAGCGTATTTAGTTAATTATAAATGAAGACAAAACCATATTATACAATTGTATTTAACAAGTAACTTGTTTCGTAATTTGCTTGTAATAATAGAGCATTTTTCACACACTGATATTACATTTTACAATGGAAAAAAATCGACAATTAAGTTCATGGCAGTTGCTTAAGACGCAGCTACATAGAAAAGACGCATAGTCAAATACAAAGAAACCTTCATTCTCAATCCAAACTATACATCTTTTGAAAGAGAAAAATAACCTCAAACAACAGTTTAGA
The DNA here is from genome assembly GCA_939628115.1 of Tribolium freemani. Classification (NCBI taxonomy): domain Eukaryota; kingdom Metazoa; phylum Arthropoda; class Insecta; order Coleoptera; family Tenebrionidae; genus Tribolium; species Tribolium freemani. The sequence goes on along the minus strand of OW626791.1, from coordinate 18,531,339 downwards.
CCAAAGTAAATCTTACACAGCCTGCGATAAAAATAGAGCATAGTTTAAAACACTACACTTGATGTTTTAATAGAATTTCTAAATGTGCATCGATCCGATTTACTCGTGTCAAACATTTTGCCGGGGTTACTTAACGAAAGCAACTTTGATTTAAACAACTAGAAGGTGCGTCACCGCACCGATCAGTTCTTATACCCATACGATAAAAAACAAAAGTAAAATACATTAACACCATTATTATAAAATGTACAAGCCGCACTGTAAAACGGGGCTCAAGTAATGAAAGAATCTAACAAATGATGATCACATTTAACGACCACGTTTTACCGTGCAGCGCCTGAATGTCGTAGGCTCGACAGAGTTCCGCATTTAATTTTTCAAATCCTTAGTGACGTTTACGGTACTCACTTTTGTTTCCATTATTTTTACAATCTATTTCTTAACATATTAAATAATACAGCCAGACTTGCATTCACTCCCACGCATCACTATCCACTATCATACTCGAGGAGGCGTGGCCTATTTGTGAGTGGCCTCGCCCTTAAATTTTTTGTTTGTTTTTCAATATATTTTTATACAATTTCCCATTAACGGTGGGTAAAGAAAATTAATTCGTGTATGCTCACTTACAATAATGTTTTAATAATTTTTATATAAAATTGTCAGCGTCCATCAAGACAACCTCTTAATTTTTGTTTATTATAATTTTATTTTGCTTTGACCAACTATATGCGAAGTCGGTTAGACCCAGTCGGTGGTGGTGCATGTGGGGCGTGTTAACGGTTGCCTAGAAGAAAACAATCGGTTACTCCAAAACAAAATATATCCCATCAAAGTACAGAAAAAACAATGAAATGAACAAAAAACGATCTGTGATTGGTTAGAAAAAATTACATCATGCAAATGACTAGAATGTTAGCTTTCATCCCGACCATGTTAGTCCCAACTTACCAAAAGCTTTAATTAAAAAATAAACTAAAAATCAAACACTCAAAAAAAGGATGAAAACTAACAGTGTTTTAAATACAGCGTTGATCCTTTATAGAAGCTTCGTGACAACTGGCTGACCTGCAATAAAAATGTTCGCTCTTTAACTTACTATCAACAGAAAAAAATGACTGTTAGTATGGATTTGAAGCTTTAGCACAGCTACGCGCCCGATAAGATCACATGTCTATGATAGAAAAAAAAGTGACATGAGTGCGATTTCTCTAATGAAAATAAAAAATCTAAAGAGGGATTAAATCGCACCTTGTAACAAAACGGTCACCAAAGAAGACTAGGAAAAAAGCTCAACACTTACTTCTCAGATATTCCAGAAAAAAAAACACAAAGGGACACAACAATTTTATGTAAATATGTAAAAAAAACGAAATTACAGGGCAAAATAAAAAAATTAATATTAAACGAAAACAACATTCTCAGTGACCTTTAAAGACTTTAGCAATATTTGCAGTAGAAGGGTGGGTTGTTTTATAGTGAGCTGTACCTTTAGCAGAATTTTGCTTGTTCTTTTCGTCATCTTTTTTGTCACGGTTCGCTGAAAAGAGGGTGACTATAAGATCTTAACTATTCAAAATATCGACTAGTCGCTAATTCGTCACATCAGTGATTTCGTTCGGCGAAATGGGCCGATCGAAATCGTTCGTCGGTCGACTCACCTGTTTGTTGAGATATTACAACTCGCGATGTCTGTGGTTGGGCCGACGTTTCGGCCACTGTTCCTCCTGTAGCTGCCGCCTTCTGTTTCAGCATGGTCCAGTCGAACGTGTAATCGTATTGGTGATTCAATGTGCGGAACAGAATCCGGAACAGCTGTCTTAGGTACATGTAATCGGGGGCCTCTTCGAAACGGAGGCCGCGACAGTAATTGAGGTACATCGAGAACTCTGCCGGAAAACCCTAACAAAAAAATTAATTCATAGTTTTGATTTGCTTCAATTTCTGTAATTTTAATAAGGTCTTTGGACTATGACTTCTCTCAGTCATAAGGCTGCAGACTTGTAAATGTTCAAAACTTAATCATAGTAAAATGAAATCAATGCCACATTAATAGCATGAGATCGAAAATATTCTGAATTAAAGCAAGCTGTGCCTGCTGAACTTTAGCCACATTTACCCCCAGTTTCCTGAACGAGTTATCGTTAGATAAATACTATCGGTTCCATAATTTCTATAGAAACACCAATCAGATCATCTCTACCTTAGCAACTATCCAACCGATAACATTTATCTAACGATAAATCGTTCAAGAAACCGGGGGTTAGCCGTTTATTTACACTTTAGCCACATTTAGCCGTTTATTTACGGCCGCACTTTTGAAGTTATGTTGTCTTCTGCTGGTTTTACACAGCATAAGATGTGGCTAAAGCTACACTTCACTTCCAAGGCTTACTCTAATTCATTATTTTTTCGATCTCATGTTATTAATAAAACACATTTGGATAATTGGTTATTGTTTATAAAATTAGTTATTTATTATGACGTAAACGAATCAATATATTTTTATTGAAATCCAAATTGTAACACTAATACTAAAGGCATCTCTACTCGAAGTATCTTTCCCATACGAATTAATAACACTTGTTAACTTTTATTATCACTGACGTTAAAGCTTATGCATCAAGGATAAGCCAATTGTTCACCACTTTAGACTTACACGTATGAATAAAAGTTTGTTTAACAAACAGGTCCAAATCATAAAAATACATTTATTATAATAAATTGAAGGTTCGTAGTTTTTTATTTTCACACTAAGAGCCATCAAATTTTACCGAAAAATGACGTTTTATACCGTAAACCAATGTTGCAATCTTTCCTAAAAACATTATCTCAAAAAGCAAAAGTTGGAAATACTTAAACGTTGCTTATTTGAAAGAATTCTGTTGGTTGTAATTTGTTTAATACTATACAGACTGAACCAAAAGTAAGGCACAAAATACATATCTTTGTTATTAGTCATTTTCCAAAAAAATCCTCGAAGAGGTCGATTTTATTTTTTTAAATGCTACATTTTGACACTATACTGACATTTATGACGTCATTGCCATTTCTAATTTTTTTTATGTCAACCGACTTTTTTGATTGCCGTTTCCAAAAACTAAAGCAAAAAAAATTAAAAATTAAATAAATTTATAGTTATTGAAAGTTTTATACAAAGAGCATAATCTTTTTGTTCTTGCTTTATTTTATAAGCAGATTGTTTTTAATTAATTTTTTTGTGATTAGGTTTCATATTAAGTGTTTTCATAATTACTTAAAAAAAAAACAAAAAAAACAATTTCCATTTATAGAATAAAGAAAAAACAAAAAAGATAAAGCCTTCTGTTTTAAATTACCAATATTTTTTTTATTTTATTAAATAACTTTTTTTTATTTTAAATTTAATTTTTAAATTTTTGTTTTTTATTATCAGAAAAATAAAGATGTGTAATATTTAAAACACTAAACAAAAATGTCGGTTGTCAAATTTAAAATGCCGTCACAACTCAAAAACGGATGACATTACAAATGTCTCTATGATGTCAAAATATACTATTTAAAAAAATAAAATCGACCTGTCCGAGAATTTTTTTGAAACAAAGATATGCGTTACTTTTGGTTCAGTCTGTGTAATTGAATTTTAAAACCCCATTTGAATACTTGTTTTTAGATTATTATTTCAAATTATCTATGTGTAAAGTCACATCCTTACTTTGTTAGTTTTGAATTTATTTCATGTGGTAAAAAACTGATTACAAAATCCGTTTTTCTCTTGCGAACTAGACAAACAAAATCAAAATCATACACTTATTAGTTGTACAATAACAAATATGTAAGGAAAAATAGCGTTTCAACAAATACTTCACCACTTCCATATGTTCCAATAAACTAAAAATCTAAAATAGAATAAAATTTACAACTTGACGATTCTTGCTCATATTTTTACTCCTAACTTCACTCAAGCTATTCTTTCAGTCAATTTCTTTAATCTCTTTACAATTTTTCCACATTGTCTGCGTATTCCTATGTGTATAAATGAGACTTGTGAAATTACGTTTAAACATTTTGTTTATCGTTTCAGCCCACCTTGCAGAGCACCTCGACCGGCGTGGACATCTTCTTCTCGCTGATCTTTTCGTACTTTTGCTTCTTGGTCGCCGCTTTGAGTCCTTGCCACGGCAGACACCCTCTGTTGAAGTACATCAGCACGTAGCCGAGCGATTCCATATCGTCACGTCGCGACTGTTCTATACCCAGATGGGCGTTGATCGAGGCATATCGTGCCGTTCCCGTCAAGTTTTTATCTTCGCGATATCCGATGTGCATCCTAGTGCGTGCATCCCTAAACTTCTTCGCTAAACCAAAGTCAATCAGGAAGAGTTTGTTGCAGTGACGACCAATGCCCATGAGGAAGTTGTCCGGTTTAATGTCGCGATGAATGAAAGACTTGCAATGGACGTATTCAATACGGCCGATCATCTGATCGGCCAACATCAGAACGGTTTTGATCGTGAAACGACGCGAACAAAAATTGAACAGGTCTTCTAGTGATGGACCAAGGAGGTCCATCACCAGAACGTTGTGTTCTTTTTCTTGGCCGTAATATCTGGAACGAAACGATGTGTTAACAAAGGTCGACGACTATTATAAATAGACACCATCGTCTACAACGTGCTGACGATAAACAGATTCGAGAAACGTGAAACAGAATTTCCGCATTTGTTTACGCTCGGATGGAAAACACCTAACTTTACAAGTTTTAACAGCGAAACAGACAAAATAACTAATATCAGGAAAATAAAACTTTAATTGCGTCTTTGTTAACTCTTAATTGACGTCACGAACGACATCGATACGTTTCCGATAACAGGTGTACTGTAAATCGCAACAATAAAATTTATTAACACTTGTAGCAAATGAACCAATTCCACTCTTGACGAAGCAAATTTTGTGTTATTTGCATCATTATAAAATTGTAATAACACAAGTTTCGAATCACGCGTAGTTAATCACAATGATACCAATCAAACATCACTAAATCAATACTTATTTATCAAGTAGGGCAATCCGAAATTTTTTATAACAAAATCCAATGAGAACAACAAATACTTATGCAACCAGTTAATTAATTGGAAACTTAAGTCTTTCCTTTCCAAATTAGTCATAATAACAAACGTGTGATTTAGTTCATTCAACTAAACGTATTTTTAGATTTGATCATTACATGAAGCAAATTGGTCGATGTATTTTTCCCGTAATGAATGATCTCTTTTTTACTAGAAAAATTATATACAGAACGTTTTTTAGTGTCAGTCCAAAAGTGTGATATCAACAGATAAAAGTTATCGATCACGTAATAGATGATTAGTTGATTACTAAGAGCTGAAGCTGACATGTTATAAAGTCATGAATACAGGGTATCCAAAGTTTACCGCCGGCGTCGCTTCTTCTCAAAGGCCACAAGAAATAATAATTTCTTGCAGCTGCTAAATATTAATTAATTTTAATTATAAAACATTATCGAAAAATTTTGAAAAAATTCAGACATGGCGAAAAGTTTACTACAGTCCTTAACAGCAAACGCTAAATTCTGTGCGATTATTAGTTTTTTTGTAATTTGCCACCATTTTGTTGCTTTAATAGACATATTAACGAACGCAACGTCAAGTGCGATGTCTTAATAATCATTATTTGACGGAACATTTTACGAAAATTTTTAGGTTGGCAGAAAGCAAATTTGGGACCGTATTTATGACAGTTTCACAACTTCAGGGGACGTTCATGCAAGATTACCTTCATTATTACCCATACTCGTGTTTTTTGACAGAATTTGGTTAAAACAAAAATTTTAAATCAATTTTTCACTCTCAAAATTAAGACATTACCAACCGTCACAAAAATCCCTAAATCGATTAAAATTACAATTTTTTTTAAAAACGGTAAAAAAGGGGCAAATTAAAAAAATAGTATTAAAAAGTCGTTTCATAAGACCTTGAAGTGCACTCATTCTTTCAAAATTCGTGCTTCAAAAGTGGTCTTATAAAACTTGTTTTTTAAAAAACTATTTTGATATAGAAAAGATATACCTTTAGTAGTCACCCTGTAGGTATTGTTTAAAAAAAAAAAATTGACAACACAGCTCATTCGTAATTCTTATAATTATAAACAATTAAAGCGCAGTAAGATTAAAACTACGTGATAACACCTAGTAGCATACATATGTGTTGCCAAATCCGTTTCTTTAAATAAATTATGGTAAAAAATGCAAACGCAAAATTTTCGTTTTGAAACTGAAAAGTTAAGCAGGCGCGTAACCTTTCATTTATTCATTAAAACTTTTTCCATCCTTGTTAATTTTTTAACTCTTGGCCAAGTAATTCGTTTCATTGATTGATTTCCGTTTAAAATAATTACAATTTTCACTTTTTTTTCAAACAGTTTTTTTTTAATGGCATATAATCACCACCTGTGTAAATCTCTGTTAAGTGACTTAAATTATGGCCTATTAAATCTCACGTATCAAACAAACTCGATCTCGATCAAATAAATCCTTCGATCGTCAACAAAAAGAAAGAAATAACAAATTTTCGTGAATTTATTTTAATCGCAATTGGCAAAAATTCGGGTCATTCAAATAGGTTATACAAACATTTCGAGAACGATCAATATCTCCCCGCTTTAAGCTTTTAAATAATGTAGAAACTGATAACAATCAAAAATGTTTTTTTAAACCGGCCTTTTTACCCTCCTTTGAAGGCGGAGTACTATTATAGGAAACCACACGCATTTCGTTTCAATCGAACCCGTTCGAAACGTGCATCCAATTTAACTGTTGTCAACGAAAAACGAGGGTTATTGTACCTTTAACGTGCACGCGACCCCGACCGCCTCTGTTTTATCATCCAAGGGGACACACACGCAATCGACTCCCATTCATCGAAACCAAAAAATACGCATCCCATTTATCTGTTGTAAACGACCTAAACCATTGCCTATTTGAAAATTGAATACAATTTCAACTTAATTAGCGCCTAGCTAAGTTGCTGCTGCGGTCACTCAAACAAGACCCGAATTAGAACCGAAAAAAAAATCAAAAAGTGTCACACTTTTCCGTTTCATGACCTAGATGATATGTTGCGTTTCGCGGAAACCGCCTTATTCAAATCGTATCTCGTGAAAGTGACATTTTGTTTTCGTTCGCACTCGCTCTGCGACATAACGAAGATTTAATAATTTTTTACAATAATTATTATTTCCACGGAGAAAGTGCGTAGGCGTCCATTGTTATCATCAATCGTGCGAGCTTTAAGGTCGGCGGCCGCTAATTGAACGTCGGAGGCGGCGAAAAAACTCGCACAGGCCTTGAAAGGCGATAGAAAAAATTGAATTCGGCACACGCGGAAACCGACTTTGCTGTTAGAGGCAATCTGCGGTTTCCGTTTGACTTCCATTTTGTTACTTAATAACGTTACATCGCGACTTTCTACAATGGCGGTTCCTAAACTGTAAATTCGGAGTGTTCGGAACGACTTGTTGCACTTCTACTGTCTCGAAAAATTGTAATTTGGTTCAGGTGAGCAACGGTTGTTCGAAGCACCTGACCAGAGACACGTTACTTCACCTCTCTCTGATAATGAAAAAATCACCCGGATTTTTCGACTAATAAACAAAAAGCGTTTTCATCAAAATGACACGTCAATGCCGCTACAAAAATACGAACAGTCAAGGCCAAAATTTCAAAAATACCACGCGCACACAAAAAATCTCTAATTACATGAAACGACATAAAATTGCAACAGCAAGGAATGAAACGACCTTTAGATTTTCGGTGGCGTGAAAACTAACTGTAGTAAGACGCAACGAGAGACTTACAAGGTTTCAAGTCCTTGCAAGTTGAACAATGAACGGACTCGGAGAAGATGAAATGACAACGCTGCAAGTTTCAACTCGCATTTTATTTTGTCGTTGACCTTAAGAATTTTCGACGATTTTCTAAAATCGACGTCACTTTTGTTTTTATTTACAAATTGCCATGATAAGATAACGTTAAATAAGTGCGCATCTGGGTATTATTTTAAAGAGACTTTTCGCTGAATAAATGAGCTAATGTGGCCAACCACCGGAAGTCACTGCGATAAGGTCGACTGTAATTTTAAATATCAATCGTCATGAAATCTAGCAAAATTCCGCGTTGACTTGCAAAGGCGTGACTCATAAATAATTTACAACAAAAGCAGATTGTAGGAAAAAATTCGTAATTTTATGTAACGGTCGTTCGACTCTCCATTCTCATTGAACAATCGATAAATTACGTCCGAAATCCTTTACTTTCGAGAATGTGACGAAACATCTACACGATTTGAAGCCGCTGGTGTCTTAGGGGAAAGTTTATGGCCGGGTGATGGGTGAATCAGACGAAAATTGCAAACAAATTGCCCAAAAACAATTTAATTATTCAAAAACATGACAGTGATCCAATCTTAAAAAGAATTAACTGAAAGTGACGGAGTATTCATATAAACTAAAATAGAAATCGCGTCCAACTGGTAATAGATTAATATAATAATAAAAAGCTAAAACTGTAACATAAAACAGAGCAGTTTCACTGATGACGAATTTAATAAAATATCTGAAAATTCCGCAAACGGGGCAATAATTATACTTTTCATGACATAAATATCGATTTAAATAAAGTAACTATGTTAAATACCACCTACACAAAACATTCCAAATAAAAAAAATATATATAATGCAGTAACCATCATAAAAAATCGTATATTTAAAAGTCCGTAACAAACAATACAGGGACCGGCAACGCTTATTATTACGCTCATGCAACAGATCGTGTCTTTGAGTTACTTAAAATTGTCGAAATTTTGTTTATGCAAGGTGCTAAAAGAATATTCAGATTTCAGCGTTTGCTGCTAAATACTCGACATTTTTCTCTATACACGTGAACACAATTCTTAACAATCAAAATTAATTAACTAATACTAAGTCGCTGCAAAAATATTATTTCTTATGTCATTTTAGAACAAGCGATGGTTAAATGGTTTTTTTTTGTGCAAAAAATCCGTAAAATAAATGTTACTAGCCCTAAAAAACAATTAAGTAAAAATTTAAAATTCAAATAAACGTAGTCTTGGTGCAAGCAGCAATTTTATTAAGAAATTTTTGCTCAAAACATTATTTAAGCATCGTCGTTTGAGAATTAATTTTAATTATACTCGTATAACGTATATCGTATAAAGAAGAATAAAAAAAATTTGAACAAATTCACATGCATAGAGAAAAATAGAGAAATAGAGAAGTATTATTTTACAACAAATGCTGATTTCTGGGCAACTATTAGTTTTTAAGATATGGTAAAAAATACTTTGAACAGACTCCCCCTGTACATACCATTGATAAGATACACTTCATAGTTTTTTGGCTAATAAATAAAACCGTAATAATTTTTTGCTTTTACCTAGATATACCTTCAAGTTTTTGCACTAGATTACTAGAAGTACCCTGTGATCATTTGAATTTATGATTAGAGTAGCTTTATTAGGTTTTTAACTTGGATGAAAAGGCCGATTATGATAATTACTCAAGCTGAAGGATCAAATAATAATGTCTTTAACGGTCATATTCAATTAGAAAATATTTTTTCCCTCAGTTTGCACTAGTTTTTCAATCACAAAGACACAAAACCGCCTACTCTAATTATAAATTCAAATGATCACATGGTACCATGGCGGACAAAAGTCTTCATACATCAAATCAAAAATGTGGTTATTTTTATAAAGCCATTTCACACATTTGTCATCATCATGACATTGATGTATGAAGACTTTTGTCCGCCATTGTACTATTACTGTTATTAAAAAACAGTTACCAATTTTGACTTAGTTTGGTAATAAGCACTTTCTTATTTAGAATGGTATAATTCTGCACACAAGTGGTTCGGTAAGCTGTCTTTTTAAAACCCTTTACATAAAACTATAAAACTGACAAAATTCAATGCCAGCACACTTGAAAAAGTCAGCAATTATTATAAATCTTACCATCTTACCCTAATTACAGATCCAATCGCCATAGGAAAAATCATTTTGTGTTGTGTTGAACTCTAACTGGTATTTTTTTCGCTGATTTCGTAAGCAGTTATTGGAAGTGAATCTGCATAGGTCTGTATAAAATTCATATAATTTTGGCTTTATTTGTAAGCGAAAAATTACCGAATTATGACAAGTACAATGGCGAGCAACACTTTTGTCATTCCATTGTCAAAAAGGATAGGGAATTATACACGATTATGTCAGTGAAATGTCAAAGGTGTCCGAATTTTTTTGCTCGCCATTGTACCTTACAAATGTCGAGTTAATTGTGTAAAACTTCAAGAACTTCATTTAATTGAGCTAGCCAATGTATTTTTCTACTTATCTTTCAAACCCAACTTACCCATAAACCAATTAACGAACAGGAAATAATACCACTTGCAACCTCAGAAAAATTACTTCATGTGACTGTGACCTGCTTGCTGTACCTTTCATTAATAAAATTTGAATCAAACAGTATTTACATCAATTTCTATCTAGCGATAAAATTTATCACATAAATCACGATTGTGCAAAGATAAGCATTAAATTAGTATTCTCAAATTTATAAAAATACGTATCCAACGTGAGTATTTACATAAAACTGCTGATATTGAAACCTAATCAAAACTTTTGATTATGTATTTCAACTCTAGTTTGTGAAATTAAAAACGTTTCATAATAAAGCAATTAATGTTGAAACGTTGCGTTGCATTGAAGTATTGTAGACATAAAACTAAGTAAACACGTGCAAGCTCTCTGTTTCCGTTTTGAGTGTTTTCCACGATTTCATTGAATCAAAAATCGAATTGATTGTTTTGGGTCGAAGTAAAATATGTAAATACAGATCGCCGAAAACTTCCGTTCATTATGTAAACAAAATACGGCGCAATTATCTGCAGATAACTTTCGACTGATTCACCCTGTATAGTATCATTGGATGCTCACCTGATATGTGGGATTCCTATGCCACCATGTAGAATTTTGTACAATTTACTTTCGTAGAGGAGTTGGGGGTGTCTTGCTCTAATTGATTCGAGTTTTACTGCGACTTCCTATCGGAAAAAACGAATTAATGGGGAATCGCTGAAATCGAGGCACCAAAAATGGTAAAAATGTGCGTAAAAATTGTGAAATGTGTCGTAAGCGAGGCCCATATCCTGGTGCCGTAACCTACTTTTGGCCGTCCGCGAAACAAAGAGAGATCTTTGTGTGGCGGCGTTTGGGGGCTGTTCTGGGGGAAAAGACAGGATTGTGGGCGATTTCGAGGGCGAAAAGGGTCTGAATAGACGGGGCCTTAATGGCTGCCATTGTGATTTGTCGTCGGACTGGTTTCGTGTTTTTTCGAAACAAAGCCACGACTTAAAGGTTAAGACGTGTCGTAGACACGTCTGGAGGTGCGTTTCGCACAGTTTACGGCCGCTTTACCTCTCCGTTTGTGATGTTGATGCCCAGGTAGATGTCCCCGAAGGAGCCACTGCCGATTTTCCGAATTAACCGATACTTGCCACCAACTATGAACTCCGATTTGCCGATGCAATGCGACGCCATCGTGCTAATTCCAATCGAGTCTTTTCGCGTGTCGTCTCACAAATTTGGATGCCCCTTTTATTTTATTTTCCACACAATAACTATCACTTGCTCCACCAACACGCCGACATATTGCTCTGACTGATCGCTTGTGCGTGACGTCACGACGAGTTGCACCCTCTTGTGGACGTCGCACGAACGAACCTAAACACTGAAAAATTTTACAAATCGATGGGTTTTTCGAGAGGACGACTTTGGGACGTCACGCACTTTAACGATGACAGAAAATTGCACGAAATTGACGGAAACAACGATTTACAAAGGGTCTGATAACAATTTACAGGGAACCGTTACCACGTTACCGACTGGACCAACGATTCGGGACGACCTACAGCGGCCACCAAAATGTCGCGGCAGCGGCAACCAAACAAACAATTAGGCTAGAAAATCGAAAATCAATCAACACTTCAACAATTTAATGAACTAAAAAGCAATTCAACCGAAACATGAATATGTACAGAGGGTTGCCGCCACTGCCACCGCGAGACTGCGATCCAAATAAGATCGTCCATCAGAGGGCGCACTGGTTGCGCTTAAATTTGAAAATTTTGAAAAATCTTTCATTACTAAACGACTGCTGATGAGCTGAACGAGAAAGAGCAATGCAGGAAAACAGTCATAACATTATGCAACAAATTTTAACTTTTTGTTTGTTTATGGGAATTTTTTACACTTTTCAATTTTATTTAAGATCATTTGTCTACTAATAATGGTCTTAAATGGTCTCTACCGGATCTTAGGAAACTTCCTTAACCCGCAATTTTTAAGGTCTTTTCTTGAAACTCTGAATAAATTTGTTCCGTTAAAAATGTAATTATTTTTACTTTTTACTTTTCCTAAATTCCTAAATTGAGCTTTTATATCCTAAAGTTGTGTTTAAACTTTTCCTAATTCAAAATACGATATTTTTTCTATTTTTTTATTAGCATTTAGTTCAAAAACAATACATCTGATGTTTTAATTTAATGTTTTTTTTAGCTTTACATCTAAAGAATTTTTATATTTTAAGCTTCCAAACTTTCAATCTAACAATTTTTTAGTGTTTCAATCACTCAGTTTTTAAGGTTGTCAGTATTTCAGCTTAATTTCACCACATTTCATATTCATTTCCTAAATTTTTCAGTTTTTCGTGGTTTCACTTTCTTATAATTTCAGTTTTCCAATTAAATTCCTACTGTTGTATATTAAATTATTTTTAAGGTTGCACTGTCTTTTAATTATGAAGATTCACGAGCCTTTGCACAGCATTATTTTAGTCAAGCCACTTTGAAAAATCACTTACTTTCTCACTCTCAAATTTTTGTTAAGGCTAAAGGGGACGACAGAGTTAAACCAAGTGTGCGACAAAGACAAGTATAATGAAAATTATTTTTCTATTTATATATATTTGTAATCTAATTTTAAATCGAAAAATTAAATTGAGTTTTTTAAACAATTAGAATTTGCGCCAACGCAACACTTTTTAGAAAAAAAATTATTTGACATTTTAGTCAAATAATTCAAAGTCGCTTAAGACTCCGAAGCCACATCATTTCATCGGACTGCGCTGCACTGACGAGCCCCAAAAGGGCGAAACCGGTCTGCAGCTGTCCGATGAAATGATGTTGGCTTCTTTTATACGTGAAAGATGATGTTTCTGTATCTGCTGGTGTTCATGGACAGAATTATCGTATTAATTCTTTGAACTGAATTTAGTGATGCCTCAAGCATCAGTGAGGTTTTTTCTTTATGAAGTAATGTTTAATTGTTACTATCGTTAGTAATTTTTATGTATTCCTTTTTCATTGCTCAAAAATGGAAAAATGGATAAATGATCAAAAATTTAGAATACGTCAAAATCTACTTTTTACTTTGGAAAACAGGTTAAAATTTAATTTGATTATTTTCGGTAAAAAAGCAGTTTGTAATGAAGATTTCTAATAATGGAGATTGAGAAAGTTGGGCAGACAGCAAGTAATGTTAAATAAAGTGTTAAATAAAGTTGAATTCGTATTTTTGTGCAATTAAATTCTCTGAAATACATAAGATTCTCTCAGAAGATGTCGGAACTATAAGCGAAACCCAAGTACATCTGCTTTCCATTCCAAGAAAAAGGTTAACAAAAAAAAACTGAAAGGGACTGACGAATATGACGAAACAAATGGATGGAAACTACTTGTATAATAATCCGGAATTCAGGCGTTTGGTATTAAATGCTTAATTTTTTTCTGTATGCAGGTATCCGTACGTGAATTCCTTTCACATTTTTTTGCATAAAACATCATTTAAGCATCGTATGTTTTTGAACGACAGTTTTATTAATTATTTTTTTCAAATTTTTTATTTTATGTATACAACTATTAATATTTTCAATTCATTGATAATAATTACTATAAGGAACTGTAGAAAAAAATAGGGTACATAGATATACAGAAAAAAATACAAAGTTCTAAAAATTTTGCATAGCATCTGAAGGGAAATGTATAAAAGACAAACCAATCCTTTACTAAATAAGTTCTAGATATTGGGATTAATTGTTTATCTAATAGATATAAAATCTATTAGGTACTAATCTATTAGGTATAAACTAATTAGATACTAAGGACTTCATTATAACAAAATTGGAAAAAGTAGGGTCACTTGTTGATGCTATTGAACTCGTGAATAAAATGCAAATTTTTGTAAAAAGTACTCCAGGAGTTGTAGACAAATTAATTTGTGACAAACTACACAAAAAAATCTGGATATAAAAATCTACTGAAAATAAAAATATCAATTAAATGAAAAAATATTGGTAATGGTAATTGGTAGATAATAAAATAAAATTTATTATAAGATAATAAATAATAAGGTATATCTCAACCTAGAAAATAAACTGAAAAATTTTTACAGAGAAAAAACCTAATTTTACAAAAGCAAATTTGGAATAATAGTTATTTAGGTTCATAAATTAATTAACTTCTTTGGAGCTTTTTCTTTGTGCAGTAAAGAATTTTAAATTTTTTTGCAAAGCGTATTGTGTTTCGTTTGTTTTTGTAATGGAATGTATTGCATTAAAAATTATGTTTTCATTTTTCCTGCAGTATAGGTAATAAAAAAATGTATCTTAATTTATCAGATTTTAATTTCTAGTATCTGTTTTTTTGTAACCTTTTTTGACCCCTAAATAAGGTTTTAAGTTCCTAAAAATCAGTCGCTTTTAGAACTTGCGTTTTATTTTATTTTTCATTAGATCAAACTGACATTTAATCAAATAGGTCCAAAAAATAAAACAAATGAAAGCAAACAAATGAAGAAATATGATTGCCGCGTTTCCCTTCATAACGCTTTTCGATCTTCTAAATATCTTGATGAAACCTTTAGACCCATGTTCTCCGCTTTTAGCACCAAAAGTTTTAAGAAAAAAGAAAAAAGTCCAAATGAAAATATAAAAAAATGCATTTTAATGGACTTTCTGCATCTTAAATTTTTGAAACTTTTTAGCAAATTGTTTATGAGTTCTTGGTAGTGTACACTTTTTTTATTGCTCAGAAAATCTTCTTCGACTACCTTCCGAAAACTTTTCGAAGCAGATTTTTCTGCATCATTCAGTTTTGATTACAGTTCTTTTGAGGGAAGCATTTTAATTATTTGTGGATACCAAAATACTCTTGATTAGTCTTTTGATATTCAGCAGTAAATTTGGTTCCAGTAACAATTTGGTGTTTGACTTGTTCTGGAGCAGTGTATAAACCGCACACATAACAAAATTTTCACTCAACATTTACACTGCCGTCTTGTCTCCTATAATAATAAAGACCCCAAAAAAAAACATACTTGATACAAATGCAAATTTTTAAAAGCAGCGCGAAACAATAAAAGTCTTACGATCGTTTAAATGCACTGCTTGAATGCTCCAGTACAAAAATGTTTATAAACAAAACCTTTGTTGCACAGTGTTATATACATAATATTTATTTTTACAGAGCAGACTTAATTACTCCTGGTGGCATTATCAATCCATGCATAATAAGAATCGACTCGAGTATATCCAGTTGGGTCCAAACTTTCGCACCCATTCTGACTTATAAAACTAGCTATAGCAACATGGACATAAAGGTCTATTCCCACATCAGCGGAGGTTATCAGTGGTCCACCTATATCGCCCTAAAATTTGTCCCTTCAATGAAAATTAAATTTCAAGTAATTCGTCTAACAAAACAGATTCCTTCATTGTAATTTCCTTCGGCACAAATCATCGTGTCCACGAGCTGATTTCCGAAGTACGTTTTACAAGCGTTTTGGTCAATTATTCCGATTTCGACAAAATTCAAACTGTTTACCAACCCACTATCCTCTAACGAAAAAAAATTATTACAGGGAAACTTATATAAAATGGAATTTACCATCACTGGTTTGCCCCCAACCTGCAGCTTTGACAACTCGTCCAGGGTATAAGTATCCCCAATTTCCAACAATAATAGGTTCGATGTAATCTAATCAAAAAATTCAACTCAACTAATTTTTAAATGTATTAATTACCGGTGAATGTGATAGGCATTCGTAATTTGATTAAAGCAATATCGTTAGCCAGCGATACTGTCGGATCAAAACCTTCATGAATAACGTAAGTGGAGGTCGTTACAATGACTCGGTTTTCATCATTTGATGACAGTTGGTTCGATCCCATTTGAATCGTAAATTGAGTAGCCCTAAAACCCAAAAAAATCTGGAAGTTAGTGGAAAAAGTAAGCGAAAATAATACTCATAGACACATTGAGCTGCGGTTAAGATCCAACGAGCGTTAATCAAAGCCCCCGAACAAAAATATCTGCCGTCTGGGGTGTCTTTGTAGATAGCGACTTGCCAAGGGAATTGTCCACTTATAGCTGCATTTCCTCCGATTATTCGCGGTCCGAAATTGAAATTTTCACTGTCGTTAACGCGTCGGAGATTAAGTAACGATTTTTTAGCCGAAATGGCAAAAATGAACGAGGAGAGAAACAGTAACGACTTCATTTTTGTTGTTGGCACCAACTAAATTTTGGCCGCAATTTTATCGGGGGGAATTATGTCGATAAGAGATAAGAGATAAAAAAAATCGTGAAAACACCCCGATTTTCAAGGGTAAACTGAAAAGCAGTGGGCTGCTCCTTCAGCACACAGCACTTTTTAAGGTAAAACACCCCCGATTTTCAAGGGTAAACAGAAAAGCAGAAAAAGTCGTGAAAACACCCCCGTTTAAAATGTGAGCCAGACGTAACAATTGAATCTGTGTTTTTTTTTGAAAAAAAAAAGTAAAATGTGAGCCAGATTTTTTATGCCAAAAATAAAGAAAACAACCCTGTATCCTTTAATTGTTATACATATACCCAGGGACCGTATTCTTTTATATTTTTTATGATTTCTAAAAAGAATGTGAGCCAGACGTAATAATAAATAGGTATTAAAATTATTGACTCGATTGGTATGCAACCAATATTACACGTAATTTTATTTCTCATGTTGGCATTGGCAATTCTACGAACAATCTGTCAGTCTGTCACCATCAGCTGTTTTCTTTACTCATTTCAAAATTTCAAAACTATAAAAACGCCAACATCGCATTTTACCGAATTATTTTTTTAAATAAGATTGATAAAATTGTAAAATAGTTATTAATGATTATTAGATCTCTCATTGAAACTATAAATTTCATTAATTTTTTGAAATGCATAAATAATTTATAACAGCTAATTTTGAGAGAAAATGCGACGTTGGCGTTTTTATAGCTTTGAAACACATAATATATCCCATTTCAGTTCATTGTAGAATTTTGCAACAACACATTTGTATTTTTTGGAGTTTCTGGTGGGTTTTCTTGGCTCAAAATTTGTCGCTGGGATTTAGCTTAACACAGAAACTCTCAGTTTGTGCTTTATTTTACTCCAAAAAATTCAAATGCATAGTCAAAAAATTCTACTATGAAATGAAATGGGATATATTATCTACTGGAAATCTGTGACTTGATACTTGATCTAGGTTCACGTAGACTGCGAGAAAAATCATGGTAAATTTTTCAATTGTTTATGAATTATACCACAGACTAATTATACCTACAAATAATATTTTCAGCCGAAACGTTTTGAAGACATTCTAAATGCATTGCCGTTAGATGGTAAGGATAGCCAGATAATTGAAATGTCCCATGAGTTTGAGTTGGAGTTAATCAAAAACACGCATCATTATGAGTTGGAGTTGCTGAAAAATGACCATGACCACGAAATTGATAAGCTGAAAACAGAACTAGTAAGTTAACGTCATTTTGATTGTTTGGTATTGATTTAATTAAAATAAACTTTCATTGCTATCTTTTAGTCAGCGACTAATTGGGAAAATTTAAAACACTTAAAGCTTGTTGAACTAAGAAGTTTCATTGACAAATTCGATGCCAGAAAATTGGATAAAACCATTCCAGTAAGAACAGAAAGATTCGCAAAGTTTGCCAAGGAGAACAAAGACCAACTGAAGCCATGGAATTTACAAACAGAACTTTTTAATCAAATCTTTCAGCCTTTGTATAGCAAATTGTGTGACTCAGCCCATCATATATTCAATACTGGGGACAGACTTGAAATAGGGGCGTCGCACCTAGAACCTAGAGAAATTCAACTAATCGAATTTTTGTGGGAAGCGTTCCCACTACCGCCCGAAAAATTAACAATCAGAAGGTGGGAGAAATCGGAAAGTGTGTCTACAAAATATAAAGATGAAAATATAAACTGAATTATAGAGATACAAAGTTTTTCATTTACATATAAAAGGTGATTCAAAAAATTATTCATTACCTATTTAGTAATAAAAAAGGATTATTAATTATTATAGTTTCCAATTGATTCATTATTAATAATTGACAACGAAAAGGATTAATATCCAAACGGTATTGTATCAAAGTTTTCTAAAATAACGCTCTTATCATAAACAAAACCAAAGTCTTTTGTTTCTATTTTATTTAAGAGTTCCTTAGTTTTAGTATCTCTTGTAATTCGATTATATTGTGTACTGATTTTACTGTCTTTCTTTTCTAAAATATTATTTTTCTACTTTTGTTTCGTACTGAGGTCATTACGATACGCCATTTGGATTTCGTAATATCCAACGTAGTGCTATAATAATTACACTAAAAACCAGGGTAATTTAGTTGGAAAATGATGGCAACCTAGTTTTTTGACAATTATCTGAGAGAAGTGTCAGTGTCAATCGTCACCTGTTTCAAGTGATAATTTAATCAAATGAATCAATTTCGATCCTTTAGAGGCTTTTGATGTCGGTGAAGGTAGCACCAAAAATGGTGCTGGCACCATGAAAATTACAATCGGCCAGACAATCGCTGCGCGCTTGGAGCTGGCACCATTTCCCCACCATTCTCGTTTCCTACAGCCAAGTTCACACCAGGAAAATTATCAGAATGAACTTAAATCATTATAAAAACATCAATAAGCTGCCACGCTGACTTGCATATTACATTTGTAGAACATCTCCTGACCATTCTGATGCAATTAAAACTTAACTGCATTTAATTTCTGCATTTTTATTCTCACAATGAGGCAATGCAAACTGATTTTTTTCACCGTCTTCCCAAACAGCACTTTTGTTTATATTTGCAGGAGATTAAGCCCTCCAATAGGGCTTTCGACTATCAAAAATTCGTGTTCGGACAAACACTCCTTGGGACCTTAATGAATTTTTTTTAATTTCCTAAAGTTTCTCTGTTTTGCAAACTTTATTTTTTTCCACCCTGTTCCCAAACAGCACTTTTGTTTATATTTGCAGGAAATCAAGCCCTCTAATAAGGCCTTCGATTGTCAAAAATTCGTGTTCGGACAAACACCCCTTGGGACCTTAATGAATTTTTTAAAATTTCTTAAAGTTTTTGTATTCTGCAAACTTTATTTTTTTCCACTCTGTTCCCAAACAGCACTTTTGTTTATATTTGCAGGAGATCAAGCCCTCCGATAGGGCCTTCGACTGTCAAAAATTTGTGTTCGGGCAAACACCCCTTGGGACCTTAATGAATTTTTTAAAATTTCCTAAAGTTTCTCTGTTTTGCAAACTTTATTTTTTTCCACCCTGTTCCCAAACAGCACTTTTGTTTATATTTGCAGGAAATCAAGCCCTCTAATAAGGCCTTCGATTGTCAAAAATTCGTGTTCGGACAAACACCCCTTGGGACCTTAATGAATTTTTTAAAATTTCTTAAAGTTTTTGTATTCTGCAAACTTTATTTTTTTCCACTCTGTTCCCAAACACCACTTTTGTTTATATTTGCAGGAGATCAAGCCCTCTAATAGGGCCTTCGACTGTCAAAAATTCGTGTTCGGACAAACACCCCTTGGGACCTTAATGAATTTTTTAAAATTTCTTAAAGTTTTTGTATTCTGCAAACTTTATTTTTTTCCACTCTGTTCCCAAACAGCACTTTTGTTTATATTTGCAGGAGATCAAGCCCTCCGATAGGGCCTTCGACTGTCAAAAATTTGTGTTCGGGCAAACACCCCTTGGGACCTTAATGAATTTTTTTAAATTTCCTAAAGTTTCTCTGTTTTGCAAACTTTATTTTTTTCCACCCTGTTCCCAAACAGCACTTTTGTTTATATTTGCAGGAGATCTAGCCCTCTCATAGGGCCTTCGACTGTCAAAAATTCGTGTTCTATGAAGAGAAACAAATTATGTGGGTGTTGCTACGTTAATTTCAAATCTGATTGAATTTTCAGATGTTTCTGATACTTCAGCATCACAATTGTGTTGGTATCCAGACACAGCAGATTCAGCAGATACATCTCAATACAAATATGACGCGCAAGATATAAAAACTATTATTTCAAAAATCAAATAATTCTGCATTCAATAAAGGATATTTAGAGAGATGGTTGTTAACAAAAGATGAAAAAACTATTACAAAATTTATTCATTTATCTAAAATTTTTCGATTTGTAATTACGTAAAAATAGAGTGAAAAATATATTACACACTAAAGTTGATGGAAATTATGATTATGAAATTTCTGATATTAGTTTGTGGATCCCAATATTCCCAATAGTAAAACCCTCATTAGAAACTGAAAAAAATATTATCTTCATTATTAGTTAGCAAATCTAACTTTCTTTGTGGATGGAATGCGCTTAACTGTTACCGTAGTAATTTGTGGTCTTCTGGAAGTGGAAACTGGCGCGTTGTAAATAATCAAAATAAAATATCTTTATATAATTTTACCAAGACAAGACCAAGATTTTTGATAATATGAATTTAGAAAGAATAAATATTAAAATCAATGGTACCCAACATCCCACTTATGAATATCAGGTGAATAATGAGGATTTACAACAGTTGTATGCCGCATTCCTCTCTTGTAATTATAAAAAAGATTTGGATGAAGGTACGTGCGTTAGCTATAAAGATTTTTGTAACCTCTATTTAGTTGTTGCTTTTGATGTAACAAAAGAAAATGATGAAAATTTATTTAGTAAAACAAAATCATCTGAACTAGAAGTTAATTGGACATTAAAAGATTATCAAAATGTTAATTACTATATATATGCTGTCGTTGAATCTCAAAGAATTGCAAATATGAATATCATAGATGAAAAGATTTATTTGGAAATGAAGTAGACGAGGTTTTACCGAGTTTTTAATTAAATAAATGAATGATTATAAAGTATATTCATCACCCAATCAAATAAAGAAACTCCAAAGTTGTAAAGAAAAAAGAATAGATTAACAGAAAGACCTAATAATACTATTAAATTAAGAGAAAATCAGATTGATGAAATTAAAAAGTGTAAAAAAGAGAAGAAAAAATATCGTGATATCAAATTTTCTCCATCACAGATAGGTGGATTTTTACCTGCTTTAATTCCTGCGGCATTAGCTGTAGCCAAAGCATTGGGATTAGGTGCTGCTGGTTATGCTTAGCACAAAAAGCCTTTGGAGATGGTATAAAAAAGAATAAAAAAAACACAAAAAAGTCAAATACAGGCTAGGCCTGTCCAGAGTCGAAGACGAAGACATATGGACAAGGAATAAAATTGATAGGAAATCGGGGTTAAGTAATATAGAAATATCTGATATTATGAAAAATTCGGGTTTGCCTCATGAAGCTACTGTATATATATGATAATTAATGTCAACAGAAGCAAAGATTTTTATGATATATTATATTCTTTTAAACAGATACCGTGTCGTTTAAATGAGAAAAGATTCGCTTCGCTCATAAGTAAATAATAGAAGAAACAAAATTTATTAACCTTACAAACTTAGAACCAGAAAATGGTGGAGTAATAATTACATTAGAACCAGATAATATTGAAGATATTGTTAAAAATGAAAAGTGAAAATTATTTATACCAAATATGGTAAAGTAATAAAAGATCATATGAAAAATAATACATTATACTTTACATTTAGTTTTCTATAGCTGAACCAGAATAAAATATTATTATTAAATGAAAGAATATTTACAAAAACGAATGTACGTTTATCGTAAAAGTTATAAATATTTTTTAATATTAAAAATATGTTCTTCCTTTGGAAAAGCTTTATTTGCAACATCTGCTTTAGGTGGAATAGTTTTGCCCCCGCTTTTTGCAATTATTCCTTTATCAGTATTAATAGAAATTTTAGATAATCAATTCAATACAACAGTTAAACTAAATGAACGTATTGAGGAGTATAAATCATCTTACAAGTTTTATTCAGAATTATTGCATTTGTTTAATGCTAAGAAAACTACGGAAGTTGAAATTAATTTGCTTGAAAAAGATTTTATTAATAATTTAAAATATTTTCCGCGTGAGAAATACCTAAAGAAAATGGGACTTAATGGATATTAGTCCAACAGATTATTATTTTTTTCTAATAAATGACTGAGGCAAAGCCCATTACAGAACCAAAAGAAATTAAATTATTTGATTTAAAGACTGATAAGAGGTATGATATTACTGCTATAAGTAAATCAGATGATGTTGGTCCAACTAATGGATTATTTTTTATTTTAGAGGGAAACTTGAAGTTATATTTATCCGTTGTTGACTTATTTTCAGACTCTACAAAAATTAATAAGTTGTATGAGTTATATGACGCTGTTTCATATTTTCTTGATAAAAAACAAATAGTGTTTCTGCTAAGAAATCATATGATCTTCAACTCTAATGATTGTGAAGATTGTTTTTGTAATATAATTATTTCTGAAGATCTTCCATTAGGTCAATTTGATATTTAAATCGCGTTGTCCATGAGTCGACAGCCTCCACGAATTTATTCTATTAAATGAAATATTTTATTCTTTTCCTATTTCTCACTACTGTAAAAAGTTCAGATGAGGACCCCGTCCGGATTCAGAGTTATTTAGAACAATTTGGTTATTTGGAGAGTAATAGTTCATCATTAACAGATGTAAATGAAGCATGATTAGCTTTCAAGAATATTATAATTTACCTGTTGATGGAACATTAAATCAGGAAACACTTGATTTCCTTAAACAACCGAGATGTGGAAATAAAGATAATCCAACAGCTTATAGAGTTCATTATCAAAAATGGAATAAAACAATAAAACATGGTATTTTTTACTAGCTACAAATGAAATGAAAGAATTAGCACAAAAAGCCTTCAATCAATGGCAGTCTGTTTCAAATTTAATGTTTGAGTATAATAGTATTAAACCGGATATACTTATTTCATTTTCTAATACACTGTTTCAACATAATCATAATTCACGGTGTCAAAAAGGAATATGTTCTAGAAGTTTCGACGGAAAAGGTAATAATAATAATAATAATAATAATAATAATAATAATAATAATAATAATAATAATAATAATAATAATAATAATAATAATAATAATAATAATAATAATAATAATAATAATAATAATAATAATAATATAGTTGCACATTTTTGCAAGTTTATATAAAACAAAACAAAAAACAGTGAGATTAACAATTAAACCAAAAACAAATTTAACAAAGAAATTGACACATTTCTAATCGCTAACCATCATATATGATGATCAAACGTATTTCTTATAAAAAATATACATATATGTATATTTTTTATAAGAAATACGTTTGGTTAGTCAATTTAAAAGATATGACTTATGATAAAGAACCAAAATTAATTACAGATTATTTATATTTTCTACCACCAGGGTTTCAAGAAATTTCACACATTCATCAAAGACCATCCGGCGATGTTTTAATTGTTCTTAATAACTTATACTATTTAATTGACTTTCCTGGATTTAACGTTAAAAATGGTCATAATGGACAATCAATAGAAAATTTAGGTATTCCAAAAAGTAAAAGAATTAATGCAATATTCACAAGTTTTTCGGGAAGGACATATATCTTTTACGATAATTTATATATTGACTTTGATGAATGTTTGTTTAGACCAAGAAAAAGAGGTTTAGTTTCAGAATTATTTCCAGGTATTCCATCAAATATTAACAAAGCTTTTAGGTATAAAAATATATATTTCTTTAAAGAGAAAATATATTATGAATATGATGATATGTCAAACAAGTTTATTAAATCAGATCAATTTAATTTGTCTGTTTTTGGGTTTAAATGTGGAGTTATTGATCACATTATTGATTTATTGAATCGTTTGAGAAATTAAAAGATAAAATTTTTTTTAAATAAATGGAAAGCAGTATTAACATATCTTTAGATGAAAATGATATATCTACTCTTTGTTTTAAAGTAAACGGTGAAGAAATTAAATTTGTTATAACAGAAAATGAGCATATTGAATTGCTACGAAAAATTACTGTTATTTTACTTACAAAAATGCCTCCAGAAGTAGCACATAAACATCTGAATAAATTCTTAAAATTCGTTTAGATTTTGCCTAAAATTATCAATTTTTATTTGCCTTGAAAAATCAAGCTATTTTGCTTGAAAAGTTAACATTTTTAAAAACACCTTAAAAACGGGGGTTGTTTTCACGATTTTTTCTGCTTTTCTGTTTACCCTTGAAAATCGGGGTGTTTTCCTTAAAAAACGTTAATTTTAAAATATACCTTAAAATCGGGGGTGTTTTACCTTAAAAAGTGCTGTGTGCTGAAGGAGCCCACCGCTTTTCAGTTTACCCTTGAAAATCGGGGGTGTTTTACCTTAAAAAGTGCTGTGTGCTGAAGGAGCCCACCGCTTTTCAGTTTACCCTTGAAAATCGGGGTGTTTTCACGATTTTTTTTTGCTTTTCTGTTAACCCTTGAAAATCGGGGTGTTTTACCTTAAAAAGTGATACGTGTTGAAGGGGCCTTTATACTAATGATAAGTGTTTGGTTAATCTAAGAGTTAACAGGATTTGCAGCATTAATCTTTTAATCGCCACTTACATACGGTATTCATTACTTTTATTTGGGAAAACATTGAACGGTAGATGATTTAATTATACAAAAAGTATCTCAAACAGGAATCAGCGATTGCTATTAAATACTATTTAATTTTTTTCAGAATTTCTTTTTAGTTCCTTATAATTAAAATTATTTAATTAAAATTGTCGCTGTTTTTTTTAATTAATTAATTCCTGATTGAACTAATTTGTATTAAGTTAGAATTGATGGCACTAAATGAATGTAAGCAACAGAGGGTTTGTTTTTTTAGGTTTTCGACAATATTTTTACGTAATGACAGTGCTAGCATTTATGTCGTAGAATAAAAAACACATTACTTCTTTTAAATAATTTATTAATCACAATTTCTACATCGTTTCTGTTACGTTCTGGATCCAAGCTTTGTACAGATCGGTCCTGATATATCCTGAAGGGTGCAACTGTTCGCAGCCACTCTGACTGAAAAATCTAGCAACGGCAATTTGGACATAATTGTCAGCCCCTTTTGCTCGGATCAATGGACCACCAGTGTCTCCCTGTTATCTATTAATATTTTATCAAATTTCTATTATCTTACTCACAGTGCAAATGCCCTCATTGAAATTGCCAGCAGTACAAATCATCGTGTTTTTGATTTGGTCACCGTAGGTCTGCTTACACTCATTGTTTGATATAATTACGACGTTTGTGTATTGGAGATTGTTAGACAAACCAGCAGTTGCTAGAAGTTTTGGTAACTTCTGATAATTAGCAAATTAACAAATTACCGTCAGTGGTTTGGCCCCATCCTGAGACTATTACGGCACTGCCCTCTGAAATGGCCCCAATATCGGCCAGTTCGATTGGTTGTACATAATCTACGATTTCATCTTTATCTCAAACAAAAACACAATTTTGTGATTGTTATTACCAGAAAGCTCAACTTTCATGTGCAGTTTAATAAGCCCGATGTCGTGCTCCAAAGTCAGGGGGTCAAAATCGGGGAAAACGACTGACGTTGAGGTTGAGAGAACCACTCGGTTGGGGTCTCCAGCTTGCAGAGTGATTGAACCCAAATGAATTGTAAACAGTCGCGCACTGGAAAACAACATCTTTGATTTGGCTACAACAACCAAAAGATTACTTATAAACGCAATGACCGGCAGTCAAAATCCACTGATTGTTGATCAGCGATCCCCCACAAAAGAATTTGCCATCAGCAGTGTCCACATAAACGGCCGCTTGCCAGGGGAATTCCCCAACCCGGGCCACTTTCCCCCCGATTATCCCAACTGCAAAAGTTTGCCAAATATTAGATACTTATTAATGTAATTATTAATTACCATTGTTGGGTTTGGAATAACACGAGGCTAAAAGCGTGCACAAAACAAAAACGTAGAAATTCATGACTGGTATTCAACAATGCGAATTATCACCGGACTAGTATTTAGTAACAAATTTATCTTTGAGTGCGATTGAAAAACAATTGTTTCATTAAGTGGGTTTTATTTTTTATCAGGTGATTGACCATTCATCCTTGGAGATCATTGGGATAGGAATGGCAACAACTTAAGGCGCATTTGTTACGTTTGAAATCCACTTGTGATAAACATCTGTTCGGATAAATCCTGACGGATCGGTGCTTTCGCATCCGTTTTGACTCATGAAACTCGCAATTCCAACGTGGAGGGGGTTTCCCTTGACGTCTGGCTTCACCAATGCACTTCCAGTATCACCCTTAATTAAAATTTGAAATAATTAGTTGTTTAATTTCCACTTACAATACAAATGCCTTCGTTGTAGTTTCCAACAGCGCAAACCATACCGGATTTGATTTGATTTCCATACGTTATTTTACACTCGGAGTTCGAAATTATGGATAATTCGGCGTAAATTAAGTTATTACTCATACCAGAAGAACCTATAATCAATTTTATAATTAATTATTGACTCAATCAGTCACTTACTGTCGCTGGTTTGCCCCCAGCCTGCGGTTATGACGACAACTCCGTCATGAATTTGTCCCATATTGGCAATATTAATGTTTTGAATGTATTCTAGTAAAACAGTTAGGCAAAATTTCAATTAATTTTCGTTATTACCGGTGAATGTAACAGGCATATGGAGCTGGATAAGCCCAACATCATTTTCGAGTGTATTTTGATCGTATTCCGGATGCACAACATACCTCGAACTCGATAAAATAATCCGATTTTCGTCTTGCGAAAAAAGTGTGTTTGACCCCAAATGAATTGTAAATAATTTTCCCCTGAAATTATCGTCTAATTTTTATTAAAATAGGAGCGAAACGTACCCAAAGACGCAATGAGCTGCTGTTAAAATCCACTGATTTGTGATCAAAGCCCCACCACAGAAATACTTCCCTGAAACGTTGTCCAGATAAATTGCAGCTTGCCAGGGAAACTGGCCGGTGCATGCTGTACTTCCCCCAATTATTCTTGTCTCCGAGAGCCGAAAGAAATTGTTTTTACTTTCAGCACAGGAAAAAAACGGGGAAGAAATTGCAAGAAACACAACGAAATAATTCATTTTGATTGCATGGTGTTTAAGACTTAAATAACGATGATTATTATTTTTATATCGAGTGACTACACTTTAGAACAGAAAAAAATAAACCATCATAAAGATTGGCTACTTAACGTTTATTATCTAAAGTTTGGTCATAAATTAATAAATATAGTTTATAGTCTAAGTTATAAAATATTTCGTCAAAATCACTGGAAAAAGTCGCCAGATAGTCGCTAGGGGAAAACCCCTATAACAAGTTGTGACTTTAATCACCCAAAATTTTCGGAACATCAAACATGCATCAAACACAAAAAATGTAGCGCTAGGTAAGACGAGGCCGTACAGAATTTGACGGTGGCTCGTTATTTTCGTAAATAAATATTGCGGGCATGGGTGTGGGGTGTTCGTGGTCAAACTTTAGACACCATTCCTTGAGCTGTCAAGAAAAAAATGCAAACAAACATAACCTCTCTTTCTCAGTTGTGGGTGTAGTCGTTTTAAAGCCACATTTAAGCGAAACTTTGCGCCTTTGTGGTCAAAAATTACACGTAAACGATGGAACCAACCGAAGAATCTCAAACCGAGGCCCCAGAACCCGGCCACTCGACCAACATAACTCAGGAAGAAATCGACCCAGAGACCGCCAGTAAGCTGCGAGGGGACGCAATTGGGAACACCATGTACAGCGAACGCTTCGTGTTGAACACCCTGATGCAGTTCTCGGATTTGAAGTGGAGCGAGGAAGCCGAGAACGACTTGTGCGTCCTGTGGGACATGACCGAGGAAAAGGACGTTTGTGCATTCCTGTATCGCTTGTCTTATCCCACGCTCGCGTGCACCGCCTTGGCAAACTACACCGAGCCGAGGTTTGTGGAAATTGTGGTCGGAATTTTCGCCAACCTCCTGTGTTCGAAATGCGAAACCAACGTGAAAGAGGACGAGATTAGGGCAGTTTTGGATTTGTTAAATTCAGACGATCCGTACATTTTGATTCAAGTCATGCGGTTTTTGCACGCGTTGGCGTTCATGTGCGAGAAATTGGATTTTTTTGAAAGGCGTCATTTTGACAAAATTATGTTTATTTTGTACAATTCGACCAACAGGGAATTGCTGACCGTTAGTCTGAAGGCTTTAGCGGCCCTTACGGACGGTACGAAATTGCCTTTGGATGTGATAACGCCCGATCTGTTATTTTCCACACTCGCGGCTTACAAAACACTAAAAAATCCGGACTGTGAGTCAGAAGTCGAGTTGTTTGAGTCACAGGAACAGCAATTGAATGCAAAACATTTAATCCAAATCCATTGCAACATTTGCACATACATTGATAATTTTATCTATTTAACTCAATATGTTGAGCAGATTAAAACGAATTTAGCTGGGTTTAACGCCGAAATGGCTTTATTGTTGAGGTTTTACAAAGAGGAGCGGAACTTAATACCAGTGAGCGATGATTTTAAATTTTATATTGAAGCTATGACTTACATTTTCAAGACAATTCATGTGGAATTTCAGGCGGCAATTGTCAGGCCGTTGTGCGAAATTTATTTTATTGTAAATGAGAAGGAGCCCTCACATTTGAAAAGTGTAGCCGAGCTGGTTTGTTATTTTATTTCCGTGGGCACCCTCAACACTATTAGAAGAAATTTCGACAACGTACCCATTGACACCATTAAAAATCTGTTTGCTAATATTGAAAGCCACAAGTATAGGTTCGATTTCGAGTATATTGCGACTTTGCGCCGAATTGCGCTTCTTTTGTAGTGAATTTACCGTTCTTAATAAAGTATATTTTTGTTATTTGAATATTTTATTTACCAATAAGGCTCCTCCAGAACACTTTTGTTTTTAAACATTTTTACCCGTTTTTAACGGACTTTTTAAAATTAACATTTT
The DNA here is from genome assembly GCA_939628115.1 of Tribolium freemani. NCBI lineage: Eukaryota > Metazoa > Arthropoda > Insecta > Coleoptera > Tenebrionidae > Tribolium > Tribolium freemani. The sequence continues at coordinate 18,501,951 of OW626791.1, read as the reverse complement.
TCAGATTTTACCGTTTTGAAGTTTGTACAGCCCCGTTTTTAAAGGTATATCTAAAAATCAACATTTTATGGATTTTGCCCTGTGTTAAAGACTTTTTTCCTGTTAAGCCTTTCAGAACACATCAAATCTACTTGACTTTCAAGGTACCTTGTTTAAAGGTTAAAATTCGCCTTTTTACCCGGTTTTTCTAAGAACATTTAACTTATGGGCACCCACAAAGTGGACAAGTGCGGATCATACGAAGCAAATTCACAACCCTGTGTAAAAACTGTGTTTATTAATGAATTGGGTTAACTAACCAGCTTTATAACAAATTTTATAACTCTTGTAATTCATCTAATGGAGTATCTGAGTTAAATGAGTAATTCTTATATTCTTGAGTTTTCTCATTACCGGAATCATTATAGTCTGTGTCAGAACTGTAAACAAGATGTTAGAAATAACTTAGTTTAAACTACTGTTTAGCTTTCTTACCTATCAGTCGAATTATGGTCTGCGGATATGGGTTTGATAATAGGTGGTAATTTGGACTTCAAGACATCAGCCTGTGCGTTATCATGAAACTTAAAAATACATTTTTCCCACTCATAATCCATGTCTAACTGTAAAGTAACAGTCTCCTTCTGTACGCTGCAACTTCTTACTTTCTCCCATGGAACAATAACATGTCTCTTGCCACAAGAAACTACCTCAACTTGAAAATTATCTTGAATTCTCACAACAGTTACAGTTCCCTTATATATTTTCGATACATTTGCATAAACCATAGTTGCTTCACCATCCCCAATGGTAGATATGTCAATCATTTTCCTTTTCTGTCTTCTTCTTTGAACAATACGAAGTTCTGTTAATGCACGTGTTAATGCAGTTGCTGGCTCGAAATCACTAAAAAGATGTAATAAAAAACGCAACTTATACAAGCAAAAAATAATCATTTTGATAATTGACCTAACCTCACTATATGAAATTTAAAATGATATTTTGTGCAACATATTTATTACTTACCGACCATCATACTCCATGTTGTTCAACAGTTACAGAAAGCTATTAATTGTTGTTGAAAAAAAAAATAAAGAACGTTAGGACCTAAAAACTCACGAATTTAGAACATGGTTATGTTTGTCCATATGTTTGTCAACAAATCTAGGGATTTTTAGCCATAGAACAGTTAGCTGATTACAGCCGTGTTTACAGTTTCCTGCCTTTGGGGTTATGATGAGAGCATGCGCTGTCAGCCGAGTGTCAAACGCTCTCTGGGTCGATTTTAATGGCGGTTAACAAATCGGGTAAAAGTTAAAATGTGATATGCAACGTGAAATAACAAATCACCAAAACCCACTGTATCCTCCTTGTGTCTAAATTGTGGCAGAGTGTAGAAAAAAAATACATTTCAATGTTGAAGCAATTACAAATGGGACTACGAGCATTCATGCTTCTAGCATCGAGAGTTTGGACATGTTTGTGTTTTATGATAAAAAAGCAAACTAGAGCGGTAAGTTGTATTAACAACATTCAGCACTTGCGGTCATTGCAACCCCCGAAATTCCGGTCGATTGCCCCGCTCGGTTCATTGTTGTTTTAAACAATAATAGACGTGTTTTGACAGTTTTGACATTCTCGCAAAACGTGAGCCGAGATGAATTTACTGCCACAATAAGCAAATAACATAATAGATTATAATTGCACTTAAGACACAGTAACAAGGTTAAAATTACTTTTGCGTTTTGGCAAGTTTCCAGTCGTTTTTAATCGGCAAATTTATTTTGCAGATAATTCAGCATCAATCGGTCAAATATGATTTGTTCCCCTTATCACCGCTATCGAGGCATAGGCTTAGTAAGTATGACTAGTCATTTGTTCTTTTCCCAAAAAATACCCCAATTATCAATGTTACTTCGTTTAAAAATAAATTTTAAAAGTGCCAAGTTTGTTTGAGTAATTCCTGGCACAAATCTACATTTATTTCATTCATTTTGGCAAGTATTATTTTTCTTCAATGCTGGTTTTTTCATTGGCTTAAATCGGCCCACGTGATCTATTACACTCGCCCCGATTGCTCCTTTTGCGCGCCAATTTTAACTCAACTCGTATTTTCCCTCCAGGTATAGTAAAACGGAAAGTGCTCGTCCTAGACTTGGACGAAACTTTGATTCACTCGCACCACGATGGGGTGGTGCGCCAAACCGTGAGACCGGGGACTCCCCCGGATTTCGTACTTAAAGTGGTAATAGACAGGCATCCCGTGCGATTTTTTGTCCATAAAAGACCACATGTAGATTTCTTCCTAGATATAGTAAGTGTCTCTGTGTGCTGTTGTGGGTTTAACAGCGTTTTTAGGTTTCCCAGTGGTACGAATTGGTCGTTTTCACGGCCAGTATGGAAATTTACGGCGCAGCCGTAGCTGATAAGTTGGACGCGGGTCGGGGAATCCTCCAGAGGAGGTTTTATAGGCAGCATTGCACCCCCGATCTCGGCTCGTACACCAAAGATTTGGGTGCGATCTGCAACGATCTCTCCAGTGTTTTTATATTGGATAACAGTCCGGGGGCCTACCGCGCCTACCCTGGTGAGTCAAAATCGAATCAATTGTTGCTTTCAAAGAAACTTTCAAAATATAAAATGAAACAAAAACTGATTAGTCAACGGAAGGGGTGTTACGGTGTTACTATATTTCGTTAAATATATTACACGAGATATTTAAAGCGTAACACCTTGAGTTAAAAATTGAAAATTAGTCGTTTAACTGTATAAACACTCCTTAAACACTTAAACTGTATAAACACTGTCATTTGGTGTAATTTATAATTCCTTCAATTTTTTTCTATAGGTGTTTTTTTTATTTTCCTATAACTGCTACAAACCTGCCTGTAATTTTATATTTGTTTTGACTTCATCTTAATTCCAATAAAGCAGTTTTTTATTTCGTTGCCATTTAAATTAAACTATCATTGAATGATAGTAGTGGATTGACTTCAAACGATAAAAACCTGAAAAATATAAAATTGTCGTTTTCGCTAACTAAATTCACACATTATTTAAAGTACCAAAAACTCAACTCACAAATCTAACATATTTTAACTTAGTTGAATGTCCTTATCACTACCCAAGACTTCTGGTATAATGTTGTACAATAATTATAGTATGATATCTGTGTTTATCAATTTAAATAGTAATTGTTTAAATATTGGAGATAAACAATAAACATTATGTTCTAAAAACCTACACCTAACTTTTTCTAAGCAAGATTTTTTATACGAACTATGATTGTCCATTTGAAGTTTATTATTATGATTATGAAAGAATGTTTAATATGATCACAAATATTAAAGATGAGTTAGCTAAAACTAGTCAAGTGCATTCTTTAAACATGAATTATCAGCATCCAAGTTCAAAAAGTCAAAAGAATTAAAATTATAAACGAAATAATAAACGAAATATATTTTATTTAAGTTTTAAAGGCTAAGTACGTCACGATTTGTTCTGGCAAGTTATCAAGTTTTACTTCCTCTACAAACTTACAATCAGTGGCTATAAAAATGCGATTTGTGTTTATTATTATAGTAGTTAATTCTAAGTTAGAACAATGTTCTTTAATAGAAGTTTGCAGCGATTTTTTTATGTAGAGAGATTTCTAAACGATCATTATTGAGTTAAAATATCCATTGACATTGTTGTCCGTGTCTTTGTAATTGATTCGATTTTTCAAGTCTACAGTTTTTGAAACAAATGCATAATTATTTTTTTGATTTGTTCATTGTCTGTCATCTTTATTTTCATACATTCCATTTTAACGGACGGGACACTGCACAAATTTTTATTTTTTATGAACAGTGTCAGCAAAAGTGAATTTTTCTTTAAAAGAACGTAGTACCTGACAAACTGTTTGCAATCTACAGTTAGAGCCACATTTGTAAAATTTAAATACGAGCAGGAAAAATAAATACAAATTGATAACGGACGGGACAAAAAATCTCGTGTGTGAAAATAACTAAAAAATTTATTCAGACAGGTTTTAATTATTATTAAAGACTTTAACAATATCAAAATTAAAAACTCTTGGTATTGTTTAACAACTTAAGAAATAAGAACATTTATATGTTTACAATAACTGACAGGACAGCAAAAGTTATGAAGATAAAAAAGTAATATTACTAATCAATTTGCTTACTGATTTCCATTTTCTAAACTACCAGAAACTAGCAAAACACTTCAAAAATTATATTATTCAACAGTTGTAGTACGTCAGCAGTCAACTGTTTTATGTTACCGCCTAAGCCTAAAAGGCAATATATGTAAATTTTAGAATTTAAATTACTTCAATTTAAATGATTATACTCCCATTTTAAATCCAAAATAAAAAAATTGTTGCAAAATACATTAGATATAAACCGAATCGTGCTTTTGAAAGAAACTTAACATTACTAAAATAATTTTGAACATTTCGGTGTTGCATTATTCCTGGAATGGCTGTTCTAGTAATAATTTGCAAAAATTGTGTGTTGCAACTGGAAAAATTTCCGAGGTTTTGTGAAAATAGGAAAACACCACGTTTTATAAAGAAATTTTTAAAGACTTTAAGGTGTTATTTTTCTAATGTTGCTCAGTGTTTTGTATTAATTATACTTTGAGCGTTTAAAATGTGTGTTGTCAGTAGCGTAGAATGTTTGAAGGCAAAAATTGTCCCAATCTTCCGTCGTGTCCGAACTGAGAGGTGTGTTTTTTCGCAGACAATGCAATCCCAATAAAATCGTGGTTCTCAGATCCCACCGACGTGGCGTTGCTCAATCTGCTTCCGGTTTTGGACGCGTTGAGGTTCACAGCGGACGTCCGATCCGTCTTGTCACGGAATCTCCACTTGCACCGGCTTTGGTAGAAAAGGTGAGTGGCGTCTCGTTCCATCCATATTCAGGCATCTTAATTTCAGCCGTCCTAATCGGACCGATATCCCCGTTAACAGCAGTTTCACTAAAATTCATCGAATCGAAACTCCTAGTAAAATTGTTGATCAAGTCGAAAATTGTATCGATAATATCGTGACACAAGTCCAAGAATTCGATCCAACCAAAGACAGTAGAAAATTCAAGTCGCGCATTCCGCAACGGATGTGCAACTGAATTTTGCAAATTTGTGTTGTGATTTTCGTTTTTGTAGATTGAACGAAATTATTTGTAGCAAATAAACCGTTACGAGAGAATGTTTTTCTATTCTTTAATGCTCGATTCGAATGATTTTATTTGTTTCATTTTGTTTTATTTTTGTTGTGCGGAGCTGATAACAGTCTATTGAATACAGGTTTCTCGTGCTCAAACTGGACAATAGTGATGTCTGTCACCCACACTCCCACACACCGGATGTAACAACCCAAACAGAACTGTTAATTACTTTTAATTGTTTCGTTTGAATTCAGTTATTTATTTTATTGTTTGTTAGTCTATTGAGTTCTATCATTCCATGATTATCGGAATTTTATTATTTTAGACCAAAGACTCCGAAATTGTTTTGATTATTGTACAGCATTTTGTTCAGTTCATTGTACATAAATAGCGTAAGTTTTCCAAGACTCTGATCTTATTTTCTGCATCAGAAAATAACTTATACGAAACAATAATTTTGTGTTCAAAATTATTGAGACTAGATTAGATAATAATGTATATAAATAGTTCAGCTTGACTAAAATTAGGCAAAGCTTCGATTTTTGGCACCAATTATTGTCATATCAAAAACTCGGTGTCTGAGTTGAACACCACATTTCGTGGCCAATTTTTATTTACAGTTGAACTGTACTTAAGCGCCCTCACGCGGCCAATTTTTTTAAGTAAGCTTTGCCAACTCCGTTGGGACCTTGCCAACAGTTTTGGTTTGTAAATAGTTGTAAATTGTGACGCTGTCTTAATGTTATTGTTGAAACTATTAGGTCGTAAGGTGCTACTTCACTCTTTTGTGAATAGTCAAATAGGTGTGCTGTTTTTAGAAAAAAAATGTGTTTTTTTGCCCGGTAGGTTGTACTTACGGCAATTTTTGGAATAGTTAATTGTTAGTTTCTAGGTACAAATCCTAACTTTGTAAATACATGTTTTAGCGTTTAAACTGTACAGTAACTCTAATACAAACTTGGAACAAAGTACCTAATAAATGACCTTTTACAGTGAAATAAAACTATTTAAGTAGAATCCAGAGTTTTATTATTACTGTCATTAAGGCAGACTTAAAAATATTTTCTCACCACAAAAAAATTTAACCCTTTTCTAATCCTATTGTCACCTAACTGCAAATCTAATAACCAAGTGTTATCCTACTTAAATGGCCTCGTTTTTGGAAGATTAATCTTTATCCTCGTCATCATCATCGTCAACATCTTTGGACTTATGTCTTCTAAAATCACTATCTTTGGATGAGAAAGATCTGCAATAAAACTAATAAAACCCGTCCGAAAACAATCAAACCACTTGCATTATATCTAGACTAGAATCACTATTTTTAGTTGCATGTTCATGTTCCGAAGACCCTGATCCGGATCCAATTTCCATCAACTCTTCAGCCTTTCTCTCAGGGTCTGAGTCGGGGTCGGAATCCTGACTTATACTTGTCTTCTGCCACGCAGGTATCGATGGACGGACTACTGAGCTTTTGGAAACCGGCGGAAATTGATTCCGGCTCAGGAGAAGCCCTTTAACTGTTGCAATTTCAGATTTCAAGTCCGATAACTGCCGTTGCGTGCTGCTCTCAGCCCCTTGACTAATTTTATCTACTTCTACTTTGACACTAAGTAAATTGTTCTGTAAGTCATTCACAGATTGCTTAAAATTCTTGTCTAATTCGTCTATCGATTCTTCTACGCTTTTCTTCTTTTTCCCGAAGAAGAATGGCGCTATAAATTTCTGTAAAAGATAATATAGCGCTTTTTTATGCGAGAAAAAATACGAACCATGTAAAATTTGTACACGACGTACGCTACGAAACTAAAAATGGCCACATTATGTACAACTTCTTTAACCTTATCAAATAAACTAATCTGGACTGTTGCACTGTTTGAGTATGGAAGTACGGAGCTTGGGGGCAAAGGCGGCGTCCGATTCCTTTGTTCGTGGTATTTGTAAGCCCCCGATTTCTCGCACGCTTGCCTGATCTCTTCATCGGTTAAACCTTTCCGTTTTAAAAACCTTTGTTGTTCGCTTAACGATGTTTTGAGTACGTTGGGATTCTCCAGGAATTTTATAGCCGTGTTCACCTGCATTAACAATCAGCGTAATAAATGGGGCAACTTAACCAAACAACTTACCAAGTCTTCTCGAACTGGAGGAGTTTCAGGGTGATTTTCTTCAAGTGAGGACAATTGATCAGACATGTTTTCTACTAACCTAATTACTTAAAATTGATACATGGAAGAGACAAGAAGAGATAAACGCAAATTCGGAAGAAACCACTCTTGTTTTTCCGAAAACCTTTAATTTTATTTTCAATCTCAAATTCCAAGGTTAAACAAAAACAAATGTCATTGGGGAGACTGTCAGACACCTGTCAGATTCCTGGGCATAAAGCGAAAGTCACTAAACATAATCTAGTCAAATGACGACTTTTTTTTACACATTATTTGTGACTTAATCGAAAAAAACCGTAAGTTATAGTCGCATGATGATAGATAATTGTGGGAGCAATTATTTTCTTAATTTCGCTACCATAGAAGCGTTATCGAGCGCGTTATGAAACCAGCCGCTCCTCAATCACGCAGTGACAAGTTGTCAAGTGGGTGTATGATGGCCAAGTAAAATCAAAACCGTTCGGCTTTAACTAATAATTTCATTAAATCACAAGATTGTGTGCTCAAAGGCTCTCTAATGACTTTACAATTCGGTAAATATCCAATTTCCCTTAAGACAATGTGTTTTTTGGGCGTTTCCAAACGGCGTCAATAAATCTGCGTTTGTATTAATAAGTTTGGTTTTAGGTCATTAGGCGTAAGCGGAAGCCGGCAGGATGATTGGGGGGTTGTTCGTGTACAACCACAAGGGAGAAGTCCTGATTTCCCGAGTTTACAGGGACGATATCGGCAGAAATGCGGTGGATGCGTTTCGGGTTAACGTTATTCATGCCAGACAACAAGTCCGCTCTCCGGTTACAAACATAGCACGAACGTCGTTTTTCCACATTAAGGTAAATTTCGGTTTTGAAAATTGGGCGAAAAACTGGCAACACGGCAGTTGGGTTTGTGGCGACGGTGCTGCCACCACGGGGCGATTTTTGACCTTCCTGTTACCACAGCTGTTACTTATTTCACGAATTTTGGCCAAAATTGCTTTCAAACTATGATTAAATTAAGTGTTGTTTCGCTCTAAATTATGTTTGCGGCGTTGCCAGTTCTGTAGTCTGTACCTGAGGGCGACAACAGTGCATTTTTTTCAAAAAAAAAATAATTCTAAGTAAACATTTTACACACTTTCTATTTGAAACAATGCATAAAATCTTGCAAACGGCATTATTTACAAAAAGTACAGATGTTAAAATTTTACAAGTACAGCGACAAAGTATTCGACAAAGTATTAAGTCCAAATTACACTAGTTTACAACGTTTTTTACCAATAGATGAAACCAATGAGTATCGGTAGAATAATTAACCCTAAGTCTGATACTGAAAAAAAATTAGGACGTCTAGTTTTTTAAATATTCATTATAAACTATCAGTTGTTTCAAAACTATGTAAACGCCAACGTCGCATTTTCTCTCAAAATTAGTTGTTATAAATTATTTATGAACTTCGAACAATTAATAGCTAATGTAATTTACAGTTTCAATGAGAGATCTAATCATTAATATGTATTGTACAATTTTTACAATCATATTTAAAAAAATAATTTGGTAAAATGCGACGTTGGCGTTTACATAGTTTTGAAACAGATCATATCAACATTTGACTATTTTTGCAACATCAAAAATATACAGACTGCTTCTTCTTCTGTACTATCATAGCGACTATTGAAAAATATTTTATTTTTAAAATTTTGCATCTGTATCGACTGTGATCATTTTATTAGGTGTAAAATTCCTCCTTTTAATGCGTATACTATTCAATGAAATTAGAAGATTTTTTGGACTTTAGTTGCATTTATTTGAATGTAACATCACCTTGAGTTGCAAGAAAATAATGTGAAGATGGAAGCCAATTTAATTAGAAATTATCAAAAGCTGTTTGGTTTCAATTAACAAAAGCAGAGATAGGAAAATATATTTTAAAACAAATTTCACAGAAAATTTTAAATGTGTCAATTTAAGGAGAAAACCAAGAAAGCCTTTAAATTTGCCTCAATCACTCTAACTTATAAACGATAAGATAACTTGATGAGACAGTTTAAATGGATACCAGAGGAATATTAGGACTATTACAGAAACCTTCCTTATGTTCATAATGCAAGACAATTTACTTTAACTTTTTACATATTGAAAAAAAACCTATATGTTTAGGGCGTTAAAGTATCAAGTCCTTTTAGTGCCTTTTAATAATTATAGATCGAATAAAATCAAATATCTCTTTGTTAACCTACTAGATTCACGTACAATAAAAAATTCCATAACAAAATAACCGCTCATAAATGTTTGGTAAAGTTGTGACATTGGTTTCTAAATGAGAACTTTTGTTTTAAATTAGTTTTGAATATTGAGTATTTTGTTGTTTTCGCTCTCAGGTACAGAGTTGTTATTTGATTTTTAGAGGGCTAATATTTGGATTGCCGCCGTAACAAAGCAGAATGTTAACGCCGCCATGGTTTTTGAGTTCTTGTTAAAGATTATTGAAGTCATGCAGTCGTATTTTGGAAAAATCTCTGAGGAGAATATTAAAAATAATTTCGTTCTTATTTACGAATTACTAGATGGTAAAACCGTTCATTTGTATAGATTTTGTCATTACATGAAAAATTGTAGAAATCCTGGATTTCGGTTACCCTCAAAACACCGATACCGGCGTTTTGAAAACGTTCATTACTCAACAAGGGATCAAATCGGCCACTAAGGAAGAACAAGCTCAGATCACGTCACAGGTTACTGGTCAGATCGGTTGGAGGCGTGAGGGTATCAAGTATCGCCGAAACGAACTGTTTTTGGATGTTTTGGAATATGTTAACCTACTTATGTCACCTCAAGGTTTGATTTTTTTTCTGATTTCAATTTTGTAAATTATTTAATAGGTCAGGTTCTTTCGGCTCACGTGGCCGGTAAAGTCGTGATGAAGTCGTATTTGTCGGGAATGCCTGAATGCAAGTTCGGGATTAACGACAAAATTGTGATGGAAGCCAAAGGCAAAGGCGGCTTGGGCTCGACCTCGGATTCCGATCAGACCCGATCGGGCAAACCGGTGGTCGTAATTGACGATTGCCAGTTCCACCAATGCGTGAAATTAAGTAAATTCGAAACCGAACATTCCATTAGCTTTATTCCACCTGACGGTGAATTCGAATTGATGAGATATCGTACAACTAAAGACATATCGTTGCCATTTCGGGTAATTCCCCTAGTACGTGAAGTCGGCCGCACCAAAATGGAGGTCAAGGTCGTGCTGAAAAGCAACTTCAAGCCGTCGCTCCTCGGCCAAAAAATCGAAGTTAAAATTCCAACTCCGTTAAACACTTCAGGGGTTCAACTGATTTGCTTGAAAGGAAAAGCGAAATACAAAGCGTCGGAGAATGCGATTGTTTGGAAGTAAGTTAGTGAGAATCGATTGATTCACTTATTCGTATTCTGTTTTTCCCCAAGGATCAAGCGTATGGCTGGAATGAAGGAGACGCAGTTATCGGCCGAAATCGAGCTTCTGGAAACCGACACGAAGAAGAAATGGACAAGACCGCCGATTTCGATGAACTTTGAAGTACCGTTCGCACCGTCCGGTTTTAAAGTACGCTATTTGAAGGTTTTCGAACCGAAATTGAATTACTCGGATCATGATGTTATTAAATGGGTGCGGTATATTGGAAGAAGCGGACTTTACGAAACTCGATGTTAAATTTTGAGGAAAAACATTTTATTTCAATTATGTTTATTTTGAGTTATCTAATTTAGTAGTTAGTTGCTTTTTTATCGATGGCTTACATCATGTCGAATCGAATATTATTTCTTGCTGTCAAATACTCAAGGCAAGCTTGATGTTGGAATAGAAGTGTTATGCAAAAAGTATGCTCTCAATAATTTTATGTGAAACAATTTCACTGTTTTCTGTAGATGAGGTATAACCATGTATATTTGTGAAGTGTAATGTTACATAAGCTTGGAAATAAATTGTAGCGAATAAGTTGGTGTCTCATTTGTTGCAAACCCAAAAAAAATCTTTTTGAATTTCATTACTTATTCTTATTAGAAGATGAGGTAAGTAGGTAAAAACGAATGACAGCAATACTTGAATGACAAAAAACAATTACTACAATCACTGATAATCGAGAGAGACTCTTGGACTCCCAATTAATTATTATGCAATCTGGAAATTAAGTAAGAAATAAATTCAATAACTACAGTATTTGCCCTAGAAATAAAACTTAAAAAGCGTGTGGTAAAGTTAACTGTAGCGCATATGAGGAACGAATATTAATTTTTTCATTCATTTTTTTTTGAGTTATGACGTCGTGAATGTTTATTTTAATGGCAACCAATTTTTTTATTTTACATTCGATTAGAGTTTTTATTCGGATTTTTACGGTATAAAATACTCAATAGGTTACATAAGAACAAAAACTAAGAAAAACGGCTCCATAGTTTAAATTAGCACAGAAAATCAATAACAGTATATTACGTAACGAGAGTTGTAAATAGCATTTTACGTACGAGTGGAAACACTGGAAACACAGTTACATACTACGAAGGAGAGAATTGAATTGGAAAAAAAAGAGGAATACTAACAGAAGATCTTTAAGGCTCTAGACCCTCGGGAGCTGGCGCATACGTTTTACGTGTACACTGTTTTTAGCCGCAAATTTAGACTTAAATAGTTTCTTGATATTTGTACTGTTTCTTTATAAGTAAATGTAGGTCCAAGAAACATTTGTGATTGAAATAAATGGCTAGATATTTTTTTATTAAATAAAATGTTTATTAATAAAGTTGATACCGCATTTATATTGAGAATTAAAAATTTTTTATAGGTAATTTAAAATACAGGCCTGTGGATTTTTTTTAACTGTTCTCAATTCGTAGATATTAAATTGAAAGTAGGCAACTTTTAATACATATCTCTTCCAATGCGTTCTTACAAATAATAGAAAAAAAAATGGAATATCTTATTTTATCCAGTCTTTTATTAGGTCATAATATCACTACCAGGAGACGTCTAACGATATCAATAAAACCTACAGGTCTTGTCTGGTGATTGGCTAAATAAAAATTAATTCGACAAACGCCACTTCAAAACGTCAAATAAAATTTTTATAAATATTGTCTGAGTGTGGATAAAACGTTGTATTGCATTGTATGGGTCTTTCATGTATTTTCTCTCCTTTTACGGGGATAAAATACATTGTAAGACCCTTATACAATAAATAACTATTATTATTTTTTCTATTATTTGATTCAGTTAACTCAAGTGAATTTTTTCGAATGCTTAATGAACATGAACGCGTTTTTTTTTTTAATTTTCAAGTGATTAGATTGCCTATAGAATGGATCTTTGGGAAGAACGGAATTAAAAGTTCCTATGACAAAAAATTGTTAAAGGACCGGATCACTAAGTAATCTCATCACGTGACCTTACAGAATTATGAAGAACTGTGATTGGTTCTTTCATTAATCATGTGACTCAATTGGGAATTCGAAGCGGTAAATTTCTACTATAGATATTTATTTGTCATATTTTCTATCCCTAGACAGCATCTAAATGAAAATAAATATATTACACGACTTATTATATCAATTTAACAAATAATTTCCCATCAATACACTTAATGGTGAGTTGCTCAAAAAAGCATATCGGGCACAACGCCACAAATAAAAATATAGGTGAAAAAATAAAGTCTGAGATGTCTTATAATACAGTTGATGCTTGAAGTGAATGTAGAACGAATCGGAGAAAGCCCATCTGTTCAGTATGAACAAGTCATAAATACCAATGGCGGTATGTCGGAAAAACAGCCAGTTTAGTTAAAATTTACGCCTCGGATTCGCCTGGTGTATTTTCATCTTCGAGAATCGGAACAATGAGATTATCTTTCGACATGAGATTATACTTGGTGACGAACTGCGTGAATCGCTTGCACAGAAACGTCTCGTTCTCGAACTCGTCGAAGATCGACCTGTGGTGGAAATACGCGTGCGAGAAAATCCGGTATACCCTGCGGCACACGGAGCCCAGCTTGGCCACCGACGACTCCTTAATACTGACTCTGCTCGGGAAATACTTGTTGCTGTTGAGCAGACAAGCGGCCCCGTCGAGCGTGTGCCTGGTGTAGTCGATGGCAGGGCACTCCTTGGGCGTCTTGTGCGCCGCGCAGAGGAAGATCCACTGCTCGGTGGCCGTCATCTGCGTGCAGGTCTCCGGGTGGCACTCGCCCTGCAGGCGCACAGCAAGCCCGTTCAACTCCATGCAGAACTGGCGCAGGTGCTCGTACTTCCACACGCCCTCGTCCTGGTTCTCGGGCATCTTGAGGATGAGGTCGATGTTGGCAGGGTTGTTTCTGATGAGCTGCTGGATGTACTGCTGGACGGCGAGGGTGCTGTCCATCTCCTCGAAGGGCTCGTCGGGCCATCGGCAGAAGTCCTGCAGGTGATCGATAGGTTATGGGTGAGGTTTGAGAGTATTGATTGGGGGATACAAGGGGCAAGAGTGAAATGTACCTTGGCTTTGGTGCCGGGGCGGTTTCGACGCAAAATCACAGAACCATCAGCCATCTTCATCTTTGACCACCAAGCACCATCGAAGCACCAACCTCTTTAGAGAGAGAAAAATAGCGCTGTTTTTGTCCAAAGAGTAGTCACCTCTTGCAACACGAGAGGCGCTAGCGGTCTTAACGCGGGGAATTTAAATAACGCTGAAGAAATTGATTTTCGTTGAAACATTGGACGAGAAGGAGAAGTAAATTCCTGGTTAATTTTATTACGCTAGTTGTTAAAGGTAAGCAAATATTGCTGTAGATACTTAGGATAATGCCGGGTGGCCAGAAAAAAAAGACTCCTGTTTAATTTCTCATATTATTATTGTAAGAACTTATTACTCATTATATGATATCAATTAACTCAACTACAAACAATTATTTAAAAAAAAAGAACCAAGGGAATGGGCACAAAATGCGAATGTAAAGAAATACACTTTACCGACTAATAAAACGTAATACCATACCATACGATGCAATCATTTGCATTTATAATTGGAGTAGGCGTTTTTTTTCTTTGTGATTGTTAAATTAGTGCGAACTGTGGAAAAAATGTACTATACATAATTAAATATTACCTTTCGAAACTTTATCATTTGATTTTTTAGTTTGATTAATTATGGTAATCAGCGTTTTCATACAAATCACAGTACAAGTTAAAAAACTGTTTCAAAACTATAAAAACGCCAACGTCGCATTTTACCGAATTATTTTTTTAAATAAGCTTGATAAAATTGTAAAATCGTTATTAATGATTAGATCTCTCATTAAAAATATAAATTACATTAGCTATTATTTTTTTGAAGTGCATGAATATTTTATAACAGCTAATTTTGAGAGAAAATGCGACGTTGGCGTTTTTATAGTTGTGAAACAGCTAATAAAAGGCTGTAAAACCATTTCGGCAACGCCTATTCGATATTTTATAATTGATTTGTAATGTCATTCTAAAACAAAGAATGCTGAAATGATGTTTTGTACAAAAAAATGCTCTTTACCACTCTTCTTGGGCTATCGTATCGCAAATTTCATGTTCATGGAAATGGGCAGCTTTCTCTCTCGTTGAACAATATACGAATTGTTTATTATAATTTTTTTTACTTGATTTACTTTTAGCATTTTCTTATTTTTATTATTTTATTTGACATCATATCTACTATTTTAGCATGTAGGTGACAAATTAGTATGTTTTTAGGTTTAGGGAAGTGTTTGACGTTGTTCAAAAGTATCGCAAGCGGATTTATTTGGGTGAATTTTCCGAAGCTAGCTCTATTTCCAACCACTGAGTTTAAGGTCATTTGGAAAAATGGCGAAAATAATTAGATTACCCTGTTGAGTGGCTGTAGTCGTTCAACGATTAAATACTGCAAACATTTTTTACTGGTTTTCTGGCTTATTATGGACAATCTATTTAAAATTCAAGGTAAAAATATTTTTTTCTTTTGTCTAAATTAGGAGCGTTTTTTTTATAAATATGTCGTCACATAGTAATTGAAGAGTATTTATTATACTTGTATTAAATGGGTGAAAATGTTCACAACACTCTATGACCACAATAATAGTAGATGTACTTTACTTTTGCTTAAATGGGAAAAATAAATAATATGTTATAAGACTTATAAGGTTCTGAACTATAGGTACTCATATGATATTTACTTTTTAATATTGTTCTGTAATAAATGATTTAAAAGTTTTCTATCAAAAATTGGAAAATATTTGTCTTTTTCTTTTCCTTATGTAATTACTTTGGTTTTGCGAAAATTGATTACCTACACAAAGCCTCCGAAAATGAGAAGATCGAAACATTGCTCCCCTTAAAGCCTGATATTGATGAAACCTGAACCTCCAGTGTCAGATACATGAAATATGGTTTCGTATTTTTAGGAAAATGTATGCTCAGATTTTCGTCTTTTAGATAAAAAATTTATAAGCACTTCTAAAATTGAGTCATCTTGTTTCTGGATGAAATCGATATGTTTGCATAAAACATCTCTTTTCAATTATTTCCCACCGCGAAAAAATTCATCTTCGTCATTTAAGAAAATTAAAAAGTAAATTGGTTCGCATGGGAACGGTGGGTTTCTCCATTTCATAAAGTGAGCACACATTTTATCAGTTGCACTTATTTGTTAAATAATAATCTTTTAGGAAAAAATATTTCCAGTTTGCGATTTCTGTTTCTGTTCTTATATTAATTTATGACGAGCTACAATTTTTTGAACATATTTTAGGAGTTCGAAAAAAAAAGAGATTAATATGGTCTTATGGGCTTTATGACAAATTTTTAACCATTTAAGCTAACAAAAAATAATTTTTAATTAATTTGAACTGAAACCTACGTTATGGGACACTTTGTTTTAGTTTATTTTTTCCAGTAAAAATGAAAATCAATTTTAGTGAGTTAAAGTATTATGAAACATTTTAATAGAATTTGATGGTGTTTCTAAAATTATTTAGACAGAAGATCGGAAGATATGAGACTTATCTACTCAATTTTCATATCTTATTTCTATTACTACTCTACCAAGTGAGCATCATACGCTACTTCCATCTCAAATTTAGTGGAAAATGTGTTAAGCAATTGTTTACTGGATTGTTAATTAGCTTTTTTTATTTTGTTAATACATATAATAAAGCCGTCGCTCTCTTCAGTCTCTTTCTAACCAAGTTTCAGACATTATTCGATCCAATCAAAAACACAATAATGTGAATAATCAAACAAATAAATTAATTAATATTAAAGCTTTTAAAAATCGTAATTATATTGCATATTCATTAAAACTATTAGTTAAAAGCATTTCAAAACCACTGCATTTTTTGTGGTGTGAACCCTTTGGTATTTTACTAATCATTTTAAAAGCTTGTAAAAAGCTCCGATGCGCTTTTTTCCTTAAACCCACACGAGCTTTTTGTTACACTTGTGTTCCTGAAACTTGATTAATCCGGGTCGCATTTAAACTTGCCCAAACCTGACAAAAGCTTTCTTAAAAAGCTTCCGTGTTATTTCCTTTGATTATAAGCTGTATTTCAATCGCATGCAGCAGGATCAGGACGAAATTGTAAAAACGAGGGAAGGTAAGTAATCCTGCTGCTGCCTTGCGCATTCCTCCGGTTACCGGATGCTAGTCAGCGTGTGGCCAGTTGTTGCTCGCTTGTTGATGTTTCGGGTTATATCGTGATGTTGTTGAAGCGCCGCGATATTTCGTTCACTTAATTTTATTTGAAACTGTGCGAAAATCACAAGAGATATGGAATGGATAACGGCGATTGATAAAAGGTAGAGCCACAATTCGTAAAGTTTGACCCAGTTGCGCGAGCGGAAATGATTTTTCTTCCTTATTAAATTCGGGTTAAAGTTTTGAAGGCTAATAATGCGACTATTACACCCACATTGTTCTTGCAGGGTTATCATATCCTTATTTACATTAATTTATTAACGGCTGTGTTGTGTTAATACAGTTTCTAATTTAGTCTTTGCTATTTTATTTATATTTTCATTACAAACTCTATTAAGCGATGAAATGGGAAAGGGGGTCGAATAATCTCCTAAGATATATTTCTTTTTTTTTTCAATTTATTTCCCTTGACTCATTCAAGAGTATCAAATCTTGCAGGATTAAATTCCGAAAAATAAATCCTCAAAGAAATGTGTGAAGTTTGTAAAGAATTTTCAATTTAGGGTTTTGAGGAACGTTTCTCAGTCTTTCGTGGGTTGAAATCGTGGGCGCACCGGTCAGGTGTATGGTAAAAATGAAGTGTCCGTTCCGGTTCAACCACATCGTGCATATTTTCTTTATTTTAAGCAGGCGCAATTACGAAGATATGGCAGGAATTTCTAATCGAAACGCTATTTGAATTGTTAGACGACTCTTTTGTCATTTTTAATCAGGCAATTATGACGCATGAGGTTTTAATTCGACGCCAGTTTTTCGCGATTATTTACGACCTCCTTGAGATAAAAGCTTTGGCCGAATTTATGGAGGCACTTAACTACTGGTGGATTCTTTTCAAGGAATAAAAGCTCCTAATTGTTACTTAGCCATATTTGAACTGCTAACGCGACGCTTACACTTTTTGTGGGGTTTGTCTTCATAAAAAGAAAAATTACCAATTTTTTGCTCAAAATATGAATACTATTTTGTTTCTTCACTCGCCGCTACACGGTTCGTATCCTGATGTCAAACTTTTCGGAATACATTTGTAATTTAATATACAGGATGTCTCGCGAGGAAGTGCAAATATTTTAACCACCATAGATAAAGCATTAAAAATACATTGATCTATTTTCTACGAGTATTAGTCTCCAGAAATTTTTAGGTATTATATTTTTTATAATTAAAAATATTCCATTTTCATTAAATTGGGCATGCATTTTTTAAATAATTATTTAAAAATGCAAATTGTAAGGTTGTAGAACATTGTTCAAAGAAGCTACGAGGCTTTCCCAGACACAAATTGTTTTATAACTTTGAATGACAAATGAGTTTGACTTTGCTATTAGGTACCAGAATTTGAAAGCCCATTTTATTTAATTTTTTTTTGTAAAAGTGTACTGTTTTTGAGTAAAATAATAAAATGTGAAAAGATGCAGTCGATATTAGCACTTTTTTAAACGTTTTTATAAAATTAAATTAAAATAGTTTACGTTATTTTTAATGCTTAATCTATAGTTCAAATATTTGCACTTACTTGCGAGACATCCTATACGAGTATTATTTCGTACCCAAACTTAAGTAAACAGAACATCAAAAAGACAACCTTTTCAGCTTTTTGGGTGATGTCTAAATTTTGGATCAAAGTAACCTTTGAGCATTGTTGACAACTCCCAAACCTTTGCTCTCTACATTTTTCAGTGTTGCCAACTGAACTTCAAACTCAGTCCACTTTGAACAAAAATTTAATTGAACGTATGATATAATTTCCTGTGTTATATTATGTTACAACAACAGTTTATAATTAAATTTCAGTGTCTATCTATATTAATTCTGCTTTTCATTCTAGTTTTTGTCTCAAAATATAGCCTTTCAATTTTTTTTTTGATAAATGAGACGATATCTGTTTTAAAAAACGCTATGGACAGTTTATAAACATACCTTATAATAGTTATAATACTTTCTTGTCTTCAATATTTCCTCATAAGGCTTGAATAATATGTAGAAATAAAAGATTTGATCATTGGCTGATATTTTGTCAAAACTATTTATTTAATGTTGCTAACATAGTTTCAGAAATAATTGTTGAATTGTGTTAATATTATTTAGAAACCAAACTGTTTTATTATTGTTAAGTACAGTGCCAGACCTAGGTTCCAGATTTGTTATAAATTAGTTTACCTTTAGAATTTCAGAAGCTTTTCGTGCGAAGTAATAATAAGTATTTTTTTCAATCTCTGTTATATTCAAATAGATTATCCCTTTATCACCCCAGCAAGCGCACTTTTTGTTGTTCGAAGCACTTTCATTTGCAATTTAATTATATCTGGAGAAAATGTCACACTGAGCATAATATCCGGACATTAAAATAGCACGAATGCGAGTTTTCCACTTTTTATATTTTGGTGAAAGCAACACTTCTACGCTCCTCCAATGAATTTTTTTCCTGAAAATTTAATTCAGTGCAACGTCTTCGAGAGAGCTTGAAATTAATTAAATCCGTCACTAATTAAAAAGCACACGTTTCTTTTTTTTATAGATAACGACCCTCAAATTTTCCACTTTCCAACTCGAAATATTTTCTTGACTCAAACTTATTTAAGCGCTTCAACTGCAAACACAAACTCCGTTTAGTATTCCAAAGCGAGGCGACAAACTTTGAAATTTTTTAACCCCCGACCAAATAAGACAAAAGACAATGACAAATACTTGGAGACGTGACGAGAAATTGCGAAAAATTTTTACACACAGTGTATATAACACATGTAAGTGGATAAGTTCGAGTCTGGGGAATTAAGCATTGAACAAACTTCTTGCTGGATGGTACGACGTCAGTGTGAATAATTCGTCAAACTTATAAAAGTTTCAAATAACGCCGAGGATTATTCTATACCCATATGCGATGCTCCAAGGGCTTGAGTCATTTTTTTATGAGCCAAAGCTCAATGATTTTGCGATTATTCGCTCAGAGACAAGATGCGGGATGAGGGCAAATATCATGGCACAATGATATGATATTAATCACATTAATTATGGATGTACAGTCGCAAATTGTGATAATGTCCACATCCAGGGGATGCCAGAACTATTTTTTCATTTAATTGTGTGTAGAATCTAGATCCTGAAACGAGTGCTAAAATATGTTCTTCATGTGATTGCGCTTTGAGCCGATTTTTTCCGATCTCTTGTCAAGGGAATCAGAACTGATTGTTTGATTCTGATAAAGTAAATTGGGAAGCTGTCACATTTGACGATTCCTCAAGCCAGAATACTTCCTCGGTTCAAACTTCATTCAAAATTGTTTTATAAAATTATATAAAAATAATACTGCGGAACGCAATTTTCTCATATATTCCCATTTGGGTGACATATGAAAACGTGGAAGAGGCGATATTAGAAACCGTCAGGCTTTTAAATGTCATACCTTCACGTCTTTTTATCGTTAGGGTCAAGTGAATTCACTGACGGAAAAATCTCCATATTTGCTGAATAATTTATTTCGTATTGACAAATTTAATTCGCTAAATCCGGCTTATTTATGCGAAAAATAAATCATTTTGGGCGAATAATGAATTTGTTTTGGCCGTGTTTGAAATTGCAGACGTTTCCATGAACAAATTGCAATATGAAAAATTTTATTTACTTTTGTTGTTGGATTGAAATTGGTGGTATTTACGTACAGCTACGAGCGAAATTCTAACGTGCGTTTGATATAAAGAGATTTGAATTTCTACTGAATACATATATTTTAATCAATATGGAGCAGAACAGTAAGTTATGACTTTAGCGGTGGTAATGCCACTGAATGTCGCAAATAATTCGATTTAATGCCTTCGATGGATTAATGTAAGATGTTTGGGTCTTTGTAGATGCTCGTATTGAGGAGTTAACAGATTTGATCCCTCACTAAGAGAGGGATTAATTAAATTAGGGACTCCCTTTTATTAAAAAATGTGTCAAACATACACTTTTTTAAGGAAACTTGTACTCCTCTTCTTCGGGTTGGCCCACAAACATCAATAGTTATTTGTAAAGAACCAAGGCCCTAAAGTTGAATTTTTGGTTATTTCTTAAATTGCTTATTAAAATTTAAAATATTTCAAATATTTCGATCAAAGTACTTATTTCCAGACGTACCTCCTAATTAAACTGTTAAACACATCGTCCTTTTAGCCTATTTTAAACGTCATTGAACAAAATTTAAAGCTTGTGATAAGTAATTACAGCTGCAAATGGTGTTAAATGTGGAAAAACTGGCAGAAAAATGACATAAATGTGCCTACTTCCGCATTCATCGATCATTTCACTGAATATTTATTTATTCCTCAATTTTGCATAACCCTTTTATTAGCTGTATTTTTTGCTAATGTGTTGTTTGTGTTTTAGTAAAGTAAATGCTGGAGAATGAATTTGTTTTAAATTAGAAACATAAAATCGATACGAGGACAACGTTTAAATAAATTACTCTGAAAATTACTTTTATTATGAAGTTGTCGCAGAGCTTTAGCGTGGTAGATAAATGGGTTAAAAATTAGGGTAACGAGTCGGTTTTTACTGGCTACAATTATCCAACATTATTTCAGTAGGTAGGAAAGGCCGAAACGTGAACAAATAATCGAATACAATTGTATTTTTTGAGATTTCGCATTTTACCGATTAGTTTATAGTGTTTCGACAAAAAGGAACAAAAGTAAATAATTTGAATGAATTTGTGGACAGTATTTATTTGTAAGTTGACTTTTGGCGATAAAAATAAAATAAAGGGTCTCCGAGTTTGGTTCAGAGATTTATGAGTCTCTCACACTGGTTTAGTGTTTCGAGCTGTTCCAGGACGAAAAAAATGCAATTCTATTTCTATATTTAAAGATATAGGTAATAAAATCGGTTTTATTGGCTTGCTGAGCTCGTAATTCATTTTCTAGACTATGATATTAAATCAAGGTAAAATATGATCTTCTAGATTATGAAGCACTGTCAGGAGCACCTGCCTGCCATATTAAACTCCATCTATATTTAAAAAACTTTTAAGCCAGTTGAAAAACTCGTATTAAATACGTGCTTGTCGCATATTTCATTTCGAGTATATGCAAGGGTGAAATCAGATTTAATCCCGATTTTAAAGGAATTAAAATTCTGTTTGCACAGACTCGATTTAAAAGTAACCTTCCAAGTGTGTATAATGAAACGAGATTAGTATTGGTCGCGTCATAAAAGATGTGTTTAATAATATGCGGTGACAGATTGAAGGGGAAATGGTGATATTTCTACCCGTTTCTCCGGGGATGATGTTATCGATCGATGGACACAGTCAACCTCTCAAACTTCTCTAAGTGGTCTGGAAATAGCGATCTGACTTTAAGGCACCTGAAGTGTAAGCGACTCGCGACGAAATTATACGAAATGTCACTTGAAACTGAAGCTCCTGAAATGGAAAGATAAGATTTGAATTTTTGTTCCGCATGCTTTAAGACGGATGGGCATCGCTTAATATGCTTCCAGCAGACTGAAGTCGCGCAATTTCCAGATTTTTTATTTTAAACTTATAAGATGAGAACAGCTAAGTGGAAAATCACGGAGATCCAGCTTTTTGACCTAACAAATTATCATCATTTTTTACTATTCTTAAGTAACCTTTAAGGTTCATTATAATGAATTTTTGATCCTACAGCTCACTGTTAGACAAAGATACATTAGTACAAAACGTCACAGAATAAATAAAAAGAGAAAATAGAAGCTCATTTAGGAGTGGTAATTTCTGACATTTTAAGGAAATTTTAAGCTGTAACGTAACCGTGTTATACATAAACGTAGTAACTTAAGAACATAAAAGTCTATAAAGTTAAAAAGACTTTAAAGACGTTAAAGTAAGTAACTTATATACTTATGTAGAAATGTATAAACCTATAAACGTAGGAGTTAAAGGTAAGAATAATAAATAAAATAATATACGTAAGGAAAATAGAATTTGGAAACGTAAAACGTAAAGGTTGAAATTATAAATTTAAGAAGTTAAGAACATAAAGGCATTGGAAAATATGAAGAGAACCTGAACGTGAGATCGTGAGAACGTAGTCAAATATGTAGAATGAGAACAACTGACAAAGTTTTAAAAATTGTATATCATGATTGCATATTAAAAAGGATTTAAAATCGGTAGCTGCAACTATACAAGAATTGAAACTCGAATATGTCCTATTCAGTTCTAGTTTGATTAACTCTCCACAGTTACACAAATTACCAAAGATATCGAACTGCTTACCTGTCAAACCTCGATAAATTGAAAACTTTCCGAAATTTAATTCAAACTTGTTATCTCCATCCAGCGATCTCAAGCATCAATTTCACTTTAATAAACTAATTAAAACGACACTGATTACATTATTGTCAAATTTTTCGAATAAATCAAACTCTAGTCTTATCTCAAACTTGTGGCTCTTACAAGAATAATTAGGACCTTGATTGGTCGCATAAGAAGAGCAAACGTGAGCGAAAGAAAATATTTCGGCCTCAAATCTTTTCACAAGGGAGCTTAAATGTCGTTAAGAAATAGCTTTATGCTTTCAAGCGTGTAGGTGTGAATTGAGGGGGTTTATAAAGCATGAAAATTCTTGTCTTTGGCAGACGGAGGCTTCTTCAAATGCGAATTAATTGCTTTATCGACTATCAAGTGACCGAGACGATGTTTTAATCAGGGAGTGTTTACTGAAATGGTCTTTTAATTTCTTAAGGAATTTTTCGGTTTACACGAATTCCATCTGGTAATTGATCGATTCTTAAATGAAACGAAGATTTATTGCATTTTACCACAAGCTGACACAGTTATAAACATTTATTTTTAGTGGGATAAACATTTATGTCGACCGGAGTAAGTAAATAAGCCAATTATTTTCGATTTTGGGGGAAAATAGAGTCATTTAATTACGTCCTAATTGCTTTTGGATATTATGGTATCTTTGGATTATTTCAATAGGGCGGCTATAAATTTCGCTTTATTGCACTAGAGAAAGAAATATGGCTAAATTATTAACGTTAGAGACAGAATATTGAACTGGATATTCATGTGTAAAATAATAAGTTATTAAATTACCAGTGAGAGGTATGCTTTACTAATTACCGCAGTGCTGACCCATATTTTTTATTATCAATTAGGCATTAATAAAACACAGCAATTCTCCATTAAAATTAATGTAATAATGCTGTTTACAATTTATTATATGCACGTCAAAAACAAAAGCATATTTTATATTCCTTGAGCCAGATTTAAGGACAACTGTTATTAGTGTTACATTTCCCTTCGTCCTAATTAACAAAACTCGCTGGATTCGTTAATTTAGTCTCATCGCCGTAGCTACAATGAAAGTTAGGAGCAATCATAATTAATTTTTTCCTCAATCTTAGTTTAATTAAGTTTGTGATAAATTTCGTTGCATTTGAGAAAACGAGATTTTTTCGTGGAATTTTTATTTGAATTGAGTGTGCAAGCGGCACAATTGACGCTCTTGAACTTTCCAATTATCTAAAAATGTAATTCAACTGGAATTAAAAATCCAAGTGGCAGTGAAAACTGAAACGCAACCTCCGTAATTATTCCTCATTGTTTCTTCTCTCGCGAATTAAAACCACCAGTTACCCTCAAACAAACGCTCGCCAAATTAATTATTAGTAATGCGTTCAAGTATGCGTGACTGATGCATATTTCAGACAGGTATGAAATTACGCTTGTGTATACTTATTCATGCATATTCTGACGCGAAAATCAATATTTGTCTTTTATAGCACTAGCTTGTACGGCTTTTACGGGACTTGGGAAAACACTGGTAATGATAATAAATATTTTTGGGGCGAGAGGAAAGTTTTACACCGGAATGGGACTAATTAAATTTTCACGAGGAGCGGCACAAAACGAAGATTTTAACATGCTTTAGTGTTGGGAAAAATACAAAAGAGGGGAAAGATTCGAAAGATGATATCGTTTCGGTACTAATCTTATCAACGGTAATAAGGGTAATTATCGATCATGGAAATTGATAGAATTTTTTGTGTTTCACATTTTAGCGTCTATTCGTCTAGATTTTTTTTTCATTAATTTCAAGTTTCTAATTTCGGAGATTCGGAATCTAGCAGATAAAAAGAAAATTATAAAAACATAATTGTAGGTAGGTAATTTATGTAAAGCTCGTTATTTTACTTGAAATAGCCTGTATAGTTGAATAACAAAAACAAAAAACAATTAATTGAACTAATTTATTTTTTAATTTCTCAGTATGAAATACTGAAATAGTTTGTACTGAAAAAAGAACACTTTGACCCAGATTTGCGGTTACGTAAGTCACAAAAAATCACTTTGAAATGAGAATCGAACTGTCACAGGGCATTAACTAGTAAATTCCGTCACGCAGCTAAATATGATTGATTCTAAAGCTGGAAAATGCAATAACTAAATGCGATTACACTTAACTGATTGCATCCGGTTTCCAGGTTTGTAATAATAGTGGACAAAAATGACCACTGCTAGAACACCAGTCGGAATTTGATTTTTCTTCGTCAAGTTTGAGTGTTTACTCGTGACACATATAAGGGCTAGGTAAATCAATATTTGCTTCTATTGCCGGTAGCGAAAGTTGTAACATAACGCTGGCACCCGGTAATAATAGTCTGATTACGGCGTTAAAAGTATAACTGGTTGTATAACTCTCGTTACGATTTTAATTACAAACTTAACAATAATAATTATTTACAAGGCAGTCTGAAATTTTAAGTTTTAATTAGTAGCGTCTTTGTGTGAACACAAACTCCACCAAATTTGATTAAAACGTATAATTACGTTTCTATAACGCGATAATTCAACTTTTCTTCCGGGCTTTGTTCACATTTGGAGGCTTCAATAAGTGCGCTACCTTTTTGTAGCCGTTCATTTCGGCCAATTGGGCCGGACTGCAATTGTCATTATTCAAACAATTAGGTCCGAATCCACCATTTAGCAAAACTGTTACCACCGTGTGGTTACCAGATGACGCAGCAAGATGTAGGGGTAAATCGCCGTTGAAGGTTTTTATGCTTGTGGCAGCTTTATTTCGCAGCAGGAATTTAACAATTTCGGTGTTTGTTTTCGACGCGATGTGCAGAGGGGTGTAACCGTCCAAGTCTTGCCGATTCACATCGGCTCCTTTGTGCACGAGGAGAAGAATTATTTTTGGGAAGTTTAATTCGACAGCGTGGTGCAGAGGAGTCGCTCCGGAGGCGTCCGGAGCGTTTAAGTCGGCCCCGGAATCGATGAGAAATTTGCACAACTCGAGATTGTTTTTTTCGACGATTAAATGCAACAAAGAGCGCGAATTTGTGTCGGTGATATCCAAGTCGGCGTTATTCTTGACTAGGAGTTTAGCGAGAGATAAATTGCCCTTGGAGCACGCTATGTATAAAGGAGATTCGCAAATATTGTTCGAGATGTTCACGTTACAACCTAGATTTATCAGTCGTTGAGCTATGGTTTGTTCACCTGTCACAAAATTAGTAAATTTTATTTATGGCAAAGATTAGTTCTGTTTACCTTTGGCACAAATTATGTGGAGTAAGGTGTCACCATTTTCGTCCTGAGAGTCAATGTTGAAATCGTAAATTGGCAAATTGTCTAAAATCATGTCGAGTAAAGTGTAGCATTCTTTTTTGGCAACTTCAAATATGCTGAAGGTTTCAATTTCGTCACTTATCAGACTGTCCATTCTGCACTAGTCTAAAACATACTGTAGGTACACAAAATTATTGTTTTATCTCTAGTGTTATCGTATCATCAGGTGAAACAAAAACTTATCTTCCCTGATGTAAACGTGATTCACAACTGTAAATTGCTTCACAATTTCCCGAATCGATGAAAAATTTGGCTTTTTACATACAGTCACTCAAAATGAAAATAACGCGTCTATAAACGAAGGTCTATCAATCACAGATCGTAATCTAGTTTTGAGAGAAGTTTAACATTTTGTTTGAAATTAGTGTAGATTTTTTCTTGGGAATGGTTACGAACTAAATTGACTGAAATAAAATAAAATCATCAGACTCAAAAAAGGCAAAAATTTCGGAAATAACTCGTAATTGAATAAAGTTTAGGGACATAGTTTATTTACGTTAAAATCTCTTCATGATTTTATAATTTTATTGGGGCGTAAAAATAATAATCTTCCCTTTGTTCTGGTTTATGTAAATGCCATCCTCTTTGGAGCTCCGTCCGATTAAGTCTGTTTTAAATTTTTGAACGCGCTAAGAATGTCTGTTTCCTCGTTCGCAATTTCCGTAATAAATAAAATCGTACAATGCGGATTAACCGGAGCAAAGTATCTCCTCGAAACCAATTTTCTTGTAGCGTGATAATGTTTAGGATTAGGTGTCGTGAGTCGGCAAAATAACCTCCGCTCCTTTGGGAAAGCTCCTACTTGCGTGAGATTGATGATTGAATCGTTATTTTAGACTCCAATAATTAATTCTTACGTAAGGAATTAGTCGCGTAATTAAATTTTACAATCGTGGATTACGTTTTATGTCCCCGTTTGAATAATTATCGAGAACACGCGTCGCAAAAAATCTGGTGGAGCAAAAACGAAATTGCCTTAATTGATTTGCTAATTACGAAGAGATAAATTGTGTTTACTCCTATTAAAACACCGCACTTTTGTCTGACAAGGGTCTGGCACAAGATAATTATCTTGTCTCAACTGATTTTTTCTCTGTAGTAAAGTTGGTTGTCTATATAAGGTTAGAAAAATTGCCGCGATAATGACTGCTGTTTTTTCCCAAATTAAATGTCAGTCGGAGATAAAATATGATTTAGGATGGAATTAGAAAGCCCGTTGTGTGCTTTGTTGCTCGACTTGCAACCACAGAACGTTTAATTTAAGTTCTAAAATAAAATTACAGAAGCATATTTCAAAGTTATGAATCTGCACTCTGAAAATAATTCATTTTTGGGTTAGTGTAGGTTTCTCAGTTGCATCACTCTTGTACGCTAAAGATTGGTCAAGTACTGGAAAAAAGAACTTTCATAATATTATGATCCATATAATTATTATTATAAATTATAAAAATTTACGACACGAATTAATTTATACAGCTGTGTATTTCTTTATTGTTGAAATAAATACTTCTCAAATTTTACGAGCATGGCTGCTCTAATTTGTACACTCGTTGCTTGTTTCAACTGTTTCAAGTAGATTTAAATTCAGAGAAAGGGCTCAAAGACCCTTTCGACCAGTATTTGCATATTCTAGCATCTGACTGAAATATGAAGATTTTTATTTTAATACTATTGTACGTATTCTTTTAAAGATAAAACGATTCATCCATTGTTCGTCAAAAAGCGTATTATCTAAAGCCTATTGATTTTAGATTAAATTAATTTTGTTTCGGTTTAGTCACCACTGTCATAATTTGTAAAATAATGTACAAACAAATAATCTGCATTAATTTGTGTATTTTTTGTTATAATTTTTAGTGAATTTTTGTACAGTATTTCCGAAGATTTTTAAAGTGTGAATGTTTTAATTTTAATTTATTAATTTAATGTTGTCAATATTAAAAAAAATCAAACTATCAATGAAAACTATACGTTTTTTCAGACATCTTATTATACGGACTGTTTATAAAAGAGTGTAGGATCTCAGGTGGTTATGGAATTGGCATTTGCCGCATTTAATCACTTTATTTCTATGAATTTTCTGAAAAGTACCAAATTTTGTCTACCCAGGCAACCAGTAAGACCAATTTTTTCATATACCACCATTGTTCGTTTTTTCTTGAAAGAAGCGGCAAACTTTGAATACCTACTACGATCCTACATACATTTATAGACAGATTGTATATGAAATTGCTTGGCCTGACTGACCAATTAACGCACAGCCTAGACGGCTAAGGATAGAAACTTGAAATTTTTACAGTAGATAGCTTTTGTAACGTAGGGGTGTACTAAGAAAGGATTTTTTGAAAATCACCCCTAAGAGGGTTAAATATGGTGTTAAAATTTGAATAAAAATCCGTCATTTTTTAAGTTATATCTTTGAAAATTAGTATTTGGGCTTTCGGTTAAAAATAAAGAAAGACGTGTTTCAGGATTTTTGGAAAATCAACCCCTAAAGGGGTTAAATGGAGAATTGAATTTAGAATTAGAGTTTAGAAAATCTGTCATTTTTAAAGTTACATTGAACTTACATCCTTGAAAATTAGTATTTGGGCTTTTGGTTAAAAATGAAGAAACATATGTTTCCGGATTTTCGAAAAATCAACCCCTAAGAGGGTTAAATGGCTTAATAAAATTTGTATAAATATTCGTAACTTTGAATTTACATTAATTGAAGCTGGTAATTGGGCTTTCAGTGAAAAGTGAAGAAACACGTGTTTTAGTTGGAAATACCAACCCCAAGAGGGTTGAACACGGGTTAGAATTTGTATAAAAATCCGTAATTTTTAATTTGTATCCATGCAAATGGTACTTGAGCTTTCGGTTAAAGATGAAAAACGTGTGTTTAAGAACATTTGGAATTTCCACCCCTAAGGGGGTTAAATATAGAAATCCGTAATTTTTTAACTTATATTTATAAAAATTGGTATTTGGGCATTCGGTGAAAAATAAAGAAACAGGTATTTTATTATTTTTATAAATTCCACCCCCAAAGAGGGTTAAACATAATTCATTTTTGAAGCTATATTAATGAAAAATGGTATTTGATGTTTTGGTTAAAAATGAAAAAAGACGTGTTTCTGGATTTTAAAAGTTCCACCCCCAAGAGGGTCGAATATAAAAATATGTCATTTTCGAAGTTATAACCAAGAGAATTGGTATTTGGGCATTCGTCTAAATATAAAAAACGCGTGTTTCAGGTTTTTTGAAAACTCCACTCCAAGGGGGTTAAACAAAAAATTCTTCATTGTTGAAGTTATATATATAAAAAATTCTTTATTGCTGAAGTTATCAATTGATATCTTAGACATTCGGTTAAAAAGGAAGAGGCGTATATTTCAGGATTTTTACAAATTCCACCCCCAAAAGAGTTCAACGCAAAACTCCTGCATTTTTGAAGTCATATCCAAAAAAATTGGCATTTGGACTTCCGGTTAAAAATAAAGAAAATGTGTTTCAGGATTTTTGAAAATTACATCCACAAGAGGGTTAAACAGGGAATGAGTTGAGAACAAGCAAAATTTACTCGGGTTCGCATTGGGTCACGGTTTTAAAGTTCACAATAAAATTTTGTGTTTCTACTTTTGTTATACTAAGTTTTGCATTGTTTTTGTGTGTTTCAAAGTGGTTGTGGACATGTGTGCGAAGCCGTGGGCAACTGGTGGTTTTAAATACTATACAGGGTGATTTACATAACTTTATGACCCTGACGAATTTTAAATGCAACCAGTAATTGTAATTGTAATTGCAAGTGTAATTGTCATTAATTAAACATAACTAAGCATATCAAGTTATAAATGAATAATGTATAATGGGTTGCATTTAAAGTTCGTCAGGATCGTAAAGTTATGTGAATCAGTTTGTATATCCCATTTCAGTTCATAGTAGAATTGCAACAGCGCATTTGAATTTTTTGGAGTAAAAAATAAAGCACAAATTGAGAGTTTTTGTATAAGAAAGAATTCTGTGTTAAACTAAATTCCAGCGACATACTTTGAGCTAAGAAACTTTCAATTTGTGCTCCATTTCATTCAAAAAAATGTAAATGCGCTGTTGCAAAATTCTACTATGAACTAAAATGGGGTATACATGTATCTGCTGATGGCGTATTCCCTTGTCTTACCTCTTTGTTGATTGAGAAAATATTTTCTCTTATTACAAATTGATAAAAAGCCGGAAATAGACGTTGAAACTTTCGTAGGCGTATGTGGGTGTTTCACTTTGCGTATAATTTTTTTCCAGAAAATTTATCTGATCGAAATACGTTGTTTCCAAATTCCTCAAAACCCGAATCCGATTTTAAAATTCCTAAAGCCTAATTAGCTTTTATTTAGGGAGTTTTACACCGCACCCTTTCCGCTCCAGTTTCGCGACGCGAATTTCTACAAACTCTCCAGTATCTATAAAAAAATGACTCGTTTGATATTAAAGTGGCAAGAGTATCGGTATACGAATAATGTGCACGGTTGAATCCTCTTTCAAGTCATCCAACCAACCGATTAACTAACTGAAGGTTGTTGCGTGCCACAAAGGTCAATATGGATTTTATAATTCAATCACTCAACCGAATATCAATGATGACGCACGCTTTTTCACTGAAGTTTTCATTAGAATTTTTAAGGAAAACGCAATTAATCAAGTTTCTTTCGTTGCAGGCCCTGTGATCGTAATGTAAAAGATGTGGAGTTGATCTCGGCACGGCTTCGCCGTGTTGAACAGCTTTGCAAATTGCCCAATTCCGTGCTTCAACAGTTGGCACTATGTGGATATTACGAAGATTTGGAAAAAGGAGTCACTTGTAAGTTTCCCAGTTTCCCTCATCATTATAGCGACCACGTCAAAAGCGATATTAATTACAATGCGATGTGGTTAAATTGTGTCATAAACACAGCACAGCTACCAAATTATGTCAGTATTTAGACACTAAATAACTGGCTAAATAACTAATGAAGCAAATAAAAAATTGAAACATCACCACCTTTTACTCTGTGTACGTAAGCAACTCGTAAGCCTAATAAAGCATTTCGAGCTTTGTATTAATTCTGTTTTAATTGTCCAGAGACCGAACGCAAACTTTGCAATTTAAGTTTTTATTTGATCGCTGACCAGTCGCTAACTTTTCACTGAAAATCCAATTCTGGTGTAGTTCTGTAGTTAAACAAACGTCGAAATGTTTATTTAACAAAGGAGCAAACTCTTGATTATTTAAAAAATATTTGTCCTGTTTTAATTTTATTCGTTTGAAAATATAATTTCCTAAAAGTGTGTACCTCCGTACGCCACTTTGAAATTTTGGAAAAAATATTTTTGGCTTGGTATTCTTACAGAACGAGGGATAATTTGTCCCAGTTTTTATCAAATTCTTTTTAGTACCAATGTCCAACAGTGAGCTAAAATGTTAATAACAAATCTTAAATTGTAATTATAGACACATACGTAAATATGTTAAAAATCCACATATCTACTTGAAAACAGAAATAATTCACGCTGAAAGCACTCTCTGGATTTGTTGCTTCTCAAATGTATGATAATCGTAAGAATCAGTGAAACATTCCAATAAACTCGGCTGTAAAAATAGACTCCTTTTAGGTATCTTTTTGTTTGAAAGCGCACCGAACCGCACTATTTTCCATACCGTTGAATTTCGAGTTGATGGTTATAGGAATGAAAACGAGACCTTTGCCTAAAAGTTCACCTTTTAGGTTTGTGCCTCGTAAACAGGCTTTAATAGTAACACAAAACCGCACCCTGTCTCCCAACTTGGACTAATTATGACAATATTTCGAAC
Source organism: Tribolium freemani (assembly GCA_939628115.1). NCBI lineage: Eukaryota > Metazoa > Arthropoda > Insecta > Coleoptera > Tenebrionidae > Tribolium > Tribolium freemani. The sequence continues at coordinate 18,469,506 of OW626791.1, read as the reverse complement.
GTGGAACTAATTTATTTGCATACAACGGGGGATAAATTAATTTTTTGCTCTGAAAGCTCCCCTCGGTGCACCAAATCGAGTGAGTTAAAAACGTCGCTTTCAAACTTGGAGCTTTTGCTGTTTAATCCTTGCGAATTATTAACAAACTGCGACGTCGTGTTAAACTTAAATAAATAAGGCGCAGGAAGTCTGGGGTTGTGATTACAACAATTTGAGAGCTAATTAATTCACAACATTCGGAATAATTGTTGTTTGTGCAAGATTTTAGAATTGTTTCGGTGAAACGTGATTGATAAAGTTGGAGAGACATTTATATTCGCTCCGTGTACACGAATTTTAAGTAAACATTGGGTTGGAATAAGGGAAAAAGTTTTTCTCGGTTGGGTGTTTTACATAATTGTGGCATTTGTAACGATTTTAACAATAGGAAAAGTTCGGCGATAGCGAGAGAAAGTGGTCTTGATCTATGGTGACATAATATTACCAAAAATTAATTTGCAAGTAGTGGCTTTGACATCGATCCAAATGCTAAGTGTTGATTGAATCATCACTGACAGTTTCATACCGAATTTATTCACACATAAAGTTCACGGTTTTACTTCTTTAAATTAGTCTTCTTTTCAATGTCACAAAAAATTGATCAAGTTTTTTATTAAAAGCAGGGGAATAATCTTTCCATTTCCTCGACGCGAAAGCTCACCCTTTCCTCAGTTAATTACCTTTTGTACCAAATCCGCTAAATGTCAATCGACTCGTTCAACCTATTTGGCAACCGTTGGGGCAAAAACCGGTCGTGGTCAAACTGGAGCGCTCATTCTCCTAAACCTAAATTTACCACCATTTCCCTGGTCGACATTCGTCGTAAATGTTTAATTAGATTGATGTTAGACGATCATGAATTTGTAATAAGTGGGTGTGTGCGAGCAAAACTACCAGTGTCAAACACACCAACAAGTTGATTTTATCAACAAATCCATGTTGATGATGAAAATTACACACTTAAATCAACCGTCACGCATGAATAATTTAACTACCTGTGAGACTATCAATATTTCAACTGCTACTCAATTGATTTTTAATTTTCTTAAAAGCCGATTATGTGATTGCAAAACGATGAGATAATGCGATTTGGAACCGGTCGGAGAAATAATGTTCCAAAACTGTATCATTGTTCAAAGTATTGATTGGTTGAGTATTATTGTAAGAATTTTCCATGACATTTAATTTTCTTAGCTAACGAATGGAAATCTCCAACTTCCGTTTAGTCCCTACAAGGAAACGCTAATTTCCATAGTCTGAAACCTTGTCGCGTATGTTGCCCCAATTTATTTATTGTTTGTCGGTGATTTTGTAAATTTCCAGTTCCGCTTGCCTGAATTTTGATTAAAAAATATTTACTGGGGGCTAGGCAGGAGCGTAGGCACGACAATCAAATTTTCCAAAAATAAGCTAAAGAATAATAATTCGTGTAATTTTGTACATTTTTGAGCTTAAAACTCAGATTTCTGTGAACTTTTAACAAAAGTAAGCTGAAAATAATGTTATTTTGATCGACCTAGCACGTTTTGTTTCTTCTAGTAACTGAAGGAATTTTTTGCGTCGAAAATGAACAGAAAGGAAAATTATGTTAAAAAAATGCTACTTTCCCATATTTTGAATAATTAGGTATTTTTTAACCAGACTTACAATTATTTCGGAAAATATAGTCAAAGAAAACCCGAAACATTCGGTATGTGGTCGAAAACAATGTTATTTTTGCCTTTTTCAAACGCATAATCAGGTTTTTGAGCGAAATCTTCGTTTCTTTGTTTCGAATCACTAAAGTTGGACAAAAATGACATACGTTTTTCCTTTTTTTCGAAGTTTTATTAACACTTTTTCAACCTGAAACGCTTTAAACTTGTTCGCTTATCCTCGGATTACCTATGCTTTATTTTTAAAATAATACGGGGGTATACTACTATTTAAAGAAGAAAGTACTCGCAAACTTACAAGAAAATATCACACGCACTAATTACACAGGACAACAAATTTCAATTTTTTTTATTTTTTTTAATAAATTATATCCAAATTACTTTTATCCTATATTGTGGATAATAACCATAAAACATTTTTTTTCTAACACGTCAGGTTTTGTAGAAAATAAATTAAATAAATCAATTTTATTACTCCATGCACCTTCATGCTATGTATATTGTACCGCATATTTATAAAGTTTTTCGTTTTACTTGTCTTTAATATTGATTGTCAGAACATTCTGAAAGATCTTAGTGCAACAAAAGTAACAATTAATAATGTTTTGAATGATCCGTTTGAGCACACCAAACCATAGGTTTAGCGAACGGCATAGCAATGCTATTTTGATTTAACCAGCTTCTTAAACATGTTTGAATATGTCAGTTAATATGACTTTTTATTTTTATTCAAAGTAATAAAAGAAAATACGATTGGGTACAGTAAAATTTAATAAGGTTTTAATGAATTTTTAACAAATTTTTTCAGAGACCTGACGTGATGTCAAATTTTTGAGTTCAATTGTAGAATCTGCATAATAAAGTACATAAGAGACACGTACTAGACATTAGAAAAAAAAAGTCATGTTGACCAGTGTTATTATTATTATTATTATTGAAATTTGTTCTGACTTGTTTTTTTATTTTAGAAATTGTTATTTACTTGTGCCTAAGTAGTGATAACAATGTTGTCCATTTGACTTTGCAGTTTTTTTATAGTAGGTAAATAAAAAGAAGTAAATATGAATTTTTTCCTGATACGTTTTTCGCAACACAAGCACCAACAACCGATGTGCTGTTTTCTTATAAATTTTTTCTACGTTATTTTTTCTAGAAAATAAACGTTAGTAACTTCGGGACCCTACGGAAATATTTTTCGTCTCCCTGTGGCCTCATCCGCCCCCGGCTGTTGATCGGTGGTTTCCGTGATAATTTTTGCGCTCAAATTATAGCAAAAACGCTCAAGAATGTTGAAAGCGTGAACGGAATGTATCGTCCTTACACACCAGAATTTCGGAATGCGCCCACAAATAACACTGTTATAAATTTTGAAAATTTAAACGTTGTTTAGTGGCTAGCCTTGTCAGATATTAATTAGGGATGATGTGAAATATTACTCTGAAAAATTTTTGAAACACTTCTTGCGGATTATATGATGCTGATACGGAAGCAATAGATTATTGCCGACAAATTAGACTAATTATAGGTGTCCCGACAAGGACTATTTTGAAATCTCGGTAGGTTATTTTTCAACATGTTGTATCGTAGACACCTTCGGGCCTTCGGCGAAGAAAATTAGCATAGTTAAATAAGTTAAAGACTAAAAAAATATTCTTGAGTCTGCTAAGTGCTCTACAATTCTAGTGACTTATTCAAATGCACCAAGTTTCTAATTGTAATTATGCAAACTCGGGACATCTAGGGCTTTTATTGTGACGTCTTGTAAGCTTTCATCAAAAAATCCTCGTACTGGCTGATGTTGGGCAACGTTGGGAGTTTAATTTCCTATTATTTTCTAAACCATTTTTTGGTTAGTTATTAGTCTGTGTAAATATAATAAATCATGATAGTAAGATCAATATCTCGCCTCATATTTCCCAACTGCATTAAAAGTAAATTATTTTGGCCGTGAATTTGGATAGTCGAATCTGATTAAGCCATGCCCCTGAACGGATCATTAAAGCAATGTAGTGCAAGAGCATTCATAATAAATCAGATGTCGTAATCCCTTAAAATTTGGTTAAATAATAACAAACAAGAATACCTTTTAAACTGATCTTTACTGAAACTGGTTACGAGCCTCGACTCGGCACCACACCCACCGTATTTGTCAATTTTTTCGGTATAAAAGCCACCAACGAGCCCCCAATCAGCATCATTTGCATTACAGCAATCCACCTCACAACTCAAAAAATGGCCGCTAAGGTAACTCATCAATAACCAACCCAAAACCAAAATAACCCAACATTTGCAGATTGTTATCTTCTTCGCCGCTTTGGCCGCCGCCAATGCCGGTTTCTTGGGAGCCCCCGCCGTCTCCACCTATGCTGCCGCCCCCGCGGTCTCCTACGCCGCCCCGGCCGTAGCCAGCTACGCCGCCCCCGCCGTCGTAGCTAAAGCCGCCCCCGTCGCCACCTCCTACTCCTACACCGCCCAAGCCACCCCCGCCATCGCTGCTTACACCGCCCCCGTTGCCAAAGTCGCCGCTCCCGTTGCCGTAGCTCATGCCGCTCCCGCCGTAGCTGCTTACGCCGCCCCCATCGCCCACGCTCCCGTCGCTGTGGCCCATGCCGCTCCCGCCGTAGCCGCTTACGCCGCCCCTGTTGCCCACGCCCCAGTTGCCGTGGCTCATGCTGCCCCCGCCGTCTCCGTCCATCCAGCCCCAGTCGCTAGATACGCCGCCCCCGCCTACGGATACGCTCATGCCGCCCCTGCTCTCGGCTACGCTCATGCCGCCCCCGCCATCGGCTACTCCGCCGGTTTCGCTCATGCCGCCCCCGCCATCGGCTACTCCGCCGGTTTCGCTCACGCCGCCCCCGCCATCGGCTACGCCGCTGGTTACGCTCATGGCGCCCCTGCCTTCGGCTACGCCGCCCCTCACGCCAAATTCTTCTAAATGTACATAATTGAGGAAAATTCAGTATAATATTGTTGGAGTCTGAATTTTCAGAGGGTGCAAAACTGTAATGCAAATGATTTGGTTTTAATTTATTTTCTGTACAGATTTGTAATTTTGTAGAGCACGTTGTATTTATTTTTGTTGCACATAAACATATTGTACTGAGTTTTTTAAATAAAAACTTTAATTAATTATTTACTTGCTTTTATTGGTCGCGGTGTCAAGTCTTTACGGATGTTAAGGGCTTTTATTTACTCATAAAAATTCGAAATTTTTAATAACAGTAACTGGAGACAACGAGAGAAAACGACAATTAGATTTTTGTTTCAAGGAAAAAAGAAATTCTTATTTACTCGCTTTGTTTGCCGGTTTTAATATCGCATTGTTTGAGAGATTTCATTAAAATACCTTCAATTTTCTTATTTCCCTGTAATTAAAAGATTTTTATTTGGCGCATAATCACTGATGATTTATTGTGCGATCTTTTAATTCATGATCTGAATAAGTCAGGGGGCGATTCATTCCGAATTGAATAGTGGATTTATAACCAAATGGTGTAAGAGGATTAACGAAAAAAGAACTTTCAATGATTTAGAACTCGAATTACGTCCGGTTTAAATAAATGAGACAGGAGGCAAACATTATAATAGCATTTTGGGTTGATAAAGGAGATATTTTGTTACAACCTTATTTTTTCGGGCAAGATTTAATGAATGAGACGGTGTTGTAAAGACGCTCGAAGTTTGAACATCTAATAACCGAGATGAAAGACATTTACTGTCAGATTTTATCGGCTTAATAGCAAAATTTTGTCACATATTTGGATCATCATTCGACTAAGAACCTGGAATAATTCTTCACGCTTCATTTAGTTTGAAAAGCGCCAATAGAACAAGCTTTTTTGTCTTAAGGAGAGAAACCGAATAGCGGCTCTTTCTTTCCGCTGCAATTCCACTTTAAACTGAACTATCTTAAATGAAAATAGACGATTGTGGTCTCTGCAACATTTTTCCATTAAAGTGGAGAGTCTTTACTTGATCTTGAAATGTGTAAGAGGAAAAAGTGGAGGGCATTAATAATTCATTAAATTTATAACTCCATCCATCATGTTTTGCGACAAACTAAAAAGAGTTTGTAATTCGGCTGCCTACACTTAAACCAATTTGCATATTCTGTAAATTATGCTTCTTGTAAAGGTGCTAAAACTGAAATAAGAGGAAAATTTGTGTTTATTTTACTTAAGTTAAAGTGTAAAGTGCTACGCTTTTGCAGACTTTTTATTTAATAAAATCTGTATAATTATTTCATAATATGGTGCATTTTTTGCATGTCTATCGATTTCTCAAAAATCGGTGAATGTAAGCCACTGTTAATAAAATAAAACGTTTCGAAATAAGAGCCAATTATGATAGGACTAATAATTAAAAATATTAACAACATCAAATTTGAACTTTAGATTTAACATTCAGAGAACTGGTTATCCACCAATGTGGAGCAAGAATCGAGACACACCTACAGGCGCTCATGCTCAGTTCTTAAATAACGAATCAATCAGGCCAAATTTTATTTAGGCCAATTACATTTCTTCTTTTTTCAATCAGCAGATACTTATTGAATCACAAAAAAAACTGAAAATGTAATAAATAAGTATGATGAAAAGTTGAACAAGGAAAAATGTTGCAAGTCTTGAAAAAGCAAGTCAAACAGTGTGTTCCCGTGTTCTATCTAATACAGTTTTGTCAAGTCTTTTTTGTCACAACCAAGGGTCTAGGTGATTAGTATTTTAAGAAAGTTTCATTTCATTTTAATCGAGATTCGAGATCGAAAACTTACAGGGAGCATTTGTTGATGGAAATGTTACCAACAAGTCCTCCCTGTAGACCCAAATAGTAAAATTTAATAAACGATGTTTACCAAAATGTAGTTAATAAAATGAATTGTGTCAACAAAGAGAATTTGTTTATTCCAAAATCAATTAATTGATTGCTTTAAATTAGTTGTAACAACTAACAATTAGTAACAATTCGTCAGTTCCTGTTTGTCCAAAATATTTGTTGTTTAGTATTTTTGTTTTTTCTTCGAGTAAAAGATCAATATTTCAAAACAAAGACACCTAACGAACGAAATTGAATTCGGGTCCGTCTTTTCCGCCCATCGATCTTTAATTTGTCGACCGTATGTTTTCGATAATTGCGATATTCGCCCCTAGTTTATTTTGGTCGATTTGTACGAATTGAAACTTCATACTGATTAATTGATTGTACCTGAGAGAATTCCGAAACCTGAGCACTCCGACCGCATTAACAAACCCGCAGCCGCAGAGACTCAGGAGGACACCGTATTTCCTGCAGGAGGCGTCGTAATTACTGGCTTTTAGATAATTTCCAGCACCGCAAAATGATAATTTCAGCTGGTGGAAAGCCAATTACTCGGTGAGCGTCTTGTGAGACTCAAAACGCGTCGTGTATATGCATTTAAATGAAAACTGGAATTGATCGGAATTTATTCGATTGGACAGGGACTTGATTTATTCGAGTTTGTTAACGAAAATGACAAATAATGAAGTCGCGGGAATTAAATTGTGTGGAATAATAAAGACGACATGAGAATCGGTTTCTCTCGATACGGACTAGAAGAGGGTTCTATTTCGAGGCGAATTTACATTTCAATTAATTCAAAGCGGATTATTAAACGGGCGGTTATAACCAACCTTTTATTTTAGATTCTCTTTGTCTCGCAAACGTCATCGAAGGAAGTCTGCAATTAGATTAAGTACACTGGGCGAGAGGAAATGGACCGTTTCCGAATATTAGTACATTAAAAATACATTTCGACATGCTCTCGTAATATTTAGGTTCCGTGTACAAAGACATTTAGGCACGTGTCTTCGTCATTTTTTTTTATAAAATTTAGAATGCTTTTTACTTTGATATTATTACAATTTCTAAGGATATGCACAGTGACTTTTTTTAGTTTTTGCGACCTAAAATCCGGCTTTTAGTAATAGCATGTGTGTCACTGCGAAAAGGAGATTTAAATGAATTCTTAAAGACTTCGTGTCTGTGTATAAGAAGTGAAAGAGGAGATTCAAAAGAATGGAATTGTATTGACAAGATAGTAGGACAAGGATGTCCACTTACGGTCTGCTTTTATAAGGAGAGTAGCAGCTTTGTCGAGAGATGGATTTAAAAATATTGTACGACACGTAAAAGGCGTTACAGTTTACGACCATTAAAATGTGGATTTGGATTAAAAAATGTCTGATTTCCAAATAAGATACAACTAGTCGCAAACGAAGGAAAGTAAAACCCAATTACGCCTTTGAATTAAAAACAAAATAAGGCTAAATTATACGTTGATTCTAAATTTATGGCGTATTATATTTTATTTTCAAGAAACAGAATCGAATGAGCTTGAATATGAAGTAACGGAGATGGTGTAAAATGCAATGAAAAATTAATAAACAGCATTAAAAAGTAATGAAGGAATATTGTTAAAGTAAAGCAAGGGAGGAATTTATGACTGACTTTCTCAAAAAATCTCTCTCTTTCTCTAGATTGTCACCATTTTTTTGGGGATTTTATTCTCTACCTGAAATAATCAAAACTAATTACGAGTTTAATTAACTAAAGTTAAACAGTTAAGAACAGCTTAACAAAAGTTTGACCTCTAAAGAAGAATTAAAAAATTGTGTTTCTTTTACAATTTGTGGAAATTTTAAGAGAATAATTATGATTTAATGAAACTAATTTATTAATTAATGTTTCTCTTTGCTAAATCACAAAGTTAAAAAAGATTTATACTTCCAAAGTTTAGAACAGGATTTGTAACGACTCTCAAGACTGATCCCGAAATATTGTTTCTAGTTACTATCTTATTCATCCAATTTATAACAGTGATTTATAGGTTTTTTTAATACAAAATGTTCCGGAATCTCATTTTTCTCCGAGCAAAGTAATTCTGTTTTCTCTTAATCCAAAACATCTCTAGCAAACAACTGCATTTTCTGTAGTTAACATTTCACGAATATTTTATCAGACAAATATTATTTTGTTTATGTCAACTACAATATTCATTTCCACAAGTAAATATCATCATTTGTGTGTTTTACAAAAATTGTGCTAGTTTTAAAATAGAACCATATATATCCAAGTTTTCTGGAAGTTCTGCAACTGACTTCGTTTTATTGTTGAACAAAGATGAGAGTTTTAAGTTTGAGAATTTTCCGATTTATCGCCAGAATCCCGAATTATCACGTCCTAATAAATTATTAATGATCTTCGACCAAGCCGCCGTCAGAAGTCGGCGATATTTCGTGTTTGATCTGTTTCAGTGCCACATTTCCTTCCATCTGCCCTTTCAGCAAGTCCGATTTCATTTTCCGTATCAAGAAGCAGAAATGTTATAGCCACAATATTTTCGAAAATTTGCTTTCAATCGATAGGAAATCGCAATGCGCTTTGTGCGGGGATACCTAATATTCCATTCAATCCCACAAATGCAATTGGATTTTCTAAAGATAGAGTTGGTCTGCTTGAGTTCGAGTTTGGGGAGATGATTAACAATGAGATGACATAAGCAAACGTTTAAATTGTTTCGAGTTCGCTTTTAGCAACTTCGAGTTTAATTAGCACAACTAACAACGGTTTTTTCATTGTCTGCGACACGTTTTTCGCGGTCGAATTCCAGCCAAGTTGCAATTTTGTTAATAAAGTTACGTCCCACTATAATTGAAGCAAATGCAAGACACGGGAAACTTAATAGATGTTGGTATAAATTCTCTTTAGGAGGTCGTAAATAAAGGGTCGAATTATTACAGAAGCAGTTTGCTGCAAATAAACAATCTCCTGATTGTGGTAATCTAATAGCAGAGCTCACCTCGTTATAAGTCATAATGAAGATCATCCTTAAAATAAATTAAGTTGAGAGAGGCCTCTAGTGTTACATCCTTGAGGAGCATTCTTTGGAAGGATTTAGTGAAAAGCTTTTTCAATTACTTACCGTCTAACACGTTCTATTGGCCTTTCAATGCCCTCGAAAACAGAGTGCTTCCTTTGAAAATGTAAATAATATTTAAAGGGAAGTGAGGATTTAAATAACAAGAGTGTGTTCTAATATCGGAGCTTTGGGGTTATTATCTGGCGTTATCTCGAGTCAACGTCACTCGCAGACTTGGCTCGAGAAGTGTGGATTTTTCCCTCGACTGTGTTTCAATCAATAATTAATCCAACTAACGGAAATCTTTGTTTAGAGTTTAATTAGTTAGATTGTTGCTATTTTGTAGCCAATTTTTCTCCCAAGTTTAATTACCAGTTTAAAGCGACTGCATTTTTCTCGGCTTATTATTAAATAATTACCAACTTTTCTAATTAACGGCTCGAGTATCGATTAAAGTCCTATGTGTTTTTAAATGAAAGAATGTTTTTCTTGCAGTGTTTCGACAAGGCGACAAGGGAAAATGCTGGTACGCTGTAATGGCCGGAACTTTGGAAGTGAGGATAATTCCACCAGAAAGTGATACAAAGGTATGCAAATGATATTCCCAATTTCGTACATTTCGAACAGAAACAGCTTCTATTCTATTCTATTTTTTGATTAATACTGGTTTAATATTTTTCAGTTATTTTTGGTCAAATTTATGCAAAATAATTCCGTGAATACTGTAAATTGCTGCCGAATTAACTTTTTATTTATGAAAATTTATGCGGTGGCAAGATTTTACCCTTCAAGGGTATTAATTGCATTTCTGATTGCTCCCAACAAACATTTGATTAATTCTCCAGCGAAAAACTCGGGCTATCTGAGGTAAAAGAGCAATAAGTCACTGTAATGTGAGAAAGCAATGATATATGTCGTGGAGTGGCCCTCGGTTTTATTTGCTTTTTCAGTTGTGAGATATGCGAATAATAAATTACCCCAACTTGGAGCATAAGTTCTGTTTTTCACCAAAAATTTTCGGTTTCTATACACGAGATGATCAATAACGATAATCACGCATCTATGTACGCTTTAACTGACACAAATTTCGGCTTTGCAAAATCAATACCCTGCTAAAAGCGATGAAGGATGTTAATAAAATTATTGGGACTCGGTGAACCATCAATAAATTGTAACATCAATCGTGGTTGAGTGTTATTCTGGCTGTCTCTCTTTTTTCGAATAAATAGAAACGCCTGAAAATTTCAATTATATCAAAGCATTGAATCGTGAATTCAACTTTGATTATCCTCATTAATTCGAGACGACGAGTCTGAAAAAATCTTGAATGCTCTTTTGTCAACCCTTCTTTGAAATGTGGAGGGATTATAAAAATTATTTATTTATTTGACGTCCTTTGCAGCGGTGAAAGCAGATTAATGTGTTACGTGATGAAAAATAGCGTAATTTTAATGTTGTACAAAGACTCTAACTTTATCCGAGAAATAAATGGGCATTGGCTGAAAAGAGATTTTTCCGCTTTGTGGTTTGTAAACAGGGAGGAAATTGTGCTCGGTTTGTGATAGAAACGAATCCAGCTGCAAAACTAGTAGATTTGAAAACGAAAAATGCACTGCATTGAATATGCTTGCAGAGATAGGGCTAGAATAGCAAATAGCTGAAGAGGACTAAATATATCAAAGCAGTAAATTTGTAGTTCATCAGACATAAATAAAGCAAATTTGGAAACGCGAAATTGCTAATTAATTTGTATTAATTTTCCTCTTTACGTTCCCATTAATATCGAAATTTCCAGCCTGCAATAATTTCAAAATCGATGTCAAAAGGCTTTTGAGGGGAAAATTATTAAAATACTTACTTTTTGCGAAAAATGGATAAAAAATGGTTAAACAATGATTAGACAACTTTTGATATAATTAAATAAAAAAAATACGAATTGATGATTATCTTTAGTTGGAATAAATTGTTTAGTTATTTTTAATTTTATTGGTATTTCTTTGAAAAGGCTCTTGCAGAAGGGGCATTTCACGTGAAGCGGACAACGAAAAAAATTTGACAACCTGAAATTCGGTCATATTCAGGATAATTGTTCTCCTAGAAAGCATAATTGTAAATACATAATGATTTTTTTGTGTGAGGCTTATTTGTGAAGATATTGACTTCTAAAAAATTGACGAAATATGAGTCACAGAGTTTTTGGAAGCTTTTATTCAAAAAACTAATGCATACCAAAATAATTAAAATAGTGCTTTATATAGAAAATTCTTTGTTCTTTTTGATTCTGAAATCCGATTTATAATTTGAAATTTTTTTTGTGTAGAAAATCGGAAGTGAAGTTTCAAATCCGAATTTTAGTAACTTGGACCTTTTTTTTTTCATTTATTTTTATTTCAAAAAATAGCTTATAATATACAGGCTGTAAATGAAATAAGTACATTAACTTTAACTGGTAATAGAACTCGCCAAGACCAACAATTTTTCCTAATAACTTTTTTTCCAAAACGTTTTAGTTTTTGAGTTAAAATTATTTTAAAATCTAACACAATTTTCTTACACGCCACTGAGAACAAAGTTACCTAGTCGATAAGGTTACGGTTTCCAAGCAAGTTCATGAAAATTAAATTAAATTTATTATTACTTTTCTTTGTTGGAGCATTTCATGAAAGGTTCGTCAATTCGTCAAAAAATGATTTTGAAAAATGCGATTTTGAAAAAATGATACATAGAAAAAGTGTTTGTCTTGATGAGTTCTACCACTGGTTAAAATTAATGCACTTATTTCGCTTACATCCTGTATAGATTTTACACTATAAGTCGCAAAATGGGATCTCTATTCGTTTAGGAGATATAGTACTTAATGTACACAAAAGCGCGTAATTTCTTGCGTAAACCGGCCTATCACGTACATTAAGTACTGTACCTCCTAAACGAGTAGAGATCCCATTTTGCGACTTATAGTGTAAATTCTATTTACTTTAAGATATTTTTTGAAATAAAAATAATTTAAAAAAAAATGGTCCAAGTTACTAAAATTCGGATTTGAAACTTCACTTTCGGTTTTCTACACGAAAAAAATTTTAAATTTCAAATTTGATTTTAGATTTAAAAAGAACAGTGAATTTTCTGTATAAAGCACCATTTAAAATTTTTTACTATTTACTGTTTAATTAGAAATACAATTTACAAGAACGTTCTGCTTAATATTTGGTCAATTTTTAGAAGTCAATAACTTTTTAAATAAGTCGCTCACAAAAAAATCATCACGTATTTACATTCATACCTTTTAGGAGAACAATTTTAACTGAATTTCAGGTTGTCGCATTTTTTTGAGTTGTCCGCTTCACGTGAAATGCCCCAGAAGTCAAAAATCAATTTTATTTTTATCATAGGTTTTCATTCTCTGTAAAATGATTTTTAAATTCATTTTGTTTTAATTTGACTGAACCAAAATTTTCAAATTACTGGTAATTTGTGACCCGAAATAAACTAATCTGATTTATCGGAAAATAAAATCCTTTGCTGTTTGATTATATTAATTAATAAAGTTGGGAAGTGCTTTTTAAGATTTGCAAATTGAATTATCCCCAATGTCCGTATAAACTTCCTTTATTTGAAGTGCTTCAAGTTTCTATTCGCGTTATTTCCACAATTACGGTCGCTGCAATTGCACCATTGATTACCGTTAAATTTGCAATTTATTGACACGAGCGTAGTTTAATTCCGTGCCACGTCTAAATTTACTCAATTCATGTTCAATTTTGCAAAGTGCATATCGCAAACCAGAACTTTCATCGAAAACAAAGCAATTCCTTAACAGTCCTGTTTTCCGGAACACAATTTATTTCCCGCACTTGCATCGATTCCGTGCACAAACGACCTCCACCAATAAATTATGCAACCAACAATACACCAAGCACGGTATTCGGGTAATCCCCCACTCTTTCGTGCATTAACATGCAACGACATGAACGTTTTACCCGGAAAAATAAATATCGCAATAACTAGCGTAATTTCGTTGCGAGGTGAGAAAAGAAAAATAAAGGCATATCCGCGCTCGTAAAGAGTGTTATTTATCTATAAAGTGGAGGGAATGGAGGTTTATTTCTGTTATGATATGATTAGTTGGGGCAGCGGTAAACGCATTATGGATGCAGACCGGGATCGTCCGAGGCATTTTGAATCCTGTTTTGATCACATGTTGATTACAAAGTGCTTATAATCAAATTCGATATTGTAATGGTTGCATCCGAACGAATTAATAAATTAATTGATTCAATATTTGGAGTGTTGAAAGCAGTGGCTTCAACTGGATTATCAGGAGTGATAAATGTCTTTAATACGACCAAATTCGGTCCAAGTGTTATCCTTGGAAAATGAACTTATGTACTGTCAAAAGCTTATACAAGGTGTGACTTTACTTGAAATGTATTAAGCTAACAATGTTTTCGTTGACAGCTTAGCTGCATATATTTTACTTATGAGAGAACTTGTGTACATAAAGCTTAAAGCTGGTAACACTAACACTGATACTGCTAATGTTGTTTTACGATGTGGAGAGTATATTGGAGTCTGTCTTATCATATCATACTGGAACATCGGACCAGGACTTGTGGATTTTCCCACAGACGGCCACGAAATTATTCGAGCGGTGTTGTTTCAAGCAACGAAATGTGACGTATAAATTTGTAATGTGAGCTTAAATAAATAAAAAAGTACAAGATTGTGTAGTTTTTTACTGTTTCCGAGAAATTTCTCGGATAAATAATATCGCGAACAACCGGCACCTACTCTTTTTTAAAACTTGTAATTGTTTAGTTTATTTTTAGTCAAAGGACATTCCGTTTGGAGAGAGAATTAATTAGAAACTGTAAAAAATGTGGGAAACTTATAGACAAATTGGGTTTAGATTGAGAAAAAACTGTGTATACGAGAGACAAGAAAATTTAATTTCAGGTCTTAATAAAAGAAAATGAGGAGATTGAGTTACGGTAATAAGTTTGGGGTCAAAGAACTCAGGTAAGTTAGTTCAGAATGCAAAAAGCGTCTTTAAAGAGCAAAAAAAAGAATAAAAATTGCTAAATTAAAAAGAGAAATGATTGAAATTCTGAGATCAATTAGCTTCTGTGGGTAGTAGTAAAAAATTAAAATAAAAATTAATGTATTTAAGCAAAACAAGTGCGAAAATTGGCGTTTTCTACCAAATAAGTGCTGCTTGGAGCTATTCTTAAGTGATTTTGATCATTTTAAACGTAGAAAAGGTGATGGTTTAGCAAAGAATAAGGCGATATAAGTTATTCCCAAGCGATCTGATCAATGATCATTTATAAAAGAGAAAAACGTTAAAAATGAACGTATGAATTTCAGTTAGACGATTTTTCAAAAAAAATTTTTGATTTCATGTAATTTTGTAATTCACAAACTCCAGTGCAAATTTCCCATTACATTACAATATTGTGTAGTTTCACTTTTGTTTGTATCGTTCTAACCGTATTTTTTGTAAAGTAACTATTATCAGTTTATCATCTTGTATAAATTACGTGACATAATATAAACAATAAATTGATTTTAAACGTAAATTTTGCATGAAAAACCAATGGGATCTTTTTAGTTAATAGAAAAGTGCTAACAAAAACACTCAAAAACTCTGATTACTTCAAATGCGATTTTACTAAAATCCCTTTAATAAAAATGAAAACGGTTTTCAAATTTGGATAAAGCACCCTAAAAGTCATAATACATAACACACCCTCGTTTGCAAAAAAACTGTTGAAATTTGAAAATGTTTGAATTTTTAAAAAAGTTTGTGCACATATTTTTTATTTTTAAGATTGATCTTAGTTTAATTATTTGTACGTTAATACAATATAACGGTAAATACAAATATTTTTTGGATGATTCTAAATGTGCAATATTTATTATTTTTAAAAACTTTTATTTAGCTCACAATGTTATCTATCTGTCGGTTATTTTTTCGGAGCCAAATTTGAAAGGGTTCCCGTTGTCCCACTGAATTGAAATTTTGCATACTTACTTAATCTGCATGACAATGCAATCCTATGTAGTTAAATACCCCCTAAAGGGGTTAAATGGGGTTTTGAAGTTTTAGGTTAAGTTTACAAAGGGGTTCTCGATTTGTAAATTTGAGAGGGTTCCTGTAGTCGCAATGAAATGAAATTGAACATGCTTACGTAATCTGCGTGACAATGCATTCTGTGTAGTTAATTACCCCCTAAAGGTGTTAAATGGGGTTTTAAAATTTTAGGTTATGTTCACAAAGGGGTTATCGATTTGTACATACCGTAACTTATACCGACATGTGTAATAACAATAAATCTATGCAATAAATAAAGACTAAAAAGCAAAAAATAATAATACAGGGTGCTTAAAAAGTGGCGCACCAACTCAATGGTACGTTGTTGAGAAGCATGTGTAGATTACGGGAAAAATCTTGAAAAAATTCCTAGTCATATTTTAAAAAATCTGGAGCTACAAACTTATTTTGTAAACTTCTTCAGTTTTCATAATTTTTTAATGTTTTTATGTTTCACACTAAGTAACCGTTCAACAAAACAAAACGATAAATAATTATTTTTAAATTTACTATCAGACTGTAGCAGTATTTTGAATTTAAAAAATTAAAATTTACCAAAAAAATCACAAAATTTAGATGTGCCAACACTGGGAATTATTTCCCAGGAAACCGTTTCAAAATTAATTTATTTGTATTGTTGATCAAATTCTATCGCGATCGCGACTGTTAGACAACGTTGCCACATATCATTTATTTAAAATTTGTTATTTATCAATAATTTTAATACAAAGAATTTTCTTACGATTTCTACCTTTTTATGTAAGTAATTCTCTACCACATACCATTGAGTTGGTGCGCCACTTTTTAAGCACCCTGTATATAAAAAAAATGTTTTTTAAAAAAAGCTTTTATTTAAAAGATGCACTAAAAAGTGAAAGTATTTCAATCACAGGAGAATATTTCTTCTTACAGGTTAAAATTCTAAAATTTATAAAAGCTTTGGGAGTTACATTACAGAATTACTTTGTTCAGTTGACAACTACCAAAGCTTTTATAAATTTTAGAATTAATATTCTCCTGTGATTGTAATACATTATATTTTTTACTTTTTAGTGCATCTTTTAAATAAAAGCATTTTTTAAAAAACATTTTTTTATATTTTTATTGAGTTTGCACTTTTGAATCCATTTTTAGCGCGCAAATATCTTCTCGTAATTTAATTTGCTTCATTAAAGTCGGCGAAACCGTGTACCAAAAACATAATTTTTATCAACATCTCGCAACCATATTCCCAGAACACGTAAGTTAATTGTTCATAATTTAACAGCCATGTGTAGAGCTTAATTACGAGTTATGGCTCTAATCGATAATTACATTAACCGGTAAGTACTCTCACCATCAGGTAGAAATATTTAAATAACAATAACTTTCCCAAGCGTTAAACTTTAATAATCCGTGTGTAAGCAACAATTACAAACGTATTACATAAAAATAACAAATTGCTCCGCTTTTGTAATTGTTATTGGAAACTCGGGTAATTTTGCGCAATTGCTTCAATTTATTCATTGTTTTGAATCCTGTTTGTACAGCAGATCAAACACTGCAATACCCAGGGTATATAGACGCTGGGGTTTGCTGATTCGCTAGTGAGCGGTAACATAATTTTATCCAATCTTTGAGGACAAACCAAGACTAATTCGCCGAATTATTATCCAATTGACCACAGATAAAGCACCAGGACTCCTGAAAACCTGTCTCCATTTCTAATTGGATCCGGTGACATCTAATTTTGGTTCTGGGTGTTGCGAAAGCCGATATTTCTCACCGGACCGCTGATGGAAGACCTCATTCGCTAACAATGCGTTCTCACCGTCGGAGAAGAGCCGCTGATATAACTTCCACCTCGATATTCCTGCTTAATTTTGTTCAGTTGATACGGAGGCAACTCGGTGTGTGCTCTAGATAATGCTTGTTTACTCGCGAAGATAAAACTTTAATTTTTCGAAACAATGCTCCAGTGCAGCGCTGATCAATTCTTCCGGTTGGCGCGTGTTCCATTTCCGGTTAATTTAAATGTACGGCGCGGAAGCCTTATTTATTGTTAAATTAATTATTTGAAAGCTAATTGAACTGTCTCCACATTTAGGTGATTTGAGCCAGGTGGAAGATTTATTTACGGATTTGCACTGTATGCTTTATCAGATTAGATCATGTTTATTTATTACTTGCTGGATAATTAATACGTATTGATTCTGACGAATAAAATGTGAAAATGTGGAACAAAAAGGGACGATACAGGATACATCCAAATAAAAAGGTACACATTCAAATTAATTTCTAGTTTACATTCAATTATCTCATGCGGGATTTCTTCTATTTTTAACCCACATCAAGCCTGAGAAACATTTTCGTTACAATATTCCATTATATAATAGTGCAATAAACTGGAAAATGCCTTGTCGGAGATAAAATCTGAAATTTTTAATTTGGAGAAATCATATATTTAATTAAGTTTTAAACGTGGAGCATTTGCGCTCTTTTAATTAATTATTAATTATCCGAGTCGGGGTATAAAACCGAATTACGATATAAATGAACGTCAAGATTGCACTTTTTCTCTCCCAGCTCACAGCGAATTTAAAACGACTTCCAATTTTGTTTAGAGTGGAGAAAATTAAAGCAACGTCGAAAATGCAAGCCCGTTTGATGTCTTTAATTTTGTTGCATGTTGTTTACAATAGAAAATTTTAAAAGAATGGCTCGACTAAAGTAGAAAATGCAACGCTCTAGTTGAATTTAGATTTTATTTTCAGATACGTTTGTACATAGTAACGTTTTATATTTATAATTCAGAAAGGAAGACTTTTATCTCTATAAATTTACGTAACTAAGTAGTGTCGTCACGTTGGATTCCCTGTGTAAACGAGAAAATTAAACAGATCTTTATCGCTGAGGAGAATTATCTCGATTTTGAGTTTAACAAAATCTGTGTTACTTCCAACAACTACAATTAATTGCCTCAGGAATTGGGTCTAACTATTGGAAAATCTAAATTTTGGGAATACAACTGAACTTAAAACGATTTTTGAATTGTAAACTAAAAAGATTCTAGACTTACAACGAGAAGTAGTTATCAGAATTTTGAGAAAAATATGAAATTTTGTATATTCAAACTCTCACCAGTTATTAGTTATTACATTTCCAAGGTGAGTCTGCTAGAAATGTTTTTTGCTCTATCTCAAAAACTAATAATCACATATAGCGATTGCTAATAAATACTTTAGATTTTTCTCTATTCATGTGAATTTTTCTACATTTGTTTATAATAAATATAATTAAAAGCTGCTTAAATAACCTTGTTAACTACCACTACACAAATTTTTACCATTTTTTGGAAATTTGTAATACAAAATTTAGCTCAGCAGTTTGCACATCGTTTAATACTTTCCTGCTTGTTCATTTGCAATTAAGTGTCCATAAATCTGTCGCTACCGCTAGTAATTAACAGAATTAAAAAGTGAATGAATGTAGGTGGTATCAGAAAAAGCAATGTATGCACAAAGTTAACGAAGCTGCAAGCTGTGCATGCTTCTTTTGCCTGAAAGCGGCACCGAGGTGTCCATAAATTCAAAATATGCAAATGTGTTTAAAAATTTACAATTGCAAATGCAAAATTTCAAGCGCGTTTATTTGTTATAGAAAAAGTCCGAACGTGTCAGAGCTGGAATTTAAGAAGTTTCGGTGTCTGTTTGATCCCTTCAGGGAGGACTTTTGACGGTTTCTTGACGAAGCCACTGTTTATAAAAAATGGAGGAGAGAATTTCATTACTTCCACATAAAGAATCTTCTCGTTATATTGAATAATCGGGTGAATTTATCGTGCTTTAATTCCATCACAAAATGAAATTTTATGCGGAAAGCATGACTAAGGACGAAAATTTGCCAGCTTTCAGCGCAAATATTGAATCGTAAATAGCAATTAAATAGATCGATTTTTGGTTGATGGGTTGTCGCGTGAAAGTGTTCATTAATTAAAACAAGCATTTTTTGTCCAACTGCCAATAACAAAATGTAAATTACTTAAAGTTGGCACCCACTTTGTCGCTTCTGTGACTACCCTCAAATCCGGTTTTATTCCCTACAAACTTAATTTGCTTAAAGATATAATAAAGAATGTTCCGCCTCCAATAAACCGGGATTATTGTGGGATTTGTGGGGAAATTGGCTGGCAGTGCCTCAAAGCGAGCTTTACTAACACTTTTTCTCCAATCCTTTGTCTTTTCTTCCACCCGACGCGAGAATTTATGACTAATTGATTTGTAGCACATTTGTCCAACAGGTTCCACTCCTGGACATTATAAATATGTAAATAGCAATTACGTCGAATACCGAGTAACGCTATAAGGCTAATTTGCTATTCATTTGATTAATACCCTGATACATGTATTTACTTAAAAATAGTTGGATTACTGATGGGAATTTAGTCTACATTTCCATACAGTTGTACCATTTTATTCAGCTAAACAGCAAACTTTATGATCCCCAATGAGGCCATATTTTAATTGAATTCCAACGGTAGTTTCTCGAGGGACGAGAATTGAGGTTGGACAAAACAAAACCGAAAACGGTTGCGCATAATTGTCGCTCAAACAACCGAAATGCACGCCATAAAAATCAAACTACATTTCGTAACGCGTTTTAATATACAGGCTGGTCGGTAGTGTTATTTAAAAAATATATCATTTTTTTTGCCCAAAGGAGTTGCTAAATTTGTTTGAAATTTTTTGAAGCGTGTCTCAGAAACCGTCGATTGCAACTTTATAATCCCATAAACTGGAAAATTGCTAAATTTATGGCTCACTAAATGTGAATTCAAACGTCCTTAAAATTAAATAAATTTTCCATTGTTGAAGAGTAATGCAATTTTCAGCATAATAGCATCCTCATTCACCCCGTATGATCAGTCAAACGGAAAACCAATACTCGAAAAACGCAATTTTCATTTTCATAAATTACAGAAGTTGTAATAAAGTTGTGACACGAATAGAGATTACCCTGGGCACGTAAACACTGAATAAATCATTGATATCGATATCACCTCATCCGTGTGTTTAAGGAAAAACAAAGAGTCGTTAAGCCATCTCCCGGATTTATTTGCCCCAAGTGTTCCAGGTTATGGCGTTTGACCTGTGAGAAAAACCATTTCTATCAATCCGTTGTAATTCAAGCCGGACGTTTCTCTCCGGAGACTTTGAGAGTATTTACCATTGTGCGCGAACACAAAGCGCTTGTCTCGAAACTTTTCAACTTTTCTGTTCAAATAACTCCCAACTCTGCTAAATTACAATAAAATAACTTCCCCACTTCCTAATTTAAATACTAACGGAATCTGCATAGTAATAGATTTGTTGAAAGCCAGACGCTCAAATTTTCATAAATGTCTGAAATATTGACAGTAACATACTTGTGATTCCGCTGTCTGCGCCAAATGATCTCTATTTCATGGCTGCTGTACTAAATGAACCCGGCAGAAGCCAGGAGTTAATAATGCATAAACATTTCGTCTCGACCAAAGACGAGGGATATTAAGCAATTAAAATAGCGCAGCCGTGAGGTTTTTACATCGAATAAAAACGTATTCACCATTTCCTCCCCAATAATAATTTTTCTTCTATTTTTGGCGTCTTCTACATCTTTTGAATAATGGAATGTACAGTGTAAGACACCTTTTAATGCACTTTTTATCCTTCAGTAATAAAATATAAGCTTCTTTTTTTATTCTACTCAGAGCTGAGCGCATGATTTTTATGCATTTTATTAACTGTTTCAAATACGTTTTAACCTGTAAATATTTAATTGGTAACATCTTTTAATATTTTTATTTAGCTACCGGCAAACGGTGGTACAATTAATTTTATGGTGGTTTAAAGTATACAACAAATTTGGAGCTTCTTAAAGTAGTGATCTTTAAATAATAATGGTTCAAAATCTTGGACATTTTCCTAATCTGCTAAAGAATGGAACTCAAAACTACAGTTTTTCTAGTTTTTATGCTGTTTGAAGCTCATGGGAAGACCAATCTTTTTTAAAAGCTTTTATTTAACTCACAATGTTGTCTGTCTGTCGGTTATTTTTTCGGAGCCAAATTTGAAAAGGTTCCCGTTGTCCCACTGAATTGAAATTTTGCATACTTACTTAATCTGCATGACAATGCAATCCTATGTCGTTAAATACCCCCTAAAGGGTTAAATGGGGTTTTGAAGTTTTAGGTTATGTTTACAAAGGGGTTCTCGATTTGTAAATTTGAGAAGGTTCCTGTAGTCGCAATGAAATGAAATTGGACATGCTTACGTAATCTGCGTGACAATGGATTCTGTGTAGTTAATTACTCCCTAAAGGTGTTAAATGGGGTTTTAAAATTTTAGGTTATGTTTACAAAGGGGTTCTCGATTTGTTCATACCGTAACTTATACCGACATAAACGGTATGTTGGTCATTTGGACACAGTGTAATAACAATAAATCTACGCAATAAATAAAGACTAAAAAGCAAAAAATAAAAATGATATAAAAAAATGTTTTTTAAAAAAAGCTTTTATTTAAAAGATGCACTAAAAAGTAAAAAATAATGTATTTCAATCACAGGAGAATATTTTTTTTATCAGGTTAAAATTCTAAAATTTATAAAAGCTTTGGGAGTTGTCAACTGAACAAAGTAATTCTGTAATGCCGTAGTTTTATAACTCCCAAAGCTTTTATAAATTTTAGAATTTTAACCTGTAAGAAAAAATATTCTCCTGTAACTGAAATACATTTTTTACTTCTTAGTGCATCTTTTAAATAAAAGCTTTTTTTTAAATAACATTTTTTTATATAATTTTTTAAACTTCGCCAACATTGTGTTTTATTTGACCCAAATTCCCATTCATGTCAAACATCAAAAATCCAATTTTTCAAGTAATGAATAGAATGTTTGTCCACTCTCCCCGTTTTACGCTCATCGTAAAATTTTTAACACGATAACGATTTTTTAGCAATTAACCTGAGCTGATCAAATATTTATTTGAAAAGCTAAAAGCACGCTTTTATTCCTAATTACAAACTGATAATAATAAAACGAACCGAAACACAAAGATGACGCTTTTGTCTCACTTATTTTACATTCACCGCATATTTTTGGTCTGATTTAAAAGTCAATTTGTCTTGTAGAGTTCGCAAAGTTGGCTCCCACATACGTTCAAACATCGATTTCTGTCTTGTCTTTATTTATCGGAATTTGATGCAAAAGTGGTCAATTCTGGTGGATGCGCCGGGTCAATCCGATTAAGAAACGAATCAAAGACTGCAAAATAAATTACTTTGCTATTTTTTCGAAATCTAATTTCTTCGAGTTTCATCAACCAGACAAATAAATCGATTAATTAACACCGCCACTGCGAATTTCCGGCTTGCGTTGCTTTATTTTATTAATTTTGAAGTTTATAACGAGGTAACATTTTTTCAGGTACCTGTAACGTTGTGCACACTAGGGGTTGGAGCAACTTTTGGCGAATCAATCCTTCAGGATCTGCCCAGGGATACAACGGTCGTTACGCAAACAACGTGTGAATTGCTCCGGGTCGAACAACACGATTTCAAACTTATATGGGAGGTAAGGAAGTCACTTAAGGGCTACTTTCGGCCATCGATACGATGATAAAAATACATTAGGGCCAAAAAAGCAACAATGTGAGCGATTTCACGTTTTTATTGTTCAAGTTGAGTGTGAGCGTAAATGCCGACATTTTTGTTTAATGGTCCAGTGAGACGAGTGATAGCGTTGTAAACAGAGACAATTTTGTTAAAGTTAAGCACCGTTGTTCGGATCGCATCATTCAAATGCTTGCTGAATCAATATTTGTTAGTCTTACTTCTTTTGTAAGGCTCCGCGTTGTAATTAGCTCGTTTCTCATTACTTACCGCACTTTTATCGTGCTATTGTTTTTGCTATTGCTTTGTTAGAAATTAATGTTGTTTCATTCGTGGTGCTCTTATATCGTACATTCGCATTTTTATCAATACCGGTTTCCCATTATTGTGTTGAGAGGCTTATCTTTATTTGATGCAAAAACTATTTTTGCCTTTTTTTAATTCTCTTGGAATTACAATATGTCTCTAAATGAACGTAGGATCGTAGTAGGTAATAAAAGTTTGGCGCTTCTTTCAAGAAAAAACGAACAATGTTAGTATACAGGCTGTAAATGAAATAAGTACATTAATTTTAACTGGTAATAGAACTCGTCAAGACCAACAATTTTTCCTAATAACTATTTTTTCAAAACGTTTTAGTTGTTGAGTTAAAATTATTTTAAAATCTTACACAATTTTCTTACATGCCACTGGAAACAAAGTTACCTAGTCGACAAGATTACCGTTTCCAAGCAAGTTCATGAAAATAAAATAAAATTTACTATTACTTTTCTTTGTTGGAGCATTTCATAAAAGGCTCGTCAATTTGTAGGTAAAAAAATTATTTTAAAAAATGCGATTTTGAAAAAATGGTACATAGAAAAAGTGTTTGTCTTGATGAATTCTACCACTGGTTAAAATTAATGTGCTTATTTCGCTTACACCCTGTATGAAAAATTTGGTTTTACTGGTTGCCTGAGTAAATAAAAATTGGCACTTTTCAGCAATTTCATAGAAATAAATAATTAAAAGCGGCAAATTCAAATTCTCAAATCACCTGAGATCCTACACTCTTTTACAAACAGTCCGTATAACGTATAATATGTACGAGTGTAAACCAAGTTGTATATACGAGGTTTGGTCAATATCAATGTTTTATGTTGTGTCAGTTTCATTTTATCATTAAACTATGTTATAAATTATAAGTAGAAAATCGATCACTTTATCAATATTCTATTTACAATAGCTGTTCTCAACCATTTTTACGTAAAAAGGAGTTCCACCAATAATTCAATATAAATTTTATTTCAATTATGGAACATCTGGAACGGTTGCAATTCAGTTATTTTTCTTTTACTTCAATAGATCTATCTGTTTTTCTCCAATATTCCTTAGTATTCTTTTCTTTTAACTTTTTTGTCTTAAAACTCTTAAAAATTCTTTTTTTTAGTTCTGTTTTTTTTTTAAGTTTTCTTTCTCATTTCTTTAGCTTCCGTCTTCTTCTCAAATTATATCTCACATTTTTGACATTGATTATTTTAGAACACAAAGGCCAATTTATGTCCGCATTTGTTGTTTTATAAACATCAACATTATGATTCAAAAATTGAATTATCTTTTATTTTATTATTCCACAAAAATTTTTTGCTTTCTCTACACGATAAAATGCGAATAGATTTTTGTTGATTTTTTGATTCACAAATGAATTGCTTCATATTTTTTTTAAATTTGAATCGTTTCATAAGTTATAAACTTATAAATAGATGCGAGTTGGATTTTAGCAACTCTATTTTAGTAGAAGCTGAAAAAAGCTTATCAGAATACTAAAACATTTTGTACCGTAAATAGAAAAAGCTTGTTTATTTGTATTGAACGAATTGTTTTCTGCTGTCGCCGTATGACCCACATAAATTAGTTCAACTTGCTTATTTGACTGTGTCCTGACATTCCATCTTTTACTTTATTTAAACCAGTAGTATTTATGTTCATTCTGATGAAAATCAGTTGGAATCTAAGTCAAATAAATTTCGTTGAAAGTTTCGCGTAAATTTTAAGTAGAGAACCTAATTATTTAGATTGCCTGCAACTCGTCCGGGAAGTAATTACAGTTTGAAGATATTTTAAGAAAACCATTGAAGCGAATTAAGTGCGTTTTTTGCGAAACTGAATTACCGACAATTAAGAAATGCGACTTTCTCTACTTGTTGGGCAATTAATTTATCCGAATACAAGTTGCAAAGTTTCAGCGTGAAAATATTTGCATTTGCGATAAAAGCAAGGCCATTTTATTTTTGGCTAATGTCGAATAATTTCTATCTTATCAGATCATTATTGTGAACACAGAAATAAACGCAAATGTCAACTAACTTGGCACGGCTCGAGCTTTCGGCCAGAATTAAGACAATTAGATGAGAATACGGAATTTGTGCTAAATGTGGTCCCTTTCTTGTTTGCAGAAGAACAAGGAGTTGATGAACGACTTGGTGTCCAACTGCAAGCTCAAAAACGGTGAGTAAAAGCTCGATTTCATAATTATCTAAGCAAGATTGATGCGAATTAACACGGCTAATCAATCAAAATGTCGCAACTTGAAACTTCCAAACTGGATTTTTGAGTACGCACTATCCTCGCAGGATTTATTGGTCGGTTTTTATTGCGGCCGTTTCCTGACGAAATGAAATGTGAAGGAACATTTTGCCAGAGTCAATAACGCGGAGAAATGACCAAGAAATAGCAGACTTGGAACAATGAACTATATTGAATCAATAGTCGTCAAGCTTTCTGTGCTCTATTAGCCCCCATTATTCTCGGAAAAACTTGCCAAAATTCGCCCTGAATTCCCCCACTGATGAGGCTCCTCTAATCAAATAATTTAATGTTTGTTGTACATCCAAATTAAGTGCGTGACTCGTGGAAAGCCCCATGCGGGGGTGACTTATGACTAATTTCCCCAACAACCCCCTCGCGACTAATTAGTTTCATCATCCGATAAAATCGTGAACCAGTTCGGTTCAGTTTCTAGCCGGTGTATTACGCGACAGTTTGTGACTACATTTTCGAGCTAAAGAAGTTTTATTACGCCATATGTAGTGCACTACATTGTACGAATTTTATGTGTCTAGACGATAAATTTATTTATTCGGATACGGCCACACAGCAATTGGGAAAATTCAAGGAGTGTTCCCGGAATTTATATAGCGTTGTGTTCCCGTGTAAGGTATTGAAATGAAATTTATATTTTGACGTTTATGGCTCTGAAATTGTACGAATGACGAGCTGACTTCGCCTTGCAGCCGCAAAAATTGCGACTTTGCACTTTTATTACCAGTTTTTCACAATTTAAGAAATATTTTTTATGCAAGTAGAGGCGCCGTTTCTCAAAGCCTGAACTCCTTTTATTCTATTTGTCCGTCTTGATGCATCCCATTACTCTAGTTTTCTTTCAAGCTATCACTCTTTTATGCGTTATTTTCTTTGTGTTGAAAATTCTAATGAATACAATCTTCTTGGAGAAGTTGTATTGAATCGACTTTTTTAACTAAACAAAGCTGAGTCTGAAAGTCTAAAATAAAAGCATAAAGTTTAAGCTAATTAATCTTCAATCGCCGTTTTTATACAAAGTCATAAAATCTCTCGATTTCGCTGAAGATTGGCAATTTTTTAACATAATTAAAAAATCGATGAACTGGCACACGGATATATAAATTGCTGGTTTTAATCTGCAAGTCTTGCATATTTCATGAGGAAATTATTAATGACACCCTCAGGTATGTATCAAAACTAGGGTAATATTTTTCCTTGTTGTGAGAGTTCGGGGAGTTATTAAAATAAGACAGCGATGGCATGTCAAGGGAGGGATAATGGTGTAGGTGTATTAATTAGTAATAAAAACTTTTCAGCGCTCTTTATAAAAACTTTAATGAACAAGAACTCGGCAATTTAAAAAACTAAGAAGGGTGAAATACTACAAATACAAACTCTTAAAAATACGAAATTATAGATTGAAAGCCTAAACACTCCAATCCCACAATAAATGTAAAGTCCATTCGGAATTAAAATCAATTGTCAGTGTCAAAAATTTTTAAATTATGTTGGAACGAAACCTGGACGACAAATTTTAAATGGAGTTGCCAACCGTGAAACAATTTGCCAACTGATTTTAATTTCGGATGGACTATACGTAACTGAAAACTTGGAAAATAAAAAGCACTCTATGTGAAAACTGGAAAACCAAAACACGTTTCCGATTACCGATTGAAAACCTGTAGATTAAATTCAAAAAACTGCTAAAGTCTGATAGTAAATTTAAAAATAATTATTCATCGTTTTGTTAGTTAACGATTACTTAGTGTGACACTTAAAAACATTAAAAAATAATGAAAACTGAAGAAGTTAACAAAATAAGTTTAAGGCTCTAGATTTTTTAAAATATGACTAGAAATTTTTTCAAGATTTTTCCCGTAATCTACATATGTTTTTCAATAACGTACGACTGAGTTGGTGCGCCACTTTTTGAGCAGCCTGTATAATAACACTAGTTTACAAAAAAAAATTTTCTTTTACTAAGAGATAATTTATACTGATTTTGTTTTCTGCTTACTTACTGATAACTAAAATATATGTCGCATTTGTCTATCAGGTCTAGTTCTTTTAATATATTCACTATAAAACTTAAAAATTTTGAAAATTTGTTTCTGGTATCTAGTTTCGCATTCGTTTTTTCTGTGATAAACTAATTGTTAAACATTGTATTTGCTTTAAAATATCGTCAAGTGAATGTAGATTAAGCCCAAACAACTTTTGTTTAGTTTGTGGTAAAATTATCTATATGAAACCTGGGAATCTTAGGCGTTTTCATCAAGATTTAAAGTCTTATGATGAGTGATATACAAAAGTTTTTGGGATAAAAATATGTTAGCCGATTACTGCTGGTTACAATAAGAGAAACTGACACTAATTAGTACAAAAAAAGAAACAATCTGTGTCATTTTTAATTTTTCAAAAGTTTTGAATCAACCTTTTTTGTGGTGTCTTTGGCATTCGTTATTGACGTGATTAACAAATTGTTAAATATTTTATTTGCTTTAAAATATCATCAGATGAATGTAAATTACGTACGCCCAAACAACTTTTTCTATGTTTGTGTTTAAATTATCCCAACAAAACCTGGGAAGCTTAAGCGATGAACATAGTGAATGTTTCTATCAAGATTTAAAGTCTTATGAAAAGAGTTATTAAAATTTTTTGGGTAAAAATATGTTGTTCGTTTACTACTAGTCTATATTAAGATAAACTGATTGATAGTACAAAAGAAGCAGTCTGTAACATTTTTGATGTTGCAAAAATTGTCAAATACTGATATTTTATAATGAATATGTTAAAAACTTGACGTCCTAATTTTTTTTCGACTTTAGTATCAGAGGGTTAATTATTCTACCGAACACATTGGTTTCATCTATTGGTAAAAAACGTTGTAAACTAGTGTAATAGTTATTTATCCACTGCCAGTCTATTATTAGGTCATAATACCACTACTAGGAGCCATAAAACACACGGATCTTATGGAAAAATCGTCTCGTTATTGGCCGCAAACGTCAAGTAAAAATTTTTCAATATATTGATTTAGTCTTTATTGTTTGACTTGATTGTAGATAATTGTATTGCATACGGGTCTATTAGACGTATTTTATCCTCTTAACTACCTTTGCGGGGATAAAATACATTATACATTATAAAATACATTATTTATTTATACAATAATAGTTATTTATTTAACGAGTTTGAGTGTAAATCGGACGTTTTATTTCACGAGTGGATTATCAAACCACGAGTGAAAACGAGTGATTTATCAACCACGAGGTGAAATAAATGAACCGATTTACACGAAAACGAGTTGGATACAACATTTTATTCTTCGAAGTAGACTCATCAAGGCTTAAAATTGTTTTAAATCGGTTAAAAATAATTTGACGTTTCGTATTGAGAAATGCCAAACAGTCGTCAAAACTGTTTTACATAGGAGAAAAATCAGAAATTTTGACAGTGTCGAAGAATAAATAACTATTATTGTATAAATAACTATATTGTATAAGGGTCTTACAATGTATTTTGTGTATAATCAAAAAAACAAATAAAATCAAAATTTAATAACACTTTTTAACTTTAAAGCCGGACAATTCTAGTGAATTTTTTTGAATTATATCAAATGTTCTCAAAAATTTGAGAATGTGTTTAAAACAATCCAGAAAAATCAGATTGAAGCTAACGCAACGCGAACCCAAGTTTAGAACAAGAAATGAATTCTGCCATGTGTCTCAGATCTAAAACATGAAACAAAACACTTAAATAGTTTCACTGCAATCGAAAAACCAGGAACACTGAAACCATTATTTACAATCACGCAACTTAACTTTTTAAAATATGAGCAAATCTTTAGGGAAAACAATCCAGTTTAAAGTTTTGGTGTTGGACCAATTCTTCCAGGTTTCGGCACAGTCGTCAGCGGCTCTAAAGGTGGCGGCATGCAGCAGCCCATCTCGCCGCCCCCTCGCCGATCAATGTCTCCCGACCAGCCGAATCCAGCTGAACCAATAACCGAGTCACCAAGCACAATAATCGGCCGCATCGGATGGGCCTTACGAACCCTCCTTCTCTGTAAGCCCCCACCTCCCTGACTCAAACAAAAAACCACCCCCGTCTGTTACAGCCCAGAACACGTGTCTCAAGGACCGTAAAGTGTCCGGCCGTCTTGTCCGGAGATGCGCCCCCGGGACCGAGCTCGTGGACTGGCTGTTGGGCCTCTCCTTCAGCATCCACACCCGCGCCCAGGCGGCCGGCATGTGGCAAGCCCTGCTGGAAGAAGGGGTCATTTCTCACGGTTTGTGCCGCGATTTATGTGGGTATTATTGTCGAAAGGGCGATTTATTGCAGTGAGCAAGGAGCAGCCGTTCAAGGATAAGTGCTTTCTGTACCGATTTTGGCAGGACGAGGAGGGGCCCACGTCCCTTCCGCCGCTGGAGGACGTCGCAACCGCCGAGGAGCAGATCCAGGACTCCCTGGGGACGCTGATCCACCGGGGGCCCGATGCCGTGCTGAGGATGATCCTGAGGAAACAGTGAGTGTCGGGAGAGTAACGAGAGGTTATTGATCGGATTTGCAGGAGTCATGAAAGGACGCCGGATGATTTAGAGACAATATATGAAGAGCTGCTTCATATTCGAGCGCTGGCTCACCTGTCCAACTCCGTGAAAAGGGAATTGTCTTCGGTCATTGTTTTTGAAGCACATCCGAGAGCGGGCACTGTGTGTAAGTTACTCTGAATGAGGCGTAGTTATTAATCATTTCGTTGTTGTGTTACATCTCCGTTTTCGACATGAATATAATGTTAAAAACTCACTTTTTATAACACAAATAAAAAGTTGGTGACGTTCAGTGGAAACTTTTCTGTCTGCAGGCGCGAAAGAACATGTCGCAGATTTGTTTGAAAAATAACAAATCTGTTTCAGCATAACATAGCAGTGTCACAGCCAGGCACTGGAATTCCACCACTTTGTGTAACTATGTAAAGTTAAACGCAAAGTTTATACAGTTGTATCGACATTGGAATCCTAAATTATTGTGAAATCTTGAAATCGAGACGTTTTCTACAACTTCTTTACAGAATCAATCTCTGTTCTACTATCCTTAATCAAAATTTAAAAAAAAATGTACTACTCGTATAACAAAATGAAAACAGAAATATTAGTTAAAAATTATTAAACTCGTAAATAAACCTTACGAACAAATTTATGTTCGGAAGACTTTGTTTATTCGCCAGTGATCTTAATCCTTAATCAAATCTGCATACAGGCTGTAAATGAAATAAACACATTAATTTTAACTGGTAATAGAACCCGTTGAGATTAACAATTTTTCGCAATAACTTTTTTTTCAAAATGTTTTAGTTTTTTAGTTAAAATTAATTTAAAATCTTACACAATTTTCTTACACGGCACTGGAAGCAAAGTTACCTAGTCGACCAGATTACCGTTTCCAAGCTAGTTCATGAAAATCAAATTAAATTTATTATTACTTTTCTTTGTGGTAGCATTTTATAAAAGGCTCGTCATTTGTAGGGGGAAATAATAATTTTTAAAAATACAATTTTGACGAATTGGTACATAGAAAAAGTGCTTGTCTTGATGAGTTCTACCACTGGTCAAAATTAATGTACTTATTTCGCTTACACCCTGTATAAAAAAGATTTACGAACACAATACAATTGTTTTTTTTAAGATATGAATGATTTTTTTTAGTAACAATATAAAAGTCTGTATAATATTTTAACTATTATTTTTTATTCATATCAAAAAAAAAGAAAAGCAGAACACAATATCAATTTTTATATTAACTGTGAAACAACTGCTTTTTTAACGCGAAGAAGCCAATAATAACATGAGATCGAAAATATACTGAATTAGAGTAAGCCTTGAAAGTGATGTGTACCTTTAGCCACACCTTTGCTGTGTAAAACCAGCGTAAGACAACATAACTTCAAAAGTGCGGCCGTAAATAAACGGCTAAAATGTGGCTAAAGTGTAAATAAAATGTTATTGAACTTTAGTCGGCACAGCTTGCTTTAATTGAGAATATTTTCGATCTCATGGTATAATCAACATTTTTTCTACAGAACATTTACTGCCGTTTATACGAAGTTGAATTAAAATTTAATTCGATGTTTAAAGTTATTTTGCCATTAATTCGTAAATTTAACCGTCTGATTGGTTCAATTTGGTCACATGATCAACTAAGCCGATATTTATTTAAAATTTAATGACGCTTCTAATAAACTGGTTCGTAATTTAATTATTGGGGTGTATAAAAGTACTTCACACACGTAACAACTTTCACGCCCTTAAGAAAAAATTTCTATAAGGTCCTACATGAAATTTTCTTCAAATAATTGTAATCAAACTCTAATTCACAATTAATTTAACTTTAATTAATTTAACCAAGTGGCAACTTAATTCAAATTACTCGCAGTTTAATTAGTGATTAATAATTAATTTTTGATTTTCAGTTAAGTATTATTACATTAAGGACCGGTTTATAGAAGCGTCATTAATTTAATCCGCAATTAAATACGTGATTAACTGATCACGTGACCAAATTGAAGCAATTTGATTGGTCTATTCGCCTTGTTAACTTTTTAAAACGAATTAAAATTTGATGGAGCTTTCTATAAACCGGCCCTTAGTTGTCATTTTCTTAACAAAAGTCAAATTTATTGCATTAAAATTAAAATTCGATTACAATTAAATGTGTGCTACAGAATGTGAGCAACGCAATGAATAATTATTTATTTATTTATTTTTTTTGGGCTAACAACAGTTCATATTTGTTATACCTAATAAGGAATTATAAAAAATCTGAAAAACTTCGTATGCTTAGAGAATTGCTATTAACTTAATTGCGAACTCACTGCATCGTTCGAAATTATTTTCAAGTATCTCTAAAAGTGTTAAAAATACACTTTTATTACTTAACGTAATACCGCCCAACTTTGATGATGATAACGCGAATTATTGTGTTATTGTGGATTCCGTCAACGAAAGCTGCGAATATCCTAATATTTATTATTCCATTACTCATTTACTGCCACATTTGAATTTTTAAATTATAAATGGAGAATGGAGAAATAGTGTAGCACGATTTTTTATGCCTTCATCGAACATTTCATATCTATTTATTTATTTCGTTCGCCATAAATTTTAATTCCGATTTTCAATAAGCCTTTCCTCGTCCTTTGTCCGTAAACACAAAATCGGCCCTCTCGAGACACGCAACAGGATTTATTGTCCTTTTCGCGTTGACTTTTGACTCTAAACGCTTTTCATCTTTTATACATTACAAAATGTCTCTTTCAGTATTTCATCAAGGAGACGAGGGTAGGTCTTGGTACATTATAGTCCGAGGTTCGGTGGATGTTGTCATCCATGGCAAAGGCACGGTAAACACCTTACACGAAGGGGATGATTTCGGCAAACTCGCCCTTATCAATGACGCGCCAAGGTGAAACCCGACCCTGATTTGTAACCGAATTACCCCGTTTATTCCAGAGCTGCGACGATAGTTTTGCGCGAGAACAACTGTCACTTTTTACGCGTCGATAAGGAGAATTTTAACCGAATTCTAAGGGATGTTGAAGCGAATACCGTACGATTGAAAGAACACGGGAAGGACGTGCTCATCCTGGAAAAAATTAACACGCCCACCAAGCAGATTTTTAGCTCACATTTCAAGTAAATTATTTTTTGGTCGGGTTTCGTTACTTTGGAACGGTTTTAGGTACACTGTGATGGCAGGAACGCCGCAAAAGATGCTCGAGCACCTGCTCGAGACCAGATTAGACGGAAGAGGGACCATGGGAGGAGGGGATAATTTTATTATTACGTCGGCACAAGATCCCTTTTTGGACGACTTTTTACTCACACACATTGTGTTCATTCCCACCCACCAACTCATCGCAGAGCTGGACAATTAATATCCTTTCAAAGCTTGTTTTTCATTATCTATATGTATACAGGGTGTCTCACAATTGGCGAATTCCGAGTCCAGAGCCTTGTAGAGAATCAATTCACTAGTCCAAATATAAAAACAAAACATCATACAATAATTTAAAATACTCTCTTTGCTCAAAAATAGATGTTCATCAACTCTGTAATTCTAATGCGCTGTGCCGCTTTGTCCAAATGACTCGGTTGATCGATGTTCCTGTAGTTACAAAAAAAAAATTAAAACAATTTTACCCATTCATGCAAAAAAAGAGAAGAAGCCTTCATTATTAATTACAACATTACAACAAGGAATTCCATCATCAACTAGATGACAAAAAACATTTATAATCAGTCTGAATTAAAATTTACGCGGACAAACCGCTAGTCAAATAATAAATCAATTTTCCTTAGCGCTGTGTACCTATAGGATAGATTCGTCAAACCAGGACAAGGAGTTCGTCCTGGCGTGCAAACGCCGCGTAATCCAGTTCGTCTACCGCTGGGTGACGACCATCCGCCACCCGGTGTTCGAGGACGACGTCGCCGTGGAGTTCCTGGACGACCTGGCCTCGGAATTGGAGTCAGACTGCATCCAATGGAACGCTCTGCAAGAGGAAGCCTCTCTAATGCACCACGTCATGTCGCAGCTGCGAAGGTAAATATTATCTCCCATCTCTCCCAATTACGAGAGCGTTTCTCCACAAGGTACCAAGAGGACAGGAAAGCGCACGAGGGACAGAAATGGAAGCTGCCGCCGTGTGGGCAACCCATCAGTTTGTTCAGCGGAAATGAGACGAACCGAACAATAATAATGCCTCAGGATGATAGTAAGGACTGGAGGACGGTGGAGTTTTTAGCTTTGTGTCCCAGTTATTTTCAGGGTTTACTGCGCTGACCATACGTACTGTACTTTGAGATTGCCGGTGGATACGACCGCTGAAACCATTAAAATCGTCGCGGCTGAAAAACTCAAAATGAGGTCCACGGATGAGCTGCTGCTGGTCGAGGTCAAGTCAAACGGGGAGAGGGTCACTTTTAAAGACAACGATATTAGCATACCGACGGCGCTTTCGCTCAATGGCAGGATTTTCGTCTCCCCGAAGGACCATCTGGACGCTCTGGTGAGTGCAATCTTATTAAAGATCTTTTTTTACATTTAGACTTATTTTGTGTATTTTATTATTAGGCAAAATAACTGGGGCTTGTTTCATAATAAATTACTAGGCTTGAATTTTATTTGTAGCTTCTAGCAGGGCCGGCTCTAACGGATTTGCCGCCCCGGATAAAACTGTAAAATGCCGTCCTCCCAGAATAAAAATTATTATAAAAGATATTTTTTTTATTTATAGGTGAGTTCATTTATAATTACTAAATTCAGTGGACTGTGCAAAAAAAATTGGTTGGCTTTGAATTTTATTTATTATAAAACTTGAAAAAAAACGAGCAAAGTGTAAAGATAAAAATTTATTTTACATAAATATTATATAATTTGTATTAAAACAGTAAATTAAAATAAAACACAACAATAAGCAACAGTAAAAAACAATTACGTACGTAACTTTAAAATAAAAGTAAAACTAGTAAATAAAATCTAAAATTGTTTTTTTCTGACTTTTGATTCAGCAAACTTTTTGATTTACACTTTTAAGATCAATTTGTTCAGCCAACTCATGTTCAATAGAACCCATTTAATGAGGTTGTGGAGCTTAAGAAATTTTTATTAATTTTACTTATTAATTTTTAATTAGCTCAAATAATGTAATCGATTTTTTTTGTACCGCTGAGGCATTTCACGTGAAGCGGACAACCAAAAAAATTCGATAACCTGAAATTCGGTTACAATTGTTTTCCTAAAAGGTATGGATGTAAATACGTCATGATTTTTTTTTGTGAGCGACTTATTATTAAAAAGTTATTGACTTCTAAAAATTGACCAAATATTAAGCATAACGTTTTTGTAAACTGTTATTCTAATTAAGCAATGAATAACAAAATATTTAAAATGGTGCTTTATATAGAAAATTCACTGTTCTTTTTAACTCTAATAAAATCAGATTCGAAATTTGAAATTTTTTTCGTGTAGAAAACCGGAAGTGATGAAATTTCAAATTCGAATTTTAGTAACTTGGGCCATTTTTTTTTCAATTACTTTTATTTCAATAAAAAGCTTATAGTTTACACTATATGTCGCAAAATGGGATCTCTATTCGTTTAAAAGATATAGTACTTAATGTACACAAGTATGTATTGCTCCTAAATAAACAGAGATCCCGCATTTTGTGACTAATAGTGTAAAATCTATATATTATAAGCTATTTTTTTAAATAAAAACATATGGAAAAAAATTGTCCAAATTACTAACATTAGGATTTGAAACTTTACTTCCGATTTTCTACACGAAAAAATTTTCAGAGGTCCGATTTGTCCGCCCCTAGAGCCGGCCCTGCTTCTATAGAATTTTGTTTCATAAAAAGTACAAATACAACTTGCTAAATTAAAAGAGCAAACAGATTTGTGCTTCATATAATTTTAACAAATAATATTTATGACATAGATTCACCTACACTTTACTTCAAAAAACAGTTACCTATTTAAGAATATTTTTTCAAAAGATGAAATATGATTAAATAGTTATTGTACCAGAATATTATTTAATAAAATATTAGACATGTAATTTAGATTAATTAGAAAAGTTTGAAAAAGGGCAATTTTAAAGTTTGTATTCTTTCTTCAATATACTCTCCATTAGTGCATTCGTGAAGAAGAAAATGCGATTTGCAGAACACTACCATTAGTGTTAGACTCAACACATCAATACACATGTAATGTCATCTAAGTAAAATGCTCGTAATTATCGTCAGTAATTGTTTTATCCTATATCTTGTGTTTCCATTCTTTTGAAATTCATCCAAAATCGATGCCAGAGTCGTGTCAACACTTAATTGCGATTTATGTAATTTGGGAAACAAGATAACGTCCTGTGATAAAACACGCCGTGTGTTAAGTGTTCCTCTCCTAAGCTAAGAGCACATCCGTGTTTTCTGAATACATTAAAAGCGAGTCTGCGATGTGTTTCCGTCATAAATTTTGAACATTTTTGACTTTAATTGGTTAGGTTTGGTATAATTTACTTGAAAGAAGCAAATTATTTTAAAGTTCTTAATGAAAGTGTTAATGTAATTATTTTCACGCAAATACCCATTACAGACTTCGGTAATGAGTACCTTTATAATTTTGCACCGTTGATGAGTTTCAGGTCTTAGTACAAACTAAACTAAACTCGTGGCCAAGTTTATGCAATTACGAATTAATGTACAAGAAATTGTGTTGCGAGTTGCGAAGTTTCAAATTGCATTGTCAATCGATGCAGTATTATGGTATTTTTGCAAAGTGTTAAAGTATTTAAGAGAGCTAAGCTGAGAAATTCGATTTGGCGGTCGTTCTGTGATGAGACAAAACGTAAATATTTTATTTCATGAAAAGTGATTGATCTATTTTGGAATGAACTTTGTAAATGTTACAATTTTTTATTTATTCCATTCACAGCCGTCACACTTGTCATGGGAGACAAATTTAAATTTATAGAGCAGTTGTAATGTACCCATTATAAATATCCCTTTAACGTTATAATTATCATTATCATTAGTAAACATCTTTCATTATCATTAGCAAACGTCTTAAATTTAATTTGTATCATCTACATCCGGCATGTTCAACTTTGTACCTAATTACTTTACTATCTCGAGTCCACTTTTATTTGTACATTCTTCCGCTTATCGCCTTTCATCCCTCTATATATAAGAAATCATTTTTATGTTATAGAGCAGTCAGAATAAGTTAGTTGTTACTGTACGACCTAATGTCAATTCCAAATTCCAAATTTTAATAAATTATAGTAGTAGTTAGAAGTAAAGTGCTGGAGTTTCTCTTTCCCATCACCGGACCATCACAAAATTGGTGTCAGAAGTGGGATAGTAATAGTGCGGTTGGAAAATTTATTTCAAATTCAATTTGAAATTTCAATCAGCAAGTTTGGGAAACTTCGATTTGGGCTATCGTCCATCATCCAGTGGTGCAACATCCAGGTCTTCAAGGTTCGTGTATTCGTGCTACCTGCTGCATCGTCGCTACCATAGGTGACAAACGGCGATATTCAACCCCAGACGTGAAGGTTTTCGAAAATCGTGTGGTCCAGTGTAACATAATGGGATTCCAGCAGTTATCTTCCCTTGTGTAAGTGAATTTATTTGTTTGATGCCAACAACGAGATCTATGTCAAAACACAAAAAGGAAGCTACGACGAATTTAGAAGGAGCTACCGCGTCTAATCCACATTCAATCGGTTCAGAAGAAACTAACACGATTGATTCCGTTACGCCCAATTCGGATCAAAGTAGCCTCAATAATTTAAGTATTCAATCATCTAGTAATTTAATTAACCCTAACTTAAATCTCACCAACATGTCGATTTCACTAGAGTTAGCAGAAAAAATGTTAATTAAGTTTGATGGAACCAAATCAATGTTGTTCGAATTTATAGATAATTGTGATCAAGCTCATAATCTTGTTGGAGTTGCAAATCAACCACTTTTACTTTCAATTATTAAAACCAAATTAACGCATAACGCGAGAACTTTAACACGTAATAGAGAATTTGCAAATTGGAAACAATTAAAGAAACATTTACTAGATTTGTATTCAGATAAACGTACAGTTGGTCAATGGCAATTGGAGTTAAATTCCTGTCGGCAAAATCACAATGAAAGTGTCGTTTCTTTTTCAAATCGTGTAGAAACATGCTACGTAAAATTAATAAATTCGTTAAGTGACAATTTAACTGAAGAAGTACGCAACGGAAACATTGATTTACTGCAAAATGAAGCTTTGAACGTTTTTATCACGGGATTAAATAAAGATTTGTCAATTTTAGTTAAAGCTCAAAAACCGGATACATTAGAAAAAGCAATCTCGATCGCGATTAACGAGGAACAGGAACTTAAATCCAAATACGAAATTCATAAATATCAAAACGTAAATAATAATTCGTCAAGTAGATTTTGTAATTATTGTAACAAATCGGGTCATAATTCATTTAATTGTCGGAACAAAAATCAACAACACAACCAGAACAAAAATTTTAATAATGTTCACCGAATTCAGAATCACACACATATCAATTCTCCAAGTACCAGTAATTCCTCAAAATTTAATCGTAACAATTTCCATAATAATAATTCTTCCTCTAAAATCCAGCCAAGATCTAACAATGATTTTCAAAGAAAATTCTGTAATTACTGCAAGAACAATGGTCATTTAATTAACGAGTGTCGTAAATTACAATATAACCAGTCGCGAAAGGAACAAAATAATAATTCCCGCATTAGATCTTCATCACAGTCCCTACAAAATTCAAACGGCAGTAATTTAAACTGCCCGGGCTCTTCGACGTTGGCGGAGAACTCGAGGACTGCCCACCAAATTTCCGCCGAATTGCAACATTAAACATTGCTGCTGTAACAAGTTATATTCCATTAAATATTGCTCAATTAAAAAATCATCCAGGTAAATTCCTTTTAGATACCGGTGCTGACATTTCGCTTGTAAAAATTTCTCATCTTAAAGGTCAAACTCATTGTTATGAAGACAATCTTATCACTCTGAAGGGTATTGATATAAACGTGACTCAGCATACGAAAACATTGTGCTATACTTATTTAGATTTCTATATCGGCAATCAGAAATTTACACATATTTTTCATGCAGTTCCCGATAATTTTCCGATTCCTTTCGACGGTCTTTTAGGTAACGACTTTTTAAAATCGTTCAACTGCCTAATTGATTATCAAAATGATAAACTATTTATAAATGATAAACATCTAGATATATTCCATTTAGAATATCCCATACGTGCGCAAATTCAACGCGATTACAAATCAAAATTTTCACAATCTAATTCTAATCCTCCATTAAGTCAGAACATTCCTGCTTACAATGAAAAATTTTCTTCAAATAAAATAAAAAACAATCAAACTGATTCAAATGTAAAATTTCAACTAGCTCCTAGAACAGAAACAATTGTAAAAATTAAAGCCATAAACGGAGAAATAAAAGAAGGCATTTGTCCAAATATTGATATACTTGAAGGCGTTTATCTCTGTCCAAGTTTTGTAAAGGTTGACAAAGATAGCAACATAATAACCTCAATTTTAAACACTACCGAAAAAATCGTTAATATTAAAAATATCGAAGTCACATTAGATCCAATCGATTATAGTGAAAATAGTGCGAATATTTCCTCATTACGTACGAGTACCTCTGATAATAATTTCAAATCAGAACGTTTAGAAAAAATTTCAAATTTATTACGAACTGATCATCTAAATTCAGAAGAAAAACAATCTTTACTACAAATTTGTCATGAATTTAATCATATCTTTTATATCGATGGTGACAAACTAACATTTACAGATACAATCGCGCATAATATTCCTACATCATCGAAAGTACCAATTAACGCTAAAACATACCGATTTCCAGAAGTCCATAAAGAAGAAGTCAATAAGCAAATTAATCAAATGCTCGATGAAAATATTATCGAACCATCTAATTCACCATGGAATTCTCCTATATGGGTTGTACCTAAAAAATCAGACTCTTCCGGAATGAAAAAATGGCGAATAGTTGTCGATTATCGTAAGCTCAACGATATAACTGTCGGTGACTCATATCCGCTTCCTAATATCTCTGAAATTTTGGACCAGTTAGGACATTCAAAATATTTTTCAACAATAGATCTAACATCAGGTTTTCATCAGATAAAAATGTCTACAGAAGATGCTCCTAAAACTGCTTTTTCTACTCACACAGGTCACTATCAATTTAATCGTATGCCATTTGGATTAAAAAATGCACCAGCGACATTTCAACGATTAATGAATAATGTTTTATCTGGAATTCAAAATAACCGTTGTTTTGTTTATTTAGATGACATAGTAATTCATGCAGATACTTTAGAAAATCATAATAAAAAATTAAGAGAGGTATTTCAAAGACTATCAGAACACAATTTAAAAATTCAACCAAACAAATGCGAATTTCTACGTCACGAAGTAATGTATTTAGGACATAAAATCACTGATCAAGGTGTTAAACCTGATCCCAATAAAGTTAAAGCTATTTCAGAGTATCCTATTCTAAAATCACAAAAGCATGTCAAAACATTCCTTGGATTAATCGGATATTACAGAAGGTTTATTCCAAATTTTTCTTTTTTAACACAACCGTTAACCAAATTATTAAGAAAAAACGCAGAATTTATTTGGACTAGTGAACAACAACGCGCATTTGAAAATTTAAAATCAATATTAACCAATGAACCTTTATTGCAGTATCCAGATTTTACACAAACATTTTATTTGACAACGGACGCAAGTAATTTTGCTATCGGGTCAGTTTTGTCGCAAAGTGAACCTCCTAATGATTTACCAATAGCTTACGCTAGTAGAACTTTGAATAGGGCCGAATCAAACTATTCAACGACGGAAAAAGAACTTCTTGCTATTGTTTGGAGTGTAAAACATTTTCGACCGTACCTATATGGTAGAAAATTTAAAATCATAACTGATCATCGTCCATTAACGTGGTTATTTAATGTGAAAGATCCGGGTTCTAGATTAATACGTTGGCGACTAGCATTAGAGGAGTATGATTACGAAATTCTCTATAAACCAGGTAAATTAAATAAAAATGCAGATGCCCTCAGCCGAATTCCTCTAGATAATCTGTGTGTCAATCATTTCCGAACTGAGGACGACGATGAATCATATGCGAATTTCTTAAAAAAAATAAGAACAACTCTTATCACCAATGATAATATTGAAGAAGTTAATGGTAATATTATCGACTCAACCGATAACATCTGTTTATGCATTTCAAAGGATCTCGAATGTAAGGAATTAGTCCAAATACAAATAAAAGAGAAATTTACTAACAGCTATCAAATGTTACAAACAGAAACTTTAAACGTCAACGAAGTAATCAAAATACCAATAAATTCAGCAAATAACAAAAATATTTACTATATGATAACAAAAGAACATTATTGGGAATCTATATCATACGAAGATTTGTTTAATATTTTACAAAAATTAAAAAACCGATTAATTGCTGATAACGTAAAATCCATAAGCTTACCTAAATTAAACTCTTCCTTTGATAAACTCCATTTTCACAAAATTCGTTCAATGATAAGATACATTTTTAGAAAAACTAACATTAAAATTTACATACTTTCAAATGAAATCGTAATTCCGAACACTCAAGAAGAAATTAAGAAGATTTTAACGGAATATCATTCAAATCCTTGTGCTGGACATTCGGGCTTTCATAGAACCTATAATCGAATCAAACAATATTATAAATGGCCACGAATGAAATCTGATATCAAGAATTTTATAAAAACGTGTGAGTCATGTCAAAAAAATAAATTGGTTCGAAAGAAAAGTAAAGAACCAATGGTGATTACAACAACAAGTGAAACTCCTTTTGAACGCATATTTTTGGACATAGTAGGACCGCTACCGTTATCAGAAAATGGTAATAAATTTATTTTGACATTGCAGGATGATCTTTCTAAATATTCTCAAGCTTATGCAATTCCAAATCATGAAGCAGGAACAATTGCTAAAAAATTAGTTCACGACTTTATTTGCAAACACGGTATACCTTCAACAATTGTAACTGATCAAGGAAAAGATTTTACCTCAAATTTATTAAAACAAATTGCAAAACTGTTTAAAATTAAACAGATAAACTGTACGGCATACCATCCCCAATCTAATGGTGCATTGGAAAGAAGTCATCACACTTTAGCTGATTATTTAAAACACTACATTAGAGAAAACCAAACAGACTGGGATGAATGGTTAGATTT
The DNA here is from genome assembly GCA_939628115.1 of Tribolium freemani. NCBI lineage: Eukaryota > Metazoa > Arthropoda > Insecta > Coleoptera > Tenebrionidae > Tribolium > Tribolium freemani. The sequence goes on along the minus strand of OW626791.1, from coordinate 18,426,771 downwards.
TGCAATGTTTTCCTACAACACAACAGTTCATACTTCAACCAAATATACACCTTTTGAATTAATTTTCGGAACTAAAGCAAATTTGCCTACAAGCATAACAAAATCTCCTGAATTTAAGTACACTTACGATGACTACATGGATAACTTAACTTTAAAACTGCAAAAATCTCACGAAATTGCGAGAAAGCACATCTTAGATTCAAAAGAACAATCTAAAAAATATTATGATAAGAACTGTCAAAACCAAAATTTTAAAATTGGTGACAAAGTATTTCTATTAAACGAACAATCAAAATTAAATAGGTCAAGGAAACTTTCTCCAAATTATTCAGGTCCTTATGAAATTACAGAAATTAATTCACCAGTAAATTACACTATTTTGATTAAAAATAAAAAACATAAAGTTCATAGTAATAAATTAAAACTTGCTTATATTTAAGGCATTTTTATACTATTTTTACTTATCAATTTTTATCACTAATTTTCCTTTATTATTCCAGGCAACTCATTCTGTCTATCAGCTTATTAGCAACACTTGAATACGCACAAATCACCGATCAACAACAGTACACCGTAACACCGATTAACCATTTCTCTGGTATATATTTTGAACACATAAATAATGTGAAATTTCAAGAGACACATTGGCAAATAGTATCCTACCTCGATATAAGTTCATTAGAAGATAAGTTATCGTTCATTGATCATGCTTATAATCAAACTTTGCATCTTTGCCAAAGTAATCAACATTCATTAATGGCGTTATGTCAATCATCGTTAAAACTATTAAAACATATAGTACCTTATTTGCATAAATCAGAAGTAGATCTCAAAAATCTTATTAATAATAAGAGAACTAAACGCGCTTGGTTAAATATCGTTGGCGATGCTCTAAAAACTGCTTTTGGTACACTTGATGAAGCAGATGCTAAATATTATAATGGAATTATAAATCAGATAAACAAAAACGAATATAATTTAGGCAAACTTTTAAAACAACAAATAATGGTAGTAAATTCGACAATAGCGAACTTTAACAATACCATCACAGATTTGAATAAGAACTCCAAAATTTTTGAAGAAAATCTTATACAAATAAGTAACTATTCCCGTAAAATAAACAATAGGTATCTTGCATTAGAATTAAAACAAAATTTAGACGAACACTTTTCTTTATTAAATCTAGTTATTACAACATTACAAAACGAAATAACGACCGTTATGGACACGATTTTACTTTCTAGATCAAACATTTTACACCCTTATGTCATAACACCATTTCAATTGATCGAAGAATTGAGTAAAACAATTCCACATTTACCTAGTTCATCTACGTATCCTTTACCAGTTAGCCGCGAAAATGCACACAAATATTTAGAATTACTCACAATCAAATGTTTCTTCACCGACAACAGAATTGGCTATGTTCTATCAATACCTCTTGTAAATCGAAATCAATTTAATCTTTATAAATTAATTCCATTACCGGTTTTAGACAACTCAACCTCTTATTATAAATTTATTTTACCGTCATTCAATTATCTAGCAATCTCCGAAAACCATAATTTGTATTTAGGTTTAAATGAGTTAACTAATTGTCAAAATTTAGATGAATCAACTTTTATTTGTGTAACTTCGGAACCTTTCTACTATACAAATTCTAGACCTATATGTGAAACCGAACTTTTAAAATCTCCTCTCAATATCCCAATAAATTGCAACATAAGAATTATAACCTCTCGCTTAGAAATTTGGCATAAATTGGATAAACCGAATACATGGATTTATATTTTACCCAAAAGAACTGATATCGCCTTAAATTGCTTTCAAATGTCACACATAACCCTTTTCTTAGAAAATACTGGAATTTTAAAAATTAACTCAAATTGTAAATTATACACAAGTTCCGCAACTTTCTTAACCGATAAAACAATTCGTAATAGTACACACAATGCTGTTGTACCTCAGTTAAAATTAAATGACGATTGTTGCATTAATTTAACTAAAACAAAAAATTTTTCTTTAAATCTATTACCTATAACACCTACTAATCTTCACATCGACACATTAAAAGAAGCAAGCCATAAATTACAAGATATTGCCAAATCAACAGACGAATTATTATTAAATAAAGATTTAACTTTCTTCCAGGATACTAGTTATACTAATCATATTTTTCTTTTGATTTTCGTAATTTTCATAATATTCTCATTATATTCGCTGTCCAAATATTGTAAGAAACGTCACTCAAATCACTCGATATTTAATCTATGTAAAAAATCATCATCAGCTCCATCTTATAATGTAAAATATGATAGTTCAGCAGGCTCACATTCAGAATCTCATTCATCAGCAGTAGATATAAGTCCGGTTGCGCCAAATACATCGTCATCACTACCAAAATTAAGAACCGATAAATCGTATTCTTAATTTTCTTTTACGGAGGGAGGTGTAATGTACCCATTATAAATATCCCTTTAACGTTATAATTATCATTATCATTAGTAAACATCTTTCATTATCATTAGCAAACGTCTTAAATTTAATTTGTATCATCTACATCCGGCATGTTCAACTTTGTACCTAATTACTTTACTATCTCGAGTCCACTTTTATTTGTACATTCTTCCGCTTATCGCCTTTCATCCCTCTATATATAAGAAATCATTTTTATGTTATAGAGCAGTCAGAATAAGTTAGTTGTTACTGTACGACCTAATGTCAATTCCAAATTCCAAATTTTAATAAATTATAGTAGTAGTTAGAAGTAAAGTGCTGGAGTTTCTCTTTCCCATCACCGGACCATCACACAGTTGCTACATTCAAATTCATGCTGGCAGAAAATCCGAATCGAATTGTGAAACAAGAAGAAAGTGTAGCAGGGCTTTTGGAGGATATATCTTTATGCTCTAGTCTCTTTACGAGGCTAGAATGATTTTTATTGTTTATTTCAGCGACACAGTCGAAAATAAATAATCATTTTTCCTTGCAAACGTAATAATCTTAACTCAAGCTAATGCAGTTATTATTTCAATACATCCCGCACGCAAGACCATGAATCAAAATTAGAACCATCGCGTGATTTCACCTATCATTATTTTGCGCCACCCTTATCAAACAACCACATTATCATACCTGACGTAATACAAAAAATTAAAAACCAGATCCGGTTTGAAGTTTGAATTTTAAAGCTGTAGTAAAAACTTGGCATATTTATCATCACTTTATTCGCACCATAAAAGCAAAACTTGATCTCGTGGAGCTTTGAGTGCTGATCCTCACTTATAACATGCATTTCCCAGCTCGAAAAAAATCAGAATCAAACAGCAAACATTCTCGTCCAGTGTTGAAACAAATTGGAAAAGCATTTCTCTTAAATGAATAAATTTAAGAGAAGCAATAAACAAAACTTTATTGCGACCCTTGAAATGCTAACCTGGCCGTAAATTTTCCCAGGATTCAATCTGGGTTGCAATTTACATTCGTACATAAAATATGTGTACGCTTTTGTGCATAAAGCGACTGGGTATGAATATTAAAATTACCACCATTTGCTTGTGTGGCTAGTGGGCGAGAACACGAAAAGGTTCATTACGCAGATTCGCATATTAAGCTGTTTAAAAACAAATCAGGAGCAAAAACTGGTCATTCATCCCGCTACCGAATTCCCAAAGTGGATGCTTTGTTGACCTTCCAACAAGTAATTTTATTTTATGCGACTTTGATACTAAGTTGTCAACTTTACAAAAGATTGAGACAGAAGATGTAGTACAACACAAACTTATGTTTTCTGAAATGAAATACGTACCTTACACATTTTTGCATTTTTGGATGTATGTAGCTTCTAAAATTAATGTTTTGAAGTTAAACTTTCTTTGACGAAAACGGACTCTTAAAAATTAACTGTAAAATACCCTAGAATGAGTGCTTTAATATCGGTTTCAGCACTCAAATTTTTTGTGTTTTTCAGACGTGTCTGGCGGAGCAAGAGGAGTCCACCCAAGGAATCGACGCCGATATCGAGCTTTTCAGTACTAAAGAACTCGCCTATTACATGACACTTTTCGACTGGGATTTATTTTGGTACTTTTTCCCCTTTTGAAATAAAATTTTCGCTACTTTATGATTGCTAGGTGTGTTCACGAGTACGAGCTTTTATATCACACCTTCGGGCGCCACCATTTCGGCCAAATCACCGCAAACTTGGACGTGTTCTTGCGCCGTTTCAACGAGATTCAGTTCTGGGTCGTGACAGAAATTTGCATGACAACAAGTCTGAGCAAGCGAGTCGCTCTCTTGAGAAAGTTCATAAAATTAGCGGCTTAGTAAGTGTGCGAAACTTGCTTGTGAAATGTAAAATTTTGGATTTTTTCAGTTGTAAGGAGTATCAGAATTTGAACGCATTCTGTGCCATAGTGATGGGTTTGAGTAACGTGGCGGTGTCACGTCTGTCGCTCACTTGGGAGAAACTGCCGTCGAAATTTCGCAAGTTATATACTGAATTTGAATCGCTCATAGATCCGAGCAGGAATCACAGGGCTTATAGGGTCAGTGTGGGGAAGCTGCAGCCGCCCGTCGTCCCCTTCATGCCTTTGCTGTTGAAGGATATGACGTTCACGCACGAAGGGAACAAAACCAGTCTAGATGGGTTGGTTAACTTTGAGAAAATGCACATGTTAGCTCAAACAATGAGGACCATTCGATTCTGTAGAAGTAGACATTTAGGTAAGTTGCATTGTGACGCATTTTTTCCCATAACTTCAACGATAGAATCGCGCTCGATTTGGAATAGTATTTGTTTTATGTTAAGAACATATTAAGTTAATTTATATCGAGTGGAACTTTCTTACTAATGTTTTACACTAAAACAATAACCTTAATTTAGCTTTTTTACATATTAAATTAATTTGAAAAATAACAAGGGCTTTTTTTATTTATTTTTTTTAGTTTTGGAGCCGCCCTCTCCGAAGAGCGAAGGCGAGGTGAAATCCTACATTTCGTGTTTACGGGTAATTGACAATCAAAGAGTGTTAACAAGTATGTCGCAAAAGCTGGAACCTCGTCGATCTTAGTGGCATTACGTCTTATCCAAGCGAGTCATCACTTACATAGGGTGGAGGATGTGGATGGCTTGTCCGTTTCCTTTCTACAAACCACCTCCAGCTTACGTTTAAACTCTTCACTGTTCGAGATTCACCCCCACTGTAATCAATAATAATCATTATATATTTTTTACTCTAGGTATTTAAATAATGCATGGTACACTTCCTACGAGAAAATCAGAATAAAAATCAAACTTTTCACTTCAAGCTTTAATCACTCGCCTTTGGGCGAGCAAACATAGAATAATCGTAAACTAGCACTTGTAGTTTTAAAGGAACAAGAGAGTTCTATATTCTTATATGAGTGGATGCGATTTTAGACACTTTTATTACAATAATAATTAATGAAATAAATAAGCAATAAACATTGTGTTAGTTGACAAATTCTATTTGCACGCAGTTTTTATAGGATGGGTTTATTTAGAATAAGACACGTTTTATATCGATTTCTTCTCAGACATGTGATGAATGGAACTATGTTAAGGCTTCCTTAAGGATTTGTTACGACAATCAGGAGTAATTGTAAAATATGTAAAAAAGCGATTATAAGTCACGATTGCCAAATTTTTATTGTTATTTATTTACCGAGTCTAGAAATAGAAAGTTGCTGTGTCAAGTATTAGGTATAATAATTGTATCCATTTAACACACATTTTTTGATTAATGTTCCATTATCTTGCGTTTAATGCGATAAAAATGCCAAACCTGCTTTAAATTATTGTGTACGTCCATAGCAATTTGAAACTAATATTAATTTAGTTTTATGTACCCCTTGTCTTTTATTTAAAATTTGCCGAAAGTCCGCTTCACAGCTTGTTGTATAAAGCAAAAATATCTAATGTGATATAAAACTTCATGTTTATGTGCATACTTTTAAATTCTATATTAGAGCCCATGCACTTATTTATTTTTTTATATTTTTACCTTGTCATTAATGACAGAGTTGTAAGGAAAACACTCCAATGCATGTTTTGTGGACGATCTCTGTTATAGTCATCTTTTTACCTAGGGTTATCTCCGAAATGTGTATATAAAATAATTACATTTTTTATTATACTTACTCCATACAAAATTAAATAAAACATTCTTAAACATTATCGTTTTTTGTTTGCTGACCCAGTAAGTGACCTTACTTAAAAACTTAAAAATCTTTTCGCCTTCTGGTGATCAATTAGGAAATCATTTCAGCGAAAAAGCGGGAAATTTAAAGTTGAGTATCAATTGACAATAGTACAATACTGTGAACAGTCTGTGAACTAAAAACCAGCAAAAAACTGTTTTAAAAAAGCACAGATGAAAGTAAGAAATTACTAGAAAAGATAAAATTAAAGATACTTAGGCCCAGTTTCTGGAAACATATTTAACAGAGATAATTTTAAAACAAAGCAACCCCAATCAAATACACACTACCTTAACAACTAACAGAGATATAGCATTTAACTGAAGTTTAATCGTACTAGAAATCGGGCCCCAATGCGTTTACTTCACAAGCAATAAAATAAAACTTGTTGGATCATCCTGTATATGCGTTTTAGTGGTTTTAGTGATTTTGGTTCCGGAGGTTGGCAGCGCATTTTTCACCTGGCAGCACGTCAAAAAATATTTAGAGGTTAAAACGTTTTTAAATTGCTCATATTTAGCTAAATTTGCCAAAACCTAGTAAAAGTTCACCATGACCACTTGTAGTGAATACATTAAAAACGTGTTCCCTTTAATCGACGACGATCTCAAGCATTACGTTGAAGGTTCCGAATTTTCAGTCAAAAATAACTTAATCTGAATGTTTTCCGATTTAGGAGTCTTACAAAACGGTGCTGATGATTTCCAAGACAGTGAAGAGGTGTACGAAGCAATCGGTGAGGTGCTACAGGAGGTTTCCAGTGACAAAACCGAGGAAGACATACGGTAAGTGCGGTTTTCCACCCTTGAAGCTTGTTGATAAAGAATTCAGGAACATATGCAACGAGTTGCACAATATGATGAAACCTGACAAAAGCAGTGCGAAAAACGGCCCCACAAAGGTGCTAAACGCACCGGTGCATCTGGCGTCCATGGCCGCAAACTTGGAAAATAATATCGTTGATATCAAAAGTATTTGGGTTATGCAGCGTGACGACACCCTGGTATTAACTCACGTTTGCTGACTATTAATTAATTCGTAATTGTAGAAAGTCGATGCTAAAAAACTCGAAAAAGCCGAGGCCAAATTGCAGGAAAAGCAAGAAAAGCGCTCCAAAGACGTCAAAGTTGCAGCCCCTGTTAAACTAGAGGCTGCGACTGCGTCCCAGGTCACTAGCAAAAAAGAGAGCAAACTGGAGGCCAAAGGCAATAATAGGACTCAGGACATACGAATCGAAAATTTCGATGTGGCTTATGGCGACCGGTAAATCCCCCAAATAATGACCAATTTGTTCAGTAAGCCCCCTTCTAGGGTTCTTCTGCAAGGGGCCGACTTGATCCTGGCCTTCGGCCGGCGCTACGGCCTCGTGGGGCGCAACGGTTTGGGCAAATCAACCCTCCTGAGGATGATTTCTAACGGCCAACTGCGCATCCCGTCCCACATTTCCATTTTGCACGTCGAACAAGAGGTCATAGGTGACGACACTTTAGCCATTCAGAGCGTACTTGAGTGCGATACAGTCCGGGAAAGTTTACTCAAACGCGAGAAGGAAATAAGCGCCGCGGTTAACTCGGGGAACAGCGATCCGGAATTGTCGAATCAGCTGACCGAGATCTACGCCCAACTTCAAAATATCGAAGCTGATAAAGCCCCAGCTAAGGCGTCGATTATTTTGAACGGGTTGGGATTCACCCCTGAGATGCAGCAGAAGGAGACTAGGACGTTTTCCGGAGGCTGGAGGATGAGGCTTGCTTTGGCCAGGGCGTTGTTTTCGCGCCCCGATTTGCTGCTTTTGGACGAACCGACTAACATGTTGGATATTAAGGCGATTATTTGGTTGGAGAATTATTTACAGAATTGGCCGACGACGTTACTGGTGGTTTCGCACGACCGGAATTTTCTGGATACAGTTCCCACGGATATTTTACACCTACATTCGCAACGAATAGATGCCTACAGGTAAGGTCTATAGGAAAGTCACTGACTTATTTTAATTTTTAAAGAGAATTTGTTTTTTATCTAATCATCCATGAAACTGGAGGTCTTTTTACACTTTAACATTTTAATGCCATCACCTTTGGGTGGGAAAACTACATTGTAATTTATTTTTAGCACACCTGAAACATCAAAATTCATTGATAAAATATAAAATAGTTTTAATATTAATTTAATTGAAATTGTATGTACTATGTGTCATAAAAAGGTTTTTTAGAGATTAAAAATTCATTCCACAAAAAAATGGAATAATTAATATCATAGGTTTAGAGAATTCTGGAGCAGATAAAAATTAAACAGTACGTTAAATTTCCTACAAGCCTGAAAGAAAATTATTATATTATAATTATTTCAGTGAGTTAAATAAAAGTTTAGGCCGAGTTTACAATTCTTTTTTATCTTTAACTGTTTAAACTTTCTGGACGTTCAAAGTTCGGCTAATAATATTTCAATTGATAAAGTGCAATATTACACCTTATTTTACACAATGGTTATTTAAAACTTATGATAGTAACAATATTGAAAACTAATCAGAAATTACATTTTGTAAGATAAACAAACTGTCCATTTAAAAACAACAACGAATTATATGAGACTTTTAATTGTATTAATTATAGTAGATTTTTTAAATTGTTAAAATTTTAAAATTTACTTTTAATGTTTATTTCGTTAACAGGACATAAACACAAATTAAAAATGTTAGTTTATAAATTTATTGCAGTTTTGAAAAAAGTAAAAAAAACAAGATAAAATTATGAAGTATTTATTACACGATTATGACTTTAATTTTTATAATCGGATTAACTGTTTCATTCATTTCATTAAAAGTGTTTACTATTAATTACTACCTTTATTTTGGAGTAAAAAAATCTTATAAATTTTTGTAATTTGCCGTTTTATTAAAAAAAAATTATAAAAATTTAAGGTTTACTCCAAAATAAAGCTAATTTTTCGAGAAATTGTTTTACATTATTATTTTCCACAATCATCTACACCATAAATAACAATAAATTGCATTTGAAGAAAACACAACCTTCAAACCAATGTATTTTTATGGGGAAGGCCCGAATCTTTATTTTTTTTCTATATTTGGACAACTGAAGTGATTCTCTACAATGCTCTGAACTTGGAATTCGTCAATTTTGAGACCGTTTATAAAAATTAGTCACAATTATGTAAGTAACTTGTTTTTAGTAAATAGTGTAAAATAAAGTGTATTATTGCCGACTTTGTCAACTAAAATAATATTTGGGAAATAAATAATTGAACATTCAGAAAATTTACACAGCTGAAGATAAAAAAATCAATGTAAAACGATGCGCAAACCTCGGCCAGAGTTTTTTTTAATATTTGTAATATTTTTTTCAGGCTTGTAGACAATTTAATGTACTAGATGACTATTCAATTTTTATTTACTTTAGAATTCATTCAATTTAAGATTTTAGTTATTTAATCAATCTTTCTCGCAAACACACCAGAGAGTTAAGATTCCAGTTCACTTATTTTTTCTCATGTTTTTTTGTGAAAATTGTAGTCGTAAAACTGAGCGTAAAACATTCCCACATCTGAAAATATTAACGAGGTTGAATTTAATTAGAAACCATTTGAATCCAATAGTCTAATGCTAAAACCGAAAATTGAGATATTTTGGATTTTGTGAGATTACAAAGTAAAAACGTTTGACTTTTCGTGTTTTTCAGGGGAAATTATGAACAGTTTGAGAAAACCAAAACTGAGAAACTGAAAAATCAACAGAGGGAGTACGAGGCACAAATGCAGCACAGACAACACGTCCAAGTGTTTATTGATAAGTTTAGGTATAATGCCAACCGGGCGGCTTCAGTGCAGTCGAAAATCAAATTGTTGGATAAATTGTGAGTTTTGTGACACGTTCAAGATAATTGTTTTCGTTACTGGTGATTTCCAGGCCTGAACTGAAACCAATAGAAAAGGAAACTGCAGTTGTTTTGAAATTCCCCGATACCGAACCTCTCTCACCTCCGATTTTGCAACTTAACGAAGTGTCGTTCGGTTACAATAAAGATAGACTCATATTTAGTAACGTTAATCTAGGGGCTACCATGGACTCGAGGATATGCATTGTAAGACTTAAAAAAAGTTTCGGTTCACATATTTGCTAACTTCTCCCAAAATCTACGATATGTAATCGTAATTTTTGCAAATTTTACTCAAATTTCATTAGGTTGGTGATAACGGTGCCGGCAAAACAACCCTCCTCAAAATCATCATGGGCCTCCTGTCCCCCTCTTCGGGCATGCTCCACGTCCATCGAAACCTAAAATTCGGCTATTTCAGCCAGCACCACGTGGACCAACTCGACATGAACGTCAATTCAGTCGAGCTCATCCAAAGCACATATCCCGGTACTTCCCCCGTTTTTATACTCAACAATTTAATAATCGCACAATTTAGGAAAACCAATCGAAGAATATAGACGCCAGCTCGGAAGTTTTGGAGTCTCGGGCGACCTCGCTCTCCAAACCGTCGCCAGTTTATCTGGGGGCCAAAAATCTCGAGTCGCTTTCGCCCGAATGTGCATGGGTAACCCAAATTTCCTCGTACTTGACGAACCCACCAATCATTTAGATATCGAAACGATTGAAGCTTTAGGAAACGCAATAGTCAAATTTACCGTAAGTACGGATATCTAAAGGTCAGGATACGAAACGACGTACAAATAAAACGTTCCCGTCCTCGATAGTTCCGTTAATGTCGCCAGAGAGCGCAGTTGCCCATAACCGCCGAAGTTTTCAGAGCAATGAATTTTTAAAAATGGTTGTATTTGTGTATAGGCTAGCACAAGGCAAACAAAAAAAATACAGGCAGATGGAGCATTAAATTCTCAATAGTAAGAGAAAAACATAATGTAAAAATTTTATCCTGAACTGTATTTAAAAAATTTTTTACTAATTTGCACTCTGCTCCATATTTTTCAAAACGCTGCGAATACGGTTATAGATACATGAAAAATCTTAAGAAGAAAGTTGTATAGAATTAAATTTCCTACAAACAAGTCCGCGAGACCATGTCCCTATCTTCAACTATTTAGGCCCCAAAGTTGTCCAAAGACGCTCAAGCGACAAGTTAATTTATAGCTAAACTGTTGAAGATAGAAATATGGAAAATTTAATTCTCTACAACTTTGTTCCTTACACTTTTTTTGTATCTTCAACCGTATTCGTAGCGTTTTGAAAAATACGGGACGAAGCGCAAATTTTAAATAATTTGTTTCTCATGAAAATTTTAGTCGTCAGTTTTTCTGTCTGTTAAGAATGCAAAGCTCAACATTTCTGCATTTTTTTCTTAGTAATTAGTGAATTGGTTGAATTTAAATTAATTTTAAACGATTTGGCGCCGAGACGGTTTAACGCTCAAAGCGCCCTCATTTTTGCTCAACCGTACTATCTTTTTGGGTTCAGAAAATCCTGCGATTTTGTATTTCGTTTCGTCTCCTAAGTTATAGTCCTCCGTAACCGTAAGTTATTAACGCATTTACCTCCCTTGTGTTCAATTTTTTATAGGGTGGTGTGATACTTGTGTCGCACGACGAGCGACTTATTCGCAAAGTATGCAAGGAGTTGTGGGTTTGTAATAATGGCTCAGTGCGAAGTATAGAAGGATTCGATGAGTATAGACGACTTGTCGAACAAGAACTCGAAAGTCAGTCTAAATAACGAGTTTACTTTTTAATAGAGAAATTTGTATAAATGTGCCTCCTTTGTGGAAAAACTATTTATGATTTTTTGTTATATTTATAATATATTCATGTTTATAACGGTATTAAAATATAGGTCATATTTTGAGAAACTTTATTTTCCTATCAAATTAATAAATAACATCTTGCATCAATCAGTATCACATTAGCCCTTAAATTTAAACCCTGGCGAAGTCCCGTATGAGAATTTCTGCGTTTTTGAATTAAAATCATTTTCGAGAAAATCATCAACGTCCCCAATTTCCCTCATTTCCGAATCGTTTGCCTCAAAACTAACCTCCTTGTAGTCCCGATAAAACGGGCGCACTTTCGCACTCGACCTGCAAAAAAAACCAGTCAGGGAAGTCCCCAAAAAATCGGTACCAACCTTGACAAAACAAAAGGATCAAACGGGTAACACGCCTCTAGGACATTACTAGAAATTGTAACAAAACCCTTGTCGTCTCGATACACAGTTGGTATCGTATTTCTCGAATTGTGTTCAATGATTGAGTAACAATACGCTAGTTGGTACTTTCGGGTAATAGCAGCGAAATTTTGCACGACTGCAGGTTGGCAAACCCGCAACGGGTTTAACCGACTGGTTACGATTTTCGCCAAGTTCAGACTCTCCAAAAAGACGACATCTGCAAACAAAGTTGTGACAATGTTCGAATAAAATAACCATTACTTTTCTTCGTGTTGACTAAATCCTTGTGCCGAAACGAAATCACATAAAAGAGGGCTTGACACACTGTGTAAAACACAGAGTGGAGCCTTAGGTCCGAATTGACACACTCTAAGCCGTCCTGAGTGGCGATATACGAGTGTATCCATTCGGCCATTTGTTGTAAAGTCCCCTTCAACATGCTACAATTTTTAATAAATCACAAACTGTTGAACAAAAAAAAAATGAAAAATCTTACGTCAGGGGGACGAAAGTGGCCCTCGCTATAAAACTGACAATGTAATTAACCGCCGCTTGCCTAATCACCGACGCAACGTTCGGATTGCACACTTTCTTCCACAAGTAATTGAAAAACGCCTCTGTTAGCGTCGTTTTAAAGGAACAAAGCACAAACATAACAAACTGGACGTGATGAGTATTGTAAGTTGGCAGAATCGATTGATCAAAAACCGTCAAAATATCTTGGTATAACGACTTGGTTTTGCCCCAATTCAGGTCATTAGTGCCCGGTTCGTGGCACTCGGAGTAAACGTAATTGAACATTTTATCGAGACAAACGTCCAAAGTGTGTGCTATTGAATGGACGCAGTCCAGGCTTGTCGTAGTGTTTGTTTTACTCTCGTCCATCATGAAAATTTCCTCCTCTTCAAGTTTCGTGATTTCTTCGCGGGGGGCACTCACGTCCATGATTATCAGTTTTGAGAAAATTAAGTGGAGGATGTTGGGTCTGAGAGTGGGTTGGTAGCAGATGACCCAGAGGAGGTTCTGGATGTAGTGCTCGTGGATGTGGGTTGATTTGTTCATGTAGGGGAAGTGGTCGATTAGGGCGTGGATTAGTAGTTCGTTGCATCTGAAATGTTGCACATAAGCACACTGTTCAAATCCCTTCACCCAGATGTATTCATTGCTATAGTCTCCAAATGGGATAAATACTTAAATAGATTTAAACGGCTTAAATTTAATAACAAGCCAATATCCAAAAGATGATGAACAACTATCTCTTTCAGAGATTACAGCTCAAAAGTAACAAATGAAATTGGAATAACCTTTTAATATGTAGCAGAAAACTACTTCTTTAATATGATGATATATCTGCTACTCATCTTCATACAAATGTCTACCATATGTTTCAAAATTAGTAAATTCGATTATTGCAAATATGGGAGAAAAGGAAAGAAACAGGAACCTACAAACAAGTATGAAAATATCTCAACAAAACAAAGCAAGAATCAGAAGAAAAGGGAAAGCAACAACAGACATAACAAGAAAAGATAAATTACTTTATGATTACCAGCGGGAGAAAACTAGATATAAGAAAGATAAAGAGTGAAAAATTATAATCAGGACGAAAAATGTATTTACGGAGGCGGCAAAATCTAAAGATGATACATACAAAGGGGAAAAGGATGAAATTAAAAAACAGAGAAGTAACTCATCTGCTGAAAAGGAAAACGGAATTAAGAACGAAGAGGATTTCCAATACGACAAACACAATTTATGCAATCGTGATGAGAGAGGCTGAAATAAAAAAAAATATAAGGAAAAAAACAAGGGATTTTGAAAATAAAATCACTGTAAAAAAATGATATCTCCCTCGTGGAAAAAGACACGCAAGCAATAAATGCAACTACTTAGTTGGGTGGAGGGAACAAGAAAGCCGTACCTGAGATTTAAAAATTACTTACAAAGGAACCGTTCGTAGAAGTTCGCAAAGGAGAGAGTGGACGTGTTGGCACTTCTTAATATCTGATTTACTGGGGGTTCCATTGTCCCATTCAGGGTCCGTCAAAGCTAGATAATTTGGCTATTAACTGGTGATTAGGAGTCACTTTACTAAACTTACGGGGGAAAAACAATGTGACTAATTTATTTATCACAAAATCCGCGTGATAGTTATGTGCAGCGACTAAATTCGCAATAAATGCTTGATACTCCATAACTACACTATCGTTCCTTTCGATCCAATCAACTGAAAGAAGTGCTTCTACAAAAAGACGTAACTCTTCCTTCATAATTGATATGCACTCAGTCGCTTCTTTTAACAATGACGAGATATCGTCATCAAACAGTTCCGCATCGCGAATTAGGCACACTAAATTTTCATAATCTTTCGCATTTCCGTGTTTAATGTAGTCCTTCAATATGTGGCGTACTTTTTTAGAGTGTGGTAAAATAAATCGTACTTTAGTGGGTGTGTTTACTTTCAAGGAGCGGTTTAATGTCGATTTGAGACTTGGGGTTTTCTTCAGAATCGAGGAAGGGGTCGTTGACTTCGTGGGGGCCGAGAATAAAGACATAATGATCTGGAATTTTTGTTCGTTTTTTTTTTTTTTGAAAATTAATAAATACGGTACTTACGTATATTAAAGCAACGGTTCAGTCACAGTCAATCACAATAAAAATAGTATTTCACAATGTTGTTTAAATCACATCTTTTATAGGTTAGGAGAAAAACGTGTGGTTTGACGTCTGCGTCTAGGGTTATTTGTTTTGACTGTTCGAACCATCGAACCACAGGTTCGAACTGTTCGAAGTTGTTTAGTTGGCTACGTGGTGGCTACGCTACTATTTAAATTTTGTACCGGATTTAAATTAATGCGCTTAACATATCATCCTTTCTCTGCTACAGTTTATAACAAGACATTAAATATAAATGAAAAACAAAATCAGTACCTACAAGATGTTAATAATACCATATCTTCAACGACAATTTACTTGGAGATGAAAAAAAAATCATTCCCTTCTGCTACAGCAGTTTGTAGCAAGAGCATAACAAATTCAATACAATAATATCATGTATTCAACAACTTATTAGAGATAAAAAATGTACTGACCTTTATGGCATCTTTTGCAAAGTCTCATCGCATCATCTTCTTAAACGGACCTACTGCATTAAAAAACAGCGAAATTAGAACAATTTGCTAAAGTTGAAAATACCGGATGTATCAGAAATACGTGTGTTAATTTTACCACGTAATAAAACTCATCAAGTACAACAACTTTTCTGTATAACATTTTGCAAAATTCTTATTAATTATTTTCACTGTTTTCCTCCTTTCTTTTGTGCAAACGAGCCGGTCAGTTTAATAATTAGTTTGTATTCATAGCAACAATTTTTATTGTTGTTTTAAATTGTTCAAATTGTCCATTTCTATCACAACGCAAATAATTCGGTACGCTTGTTTTTGTACCCAAAGGCGGGTACACGATTTTGTATGTTATCTTTTTCAAATTTTAAGTAAATTGTCGAAATTTTTATCGAAAAATTACAAATAAAAAAATGTTTGATTTGTTGAGCTCTGTTACTTGTTCAAATTAACACACGTATTTCTGATATACCCTGTATTACAGATCTTAATGAAAAAATTCAAGTAAAGTATTGTAGACTAACCCTTTAGTCCGGATTGTTTCCTCCTTTTCTTCTTTAAAATCCATTCCAGTAGCACACACCAACCGAGATCAACACGCACTTGCCAACGAATTTGAAAATTTTAAACCGTAAAGTTGTGATTTTATTTATGAGGAGTGCTTTCGCGACAACAGTAAGTAACAAACTGAATAAAAATAAACGACGCAACAATAATTGTGTAAGAATAAGGGATAAAACAAAAACATCATTAACAAAAAATATAATCTGTGAGATAAATAATTGTTGCAATATGGGAACAAAGAGGTTTGTTTGATTGATTTTTGTTACGAATTCGTTACTAAACGTTTTTTTTTTACAAGGATGCGCATTTTTAAGGTCCAACTCGCTAGTCGTTGAAACTCATCTCTTGAGTAAATTATTTCAGGCAAAACATTTTAGTGAAATCTTTATAAGCATTCGTAGCTTCGTTTTTCTAAAGGATACACAATTAAAACAAAGCCATTTTTCAAGAAAAATGTAATAATACAGGCATCCATTTTTTCAATTATTTGTTTAAGTGTAAGAAACGTCAACTAGCTGATTTTATTTTTTATTTTTCCGAGGTTTGCCCTCCCACTTACCCCCGAAAACTCAAAAAATTCGATTATTTTCAAGTCGATCTTAAAGAAAATACTTCAGCACAATTACTACAAGCTTTCTGAATATATGGTTCTGGCCATGATTGATCTTAATTTATTAGTTAGAAGCAAGAAGCAGAGGATAAAACGAGCGAGGCACCCAGTTCAAACGATCAGTGGAAGAGGGAAAAAACAACAAAAAATAATAACTTGATTTCTGTTTTACAACAGTTATTGTTATTGAACAATGTATAAAACCTTGATAGTTTGTACTTTCTTGTTTAAATAAATAAGTACTGTTTAAATGTTAACAGCAAGTGCAATGTGTAATCAACTTTCAAAAAAAGAATGAAACAACGAATTTCAAAAATAAAGGGAAAAAATCATTGAATGATAGCTTCATATTAATTTCATAATTTATTACGTCTACATTTTATAAATGAATAAAAAAACTCTTTAACAACAACAAGGATGCTACTTAATACTAATGAGCGAGTATTATGTCGTCATTTGTGAGAGTTTCTTCTGAATGGCTGGTAGACTCTAGTGCACATTGAGAAAAAAAAAAAATTTGAGTCTTAACCATTCGTAAGTCTTCAGTTTCAGAAACTACTCGACTAATTGTTATGAATTCAAATGATCACTTGGTATACAAACGTCCTTACGTCTAATGATATGTGAATGAACAAAATAACTTAAGATTATTACTTAAAATAATACTGTCGTGTCTACAAATTTACACACCCAATCGTCACACCCTAACTAACCCCATTGTACTTAATCTCTTTGTCATTTATCCTAAACCCATTAACAAACTCTTGTTTGTCAATGAAAACCTCATCCGGTTCATCCGGCAGCATCGTCGTGTCCTCAACCAGCGTGTCCTCCTCATCCGAATCCGCCACAAGAATCGGCGTAGCGCCATCGCACAAATTCGACCGACTCAAAGTCCTTTGGTACATTTCCTTCGAAATGCTCCTCGTGAACGAAAACCGTTTCGACTTCTGTCTCGTAAGTGGTGGCCTTTCCTTCGCCCCAGTAGCCAGAGTTTCCACAGCGAACTCCTTGATCACCTCCCATGCATAGTCAATGTCCTCCTCTTTGGCATGTTCCGCATCCACACAAAACCGGATAATGTACTTGTTCCTGACCACGGAGGGTGTCATGTGAATCTTCCCAGACGCGTTGATCATCGCTAGCAACTTCTGGTTGGCGGCATCGCACGCCATTAACCGGAAACACACAAGGCCAAGCCTTACGTCATTCACGACCTCAAACCGGGTGTCCTGCAGGACCAGCTGCTCGAAGTGCTTGGCGAGTTTGATGTGGTTGCGGATGTAAGCCCGGAGGCCGCTTAGGCCGTACTTGCGGATGACGAACCACAGCTTCAACGAGCGGAACCGCCGGCTTAGGGGAATCCCCCAGTGTCTGTAGTCGATGGACTCGTCAGCGTTGGCGTGCTGCAGGTACAAGGGGTCCACTACAAGGGCATGCGTTAGTCTAATGCGGTCCCTAACCCATAGACAGGAACAGTCAAAATTAACCAAGAGCCACTTGTTTGGATTAGTATTGAAACTATCAGCATAGTCAATTCCATTGAGTAAATATTTCAACTCAGGACAAATGAACCCGTTTCCGGCGTAAGCCGCGTCCACGTGCAACCAACACCTCTTCTGGGCCTTGCAAACCGGTCCGATCTCCTCCAAATTGTCAAAGGAACAGGAGGCGGTTGAGCCCAAAATCGCCGAAACAAAAAACGGGAATAAACCCTTCTCCTTGTCCTTCTCCATCTCCTCCCGGAGTTTGTCGCCCCGTAAACTCCCGTTTTCGTCAGGGTCCAGGATTCGCAGCTTGACTAGGAGGATTTTGGCCGCCTTCTCCACGCAGGAGTGCGCCTCCTTGGAGCAGTAGCCGACTAGTTTTGGGAGGAACGCGCTGTCCTCCATTTGGGGGTTTTCCGTTTTGAGGTATTTGATGGCCTGGTTGCGGGCTGCCAGCATGGAGACGAGGACGCACTCGCTGGCGGAGGTCTGGATGACGCCGCCGCCGGTGCTGCCCTCCGAGGAGGTGATGAAGTCGGAGGGGAGGCCGATGGCTTTGCCGAACCAGTCCATGACGATGGTCTCCAGCTCCGTGCAGGCGGGACTCGCGGCCTGGAATTAAGTAAAATAACAATTTACAAAAGGAAATGTCAAATAAACGGTAATAAAATAGTAATAAAGCAACAGTAAAGATCTCAACGGAAAATATAAAATTTGTCGTAAACATTTAATGCACAAATAAAAGCTACATCAAAGAAATGTATAAAGTCTGATTGTGATTCAATTTTGAGACACTCTGTATTAAAAATGATTTCAGGTGATATAGATGATATAGCAGCTTTTATCCATATTTTTTAAATTGTAACAATTAGAACTCTTGTATAATAATTCACTGAAATGACTATCCACGAAAATTTAATTAATATACTCGAAAACCTATAGTATTTATAATTTTTCTTAAATCTCAAATTATTCCATTAGTGCCCACTATTCTTTTGATGAAATGTGTTAAGTAATGGCAAATAATACTCTAAAAAATATTAAAAAAATATTTATAATATTATATAATATTATAATACATTAGTAACACATTTAAAAAATGTATGATAATTCCACACAACTTGTAAATTCTTAAATGTCTTCTAATTTTCTTTTTATTGAATTGGTAACTGAAACGTCGCTTGGTTTTTTCCAGTACATTCGACGTCTAGGAAGCACGTTTTATCCACTCAAATACATAATACCCAAAAAAGTAAACTTTTTTAGTTAAAATTATATAAAATCCTTTTCAAAACTGGAGGGATTTCCAAAGAGATTTATTTTTTGTCGGCATATGTTGATATATTTTTTAAAGATTTCTGTTGGTAGTTGCTGCGTACTAGACACTGCATTTTAGAATATCTTCTACTATCTCTTTAGTAACTACTAAGTCAAAAAATTTTAAGAAACTAGACTTTTTTCTTACATTTATTTTTCTTTTTTTTGGAATGGCCAAGTAAATACTCAAAACAAAAAAATCTTTTAGAACCAACATAATCGCTTTTATTTCTTTTGGGCACATAAAAAGGCTACTTCAAAACCTTTGGAACATAATTTTAGTGCAATTTATTAAAAAAGCATGATAAATTGGATAATGCCGAATTAAATAGGTACATGGTGGGTCATGGGTGGGTCGTTAACGACCCACTGAGCGCTATTGACAATAAAAAAATTCCAAAAAAGCCAGATTAAACAAAAGAAATCAAAATAATTAATTTTTTATTTTTGCATAAATTGGGCAATTTTTATTAAGGGTAGTAGTCCTTATTAAAAAATAAATGACAATGGCAAAAAATCTTTGAACTAAGATAATTCTTCCAACAAATTACTCTATCTTGCAGTATCTGGCACTGATCTATCAAAAATGACCAACTATTAAAAAAGCTAGACGGTTGTAAAGACATTAAAGCGATTCTCATTAAAAATAAGTTATATCGAACAAAATAAGCTTAATTGAGAACATGTTTGCAACTTTCTACATTGATTAAAGCAAGAAACATTTTTATTTAAAAAAATCTAGCGATTACTGTTATATCATATTCAACAATAAATTGAATTGAAAATTGAAAAAATCTTTGTTTTACCATTTAGAATATTTTACTTAGAAAATGACTATCATTTACCTAGCAGATTATTAGCATCCACTAATTATTATTATTATACATAATTTAAAAACTTGAGATTTTTTTTAGTTCTAGACTGAAGATTATAGTTTTTTATAATAGAGGTATAATAAAAAAATACATTTCTCGGTAGTCAATAATATTTGCTATTCCAATCATGTTTGATTTACAAGCAAAATTTTAGTTTAATTTTGCCAGTGTTTGTTTATAATTGCACGTGGCGTGAAGTGCAACCTCTGATTGGCTGTTGTTCTAACAACAAAGTAAACATAAAAGAACAAACAAAAAGTCATTCAGCCATCTCATGATGTAATTTTTCGTCGTGTTTTGCAACATAACCGGAATTGAATTTTTCAATCATGGCAATTAGACTGATATTAGCATGAGGCTGTGTCATTTTAATTTAATCTGAAGGCGATGAGATGAGAGGAATTCAAATTTTATTTTCGTCCGTCTCAATTTCAAAGAGTAATTTAATTTTAGACAGGTATCGTGTTAATTGCTCGAATTGATGCGACTAAATTAAAATAATTGACGTCAATGAGTGAAAGTTGTCGAAGGATTTCAGCTCGCTGAAGCCCCAGAAGATCGGAAAAGCCTTAGTGTGCGTAGGTACATACGTGTTATGCAAGTGGAAAAATATAAACAAAGTGGAAAACGCGCCGTATATTGATAGCGAAAATCACGAGTGTTTATTTAAAAATCATGCTAAAAATAATTAACTTTTGATGAATCACAGCGACCCTCGCTTTATTCTCGTCTCTAATTTATGTAATTTGTGGAAACTCACCCATGAAAAGCCTATACAGCCTATGGCGTCCGACAGCATGTCCCCCAGGATGGACGGGAAGGAGTTTCCCGAGGGAAAATACGCGTGAAATCGGGGATGCTGCCAGTGGGTTATCCCAGGCATAATGTTCTTATCGACGTCGTACATGATATTGTCCCATTCTTCGGGCTGTTCTGGCGCTTCGCTGGGCAAAAGCTTCCTCAAGTAGCCCGTTTCCACGTCTGGATGAACCCTCTGAGTCTCGATATTTTCCAAATACTGGCAAATGTAATCGACCATCTCCTTGCCGCGTGTTCGAAACTCTTCGATATCCATTGTCACACTAGCTTAGCACTGGGAGCGTATCACAAAATCACTGCATACTGCCAAGGTATACATTTATATTTAAGGTTGCCCCACTCTGAAGTCTAAACCACTAGTCTAAACGCATTCAGTTTCTGTGTGGCTACGTATAGGGTTGTGGCAGTCTAATCCAATTTATTAATTGACGAAGACAACTACCTGCAGGCTAATAATAGACAAGTAACCGGGAGATTTTCCGGAATTTCATGGACTTCTAACAGGACTTCATAAAATCCCATTTTAAGGCTGATTCTCCATAAATTTGGCGTTATAAAGTACTTCCTACCCGATCCAAGCCGGATTTAAATGGGAACATCAGTGGAAGTTTAAAAATGCGTGTAATCTAATTTTCGGAAAATGGGAATTCAAATACAGTTACTAATAAATGTGTTTAATAGTCATAAATTAAATTTTATTTCCTGGCTGGATTTTTATTACCCCATAATACGTTTAGAAGTGAATTAATAAAATTAGGCAAATTCAAAAATATTTGTCAATTTGAGTTAAAAACAACAATTTCTGGAAATGAAACAAATTAGATAAGAATTTTAGTATTATTGCATTTTCCTTGAAGTAAACTGAAAAGAGAAAAACCTTTCATTATTGTGTTAAATGATCATGAACTTGAAAGTTTGGTGTTTGCTCTCTGGTCCAGATCAAATATTTTTTTCTCTATATTCCTCATTTCAAATTCAACATTTTTCTTTGTGATAATTTTAATTATTTCATTAACTGTTAAAGAAAAATGTAACTTGATCAGTCTTTTTCTTCTGTTTAATTATTTTTTTTATTTTTTTTTGTTTTAAAAGTAGGTGGGTATTAAGACTGATTTACTTTATACCTACGTGTATTTATTTAACACGTACGTAAAAATAAGTATTTGTGATTTATTTGGACTAAATGCACAAACAAAATAATAAACACGGTGGAACATCTGTACAATTTTTATTAAAAGGTTAATCGTGTGTTGACATTTTTATGGAAATGATCTTGAATTTTTCCAAAATATTTGCTATGTGATATTTTAATAGACAATGATTAAATATAGCTCGACGTTTTTGTCTCTTTGTTAGAACAGGAACTGCATAAGTAAATATGAAATAATTTACTAAAAAACCATTCACTTAAATCATAAAACCTGCTCTTTAAAGCCCTTTGATAATGATAACTATATTTTTTGTTATTAGGTAAATAAAAATTATATGGTGTTTTAGTTCTTAACATGATTCTTTTCCCAAGAGACGTCTATTTAAAGTGGAGTAATTTTCACACTTCTTACAGCTAATGTAAAATGTCGGACTCCTTCGTAATCGGCAATTGACACTTTAAACGCCGATTACAACGAAACTCGAAGAACTAGGACAAAACTACTACTACTGTTTTGAAGATTTCCACTTTTGTCAGTCTCCGGAAAATTACGAGTATGATGAAACAAAAGTGGAATCTTTTGAGCACTCTACTTATGTAAAATGTTTCGAAGAGTTGATTGATATTGAGAAAATCGCAAGATTCAAAATAGTTTTCAAGATATTGACGAATAGTAGTTTGTTTATGCATTAGCGATTTTTTTGACAATCTTATTTGTAATAAATGAAATTAAAAAACACAAGGACTTTTCGATTAACAGTGGATTTATCGCATAGAATATTTTTTTATTTAACACTCCGTATAATTTTTAAAGAGCCGTCTTTTGATTTAAGTATGTTTTCCGTTTGTTTTTGCTTGCCTTTGGTAAATCCAATCTCAGAAATACATTGGAAAACACTGGAATTTTACAGAACAGATTGGATTTAATGTGATTTTAATTATTTCTAAAATAAGTTGGTACAGAATAAACAACACTATAAAACCCTGTAAAAAATTGGCATTATTTAAGAGAACATTCAGTTAAGTGTTGGGATTTCTAACACAGTAAAATTTAATAAATTTATCATCTGGAGATTATTTCAAGCCAACTCTGCTTTATTGAACCCATCATGGTAATTGCTGAATAAACTGCAATACAATCAATGACATCATCCGTTTCTGGTTTCCCCAAGAAATCTCAAGCTTTTACCTACTCTAAAGTTCACCTACGACAGTCGGAAATGCCGTCCATGTAATCCCATTGTTCCATTCATTAGAAACTTTCCAACAAAAAACTATACACAAACAACAAAGGTCATAATATTCATCTCTGCACGAGATGTGCATACTTTTACATCATTAAGAATTATGAAAACCCGAATTAGCGAGTCATTGAACCAGAAACTGCAGGATCTCGACTAAAAACGTGACGAAACACATAAATGCAATGTCATTTTTGTTTAATTTGTGTAGCGGATACCTTTTGTTCGTGTCGATATTATCTGGTAAATCCATTTTCGCAAGCTTCCGGGAAGGAACAGGACCTGAGGTTTTGCAACAGGATCTGGCAGGAATTTCGCAAAAAATTTTAAATATTTTCAATACGTATTGGCCTGGTTTAAAACCTGTTCACACCCACCTGGAAATGAATTATGACACTAAACGGTACCGCCCACTCTATTATCACCTGTTATAGTTTTTCAAATTGGTTTCTACTTAAATAAGTTCCGAGTAAAGTCTTGTCTTGAGAAATATTCCAAGTACCGTATTTTTTTTCCTCAGTGAAACTAATAAATGGAAAAGAAACTAAGTGCTAATTTGTTAAAGCAACAAACATCACGATTGGACTTTCTGATTTCTAAATATTTTATTCAGTCCGGAGAAGCATTTTTTGGTAAAAGTTCAAACTATAAGTCACGATTTTTTAAAGAGCGATGAGGTAAGGTCTAAAAATTTTGCGAGTACTGGGGAAAGTTAGAAAGATGTTAGTATAACACATTTATTTCGTGGTGAGGTCAATTACCTGTGATAAAACTCTTCTAAGTATTAAGCCGCTTTATAAATTTTTAATTAAGATAAGGAAAGATCGTTAACTACAGTTAACTTTGGTAATTCTTCAAATATGTATTTAGCAACGTTCGAAAAAATCATCGGTTATTTGCTAATTTATTTGACATTATTTGAAAGTAATTAAAAACCAATCATCCAATTATCCCGAATATTCAATCTCCGACCAATTAGCCCTTAAGGAGAAAGTTGAGTGAATTTTTCTAATCAATAAATAACACCCAACCTTCCAATAATTTCTCTACGATCAAAACAGTCGGTAAAATTTATTTTGATTAAATGCACAAATATTTGCTTGAAGTGCCCATAATAGCTCCCAATCATTTTCCAAAAATTTCGAGTTCAATAAAACTTTGACGTAACATTGTGAATTTACTATTTGATTTCATTTGTAGACCGATTAGTCATTGGTCTTGACATTGGCCGAGGTCCAGCTCTCATCTCGACCAATTGCAGCAATAAGTTTGTTGAATTTGACTTGATCAAGGATGCTGATTCATTCAAAAGTGGTCTATAATAATCGAATTTTTGACCACCTGATATTAATTCCGGTTAAAAAAATGTGGCACGATTTGAGTCACAATCCGGTACTCCGCCTATTACTTAATATATTACGTTTAGTTTCCACTTGGAAAATATACATTTGTTAGTCACGAAAAGTTTGAGGGAGGGCAGGAAAATATTACATTTTTGAGACCTTCTATTTTGGTACTTGTTCATCATCCACGTAGGTATAGGTGACGTAGCTAAAGCGTTTCATAGACTCTAGATTAGAAATAACAAATTAAAAATACACAAATGCCAACATAAACTAGAGTCATACTGTTTATCGATTAATCAATCTGAATTAATTTAATATGCGCACTTGATTTGGCCGTGAAAATAGAAAGAGAAACATAAATATTTACGTAAATGTAATATAATTTTCGGAGTTATTTAATAAATAATTAAAATTAAAATCAAGTTTAAATAATAATAAAGTTAAGTAAAATTCTGATTTCTTCGTCAGCAACAGGAGAATATAACATTATGTAGAAATTAATTTTCACAAAGGTGTGTCTCTAATAGCAATTTGAAACAAATAATAGATTTCTATGTTTATTTATTAAGTTCTAAGTAATTGTTAGACTTTTATGTAGTTTCGGAAAAAAATGCGGGAAAATAATATTAATATTAATAAAAATACTATTACAAAAAAATTTCAAACTCTGTGCACGTTCTTATAAACAATAAAAAGCAAATCGTGCAAAAACCGTTTAATTAACACATTTGGATAATTAAGTAAGACAATTTTTCTAAATGAATGACTATTATTTTTGCAAAACTTGATCAACTTTCGGTCCATTTAAATGGAATAGCCAAAAAATCGAGGCAAAGAGTTTAAGAAAAAAAAATATTTTTCCCGCTCGTGATCTGAAATTATTAAAAATTCAGTAACACAATGTTGCCCCACTCTAAAAACAACAAATTTTTGTAATGCAATTTTGTTATGTTCAAAAAATATGACACCATGGTCTACAGCTCACGAAAAAGTTCGAAAAACTTTAATGTTTTTAACTTAAATTTCTTCAGTTTCGATGAACATACATATTTTACATGTTAATATGTGTGGATTGCTGTCCGATTCTTCGCTACTGATTTTCCATAATTAGTAAATATTAAATGAATTCATTGGAATTAAGCATGTGAATCAAAACGGAGAATTTTTCTATAATTATCTCTGAATTTTCAGGGGAAGTTCATAAAATCCTGTTTTAAGCTTACTCAACTATAAAATCTGCGTTAAAGAAAATTGACGTAATAAAAGTACTTCCTACCCGATTTCAAGCAGGATTTAAAAGGAAACATCACTAGAAGTTTATGTATGCGTAAAATTAAATTTTCGGAAAACACACTATTTGTTACTTATTATTTATTACCTTTGACAGGTTCATAGCGATGTTCTTAACACATTTTATTGTTTAGACCACATACAAAAATGTACTTACCTAAATGATTCAAATAATTTAAAATAAACACATAGGTATAGTTTTTTTAACGATAATATAGATAATATACACAATAAATTAAAATTAAAAGAAACTAATGTTAAAATTATTTATTCCAAGTGTTATTCTAAAACATTACAAAAAAATTGGCGTTAGTCTAAAAAATAAATATTCAAACTAAGGTAATTTTGTCGCTAGCAATATTTTTTAAACAAAACATCATTAAGCAATGTCTTGGAATTACTGGACTGGAATGAAATCATAAAATTTTGATCAGCTATAATTTTAGTAGTTTTAATTTTATTATATGTTAAGATTTATTATATGTTAAGATATGTTAATATCTTTAATTGTTTTATAGATATTTATTCTAAGGAATTGTAGAGAAATTTTAAGGTGAACAAACAAATTAACAAAAGCCGGGTCGTTGTTTTTATGTAATAAAATTTAAGTTAAATATTTATTATGCAAAAATGTTGGGAGAAAATGTGACAATTTATTATGAAACATTGTTACAAATATTTTTTTAACTGCAGATACAAAATATCAAATAAAAGACTACCAAAAAATGTATAAACCAGTATAAACTGCTCTAGTAGGGATATTCTAAGATGTCATCTGCATTTTGAGATTATTTGTTTCTACAAAAAGGATAAAATAATATGGTTAATGGAAAAGGTGATTTTATTTTTCATGGTTCTGCAGATTTTTTTTTAATTCAGTAATCTTCCTAAGTTTTTTCGCTCTGTTTATTTATTATTTAAAACAAACTTTTGGTTATTGGTGGATAGGGATGGTGACATGTTTGTTTAATTGTTTCAATCTGATTTTTGTTACAAAATATGGCCACCACTGAGTTTAATAATAGATATACAATCCCGTTTAAATTAGGTTAAAAAATTCAGCCTCGTGACGTCGATTTGCGTCCATTGCAATATTTTATTCAGCAATAAACATTTACTCTCTCTCCGTTATATTTATCCGAGTTAAGCGCAATATTAAACATGTTTGGTACATAATTCATTAATTTAAAGATCCTCGTATATAAATATCCAGACTCGATCGCATTTTAACAATGACGCAATAACCACCACATTTACGAACCATTAAAAGCGGGGAACTTTACCGGAAGACATGAAACGACTTTATTACTTTGCAAGCCTAATTTATTGTAATTAAGCGGTACATTTAGTGATCAGTTTGATGCAGTTTCCTGGGGAAAACCGGCGAACGTTTCGGCGATTTGCTATTTTCCCCCTCGGGAGACGGCGATTGGCCTCCGTTTGCTGTTTTTCCAGCGGCTTTTAATCGAACTTTTGTATCGAGATGCCGGAACCTGGAAAAATAATAAAAGTTTGTCGCTGTGCCTGAGATGAATAAATAAGCGAGTTGAGTGAAAAAAATACCGAATTGGGACGTCGCTTGCGCTTCCATCCTCGTTGATTCCTTGGAAGAGGAAGGCCAATGGCCAGCTGATCCACGAAGCGCTCCTGAAAAAAATAATTAGCCGGCGATTTTAGAATTAATGATGATGAGGTACAAAGGCGGTTGGACCGTGACATTCCCATCGGGTGACTCGGCGGTCTCGGTCAGATGTCTCCGAGTTGAGGGCAAAGATTTGGCTATCGAAGGATTGTAGATCTTCGGATCACTGACCATACGCACGAAAAACGAGCGTTTGTGGGCCAGCGTCTTCTTTTTCTTGCGCTCCAATAGCTCGAAGACATCATCTTGCAGCTCCTGCAACGCATGTGTGTGACAGGGAAAGCCGCTTCTTTCAAATTAAGATTAATTAGTGCTTCGGATGAAATATGACTATAAATATGAATTACTTCATCGTAATTGGGATGGAATTTGGCCTCAGTGAATCACACGCTTCCTTCTATGTCATATCTGTTTTCAATCATTTTGTGTATTATTATAATGTGAAAAAACGGCATTGACATTCGACGCAGATGCCGAGAGATTTATTTATTTTGTCGTTTCTGGTTTAGGAAATGACAAAACGGTAGGCCCCCTTTCGTCATTCACAAATATAAAAACTCTCCCAGTTTTGTTTTTTTTTTAATTAGATTAATTAATTCATAGGTCATAAAGCACTTAAACAAGTATAATATTATTGTTTGAATAAAGTGTGGGTTTTCAACAGAATGCTATAAATCGATTTATTTTCACAATTATTTCACAATTTCTAATAAATTCCTACATAGAAAAGCAATTATAAGTAATTCAATGTCTTTGTTTTTTTTATACAATTATGCAATGGACACCTTTATTTTGTGAAATAATCTAAAAGTGTTTCTTAAGTTTTGGAAAAATGAGTTCCATATTTACTGTTCGCCAAGTTGCGAGTTGAAAAATTAGTCTATTTTCAAAATTGCTACTTGCAAATTTTTATTGAATTCATAGGTAAAGTAATTAATAAAATATAGAAGTAATTTGTTTAACTTTTTAACTCTTCCAAAGAAAAATTAAAATAATGTGAAAAAATTTATTTTTAGGATTATTTCAGGATTTTCATTGAATTCGTAGATCGAGAGACAATTAAAAAATATTTTTTTTTGTTTTTTACACAATTATCTCATGAAAATCGTTATTTTTGTAAAGAATAAAAATACTGCTTGCAAATTTTTGAGTTTTCAAAATATTTGAAAAATTAAATTAAAATTCCAAAATTAATAACTCCGTAAATCGTAAAGCAATTTTTATTTTTGTAAATCTACTAAAATTTTTAGCTAAGTTTTTAGTTTTTAGAGAACGAGTTAAAAAAATCTGAGAAATTGCATAAAGCAATTAAACAAGTATAATAATTGTATGAATAAATTGTGGGTTTTCAGCAGAATGCTAGAAATCGATTTATTTTCACAATTATTTCCCAATTTCGAATAAATTCGTACATAGAAAAGCAATTATAGGTACCTATGTAATTCAATGTCTTTGTTTTTTTGACACAATTATGCAATGGACACCTTTTTTTTTGTGAAATAAACTAAAAGTATTTCTTAAGTTTTGGAAAAATGAGTTCCATATTTTTAATAATTTTGTGGATCGTAAACCAGTTTTTATTTTCGTAAATCATCTAATACTGTTCGCCAATTTTTGAGTTGAAAAAATGTGATAAATTATTTTCAAAATTGCTACTTGCAAATTTTTATTGAATTCATAAGTCGTAAAGTAATTAACAAAATATAGAAGTAATTTATTTAACCTTTTAACTCTTCCAAAGAAGAATTAAAATAATGTGAAAAAAAAATTTTCAGGATTTTCATTGAATTCGTGGATTGAGAGAATTAAAAATTATTTATACTTTTTTTATGTCATGGAAATCTTTATTTTTGTAAAGAATATAAATACTATCGATGTTTGCAAATTTTTGAGTTTTCAAAGATTTGAAAATTAAATTAAAATTCCAAAATTAATAACTGTAAATGGTAAAGCAATTTTTATTTTAATTTTAGTTTTTAGAGAACGAGTGAAAAAAAATGTGAGAAATTGGTGTGTTTTCAAGATTACTTGTATAGGTCGTAAAGCAATTAAGAAAATATCTATAATAATAATTATTGTTTGACTAAATGTTTCAGACAAGAACTTATGGGAAATTGGTTTATTTTCAGAATTATTTGTAGATTTTTAATGAACTCGTAAGTCGAAAAGCAATTAAAAAATATTATTTATACTTACGATAAATCATTTTCTTTGCGTTTTTACAAAATTATATCATTTACTCGATCATTCATTTTATTTCGGTAGAAATTCTAACTTTGTTTACTAATAAGTTTTGAGTTTTCAGAAGAAGCGCTGGAAAAATTAAACTCTTAATTTAAATAAATATAGAAGTAATTTGTTTAACTTTTTAACTTTTCCAAAGAAGAATTAAAATAAAGTGAAAAAATTTATTTTTAGGATTATTTCAGGATTTTCATTGAATTCGTAGATCGAGAGACAATTTAAAAAAATATTTATACTTTTTTTGTTGTTTTTTACACAATTATCTCATGAAAATCGTTATTTTTGTAAAGAATAAAAATACTGTTTGTAAATTTTTGAGTTTTCAAAAGATTTGAAAAATTAAATTAAAATTCCAAAATTAATAACTCCGTAAATCGTAAAGCAATTTTTATTTTTATTTATCTTCTAAAATTGGTAGCTAAGTTTTTAGTTTTTAAAGAACGACTTGAAAAAATGTGAGAAATTGGTGGTTTTTCAAGATTACTTGCATATAGGTCGTAAAGCAATTAAACAAGTATAATAATTGTATGAATAAATTGTGGGTTTTCAGCAAAATGCTAGGAAATCGATTTATTTTCACAAATATTTCCCAATTTCTAATAAATTCGTACATAGAAAAGCAATTATAGATACTATGTAATTCAATGTCTGTTTTTTTGACACAATTATGCAATGGACATCTTTTTTTGTGAAATAAACTAAAATAAATAAACTAAAAGTAAAGTAATTAACAAAATAAAGAAGTAATTTATTTTAACTCTTCAATGAAGAATTAAAATAATGTGAAAAAAATTATTTTCAGGGTTTTCATTAAATTCATGAATTGAGAGACAATTAAAAAATGTTTATACTTTTTTTTTGTTTTTTTACACAATTATGTCATGGAAATCTTTATTTTTGTAAAGAATACAAATACTATTGATGTTTGCAAATTTTTGAGTTTTCAAAAGATTTGAAAACTAAATTAGAATTCCAAAATTAATAACTCTGTAAATGGTAAAGCAATTTTTATTTTTTAACGAGTTTTCAAAGAGAGAGCTGAACAATTGTGGAAATTTGGATTATTTTTAAGATTGGTATTTGGAAAATTTTAATGAATTTATAGGTTACAAGACAAACAAAAATCCACTTACCTGTTCTTTTTCTAAAGCCTGACTATCGAATAATTCTTCTGAAAAGTCCTTAATAACTTTCCATGCATAATCTGTGAAAAAGAGACATTGTTTCGAGAAAAAAATAGTTTTTGTGGTACCTATATCGGCCTCGGTGGCATTTTGGGCCACCACACAGAACCTGATAACATATTTATCATTAACATTGGCCGGAACCATGTGAAGTTTCCCGGAAGCATTGATGTTGCACAAAAGTTTTTCATTAATTTTATCAGATCCCTTCAACCGGAAACACACAAGCCCCAGCTAGAACAGCCAAATTATTCAAAAATATTTGGCGATTGTGTCACCCACTTTGACATCATTGCAAATTTCAAATCTGTGATCTTTCAGAACCAGCGATTCGAAAATCTTGGCAAGCTTAATATGATGCCTGATGTATTTTTGTAGTCCGGAAATCCCGTAACTTCTTAATACAAACCACAGCTTCAGCGATCTAAATCTCCGACTTAGGGGGACTCCCCAGTGGCGGTAATCAATCGTGGCGTCTGAATAACCGTGTTGGAGATAAAGCGGATCTACCACCAATGCGGATGTTAATCGAATTCTGTCTCGCACCCACATTGTGGAACAATCGAAATTTGTCAATAACCATTTGTTCGGGTTTGTGTTGAAAGAGTCGGCGTACTCGACCCCGGATAGGAGGTATTTCAGCTCGGGGCAAATGAAGGCATTGCCGGCGTAAGCGCCGTCCACGTGCAGCCAAACGCAGGGGAATTTGCGGCAGACGGGGCCGATCTCGTTCAGGTTGTCGAAGGAGCAGCAGGAGGTGGTGCCCAGGGTGGTGGACACGAAGAACGGGATGAGGCCCATGGTCTCGTCCTCTTCCATCGCCTGGAATTCGGTTCCCAAAAAAGCTTATGCCTATTTTTTTTGACTACTAAATTGCTTTCAATACCGATGAAATTATCACACTTTGGATAATAGCACGAGAACACATCTGTTATAACTTATAACCCTTCGTTGTTATTAAGTCGTCACGATCTTTTGAGGGTAATTAATAATGGAGAGGAACAAATCATTTAAATCACGGAAAAGCCACCTGCTAGCTCATTAGTGTCAGAAAATCGTCAACTCTCAATAGTCAATACTCATATACAGGTGTGACTAAAACATTTAAAAAAAAATTTACAGTATTAATAGATCACCAAAAATTGTTTTCAAGTATACAGCTTGTTTCATCAGAAATAACTTACAGGGTGATTCATATAACTTTACGACCCTGACGAACTTTAAATGCAACCGATTATACATTGGAGGTTGAATTACACCTAAATTGGTCAAAAAAAAAACGCCAGAGACTGCAATAAGAACCTAATTTTGTAAGGTTTGCAAGGAATATCCAAATCACAAACAAATTTATAATTATTAGTGTTTTTGAATCAAATTATAATTGAGTAGTGTATTACTGGTTGCATTTAAAATTCGTCAGGGTCGTAAAGTTATGTGAATCAGCCTGTATAGGTATTTTAAATGAAACAGACTATGTTTTATGGTATTTCTGGACGTAGTTTTTAATACTGATGATTTTTGTACTTACCTTTTTTTAAGCAAGAAATCGCCTAAAATCAACAGATTTAAAAAAAAACTGGTGGTTAAGTCATAACTTTCGGTGCCAGAATAAAGCGTTTTTGGGTTTTCTACAATGAGTTTTGCCATTTTTGAGCTGGGAATCGTTCAAAAACGACTGAGTTTCACATAACTGGTGCATAAAACGTTGATTTGAACCAGTGTAAGGCAATTTTAACTCTTTTACAATGAGTTTTGTTGTTTTTAAACAAGGAATAATCGTCCGAAATCAAGTGTCTCTAGCTAAACTTGTGCTTAAATCTTCGTTTGCAATATCAAAATAGAGTTTCATAGTTTCCTACTCCAAATTGTCGTTTTCGGCACTCAAATATTGATATCTTTGAGCGAGGATCTGTTAAATTAACTTATTTTAACGAAACTGGTAATTAAATTGTCGTTCACAGTCAGTATCAAACGGTTTTTTCTTTTTTACAGCAAGTTTTGCCGTTTTTAAGCAAAAATCGTTTAAGTGTTTTCCTCTAAGGTAGTTGGTGCCTAAATTCAAGTTCTTATTTTTTTTAAATTTAGCAGATTATTGGTCACCTTCCAGTTTTGGAGATATTCCATTTTAAAAATTGAGTTTATGTCTTTTTTGCGTCATATGGAAAATCGCAATTTTTTTACGTTTTTAGGTATAAGTAACAAACTACAAATGCTTCTTAAGATTTTCACAAAAAACAAAATCAAATTAAGCAACATCTGTAAGAAATTGTCCGAACTCAAATGATTTCAACAAAACTGTTGGACTGTTGCTTAAATCGTTGTTTTCAGCCAGTGCCCGTATAAAGCGATTTTAGCTTTTTCATATCAAGTTTTGTTATTTTCAACAAGGAATCGTGCAAATTCAAGTGTTTCCAGTTAAATTGGTGCTTAAATTTTCGTTTTCGGCGCTAGAATGGAACAATTTTAGGTTTTCTACGCTTAAATCGTCATTTTCGGCGTATAAATAAAACTAAAAATGTCCCTGTAATCAGAACCGTTGCCCGGAACGGCATTGGATTCTTACCAGGAGATTAATCGATATTTTTCTTGCTTTTTGCTCTACGAAAGACTCATAGTTACCGAGAAAAACGCAAAAAACGAGTTTTTTCACTGTCCATACTTCGATAACTGCAAAATTATTGGAGCTAGCGAAAAATGTCAACAAAAAACAATTTTCCATCAACGATTACGGTGGAACTAAAAGAGCTTTATCGATAAGTCAAATCTCTATAAATTATCTCCAAATTTCGATAATTCGAAGTGATTGGCTGGTCCCAAGAATTTACTAATAAACAGGAATAACCCATTATACACGAATTAAATATAATACTTTATCTATGACAGCATTATTGAATTATTTAAGATTAACGTTATACTATTTTTTTATTAAATCGCTATCGTTGTTATCAAAGAAACTCATTTGTTTCTAACTGATGTGAATTGCAAAATTTATTCAGTTTAATTTTGAGGACACATAAATTTTCCCAAATTTTGTTGTACGATTTCTCGGACTTGGTCGGTTTGTTTTCTTATACAGGATCGCTAAAAAGTATGGATACAGCTAAATATTTTCAGAACGGTTCAACAGAGCACGATGAAATTTGGGGTACAGTTAAATGCCTTTAAATTTTATCATCAGAGATTTTTTAAAATTTTCTACCGTCATTTATTTTGAAAATACAAGGCTAACTTGTTTTTTTTTAAATGGCAGGAAGGGTTAAAATTAATAATTTTTAAAAGAGCATTTTTTTTTTAATTTAGTGATGTAACGTATTCCTACCCTTATATTCCTTATAATAATATTAATTTCATTTCTAATTATTTTATACTTTGAATAGTTACTAAAACTGGGAAAAATGTCGTTAAAGTTGACTTAAATTTTTTATTTATACTTATTTTAGACGTTTTTATAATAATCTTCGATGTGTGAAGACTTGTGATGTGTTAATCTTGTAATTGTTGGACTAGGTCAGTTTTCACTCATTAATATTGACTCAGTTGTTAAGGTTTGTTATTAGTTAATAATTTTTATTCATAGTTATTCAGCTTTAATTTCTTGATTTATTTACTCGTTAATACGGGACCTAAATTTGGCGTTAGTTCATTATTAAATTATAGTTGATAATTTGGGTTTTTGATTTTGAGTTTTGACTGCATCAGCCCTTGCTCAAAGCAATAATTGGCTCCACAACATATCGCTAGAGGAGCTACCTCAAACAAATGTTTTTCATTTGGTGGCGGACAACATAAAAAGGGTTAAACATTTATAAAAGGAAAAGGGTTAATTATTCGCAACACATCGCAAAAACTGGTCTCTAGATTTTTTTTGGAAAAAGTTTCGTAACAAAAAAATCTCAACTAATTCCAACATTTCGTCGTTTTATAAACCGGTTCATGTACCATCATAAGTGTGGACCCCCTCAGCGAGGATTTCTCATCCGGTTCCAAAATCCTCAACTTGACGAAACAAATCATCGCTGCCTTCTCCACACACGAATGCGCCTCCTTGGAGCAATAAGCCATCAACTTCGACAGCAAAAGCCCTTCCTCCACAAACGGATGTTGCTGTTTCAACCTCTTCAAAGCCTGAGCCCTCGCTGCCAACATTGACACAAGCACGCATTCACTGGCCGACGTCTGGATAACTCCTCCACCTCGACTTCCCTCCTTAAACGCTAAAAACTGATCCGGCAAACCAATCGCCTTCCCCAACCAGTCCAAAACGATGGTTTCAAGTTCGGTCAAAGCCGGACTTGCAGCCTGGAATTTTGCGTCAATTTTGGGGGGTTTGGGAGGTGAATTAATTGTACCCAAGAGAATCCGATACAGCCGATTCCGTCCGAAAGCATGTCTCCAAGGATGGAGGGAAAGGAATTTCCGGAGGGGAAATACGCGTGGAAGCGCGGATGTTGCCAGTGGGTCACTCCAGGCATTATTTTTGACTCGATGTCGGACATGATAGCGTCCCAGTCTTCGGGGTTGTGGGGGGCTTCTTCGGGGAGGAGTTTGCGGAGGTAGCCGGGCTCGATGTTGGGGGTGACCCGGCGGGAGTGGAGGTTTTCGTTATAGTTGCAGATGTAGTCGACCATCTCTTTGCCTTTTATTCGAAATTCGTTACAGTCCATGGCTAAATATACAAAGGATGGAGCTCAATGGTCGGCAACACATTTAGCGCAAGAGTGTTTCAACTAATATTTAGCACAAAAATTGAATGAGTCTTGAGCATAGTTTGCCACATAAAAAACTTGATATTTTACAATAAAGTTTTGTTTTACTATTCTCAGGAATGCTTCATAAATCGCTAAAGTAAAAAGTATTTACCTAATAAGACTTTTCCCTTAAAACAATAACAATAACAATAAAACAATAAACATTAGACATTAACTAAAAAAAGCAAACATTCAAATTTTATATGATCTAGTTCTTAATTATGAAGTACAGACTGTTTCACACAAGGACGATTATTAAACGTACTTCGCTCCACAGGTCCATGCAAACCTTTTAGGACGAGCTGATAGTAAAGATCATCATTTACAACTTATTTCATCAAACTTACTTTATTAGGTACCAAACTTTCCAATTTTTAAAAATTTTTGGAAAATTTTGAAACATCTAATGATCTGAGTTGAATATGCTCAATATTATCTAAATGCAAATAACAAAATAGTCTTAATTTTACACCGAAAAAAAAACTTACTATTAGTAGTATTACTACTATCGTAAATTCATAAATGATAACTTCCACGTATCACGTTCCTTTCAAGAAAATCTGAAAGAACTGCTTAAAATTACTGTAATTACATTCTCTTATAGTTCCTATTTTCATGGATGGTAGATCTAGGGTTGTGACCCTTTAAAAATAAACAAAAGAACATTATTATATCTTTAGTCTAAATCTCTATGGTCGGTGAAATCAGGTAAAAATAAAAACTCAGTTAATGTATGTGCTCATATTTATTAAAGATAACGTATGGTCCTTTTAATTAAACTACACAGTATTAATAAAATCTATCATTATAATTTTTACAATTTTACAGATTCTTCTGATTCTTACTCTAAAATTATAATTTTTTTTTATTTTAATTTACCATTTTAAACCGAAAAAGGCTTTACGTAACCAAGCTTTAAAAGCTTCAGATTTTTTAGAATTGTGTAAATTGAATAAATCTAAAAACCATTATTCTGGAACTAAAACTAAATTTTGTATCTAATTTTATTAGACATCTTTTAAAATTTAAAAAATTATTATTTTCAAAGATAAAGTTTGAAAAACTTACTACTTTTGAAAACAAAATTCCACATGGAAGAAAATTGCAATCGCAAAATTGAATTAGGTACCAACCCAACAAGTTTGCAACATTATTAACTTGCAACTCAGATTCGAAATTAAAATCTGGGATTGGGATTGTAGTAATTTTTTATATTTGAAACTTAGAGAATCGAAAGAATTTAGATTATAGAATTAGATTATTTTAAACTTGATGGTTTGAGAATGTAGTATTAAAATTAAACAAAAAATTCTAGGGATCCGCTCACTGCTGTTTGTCTCCTGAGATCACTTTTTACTCTATCTCAAGAACTAATAATCACACAAAAGCCAGCGTTTGCTATTATATTTTTCTGTATGTATGTGAATTTTTTCAGAAATTCTGTAAAATTCCTTCTAATAAATATCCATTAATTAATAATATTAAAAATACTTTTAATCGAAATTTTGTGTTTTCTAGGGCTGGTTTATAGAAAGCTTCATTAAACTTTAATTCGCTAAAAGTTAAAACGCGAATGAACCAACCAAATCGGTTTAATTTGGTCACGTGATCAGTTAATCACGCGTTTAATTGCGGATTAAATTGATGACACTTCTATAAACCCACCCCTAGGGTATTGTCGTTAGCTTTAAAATTACTTATATATTTCTTTAAGTTTTTGTTTAATTAATTATTATTTTTGGGGTCTAGCGACAATTTTTTTCCGGATTTTTTGCATAAAGCAACATTAAAGTAAGTGTTTGTTTTAGTATGCAATAAGAAATAATATTTGTTGGGGCATCGACTTAATACAACTTAATTAATTTTGATTAGAAGGAATTTAAATCTGAAAAAATTTGCAGGCATAGAAACAAATATAAAGTACAGACTGTACCAAAAATACTGTGTCTTTTGTCAACACTGAATCTATTTAAGGGATACCAATGAAGTACACTTAAA
The DNA here is from genome assembly GCA_939628115.1 of Tribolium freemani. Taxonomy (NCBI): domain Eukaryota; kingdom Metazoa; phylum Arthropoda; class Insecta; order Coleoptera; family Tenebrionidae; genus Tribolium; species Tribolium freemani. Next base: position 18,388,769 of record OW626791.1, on the reverse strand, counting down.
TTTTTTATCATTTGTACAGTAAATAATTCTAATATTAGTATAAGACTTTGTAGTGAGGAACTGGCTTAATAATATAGTCTCTAAATGGAGCTTACTAAAAATTTGCCATGACCTGTGAAGCTTGCATAAAACGAAATCAAAATATGTCCTCAAAACAAATTTTAAAAAGACACAATATACATTTTAAGATATGGAATTTAGTCGCTAAAAATGCATTGGAAAAATTATGTAGTAGTCAAAATGATTTCACTACTGCAAATATGTATACCTAATATTGCAAATACTATTGCAGATACATATTTATTTGTATTTACATAATCTAAAAAGTTAAATTAAATAGAAATGTATTTTCAAAGATACGTAAGTATACGGTTTATGAAATGCATTCTTCTGTTTACAATAAATTTAATAAAAATTTAGGAATCATTTTTTTTAAATACCTAATTATTCACCATTTCATCATCAAAGAATCTACTTTACTTTACGTAAAAAATATTTTATTTTCGAAGATGAAAAAACGTTTTCAAAATCCAGTTTTATATTAATTTGTTACTTCTCTCAGTTAGTATGTACCTAGATGGAAATAGTAGTTAAAAAATAGACGAACGCAATTATTTATTGCAAGACTCCTAGCAAAATAATCTAATATTCTTCAAATTATCAGAAATGTATAGGACAGCAAATTGCATAGAACTCAAATGTTTTAGTTCCAAGTGTTAACGTTGTAGAAGTTGTGCTAAGTTTTTGAAATTGTGCAATATTCATCCTACCTGTTGCTTCGTACCACTTCCTGATTCTCCGGCACGAGTTTCACCACCAACTGCCACCGTTTAACTCGGCAGATAATTTCACCCTTCGACCTACGACTTCTTTCCCCAATAATTTTGCATCCCCGACTACAAAAGAGCTTCTCCATCTAATTGACTTTTCGCACCGACGCGACGTCAAACGTGCAGGAATCTCACTCCAATCACATCGACTCATAAAGAATTCCATTTTCACAACAATGGAAATAGCTCAAGTTTAGAACAAAAATGGTCAGACTAAAAATTAATTGTTGTCGTAAAAATTGCATATTCCTTTTCGAAAGAAATGGTCCATTAATTTCATAGTGGGTGGTTTTTAAGTGAGCTGGTGGTGCCAAGACGGCTTAAATTTCATTTCGGTCTTGGAATGGGGCTGCATTCCGATGAATTCATTCTCGCAGTCTCGAGTAGGGTACTGGAACGACCTCAATATCATGCCTTCGACATTCTATTAAATTCTTCTATAACGTCATTACTGGTGCTGCGTGAGGAGTTTTGTCTCGCTTCAACCCCAATGTGGCTCACTGGGGCTTTTTCCGACATGCACAAACAGGAAGGGCGATATTTCATTTCACAATTCTACTTGAGATAATTAGAATTTATTCGGGAATACGGTTTTGCTTTTTTGGAACTTTTCTAGTGCAAATTGTCTTTTTTCTTACTCATGAAAGGGGCGAGGGTTAAACGCTTGGAAATGATTTCAAAGGGATATTTTTTCCAACACTCGACTCAAAATAATTTCCACTCCTATTTTTAGACGGGCAAGGAAAATAAGAAAAAGGAGGAAGTCAACAAATTGTATAGGTACGTAGGTTTTCGTATAAGTTCGTCAATCAGTTACGCACAAGACAAACATCTAACAAATTTTTAAACTCATGGAGTCAAAAATACATAATGTGCCGCTAAAGCAACAAAGCTTAACTAGCTAGTTTGGATAAAACATAACTCACGGAACTCAAAAAATCGATAAGATGTTCTTAGGTTAAAAATTAGGCCAAAGATATAGTTGTATATTGCAAAAAATCATTTATTGATAAAACATTTTCGTACGGCTTATCTGTTTATAAAGATATGATAAGTGAAATAAGTGCAATGGTTTCAAATTTGCGTTGACATTTTCTTGGTGAATTAAATATGTACTTCAGGAGGATGTGAAAATGTTTAATTTCTTTTTTCTGGTGGTTTTAAATGTGGTCGTTTTAAAAGCCCAAAAACATTCGACTTACTACTGTATCGTGAATAGTAATAGCTCTGCAGTAATAATATTAGAACCTGCCGCTGGGAAAGACACTCCTGCTGTAGGTATGGATCTTACAATTTGAGGAAAAATATTTTTTGAAACTGAACTTAATTCTAGCATATAGTTCTACTTTTCTGGACAATAGCACAGTGGCTCTTAATACCACACTTAATGATAAATGGACTCTTATTAGTTCATTGAATAATAGCAGTGAAAATAAATTTCATGTGCATGTTTGGGATCAACGTTGGGAAACATTACCAAACAATCACGACAGGAAAGAAAATATAAGTGGCGCTTTGGAAAACGCTACATTTCCAGTTTTTTTTAGTGTGAGGCTAAATAATAAGAATGAAACATCAATTATAAATGGCAGTAAAATAGGGGTTTGAGCTACCTAATTAATTGAAACTGTATTATGACTCTATTTTAGTGGAACCTTTTGATGAAAAATGGATCAAAGGTTTATCTATGTGACAAACACTCAATACCCTGCTCTGAAACACATTTACTTTTAGAAAAAAATGGCTCTGAGTTGTTTAAAAATTTATCCAGCGCTGTATGGAAATTGCACGAATGTACGTAACTAAACTTTTTAAATTGAGACATTACTCTAAATTGTAGATGCATATTTTTATACCGAAAAGATCACAAATATAGAAATTTACACGAATAGGGAAAGTTGTAATTATTTACAAAGAGGCTGTCTTACAATATATTTAGCAATGTGTAAGAGTTGTAACATGACAATTTTATTAAACTCAAACAAAGCTTCAGTTAGCCGAAAAGTGCTAAACGACACTGTTTGTGAGAAAAACTATCTATGATTTACTGTATAACAAATCATTTTCCAGGGAACAGGCGATTGGAAGACTGTACAAATTGATTTAGACGACTTTACGGATTGTTTCAGTTTTACTATCGAAACAATAATTGCTCAAATTGCACATAATTACACAGAAAATGTGTTTTGGGCCATAGGTGATAAAATTTACATTTCAACTCAATTGAGTTGTAAAGAGAATAAACGATACATTTCTTTTAAACCTTTTAAAGAAAAATATATAACTAATTATTCTTGTGAAACCGTAAGAAACGAGAGACTTGATTTCAACACCCACCTTCCAGATGCTATTTGGAAAAACGGAACAATAACTTTGCCACTTTACAAAAGCCACACAAATCCTACCAATTGTATACACAAAGCTAGCTTATTTACTACAGAATATCTATTAGTCATAATTATTATAATTATTGTAACAACTATAGTGACAACTGTAATAGTAAAGGCAAAATGCTGCTTTCGTAAGTCTAAAACACTAGAAAAACTTAAAATTTGTTGTTATTTTATTTAGGAAATAGTAAGGAAACATCAGATTTAGAAAAATTAGAAAGTGTTTCATTAATAGACGGTCGCAATTTTATCATTTCAACAATTTGGAGTCCTATCCAAAGAACAGATTTTGATAACTACGTCAAGAAGATTTCTGATCCAAACTCCCAAGAGCTTCAAAAGCAATTTAACGTAGGTGTATTTTTTGTTTTCTCTGAAACATTTTTCTATTATCTAGAGTCTTCCTTCCGGCTACTCTGAGCCTCATTCTGAAGCACTCAAAGAGGAAAATTTATCGAAAAATGTCTATGCTTCAAACTTTTGTCCTTGTAAGTGTTTCCGAAAAAAACTACCGCTGTGTCCATTTGATAAATTTTAGACGACCGAAATCGAGTGAAACTGAAACGAAAAAAGCTTTTCAAAGTCACTTGTGACTACATAAATGCCAGTTATATCCAGGTAATGGGAGCAAACGGACCAATTTTAACTAATTGAGTATCATGCAGGGGTGTAGTAGTTATAGAGAATACATCGCCACTCAAAACCCTCTCGAAAACACAGTCAACGACTTCTGGTACATGGTCTGGCAGGAAAACATCAAACACATTGTAATGATTTCCAGCAACGACGAAACGATTTTTTTCTACTGGCCGCAGCAAATCAGCGCCAGCGTTGTGTATGGCAACATAAAAATTACTTTAGAAGACACAGAGCAGCAGAATTTCTACAAACGGCGCTTTTTCAAAATAGAACACAAAAAAATCACCAGACAAGTTATGCGAAAACAATAATTATCATCAAATTGCATTTTAAATTTCAGGTTGAACAGCTCCATTACGACTTTTGGAACGACAGCGATTCGGAAAACATCAAGTCGAGTCAAATTATTGGTTTTATGGAGCGATTGCTAACAGTCCCACATTTGAGTGCGCCAATATTGGTTCACTGCCTGTATAATTTTCCAAACATTCAAATAATTGTTTCAATTGTAATGGTTACAGGGCTGGCGTTGGACGGACAGGACTGATAATTTTATGTGATATTGTTTTAAGAGCGTTACCACTGACGAATACGGTTGATATTTACTCGAACGCCAAAGCACTGAGGAAAAGTAGAGTCCACATGCTGCACACTTTGGTAATAAAAATAAAATAATACCGCATTTACTTTTTTGTACTTCTAGGAGCTGTACAAGTTGGCACATTTGATTGTGCGTGATTTTTTGAAAAAAACCTAACCATTATTACCCGAACAATACTTTTGTATTTTTTATTGTATTGTTTAAATGTTTTATCTACTTTTTAAAATTTCTGTAGATACCTACACTTGATTAAAACTTTAAAATAAAAAATAAAATTTGCCTCAAGATATCTCCAATTTTCTTACCGATTTCTTCTGCGGTTTACTTCTCGAAATAGGACGATTACACACAATTAAAAAAGTAATGTAAGTTGCCAAAAATAATTTTTTTTTGTTGTTTTATTAAATAAACTCTCAACTTACATTACTTTTTTAATTGTTTTATTTAATAAAACATTTATTTAAGTATTTTCATTAACCAATATACACTAATGAAACTTCTAAACCGAGCTCAAAAATCATTAAATTAATTGTTTTTTGTTTTTATATTTAACTGTAGCACTGTTTCCATTTAAAAGCGCTCGAATCAGTGTTTGAGCTAAAAAGTATTTTTTTGAAGATTTTATTAACCATGTATCTATATGTCTGCATAACTCTATTTATTTAAAATTGGGTTGGGAAAGATTAGATAAGAAACAGAATTTTAAAGAGTGTTTTATATTTAATTTAAGGATGAAATCATTTATTTAACTATTTCGGTGTCACATTGTAAAGATGTTAATTTATTTGTTTCTTTCGGTTATTTTAAATGTGTCACTTTTAAATGCAGAAGAGAATAAGACTTTCTACTGTATCGTGGATGGTGGCAGCCCTGGCTTTATAATTTTAGAGCCTGCCATTGGAAAAGACTCGACTCAAGTAGGTATGCATTTCCTGATTTGAAAAAAATACATATTTTATTTTTTGATTTAATTTTTGTGCCAGATTCTCGCTCAATTTTTTTGGACAACAGCACACTTACGGTTAATACAACCTTTCATAACCAATGGACTCTTATTAGTTCCTTGAATAATAAGGATAAATTTCATGAACATGTTTTTGATCAACGTTGGGAAACGTTGCCAAACAGTCATAGTGGGATAGCGAAAATTATCAAAGTTTTGAAAAATGCCACACCGTCGGTTTTTTTAAGTGTGAGGCTAAATAAAAACGAAACTTCCGCTATAAATGGCAGCAAAATAGGGGTTCAGACTAAATAATTAATTGAAAATTTGTTATGACTATTTTTTAGTGGAACCTTTTAATGAAAAATGGCTCAGAGACTTATTTATGTGTCAACCACCGAACACCCTGTTCTAAATCACATCTACTTTTAGAAAAAAGTGGCTGGGTGTTGTTTAATGATTACTTATCCAGTGCTTTATGGAAATTGCACAATTGTACGTAATTGAGGTTTTTGACTTAACAGACATTTTCACAAGTTTTAGACACATATTTTTATACCGAAAACGTCACAAATACCGAAATTTACACAAAACGGGAAAGTTGTAATTTTGTGCAAAAGGGCTGTCTTATAATGTATTTAGCAATGTGTAAGAAATGTAACATGACAGTTTTGTTAAATCCAAACACAGCTGTGTATTCTGTTAATAGAAGAACGAAGAACACAACCGTTTGTCAAACACAGTTTTTTATTCATCAATAAACTATTAATTTTTCAGGGCACTGGCACGTGGATGACTGTCGAAATTGATTTAGGCAATTTTACAGATTGTTTCAGCCTCACAGAAGAGACAAATGCTCGTAATGACACAGAAGATGTATTTTGGGCCATCGGTGACACAATCTACATTTCAACCACTTTGAGTTGCCAAGAAAATAAGCGCTACATTCCGCTACAAACAACAAAAAAATTAACCGATTTTTTTTGCGAAACAGTAACGAATAAGTCACTTAATTTTAGCACACAGTTCTCGGATCCTTCTTGGAAAAACAAGACAGAAAAACTTCCTATAACATCCAACAAAAATCAAACAAATCCTACTAGCAGTATCAAGAAAGCTAACTCGTTTAGTGTAGTTTATATAATTATTATTGTTCTACTAATAACAGTAATTATAGTAACAGTGTTTGCAATAATTCTTTATAAAAAACGACCGTGGAAGAGGAGACGTACATTTGGACTAATTTGTAGTCACAATAACTTTATGATTTTTTTTAGAAAACGTGCCCAGTGTGGTATTGGACGTACATTCCGATTCAGTGTATTTACTTGACAATAATGAAACCAACTATGAAATAATTAATAGAAAAGACTTGCCTTCACCGATTAAACGAGGCCAATTTGAAGCCTACATTCAAGGAAACTGTGATTCGAAAGAAAGTTCCACTGAACTCCAGTTACAATTTTCTGCAAGTAAATCATAACGAAATGTGATTAGTTTTTATTGCGTGTTGCAGGCTCTTCCGTCCGGTTATCTCAAAGATCATTATGAGGGAAAAAAAGAGGCAAATTTGGCCAAAAATCGATATCCAAAAATACTTCCTTGTACGTTTTAAATTCTACATTTACACACAAACTAATTTTTTTCCAGACGATGATACTCGAGTCAAGCTCAAAGAGAATTTGGGTGACACGAGTCACACCACCGACTATATCAATGCCAGTTACATCAAAGTAAAACCGTTTGTTTGTAAAGTACCAACTTCATTGAATTTTGTAGGGGTTTAACAGCGAAACGGAATATATAGTGACCCAAAACCCGCTAGAAAACACCGCTGTCGATTTCTGGAGGATGATTTTGCAGGAACAAGTCGAATACATTGTGATGATTAGTAACAAAGAGGAGCGAGTCCACCAATATTGGCCCCAATTTAATAAAACCAATTCGTATGGAGGAATTGACGTTTCGTTCAAAGAACACGACATGTACGAATTTTACGACCATCGTGTGTTCAACATCAGGAGATTTGATGAAAACAGAGAGGTAATTACACGAAGCAAATTTAACTACAATTTATCAGATAAACCAATTTCATTTTCACGCCTGGTCGAGGGAAATGCTCGCAGCTTATGTCTTTGCCGACTTTATCAACCGTCTCTTGATGATTCCACACCAGAACGCTCCTGTTGTGTTCCACTGCAAGGCCGGAGTCGGAAGATCAGCCACTATTCTTTTGTGTGACATTGCATTGCGCTCGGTTGCCATAACTGGCAATTTTGATTTGTTCACAATCACGAAAACCATGAGGGAATGTCGCGCTGACATGGTCCAGAATATTAGGCAATATGTTCTTGCCCACTTAATTATTTTCGAAACTTTGAATTACAAGGATTTGGCGATTGCACTAGACGACGATTGCGAGAATAATTTCAGTAAATACTTCGAAGGCAATCTTGTGAAAAAATTGTGGTCCAATTTTTTGGAAAATAGAGAATGGATTGATGAAGCTATACAGCCTTACAACATTTGCACTGACTATCCCAAGTTGAATCGCTACGATGACCTTAATCTACTCCCAGGTTTGCAAAATTCGATTTGAATTTACTTAGTTGACGAATTTTATAGTTGAACACAGTCGTGTTAAGCTTCACAATTTGCAAGAACCCAACTACATTCACGCAATGTATGTGAACGATTACAACCAAATGAAGAACTTTATCGTGGCTCAACAACCAATGAGAGCCACACTTGCCAACTTCTGGTTAATGGTTTTAGAAAAATCAGTCACAACAATCATTAACTTACACGAACTGGACCCGAGAAGTGTACGACGTTAGTTTTGCTTCACAAAAAATTTATTCAGCGTTTTAGGGCGATTTGTGCTATTTCCCAGGGTGGGACCAAAAAATTTTAACAATAAACGATAACATTTTGATCAAGCTGGATTCTGAGGAGCAGCACAGCAATTACGAAAAGTTAAACATCGTTGTCACGAGAAACGTAATGTCTAAATTGTGCAAAAACTATAATGAATGAATCAATTCCAGAATCAACAACGAAAAATTAAACTGTTTTGTATCAAGAACTGGCCAAAAATTAAAGCTCTGCCCGACTCTACCGACGTTGTTATCAACTTGTGGGAAGCCATGGGGGACCAAAATCCAGACTATCCAACACTAATCTGTTGCGAGTTCGTTTATTGTTCTGTTTTTTACCAATATTTAACGCACATATTTTAGTGATGGAATTAGGGCGAGCAGTTTTGTGGCTTGTTTTTTCTACATGGCCGACAAGATGATTCACGAAAGGAAGTGCGACGTGGTTGGGGCCGTGAGGGCCGTTAGGCGGACTCATCAAAATTTTATTAATTTTGAACAGTTTGTTTTTCTTTTTCACTGCGCTGTGGCATTTTATAAGAATTGTGTCAAGTAACAAATTATGAAATAAAGAAAACAATAAAATGCGGGTTAGTTAGCACGATTTTCGCCCTAACAAACAATTATTTCGCAAAATTCTTTTATTTTTGTCTTGCTTGCACGTTTTTGCGAGTGTTTTTAAGTAAAAGATTAGGTTTTTTTTCGAAGGATTTATCAAGTTTTTCAGGTAGAAATAACCCAAAAATCAAATAAAAATGGAGGTTTTTTGTATTTTTCGAACGTATGTAGGCCAGGATGTTTAATCCTTGGTATAGCAGGTAAGCACATTCTAAAAACTGTGTAAAATCTGCACATTCGGTCAAAAATAACACTCAAATTTTTGCTTTTTCTGAGTCTTGAAGTACGTTTTTAGGCCAAAAATTTACGAGATTTAACAAAAACCAATCAGAAAACCACTGGGTTAGGTCAAAAATTGCTATTGAACTTAAAAACGAAAATTTCATGTTTCTAACTCAACTGTTCCTAAACTTTATTGCCTTTCAAAAATTTACAAACTTCACTAACCAACCAATTTAATAACTTACCACTTTATCAGCCTAAAATTTTTAATTTTTTTTTTAATTTATACGTAAAATGAAAATGGAATATTATATATATCACATTTCATACCTAACGATGAATTATTATTAGTTTGTTTAATATAAGCTCTCTTTTTTTAAGTGGATAATTTCCTCAAATTTTTAGTCTGCTTAAAGGACAGGTTGTTTCAAAACAATTTAAAAAAACAGAATTTTTAACTGATTTCCAATTAATTTTTAAAACAGCTTTATCTAATGCTTTTATCTTAAAATTTATTTACTTATTTATTTGTTTTATCTTATTTATTTATGTATTCACTATTTTGTTTTATCTACGTTTGTAAAGTGAAACATCCTATAAGTTTAAATAAAATGAGTATACTAAATACAGAATACATTGGTGTGATTTTTTAATTTTTTTATTAATGTTTATATTTTGCCCAGTACCCACTATTAAATTACGCCACTATTAAGAACTTATTTAAATTTTTTCGAGTAATAACAGTAATAACACTATTATACCAAGTCAAGCAATTTTACCTCTAGACTGTCTTTATAAATGAGTATTAGAAATTGGAAAAAATATTGTATGATACTCCTTAAAATGGCCGAGATCGAGTTTCTCCACGAATTGAAATGTAATTCTAAAGCTTGGTAAGAAGGGATTAGCAAGTGTCTCAGCGGGGTTGCTTTGCAAATTATACCTGGGCTCTGGGTTCCACACTCTACAAATAATTAAAAGTTTTATTAATTTTATCAAAAATAAATTTGTAACAAAATTACAATTTTTTTTCAAGAATTTGTAACAAAATGGTAATTTTCATGAAACCCATGCAACAAAGTCCGATTTTGTTATCAAAATTTTGATAATATTCCGCTAAAGCATAAGTCGATTTTACTAAATTTTATCAGAAATTAAGCTGCTAATTAACAAAAGGTATAAAAAAGTTATTTTGAGTCAATTAAATTCAGCATAAAGTTGCTAAAATCTGAAAATATAAGCCGATTTGACTGTGTTTTTAAAATAAAGTTACTAGATCTTAAAAGGCTAAAGAAGTGATTTTGAGTCAATTAGATCTATTAGGACCGGTTTATAGAAGCGTCATTACTTTTTTCGCAATTAAATGCGTGACTAAATGATCACGTGACCAAATTAAACCAATTTGATTAGTCTATTCGCGTTGTTAACTTTTAACAAAGAATTAAAATTTAATTAAGCTTTCTATAAATCGGCCCTTAGCCTTTTTTCATAATCTCATTAAAAATTTGCAACAAATCGTCAAATAAATTTCACAAAACTTTGCAAAAAGTGGCTAAAATCTTAAAAAATAAGGGAGAGTCGGTGAAAGTTGTTTCTATAATTAAGTTCTAATAATGATAATAATAATAATATTGATAATAATAATAATAATAATAATAATAATAATAATAATAATAATAATAATAATAATAATAATAATAATAGGTAGTGAAATATAACTAAACCCTCGCTGGGTGTAAGTTAATCCGCACCAAGGGGTGGTGGTGAAACTGGGCCCTGGGATTAGAGGCCTTCCGCATCCGTGGTGAAACTCGGTTACACCGCTTAAAATAATGTATTTTATCTACTCAAAAACATTAATTATTTTTTCGTGGATAAAATTCGTTTTTATTTACTTATAGGTACTATAAATAGCTATTTTTTGTGTTAAAAACTATATTTTAATTTTCCGCTTTTGCGTTTTGTTTGCACATTTTGTTCTTTAAAAATAAACTGAAAACTTAGTTTTTGCGATTGCGGAACTTCTTAAGTCTTGAACGTAAACTCACTAAATTACATCAAGATAAAAAATAAAAAAGATACAATGTTTTCTATTATTCAAAGACGTAATCACGTTTTTCGTTCAGTAATGCAATTATTTTAAGAGGTTTTGTCAAAAATAAGCTGAAAAGTCACGAATTATTGTTGCTAGTTTTGCCTATTTCACTGCAATTCGACCTCATGCTAACATAAACCAATTAATTTTTTAATTAACTGGAAATTATCTTGTTATTCCAACGGATAATGTACACTTTTTGAAGAAAAATTAATTACTTTTTGTAGGAAATCAAATTCTTCTGTTAAAAATTGTTTAGGTGATTTGATTTACATTTGATTGGATCTTGTGTTACTCTAACGGCTTTTTACGTGACTGCAAATACTGTAATTATTTACACCTTAGAGAAACCTTCTTATCAGTGTAAAGTGTGGAAAGAGAAACGATAATACGTCACAAGATGTCGCCACACTACCAATTTCAAAACATCTTTGAATAACAATCATTTGAATACATTTTAAATAATAATCAAATTAACAATGCAGCCGTCTATAGTATGTAATATGTTACATAAAAAATAAAAACACGTTTTTAATATAAAAAATAATTTATTTACCATTCTACACAGTCTTAATATATACAAAACTTATCCTAGTGAGACCTTGTCATAAATAAATACAATACATAATAGATTTTACGTTATTTGTTCAAAATTTGTTGGATATCAAGCAGCGTTTTCCCCCTCGTTTCCGGCACAATAAACCCGACATAGACCGTCGCAAGTGCATTGATTCCTGCACAAATATAAAACGCAACGTGTGCCCCGAGCCCGCTCTTAATAATCGGGAAGAAATAAGTCACCAGAAAAGCGCACGACCAATTCGTCGCAATCGCAAACCCGTTCCCCACACCCTTAATTTCGGGGGCGAACAGCTCGCCCATGAGCAGCCACGGAATGGGCCCGTAACCGAACGAAAACGAGATCATGAACATGACGGCACTCCCGATGGGGAGGAAACTGAGGTGGCTGATGTCCACATTGAGGCTCTTGAGGTGGAAATACATGCCCAAAGCCGTGAGGAAAAGGAGCATTCCGACGGAGGAGAGCATCAGGTAGAACTTCCGGTTGGCTTTTTCAATCACTAGGAGCGAAACGTAAGCTGAGAGGACCTGAACGAGTCCGATGATAATCCCGACCAAGTCCGGGCGAAGTGAGCTGCCAGCAGCTTGGAAAATTGGAACTGTGTAGAAGACAACAGCGTTGACTCCGCAGAGTTGTTGGAACGCCAGGACGGCCACCACAGACATGAAGGCCCTCCTGTTGGCTTTCGACGTGAACATGTCTTTCACACTGGCGGAGTTCTGCAGCGAAGCTTCCACCTCCTTTTGGATTTCCTTCAATTCGGTGTTAATGTCGTAGTTGCTTCCCCTGAACTCGATTAAAGTCTTCTCGGCCTTTTCCAAATTCTTTGCCTTGACCAAATAGACCGGAGTTTCGGGCATGAAAAGGAAACTCCCGCCGAAAATTACCGGAACCGTCCCCAGAATCATCGACAGGACCCTCCAGGTGGTGAAGGAGCCGAACACACAAGTGAGCAAAATCCCGGAGCAGAGGAACATGTTGATGAGGGCCCCCAGGACCCCACGAGTCGACTTCTCCGCGATTTCGCCTATGTAGATGGGGCCCACCACACAAATGGCCCCAGTGCCAATTCCAGCGAAAATGCGCCCGATTATTAGCGTTGTCACGTTTTGTGCGAAGATGATCAGAATCCAGTTGAGGAGGAACGTGAGCGAAAGGACGAAAATTACGATCTTGCGGCCGAATTTATCGGCCAGGAAACCGGCCGGAATCGCCGAAATGAGGGCCCCGATGGCGATCATCCCCCCAACTGCGGCCCCTTGGGAGTCCGTCAGGTGGAAGCTCTCGGTGGAATTGGCGGTCACGGAGAGCTGGGCTAGGGCTGGGGACGTCCATGCGAGACATGTCCCGGCACAAAGGGCCCCCAAAGAGACTAAAATTTGGTTTTAGTTTTTGTACGAAATGGAACAAACGAGTACTAACCGGAAATGGCAGCGAAGTACTGCTTGAGCTTCCGGGTGGAGTTTGGGGCCGGATGAAGCATCGGAGATTCGGTATCTGTGCCAAGATCCATTGTTCAAACACAGTTGGATTGAGAATTGTCAGTTAAGCAATTTATTTAATTTTTTATCGCGGATTAGGTTCGAGATCGATATGATAGCTGCCGCGAGATCCCCCCTAATAAAACAATAACCCTCCCCTCTGAATCTCTTATCTTATTCAATTGTCAAGTGTGGATTTTTTTGTAATTTTCGGCAAACAACCGTAATCTAATATCGAATAAGCGACTAAATATTTTTGTCGAAATCGAGTAAGATGTATAAATATTTGTAACGCGAACAATGACAATACTTACGGAGCTATTTTGGGTGAATTAATCCAAGAGTCGGACGATTTATGGCGGTTTAACATTGCCAGCAGTGTGAACTGACAAGACCGTGAAAACCGTAATCCCCGTATTTATTTAAATGATTTAGTTCTCTCTCCTTGACCACTAATCAAAAAACCCAACTTCTGTACAGAATGTTTTATTAAAAATATCAACATTGAGATCTTTATTTACAAAAAATGACTAGTCCTTAATACTTAAACTTCTCTCTTTGGTAATTAATTACATAGATTCGATTATGACAATCGTTGCATTTGGGTTTCGATTTCGGGTTGCGCGTTTTGACCACTTTCAGATACGAGCTGATTAAATCAGCACTTGTGAGTCGGTGACCCGCCCTAGAATTTTTCTTATCTTTGTCCCCGCGAGAAATTGACAACAATTAATTAGTACATCGATAGTTTTGTTTATTACCTTAACAATGCGGCAATGACAACCCTCGACTCTACACTGCACTCTCACGAGTTATCTTGTTTGTTACAAACTAGCGTAGAGTGTTTGTATTTATTGTATTTCGGCTGTCGTTGAGAAATACGTTTCTTATAATTTCTATTATCATTTTTCAATAGAAAAGCGTCTTGTAAACACATCCTCGAAACTTTCCTTTTGCTGCACCAAAGCTATTTCTTGATTTTGCCTCATTTATGACCGACTTCTGTTAAAAAATGTTATTGTCTCTTATCAAATTACTTCTTGTTTTGCTGCATTGTTTCATTTTGGGAAGACGCGCTAATTGTTTATTTTGGGTGAAACATGATAATAATTAAAATACAAAGAAACAAACCATAAAATTATTTAAAAGTGAAACTTTGAGAATGTCAATAAATGCAGAATTTTTCTAGAGTTCTTTACAATTAAAATTGAGTCGCTGAAAAATGTTTTTTTAATATGTGTAATGACATTCTGAAACAAACGATGCTTATACGGGGTGAGTCTGGTAAAATAAGTATCTCTTACACTGTATCTTAAAAACTAATAGTCGCACCGAATTCAGCGTTTACTCTTAAATACCTAATGCTTTTTCTATGTAGGTGAATTTTTTCAGAAATTTTCTACCCTTCCTTATAATTAAAATTAATTAAGTACCGGTTTATAAAAGCATCATACGTGACCAAATTGAACCAATCTTTAATTGAGCTTTCTATAAACCGGCCTTAAGAATATTAATATCAATAAGATAAAAAATATGAAAATATCTATTAATAAAAATAAAACAACGATGCTTAAAGAATGTTTTCAGCAAAAAAATTAAACATTTAACCCTCTTGTTCTGAGATGACCCAAAAATAACCATTTTTTACAGCTGCTTAGAAGTAATTAATTAATTAATCAATTATTATTGAATAATTAATGAATTAATTTTAAATATAAGGAATTGTGGAAAATTCTGAAAAAAATCAGAAGCATAGAGAAAGAAAGCATTTAACAGCAAACGCTAAACTCGGTGTGATTATTAGTTTTTGAGATATAGTAAGAATATACTTTTAGTAGACTCACTCTGTATCTTGTTTGGTGCAAAAATTACGTAAAATAATTGTCATTTAGTTCCAAAAAAATTATTATAAGTTAAGTTTATTTATTGGTAGTTCACATTTTTCAGCTGAAATTTTAAATTTACGATTTACTTGAGTTTTGCAAAATAAATGGCAACTAAAGTTAATTGAACACTGATAAGAATTAGTTCTTAATAATAATTAAGCTAATATAAATTAAGTTGCTATTTATTTGAGAAAGGTAATGGCCAATTCAAATTTTCTTAGCTATAAAAGAAATAATCAAGCATCGTTTATTTCAAAGTATCATTAAAATAATTTAAAAAATCAACGATTCACTATCTGTTAATTAATTTTTAGTGTATAGGTAAAATTGTGTTTTAAAAATTAAAAAAAAAGCAAACCCTAGTTTTTTGTTATATATACAGTATAATTATAGGTACCTTTAGTAAACTTACTCTGTATATTTTTTTCGACATTGCACCTTTTGATCTTTACACTCTTCTACTATACTCACACGGTGCTAATGAAATAAACTGATTTTTTAATTTTTTTAATTGTTTGTCTTTTTTGCTACAATTTTTTGTGTTGTAAATAAGCCATGTCGAGGCTTTGGAATGTACAGACTGATTTAGAAATACTGTGTCTGTTGGCAATACTGAAACTGAATTTAAATTTTAAAGGATATCAGTAGAGTACGCTTCCAGTTAACAATAATTCAAAAAATCTTGTGAGGTTGTACGTCAAATAATTGTCAAAGAAAACCAAATTCGGTTAGTGTTAAAAATTACGAACAAAAATATTTTCAAATCTGTTGCCAACAGACTCAATTTTTCTGAATCAGTCTGTATTTTCAAATTCCTACATTTAGTAAAATATCTCAAGAATTCTCTTTGAACTCATTATGTATTGTAAAGTCCAGAGAAAAATGTGACTTTTAATCACTACTTTAACAGAACATAGCATAATGAAATATTTAATAAAAATTATTAAAAAATCAGGCCACAGTCATAAAGTTGATATCGAGATTTATTTGACTGGTAAAAACAGAACTTACATTTAAAAAAGTCTAGAATAATAAAACATCTTGACGATTAATTAACCGTAACCCACAAATTATTGTTGTTATTTTCTTCCATTTTACGATTTGTTTTCCGCAGATTTTTTATCCGTGAGATAAACTGAGATAGATAAGTTTCATAATAGAAGTGATAAATCTGTTTGTCACCTAAGTAAATTTTCGCGACTTTGCCTCCTCTTTCACGGAAAATTTCAACCCGAACTCGAATTGCAACTTTTTAATAACTTTGAGCTGTCATTCACTTAAACCTCAAATATTTGCCCACAAATCCCTCACATTAACTTAAATAAATCTTATATTCTTGCCAAAGCCACTTATTTGCTCTCCAACCATTGTTAATTGTTGTGCAATTCCCCGAGCTCTCTGTAATCCCACAAGCGTGGTCAAAACGCGCAACCGTTTCAAATGAGCAGCCCCTGTCATGGGGGCATCATGCTGGCAGCCCCGTGCACCCGCATATGCCTGTTGAGGTTGCCGCTTTGGCTGAACCGCAAAAGACACAGCTTGCACTCGTAGGGCTTCTCGCCGCTGTGTATCCTGAGATGCTTGGTGAGGGTGCTGCTGTCGGAGAAGGCCTTCTTGCACAGGCGGCAGCGGTAGGGCCGCTCCCCGGAGTGGGTGCGCATGTGAGTCGTCACCGAGGAGCTCTGGGAGAAGCGGCGGTCGCAGACGGGACACCGGAAGGGCTTTTCCCCGGAGTGGGTCCGGACGTGCGCTGTCAGGTTGGCAGCCTGAGAGAAAGATTTGTTGCAGTCGATGCAGCGGTAGGGCTTCTCACCTGAGTGCGTGCGCAAGTGGGTTTTCAGGGTGCTGGGCCGGGCGTAGCTTTTGCCTG
Source organism: Tribolium freemani (assembly GCA_939628115.1). Lineage (NCBI taxonomy): Eukaryota > Metazoa > Arthropoda > Insecta > Coleoptera > Tenebrionidae > Tribolium > Tribolium freemani. Next base: position 18,371,735 of record OW626791.1, on the reverse strand, counting down.
AAAGAGGGAGGATTACGAAATGGACGGCTGAAACGGCGCAAGGGGCGGGTTTTTTTGCAACTCGAAAAAATCTCAACGATAAATTTAACAAGGTATTATAAAAGACGACATTTTATCGTGATTTTAATTCGTAAATCAGAATTTTCAAGCAGATGAAGTTAATTTTTTAGTTTCTATTAAAACCCTTCGAGTGTTTCAATTTTTTACAAATTTGTTCACTTATTTTTAAGTTTATTAAAAGAATATCACTCATGACAACATCACCATATCCAGAAACTTGAAACTCAAAACTTATCAAATACCTACTAATTGCGTAACGTTCATATTCATCATTTAACTCACCCATTTAATGAACCATTTGTAAAAATCGATGAATTTACGTGTCTACCACGTCCACATTTAACAGATCTAAGCTTAGGAGCAGAGAAAACCAAACCAACGTACAGTTTTTCTACTATATTGATTTTTAAAAAATTAAGAAAGATATGTTGTTTCTTCATTAAATTTCTCCCATAAAATCTACACCTATACCTACTTGACCACCAAAAATCTCTTTTGAGAAATAACGTGGTTCCCTTCTAACATGTTTTCAGTAATATAAGGGTTGAATAACATTTCTTTCTTCACAGCAAATGACCATCAACTTTAAAAATAATATTCTAGTCTTTATTTCATATTTTAACACCATTGGCTCATATGCATAAAAAACAAGTATTTATTTTAAGTAAAAGTATTCAGTAAAAGTATGCTCTTGGGAGTAAATACTATAAGTGCCAGTATTTACTTAATTTTGTATGCATAATCTTTTACTTTTACTAGTAAGTATATACTGAGAGATTTTCCAGTATATACTGATTTTTTCAATTGTAAGGTGGCTGTACAGCAAGTTTCCTGATTTTAATTTGAGTACGAATTTGTACGATCGAGTGCACCAAAAGCACAGGAAAAATTGTACCACAGACGTATTTTTTCCTCTACTTCATTATGTCTTGTAGGAAATTTAATTCATTGATTAGGAGTTTTCTCAAAAATTTTTATACTCGCATAGTCATCAACTGTTCTGCAGACAGTACTTTCATGAACACCACTATCTTCTCCTACTCCGTCCCGAAAACCTGGATCGCCCATAAACCGCAAACAAATTTCCATTCATTGTTTGGAAGATAGTGCTCCGCCTCTTTTTTTTTCTTAATCTTACCGCAAAAAGTTTCAGAGGAATATTCAACATTAATTTTCCGTTGGGGAATTTACTGAAAAAGTGTTATTTTATGAATTTTGAAGATAAAATTTGGTATAAGTGAAATTCAAGCCGCTTAAATATCAGCTTGAAAAATATGAAGTATTTACTATAAACTACTAGTAAATCCTAACTTTTATGCATTTTTATTTAAGCATTTGCTGGAAAATTAAGCATAAGCTTGACAAATGCGGATGCTAATTTTTTTAAGTGTTTACTAAGAAGTAGGTGCTATTTTTTATGCATACAATTGGTAGTAAAGACTTGAAAGTTTAAAGTAAAAGCATTTACTTATTTTTATGCATATGAGCCATTGTCTTAAAAAAGCTATTTTTTGAGTAACGTCTATAAAAATTGAAGTCAATTTTGTGTTTGCATCAAGCAGGGTTTACATCCTCGAACCTTCCTCTGGACGCAATTAAAAAGTTCTTTTGTTACATATTTTTCGATCACAAAAATTGCAGTTTTCCTATAATGTAGGTAAACTTTTAACAAACGAAGATATCCTTTAAAAAAACAGACGCCTATATCGAAATGGCATTTAGCCAATAAGAATAGTTCATTTGAACTACATATTTTTATGCCAACATAATTGTGATGAATTAGTTTGTTTTTACAAATCGACGTTACAGTTTAAAGTTTGAAAAGTTAAGGTAGGTAATTAAAAAAAAATTATCTCTGAGCGAGCGACTTTGTGATACATACCATTTTTTTTACTTTGAAATGCTTGCATTCATTGGGCATTACATATTTTTTGGAACTAAATATTAAATTCTCTGTAAATCGACCCTTACAGTAACTTCTATTTGAAAAATTTACTTATAGTAAAAATAATAAGTAAATATTGGTGGTTTCAAAACTATAAAAATGCCAACGTCGCATTTTCCTCTCAAAATTGGTTCTTATAAATTATTCATGCACTTCAAAAAATTAATAGCTAATGTAATTTATAGTTTCAATGAGAGATCTAATCATTAATAACTATTTTATAATTTAATCAACCTTATTTAAAAAAATTATTCGGTAAAATGCGACGTTGGCGTTTTTATAGTTTTGAAACATTTGTTAGGTACAGGTGCAGTTTTTTAGCTACATTATACCACTGTTTTCGGTGAGAGAAATCAAATTTCTTTCACAAGAGAGATAAAGCTGTTTTTCTACTCACAAGTGAGTAAATCTGACAGCTTTATCTTTCTTGTGAGAGAAATTTGATTTCTCTCACCGAAAAGAATAGTATAATGTACAATGGTATAAGATAAAATAAGATAAGATAAGATAAAATGTCGTATATCACACGTGACCGAAATGCCATTATAAAACTCGTGAGAGTGTCTCACTCGAGCGCAAGCGCACTCGTGGGTCAAAATTTTCACTCGCATATAATGATGCATTTATTTATTCCAATTTCTATAAAAGGAAACTAAAAGGAGTAGGTACCTAATAACTAATAAGCAAGAAAGTTGAATTGGTTTTTGTTTATTTTTATTGTGCAGTTTTGTTAAAACTTGATACCTTGAGAGAATAAAATAAATATCCGAGGAAATAACTAAATTTTAATTAAAATCTTGAAATTCTCAATTCTTACTGATCACACTGATCAGATTCAGATTTAAATTTTGTGCAGTTTTACGGCAGATTAAGAATCAAATGGAAAATTTAGGATAAATACGAGTAAATAAGAGTAGGTATGTCAAGATTATCATCAAAATAAAATAGGTAGGTGGGAACACAGAATGTATAGAAAAGAAAAACATTTTTACATTTTTGAAATATTTATTTCGTATTCAATGTAAATAAAAATTTTCTAAAATACTGTTACCCAATTACTCGACGTGTTACTGTCCAGTCAATCCACTCAAAAGCTTGATAATGGGTGCAAAAAAAAACAATCTCGCCAAATAGTGCCTATCACTTTTGAACGATTTGCACATGGCATTTCTAATTTAGTGCATAACATTACAGGAGATGATGAAAGTAGAATATATTCCAATAATTCCAAAAAAAAACACCTGTCAACTGTATGGATATTAAAAAAACTCTCAGAAGTAAGGCAAATAAGACAAGACGTGTAACTTGACAATAGAGTTTGTTTTTTACAATAAACTCACAAAATGTGAAGCTAATTTGCAAAAAAATGTGTCAAAAAATCATGGCGTCTTAGGTGTAACATTTGCCATAATTAACTCATCTTTCTTATCTTATTTTCTTATTTTTTAATCAATTAACAATTAACGATTTATAAATTAAGGTATTTATCTAAGCATCAAGTAGCAATAACTGAATAAAAATCCTTGATAAGAAAACTGAAACTCAAAATGAATTGTCAGAAAAGCGAAAATTCTTACAGGTAGTAGCGTGGTTTCCTGTTTCTAGTTATGGAAATTTGATTATTAATTATTTAAAGAAATTTGAGCGATAACAAGATTTTTTGATAACTGAAATAACGGAAAGATCCAAAGGAATTAGATAAAATCACCTTCGGTCATCTTAAAATGGATTAAGAAAATGCATTGAAGGTTTATCCTGTTGCTATAATTGGAGTCGAGACAATTGATTGCAACTGATTAAATTTTTATTGAAAGTTTGGGATTACAGGCTAATAAACAACAATCCATAAACCTGTGATAGATTGATTGACAATTACAAAATTGTTGCTACGCCATTCACAATAAATACTTGAGGTACTCACCACATATCCTACAAACATTCGGCTTTTGACTATCCTCCTCGAGAAGATTAATACTATGCCTCCTCCTGGGCGAGGAGAACGACATAGGCACTGACTTATACGAGGCCAGAACAGGAGTTTCCTGTGGCGGCCGAAAGTCAGCAGTGAACGAATAAGTCGTCCCTCCATACGAAGGACTCAAAAGTCCTTGCGTTTGGTACGTGGGTGTGGACCCAGTTTGCGGAGTCGCACTCCATTGCACCTTCCCAAAAATTCTAATTCAAAAATAATAACTATTAAACTGTCGGAAGGGTACCTGGGGACACGAAATTTCATTCGTTGGGTAGGAACTAGAAGGGTGGTACCCATGCATGGTCATATTCATGGACACGTTGACCGACATGCTCGGAAACATGGGCTGTTGGCCAAACCCTTGGTCGCAGAGACTCCCAGAGTAGCCCCCAGGTGAGAGCAGCACCTGGGGGTGGTAGAGGTGCTGCTGGTCGTATTTCTCCGCCGGGCTTTGGCCAGGGTGCACCACCGCGTGCTTGAGAGAGAGGAGGACGTCGGCCATGTCGGACGAGGGCTGCTTGTAGGGGGAGGGCTGGTTTTGAGCTTCGCTTCTGGAAGTGAGAAATGATGTTTACGGTGAAGGGGCAGCTGGTGGCTTACTTGTAGTTGGTGGTGTTGTTGCAAGGCGAGAAGGGGAAGAGGCTCGGTAGCGGCTCGAGGTCTAGAGGCAGGGAGAAAGAGCCCATGTCTTCGCTCCAGCAGGAGGAGAGGTCGTCGGTGCACGCTGAGGACTGGAGTGCTGCGTTGGGTCCAGAGCTCCAGTTGCATTCGAGTTGGAGACCGAACTGGGGGTTGTTAGGGACGTAACTGGCATCCATCGTGAAGCTGGATCTGGACCAAATCAAACGACGAACTTGCGCACCTGTTGCAAAACAGAAGCCGTACGAGATTTGGGAAATGGTGAAAGGTTTCGCGATGGAGGAATTTTTAAGCTGGAAGTGGGTGGCTAAAATAAGAAATGCGTTTTTTAAAACAGAAAATTACGTTTGTTTGAACTACAGATTAAAACAAATAAAAAAAACATAAAAATGGTTAAGCAGCGATCAAAAGACATTAAAATGTAACAAATTCTTCTTCTAAAATGTTTATCTAAATTTGACAATTGAAATGAGATCTCAAATACTGATTGTAACTGCAGTGTAAGAATGATTAAACGATTTTATCTAAATTAAACTTAATATGAGTACTATACTATTTTATCTCACTTTGTCCAAATGGGTTTATACGTAAAAAATTGTGTGTAAGAAAGGAGTTCACACAAAATTAAAAACGATTTAATAGTTCGATTTATTTGAAATAATTCTTTTTCAAATATTGCACTACACACTAGATCAAACCGGATCAAACATTAGAAATATTTACATTTTTTTGCATTTTTTATGTTTTTTCTAAGAACGTTGCACTTATTTGCGAGTTAGTTGCATAGACTAGCTAATTTCATAGGTTTTCATTAGTTTATGAAGTTAAGCAGCACTGACCCCGGTCATTCCTTGGATGGGTGACCGGATAATGTAATGCCAAAAACATCGCAACTAACTCGTCTTTCGGAGGAAACGGTCTCGGTCACTACTAGTTAGTGGTCGTTAGGTCAGGTCAGAGGCTGTAGATGCGACCTGAAAACTCTGGCACTTGGGTGATGGTATTACCACCATACGCATATTTATATTTATTTTTTACTTATTTGCGAGATATCCTGTACATATACAGAGTGATTTTTTTCGGGTATACAAAAGAAATTTTAAGTGCATTACTTCCTCCTGAAAGAGAATTTTTTTTTCTTCCTCACTTTCCTACCAAGGGAGGAAATAACGTACCTTCATGGAATATTTGGAAGGTGGAAAACGATATTTTTTGTTCAAGCCGTCGAAAAAATCCTAGGTGCGTATAATACTAGAGGAAAGCTTCTTCTCCTCTTTAGAAGATTAATTCATCTTCGGAAAAAAATATAAATACAATTCTTTCCTTCCTTGGTATACAAGTATAGCTATACTTGAATACAGAATAGTCGATTTTGGTTCAGTGCAAAATTTCAAAACCCCATCTACATTACTACATTGGAAGTTATAAAGTAGAAAGTATCTAACGTAGGACCGAAAAGGATAATCCTGAATATCATTATCACTAACTACTACGTATTGAGCTAAAAAACTCTTGATATTCTTGTTAAATTTAATTGTTATTGAGGTAAATTGAAAAGACTTGGATTCCTTTTTAAAATTTGAAAAAAAATTAATTTTTACGAACTGAAATCAACGTTTTATTCTTCTTACTGGCTTAACAACGAAATTAGATTTTAGATCGCGATAAAAAAACTGAAAAATAAATGTCACCAAGATCGAGAGGTCTCTACCCTATAGCGTATCGAAGAGCTGGACTAGGTTCTCATTTTAATTTTGATTGGTTTACTACACTAATCTGTATTTCACCCAGTCCTAGATTTGCGTTGCTTCTGTTGTTTTTAAACTTATGTCTAATTTTTGTTAGCTCATTTTACATTTCTACCTAATTTCATTTCAGAATGTTACGGAAAATGTTTTAGAAATTCTGTGCCCATTTCTCTATTTTTTGTAAAACACAGTTTTAGGTAACAGATAACATAATAAACTTCGTATGTGTTTACAGGTAAAGCACATTTTTTAAAAATTAGTCGATTAGTTGATTTCTTATAAGTGATAAATTATTGGTTGGTTTCTCTTTTGCTTTCTTTATAGTAAGGATTCTAATAATACTTTTAAGAGTACTTTATATTATTAATATTTATTAGTTTGACGTTTGTCAAACAAAAAATTATTAATTAATCCTATTCTTCAGTCTCAAAACGAAAGTTTTTTTTTGTTTAAAAAATTAGCAAATGAGCACACTTCTTGTGAAAAATACTATTATTGATTGCTTGGTGATAACATTGTTTTAAAAGAAAATAATTTAATAGTTAATTAAAAATACAACTATTAAATTGGACAAACCAAATTGAAGATCAAAATCACTAAAAGAAATATCAAAAAGCTTAATTAAATACATCTAAAAATTCTAGCAGAAATTAATTAACGAATTGAGTAAGAAAATTCGTTCTAAATAGCCAAGATATTTATTTAAACTTTTTAGCTCATTTATGCATTTATCTCAGTCAAAATGTGCCTACCTAATTTTTTTTTGGTAGTTTCCGCCTAATATTCTATAAAAGTCGTAAATTGATTTCAATTTTTTTACGCATATCTGCTAAGAAAATTAGGGTACCTACATCACAATTCAGTTAGGTATATTAATTATTAAAAAAAAAAAAGAATTTGACCAAATGTAAAACACTTAAGCAAAGTTTCCAATTTTCGCATTTTTTAGTCGACTTTCGTTTGATTTGCGTCGTATTGAACCACCCGGAAGTTAGATAAAAGGAAGCACCCGGAACTTGTTTCCTGAAAATATTTCCTGCAAACTAATATGCTATACCAACCCCTGAAACCCCACAATGGCAGCTCTCTATTAATTGGTCGTTATGGTAACCGAGCCTGAAATCGCTTTTTCGCTGAAACATGACGATATTTTTTCAACACGATATAGTAACGATCCATCGAAAATTACTCCAAATAAGGTTGAATGAAATAAATGCATAATAATTAATATTAACTACTCGAACTAGAGTACCTGCAACAAAAGATTTCGAGTGATAACAGTGATAAAAGGTTCACCGATGGAAAAATATCCTCTCGTGTGTCACCTGATTATTAATCAGTTCTATTTGCTGATTTTGACCCGATTTTTGAACTCGACTTAGCTTTGATTGACGTGTCGTTATAAACATATTTTCGCCAAATTTTTAATGATACTTAGATATCGTTGGCACGTGAATTGAACTCGAATTATTATCCCTATTACGTTTTTTGAACCACAATTAATTGATTTTTATTATCAAAAAAAAATTGCAATCACACAGATAATAAAAGGCAAAACTTTGTTAATTCCAAACCTCGGAAATTCCCCGATCAAAGGTAACAAACCTTCGTTAACCTTCCACAATTTCCTAAGCCGGCGATAATCAATTTTTCAAAAACAATAGCAATTATCCTAATCTTACACAAATCCACTTCAGATTTCCACAAACACTTAAACACTCACCTTGGTACAACAATTTTGAATAAAATCAGCGAGCGTTCGGTTCATTTTTCGAAAAGTTTGGTTTCCCGCCCGATCATCTGTTCATTACAGTTTAGATATTCAAACTGTTTTAAACAGTAGTATGAGTGACCGATCACCCTATCTGCGTCCAATACTGCCCCGCGCCCCTTCCCACATCGGGGGTGTCATCTATTATTACATCAACAAGACACTTGATTTGAGCGATTTATCTGCGCTGGAAGGACAAAACGTGACGGACTTCCACTCTTCAACGACGTTTTTCCTCATTTGGACGATAAAAGATGAGCGAATTTTGCGTCAGAAAGCACTTCGCCACGCCAATTACCCGCCTTTATCGAAAATTGATTGACAGCTAAATCTTTGTTATTTTTAACCGATATCTGCAGGATGCTTTAAATCTTACCGATTTCTTTTTTAATTGAAGCTTATTTAAACTTCGATTTAGCTCAAAATAAAGAAATTTTTTAAATAATTTCAGCGCTGTTTTTTTAGGGAAAGTTTAGCCTATACAGGGTGACTATTAAATACTATGATATTGAAAACTGTTTAACTTCTAATGTAGCTAGAGCTTTAAAATTTTGTGTACGATCCAAATCGATCATTCTGAGATCAACTAAATTATTTTCAAAATGCCTGAACTTCCGGAACGATGAGAAATTGGCGCCAACTTTGAAATTTTAAATAATAACCGCAAATTTTTATTACATTTTTAAATTCACCTTCTCAAACAGAGTAAAATTTACGCACATTATTAGTACTTATCTGACATAATTTTTGACATTATTATGTCAACTTTTTCTTAAAATTTTTATCTGCAGGTGTTTATTTAAAATATCACAGCACTTGAACCCTCTACAATAAGTGATTAATTCTTTAGGCATTTTGTAAACAAAGGTTCGAAGGGTATTTTAGAGTTTTGAAAATAGTCAACCGTCAAAATTCAAGGCTAGCATGATTTTTCAAAATTGTTATCAAAAAAAACTGCTATAACTCATTTTTTTCAAATGGAACGACTCTATTTTCTTGACGGCATTCGAAAAAACATCGATATTTCTGGCGACTTTTATTAACACGTCCTATACCTATTCTTACAGTTTTTGAAATAATCACAAAAAACGGATTTTACTTTGTAATTTTCATCGTTAATCAAGTAGTCCTTGTAAAATGGTCAACACTTGTCAAACTTCAACATTTTATTTAGTTTTTAGCTAGTTCACTGTGGAATAAGCAGTAAAACAATAATATTTAATTATGGTTTATTACAACTTAGTGAATTATGAAAAGTGTAACTCAATCAGTCTGCCATCGAATTTTGATCTTGAATAAATATGATGGTCAAATTAAACATTTCTTTTAATTAATAGCACAATTCTATCGTATTTTTTTTAAAGTTTACTCGATTAAAAATGAGAATAATGAGCTCAAATTCTTCTGATTGTCACTGAAAAAACAAATTCATTCCATTTAAAAACTGTGTTTTAATAATTTTTTGATTTTCAAAAAATCATAGTAGCCTTGCAATCTGACAGCTGACAATTCTGAAGGTTTTAGAAAACCCTTCAAATCTTTGGTAATTAAATGCAGAAAGAATTATTCACATATTGTAAAGAGTTCAAGAGCTGTGATATTTTAAATGAACCCCTGCAATGAAAATTTGCTTAAAAAAATTAACATACGTCAAAAACTATGACAGATAAGTAATAACAACTGAGTACATTTTAATCAGTTTCAAAAGGCGAATTCAAAAAGGCAATAAAAATACGTGGTTACTATTTAAAATTTTAAAGTTGGTGCCAATTTCTCATCGTTTCCGGAAGTTCAGCCATCTTGGAAATAATCTAGTTAAGCTCAGAATGGTCGATTTGGATCGTATACAAAAATTTAAAGCTCTAGCTATATTAGAAGTTAAAAAGTTTCTAATGTAGGCCCTCAAAGAATCAGCGAATTTTTAAAGAACAATCGCTTGAACGATTGTAATTAACATTAGCAGAAAGTAATATTACAATTCAAAGCTAAAGGTTCATTGTGTTATCATCAAAAGAACAAATTTTGGACTTGCAATATAAGTTTGTTTCGATTTTTCGTAAGAATTTTTGCAGTGTTATTTTAAATACCTAACCTTTTACTCATCCAAAATCATTTTTAATTTTTTGTTCTGTAATATCATTTCTGTTTATTTTTTAATTGTTTACAGTTTTCTAAATTGTGTTATTGTTATATACTATGGCGATCAATGCTTGACTTATTTGTTTAGAGTTTTGGTGTTATTTTTTTACAGTTATTTATATTTTAATATTCAAAAGTATTTAGGTATTTTATACTAATAATTTTTATTTGCGTTAACTGCACACCATTATTTCAAATCATATTGACAAAATATCTCTGGTTAAAAGTTACCTATAACAATTTATTGTATGGTACACTTTAGGATTTCAAGTTGTACAACTGTACCAAAATTGTACCACTTATCAACCTTCGAAATTTTGGATTTTTTTTATAGAAGTCGTTTTTTAAAATTAACGGAAAAATTAAATAAAATGTCAAATGTATACCAACCTTCCACAGTACATTTTTTTCTTAATTTATTTTAAGTACTTTCTACTAAAAGTGGCACAATGTGGGCTACTTTTTCCTACTTATTTCTATAGTCTTGAACCCATCTATGTGTAATTTCGCATATTTTCTGCAAAATGTTTGACGTAAAGGTTGTTTTAAATAAAAAATAGTGCCAAGTACAATGGACTTGAGATTTTTTTGGTTTGACTAAAAATTCGCGTTCTTTGAATACTCCCTCTCGTCTTTTTTCCCCGGTGTCGCATTTCGTCGCTTCCCGTGGTTTGAAGTCATCGATATTGGCTACACCACCCGCTAACCACCTGACTTGAACTTAATCCATCCCTGTGATCGTCGATCCGGAAGTCCTCCGTACACCATCCTCATTCAAATCGATTAATCACAAATAATTTTCTTTCAGTTTTCCTGAAATCAGTCCATGGCTGAAGGCCTGACACCGGGCGGTGCCTGGCTGTAATCCCCGCTGTTTGGCTCATTGCCGGGCCCTTTCAGCCAATGGCGCAGCTCGTCCTGTTCTATTATTGTTCAGGGCGGTACGCGATCGATTCGTGCCGGATTTTCCGTGGAAAAATTCGTTTGTGAAAATAAATAGCGTTTCCCACCCTACAGGCTGTACTTCCGACATTATAAAAAATGTCGGGATTATTTTTCGTGAGATGGCTGAGACGATATTGAATTACACCCCGGCCTGGCTTGACACTATTGTACGTATCAATTTTCAAGAATTCATACTTGGGTTAACACAAATCGAGAAAATAAAGGCGAAATGACATGGATGAAATTTATATTTTCTCATTCCAAACTTGAAAAAAATTATTCTGTTTGTTGAAAATACAATTCGTGTTAAATATTTATAATACCTAATTAAAAGTGGCAAAGATGTGAATTAGCTCCAAAATCTTAATTTATTTTAATTTGTATAAATATGCAACCACAGTACGTCTCTTGCGTCAGCTTCTGCGAAGAAATAATCCGGATTATCATGTGCTTGGAGACAATTTGTGTAACACTTGTGTGTCAATAACAGTTTATTACATCCTTGAAAAGCGTAATAGCTTGTTCATAAAAAGTTGTAGCATATTTTCCCGAAATTGTCCATTAAAAAACCCAAACATAATTATTTATTAGCGGGAATTTCTTCTTGACAAAATAAAAGACTACCTAAACTAAGCACAAAATTCAAAATTTAATAAAAATAATAATAACAATAAATACGGCGCTTAAAAATAAATATCCATGAGGGAATCAAAGCTCTTCCTGATGACAATAACTTCGATCTTCTTATCTGATATAGGGATGTAATCTCAGTTTCCCGTTTCCCAATAGTATATTATTATACAAGTTTTATAAGACGTCCTATTGTGGCACGAATGGTTTTGGAGCACGACGAAGGAGTGCCACAATGAAGTCTTATAAAACGAGTGTAATATACGATTTTTTCTACTTTCTATTTTTGTTGTTTGTCTTTGTTTTGTTTAACTTATCAAAATCTGTTCAAACTATTTCCCCTTAATTTTGTTAATTATTCGGGCTTTATCAATAGACGACTTGACGCTGTAGACAGATCACACACGAAATTACAGTTATGACTTATGACTGATGACACCCAGCCCAGCACTGCCAATACTACTCCTAAAAATTTACTAAAAGTAGTTGCGTAAAAGTTCTCATTGTGAAACTACTTTCGGTTTCACAATGAACATTTTGTGAAACCAAAGTATTTAGAAAAAAACTTATTTTGAATTTTTTTATGTTATTTATGTAAATGATATAGTAATTAGAAGACCCTAAACCTTAAACCCAATAGCAATAATTTATAAAAGCAAGTTAGTTTCATTAACATAGATAAATTAATTCACATGATGTTGTAGGTATTTGTATACTTTATTTATTATTACTTTTTTCCAAAAATATAAGAGTAATTATTAATTACACAAACTAAAGTTCTACATAACTTGCTATGTCTATGATGAACCAATAAACCTCTAAAACCACAGTGATTATTTTGGTCATTGTTAGGAATCTTAAACCGATGGTGAACCTCTTGCAAGTATTGAGAAGAACTGTTTAATATCCTTACTGTAAACATTAACAATGACCAAAATAATCATTGCGGATTTAAGGAAGTTTTTATTGCTTTATGGTAGACCTACCAAGTTATGTAGAACTTAACCTACGTATTTTATACTTATTTAATTACAGAATTTTGATTCATTAGAAGTGATTATATAGGAATAGGACTAAAAGGTAAAGGTTTATAGATTATTATGGTCTTTCTCTCTCAGATGTTTATTATTTAGCTACATGTTTCGGCCACTGACTATAGCCATCTTCAGTCTTTAAGTTACAACTTCCTCCCGAAGTTCCTCCTATTTTTTTATTCGACACCATTTTGTAGAAAATTAACTAAAATAAGTCGTTTAAAAATGTCCAAGGAGACCTTAGATTAATAAGTACCAATGTGCTCCTTACAGATAGTACATTTTCAGCGCGGTTTAAAAAAAATTCTTTGCACAAAAAACTGTGTACTACTACTCAAAAAAAAAGGAAAAAATTCATTTTTAACCCAATATATTAGTTAGTAATTTCTCGGTTCGATTAATAGTTATGCCTAAATTAGGTAGAATTATTTATTTATTTTGATATTTTTTTTGTCTGATGCTTACTTATATTTTAGGGCCGGGCCCCATTCTGAAAAACTCCTCTAGCTATATTTGTCCTTTTTTGATATACTTATCTGTGTAATAAAATATTATTTTTATTTCCAGATGTCGATGCATCATCTTGTTTTTACAATCTCAATGATTGAATCTTAAAATAATTGTTACAAAAGTGTTGATTGTAAAACATGAGTTACCGTGTGGTTTTCAAGTACTTGTTCTTGACATAAAACAACTCTTACACCACTTGAGATAAAATGCACAGGAGTCAACACTTGTAGACCAGCAGCTGATAAATCTTTGTCTACAAAAATATTTTTTATTCTAATTTCATAATTCGTTTGTAATAATGCGACCTAAATTTTATTTTCGAAAGATTCTAGATAACGTAGTACATGCACACCTATAATAAACAAAATGAAATGTGGTGTGTTGAGAAAAATATTTTTGAATTCATCACCGTTGTGACAAGGTGACAGTCATTTAAAAAAACATATTGGGCAATTATTTGTAGTATTTATAAATAAAGTAATTAATTTTGTGTTATGAAATAAATTTAAAAAAATATATTTTTGAAGTCTACACAAAATGTATTTGATTAATTCATTTGTTATTAATTGATCGAGATCTTAATAATGCAATTTTGACTATACCTTTTCACTTATTCTGGTTCCATTATTTATATAAAAAAATTTTTTTTATTAAGTTAAAAAAAAACTGGAAGTTGGTGAGATACATTTATTTTTGTGTAAATACTTCAAAAGAAAGAAAAAAGTCGAATTCACACGCCACTTTGGCTATAAATCTATAATGAATAACTTTATAACTGAAGGCTTGGCATAATGCTGTTTTTGCGATTAGTTTTTTTTGCATATTAGATATTGCAATGACGGAAGACAATGTATTTTGAACCCAAAAATTTGATTTTTTCCTGTGCTTGTCAATGCTAATCTCGAAAGTAATCAATTTAAGGACGAAAGTATCACTTATTGTTCCCTTGTTCGATATTGTGGTAGATAAGAGGATAACGGGCACACGTTAGACGACATGTCGCCAACTTTCATCCGTTTAAACGTTCACGTGTGCTTCCAAACCCCATTTCTAAATTATTGTTTCCAAAATTTTTAAACCAAACTAAATTATTGTGACAAAAACATCAGAAAGCGTTATTAAATCTGTTATTTAATGAAATTCGCATTTATTCTTTGCGGTTCTCCTCAAATAACATGCAATTACTTATCGATGTTTATCTACAAGCACTTCGCTAACCGATTGCGGATGAAATCGTTGGTGTTATGTATCACAAAGCCACGTGCCACGACTTACAACCATCCGTCCTTTTGTTAGTTTTATCCCGTGCTGTAACACTGATCAACTCCACTCTGAATAAATAAAAGTTGTTTGGCCAAGTGGCTCATATCGAGTTTAATTTATTCAGAAGCAAGCAGCACCTGTATTTGGCCTGAGGATTTTGCTACTTACCTGCAACCTACATGTTTGCATTGCTTGTACTTAATTTGCTCCGTGGGGTGAAAGAGCCAGCTTTGTGTTTTGATTTTTGATTAATGGGAGCGTCGAGACGCGGTAGATGAACGTAAGCATTAATTTAATAAGGCAATGGTTGAAGCCGTTCAAGTGGAGTCCTGAAAGTACAGAGAAGCCTTGGCAAAGCAAATCGATAGTAATTAACCGGAATGTCGTGAATTTGTTGCCGTTTAGTCATTCTCCGAAAAAATAAACATGATTCGAACGTTGCACAAGCTGAAATTTATTTTTTTCGAGCATTTTTTTAATAAAACAGAACAATATAAGAATGACAATAATTTGTAACAGAAAGCAATTAAAAACATTTGTTACAATTCTACGCAATGTTTCGGATTTAATTTATTGTCGAATTTAGGTACTAGCTTGTTTGATGTTTTGTCCACCATAAAGCACAAATAGGCTCAATGAGACCTATATCACATGAAAAAAGACTCAATTTTACGGAAAAGAAAGTTGCGGATAATAGGCTTGTTAAAAGTAAATGATGGTGGGCTTAATCCAGTGACAGCGACAGGAAATAAAAACAAAATTGCTTTGGTCGACTAGATTAATTCTAATTCGAACATCATCAGGAACTAAAGCACTACTTAATACGTGTTAATTAAAGGTTAAATGTAAAGTCATAGTAAAGTTAAAAACTGAATGAAAAAATACTCAGCGCCATGAGTACAGTACAGCCACTTTTTATTGCAAATAAGTAAGCAATTATTTGTAATAAGTATTTTCCAAATTCATTGCACAAATCGTTTGTTACTCGGAGCAGTCAATAGAATTCACAGAAGTATTTTGTGGCAAAATTCATATTTTATTTTTTAAGGTTTAGGTAATGTGCTATTTCGAGAAAAAAGTCAAAAAAAAAAACATTTTTTGCTTTTCTCGGTCAATTTGCAAATTTTGAAAATGTAGGCAACCAACATTACGCGATAAGCTATCTACAGAATTTGATTAATAATAATAATAAATGGGGTACTATAGGATTTGTCAGATTTTTTTGGGTCAGAATTAAAGACAAGATAGAGGTGAATGTGTTTATTTCTGATACAGAATACAGAAATGGGAACTTAATACAATTTCTAAAATACCAGGCGATCAAAAATGACTATTTTAGTTGCTAACAGAATTTGGTAAAAGATTTATTTTGGCAACATGACTATTTACCAAATTTAAATGTCAAAATTTTATACTATACGATTGTTTTCACTTCAGATGTTATGGCGGGTAGTGTTGCCAACTCAAATCGTCATTCTTGATCACTCTGTACATTGGTAGTTCCGAAAATGCGTATAATGTGTTGCCTAACATAACCAAGAAATTTTTCACACAAAATAAACATTTTTATTTCATCAGTTTTTTACTTAATGCCTCGAATTCCCGTTTAATTTGTGCAAGTTGTTCACTCGCTTCCTGCAAATCAGGCTTCAATTCATGATAATGGCTCAACTCTTTAACTAATTCCTCTTTTTCTCTTTTGGCACTAATTAATAAATTCATTTCTTTCGAAAAATGGGCTAAACTATACTCCTTGTTCTTCAACCATGGATATTTCTTCTACAAACAAGAGTCAAATCTTTCGGTCATTTTACACAATAACCAACCTCTAGTTTAGTTAGCTCATTCTCATATCTGTTTATTTTCACTTCTGTTGCTTTTAAATCATTTGGGGTCACGGTCACGATTTTGTTAATTTTATTTTCGGCCGTTTTATACTCACTGAAATGAAAAATGGTCATTACACAACTATGAAAAAAAAGGAATACCTTTTCAAGAGTTGTATTTTTTTGGCAAGTTGTTCATTTAATTGTATAAACACTTTAATATAAATATTCAATTTTGCAGAATAATTGTTGTGTGCTCTAAGCATATCAGCGTGAGACAGAACCGCAGCGTTTGGAGTCAGTTCTTTCAAATCAAATTTGTTTTGGAGGTTAGCCAATTTTTGAACCATGACTGAATGCTCCTCTGGAGTTTTAGAAAGGTGATCGATTAAATGAAGCTTTAATAGAACAGATTCCATCTTTGCATCTACGAAACACAGTTAATGTAAATGTTTACAAGGTTTCAGTTACCAAACTTTCTTCTTTATAAAACTTGATCCGGGACTTTAACACTGAAATCTGTTCGTCCACATCATTTGAGTGGAGGTTGGCCATTGATAAATAGTCTTCAATGCTCGAATGTAGCCCCAATTCTTTCTTTTTTTCCATATTGGAGAACAAACCGAAACAACCACAAAAGTTTTGAAAACGACAACACTGAAGTTAGCCACAAACGCCAATTATTAATCCTAAAATATTTAGTTATTTTAACTGCAAGTTGCAATTATTCAATCGTAAATACTATATTCATACATTGTAATTGTCTTTTTAGTATTAATAAGCAAAAATAAACGCTTGTTTGGGTCATTTATTATAAATTGCTAACTTCCGACCAGTTTCAATCAAAACAAAGATGGCGGAAGATGACGAAATAGATATTTTAGGCGATTTTAATTTAGATAATTTTCTAACAAAAGGCGATTCCGGCATGTAAGTACCGCCCCCACGCTTTAATTGTTCCCACAAACCCCAAAAGGGTTGCCTAATCAATTTGGTAAACATCAAACCCTAACCTATTTTTTCAGTTATGAAAACTCTTCGCTTGTGTCTCAGAATTCCGACCTCCTAAATTGTGATTATACAATACACCCGCAGTGGCTTCTGGATAAACCTAGCGCTAACCCGGACTGCTGGTACGATAACAGTTCGGTTTTGTCGCCTGGACTTTCAGAAAAACCAGATTTTGGGGGCAGTGATGATACTCTGGGGCACGTCTCTACAGAAAATTCCATTTCTGACGAGAGTGGGTGGACGGAAAAAGAGAAGAATTTGCTGGAACGGGGTATTGAGATTTTCGGGAAGAGCAATGTGAGGCTGTCGCAGTTTATTGGCTCTCGGACGCCAGCTGAAGTGAAATATTACCTTAAGAATTTTTACATGGAGGCGCAAACGTCGTACAATGGCTTTAACACCAGGGTAGAGGACATGAATATTGTCAATAATTTAGTTTCGGATATTTTGGATGATACTCAGGTTGGTTTCTTCCAACTTAATTAGGGAAAAATCATTGGTTTGGTTACAGATTCCGGCAAGTATTGAGGAGGTTATTGCAGCTGTGAGCACCGCAAAGCCCACAATACCCATAAAGCAGTCGCGCAAGAAGAAATTTTCGTTCAGTAGCATTGAAGATGAAGATTTATCACAAGTATCTAGTCCCACGTTAAAAAGCAACGTTAAACAAAGCCTTGAAAGTGCAACTAAATTGGACCAAAAGAGAAGAATTAAAAATAAGTTGAAACGTCCAGTGAAATTTAAAATGAGGACAAAACTGAAGTTTCCAATGAACCATGTCAGACAGAAAACTGTTAAAATAATGAACCAGGAAAACAAGAAAACTGAGATAGGGAGGGTTGAGATTACCACTGGGAGAGGATTAGCTGTACCAATCTGTGAAGGCGAGGAAATCGTATGACTTTATTTTTCATTGTGATCAACTGCCTGATTTAATTTATTTTTAGGTGAAAATAAGCAAAGACGATTCGGATTCTGACGTAGAGATTGATGTTGAAGATCCCGACGAAGTAAAACCGGAAATTAAAGTGAATAATTCCGTCACTGAATTACCCAACACTGAAATTAAGGAAAATGATATTTGCGAAAGTTACTCAAAGCCACAAAAAATAACAATAGATTTATCAGTATTAGATGAGTCGCTTGTGACCGAACTCACAACTTTGGAAACGCCTCAGTCGGAAGTTACCTTCAAGGAAAATTTTATCACTGAGCTAGAGAAGGTGGTTCATAGCGAGTTTTTCGAGGGACGACCCACAAAAACACCGTTGCGATACCTTAAAGTATGGCAGTTGATTGTTAGTGTTTTTGTTCATTTTTTTTTTTTTAGATACGGAATCACATAATTAATTGTTGGCTCATTTCGAAACCCTCCTACGTCACGAAGACTTCAATACGTCAAGGTTTAAGGAACTGTGGCGATGTTAACTGTTTGGGACGCATTCATTGTTATTTGGAGCAAATTGGAGCAATTAATTATGGATGTGGTGCGTTTTTTTTTTGTTAAAATTATGAAAGTTAATCGTTTTTTAACCCTAGCACAAACAAACTACATTCGTCCACTAATTGATGTGTTTCAAAGTGTTGCAAACAGGAACGAAAAAAACTTAAAAGATGCTAAAAACCAGATTAAACAGAACATCGAGTTGGGGTGTAGGCCGAGGGTTAAGCGGAAATTTGCTAATGTAAGTAAAACTTTTGAGCTAAAGATTTGGTTTTTGAGATTATAATAATATACTAGTTGGAATATAATTTATTTCCAACAAACTTTTAAGTCTATAATAACTTTAATTATAATACAGAAATAAATAAGAAAAAAAACCTGATACAGACAAACATAAATACGTTTTTTATGTAAAATTGTATGCTTTACAATTTTTATTTTTTAACCCTTCCCGAGGGTTGAAAAAACAATTTCTTTTATTCAATGTCTTCCATGAATCATAATAATTTATTTATTTCAAAAATCAAAGTATTATGCCCCAAGTTTTGATTTGAAGTTTTATTTGACTGAACTATACTAGTTTCAAACGTTTAAATTAAAACCTTCGTGTGAGAGTGAGAAAACTTATATTCCGAAATCTGGATTTGTCGAAGATGTTATAACGTAAAGAACAATTTAATTGGTACGGCGTCATGACTACTCCCCTTAAGACGGACCCCAGATAATACAACAGTACATATTTTAAGAGCATAAAACGCTTTAATTGTTGTTTTAATACATGCCACACTTGTAAATGTTTTTGTTTTTCTATAAATAAAGCCTAGTGTCACATGAATAAGATGCGGTCAGCAGGTCAGGTCAGTTCTATCCAGATCTACGACTAAATCCGTAATTTTATTGCAAGTTTCAAGTACAGTATCATTCATATTATAATAAAAGTTTTTTACATTTTTTAGTGTTGAACTCTAGTCGATCATACTCGTAATGGCATCATGAGTTTGAGCTATTAATGTTACTTTATTTTTAAAAATGTGTGCAATTTTATGATAACAGGACGGGGAAGGGGGCTGTACTCTCACCCACGACGAGAAAGGAGACGTCATAAATACCACCATAGTGAACGAAGAGCCCGCCAAACCCAAACTGTCCATCAAACGGCCCACAATACGCCTCATCTACTGTCGAAATTTCCCCGAGGTAAACCCCCCAGAACCCTCGCAATTTTCTTATAATTTTTTCCAGCAAAAACACAAGCTTCGGATGCATCTCACAACCCTCCTTTTGATGGACTTTCACGCCCACACATCGCTCACCGAGGTCATGGGTCTAGTGGCTGGTACTTGGAACGCGACTAAAAAAATTCTGACCATTTCACATTACGAACCGTGCCGGAATATCGCCTCCTCGGCCACGCACTGCGACATGTGCCCTATATCGCAGTCAAAAGCCGCCGAATTAATCCACAATCGGGGGCTGGACGTCTTAGGGTGGTTTCACTCGCACCCAACCTTTGCCCCAGAGCCGTCACAGCAGGACTTGGAGACGCAACAAGACGTCCAAATGTGGATTGGGAGCAAGTCGCCGTGTTTGGGGGTGATTTTGTCGCCGTTTAGTGCACATGGGGCCTTGATTGCGTCCCCGTTTCGGTGCATGGTGGTGGACAAGAAGGAGAATTTTGAGGACCAGTTCGTGCCTTATAAATTTCAAGTCGATGTGGTTGCAAACGAGGCGGATTTTGACCGGTTTTTCGGTGATTTGGGGCGAATTTTTCACGTCTCCAAGTCAAACGAGGGGAAAATCGATTTTAGCAAGCCGTACTTTCAGGATAATTCCATAAGTTATTTAGAGAAGTATATCACTAGTGTGAGGATGCATTTAGCTAAGTGTGGCAGTTTGAATAAGATGAATTGTGATTACATTATCGAGAATATCTCGAATATTTGTGCGAAATAACAAGGTGTAAGAATTCGTATCTTTATTTATTAATAAATTTAGATTTTTTCAAGCGCTTGTTGGAGATCACTTATCAAGTCCTCGATGTCCTCCAGGCCCACAGACAGCCGAATTAAATCATCCGTGATTTTCAAGACTTTCCTTTGGTCTTCGGGAACGGACGCGTGAGTCATGACCGAGCTAAAAGTCACGTTATTACGGTCAAATTTTGCTTAAAACTTACGGAAGTTCGGCCAAACTCTCATATCCGCCCAAACTTTCGGCCAAAGTGAAAATTTTCAACGCAGAGAGAAACTTTCTCGACTGTTCAAGAGTCGCATTTTTGAGGTAGAAGGACATGATTCCGCTGCAACCCGACGATTGCCGCTTGAAAATATCATGTTGGGGGTGCGAGGGCAGGCCTGGGTGCACCACTCGGGCCACCTTGGGGTGTTTCTCTAAAAATTTCGCCACTTGAATGGAATTTTTCATGTGTTGTTGCATCCTCAAAGCCAAGGTTTTCAAACTTCGGGTCACTTGGTAGCAGTCAAAAGGGGCCGGGATGATTCCCATGGCTGAAAACTGACGTTAAAAATTGCTAGTCTCGAGTGGGGGCTCACCATTTTGCAGGAATTTTAACTTGTCGTAAATCTCCTTGTTGTTGGTGATTGTGGTCCCCATGATGACGTCCGAATGGCCGTTGATGTACTTGGTGATAGAATGTATGACGAGATCAGCGCCGAAATCCAGCGGATGTTGGAAATAAGGGGTCACGAAGGTGCTGTCAACGGCCAGTAAGACGTTGTGTTTGTGGGCGAGTTCAGCCGTTGATTTTATATCCATGACTTTCAAAGTCGGGTTTGTGAGGCTCTCGATCCAGATCAGCTGAAATTTGCGTCAATTTTTGATGATATTGAAATGTTGGAACACCGAATTGTTAAGCGTTCAGCTTCCGGATAAACTTCTGTAAAACGGGATTTTTTTCAAATTTTTTTGATCCGACATGAATAACGAAATCCCCTTATTTTAATAAATCTAAGAGCATTCTTAAATAATGTCACAAAGTTAGAAATATTTTTATAGTATTTCATTTTCTTACGCAGAGGCCTTGAGCTTAACTATTTATTCTATTTCAAGGTTAATTTTCTACGCAAGGTCTTTCAAATCACATGATACAAGAATAATTAAAACTTGGACTTGTAAACAAATATTTTACAATTTTGATTGTTTTTTTTTTATTTTTAGGCGTGTTATTACAAGATTTGGTAATAAATGAGTGCCTGGTTAAAAATGGACTCATTTTTCGGGCAACTTTTTTTAAATAAATTTTTCCCTTAAAAAGTTAATGAATTATTTAAAAAATTCAAAAATAAAAACATTATCTTGTCATTTTCAGTTTGTTTTTAGAAAAATTTTGCGAAATAATTATGTTTCTATCTGAAGAATACTTGAAAAATACAAAAAATAAAAAGTATTGTTTTAATCTGGTGCTTTTTCTGTCTGTTGTAACTTAACAAAATCCCAAATAGAATCTGGGATTTAGTTTAAAAACATTTTCTACCGTTTGTTTGTTTGTTTGGTGATGTTATTTAAAAAAACTTGTTTTTTTTTTACTCCAGAAACCTGTGCTTTTGGCTTAATTTGCTACATTTTCGGCTCGTTTTCAACGAAATTTTACGAAATAATTGTGGCAAAGGTGTTAAAACACACGAAAAAGGCAAAAATTATGTAATTCCAAAAGAATTTAGTGATTTTTCAAAGCAAAACCACTTTTTTTGAACTAATTTATTGAATTTTTGGTTACTTTTTTATAATATTCGCTCAACAAAGGCAAAATCAATGTTATTTTTATCCGATTTGATAATTATTTGGTCTAATGTAGCACAATCTCACAAAAAGCTGGAAATATAGTTTTAAAGTAAGACGTTCTACCAAATTTTATGTATTTTTGAGTTTACTTTTTGACGAAACTTTGATCAAAAACTAATTAAAATCGAAAGAAACAAACAAAATATCAAATTCGATCTAATTTTGTGATTTTTCACTTTTAAATCTTAAAGCCCGTTTCAATTTTACCCGTAATAGACGTACTTTAGTGTTGG
This sequence comes from Tribolium freemani, assembly GCA_939628115.1. Classification (NCBI taxonomy): domain Eukaryota; kingdom Metazoa; phylum Arthropoda; class Insecta; order Coleoptera; family Tenebrionidae; genus Tribolium; species Tribolium freemani. The sequence goes on along the minus strand of OW626791.1, from coordinate 18,348,764 downwards.
GTTTTATGTTTTTTTCGATATCTTTTTCGTTAACGAAGGTGATTTCGAGCCCGAACTTGGAACAGACTTGTCTGAAAAGCCGATTAGTGCCCCCATAGACGTCGTCCCCGCAGATAATGTGGTCCCCGGCTTTAAAAAGACTGGCAACGCCTGTGGTAGCCCCCAGACCCGACGACCAGCACAACCCATATTTTCCGTTGTCTAGGGTTGCCAAACATTTCTCCAAAACCTCCCTGCTGGGGTTGCCGGAGCGGCCATATTCATATTTCTGCAATTTTTTTTCTTAAAAAAAATCCGACAAAAGTGTTACATACCTTAAAATTAGCAGGCCCATATTGCTTAAAAGTCGTCGAAGACACCATGGGGGTGACCACAGCCATGGACTCCCATTGTTCCGGTTCTTGGAACGCGTGAATTGCAGCAGTTGCAAAACCTTTATGCTGGGGAAGATATCCACTCTCGCCGGCCATTTTCAAGACTGAAAAATTCCATTTAACGATTGTTCCAATTCAAGATAATTCGGGGCGATTAGATCCAATAAAAAAACACTTATCACCAGATTTGAAAACAAGCCGCTTATTTGGGTCGGCAACACAGTCATCTTTATTCTCAAGGTCGTACGAATTGATTAAATTACATTAAAATTATTGCTCCTGTTAAGTTGGAAATGGATTAGTCTGATTAAAAAATGAACCACCGAATTGTTTATTATCAAAAAAACGCAAAGTGCGAGCATGTACTGATTTATTGTGTGGGGGATGAACGACCACGTGTAACCTGATTTTCGTGAATTGTCCACGCTTATGAAACTCATGGCGAAAATCAATTTTTTGAACAAATTTTAATGAAAAAGCGAAATAATTCTTGTTCGTTACCTCTAAAACCCGACTGTAAATTTTTCAACACACGTCAAACCCTGGATTCTACTTCTACTGCTCGGTCTCTGGCAGGTGTCTGAATATTGTTACTAAAGTGAAATTTATTCCAATTTCACAATTTACCCGCAAAATATTTTTATTTGTAGTGAGATAAACCCTAAAAACAACGAGATAAAAATTGAACTTGATTTTCTGCTTGTAATGCAGTAAATTTTGAAGGATTTCGTCACCATTGAGTGGTTTTTAAATTGTTATCAACTTGACGTCACTTATTTGCATACAACCTTCAAGATCGATTAAAAATTTGCAAAAAACGAAACTTTGGCGCCCATTTTCAAGCCTGGGCTTCAAAATGGCGGGGTCGCGCTTCCGGCATGCGCAGTAACCTCTCGAAGCTAAGTTTCCGGTAAATATTTTGTTACCTTACTGCCGAAAAACATGAAATTTTACGAGTTGATTATTGGTAAAAACGTTCAGATTTTGTTAAATGCGAACATTTCGTTGCAACTGTAGTGTTTTTGGGTTGATTTTTGGTTTTGGAGAGCGCAATACGGTAGAAAAAAAGAAGTAAGCAACGTGCCGGCATCTTGAAATGTGAAGGCGTCGCGTTGAGGTAATTAAGGCTTTACGTGCGTTAATTAAGCCCCTGATTGTAATTGCAAATCCATTAAGCGTTTTTCTGCGATTATTTGAAATGAACACAAAGTGAACGATGCGTTTTCTTAATCCCCATTGATTTAAATTGGAAATTTTGTGTCACAGATTCATGATGGCGGCTCAGGTTTCATAACTGGAAATGTTTTTCTGGTTTTAATTACATAAACAAAGTCAACAAACACGAAATTCGCCAATTCACGCGAAAATTTCTGCTTCTGTTTTCAGTATTATCAGAAATGGTCATTAGTGGTAATTAATTTTGATCGGAATAACTCGGAAATGGGGGTCCACGATTTGCAAGTATTTCTCGAAAGCCCTAGTTTAGAAGGAGGCGCCGTCTCTGTTGATTTATTAAAAATCGCCCGGAACGTAACGCAGCGCCAACAGCCCCACAACACGAACCGCAAAATCAGGCCAATTGGAAACAAACTGAAACTCATTGTAGACGCTGAAAACTGCCTCGACCGGTTATATGGGGGCTATTTCTCAGGTAATTGGCAAAATGCGTCAAATTTTGCTTGACTGACGTGTTTAGATTGGGCTTGTGGGGGACAATGGAACCGCATGATTCAGTTCCTATCTTTATTGACACGTGCGATAGAACGTGGTAACATTGAATTGGCTGTGGTTTTCAACGGTACGATAGAGTCATGTCGGATGAACGAATGGGTAGCGGAACAAGCAAACAACAGGCAAAAAGTCGGAATGGTCTTGAAACACATAAATACCAAAGCTACGCCCCCGCCGAAAGTGTGGTGGACGCCCCCGACCTGTCTCAGGTCCAGCCTCAGGATGGCCCTGAGGCACCTAGGAGTGACTGTGGTGAGCTGGGGAAATTTTCCTCTTCCATAAAGTAACACATGGGCGTTATATAACCCCTGTGATGTGTATGGAAGTAGAGCAATTTTACTGCGATGTCATCACGCTTTTATGAAGCTCAAACATTGCAGCATACAAATTTTAACGAGGGAAAATCTGTTTTAATTAAACGGAAATGTCGAACAATCTTAACGTTGGCACCACTAGTTTTATGTGTAGTCATTTTAATCAAAGAAGAACTTACGAATTTGATTAAATCTGTCTTAAAAAAAATTTGGTGACGAGAACGTGAAACGGGGAAATTCATTGCCGCTAACAGTTCTTATAATTTGGAGATAAATAAATCTTTAAACCTCCTTGTTATCGTCTGTGAAATAACTTCGATATATACTTTTTGTAGTGAGAAACTAATTTTTGTCTACAACATCGTATTTGCGTACACTCTGTTTTGTCTTTAGACACGGTGGTAATAACGAGGCTGTCCCAAGCAAAAACACAGTAACCGACAATTTTTTAAATGAGTTTTTTTACATATTTTGTCTTATTTTTACGCTTAGATTCATTTATATACTCATTAGCAATTATTTGTCTAATTTGTTTTTGTAAACAGTAACTTCACTACAATATTTCTTTTTTCATGGTAAAACACCGTATCTACAAAATACTTTAGAGACGGTCGTTTGTACTTCATTTGTTTAAGTAAAAATAACTCAGAGAGGTGTAAAAAACTATGTATACTATTTAAAGGGTACAGGGGAAAAACGACCTTAGTCCACTTGTTTACGAAAATGAGGTGGAGTTGCAATATTGTAGTTTTTGAGAGTACTATCAGATAATTAAAGCGGGAAATAGCAAATACGACTTTAGTACAAAGCAAAATATGTTACAAGATACACTATACCGAAAAAAAAGTGATGGATCCACGTTGGAAAACTTTGAATTTGATTGTGTGTGATTTTATTTGAGATGGACTGAGGTCGTTTTTCTCCTGTACCCTTCATTTTATAGTTTGATATCAGAAAATACATTTACATAATAATTAATATTATAACTTTTAATTAAACTTAGTTAGATTTGCCATATCTCTATGTTGGGTTATTGCATAAATTTATATCGTAAATGTTAATGTTTGTACTATATTATTAATTAATTGCCTTTGTACTGAAAACTGCTTAAATTTGTATTTACTTTACTTTTAGTAGTAGCATTTAGTATTTATATTTAAGTGGTAGTATTGAGTAAAAATTGAACCAATGAATTAAAAACGGTTTGCGTGGGCGTCATCAATTACATTCTGTATTTCTGTCTTAATTGAAACCCTTCCAAAAAGCACTCATTTAGTTCATTAATAACGAAGTGAGTTGTCACTGGAAGGAGAATAATTGAGCTCCGGGTGGTGATTTTGCCGTATTTTTGGCAACATCCTCAATACGAGTTCACACAATAAATCGAATTACTAAAGTTGTATGCAATCACATAGTTTATATGACAGCCATTCCAGGGATAATGCAACCTGCACTGAAATTTTCAAAATAAGTTTAGTGATGTAAAGATTTTTCATAATACACGATTCGGTTTATATTTTATGTACGACAAAAGATTTTTTTGTTCTGGATTAAGAATGGGAGAGGATAATCATTTAAATTGAAGTAATTCATTAGATTCTAAAATTTATATACATTGCCTTGTAAGCGATAACATGAAATATTGTTGACAGTTAACGTTTTACAACAGAACTGTTAAATAATTTTTGAAGTGTTTTTCTAGTTTCTGGTAGTTTAAAAAATGAAAATCGGTGAGTAAATAGATTAGTAATATTACTTCTTTATTTTCGTAAATTTTGCGGTCCCGTCCGTTATTGCAAACATAAATGGTGTTCTTATTTCATTCGTCGTTAAACAAGACTAACAATTTTTAATTTCCACTGTCTAATTTTGATATTGTTGAAGTCTTTAATAATTAAAATTTGTCTGAATAAATTTTTTAAAAGTTATTTTCATACACAAGATTTTTTGTCCCGTCCGTCATGTGTAAACAAAAAGTAAATTAATTAGAAGTTGTTACACATTGCCTTGTTCTTCAGTTTCGTAGTTTCAAATGTTTCAACAAGTTCCACCTTTTATTTCAAAAATAATTGTTGGAATTTGTGCCTTTTAAATTAGCTGAATTTTATAACGATTGTTCAACAATTAAAATGTGACGTCTTTTTTGTGTGCCGTCCGTCATCAATTTGTATTTCTTTTTCCTGCTAATATTGCAAATTTCACAAATTTATATTGACTGGTACTAAGTTACTTTAAAGAAAAATTTACTTCTACTGATACAGTTCATAAAAACTGAAAATAAAATCTAGAAATTTGTGCAAAGTGTCCCGTCCGTTAAAATAGAATGACGGTATAATCCATAAAAATTAAATTTTCAACAAAACGCTTGCTACCAATTTGATCACCGAAATTTTGTCGTGGTAATTTCCGTTTAATTAAAAAACGGATTTTAATTACGTGATTTTTTAATTTTGGATTTTAGATGTGTACCATGGATGACCACCACCAGGAAGTCATCGCGTATTGCCGGGAGTATGGGTTTCATGGTCTTTTAGCCGACGATGCTGAATATGCTGCCTTCGACCCACCGCGATATTTTTCAGCCGAAAATTTAAAATTAACATATAAAGTAAGTGAATGGCACTTTTCCCACTCTGTTGACCTTCCAAATGTCGCTTGTTGGGACTTAATAATTGTCCACACGAGTTGTTGCCGGAAGAAGAGTAATAAAACTTGGATGTTGACAAGACTGTACTAGTCTTGTTCTCAGTCCGAATTTTTACATTTTTTTTATATGTTTGAAGTAACGTAATTATTAAAGTGGTGTTTTTGTTGTTCCAGGGCTCTTTGGAGACCAAAGAATTCATGATAAACGAGCTTACAAAATCACTTCAATTGACCCAAGACCAGCTTTGCGTAATGGCAGCTCTAATGGGCAATTTTTTGTTAACCGAAAGCGATTTACAAGACTTTCACAAAAAAATCAGTATCACAAACGTAATCCGAGATAACAAAGTAAGTCATCTCGTGTGTTTTTGCCCTGACTAATGTTTGATTTAGTCACCAGCTGAGTTTAATGTAAAAACCTTGGCCGATTTTGTTCGGTCGTTACCTCCACCTTCAAATATGGACGCTTTAGTTAATGCTATGCTCGGATATATTGACGAAAAACGTGCCTCTAAATTTAGACAGTCGGTTCAGTACTACCTCAATGGTACGGCTAGTGGTTTTCTTAAGTATTGTGCACCGGCAGCTACACCCAAAGACAAGAAACATAATGCACAAAATAACAATGAAAAAGAAAGTGATGATTTGGAGGTCTCGGGGACCGTATTTGCGTCAGAAACTACAGAGCAAGAGGTGAAGAAATGGATTGTTTAAGTACGTTTTGAATTGTTTTATTATAGGAGGAAACTCTTCACAATTATAAATTAGCCACAGCGAACTTGGTCATGTCGTCGGAGTATACGTTGGATCAAAACGGAACACACAACTCAAATAATGGTACTTTTTTGTTTACAAATTGCCTTCCTCAAAAGCGCCTGTTTATGTTTTTTTGTAACTAAATAGGTTGTTGCACGGAAGGAGATTAACTTAACTCTGGGTGCGGACTTAATTTTGCTTTGAATTTCGTCCTCAATCTGAGTTTAAACATTTTTCCTTTGTTTTTGTAGTTTTGTCATTTTTAGTTAAATATTTTATTTTTAGATTCTTCTCATTTAAACGGACTCTTAAATGGTTCAGTTCCCAACACTAATCAGAATTTAGCTAGTACTTCTAGCGGCACTAGAGTCAACCTTCTAGTCAGTTCAAGCAGTTCAAACACCAGCAGTGTTCCATCATCGCCGAAACATTCAGCTCAGAGTACACGTTCAACTGCCGGTAAGCCAATTTCTGTTTTAACCGAAACCTTCCAAAAAGCACTTACTTGGTTCATTCATAACCAAATGAGTTGTCACTGGAAGGAGAGTAATTGAGCTCCGGGTGGTGATTTTGCTGGATTTTTGGCAACATCCTCAATACGAGTTCTCACAATAAATCAACCCACAAAATTATGAAAAAATAAACATTGCTAATTTTTTAGTCTTGTCGAATCTGGTGACGCCAAACGTTTCGCCCGACGTTCTCCGAACGGCGTCGTTACGCCACCAAAAGGGCCTAATGGCTTCGATGATTTTGCACGTTTTGAGTACTCAAGAAGTGCGTCTGCCTTGTTTGATGGAGGACGAAGGCAATCGTGAATTTCCGCCGATCCACGACGTGTACCAGCCGCTCCGACAGCGCGTCTATGCAGTATTGTTCAATTTACACCATTTGCGTTACGTTCACACTAAGAAAAAAGAATCCGGGGAAATACCTGAAAATTCGCCTCAACCGGATATCGTAGTCAAAGAATGGATTTACAGCAGGTCCAATCCTTACCAATGCCCTGAAGAAATCAAAGCTGAACCGTTACCATGGGCGGTGCCCACACTTCAAAGATTATGGTTCGGTCCGGCTCTGGATGATAAAAGACGCCGGATGAGGGCTTTGTTGTCGTGTTTGAATTCCGACACACCTTTGATACTGAATACAGGATACGTGCCTCAGCATATGTTGATAATGGCGTGCGTTTTGCGCTATATAATGTCGCAAGATAAGCCTATTATGAGACGACACGAATTGGACGCGTTTCTGTGTCAGGCTTTCAACGTTGATCTCATGAATCCTCAATACTTGCAAGAATTAACAGTAAGTCGGGCGTTTGAAACGTTTAAAACGTTACAATGGACGGTTTTAGCTCAATGTTGTTACTAGTCGTGGAGTACAGTTGGCAGCACTGTTTATGCAAGGTGTTGAAATGGCACTGTTGGCGAACGATGCGTGTGGTGCCCCCTTGCCGTGGCTCATGTGTTGTCCTTGGTTATATTTTGACGGCAAACTGTTTCATTATACGTTAAACAGGTCTGCACATTCCAAAAATATACTGGAAGTGTGCGAAAATCATATCGAAAGAGTCGTGAAAGTTGAGAGGATGAGGAAGGCCATTTTGGAAGGGCTGGATGTCAAGTTTGCCAAAATACCACTAGCACCATTTCCAGGTATACAAGAATTCACAACGGTTTGCGTGTGCATCGTCAATTACATTTTGCATTTCGAAACCCTTCCAAAAAGCACTCATTTAGTTCATTAATAACAAAATGAGTTGTCACTGGAAGGAGAATAATTGAGCTCCGGGTGGTGATTTTGCTGTATTTTTGGCAACATCCTCAATACGAGTTCACACAATAAATTGAATTACCAAAATTGTATGCAATCATTTAAATATATGATATATTATCCAGGGATAATGCAACCTGACACCGAAATTTTCTAAATCATTTTAGTAGTTTATTTTTATATTTCTTGATTACTTTTTTTTGACTTGTTTCTACGAAATCTCTTGAAATAAATTAAGTTTCCTGCTGAAAATAGAGAACTAAGTTAGTTTGGGTAATCTCGCAAAGTGGGTGAGTTTACGGAGTTTCTCAAAAATAATTAAATTTCGAAATTTAAACTCGTCAGAAACAACGTAAATCGCTTGTGGTTATGAAAATGCATTACGCTAACTTATTCCAACTTCTAAAATATCCGAAAAAAAAGTTGATGATTTGCATACGCAAAGCGTCTTATAGTTAATTGTTTTATCACATTTGTGGCAAAATTTTGTTAGGAATGCGCCAACCACCGCCGCCTCAAGGACTTCCAACCATGCCCTTGCCCTCGAATCGCATTCCTGGCGGTATGCGACCTCGTCCCATCTCATCTCGAGGGGGACAATTGCAAGTCGCTGGGGTTGTTGTGGGTTCATGGGGTGCCAATTACGGATATCAGCAGAATATAAGGCAGCAAGCTCCATTAGTGGGTTACCAGGGGCGGGGGCGCGGCGTGATGCCTCCAGGGCCTCCAGGACCCAGTAATTTTAGTCAGCAGAATATACCGAGGGGTAGGGGACAACAACGCAAACCTGGACCACCGACATTCCCCGTCAATAGGAGAAATAACGTAAGTTTGGGGGTGGAATAGAAAAAATGCCGGTTCAAGCGTTGGGGGAAGGGGGGTTTACCTTCCAAAAAAGCACTCGTTTGGTTCGTTAATAACCAAGTGAGTTGTCATTGGAAGGAGAAAAAGTGAGCTCCGGGTGGTGATTTTGCTGGTTTTTTGGCAACATCCTCAATACGAGTTCAAACAAATGTGTTGAGCCGGCATTTGCTACAAATTCACCGGAAAATGCATATTTTGCTAATTGGTTATGTGTGTAGGCAAATAAGAAGCGTAACAATGCGAATAAGGGCGGCAGCAAGGCGCAGGCGGGTCAGGAGCCCACGCTTACAGTAAAAACTGAGAGCGGGTGCGTTTTACGGTAAAGCTATTCGTAAAATGCGTTGACGTGTGTTTTGAAAATTTTTTCAGAGACATTCCAGCTGACGAAATAATCCTCAATAACGATGGTTCGGTGAACACTGGGGGAAAATCGGAAGACTACATGAAGAACAGTGAGCATAAAGGTCAAGGCGATGCCCCGAATCTGGTTAATTAATTATGGAAGTGTACGTGTTGTTTGTTTTTTATCGCTGGATTTTTTTTTATAATTTTTTTATGTATACTTTGTTTACGAACTCAAAGACTTCTCGAAAGTGAAGAAGTGAAGCCTTATATACAGTCGATTAAGTGTTAAGAGACACGGTGTGGAAGACCAGGGTGTGTGAGTGTCTTGTGTTATCATAAGTGACTGACTGGTTTTTAAATCGCGTTAGCTCAACAACGATAATCTAGCGGTGACGGTACGTCGGATGAAAATTAAGGCTTGTAAGGTTGGTAGTACCGGCGCCGCTTAAGCTGCGTTCAGATGAGAGTCTGAAACGCTGACTGATTGTTTGAGAGCATATGTATATTTTTCTATATTTGTTACAACTGTTATAATTATATATTGACTGAGAGAGTGCTTTCAGCACTGCTGTGATCATATTTATGGTATTTATACGTTTAGATCTGTTGTTGGATCAGCAAAATAGGTCGTTGCGTGTGATAGTCAACGATTTATTTTGTTTGAAGTGAGAGTTGGTTTTTGATGGTTCCCAGAAAACGTGACCTTTCGGTATATACCAATTACCAGTTATTTGCAAACGCTCTGTATTTGAAAATTGACATTAAATCTTGTCCATTATTCTAAGACAACTTTAATATCATGCACAGACTTCATGTAAGAAATTCGATGTTGAAACCAAATTACTTTTTCATCGAAACGAAGTTTTTTGCTGTTTAACTCTGACTTGCGCTATTGCTCATGAGAGACAATATAGCCGAAAATTAACCGAACGCAACTTTGAATCCAAATGATTCTTAATTTACATCAGAATATTGTCAAAAGTAAACAAACGAAACGCTAAATTGAACAATACTTACAATTTTACGTAGCTGTTTATTGAACTATACACATGTAGAGAAAAAGAAAACGATTTACATAATTTAGCTCACCAATAATAGACATTGTATTAGTAATTTATCCGTTCTGGATGGAATTATCGTAATGTTCATGAAATGTGTAAACTTTTCGTTGTAAAATTGTTCGCTTTCTTTGATTATGATGGTGTATTAATCCCGCCCTTACATTTTTCTTATTAATATGTTATCGCTTTAGTTTCTTTGGGATACAAACATTCTTTTCTTTATAGTTATTTTGTTAATTGATTACTAATTATGCAACGTTCCCCTTTTTTAATCATTATATGTATATTCTATGCTTAAACTATTTAGATATTTGGAAAGTATGTAGAGTATTTACAATTCTTTTTTGTTCTAATTCACAGTAACTGATATATTTAACTTTATATATGTGTATATTGGCTCTATGGGTGAAAGGGCATCCATATGAATAAATATTAAAGTACCTATATTTAGATAAAATAGTATGTGATTTTAGAAAACTTGGGACAATATCACAGAATTCTAGATTGTTTTGTTTCGTTATCAGGATAAACTTATCAATGTCTGAACCTACCGCTTATTGTCTTGATGTAACTTTCTGAAATCACCATAAATTCAAAGTTTTCACTTTTTTCTTGTAATTTATAATTATAAAAATAAAAATCGCAAGTCGATTTGTTTGTAACGACTTACGCAACACTTGACTCATTACAAACAATTGATATGTGATTTGATGTGGAAGATATGCTGGAAAGGTACCACCAAGTAAGATGCAGATGAAAAAGTTTGAATGAGTGTTTTGGGCTTTTTATTCACCTTTTCTCATTTCCTCTCCCAAAAGTATCATTGTGGCTTTTCCCTCATCGCTATGCAACAAACCTGACATTCAAAAATTCCAAATTCGAAATTTTTGTGTCTAAATTTTGTGTTCTCTAAATTTGTCGTTTTTTTCGGGATAATGGCGTGTCCTAACGGTACGTCCTTACTGGCTGAACTCAGTGATCTTGTGAACCAAATTGGTGACTGGTTCGTATTTTTTTCCCCATTTCCGCCTTTTCTAACCCTTGACACAGCCACAGCCAACCTTGTGGCTGCTGCCCACCTCCCCCATGCATCCCTTGCAACGTTCCCTACGCCCAAGTCACCATGACTTGCCCACCCCCTATTCTAGTGCCGACGCAGCCCCAACCTGTGAAACCCCTTCAGTTGCCGTGCCCTCCGGCCCCTCCAGCCCCACCAACAGTAATAGTCTTCGAAGTCTAAAGTCTTAAAATTACACAAATTTCGTAGCTAACGCCTGAGGAAGCAGAACGAAGTCGCTACGACAATTTTTACAATAATTACAACATTGACTGGCATAATGACGGCACCTCTTCTAATGATCATGATCATTGTTGCACCCCCGCGAAACAAAGGGGGCAAACGGTTGACGGCAAAACGCCCTGCTGTGAGGACTACACTAAAAATAAGCAGGACGAATGTTGCCCTCTTCCGGGATGCCCCACGGGATTTAAACCGTGCACTATGAAGTTGACGCCGCCTCCCGGCTGCGACCCTTGTGGTATTTGGTGTGCCCAAGTCCAACCCTGTCCCCCGAAGCCCAAAAAGAAGAGCAAAAAATATGAGCCGGGACCCTGCACCAGACCTTGTTGTAAGCATTGGAAGCCTAAAGAAGGGCCGTGTCTTTATGACGATCCTTGTAAAGCTCATTGTTTTAATCATCCTCCAGGAATTAAACCTTCTGGGAGGTACCCGTGACGTTTACGTGCCGTGAAGTGTCAAGTAAGAAGTGAAAATGGTCCATTGTATTGTTTCGGTTTTTGTCTACGATTTGTTAATAAAACTAAATAAGTGAATTGAAATATTTTAATTAATGTCACAATTAATTATAATAGAGAAATAATTATAAGCCAGGCATGATAAAAGCTACGTTGTCCAAGGTACTCATGAGTTGTTCAGCGCTGCAGCAATTTTCCTGCAATTCGGGGATTTGTTGAGTGAGGCAGAGGAGGGGTCCCAGGGCGCAAAGTAGCGAGTCGAGGAGGACCGACAAGCTGCCGGAAACCGCAATTTGGCCCTAAAAACACCGTAGAACTTTTTAAAGTGGCTAAAAAATTATAAGACGTACTTCGTGCTCTTTGAGCCGCTCTCCAATTATAGTAAGACTCTCCCCCAACAATTTCAAATGTGCGGCAACATCGATGGGTTTAATACCATTCACTTTGTACCCATCTTTGCCTCTCGGACTCGGAGGTGAAATACTGGACGTGTCATATGACAAACTTCCAGGCGAGGTTTTCGAAATTGGAGTCTTCTTCCCTGTTGCCTTAGATCCACCTTTGCCGCCCCCTAAAACGCGTATCAAGCCCTGAAATCAAAATTCGATGTCTTACTCGGATGTTTGTCGGTTTTGACGATTCTGCCGTCCTTGATAATTAGTCGTTTCTTGGAAGTGTCCGTATCGAGCCGCTTGAAACCCCCTGTTTCCTGTTCGTCAAAATCGCTGTCTGTGTCTACGGAATCAATGCTCGATTCTGTATTCGCCGGGAGTTCGTACTCGCTTTCGTAATCGGACTCGCTCGCTTCGTCGTAATTCTCAAAACTGTGATCAGATTTGATGAACACCTTCAAATTTTGTTTGAGTATTTATTTTCAGAAAAATGAAACAATTACGTCTTCGGGTCGCGGCATTTTCCGAGGTGGCTGCACTTCAAAATCAGCTTTGCGCCCAATCCCTTGCCTTTTGTTGAAGGACCTATCAATGTCGTCTGGTGATTCGAAATCCATCAACTTTGACGACTTCTTGCGCACTCTGCCGCTCCTCGAAACACCTGTTACTTCTAAATTTATTGTTTCTATTAACACATTGTCCAAACAAAAACAATAAGGAAGAAAAATAACAAAAAATAAAACACGTTTTTGTCACGTAATTTATTAAAAAATAAATAATAAAAGTTATGAGATAATAGTGTCATCTTGGAGCCAACCGTCTTCATCACTTAAAAATCTCCTTTTCACGGTTGTGTTCATGTAGGGCCGTAAGGCCCACTCTGTGTCAGCAGCGTCTGCATTGTCAAGAGTCCCTAACTTGATCTCATAGAGGCGCAGCTGGAATCGGGGGCCCACTTCTGACAATTCGATCTGCAATTGATTTTTTTTTCTAATTAATCGATACTTTACGCTCTATTTGGGCCTAACTGCACCGGTTCGGCTTATGAATATCGCTTAACAAAACTAGGCTTACAGGTATATGCAGTTTAAATAAGTGGAGCTGCACCGTGAGATTTTATCTGTTAGTTAATTTAATTATTGTGGTGCAAATGACTACCCTGTCATCATGACAACTCATACAAAATTCAATGCCAATACCATTGCACCACAATGGTTTTGATGTTGCGGATCTTCATTTTGTTTTGCTATCAAGAGTAAAATAATTCAACAAAATTGAAATTAGTGAATATTTTCAAGTTTTTAACTTTGAGTCAATTTTATTAAAAAAAAAATTTTGCTGCAGGGATGACTGAAGCCCGAAATAGAGCCAAATGTGTAAGCTTTCCTGTTTAGGTATGGTAATGTACCAACAAAAAGTAAGATGCAAACGTAATAATTTTTCAGACCAAAAAGAAAAAATCTTATTCTACCACACAACTCAGGATTTTAATAAAAAAAAACATAGAACTTGCGATTTCGAAGACGAAAAAGCATTGTCCGAGAATTTTCATCTTGCGCAACCATCTACATCACAACAATTTCAAAATTCAAAATTTGAATTGGACAAACTAATCAGTCTGCTAATCCAAAATGATTTGGGAAAAAAGTAATATACAAGGTGAATTTCATAGTTTTGCATATATTTTTAGGGGTGATAGTAGAGCTCAAAAGAAGTCAAAAAACTCAACTTGTCTTATCCGAATGTTTATCGTTTCTGAGATATAGAGGGTTTTAGTCAGCAAATAAATTTAAATTTACGGGGCAGCCTTAAACTTTACAACGAAAATTATAAAAAATAGTTATTTATTTAACGAGTTTGAGTGTAAATCGGGTTTTTATTTCACGAGTGTTAACGAGACGTTTAACATCCAAGAGGTGAAATAAATGAACCGATTTACACGAAAACGAGTTGGATACAACATTTTATTCTTCGAATTAGATTCAACAAGGCTTAAAATTGCTTTAAGTCTGCTAAAAATAATCTGACTTTTCGTATTGATAGTTGTCAAAACTTCCTTACACAGGAGAAAAATCGTAAATTTTGACACTCTCGAAGAATAAATATGATTTTAAAGGTTAATTCTTCAAAACCTAATACATTTTGATTAAAAAAAAATGTTTTAATTTGCAAACAGCCACTAAAAAGTGTCTTCACAATGAAAAAATGATAAAAAGGTATATAGTATTTTGCATCAATTTTTTTGTCGAAAATACCTCCAAATTTTATTCTCTCAAATGTGACTGACTGACCATTAGCCATGTCAACTTTTGAATACAGTACTCAAAATACGTAAACTTCGTTTTTGACGAATATTCCGACGCTTAAGTGGAGGTTTCACCCTCTAGTATATCTCAGAAACTGTAAACATTCGGATAAGGCAAGTTGAGTTATTTTGACTTCTTTTAAGCTCTACCATTGGCTCTACTATCACCCTTAAAATATATGCAAAACTATCAAATTCACCCCGTAGGAGATGCCTAAAAGTTCACACCAGTTTCAAAGTAGTATTCTGAAGTTACAACTTTAAAAAAATGTTATATGCCTAAACCATTTTCTGTCTATTTATCTCATCTTCATCACCCATGCCATTATCCAATCCAGGTTTTCCTTTCGCCATCTTCTCTATTTTTGGCAATATTGTTCAAAATAGCTGCTCCAACAATTACTGCCAATTTCTAATTTCTAAGCGACAGCAAGAACCAGAAATCGTTTTACTATTATTCCGCTGAAAATGTTTTTTGAAGCAATCGAACAAATTTTTTCATCATACTAGCCAAGAATAACGCAATTTCTCATCGATCCGTTTACAAACAGTGCTTTTTTGGCGTTAAGCGCCATTTAATCGGTACCCAAGGTACAGTTTAGTTTAAACCAAGCTTTGTACCATTTTAAGTTGCACTTATTTACGGTGCAGTTCACTTGACAGGCTTAAGCAGAACTTATTTTCAGCCATACCGGTGCGGTTAGGCTTTAGTTCATTTTCACTATGACTTACCTGCTTATCGATTGTTTTATAATTGTGGTGCCTAAAGCTGATATAATCGTCGTGGTTCGCGAAGGTGATTATGCGTTTGGAGTCCTCCTTCGGCACCGGGAACAAATACTTCAAAATATTCGTGACTCGCTCCCCTAGCTTTGTTTTAAAATTATGGAAAATCAGATGGGGGTACTGCTCCGACATGGTCCCCAAGTCGGGGATATCATGCCTCATGACCACATCCGTCATCGTGAAATACGCGGTGGGGCCGTAGGGCAGGTGACAGACGACCAAACTGTCCGGGACCCCCCTGTGTTCATGCACTACGATAAAATCTGTCACGTCGTTGGCCCTGCAGGCATGGATCAGCTGCTTCATCTCGTAGTTGCCCCGATTCATCCTCTGCGCGTTGGGAAAAATCAGGCGCAGCTCCTTGACGAACATCTTGAGTCTCGAGCTGGGGTCCCGACTCGTCGTGATGACAATTTTGGGGTCCTCGACCCCCGCATATCTGTACTCGTCGTCGATGGAGCTGGCCAGGGCTCCGCCGCTCTCGCCCCCGAGCTGGACGGCGGCTTCGGGCCCCGAGTCTTCCCACTCGAGCTTCTTGGAGTAGTGCAGAGCTTTCTTCTGAAGGTCCCCATGGATGGGGACGTTCTCCTCTAAGCTGCGCTTGATGCGGTTCTTCTTGTCTTGGATGGACTTTTGCTTGTCTTCGACAGTTTTGCGGTAGAGGTACTCGCGTCGCAAGCGAGCTTGGCGGCGTAACATTTTCCAAGCTTATTTGTGAAGCTTGTAACCTCAAAAACACGTGCACTTGACAGGTGACTGACAGCAAACAATCGCTGCTGCCAACCCGGCGAACGCAAACCGAAAATTGTTTGTTTATTAAAAATTGGGCGCAAATTCTGTCTTTGAAAAGTACGCAAGGACTCTAGTCTACAGCGCAATTATAATTTTGTTATGTAAACTAAAATGTGTAAACAAACCTTCCGATTTTGGCTTCTTGGCTTGAAAATTTTCCATTGCTTATTACAAAGCGCTAACACTTTAAACTAACATTTTTCGTCACTTATTTAATTGTTAGAGCCTTTAATCATTGAAAATTGCCAACACGAATGTTATTCTTGTGTTTGGGTAGAGTTGTCAAGTTTGGAACGAAATTCCGTTGAAACGAAAGTCAATATGTGTCCGGTTTACACGAAATACGACGCGTTCGAAAATTATTAAAATAACTGTTTTATTAAACCCGTAAGTCTTTTATTGTACTGGTTTTTTATTCAAAATGTAATGTTTCAAATTCTTAGTGTTTCTTTTGCCCAGTTTTATAGTTTTCACAGTTTCTCAGTTTTTCAGTAGCTTATTAGCCGTTTCAAAACTATAAAAACGCCAACGTCGCATTTTCTCTCAAAATTAGTTGTTATAGAATATTCATGCTCTTCAAAAAAATAATAGCTAATGTAATTTATACTTTCAATGAGAGATCTAATCATTAATAACTATTTTACAATTTTATCAATCTTATTTAAAAAAATAATTCGGTAAAATGCGACGTTGGCGTTTTTATAGTTTTGAAACAGCTATTAGTTCTTTAGAATTTGAATCTCAGTATTTTTTAGTATTTTTGTTTTTCAGCCTTTCTAGTTTCTCAGCGTTACAGTTACTTTATCAGTTTTTAAGCTTTTAATTTTTCTACTTTGCAGTTGGTAATACTCTATAGTTGTTATATTAATTTTTTTTTAAGGTTTTAAGGCACTGTCTTTTAATTCTGAAGATTCACGAAGTGAATTACTCTGAAATTTTAGTTAATAGCATAACAAAATTAGAAATAATAGGTCACTTGGTGAAGCTATTGAACTCGTGAATAAAGTGTAAATTTTTGTAAGAAGTACTCGAGGAGTTGTGGACAAAATAGTTGTGACAAATTATAGAAACAAAAAAAATCTGGATATAAAAATCTATTAAATATAAAAATATTGGAAATGTAGAGAAGCCTAAAAAATGAACTAATTTTACAACAGCAAATTTAGAACAATATTTAGGTTCAACAATTCATTAATTTCTTTAGGTATAGCTCTTTTTCTTTGTGCAGTGAAGAAGTTTTTTACAAAATCTACTAGCTGTTTCAAAACTATAAAAACGCCAACGTCGCATTTTTTCTCAAAATTAGCTGTTATAAATTATTCACGCAATTCAAAAAAATAATAGCTAATGTAATTTATACTTTCAATGAGAGATCTAATCATTAATAACTATTTTACAATTTTATCGATCTTATTTAAAAAAATAATTCGGTAAAATGCGACGGCGTTTTTATAGTTTTGAAACAGCTAATAGATATTTCGTTTTGTTTGTTTTTGTAATGGAATAATGTAAAATATATAAAATAATCCTAAATTACCACATTTTAATACCTGTTTTTTACAACCTTTTTTTGACACCTAAATAAAGTTTTTAACGTCCTAAATATCCGGTCTCTAATCATCACATCAATGAATAATAAAATTATTTATTGGTAAAGTGTGCACATAAATCTAAGAATGTTAAGTAAGACATTTGTGTATTATTTTCTTCGAACTGTTTTGGGGGGAAGTACCCATTGCCGTTGTTATCTCAGACAAGAAGCAATCATCACAGATTGAGCTGTGATATACATTTGACGGGGCAACAATGGGGGTATGGTTTTGTCAAATCAACAGGGATGTCTTTGGAACAGTTTGGAACCCTCATGAGGCGCAAAGCACACCTATAACCAAATAATTAAAATTAAATGTAAATCTATCTTATTTAAACCTTCTATCAACAAATATAGACCCATCAGGGTAACAATGAGCCAATGCACATTTTCCTGGAACCGGTATCTTTTTATGGGGCTCTAGATGACCCCATCGTTCGTCAAAGCATCCAGTTTCTAATGCATTTATTATTTTAAATAACAAACTAAAAAAGAAATACATACTTCGGTTTATTAAAGGCGGGGGCCCTACGCCGCCGCACCAAATTTGTAAGACACACAAATTTAATATTATTAAAAGCACAGTTAAAAGGAACTTCATGTTTGTTTTGAGGTGAAAGAATGTACATTTAGTAATTTGTCATTGTTTCATTTAATTAGTTTCAGTGATAAGTTTGAGTAAACAGCCGAACAATTAGGAGGTAACAAACAAGAAAAAATTGCGACGTGATTTGAAATACGTGTTGTTAAATAAAAGTAAAATTTGTTGTAGTGCCAAAGCATTTCCATTATCGAACACAAAAGCCACTCATGATTTAGGTATAGAGTATTTTGTTTCACTTAAAAATTGCAAAGCAATTAAATATTTTATTTTCTCGCTACAAACAACGAGCAGGTAATCACGATTTTTATTTATGATTTTTTATGCTTTATTAGTTTTACTTGTTTCTCATGTTTTTTGGAGCAATTTTATTTGACGGTTCGGTGTCTTTAATAAATGATGAAAAATTTGTTGCGCAGTTTCATTCAACACGATTAATTGAATTGTTGTATTATGCCCTTTTTTATTGTCGAATAGAATATTTATAAGTGCTAACAATTGATTTATTCCTGAAAAATGAGAAACACAACCCAGAAACTGGTTCTCCGGTTGCTTTGTTAGCCCCTATTACTGACAGGACATGCAATCTGGGGGCAACAATTCGGAAAAGCTTTTTTCTTATCTCCCGGAGCTATGCTACAACGCTGTTTAGGCTTGAGGTGGCGACTGCACCTGAAATAAAATAAATTATGACGATTTAAAACATTACTTCAAATTTTCATACTGCAAACTAGTTAATTTTCCGTTAGACTTGCAAACTATCTCTGCACATTTCTTGTTAGGGTATGGCTTATGTTCACCAACTTTAAACACACCCAACTTTCTGTGTTTGCATTGATGGTGATGAGTTACAGTCTCTATAAGAATTTAAAAAAGGATCACCAAAAAAAATAAGTGTAGGTACTCACTTTTAGTTTTCTTTTTGGCTGCAGAAACATCAGCGAGTTGCAAGGCACAAATAATCACTAGCACTACCAAAAGTGCTCGTAAATTCATTTTGGTATTATCTCAAACGTGAAAAGCAAATTGGAATGATTTTGGAGCAAATGGTCCCTTATATACCCATTAGCTGGGGGTTTATATACTTGATAAGAACACCTATACCTATAAAATTTCAGAAAAACATAAATTGTAAAAAAATTATTGCTGCTACTTTTTATTCTCGGAATTGAAACGTACAGTCCAAAAAAAGCACGAAACTGTCCGCATATCAGTTTTAGCGTGGTTTTTGCTTTAAAATTCAAAATGTATAACAAGTTGTCTGCCCAGGCCAAAGACTTTCTTAATTATTTTTTCAAGGCGCCATGTATTGTTGGCTATAAATTATAAATTCTGATACTCAAATGTTTGTTCCCAGGCTATTTGGCAAAGTATTAAGAAAATGACTAAATTTAGGTGTAGAGAAAGCTAATCAAAATTCCCATAAAACATCTCGAGTAATCCAAAAACAGCTTCCTAAACTGAGCAGAACAAAGTTGAGATGAGAGATGAGAGAGAATAATCAGAACTTTCAACACTCGGTGCACTCTATATATATTTCTTTGCTACTTTTTCAAAATTCAAAGGAAAATGCATTGATTGTTCCAAAATTATTTTATTGTTAGTCTACCTCCACCAGTTTAATTTTTTATAACATTTGACTGGACAGCAATCTGGAAAAGGCTTATTAACGTTAGCACAATGCCGTCCCCAAGCATTGGGTTTAGCAGTACATCTAAAAAAACAAAAATAATCCCCACATTTTCTTAATTAAAAACAGTTAAACCTCATGAGATATGCTTTTCCACTTCCATCGAGAAAACAGCGTGCTTCCTTGCAATGCCCTGGAACCCTTATCGTGACTCCAGCTTTTAAATGACCAAACAGTTCGTTATAGCAATGGCCAAGATCTGTAGTTTTTTTTTACTGGCTGTAACACGTCGTAAGAAAACTTACGTCGCCTTGGATGTGCAGGAATTTCCTCAACATCAATTTCTGCACTGTAATTAATTAAAAAAGTAAAGAAAATTACCACCACTAGACGCATCGTGTTAAATATTTAAAAAACTTTGAACAAAACTGTCGCTATAAAAAACAATAACCGACAATAAGATTCGTGACAAAAAATAACGTGGCAATTAAATTAGACATTATTTTTATCGGTTTCGGGCGCAATTAACTTAGGTAATTTAACTTAATTGTTTAACCCTCGTATTATTGTTTTTTTTGTAAAGTATTTATTTCAAAGAAACAAGAAAAGTCTGTTTAGTTCTTGTTGTAGAAAGTATTTTCTTTCCAGATTGTGTGGTAGATATGGGTTTAGGGGTTTTATAAACTCATCACAATTAATATGCCAAAATTTTATTTTCTCCTCCAAACACGGAAAGTGCTAGAAAGTGGTAGATGTGCATTTTCTGGGACATCAGCGAACAGCCCGAGAAAATCTTTTCCTTATCGGCACACGTCAAGGTTTCATCAGCCGGATAACAGCTAAATATTAAAATAAAATCTTCCAAATTTGAAAAATATTGAAACCTTAGAATTTGAAGAGTTCCAGATTTGTCTTCAGGATAATATGCTGTGTTCACATTTTCCCGGAACTGGAATTAGGCCTCCGGGATTTATATCGCCAATTGACTCGTGGTCTTTTGTATAACAGACCTGGGTCTGTTATACAAAAGCTCCGTTTTAGATGAGGCACATGTTGTTATTATAAATGCAGTTTCAGCGTTACAGCTACGTTGAAAAATGTAGTCATTACTACTTCATATTTTCGACTTGAAAACTAGGTTGGGTCATTAGTTGCGGCCTTTATCGTGTTAATTTGAACGTAGAATTTGGTCTATAAAAATACACTGACGCTTTTATTTTTTGCGATTTTTTGATAGGGATTATTCAACTTTATTTATTACTAGCAGTTGCCCACGGCTTCGCACGCATGTCCACAACCAGTTTGAAACACAGAAAAACAATGCAAAACTTAGTATAATAAAAAGTAGAAACACAAAATTTTATTGTGAACTTTAAAACCGTGACCCAATGCGAACCCGAGTAAATTTTGCTTGTTCTCAACTCATTCCCTGTTTAACTCTCTTGTGGATGTAATTTTCAAAAATACTGAAACACATTTTCTTTATTTTTAACCGGAAGTCCAAATGCCAATTTTCTTGGATATGACTTCAAAAATGCAGGAGTTTTGCGTTGAACTCTTTTGGAGGTGGAATTTCTAAAAATCCTGAAATATACCCCTCTTCCTTTTTAACCGAATGTCTAAGATATCAATTGATAACTTCAACAATAAAGAATTTTTTATATGTATAACTTCAACAAGGAAGGATTTTTTGTTTAACCCCCCGTTTTCAACAAACCTGAAACACGCGTTTTTTATATTTAGTTGAATGCCCAAATACCAATTCTCTTAGTTATAATTTCGAAAATAACATATTTTTATATTCAACCCTCTTGGGGGTGGAACTTTCAAAATCCAGAAACACATCTTTTTTCATTTTTAACCGAATATAGATCAAATACCATTTTTCATTAATATAGCTTCAAAAATGACGATTTTTTATGTTTAACCCTCTTTGGGGGTGGAATTTCTAAGAATAATAAAATACCTGTTTCTTTATTTTTCACCGAATGCCCAAATACCAATTTTTATAATCATAAGTTCAAAAATTACGGATTTTTATATTTAACCCCCTTAGGGGTGGAAATTCCAAATGTTCTTAAACACACGTTTTTCCTCTTTAACCGAAAGCTCAAGTACCATTTGCATCGATACAAATTAAAAATTACGGATTTTTATACAAATTCTAACCCGTGTTCAACTCCCTCGGGGTTGGTACTTCCAACTATAACACGTGTTTCTTCACTTTTCACTGAAAGCCCAAATACCAGCTTCAATTAATGTAAATTCAAAAGTTACGAATATTTATACAAATTTTATTACGCCATTTAACTCTCTTAGGGGTTGATTTTTCGAAAATCCGGAAACACGTGTTTCTTCATTTTTAACCAAAAGCCCAAATACTAATCTTCAAGGATGTAAGTTCAATGTAACTTTAACAATGACGGATTTTTATTCAAATTTTAACACCCTATTTAACCCTCTTAGGGGGTGATTTTCCAAAAATCCTTTCTTGGTACACCCATACGTTACAAAAGCTATCTTCTGTAAAAATTTCAAGTTTCTATCCTTAGCCGTCTAGGCTGTGAGTTGATTGGTCAGTCAGGCCAAGCAATTTTATATATATAGATTGGAAAATTTTCGCCTCATTTGAGAGAAATTTCGCAAAATAGACAAGTTTATTAATAATTGCATGTTATTATTAGGGCAGTTTTTAAGACAGTCTTTCAGAATTGGGTGTAAAAATGAAATGCAGTTACATAATCAGAGATTTTATTAATTCATGTGGAAATTAATTTGCCAAGAATTTATACAAGTTCGAGTCGCCTTTATCTTCACATCAAATACCGACTGCAAAAATCACTCGGTTAGACAGTTTACAGGACAACACCATGGGAAAGTTTTTTTTTTATCTATCGGTATTGGTTTACAATTCTTCCCTTCCTTATAAACAGGATTACAACTAGAACATAAAAAATGAACTCAATGTTTAATAAATTAAAGGAAAAATGTAAAACCCATGAACGAAAATGAATCCGTCTTCTCTACACCGCAAACTAAAACAGAAACCGGCCTTTTCTAGAAAACCTTCAGCTATGTCACCAAAATATGGGTCAAAACACATGCCGGCCTCTAATAAAGTTAATGCAATTATAATTTTGAGTACGGTTGATAAAAACTTTCACTTACTTAACTTTTTTCTCATAATCGTTACGCTACTTACAGCACGGCTGTAAACATCATGTAAAACAAATAAAGTAAGTATCACAACCAAAAACGCTTTCATGGTGATTTGCCACTACTAAACTAGAAAACTGTTCCCCGTTTTTAATTTTTATAGTCTTTGGCATCATGAATCATAAGAATGCAGCACGTGTTTTATCGCTAATTAGGAAAATATTTCTTAATCTGTTTTACTGATATTAAAATATTCTTGTACTTCGAACTTCCTGGCAACGTGCTCGATTTTTCGACAATTCATCCTCTGCCCTTAGTCCACGTGCATGCCTCACTACTTGTTCATTGTTTATCGAATCCATACATTTCAAAAGAATGTTCTTTAATGTGCACTGAATATTCCCAAGAATTTCAAAACTCAAACTATTTCGATAAATTTTTTTGATCAGAATAATTCTCAAAAACCACTAAAAGAGGAAAGGTTGAAGCTGGGGTAGAAAGTTATTTAGTCGCAAATGCTGAACGAGCTTGAAACGCTGTTTTAGCATCTTACTTTTTAGGGAATGAAAAATAAGGCCAAAAAAGTATACGCATTTGCTAGAAAGATTATTGACTTTATTTGTATTCACTAAGCTTTTCTTGATTTCGTTTGATAGATAACAAGGATAATTTTTAATTTATCTTAAAACAAATTATATCGAGAAGTTGCTAATGCCGTTAAACAAAAATAACACTGTGTAGAACAAGTTTTTGTTTTTATTATCATGTGATCCGAAACTTGGGTTTAGATACATTTGACCCCACAGCACTGTGGATAAGGTTTGCTAACGTCCTCCGGGATGTCGACACAATTTGGCATCTCTATAAGTCCAACACCACAACTGGAACAGAAAATTAACTCAAAAAATACGAATAAAAAATTAAACCTGATGAGTTCCATCCATCCATTTCCTGAAGAATTACAAGTCATTTTCTCACATCTTCCAGGCAGTTGTGCTTCAGCTCCAGCTTTTAAATGCCCGACCTTTTCATTGTAGCATCCCCCAGGTCCTAAATAGTTATTAGTTTGGACTTTTTGTAAAATTTTAAACTTACTCCGCTTTGAATCTGGTGCATAATGTATCACTGCAGCTTCAATGTTGAGAAGCTGGAAAGTGGACAAAGCTATAAGTAACAGTACTAGTATTGATTTCATCATCGTGGTTTGAGTTAACTTTGAGTTGACTTCAGTTTATATAATTTTTTAAGAATACTGTATATTTATTAACAGTGAACGTAATATAAAACGTATTAACTATAAAATGTTTTACAGCGATGAAATAATTATTTGAA
This sequence comes from Tribolium freemani, assembly GCA_939628115.1. NCBI lineage: Eukaryota > Metazoa > Arthropoda > Insecta > Coleoptera > Tenebrionidae > Tribolium > Tribolium freemani. Next base: position 18,324,557 of record OW626791.1, on the reverse strand, counting down.
AAAAGTCTACTTTCTTGGCTGTAAAATCGTATGTGGCATATAAAATGTTTACGCCTTTAGCTAAACAAGATTTTATAATAGTCTCACCTAGACTTTTACTTTACATTAAAAAATGCAATACATCTTTCGAAAACAATAAAAAAATGTAACTGCACTCAAATTTCGATTGAAATTGTAATTTTTTTTGAACAATTGTTCAAAGATTAAAAACTTGTCGGTTTTTTTACAGGTGTGCTTTTCATTAAAATACGTTTTTATTTAGACTCATGATATTTTAATAAAAATCCAACTTTCTGTAAAGGAGAATAAAAGCAAAAGTAAGAATTGGCAATTACCAATGCTCGGTTTATTTAAATATCTCTTGTTATACAATTTGAAAAGAGAAAAAGTGATTCACATGTAGTGGTTGTCCTTTTCGGCACAGTGTATTGGACAACACTCACGCCAAGGTTTCAAAGGCTCGAATGGTTTTTCCTTACATCGCCAAAGACCTTTGAAGATACGTGGACCACACCTGAATTAAAATTTAAATAACGCAAAAAAATGCGCAATTTCTTACTCAAATACTGTCACACTTCCATCAGGATGACACTTTAAAGCCATACATTGTCCTTTAGGGTCAGTTCTCCCTACCCTTAGATGGCCATACTCTTCGTAATAGCACCCCCCGACTTCTGATTTTATAAAAATTATTGAGGAATTTTCACAAAAAATATAAAGGCAACTTACTTCGCCAAGGATGCGGTTTATGAAGGGTGAATTTTACATTACCAGCGCCAAAACTAAGTTTGAATGTGTACAAACTCAAGAACAAGATCGTCAAAAACAACTTCATCGCTCCTTTTGTTAAGAGAGATTTCAAATTTATACGATAAGTTATCACAAGATATTTGATTGTGAGCCATAAGTTTTGGAAATAAAATTTTATTCTGCTCTTTAAATACGTGATTTATCTGAGAAAAATTAATTCTAAAGCAGCCATAAACATAGTATATATTTTTTCATTTTTAATTTTTTTAAATAAAATTTTCTGCGTCAATTTTACCATGTTATTTTACCATTATGTTTTCCTTTTCTCTTCCTTTATAGAAAAAAAAAATACAGTCTAAGGTGGCCTAAGAGAGTTTATTTATTAATTTGTTTAGTAATAATTACATGTAATGGTTGCCCATTTCTGGGCAATGCACTGGACAACATTGTCGAAACGGTTTCCAGGGTTCTAGTGGTTTCTCTCTCACACATCGTCTCATGCCTTTAAAAACACGTGGTCCACACCTGTTTAAGAAAAATAAATTCAAATGCTGGAAAATGGTGAAAATTACTCGAAAAGTGTTACACTGCCGTCCGGGTGACACTTCAAAGCCATACATTTTCCTTTAATTTCGGTTTTTCCAACAGACAGGTGACCATAATCTTCGTGGTAGCACCTTCCTACCTCTGATGGAAAAAATTGTTTCGGATTTTTTAAGTGCAACAACTTACTTCGCCAAGGGTGCGGTTTCATGAGCGTCCACTTTATATTATTGGTGTGAGCACAACTAGGTTGCAAGATGCACAAATTTAAAATTAACACTGTTGGGAAAATATTCATCGTTGTAAAGATTATTTTGGAATGTTTAACACTGACAGTTGCTTTTGCTTTTAATGTGATAAGTGTGAACAACTGTACAATTCATGAAATCGTGAAAAGTATTAAAAAATATCTATTTTATGGGTGTTTTACTGTTTCTCACAAAGATTAGTATACAAACAGCTATTGCTATTAGCAGACTCATCTTTATAGTTATCAAAAAAATTAGTTTTTGTGAGTTGACATTTACAATGCATTGGTAAATGTAAAATTAATCACAAGAAAAACGATGAACAATTTCATATTGTTTTTATATTTATTATGTTCATACATAGTTCATTACAGTGAATAAACAAATAAAATAAACAAAGGAACTAAAATCAGGAAATATAATTCATTTATAAAAACTGAATTTATAAAAATCTGGCTTGTGTCATTGTTGTTCGTAACTTTTTTATTAAAGTGCTGTTAAATTTTAACTCACGTTAAAATCCTAAATCCTGCAATTTTATTGGTTTAGCAACAACGATTAACAGCCCTCACATTTTAACAGTTATTACTTATTTTACTATAATAAGCCATAAAAGTCACAATAATATGCATATTATTCTGGCTAATTGACTATTATTATTATTATGCCTTTATAGAAAAAATTCAGGCTAAAATGAATACAATGGTTCCAATAATCTTAAAAATTCGGAAAAATGCGTCAATCTGTTGAAAAAAATTTGTAAGTATTTGCAGTTAGCAACACTACAGATCCAAAAACTTGGTAAACTAAGAAAAGCATTTCAAATTCTTATAAAAAAAAACTGCGTCCAGACAACGCGAATTCCATAGTCTTAAAAATTCTCTGACAGAAAATTTTTAAAGTTGGTTCTTTTCTTAATAATTAATCAGTTTTGAAGTCACGTTTACATGATCGGGACAAGAAGGCATATTTTGAAATATTTTATTATAAATTAATACTAGTTAGTTTATTGATTTCACACACGAAGTTTTGTAAGCTTTTAGCTTTGCAAATGTAAGTATTATGTACATACAATGTATTAACAGTGTAAGGAACACGGAAACGCACAACTTAATATTCTACCAAAATTGTCAGTGTCTATTCAAGGATGTCGTACCAAATTTCCTGGTGTTAAATAAGTACTAGCAAAAGATTAATAATGACTCTTATGAGGCATTTGTCGATTAGGGTTGGGTCTCAATATGAACGTTTATGTCCGCCTAAACCAGTAGTATTAAATGTTCCATTTTTTTTTTAAGTTAAATGGATAATTATGCTGATATGATAAATTTTGTCCTTCCCTCTTATTAGTTGAAATTTTCTGTAACTGTAACATGTATCTCACAAATAGTTCCGTTCAAAATGGCTGGGGGTCATATGAGGTTGAATTTGAAAACCCAACTCCCATCAATAGATATTTTAACACTTATTTGTAAGTGCGATAAGAGTTAGAAAAATGACTATATTTCGCTGCGGTATGGCTTCTTTGAGAGAGGCTTAGAATTTTCGAACAATGTTGCCTATTATTTTGTAAATGCATTTCTGCAAATGGTACGTTTCCGTCCCAAACAAGTCCCACTAAAAACAGGTTTACTGAAGTGGTATTCGGGTAGTCTTTGGGGGAGGTTTTGGAGTGGTCCTCAAAACAGGTTTAGGCGTGGGATGTGGTATGGCTCTACATTTAATTCCACAACAATCTGGAAAGGGTTTTTTGTTATCTTGTGGAACATCGGCGGTACATCCTGTCTCCATTACAAGAGAAATACAACTAAAAAAAGTATATACTGACTAAAACAAAACAATACAAAAGTCGAACCCCATTATTAGTATTTCTCCATTTGAGTTACAATCCACCATCGCACAATAATGCTGTGTCACAGTATCACCTTTTAAATGCCCAAACTCTTTCTCATAGCATCCCCCAGGCTCTAAAAATAAAACGTTTTCGAATCAGTGCCCGCAAAATAGACGAATTATTGTTAGAATACTGCAACTTTTCTAATTAATTTTATATACCCATTAGCTGTTTCAAAACTATGTAAACGCCAACGTCGCATTTTCTCTCAAAATTAGTTGTTATAAATTATTTATGCACTTCATAAAGTTAATAGCTAATGTAATTTATAGTTTCAATGAGAGATATATCTAATCATTAATAACTATTTTGCATTTTTATCAACCTTATTTAAAAAAAATAATTTGGGAAAATGCAATGTTGGCGTTTTGAAACATGTAATACTCATATATTTAACATTACATTTATTATTATTATTATTATTATTATTATTATTATTATTATTATTATTATTATTATTATTATTATTATTATTATTATGGGTGTCGCGATCGAGCAGAGGCCGAAGCCTGTTATGCCCGCGCTAACAATGATACCGTACTACGTTAATAAATATGGTCAAGGGAATCGTATTTGGCCTTGAAGTGAATAATATTATCACACAAAACTACATCCTCCGGTAAGAGATTCCATAGATGAGACCCTATATTTGTTATAAAAACTTGTTTTTCGCTAGTCCTGAATTTATCCTTAATTAGTTTAAAAGAATGCCCACTCGTACGTTTGTCAGGATGTAAAGGGAAGAGGTGTCAGAGTTGAATTTAGAATTAGAGTTTAGAAAATCTGTCATTTTTAAAGTTACATTGAACTTACATCCTTGAAAATTAGTATTTGGGCTTTTGGTTAAAAATAAAGAAACACGTGTTTCCGAATTTTCGAAAAATCAACCCCTAAGAGGGGTTGAAGCTGGTATTTGGGCTTTAAGTGAAAAGTGAAGAAACACGTGTTTTAGTTGGAAATACCAACCCCAAGGGGGTTGAACACCCCTAAGGGGGTTAAATATAAAAATCCGTAATTTTTGAACTTATATTTATAAAAATTGGTATTTGGGCATTCGGTGGAAAATAAAGAAACAGGTATTTTATTATTTTTAGAAATTCCACCCCCAAAGAGAGTTAAACATAAAAAACCGTCATTTTTGAAGCTATGTTAATGAAAAATGGTATTTGATCTTTCGGTTAAAAATGAAAAAAGACGTGTTTCTGGATTTTGAAAGTTCCACCCCCAAGAGGGTCGAATATAAAAATATGCCATTTTCGAAGTTATAACCAAGAGAATTGGTATTTGGGCATTCGTCTAAATACAATCTGTCTATAAATGAATGTAACATCGTAGTAGTTATTAAAAGTTTGCCGCTTCTTTCAAGAAAAAACGAACAATGTTTGTACTTTTGTACTTTTCAGAAAACTCAGAAATAAAGTGATTAAATGCGGCAAATTCAAATTCCAGAACCACCTGAGATCCTACATTCTTTTATAAACAGTCCGTATAAAAAACGCGTGTTTCAGGTTTGTTGAAAACTCCACTCCAAGGGGGTTAAACAAAAAATCCTTCATTGTTGAAGTTATACATATAATAAATTCTTTATTGTTGAAGTTATCAATTAATATCTTAGACATTCGGTTAAAAAGGAAGAGGAGTATATTTCAGGATTTTTAGAAATTCCACCCCCAAAAGAGTTCAACGCAAAACTCCAGCATTTTCGAAGTCATATCCAAGAAAACTGGCATTTGGACTTCCGATTAAAAATAAAGAAAATGTGTTTCAGGATTTTTGAAAATTACATCCACAAGAGGGTTAAACAGGGAATGAGTTGAGAACAAGCAAAATTTATTCGGGTTCGCATTGAGTCACGGTTTTAAAGTTCACAATAAAATTTTGTGTTTCTACTTTTTGTTATAGGTACTAAGTTTTGCATTGGTTTTCAAAGTGGTTGTGAACATGCGTGCGAAGCCGTGGGCAACTGCTAGTAGTCCAATAATGAGGATGATTCAAGCTGCTAATATGCTTTCCAGCTTTAATTATTTTGATTGATTTGGTTCTAATAGGGAGCACTTCAGACATTCGTTATAAAGTTTGAGGAATTCTTAATATTAAGGGTGGATTTTACAATCGTCAGATAAACTCCGGATAAGTTATTTGTGGTGTAATTCCTATGGTTACAATTGTTTACAACAATGTATTTTTCGAAATTTATCCCCAGGATAAAGTTATCCGACGCTTGTAAAAGCGGCCCTAAGTCAATTTTTGTTGTAAAATTTTAAGATTAATTTTAGTTTTAGTTGGTTTGTAATTTTATTTAGTTTGTAAAAATCGAATTTTCCGTAAATAAATAAATAAATAAATAAATAAATAAATAAATAAATAAATAAATAAATAAATAAATAAATAAATAAATAAATAAATAAATAAATATATAAATAAATAAAATAACTAGGTGTATCCAAAAAGAATGTAAAAACAATATTTGCCCAATTTTAGTTTTAACTATTAGTCAACAATGACCAGTATGTTCATGGTTATGGATATTCCTCCAATCATCAGCAAACCTTCGCCTGGCGTAAATAATAGCGGATACATTGCCAAATTTTGATAACGCTTGACAAAACTTACTCCGATTTGGATTAGGTAGAACAGAAGCCTCATAAGCTTCGACGATCAAATATTGGTCAAAAATGGACAAAACTAGTAGCACTATCAACATTACTTTCATTGTCGTGATTTGAGACATTTCAACAAAAATTAAAAGCTTTTCTGAGTTTAAATAGTTCTAACCATTATTGTATTCATTTTATAGGTACTTTTGTATATAATTGGTTTATTTAAGGTAGCCATTATAGAGGTGAGAAACCAATCACTTTGAATTTTTGGTTTCATTCCATAATGAGAGTGGTTAGTTTTTATAATAGTATATTATGATACGAGTTTTATAAGACGCATTTTGTCGCACGCACGGAATTGGGGCACGACGAGCACAGCGAGGAGTGCCATAATGGAGTAAGTGCGACAAAATGCCTTATAAACGAGATATCATACACTATTTTTTCTATTTTGCACCTTTTTTAACAAAAAAAATCAATTTCGAAATTTAGGGAATTTTGTGGCAGTTGACAGCATTTGCGTGGATCATGAAATTAAATTAATAATTTGGATCGTCATTAGTTTATTCGTAAAATGTATTCTGAAAATGTCCAAGACGTTTTGCAATCTATCTGCCCCTCAACGAATACGGGCTTTTGTGGCAAGTACGCGGAATTTGAACATTGGCCTAAGGAGAATGGGATCTCAAATTACTCACTTGCACCTTAGACCATATACGGCACAGCTCCGCTGTTACAGCGGAGCTGTGCCGTATATGGTCTAAGACTTGCACTGGCTTTTGAAGTCATGTTTGTACACTACTCGAAAGGTGTTCGAAGGGACTACGTATCAGGGTTGGTACAAAAGCCTCTAAAGGTTCGAAATTGATTCATTTGATTAAATTATCACATGAAACAGGTGACGATTGACACTGACACTTCTCTCAGATAATTGTCAAAAAACTAGGTTGCCATCATTTTCCAACTAAATTACCTTGGTTTTTAGTGTAATTATTATAGCACTCCGTTGGATATTACGAAACCCAAATGGCGTATCGTAATGACCTCAGTACGAAACAAAAGTAGGAAAAAGCAGTTTAAGCATATAATTATAACCCTCAGGAAAACCCTAATAAACAAACAACAGGCACTAAAATCTTGAAAAAATATTTATTTATAAAAACTGAGTTATTCAATATCTACCACGTGTCTGTGTTTCTGTAACGTAAAAATCCTGCAAGACATAAACATCGCAGTAATATGCATTATCGCAGGTTAATTAACCATTATTACGACGTTTTTATGGTAACACTTTACGTTTAAATGAACACAATAGTTCCAAAAATCATATAAATTCAGAAAAAGGCTTTAGGCTTTTTGACGTTAAAATTAGTTTTTAAGGTCTGGGAGCACGTCTGACGGTTATTTGTAGCATCTTTCTTCTTCCTGAATTTTTTATACCGCTCAAAAAGCCTGAGTACACGTGTAGCCTCCTTTTAAGTTTCGAACTTATTATTACCTACCTTTAATTGGTCCGAGGAGAAAGAATAAGCTGTTCTCTCGAATTCAAATTGGTGATTTTAACAGGTGTCGGTTTAATGTTAAAAGATCTGCGGTTTTCAGATCGCAATGGTCAAAAATTTAATCCAAAGATCTAACCTTTGAAGAGGTATATCTTGTGAAATAAGAAATTCTCGATCAATTTTTTGTCATGGGAACTTTTAACTCAGTTGGATGTTCCCCAAATAAGTGAGGGCAAATTTTGAAAAAAATTTTTTTTATAAATTAATAGTTACATAATTTTTTTTATTTATAACCTTATTTATATGTGCGATAAGTGGAATGTTTCGATGCGGTACGGTTTCTTTGAAGAGCGGCTCAAAATTTTTAAACAATGTTGCTTATTATTTTGAAAACACATTTCTTCAAATGATACATTTCCGCCCCAAACAATTTTCACTAATTGGAGAAAACAGGTTTCGACGTCGTTTTGTCAGGAGGTTGTGTTTGTTTATCCTGGACGGCCGCACAAATAGCTCCACAACACTCTGGAAAAGGTTTTTTCAGATCCACATCAATATTGGCTTTACAGTCCGGAGCCAAAAAAGCCAGCCCACAACTAAAAAAATGTAGATACTGACTGAAAAAACAATACACAAGTCGAACATCGTCGTTAGTATTGTTCCACCTGATTCACAAAGCGCCAGTGAACAACCAAACTGTGTCTCAGTATCACCTTTTAAATGTCCATACTCTTTCTCAAAGCATCCCCCAGGCTCTAAACATAAAACTTTGGTAATTTTTTAATCTGTGTCCCCGATGCTAGAAAAGGTGTCCGCAAAACAGACGAATACAGCAACATTTCCATTTTTTTTCTCAAAATTTTTATACACCAACTCGTATATTTAACATTACACTACTAAGGGCCGCTTTTACAATCGCATAACTTTATCTTGGGGATAAATTTTGAAAAATACATTGTTGTAACAATTGTAACCATGGTAATTGCGAATAACTTATATGGAGTTTATCTGACGATTGTAAAATCCACCCTTAATAAAGTACCATTCTTAACTAAAAAAGAATGTAAACACAAAATTTGCCCAATATTAGCGTTAACTATTACCCAATAATGGCTCGTATGTTCAAGAACATCCCTCCAATCGACAGCCGCACTGCTAAATTTTGCTAACGCTCGACTAAACTTACTCCGATTTGGATGAGGTAGAGCAATCGACGAAAAAGCTTCGACCATCAAATATTGGTAAAAAATGGACAAAACTAGTAGCACTATCAACATTACTTTCATTGTCGTGATTTGAGACATTTCAACAAAAATTAAGTGCTTTTCTGAGGTTAAATAGTTCTAACCATTATTGTATTCATTTTATAGGTACTTTTGGATATAATTGGTTTATTTAAGGTAGCCATTATAAAGAGGTGAGAAACCAATCACTTATTTGAATTTTTGGATTCATTCCATAATTTAATGTGTGGTTAGTTTTTTTAAAAGCAGTTCAAGCATATAATTATAACCCTCAGGAAAACCCGAATAAACAAACAACAGGCACTAAAATCATGAAAAAATATTTATTATAAAAACTGAGTTATTCAATATCTGCCACGTGTCTGTGCTTCCGCAACGTAAAAATCCACCAAGACATAATAGGCCATAAACGCCACAATAGTATTCGCGGGTTAATTAATAATTAACCATTATTACGACGTCATTATGGTAACACGTTACACTTAAATGAACACAATAGTCCCAAAAATCAAATAAATTCAGAAAAAGGCTTCAGCCTCTTGAAAAATTTGCATCTGCAGTTAGCTACCGATCCAATAACCTGGTAAACTCAAAAGAGTAATTAAACAATTTCGATCACAATGACTATCATGCAGGTTTTCCAAATTCCAAAGCTTACCTTCCCATAGAGTCTTTCCTTGTAAATTCTCTGACAGAAAATGTTTATAACTTTTAGTAAAGTTGGTTCTTTTCTTATTATTTGACTTTTATATCAGTTTTTGAAGTCCGAGAAGACGTCTGAAGATTATTTCCTCATCGTAGCATTTTTCTTCTTCTTGAATTTTTTATACCGCTCTAAAAACCTGAGCAGACGTGTAGCCCCCTTTTGAGTTTCGAACTTATTACCTACCTTTAATTGGTCCGAGCGGAAAGAAGTTGGTCTCTTCAGTTCAAATTGGTGATTTTAACAGGTATCGGTTTAATATGTCAAAAGATCTGCGGTTTCAGATCGCAATGGTCAAAAATTTAACCCAAAGATCTGACCTTTGAAGAGGTATATCTTGTGAAACAAGAAATTCTCGAACAATTTTTTGTCATGGGAACTTTTAACTCAGTTGGATGTTCCCCAAATAAGTGAAGGCAAATTTTGAAAAAAAAAATTATAAATCAATAGTTACTTTATTTTTTTTTATTTATAAACTTATTTATATGTGCGATAAGTGGAATGTCACTCTATTTCGATGCGGTACGGTTTCTTTGAAGAGCGGCTCAAAATTTTTGAACAATGTTGCTTATTATTTTGAAAACACGTTTATTCAAATGGTACATTTCCGCCCCAAAAAAGTTCCACTAATTGGAGAAAACAGGTTTTGACGTCGTTTTGTCAGGTGGTCTTATTTGTTTTCGCTGGACGGCTGAACAAGTAGCTCCACAACAATTTGGAAAAGGTTTTTTCATATCCACCTCAATATCGGCTTTACAGTCCGGCCCCAATAAAAGCAGACTACAACTAAAAAAAAGTAGATACTAACTAAAACAAAACAATACAAAAGTCGAACCCCGTTATTAGTATGTATCCACTTGTTCGACAAGCCAACATTAAACAACCTTTCTGTGTCTCAGTACCACCTTTTAAATGCCCATACGCTTCCTCAAAGCATCCCCCAGGCCCTAAACATAAAAATTTGGTAATTTTTAAATCAGTATATCCGCTGCTAGAAAAGGTGTCCGCAAAACAGACGAATCATTGTAGAATGCTGCAACATTCCCATTTTTTTTCCCAAAATTTTATACACCAACTCGTATATTTAACATTACACTACTGAGGGCAGCTTTTACAGTCGTCGCATAACATTATCCTAAAGCTAAAGTTTGAAAAATACATTGTAACAATTGTATCTATAGTAATTATACTGCGAATAAATTACCCGGAGTTTATCTGACGACTAGCAAGCAGTTGCCCGCGGCTTCGCACGCATGTCTACAATTATTTTGAAACGCGTAAAAATACAGCAAAACTTAGTAAAATGACCCAATATAGGAAACCTAGTTACTTTTGGCTGTTTCTAACTATAATGGCTTTTATTCACTGTTGTCCTTATTTAACCCTTCTGGGTGTAATTTCAAAAAATTGTGAAACACATGTTTCTTCATTTTTAACTGAAAACCCAAATACCAGTTCTCATCAATAGAACTTCAAAAATGATGGATTTTTGTATTTAACCCCCTCGGGGGTAGAATTTATGAAAGTCTTGAATTACACGTTTCTTTTTTTAAATCAAATGTCCAAATAATAATTTTCATGATTATAACTTCAGCAATAAAGTTTACATTTAACCCTTTTGAGGGTGTAATTTTTGACAAACCTGAAACACGCGTTTTTATTTTTAGTCGACAGTTGACATACCAGTTTCATTCAATTCAAAAACACGCTTTTTTATATTTAACGAAAAGCTCAAAGATCAATTTTAACGGGTTTTCATATTCCATCTCTGGAATTCCTAAAAATCATAAAACACACGTTTTTCAATTTGTGGGGATGGAATTTCCAACAAATCTAAAACACCCGTTTTTTTATTTTTAACCCCCTTGAAAGATAGAACTACAAAAATCTAGAAACACGCCTTTCTTCATTTTTAACCGAAAGCCCAAATACCAATTCTCATGGATATAAGTTCAAAAATGACGGATTTGTATAGTTAACTCCTTGGGGGTGAAATATTTTCTTAATGTTTCTTAATTTTTCATTAAAAATCAAAATACAAATTCTCATAAATATAAGTTCAAAAATGATGGATTTTTATATTTAACCCCCTTTGAGGATGGAATTTTTAAAAATTATAAAACACGCGTTTGTTTATTTTTAGTCTACAGTCTAAATAAAAATTCTCATGAATATAAGTTCAAAAATGAAGAAAGATTATATTTAACCCTCTTAGGGGTGGAAATGTCAAGACTTAAAACATGCGATTTTCATCTTTAACCGAAATCCTTAGTACCTACCAATTTGCATGGATATAATTTTAAAATTACGGATTTTTAAATAAACTTTAACTCCCTTTTTAACTCCCTTAGGGTTGATTTTTCGAAAATTCTGAAACACGTGTTTCTTTATTTTTAACGTAAGGCTTAAATACCAATTTTCATGAATATACTTTGATATTTCTTTTAAAATGACGGATTTTTATTCAAACTTTAACACCCCATTTCACCCCTTTACAAAGGGAGATTCGAAAAATCCCTTCTTAGCGGAACTCTACACCCTCTAAGAAACGTATCTTCCAAATTTCATGTTTCTAGGCTCAGTGGTCTAGGCTGTATACGTTGATTGTCTGTCAATTACGGTACTGTTTTATACAGCGTGTTAGAGAATGGTTTAGCATAAATTAAAAGGTAGATAGAGATTTGCAAAACGAATCGATTAAGTAAAATTTTTGTAAATCGAAAATGCATAGTTTTCCCAAAAAATCGTTCGGAAATTAAAGTCCCAAATTTTGAGAACCGCTGAACTAGAATGATAAAAATTAGCGTAAATTTTAAGATTATTAACAAAACAGCAGAGGTAAATTAACTTCTTAGACCACTCCGTAATTCTTCTATTTCAATTTGTGTTTTGCGATCAAAATTTCTAAAAAAAAAATACAAAAAAATTTACACCGGAACTGGGGTTCGAATCTCCTACACAAATGACCTCCCTATAATTCCCCATATAAAAATGTCAACTGAACGCAATGCTAGCAACATGGCAAGGTCGGTAACTTTTTTCAACATTGTTCAGCAGAGGGAGATGTTTTATTTGACTATTTTTCAAATTTATGTCATAATGACATTATGATATAAAATTCCGCTATCTAAAGCTGTGTAGCGTATTTATGTCTACCTTCGAACCTATGCCAGGAATACTTTTATTCAATGAATCACAAGTATGGTCTTTGAGATGGAATTGCTTTATTTAAGATTCATAGACAGGGATCTGGAATCTACAATGAACGCATTGTAAGGTGATTGAGTCTTCTGCAAAGATATCAGTAGTTTGGTGTGTTTGACTTCTTAAAAATGAGCGTGTGATTACGCCGAAAACAACAAGGTATTATTTCGCTCATCACCATAGTCAAAATGATTCTGAACTCTCTATGTAGGAAGAATATTAATCAATCGAGTAGTAACCATCCTTGCAATCAAGCTCACTTAGGTATACCAACCAGCCCTTGATGCAGCTTTTTCGTCGAATAAGAATAGCACATTACAATAGAAAAATATTGAAATATTGAAGTAAAAATAAATACGGACTGTCTATAAAAGAGTGTAGGATCTCAGGTGGTTCTGGAATTTGAATTTGCCGCATTTAATTATTTTATTTCTATGAAATTTCTGCAAAGTACCAATTTTTATCGACTCAGGCAACTAGTAAAACTATATTTTTCATATTCTAACATTGTTCGCTTTTTCTGAAAAGAAGCAGCAAACTTTTAATACCTACTACGATCCTACATTCATTTATAGACAGTTTGTATAAATATGCGTATGGTGGTAATGCCATCACCCAAGTACCAGAGTATTCAGGTCGCATCTACAGCCTCTGACCTGACCTAACGACCACTAACTAGTAGTGACCGAGACCGTTTCCTCCGAAAGACGAGTTAGTTGCGATGTTATTGAAGTGAATTTTGAATGACGAATGTATAGTGGAATGTTCTCTGTTTGGCTCTTCACATTTGTTTGTTTGTTACAAGAGTCCTGATGTAACACACAAATTCTTTTTTGTACAGTTTTTGAACCTACAAATGCAATTAGCGAATTTTAGAAATAACTCGTCAGACTACTCAGAGCGACCATACGATTGAATTGCAGTGTACTGCAACTAGTAGATCGTATTAATAAATAAATAAGTCAACTATCTTCAATGGTGCTTCACAAAGTTCCGAATTCACAGCACGTGAAAACCAGTAAATCACGCTAAAAACACGAACAATCACAAGATAGAAGTTTGATGTGTCCGTGAAATGTTTATTACACTAGCGAAGACCAGTAAAAGAGTCAATATCTTTCTTTTTTCAATACATTAAATCTTATCTGTCAAAATGTTACTGTGACCGAAGTCAAATTTGAAGTTCAAAATGTGGTAGGTAATGAAGATTCCCTTGTATCAGAATTGCGAAAAGCGCTATCTAATGGCCAATATGTGAAATGGTTCCCGACCTTGTTAGTTCGTTCCGTGGCCGACGAAAATGACATTTCGCTTCACTCATGTGGCCTTCTCACTGGCCATGAAATTCTGATTCAGATCAGAAGGCCTTGAAGCAGCCGGCACGTAGAGCCCTCTGCAGGGCAGAATAGCAGAATAAAACCGCGAAATTCGAATATAATTCTACCATTACTTAGTTACTGTTAATTAATATACATTTGAAGAGGCATTGTTGTGAATGTTCAACTCTTGACACGTTTCTAAATAATTTCGTTGAGGTATTTTCTTCGTTTTTTTTTTGTCATTGTGTTTTTCTTATTCAATGGGTAAACGTAAGTGCTTCGCCTGCATTAACCCGAATAAACATTTAACATTTTTAACATTCAAGCAACTAAATCCCATTTCAGTTCATAGTAGAATTTTGCAACAACGTATTTGCATTTTTTGGAGTGAAATGGGGCACAAATTGAGAGTTTATGGAGGGTTTTCTTGGCTCAACATTTGTGGCTGGGATTTAGTTTAACAGAGAATTTTTTCCTATACAGAAACTCTCAATTTGTGCTTTATTTCACACAAAAAAATTAAATGCGCTGTTGCAAAATGAAATAGGATATAAACTGGTGAGCATAACTAGAGCCCCACCCCTAATTTTGGTTGTAACTACTTTAAACTTTAAATGAATGTATCCAGCATTTGGATACTTTGAAAATGAAGTAAAACAACTCCAAAAACTAATGAAAAAAAGTTTCGCTTAGATGGCCCAGATGGTTTTAATTTGTATTGGCGAGATTTGCGGAAGGAACCTCAACTGACGAGCAAACGGAATCTTGGGGGAGGTACTGTTATGGTTTGGGGACCCTTTACCAAAGAAGGAACTTTGAATTTATCTTACCCAACAACACGGATGAATACAAGAGAGTATCTTGATGTCTTAGAAAGTCGTTTGTTGCCATTTTTAAATGAAAACAACCACAATCGGTTCATATTCCAACAAGACAATGCGCGAATACACGTAAGCAGAGAGGCGATGGCATGTTTTGAGGACGAAAATATCGACTTGTTGGAGTGGCCTGCTTACTCCCCGGATATGAACCCTATATAAAACCTTTGGGAAATTTTGGTTCACCGACTATACAAAGACAATAAACAATATGCACCATTAACGAATTAAAACTTTCTTTAGAGGAAGTTTGGAGAAATTTGAAACCTGAAATACTCAAAAAATTGGTGGACAGTATGAATGCGAGAATTTTTGAATTAATTAGAGAAAATGGTGGACCAACCCATTATTAAAAAACTATCCAAATGCAGGATACATTCATTTAAAGTTTAAAGTAGTTGCAACCAAAATTAGGGGTGGGGGTTAACTTTCTTTGGTTATTGTTCTAGTCATTACTTAGTAAAACCAAGCAACATATTTCTCAATATATTTTTACTTTTAGAGACTTCAAAGATTACGTATAATGCTAAACTTTGCGTAAACCATTTTCACAACAAATTATTGACAGGGATGTAGAAGACACTGTTGAAGAATCTTTTACCGAATGAGATAAAAGTACAAATCAGACTCTGTCATATTTTATACAACCTAATCGAAAAAATTACTCTGATTCTGTCGCGTTTTTGATGGGCTTGATGATAAATTACAAATGTGACATGTTTTGAATCCACTGAGAACAAATGTTCACATCACAAACATGAAACTTGTGAACTAAAATTAGAGACGGTTTAAAACCTGTGGTCGACAACTTCTGCAATGAAAAATCTACTTGCTAAAGCAAAAAGTGATTGAATTTAAACCAGTAAGTAGACAAACTTTGAAGCTAGTATAGCACGAAAACCTAAACTTTATTAAAATCCCACTTGGTGTGTTAAATACATTCTTAAATTACACAACTTGCTCAACCGTTGTCTTATTTTTATGTTAATTTTGAAGTTAATTTAGCGACACATTTCATTTTTTAAGCTTTTTGATATTTTGTCTTGAAGAAAATGACCAGATTATCTGCTGAAACACATTCGTTTAAATATTATTCATTTCATAAGGTAGATATCTGATGTACTTATGCCTTTTCTTCGGTTTACTCATTGCAGTGAGTGTTGAACTTAGTATTGCCGTTAGTATTGATCTACACTTCCATGGCTTGAGACCGATCTTAAAGGACGCGGCGAGACATAGGTCTCTGAGACCAATCTCACAGTGAATGGGTTTGTATTAGGGCGTTTATGTATCGCTGAGACCACTATGAGACGGTTTGACTGAGACCGACTTCAGTGGTAGACTGAAATCTGCCTCGCGACAAGTCTCTGCACGATCATCGAAATCACTGTCCATGACTTATGTATCATGAGGCCGTCTCACTTTGTGTGTCTTTTGAGATTGGTTTCTGAGACCTATGGACCTATGGTCCGATTCTACATACTGTTTGTTGTATTGGGCTTCAGTTACGCTTTTTCCAAAAGTACAAGTTTAACTACCATTGCTGAAAACTTCCTTGAAAGCTATTTTAACTCACCACGTTGTTCTTAACGCATGTATGACAAAATTATTTTATTTCTTTAACAAATAAAGTTTGGTTTGACGCCAAATGACAGCGCTTGACAGATAAAATTTTAAACTCAAACGACGGTAGAGGTCTCGACCTGCCGTGCAATGGAAATGTCAAATAGAATCAATTTCAACAATGGAAACTAGGCTCGGTGGAACGGCGAAATGAGTGAAGCGAAATGTCATTTTCGTTGGCCACGGTTCGTTCCAGTTTAAAACAAATGAAGGGAGTTGGATCACCATACCTTCTAACACCACCGACCATGCTATTTACAATTTTGAAAAATTTTCAAAACGTCCATGCGCCACTATGTCCACTTTGTTTAAAGAAAAAATTAACCGCTAATAAACTACCATCAACGACAGAGTGGCTCTCAACAGGTGGATTAATAAAAAAATTTAAAGAAAGTATGCACTTTTTGGACAAATTGTATAAGGCTTTTTAACTCATCTGAACATGACAAATTCACATACGAAATATTGCTAAGCCATTCCCTAACACCCTGTATATAGAGATTGTAAAATCCACCCCAATATTAGTTTTAAATATTACCAATGATATTACCGTATGTTCAAGAACATTCCTCCGACAGACAGCCGCACTGCTAAATTTTGATAACGCTCGACTAAACTTACTCCGATTTGGATGAGGTCGAGCAGTCATCTGAAAAGCTTCGACGATCAAATATTGGTACAAAATGGATAAAACTAGTAGCACTATCAACATTACTTTCATTGTCGTGATTTGAGACATTTCAACAAAAATTAAGTGATTTTCTTAGTTTAAATAGTTCTAACCAGTATTGTATTCATTTTATAGGTACTTTTGGTTATGATTGGTTTATTTAAGGTAGCCGTTATAAAGAGGTGAATTTTTGGATTGAATTCCATAATTTAATGAGCGTGGATATACTTTTTTAAAAAGCAGTTCAAGCACATAACTATAACCCCCCGGAAAATCCTAATAAACAAACAACAGGCACTAAAATCAGGAGAAAATATTTATTTATAAAAACTGAGTTTTTTAATATCTGCCACGTGTCTGTGTTGTCTGAATCGTAAAATTCAGCAAAACATAATAGGCCATAAACGACACAATAATATGCATATTAGGTTAATTAACTATGAGTACGACGTCTTTATGGTCACTTTACGCTTAACTGAACACAATCATACCAAAATCATATAAATTCAGAAAGATTTGAATTTGCAGTAAGCTACAGATCCAAAAACCTGGTAAACGCAGAAGAGCAATTCAACCAATTTCAGTCACATTGACTATCATGCAGGTTTTCGAAATCCCAAAACTGACCTTTTCTCGTAAATTCTCTGAAGAAAATGTTCACAACTTCTAGTTAAGTTGGTTCTTTCCTTATCAAAATTGACGTTAAAATTAGTTTTTAAGGTCCGGGAAGACGTTTGACGGTTGTCTTTCTTCTTGAATTTTTGTACCGCTCAAAAAACCTGAGCAGACGTGAGCCTTTTGAGTTTCCAACTTAAATTGGTGCAAGCGGAAAGAAGCTGGTCTCTTCAGTTCAAATTGGTGATTTTATCAGGTATCGGTTTAATCTAAAAAGATCTGCGGTTTTGGCTGACTAAATTCAAGATTACATGATCGCAACGGCCAAAAATTTAGCCTAAAGAACTGACCTTTGAAGAGACATGTCTTGTGAAATAAGAAAGACTCAAACAATTTTTGTTTATAAATTAATAGTTACTATAATTTTTTATTTATAATTTTATTTATAAGTGCGATAAGTGGAAGCTCACTCTACTTCGATGCTTATTATTTTGAAAAAGCATTTCTTTAAATGCTACACTTCCGTCCCAAAAAAGTTCCACTAATTTAACAAAATAGGATTAGATGTTTTGTCTTGAGGTTTTTCACAAGTAGCCCCACAACATTCTGGAAAAGGTTTGTGAATATCCACCGGAATATCGGCGAAACAGTGATACGTCATTACATTCGAACCACAACTAAAAAAAGTATATACTGACAATACAAAACAATAAACAATACAAAAGTCGAACCTCGTTATTTGTATTTTTCCATCTGGAAAACAAGACACCAATAAACAACCAAACTGTGTCTTACTACCACCTTCTAAATGCCAAAACTGTTTCATATAACATCCCCCGGGCTCTAAACATAAAGCATTGGTAAATAGACAAATCGTTGTTAGAATACTGCAACTTTCCCATTTTTTTTATCAAAAGTTTATATACCTACTCGTATATTTAATATAACACTACTAAAGTACCATTCTTAACTAGGTGTATCCAGAAAGAATGTAAACACAAAATTTGACCAATTTTGGTTTTAACTTTTAGTCAAAAATGGCTTGTATATTCATGGACATCCCTTCAAATCAACAGCCATACCTTAGACTGTCGTTAATAATTTTGCCAAATTTTGATATTTATTGCTTAACAAAACTTACTCCGGTTTGCTTGAGGTGAAATAACAGTACTCTCAGTCGCAATAGTACTCTTATTATAATAATCATAATCTGCTTCAACGATCAAATTTTGGTAAAAAATGGACAAAGCCAGTAGCGTTACAAACATTACTTTCATTGTCGTGATTTGAGACATTTCAACAAACATAAAGTGCATTTCTGAGTTTAAATAGTTCTAACCTTTATTGTATTCATTTTATAGGTACTTTTGGATATGATTGCTGTATTTAAGGTAGTCGTTATAAAGAGGTGAGAAACCAATCACGTTGAATTTTGGAATTCATTCCATAATTTAATGAGAGTGTTAGTTTTTTTGGAGCAGTTCAAGCATATAATTGTACCTTTAATTTCTTTTAAATGACAGTTATAAACTCATGTATAACTTAAATAAGGTATCGGCAACTTAAAAAAGAACTTTGTCTCATAGGTACTGAAAACGCTTATTACAGCAATGAAAACCGTTTCTCTGTATCTGCTCTCTAACTCAAGTTATTTCGATTTAAAGTTGGATTTATGACGTCATAACCGCCTTTCGAGCATTTGCTCCAATTTTAAGATCGAATAGTTTTAGATTTTATAAGTGACACTCACAGAGTTTATCAAAAATTGACAAAAATTTTCCGATGTTCTCGCGAAGTTCAAGACAAAAATTTAGAACAGAAAGAAATTTTTGATTTTGTGGAAGAGTGTGAAAAATTTGTACACCATACAGATAATGGTGTTTAAGATAAGCAACCCTAACAATAAGATGTTTTGACAAGGATGACCCATATTTACGATACTGATCGGTTAGTCTGAAAGGCTACAGCCTGTCTGCAATAAATCACACAATAAGCTTGCTAGAGTGATTAGCTTGAAGGGTCCTCAGTTTGGGGTAATCATAATAAAAACTTGATGGTGTACAAGGAAAACGTTGCTACAATATTTAGTGAAGTTTTTGCGAAGTTGTTCAAGGAGTAACTTCAAAAAACTGTTTAAAATATAAAATATTATTTTCATCAATTATTATAATACAGCATGAACCAGAACTCCCCACCGGAAAGGTGCTAGTGGTAACAGCAATGGGGACAGCAAAAGCAAAGGTCTTTTATTCTTCGTTTGGGAGATATAGAGGTTTTAAAGTGACCAATACCAGAAGCTCTCTCCTAGGTGTATTGCATGCAGTACATCCGTTACTAAGGAATGAAAAATAATTCTAGTGCACTTTTTTATTATCCTTTCCATATTTAATAATAATAATAATAATAATAATAATAATTTTATTCGTCGAGAAAGTTACAAAAGAACTTACAGACACGTCAGTATAACAAAAAAAACATACGTACACAAGTCAACAGCTCAACATACAAAGTTGTAAATAATAAGACAATAATACAGACAATATTTAAATGTTAAAAACAGCGACCTACAATTTAAATTCCAACAAATATGTCTACTGGGTTCAATGAATACTTAGTTATATAGTAATATTTGACGTAAGAAATTCAGTGATGGAATAAAATACATTATCTTTAAGGTAGTTTTTGACTGTTTGCTTAAATTGTTTGTGTTGCAAGAGTTTGGTTTCGTGTTTGAGTTTATTAAATATATTTAGATTTAAACAATTTTTATCTGTTGTTACATGGTTGTATTTCGTCGTAACCAAGAGATGAGCTCCTCTTGTATTGTAACCATGCAGTTCACCATGTGTTTGAAAGTTATTTGAATGATGGGTTTCAATTAAAGTAGAATAAATATACATAGAGGGTAACGACATTATTTGAAATTGTGAAACCAAGGTCTACAGCTTTCGCGTTGTGTTATCCCAGCTAAAATTCTCACTGCTTTTTTCTGAAGTTTAAATACTCTTATTGAGTATTCCCCAAATAAGGATTCCGTAACTGAGAACACTGTGTATTAGTGAAAAATAGGTGGTAACTAGATTGTTGAAGTTGAGTATCTTTTTAAGTTGTCGAAGTGCAAACAGTTGGCTCGAGATCTTTCTGCACAAATAGTCAATATGATAATTCCATTTTAAACCATCATCAATTATTAAACCTTTTTGATGTCCTAGCAACGTGTTTTGTTCCCGTAGTCCTCCGGAGCAAGGTCTTTTGTGATTGGTTATTTTCAAACGTTCTTATCTCCCAAAGGCATAGTTAGAATTTTTTTGTAAAGGAAATTTTGCTTCAGAATTGCCTAAACTATATGCACCTTTCCGGTGAGGAGCGAGTTCTGATATACGCTGTATAATCTACTATTTTTATAAGATAGGCGGTTTTTGAAATTTACTCTCGATTTTATTATTCCCTGGAAGAATAACCATATCAGCGTTAAAAATAGCTTTAGTTACAATTTCAAAAAATTATATAATTTGTAATGCAATGGATTGCCTCCGGAAAAATACTGCTTTACGGATTGTCGAAAAAGTTTTCTCATGCTCTGGAGGCTGTAAAATTTTTGCGTCCTAAAGTAACAATTTGTTGCTTTAACATTGATTTTGTATTCGTTTTGTCAACTTATGACATGATGTTAAAAACGTGGTTCTCTTTCGCGTCTTAGAATTATTATTAGGTAACAAAAATAGGAGTAAAACACATTAAATTTATAAATATTTTTATTTAACTTCACAACATTAAAATCACAGTTTAACTTATTACTGTTAAAGTCCAATACGTTCACACGTTCAGAAAAACTTGAAAGAATCTTTACATCCACTCAAACATAAAAGTACCTCAAATCAATCGCTAAAACTGAAACTGTCATCTGACGACCTAAGAGAAATAGAATCCGACCGCAAACAAATTTCGTAGTAATTATTATAATCCCTGAGACTCGTTTTCGTCTTCGAGTAGCAATAGTCCATAACGAGAACCCCGTTACAGTGAGTGCTTGGAAAGTCAACATGAGGCAAATCTTGGTATTTTTCAGTAGGTTGAAGTTTAATATCATCAGGCGGCTCGATCACTTCGAAGCTATCAGTCGCAATATTCCAAATGAACCAGCAATGCGTTGTGTAGTTCTCCGGCTTTCCATAATATGGTTCGACCGTTTTAAGAGTACCCATTTTGATCACAGCTTGGCATACGATGTGTCCATCTAACGGACAAATCTACCAAAAAAATCAGCCAATCGTATCAACCACGCCTTGACCACTTACATAATTCAGTTTAATGTCGTAATCCTGACAATGGAGGAATTCAAGGAGAGAGTCGCTGCACAACTTTTGAGCGCGTCTTTGGACAAATTGTTCACAGTCAAATGTTCGCTGAGTGACTATAAGTTGCATTTCAGTCACTTGATCCACTTTAAAGTCAGGAACCACGTCCAAGTGCTGGTCAGTCAGTGTGTGGACGAGGAGAGGTATCTCAATTGGGATGTTGTAATCATCTAAAATTGCAAGTTCGTTTTTTCATTCTATACCGTCCAGAAGTTTAAAAAGTGGACAAGTTATTTATTCCGTCACGGTTACCATTTTAATTTTACACATAAATGTAGGTAGAAGTGGGGAAATAGTTAAAAGGACATGATGAAGTTTAGACGCATCACAATCAATCAAGCTGAAGAGTCAAATAATTACAATACATTTTTTTCCTCAGTTTGAACTAGTTTATAAATAATCACAAAGAAAAAACTCTTACTCTAATTATAAATTCAAACGATCGCATGTATTTTTTGTTATTACTTACGTATACACACATGATTCAACTTGGTTATAATTTTTTTTATTGTTGTTTTTTTTAATTGAAAACAACCAGAGGAATTTAGAATATCAGAAAGCTAAACAAAACCACAAAGGGTTAACTAAATCATCCTGAAAAATGATCCTTTTAATTTGAATTTTAGAGTTAAATTTAAAATTGTTTATATACAAAAAATAGAACAATAAATTTAAAAATAAACAAAATTACTGATAGTTACACACAATAAGCTTCTTTTTGTTCTTGTGTTATTTCGTAATTGCTTAATTTGAAACATAAACAAACAAAAAATAAGACAAGAACAGAAAGACAAACAGGTAGGAACAGGATGATTTTTTATAAAATCAGCAAAAATGTTTTTCTTGCTCGTTCCATTACTATGGTGTTCATAACGAGTTGTTCTTTAGATCCAAATTATGCAATTTAATAAAACCTTTATTTTGTTCTTGTTTAATTATATTATTTTCTAAGCAGTTCTAAAATAACCAAGATATGAAAAGACAAGGTTATATTTAAATACATTTTCAGTATCTTAAGTGTTTGGTATTAAATAAGTGAATCCATGCTTTAGAAAATCTGGAAAATGATCCGAATTTGCGATAAAATCGTTAAAATGCCATAAAAGTAGTAAATCAGCCATTCCACGGTAATTGTCAAATTTCGTATAAATTTTGATCTAATTTATTTTTATGAAAATCTGTTAATATCGTTTCAAAATATCAATTTTAACGAAAAAATCAAATCTTTGCTTCTTTTAACTTTTACGTTCAGTAAAAAGATTAGTTGGAAACAAAGTTCGTTCAAAGAAAATAATAATTAATAATGCTAAAGAATTCTATACGTGCGCAAAATCAAGTTTCCAAATTGGAAGTTATATTTTTAAGTAGTAAAGCCTATATCTTAAATACAATCCAAAAATTATTTTTCCAAAACTTACGACAAAATATTAATTGTTAAACGTACTTCAAACTCAATTTTACAAGAACGGTGCTCTCTTTTTGATAATTGTTAGTTGTTTCTTATTTTTGCAAAAATTTTCGTGTTATAATAAAATTGTTATTTAGCATAATTTTTTGTGTCCTGTCTGTAATCAGACTATTTTTCATTTTTGTCGTACACTTCCTCTGTATTACCTGTTTTCATAAAAAATACATTCATAATATTTCTATTATGAGTAAATAGCCTAGCACCTCTAACACATTTATGTTCTTTTGAAAGGATTCACAGATTTTTCTACTTATTTTCTCGCTTATTATGGACTCATTTTTTACTAGGCGCATTTGTGTGTGTTATAGCGATTTTGAAAAAGTTGGCAGTATGTATTTAGACTGTTAGTCATACAACAAATAGGTGCTTTATGGATGTTTAAATTAATATCATCATTTTAACTATAACTATCTTTTTAAATAAGATAAGCCATTTTGAAAATGAAAGTTGACAGAATTATGTCCCGTCCGTAATCATGGAAGGGCTGAAATGTATCTTATACTAGTAAATTTTTCAACCAAAAATTATAACTTTTAGCAATTCCAGGAGCTTAACAATTCTGTGATTTAGTTGATATTTTAAAGGTTATCTGTTTCGTCCAATTAATATTATTATTCTTGTGTGTTTATTGGGATTTATTCAGCTTCTTCAGGACAGTACTCACACTAAAACTGTACTACTGTCTTGAAGAAAAAGAAAATAAAAATCGGCGAAACGTGACAAATTATCCTTTGTTCAAATTATCCTTTGGTATATAAATAACTATAACAGAACCTTTGTAACTTTTGCAAACTCCAAAGTAGATCAATTTGTGTTTTTTTTCTCAATACAAACCTCTGCTTTGTCCCGACAGCAGCGAACTGTTCTCGAAATCGCCATTCGAGTACCTCCTCACGACCTTCTTGATCCACCTCGGCGCCTCCGTCTTAGGATCTACAATCAACAACCCGCTCTGTTGTGAAAACCTATCGACTTGCGCCGAAAAAACCCCCGGCATTCTCAAAATAAGCCGCGAATCCGAATCCGAACAATCGCTATCTAAACTCGGCGAATACACGTACAGCTTTCTCGCCGATTCGCGCGGACTAATCGGCGATTTGGAATGATGCGGCGAATTGCGAATCGACGGACAGTACAAATTGCGCGCACCGCCCGGCGAAAACTGCCCGTTTCGCGAATTGGGCGACTGCATGGGCGAATGCGGGCTTAAAAACAAAGTGTTAAAGTCGGGTGAGCGAATGCAGCGACTCCTGTGCAGGTACCTCCTCTCGCGTCTGAGCGAATTGAACGGCACGATATTCTCGCTGTTATCCTCCGAAAACTCGTACTTTTTCTCCGCGAGCCGCTTTTTCCGGAACGAGCTCAGCTTTTCGCACTTTTCGTTCTCTTCGATAAACTCGTACGCTTTCTCCGCGATTTTCTTGTCGATTTTGTTTTTCTCGGCCGACTTTTGTACGCCCGAACTCTGCGGCACTGAAAACAGGTAGTCTTTGCTGGTGTTTTGCAAGCGTTTGAAGCGCGGATCGACGATATTTTGGACTAAGGTGTTGTGGTAACTTTTCCCCGTCACGTTCAAGGGCTCGCAACTAATGTTTAGCTCGTGAAAGGGTTTGTTACATTCGTTACCTTCCAGGTCGTATTCGGTATTAAAGTCCTCAAGTATGGCATCGACCACGCTATTCGTACCGAAATGTTCGCTTGGGGACTCCGAGACTTCGCTAAAAGTGTCGTTAAAGTTAGATACCGATTGGGGAATTAATTTTGAGTCGTCGTCTTTTACGAAATTTGATAGGTTTACGCTTGATTGAGGTGGATCGAGGGTCGTTACGTTTAGAATATGGATGTGGTGGCCGGTGTTTATGACGAGGTGGTCCGGGTAGGCCAGGGAAATGTGGGGGTCGAAGCTGGGGCAAGGTTGAGACATTGAAAACATGTAGTGGAGGACGAAGCCGTGTTTCACGCACCAACCTTGACTCACAGATTCTGTAAATGTAATTTTTAGTTGAGTTATTTTGCAAAGATGGAAGTTTTACCGTTTCGAGGTAAATTTCGATGGCAATGTTTGCAACTCTTTGGAAATGGAAGGGTGATTATGGTTATGTAAACCATGGCCGGGCTTGTGCCCCTAAAAAACAAACGAATTTTGGAGAAAACAAAACGATTTTTAAAACGAACTGATTTCACAAAAATAAAAAATAAATTGTCGTTTTCGGCCGAAATAAAGTGATCTGAGCCGATCCAAATCGATTTAAGTTCTTATTAAACGACGAAGTGTTGGAAGTCAATTTATTTCAACGAAACTAATATGAAGATAGTCGTTTTCGGCCAAAATAAGACGATCGAGCTACTCTAAAGCGGTTTGGTTCTATTTTAAGAAAGGAATCTTCGATTTCGTATAAAATATGATATAATCCTAAGCGATTTGGCTCGTTTTTAAGAAAAATCAAAATAAGTTTTCTACTAGAATTAGACTTTTTAACCCATTTAACGCGCTAATTGGCTTTAAAGAATTATGTTTCATTTGATGAAATACCTCGACTTATTACTGATTCCTTCTTTGCTTATAAACCAGAGCATGAATGGTTCAAATTGCATCATTTTACCGGAAACGTCACAACAAAAAGTTATTCCCTCTTTTGCTTATAAGAAGGAATAACACCTGAAAATTTGTTTCAACGACACTAGTACGAAAATCGTCGTATTCAAATAAAATAAGGGGATTTCAACCGTTCCAAAGTGATTTGGCATCCTGAAGAATTATTAGAACTCAGTATATTTCAACGAATTTTGTGCCACTATAAAGTGATTGGGCACATTTTAAGCAAAGAATCATTAGAAATTAAGAGATTTGAACGAAACTGATGCGTAAATCTTCGTTTTCGTTTAAAATAAAGCCATTTGATTTCATCTCAAGTGTTTGAAGCAAAATTAAAATAAGTCTTCGCCTAAAATCAGGCACTTTAAAACATTCTCAGTTTCGTTTGATTGAGATACCTTTTTATTCTATTCTATCGCTTATAAGAAAGAATAATTGAAGATACATTTATTTCAACTTATCTCAACGAAAACCGGCGTAAAGTGATTTAGGCCTTTTTAAGCAAGAAATCGTTGGAAAGCTAGGGATTTGAACGCAACTGGTGCCTAAATCTTCCTTTCGTCTAAAACAAGGCCATTTGACTTAAGCCCAAGCGATTTGGTTTATTTTTAAGCACGAAATCGTTGACAAAAATAAGTTTTTATACTGTCTAAAGCATTTTCAGCTTTGTTGAAACTTCTTCGATTTCCATTGATTCCTTCCTTATAAACTGGCTGAAACTGGCTCAAACCACCGGAAAGAAGTTCTACCAAAATAATGTAACTCAAGTCATTCCCTCTTCCACTTATAAGCAAGGAATAACAAGTACACACAGTATAAAAGAGCACTTTTGCTTCTTTTCAAACGGAGAAACGTTAGAACTGAACATATTTTAACAAGTTATTTAACTCTTTTTAAGCAAAGAATTATTAGAAATCAAGGCATTTGAACGATGCTGATGCACAAATGTTCCTTTAAGTCTCAAATAAAGCTATTTGACTTAATCCTAAGCCGAATGGCTGGTTTTTAAATAAGGCATCATTGACTGAAATAAATTTTCGACTAAAATCAGGCTGTTTAAAGTAATGTTGAAATAACTTAATTTTTAATAATTCCTTGTGTATAAACTGGCTTGGAAATAGTTTAAACCGCATTATTTTTACCCGAAAAACATCCTTTCCAACCAAAATAATTCATTCGAATATCGCGTTTTCACGCGAATTGATTCGTTTGAAAGTGAATTGGCTTCTTTTTAAACAAATAACCGTTGGAAATCAACTTATTTCAATGAAACTAATGCCATTCTAAAGTAATTTAGCTTAAAAATTTAAGCAGTTGGAAATGCAAAAATTTTAACGAAACTACCTCACTACTAATTGTCGTTTTCGTTTAAATTGGAGCCATTTGATCCCATCACAAGCGATTTAGTCTGTTTTTTCTTAGAAAGAAATCACTCTGTTTTGTTTGTAAACGAATAGCAATCGATTAGAGATTTTCACAATTTGTTTTATTTTATTTACGTTCGTATTTCCAGCTAAATACTTAAAAGTTCTTGTTAAATTTTACTAAACTAAGCCCAAAAATGCTATATTTGTCAAGCATTAACATGTCCTTAAGTCAGAAATGGTACGCACAATATCGTCAAAGGTAAGCTATAAATTCGCAAAATTAGGTCGATAAGTGCCTTTTTCGAACGTTTAAGTAATCTTTTTTTTTAGCTCAAGACTCAGTTTTTTAACACTTTTCAGCCAAAAATGTAATTTGTCTGAAAGATTTCGTAAACAATAAGCCATAAAATCTGCAAATTATGCGAGAAAGTGTTAGTTTTGACGTGGGAATTAATAATTTAGTTTTTTTTCACGAAATTCTGTCTAAATAAGTTCTAAATAAAATAACCAAACAAACACAATAAGCAAAAAATTGCCCATTATCTTGCTTCTTAAAAAATAAGATTGCACCATCACAAGCACCATAAATTAAATTAAAACCTAATACAATCAGTGATAAAAATACGCTAAAAGACAAACATCTAAGTCTGAGTCTAAGCAAGTGCGGTCAAGAAAATTTTATAAACAAATGCATTTATAGTAACTTTTATTTAGTCTTGCGTTAAATATTGGTTTAAACAGATTTTTTCTAGGACAAATTAAAAAGAGCAACATACAATTTTGTAGTTTAATATATAGTGACAAGAAATTTTCAAAGACTTCTTGACCACGTTTTTACATAAACTCACGATATAATTAGTAAAAATTCTACTAAATGTACTTAAAATTAATAATTTGCAGAATTAATAATTAGAGACGTTTTACTCACGCCAGGCCATAGCACAGAACCTTGTGTGGATCCATTGGAAACTGCATAAACATAATTTTATCTAACACACCCATCCCCCTCAAATGCTTAAAAATCGCATGTTTCGAAACATATTTCAGTTTCTCCCCAGGTATGAACCTCCACAAATACAATTCATATTCATAACAACCATTAAAGAATAAAGCCGGTGCAACTTGATTGACAGACTCAAGCGGCCGCTCCGTGAAACTTAGAAAATACTGTCCACACAACGTAAACCCCATAAAAACGTGATTCCTGTAAGAAAACCCACAAAATCAGTCGCGTTTCACGAGACGCAACCTTTAAAATTCACTCACATCGTTTCATAGTCTTTAAGAAGGGAACTTAGGCCAAATCTACAATTATGGTGTACATTATTAAATATTCGTTCAGTCTTAGCTCTAGGATTCTTTGTAAACCTCCCGTAAATCTGAAATTTTCGCAATGAAAACATGATGTTTGAGGTTAAGTTTGAGTCTCACTTGTCTATTTATTAGATTCTTCGCTACGTTGGTGGGTTTGTGTCTTTCATACAACTTAAAACAATTACTTTTTGATTCATCACGAGAGTTGTACTCCCGTGGTATCGAAAATTGGGACAAATCTGAAAAAGAATCTTCAGAATTTTCATCGTCTGACACCACCACCGACATGTTGTTTACTTCTGGAAAATCCACGCGTGTGATTGGACGAGCGGCCGCGAGGCGCCATGTTTATTGGTCCCTTTAAAGATTTAAATTTCTTTCCGAAATCCCGCACAGAATCAATCGAAGAAAACAATAATCACATTAAAACAAAGAAAAACAGAAATTGCTAATACGAAAAATGGTATCAAAATAACGCAAATGTTCTACTCCCTACTTGTTTTAAGATAGAGGCAACCAACTAAACAAGTCTGTGAGTAAGGTAGCATAATAACAACACCATTGATTCAATAAATTTTTTTATTGAAAAAGTATTTCCGCTAGTACTTTAATTCCTCCAAACACTGACACACTGAATTGTTTCTACAAATAAACAACCTGACTCCTTGAAGAGGTAAAAAATATCATTTTGCTGCCAACATCATAAACATGAATAAATAAAGCTTCATCATCATTTGCTGACAAAAGAGCTTCAGTCATTTGTCTTTATTAGATTTTTAGCTCCCAAAGTAGGTCGAGGTATTAAATGAAACTTTAGACGATTTACGATTCATTGATATTTCATTAACTGATCAGAGAAAGTTTTACACGAATTGCAGAAACAAAAAACATTACGCTAATTAGTTGATGGATAGATTTAATTTTTTGTTTTTTCTAATTTGTTTTTTATTATTTCATTTGTGGTGGAAGAGTGGTTCGCTTTTCGCATCTAAATTAAAACGTCCAGTTTATGTAAATAATGGTTCACATGTCACTGAAATTATCACGAAATGAACGATTATTATCTGATAATTGAAGGGAAACTAAACTACAGCCTTATCTGGTGATATACACAAACCCAAATCGATACAACACTCCATGTAATTGTTATTTCCACTACGCCTCTGTTCCTTCTCATTACGCTCAATTCTCCTCGATGTACGAGAAAATTTTGTAAACTTAATCCCAACTTGACACAAGTACTTGATCGTTTAAACGATGCGACAACATTCCCTTTCCAATTAGTAATTGAATTATACATTCCATCGTAAAACGGCTCAATTGTGTTTCGTTTTATTTTGCGCCTCTTCACGATATTGCAAGGTTTTGTAAATAAACAGATAAAAAGGCTGTGTTTATGAGATGAAAGTTTGAAGTAAGCGGCGCAGTTTCTTGTATCTAATTTAATAAACGATTCAAGTATTTCAACTTTAATATTAATCCGACGAATATAAAATAATGGAGTGAGGTAGTGCAGGATCAAGAAGTTTCCAACTGGGTCAAGCCAATAAGAGATTTTTTAATTCAAACACTTGATTATATTTCAGAAGAGAAATATTAATTCATTTTACTTTGTTACAGGGTCCAAGATTAAAATCGAATGTGGGCTAGAGGACTCCGATCCGGTTGATTTAATTCCCAAACTTTCGAAGTATGAATATTAATTATTTGGTCTAGTTAATAAAAAACAGTTTGAAAAAATTCGACTTTTATTCTAAAAACCTGAAAATCCAAATGAATCCACCCTCATATTTTAAAAATTTTAATTAAAAAAATTCGGAAAACCAGAGGAAATCGTCTTGTGCATCACAGAAAATAATTTTAAAAAATTAAAGAGAATCTATGGGAAAAATTAGGAAATAAGAGTAGAGCATGAAGAAATTTCAAGAAATCTAAAAAAATAGACTTAATAACCTACTAATAATTCCTCCGATTTTTTTTATTAGAATTTTTAAAACAGATATAAGTATGCTGTTACTGATTGTAGGAAAATAACGTTTATAAATGTTTTTGAATGTGTAAAGATACTTACGAAGACTGTGAAACTATAAAACGAACGAATAAAAAATTAAAAACCAAACCTGAAAATCTAAACAAAAAAATTCACACAAGAAGCTAAACAAAGAAAATCTAAAAACTTAAATAAATTCATATTTGCAAAGATGTAAAACTTAGAAGTTTATATTGAAAACTCTTTAAAAAGATGTTCATATTCCAAATATAATAAAGAAAATTCCTAACAATGTAAAAACTTTATTTGAAAAATAAAAGAGCTTAAAAAAATTAAAACAACTTCAAATTTATGTGTTTTAAAAACTCTCTAAGATCTATTCCCAAAATCTAAAAATCCGAATAAAAAAATACGAAACTCAAAAATTGACAAAACCCTTAAAAATTATCTAAATGAATCTAATTTTAAATAATAACATAAAGAACAAATGTAAAATCAAAAACCAGACGAACTCCAAGACAAAAACAAATAAAACAAGTAAAAAAATAAAAAACTAAATGTAATTTATCTAAACCGAAATCCTAAGCTTAAGAAAATAATGCAAACCAAAAAATAATTTAAATTTTAGTAATTTAAAACTGAAAAAATGAATAAAGAATAAAGAAAAACCCCAACCATACAAAAACTCTATTTGAGATGTGAGATCCGAAAAGACTTAAAAAAATAATAATAAAGATATAATATTTACATATTTAGAAAAGTGAAGTCTGAAAATCAAAAACTCCACACAAATCCCATAAGAATAACCAAAATAAATCAACTAAAATAAAATCAGTTATAAGAGAATAACAAAACATAACAAGTATTCAAATTCGTAAAATCAACAAAAATATGTAAACTCCGACCAAAGTTTGAACAAAATAAATTATGTAAATACACAAGCCATGAAAACCCAAACGTCGAGTACCTAAACCTAAAAAGTACTGAAAGTAAAAGAAAATTCGTAAATAAAAAACCCAAAAATTCATAAATAATAATTAATATTATAATAAATTTATTATTAGCAGAGTTTTTAGCCTGTTGTAGAGCTATGCGATACATTTTCCTAAAACTATTTCTCTCCTTTCTTGTTTGAATAAAACTATCTTGTAAAAAGAAAACACAAACTCAGGCAAAAAATTCGTAAAGAACATAAAAATCTCATCTGTAGTTTCAAACCTAAAAACCTAAAAATAGACTGGTGCTGTTAATACTAGTGGTTCACAACAATCAAGAAATGTTCTGATTCTTGTCTTGGTATTGTCAAGAATCAAGACAAGATCAAGACAAGAATAATTTCGAGTCATGAAAGAAATAATTTCATGTCAAGAAACCTTTAAATCTTGACTCTTATTAGAATTTGTGAGTTGTGGTTTTAATCATGTCGTTTATCGCTAAAAAAGCCATTTCACAGAAACTAAATTTAATAATTAATGGCAATTAACTTTTATTTTGCGAATAAAAAATTAGTTACATTTTTCTTGAACAAATAATTCAGATTTAAATTATATTATTTTTTTGTAAATCTCGAGATGAATCTTCAATTTCTACCTCGATTTCTGCATTATTAGTGCATAAAACAATAATTCTAAATTTTTATAAACTTTTACAAATTCATCAATTACTATTGTCTTCATAATTTTTCCCCACTCAGTTCGGATAAATGTTACAATTTATGTCAACAATTAACGCAATTTCTATATATTATCTAAAAAAGTACCGGGTAATAATATTAACTGCAGATAAGTTGGACGAATGAATGCAGAAAAAAAAGTTGTTTTGTCTTCCAGACCAAACGTGCTAGAGAAAGGAGTACCAGGAATTCTTCGATTTGATCAAGATCAACTTGTATTATCTAATATCTTTCGTGTCCTACATACTTTTACATACTGACAATGTGAATGTTTGTTAAAAAAGGCGTAGATTTGATATTATTGTGGTTTTAAATTGGGTGGCAAAATACATTTGCCCCCAAGTTTTACTCAAGATAACATCAAATCCACCCATACTTTGAAATGGGCCGCCTGAAGATGACAACGGTCGTTGTCGAAACGTAGCAAATAAATTTGAATCATTTTTTCAAGTCCTTTATTTCCACATATAACCACCAAATTACATACAGTTAAATATTTTAAAAACTGTTCATCAAAACTTATTGAAATTTGGTATAAGCTTAAAAGTATATAAATTCTATCGTTTTAGATGTTTTATCAAATTCCTATCTTCTTTTGTTCTGAGGATACAAGGCTAACTTGATTTTTTTTAAATGGCAAGAAGAGTGAAATTTAATATTTTTAAAAAGAGCATTTTTTTCTGAATTGTATGGTGTACACATGCATACCTTATTTTAATCAAAACTTAAAAAAAATTATCGAACTAATAAAGTTTTCATAAATGTAAAATGTTATTAGCCTTGGAAATGTTGATTTTATCTATCGTTAGCTCTTTGCCGCTTGAACTTTGACCAAAAAATAAGTAAAAGTTAGTAATAATTGTTAAAATAACACATTTAACTAAAAAATAACACATTTTAATTAAAAAAGCAAAACACGAAATACATGTTTTTTATGCTACAAAAGATGTTGTTCAAAATGATTTCAATTGACTTCTTGGCTTTCTGTCGCCATAACCAACCATCATGAGAATTTCTGTACTTTCAGTTTCACTTAAATGTACTAATTATTGCACACAAGTTTAATTTTTGGCTAATATACAAGTGACAGATTGCTAACGACAGTATTTTCAAAGCTATCTTAGTTTCACTTTTGCAGAAATCCAGAATAAAATTTTTGAATTTTTTTTATCTTTTAATAAAAATAAAGGTGGGAATATGTTACATCACTAAATTCAGAAAAAAATGCTCTTTTAAAAATTATTAATTTTAACCCTTCGTGTCACTTAAAAAAAATCAAGTTAGCCTTATATTTTCAAAACAAATGTCGGTAGAAAATTGAAAAAAATCTCAGATGATAGAATTTAAGCGCATTTAACTGTACTCCAAATTTCAACGTGCTCTGTTAAACCGTTCTGAAAATATTTAGCTGTATCCATACTTTTTAGCGACCCTGTATAAAAAAAGACACGAATAAACCCAACTTATCAAGATTCTTGTCTCGAGACATGAAACGCATATTCAAGAAGTAGTCAAGTCAAGAACCAATCTTTTTCTTGTCTTGAATTTTTCAAGAAAAGAATAACACATCAAGTCAAGATTTCTTGTCTTCATAAAACACTAGTTATTACAAAAAGCCAAAGAAACGTTACTTGAAAACCTGAAAACACAAGTGAAGTAACAAATGAGAAGCTTCAAAAGCAGAACAAATGTGAGTTTGAATTGATATCGATAGTAAGTAGAAAAAATTGAAAACAATTTCGTTTTTCTATTCAGCAATGTAAAAAGAACAAAAATGTGAAAGTTTAGGTCCTTGCATGCCTTTAAATTAGGAAACAGCTCAAACTTAGTGTTCAGCTCTTCAAAGTATTTAAGAAGTTTAGTTAGCAGGCACCAGAATTAGTCAAATCTGTGCCTCCTCTGACGTCTAATTCGCTTTGACCCTTACAAGTTAATCTTTCCCAAGCAAAATGATCTTACCCTAAGCTTGATTATAGTCGGCTAGAGCTTTAGTCTCGTGTTCTAGAACCGAATAAAACCTTCAGTTTAGTCCAGCTTTGATCGAAATTTGTTGATCAATATAAACACCCATCCCTTTCTAAATAATTTAGCTAATGAAATACGGCCCGACTTGAGGAAAAAAATGTATCGAGTGATCGCTTCCCCTTGTTAATCAAAGTAATTTATATCGGTCGCGGGTGCCGTGACCCCGTCTGAATATTCAGTAGTGTATCGAAATCCTGTCGTAGTTTTTCTCGTTCCTGCTGTAAAATCGCGCATCAGGACAATTTAACGGGGAGCTTTCGCGCGCTTCCGCGAGCTTTCGGCAAAGCTCGCAAGGGAGGGGGCCTAGTGTACAGCCGACGGGGCTGCTCTAAATTTAAATCGCGCCGTTTTAAACGCATTTCACTTAATTATTAACTAATTAGGAGTTGATTAGATCGTCATAAGTGTTAGTTTGCTTCGTTTAACCCGTCCAAGAGCGTGAAAGCGATGAGTCGCGTTCATTGAGCGGTTTCCTGGCGCGCGTCGACATTTTCCTCCAGTTTTTCATGGGCCAAGGGCCGCGACTCCAAATGAGGGCTTTCAGTGCTGGCTGCGAGTGATTTTGTGACGTGTTCGTGCCGTTTTTCCGCGATGTTTGAGTAGAACTCGGACTGGAGATATTGATTAAGGTGGCACAACGCTGGCAATTCGAGAGCTCCCCCGAATAAATCATCCCCGACGAAATGAAATCCATTTTGCTCATTACGCGGCACAGGAAGGTCTTGTACAAGAAATTCGAGAATAGGTGATCATGCTTTCATACAGGTAATGCCGGAAATCCACTT
Source organism: Tribolium freemani (assembly GCA_939628115.1). NCBI lineage: Eukaryota > Metazoa > Arthropoda > Insecta > Coleoptera > Tenebrionidae > Tribolium > Tribolium freemani. The sequence goes on along the minus strand of OW626791.1, from coordinate 18,289,189 downwards.
TTCCAGTGACACATTTCCGATAATATCTGGATTTGTGTCTAACGCGAAGTGAAGGCGGATTGAGAAATGACCAAACGGTTTATTGATTTTTGGCCCTAAATAGGGCGAGTAATTTCAGATTTGTTTGAGGGAATTTTTCGACGAATTTTCGTTTCACTTGGAATAACTCGGATTAAATCGGATTGAGTAAATGTAATGGTTTTTGGCTCATCACTGATGCTTGCGCTCGAATGCGCGTGTCGACTAAATTGCTTAATAAAATACGATGAAAATTGATAAAATATTAAGTAAACAGACGTCCTTTGGGACGTAAAGTTTCCGAGTCGGCTCGGAATGTTTATTGGAAAAGCGGAAGAAACTACAGAAATGTAGGATTTAGTGCCAAAATTCTCTTAGCCAAATAAAGCCGAATGCTCAAAATTGTAATGCCAAATCAGATAACCATTGGCATTTATTTTATCACACACAACTCCAAATAATAAAACAATCAAATACAGAAAAATGATTGGGCACTAAAAACTGAAAAAACTAAAACAAAAATTTGAATATACAACTTCGAACAAAATTAAAAATTGAATGTAGAGAACCTTTATAACCAACTAAATCTCTTACATAAAATCGAAAATAAATAAACATAATGCACACTAAACGTAAAAACTCTAACAACGTGAAAGAAACAAAATCAAATTAAAAAACTAAAAAATGAAGAAATTAGAACACTAAATAAAAATTCTTGAACACTACAAAACATTGAATAACAATAATAAAAAATATAGAAAAATTAAATGTTGGGCATCTAAAACCCTGTTAGTCGCTTACCTAGATAAAGTCTAACATAAATAAACGTAAACAAACTGAGACTAAAAACTTAAAAAACGTATAATGTAAACAGAATCAAACTGAAATAATTACACGTAGAATAAAAAAAAATTGAGAAATAAGAACACTTACAAAACACCTCATAGAGCAAAAATAAAAAATCCACGCAAACTTGAGCACACAATACACAATAATAAAAAATAGAAATTAGAGAAACTGGTGAATGAATGGCACCTAAAAACAAACTAAACTAAAAACCTTTAAAAACCTAAAGAAAACAGATTCAATAAACTGAATTTTCTCAACATAACATAATAAAAGGCATCACATAAATCTCAAACAAAAATATAAAAAAATAAATACAAATTCCACGAAAATTTAAATATCTACTCAACTTCGAATAATAAAAAATAAAAAAAATCGAATACAAAAAACCTTAAAATTTGGTGACTTATTACATAAAATAGAGAATAAAAAACCAAAAACAAATTGAAAGTAAAAAGCTGTAGCAGTGGAAAGATAACAGAATCAAAATAAAATTAAAAACCTAAAAAATAAAAATAAGAACATTTAAAAAGCACCACATAGCATTCAGAAAACTATAAAGAAAATATGTCAAAATTCTAAGAAACTTGAATACAATACAAATTTGAATAATAATAGTTATTTATTTAACGAGTTTGAGTGTAAATCGGGTTTTTATTTCACGAGTGGATTTTTAAACGTCGAGTGTTAACGAGAGGTTTAACATCCACGAGGTGAAATAAATGAACCGATTTACACGAAAAAAAGTTGGATACAACATTTTGTGCTTCGAATTAGACTCTCAATAAGGGTTAAAATTGCTTTAAATCTGCTAAAAATAATCCGACGTTTCGTATTGACAGTTGTCAAAATTTCCTTACACAGGAGAAAAACCGTAAATTTTGACAGAGTCGAAGAATAAAACAATTGAATGTAGAGCATCTAAAATACTGCTAAATCTTTTACATATGAAATTTAAAATAAGCAAACATAAAACAAACTGAAACTTAAAAATGTAAAGAGAAAAGAATCAAGCTGAAATAAAAATATAAAAAGGTAAAAGAACACTTACAAAGTGCTACATAGAGTGCAAAAACAAAAAAAAATAATTATACGAAATATACACAACTTTAAATAATAAAAAATAAAAAAATCAAACGTAGGGTATGTACTACATACAACCCTGCCAAATCTCTTAGGTATGTACATAAAATCTAAAATAATTAAACCTAAAACAAACTAAAACTGTGCTAAAAACCTTAAAAACGTAGGTATAGAAAACACATATTAAAAACATAAAAAGTTTTGACAAAGAACATTTATTCTTCGACACTGTCAAAATTTACGGTTTTTTTCGTGTGTAAGAAAACTTTGACAACTGCTTGGCATTTCTCAATACGAAAGGTCAGATTATTTTTAACAGATTTAAAGCAATTTTAAGCCGTGTTAAGTCTAATTCGAAGAATAAAATGTTGTATTCAATTCATTTTCATGTAAATCGGTACATTTATTTCACCTTGAAGATAAAACACTCGATTTTATTCGTGATTTAATAATCCTCTCGTGAAATAAAACGTCCGATTTACACAAAATACTCGTTAAGTAAATAAATATTAAAAGGCGCCACATAAAGCCCAAAGAACTAAAAAAATAAGTAAAAATCCCACGAAGACTTAAATACACAATGTTCAGAAATGGTTGTTCATCAAGTCACCTTTGTAATTTGAACGTAATGTGCCGTTTAATTTAATTGTGCATGCCGTCAAAGTGACAGATCCGTCAAAATTATACAATTCGAATTTAAAATCGAAAGAATACACAACAAAAATGACAGAAATATAAAACACAAATGATGACATATCCTACTCTTGAAACAATTTTGCCGAAAAATGCGAAAAAGTTACTAAAAAGCTAATTCAATGATTTGACAGAGATAACTCAGAAACTACAATAGTCATTTGGACGAAGCGGAACACTGAATTTAAATTCCATAGTCAACTTGAACACATTGTACATAACTCAGAATAATAAAAAGTAAAAAAACAGATAAGGAAATGTAGAGAAAAACCTAGTAAATATTAAATCTAAGAAGAAAAAAAGTAAAACTACAAAATTTTGAGAAATAAGAAACAACTAACTCCACCCACAGTAAGCCGAAAAAACCTTAATAAAATATCTAAAATGTATCTAGATGTCTCTGATGATAAACTTAATAAGAAAAGTCTAAAAACACTGAAACATTAAGAAAAACTTAACACTCGAAAAAAATTCAAATAAACAATAAATAAAAAAATGGTTCATAAACCTAAAAAACTTAGATAAAGAGCATCGTAAAGAACTTGAAAACACTACAGACTTTAAAAAATTGAAATCAAACGACAAAAAGATTGTCTTTTAAATTTAATATTAAAATATATTTAAAATTTCATGTTATTTTGTTAAAATTCAAATTTACCCAACAAGAGGTTAAAATTTGACCTAATTTCCGAGATAATGTTATGAAAAAGCCCTACTGAAAGGTACTTGCCACTTGGGAAATCTCAAATATTTTAATGAATTAAGTATTCGCACTATCTAATTCGTAACACCTACTTAAAAGCATATTTGAATAAAGCATTAAATTCAAGTATCTAAGAGTGAAAAAATTAAAAAATCGAATGAATCGAATAAATAAAAATGTTCAAGCCCAGTAATAAGTCGAAGTCGTTTCAAAGATATGTTGTTTCATTTTTGTAAATAATACAATCGTAATAATTTTATTCGTCTCAAGTCTTTAGAATAAACCCACCCAAGCACCTCAAACCGTGTTATTTTTTATTCAAAACCTCCATAAAAAAGCCTCGTCGCAACTTTGCCGCGGACAGGGAATGTAAATATAAGAGCGGAAGAAATTTTATGTCACTTTAAAACTAGTAAAAAATTTCCTTTTGAATGCCACCCCCTGCAAAAGGTCGAAAAGTTTGTTACATTTGGGAACCAAAGCCCCTTGTTGTACATTCAACTGTGAATTATTTTGATCATAGCGTACAAATCGAGTTTCCCTCACAATAACATTATATTTGCAATATAATTCCATAAAGTCGCACATACAGAGACCCCGCCAGGCTTCCAGTATTGTTCGAGTAATTAGATTTAATAATGAACACATGAGAAATTACATTACTCAAATGCTAGTGATTATCTCAATTGTTATCTGAAAGAAGCGCAACGTTCTCAATTTTTAAAATATTCAATTTACCCGAGGCAGAATAAATACGGTTTTAGCAACGTTGCGCTTATCACAATTTTTGCTCCAAATTAACTTTTAAATATTAATTTGCTCTTCAAGGCAAATAGTGCGAGCAATTATCGTAATTATAAGAGCGTTGGCTAAGCGACAATCGATGAAGCTTCAATTTTTAATTGCTCAGTGAAAGCCCGGAAAATTAATTTATGCGCTTCGGAAAAATGTCAGTGGGCACTGGCCAGTGCCTTATAAAGGTCAACAGGGCACAACATCAATTGACGAAAATTAATTATAAATTTTCCGAACCCATTTTTCAGTGTTTAACTCGGACTATTCATCTTTTTCTTGTTACATACGTTATAATAAATTATTCACAACACAACATTAATTTCCCAGGAATGGAGGCAGGAAAAGTGGGAGAAAGATAAAGGGTGACAAGGACCACTTACGTTCTTGAATGGTAGTAATAGCTATTGTTTCGCACTTATCTGATAAAAACATAAAGCTGGTTATAATTAAATTTCAACACGTTTGTGTCAGCAGCAATACTTTTTTACACAGTTTTCAGTTGCATGCCTTCAATGAGATTCGGCTTAATAATAGATTTCATAAAAATATAAAACGGTCCGGAATTTATGGCCCATAAAATTGGTCACGACACGACATTCGTACAGTACGCGAATATCTTAATTAGTTTAAATTTGATTAATCTGATAAAATTGGGCGAAACGGAACTATTGTGACGGTTGAATTATGAATGATGGAGTCCTGTTTTTGTACATAGCAGTGTGAGCTTTCAATAATTAAAAGACTCAGGAATTCTAATTTTAGGTTTGAATTAAACTTGAATCATTAATCAATTTAGGGTTTAATTATGCATCAGCCCTAAAGTCGGATTATTACATGCGTAAAAAAGAGAAGTAAATTAAGTTTATGGCCGGGATAATACCACCGAAAATTATTATCGATCCGGAAGTATTTTTTTCAATTGTGTAAACATATGTTTCCAACTAAAAAGCTTTCAAGATAATAGCACGCATCCATTTCAGCTAGTGGAGATGTCACTTTTCACATTTTTATTTCCTAATTTCACTTAATTTTTCATTCGATGTTGTTCTCTTATTTGTGTGGACTTGGATAATAGCGACAATATTTTATTACCCATGTAGATACCAAACGCTACAAAATATTTCACGTCAGTAATAAAATAAAATAGTACTAATAAAAACAGAAATATCTTTATACAAGAGCTAGTTTCATACGGAAAATAGTTATAAATCAAATCGAGCTGTTTCTGTTTTCACTAAATTACCGAATTTGATTTAAACGAGGGGTCCATAACGTTTTGAAGAAGAAAATTATTAAATTAAATGATTATTAGATTATTATTATTAGATTATTAAATTAAAGATAATAAAATTAACTTTTTATCGAAAAACATAAACAAATCCTCGTTTCTACCTTAAAAAATGTGGTTTGAGCTGTTATTCTTAAACAACATTGTTCGCAAAAAGTTGCGTCATCACTAGAGACCGGATTTTTAGGATGTTAAAAACTTTATTTAGGTGTCAACAAAGTTGTAAAAAAACAACATAAGGTATTAAAATCTGGTAATTTGGGATACATTTTTTATTAATTCCTACTGCAAGAAAAATAAAAACATAATTTTTAATGTAATCAATCCTATTACAAAAACAAACAAAACGAAGTACACTTTGTAAAAACTTACCCCCGGTTTCTTGAACGATTTATCGTTAGATAAATTTTATCGGTTGGATAGTTGCTAAGGTAGAGATGATCTGATTGGTGTTTCTATAGAAATTATGGAACCGATAGTATTTATCTAACGATAACTCGTTCAAGAAACCGGGAGTTACTGCACAAAAAAGCTATACCTAAACAAGTTAATTACTTGTTAAACTTAAATATTGTCCTAAATTTGCTGTTGTAAAATTAGTTCATTTTTCAGGCATCTCTTCATTGTCAGTATTTTTTTATTCAGTAGATTTTTATATCCAGATTTTTTTTGAATAGTTTGTCACTAAACTATTTTGTCCACAACTCCTGGAATATATTTTACAAAGGTTTATGCTTTATTCACGAGTTCAATAGCTTCAACAAGTGACAGGCCTACTATTTTATTATGCTATTAACTAAACTTTCAGAGTGAGAAAGTATTAAAAAAAGTGCAACCTTAAAAAATAATTTCATACAACAACTAGAGTATTTCCGACTGCAAGGTAGAAAAATTAAAAATTTAAAAACAAACTTACCTTAACGCTGAGAAACTAAAAAATATTGAGGTTCGCTACTGAAAAACTGAGAAACTGTAAAGTCTGTAAAACTGAACAAAAGAAAAACTAATAATTAGAAACATTACATTCTGAATAAAAAACCAGTGCAATAAGAGACTAAAAAGCTAAAAAACTTAAAAACTGTGTGATTGAAAGACTGGAAGCCTAAAAAACAAAAAATCTTTAGATGTAAAACTAAAAAACTATTGAATTGAAATATAATAATAATAATAATAATAATAATAATAATAATAATAATAATAATAATAATAATAATAATAATAATAATAATAATAATAATAATAATAATAATAATAATGATAATAATAATAATAATAAACGTCTTTATTTCGTAAGTAATATGTACAGGCAGTCTTCAGATGTATTATATACTAAATACTAATATAAAAATTAAAAAAACATCCTATTTTTATTTAGAAAGGTTAAATACAACTTTAGGATGTTTAAAACACATTTAGGATACAACAAGTCAATTTAGGAATTTAGGAAAAATAAAAATATTTACTTTCGGTTCACTTTCATAAAAACCATTGTGGTGCCAATGACTAACCTGTTACCAGAAGGTAATGCCAAGAGTACGCTATTTGGTTAGTCATTTGCACCACAATGGTTTTTATGATAGTGAACCGAATGTACATTTTTAACAAAATAAATTTATTTCGAGTTTCAAGGAAAGCCCTTAAAAAGTATTTTTTGAAACCTAACCCAAAAATCCCACTTAATTCCAAAAATTCCAGCAAATTCTAAGAAATTCTAGTAATTCATAATTCATAAATAATTACAATAATTACAGAAACTTGCACACAATTTTAATAATTTCAAATATTTCCAAGTGGTTTCGATAAAATTCTAGATATTTAACTAATTCTAATTCCAAAGTTGACGGCCCCTTAGATTAAAATTTTCTAGTGATGTTAAAGGTTTTTGAGTGATTAAAACATAAGAGTTGGATGAGAATATAAAATCATTTTTGTAATAACTATTACCTATATAGTAATTTGTTTTCCACATAATTTTGCGCTTCGATAAAAAAATGTGTCAAAAAGCTAATATAATGTAATGTTCAATTGCTCTTGAAAGTGTTTTCTCTTTTAGCAAAGCTGAAGCTGAAACAACCTGAATATCGATCTAATTCGATAAGTTTTAGCAACATTTTCAAAAAGGCTCTGTTTTTTATCTTAAGGTATACCTATTTGTTTTCAAATCAATTTAGTAATTTTTTGGGCAGGTTTAGAGAAAAAATAAACGCATTCTTGAACCAGTTTGGTCATTTTTTGGTTTATGTTTAATTATTTCGCAAAATAATTAAATGTTTAGCTAAAAAAATATGATTGGGTTCGGTTTTAAAACAATAAGTTCTAAATTTGTTAGATTTCGGTTGCAACTGTAGCCACAGCTGCCTCTTTATTTCTAAAAAGAATAAGTAAGAAAAAATTACTAGATCTGGTAAGTTTCACTAGACGTGGCAACACTGAAACCCTTTGAAACTGATTGATAAAATGATAAATAATATCCAACACCTGAGTTGCTCGAAACAATGTGAAACGAGCTTTTTAGTATATTTAAAAGTATAAGTAAATGCACATTCAAATTTTCGCCAAACAACACTATAAAATATTAAAATAAATATAAATATTAAAATATTATTAATAAAATGTTAATTTTCTGTTTTTTTAACGAAAGATCCTACAGTCTGTTGATGTTTAGTAACAAAACACGAAACAAAATCAAAATTAAAAATTTACTTTTAATTTCGTGGCGCAAATAAAGGAACAAATAATAATAATTAAACGACATTACTCTAATTAATTAAAACAAATAATATGAAAAAATAACAAAACAGAACACAATTAAAACTCAGACAGTTAAATACAGATTGATACGAGTATATGTGGTTTATTAAAAAAGACAATTTATGGCTGGAAAAACTATAGTAAACCAATTTATGAAAAATAACCACTTTTTGATTCTGCCTCATTATATTATTTAATAGCAGTACCGTTTTAAAAACCTATCGTCCAACACTAAATTACAAATAAGCTTTTACAATTTTTTGTGAGTACTGCTTTTACTACACATTACCCTTTTGCCAGGAATGTTAAAAATCAATTTGTTTTTCAAAACTACGGACACACCTAATTCGATAATGGCCTGTAGAAAAATAAAAACCCTAGCTAGGCGACAGGCTTTAAACATTTCAGTCAACTGTATTACAATCTCCTTGATTGTGCCCTTAATTCATAAGCTATTATTATTCACCTTCTAAATAATTGTTATAAATAAGTAAATACAAAAAACAAACACATTGTGCAAAAACACAAATTCCGTATCACAATGTCAATTAAAATGAAAAGCTAATTTTCGATTCTTTCTCCACCCCTGACACCTCTGAATTAATGAACTCCGCCTATCGTGTGTAGATTAAATTGCGATTTGTTTTTTAGAAATTGAATTAATCGAATTCGTTTCAACTCAGCTGAATTACCCTGTGTTTCGGTACATAATTTGCACACAATTTCGCGATCGCCACACACCGATGACTTCGAAAAACCGCATCTGTCGTTTCCACACAGATCAATAAGTCACAAGAATACCGCGATATGCGAAATGAAATTCGAATTGATTGTGAGCGCATCATCAAACAGGTGCTTTTAAAAAACGGTTTTAATCCGAAATCATCAATCATCGTGATTGTAAAGCGACCAGCATGCGTCCTTTGTATAGTAATGGATCTGGTTGTTATTTTTCAGGACGACATCCCAGAGCTAATCTGGTATGCAGTGGCGGAAATTGGCGCGCTCGAAGATCACATCCGGTCGTTCGCGCACGCGCAATATGCTCTGCTGTGGTCGCAGGAAGGTAAGTAAATTAAAACAATAATAAGAAAAAACACAAACTGCAAAAAATACAGCGATGTGCGTGAAAATGTGGAAACAATAAATGTCACACGATAATGCAGATCCGAAGCAAGTATTGATCGTCATTGTAATGTGACATATTTGTGTTTACCGTAAACAATGTAACGTTGTATAAAATAACAAAACGCAAATGGTGCCATTGTTGTTATTCTTAGTCTTGGCTGCTTTGTCTCATAATGTAAATTTCAAAGTGTTGAAGCTGCTGTAAAGTCACAACTGATGAAATAAGGAAGAAGCAAACTTTATAAAGCAACTTAGAGAATAATAAAACTAAAGAGAATCGGTTCAAGTTAAAGCCGGAGACGATGCTGCAACTTAGAAGCTTTCAGAATTCAGCTTGGTTTAATAAAAATTCGAGACGGTTTTGGTTTAATTTAAATCACAAAAAGAGCAATTTTTGCAGGACTCGTATCGTTCCTTAAGTTAGATGAATTAATTCATTTACATGCAATTACGGAAAGGGCATAAATCACCACCTGTGCGCTGTAAAAGTGTAAAAAGTTAATTAAATTTTGTTAATTAAACTCGAATGCAATAATTATAAAACAGAGTGAGCCGCAAAATTATGACATAATCTTATTAAAACTAAAAATATTTCAAAAAATACTAGTGTAAAAACTCATTACAGAAGGCGATTGGAACACTATTTTTCGTCTTGTTTGATTGTGTTTAATTTGGACAGAGGGTTGTAAAACGTAACCAAAAATAAATTTTAATTGTGAAACTCTTCACCCTAGTGTATAAAACTGGCGTTGATTTCCACCCCGCGTTAAATTAGCAATCGTTTTTTCGAACCGCTCCAAGACCCAGTTTCCTCCCTTATCAGCTACAATCATCCGTTCTTTTTTTCCAGTCGATCGCTTCATGTAAGAACACCGAGCGTGTGCTATTGCCGGCCGCCTATTGGTCGTCGTTATCGACTCGAGTTTACGTTTTACTTTAATTACTATCGTGTGTACGTGGCCTCACGTGATGTTGATACATTCATAATGAGTTGTGCAAAGGGGAAAAGCGTGAATGGCATCGTAGCGCATTTTTCATTCGAGTCTACAGGGAGGCCTGTGCAATTTGCATCTAGTTGTACTACGAGGATACGCGTTCATATTTTAACACCCACCCCCGGCGAAAGATTCTTGTTTATGCGAATTTAAATTACACCGAACTGAGTTATAAACATTTTTAAACGCGATGTGATGCACTGGGGCTTTCATTTGGGCTCAGCTGAAAGAGATTTTAAAAGAAAAATGAAATCTACAGGGTACTCAGACCTCGGGCTGGACACTAACCCAGGTTTTAACCTCCAGTTGAAACAAAAGTATTATTATTCATACTTCAATTTTTGTCAGGTCAATAAAAAATAAACAAAAAACATACAAGCTGATTCACATAACTTTACGACCCTGGCAAACTTTAAATGCGACCCATTATACATTATTCATTTATAACTTGATATCTTTAGTTATGTTTAATTAACATGAAATCCGGACACCCTTGATATCAATGACAATTACATTTGCAATTGCAATTACAATTACTGGATGCATTTAAAATTCGTCAGGGCCGTAAAGTTATATGAATCACCCTGTATAAAATAAAGCAAGACCTGAAAGATAAAGCCTTCTTTAACTTAAAATAGTCGTCTAAATGTTAGGTAGAAATGATACGTTTTATGAAATAAAATTTTCAAAGTAAAATAATAAAAAAATACCAATGTTTAGTTGTATTTACTGTTTTCAGATAACCCTTCCAATTTTTACCCAGCGTTTGCTCTTTTACCTAGCGCTGTTATTTACTATTTTCACGTAGAATTTATTATTATAATACCTAGCGTTTCCTATTTATACTTAACAAGTGTAGTTAAAATTTACTTAAATTAGTTCGCTTTTAATTTGTTTCCAAATGTAGGGGAGTACACTTCAAACATATAGAAATATAAATTGTCATTCGAAACAATTAAAAATGCCGTCATTATTCACAACTAATGACGTCATAAATATTGCTTAGTCTCAAAATGTAGAATTAAGAAAATAAAATCGCCCTTTTCGAGGATTATTTTTTTTAAGAACTTTAATAATAAAAAACATGAAATTTATACGTTACACTTTTGGTTCAGTTTGTACTTCTTAAGCATAGTTTAGTGTGAAAACAATAAAGGTTTATTGAGTACTACCTATAACCATATTATTAGATAAGTTTAAGATATTTGTGCTAAAGTTTTGTAAAAACTGTACTTTATTTACTATTGTTTTTGTATTTTTTTATTTCTTTATTTCGTACTTTTTAATCAAACCGTCTAAAAAGCCGTTTTGAACTGAATGAAAGAAACAAAAAATATAGGGGTCTGCGCAGGTCGTCTTTAAAAAAAAGAGAATCTCAGCGTTTAGTATAAATACTGTTGTTCATTTCACTTGTACTAGAAGTAGGAAAAAACTTAAAAATAGAAATTGATTGAGAGACAAACAATTTGGAAATGAGCTTAGGAGGTTGTTGAGTTTTGACATTTTTATTGCATTTTAAAAACTTGATGTTAGGGCAAAAATGATTTTGTCTCAAGAAAATTTGAGAGCTGTTTGCGATTTGAAATCGTCTTTATCTCTCAAGCACAGTAAAGATCGTCTTTGTAATACATTTGGTGATGAAAACAACAATTTATAATTGGTACAGCGAATTCAAAAAAGATCAGTCTAAGAACTGATGTACTTATTAAAATTTTTCTAGGCATTCGTATGAGTTAATTTTAAAAGATCTTGCTTGAATATTTAGAGGTGAGAACACTTTTTTATCGACTCACACCTATCAAAAAATTACGAATGGCATTGTATAAAAAAATTAGATTAGTGTAAAGTGCCATACAGGCACATCAAACTAAAGTCTATCGGCTCATTAGATCTTTTTAACAGAACCACAGCCCCCCTAAAAGTATATTTCTAAAATTTCCCCAAAAAAATGGAATAATTACTTCTGGATAACATTCTTCAAACAGTTTTTGCTTTATATGATGTTCTACGAATTTTCAGTGTGATCCGTTTTGTTGTTTATTTAAGACTTTGGCTACCATTTAAGTCGTTCAGATTTGGTTGTGAGTTCTGACTTTTCTCAGCTGATTCCAGAAGTTTGGATGTTATTCTTATTTCAATATTAAAAATTCAGTGACGTATTTAGGTCCATTGCCGCACAGGGCTACTTAATTGTGGCGCCCCTGCCTATGACAACATTTCTTTAAAAAAATATTATTGGTTAATTCCTAAAAAAAAAAAGAAAAAATTTACAAACCCCAAAAAAAAGACAATTTTTATTGACAAGAAACATTCTTGTCGTACTTTTGAATTTTGTGCACTTAACCCAGAATGAAATGCTAAACTGTATAAACTGCGCGAAAAATGTTAGGGATATTTGGGTTTTAATATAGACTACTCTACAATACATAAAGAAGTCTTACTAAACAAATTCTATCAATTTTCGAGCATTGGAATCTGATAAAAAGAAATCAGTAAATATGTATCTGCTTTTTACTTCATTTTTATCAGTTGATTTTCTCTAAATAATAATATTCTTAACTTTTTTCAATCAACTTATCAAACCCAGTTCTTACACAATTTCTCTACAAACGCCAGATAAAAATTAAATTAAAAAACCTGAAAAATTCCTTTGTCATGTCACTAAATTAAATCTCTCCTTTATTTTCTAATATATCTATTAAAAAATCACCCTAAATTTATTTAAGAAGTTTTTGTTTTTCAAAAAACGTGGCCATTTTTACACTTTTTTCTGACTTTTTTCAAAGACATTGTTCTGTATGTGTACTACTCAGGGTTTTTCTGCTATAGTACTCATCGTGAAAACAAAAAACTTCTTAAAACTCATAAACCAAACAATGAAGAACTTACGAAGTAATACGACAAAAACTCAAAATCTGATCAATTGATTTAAAAAAATGCGACCCGTTTAGTTACTAGGTACTTTTTTAAATTAAAATAAAGATAATTTTGCCGCCCTGGGCTATAGCCTATATGTAAATATGCCATTGGATAAGTTGATAAAACTTTTTCGCCTTCATGTGTTATAATTATAAACGTGGCAAAGTACACCACTTTTTCCTCCACTAGCAAAACACTAACTAGCAAGTACAACCCAAATTGACTTTTAAGTTAAAAGTATGGGGTAGTTGGAGGGTTAGTATGCACAGGAATGTCTTCCTGCTGCTATATTGAAATTGCTGCTTGGCAGGATGACAGAAATGCCTCGCGATATTGCGCGACAAACACCTCTGGACTCCACCGGAATCGACAAAAAGGTAAATCATCCCAGCTGTCGGCTTTCATAATTAAGATTGGCTAATTCTCCTTATTCCAACTTGGCACACGTTTGCGCACATTTCATTGCCCGAGAGGTGTAAATATTTGGACGCTAGATTTTATAGGCAAAATTTCGCATTCTATTTGTTTCGAATTGACTGTGACAGTGAGAGACGGACCAATCACCAAATGCGTTTTGTTGTTCGCTTATTCCCGTCACGGATTATTTCCACAATGTTTACGAATATCAAAGAGCAGCGCCTTACTTATCCATGCATAAAAAATACACTCACCCTCGCAAAAATCGAAACATTTGTGACTTGCTATCATAATGAAATTCTGTATTCTTATCTGAAAGAGGCAAAAATTTAAATATGTTAATGGGATTTTCTTTGCGTAATGGTTTTCGCTGAGTTACGATCGCGCCGACTAAATTTGGCACTCGAGATTAATTAATTATTTTTTATGGGGACGTAAATTTTACTCTTTATTGAATTAGAACAAGTGATTTATTTTTAGAAAAGGAGAAAGGGTTTACGAGCGAGTTAAGAGGTGTAAGGCAATGTTTGTCTTTCCGGTTTTATCTCTTAATAAAATGAGACGACGTCACGATTTAATCACTAATAGGGGTCGTAAAATTGTCGGACACCATTGCCACCATCATAAATTCCGCTACGACAGAGAAGTAGCAACAACAGGTTGCCATTCATTGCAAAAATGCAATGTTATCTGCGCTACGGTGGTCACTTTTTCCCGTTTCGAATAAAGCGACACGAAATTAAAGTAAATTAAAAATCAATAATTTCAAATATTGTTCACGTGTTTTCTCAATTTTCCAGTCCGTGTAATTCAAACAGTTTAATTTGATCACTATCTCCTATTCCGGAGAGAAATTGCTAAATACGGTGGAACAAATGAACTTTGCCATCTCATTTCTCCATATTTACCTGCCTCTCGAGCCCTCCCGTATCGCTTATATTGACAGAAGCCCAAATCGGGACAACCTTCATTTAAATGTTAATTAAAAAATTGCCAGGTTCAGCTTTATCGATCTTTTTATCCAAAGAAAAATTGTTTAGCCTAATTGCACCGAATCGTGTCATTTACATTTTATGGACGAAAGCTTTTGACACACTTTTCGCAGATTAAAGTTTCATGTATTAATGGATTTCATTGGCGTGAATGAAATTACACCGTAGTAGAACACAAATAATGACTTTAGCGACGACAACATGCCAGGCTGCGAGGGATGAAAGCAAAATTTTATATCTTTAAAAGCGGCAAAAATTATTACTCTGGCCCGGCGCATTCACCATTTAGCCTCTTAATACAAGCATACAGGTAAATGTATTTAACAATAAATCGTCTAGTCTGATATGCCCTTCTTTTTTATTCAAACAGCAACAACACAACTAACCAAATTAATAATTACAATAATTAGTAATTAATTAAAGAAATTCTTTAGTCTTTAAATCTTTAAAATCGATAATAATAATTGGCGAACGTCCAAAATTTTGGGATGTCTACTTACATAAATAATTTTTTACTCCAAAACCTAGACCAAAACGAAAATAAATGTAATGCTAGCATGAAGCAGTTGGACACTTTAAGCCTGAAGAAATAAGATTAGTGCCCAAAAAATGTGAAGACCTGTTTTGTTGTAATTATATATAGAAATGGAGACATGTTACACAGTTGAATACAAATTTCGGCTTAATTTTGTATTTGAGTTGTGGTCTCGATATAGGGACTGAAAGTTTTGATAAACCTTAAAAAATCTTATCCAAAAAAATGTAAAAACGAAAAAAAAAAGAATACAAAGAATAACCGAAATAAGCGAGGCAATTAATAAAATAAAATTGAACACTACTAAAACTAAAAATAGGAAAATTACTGAAAAAAAAAGAACAAAAAAAAACAAATAGAAAGAATTCTGGAAAAAAACTAGAAATTAGAAAAATATGCTTTTGTGACAGTTGGAATCAGTATTATTCTATATTATTGGTTACATATTAAAAAAAGTCAGAAATAACCCACTATTGACTCAACCTGTATCTGTGTTTAATTTGTTAATTCGCAAAAGTGATATTCATATTGATAATGTCAATGTTAGAATTAAGTGGTATTGTATTCGTCAACGTCATACAAATAAATATAAGGGCAGTTTTTCTTATTTAGCTCCAACACTATTGGATAGATTTATTAAATATTTACAGATGTCACCTAAGTTGTTTAGAAAAAAATTAATAATGTGTTATTGTCAAATGTAGTGCAATGTATTTAGTAATGTTTCTGTGTAGTTTATTATAGGGCCAGTGGATGATAGCAGCTGCTAACTGTTGCCTTTTGTAAAAGTATCTTTATATTTACAATAAAGTGTATTATTATTATTATTATTATTATTATTATTATTATTATTATTATTATTTTTATTATTATTATTATTATTATTATTATTATTATTTTATAGGTCAACATTAACAAAAAATAATAATTACATAATTAGTCTACCGGCATTCAACCCAGTTCTTTCATTTTTTTGCGATACATGGTCAAATTTATTATTAGTGGAGATATTACCAACTTTAAAGTTAATTTTCGAATATTTCTAGGAGAAATACATGAATATTAACAAAATTTACGGATTCTAATATTTCTAAAATAAAAGTAGTCCCAAAATTAAGTTTTTTGGAACACCTGTTCTTTCTTGGTTGTCAAGTACCTATAGTAACAATTTGTTTTCTATTAGTCAGATACGAATAAAAAAAATTGTTGAACTTTTGTCGAAACTATAAAACAATATTTTTGCACTGTAAAAAAATCGAACAGTGTCACAATGGTGGCTCCACCTTTATTCAAAGCTCCTAAAAGTCTAAAGCAATCATCGAGAATTTTGCCCAGGACTGTAATAGTACTATAATTTTTTTGATATCCTGATTGTTTATTAGTAATTATACCTTCAGAAACGACGTAACTATAAAGTTCATTATAAATTTCTTTTTATAAATTTTTTGATAAGATAAGTAATGTGCTAATGGGTCTAATAGGTAAAGTTTTTACCTATTAACGATAATGTGGCCGGTATGTCTTGCAGATCTAGAAGTTTCTAACTCTTGACTTTTAATGCTCGAGGGTAATAGAAGCGCGAAATTTTAGACGTTTGATTTCTTGAAAATGAGTGTTTTACATTTAAAAGAGCGAGAAAATACAGAATGAGCTATAAAAAAACTAAAAAAATTCCATTATCTACTTGGGTCATTTGTCACGCATCTTCATTTCGTAAACACTCGTAACAACATAATCACCTCCATGGCAGCTTTCATAACCCTGGCAGCCATATATCCTTGCCGGAATCTCGAGTAAAAAACCGTCGTTCCCCCCTGTAATAAAGTTAGTTTAAGCCCTCGCGTCTCCAGATCGCGGAAACATTTCATTTCACATAACTGGCGCATCCACCATTTTCCCCTTCGCGAAGAAATGCATCGGAAGCGTCCGTCCATTGGAGTTTCCTGTGAGCAAATTCGCCAGTTGGTAATTTTTTGGGTGTGCAGGTGGTCGGTAAAGCGTGCCCTCGAGACGTGGCACCGACTGCAAATGGGAGTGTCTTTAGCGGGTATTTATTCGCGATTTAATATGCACACATTGAAGTACAAGTTTGATATATGGCTTGTGGAAATCCCTCAAGCCTCCCCCGGTATCGATTCTGGTCGCGCGGAGAAGTGAACTTTTCACAAATAAAACCAAAAGACAAACGACCGAGAGCAAGATCGCGCGCAAATAACCGAAACTGTTTCGCGCCGCCATTGAAATACTGAGAACCCCTTTTTGTCGCTAGACTTGGGCTTGTTTTACGAGCAATTATTTGCTTTTTCCCCTCGGCGTACGGCAGAGCTTATGAACTTACAGCGGTTTCATAACGAATGAGGAGTGTTTGGACCAAGCGAAATCCTAAACAAATTAGAGGAGAGGAGAGCAAATTGGGCGGCCTTGTATTTATACGACTAGAATAATTAATTTATTGTTTTAGTTCACGTCTTAGTTATTTTTGGCGCCACAACTCAATAGACTACTCCATTTTACTATCAAAGAAAGCCAGAGGTTTAAGTTTTTGATACGGAAAGGAGTTTTTGCCTCCGAAAAAAAATTATAAAAACTAATAGTGGAATGTGAAAAAACCTTATTTTTGTAAACTATCCTAGTATGTGTTTTTTAAGTTATTTCTGAAACATTTTGTATAATATACCTACATACCAAATAAATAAATAGAACAGAGATACAAAAATAAAAACTAACTGATAAATAATAAAGTATAATAAAAATGTGAAAATATTTTTTTGACATAGGTCATGATCTAAAAAAGATTACCATAAAGACAATTAGCATAAGTTAAAAATAAAATAAGATGTTATTTTCACACCAAGATCGTTGAGCATGTTATTTATGGCACTTTATTCCTCACCAGGTACTATTTTCTGAAGGTAAACATTTTAACTAAAAAACGCTCGGTTCCATACCTCATATTATGACATTAGTCAGATCAGAAATTATTTTAATAAAATAAGTAATTCAAAAACCAAAGATTTACTTCAGATATGTATAAATATGTCCAAAAATAATGCATCTAAATGTGGCACAACCGAATTTGAAGTAAATCTTCTCCATTCTTCTATATTATTTTAGTTTTTTTTTTGTAAAGGCTGAATACCTTGAATTATTATTTATTATTATTTTTAATGACTGACTGTATTGTACACAACTATTTTTAAACTGTTAATAACATCTCTAATTAATGATGATAACACTGGTCTACAACAAACTCCTTTTTCAATCGAATAAAAATATTATGAAAATGAAGATTTTAACGTGTTGAATGTGCTTTCTATTTTTGCTCTCTTGTATACTGACTGAACCAAAAGTAACGCACAAAATTTATGTCTTTGTTAATGGTCACTTTTCAAGAAAATGCTCGAACATTTCGTTTTTATTTTTTTAAATCGTACATTTTGACATCATAGTGACATTTGTACTGTCATGCGTTTATGAGTAGTAACGTCATTTTTCATGTTTTTTTATTTTTTTAAATAACAATTAAACACAGAAGGCTTTATCATTTTGTTCTTACTTTATTTTATAAAAGACAATTGTTTTTTATATGTTTAATACGTAATTAGCATGAAAACACTTAAATAAAATCTAAACACAAAAAAATAAACAAAAAACAATCACCCCTTATAAAATAAAGCAAGAACAAAAAGATAAGACTCTTTTTTTAATTTTTTTGCTTTATTTTTTGAATTTTTTATACATACCAGAAAGATAATAACAACGATGTGTACTATATTAAAAATTACTCAAAAAAGAATGACATCATAATGTCGTCAGGTCAGGTCAGGTCAGGTCAGGTCAGGTAAATGACCAATAAAATTTGAAAGATATGAATTTTGTGCGTTACTTTTGGTTCAGTATGTATATTTTTTAATGTATTTCTGTGTTTCCTCAAAATTCAATATTTGTTGTTATATTTATTAATGTTTTTCTGTGTTTCCTCAAAATTCAATATTTGTTGTGTTTCGCTTCCATTTAAATCGTTTCAGTAAATACAGACTGTGCCAAAAGTAACGCACAAAATTTACATATTTCTGTTATAGTTCATCTTTAGAAAAAACCTCGATTTTAGTCGATTTGATATTTGTAAATGCTACATTTTTACACTATAGCGATAACATTTACGGCGTCATTAGTTTTTGAGTTTTTAATAGTTTATTTATCTTTCTAGCATAAAATAAAATAAAGTAAAAAGAACAAAATAGAAGAAAATAAAATAAAAAAGTTAATAAAGTTTTAATAATTTTACAAAAATTAAAAACCTTTCTGTTGTTACTTTATTTTATGTAAAAAGTAAAAAAAAATGTTTACTTTTCTGTGTTTAAGTGTTATATTAAGTGTTTTCATGCTAGATATTTAAAATAAATATATAAAAAACAATTGCCATTTACAAGAGAAGAACAACAAGATAAAGTTTTTTGTGTGTAATTATCTATCGTTTTATTATTTCATTTATTTTTATTGTTTTTACTTTTATTTTTTATTACTTACTATCAGAAAGATAAAAAATGTACTATCAAAAACAGTAACCAAAAACCAATGACTTCATACATGCTGCTATGTATATGTTCAGGGATTTTTTTTTGAAAAATGGTTTAGTCTGTCGTAAGACAAATTACCATATAACTTTTGATGTAAATATTGCAGCAATCATTAAATTTTTAACAGTTTAAACGATTTATATAAAAAAATCCATTACAAAAAAAACCTTACGTGGTACATACTTCCTACTACCATATTTCAATCTAGAAACATCACATTTGTAATCATAAGAAAAGAAAACAAAGTTATTTTTTGCAGTTCAGTGTAATAAAATCAGATGCATATTTCTGCTGCCAATAACTAGAGAGAGATAAGATATAATAAAATAAACACACGTTGTCAAAATCACAAAGTAAATAGTAAACTATTTTACCCATAGTGTAATTTATTAAAGCATCAGAAACTGTTAAAATTTGTAACAAACTTTCGGTCTAAAACTATTAATTACTGTCAACTGAAATCTGCAAGTCATAAATGATTATTTAGTTAAGACTGAAGCGAAACCGACATAATTGTATCTAAATAGTAATTTTTGTAAAAACCCTTTTAAGAAAAGCAGACGCAGACACATTTTTATTAAAAGCATTTGAAACATAAAAATGTCGGAAGCTTCTTTCCCTGTTCCAAGGCCCCAAGAAACTAAAAAAGTCCGTAATTGCAAATTATTTATAAGAAACAGGATATCAGGCTTCCAGTCGTTGTCAATAATTGATTTACCCCTAAGAAGCAACTCTCCTTCAAACAACACACAAAAACAATAATTAAATCTTAATCCAATAAGTGACATATCTAAATGCGAGAATCTTGAACAACAAATATAAAATAGAAAAAATCATCTGTCAAGTGTCCATTTATGAAAACCAATAACCACAAAATAGACAGAACTCAAACTACACATAAAGTCGAACGTGCTGATGTAAAATGCATCGCAACACTCGAACAGTAAAAACCAAAGCTATTCTTGGCAAAAAATAAATAAATAAAACGACAAAAATGATAACAGCAAAAATTTAATTTAAGCATATTTAACATGAGCAAAAATGGTGAATGCGCCGGGTTCAACAAATAAAACTTGTAATTAAAGGTTCCATTTACGTCGTTGTAACCTGTTCAACTTTTAGCATTGTGATAAAAATATCTCAGTTGCAACTCCTATTTTCGAGAAAATTGTTCCGCCATGTTTGAAAATTCGCAAATGCGAAAAATAAAATCAGAGGCATAATTAAAGCCTTATCTTTGTTCTCCATTCCATTCTACTTATTAGAACAATTACTAATAACCGCGGATTGTGTGAAACTTTGCGAGGGAGTCTGCTTTTAATGGCCCTCCAACTCGACCTCTTCAAGTATGAAATATTTTGGGTGTAGAACACCCCAAAAAAATAATTCAGCCATTAGCTTTATCTAATCCGATCGTACAAACCTCGTAATCCATCAAAATCGCATGACTACTATACTATGAACTCAGCAATGAATGTCGTACGAATTTTGGCGGCAAAGATCTTTCGGCCAATGGCGGTGGCCGTAGCTGCTGCGCGCGCACCTTTACTCGCAAGTGACGTCACGCCGAAGATCAATAACAAGGCAGGCGAAATCAAGTTGGCGGTTACGAGTACGTTGATTTAGTTAATGTGCGATAAAAATGGCAAAGGCTGCTTTTTTACAAGAAAGGTAAATTAAATGTTTGCTAAAATTGGAGTGTCTAGTGACTGGAGGTTTGAGTTTTGAAAATGGCGCCATTTTTGTGTCAATTTTGGGCCGTTTTGGGGAGATGTATGCCGGAGTGCTTGACAGGAACTGTACGGGGGACGATTTATTTATTAGGTTAAAGTTTATTGGAGCGGTTTAGTGCACTTGATCGAAAGTGGTGTCTGATTAAATGGAAAGTCGCCTTTTCTAATTTTTTTTAATTTAATCAACAAGTAACCAAAGTGCGGCTTTTTAAAGAGTGGCCCTTGAATTAAGACAGGATTTATTACATACCAAAGGGTGGTGAACCGTAACATAGGAGAGGTACTTTAAACGTCGATTTATTACGCCCAATTGAAATTTAATTAATTTCATAATATTCATTGTAGGAAATTACAATGAGCTGTCCTTTCAACCCTTATCTCTTTTATATTAAGTTACTGAAAATTTCCGTCAAATTTCCTCAATGATTGATCGTTTGAAGAATCAATAAGCAATTTATTTTATTATTCTGGCCCACCACCTAATTATAAATTAACAAAACCCAAATTAGATCAAAGATAATTCCGGCTGGGGTATTTGATTTTTGACCAATAATAGAGTTAAGTCACACCTGATATGCACGTGACTTACCAAAAATCCCACGGCGAGAAGCAAAAATCGTTTTATTTAATTTAGGTTTGGCTTCAAATAAATAATCCATGTCTCAATAAAAGTACCACAGACTTGAATGAATTTATATCACAGTGTTTCAAATTTAGAGTAAATATTGCGTTTAAATGTTTTTATTTTTGGCTCAGATTTAAGTTTGTTTAGGTTTAAATATTAATCAAGGAGAAAATCAATCTTGAGCGATGTTTTTTTCTCCGCCAGCACATGTAATTATGTACTTATTTAATTCAAAAGATTTTTTACTTTGTAAAATGATTTATTCAAATGATTATCCAAATTTATTCAATGATAATAATGTCTGAGATACATTTCTTATTTTCGGCTTAGCTTTTATTTGGATATTTCAGATATATTAAATTTGTTTAATTAATTAATAACAATTTAAATCTGCTAACAGTATTTTTGAATTCATAGTAAATCCCCGAATTTCTCTTTTTCCCAATTAGAATTTTTGTATCCCCCTTTAGAGCTTTACTTCCTCGTTTTTAGGTGACAGTTAGCGACTACCCACTAACGTTTTTTTCATTACTGTGTTGTTGTCTTGTTGGAATGTGTTTTTTTCAACTTGAATAATAAGAACAAAGCTATTCTTACTAAAAAAAGCGCTAAATTTACGATTTGCCAAATGCAAAAATGGTGGATGCGCCGGGTTATTCCAATTTAGTTTTCAAAAAGTTATGTTTTTTACATAAAAAGTATGCTTGTAATTTATCTTTAGCTTAGATTTAGAAAAATTTAAGTTCCAAAAATTAATCAGTAAAATGCTTAATTTTGAAGGAAGTTATTTATTCTTCCTCAAGCAAATATAATTACTTATTTTAACTCAAGGTTAATCTATTAAAAATTTATTCAGTAATATTTTGTATTTTTAATAAAGATTTCTTATTTTTAGGTTGGCTTCTACTTACATTTTATTTAAAGTAGATTAAAATCAGCTTACTTCCAACTGTAAAACCGATTATTTCGGCCTTTATATCGTTTTAAATGGATTCCTCTTTTGTGAGTTGTATTTAAACGTTTACAATCAACAGAAAAATTATTCAAAATTTGATAAAGATTTCTTATTTCTAGTGTAGCTTTCAAATTTGAAATAAAAAATATCTGCTTAATTACAATTGAGAAACCTATTATTTCTGCTTTTATATTGTTTTAAATCTGATGATTTCTTTTTTGTGAGTCGTATTTGTCCATAATAATTATAATAATTTTATAACTTTGAACAAGGTATTAATAAATTAATTAATAAAGAAAGCAACATTTTTTTTCATTTTGTTTCATTCTTGTTTATTGCTGAAAGTAAATTATACTTAACTGTTTTACGAATCAGTTAATCACTATATCTCTAGTAATATTTTACTTTCTTTTCAGTATGTATCTTTTCCAAAAGCGTTAAATATACCAGTTAAATAGTAAAAACTAAGCCATCCTTACTAAAAAATTATAGAATTTAAAAAGGTGTGAAACAATGGTATACCAGATATTCGTAAAAAGTTAATTATGAATTTTATTTTTGTGCGTAAAATTTTTTTTTTAGCTTGAGCTTAAGTTTAATTTGAGTTTAAAACATCAACAAAAACACAAATTTTTAAGCAAAAGAAACAATTTTTTTTTAATTTAGGTTTCTAACCTTACGAAATAATAACATACTAAAAGTATTATTTCTACAGACTGATCCAGAAATACTGAATCTGTTGGAAACATTGTATTAAAATTTTAAAGAATACCAATGAAGTACGTTTTCAGTTAACAACAATTCAACAAGCTTGTGGGGTTGTACGTTAAATAATTGTCAAGAAAAACCGAATCCGGTTGCAGTGTAGCAAATTACGATCAAAAATACTTTCAAATCTGTTGCCAACAGACTCAGCTTTTCTGGATCACTCTGTATTAATTCACTGCTTTTAGAATTTTTGCTAGAAATTTCTAATTTTGAATCTATAACTTCACCCGTTTAAAACATTATTTACATTAGATTTCAACTGTAAATTATTTAAAATCACAGTAAACCACCTATTTTCATTTTTTTTTGTTTTCACTTCAAAAATCTTAATCACGTACCAATTACGCGTTAATTCCTACTTATGTTCTAACTTTTATATTTAGCTCTATTTCTATTTCTAGTTCGCTTTTTTTGAAAATGTAAATTACAGCGACCGTTAAGTAACAAACAAAGATTATTTTACTAAAGTAAAGGGTCAATGACAATAATAATAGGCAAAATTTCAAATTCAAATTTAAAAAATGGTGGATGCGCTGAACAAAAGCAAGTTTTCTATTTTTAACCGAAATAAAGTAACGATAATTGTAATTAACGACATTTATAAATTTTTGATTTATTTGACCTTTTCTCTGATTTCTGGTCAGATTTCTCAAAATAACTTAAACCAAACAAAGTTAGTTATCCTTAAAGCTCTTGCATCAAAATGATCTTCCTTGAGAGTACACAATGTGCACGTCGCGTAGTTGTGTCGAACACAAAATCGCTGTATTTATCACCGGTCATAAATCGCGAATTGTTTAAACATTGGATTTGTCCCTGTTCCAGGATAATGGGCGAGAGGCTTTGGATCTCACGGCCTCTCCGCTGCGAGCGCCCCCGGCCCCTAATAACCGGACCAACCATCCGCCCATGGTCATTCAGGGAGACTTCAGAAAGGTAATTGCGAATTGACATGTTGATAATGGGCCGAGTTCGACAATTGTCCGATTTGGGAAACCGATCAATAACCGAAACTTATTGCTTAATGTATTTTTAATGAACGTAATTACATTTTTATGCCCCATGTTAAATATGCTAAGTGGGGACGTGTAATTTAACGAATTTTACTCCAAACAATCAAATCGATTACCTATAAGCTACCACCAAAAGGGATAGCAGAGGTCATTCGGTGATGTGGGCGGAAGCAATTTCTGAATAATTCACAACGCTTGATATTCAGATTAATAAATTACGATAAGATGAAGTGCAACCAAGCGATTTTTATTTATTATTTCAACTTTCTAACGTAATGTGAACTGATAATAACAATATTCCCACAGAAACTGTTTTTTTGTAGAAACTTCCAAAATTTGAATTATGAAATATTTTTAAATGATTTAAATAATGTGCCATGGGATTCAGTACTCTATATTAATAGCATTGACGACAAAATTGAATTTCTATCTCATAATATAGTTAAAATATTCGTTCTTTACGCGCCTTTTGTAACTTAATTTAAGGTGTAAGCACCTAGGCTTACTTACACCTGTGATTAAAAAAATGATAAATGATCGTAAAACAGCATTGACAAAGTATAAAAAACCAACAACACTAACGATTGAATTGCGCAATCTGACTGTAAATGCAATAAGGCAAGAAAAGAAAGCATATTTGACCACTAAAAGTAAACAATTCGATAAAAAAGAAATTTGGTCAGCTTTACGTAATTTAAATATTAAATCAAGAAAAAGAAACGACAGATATATAAAACTTTAATGTAGATGACGATAATAATTATTTTTTGTTAGTATTCAGTCCGCCAAATAATTGTGCTAATGCCACATCTTCCTTAGTAGACAAAAAATTTAATGTTAATAGTTGTTTTCGTCTTCAGCTTGCTTCTATTGATGTAGTTCAACAGATAATTGATAATTTAAAATCTAATGCTTTTGGTATCGATAGCATTTCAACAAAGATGTTGAAATTATGTTTGACGAAATTTATTACTCACTGCTGCACTGAAGTTGGATATTATCCTGAAATGTGATAAACTGCTTTAGTGCGTCCTCTACCCAAAATTAAAAATCCCAATGCATGTTCTGACTTGAGATCCGTTAGCATATTACCAGTTTTATCAAAAAATTTAGAAAAAATAATATATAGTCAAGTGTATGTCGTTTCTGAAGGTATAGTTACTAATTTGATCACTCACTTTTATATGCAAAATTATCTTTTTACGGTTTCGACGAAATTTCAACAATTTTTTTTTCATTCATATCTGACAAATAGAAAACAAATTGTTACGACAGGCACCTCACAATCAAGAGCAGGTAATATTACATCCGGTGTTCCATTCTTATTGGGAAAGCTTCTATGTTTAATCTACAGCGCGGAAATATTAGAATCCATTGCCTTTACAGATGATATGCAGTTATATTATCATTTTGATCCCAATGATGTTGAACGAGCTTGCAATTTTATTAATCAAGATTTAAATGAAATTTTTTATTTTCTAAAAGCATTGGCTTGAATTTAAATGCGAGCAAATGTTCGTCAATTTGTATTTCTACATGAAAGACAAAAATAAACTCGAGAATTAATCTCAAAATTGGTAATATACAATAACGTAAAAAACCTTAGAATTATAATAGATTCGGAATTACGATTTAGAGAATATGTCAATTTGATTGTAAAAAGATCTTATATTGCCTTAAAAATGTTATATTCCAACTGCAATATTTGAAACGTTACACTTCGAAAAAACTCTGCGAATCATTGGTGCTTTCCAAACTTAACTATGGTCTCATTATCTATAACTCATGTTTAAATTATCGTTACAAATATTAAATACAAAATACAAAATTCGTTGCTCGTTTTATTTATAAATTAAGAAAATTTAACCATATATGGCAAAAATAAAAATCGGCTGGCGGTAGACTAAATATATTAGTATATTATATTATAAGTGATAGAAATGCATCATTATATGCAAGTAAGAATTTTGACTCACGAGTGCGCTTGCGCTCGAGTGGGACACTTCTCACGAGCTTTATAATGGCATTTCGATCACGTGTGATATACGACATTTTATCTTATCTTATCTTATTTTATCTCATACCATTGTACATTATACCACTGTTTTCGGTGAAATAAAGCAAATTTTATCTCACAAGAGAGATAAAGCTGTCAGATTTACTCACTTGTGAGTCGAAAAACAACTTTATCTCTCTTGTGAGAGAAATTTGATTTATATCACCGAAAACAGTGGTATAATGTACCTAAAAAACTGCACCTATAAGATAAAATTATTTTTTGTCAATGTTTATCATTCAAGAAAAAGTTGTCATCAAGTTTCTGTGCGTAATATTGCTGATCTCTCATTACCCAAGTTTGAAAGATCACTCACTTACAATACAACTCCTGTCAAGACTCCTGTCATTTACTTAAAAAAAAACTCTTGGTGAACAATTTTCGCAATAAAATAAAAGCATATTTTTCTAATTTCTTAATTTTTTTCCTTACGAAATTCCTTTTGCTTTTTGTTGGTTTCTTCTTGTTTTATATTTTCTGTTATTATTCTTTAGGTTTTTTTTAGTTTTAGTACAGTGCAATTTTTGTAAAGTCCATTTCGTTTATTTATTCATTTATTCATTTATTTATCTTTCTATTCATTTAGTTCTTAGTTGTTAAGGGGGTTAAGTTCGAATAGCAACTGCTAGACTTCGCCTCCCGAGTTGTATTTACAAGACTTTATTATTTATTATTATTATTATTATTATTATTATTATAACTGTTTGGTTTACTAAAAATTGTTTTTCAGGTGTCGGGAATTAGTAGTGACATTTTCAAGCAGATAGAAGCCGTAGAGAACGATCACGATGCTTCAACCGCGGCCGCCTTGGAGGTAGGTTTTCCTCAGTCGCGTGATAAATTCACTTCTTTGAAGTCGCAAATCTAATCGAGCAAATCTCTAGCACGTGGAGCGGCTGGGTGAGATGATCGTCCGGATCCTGGACGCGCGCCACTTGGGCCGTTCGGCTGGAGATGCGGCGAAACGCTTCCTCGCAATGCAAGACGCCAAACACACGGTGCAGTTTGTGGAGATCGTCAAAAGGCCCGGCCAGACCCTGGGTCTCTACATCCGGGAAGGCAACGGGATCGACCGGAACGACGGCGTGTTCATATCGCGAATAGCCCTGGAGTCGGCCGTCTACAACAGCGGGTGTCTGAAGGTGAGATAACGACTCCGAAAAATTGCACGACCATAAATAACGCGTTGTCCCAGAAGGGAGTAAGTTTTAATTGAAGTGAAGACAATTTCGCTGAGGGTACCGCCGGGAAACGGGAAATATAGCAATCAGGATTTGACTTGGCGATACAGTTTTACTATCGACGGATTTTTACAGTGGAGGGAAATTATTAATGAGCTTTTCCAAGAAATTTAATAAGTGTTCGCGGAGAAATCTTCGAGCAGAAGTTAACGCGTTTCAAGTTACTGGGGATAAAATCGCTTCTTTGATAGCTTGCGGAAACTTTACGAGATTATCAGTCTTTACACGTAATTTCTCATAATGAAAGCGCGCACTCTTCCAGCGGTTTTATATCTAATTACATTTATGGCTGATGTAAATATGAGATTGGCGTCGTCTGACGGTGTCAATTCCATTCAAAAGTTGATTGGGAGAATAGGAAACGATACGGTTTTATGGCAGGTCCAATTTTCCCAATTTTATTGTAATTAAAAACTTTTCCCCATGAAGCTTTATGTGATGTAAGCTTTGATGAAACTGAGACACAGACATACTTGTAATACTGAACTGCAACTGGTTTTGCTTTAACTTACTTGTTGGTTTAGTAAAAGTTTTATCCCGAAATTTTCGATAAAATTCAAAGAGTGAAGTTTTTCTGTCGTTTATATTCGAATTTATATAAAATATTAAACGTTAAGTAAACTTCACATATTGTAATTAATGTAACTTTTAGATACCTACAACTAAGGTTTTATTTGTTTAAATAATAAATTGCATCAAACCGTTACAAATGAATGCATTTTGCAAACAAACAAAAATTAAATCGTCTAGAAGTACTTTCTGTTTTGAGAAATCGAGTAAAAGTGCCTGAAGCCAATATTTAGTTCACCCGGACGATTTGAGCAAAAGTTCAAAGTTCGCGGATCCTGACTGAACATTCGTACAATAATTTTACAAACAGCTGATGAAAAGTGACGTAATTGTATCATTTATCAGTAAAATGATACGAATAAGTGTGCTTTTTCTTATACAACTCGTGGTCTCATTAAGAAATTTCTATCTTCCGAATTTGCTAAATAAGGCCAAAAAAAAAATAAAATATAGCAAACTCGGTTGTTTAAGGGTTTATTAACATATAATGCCTACAGTAAAGACATCAAACAAAAATTTTATAAACTTTCAGAACCGAATAATTCTAATATAAGATAAAACTAAACAAATCTTAGCAGCAACCATAAGCACAAGCAAAAAAGTGACAAAAATTATGCCTCGTCCAAATAATACCTACCTACCTTTTTTCTCGTGGCTGAAATAGGCTCAACTTGAGCAAACTAATAATCGCACAGGATTCAGTATTTGCTATTAAATACTTTACACGAGCCTTTACATTTTCCTCTATGCTTGTGAATTTTTTCAAAATTTATCTATCATTAATTATAATTAAAGTTAATTAATTACTTAACAATTTAATTAATATCTACCTATTAAGTCAAATAAATTATTTCTTATACATATCATTTTTATACATACGATGATTAATTGTTGTTTTGTGCAAAAAATACCTTAAATAAATGGCGCCAGCCCCAAAAAATAATTAATCAAATAAAAACTCAGGGCCTAGCAACAATTTTCTAAAGAATTTTTTGCTTCATGCATCATTTCAACACCGTATTTGTTAGAATCCCATCAGAAATAATAAAATTTCGATTAATTAATAAACCAGATTTTTCATTTTCATTCATTTCAATTACGTCCATAGGACTGGGAATTTTTACCGATATATTGATAAAAATATCCATATATCGTATAATTTTCAAAAAATATCGATAATTATCGATATACCGATAAATATCGATAACTATCGATATACCGAATACCGACAAATATCGATAATTATCAATATTTTGATATTCCCACAAATTTCGATAATATCGTTTAGTTTAGTACTTTAGTTAGAAACTAATTTCATAAATTAATTGTGCAATTTTTTGTAAAGAACGACAAAACACGTCGATTGTTGTTTTTAAATTAACATCTTTTCTTTTAATAGAAAAATTGTGTTATAATTTATTTTTAACTAAAACGTAAAAAGTAGATAATATTCTCAAAAGAATATATCGTACAAGATTTAATTTTTTGAACAATTGTTCAATAGAGGACTGAAAAATGTAATGAAAACCAAAAACCCAAAAATTAAGGATGACATCATAGTTCAAAACAAATGAAGTCACTAACAAAATTTGTGTGTGTAAAGATGTAAATAAATAAAATTAAAAATCGAAGGGTTCGAGCATTTTTTGCAGAAACATTAGGGACATAACTACAAGTTTAAAACTTTATGATCTCTAAATAATAGACATATATTTAACAAACAAAGTACTTTACAATTTCAACTTTTTAAAATTTAACAGTAGCATTTATTAGGTACGATTATTTATCTATAAAATACCCATAGTTTTATCGATATACTGAACAATATCGATACTTCAATATAATGTATCGATATTTTGCTAATTTTCGACATTTCGATATTTATCAATATTTAAATCTTAATATCGCCCACCCCTATAACGTCCACTCCCTAACGACTACAAGAATTTTACACTAAAGAAGTGGACATAACGTAAGTTTAATAGGTTACATAATTGTTTTAATATTTTTCATTTTATTAATATTAATATATTTTAATAGTTAATATGTATTAGTATTAATTAAAAAAACTGAAGAAAAATTCTGAAAAAATGCATACAAAGAAACATTTATTTAATAGCAAACGCTGATTTCTGAGTAATTATTATTTTTTGAGATACAGCAAACTATACTTTTATCAGACTTACCCTGTATATTATGAGCTAGCGTGAATTTGTTAGTGGAACCTTTGTAAATTCCTTCGGTCTTTGACATTAAAAGATAAAATTTGCTTACTTTTCTAAACGATGGCGTCAGTGTAAGCTTTACACGGATGCTTTAACCTTCGAATAGGTATAGGTTGCAAATAGATTTTAGCAAAGTCATCCCTTTTATTAAAATTATTATTTCCAATAAAAAAAGAAAAAAACAAGTTTAAAATACAAACTCGGAGAGAAATTATTCGTTACGTAGATCACCAAGACAAAAACTTAATAGCTATTTTGAAGTCTTTATGACTTTGATGGACTATCATGAAAAGTCGTGACGGTTTGCAATTCTCAAAAATCATAAAATGTACAAAACAATTACAGTACCACACGATTTCGAATAAGATCGATCACCCAATTAAGTTAGCCAGAATCTGGCAGCTCTCCTGCAAATTGTTCATCTGACCTAACTACCTGAGAAAGAAAGAAAGAAGAAAGATCCTAACCCTAACCCTAAGTGTATGTAAACAAATGTAAAATATTCTTCCCCATATTTCCCGATTTGGGTTTAGTGATTTGGTTTCACTGATTAAGTTTACAAAAAACTGTCGGAGTCAAATATAAGACTTTTTTTGTTTTCTTAACACCAAATTTACAAAAAAAATTGAAATTCGGCCTTCTAAGAACGAAATCTGGCTAATACTTGACTTTATAAAACATGGCACCATTGCTACTTAGAACGGTCAGAAGGTGTTGTTTTTTAGAAACCCGCCCTCGTTAATCAAGTTTTGGTTGTCCTAGCAATTGCAGTAAGAGATTAATAATTTTTCGTAGGTGGGTGACGAGATTTTGGCGGTGAACCTGGTGGACGTGACCCACATGAGCCTCGACGACGTCGTCATCATAATGTCAATCCCTCGTAGGCTGGTCCTCGCCACCCGGCAGCGCAAAGGCAGCAAAGGAGGGCAAAGCTCGCCCAACGTGCAGCCCCGATCCGAGCACAAACCTCCTCCCGTCGTTGTGATAAAACGCGACTTGCGCGAAGACGAAGCCGACGAAGGCGACCTCGGACAACACAGGTACCTAGCCCCAGGTCCCAAACCGCAAACTCTGACCCTCTTCCAGGGAATCGATGCGCCAGCGGCACACCGGCGACGGGCGCGAGATGAGCGAGTCCAGGTCCCGCCTGGGGCTCGGCCTCCCTTCCATGGACTCGCGCCACTCGGCCCAGGACAGCAACGGCCTGGATCTGTACTACAACTCGCGCCCGCCCGACTCCAACTGGGGCTACCAGCCGCCGCCGCCGGTCATCACCGAGCAGCCCAAGTCCAGCATGCAGCACTTCCAGCCCTACGAGCGCAACTACCCCAACACGCTGGAGAGCCTCGCTGAGAAGGTGCACTCGTTCGCGCTGCCCGGGCGGCGGATGTCGGCCGGGGCGCAGCCCCTGCCATCCAGGTACTCGCACGGTTGTCTCGGTGGTTGTGACGCCCCCTTATTCCAGATTATCATCGCAACAAAGCCCCTCATCTCATTATTACGTTCAGCACACCGGAACGGGCAGTCGGCGCATTATGCCCCGTTCCGGATCCGACCAGCACCTCCCCCACACGGAATACTCTGATTATACCAGTATCACCCAAGCTGGCAGGCATAGCCTTTTAAGATCTAGCCTCAAATCTGGATCAACTCTTAGCAGGTACAACCAGAGATACGTGGACCAAGCGGCTGTGGCTGCGCAGATGGGACAAGCGAAGTACGCCTCCGCAGGGCAGTACGCCACCAGTAGCGCCCTGTCCAGGAGGAACAGGAGCAGTCTGGACTACTCCAGTGACACGGAGGCCACAGTCGGGCCCAGGAGCAGCTACTACTACTACAGGTATGCAGTCTCAAATGAAAATCTACCAGACAAACGCTTAAAGTCGTAAAAATTGTATGAATCTCTGGAACTCTGCACAGATAAAAAAAAATTTTGTTTCAAACAAAATTTATTTAGTTCAAAGAAATTTGTTTGTTTCTTTAGTTTTATTTATTTGTATATATTAAAACAATAATTTGTTAAAATAAAACATTTCTTTGATTTTAAATAAAACTTTAGTTTTCATTTAAAAAAACATCGGGTTGTTTCAATGACTTGAGTTGGTTCCTTTTAAAAATATATTTCTTTTACTAAAATTATCAAGTTATTTGTTTTGAATGCTAATATTTTTAATAGGACAGGAAAATATTGTAAAAAAACACTGTGTTGCATGTGTAGAATGTGCGAGAATAAGGACACTTTCATCCACTACACTGCAATTCGGGAACAATAAGTTCTACAACTGAACTGTCTATGAATTCTAAAACCGAACTATCTGACAGCTTTACAATCCGACTATTTATATTGAATTTTCTATTCTATCAGTCGTAAGCTGAAAGCTGCAGTGCCATCTGACGAAGAGCTGAGGAACCGCCACACAAGAAAGTTTCACTGTAATAAAAAATTAACGGTAGGCGGTAGGTACATTTTTACGAGTAGGTATAGGTACACAGAAATGTTATCAAAAAAGTTTCTGTATGGATTATGCTTAAAATCAGTTCAGTACCATCTTTAGATTTAAGGGCATTTTATTCCAAAGGTCATTTTTACACATGATGACCTAATTGAAAGTAGAACTATTTTCGAAAAGTTTAGTTTAATTTTAAAACACTGCATACAAAAATTAAAACCAACGATAAATAAAGGCCGCATCAGTATCAAGTAGAATGTTTTTTCAGTTTTCACTTGAGTACTTCGGCCCTCCGACTCTGACGCAAAATGGCGCAACACATAACTACTACGCCACACGTTCTTACTTGTTTGCAAAATCTTCTGACTGCCCAAGTGTTGTCCAAAATTCAAACAAATATATCTTTAATTGGAAATCGAATTCGGTATATGGAAACTGTCGTTGTGTTGGATTTAATAAACTACAAATTTTACAAGTACATATACAATTCATTGGATTTAAAGAAACTATTTCTCTACTTCAAAATTATTTTGCATTGAAATAATAATAGTGATCAACTATCATGAAATAAATGCATTATTTTCATCAAACATTTCAGTTTACTGCTTGGTTTAAGATTAAATTTTCTTAAAATAAATAACATTTAATTATTTGAAATAAATGCGATTCAAACAAACACAAATACTAAAATTAAAGAAATGCTTTTCTCTGTGTGGAACTACTCGTATTAGATATAACCTTTAGGTTTACTATCGTTACAAAGCTCTTTTAATTAACTATATTTTTCAAAAAAGACCATTGTCCTCCGACTAATAGTTTTTGAAAAAATTGCAAATTAAAGCGAAATAGGTTCATGAAAAAAAATTGATAACTTAAAAACTAATGGGAATTTGACGATTTTCTCGACGCCAATCTATTCCCCGGCTCATTCTGCATAAGATTACATTGAAACACTTTTTTGCTACTCAAACCCGAAGTTGGATATTCGTAGGGTTATATTTATAAAAATTATACCTATTAGTATTTAGTAAAAAGTATCATTTCAAACTAAAAGTGAATACAGTTATTATTATTCTTTTGACGTGCCTACAAAATATAGAGTTCTGTATTAATTTTTGAATCAGTGCCATGCCGAAAGAAAAGCATCATTTCACGATTTTCTAAACGCTTCATGCCTAAATTTTTTAAATTGTGAATTGGCTATTGTATGCCCGGAATCATCCAAAATACCTCGAAATCGACGAGCAATTGTCCGAAAAATTTGTACATGCCAGGCATTATTAGCTAAGACCTACAGTTTTCGAGTTATTCGAGGCCTACCTAAGGCACTATGATTTTTTGACACATATTTTTTTTACAATTAATCCTCAAATTTTGCGAGTTTATCGCAAAAATCAAAATAAAGATGCCTTCCATTCTCAGGTTAAACATCTTTAAAGTAAGGTCTTTTATGGTACCTTATTTACCCTATTTCCGAGATTTTTTTTTTATTTTTGCGGCCAGTTAACTGCTGCTTTTTTTCGTGATCATAGGTGTATCCTACTTTCAACATCTATATTATAGTATAATACTTCAAATTAGATGTCTCGACTGCAAATCCTTTAAAAATAGATTGATAAAATGCGAGTTTTTGAATTTGTGTGAAATTATGCGGTTCCAAGCCGCACAAACTGCTCCTACCTTCAAGTGCTTTGTGTAAAATGCTTTTGATTGTTTTTAAGCTCATCAAAGCAAAACTATAACATTGATTCAGTAGTCAGTTAGTACTCGGGTTTTTAGTTGGTACTTTTAGTTTTGCTGTGAACATGATAGTCCCAAAAAGAAAACAATTAAACCTTATACGTATTGTGATTAGTTGTCTCCCACACATCGTTTGTTTAAGACCGTAAAACCTTTCAAAAATGTTTTTTTATACATGAAATTCTGCGTGGTTAAAATGTCCCGCAAGTAGTAGGAGTTTTCAAGCTATTAATCCCTTTGAAATATTTACAAAGAGAGGTTCTTTATAAGTCTGGAATCTCACAAAACGCCACGAAATCGACGACAAATCAACCGAAAAATCCAAATATATCTATCTCTCTTACTTAGAGCCAACAATTTTTAACTTATTAACGTGATACAAAAATTGGTTTTGTGGTTCCGGTAAAAAAATTTGAAAAGATAAATCGGCTTTTTGTATGTCCATCACTAAATATTTTCTAGCTTAACTTGGAGTAGCGTCGATTAGAAATTGACATTTCTATAGAAACGTAAGTGTAACGAATAGTCGACCAGTGATTTCAGAAGGACAAGCTAATTTTTGGTAGTAATTGTTCTATTTTATGAATATCCTCAGCAATAGAAACTTGTTTCTTTATAACATTATAACTATATCCTAATGCTACATAACTGTGTACATAAGTACACATCATACATGTTAGTTAAAAAAGTACCTATAAGCACATGTTCTATTTATTTAAAGAATATTACACATAGTGAGGTCTATTCTGTAATAAAACTGTTAAAACTTAAAGGCCTTTTATCGTTTCAATGTGTGTTACCTACATTTTTAATCCTTTAAAAAATTTACAAAATATGCCTCAGTATCTCCGCAGTATTGCACTTTTCACTAATTTTATTTTCAGAGTAATTATACAGAGTGTCCAGCGAGTTAGTTCATACATTGAATAAACTTATACAAAGTTAGATACAAACTCGATCACCTAAAATTATTTTCAAGTACGTGAAGTGTGGTCGTGTTTCAGAAATGAGCTGCAATACCAACTTGTCCTTTTTTAACTAGAACCCTATTTTTTGCATTGCTGTAGCTTTTAATATTGACGTTATTAATCCAAAATAATTCTGTTGGTCGATTTTCCTTAGTTTTTGAAAGTTCATTACAGCAAAACTAATAATCGTAAAAAATAAATTGAGTCAACGTAAAAAAGAAGAAACTATCAGCTTTCGTACCTTCATATTTTTTAGAGTTGCAGTCAAATTTTAAACATTTTAAACATCATGTTTTAGAGAAACAATTTAATAACGAAAAAACAGATTTCCATTTATTTATAACCCTATTTTTTGCATTGCTGTAGTTTTTAATATTGACGTTATTAATCCAAAATAATTCTGTTGGTCGATTTTCCTTAGTTTTTGAAAGTTCATTACAGCAAAACTAATAATCGTAAAAAATAAATTGAGTCAACGTAAAAAAGAAGAAAGTATCAGCTTTCGTACCTTCATATTTTTTAGAGTTGCAGTCAAATTTTAAACATTTTAAACATCATGTTTTAGAGAAACAATTTAATAACGAAAAAACAGAGTTCCATTTATTTATTTTATTCGTTGACCATTTAAAAATTAAAAAATCGCGAGTACATTTTTGCGACTCAAAATGTTTGTCAATAAAGCGGGAGTGATGAAAAATTTGGAGATAAAGAATGGAGGTATTTCTTCGTGCTAATTGTTCCTTTAATAAGTGCGAAATATGAAATGCGGTGTCAGCTATCCGTTTTTTCGCTTGTTGGCCTTCGACAGGCCATAAATCCTCTTTGTGTGTGCAACCCCCATGTCAAAATCACTTTGTCGATACAGGAATCAGAGTTCAGTTCCCCACAGTACAATCCCCACATTAGGAAGGCAGAATTCGCTCACATCCGCCGACATTACAACAAAATTCAACTCTCTCCCCCGTGATACGCGAGCCTCAACTAGGTGAGAAATTTCCTCCGAATTTTCAAAGCGAGACCTGTTATTACATAATGGTTGCTTTTTAGATTGGCCATGAATAAAAGATTCGGAGATAGGAACGTCGCTCTTTTGCAAGATGAATCGGACGGAGCACTTTCCGCACCCGAAATGCCTTCGATACGAAGGGACAGGGGTAAGCCAGCCTTGCCACCTTGCAAAAATAATATCCGAACATTTAACTAATGTACAAGAGGGAATCGGCCCATACGGATTGATTTTAAACGAATGCACGCTTTTAATACCGATCGATCCGTATTTTGAAAGCACTTCTGTTCTAATTACACCAAACACTCGTCACACAATCATTAAATCACCAGTCCACTCGAAAGCGGCCCGATTCGGGCCGCTTTCACCCCAATCACTGCTTCTTTCTACACGTTTCATTTTCATAAAAAGGGCGGATACCCTCGTCACCTAGTGTATTCACTTCAGATGAGTACAGACAGTGGCTGAGTCGCACGCCTTCAACCTCGGCTATTTACGAACAGATCAGAGCGTCGAGAGACGTCCTAAACCAGCAAAGAGCGGCGAGATTCACTTACAGCGCCGAAAACATCCACGATGCACTCAAAAACGTAATAAATCCAATTCCAACCCCTCACATCCCCAGTTCTAACCCGCCTATGTTTTCGACAGATTGAAGGGGGCTACTACAGCTCGTACAGCCGGCCAGGCACTACATCAACATTAGACAGACATTGCACACGATCACAACATCCCTCAGCCCCCGCTCGATCATTATCAACGCAACACATTACCTCATCATCACGTAAGGGCGCCCCTAAACGGCCCTGTTGGGTCAAAATACATGCTCTAAGATGAAAGCCAGATTTTTTCTAAGAATTTTAGTGAAAACGGCACATCTATACGACAACAAATAAGCTCGAAAATAATTAAATTCTTAAAGCTGATGACGTCACACCTTCCCTAGCCGAGCGGCAGACGAAGAAGTTTGTAGTCGCTGTCGGTTATGGGTAAAAATTCTCAGTTTTCTACGGTACAGTGAAAGGACCAAACCAAATACCATATTCTTTTGAACAGAAAAAAAACCGCAGTGACCTAATAGAAAATATACCAAAATTATATTGGCAACAAACAGCAACAGTATAGGAGTCATAAACTGGTGTTCTTATGGCGAATACGAAGCGTTATGTCTTTTAAAAAGAGCATTTGTTGTCAAAAAAATGAACCTTATTAGAGGAAATTATTACATTGTATTACAGTAAACAATAATAATAATTAATCGTTTTAAGCATCAAAATCCTGCTGGTGAGGATTATTTGCCGCAAAGTACTTCGATTAAAACAAGTGGTTGTTAGTTTTATCATTCTTTCAGAGTGATTGGCTACAAGTAATGTCTATGGGTCGGTTTCACCAACGATTTGACCGATGATTTTTATTTATTAGTTAAAGAAAAAATGGTTTCACCAAACTTCTGTTCGTTATTATTCAGTTAGTTATTTAAATACGATGTTTTTAAATTAAACATTCAAAAATAATATCTTGATGGTAAATTTTACCCAACTCCAATATATTTTTTAGATATTTGATCTAATTAAACTTATTACACTAAAAAATTTAACCTAATTTACAATCATAACAAGCGAAATTTAATTAAAGTAAGCGATACATAGTACAAGCAATTTAATGTATAACTAACTTGTTAGTGGAATTTCAAGCAAGTCTGTAAATTCTTCCCAATTAATTAATTATATTCATAAACATTTTTCTGTTATTTTTTTAATAAAAATTTTTATTTAATTTAATTTAATAAAAACAATATTTTTAATTCATGGACTATTTACAATAGATTTGTTGTTCTTTAATTTATTGGTTTAATAAATGTCCTTGCCAATAAGGATAACTTCATCATCGATGAATTATTTGACCCTATTTGCATGCCTTGAGAAGTCTTCTAAAGGTGCCAATATTTTTAACTCACTTTTCAGTAACAAAATAAATAATTCGATAGTTGAGTGAAAAATTCTCACACTAAATTATAATTTAAAAAAGGACTATAGACCCACGTCCTTGGGAAATCATGGCAAATTTTCATTCATTCTCCTAATTAAGTTTTCCAACACTGATTTAATTTCAGTAAAATAAAAACCAAGGCGATTAACCCCTTAGTTAATGCTCAAATTTGCATTTGAATTTTTTAATAGTAAAACTTCCAAGACGCTTTAAAAAGGCAAGAAGTTTGTTAAATTGCAAATTTAAAAAAAAACTGACAGACAATGAAATGTAAATTGAGAAAAATTTTAATTTGACAGTTTTATTCTAGGAGTCGTTATATTGGAATAAAATTTGCAAGCAATCCATTAATTTTTACGTAAACCATAAATAGACTAAATAGAGTAAGTACCCACAAAAAAGTTTTTCTTAGCAAAATTTAATAGTTTTTTGATTAGTACATTTTATATTGAGTTTAAAAAGATTACATCATTTGAAATATAAAACAATTTCTGCTGATTGTTAAATTCAAATCAATGTAACTTTTAAATTAACATAATTTAATATTTTAAATCGAATTCACCAATGAAAAGAATATAATAAACTAGTCAATTTAATTACAAGTATGTTGTATTTGCGAGAGTTCAGTAATTTATTTAACCCAATTTCACCTTAATAAAGTTGCGTTGAAAGAATGTAATGGAAAAGTAAACGCAAAACGTAATCGAAAAATGAACTTTATCCTTTCCTCCAAGATGCGTATCTTATCAGTGTGATAAATTTTAGTATAACACGGCTTTAAATAATAAAAATAATGCATTTGAAGTAAATTAATTTATGTCACAATTTAAACTTTGTAAATATAAACAGTAAGTTAAGGAAATAAAATAAATCTATGTTACTAAATGGCTCTAATGTCTTCAATGCTGTGTTTTTGAATAAGGACTCTATTTTAATTTAGTAATACTATTGTAATAAGAAATTTAGAGCGGAGCGAATACATAGGAATACAACTAACTGCACAGCATTGGAAAAGAGAAGGAGTGACGTCACGATTAGGGCACAACGCTACTAAATTGGTGTTTATTTAATAACTAAGACAGCAATCGTAAAACGGTTCTCGACAATTATTTTCTATAACATTACCCTATTAAAATCAGATATTAGTTCCAACGACCTAACAGGGCCTTTAAAGTCAAACTAAACATTGCTTCTAAAAAACGAATTTTAGCGTTGAGTTCATCGCGATCCCCTTCCATGAGGCGCATGAGGCAGCTTCTGGACCTCGACTCGGTGAGGTCGGGAGCGGCACCAAGCCCTGTTCCTACGCCGAGTGGCACCTTGCCGCGGGGGCACAGACAGTTAGATATAAATCCGGCGGAGTTTTTGAAATATAAAATTGAGAAGCCGGGGCTTCCGAGTGCGGGAACGACAATTCCGGGCTTGGCGGCCCTGGGGACGAGTGCCGGGTTGGGGGCCTTGACGGATGAGCCAGTGAGTGGCATGCTGTGGGTGCACCTGCTCGCAGGGAGGGGGCTGAGGCCGTCCACGGGGACGTCGGCCGCCACGACGCCCGTGACGCCCAGCGGGACCTCGCCAAGTATCACAGGTCAGTTTAGATTTTATTAAGAGAATGGTCATGACTTCGTCCATATAAATTGCCAAAAGTCGCATCGTTCATCGATACCCTACTGTTGTTGAGATAATCCACGTCGAAAATTGTAAAAAATTACCGCACAAAAAATGTTCATGGCGATAAAATCACTGTAAATCACGTAAATAACGCACTAAGGCCAAATAATTCTAAATAAGTAACATGAGATCGAAAATATATTCAATTAGAGCAAGCCTTGAAAGTGAAGTGTAACTTTAGCCACATCATATGCTGTGTAAAACCAACATAAGACAACATAACTTCCAAAGTGCGCCCGTAAATAAACGGCTAAAATGTGGCTAAAGTGTAAATAAATGACAAAAATATGACTAAAGTTCTGCAGGCACAGCTTGCTCTAATTGAGTTTATTTTCGATCTCATGTTATATTCTAAAAAAGGCCAGCAAATTTTGATACCTCTGTTCCAAAATTCGATTGTACTTAAAAAATTACGTATTACTATATCTAAATCGGACACTTATTTAAGAACAGAGGTACTATTATTTATTAGAAAATCATTTCAAATAAACTTCTCGTTAATAATTGAAGTAAAAAAAATTTTGCAGTAAACTGTGTTAAACTAAATCTCAGCAACAAATTCTGAGACAAGAAAACCCACCAGAAGCTCTCAATTTGTGCTCCATTTCACTCCAAAAAATGCAAATGCGTTGTTATAAAATTCTACTATGAACTGAAATGGTTTACAAAAAACATTCCTAAATTTTCTAAAAAAAAAATTGCAAATTCATATTCTTTATACAGTGAGCGGCAAAATTATGGATTATGAAATAGATTTATTAAAACTGACAAAAAATAGTACACTATTCTTAACTCGATTTAAAATTTTTCATTGTAATACTAAAAAAAGCCTACAATGCTGTTATATCGCTAAAAAAATCATGGAAGTAAATTTGAAGAAAATCGAAACTCCTATTAACTTCTTTTTGTTAAAAGCTTGGTTCAAATTATCAATTTGCAAACATCACAATTGTGACCAAGTTTATGACTTTTAAGTCAGACTTCAAAGTCCTGCTTTTTAAAACATTTTTGAAAAAGAGGAAGAAACCATCATATGAAAAATTTTCTTTGATATTATTATATTCCAATATGAACTCGATTACAATTTCTGAAAAATTGGATAGAATCATACTAATTGCCTCTTTTAGCAGAATACATAATAATTCATGAATAGATACTCATATTAATAAAACAGTAATTAGTTTGACAACTACTGTTGTGTTTCCAAAAACGAAATACTAAATAAATGTGTATTTTTGTATTTAGTACCTTGTGGTTTTTGTAAAATTGAGTGCGTACACTAGGCGCAAACCTCGTGAAACACTCTGTATTAATAATTTTATTTGTCTGCCCGGCGCAACCACCATTTTTGCAACTTGTTAAATTCTAGATTTATGTTTAGCGATTTAGTAACTACTGTTAGGTGTTTCCAAAAACAAAATAATTATATGTATATTTTTTGTATTTGGTGTCTTGTGACTTTTGAATAATTGGGTGCCTTTCAAAGTTATACGAATGTTTTATATCAAAAGTTACTGAAACTAGCTACTTTTGAAATAAATGCACTGTATGATAGTCGAAGTAAAGGTGAGTTTATGTGGCTTAGCTAAACATTCAGCTTTGCTACAAAAACTATCACTTTTAAATAACCCACAAAATTTTGAAAGTCCTGACTGCACAAAAAGGTGTGTTCACAGGTATTAAATAAAGATTTGATTTTTTGTTATTTATTTTTGTCTTTGGTAGAAATTAAAATGTACGTTTTTCACGTTTGTTTTTTGTTATTTCGTCGTAAAATTTTAAAACAACTTGAGAATTGAATGTTTTTTTAAAAAAGTTGACCTGCAAAATATTTTCAGTGTTAATAAGAACTATTTCCCACATAATATTTCAACCGACCACATTCATGCATACAACATAAATCAGCTAGCAACAGACAAATATAACCGAGTATTCGATACATCATAAAAATATCGGATATTTGTACGTATGCATAAATATTTTTCTATTTTTTTAAATTAAAAACTTCGTACTATAATTACATATTATCAAAATGCATTTATTCAATTAAAGTATAATCAGTATTTGAACAATAAAATAGTTATTATAGTTACAACCCCAATTTTTTTATCGTACTTTATTCAGTAGTATCTTTTTAATATTTCTACAGTGAAATTTCTACTATCAAAATTGCGTAAAATTTTCTTCCAAGGCATACACTCGGGATACAACAAATGATTATTCCAAAATTTTGCCGCTCCCTGTATTTTAGAAATGAAAGACAGTTATTTATGAATCCTTGATTTTGATACTTTAACAGTCGGTAATGTTGTTGTTTTCTCTATTTAAATTTAAAAAAATTGACTTTCAACAAAAATATAGATTTATTTCTCGAATATTAAACAGAAAATTATACTTGTAGCTCAATTATCAACTAGTAAATTTATAGTTAAGAAGTGATTGTATTTGATGCATTTATCCTTCTCCAGCGAATGTTGTGTTGGTAAAGTTGTAAAATTACAGACGGTTGAAGTCATGACCAATATCCTTAACTTAGCTTTTTTCTAACTTTCTGTAATAGGTCCGACCGGTTTACGTGATTTGTATTGTGTCCTGGAATGCGACCGAGTCCATAAAGCGAGAACAGTGGTAAGTAATTGGGATTAAATGGTGAGTGAAACTGTTAAATCCGGCGCCGTTATTAGGTAAGGACAGGCGATTTAGTGTTCGACTGGGACGAAAGCTTCGAATTGGATTTGGTCAACAACAGAGAACTGGACCTCTTAATCTACTCGTGGGATCCACAATACAGACATAAATTGTGCTATAAAGGATCAGTATATTTACCAACACTCTTAAAATCTGGACCGATACACCAGCTCGCACTTAAAATCGAACCGCGGGGAACTCTCTACTTGAGACTGCGACATACCGACTCTCAAACTCTTTATAGACGGAAACCGTCGTCGAGTTTGGCCTTGTCGCGGACTGCACCGTTATTTGGTGTCGACTTAGAGACTGTTGTATGTATTTTTGAGTCACTTATGGTGTATTCTCTAACTTGTAACATCGCTTAATAGAGTTAGTCTAATTTACGATTCTCTAACTGCTTCTATTAAAATAAGGGTAACAGTGTTCGCATTTGTTCGAAAATGTAATTTTCGCGATAATGGAAGTCGATTTTGACGTATGGACTACTACTTGATTCAAATATATTTCCAAAATGTTAAGAATTTTCATTAAAAAAAAAGTTGCACTAAAATGTGGAAATAAAGCAAATGCAAAAAACGAGCGTAGATCAGGGCAAAGTATATGTTTGTTTATGGGGAAAAAATCTCATTTATTGTTTTGGGATAATTTCTGTGGGATCTCGTGTCGGATTATTATAGGTAACTGAATTGAATCCAAAATATTTTATTCTGTCCTGGAGAGAACTTAGGCGCAAAATTAAGGAGAGAAACGCAATTTGAATAAAAGAAAATTATTATTGAATGACAGAAAATGTAATTTGAAATAAATAATAAATACAAATTTAAAAATCTATGTATTATTTTTACGGAATACTGTAACCAAATGAGTAGTCAGTGTTAAATTTTCTATTTATA
Source organism: Tribolium freemani (assembly GCA_939628115.1). NCBI lineage: Eukaryota > Metazoa > Arthropoda > Insecta > Coleoptera > Tenebrionidae > Tribolium > Tribolium freemani. The sequence continues at coordinate 18,244,852 of OW626791.1, read as the reverse complement.
CAAATTTCGCGTTCCTGACGATTTTTAAGTGGAGAATACCCAAGCTAAAAAGCGTGGAACGTTATTTACAGGATACATTCTTCTACTGGGCTGTAGAGGAGAAAGTGTTTTAAAATTCTATCAGTGCTTTATTTAATTCAGAAAAAAATCCTGAAAACTGAAAACTGAAAAAAATGGTGTTCTTTGAACACTATGTCCCTTCAACAATGAGTATTAAAGAGAAAATGAAATACTTTTGGCCCTGCAATAGACTCTTAGGAATAAAGTGGCTTTTGTTTTAACTTGACATTATCAATAGTTAACTCGTAAAATTCTTAAAACGAATTTGCGGTACTGGTCTATGATATCAATCAATTCAGTGTCGCACGTTCGCATATGTGAACACTAAACACTTATTCTCATGCAAAATTTTCTACTAAATTCGAATCCGAAGTCAGTTTTTTGATTTCATCATCATGAAAAACTCGTTTTGTAGAAATTTTTGAAAAACTTAAAATTAGTCAAATTTTTTCTCAATGAATGTAGCTTTTAACGTAAATAAAAAAAAGTATTTATTTATTTTTAACGTAAATACACAATTTTTTGGTTATGAAGATGTTATGAAAAAAGAAAACTGGGAAAATTAGGCAACACTACGAGTGCAATGGGAAATGCCACTTCAAGCGCACATTGCAGTTACTTTAAATTTTAATAACTTGCTGAATGTTTATGATATTTAAATGATTCTTGCACCAAAACCTTATTTAACCTATTAGCTTCCTTTCGACTTGCTTATGTATAAGGCCTATATCTTTTAAGATAAAAAACAATCTGGTATCTCGAAAATTTCACTACACAAAAAAGAAACGTTCCAAGAAGACTGCAACTTTCTCAGTTTTCTTTTGTCAAAACTAAAGCTTGTATCTATTCTATTCGTTAGAATCCACCTTCACTGAGGAATCTTTTACAAAAAAAATAAAGTGTTTAGCTTTATCCAGAAGGAAGATATGACGATGTAAACGCAAAATTTTAGTTTTTCAAAAATTTCTACAGAAACGTCTTTTTCATTATGGATGTAATTCCACACAGAAAATCAAACTTCGGATTCGAAGTTAGCAGAAAATTTTGCATAAAGATCAGTTTAAAAAAACGTGTGTCCTACAACCTGTAGGGACAAATAAATTATGAATTATTGCGTGCTACTGATGAACCCTCTCCTGGCCAGTTGACGTAGAGTACATAAAATATGTGACGGTAAATGATTTGTAGCCATTTACATTCGAAACAGAGGGGTTCTCGCCCTTAACAGAGAACGTTACTGTAGAAATGTTGCTAATACGAATATAAATAACAGCTGTAATTTTTACAGCAATAGAGCAATATCATAGTAACAAAGTTAGAGAATAGCACCATTAGAGAATAGCACCATAAGTGGAATTTGGGTGATTTGGTGCATTTCAGGTCAATCGGGAGAGCAAAACTGGGGGTGTTCCGGGTGGTGTGGCCACCGGTTTAGTTTCTAGCACGCAACAAATTCCTATTATTGTAAAACGATGCGTAGAGGAAGTAGAACGAAGAGGTTTAGATATCATAGGTGGTATAATTTCGAATTTGGGTTGATAAAGACATGACTGGTGTTTTGCTAGGTTTATATCGTCTTTGCGGATCAGCAACAAAGAAACGTATCCTTCGTGAGGCCTTCGAACGTAACAGTCGATCAGTAGATTTAAGCCCCGATAACGTCCCCGATATTAACGTGATAACGGGAGTGTTAAAGGACTATTTGCGGGAACTTCCAGAACCGCTCTTCACCAAATGCCTATACCAGATGATGGTCGATGCCCTTGGTGTCTGTCTTCCCGACGATCCGGAAGGCAACGCCAAGCTCATGTTCTCCATCCTGGACTGCTTGCCTCGGATCAACAGAGTGAGCTAATCTAAGCTATGCAAAAATTCCCACTTGTGTTGACCCTTTGTGTTCTAGGCCACATTGATCTTTCTGATGGACCACTTGGCTCTAGTGGTCTCGGCGTCCGACAGGAACAAGATGTCTGCTCAAAATCTGGCAACTGCCCTCGCTCCACCTCTCATGTTGCAGTCGAGTGACACTCTGACGCCGACTGGGAAGAGCTTCGAGCTGGACTACCACCAGCCGATCAATGTCCTCAAGTATCTGCTTCAGATTTGGCCGACTCCCAAACATCACTCAGGTAATGTGTAGTTTACCGTTGCGAGAGCATTTCCATGTGTTTACAACACCACACGAACAAACACCACAAACTCGGTCCGTACGGTTCCCGTCTTGTACTCTCTCGGTGTAATGATGGTAGTTAGAATTGGTGTGGTTGGGTGTCGATGGTATTTAGAGGGGGCCTTTCCAGACAGGTCGTCGCGGCAGGCCACCCGGGCCGCGTGGAGACAGTCGCAGTGCGTGTCCTCAGGGACTGCAGCCCCAGGTGCGAGAGCAGTCTCGGCTCTCAGCGGCTCCGTTTCCTCCTCCTCCTCGCTCAGCAGTCTCGGGCCCGCGAGGCCCACAGCCACAGGGCCCATCACTCCAGATACTAGTAAGTAGTGTTAACCAATCTTTGCTCGAAATGGTTAAATTTATTTAAACTGGTGCTTGGCAAAAGCAAAAATGTTGAGACTTACATAAGCTGAGAAAAACCGAAAAAAATTGCACATGAAAAAAAACCGTTGCAGATACAAAAAATGTAACAAAATTTGTAGAAAACTGATTTTTTTAAGAAAGTCTGAGGACCATATCTGTTTAACGATTTCGATCGAAGACATTCAAGCGACGAATACCTATATGTTTCATTTTTACCGATGATCCAAATATTTGAAAATTAATTTAAACCTAAACCGTTCAAGATAGAAGCACGCTGTCACGAACTTTTTCAACCTTATACGCAGCCTTTTTAAAAAATGGGACGGTGCCAAATTGGTAACTGCTTTTTTTTGAATAAGTTCGATAAAGTTTTTGCCCTAACTTTACCTCTGACTACGAGTATGTATTAGGTGAAGTGTTAATTGAAAACTCTTTAATTTTTTTCATTTCAGTTCCTGTAGAGAAAACTAAATAAGTGTCGTCTATTTTAAAAATAAATGTCTGTGAAGTTCTTTTACATCTGTAATTTTTCCAAATAAAACTTTATTATAATTAAATTTAATTTTTTCTTATAAGATAAATAATTCAAAGAAGCCTTTGTTCATCTGCTTGTGGGCAAGAGGAGTTTATCAAAGTTGTATTTTTGTACTTAAATAATAAACACCTTTGTTTAAATTAGTTAGGGCCAGTTTCATAATCGAAATAAAGAGACCTTAAGTAAAAATGTTGATTTAGAATGTGTCAACAAATTCGTAGTAATCAGCACATTATAAACACCATTTAAATTCATGCTCCTTTAAATTCGATTATGAAACTGACCCTTATTACATCAATTTGACTTATCTGCTCGTTGAAATTTACAAAATATACAATTTGCAAAACTTAAAAATCCCTGATAAGAAAAATCTTCATTTTTGTTTAAGATTTACGATTAGGTAAGTAATAAAGTGTCAAATTGTAAACAAGAAAGTACAGTGATACCTAGAGGAATAAGAATAACACAATGAACAATGAAGGCTACAGATTCGAATAATTATGTAGAGTATTTGAGAAAAAAATAAACATTTTAATACGAGAACAAATTATTACATCTAGTTATGCAAAAACATTATAAACTAAAATCAATTTTCCTTTTCAAAAAAAGACACAGCTAAATTCGTAGTGAACATACTTTCCTTTTATTTAAAGTATCACAAGAGGGGTCATACTAGTATTTAAATTAAATTTTTAAGGATTGTTTGTAGGATGTAGGTGTTTTAAAGATACACCAATAAAAATTAACCTATCTCAAAAATTTAGAAATTCTTCTTCCATTTTCTGAGACATCCAAATTCCAAAGTGGTTCGTTTTAAAAAAATAACCTGTATTTCTAAGGACACTCCGAAACAATTGAAAATACAAAAAAAATGTAGAGAATTAAATTTTTTTAGAACCTAAACTGTTGAAGATGCAGATATGATCTTCCGGACATTTGTAAAGAAAATTTAATTCTTTACAAATTGCCTTCTTAGATATTTTTGTATCTTCTTCTACGAATTCAACCGTATTTACAGCATAAAAAATATTGGTAAAAGTTTGCATTATTTATGCACTTCAAAAAATTAATAGCTAATGTAATTTATAGTTTCAATGAATGATCTAGTCATTAATAACTATTGTACATTTTTATCAACCTTATTTTAAAAAATAATTTGGTAAAATGCGACGTTGGCGTTTACATAGTTTTGAAACAATTAATAATAGAAAAAAATCAAAATTTGCAATAATCAATAAATTAGAAAACAGAAGAGGTTTTGTGTAAAGAAGGAAATTATTGTTAAGACTCAGATAAGAGATACTTATGATACGCTTCCTGGGAACATTTTTAAAAAAATATTTTTTCTAAATTGTATGAACGTCCTTCAAGAAACCCAACAGAAATCCTTTTTTACTCAACTACTTCTCAATCATCTTCCAGTAACGTAAAACCTGAATAAAGATAAAATGTGTAACTACCGAAGGGTAAACCGCAGAGGAAATCTGCCAATCAAGCCAAAAATTTGAGGTCCGGTTTACCCTTCGGTACCTACACAGACACGAGACACGGGTCTGAAAGTTCAAATTAAAGGTAATCTCAGAAATTCTCCCTCAGTAAAGGTTCCAACGAAATATCCAATAAATCAACCAGCCAAATATTTTCGGCGCTTAAAGCAAATGGATTTTGTACACTTCTAACATTATTTTAAAACTGCAACTTGTATTTTCCTATATTTCCAAACATTACAAGGAATATTAACTCGTCCACGTTCAATCAATTTTCTGTCTGGTGCCGCAAATTTAACAGTTGATTCAACAAAGAAATAAATGACCAAAAGTTGTGTCCTTTTTCTAAAGAAATGCTAACTTGAGTTACTATACCTCAAAAATTAGAGCTGACAGAAAAAACCGTTGACCGTTTTGAAATCAGCATCTAACATCTATTCAACAATATAAAAAAATCTGGGGTAACAAAAAAGTAAATGATTAAAAAAGCAGTGTGCAATGTGCATTTTTCTAAATAAATATGAGTTACCTACGCGTATCTCTGGAAAATTAAAGCTGACATCCAGCTATCATTCAACAACAATAAAAAAATCTGAGGCAACATACAAGCTGATTCCCATAACTTTACGACCCTGACGAACTTTAAATGCGACCCATTATACATTATTCATTTGTAACTTGATATCTTTAGTTATGTTTAATTTGCATGAAATCCGGACACCCCTGACATCAATGACAATTACACTTGCAATTACAATTACAATTACTGGTTGCATTTAAAATTCGTCAAGGTCGTAAAGTTATGTGAATCACTCTGTATAAGTAAATGACTAACAGTTGTATCCTTTTTCTAAAGAAATACTAACTTGAGTTAGCAACAATTACCTACCTAACAACAGCAAAAAAATCTGGGACAACAGATAGGTATGCTTACTGTAAACTAGTGTTATTTATTTAGAAACTCAACAACCCAAAATTACACGTTCATAATATTCTGTTGCGAATACGTTAACTAACGAAGAGTACGTAAAAATTAACACAACGAATCCTCTTTATTATAAAATAGTAGAGTCAAAAATTGATGACTCCTAGACTGCACGAAAATAATTCCTCCATTCCCCGTTCCAGGGCCAATCATCAGCAAGCAAAGGTCCTTACCGTCCGCTCTCTCCACGAGTCGGCCCACCAGCAGCAGCGGCCGGCCTCAAGCCTCGTCAGGTGATAGTCTCTTCTCCAGGTTCGCCAAGCAGCAGTAGCGATTCGCAATCGGGTTCCGACTCCGTTAAACACTGCCTGCCCAGCCGTGTAAGTTCGCCGGCCATCCGCGCCTCTCCATCCACCCAGACGATGATCCTGCGGACCTCCCCCTCGGTCACCATCAGCTCCCCCGGCCTCCGCAACTCCCCCTCGACCACCTCCGTCAACTCCCCCGGCCCTCGCAACTCCCCCTCCATCTCCAGTCTGAGTCGCGCCTCGCCCTCCATCCTGGGGGGGAACGTCTCGCGCTCCAGCTCCCCAGCCATGCAAGCCACCTCAGCGGGGCTCAACGTGACCTTGGGCACCACCACCCCCAGCTTCTCCACCCTGAGCAGCACCAGCACGACTGCGAGCTCCATGTTTGGGGTGAACTACGCCCCCACGACCTACGCGAGCACCAACCCGTTTCTGACGGGCGCGTACTTGAATTACACGCCAGGAGAGATGAGTTACGGGGATAAGTTTAATACTATTGGGGGGATGAAGGAGACCAAGTCGTTCTTTGATAGTTACTCGACCAGTAAATCGAGTTTTGAGACTTCGGAATCGATTTTCGCAAGTGACACCAAATACAACACCATTGGAAACAAATATCCAGAGAAGACGAGTTATTTGAGCACCACTTATAGTTCCGAGTTGAAGTATAGTCCAGGGAAAGAGACCAAGTCTGGGAGTAGTTACGAGACGAGTCCGAATGTGACTCAGAGCAATTCGTCGGCTTTGCTGAGCATTGAGGACACTCCCACTCCAACCAGTAGTATTGAGACTGAAGATAGCAATACTCGAGAGGTTGGTGAAAAGGATGTGGAAGGTGACGGTGAACAAAGCGACTGAATCCATAGCGCGGTTTGGGCACAAAACACTTTTTATTGGTGGCAGCACTGTATAAAAGACAAAATTTTTAGGGTAATCACCATCGATGTAATTTACCATTTGATCACATGATGACTATAAATACGAAACATAAATCGATTAGGATACAATATATGTACTTGCTTATTAGAATCAAATTAAATAGGATCATTGTTAACTAATATTTAAATTATATACGATATACATATTTTAGTTGGTAGATTAAATAAATATTTATTGAATAGAGAGGTATCTAAGTGGAAAAATCTAGACAAATGGTTGTTGCGTGTTGCACAATTTTATCGGTTTATTATTTCAAAGTGTGATATAATCACCCCTTGTTTTCGAGATTGATGTTAATTGAGTTGATTTTTTACTTGGAATAAGTGACAACAAACTTGCAAAGCGGACATAATTCGAAATCTGGCGAAAAATTTACAACGGTCTTTCAAACTGCGAAAGGTATCAACAAACTATGGCTTTTTACAGAAAAACCTGAATTTATTTTGTCAACAAAAGATACTTTCGACTTTTCCATTTAACGTTGCTTTCAACGTTTCTTACGAAAGTTTTATTATAAAGCAATTAGTAAAAATAAATCAAGATAATAAATAAATAACTATATTTTACCATAAAGCCTGACAAAATGCATTCAATTTAAAATGTAAACTAAAAAAATTTTTATTAAAAAAATCTAATAAGAAATAATAAATAAATATTACTACCTCTTCCAAAATATGTGTCAGATTTTCCTTTAAAAATTGTATCCAAATCGGACATTTCTTTTAGAAAAAAGGTACCTAGTAACAAACAATAATTGAAAAAAACGTAATGCCATTCGTATAGTGATATTAAAAATTTAAAAAAAAAACAAAAAAATTCGAACAGAACATTTTTTAAATAACAACCGATATTTGTGCTTACTGTTTTTGACGACATACTCCATTATCTTTCTGGTAAGTAAAAATATAAAGAAAAATAAAGTAAAAAATTCAAAAAATTAAATAAAAAAAGATACCTATTTAAAACAAGTTATGGTATATTTTACACAAAGGACTTTATTTTTCTGTTCTGGTCTTATTTTATAAGGTATAATTGGCAATTATTATGGTAATTGCTTTTATTTATTTTTTGTAAATACAAAAAATAAATAGAAGCAAAATAGTTTGCATATAAAGCGTTTTCAAACTAATTATTTAAAAAAAAAGAATAAAAAAACAATTGTATGCGCCTTATGAAATAAGACAAAAACAACAAGATAAAGACTGAATTACGTTTTTTTTTATTACAAGAAAGATAAAAAACTGTAAACAAAAATGTCGATACTCAAAAAAAAATGCATAATAAATGTTGCTATTGTGTTCAAATGCAGCATTTACAAAAAGAAAATAACATAACCTGTTCAAGAATTTTTCCGAGGAGTTTTCTGAAAAATGAAAAATGAAAAAATTAAATTAAATAAATTTAAAAAAAATTTAAAAAAAAATTGCAGGATTAAGCAATTAATTAAACTAATACATAGTGTTAAAATGACATTCATCTAGTCGCCTGTAAATTTCTCATGTAAAATAAAACTTGCCGCTTTATAGAACTAATGACAAGCATTCAGACATCGAATATGGCCATTTTCCATTTATTAAATTTCCAATTCATAAATAAGTTTAGATAGTAAAATAAGTGTTATCTTTCACAGTGTAACGTTTTGGTCTGCTTTTTAACGAAACAGTTTTGACATTTATTGACAACGGATTCATTTGAGTAGAGCGGCACATTTTTTACATGAAAATCAATTTCAAAGTTAACTAAATGAAATCATTTTAACACACCTTGTATTCAAATAAAAATTAATATCAAAGTTATTAATTCTTCTTTTACTTAACAATTTTCTTTTACTATTCCTCTAAATTGTAATGTAAAACTTCGGGCATTAAACACGAACCCAGCCTAACGAAAAAACATTAGTTGATGGAATCTTAACTGAATAACATAAATTTTTTGTATTTTTCAAAACAGCAAATCACAAACTACAATTACTTGATATAATATCTTGATTTTATTTTACAATATAATTATAACTCCTAAATAAAATTCCTAGTCAAAAATATTGGAACTGGAACTTTAAAGCATTAATTCTTACTTAACAAAAACAAATTTTTTCAAACCTTAACTTTAAACTAGAAGGGTAGGTATTTGTAGAAATCCGTTGAAAGCCGCCTCTCAAAATGTGAAATTTAAGTTAAGCTAATTTAACATAAACGCAAAAAAATTTCAATTTTCGAAATTTGAAGTCAGATGGTCGTTTTGCAAATTGGGAATTCCCTTTTTAAGGTAGAGAATCGAAATGAAAAATTCCCAACTGACAATCTGTTTTAAAAAGACAAACCCCGTTATCATTCCTTGAAAAATGGTCGTTTTGTGAGACCTGGCAATCTGAAAGCCCAAAATTGGAACTTTTGCATTCGCCGGTTTTCGAGTTGTGTCGTTTGCCCTTGTTGCCTAGACTATAATAATAATTGCACAAAGAGTAATATAAAGAAGAATAAATTGTCACTGCCATAAACCGTATAATTAGGCAGATTCCATCTAGAGTTTTAGAGCCATTTGTACGCGAAATCAGCTCCCACTCTGTATCGTGTAAACGAATAATATCATCCCGTCATTTGAGCCCTTTTTGTAAATTCTTAAAAGTGTACATAAATACTAAACTGACTGGTGTGTCTTTTTAAAATTGTTCATTTCACTTTATTGTTGGTGCATTTGTAATTTATCAATGTACAGTTTTGTTACCTTGATTGCCATGCAAGAATTTATTTTAGTGTATCGACGTTGTTTTGTTGCCAATAAAATGTTTATGGAGATTTCGATCAGTGTTGTATATAATTTTAGTGTTTTGTATAAATATTTGTATGGCAATAATCGAACTTCGAATCACGGCAGGTCCACCAACCTCTTCCAACTATTACTGTACAGTCGTGGACCGGCCACCGCCTCACGGAGGCTTTACTTTCCAAATTATTTTGCGGTGCTAGACGCAAGCAGGTAATAGGTTTTGATGTAAAATGCACACATGGGTGTGCGGGCCCATATCAAATAACCCCGCCACCCCGCCTAAGTAGTAAATGTGGCTAAATTGTATAATATGTTAGATGAGACAAGTGTGCTGTGGAGAGCGATACTCTAGTCAATTTTCAGTTTTGTCAATTTTAGAACAAGTAGTTAAATTATTAGGATGTTGGATGCACGCGGCTATAAATGCAAGGCTCATCTGGAGGCGGAAAAGGCGCTTTTTCGCTTCGGGCTTGGGCTGGAAAGTCCTCAAGTAAGGCGAATGCGAGTTGTATGCACATATCATTATAGAATTTATACTTTCCTACATGACTGGGTTTAAGAAGTGTGTACAATAATTACGTCAAGCCTCGACCATTTACACCCCTCATTAGCTGAAGAAGCGGTTCGTGGAATAGACGATGCAATATGTTAACTACAGGGTTCTTTTTTTACAAATTTCTACGCCGACGGTTTTTTTGACTCATTCGTTCGATCCAATATTTCACGAACTTTAATCATTCCTCTCCTATAGAATATTAAATTGTTATGTATACAACATATAGTCAGAAATATTTTTAACACATTTTGGCCCACTACCACATTTATAATTATAACAATCAGGTTTGCTAGCAAAACGGATAAAAAAAATTCACACTTATTTCATCAACGGAATTTGGGAAATGTCCTAGAAATATTTCTGAAGTATATATAAAAAATATAGATGTTAAAACTAAACTATAAATTATCAGTATTTAATATAGCTTCTCAAATGGCTAGACCCTCCTAATATGTACTACAAAATAACGAATAAATAAATCATTCAGTTGAGCAATACTCAGTTTATTGAACCTAAAACCCGGCCAAAGTTTTTCCCACAGCTGAAATCGTTTCATTTCATAAACAAAACTCGAAAATGAGTCTTCACATGAAAGTGGCAATTTTGCAACTCATTAAATTTCATATTTTTAATTGTTTGGAACTTCCGCCTAAGAGTAATTATTATCTTTCTAAACATTTTTTGTAATTGCTCGACAAGTGTCATAATTAGGCGTAATTTTAAATTTAACTCATTTAATTCAGTGGCTCTCTAATCAATAAATTTGCGCTTTAAAGTTGGGTTATTATTACAATTATATCCTCATTAGTTTTGAACTAGAGACAAAAAATTCAAGTGAGCGGAACAGCCAAAATATTAAGGATAAGGTCACTGATTACAGAACAATTGCAATTTCGAATGATTTAAATGTCTTCATTTAACAATGCCCATTTAGAAAAAACTTTAACATAAATATTCTACAGATCTCGAAAATATACTTACAACTTTTATATTTGTAAGAAACATAAGTAAAATAACATAAATGAGTTTGCTAAAAGTATATTCTTACTCATCTCACAACTAATAATCACACAGAATTCAGCATTATTTGCTACTAATATACATGTAATAATTTTTTTATAAGTATGTACAGGGTGATTCACATAACTTTACGACCCTGACGAATTTTAAATGCAACCAGTAATACACTACTCAAATATAATTTGATTCAAAAACACTAATAATTATAAATTTGTTTGTGATTTGGATATTCCTTGCAAACCTTACAAAATTAGGTTCTTATTGCAGTCTCTGGCGTTTTTGTTTTGGCCAATTTAGGCGTAATTCAACCTCCAATGTATAATGGGTTGCATTTAAAGTTCGTCAGGGACGTAAAGTTATATGAATCACCCTGTATATTTTTTCAAAATTTTTCTAAACTTGCTTATAATTATTACGTAAATGATTAAAATGTACTATTTCTTGTCATTCTAAAACGAACGGTGTTTAAATGTTCTCTTGTGAAAAAAATATGTAAATATGTCGCTAGTCCCAAACAATATTCAATTAAATAAAAATAAAAAAAATTAAATTTATTTATTTAAAATAAAAAATTTCAGTGTATAAAAAATAAACCAGAAAAAATAAATTACTGTTTCGTCAGATCTGTGTTTTCCAATTTCGTTTTGTATTTTTTTTAATTTTCATTAGTTAAACTAAAATATTAATAAAGAATCAAGACGCTCTAAAATCCTTAAATTATACCATGAGATCCAAAATGTATTGAATTAGAGCAAGCCTTCAAAATGAAGTGTAACTTTAGCCACATTTTTTTTGAAAACATCAGAAGACCAAAAAAGTGTCCAAAAATACTGTTTCTATGTTAGCAAATAAACGTTTAAAAAATTTTGAAAATTTTTTTCCCGAAATTCTGATAAGCATCATTCAGCAATTGAATATTTCGACTCCCCATTTATTTTTTCACATGTTCGAAAATAGCATTCTACAATGTAGGCATTTTGTTGGGTGGTAAACACTATTTCGGAATAATTTCGATTAAGGATCAATTTTTGAAAAATCTTTGGCATGTGGCTAAAATTCCGAAGGCACAGTCTGCTATAATTCAGTTGATTTTAGATCTCATGTTATTATTTAATAAATATTTTTGATTATCTTTTTTAAATTTAAAAATAAGGCAATATAGTTTTCATTCCAGGTGTTCACTGCTAGTTTATTCTTGTAATTAATTTATTTAAGACTCCCAGAAAAAAGGTATTAATTATTTTGGAAATTAGCTGGTAAGACCTTATACGAAGCAAATATGTTCTTTTTTGTAAATAAAAGTAATAGCTAAAGTGTAAGACAAAGATTTTTCTTTTTATAGAAATAATAGTTGTTTTAATAAATAACGTAATAAAAAAATTAACGCGGTATCCAATCGAAAAAATTCAAGTTGAAATTTTAAGAAATACAAAAGACAAAAATTTGCATCTCAATCTTCGATTTTTGGACCGTGTATGAGTAAGTCTTGTTTAATCCTGAAAACTAGTTAGAAGAATAGAAAAAGTGGCAAACAAAAATTTTTCGTGTTTTACTTTTCACAAAAAAAATTAAATATGAATAATTTTTTTTTAAATAATAAAAACTACTTTTTCTCTTAACATACATCCCTTAATTATTTTATTTTGTAAAACTACATTTTGGTAAATAAATCATTAAATCAACAATTTTGGAAAACTTATAAACATGTGATAAGTTCTCGAAACTTGAACTTTTAAATTGGAATTTATTTGGCGGAAAATACACTTCCTAAACAAAATTCCCAATATATTCACAAATATCTGAATTTAATTAAATGAATGAATAAAATCGAACGGCTCCACGATACCACTTTCCAAGTGAAAGTGGTAGGAGAGCATTTTTACCGGCGTTAAAGTAAATTTGTTTCAAGTGTTTCAGTCTATCACTGATCCGGTGAAACTCGAGAGTGAAAAATGTGCACAGAGTGAATTTCGGAAACGACCACGATGTTTATTTTGAAACATTTGGTGTTATTGATAATCATTATCAGCCACTTTAATGGCAATGGACAGCAGTTATTGCAAAGAAATCGCTTTCGAAGGCTCAACAAACCGTCCGGTTTGAAACTAAAACAGAGACTTCAAGAAAAATTAAATCAATACAAACAGCGGACAATCCAGACAATTTGTTACGGTGAGTGAAAACTTTTAATTGATGGCATTTGGTTAACAAACAGTGAAATTTCGCCATCCAAACAATAAAAATTGTTTGCTCGGCCTTTCAGAGTGTAACATTTGATCTCGCGTGTCGCAAGTCATTTGTCCAACTTCCGATTTTTTTGTTTGTAATTAGACCGGAGTTTTCCGGAATGTATCAAACCGGAATCTCCCGTGTTACGTAAGCCACCATCAAATTCGTGCTGTTATTCATACAGAAATTGCTCGTCTGTGAAAACCCCTTAAATATCGCATTTCCGGTAAAAAGAGTTGTGAAAGTAATTTTTACAGATATCGTCGGCTGCTTCGAATTACCTCATAAAAGGTCACCGCTTCAGAAAGTACCTGAAAATCCGGAAATGCTAGGTACACAATTTTATTTATTTAGGAGAGGGATTAATTTTTCACAACCGGAAATTTTACATTACGACGATGACGGGAAATCGCTTAGCAAATCCAGCTTTAATTACTCGCAACCGCTCAAAATGATCATCCACGGCTATATGGGAAAATGGAACGACATCGGAAACCTAATTGGCGCCAATACGTATTTAAAAATCGTGAGTATTTTGTAATTAATATAATTAATTGCCAGCTTGCTCAAAATTCATGTGAATGTGCGTTCGGTTTTCCTTTTTTGTTGCCAATAATGCGTGTTAAGGTCATTTAACTAATAATATTTCATAATCCGAATCGTGTTTCTGCATTTGTGAAAAAGTAGCAACAAATAGAGCATCGATTTTGTCGTCGCTTTCTTCCAATGACCTAGATACCTTGTTAAACATTGTAACACAGAGATGAAACACAAAACCATTTAGCGTGTATTACTGTATTTATTTACTCCAGTGAGCAAATATTACGTAACGTACAAACCGACATTTGATTTGATTAAAAGCTCGTTATGTTGCGATTGTCATCGATTTCTTCTTGTCGTGGATTAATAGCGATTTAATTTTTAAAATGCTTATAATTGACACAACTTTCGATTGCCCTTATTTAGCTACAATGCTTTAACATCCAATTAAAAAGAGAAATAGAATTAATAATAATACAGCTGGGAGTAGCTAAGCTATTTACACCGAAATTTAAGTTCAGCTTAAGATTTTCAGGAGTAGCTAGCTAAGTAGGTTTTTCTGTAATTTATAATACAGCTACAGTAAAGATGAATATTTAGGTATTTCTTGTGGTTTTATTTCTTGTTTTTATTTTATTTTACACATTAACACATTTTCAAAATATATGCATGTACAAGTTCGTTATCTATATTAAATAAAAAACTTTTATGGAATTTGGTTGCACTTTTTTTCAGGATTTCAGGTCGAATCCTCCAGTTTTGCAATTTAACTGTATTTGATTATTTATATTTTTTTAGTTCGTGTTTATTTAATTTTTAAAAATTATTTTCGGTTTTATTTGCACATTAGTTAACCAAACTTCCGCACACAAATCACGTCAAAGTTGCATTCAATTTTGTAAATTTTCAAGTACTTGAATAAAACAATAATTTTGTGTTTGTTAATAAACTAATTCACCGAGATGTAAATCGAATAATCAAATTAGAATAAGAGAAATAAAAAACTGACACCAAAAAATCTCTAAAATCACTGAGAAATTAAGAAATATCAGAAACTCGTATCTGGAAATATTTCTAATCAAAATCAGGAAATCTAAGTTCGACCATACATCGGAAAATAGAACATGAAAAAATATCACCTGGAGTTCTGGTTTTTAAGTGTTCGAGTTATTCTGTTCTAAGTTTTGAATTTTTAGGTTTATTCAATTTAAAAAAATCTCCTCATTAAATTTCACTTAGAATTCAGAATTAAATTTCAAAAATTCAGAATTCAGAAACGAGCAAATTTTTTATTATTCTTGCTGCTTTTTTCCAGTTTTTGGTACAGATTTGAGTTTTTCAGAAGTATTTTACATTTTTCAGTTTAACTAGGTTTTTCAGGTTTTTAATTCGATTCCATGAGATTTTCAATTCGAATGCGTTTCATTTTATCAACTTCCTTGGTTTCAAGTTTTTAAATTTTACAAAATTTTATATACCTACTCAAAGTTTGTTTGTAAATTATAGTTAATGCTCGACTTTCTGCGCTCGTTAAACTTTGGAATATATAGCTTCCAGAAAAAAAAACTATGATTTTTTTGTACCCAATTTGAAGCCTTTTTAATTACTTACAAACACATCCCTAAAATATTATTCAAATCAAATAAATTAGAACCAAAAAAAAAAAACGGTTTCGTACTTTTAGACTTAAAAATTAATAAGAAATACAAACAGTGCCCCTTCAATGAGATTATTATTATTAGAAGTTACTTATTAGTTTGATTGATGTCAATAACTACAAGGTGGCACAATTTACTATGAAACTTTTCAAACTTTAGAGCTTTTAATTTTTCTTATTTTAAATGAAAATCCCTATTTATTTTTATATCATTCGACGCAGAATTAAAAAAACGAACATTTTTTCTCATTACAATCCTATTGTAAATCTTAACACATTCAGAGTTTTTTGCTAAAAACCCGATTTGTCAACTATTTTAAAGACAAATTTATGAATAAAAATAATAATAAAATAAATATATCGTGTGTTAATTTACACTCTAACTACAAATAAAATTTGGCAAAACAACAACTTTCTCCAAAAACGATTCACTTTTGGGTTGATTTAGCCATTTTTTCATGACTTTCTAAAGCAGATGTTTACATGTAGTATGTAGTTAAACGCTGTTTTACTAACAAAACTTTCAAATTCAACATTTACATGAAAAATAAAGATTGGAAGAACGACACCCAATGCAGCGAAAATTATTACAAATTCTCAAAGTGCCGAGATAACAAATTCACCTAGATGTTGCACTCAATTGAAGTGCAGTCCTAGTTTCATGCAAATCTTTCAGCAATATCCATTTCGCAACAGAACGCACTTATTTAGATCAAACACTTGCTAACAAGGTTGAACACGTGTTGTAGTAGCGTGCATATCCTTTCGCTAAGTGTCATCGACACATATTTCCTATTTGTTTACAATTAAACATTTCCAACATCCGACAATAAGATCTCCCAGGTGCATCACATTACTTCACAAGAAACTGACCTTTAGCCACGCATTGAATAACAATTATTTTGCAACGATGATCGACGTCTCTATTATAATTTACAATATCCTCAAGTATTGGTTGTGAAGAAAGTCGAGTCCTTGAAACAAATTTATCTGAAACCTAGGTCAGGCATGTTGCCTAATCGAGTTTAAAAAATTAACCGGTTATTGAACACCTAATTAACTCCCGACTAAATTAGAAAATTGCTACTTTTAATTGCAGTATGACTGCAACATGGTTTTGATGGATTGGAGTGTGGGTGCCAGAGGCCCCCAGTACGCCATGGCGGCGGCAAACACGGAACTTGTGGGCCGCCAGTTGGGAATTTTGCTATTGAAAATGGTCGAAAATGGGCTAAAACCGGAAAATATCCACTTGCTTGGGTTCTCGTTGGGAGCGCATGTTGCAGGAAGTTCGTCGGAAGTTTTGAAGAAGAAGGGGCATTTAATTGGGCGAATTACAGGTTGGTGACTGCTACTTTCGTTACAAATGACAATGTTACATGTTTCGTGTTTCAGGACTTGATGCTGCCAGTCCGCTGTTTCGGACCAACCATTTGAGAGAAAAACACAAAAAACTGGATAGGGATGATGCGCGACTTGTTGATGTTGTTCATACCGATGCTAGTCCGGTATTTCTTTAGGAAATTCGGTTAATATTGTAATTAAATTTGGGTTTCAGACGATTACTGATGGGTTCGGGTTGTGGCAGCCCATAGGCCATGTCGATTTTTTCCCGAATGGGGGACAGGAACAGCCTGGATGTAGGGATACAAGGCAGTCGGTGGTTGTCACACATTTTGGTAAGTAACAAAAACAAAAACAAAAACAAATCTTTAACGATACAATTAACATAATTGAAAAGACAGAGTTAATTCGATCCAAATTGTTGTTTTTTACTATTGTATGTCCAAAAAATACGTACATATCAGTGTAAAAAAATACCATTTTCGCAAACTAATAAATTAATAAATAGAAAGAAATCAATTTAACTAAAGGCCTAAAGGCGCATTCCCATGGATTGATTTTAGTTGTTACAGTTGACCCGCAAAGCTTCAATGGAAATTGGAAATCAACGTAAAAACTTGATCAACTTAGTTGAAACAAAGGTTCTCAAGTTCATTCAAGTTTTGTTTATTGAACAATTAAAATCGATCCGCGAGAACGCACCTTAACTAACAATTTCCTAAGAAACATGAAATAAGTGCATTTACTATTACTAATAAGAACCGGTCTACAGAAGATTTAGTCGCTATTAATATGCGATGTCGCGAATTATTATTTTAATTTTAATTAATTAATTTATTATTCTACAGGTAAATGGCAACTTGATACAAATTAATTTAATCACGAACTGAGTTATTTTAATTCGTTTTCTGTAAACGAACCCCCAAGTAATATAAATACTACAGAGCTAAGAATCCAGATTAAAATTCGAATAAATTTTATTAAAAAAGTAATAATAAGTTCATTTAAAGTTTAACACTTAAAATGCCTATTTTACAATATATTGACTGTCATATTTCAAACGTGTTTTAGCCGTATACAGATACACACAGATGTAATTTCGTTTATTCCTTAAATTTTGTTACGTTAAATTGTTATTATTGTTTTTGTTCCAAATGATTCAAAGTGCCTTAAAAAGGCTTGTATTTCCATAAGAGAAACTTAAAACAAGTGTTATTAATTGTTTAAGTAGTCAGTCAATGATGGGTTTACCACTAAAGTAATTTCTTCAAAAGTATTTACACGAGAACACTGAAGAAAATTTGGAATGAATTGCAGAAACGATGTCTTGAATAAACTGAAATCTGTGTTATTAAACTTATTAAATAATGTCTGCGTTTATAATACACTGAATTGGGTCTTGCCACCACCTGCCTTTTATTCTACTTTTTTAACTAATAAGTATTTGGTTGACTTAAGTTATCATCTGTAGAAATTTTTTTTTTAATTTTTTTTTTGAGATTGCACTGCTAAAAATTAAATAAGGTTGAGATTGTAGTTTATTTAGAATTAAAAGAAAATTAAGAGAAATAAACATTTTTATTTATTACTCAACTTAATGAATGCAGATTTCTAACACTGCTAGCTTTACCAAAAGTATAACAAGGAAAGACCATTTCTAATGATGTGATTCCTTTCATTAGCCCCATACTGTATGTAATTTAAGAATTCATTTAAAAAAATGCTGATTTTGTTGCCAACCGAAACAGTCACTTTGTATTTATTATTCAAATAAGTCAAATGTGCATATAACAAAAATTTCCGCTTAATGTTCCATTTCTGGCTTTTGTGGATTTAATAAAATGTGTAGATGAATACCTACCTATTATTTCCCAAATGATTGAAATTAAATTTATATCTTAGTTGTTAAGTTCCTTAAAAATGAAGAAAACGCAGTTTAAATGATCTTGAAATGAAGATAAATGAAGATGTAATTATTAAATTAAAATAGGTAAATACATTTTTAAAACAAAAAAAGTCTCCCCGGCGGGGAATCGAACCCCGGTCTCCCGCGTGACAGGCGGGGATACTGACCACTATACTACCGAGGATACATCTTCAGGCTTTCTCCCATAGCTAGAGGCAAAATCGGTATAGTGAAAGTTTAAAAAAATATATTATAATTACATGTAAAAAAAACAACACGAACACCCACTATAATTTGAATGACATTTAATGATAGTTCATTTTGCAATAAAATCCAAATTAAGGAAGTTAAATCACCCGGAAAAAACGTCTGTACACGAAAATCAGAATTGAATAATTATGTAAGAGATTTGAGTAATTTTACATATTTGGAAGTTGTGGCGTGATTTACACATTCTGGAAACTTCCAAACTATATTTTAACGATAAATAAAAACTTATTAATCTCTAATTGCCCCGCGTTTGCAACATAACTATGATTTTAACCCTTGCCATGTGGAAATAACCAACCCCCTCATTTAGGTATTATTTCTCAATAACAATGTGTTCTAAAGTTCGCTAAATTCATTCATGTTTATTTAACAAAACTATAAAAAAATTGTATGACACGAAACGATACACGAAACCTCTGGACTGACATTTTTGACGATTGAACTTCACATAAGTGCAATTTTTTTTGCTTATGAAGTAAAATCAACGAATTCGAAAAACAAAACAATGTATACAAGCTTCCTTTGCGTTCAGAAGACCAAAATAATTGTACTTTGAAATAAAAAAAAAAGGCTGGCCACCGTAGACATCATAAAAATAGGAAAAAAAATTCTCCCCGGCGGGGAATCGAACCCCGGTCTCCCGCGTGACAGGCGGGGATACTGACCACTATACTACCGAGGACTATATCTCCACAAACCCAATACGCATAATTAAACTGAATGGAAATAACAATTTTAGAACAAGTCCTGACCCGGGAAGTGGCCTGCAGCCACATCCGCGCCTGGCGTCTCTTCCAAGAGACCCTCCTCAACAAAGCCGCCGGCAGTCACAACCGTTGCGAATTCACTGCTTTCAGTTGTCCCGGAGGCCTCAAGTCCTTTGAAAGAGGATTCTGTTTCCCTCATTTGCCAAAACCCAACAGTTCGCTCGCAATTGATTTAAATTACCGAAACGACATCGGCCGCTTCGGCGAAGACATCAAAGGAGAGGGTGTTATGTTCTTTGTGACACGAGCGACACCACCCTACTGCGGTAAAACAAAATTAACTTATTTTAATTTGAAGTACAATTAAGGGTGGTTTTAGGAACACAACTCCAGGCCTCGGTTCACATTTCGCCCAAAACTGAGGCCATCAAAGGGGTCTTGTTGCTGGACTTGAACTACCCCCATCACAACGTCTCGTTCCAAATCGAGTGCGAGTAAGGGTAGTTTTTTTATTAATAAAACTGTTAAAAAATTTTAAATGTTTCAGTGCGGACGATTTAATCACAACAGGGACTGTTATGAGCGGTTTGGGGGTTGCGGACTACGAGACTTTGACCGAAAATGTGAAAAGTTTGACCGCAACTTTGAAATTCATTGATTTGGAATACGAAGAAGAAAATAACAACACGTATATTCCAACGATCTATATCGACAAAGTCGAAATTCGTGACATGTACAGTAACAGGTAATTGATTATACTTATTTTTTTGTTTTGTTAATTTTGTGATTTTAGTTGGCAGTTTTGCCAGAAGGACACGGCGTTGAAGGACACAGTCGGTCTAAACCCCGCCTTTTCGATAACCCTGAGTCGAGATAGTTGTTTTTTGTAGACAAAAATTCTAGTTGAAGACATTGTGATAGTATTTTTATGTTTGTCGTTTTAATAAAGAGTAAATTCAGTTGTGTGTTTTATTATGGATCTCTACAACGTTGTGAGTTTGCTGGGACAGGGCACGTTTGGGTTAGTTACTTTTTCAATTAACAAATTCTCACTTTTTTTTCTCCTCTAGACGAAAGAAGTTATATTTTGTTAGTTTGTTTGGGTGCAAATGCAAAAAACTTTAATAAATTTTTTTCTTGTGTCTTGTCAGTTGTGACCTAAAATGCGATTTAAATAACCTTGAGCTAAACAAAATGTCACTCTGTTTTTGCCCTCTGTACACGAATAAGATTAGAAACTGTTTCCTACTTGTTAATGACATTTTCAATGTATATCGAGTGAAACAAACAAATTAATATCAAAATCTATTAATTT
This sequence comes from Tribolium freemani, assembly GCA_939628115.1. NCBI lineage: Eukaryota > Metazoa > Arthropoda > Insecta > Coleoptera > Tenebrionidae > Tribolium > Tribolium freemani. The sequence goes on along the minus strand of OW626791.1, from coordinate 18,223,761 downwards.
TTTTAGCGTTCTAGCAATAAATGAGTATTTGGTTCAAAAAGGGACTAATTTTTTGGGCGATTTTGATAAAAAAATTCCACAAAAAATTAGTTTTTACTTTAAAACTTGCTTAAACACTTAAAAAGGCAAAAATAAAAACATGTCCGGCTTTTAATATTGCCATCAATTTCGGTTTGTTTTTAACAAAATTTTAACAAAATAATTGCGTTTCTGGTTTCTGCCTTAAAAATGCTCGAACAAGCCAAAAAATAATGTCTTATTTAGGTAATTTTTGGATTTGTTTTAGCAAAATGCCAAATAAAAACTAAAAATTTATATCTAGTTTTTTATTTGTGTGGCAATATTATTCAAAAGCAAAAGCATTTACTATAGCTTTATCTCTTTCTCTCTCATAAAATATAAATTACGTCTATCTTTTACTATTACAAGTAAAAGCATTTACTTCACTTTATTCATACGGCCCAATATCAAAGTCAATTTTGATATAATTTGATGACTTTTGGTCTGGTTTTAAAATATGTTTCGACGTTGAAAAAACAAAAAACATAACACAAGTTTCTACCAAAAAGTTTCCTTTGGTTTATTATTTACCGATATTTCGATCAACAAACAATTTTGATCTAATCGTCTAATTTTTCGGACAATTTTAGCAACAATTTTCGACAAAAACTTGCTTAAATACCCAAAAAAGGCAAAAGTAACATTTTCGCTAGTGTTAAACAAAATTTTACAAAACAATTATTTCTAGTTGTAAAATGCTCAAAAAAAATGTAATTATTGTCTTAATTTAATGATTTCTCCGAGGATTTTTCAGTCTGTTTTAGCAAAACTCACAAAAACTGAGAATTTCGTTAAAAACACCACTTTCGACCAAGTTTTGTTTTTGTTTGCTTAGATTGGCAAAATTTTTGTATTTTTTCGGTCTGTTTTAATTTAAAATAAATGGGTCTTCAATTCCAAACCGATCTAATCGAATAAAACAGGCGCAAACAGCACTAATTTGGTGTTTTTCAGCCAGTTTTTGGAAATATTTTTCGAAAAAAAAAATGTTTTTAATACAAAAACAAACCAAAAAGGCAAATTTAACATAATTTTTGCCTTAAGTTGATACATTTTCGGCTCATTTTGGTCGAAATTTTGCGAAATAACTGATAAACTTGTTATGTGAAAGCATGTTTATAACAAGACTGGGATAGGTGTAATTAGGAAAAACGACATAAGCGCAAGCTTTTAAAGTCACCATTGAAATTCAGAGAGTCTTTAAGCGTCACTGCAACAAACATTTGTGCAAAAATCCAAAAGTTCGTTTTATAGGATAATTATTGATTACCATTTCGTCTCAAGGATTTGTTGTTTATTACATTTCAGGACGATTCATTTGTGTGAGAGGAAACACAACCACCAAAAAATCGTAATTAAGCGAATCAACGTCGAGCTCAATGGGTCCAACACGGAAGGAGCAACGAACGAAGTAGCGGTCCTAAAGTCGCTAAATCATCCCAACGTAATCCAGTTTTACGACAGTTTTATGAAAAGCGGGTCGTTATACATCGTTATGGAGTACGCGAATAAGGGAACCCTTTTCGACCTGATTTGCAGAACCAAACCCAAGAGATTCACACCGCAGACCGTCATGAACCTATTCTGCCAAATTCTGATGGGTCTGAACCACATCCACTCGCGCAAAGTGATCCATCGCGACCTCAAGACCGAAAATATTTTTCTCACGGGACTGCGAGCCGATGTTATTAAAATCGGGGATTTTGGAATATCCAAAATCCTCCTCAAGTAGGTATCACTTCGTTATGTTCTAAATTAATTTCGAGATTTTAAGCAACACAAACGCCCACACTGTTATCGGGACTTGCAATTACGTGGCCCCGGAATTATGCGATGGCAAGCCGTACGACATCAAATCGGACATTTGGTCCCTTGGTTGCGTTTTATACGAGATGTGCGCCCTCGAACGCATGTACGAAGGAACGGTAAAACTTTGTATGGTTTCGTACGCTTGTTACAACATTTTTGCAGATTTACAACGTGGTTTTGGCCATCGCTGCTGGGCAGAAGAAAGTGGTCGATGTGAGCTATTACGGGATTCAGATGCAACAAATGGTCGAATTAATGGTGCAAGTTGATCCGAATGACCGGCCTGATACTACGGCTTTGATGAGTCTGAGCGATGTTTTCCCGAGTTTGCACGTTCTGGGGACCAATTTGGGGTGCATTTCCAAGGGGCACAAGTTTGATTTTAATGCGGTTTAAGGTTTTATTGTATGTTAAGAAGAAATAAATTACCAGTTTTTACATTTAGTGCTTTATTTGAATAAGATATTTTTATGCATTGCACGTTGAAGCATAACACATTATCATATTAATAATCATAGTTGTGTTTTTCACAAAAGCAAGATAACTAAAGTCGGCTCTTTTCAGTATTTAATCAGCGACTGATTAAACAACCAATCATTTAACGTTTATTAATTGAAATCATGGCCTGATAAAAGAAATTTGATCGAGATTGTTCACCTTTAGGTTGTTTCGCTCGATTTACATCCACAATTTTTTACTCACAATGAATTTTAAAAATCAATAGAAAAAAATTGATCAAAATTAGATATTTATTGATTATTTCAGCTATTTCGCTTGATTTGTGTAGGTGATTTGTGAGGTAGACAGAAAATGTTTCACTAACAGAATAAATTTAAAAAATAAAAAAAAACTGATGGATCTTTCATCTTTAACGATCAAATCAGAATCGAATTCAGTTAAAAACTTGAATCAGTGAATATGATGTCATTGAGAAACCCAGTGAGTCTGCTAAAAGAATCTAAAAAACTAATAATCACAAAAATAAGCATTTGATATTAGCTACTATTTTTTTTCTTATGCATGTGTATTTCTCGTTAAAATTTTTATAAAATTTCTTAATTAGAATTAATTAATCGTTGTTTTTGGAAAAAATTCGCCAAAAAAATGTCGCTAATCCAAAAAAAAAATAGTTTTTTTCATTCTGTAGCTCAGCTCACGTTTATAGCTAATTAATAATTATACTCAAATATTAATTCGCGATTAATTTGACCTTTCGCCAAGTAAATGGCAAATAATTCGAATTAGTTTAATTAGTAATTTTTTGCGTACGGTTTAGCTTAGTTACCATTTACTTTAGAAAAATCCAGGTGTGTAGAAGCGAATTAGTATTCAATTACAATTATATGTGTGTTGCAAAATGTGAGCTACACAACGAATAAATTTAAATTTTTTATTTATTTGAGAGAGCTAACGACAATGGGCCGCATGATTTTCCTTTCTTTAAGCCATTCATTAACTTAAATGTTGATTAGAGAAAGTGAGACTATAGAGAAATACCGTATGTAAGAGCAAGATAGAAAATTTTAACGACTGTCTTTAATCTTTAATGAAAGGGAAATCATACGGGCCAATGTTTTTAAGTATTTATTGAAGAAAGCGTTAATTTTTGGAGATAAATTCCAATGTATTTTTTTTGTATTTTTATTTTAATTAAAATACCTATGTAACAGCCGTGTTTCTTAGCGTCCACTTCCTAGTGTAAATTTTTAAAATTTTGCCGGTGTAAGTCACTCTTTTAACGTGCAAAATTGTTCAAAGAGCGAATTACACTAGTGAATTAGGCAATTAGGTACATCTCTAAATGACACTATTAAGAAGTGGACGCAAAGAAAATGAAACTGCTGTAATTTTTTTTCCTAGTCATTTATCTGTAAAAAATCATAGAAGACAAATTATGTAAAATTAGAGTGGGTAATTGGATAAGCACACACCTGGGCGGAGCTTAATTGCGCACAAAAGTAAGAGGGGACAGGGAGCAGTGGCGTAACAAAATGTGTTAGTGGATTGTTTAAGAGACAATTGCTGGTAAATAATAAATTTCACTATCAAAATTGCAGTTCACTTGCAACAGCTTCAAATGAGTTTGAAAAGGATGTCTTTTCCTTTCGTTCTTTGTGAAATCTTGCGATAATAAAGCACATCTACACGCCACTGCTTTAAAAACTCCCCTGCTTTTTACAATGGACTCGTCCGAGACGCGTTTTGGTCATCTACGCATACACGCCCAGGTGTGTGCTTCTGTCATTTGACAGATTCTAGAACGAAAAATAAGTGTTGCAAATTGTTAAAGAAATAATTTCAAATCCACTGAAACATTCTGAAATGAAAATTTCTCTTAAATTTGCAACCAATATTACCCGCATGCACAATTTGATGACCATCTTACTACACTTTACTACACTACTTTACAAACGATTTAGCGATTTTGAGTTCAATATAACACGTAAGTAACACTTTAAAAACGATTTTAATTTTTTTTTTACGTTACTTAGACAGAAACGCAATTTAATAAACTTTTTTTAATTAATCAAGTTAAAAAATCACTAAAATTAGTCAAAAATAACATTATTTTTGCCCTTTGTGAAAACTAAAAATTAATTTTCTTCGAAAAACTAGCTAAAAGACAAAATTATTGCTTCTAGCTTATTTCGTTCAGTTAATTTCTGAAACAGAAAAATCTTGCCACAAAGGCGTTTTAAATGTAGGAAGTTTTTTAAAGGGTTTGCTTGTGATTGAAATAATTCTCACTTTTTAAACGTATTACTTTATTAGAAAAAATGAAAAATTAATTTCGCTCGCTTCTCAACCTTGTATTTAGTGTAGTACAATACTCTTATCAACCGGAACTTATAAATAAAATACTAATTAATTGTACACCTGACTGAAAATTACCTCAAATTTATTCATATTCCATACTTTGTCCATTTTGATAACCTGAAAGAAATTTATTACATTTCTAACAATAAAGAATTAAAATAAAATTAACCGTTCATTTCTTCTTGACCAGGAATTTGACCAGACTGTAAAATCTTCTGTAACCGTTCAACCTCTTCCAAAGAACTGGCCTTATTGATAGCTTCTCGAATTTTCGCAATTTCTTCATCAGTAAGACCTTGAAAAAAAATTGTAATTAATGAAATACACATTAAATGTAAGACGTACCTTTACTTTTGGCAATACTGTTACCTGTACCTCCAGGAATAAACGTTTTAGCCCTTTTCCCAATCTCTTTCCTAATCTCCTTCCCTTTCTTACTCTTAAACAAAGCCCTCGCCTCTTCCCTTTCTTTAGCCGTAACTTTACGAAAATCGAGCAACCTTAACTGTGGTAACTTATAAATTAAGTATAGCCTGTAATGCTGCTTGGAAGTGATAGGATTATGTAAAAGACTAACTGTGGTGAGCTTCTCCAAAGTGCACAACGGCTCAATATCACCCAACTCTTCCAAGTGGTTCCCAGTCAAAATCAGCGACTCTAAATTAGGAATATACTCCTCCAAATGCTCCCCAATGCGTCTAAAACCCCAAAACTCGAAAAAAAAAAACGAAAAAGCCCCACAACTTACACAATGCGGTTGTTGTTAAAAAGCAAACATTTCAACCGCTTCAAGTACGGAAAACCGTCCAACTTGCGCACATCATTATCGGAAAAGTCGATCGTGTCGAACTGGTCACCAGTGGCCCCCAGATTTTCCACTTCGGGGATGCGGTAACCTAAAAAAAGGTGACTTAACCTAACTTTTTTATTTTTGATCCTCACCTCGCAAATCCAATTCGCGGTCCTTCACCGGATTTATGTATTGCATGGAATTTTGAATCAACTCAGCCGATAGCTTAACCATAATTGAGTTTTAGCCAGTAATTATAATTAAACAAACAACGCACAAGCCATAAATTTCACTAACTGGTGTTACAGGTTTCTGTAATTGTTGCAGCAACACCTGCGAGAGGACGCAACAAACGGAATTCTTAAATTAAAGAAAATAAAAATTATTTTAAATTAATTAAACCGTTAATCAGTGATCAATAGTTTAATTTTTTACCGAATAAAATATGTCACTTTAACAGTAAACCAACAAAAATCTAAATCTAAAAAAATACAACGAAACGTCGTTAACCCGAACCCCTGATAACTCGAAAATCAAGTGCACTTTGTAAACGCCAACGTCGCATTTTCTCTAAAAATTAGTTCTTATAAATTATTTATACACTTCAAAAAATTAATAGCTAATGTAATTTATAGTTTCAATGAGAGATCTAATCATTGATAACTATTTTACATTTTTATCAACCTTATTTAAAAAAATTATTTGATAAAATGCGACGTTGACGTTTACATAATTTTGAAACCGCTAATATATGTTACATTACTAGTATATTTTGTAATAAAAACATGTAAGTACATACGTCAGTTATTTATTCATTTTAATTAGAAAAGAAAAAAAGTTAATGTGATAATCCGGAGAATCCCAATGGGTGATTATAATGTTTTTACTGTATACAAAAAACACGTCTGCCAACCTGAATATAGTAAAAATAAACAATTATTTCGCCGATTTGTGGTTGTAGCAAATATGCTAATTCTGGCTAAAAAAAGTTGCTAAACAATTAGAAAAACACTACGAATTTGTGGAATGTACGTTTGAAATATTACCAGTCGGATACTCCGCATCGTCATCAATTAATCAAAAATAATTTCGCATGAAACGAATTAAGCTATTGTCTTCTTCACTTCCCCTTAAAGCAAAAAACAAGAGGCAAATTATTCATTGACGTCACAAATGTTTATCCGAACCGAACGGGTTTATTTCCATTGAACTTACACCAATTACGCGTCCATGATTTGAAAAAACTCGTTTCATTCTTAATCTGGAAGAATATTTCCTTCTGATTTTCCGAGTTAATGAGACGACTGATTTACTAACATTTCGTGATAATTAATTAATTAATTGTACTTGAGGGAAAGGTTTCTCACATCACAAATTTCTAAAGGACCTACTTTAAATACGCAATGTGTAATACCTAATAATTATATAATACCACCCACTGAAGGAATGTAAGTGTTGCCTTGTTTACTTATGCTAATCGGAATAAAAGTGCGAGTGTCTTCGGAACAGTACTGCAAATCGCCTAATTTAGCAGCGCTGCATACACAGTATTAAATAATTATGGAAATGCAGCCTACGGATCTTTACCGAAAATATGTGAGAAGGCTGCGCTTGCTTCCGGTCTGCCAGTCCTTAAGCAAGGACTTCCCCTGAGTTAAATTCCATGTTTACAGAAAGGTGAATCATAATTAGTTGCATTGTCAACTTTCGAACCGATTCTCGCTTATTTGAAATTCATTTCAAAAAGTATTTAATAAAATAACATCATTAACCCACATTCGTGGACTACAGAATGAAAGAATGTCTAATGATGTGGTATTGCAGAAACACTAGTACTGCGATGAAGAAACGCATTAAAATTAAACGACAGTTAGCAACTCTTACAAATTATACAAAATATTCCGTTTTTGCGAGTCAAACTAATACAATCAAGCGTAACCTTAAATTATTTAAATTTGGAGTAACGGAAATATCGTCCAGTGTCAATGTAATTTTGGTCAATGTTCGTGTTACAACGAACTTTGCGGTTACATGAGTGGTATATGCAAATCACACGACAAAAACCATTTTTAGTTTTCCTTATCTCCCAGTTTTGTCTCCATTAACTTGTTTACGGAGAAAATCCCAAGGCCTGGCCATTTTTTTAAATTCTTTCCCCATGTATCACACAACTTGTACATTAAAAAAATATAGATATAAAGTTAAGTTCGGTCACAAAAGTTAAATAAATGTTTACTTGAGGTTAGCTGAGTGCCTCTTCTAAAATAAGCGTAACAATTCATTTAGTTATGGTGAGAAAACTAACTCCTAATTAAGTGGAAGTGGACCAGATTTTGGTGATAATGAAATACCAGACAATAGTTCTTTGTTTGTTGTTATGAAATAGTTGAGACTAATTAACCCGAAAAATAATTAATGCCAAGATCAAGGACGGATAAATTTTGGGGACAGAATACAAACCACCCAGAAAAAAAGCTTTGAAATCGAAAACCTGAAATGTGTTAAATTTTGATAATACAGTTTATTATTGGATATGAATTGTAAAATCCGAAAGAAATAAACTGAACAATTTTGCACATAAAAACCGAAACAAAAATCAACAAATTTCGATAGATCATCTCAGTTCAGTCACTCTATGATACAGATTATTTGCATATACCTATTTTAAAAGTCTTAATAAACAGCGGTCCAGCTCAGCTCTCGTCTTCTGTAACTCAGTTATTAGAAAAGTAGGACTTTTGATCGTTTGTACACGTTATTTATACCCTAGGGCGCATTCTAGTAAAATATTTTAGATTGAACAAGGTCTAACAGACTTGGTAATTAAGTTTGATTGATTTGAATTACTACAGGGAGTGTTTACAATTTATTTCCAAACTTTTTAAACTTTAGAGCCTTTGATTTTGCTTATTTCAAATGGCAACTCCTGTTGATGCAGTATTAGGAAGCGAACATTTTTTCTTATTACAACCCTAACGTAAATCCTAACACATTAGGAGATATTTGCCAAAAAATTGTTTTGTCAACTATTTTCATGGAATAAAAGTTGAAGATAGTTCAAATCCTGTTTATTTTTATATAGTATACTTTAGGAACATGTAAGAAGCTAAATAGGTATCCTAATGAGCACAAAAAAATAATAGTATGCCATTAAAAAAATATTGGTATGACGTCATACTTTTTTGAGACACTCCCTATAATCAAAAATATTTTCCTGAAACTTGTCCTAGAGTATAAATAGTAACATCTACAAAATATCAAAACCCCTGAACCATCCTGTAGAAAGCGTAATTAAAATTTAACCGTTAAAAGCTAATTACCCTAATGAGAGAATCTGATTTGTTCAATGTGGTCACGTGGTCTGTTAATGGCGCATGTAATTGCGAATTAAATTAATGAAGCTTTTATAAACAGACCCATATTGTTTACCTTTCCCTGTAATCAAACCAGAGTGGTAAAGAATTTTTAAAACAATTAAATGTGGGACAAAAAACAGTAGATTTAAATTAGTTTCCTCATCTTATAATTCAGTGGTTATGCAAATCTATGCAAAATAATTTAAAATTATAATCCTGTTTTGCAATAAACCAAATGCAATACATTATACAGAAAAACTGCAGTTTGAGTGAGACATAAACAGAAATGATAATAACTAATAATAAAAATAAAGTACATACTATTTGTGTTCTCAAGACACAAAACACACAAAAACTGAAGTAATTGTAAAGATTACGAAACAATTACAGAGTTCAAAATACAAAGAAGTTATAATGTTGAGTTTGTTGGAAAAAATTTGAAATTTTGTATCGTTCAAAATAGACCTAATATTGTCATTTGGCAGGAAAAGGGTTAAGTAGTTTTTGAACGTACGTAACAGCAATCAGATTTGTCTAATACACGTATCTAACAATAAAATTTAAAATTGATGAGACATTTAACCCACTTGCGCTTAGTTGGTTTGCCTCACCTACTTCGTTGGTTTATTTGCCCTCAAACCAATAAAAAATTGCAGACCACCATTCAGTTTATCGAACCTTAGCCACAACTTATGAAACTGCCTTAAATTGTTTAAGTTTTGATTGTTTTCATGCAAAATTTTTAAAAAGAGACCGACTTTCTAAAAAACTAGATCCTGTGAGTAAAATCCCCGGAATAATTCATAAAGAGGTCACCACCTGTGCTATTGTTAAATCAAAATAAAACCGTAACTTACGATAAATATTAATATCGAGATCACTAGCAGCGAATTCAATAAATTACCCTCGAGGTCGTCTCTCGCACAGACCATTGCCCTGTTAAGGTCGGCAAAGGTCCCCGAATCAACATTTCACAAATTCATGAAGAACCTAGACAAGTCCTCGCAGATTCGGTCTAAACATCCGGTTCTTGCAAATTAATTTAACAATTAACGTCAGAAGATGAAAACAAAAAATATGTATTGTTTAGAAATTTGCGTCAAGCATTTTTTCGCATCAATCCGGTCAAAAGTTTGCCACTGACGTCAAAATATTACAGCATCCATCGAATTAGATTCGTCTTGTCAAGGGCAAAAGAAGACTTTTGCTCTTCGTTTTTAATTCTTTCATTCAAAAATTTGTAACCTTGAGTTTGAACGGATCGTTACTCCCTAAACACAGGTAGATGTTATTATGTATTTGGTTTTTAACAAACATTGGGTAATGTGGTTAAGTAATAACTGAAAGGAGACATTTGTAGGTAGTATCACCAAGCAGCAATATTTGCAGCTAATTAGCACTTATCTAGCCATACTATAGACCTAATTGATTTATTTACGCACACTGCTACTTCCTTCTAGTTTTTCCCTAACAACTTTTAAAAAAACAATTAATTAAAATATTTGTCTAAACATATTCCGACCCTGATCTTGAACTGGAATTGTTAGGAAGATTATTACATAAAGGATTGCCCAATCCTTTATTAAATCGGTGTCAATAGTGAAGTCAATCATCTTTTGGCAACCGAATCAAGGGGGTCCACTTCTTGCCCAACGACCAAAGTGCAAGTGGTTATTAGAAATTGTAGGACCTTGAGCTTGAGCCACAAAAACTCAATCTCCAGCAATTTGTTCCCAAATATTTAATACCAGATTTTTGTTAGTGCACTTTTTGTGGCCAATTATACAGATTGGAACGCACATTTTTAGCAAACACAATGAATAATTGCTTGTTGACAATTTTGAAAAATTCTTCATTGAAACGCCTTGACTATTGTTGTTATTTATGAATCGGATTCATTATTATTTACTAAATGACTCGCAAAATAACGCCGCGAATGGATAACGAACTTGGCAAAATGATTCACCGATTTTTAATCAGACCAATTTAAAGATCTTGATAATTAAAAAAAAATCTGGAAGGGGATCACTAGCATTTTTTTGCTCAAACCATTCAACAATAAGTCTTCAGATAAACTTGAAAACCCCACTTCAAGTTGAAACTGATGGAACATTAAGAAAGTTAATGACCAAATAATTTTTTTTTTAATAGAGCTAAGGTTTTATTGTCTTCAGAACTCAATATTTTTTGCATAAACAAAATTTTATCAAAGATTGTGTTTATTTGCCATAGAATTGTCTATCAATTTTTTGTCAGCCCATAACATTAGTTTCCTCTCACAATTCCGAAAATTAAAATTCTTAAAATATGCCGCCGATACTTTTTAGAAACTTGTTCCAATTAATAAATTTAAAATTGTTCTGGTTTATGCAATAAACGCAATAAAGATGAATTCGCAAAAAGGAAAATTATCAAAAATGTTGCAAGGACAAGGCTCTATCGGGTTTCGGAAGTTTTAATCTTTTTGCAAACCAGTTGAAGTTAATGAGACAAAATCCCCGTCTCTTTGCATGCATCTGGTGTTAATAAACTGAACCGGAATAACAAGCTGCATTATCAACTACAAAATCCCCTTGAAATGTAATTATATAGCGTGTTTGATGCTCACTTTGTCTACACTACGAAAAAACAAATAATAATTTAAGTGAACGTAAAAGTAATTAGAATAAACCTTGTAATAATTGAGAAACGAATTTCTTTCCACAAAAAATGTTCAAAATATGCGAAATCAATTTGCATGATGACGACGGAAAAAAAAATTCGATTGGCTCAAATCAGTGATGCATTATTTGGACGAATTAAGGTCATAAATTCGTGATGTAAGACAATACAACATTTTGGAAGGTTACCGTAATTTTATAATGAATGACTTGGAATCAGTTAAGGATGGCGCCTAACTAATGATTATCGCAATGTAATAATAGGATAAATCATTTCCTAAATATCACAAACCAGCAGTGGCAAAATAAACCGCTGAATCGGGTACTTTGGACCTATTTATCATAACTATGTGTTATGTCACTGACAGGTGAAATAATTTCCTTTCAATTCTAAAAAGCGAATTAATTTTTCAAGTGCGTGAAAATTTCCAGCTTAGATATGATGTTTACGTTAAAATAATTCCAGCACGTGCTGAAGTCACCCTAGATGCAGCTGGAATTATCCTTGCATTAGACTTGCGTCATATTTATACATAAAAAAATGATGAATTGTATTTAACTTTAAATATTATGTAAGCTGGATAATTTAATGAGCATGTATTCAAACTTGTCTTCGGAAAAATCGGACATCTCCTGCTAGTGACATTTTGAGCAAGGCTTTTCAAATTTTTTGACCGAAACAGGATCGGAGTAAAAGTTGAATGGTGGAAAAAGGCACATTTTACGGCTTCAAGGACCTCTATAAGAAGTTTTCAGGTGGCAACAAAGAACTCGCATCATTTGAATACCCAAACCATAAAAAAAATAAAATTTCAAATTTTCGCGAACGTCCTCGAAGTCGGTTTTATTTATTCAAGCGCGGTTCTAGACGTGAAATGTATGACTCTGTGCTTTACCGCTCATTTAAATCTCTGGGATATTCCGAGAATACGCACATGCTAGTGATATGGGCGAGACAATTTCCGCAAATTTTTACATAACTGAGTGAAATTCCCCCCAGGCGGGCTGTTATCAAATATTGACTTTCTTTCGTTTTTGGAAGTAATTGTGCGCAATTGCTAAACTAGTTGCTCGCTCGCTAATGATGGTAAATAAAAAGTGTAATTACAACTGTAATTACAAGTCAAAAGCGACGTCACTTTGCACGTTGCAATGCCACTATTAATAATCCGTCTTAAATCCTATTTACTCAAACGCCAACAAAATTAATTAAAACCATTTACACGTAATCGGTTCTCGAGAATAATAGCGGCTTCAATGTCACAGAGATCACGGGTCAATATTAGATTTGAAGTTTTATAAAACCGAATGACGCTTTATTCCTCGGTTTGTCAACATTTAAACCCATTTTTGCTACCTGGGGCTGATTTCATCTACCTGGCTTGCCCGTTTGTTGCATCACACACCTTCCTCTTCCTCTTCCTTATTATCGCAGGACCAAATCTTCGGCTGTTGCACAAAAACAGGTTGGACCATTTCAGGACCAAATTAATTCGGAAATGGCTGAAGCGTAACCAAACAAGCGATTTAGTCGCTCCAATTATGTAAAAACATCGGTTGGTGACACCGATTCAGAGATCAGTTGAACTCATTTTTTATCTCCTGATTTTCCGGAGTTTTTAGGAAGTCTGGAGACACTTTCACTTTGTGTGTTTTGCCGATTTTTATTCAGCGCCCATAAACAAGTCAATTGAAAATTAAAATGATTTTATTTAAGAATTTCTACGGTTGGCAGCGAATCTCCTTGTAAAGACGCTCCAAACAAATGGATAAACAAACGCAAATTAATTGAAAAATTATTGAACTGTGCAACTCTTAATTCTCTCGATTTGTGTCTGTCGGCAGCCACATACCTGCACACAAAACTATCAATAAAACAATTGTATGTTACCAAGTTTATAAATTATATTATAAATTATTATTATAATTATATTATATATTATAAACTGTTGCAAAAAATCACAATTTGGTGTTATTCGCTCAAGCAGGAATGAATGATGAAACGATTTTATTAGAAAAAGAAGCGTCGTAATCCACTTTTGTCAATTTCATAAGTTGGTCAGTATGTATAACACTTTTCATTCACTGCGAGGCGAAGGATGAAATTTATTCGTTTTGTAATAATTTGTTTGATGTTCCGAAATCACAGTCACAAACCCAATTCTGGTTAACACTTGAGTCTTTATAAGTAATTACCTTGCCAGTTACAATTTCCACGCTTTCACTAGTTTTATCAGTAATTCCTCAACCGATTGAAAAATCCACAAGCGACCTTTCAATCAAAATTTATGCCCGAGTTTTCCACAGACAAACAAATTAATTTTCCTGCCGGACAACTCAATAATTCATAAATTTGACAAATGAAAACAATTTTTTATTCATAACATTTATGACACACTTCCGTGTTATTTCAATTTTTTGGCCACAGAGATGCCGCCACAATGAAACGCATTACAAGAAAACGCTTTTATCGCTTTTTAATTACAGTTTCAATTAGGCACAAGTTGCAACATTTTTGAAATAGTTTCTCCGGGCGCCAGGAATTACAAAATTCAGATGAAAACAATCACTTTTTGAAGCTTATTAGTTTCAATAACCGCAACCAAATCTTTTGTAAAGAACTTACGAAATAATTGGGTTTGGAAAATTCCTGGGTGATAACAAATCTGCAATTACGTTCTAGAATGCTCAGAGGGAATGTTATGAGAGACCCCAAGACCGGTCTCAGGGGAATTCCAAACCACTTGGAAGCGGACATAAGAAGATGCGGATTCGCCAACTGGCGGAAGATTTCTTGGTCCGTTACTAGACCAAAAAGTAAACAAATTTGAACCAGGTTGCTGAACCCAATTAATTAATAACATTATTAGGAACTCAATATACAGTGTGTCGGCACAATAAGCGATGACTTCACAGAACAAATAATTCTCCGAATAATTACTGCATGAGATGATGCTAGTTTACAACCAGCGTCATTAGGCTAATCGACAATTTCTTGTAATAAAAATTAGTTTATTAAAAAGTCGCGCAAAAAGATGGATAATCTTTATGTTATTGTGTTGATCCTTAAAGACAAGGACATCACAAATACGCGATCTCATATTCAATTTTTCGATATTTAATATGTTGACGTCAACAGCAGAAAAACTTGGAAAGTTAATCTGATCGCATAGCAAGTTACAAATAAATCATCTATATGAACCAAAAATTTTCCTTAATTATTATTTTATTCAAATAGGCTACAAGTGTGCGTATATCCAGTGCGTGACAATTTTTTTTTCAGTATTTTGTTCCTTATACCGAAACAATTCCATGAAAGCTTAAGTAAATTCCAACAAATTTGGAAATTTTCCCGAAAATTACCCTCGTCGCCATTAATAAAAGCGATAACTGAAGTATAATGGATAGAAAATTACTCAAGTTTTAATTGTTGTCAATAATGAGCCACGCGTAAGTAATTTTTTTTTCGATTAAAAAAACTTTGTCGTTTGTCGTCAATTAAAACGATAACATATGCGAAAAATAGGCGTAAAATAACAGTAAACAAACACCATAAAACCAGCATTCTTAAATCAACTCTCAATAAGGAATGTCATCATTTGTGGTTTAGAACGGAAAGCATTTCATTCCACAGTTTGTCAAATGACCAAATATGCAAATAATTTTACACAATTTATAAAAATTTTTGGTTCCAAAAAAATAGATCAAGTGTAAGCACAATTGATTAAGAAAAAATATGCCAGATCACGATGACCAACTCATTTATTAGTCAATAAGGTGTCTAAGGTAATCATATAAACAGAAAACTGCGCCCTTGACTTAGCTCAACAATAATTAACATAAAATAGATCGCATAGATTCCATTTTAAACCAAAAAGCAATGTCTCATTTGCAATTTCTGGACTGAAATAAATCACGAAGGCTTCATTTCTAAACGCTTTGATTTATGTAACTTAAATATTTATTTTTAAATGAATGTTTTGTAGATTTATACAAAGTGAGTCTGCTAAAAGCATATTTTTACGACTGTATCTCAAAAACTAATAAATTCACAGAAGTCAGCGTATGCTCTAAAATATTTTATAATTTTCCCCATGCATGCGGTTTTTTTCAGAATTTTTCTACAATCCTTTATAATTAAATAATTAATATATTACAGTAGACGCGCGATAATGTGAACACAAAAATACTAGAGCTGTTCATAATATCGAAAATGTTCACTCTATAGAGTCTCTTTTTTGTGAAAGAAAAGATTTAAATACGAAAAATTAACAATATTATTATATAAAATATGTAATATACAGTTATTTATTAATGCCTTACAAAAAATGTCGTAATTTTGGATTAATTTTTTTTTTGTTTAAAACAGCTAAAATAGCCTTTTCGTGATAGACTGCAGACCTAAACATGGTTTATTTCTATTTTATTTTGTTGAGCCCACTTTATTGAAAGAGCTTTTATGGCTTGAGAATATGATATTATGTCTTCTTCTTCTTCTTCATCTTCTTCTTCTTTTTCATCTTCATTAAGGCTTTCTTCATCTTGACTCTGTTCATTTTCCAAAATATGTCGGCGGCGTTCAGATAACACTCAAACACTAGGAGAAATAATGCTTTTCAAGCAAAAACAGGTATAGAGTTCTTATTAGAAATAAGAATTGAGACACAAAAAATCGTATGAAACCAAACAAAAAAAAATGTTCACATAGGCGAGTGCTTCTGTTGTTCACACTATACGGCGTTCAATGTAAAAAAATTGTGTTCACATTATCGCGCTTCTACTGTATAAGAGATTGTAGAAAAATCTCAAAAATACAAATGCATAGAAAAGCTTGAGTATTATTTAACAGCAAACGCTGATCTCTGTGAAACTATTAGTTTTGGAGATATGGGAAAAATACTTTTAGCGATTCACCTTGTATAGTACACATCACATTAAGTGATACTCTTAAGAACACACAATAAATTTTTGGTATTTTGGTTGTCTTCGTATTGCTTGCTGAACTTTTAATTTTTTTAGTGCAGTTGGCACGAAATTGCAGAAAAAAATTGCAGAAGCGCCCGGTTTTGTTTTAACAATTTTTGAAAAATTCAAATAAGCCACAATGTAAAAGAGGCAGTTGAAGAAGGCTGTCCTCTTAAACATACTAAAAAATTACCTTCTTTTAGACTTTCTCTATAAAAAAATCTGTTATCATACTGGATCCTGTAGAGAATAAATAATCATGAAAACTGATGCTACAATTTGAAACAGAATATTTGCGAAAGTATATTAAAAAACTATAAACAAGTAAAACCTTGACTGTGAATTGAATTGCAAATGTAGAAGCAAATAAAAATTTCGATGCCTCTTAGTCCAAATCTTTGCCAGAAAAATTTACGAAAAGCTGGAAATATTCAATAATTTTACAGAAATTCCTAATTCTAATTGTTGGGAGGAAATACCTGAAAATGATTGATAAAATAATCGTCCAAAATAATGGTCGTAAGATAGGTCAAGTTTTGAGTCCAGGTGGGGACGCGTTATAAAAGTATGCACGCGCTTCTGGTTGAAAACTTTGCTCAAGTTAGTTGCAGTCGTAGCCTTAGTAAACTGTCTTCACTATCGGTAAATAGTAGAACAGACAGTACAATAATTGAGAACAATTGAAAAAGAATTGAGTGATTCGTGTTCTGTGATAATTTAGTAATTTTAAATTAAGGTAAGTCGAGCATATTGAGCAAACTCTCATTGACAAGCAATTATTTTTTTAATTATTATTCCGATTTAACCTCGAGTTGTTTAACATTTAAAAACGTTTCAATAAAATATTGCGACAAATCTGAACCCATCTGACATTTGAAACTCTCTAATGTTGAAACAAAATTTTTACAACAAAACTTGCTACACGAAGAATCTATCGAATATTTCGCACGAAAAATGAGCTTTCTAATGTCGAAACTCGAAATTTTTGTAACAAAACCTGCCACACAGCAGTATTTCGCAAGCGCTTTATGCACCATAAACGAAATCGTTTATTGGCATTTTCTTATTATAATTGCAAAATAATAGTGTTGGATGCAATCTCCAAGCCCGTATCGTGTAGCACTTTCCATTTCGTTCCTATCGCAGTGTGAACTGACACATTGGCCCACATTGCGAGTAATTGCACTCAGTTATATAACCGCTGGTTTAATTCAACCGGAATTTTCCTCCGCTTAAAAATTACCGATCGGTGGATTTGAATCAACTTTCATTCCAAATGCCGATGGAGCAATAGTTGAACTGAATTTTGAGAAAAATCAGGATTGTTGATTTTATGGTTAGGACAGCGTTTCGCCACGCTGATAATTGAAGATTTTCCTTTGAGTAACGCTGATTTAATTATTGCAAAAACAAATAGACAAGTGAAACCCGAACCTGTGGCGCATTAATGCGATGGCACTATTACTACACTTTTTCCCATATTTAAATCTACACCGGCGGAATATCAACGGTCCGTATCAAGGAACTTGTCAATGCTAATTCCTTGCGATTAATTGAACTGGTTTTTCGATTTCAGAGCGCGAAAATTTTTTCGGAAATGTTGAACCTTGAATTACGTCACTTACGGTGGTTATTCAAATAAACAATTTGCAGTCTCAGCATTTGCACGTCAAGTAATAATAAATCGCTCACTGACGACTTGAATTCAAATCATCAACAACAAAGAAAATATTTTGTTTTTGTTGCTACAAGGAAAAAGCGTGTAATTAACGCTACTCGATGGAAAATTGTTTTCACTTTCAAAATGCTGATCTCATCGGCCACCGATGCAACAATTCAGTTTGTCTTTTTGAGATTATCCATCAAGGATAATCGACGCGAATTCAATAAAACCGCAAAGGTAAACCAGTTTATGAATGAAATTTCGGTAATAACAGGATGGATTCAAACGAGTTCGACTTTCGGTTGTCTCCACTTCTGGTTTATATCCGACATAGTAAGTTCTCTATCATTAGCCGCAATTATGCAAAATAGCCCAATTTTAATTATTAATGTTAATCAAAACAAAATAATTATTTTTTTTGTTTTTGGGTACGCACTACAGTACCTACGATTAATTGTACTGCAATAAAATCGGCCAGACTTTCATTTCCATAACAGTTAAAAATCCGAGTTGTTTTGGTAAAAAATCAATTAATTATGGCTACAGGTACATGTTTTACGTTAGCAAAAAGATAAAAATTACTTAAAACTGGCAAAACTAGTATTAAAGAGCGAGTTTTTGTTTTATTAAAATGTTAATTCTCTTTAATTTTTCATTTATGCACCACTAAGTACTTTACCACAAATTGCTAGATTCCTTCGAGATTTATTTCCAAATGATCTTCTCATTTTTTATAAAACCATTCAACAAACGTGTAATAATAAAAGTAAACAGATATAGAAATACTTCAAGTTAACAGCTCTTAAAATATTAAAAGCGAAACTGGAGAAAATGAATTATTTAATGACATATTCTCCCAAGATTTCGGTCTTATTAGAATAAGAGTCATTCTAAAACAATTTTTGGCGAATTTTTATTACAATATTTTTATTACAATTACAATTTATTACAATTACAAAAACACGTTCTATTAGTAATTTGTGCCTTGTGAACACGATAAATTAGACAAAATGAGTCAGTTAATTTGTAAATTGATTAATGTTGCCAGCTTAAAATTTACAACAAAATTTCGATGCCATCCTAAAAATTACAGCAAAATTTCAACTTTCAAATTTAAATATGTAAATAAAGGCTGTAAGAAAAAAATTCGTTTCAGGAGGTCAATCAATCACTTGTTCTTTCGCTTCTTTCTAGCATAGGTACAATGGTAAATTTTTGAATTAAAAGCAATTGTCCAATCAGAGAACCAAATTTTCCTAATTTACTGCCTTCGTCTAATCAGAGAACCAGATTTTTATAATTTACTATCGTTTTTTAGAAACTGTGACTTCTTCCTAGTGAATAATGGCTCTCATAATAATCTAAGTACTATTTTAATGCACAGACAGTAAAGTCAAGAAAAAAAACATCTCATTACGTAAACCATACAAAAGTATCACTTTTACGACTTTTGATTTGAAAATAATTAGCTTTTATTTCTGTTACTAAATGTGCAATATGGGCTAAAAAATGTTCTCTACAACTACATACTTCCAATTTCTTAAAAGCTAACTTTAAGTCCGCTGTGTAATTTCTCGCAGTAATTGGTTAAACAAAAGTTTGATTTCTGTGGAAGAAGAATCTATATTACAACTGTATCCTTTTAAAGAAAAAAGAGAAAAAAATAAAGTACCCTAAAAATTACGTCATTTCAATTTATTGCTATAATGCCCGACAGAGGAATTTAAAAATAGTGCAGTAAGTACCATATTTCGTATTTAATTAAAAAATCCAACAATAAAAATAATCTGTTTATGTAAAACACTACAAAGTTTTCCTTCTCCAAAAGAAAAATGCAAAAATATACAGTAGTACTCATACATAATTTATTTTTTATTTAAAATTCGTTACGTACTCGCATTGTCGTTGTAATAATAAAAATTCACGGCTGTAATACTCAAATTTTTGGTTTCAGATTTAATTCGTTTTGTATTCAACAAAAATATTATTTAGTCCCGACTCATCTGCTCCACGTTTTGTTATTTAAAAAAAAATAAAAATGATTGATTTTTGGTTACAAATATTTTCGATTTTGGAACAGGTTCTAAATGCGCGACTAATAAATAGATCAGTCAGAGTTTTGCCTGGTTCAGTCATTGTTTTGGCCTGGGTTTTTTCGTTAAAAACAATAAAAAATGTTGCTGTGTACGTAAATTTCCAAATCAATATTTTCATTTCGTCAATTTAATAAGTGTTGAATTTATTGCATTGCGCCACTCTTGCAAATGCGACTTTCATCTAATTTCGAGTTGATTTCAGGTAAAAATGGCACAACTAATAAGAAATGTGATAGACGGTTACCACGACCTCATGGATAATAAAAGCGGTAGTCCAGTCGCGGCACGTGTTTGCAAAAAATGCTAATAACGAGAATGATTTTAGACCCCAGGGTCAACGATTGGTTCCTGATGAGCTCGCCATTCCCCACACTCCTCATCTGTTTGAGCTACGCTTACGGCGTTAAAGTGGTAGGCCCCAAATTGATGGAAAACAGGAAGCCGTTCAATCTCAAATACACCCTGATCTTCTATAATTTATTCCAAGTTATATTTAGCACATACCTATTTTACGAGGTGAGTTATAGGATTTTGCTCAAACGCTCAAGGATTACGACTTGATTCACAATTCAAAGTCTAATAAGAGAAAATGTAAACAAATCGGTTTCGGTTTTTCTAGAGCGCGGTTGCGGGATGGATGAACCATTACAGCTTCAAATGCCAACCCGTGGACTACTCGAGGAGTCCGCTGGCCATGAGAGTGAGTCCGAAGTCCGAAAATTTAATCACACGTTTGATGCATTTTTTACAGATGGCCAGAGGATGCTGGTGGTACTACTTCTCCAAGTTCACCGAATTCCTTGATACGGTAATATTAAATTTTTTTTGTTGACCGTTTATCTCAATAATTTTTCCTAAAAAATATTCATTCTGTTTCATAACGTGACTCCTCTTTACCTCCAATTCACAGTAAATTTTAATGAGAGCTGTCAATGTTGAAATCTAAGTTAAAAAAAATTGGTTTTGATTTCAACATTTCAAAGTTTGTCATTGGAACAAAAATGATGTAATCAACTCGTTTATTAATGGACTATTAATAATCTCATCTGTTAAAGGCACTCACTCGCTATCGCTCGTTTGTGCTTTAAAGAGCATCGACTGTCATCGCCTTCATTACCAAACTACTTTATTAAATAACTATAAATTGATAATTCATAATTATTAGAGACCGGATTTTTAGAATGTTAAAAACTTTATTTAGGTTGTAAAAAATTGACATTAGGAATTATAATCAGGTAATTTAGGATATATTTTTATTAATTCCTATTGCAGCAAAAATAAAAACATAATTTTTAATGTAACAAATTTCATTACAAAAACAAACAAAACGAAATATCTAGGTTTTGTAAAAAACTTAAAATTCTTCACTGCACAAAGAAATTAATTAATTGTTGAACCTAAATATTGTTCTAAATTTGCTTTTGTAAAATTAGTTCATTTTTCATGCTTCTCTACATTTCCAATATTTTTTCATTCAATTAATATTTTTATATTTAATAGATTTTTATATCCAGTTTTTTTTGTATCTACAATTTGTCACAACTATTTTGTCCACAACTCTTGGATTACGTTTTATAAAAATTTACACTTTATTTACGAGTTCAATAACTTCAACAAGTGACAGCCCTACTATTTCTAATTTTGTTATGCTATTAACTAAAATTTCAGAGAAAGTAAGTCATTTTTCACAGTGGCTTGACTAAAATAATGCTGTACAAGGGCTCGTGAATTTTCAGAATTAAAAAACAGTGCAACCTTAAAAAATAATTTAATATAACAATTTCCAACTACAAAGTAGAACAATTAAAAGGTTAAAAGGTTACTTTGTCAACGCTGAGAAACTAAAAAGCTGAAACACTAGAATACTAAAAAATATTGAGATTCAAATTCTAAAGAACTGAGCTACTGAGAAACTAAAAAACTATATAAATAAATAAAAGAAACTGACAATTTGAAGTACACTAAAAGCTAAAAAAAATAAAAAATGAAACACAAAAAAACTAAAAAAACTGTAAGATTAAAGTTCTATAGATCCATAAGTGACTGAAAGAGTCATAAATTAAAACGGTATAGATCTGCAAAATAAGAACATTAAGAAATTGGAAAACTGAATGTATAAGAAAGTAAAACCACGAAAACTTAAAAATTCAGGAAATGAATATGAAATATGGGGAAATTAAGCTGAAATTAAAAACAGTGTGATTAAAACACGAAACGAAACTATGAGATTGAAAGACTGAAAGCCTAAAAAACAAAAAATCTTTAGATGTAAAAGTAAAAAACTATTAAATTGAAAAATCAGATGTATAGTTTTTAAACTAAACACTAATAAAGAAATGAAAAAATATCCCATTTTAAATTAGGTTAAATACAACTTTAGGATGTTTAAAACACATTTAGGATACAAGTCAACTTAGTTAGGAAAAATAAAAATATTTACATTTTTAACGAAAAAAAATTATTCCGAGTTTTAAGAAAAGCCTAAGATCCGGTCTTTATTCATAATTAATTGCAGATATTTTTCGTTTTGCGGAAGAAAAACGATCACATATCAACCCTGCACGTCATCCACCACGGGATAATGCCTATGAGTGTGTGGTTTGGGGTGAAGTTCACCCCCGGGGGCCACTCCACGTTTTTCGGCTTTTTGAACACTTTTGTCCACATCATTATGTACTCTTATTACTTGATCGCTGCACTAGGGCCCCAATACCAGAAGTATTTGTGGTGGAAGAAGTACCTCACCACCATTCAAATGGTAAAAACTCGCAAAAATTTGCTCGAAATTAAGTAAAAATTTTAGATCCAATTCGTCTTGGTCATGGTGCACGCGTTCCAACTGCTCTTCATCGACTGCAACTACCCCAAAGCCTTCGTGTGGTGGATTGGACTTCACGCAGTCATGTTCTATTTCCTCTTCTCCAACTTCTACAAGCAAACCTATGTGAAAAAAGACAAGAAGAAGGTCAAGTCCGATGACCACAAAGACGAAGAGGTGAGGACGAAGCGGTCGAATATTGGGATTTGTTTCACCACGCAGACAGCGCTTTATGAGAAAACCGACGATGTGAAAGAAATGACTAAAGGTTACACTTCTGATGGCAACAGGTTAAGAAATAGAGTGTTCATTGATAATCCTCGAGCGTAACGCAATGTAGAATAATTTATTTATGTCGTAATGTAAAATGTCTTACCAGCTAATTTCATCACACTAGTTGTATGAATAATTTGTAATTAAGTACAAAGGCGCAATTGGGATATTGGAATTGGTTTTGTCTGTGAAGACATCCAGTCAAATCTTTACGTATCTGTAAGATACATGTGTGTGAGTTTTTTTGACTCGAGACTTTCTTCCAGCTGTTTTTTTCAAAACAGGTTACGTATTTAAGTAGGTTTAGACTATATTTATTGTTAATTGTTGTAAAGTAATTTGTAAAGTAGTTTTACAGAAATACATTATTTTTAAAGTAGTTGGGCCTTTTTTTAGTTACTAGTAGGACTGATAAAATCCTTTCAAAACACATCCAAATGTCCAGGTCACATTCACCTAAACCAAGGTTTTTGGATAATTAAGTAATGTCTGGAATTAATAATGAAGAGGAAGATCAGAAAAGCAATTGCAATTATTTATTAGTGCATAAATAATACAGATAACCAACTATATCGCAAAATGTATAAGAGGTTGTCTACATAACCAGTATATCGCAAAGCCTAAAAGCGAAGAATAAATTAGTTTTACTGCTACCTAAAATACCGACTGATTTAAAATAATGTTGTTGTAATACAGAGGGGGCCACTAACTTTTGGACGCCATAATTCAGACTGAAAACGATTAAATTTTGGAAAATTTGTTCTCAATTTATGATAATCCAGTCAAATTACAATTTTTTTCTTTAATATAATGTACACAAGTGTCTAAATAAATTGCATGGCGACTTGGAAAAATCATTTAGAAAAATGTGAGTTTCTGTACGAAATAAAATACAAAAAAAAAATTATCCAAAGCATATCAATAACCATGCAACTTTTTTTTAGAAATCATCACGTAGACAAAAGTTTCTTCTAAGAAGCAATATTATGTGAAGAACAATCTCTTTGGAACAACTCTTTGTTCCAAAAGCAAAGCAACAAAAAAATATATTTGAAATAATAAACACGTCTGAAGTCTGCCTAATATTTTTGTGATATAAAAGTAGTACAAAATCTTTTAATCAGTCTATGAGTGCATATCTTCAAATGTTTGTCTATTCTAAATAAAATAGGTATTTTATAACTTGAAACATTTTGTAAAAAATAAACCCACAGTTCATTTTTCGCCTCTTTACCAAACCTAATTTTTTGATTTTACTCCACAAGTTAATCACTGTATGTAAGAAATACTGAAATTTGTGCATGATCTCCTACTGACTAGCGAAAACCCGGAGCCGACCGGAGTTATAATTTTGTCCCCCGAAACTGCATAATTTTTGCTAATAATCAAACTAGATCACAAACTCTATCCTCATTTTTCAAGAAATCTGAAAATAAAAAAAAACGCATTTTGCCTTTTTTTAAATATGCGTTTGGCGACACCGAGAGGATATTCTAGCAGAACCAGTTGGTGGCTGGTATGTACTGTTACTATTTAGAAGCTATTTTAATTTTCCACCTGATGAAAAAATCATCGTCTTGCGGTGTACTATTTAGTATTTTTACTCGTGAAAATAAGTAAAAATTGGTGTTTTAAACCGTAAATGATAAATTTGAATATCTTTTCGACTTCTCGTAACTCTTTCCACAATTTGGTTGCGAGACATTGACTTCAAACCATGGATTTTATAGATTTTGAGGTCCGAATAAACCGATTTTTTCAAATAACTTTAGTAATAGAACTCGCATTTTGTGAAAACTGAGTTCCGCGAACAGAAAAAATCCGGAATCGACCGGAGTTCACCATGAGACGCATTAAAAATTTAACATCCCACGAGAAATGAAATCACTCGATAATTATGTATTATCATCAAATAAAAATTTTCTGTTTCTTAATAAATACTACCTATAAAATAATAATTAATTCGTTTTGACCAACAAGCAAACATTTTTAAAATTCGAAAACTGGAATATGGCAAAGGCACTTCATATTAATCCCGCCTCAGACAGCCATTATATTATTTCAACCATTCTCTAATTTTTTCCATCAAACCACCTTCCAACGACCTTTCGGCCCACCACAAGGTCAGGTGGTCTGTCGGCTTTTCCTTTTTTCTTCCAGTTGTTTGTACGACAAAAAGTCACCCAAACCACTGTAATTTTCCGTTTCTTTTGAAAAACTTTGACAATATGGTAATCTCGACTTTAAATTGCAAGTAAATTTGGTGATTGTTGTTCTATGACGCATTTCCGAGCACAAAAAACCTAAAAGAATAAATAATTCCGATGAGCTATTGACTCTGGAGGTAATTAATTTTTAAGCACCTTTGCCAGGATTGTAATGATGATTCGAAAAATGCCATTGCAAAACAACTTTCGACGTAATATTTGCTTGAATCACAGAGTAATCTACAGGTGAGGAATGCCATTAATGTTATATCACCGGGCCTTTTTAAATATTTTACCTCCAAATAGTCCACACGTACTTTCTCAGCATTATATTGATTGTAAATATTTATAGATAAACCATGAGCCTCTTACACCACCTTGAACTTCAACTTGAAATTTTTGTCTAGCTAGGCACATATTTACGGTATTATGCAACTCATCCTTTTTAGCGATTAAAACAATAACAAATTGAGGACGAAAAACAACAAGAAAGTTAAATAACATATCCCGGACTTTCTAAAAATCCGGGTAGTTGGTTACACTCGGCCAAATTTGTTCTAGACTGAACAATTATGCAATAATCATCGTTATGACACAGTTTTCGAACGAAAATATAAATATTCGTTCTAGACCAAGGAGTTTACCTTTTCCTGGATGACTTTCACCCATCGAATTAGAAATATTAAGGAAAAAAGTCGCTTTCACTGGACGATCTCGCAATTCGCATAAAAATAAAACGAAAATGATATACAGCGGTTTTTTCGGCTGATTTAATCACTCTTTCGCATATTAATTGTTTACTTATGGAAATTTACTATTGAAAGACCTGTATTTTTAAACTGTGATGTATGGCTCAAAACAATACCATGGAATAGTACCGGAATTTTGGTATTTGGAAAATTTCGAATTTTGATGTGGTCGCATTTTTGTGTGTTTTACAAAAAACACGTATCCGGAGGACAATATTAAGTAATAACCGGAAGCCTCGTGTCTTAATTACAACAAACCGAGCAACGAAATTAATTAAACAATTATCTGTCTCACACGTAACACTTTTTAGGCAGAAGACCACCGTTTAATAGCTGAATCATTGGAAGAATGCATTTACGTAACAAAAAGACTAAATTGCATTAAAATTCACTCATTGTGTGCAAAATGGAATGCTAGTTTGATTCAGTTTTGTTATTTTATAGTCTTCAACACATGAAAAAATAAAACTCCGGGATTTCCGATGCATCCAGTCTGTTCACCTTTCGTTGCAACGTTATTCAAACGACCTTCTCTAGCTGAAAAATATTATTAAAATTAAAATTGTCAGAAAAAACACTTTTTTGTGTTTAATTGTGAAATAATAACCAACTAGGCAAAACAAAAAGCTAAGTGAGCTGAAAAACTAAATAATAGTACAATGTTTTGATGAACAGTCCTTGAAACAACTTAATAACATGATAACTTTTTCATATTTTTACAAGTTAAAAATTCAGAACTCGTTGGCAGGCATTAGAATTCAGTTTCAGTTTCTTGGTTTTGTTATTATGCGGAAACTGTGATTTCCTAGTAATTGTTGTTTTAATGTGATATTTTATTATTATTAATACACGTGCTTTCATGTCTTTGTTCCAAAACTAAAAATTCGGTAGGAATTAGCCAAACAATTGAGTTCCTGTTGACCACTTTTTTGAACGATTTTGCAAATTAACAATAATTCAGGGACCACACTTTACGAAAATGGCTGGGAAAATTGAAAATAATTGGATTCGTAAGGGTCACTTGAAACATTGTTTGAACTGGGCGGTATTATAAATAATAAAAAATGAAATTAATTTTAATTACCCATTATTTTATAAAAATGCTAGACTTGTGCATGCAACTTTTAATTAGTTCTGTAAAAAATTGTTAAACAAATGTTGTAAAATGAGCAGGAAAGCTCAAAGTTCCCTGAAATAATTTTCCACTGTCCTACAAATCTAGATTAATGTCTTTGCCACAGATGAGAATTTCACTTTCTTTGCCATAGAAAATTCTAGAATGAAAAATAAACAGTGTAATTACATAATAATTATGCAGATACATAAGTTCAGTATAGTTGATCACATTTCAAAAAAAAGTAAAACATGCAAGCGATTTTTCTACAAAATTCAACAGAATGCATAAATTAAATGTATTAATTAGAATCAGTAAACTTGAGCTTGTAAGTAATAGAAAAAACTGAGTGGAGTAATTATCGAAAATGATCAAATTGGATAATATAGCGTAACACTACCGCCAAATACCGAGTGAAAGGTAACATTATTAAATATTATACAGAAGCTGGAATTTTCGAGAACAATTTTTATTGACAAAATAATACGAGTACTAACCTTTTGATGTTAAGAAATATTAATCGATTAATAGTTTTATTGACCAGGAACTAATTATAATAAATTTCCACCATTACAACAAATTGCAACCTTGAAGCATCAAATCAGTTTTAAAAAGTGGTAACCCCACGAAATAAATTTTCCAGACATTTTCCACATATTGCAACGTTTTTATCGTTTTTATTAAAGTAAAAATAAACCGTAAGTGCATTTCCGTCATGTGACTACAAATGACTGCAATTTATGTAATCAAGATGACGCGTTTTGGGGCCAAGAAATATCCTCAGGCAATTTTTGTAGTAAAGTGCTTCCATGGTGAGTGAAATAATTTTATTAAGTGCTCAGGAATTGCATAAAATCATCAGTTTTTATTTAGCGTAATTATGTGTACAACACAACGCATTTTTAATTTATCATTCATTTTGATTTTAATAAAATTAATAAACTAGAATTTTGACGATTCCGTTATAAAGTAGAAAAGAATAATCAATGAATAATGATGAATCATGCGGTTTTGCGTTTTACACATTATTTATTGAACATCATTCTCATCAGTAGTATTGCCTACGTAAAGGTAATTTACGTTGAGAGAGTTAAAAAGGTTCCATTGCATCAGTATATAGTAACTGAGTTTTTACAAAAGTAATAACATATAAACATACAATAGCATTTGTTCTGCATTTTTTTTTATTAAAATAAATATTAATGTTACAAAATTATTTTGGTATTCAATTTGTCACTAAAAAAACAATTAGCATTTCAGCGCTGTTCCAGTCAGAGTTAAATACTCAAAAAATCAAATGCTAAAGTTATCCTTGTTCCGTTTTTAATTTGTGTCTGCTCCACAAATAAGTAACAAACAAACTGGAAATTGTTTTTATAAGAACAGCGTGATGAATATCTAAAAAGTAAAAGGAAACAATTCCATCCAGCAAAGTAGGTACCATCGGTAGACATAAAAAACTGGTACATCCAAAATTTGCTCATTGTGTGTCAAACTTTTGAATTGTCATTGAAGCCAAAAATTGTCAGGAATTCAGCGATAGCCATTGTAAATGTAGAAAATATCAAAGAACTGAACTTTAACTTAATTTTTCTGACAATATGCCATTAGTATGTCACAATTTTTATAACCTTATTTGCAACCGATGGTAAGGTGGCGAGCAAAAAATTTCGGACACCTTTGACATTTCTCTGACATTATTGCGTGTAATTCCCTAGCCTTTTTGTCAACGAAATGACAAAAGTGTCCAAAATTTTTTGCTCGCCATTGTACCATCAGAGTTAAATTTGAAAAAAAAATTCTATTACATAAACAGAATGTTTCATATAATTTTACGAGTCCTCGCTGTAAAAGACGCAACAACAGATTCCGATATGAACGTCATCGCACATTCCTCCTTGGTTTCTACTACTTTCTACACTCCTTTATAAAGGCTTTATAAGAACATTTAAAAATTAAAAAAGGCTATATTTTATAAACGACTAGTTTGGTTGTTGGCCTCTAGATCTTCTTTTATTCTGTCCTGTTTTGTGATTTTTTAGAACACTCACACAGAGCGACATTTTTTACCAAACAGATAGGATAGTTTCATGTATTAGTGTATGAAAAAAATTGTTTGAGCCTTTTTTCACAAAATCTAGCTATGTACAGTTAATTTATCACGTTAAGTTTCTGGCACTTCAGATCATGTTTTTTGCATTTAGTTCTCGGAAGACAAATCTTGTAACATTAAAAAGATACCTCTTGAAAAAAAAAACACCAATAACTGATGTCTTATGGTGTTGATACAAAACATTTAACAAACTCACAAATTCAACAATATTTTCAATTCGATATCGTTGGAAACAAAAGAAAAACAATTAATACCATCATTGCTAAGGAAAACAAATTAGAAAAAAATATATTAAAAATTAAGTTGTTTGGAAAAAAAATCTGATTTCATTTTCATTAATTGAACGTCTTTAATCATTATCACAATCCGAGAGTTTGTCCGACACTTTTGAATCACCCTGTATTGTTTAGAATCAAGAATAAATGTCATTAGAAGTGCAGGCTTTTAAAAAAGCTGAGTGAATGCTGATAAGACTTCAGATTCATTTGGTAAAAACAAAAACTTTATTACTTTCCACTTTTCCTAATTATTTGTATTTTTTAATTAGTGGGTTTTCTTCACACTAAATTTAATTGTCACTCGGATCTGGTATAACCCAACCAAAAAGATAAGGATTTCTAAAAATTTGAAATATTCGATAGTATTCTGTTATTAACCTTTTGCAAAAACTGCCCATTTTCATAGTTATACTTCTCTTCTAATAATTGGTAGATTTTCTTGGCACTAATTTGTCACTGGGCTCCATTCATTACAACACATTGAATTCTTCTATTACACGTAATGCGTATATTTATTTATGCCTTATTTCACTCAAAAAAATGCAAATGCGCTGGTCTGAACATGACAAATACCGGGTGTTTCGCATAACTTTACGAAGCCTGCACCTAATGTACGCACCCAAATATACAAAAGTCACAAAACACTAAACACAGATTTTATTTGTATTTAATTATTTAATTTTTGGAAACCCATGACAGTGGTTGTCAAACTAATCGCTGTTTCTTTAATAGCCATGAATTGCTATTTTTCTGAAATTGTTATCATGTGATCTATTAAGAGACGGAATAAATATAATTCTAATCTATCTATCTTAATCGCTAACTATAAACGTTGTAATTTTTTGAAGGGGTGAACAAACTAGAGAAGACTATCCAATAATTTTTCAAAATTTGTAATTGCGTTCGTATACGAATATGTATTCTTGGTGGCATTTTACAGGCGCAGGCCTAGTAAAATATGTGAAACACCCTGTATATACCTCATAATAAAGTGTGTACCACAACTTAGTTTTTGGGTGTAATTTGATCTCAAAAATAGGGTTACCAACGTAATTTCAAAGTTACAGTTACTTAAAAAAAACAAAAACCATCTTAAACTTTGAAATTGGTTGTGAACCAACAGTTCTCAAAAATTTGTTAAAATTTGGAGCGTTTGGGCCAAAAAACAACCAATCGGACCAGCTTGTCGCAATTTTTCCACTCCAGTTTTTGAATTCATACGTAGATACAATATTATATTCATTAGTTTTTTGCAAGAAACTGCATACTTTTTACAGGTTTTCGGAATTAAAATGAGAATAATTTAAATGTTTTTGCCCGCTTGCTTTTTGATAAAAGTTCCACTCGTTCTAAACAACTGGAATCTAATTATGGGCCCCAAAAATTCCGTTTTGGAAAACCACTCTATAGAGCCCAGCTAATGAACTAGTCCCACGATAAATGGTAAAAAACCAAAACGCGCCCATTTCGGCTCGATTATCGTCGGTAATTCCACCATGTGAACCCGGCTTTATCAGCGTACAGTGTAAATCGGTAAAGATCGGTGACGTCCGCCGGTATAAGCTATATATAACCGAAAGCTACCATCGGATTCCCTAGCCCAGATACGCGAAGTTCGCTAGTAGAGAGAGATTGGCTGTGGAAGGTTGTCTCATGTCTCTCTGACACCAACGGCACGCCTATACCTTGCAAAAATCGAAAGAAAAACACCGGAAAAGCCCCAACAATGTGTTCAAACCAGTGATAACTCCCGTCTCAAAAACTCAAAATCCCAACTTTACCGGTTTTTATTTTGTGTGAAAAGCCTATCCGTGTCGTGACAAACATTTTAGTGGTGTTTTATTGATTATTTTGATAAAGGTGAGTCTTTTTCTTTGTTCCGGCGTTTTTTAGTAATTGACACACCCTCGAATCGGCCCATTTTACATAATCGACCCATTTAACAGCAGCCACTTACATATGATAGATGCAATTACGTTAAGGTTATGTAACTGTCAAGTGAAAAGTCGTTAAATGAAATGTGCCAACTTGATTCTCGATTGTTTAAATAAAACAGGGCGTTTTGACACTTAACTTAACCTCACTTGGAACGCCAATACCGGCGTGATTCATTTCCTCATTCATTTACCAAACATCCGATAAATGCAGAATTAAAAATTATCACAATGGGAAAATGTTAATTACGACAACAATGGATTCAGTGGGTCGGATTGTTCATAAACTCATTGAGGACCTTTTAACCCCAATTTAAATTTTACTTTTTTCCGCATTACTGACTGGTAAGAAGGCAAAACATGACACTGTTTATTTAAAAAACAGTTCGCAACTACCAAACAGCTAGATGCAGATGTTGCAACCTAATTTTTATAGACACCCTGTATTGTTGTCACATTCCAAAACAATGATCAATACAATGAAATCGCCTTAAAAGGCATTTTGCCTATTTTCTAGATCATATTTTGTTTAATATTGATTTGCACTTTTTTAATAAAATGTAGAAAAAGTAGAATTTTTGATTGCTATAAAGCGATGTTGCTATTTGCTGTTTTTTTTCTTTTCTGTAATAAAATTGTAGGAATTTATTTCATAAGTTTTTTAATTGTTTTTTGCAGTTTGCTTTCTTTTATGTTTTTTGTTCTTTATGAAAGGCGACTTTACTGGTTAATGATTACATCTAGTTTTTTTAATTACTCTACTCTATACATTGACTTGTGAAGTTATTAACTTTAATTAGGTTTAATTGAGTCTTAAAAAAAGGAAAGTACGAGTATATTATACTATTCTGTTTCCAACCTAAAAAAACTGTCAATTTTCATATTATTATATTACAAGGTGTGTTAAAATGATTTTCATATAATCACCTGTGAATTTCTCATGTAAAATTAGAAATGCCGCTTTATAGAACTAATAACAGGCATTCAGACATCAAATATTGCCATTCTTCATTTGTTTTCTGGTACAGTGTAACATTTTAGTTGCTTTTTAACGAAATTTTAAATGTAATTAACTGACAATTTGTGAATTTCACAACTGACAGTTTTGACATTTATTGATAGAGGATTAATTTGAGTAGAGTGGCACAATTTTTTTTAAATCAATTTCAAAGTTAACTAGATGAGAATCAATTGAACACACCTTGTATATGTATTTTTCTCTAATTGGTGAATTTTTTTGGCACTAAATTTGTTACTGGATTCCATTATAATGTATAACATAAATTATAAATTTGTATCGTATTTCACTCCAAAAAATGCAAACATATTTTTTGGCAAAATCTACGATCATTTTTGTTGAAAACATTTTCATTTATACAAAAAAAAAACAAAAATAAAATTTAATTCTTCAAACCTTACCTTTCACCAATTATTGCTTTCTGAAGGCAAACATAGTTTAAAAAAAAAACGTTTTGTGACTTATTTGTGATTTTGCTAAATGTAGCATACAGCATTTGCTGTTAAATATTACTTTGTTTTTTCTATGTATGTGAAATAAATTAATTAATGTTAAGTCTGCAAAAAATTCGTAAAAAATGTCACTAGTTCCAAATAATAATTAATTACGTAAAAATCAAGCACTATTTATTGTCCTTTTATAAAAGAATCAGCTTTGATTGCCGGTGAATTAAATTTTTTGGTAAAAAATTTCGTTGGTATTCGGCTTCTTTTAACAAACATTTTTTATTAAGTATTATTTATTCTTAAACTTCAATACTATTTGTATTGCTTTTGGAAAATAAGCATAATATTTTGTTGTTAGCTGTTAAAATTTATTGGAAAATTGAGGCGTTTTGTAGAGTTTTGGTGATTTGTGAGTTTTGCAACAAATAACTGTATAATGATCTCTGCAAGTGATTTAATTATTAAAAATTTTGTGCATTATGCGGTAGGAAATAAATTGTTTTTCTTATTCTTGTCGCGAAAAAAGGCAACTTGCGTGAAGTGTCCATTATCTTTGGAAACGAGGAAATAATTATCTCGCAATTTCACTGTTACGTAAAATCAGTTGATCACATGTGATAAGCAAAAACTTGGTGATGCATTCGCAGAGGCTGCTGTAATCCACAAATGACGAATGTAGGGTATTTAACGCTCGACATTGTTGTTAGTGCAAACAACACTACCCAACATTTTAGGTAACGGCCTCAATACATACTGGACGTGGTGTTCATGTTAAAAGGAAAAGAAACTAGGTGTACCCATTGACCTCTTGCTATTTTCTCAACAAAGAAAAATTTCATCGTTCGGGGAAAGGTCTGGGGAACTTTTGCAAGGTTGCTCACATTTTTTCGTGATTCTGACGCATCATGAAGATTATCAGATAAGGGATTTCGATGAGCAATATTAGCCGCTTTATCATTATTAAAATAATTGTGCCGAATTTTCGACCCAGAAAAACAGGCGATTGTTTGGTAATGAACTTCTTTCTATGCAGAAATATTTTAATTTTAAAATTCATTCCACTACAAGTAGTAATTTATTGCTGACGCGAACATCCGTCATCTTGAATTAATTTTTTGAAATCATGTGCTGTGCACAAATAAAAATTATTAACTACCCACTGATTGGCGGAATTTTATGAAATCAAAGTGCGACCGACACTCGTAACATCCTTCACTGTGATAATATTATTTCCTTGCATTTGAGGTGTAATAACGTACAAGGATAACAAGCTCGAGAAATTCCTCAAGCTAGGCAACATATTTCATCTTCAATTACAATAACTTGATTATGATTACAACCAACATAAAGTTGTACAAATGCCACATAAAAATGGTTGAATTTAGCTAACATCTGCATCGACAATAAAACAAGCCATAATTACGTTTACTACGGATTTACAGTCAATAATAACCGTTTTGTTTGGAATATTTGGGCGGGTTTGAATAAATTATTGTGTTTTTTGCAGACTCCAAGATGGCTCATCTCGTGACCAGCGTCATCGACAAATACGAGGACATTCTAGAAAACAAAAGTGGTGAGTTTTATGTAATTTTATTCCAGAAAGTGTTACATAAAACGCAACCTGTCGTGAGTCAATATATTTCTCAAGAACTTTCATCTTTCGACCCGAATATAGCTTTTCACTTTCTTCGTCTGCTCTTGTTCTTATGTAACCGATTAAGAAAGGTCGGGAGTTAATTTGGAGGTCTTTGAATTTTCTGACATTGACATTTTCGCCAAGGAGCGAATTCGGTAATGAAAAAGCGCCAATTACTTCATTCTGCTTCAATTAAACCAGTGAAAGTAATTGTAGTTGACAGGAAATGCATGCTTTCTAAACTTCAGCTTATTGTTGTCGGGTTTTCTGAAATAAAAAGCTTGTAGCAGTGCTACGATTTCCATTATTTTGGTTGAGAAATGTTTGTTTGTTATTGGAATTAAATAATAGGTATTGGATTCCATAATATATTTGCACGGGATATTATGAAAGGTAAATATTTACTTACAGTCAGCGGTTTTATTTGTTTGTAAACGTACAACACTTTCGTAAGTCGTGCCACAAATACACTTTTTACAAGTGACTAAAAAATTATTTCATCCCCTTTTTTTTAAATAAATATTATTATAGTCCTACGAAATCGTAATTTTACAAGAATACTTGCGCTCTAGGCTAACTACTACACTAATTATTATGTATTCATTTGTTTTCCTGATAATTATGTAAGTTAGTCAGTCGTAGAAAAAATATTGAAAAAAAGTGCTGAAATGATAATTCGAAGGTTTTGCCAATCAACCTGACCATAGAAAATTATTTTAATTAAACTTCAAAAATCAAGGTGAAATTTTCAAATCTGTTAGTAAACAATTAAAACCAAGTTGAACCAAAATATTTAGACAAAATTCTCTATTTTCTGCAAGACCTTGCACTAATTTTTCTCAAGGGTGAAATAAATTTTGCATTTAAAACAAGTCGTGTGGCCGGTATGCGATGTTTAAGTTGATTAATGAGAAGTCAGGGTCAGGTTATTGTAGTTTTTTATGTTGAGTTGAACGAGTAATTTTTCCTTCATTTTTGACGTGTCAAAAATTCTCGTGTGGTTTCTTACCACAACGAAAAATTTCATGGTCGTTGGTTTTTGCAAAAATTCGGGAATTAATTTAAATACACCACTTTTTTCCGAAAAACAGTTTATTAATAGGTGTCGTATGTTTCCAGACATTTTGCATAATTATGCAGAATTAATGAATGTATTCACTTATGTATCTAAAGTTAGACGATTTTTTTCACATTAAAATGTTTTAACTTATTTGTGGTCAGGTTATTTACATATCAGTTGGTTTTTACATTTCGGCTTATTCAAATGAAGTGGTTGTTTTGCTGAATTTTGTTTTTTACAAAATAATTAATTCACGTTCAGTTCGTGATGATTCCATTCACGTTGATCAAAAATTAATAAATTTATGATTAATTTATTGATTAGCATAGTAGTTATGTACTGCTTAATTCATCACCACAATGTAATAGCGATGTTTCATTTTTGTTAAGGTTAATTTTTTTTCTTTAAAAGTTCTTAAATGTCACAATTTCGAGGTCAATTCGCAGAAAGTGGCGAACTTTATCCAAATTAAGAAGTTCAAAACGCATGTTGCTGTACTAATTATGTAAATACTTTGCATAATTTTCTCACAGGTTTAATTGATTTGTTAATTAGAGACCAGCATAGAAGCCATTCACGATTTTGGTCAAGGATCAACCATTTCTTGTAAATATTTCTACTTGACTTATTAATGTCACATTTGGATAGACAATCCTTAATAGTACAGGAGGAATAAAAAATTATAGAAGCAAATAATTTTTTTCTACATAGTTATAATTCTAAGTCATGGTTTTGTCGAAAAAAATCATATAATGCAGGATAACATTTCAAAAAAAAGAGTTGTAAAAAAATTGTATAATATCGAATATAGACAAAATTGAGGTAGGTTGCATTCTAACATAAATATCACGGCAAACGTGTCGGCTGTCAAAAATTAGGGTCACTTCCGCTACTAAAAATGTGAAAAATTTAAATTTGTGTCTGACAAATTACCAGCTAACCACGTGATAATCAGCGTTTGTATAACATAAATAAACCAATCTGGATTTATAGATCAAAGTTAATTAGATTCAAATTTATTGAAATGACTCATTCACCTGTCCGAAATAATTTTAGTACTCTTCAATTACATAAGAACAAAAAACAAAACTTCCTGATTTCGTTTAATTACCGTAATTAAATTTTTGGTAAAATTCATTTCCCCGATGATTTCTTCCAACCTTGTCATTTCAATAATTTTGGTCCACAAAGGAAGTAAATTCGCCAATGTTGCGACACGATCTGAATCAAAATTAGCCGGAAATCAAAAAACCTGCTAACGAGAGCTTGTCTGTATTTCGACAGTCGTCTCGGTGATAATCGGTGCACCGGAAACGTGCAGGTATTTGAACAGGAACTAGCAGTAAAAGTCGAAACCGTTTTGGCAGTCGCGTCATGCATTGCACATTTTACTTAAAAATAAAATCGAACCTCGATTCAATTCACCAAAATAGCCATGACCTTGTTTGCGATGAGAAGGCGTTTGTTACACATTTCCTTATTACAATTGACGAATCTTCGTCCAATTCTTATCACCCCGACGTGGCATTGGCCATCACAACCCACCAATCATTACGTATATTCTAATCACACTAATTGATTAATTATTTCAGACCCGAGGGTTAAAGGATGGGCCATGATGTCTAGTCCCATGCCAACGCTGTGCATTTGCTTATTTTATGCGTACTTTTCGACGGTTCTAGGACCCCGAATTATGGAAAATAGGAAACCGTTTAATTTAAGAAAGACCTTAATT
The DNA here is from genome assembly GCA_939628115.1 of Tribolium freemani. Classification (NCBI taxonomy): domain Eukaryota; kingdom Metazoa; phylum Arthropoda; class Insecta; order Coleoptera; family Tenebrionidae; genus Tribolium; species Tribolium freemani. The sequence continues at coordinate 18,186,161 of OW626791.1, read as the reverse complement.
TTTTATAATTTATTTCAAACTCTCTTCAGCGCGTGGATATTTTACGAGGTGAGATTGCAATTATGCGAACGAGATTTGTAGAACAAGCTAATTGCATTATTTACAGTACTTGATGAGCGGGTGGTGGGGGAGCTACAGCTTCAGGTGTCAACCTGTCGACTATTCAAACAGCCCCATGGCGCTTAGGGTAAGTAAAAACATAATTAACAAACAATTAATTACGACATCCTCAAGATTTGAGTCGTAAAAATATCATTATACGACTATCGATTGATGTCATTTGAACATTGATATCACTTTAGCGAATGAAATTAGGCTCTCGTTTTGGTTAATGAATTTTTGTTTTCTGAAATTTCTTATTCACATAAATACAAACTTTATTTTCTTGAGTGTGACTCCCGTTTAGCGATTTTCTTGATTTTTACAGAAAACAAATAGTTTTTCTTTCTTTTTTTATGTTAAAAAAATTAATCACTAGTTACTTTTTTTAAGTATCTTCACAAATCAAACTTTTTCTTTCAATATTCCATGTATCGAAGTTTTTGATTTTACAGAAAACAAAAACTACCAAAAAGATCTTTGACTGTGTATGTATACTAGACATGATTCAACTTTAATAAAAATATAAGTCGATTTAGAGAAGCCAAATTACAATTGCATTTAGAATTAAATTTAATCTGAACGTCGAATTAAAATTTAATTACAGTTGTTTGCAAACCGACCCTAAATCGAATTTCCACTATGTAATTCAGTTAAGTATGTATTAACGAAAATATGCAAAATTATGGGAGAAAAGTATTTAAAATTGTTTCGTATATTAACAAAAAAATTCGCACATGCAACAGTTGATTGCCTATTCACATAAATGCAAACTTTATTTTTTTCAAGTGTCATCGTGTGTAGTGATTTTCCTGGTTTTTGCTTATCTAAGGGACCTTCGATTGCAAAAAATAGTGAACCTGACAATCACTAGTTAGGGCTTAATGAACTTAATGAATTTTTTCAGTTTCTCAACATTTTTCACAAAACAATTTTTTTTTTCAAATGTCATACCATGTAGTAGCTTTCCTAAATTTTGCAGAAAATAAAACTACCAAAAAGGTCTTTGACTGTGTGTGCCAGAGACGATTCAACTTAAAAGTATGGTTCCCTTAAATTCAGAATTAAGTTTAATCTGAACGTCGAATTAAAATTTAAATACAAATTTTTGCAAACCGGCCATAAATCGAATTTCAGTTACTTCAATTAAGTACATTAACGAAAATAAGCAAAATTACGAGAAAAGTATTTTAAATGTCGAATTGTTTCGTATTTTTTTTTTTTTTTTGGTTCATTTCATATCATATCTCATATCTATTAACAAAAAAACTCGCACATGCAATAGTTGATTGCCAGACAGATTAAAAGTATTGATGATAAAAGCGATAAAATCAATGACTTATCACCAAAATCGGAAGATGTCGAGTGAGTCAAATTTCTGCGAAATAATCAGTTGTATTGTATTGGTTATGCTTATGTGCATTTTCCCCCAGATGGCGCGGACATGCTGGTGGTACTACTTTTCGAAGTTCACCGAATTTTTCGACACTCTATTTTTCATTTTGCGGAAGAAAAATAGTCACGTGTCCACACTCCACGTCATCCACCACGGCTGTATGCCGTTTTCGGTCTGGATGGGAATGAAATTCGCGCCAGGTTAATACTTTATTTTTCTACTCTTTCAAATTTGACAAAATGTTTGCAGGTGGCCACAGCACGTTCTTCGCTTTGCTCAACACATTCGTACATATTATTATGTATTTCTATTACATGGTGGCAGCGATGGGGCCCCAGTACCAGAAGTACATCTGGTGGAAGAAATACCTCACCACGTTCCAGATGGTGCAGTTTGTGGCGATTTTCACCCACCAATTCCAGTTGCTTTTCACCGAGTGTAATTACCCGAAGAGCTTCATGATTTGGATCGCCTTGCATGGGGTCATGTTCTTATTCCTATTTTCCGATTTTTACAAAGTTAGGTACACCAACAATAAGGCTGTGAAGAGTAATAGCGGTGCTTGCATGGTGAGTTTAATTAATTGCTTTCGTTTCCTTGTCATTAGCGAATGGTTGCAGCCTGTCCTCGACGATGAGAAGCAACAAAACGGAACAGTTACGAAGTCCGACAGTAACGGCACTCTTAATAACACTTATATCAAAAGCGAATATTCCGATTCGTACAAAGCTTGCTACTCGAACGGCAGTACGAACGGCTTTGTGAGCCAAACCGTAATAGAGCGCAACTCGAAGAAGATCAATTAGGTTTTAATTTCAGTGGGTACAAAAGGACTTGACTTTTGTTAATTGTAGATTTATTTATTAGATATTGTACGATTTGTTGTCAAAATTTCGTATCTCAGGGGCGAAATAATTGGTTTCTTTTTACTTGATGTATTGTATAAGTTTTTACGGCTGCAGGGACCATTTTCATTGCGTCACGTCGCTTTTGATTTTTTCATTTCATCAGCCATTAGTGCCTGGATTTTTATCACGTTTCTTAGCTTTAGCTTATTGTTAAAGTTTGCACTTGAATCGTTGCCGGTTGTTCGTACTTAAGGATGTTTTATTACGTTTTCGTATAATTTATCGGATGTTTTTTATTCAGGGAGTTGCATTCTACTGCGTAATTCTGCGGCTCTCTACGTCTTTTCCGACTTTTCAGATAAGTAAATGTAATGGAAGTTGTACTGTACTGTAATTAATGTCGTTTTATTATCATTGTATATAATACATACTACGCGTTTCTTTAGATTTAAAGTTGTATAGTATTTTTGTATATACTTATGAATCTTGAGAAATAAAGTGGAAACCTGCATTTTGCAAACGGAGTTTCTTTCCCTCTCCTTTTTCTAATACAAATAAAAAGATCGCAAAACACCAGATTGTTTAGAACAGTGGCCCATTATACAGAAAAATGTTTAATTTTATTGATTTAAAGAATATTGGAAAAAATTCTGTAGTCAGATAACAGGATCGCAACAAACGTCTGTTACAAAAAACAGATTCACAACGAAAAGTATTGAACACAAAATTATAAATAGAGCGTAAATAAAAAAAAGAAAGTACATATTGGGTGATATTCATAAAAAAAAGAATAAAATAAAATAAGAAAATATTAATACTGCTATTAACAACAAATGGGCTATAGCCCAGGGCAGCGAAAACATCTTTATTTTGATTAAAAAAATTGCTAGTAAATAGACGGATTTTAGTTTTCGTCGCACCTATTTTTTTTACTTCTTAAGTTGTTAACTGTTTGGTTAATGAGTTTTAAGAAGTTTTTAGTTGTAGTTTCAATTCATATTATAGAAAATTACATATTAGCAATGGTAGAAAAAGCCTGAGTAGTACACAATACAGAAAAATGTCTTTGAAAAAAGTCAGTGACAACGTAATATTATAGAAACAGTTATTTATTTAACGAATTTGAGTGTAAATCGGACGCTTTATTTCACGAGTGGATATTAAAGTAAATTTTTCCTTATTTTTTGAATTACCCAATAAATGTTTTTTTTAGGCAGGGGCGACAGTGGACCTAAATAAGCCACTGTTCATTGTTTTGATTCATTGTTTCAACCTTTTGATTAAACTATTGTTTGAATAATAATAAGGTATTTAGGATCGAAAGCGAATTAAAACTTCATTCAGGATTAAATTAAAACGAATTTAAAGAAATGTTATCCATTCAAAAACATTTTCTAAACTATTTTTGCGTGGATAAAATTCGTTCTTAAATTTTCGTAAAAGCTCTTAATTTGCATTCATCTTACTCGTATGCATTACTATAGACCGACCTACTGTAAAAATATGTAGCTTTCTATTGATTCTTTTGCTTTATTGAACTATAATTATTATGATTTATCTGAAACAATCATGAGATTATTTCTTCTGCTTCGTAAAATTTAAATTTTTGCTTCTTAGCCGTTTCTAATGTTTTTAAAGAAACTGTTTAATAATGAGCACAATACAAATAAATAAATAGTGAATTTGATCGAATTAAAACAAAGAAAAAAATGGGGCTTCGACTGAAGTCCTTCAACTCAATTTTTTGTCCACACTGCTCCACAATTGAACGGGATATTAATTATTCTTTTGAAATTTGCATTTAACTGAACTGGAGGTAATTTAGGAGGCGATACCTCAAGATTATTAATATAATTTGTTAACGAATCTTTTGCATAGAAGTTTTTTATTCTTTTTTATATTTAAGTTTTTTTGTTTTAAATTATATTTTCTTGCAGTAATTTCAGTAAAACAGGCTTTTGATGAGTATTTAGAAAAGGTAAAAAAAGGAATTTTAAACCACCTTTCCAACGGTTTTATTTGAAAGTCAAGACATTATTAATTAACCTTGTTCATTATTTACGTTATTAAGACTAAAGCTGCAGTTAATTTGCAAACTCTTATCTTATTTTTCAAGCAAAAAAAAAGAAGAATTTTTAAAGGATGCCATTTGAACGAACACAAAATCTCAAAGAATTATTAGCTCTTTTAATATCGACCCAAAGCAAACGCAGATATTTCAAGTATTCAATGACGCATTCATGAACTTTGTGGACCAAAATACATAAAAGCCAAAATTAACTTTACACGAATGGATTTCGAGAATTACACTAAATAGACATCGTAAAAACTTGCCGAATATTTTAGCACTTTTCGACGCTATTTGCCCAATTTTAGTCGCAGAATCAATTAGCAAATAACTAAATTGCTAATAGAAGATTACGAAACAGAAAAATAAAAACCAAATCGTTCACATTATATTTTTATTCGTAGATTATGTACAAAAATATAAATTAAAATTCCATCAACCGGTCCGAATCCGTGAGCACCTCTTGACAATGTTCCGAATCTTCGGGCACCAAATGATGGCTCCCGATCAAACAGCCCTTAATCTGACACCCCTTCTCGATCGTCACCCCATCCGAAACAATACAATTCTCCAACGCAACCCTGAAACACAATTGCAACACAAGCCACACAACCGAAAAACCCACTTCTCCTTAATCGTCACATTATTCATAACAATGCAATTGAAAACCCTTGAAAAACTGCAAACTTCACTATTAGCCCCAATGATCGAGTTCTTAAACGAGGTCTTCTCGTGCAACTTGGCTCCCTCCCAAACAACACATTTATCGTCCACTTGACTTGATTTATTCTCACTTTTGGGGTGTTTGAGGACGAGGCTTAGCCCATTTGTGATTTTGTCCCACTTTTCGCCGACCTGCAATGCACAGTCTCAAGGGGGCTCCTGACGGCGGATTAACACGTACTTTGCTATTAATGGCCCAGTACGTCGCTAGCGTGTTGACCCGGACCCCGAACGAGTCTCGGGGGGCTATTAGGGCGTAGCATCGGATGCTATCACCGTGATACGTGGGTTTGGAGTCACCGATATGGTCGTTGTATGACGAGGACTCCCTTATTATAATACTGAAAGGGTCCTCTTTCGCGTAATTAAAAATGTCCTCACTGTCGCATTTACTGACTATTGATTTGCCCTCGGCCCCTTTCGGGGGCTTTGATAGCTGTTTTTTGACAATGTGGGGCAAGAGCTCGCCCTTGATTGTTGAAAAGTTCGGCTGGGTGTTCAAATATTTGACCACCCAGTTTTTTAAAACGTAAACGTGTGAATCGACCAAATTGCTGTACATTTTAACGTGAGTGTGTTTTTTGAGCAAAGAGCGCGGTAGTGATAGTTCGCTTTCAAAATCGCTCGCGGACGCCAAAAATACCAAACGGTTTGTTTGCGCGTCAATCCCGACCAAATCACGTTCGGGCTTATGTTTGGATTTGGGGCCCGGAATTATCAATTCGCCCGCATGTGGGTGGAAAAACAAAGACGCGACTGAAGCATCGTGCATCCGAAACACGTCCAAAACGTCTTTTAAGTTAAAATCAGTGATAAAATCGCACGAAATTACAAGAACATCGGACTTTAAGCGGTCATGGAGGAGTCTGAGAGAGTCAGCGGTGCCTAAGTCCTCCTTCCCACTAACGGGGAAGTAATCGATTTTGATCTCAAGCTCGCTTTTGTCAAGCGTGGCCTGAATCTCGCTTTTGTAATTCTCTAATACGACAAGAATTACGTCTAAAAGTTGGGTAATTATGCAATTTCAAACGACTAGCGCACGTACCTGTGAAACCGGACTGCTGCAGCTTGTACAAGGGATACCAAACGAGGGGCTTCGCCCCCACGGGCAGCAAACACTTGGGCTTGCCGGAGGTGATTTCGGGCATGCGGGAGCCCCGCCCGGCCGCCAGGATCACAGCCTGAAACTCGGGCTGAAACATTTCAAAAAACACCACAATATGTCTCTAAACTTTGCAACAAATGTGAGGTTATGTCGCGCCCGCGACAGCGGTGCCAACACAACAAATTGTTACGCCAAATGAAAATAATTTATTTGAGCCCCTTAAATAACTTAGGCATTATCTGAGACAGAGAATCGCGAAAGCGATCCAAACTTAACACACATTAGTATTAATTAAGCTGGCAATTATGCCCAAATTGTCTCAATTTTTAGCACCATGTTGGTGTCACTGTCATACGTTAATTGTCAAATGTGGGCAAAAAACTGTTTGTTTTGTTCCGGTCCCTTTTTGTAAATTTTGGGGCCCACTTGTGTTTGAAACATTTTTTAGTGAGTAATTTAGTGTCTTGTGATGGGTCGCAGAAAGTCGAAGCGAAAACCGGCGCCGAAACGCAAAGCTGTGGAGCCCCTGGACCAACAATTCAACTGCCCTTTTTGCAACCATGAAAAGTCGTGTGATGTTAAAATGTGATTGTTTTTAAAACTGTTGGGTTTTGTAGTGTAATGTCTATGTTTGTAGGGATAAAGGTCGAAATACGGCCAGGATAACGTGCCGTGTGTGTCTAGAAGACTTCCAAACTACTATCAATTTTTTATCAGAGCCTGTGGATGTGTATAACGATTGGATAGATGCATGTGAATCTGCTAATTGAGGTTTTTATGTAAATGTTTTATTAGGTACAAAATAACACTTTTTATCATATATCAGTCTAGGAAAAAATGTATTGAACGAGTGTTTTAAAGAGTAAATAAGTCGTATTTAAAAGTTTTTTATTTATCAGAGCAATTATTAACATATCTTAGATACCTAAAGCTTTAAAATCGTTATTTTTGGAAAATAAATAAATAATTTGTAACAATTGAAACACTCATGAAAATGAAATGAAACGATTGGATGATGCATATTTTTGTTATACGTTATTCGAGTGGTGTAATTCTGTAATTTTTTATTCGAAAGACCCATTTCTTTTGAACAATATTTGTAACTTATAAAATTTTTGTATCGGCCTCGGTTTTGGAGTAAAAAAATAAATTAAGTCGATGTGTCAAAATTTCAGGCGTTTGTCCATTTATTATTATTGGTTTTAAAATTAGTTTTTTATTTTAGTTTTAACTCTCTTATGTATGTGTATGTTAGATAACAATAACGTAATTACTAATTAGTTGTTAATTTAAAGGGTTTTTTCACAAAATTGTGAATTTCTAAAAATCGTTGGATTTCTGCCCAAAACAACTAATTAAAAACTACGCTGTCATTATGGAAAAATTAATAATTACAATTATAATAATTAAAGTAACAATTAAATGCATTTTTAAAACCAATAATAATTATTGCACATCAGAAATGTTGACATTTCTACATAAATTATTTTTTTATTCCTAAACCAAGGCCGATACAAAAATTGTTAGAAATAATGGGTCTTTCGAATAAAAAAAGAATTACAGCACTCACATAATGTATAACAAAAATATGTCCTAAAATGTGTTCAATTGTTGATAAGTAATTAGTTTACAACAATTAAAAAACTAATGAAATAGCACCAAAACATGTGGTTTTGATGACAAATTACTTGTACCCAATTTCATCAAAATCGATTATTCCATTTAGAAGTTATTAATAAAAAACGAAAATAATTTTTGATCTTTGACGCCCTCTAACTTTTAAACGGTGCAACTTGGTATAGAGGTAAGTTGGGTTAAATCGCTCTATTTTCAGCTGGGGAATCTCTGGTTCCCTGTTGTCGCCATCTTTTTGTTACACCCTGTATATCAGTCTAGGAAAAAATAATGTATTGAACGAGTGGTTTTAAAAAGTAAACAAGTCGTATTTAAAAGTTTTTTATTTATCAGAGCAATTATTAACAAATCTTAGATACCTAAAGCTTTAAAATCGTTATTTTAGGAGAATAAATAAATAATTTGTAACAATTGAAACACTCATGAAAATGAATTTGGGTTTAAAACAATATACCAGAAATAAAAGGTACCACAAAGTCCTTGACAGCACTAACAAATGTACAAAAGAATATACGACTAGCCCAAAGCATAATTAAAGCAATCTAAATGCCGTTTTTATAAATAATTGTATCTATCTTAGCACTACCTAGTTATACACTTATCCTATAGAAAAAATATCAATCTCTGAATATAGCCAATTTGTCCTATGATTAAAAAATTGTTTAACCTTCCAAGATACTCTTTTTCACCAATACAATACAGATTATAATAGTTCAAATCAGTAGAAAAATATTGTTTTTATCTAAGTAGTTGGAATAAAACAAAACCCAGCGCTACTCTAGCACATTTCGTAGAAACCTTGTCAACTTAAACTATGGCGAAGAATGATCCAGTCGGTAAATGAATCAAAGGAACACTCAAAGAAAACCAGTAGTTACACATCGCAGTGTATAGCAGCCTTTAGCGTGGTGGTTTAGCACTCAAGCAGCATCTAGTAGCACATGAAGAGTTTAAAACAAGCGAGCTCTACGTTTTAGTTCGTTTCTGCGCCACTGGGGCAGTCGGTAGAAGTCGGTCCGCGAGACTTGGAAAATGGCCTCGAACTCGGCATCCGACAGATGTCGCTGCAAAAAGTTCTAATTATCGAATTACAAAATCGAAAAAGTACCTCAAGATTGCATCTGTCGACATCGGAAGGCAGTCTGTAGTTAGTGATCACAAGCAAGTGGTAAGGGTAGATTTTGGCCGGCTCGTTTATCAGCATCGTGTGGGCCATGTTTGGAAGGGACCGTCGCACTTGTGATGAGTACCCGCCCGGGTAGCGCCCCAGGGCCCCCATGTAAGTCGCCGACACGGGCATTTCGGAATTCTAGCACACAACACAGTTACGAACAAACACCGAAAAGTGCGCCACCACCATAAAACTAGGCCGGAAAAGCAACAAAATTTTATTTATGCAAGACAAGTAGAACGCTTCCTTGACTCACCCGCAATGAGAAAAGTATTATAATTTCAATAAAAATTTCACCGGAAATTTGAACAAAAAATTGAAAGTTAAAAGTCCTGTTAACAATTTGATTTTTAATTGTGTTCTCTCGTAATGATGACAATTTTGAGATAAAGATCAACTCAATTCGGTTGTTCAAACACAGAACCAACAATTTAAAATAGTTTTTTAAATCTGCTTTTAACTTCATTCTTTTTTAACTTCTGTTCAATCAGTTTTTTTGAATGAAATAGCAAATCCAAGTCTAGCACAAGTTTTCTAAAAATGCAAGATAGTTCTGAAAACTAAATTAAAAAACCTGAAAGAACCTTGGTGGTTGTAGTTCCACCAAAGATGCACTAGTTTTTTAAATGTCTCCTGTATTTATTAAAAAGTTCATGATTTTCAAAAAACGTAGCAATTTTTACAACTTTTTTCTATAATATTTTACGTTGTAATACGTTGTCGCTGACTTTTTTCAAAGACATTTTCCAGTATTTTCTACTACTCAGGCTCTTTTTACCATTGCTCATCGAGTCATCGTGAATTTTCTGTAATATGAATTGAAACTGCAATTAAAAACTTCTTAAAACTCATTAACCAAACAATTAAGAACTGTTTAAATAAGTCTGTGCTGTAAGTCATTTCTGGATCCAGTGACATTCATCGTTAAAAATAAGCAGACACTGTTTTTTTATACATAATAGTATCGAACTTCTTAAAGAAATAAAGACAAAAAGAGTACACCTGTAATTTAGTAGTTTTTGTCTAAACAAAATCATCTACGAGTAAATAGCCATCTAATAATAATAACTTTGTTCTACAATTTGAAACAAGTTTTAAGATTAATTATTAACATCCTGGTGAAATTTTTACTGAACCTCAAATACGTTTCAGTGAAAAATGGTCACAAAAAATTAATTATGAATTTTGTGTCAAAATGTTTTTTTACTTGGTTGAAATATAAAAATTTAATTATTTAATCAATTTCATGGTGAAATGTTGGTGAATTTTATGAAAATATGGCCATAAAACTGTTTTGTTGCTCGCTTTAACCTTAACCAAACGACTATTTTACCTTGACCTCAAACTAACTAAAGGCGAATAAATAAAAAATGAGAAAAGGTGTATTAACACAGAACAAAACGCTTGAAAATTAAAAAGCTGTTATTTGGAGCGTTACACAGAAAAAAGTTAGATAAAGCATTATTTACATACCAGAGCACGTCTTTCAACATCCGTGATGGATCCAGTGGAAACTGAAGAAAAAGCATTAACTTAACATTCTAGCTTATAAAATATTCGAAAAATTAGCCTAGAATTTCGTTCGGTACTATCATTTCGTTCGATTTCGGACCATGCACACTAAAGCAATACGGTTTTGAAAAACAACCAAAGAGAAGTAAGCAGCGTATTACTCAAAAAAATTATTTCTCGATCCCACCAAAAGTCACCCGCGTTTTCGGTGCGTAAAAATTTCAGAAAATGTGTCAAAAAAGCCGCTTAAAAGCCAGTTTCTACAGATAAACGATGAAATACTTACTGTCGGATTTCCCACAACTGAAGTCAGTGCTATGGGTTTTTGCACCCATCCCGCTAAACGAATAATCGCCCTGTGAAGGAGGAACGTAATTAAACATCCGAATTTCCCGATTTTCGAGGGATTAGAAACACACAAAACATGCGATGAATAAATACAGGATGACAGAACGACATGACTAAGCTAGAAAACGAGACACGAAAATTTAACCAGTTCCGGAAAAACATGAAAAACCTTCATACGAAGGGTGAAAGCTTTAGACAAGTCAAGTGACGTGGACAAATTCACAAATATCGGGTGTTCGAAAAAAATATCTAGTTTTATTTATAAAATTGGAAGGAAGGAACCAACGTGAAAGTCTTATTTAAAACACAAAAAAATTAAATTTGTGTCACATTTCTGGTGATGAAATAAGAGTTTTCACGTAAGAAAAAAATTCTAGTTTCATGAGTGAATTGCAAAAATCAACGTTGAGGTGTTTTTTAATTATTTATTCTTCGACAATGTCAAAATTTACGGTTTTTCGCCTGTGTAAGGAAGTTTTGACAACTGTTTGGCATTTCTCAATACGAAACGTCAGATTATTTTTAACAGATTTAAAGCAATTTTGACCTTGTTGAGTCTAATTCTAAGAATAAAATGTTGTATTCAACTCGTTTTCGTGTAAATCGGTTCATTTATTGCACCTCGTGGATGATAAACCTCTCGCTATCACTGGACGTTTAAAAATCCACTCGTGAAATAAAGCGTCCGATTTACACTCAAACTCGTTAAATAATATACTATTTCATGGTTCATACGAGCATTCACATTTTTTCTTTCTCAGTTAAAATTTGTAAAGAATCAGTTATTTTGTGGCACAAAATCCAAAAACAATTTAAATCGCTTCAAAAGTTCAGAATACGTAATGCAAAATAAATAATACTCTCTAATGAGAGAAATCTGTTTTTTTTTTAACTAAAGGTTGCAACGGTGAATAAAATTTGCAGTCGTACGAGAATGACATTACATCACGCATATGAGTGTGCAAATGAGCTTCTTCTACAATTTTCTACATTCTCCAAATTGTCTTTAGATTCTACTCTACGTATTTTTAAAATTCTTTTATAGTGTCATGTCGTTTAGAATTTTTACAGATTATTCTTTAGCATCGTTTCTCTACTTCTCTCTAGACTTTTTTTAAAGCCATTCGAGATCTAAAATCTGGACTCTTTCTTAGATTATTTTATAGATATAATACATCTCCAGATTCTTTTACAAAGTTTTCTACAGATGCCAATATTCTACTTAAATTTGTTTTATTTCTCTTTTAGATTCTACTCCACGTCCGTTCAAAATTCCTTTAGTTTCTTTAGAATTTTTCTAAATTACTCTTTAGCATTTTTTCTGTACAAAACTTAACATTCCTGAAACAAAGTTGACTAATTCTAGAAGTGCGATTTTCTGCCACAATTATCAACATCTCTAGATTCTTTTACAAATGCAAATGAGCTTCTTCTACAATTTTCTACATTCTCCAAATTCTCTTTAGATTTTACTTTACGTATTTTTAAAATTCTTTTATAGTTTCGTTTAGAATTTTTACAGAATATTCTTTAGCATTGTTTCTGTACTTCTCTCTAGATTTTTCTTAATATTCTTCCTAGATTTTTTAAAACCATTTCTAGATCTAAAATCTGGACTCTTTCTTAGATTATTTTATAGATAATACATCTCCAGATTCTTTTACAAAGTTTTCTACAGATGCCAATATTCTACTTAAATTTGTTTATTTCTCTTTTAGATTCTACTCCACGTCCGTTCAAAATTCCTTTAGTTTCTTTAAAATTTTTCTAAATTAGTCTTTAGCATTTTTTCTGTACAAAACTTAACATTCCTGAAACAAAGTTGACTAATTCTAGAAATGCGATTATCAACAACTCTAGATTCTTTTACAAATGCAAATGAGCTTCTTCTACAATTTTCTACATTCTCCAAATTCTCTTTACATTTTACTCTACGTATTTTTAAAATCCTTTTATAGTTTCGTTTAGAATTTTCACAGAATATTCTTTAGCATTGTTTCTGTACTTCTCTCTAGATTTTTCTTAATATTCTTCCTAGATTTTTTAAAGCCGTTTCTAGATCTAAAATCTGGACTCTCTCTTAGATTATTTTATAAATAATACATTTCCAGATTATTTTACAAAGTTTTTTCCAGATGCCAAGATTCTACTTAAATTTGTTCTAAACACTCCTAGTTTTTTTCCACATCCTCGAAATTCTCTTTTAGATTCTACTCTGTGTCCGTTCAAAATTCTTTGATAGTTTCTTTAGAATTTTTGCAGATTATTTTTAGTATGGCTTCTGTATGTACTCTTTTCTAGATTTTTCTAAAGATTCTTCTCTCAATCTTTCATTTTTCTTTCTTTGTTTTAGATTATACTTTGCGTCTTTTTAAAATTCTTTTATAGATGTTTAGCATTTTTCTAGATAACTCTTTAAAATAATTTCTACACAAAACTTAACATTCCTGAAACAGAGTTGACTAATTCTAGAAATGCAATTTTCTGCCACAATTATCAACATCTCTAGATTCTTTTACAAATGCAAATGAGCTTCTTCTACAATTTTCTACATTTTCTAAATTCTCTTTAGATTATACTCTACGTATTTTTTAGATTCTTTTATAGTTTCGTTTAGAATTTTTACAGATTATTCTTTAGCATTGTTTCTGTACTTCTTTCTAGATTTTTGTTAATTTTCTTCCTAGATTTTTTAAAAAGCCGTTTCTAGTCCTAAAATTTGGACTCCGTCTTAGATTATTTTATAAATAATACATCTTCAGATTCTTTTACAAAGTTTTCTCCAGATGCCAAGATTCTACTTAAATTTATTTTATAAACACTTCTATTATTTTTTCTACATTCGCGAAATTCTCTTTTAGATTCTACTCCGCATCCGCTCAAAATTCGTTTATAGTTGTTTCTTTAGAATTTTTCCAAATTATTTTAGCATCGCTTCTGTATGTATTCTTTTCTAGATTTTTCTTAGGTTTCTTCTCTCATTCTTCCCTTTTATTCATTATTTTAGATTCTACTAGTTTTCAGTGTTGCCAATCTAAATCTAAGAATTATGTCCAAAAACTTCCCGTAACTGAAGTCAAATGTTATTTTATAAATCAATAAACGAAGACTGAAACAGAAAAGTAGTTTTCGCGATTAAAATTAAGACTGTGCGCTTTTTCAATTTAGACCGCGATTTAGCGGGACCTTTAAATGTGATAGTTTGAACCGATTTTTCGTGCACCCGATACAGCTTCAGACGTGCACAACGACCAATCACGAAAGCATGCCTTTGCTCGCACTTACAGGAATCTGCGGATAACTACCCGCCGATGAACTGAATGTATGAGATCGAGGCGCCAAACCATAACCCGGCTTAGGAACATGTCGCAGAGCGCTCACAACTGGGCAGAGGGAAAGTGAAAATACAAAAAAATGATACAAAATGACAATGAAAGAGTGTGAGACCGCATGTTGTGTGTTTTCGACGTTTGCGAATTTAGTCAAATTCGGAAACGTCCCCTAAACTAACTCACTACTTACATATCCGTTTCTAGCAGGCAGTGTCGACGATTTTAACCCGTAACCTGGCCTAGGGACACTTCGCAATGATGAGACTACTGTACAACACGCAAAATAATAAAATGCAAAATCATAAACAAAATCGTGGCTATTTATAAAGCAAAACATGCAAAATTTGTTACAATAACTGATTTTAAAATTGAAACAGACGCATGCCTGTTAGGATTACGTATTTGTAATAATTTCCCGACATTCACCTCTCACCTTTCTAGTAATTACCTGCCAATTGAAGCTAAAAACTCAATTCGTTTTATGTAAATAATTTTTTATACATTCTCACACCGTCCCCTGGGGTTGCTATTTCTTACTTTAAATTAGTAAACCCTCCAGACAATCAATTAATTAAATGTTAAACAGTTCATGACAAGTGCGTGGGTGTTGCAATTACCATCCGATCGCTCCAAGTGCTTAGCATTTACATAAAAAACACCCACTCACTTCGTACCTAATTTAAAATAAGAAAATTGTGTTCCGTTGCGTAAACGTACTCACACTTACCGTTATAATTTATGGAGCGTCCCACCGACGACCTGCCGCTGTATGACCGATCATAGTCGTCCTCATCAAAGGGCTTTGGGTGGTCCATATTCCGTGAAGGACTCGCTCCGATCGGGTTGTCATATCTCAATCTATACGCCGGTTCTTTGTTGGCTGAAGGTGTTCTGGAAACAAAACAATGAGTACCTACCTACTCCAGTTATTTTTGTACCTGGAGGCGTTCCGCGGGTCTAAATGGGCGGCCTTCCATTGGCGCAATTTCTCGCGGTCTTTGACGTCTTTGAGGAAGACTTTTCCGATGCCGCTGGATATTTTACTAAGCTCTTCTTCTTCCTTCTTCAGTTTCAGGTCTTCGGTTTTTGGGGCGCTGGAGTCCACCTCGTCCTCGTCCGAGTCGGGCACGCCTTTGTACGAGTCGGACCATCTTTTCCGACGTTCTAGAGAAAAGTTATTGTCTAATAAACTACTTAAACAAACGAATTTTTCGTAATTTTTCAAACCAGCGTTACAGCTAATTTTTTTGTGCATAAATTTACTTCAGTGGTTATTTTCAACTAATAAAAGAATCTATTTCAACATTTTTGCGGAATGAAAAATAGAACTGTTATGGTTAACTGCTACATTTTCATTTAGTCAGGTCAGGTCAGGTCAGGTCAAATTCCAAACCAGCGTTAAAAACATTTTCTTTAACTGGGTTATTTTCAATCAATATAGGAAACTGTGAACATTTTTGTGAAGTGAAAACTGTTATAATGTAGCACACAATAACTAAATAATTCCTCGCAATTTTAAATTGATTCTTTTTGAGAATAACAATCATGTATCTTCTTAAAAATTTGTGTTTTTAATACAAATGTAAGTAACCAATTTTTTAAGAAAAACATTAGTTTATTATTAAGAATCCGGTTTCTGATAACTTTTTTAGTGAAATTAAACCGATTTAAAACTGGCAAATAAATGTAGGTTATTTTATATTGAAAGTCAAAATCGAGAGGTTCAAGTTTAAATTTTTACAAAACTTCGAAAGAAAATAATTTTTCTCAAAGAAAATTGGTTAATCCAGTTTTAGTAAAAATAGATTCTGGTTTATAAATTTTTCTTTTGTTAAATAAAGTTTAAGATCGACTACAAACATTGTTTTTATTAATAACCGGATTTGGTTAAATTGGTAAAACCAAGATAAAACTAAGTAAACAAGACATAATAACTAAACAAAACCAAATTGATTTCAAACAGAATAATTTTTCTCATTAACACCTTAAATCAACTCCAAAATCAATCTGAAACTAAGGCATATCGATTATAATTTATGAAGTTCAAATTCTTTAACTGCTTCCCAAACTAAGTCAAAAACACTCTATCATAAGATCAACTGGGACTTCTTTGCTCACAAATTCATAAAAAAATATACATAATGTGGCTTTTGTTAAATGAAACATAAAATCGGTTAAAATGAGTTTTCGCTTCTTCAAGTTTTGTTTCGGATTTAATAATAGAAAGCTAAAATTAGTTCAAAGGTCCAAAGTATTGTAAAATAAAAGGGAAAACAATTCTAACCATAGAATCAAAATTAGACTTTTAGTAAATCGGACAGTAAACCCGGTTTTAGGTCAACAAAATCAATTTAAAATCGAGTTAAAACAGTATTAAAATTTCTAATATTTTCGAAATGGTTTGAAAACGGTTACTATGTTATTAGAAACTTGCCCATTTTCAAAAGAAGCAGTGAAACCTTTCTTTTTATGCAAAAATTTACTTGAAACTCCTTATTTTTAACTAAAATAAAGCACTTAATTGTTGCGAAGTGGAAATCAATCAACTAAATTACTCAATAATTATAGAAATTAATCTTCAAAATTAGTGTTTTTACGATAAATGGTTAAATATTTCTTGGAATTGAAATTCGATAAGTATCCTAATTTAAAAAAAATAGAAAAAAGAGTTATAAATGGTTACTATTACCACAAAAGAAATACCCAATTTTTTAAGAACATTATAGTTTATTATTAAAAAAAAAGGTTTCTGAAAAACTGGTTTAAAATTTCTGCAAAAAAATTATTTTAAACTGATGGTTAACCTAAATAGGTTACATTATGTTTTCAGAGTCAAAAGCAGAGGGTTCAGTTTTAAACTTCTACTAAACATCAGAAGAAAATAATATTCTCAAAGAAACTAGGTTAATTTATTTTATTAATCCAGTTTTAGTACAAACAGGTATTGTTTTTGCTAAATAAAACTTAAAATCGACTAAAAATGTTGTGTAGGGTCAAAACCAGCTTCAACTCAAGGCTTTTCAAGGCAAAGTATTCTTCTGGTTTAAAATCTGTTAACCACTGAAATCAGATTAAAAATTTTAAACTTTGCTTTCGTAAAATGAGTAAAAAAATCTACAAGATCAATTATTATGATTCAATTTACAATACAAATTGTAAAAGTACTGTAGTAAAATCTTTGTTTTTGTTACAGCTTAGAATCGAAATGGTATAAAAACGAGAAAAATGATTTTTTCAAAAACCATTTGTTTAGAATCAAAACCGGTTAATTTCAAGCCAGTCCGAAGCAGTTAATTTTTCGGTTGAAAACCGGTTACATTTTGGAACAGAAACTAGAAACAACTAAGCAGTTCTAAGGTATAGAATGTTGTGAAGTTGTGAACAAATGGGAAAATGGTTATTTAATCGATTTAATTTAAGACTCAAGACTCTAAGGTTGGAAAAAAATTACTTGGAAAATTAATTTACAAATATTTTAATTTCTTATTATTTACCTGGGTCCGTGTAGGGGTAGGGTGGTGCCGGAAAATCGTCCCTCTCTATTTTCGGTGGTTCCCCGGGTTGTGGCGGTTTGGCACCCGGGAAATGCGCTAATTCTATTGGCTCTTCGTTATTCATATGTGGCGATTTAGGCCTTGGTGTTTCACTTCTAATCGAATCAACTAAAACTTTCATCGCTGACCTCGAACCGTGACTTTTTCGACCACTTTGACTCCCCCTTAATGAATTTTGGGCTACAATTGAATTATTAAACTCATTTTGTCGTCAAAGTGAGAAATGAGAGTGACTTACAAGTCGGTCTATGGAAATGTGGCGAAGTCGGAGCCTTATCATAGGGATCAATCGGTCTGCGTAAATACCCTAAAGTCGGCTCTTCCGTAAGGTAACTATAAGTATAAATTCTGGAAATATCGTCGGCTAGAGTCGCTGATTTGTTATGCTCTCGTAATATCAAGCCGGGCGATGGTGTTCGGTAACTGAAATGCTGCGAAAAAGCGCCAATGTTTCAATACGAACAAACCGAAAATCACGGCACAAAAATAAGGATCGAGCAAAAATAAAATGAAACAAACCTTTCTAGACATGCTTGTGGGACTGTATAACGAACCGTTCAAGCTAGGGGTGCGAGAGCGCATGGAGAACTGTAAAATACCATGCAAAAAAATAAAACTCTACGGACGGCAAAACGAAAAAACTGAGGGAAAATAAACGGACAAAAAACGAGAAATACCTGCATTTCGCTCACTCCGGAACAGCTCATTCTGTCGAATTCTCGCACAGAAGCATCGGTGTCGGTGCAGTGGCCGTTTGGCTCACCTGAACCGTTCAAAATTTGCCCGTTTTCGGTGGGGCCGGGGCCGCAGCGCGGGTGCCAGATAGCGCCCCCTTGGAGGTACATCTCCTCGCCATCCCCGAAGGGGTCCCCGCATTTCGTGCAGCGGGCGCATGTCGGGTGGAAATGGTGGTTGTCACCAGCCTAAAAAAATAACAACAAACAATAACAACACTTTTGTAAAAAAATAAGAATACACAAAGTTAATCTTTCATCCATTGTTCGTTACGTTGTTAATTAATTAATCTTTTATTACTAATTTATCAAAAAAAAAAATGTTGCATCCTCTAATTTAAATTTCCTGCTAATAAGACGCTTGGCTTGAGAAAATGTAGAATAATGTCATTTTTGAGTTAATGTTTCCTCATCTGACTTGTTTTAGCTGAAAAACGTTCGAAAAAGACAAAAGTAACACAAATTTTGACGTAATTCGACCAAAATTTATGAAATAATAGGTAATAATTCATTATCCAACTGAACAACGTGCTTAAAGGCTCGGAAAATGCAATAATTGCATAATTTTCAAATCAATTCGGTGTTTCTTTGCGTATTATTGACGAAACTTAGCAAATTATTGCGTTTGCACGTGAAAAACTTGCCAATAAATCTCAAAAACCACAAAACAATGTTATTTTCGACCCTATTTAATGATTCGTCGGACCTTTTTAGAGAAATTTTGTCAAAAAACAATGTTTTTATATTTAAATACTAAGTTGGTCATTTCTGCGTTAATTTTTGATGAAGTGTTGCTAAACAATTGTGTTTCTGGCTAGAAAATGTGCTAAAACACTCAAGAAATTGTTTTATACGACTAGTGCAACAATATTTTTGAATCAGTTCGTGGTTATTCGACTTATTCCTGCTGGGATGAAAATTTTCAAAATAATAGTGTTTCTAGTTGAACAACTTGCCAAAACACCCACACAAAAAAGCAATGTAATTTTTAAGCTAATTATTTAGTTATTTTTCCTATTGATTTAACAAAATCTCGTAAACTAGTACCTGATTTTTTAGGAAAACGTTTCAAGCGCTTAATAAGGAAGTAACACCATTTCGACGATTTTTTAAATATACGTATTTAAAAAAAATTGTTGGCTGAAAAATGTGCTTAAAAAGCGTAAAAAATCAACATTAGCATCATTTTCAATCCAATATGGTGTTTCCTTATTATTAACGAAACACAGCAAAATAACTGCGTTATTACATGGAAGATATGACAGTATACATCCCAAAAGCGGCAAAATAATGTCACTTTTGGCATAATTTAAGAATTCCTCACTAGTTTTCTCTCAACAATTGCGTTTCTGGTTGAAAAATGTTCTAAAACGTTGGAAAAAAGCAGTTTATAAAAAGACAAATTGCTTAATCAGTAATGCAACAGCTTTTAAATCGGCAATATTTTGGAACCAATTCGTCACTTTGGATGGAATTTCCTAAAACATTGCTTTTCTAGTCGAACAACGTCTAAGTCACTCGAAAAGAAAAAAAGGAAAAAAGAGAGTTTTTTTGGGCCAATTTAGTGATTTTTCCTTCTTCAAAAATGTTTCTAACTGCTCTAAAAAGACAAAAATAAGCCCATTTTCAATCTAGATGAATTTTTGGGTATTTTTTTTAAATAAAATTTTGAAAATAATTCAGTGTCTGGTTAAAAAACGCTCGAAAAAAAGCAGGAATAGCATCATTTTTGACAAAATTTGGTGTTTTTTCGGCTTCTTATTATTATTATTATTATTATTATTATTATTGAGAAAACTTCGCAAAATAACTGCATTTTTACTAGTAGGTAGTAGGTAAACTAATGTAATGTTCTTCAATCCATTTTTATAGCAAAGATGTTTAAATATTCAGTAAATGCAAAACTTTATTCATTTTCGAATCACGTTGGTCATTTCTCAGTTAATTTGTTTGATGGAATTTTGCTAAACCATTGCGTTTTTAACTGAAAAATGTGCTGAACCGCTGGAAAAGGGAAAAAATTATGTCATTTTTTAAGCTAATTGGTCTTTCGGTCCAGTTAAGCTAATTTTAAAAACGTGCTTAAAATCTCAAAAAAAAACCGCAAAATTCTTGACTATATTTAGTGACTTTTGACTTTAAAACGTGGTAAAATGCCAGAAAACATCGACACAGACGTCATTTTCGACCCCGTTTGCGTTTAGTGACTTTTGATCCGGTTTAACGCAATCTCATAAAAAACCTGAATTTTTAAATGAAAGGCTCCAAAATGGGCAAATATTTATGAAAGAGTAGCTTTTTCACCTTATAATTTTAATTTCAAACAGTATTTATAATTGGACAAACTGTTAAGAAATTAAATATTGTTTAAATGGTTTATCTGTTCTTGATACGAACTTTTTAAGAAAAAAAGCTTTTAAATAAAGTAATATTCCAAGGAATGAAAAAAAGTATTACATTATATCCAAAAACAGGAAATTGCAGTATCGCCGCAATAAATGTCAATTACAGCTTCTTTTCCTAATTTGTTTACGAATGACCAAATCTATTAAAACCCAACTCTTGTAACACAAATTCAAGCACCGTCCTTCACATCAATTGAAAAGAGGATGTTACAATGATTCAGAATTTAATTGCCAAAGAGATGCGTAACACCCGTATAATTCAACTTTCATTCCATTAAATAAACAGTTGTACCGACAAAATTTCACTTTCTCCCATTATGAAACTCGTAACCTTGAACAAAATTTGTTGTAATAATACGGCGACTGTTGCATAAAACCACACATAAATTTTCTTCGGACAAAGAACCGGCTTTTGTACTATTAAAAAATGCTTTTACTTTCTCTGCATGGTTACACAGGTACCGGCATTGCCAGTGAATGGCAGACGAAAAAACAACAGGTGCACAGTCACACCTCAAACAATTCTAAGTTTAAAGTAGGATGCGAAAATTAATCCTAGTTATCTATAATTACGAGCAGAGCTAAATTAATGTCATTGATTTTTTATGCAAATTCGATTAATTCCAGACCGTGACTGGGAAAACCTACCTGAAGCACCTTCCCGCTGATATATCTGCTGCAATAAGCACACTTAATCCCGAATTGTTTCTGGTAATCCCTCTCGCAGTACGGCTGTCCATTCCTCCCCATGTACTCCCCGTGCAAAACCACACCACAAGTGCCACACTTGAAGCACCATATGTGCCATTGTTGGTCTAAAGCGACCAGGGCTTGTCCTTCGTTCAGTTCTTTGCCGCATCCGGCACATTCTGCAATTTTAATCATGATTTGTATCGCCCAAGACCGAAAAATTCAATAAAATCGTATCGTATTTTGCGCAGATATTTATAGGAATGACGACAGTTTGGTTATCGGCGCGATTAGAGAATTTGGTGCATGTGTGGAGCGCCATAATCTTAATTGAAAATAACGGAATGTGTTAATTTTTTGCGCGAAAATTGGATTCTGCGGTTGAAGTTGTAGTCCGTTCTAACTGCATACGCGCCATGATCTAATTCCTCAATCAAGAGCCATGTAGGCGCCTGACTCATGTTAATTCACTTACAAAACTTACCATTGGCATTATTACTCGTGGGGCTTGTTTTAGGCGTCCCGTCCCGCACCGGGATCTGAACACATTTTTGGCAGAGTATCTCCTTCCCTGTGTAGGTAACTTTTTCGTCAGGTGGCGGCTGCCTGCATCGATCACACGTGAAACACTTCTTGTGGTAGGTCTTCCCCAGAGCGGTCACCACCTCCCCCTCGACGTAATCGTGACAAGTGGCGCATTTCGTGCCGAAATTCCTCTGGTAATCAGCCGTACAATAATAAGCACCGTCTTTGGAGAAAAATCCGCCTTGGGCCAATGAGTTTCCGCACACTTTGCATTTGAAGCATTGTGTGTGGAAGTACTTGTCTTGGACGCGGAGGACCTCGCCGGAACACTTCTTTTTGCATGCCTGGCATAGAGTTTTACCTAAACAAAAGGAAATGGCAATTAATTGGTTTCCGGTAAGGTCGCGATTTCCGCATCAGAGTGATAAAGTAACCGCGACGAAAATAAAACAATAAGGGGACAATTGGACATGATTGTGGCTTGTTTTAATGATACGATTGCGTGCATATTAACAAGAAGAGCTTCAAGGGTTGAGCCAGACTCTGCTAATAATAAAATAATGGCAGTTTGTCATCTATTCGTAACGTGAGAAGTCCTGTGATTGTCCCAAGAATAAAAAACAGCCGGTTTACGGTCAATATCGCTTTGGAAATTAGTTTAAATCAATTTGCTCACAAGACACGTGCTTGAACATTTTACTGAAGCTCAGAAATCAAGTCGAAGACCATCAAAGTCAACATTAATGGAACCGACAAACTTTTGCTGAATATTAATAGAGTTACTGACTTACTTATTTACTTTGGACGGAGCAGGATAATACAAATCCATAGAAAAGAAGCTGACAATCAATTTTAAAGGCATTGGCAACTTAAAAAACAACTTTGTCTTAAATAATAGTACTGGAAACCCTTATTTTATTACAGTAGTGAAAACCGTTTCTCTGTATCTGCTCTCTAACTCGAGTTATTTCGATTTAAAGTTGGAATTATGACGTCCTAACCGCCTCTTGAACATTTGGTCCAATTTTAAGATCAAATAGTTTTTGACTTTTAAGTGACACTGACAGACTTTTGATAAACTTGACAAAATTTCTGACGTGTTTTCGTGAAGTTCAAGACAAAATTTAGAGCAGAAAAAAGTCGAAAAAGTAGTTAATTTTTTATTTTATGGAAGACGTGTGGAAAATCAAATATCTGTCAAGTTTTTAGTGAATGAGAGGGTTTAGTGAGGAGAGGACTCTGTGATGAGAGGCGGTTGTGACGTCAGGATTTCTTCCTTTCCAAGTGATTATCTCGCTTATTTTTCATGGCAGAAAATTTTGAAAAGGACCTACCGACATAAAATGAACCACATTTTCAATTTTCGTTAAAACATAAAATAGGTAAAATAAGTTGCCAATGCCTTTAATTAAGATCTTGAATTCTATTTAGATGTTTTATTTCATAATAATTGAATCAAACGCCGAACTTTTTACATTAATTTATTCTAAAAATTAAAAAAATAATACAAAGAGACAAATAGCATATGTGTCAGTTTTCATCTTCAGGCAATGTCTTTTTTTAGGAAAAGTGTATTTTTACTCTCAAAAACTATTGTTAATTAATCACATAGAAATGAGCGTTTGCTATTAAATTCTTTTTCTCTATGAATGATTTTTTTCACAATTTTTCTACAATTATTCTTTATAAAGAAAACTAATTAGTTAATATTAAGTCGCTGACTTTTTTATTATTATTAATTTAAATAATCTGAAACATTACGTAAAAAAATTGTCGCTAGGTCCAAGAAAAACCCCCCAAAAAATTATTCGAAGTGTAGCTCACATTTTGTAGCGCAGCAAATTTATTTACAATCAAATTTTAATTCGCTGTTAATTTGACCAAGTAAATAAATCGTCAGATAAACTGCGACAAAACCTGGTTGTTTGTTTAAATGCAGTAACTCAAAACTGGTAAATTCTTTGATAAAAACTTATTACGAAATAAAAATCTCAGTTGGAAATGAACTTCTCTTTTATTTGATACGACTATTAATCAAGAGGAAAAAATCTTACAATTATCTTGAAAGTACCTACTTGTACATCCTATTGTGATAACGTGATAATGATTAATGTTTTAATTATTTATTTTATTTTCTTTATTCTTAATTTCTCGTACTTTACTTTCTCGATTCATTTATTGTTACCGTTCTACATATTTTCTTTTGGCAATAAATAATCCGGTTACTGAATGAAACATTTTCTATTTTAACCGAAATAAAACAATATCGCCAATTAAATCTTTTTAGAAAAGAATTTCAGAGTGCGGAGATCCTGGTTTATTTCAAACCGATAGACTTCAGCCTTTCGAAATCAATTAGTTCTTATCAGTTTGCGGTGTCAGTATGACAAATGATCCCTGATAAGTGCCAAAACACTACAATATCCGTAACCCTATTAATATTTTTCAGCACACAGCTGAAACTTTGACTGTGTTACAAAATGATGTAACGTCCGGCTCTGGCTCCATACATATTTCACCCGAGTTTGTTTAAAAACCAAGACTAGAATTTATAGTCGCTTCACGACTCTGCCTTCATAAGGTAAATAAGACCATCACGTTCAAGGATTGCAACATAAAGTAATTAATTGTAAAAACCGTGTTAACCCAGAATTTCGGTACAACTATTTTCACCGATTTAAAATTATCCACACTAACCCATTTAACCGGAATTTTTCACGTAGAAAATGTAAAACCTGGACAGACGTATACAGACTAAAAATACACCGAAATGTTTTCATTCATGAAGAGGATATAAACATGACTTTGTTGAAAATCAAGGACGGGATGCGAATTCGCGACAATCGCAATTTTTACAAGACAAACCCCACATTACATTCGGCCTTTACATAAACCTGGCCATAATTGTTGGATTATTAAAAAACAAGCTTTTGCTATAATTATAAATTACGCAGCTACAATCGACTAATTGCAAATTAATTTCAAAAATAATTGAAGTTTGATGTAAAAACTTCATTACGCAGATTATCTAATTGTTGGAAAAATATGTCAGTTTCGATGCAAATGTAAAATTCATGTCAACTGACTCAACGTTTAAAAACTTATAAATTATTAATTAGATTAGTAAAAGCACCAGTCGGAAGATCAATATTTACAAATTAGGGATTTTAATTCACATTTCCAGCAGATTCATTACTCAAAATAGATTAATTGGAACGAATTGAATTAAACACATTTTGATTAATTTGTAGGTGGAATTTGGGTTAACGAGTTTATTATCTGGGAGCGAAAAATTGGGTTTTGACGGAAAATTAGAAAACCCGATGCCGCTGCAAGGAGTAAAGTTTGCAAAAGTGCAGTTTAATTTCCAAAATTCGAAAAAATAGGGGTTCCTATTCAATTCAATTTTTTGTTACTAATTTCTGGTCGAACTGGTCTACTTTTCTCCATTCCGTGACCGTCCACAAAAAGGAATTTTAAAAAGCATTCCTCGACAAAGCTAATGTATTCAGCCGTATTACGTGTCAACTACTTTAACCTCTTTTAAGAGCAGAAGGGTCAATTAGCATAATTCAATTAACCGCTTCTCACAATTTATTAAATTCGATAAGTTTTATTTATCAATTTTGTTACCACGCACGCGAAACTGACTCAAAGCGTAATTATAACTTTGACACAAATAAATATTTCAGTACACAAAAATAAATGGAATTATTTGGACAATCCAAGGTTGCGATACGTCACCGTATATTATTCCAGACCTTGGAACTCACCTTTTTTTAGTTTCTTTTCGGCTTTGAGGCGCTCTTTCTCGAGGGCGGCCAACTTTTTCTTATCAAGGGGCGGCTTTTCGGCCAGGATCAGCTGCTCGCTGGCCACTTTGGCGTCACTTTTATTTTTGCTTTTCATATTTTTAACACTAATTACACATGTACCGACTTTGGGCGCTCCGAACAGCAGGAAACTCTCTACTGAAAGCAAAAGCACCGACTGAAGCCCCGATGATGATGACTAACGAGTCGAACGGGAGTGGAGAGACGTGAGTGCAGCAATTTAAATTGTCAAATGTTTGACCGTTCATTGCACGCACGATGGTAATTTTAGTTTTACCTTTTGAGAAAACTACGGCCAATGTCTTGGCTGCCCGTGTATTGGATAAAAATATGGAATTGATCTCTGGAAGGTTGCGCTATTTTCGAATGCATAAAACTGTCGCGGTTTCGACGAAATTGGAACGGGGCGTTTTGCTTGGCTGAGAGTTCAATGAATGTGGGGTTTTGTTATCAATATATCAAAGTTTGTTTTAGGAATAGCGGATTTTGTGTACATCGGTGACTAAATATAGTGTTGAGTTCTAGTTCATTCACACAAATCCGTCAACAAACGATTTTATGAAATTGTCTGCATACATGGGGCGTAACTCAGCGAGCAATTTAACAATGATGAGCGGTTATACTTTCGCCAGAAATACCATAAGTTATTAGAATGACAAAAATGGAAAGGAAACACATAAATGCCTCATTGTGTTTACTTCCGATGAAAGTATGTACGTGAAGCTGGAAAAAAAAGTGAAAATCTGTGGACTCAAACACCAAAAACAGAAATTTTCCAATCTACAAAGTGCAAAGTCTAGTCCGCTTTTCAAAAATATTTGTTTGTCAGCAAATTAATCGGTTCAAAATTTTCTGATATTTATTTATTTTGCTTAGTCTTGGGATATGGGAACATTTCCACTGTTTTCCGTCCGAAAATAATTCGAGAAAAAAATATAAACTCATAAATTTCCGGTAGTTTCCAGATGGAACGGAAATGAGATCTGACAAAGTATTTTTCAACCATTTTACCCAAAAACTGACAATTTTGTTTTTCAGTCTGCTTATACTTTCGCAAGATTATTCCCAACTATTCATTTTTTTATTAAAACAATTTACTCTTTTAAGAAAATTTTTTAGATCATTATATACTTACAAGACCAATGTTTAAAAAAAGGAGATTTATAATCGTACCTATTTAACTCACAATGTTATCTGTCTGTCGGTTATTTTCTCGGAGCCAAATTTGAAAGGGTTCCCGTTGTCCCACTGAATTGAAATTTTGCATACTTACTTAATCTGCGTGACAATGCAATCCTATGTACTTAAATGCCCCCTAAAGGGGTTAAATGAGGTTTTGAAATTTTAGGTTATGTTTACAAAGGGGTTCTCGATTTGTAAATTTGAGAGGGTTCCTGTAGTCGCAATGAAATGAAATTTAACATGCTTACGAAATCTGCGTGACAATGCAATTCTATATAATTAATTACCCCCTTAAGGTGTTAAATGGGGTTTTAAAATTTTATGTTATGTTTACAAAGGGGTTCTCGATTTGTACATACCGTAACTTATACCGACATAGACGGTATGTTGGTCATTTGGACATCACGGTACATGCACAGTGTAATAACAATAAATCTATGCAATAAATAAAGACTAAAAAGCAAAAAATAAAAATATATAAAAAAATGTTTTTTTAAAAAAAGCTTTTATTTAAAAGATGCACTAAAAAGTAAAAAATAATGGATTTTAATCACAGGAGAATATTTTTTCTTACAGGTTAAAATTCTAAAATTTATAAAAGCTTTAGGAGTTATAAAACTACGGCATTACAGAATTACTTTGTGCAGTTAACAACTCCCAAAGCTCCTATAAATTTTAGAATTTTAACCTGTAAGAAAAAATAATATTCTCCTGTGATTGAAATACACTTTTTTTATTTTTTACTTTTTAGTGCATCTTTTAAATAAAAGCTTTTTTTAAAAAACATTTTTTTATATATTTTTATTTAAGTCCAGCCAGGATGTTAAAGTGTTTTCTCCCCTTATAAGCATATAAGGAAGAATTTTCTTCCTCGTAATGCTTGATTATTTTCAATTTATTTTTTACAGAAGAAATTTGGTTACAGAATATAACCAACGTGTCTGATATTTAAACACAGTTACTTAAGCAAGAAAGATCCTTCCAATGATGTAACGCTTTTTGTAATCTCGGATGAAACTATGAGACAAATTTAATCTGCAAATAAATCATCTCTGCGAAAAAATAACATTTATTCTCAGTTTTGCAATTTCTCGGCGTTATGTAACACACATCCAGCAACAAAACTTCCAGTTACTTTTTAGCAAATTACGTCTCGACGAAACCTTGAAGTTTCCAACCTTGACTCCTCGTCACAAATATGTAAATTCGAACAAAAAGTCGCTGAAGTTAAACCCAACTCTAATTATTTTTATTACCTATGAAGCGATCCGAAAAGTCCACAGAACCCAATTAGCGGTTATCCAAAAACGAACTCGAAAACAAGACATTTGCGAGCACCTATCGCAAATGCAAATATTTACCATCAATGACGTAACTTTCCGAGTCATTTCTATTTTTACCGTTTGGACAACAAAACGCATTGAAAATGTGGGAAGACCTCGACGATATTGCGGTTATCATCTTATTAAATAAAAAAATAATAATAAACGATGAGCAACGCGTTCGTCGGAGCGAAAAATTAAATTTGATAAAAAATTGTACGAAAGTGGAAAAATTGATTTTCGAACTCGAGTAACACGACGGGCGGTCCTTCAACCAGGAAACGACACAACTGAGGTAGAAAGTGATTAACAATCCATCGGATGCGAGCATCTTCGACATGAAAGTGAAAAGCGGGTGATTCACGACGACAGGTAGACGACTTGTCCTCAGCAGGTTTTGTTACAGTTATGATAAAGAAACAGCAATAGAAATGCCGCAACCTACGAGTTTATGTAACAGAAAGAGGCCACCTACTATCGCCACCAAACCAGTTATCTTAGCCCACATAACTTTTGCTTGTTGCACCGATCTTTATCGAAAGATGAATTGATATCAATTGCCGAAAATGATGTCTTAGGCGAAGACTTGGCCCACTTCCAATCTTATCGGAAACAAGATACGAAGAAACTGAAACACAGTTAAATATTTATTATTCCATAAATCATCCGTTGGCAATTCTGTACGATTTAAAAACACAAATAAATTATCAATACTGGTGGTCCTGACTAACCATTTCCATAAATTTTAATTGGAAAAATGTTTATTACTAAGTACACACACTACAAACGTGCAGAACAAATGTTCTTTCTTGAAGCAGACATAACATCTTGCAACCCGTCCCAGACAACAAATTTTCCAATATGCATTTTGCAGAAAGGAAGTTAAAAACCCGGTTAAAAAGTACATTTTCATTGAAAAAAATTGCTGTCGAACCCAGACTTTTTACACCATCTAATTAATTAATTACAGAACCATATAACCACTGTAGTTTTTTTTTGAAGACTGAAAAACTACAAACAAGCTTTAGTTGCGATTTTTGGATCGGTTCAAAAGAATTTTCAAGTAAAATTTTAGTTCAAAACATACCCAATTTTGTAATTTGTAGCATTAAAAATTAGGTCAATTTTTCAACAAATTGATTTAAAATACAAAAGCATGTTTTACAAAAATGTAACATATTTTTTGAAATACAGCTGTTCTCATTAAAAAATAAGCTGATAACATAACTTCGGAACAGATTATTGCAATTTTTCGTATCGATTAAAAATCTCTTAAAATATGCCAAGTTTTTATTAAATACAATACAAGCCTAAACAACTTATTTCAAAAGATATTTTTGTACAAATTGCACAAATTTTATAAGTACGAGCAATTCTCGTAAAAAATAAGTAAAAAATCCGTCGATATGTCATTAATTCAACACAATTTCTTCCATAAATTAAAACTTTTTTAATAGCCGGAAATTTTAAATTTATCTTTTCTAGAGATATTTTGCCTCGATTTTCTCAAATATAAGTAGTATTAAAAAATAGACCAGTCTTTAATTTCTGCCTTTCCTTTAACTCAACCAATTCATAAAATTAACGTCACCATTTGACAGAAAGACCTTTCATAAAACTTGGAAGCATTGATAAATACAAAAAAGATAAACTTAAAATAGAAATACAATCATATTGAACGAAACAATTTTTATAAATTGTTTTATAAATTGAACACTTTTTTTGAAAAAAAAAAAGTAATTAAAACTTGTTTAGTCTATCAAAAAAGTCTTAAATAAGTGAAATTTTTATTTAAAATCGGTCGATATGTGGCACAAATAATAATTCAACAATAGGCAATTCTTTAATAAAGGCAGATTGAAGCAAGTCAACCAAAAAAAATGTTTTGCAATTTCCTGCATAAGTTAAAACTTGCAGAAAAGAATATGCTAAATTGAACAAAAATTAAATAAGCCCTGGAATTTAAATTGAGCTTTGCGTCTGATATTTTGTAGAGATTTTATCAAGATAAGCAATAAAAAAATGCACTCTGATTTCTGCCTTTAATTCAACTAAAAAATTAAGTAAAAATCGCACAATCTTTTGACAGAAAGGCTCTTCTCCTCTTAAGATAAACATAAAAAACTTAAAACAAAAATAGTGTAGGAACAAATATTTAAAACAATAAAGTAAATAAGATAAAGGCGCCTTATCTATAACAAATAGTACACCTTATCAAAGGTAAGTAGACAAGTTTACATAAGAAATGGAGCCATTTTTGAATATAAATAAATAAAATCGGCCAAGATAACCATTGTCTGAGTCACTGTAACATAATTGTAAAACAAAACATACATTAAGGTCAGCAAAACTTATAATTAGAGTAAACTACGACATTTACTCGATATAAATGATGCAATCACGACAAAAAAATTAAATCTTAGACCTATCAGTCAATGTACCGCAATGTAAATTTCCAAATAGTAGATGTTATCACTCAGACTAATCAATAGAAAGTGAATTAGATCACTACAATCGCTAAGTCTAGTTGGCTCTGTTATAAAGCCGAGCCAACTTGACTTTTTTGCGATTTTTTGCCAAGACAAGTTAATTAACGTTCCGCATCTCCGTTTCCCGACAAAGTCGCGTAAACCATGGTCCTTTTTCCCTTCAGACAACTCTTTTAATATTCATGTTTAAATTAGCCTCCTTTGAAGCAGAATGAGCTTTGCATGGCACAAAATATCCGCAATTTGAATGGCCATTAGGTCATCCCGATTATCACAACGAAGGTGTTTTTGCATAATCAGGAGGGTCAAGGTTTGTCCCGTAATAAAAACGCAATTAACGCCACAATCACTCCTCCGACCATAAAATATGAAATGGCAGGCGAGGGCCTACCCCAAGAGCAAATTGAGGGTCGCCCTAGTAACAAATTTATCGATCTTCAGCGGATTTTCCTCAAAAAAAAAGGAATAATCGAGACGTTATCAATAAAATTCAGACGAGATCAAAATCAATGTCTAAAATTAACGCCCGCGAGGGGACACTGCGGGGTGCTCAAAGCACGATAACAGCGTCGTCAAATGACGGAGATAATGGAATGACATAATGATTTACAATAAACATGTCCAAAGGACAAACACGAATTATGCAAATAGTGAGGAACTGTATAACCAAACACCGGCTCCAACTCACCCATTTTCAATGAAGGTCCGCACAACAGCACCTAATTAACACCGCACACGAGTCGCTAATGGCAAAAACGCATTGTTCATTTAAGAATTACTCGAAAAATAGAGTTTTTACACTAATTTATAAAAAAACTTGACATTCACGTCAACCTAAAATGGGCGAGACCAAATTATTGGTAGTTTTCATATTTCGCCACTGCGCTTTATGGCAGCACTGGTGCAAAAAGCAGTGGCGGGGGCGTCACGTGACCGAAAATGCAACCACAAATCGAGGCTTTTTGCCACATTTGAAAAACATTAATCACAATTATCAGCTAACAAATTAACGAGTTAGGTTTTAGAATTACAAAACCGCACAAAACTTGTAATTTATTTCGGTGACTAATGTTTTGCGGGCGCCGCCTCTGTTTCTGTCATTGGGCGTCCGTCAAAGTCACACCTGTCAAAGCTCAAATTGTCAAAATTCTATTTTGAAAATACGTAAAAATATTATCAAAAGCGATTAAAGGCCCACTGAATTGCTAGCCGTTATCAAGGTACTCACTTTTAACCAGTTTGCATCCACTTTGAATAAATTAGCGCCATTTTTTTAAAATCAAATTTTATGTAACGAATTCACGTGAGGGTTTTCTGTGTAAATAATTTTTTGTGCGTGACTAGAGTAATTTTTGAGTGTTAGAATTAGAACTAGCTTTGATAAATCTCGCCTAGACGTTGCACTATTGATTGCAATAAAATAACGGTTTGTCATAGGTTAAAGTACTGTTATGTGTTTTAATTCGGTGCGATCTTTGAACGCCTCCCGAAAATGTTGGAGGGTCTTGCAGCATGGGTGTTGAACAATTACCTGGGGAAGTACGTGGAGAATTTGAACACCGACCAGTTGAGCATTGCTTTGTTGTCGGGTAATTGTTTTGTGTGGGAGGATTTGGGGTGATTTGGGGGTTGTAGGTAAGGTTGAGCTTGAGAATTTACCGCTTAAGAAGGATGCATTGCGACACTTGGGACTACCCATCGAAATCAAGGCTGGGTTCATTGGCAAAGTTAAGCTACAAATACCTGTTCGGCAAATAAGATCGGCCCCTTGGGTTATTGCCATTGAACAGTTGTACTTAGTTGCGAGCCCTTTGCCAGTGGATGAGGTAAGACAATCATGTTTTGGGGGCTCATTTTCAGCCAAACTGTGCTCTAGTGGGACGCAGAGTCCGAAGAACTGTCCGCACAAGAAATCAAGTTGAGTGCTTTGGACATTATCGAAGCCAGGTGGAGACTAGAAACGGAATCAAGAGACTCCTCGTCTTATTATGCCTCTAGTTATTCGTCTTGGCTGGGTTTTGGGGCCGGTTTAGTGTCAGACATAATTGAAAACCTCCAGGTTTGTGTTATTTTCGATTTTTTAATAGTATTTAAATAATTATTTTAGTTGAAAATCCAAGATGTGCACATCAGATACGAGGACAGTGTTAGTATACCAAACAAATCGGTGGCTTTTGGGGTCACAATGGAGTCGCTTTCGGCCCAAAGCTGCGATGCCAACTGGGCCCCCGGGTTTTCGCATTGGGCCATGGGGGCGGAGTCGTTTAAAATTCTGGAAATGCAGAAATTCGCGATTTATTGGATTGATTCAGAGCCGGGTCAATTGTTGTCAAGGCTTGGCTTAGGGGATCTCGCGGTAAGTGTTACGTAATGTTTGTGATTTTTGTGATAAATGAGTGAGAAGTTGGACTTATTCAGCTTAAGTAAGGTCATCGTTGCGATTTGTTCCGGTTTCCATTGATTTAAAATCTACAAAAAATTCTCAAAGTAATAATGAATGAATAATATCGGTTATCTCTGGTTCGACTAATAAAACGGGTAAAAAATTTACTCCAACAAAATAGTAGTTTTCAATGAATTGATTGAAGAAAATATTTATGAATAATATCGTAAAGTAAATTCTTATCTCGGCTAAAATAAATGGGCAAAAAATTTGCTCAACAAAACAGTTGTTTTGCTTTCAATGAATTAATTGAAGAAACTATTTACGTTCATTGTCACTAGGTCAGTTTATTATTGATGACAATGAGGCGTAATTCATAATAAAAAGACGACTTTTGGATTTTTTTAAATTCTTGTTATTTATTAGTATTATTAAGAAGGAAACAAGTACTTGTAGATAAGGGGTCGTGTACATTCTTCATTTTAAAAGTAAAATAAAATTAAAGATCCGATGGCAGTTTTATTTTCTATATTCTGATTATTGTTATTAGAAAAGATCTTTGTTATACTACTACTCTTGATAAAGCAGTTTTGGAGATCTGTGTTGTATGAAATTAAAATGTTCATTTAATTTTTCTTTAATTTTAGACGATATTTATAATTTCAAATAGTGCAGTCTCTAAAAAAATCTTTACAAATAATTATATTTCAAAAACACATTTTTTCTTTTGAGTTTATAAAATATCTCTGGATGATCATGTTAACGTTCTAAAATAGCACAGGTTTTTTGTTTTCTGAAATGTTAATAAACTTGTGGATTGTACACTGTGGAACTAGACCTCTCATATCAACAAGAAAATAATTTTAAAACTATGTGACAGTGGCAGCAGTAGCTTTTTACCTGGAAGACGAGAAGGAAAATACTTATAGTAGGTAAATAATAAAAAAGTTTTTGGAAAATTGTGTTAAATGAAAGCCTTTGACTTATTTCTGAAAGTATTTTCTTGTATTTTACGAAGCAAGATTCTGTTTTTGGGGCCTTTGTTTAGAAAATAAACTAATTAAAAAGGTAAATTTTTATCTTCTCACAACATAAAGTATAAAATCCGTTCTAAAAACTGAGAATTCGAATTTCTAAGCTAGGTATTTTGAGCTTGGAATTTTTTTCTTGGAATTTGATATTAGTTAATGCTAAAAGAATCTCACGATTTCTTCTCTAGAAATGTACTCCATATTTTGAAATTCTCTAAATTTCGAAATTTTATTAAGTACTAGTACACATGTTTTACAACGTTAATCTATCTGTGGAAAAGCTTTACTTGTTACAGATACGAGTACGTATTATTAAAACATAAAAAAATATAGTTAAGGCCAGCGGTTTTTAACCTGTGTTCCGCGACTCTTGGAGATTTGGTTTAAATTTATGCAAAGACTATTTATTTTATGAGAATATTACAAGAATAAGCTGTAAATTTACAAAGAGTCAGAAAAATAAGTTCCAGTTTCTTTTTTATTCTTTGGTGTATTTAGTTTGACTACAGAGGTTATTTTTTAAAGAGATTTACCTTTACTTAAAAAGACTTGGTTCAGTTTTTTTTTATTAAAGTTAATAAAGACGCTTAAAAAACAAAATCGATCGATTCAAAAAAAATTTATTAAACCGCCATCAATATTTGAATTACATACGAGTATATTCCAGACTTTTGACTTAAATATTAGGCAGATTATTATTATTATTATTATTATTGAGTTAGAAGTTTGCAATTTTAATTTTTGAAATGGAAAATATTTAAGATTTTGAGTTTTGACCGGAGTTTTATATTACTCAGAATTTTGATTTGTGGGTATAGAATTTTAATTTACACTAGTTATGTGGCCCATTCTCTAACTTTTTTAAAGGTTTTTTAAAATTTAACTTACGTTAAATTGGCAACTCTTGCAATTTTATTGGTTATTGCTATAAGAACAACGCTTAACAGCCTTTAAATTGTAAATTCAACTCTTTTTGCACTTAAAATTGATTGAGATTTTTTAAATATGGAATTTTGACTTTTAAATTTTATGTATTCTCTTCTTAACACTTGGAATTTGGATAATTAAATTCGTAATTAGGTTCTTCGCTTTTTTGTAATTTTTTGTTTGATGCTTAAGTTTTTCTGCTGCTGTCTCGAGGACTAGAAGTAAGACTGTGAATTTGAAGTTGAATTGTAACAACATAAAATGCCAACAAAAATTGATCATTGTTTCAAGAGAGAAAACTGAACAAAACAAACTGGCGTAAAACTTTTATTTTTCTGTTTGTATACAACAAATTGTGATGTCGCCAACTATACTGAATTGTTAACAAAAGTTACATTAGTCTGTTACTTTCTTTCTTTAGTTTGTTGTTAGGATATATTCTTGTCCAACAATGAACTGCCGAAAAAAAATCGTTGTCTTTTCAAAAACACTAATCTTTATTTAGTGGTTGAAACACGTTGTCGTGTGTTAAAAAACCAAATAAAGTTTTTTTTGGGGAAGACAAGTTTTTGAAAAAAACAATAAAATTTCAGATTGCAATGTCGCCAACTCAAACAACCAAACAAACCCGCCACTACATCCTTGCTCCCGTGAGCGCCCTAGCCCACGTCAAGCGCAACCGCAGCGAACAGCCCCTCAGATCTAGCGATACGCCACGTGTAGTCTGTGATTTAATTTTGGACGAAGTCCCCTTAACCCTGATCGACGTAATAACTTTCCTTCTTTAACTTACTAACTTCTAACGCCAAACTTTTAGTGGCAATATGACCAAATCGTCAAATGCATCAAAGGCTTGGACACAATCGACCGCCTTCGCAGTTACCGCCGCTACAAACCCTCATGCTCTGTCAAAGAAGACCCTCGAGCTTGGTGGTTCTACGCAATCAGTTGTCTCTACCCCGGAAAACAACCGGCCATTTGTCGCCCCAAACCCACTCTAGAGTCGTGTTTAACACGAGCGAAACAGAACGTGAAATACGTCAACTTGTACATGAAGATTTTAGCAACCCCTAATTTGGTTTTAACCCCCGATGAGAAAAAACTAAAGGATGAGGTCGAGTGGGACAGGGATTTTGACGAGCTGAAGGTCCTGAGGGAGATTGCAATGAGATCGGTTCCGATTCCTGACCGGAACTCAACGAATGGAAACTCAGCAGGGAGGAGTATGTTGGTGAGGTGGTTCCCCCAATGGATGGGGTGGTATTCCTCACCTGCCACCGAACCAGAGAGCAGTGAAACAGCGCAGTTGGAGGGCGAGATTTTGCAAGTTTTGAGCGACTCGGCTGAGAATAATACAATTCTGAAGAGGGATGCGGTGTTTGGGCATTTTAATTTTTGTCTGAAGCGAGGGTGTTTGACGTTATGTGCGTCACAAGAAGATACAAACGAGAGTTCGCCAATGCTCGAACTCGAGTTTAAAAACTTGTCGTTGAACATTTTGAGTAAGCCTAGGACTGCGTCACATCTCATAGAATTGTCACTAGGAGCGCTTTATCTAAAAGATAAAATTACGCTAAATACCATGTTTCCGGTTTTAATGGGACCACCGGGTTTTGAAAGAATGAATTTTGGAAGGTCACAAGGGCCGAGTCCGAGAGCGAGTGTCGCGAGTCGATTGGAGGAAGCCAATGAGCATTTGTTTTACTTGGCGTATGAGAAGAAACCTCAAAGTACGGGCTGTGATTACAGGTTAGTTTTTTTTAACAATTGAAAGTGTGGTGTTTTGCCAATTATTATGAGCCGACATATTATGGCACTGTTAAATGTTAAAAGACTCTCAGTTGACTCAATTAAGGATTAAACAAAACTCTTTTGAACAAAATTATATTTTTAATTCACATTTTTGTTAACTGTAAATTATAATTTTTCGTATTTTACACTAAAAATTTAAGATTTATTGGGAATTATGCTTTTAAATTTTTTAACAGGAAATTGTTACTAACAAGACTTTTAGCTTTGACATAGCTAGGACTTAGCTGTACTGCAACTTTGTTGTAGGTTGCATTTTTGTATGTTTAACATTGAAATCTAGAATTATAAACTTAAACATAGATTTTTCTGCTCGAACCGTTTTAGTTTTTGCAAAGTAGAATGTTTTACACATTTTGACTTCTGACTTACACAGAATCCTTTTTACAAATTAGTATAAATTGGAAATTCTAATGTATTTAAATCTTAAAATTCAATTTTTTTTATGGTGACATTTTCTTTTTAACTTACTAGAGTTCTGAATAACTATGAATGTTGATCTACAAACATACGGAGTTCTGATTTAAAACTTTATAAATTCTTATTTCTAGACTTAGAATTTTCAAGTTTTTCTCTAGGTTTTTATTTACAATAAATTGAAACCTGAAATTTTGTGATTTTAGACATAATCAATATCATACTCGTAGACTGCTCGTAGGCAGTTAATTTTAACTTCAGAATTTAGATTTGAAAAATAAGAATTTTGACAGATTGACAAATTGTAACCCAAGAAATGTTTATTAATAATTTCATTAATATTAATTTTATCTTACAGGTGCAGTTTTTTACATTATACCACTGTTTTCGGTGAGAGAAATCAAATTTCTCTCACAAGAGAGATAAAGCTGTTTTTCTACTCACAAGAGAGTAAATCTGACAGTGTTATCTTTCTTGTGAGAGAAATTTGATTTCTCTCACCGAAAACAATGGTATAATGTAGAATGGTATAAGATAAAATAAGATAAGATAAAATAAAATGTCGTATATCACACGTGATCGAAATGCCATTATAAAGCTCGTGAGAAGTGTCCCACTCGGTCAAAATTCTCACTCGCATATAATGATGCATCACTTATAATATAATATACTATTATTAATGCGATCTTATTTTTGCGGCCTGCGAAGCAATTGCATAATCAATGTTCGTTTTTATTTAGGAATTTTCTTATTTTGGAAGTTTTTTTTTGCATATAACTCGCTTAATTGCGAGCTAATTACGTTATCTCAGACAATTTTGCTTATACTTGAGCCAGAAATTTATTTTGCGAGATGTTATCGGGGAAAGCTGAAAAAAAATGACAAACAAATCTGAATCGTTTATTAGCTCTTTTGAGTCAGTTAAAAAAAAGTAACAAACATTCGTAAATAGGTGAAGGACATAAAGAAACATAAAAGCATAAAAGTATTAAATAAAATATTAGATAATTTTTACATTCGTAAGGGTGTATTTTATTCTTATTTATTTATTTGTTTACTAGAACTTACATTCAACCAATTTTAATTAGTGATTTCGCTTATTCTTATAGACTATAAACTCACAAATTTTGCTAAATATAGTCAAAAGAACGGAAATATATTTCAATTTATACTTTATTTGTACTAATTTCAAGCGACTTCATTCGTAAATAAACAATTTTTGACTTGACATTAATTTACTTATTGATTATTTACCCTTTTTGGACTCACAAATTTAACAATTAAAAATTCATAATGTTGTTTTTTAATCGCGAATTTTGTAATTTTGTTCTTTGATAGTTTTTCCCATAAAAAATGAATATTCATTGAAAAGTTTGATTAGAAATTTTGGATTTCAGTTTTTTTGGAATTCGGTTCGAAATTTTATATCAAACTCTGATGACTTCTGTTTTGGATATTCGGAATTTTAATTTAGGGACTTTTGGGAATGAAAACTACAATTTTAAATTGAAGCATTGTTTTTAAATTTTCGATTTTGCATTTGGGGTTTTTTTATTTTAAGGGAATTAAATTAAAGGCTCAGAATCTTTAAAATTTATAATTAAAGTGTGAGTGTAGTTCTATGGACCAAATCACGAGGGTTTGCGTGTGGGGTTAAGCATTTCTTCATTGTAATTCATGCTACAATGATCAAAAATTTATTTACGAATGTGTAAATCAATAGTAGTAGGGCCTATAAGAAGATAGTTTGCCAAAATATTACTTTATGTGTACCACAGACATGCAAGAAAACTGTTTAAAACAACAACAACCTTCGTGATTTGGATGCTACACCTTATTTTTAAAAAATAATTAAATCGATTCATTTCTTTCATGGTCAATTAAATTAAACATCTTAATCTTCAAACTCGAATCGACAATCTGGATGTAATCGTTTTTTAAGGTTGTGCATACGTTCGAAATGTCTGGACGTCGTCTACCAACCAAACGCTGTGCGTTGGCTCACTGAATTCCTCTGTTTGCCTCATCAACGCGACATCACGCACTCACGCATCG
Source organism: Tribolium freemani (assembly GCA_939628115.1). Classification (NCBI taxonomy): domain Eukaryota; kingdom Metazoa; phylum Arthropoda; class Insecta; order Coleoptera; family Tenebrionidae; genus Tribolium; species Tribolium freemani. The sequence goes on along the minus strand of OW626791.1, from coordinate 18,146,568 downwards.
AAGCGATGAAAACACGAACCAAAAAAGAACTGATCAAAAACTGGGAACAAATTCTAGATGGACGCGATGTAAAACCAACGACTTTCCATTAGTCAAAAAAAAATTTTGTATATTATTCCAGGTTGCTAGAACCACCTGGGAACTAGAACTGGACATATCCGCTCCTCAAATAATTTTTGTGGAACAATTCACCGACAACAATTCCGCAATGGCTGTGATCGATTTCGGACGACTTCAACTGAGCAATCATCCGACTTTACCCGAAATCATCCGACCCGAATTCATGACCAAAGAGAGCGAAGACGAGGAGAAATTCGTTACGCCGTGTTCGACACCACCAGCGAGCGAAGCGAGTGACTCAGAGGAACACACTTTGGAGCTTTTGCCGAATTTGGAGGCGGACATGAAGGGATCGTTTTCCGAAAAATTGCTCTATCATCGGTTATACGACACGTATTGTGTCGAATTGACCGATCTTCAAATTTTGATCGGGAAAGTCAAAGACAACTGGCGTTATGCCCACAATAAGGGATCTTCCACACTTCATGTTCTCGACCGGTTTAATATTTCGCTCCAAATCGAAAAACGGGTGATTCACACGTCCGATCCTCACTACCCGAGTCTTATCATAAACACCAATCTTCCGAAATTAGTCGCACATTTGAACGAGAGTAAAATAACAGCTGCGAGGACTTTGTTTCATATTATTACAGTCACCGGTCTTCCTTCACCGTTCAAAAGCCCAGAAAATCCGGTTGAAATTATCACAGATACGGGGCAAGATGAGGACGAATCTGCAAGTCTTGACACAAGTCTCGAAATGTCTCGCTTACTAATGGTCCAATTCACTGTTGACCATTTATCACTGGAGGTTCAAAGTCGGGGCCGTTGTGTGGCGGAATTACAGGTGGCAGGTGTTAAAGTTGCGTTCACGAAGCGCCCCCACGATATCAGTGTCACTTTAACCGTTCATAGTTTATTGCTAGTTGATGCGTTACAGACTTTTGGGCCTGATTTCGAACTGTTAATTGCGAGTCACAAACATGTGGGGTGAGTTGTTTTTTGTTGAGTGGTTTAAGAGGGTTGTGGTTGTTGTTTTAGTATGGATTCGATGTCGGGGAGTTTGAGGGATAGTGAGCCCACATCGCCCACAAGTCCAGCCAGTCCGGACCCCACTTTGGGGCGCACGGGGGCAACTTCGCCTATTGCCTTAAAGCAGGCATTGAGCAGTTTGGCGACTTCGCCACCGAATAATTATGGGGGGCCCCCGCGGCCGCCGGTGATTTTTGACGCCGAGGCTTTGATTTCGATCGAGGTTTTGATTGTGACGGGGGCGGAGCCCGTGCAAATTGCCAATATACAGTTTAATAATTTGGATATTATAGGTAAGAAATGTAGGGCCCAAAAAGTGTATTCGTGAAGCGAATTATTTGTTTTATTTTACGGCACTTTGGTATTTTTTTTAATATTTTATAATTTTATCTTGTTTCTTGTGAATTATCTTTTATTACTATTTTGTCAAGGAAACCGTCAGCTGGATTATCTAAACCATAAAACAGTTACTTTTTGGGTCCTAATACTATGTGAATTTTTTTATTTTTATTTTTATATTTGGTATAATAAGTTTTTTCATTTCTGAATAAAGGCTGTAGCTTGTCACCACCAGCATTATTAGTAATTATTGTTCTTTTCCTTAGAAGTTTATTATTCTATTTATTTGTTGTTTAAGAACTTGGACTTTCTTTTCCTTAGAAGTTTATTATTCTATTTATTTGTTGTTTAAGAACTTGGACTTGCAAGGGTAGACGTTTTTTTTTACTAAATTTGAAAGTTGGAAATCGCTTCACTGAATCTTATTTTGACCAAACTTTTGTAACAATTGTAATTTTAATTGTAGCAAATCAGGAAACTCTTGTCGAACTAATCGGTTTCACACAAAGAGTGTTCCCCAAGTCCCAAAAAGCGAGCAACATGAATTTATTATCAACGGTTTCATCAAAAGTTCGTGAAACAACCGCATCTTCGGAGTCACTTCTCGAAGAATCATCAAAATTTGGTTCCACTGAACTTACATTCGACTTCCACCGCTTAAACGTCCTACTCCTTCGAGGAGTCGTCAGAGACGGAATACTTTGCGGTAAAAAAATCTGTACTGCGACTATGAGTGACGCGAAAATTCAGGCAACAGTAGGTAAACCTTTCATCTAGCACTGCAATACAATTTCTTACCAAATTTTAATTGTACGACAGATCATAAAGTGGAAGTTGAGGGTTCTTTAGGCGGTTTGCAAGTCCTGGATTTGACGCCGGAAGGCCAAATGCACCAACGCATCATCAGCGTGGGCCGAGACCCTCTCATGGAGACCATGCATCCTTTATACACAATGTCGGTAGCACACGAGGACAATCGGACAGCTTTTAGTTTTAAAGTTGTACGAAGTTTACAAACAGACGACCAGGACGTGGCCAATGTTACGGTTCGGATGGCCTCCTTGTGGTACACTCACTCGCCACAGTTTGTGATGGAGCTGCAATCGTGTGCTTCCGAATTCAAGCAATACTTATCGAACTTGGCACGCTCGATACGCACTGCAGCCACGGACATGGCTTTGGGGCTTGTTCATGCCAGGTTAGCCCATTTACACTTTAAAAAATATTTAAATTTATTCACAATCACTAATTTTACCGTTGGCGGTTTATAGCCTTTATAGGTCGCGAAATACATTACATCCCTTGGTTGGGAAATAAGTTATGTGTACCAGCGCTGTTTAAATCATTTCCCATGTATTAACTCAGCTAAGTTTGATCAAAATAAACGAGAAAATCACCTAACTAGGGCCGAATTGAACGATTATTTACCATAACATCTGTGCTCCTTACCCGGCACTTATTTTAAGTCTTTTCACTATCTTTACCTCTGACTCTGTATTAAGTTTTTAATTTAACACTCTTACTTTTCCATTGCAATTCTTGCAGATGAAACAAAAGTATCGTCTATTTAGTAATTTCTATTAAGCTGAGATTCTAATCTTACGTTTAAGTAAGTAAGTACTTATAATGTTCACAATATTACAAAGAAAATTTATATTCGTCAATAAATAATTGAAATAAGTGAAATAAGTGCTTATCATATTTTTTGAAACATTTCTGTTCTAGAACTACTTTCAAATATTTTTCTACTTCTAAAATAAAACTTTCAATTTATTATCAAATATTTAATACCTACTCATATTTTTTTTTCTATTACTGATTTTAACAGACTTGTCTGACTGTAAAATAAAATGTTTATTTACTTATGTATTCTGCTATCCTACAAAGTTTAAGCATTCGACATAAACCTTTATCCATCTGCTTGTGCGTAAGTGCAATTTTTCAAAATTGTCTTGTGCTCGAATAATCACCTTTGATTAAATTTGCAAGTAGGTACATTAATTTTACTTTGCTCATTGGAACAAAATCTGGCTTTAACGTATAACTTTATATCTTTATCTTTACTTTGTAATCTTTATTTTTGTTAAAACGTTATTTAGTAAGTTAATAACGTATCCATTAGATGTTTTTTGTACCACCCTATTGGCAAAATGGCTTTCTTAAAATAGTTAGATCAATGGAGTAACTAGAGCTAGAAATAGCACAGCATCTCGAAGACATTAATTTGTTAATTGGTTGTCAAATCTTTGATGAGAGTCTAACTGATGCAGTACTACTTTCTTTTAACTCGAATGGATTTTTTATCTAAAATTTTAAACGAACTTCACCAACAAAACAAAAAAATACTGCAGTTAAAGAAAGAATCCAAATTTTAGATTTAGTAAAAAAATATAATTCTAAAATGTAGCTTTACTTTCTTTATAACTTTTTGTATTTCTTTTGAAATATATTCAGGAGAGCCTGAGTTGGACGAATGCGGCTATTTCAGTAATTATAAAAAAGACTACAAATACAGATAAATCACAACTGAATTTTTAGAAGAGTACAAGTACAAAAAATTATAAGCAATTATCAATTTGCGTTCCGCGTTATATTTTTGAGAATATAGAGAAAGAAAGAAACAAAGTTGTAAAGAATTTAATTTTCAACAAAAAAGTTTGGGACACTATATTTCCATCTTCAACGGTTCAGTTTAAATTATTTTCCAACCACCGATATTAAAATAAAACAAATCCTTTGCCTGAGCGGTTTTGAGGCCTAAACTGTTGGAGATTGGGATATGGTTTGGACTTTTTTGTGAGAAATTTAATTTTCTAACATTTTTCTTGTATCTGTAACCGTATCGGAGCGTTTTGAAAAATATGGGGCCGAGTGCAAATTGATAAGTTTGATTTTTTTTTTAAATACAGTTTACGATAGTTTACGAATTCAGTAATGCTCTATCTGCTTGTGTTTTTTTTGTTTTTCTTGAGCTGACCGTTATTTAAATACAACCATTTTTATGACGTACATATTTCAGGGCTGAAGCATTGGCCCAGTCTTTGTACATGAACGCGCGCTTATCATCATCGATCTACGGAAGCGCCTTATCATTTTCCGAGTGTTCTTCACCGCGGAAAAGAAGACGGAGTAGTTCGATGGATCCCTCTGGATATTCTTCAGCTAGAGATACAGTTCCTCAAACGCCCTATAGCCCTGACGACGATGATAATTTTTTCATAGATTTGAGGCAAATTTGAATATTGTGAGTGTTTCAGTTGTGTTTAATAAGTTTTTTCAGGTTGGATGTTGAGTTAGACAGTCCTGTTGTTGTTCTTCCACAAGCGAGTAACAGTCCGAAGGTTTTTGTCGCACATTTGGGTAAAATTAGTATCAGTAATAAATACGAGAGTGATTTTGAGTCCAACGGTCATGATTTTGAATACACCGAGTTTAGAATTGAACATTATAACGTGGAGATTCGCGATATGAATTTGTTTTCGGTCGATACGAGCAATCGCAGAGTGCCAGGACCAATGTAAGTCATCTATTTTATTTTATTTAAATTAATCTGTAAACTATAATCGATGACATTGAAAAGTAACGTATACAAAACGCAAAAAAAGGCAATTTGGGCAGTTTTTTCGGATAGAATTTTATTTACATTCCTAGTGTAGTCATTGACAACTTATATCTCTTTATTTCTTTATACTCCTATTCCATCAGTTATATTATGTTATCAAGTTTTTAAATTTTAGTTAAAATTCTAGTTTTCGTTTGTTTTTTTTTTGTTTTGTTTAATTTTTGAACACGTTGCAATTTTAATGTCATTATACAGAGTATTCCAAGTTTAACCACTGGCTAAAAAATAAATACTAGTTTTATTAGAGTTAGCATTTGGAATACCCTGTTTTTTGTACTGGCTTTCGTCTTAAGACAGCATTTTTAGGATAAGCAAACCCGAAGTCTTGTATAGTTGCAAATCGTCAGCCAAACCTATCATACACGACACAATTTTACAATTAAAAATCGAACGCGAAATCAACAAAACCTTGCAAACGACACACAGCAGCGAATCGAATCTTTTATTCGATGACGACGAAAATACAAGTCATCCATTCACAGAAAACATTTATGTAATTAATTTCGTTTAGTTTGATTTAATTTAATCGTCAAAATTATTAATTGTAGATTAAAGGCAGTGTTGTAAACGATTTGAAAGTGTCTTTAACCCGGACACAATACGAGCAACTTTTGGACACGTTACAATGGTTGACTTCACCACCTGTCATGGTGGACATACAGGGTGTTTCTCGCACTAATATCAAACCAGCAAACATTCTTTCCGACATCAGTGAGGAAGATACAGGGGTGACAACCTTAAATATGGACCCTCACGTCCGCGCAAAACTATTCCCAACTGTACAAACAACTCGTCTCAAACCCGTGTCGCACAGCAACGTTTCTCTGCGAGTTTTATTCGAACTACCAGTTTTCACGATTGAACTACGTGGGGATTCCCCGACTGGCGAACAAGGCCTTGTCGATCTCTCATTCCGCGACTTTATCTTCAACTACGAAAAATGTCACTTGTACGAAACCAACATTCAAGTGTCGCTCCGCTCGATTTTCATGGAAGATTTGCTCCAACCGGAGAACACGAAACAAAGGGCGATGGTTATCTCATCTTCCGGGAACGATGTTCCCCAAAATTCGGCTTGTATCTCGAGATCGTGTCCCGATGTTTCGTATTTGCCTCATTTTAATAGTCCTTCGCATGGCTCACTTCCGGATCATTTGGAGACGGCGAGAGTTTTCGGAATGCGACCGGTGAAAATACAGGAAAAGGTTGATGTTGTGTGTCCGAGCACGCCGCCCCCGTCGCCGTCACAGGGGAGGATAAGGCCTGAGAGGAATTTGGTGTTGATTAGTACGTTGCTAGTGGACCCTTCAGCGCCCAATTTTAGCACAACGTATAAATCGGTAAGTCGATAGTTTTATTTCACGCGAAACGTGAACATTCTGCGATATTTTTTGTACAAAAAATGATAAAATGTAAGCATAAGTGCATGTTTGGTTTGAGATTTTTGCTTCGAATTATGGAATGTCATTTTTTTTCTTAAAAAGAAAGAATGCTTATTGATTTAAGTGTTTATTCTAATAATAGATATTTTTTTTGCATAAATGAATGATATGAAACCGTACAAATTCGCCTATAATTTAAAATTATAGAAATATTTTTAATTTTATGCTTCAACGTTTAGCTTTTTGTTTCAATTTTTTTTCAATAAAACGGTATTTCTGGTTCTCTGTTAAAGAAATCATGAAAATAGACTTTATTTAATAGTCGGATGATAAATTTAGGGTTTTTCGTTCGGCAATTTTCGATTTGTTGGTGTGCTTGAGCGAAAACGAATTTAAAGATTATTTTTTATTGCATGGTTTAATTTACATTTTCTCTTTCTCTTGTTAAGTGAAAAAAGAATAATTCTGTTATTATCTTCTTCACCGAAGTAGACACCTTGTTTTAATGAATAGTTAAAAAAAGAAAGATACACTCGTTAGAACTTTTAATGAAAATTATAAATGACAATAGAACACAGTACTACTAGTAAGGACCCTTCAGCACACAACACTTTTTAAGGATGTTACCTTGTTTTTAATGATATACCTATTTAAAAAAAACAAATATACTGCTTGATGAAAGTTAGGGATGTGGTTGTTTCAATATATTCCATATCATCTACGTTTTTGTTCGTATCTGAGGGCGACAATTTTTTACTGGAAGATACAAAGTTGTACAATTCTAAACGATGAAATAAAAAAACATAGAGGTAAGTTTAACATTATTCGGAATGAGGATTGTACCCTTAAACGATATGATGTAAACCAATTATAACGAGGTTTTGAACAATTAATTAACTAACTTTAATTAAAGGAATTGTTGAAAAGTTATGAGAAAAAACTTAGAATTTAATAGCAATTCTGAGCAGTTGTATTCGATACAAATTGATTATTGTTAATATTAGCTGTTTCAAAACTATAAAAACGCTAATGTCGCATTTTACCGAATTATTTTTTTAAATAAGATTGATAAAATTGTGAAAGAGATATTAATGATTAGATCTCTCATTGAAAGTATAAATTACATTAGCTATTATTTTTTTGAAGTGCATGAATAATTTATAAGAGAGAGAAAATGCGACGATGGCGTTTTTATAGTTTTGAAACAGCTAACATTTACAAATAATAACTGTTTTACAAAGTCAAGTTATTTTATCAAGGAGGTTTGAGCCATTTAAACCCATTTTTGGTGGGTTTTTAAGCGAGAAAATGTTATAACTCAAGTTTTTTCAACGAATTTAATATGTCGAATCGTTGGAAAACAAGTGTTTGTTTTTTTAAACTAAAATGCTGCGTAAATTGTTGTCTTTCGGCCAGATTAAGGCGCGTTCAGCGTGTTTGAAGCGATTTTTTCGTTGTTAAGCAACAAATAGTTCGATATTAAAGATATTCTACAAAACGGACCTACTGATCGTCGTTTTCATCCAAAATAAGGCATTGTGGACCATTTCAGGGCGACAGACAAATGATTTGAAAAAAGTATAGTGACTACAATATTTACAATACAATATTCCAGAAGTATTTTTTTAAATATCTATTCTATACCTGTTTTTATAGTCGTTTTCATCTCCATCAAGGATAAATTTTATAGGATATTTTATTTGCGTTGATAGGAAGACTGTGGTACCAAGATGCAATTCTTCTGAAACAAGTCTTTTCTTGTATAACGCCATCAAGTCCTTTTTCATTTATTCTCTTAAAACAAGCAGATCTGAATAAGCTTGTTACAAGCTGATAGTTTCGCTACATCGTTGTCGGCCCTTTACGCTGATTCTTCTATTCTCATAATGAGAATAATGGTCATATTGATACAAAATAATTCCTGGGGAGATTTTTTTTATTGTAAAGATTTTATTCTCAAACACAGTAATGCATTTCCCTCTTCATCTTTATTTCTGTTTTTGTTTGGGCAGAAAGTTCTCTCAAATTACCAAAATTGCCGTACTTAAGTTCTACCTACTACTTAGTATGGTTCTTTTTACCTTTACTTTTGCTTGGTTTAAAAATGTTTTTTCAGTCGCTCATCATAAAAACATCTATTTTTTCTTATGGTCAATAGCAGAGTGCATATAATCTAATATTTTCTTAAAGGAACAGCTTTAGTGCTTTAACAACAAAATATAGGTAATGCTAGTTAATGACTTTTACCTCTACAAAAAAATCAGATTGTAATTAATGAATTCTAAAATTTGGAAACTTTCTTTTTTTTTCATCACATTGTCTTTGTAAGCTTACTACCAAAAAGAAAACACATTAAAACATAGGTAACCGCATTTAACTCATTTTTACTTAAAATGCACTTAATGATTTTTACCTCTATACCCACGATATGTTACTTTGATCACTAGATAAATAGGTACTCTCTGAATTCGAAAATTACAAAATTTGTCACATATGAGAACTTTTTTTTGTTTAAAAAGGATTGTAGTCTTGAATCTAAAAAAAAGTTTATTTTTATGATTTTTTACACAATTTTTATTTTTATTTTGTTTTGGTTTCTCTAAATAAACTAATGCAATAATGAAATAAGACAGAAGGTCAAGATTTCTTGATCATCTTTCTGTCTTCCAGAAGATATAAGGTTTTCCACTATCTTCATTTCTTACGTTTGGATAGCGCCTTCCGTTCACGTTTCGCGTGGAAATAGACACAGTCTATAATATTAAAACATATTATTTACGTTATTACAGATCCAGAGAACGACTTCTGTCGATTTCAATTGCTTAGATCTGGTCGTAAGTGTGGAATCGTGGGTTGTTGTCATAGATTTCTTCAGTGCTTCCCCTTCGAATTCCTCGCAAAATACATCAGCAATGTCGGTTAGTGCCCCTGCGAGTGACGATTCATTAAATGGTACATTTACCCTTACTTTCTTAACTAAATTTGTGAAAATATTTTTTAAGTCAAAAAAGAAAACACCGAGACTATTATCACCGTCAGATCGTTAACTCTGGTCCTTATGCGACCCGAAATCGAAGTCGCAAAAGCAAACATATCGAACGTCGATATTTCTGTAAAAACAAGTGGTTTGTTTAAAGAAGTTCGTGGTAAGTTGGGGTCAATGTCGTTGCTAGATTTGACATTGCATGGTCAACTCTATCGTGAGAGATTCATAACTGCAGGAAAGCGAGCGTTACAGTTTAGCTACATCAGGTATTAGGACACTGAGTCGAATACTGTTTTTTCCACGTCCGTTTTAGAGACTCTGGAAACAAGTCGTTAAACTACGATGCCCAATTATCGATTGAAATGTCGTCAGTGATGTACGTACACACCAAACGATTCGTTGCCGAAATACAAGCCTTTTTCAACCATTTCACGCAATTACAAGCCGTTATGAAAAGTATCAGGGCGGCCACAAGCGGGCAAACAATACGAGACGATCCCTTAAAACTATCACTCGTTCTTAAGGCCGGCTCTCCAATGATTCTCTTACCAGTCAGCTCGAAATCATCCGATTTATTAATTGTGGATTTGGGGCAACTTTTAGTCACAAACTCGTTTAAAATGTCGGGAGACTCGGGAACTATCAGTGTTGTGACAAATGATGGTAAATCGTATTTTTTTTAATTTTTCCAAATCATTAAGGAGAAATCTTTAGCGAAAAAATGTCTCCTTGATGTTATGATAATCGAATTGGACAACATGGACTTGTATGCAGGAGTTAAAGAAAACGAGTTTAATCCGTCCCGTAAGGGCGCCTTTAAACTGGGGTATGGTCAAGTGACCAAAAAGGGGCCCTCCCTCCTAAAGGAAAAGTTCCAATTCAAATTGCAAGTTGAGCGGAATTTGACCAGTAGCATATGTCACAACGGTAAAACTGATCTTTTACGAAAAAACATTTCGGAAAATTAATTTTTAGTGCCTGATATGAGCATTTACGGCCAGTTGTCTACTCTTGACGGTCTGCTAGACCTGTCCCAGTATCGTTTAATCCGCGGTTTGCTCGCTTTTAACTTAGGTGAAGACACTGAGCGAGTGCTTCCATCTGTGACCCCTCCCCCTGTTAATGCAGACGTAAGCCGACTTGTGACTGGTCGAATTGTTTTAATTGTTGCTTCTAGCCAAACATACGCGACATTTGGACTTTGTCGTCTTTGAAATTGGACTTACAAAATGTCACTCTGTGTCTCCAAACGAATCCGAACACTGCGCCACTGACTTGTATCAATTTTATCAAGTCGAGACTAACAATCGAGACTTTTAGTAACTTGAGCCAAGATATTGATTTGATCTCTCAGGAAATATTGATAATGGACACACGCTTTAATGATGTAGTGGCTGAGAAAAGGCCCAACGTGTTTCAAAATATTTTGCAACCAATCAAAGACTCATCGAAGCAGGAAAATCTAGTCCAGGCTGAGATTCACAGTCGGAAGAGACAGGACCATTTCAAGTACACGATTCTGTTGAATAACATGAGACTTATGGCGATTTTTGATTGGTGGGAGGCCGTTCAAAAATACATATTTCAGGAAATTGAGAACGTTTCGAGCAGTCCTGAACACCAGAAAGTTGTGACTAGTAAAAAAACAGACGATATACCGTTCGAGCTTAAGCTAAACATCACGGATTCTGAGATTGTTGTGCTCGAAAATACGTCACAGTGGGACTCAAATGCCGTTATTTTGAAGGTAATTAAATTATTTTTTGTGATTGTAATTGATTTGGGTTTTAGAGCACAACTGTGATTACCTACAAGCCAAATAACATCGAGAAACCGCTTTCTTGCAGCTTGAACAACTGCGAGATGTTTTCGTGTATTTTGGGAATGGAGGACGAGACCGCTCTATCGATCATAGATCCGGTCACACTTAACATGGACATAAATAAAGACAATATTCTAGAAGCACAACTACAGTTTTTAACGGTTCGGTTGTCGTACCACGACATGTGTATGTTTTTACAAATGTTGAACTCGCTTCCGAGGCAAATGTTTGCCAGTCAGGAGCAAGATTCGCCACAGGATGTTATAGTCAAAAGTGGGTTAACAATTAACAACGAGTTAAGATTTATTACTTTTTTTTTAGGTCAAATAGCACGACTTACAACTTTAGGTTTCAAGACTGAGGATTGTTTGAAAGCGCTCGAAACGTGTGAAAATAATCTGGACGATGCTGCGTTGTGGTTGATTCAGAATGCGGCGAGTTTTCATAATAATAATGAAAGTGATCGGTCGCCACTCAACATCAAAGCGGTTGAGGTATGTCTATTATTTGTCTAGGGAGGACTAAAAGTAGGAGGTGAAACGAGATCAGAATTACTTCTTTTCTAAATTAATAATTTTTCGCTTACAACTCCGCTTAAAAATACAATAAAGGGTAAGCGAGAATTAAATTTCTGTCAAACCAGGTCGCCGATTCTTTATCTCTATCTTCAGCAGTTAAGGTCTTAAAGACATTCAAAAATACTTAAATTGGTAAGTTGGGAGTCTTGACGTCGGACTTAGGTAAGTTTATAAGTAATTGGAGGCTTCCTTTTATTCGCAATAGGCGCAAATAATAATTTTCTACTTGGCATTATTTTTTGGTTCTTCGAGCCGGATATCAGCAAAATCCGCTAATGAGTTGTTAAAACTTTATTTTAATGATAAACGCAAAAGTAAAACTACATAGTTCACGGACCTATTTTTGTGATTTTTTTTATAAAATATGTCGCCTGTTTGTTATCAATTGTCAGACTTAAGTAAGTCCACAAGTAATTAGGGTCGCCTCCTAACATTTTAGTCCTCTGTACATTATCACTTTTAGTTCTAACAATTACATATTTTTAAGGTCAAGGCGAATTGCATTTCAATATGTATCATTGACGATTGTGGCGACTCTGACGTGCCCCTCCTCGAATTATCTTTCTCACAGCTGAATTTACACCAATTATTACCCGAATTCGACATAAACGACCCAATTTATCCCCAAGGAACCCTTGAATGTGTTCTAGCTGGAGACTACTACAACCGTGTTTTATCCGGTTGGGAACCGGCAATAGAACCCTGGAAATGCAAAATTTCATGGGAAAAATCCCTAACTAAAGACCTGAAACGCAACAGATTAAACCTAAAAGCCGAATCGTCCGCAATCATCAACCTCAACATAACATCGACTCTAGTCGAGCTCTACAAGCAAGTGAAGGAGAACTGGACCAAAGACTACTACAGCGGAAACGACCAAAGGGACAACTCGATGAGTTACCGTCGACGATCACCTTTCGTCCCTTTCGCCCTCAAAAACGACACAGGCTCGCCACTGCATTTCACAACTTTGATCACCGAAATTAATAAATTTAAGGCGGTCTCCGACTACCACAAAAATGATTCTTGGGTTCTGGTGGCCCCAGGTGAGACTGTTCCTTTTTCGTTTCAAAATCGGGTCAAAATGAGACACCACGACTCGCATAAAATGAAAATGCACCAATTGGGGATCAAAGTTGAGGGGTGGCAACCCCTAACTCCTGTCACGGTGGATAAGGTCGGGATCTATTTTCGCATAACGCATGCACAGATTCAAAATAGGGTATTTTACCACACTTTGTCAATAAACCAAATAATTGTTTGGTTTTAGTCACAAACTGAAGTTCCATCTGCTCGAATTGTTTTCGATATTTCTCTCGAAGGCTCGGCTCGCAAATTAATCACAGTGCGATCGGCTCTTGTAATAATTAATAAATTACCTCATTCGATTGATCTTAAATTGGAAAGTCAGCTGCCCCACGCTGCGGGTACGTAATTTTACTTTATTTTATTTATTTGAAATGTTCGTTCGGGCTCGATTGCACACGTTTATTGAAAACTGGTTTTAGGTAAAAAATTTTGCTGGAATTGTCTTCATTATCAAAAAAATTATGAACAATTTTGGACAAATTCCTTGTCTTCTTTCTGGATAAAGCTAGAAACTTCTTTTTCTTTTTGCAAAAATTCCGCAATGAATGTAGATTTTACCGAATATAAATAAACAAGCTTTAGTTTTGACAAAAGAAAACTGAGACAATTTTTTTATCACGTAGCATATTTGTGTAGTGAAGTGTTTGAGATGCGAGAATATTTTTCATTTCAAGAAGTAGCTTAAAGTTATAAGCTAATAAGTTTTTGCTGCAAGATCACTTCGATATAACATTTACGTGTCACCCCAAAAAATAGTTTACTTTTAGTAACTAAATCGCTTGATATTGCTTAAAATTACGTAGTTTAGTCATAAATCGTCACTTTTTTACTTCTTTTTTATCGATTTTTTTAAATAAGTGACTTTCTGATTCAAGTATGAGTTACATCACTCAAAAATGGCTAAATTCACGTACTATTGGGTAATAAAGATTCTTCTTTGAAATAAACATCAACAAAATGAAAAACATTGGTGCAATTATTAACATTGTTCTTCAAATAAACAGATAATGACATCTGAAAAATTAAACTCTTTCAAGTCAGAGGAAAAATGGTAGCTTACCAGTTTTCCAGCAATGTTTAATAAATGTAAAATGTAAAATGAAAAAATATTACTTTGTCTTTTTTTCGTGCATTTTAACTAATAAAATATGGAGGGAGGATTCTTGAATATAAATACATAGGTAATAAGTTATTTTTAAATTTTTGGAATGCGAGACAGAAAATTTTTAAAGAATTTTTAAATTTACTATAATTTTTCAACATTTCTACTTCTAGGGCATACTGCAGTAAGATTAGATTGCAATAACTTGGTGAGTGTTACAGATATCGAAATAATTCTTGCACCAAAAAACTTATTTAAGTTGTTATCTTTATTTCATTTTTGTTATGTAGGGGACTATCTTTTAAAATAAAAAAATCCCGTATATATAAATTTTAATACACAAATATGACACGTTACAAGTCTCCAGTTTTCTTTTTTCAAAACTAAAAGAACAGCCGTCTAACATGAGACTAATTGTAGAAAATGAATCACTAGAAATTCTGTACAACATTAAAAATAAATTATACAGTGAAGATTTTATTTTGCTGAACATTGATCTTTCTATAGATCTGTTTGCTGTGCAAAGACCTGGGCTTTTTAAAACTGAACATAGGATAATACAATTAATAGTGTTATGTGTGTTATGTAATGTTCAGTAAAATAAAATCTTCAGTGTATATGAATATGCGCATTGATCTTATAAAAATGGAACTTGGGATAAAACATTTAGAAGTAAAACGCTGTTTCTGTTTTAAGTAACGCACATGTCACACAGTTAAACGTTGGCACCACTAGTAAATTCATTTGTGGAAATAATAATATGTTGTATTTTGAAAAATAATTATTAAGTGGTCAAAAAAACACAAACACATGTTTTGTATTACTTTGTTGTAATTTAATTATTCATTTAAAAACTAAATACAATACTTCATAATCACTTTTATTGTACATTTAAAAATTAAAGCCACAATTTGTGCCATTAACGTATTTAATTTAATATTAGAAAACATTATCTCCTTTTCAGGTTAGACTTTTTTCAAAGAATTAAAATTGCAAAAAAGTACAATACATAGAAGGTACATTTTAATAAAGAGGATGATATAGAGAACGAAGACTTTTGTGAAGAAAACATAGAAAAAAATTAATTAATGATTCCTTAACATTTGTTTATTAATTTTTATTTAGCACTGCTTTACTTCTTTTTGTTTTAATCAGCTCCAATTGCTTCTGCTTTTAGATGGTCATCTCCCCGTTCCCTGTAGATATTTATTATTGCCTGCAGCTATTTTTCTGGCTTTGTTTTTCAAATTGTCGAATTTGGTTTTAATCTGCTCCAAATTTCTGTGACATGAAATTTTAAAATTTTCTAGATGAATTAATTTTATGTTTTCTTACATTCGATAAATTATATCTTCAAGCAATTTTGAAAAAATTGCTTCCACGATTCTTTTTCTACTTGTCCGGCATTATATCCAATTTTAATTTTCCAAAACTGTACACAAAAACATCTCCTTTTTTACATAATAAAGGCAATTAAAAGTGAACTTCGGATTCATTTAGCAGAAAACTTTACATAGACATCAGTTTTCAGTAGATGTGCCTTGATTTTAATTGATTGAAAATTTTAGTTACGATGTGGGCCGCAAGTAAGGTGTTTAGCATCGAAAGTGGGGCTAAGTTGGCTGTGCCAGTTGTACACGCCCATTCGTTGATAACAGCACGCCCTACCGGATTTTCCTACAACTACACGTACTGTTCTCCGGCCTTATCGTGGTCCCAAATGCCTTCTTATCTCGATTCGGTTTACGAAGCCCGAATTTGTCATTCGCATAAAGGTCACCTGTACAGGTTTTGCGCCCAAATGGTGAAAGAAGCACACTCAACTGAACGCAACATCCATTTGGGCCAACCAGCCCACCGAATAATTCTACTTCCGGCTGTTAAACTGTGCAATCTGCTTCCGATTGATTTGAGTTATAATTTGTCGGGAGATAAGGGCCGAGTGTCGGCCGGCTCGAACGCTGCAATAACTAATGTCGATCTTGATAAAACCATCGAACTGGACGTGCTTTTAGAAAATTTCAAAACCACGAACAAAGTCATAATACCGCTGGGGAGTATGGATTTTAAGTGTCGGATTAATCTTGAGGACGAACGTGGCAGGAAATTATTTTTGTCGGTTGTTGTTTCGCCAAATAATGGTGCTAAACTTAAGATAGCTATTTCGGCGCCTTATTGGATAATTAACAAAACTGGGCTGCCGCTTGTTTTTCGTCAAGCGGGGACGTCGCATGAAAGTGCAGGACAATTCGACGAACACGAAATTGCAAGGATGGTCAGCCCTTTGCTTTTTAGTTTTTCGGATCAGGAAGCGAGTCCTACGATAAATGCGAGAGTGGGGAATTATGTGATTCGAGATGGATCGCCTCAGGTTAGTGCGCTGTGTTTTTTTTTCAATATTTTTTTCTTAAGATAACGCGTTTAAGTTCAATTTTTTTTTTGAACGACTTCACGGAATTATCGCAAAATATTTATGTAATTTGTAATCGACGTGAAAAAATCAATTGATTTTAGACGGTATTTTGAATAAAAAAATTTGCTGTTTTACAGCGATTACATACAGTGAAACTAGAAGGGATAGGGCAAAAAAGGGGCAGATTTTTAATCAGCTTCTCGAAAGGTGACATTGGTTTTGAATTTTTATACGGACTGTCTATAAAAGAGTGGTTTTCAACTTTTGGTAAAGCTTCTAATATATTAAAATATATTAAAACTTGCTAACTTAGGTCAAAAAGAAAGGCATTTATACCAATTGAAAAAGTGGTGTTATAGTTGTTACTGAGCTATATACACAAGTTTTTTTTAGATTGTGTAAATCGGGATAAAAAACTGTAAATGTGAATGTTTTATCACGTTTTTCAGCTACACATTTCGAGGGATTAGTTAAAGAATAATCTGAAGAATCACTAAAGTTGGCCATAATTTGTAGTATTTTGCCTTCACAAGAGTTTATAAGCACGTCTTTTTCGATTTTTTTTTTCATAAGATTTCGCAAGACCGAGTCCAAAAATTACTCATTTAGCACGTTCCAGTGGCGTAGTTATTTTGCAAAATTTTTTCAAAAATATGACAATTCATAAACGTTCAACACGTGATTCAATCACAGAAACGCAATTACTTTATGAGTTTCATCAAATATAAACTGAAAAACCCTAAAATCTACTCGAAAATTATATTGCTTCGAGGGATTTAGCACGTTCTTCAGTCACCAACGTAATAATTTCGAGAAATTAGGTCAAAACTAAGCTGAACAATCTTAAAGTAGTATTTTGACTTTTATGAAAGTACGTTTTTGCTAAAGACACTTTTTCATGAGATCTCAGTAAACCAATTCGAAAAACTATTGGGTCGAAAGTAACAGAAACGTTATTATTTTGTGAAATTTCCTCAAAATAGCCACATTTTGGTAAATATATAATAATAGTATTTTTTTAAGAATGTTTCAGCACGTTTTTCAATACAACCGCTGTTATTTTTAGGAATTTCGTCAAATATAAACTGAAAAAAAAACACAAAATGTACTCGAAAATGTTGAAGCCTTTAATGCCTTTTATTATAATCATTATAATCAGATTAATGCTCAGAATATGTAGCACAAAGGAACTTTTATAAATATCTACCTTATATTAAATTTGGCAGCTATCCGGAACAAGGGTTCTCACATAAAATTTTACTAGGCGAATTTAACCAAGCTGAGCTAGAGGAACGAAGAAAAGTTAATGTAATTTTATTTTTATATAAAATTGTAAACAATATTATAGACAGCTCAGAGTTACTATTTTTGTTAAACTTTTATATACTCAGAATGGTTTACGTTCTATTATTTTTTCTATTATTTTTATTTATACAATTTGTTTTTAAATGATTCTCATCTAGTCGTCTATGAATTTTCCATGTAAAATCAGAAATGTCGCTTTATAGAATTAATGACTGGCATTTAGACACCGAATATTACCATTCTCGATTTATTAAGTCTCCAATTCGGAAATAAGCTTCGACAATAAAAGTGTTTTCTTGCACAGTGTAACAATTTAGTTGCATTTTAACGAAATTCTTAAAATTAATTAATTGACAATTTGTGAATTTCACAACTGACAGTTTTGACATTTATTGGCAGAGAATTCAGTTGAGCAGAGCGGCACAAATTTTTTTACATGTAAACCATTTCCAAAGTTAACTAGATGAGAATCATTTAAAAACACATTGCAGTATTTTCACTGTGTAACCACATTTGGACTTTCGTCTGTTGGTTAATAAATTGTTATTATTATTATTATTAAAGGCACATTTGTGGTAAAAAATGTCTACCTTTTTTGTGAGATTTTGATAAACTGGACCAGAAAAATTAAATTAGGTTAATTATTTTGTTTCTTTTCTAGTGTTTTAGTACATTTTTCACTCGGAAACGCACTTATTTAGAGAAAGTAGTGTTAATTGTGCTTTTTCTCTGTTGTTTAGAGATTGCTAGATTAAATCAAAAATGTTTTTAATATTTTAGTGGTGTTCTAACTTCCACGTCCAGAAAGGCATCCAAGTGAAAAAACTCCACGTTACAATGCGTGACGGTAAACCTGACACGGTTTTCATAGTCGGTGTCGAAGTACGACCAGGACGTGGCAAGTACAGATCCGTCAGTATCATAACAATATCACCACGATATCAACTCTACAACCAAACCTCCTACAAACTTATATTCACTCAAAGTTGTTTCGCCCGAAACTTAGTAAGTTTCCATATTTTCCCCCAAGACGTTTTACTCAATTTCCAATTTGTAGACCGACTCAAGGTCACAAAAGGCCTGCCTTAAAGCCATGCCCAACTCACACATTCCGTTTCATTGGCCAAGATTGGACAAAGACCAACTTTTATGTGTCTCAATCCAAGACATCGCCGATTGTTGTTGGTCAGGTGGTTTAAGAATCGACGAAATTAATTCGTTACATGTGAATGTGAGAGACTCAAACGGGCGGGTTTATTTCATAAGGTTGGAAGTACTGTTACAAGGAGCGACGTTTTTTATTATTTTTACCGACGCTGATACGCTACCACCGCCAATCAGAGTTGATAATTTTTCAGAAGTGACGATCACTTTTGCCCAAACGAGTTGCAAAGATTTAATGCATAGCACGGCAAGGGCTCACACTAGTGTTCCCTATGCTTGGGATCAACCCACTGAAAGACAATTTCTGACCGTCACAGTCCCTGGCGGAGTCTCCGATACGTACGATTTGAATAAGTTAGGGAAAGCGTCAGGATTGACTTACGAAAATTTTATCTACATTGCTTTCACTGGAACTTTCAAGAAGTAATAAAAGTTTGCGCGCCGCCTGGTGGCGTTAATTTGTGTTATTGTTTTTTTTTAGCGGTCAAGACGTTCTAGACCCGCTTGACGTCGAAAGCCAGGAGCTAGTTCTAGACGTTGTGAAAAACCAAGTGATTCTAAACCGCAAACGCCACGGTTTGAGGTCACAGCTCTGGCGGATGACACCTGAGGGTCGTCTTCAGCATGAGGGTAGCAGTCCACCTTCGCACCCTCACCAGCCGACTAGGTCGGATAATATTCTAGTGCTTGATATCGAAAATACAGCTCCGCAACCTAATACCTATTCGAGGTTGGTTTTGCGTCGTATTGACCCGAGAAGGAGGTCCACTCAGACATGGAGGTTTACCGAGGAGGGGAGGTTGTGTTGTGCACATTCCAGTATGTGTGTGCAGGCCCAGGATGGGTTTTTCGGCTTGAGACATGGTAAAAATACGATTGGGGTGTTTGCTATTTCAGTTTTGGGGCTTTTCTAGGTGGGAGAAATGCCGGCAGTTGGCAGCAGTGTATGTAATTATGTTGTTTGCGTTTTTATTTATGCATGGCTGTGTTTTAATTTGGTTCGAACGTATGGTTTCTATTTTTAAAAGTCAGAACTTTAAACTCTGTTTTGAAAAATAAAGAATTTTGAGTTATGCTTAGAATTTGGATTCAAGCTTAAAGTTCAAAATTCATACTTCATACCTTCATAGTTCAATGTTGTAATAAGTTTCGGAGATGGTTTATAGTCAGAATTTGGAGTTCCTACAGTGTAATTCTTAGTCGGGATTGCGATTTTTGTACAGAACGCAATATTTTATTCGAAAAAGCTACTCTTTTGAACGACAAATGGAATTCCTTTTAATTGGAACTTTTGAAGTTGAAAACAAAATTTCAGATTTAAGGTCTGAATTTTTAGTTTCGGAAAAATAACTAACTTTTAGTTTCCGAACTTCATAGAATAAGGAAAATTTTTAAGTATTGAGCACTAAGTCTGAATTTTTTGTTTTTTTGGACTGAATTTAAAATTTGTCTTCTCAAGCTGAAAGTCAGATTTAGAAAGTTAGTTTTATAATTCCTAATTCAAGTTAAACCTTGATTGTAAAAGTCAGTTTTTCGAGGATTAAGAAAACCTTCCATAAAATCAAAAATCAGATTTCGAAGTCGAAATTGTAATTCACTGGTTTGAAATATAAACACTCCTGGTGGATGGTTATGTTATGCCAAAATTTAAAGTTTGAAAACTGGAATTCTGACTTTTGTAGAGAACACAAAAGTTTAATAATTCCATGTTTTTATCAAAGATTATGGTTTAAAAACCAGAATTTCTTTTTTCTAAATTTATTTTTAAAGCTTAATATATTTTTTCCATTTTTGAAAGTCAAAATTTCGATTTGAATCTTTTTTAACAACAGATTTTATTAAAGAAGTTTGGATCTGTTATTCAGTGCAGTGGTTATTAGTTATTAGTTATTACCATTGTTTAACCATTGTAGTTAAATACTTAATTAAAGTTATTACTGATTTTCCGGTTTAGAAAACAAGTTTAAAATTTTCAGGATTAATAAACTGCAAAATCTAAACTCGAATTTGTAAATTTGTAGCACAACAGAATTCCGGTTTATAGCCCAAATTGTCTTGTTATTTTTTTGTTAGAAAACTTAATTTAGAAACCTATTTTTTAATACACTGGCTCGTGGTCTTATTATAAATTTAAAATCTAAAATTCTTAATTTCTTTTTATTTCCAAATTCAAGAAACCGTTTTAACAACATTTTGAGTTTATTACGTACTACTAAGTTAGAGGATTAAATTTCAATAGTGAATGCTGTTTTTACTGATTTCCAAACTTAGAAAACAAGTTTAAAATTTTGAAAATTAACAAATCCCAAAATTTAAAATCCAATTTGAGAAGTTGTAGCATAACAGGATTCCGCCGATTTGGAAAGACCTCCTTGGTTGTTATATCACAGATTTTGGTTTAAAAACTATTTTTTTTAAATCGGAGGTGTAAATTTGGAATTTGTTTTAAATAAAGAGTTTCGTTGTCATACTTTAAAGTTTAAAAACCGAAATTCTGAATTTCTAGCTTTTTTCCAATTTTAATAAAGGTCAAAATTCCAAATTAAATAATTACTCTTTTAATAACACTATATACTATTGGATGGAGTTTTGAATTTTTTACTGAGTGCAGCTGATTTTTAGTTTTATAAAGCAAAATTAGAATTTTTTGGATTAATAAATTCCAAAATCTACACTTGAATTTGTACATCTGAAGCGTTATAGGAATAATAAATTTCGATTTAGACAGAATTCATTATTTTTTTATCAGAGATTTTGGTTTAAAAAACTTTTTTTTTCAAAAGGGGATGTCTAATTTTGATTTTACCTAGTCATAATTTTAAGTTTAGAAACTAAAACTTTGATTCTGAAAGCTTTTTTTTCCATTTTTGAAAATCATAATTCCAAATTGATGAATGCTTTTTTTATTTTTTGTTTTTTTAACCACACAGTTTCAAGACTTCAAGAATTGTTGAATCTTTACTATAAGTCCAGCAGGTTTTTATTTCTCTCCACGTTTCGAAAGCAAGTAAAGTTAAGAATTTTTATAAGTGAAAATTTCGAAATTTAAACTCGAATTTGTAAACTATTATTACATTAAATTAAAGGATTTGCGAAGTTTAAATACCAAATTAGGAGTCGAGTTTGCAATAGAATTCAGAAATTTTATAGTTCAAAAGTTAAGTTTTCTTATTTTTTTTTAACTTTGAAACACAATTTTCATTTATTGTAAATACACACCACACCACTTTTTACAGGGAATTCCGCTGTTCTCGGTTGCCCCCAACCCGTCTGTCACAAAATGACCGACACCGGCATACCAATCGAACAGGCCATAAGTCGCCAAAGACTTCGGCCCGGTTCGGGCCTTTTATCCGTCAGTGTGACCATGGACGGCCCTACCCGAGTCCTGAGCATCAAAGACGCGAAAGAATCGCGAATTTACGCGACTCCAGACGAACGCGAATGGAGCAGTATTTCACTAAAACAGCGCCCAAACCTAACAATCGATGAAAACGAAAACAAAAATGACAAAAGAGAATTGCAACTAACCATAAATTTGGAAGGCCTAGGGATTAGTTTAGTGTGTTGCAAAACACCCGAAGAGCTACTCTATGCCCTATTCTCGAACATAGTGGGCGAGACTGTCATTACACCATCTTCCAAACAGTTCTGTATCAGTGTGGGGGATGTACAGGTTGATAACCAATTGTTTGAAACACCGGTTCCTGTCGTGCTTTATGTCACGCCTCCGAGCTCGCGAAATAACGACGAAATCAACAATAAATTACCGGCGATTGATTTCACAGCCGAATTGCAGGAGAAACTAAACATGAATGCGGAAATTTTCAAATATTTGATCTTGCGTTTGAAAAAAATCACGATTATTCTTGAAGAGAAACTGCTCCTTAAACTGTTCGATTTCATCGGTTACCACTCACGGGAGGAAGAATTGATAAATAAGGACGAGAATGATTATGAAGTTCAGCGATTGTTACTTGAAGTTTCGGCAGCTCATGCCAAACGCTACTACTTCGGAGTCATCCAATTGATTTTGGACCAGATAAGACTGAGCGTTAAAACCGCAACGAAACTTCCGCCACATTTGCAAAAAATCAAACGAAAGTTGGGCTTGACTTTAATTAAATTTGAAGACGCCGCTGTCGATTTACAAGCTTTCGATCGGCGCCACCTCTTTGAAACAAGTCAATTTTTAATCAATTCCATAATTAAACACTTTAAGGATGTAAGTCGGTAAAATATAGCGCACTGTAACTTGCAAAAATTTCCCCCAATTTCAGGAATTAATGTGGCAGGCGGGCATTATTCTAGTCTCGGTTGATTTCCTCGGAAATCCTCTAGGTTTCGTCAATGACGTTTCGGAGGGCTTTTCCGGGCTATTGTTTGAGGGCAATGTTGGGGCTTTGGTAAAAAATGTGACTCACGGGATTTCGAACAGTGCAGTTAAAGTCACAGAGTCGATTTCGGACGGCTTGGGACGCGCTGTCTTGGACGACCATCACGAGGAAGTCCGGCAGAAAATCAGACAAGTTGAGAGTGGCCGAAGTCGGGATCATATTGTTGCCGGGTTTAAGGGGCTAGGGTTTGGGATTTTGGGGGGCGCCACTGGGTTGTTTAAGCAGGTTTACGAGGGAGCGTCCAATGATGGACTTCCGGGGGTGATTTCAGGGATTGGGAAAGGGCTAGTGGGGGCTGTGACTAAGCCGGTGGTTGGAGTACTCGATTTTGCGTCGGAGACGGCGAGGGCTGTGCGAGATTCGAGTCGCAGGTAAGAGACTAACATATTAAAAAATAATTGGACAAACGCTTATTGTGATACGAGACACGCAGTAACGAGTGAGTTTCACATTTAACACGTATTTTATATACAATTTTTTCCATCCAACGCTTTTTAAACTGTATTTTTTCCTAAATTTGTATATGAAGTCTTTAGTAACTTTCATATAAATAAGGTATTTTTTACAAGTGTCAAGCGATTTTTAAATTTCAAATAAATTTAAATCAAATTAGTAACTAATTTATCCTGCAAGAATCACATGGAGGTTTAGAGCATTCTTGTCAGGAAAAAAGGAAATAAGGCTGAGGTAATCAGTGATTATTATTATTACAAAATGAAGGGAATAAAGATAAAATAAAGTTTGTGAAATAAAATACAAAATACAATATAAAAAAATTACTTATTATTACTCTATAAATTGTTTATAGAACATTTTTGGTGATTTTAAAACGGTTTTTAGATATGTATGTGCAAACAAAGAATTTAATCACTATATAAGCTATGAAAAGCTGCAAGAAAAGTCAAGAACACAAAAATGAAAAAAAAATATTTGAAAGTACAAAATAGATTTGTCAAGAATTCGTTTAACACATTTCTGTAATATTTATAACAAAAAAATAAAAAAAAGTCAGTTAAGATGTGTTAAATGTCGGAGTGCAAAAAATATTGTGAAGTTCCAGAAATACTTGAAATACCAGTTTAAATTTGCAACAAAAACAATTTTCAAAATTAAAATAAATGGCAATTAAAACTTTAAAATACTGATTTATTTTGTGACAGTAGTAACTTAATTACCAGGCAAAGTTAAAGCCAAAATATTTAATGTAATCCAAAAGAATAATAAAATAAACATAAAATGGAATTCATTTTTGTCAGGTGGTTCCCAAGCTTCGATAAAAAAGATGTATGTATAAGTATAAAAAAATTAAATGACATATTCGCTTTGAAAGAAAAAATCGTGAGGTCACAACCCCAATTTTACCTTAAAACCTTCTCTATCGCCAAAAAGCTGACAGGTATTTGACCATTTTTCAAAAATCTTCAACAAAATCAAATGTGGCACTCAAACTATAACTTTTCAACACCTCACTTATTATGGGCAATAATAAATAGACCAAAGTTAGTATTTTTTCCTACACAGTGCTTTATTAAAAATAAAGTAAAAAAATGCTCTGACCTTTACGGCCTCTTCTTCTCATCGCATCATCTTCTTAAACGGACCTACTAAAATAAAAAACAACGAAATTAGAACAATGTGCCATTAAATTAGTTGAAAATATTTCAGATTTATTGTAATTTTTTAGAAAATAGAAAATATGTATTGCAGACTAACCCTTTAATCCGGATTGTTTCTTCCTTTTCTCCCTGGAAATCCATTCCATGGCACACACTAACCGCGAGTATAGTAGGAACCAGAAATATTTGAGATCGGCTTATTCTATAATGAGTCTCAAATATTGTTGGTTTCAACTATATTAGCCAAAGAATTTGAAACTTTTATACCGCAAAATTTTAATTTTATTTATGAGGCGTCCGTTCGCGACAATAATATTTAACAAACTGAATAAAATTACACGGCACAACAATAATTGTGTAAGAATATAGACAAAACGTCACCAAAAAAAAATATATATAATTTGTGAGATAACTAATTGTTGCAAGGCGGGAAATAAAGAGGGTCGTCGGATTCATTGATTTTTATTACGACTTCGTCACTTAGGGTTTTTTTGAGGTACATTTTTAAGGTCCAGTCACTGAAACTCATTTCTTGAACAAATAATTTCAGATAAAACAGTTTAGCGAAATCTTTAAGTATTCGTAACTTCGTTATTGTAAAATATACGCAATTGTAACAAAGGAGAATTTAATAACGTGAGCACCAATTTTTGTCAATAAGTCAACATTTTTCAGGTATGCTTTATGTAAGTACCACTGCCACCACATTTTTTGTGTGTTTCGATTTTAGGTATACTAGGAATATGTGTAAAAATAAATCAAAAAGAACAAATATACAGCATATCCCAAGTTAGGACATTTCAAACAACGGATTAATATGTTTTTTTTTAAATATTGTTATGTAAATATCTTCCAAACTAATTTTACTTTTAACATATGAGTATTTTATTTTACAAAATGATTTTCGAAGAATTAGCTGAGACTCTTGGAACTACGCGATATTACCAAATTTTTATAGCAAACATCTAAGAAAAAATCACGATTTAGTCTTTTTTGATGATTGCTTGAGTGCAGGTTAAATAATAGTTTTATCAATTTTTTTAATCAAATCAAATGAACTGTCACTTATGAAAAAATCACCGTTTATTTCAACTTAGCGATACCAACCAAATAAATATTCCTAACCTGTATTGCACGCGGGAATTAATTATTTAAACGCTATGTGTGCAAAAAAGTTTTGCCGATTTTGTTATTTTTCCGGACTTGCAGCAAGTCCGTTCCTGAGCGAATCAGGCTGCCACGGTGTGTCTGTGGCCCCGGAAGCCTCTTACCTCGTTACAGTTACAAGCAAAGTCAAGGACAACTCTACTTATACATGGTTAACGATAAGTAAGTGATTTGATACGTTTTTGTGATTTTAACCCATTCATTTAGGGACTATAAAGAACAATTGGTAGCGTACGAAATCCTTGGTAGTGCGTCTGAGGATTTGCACTGCATCGTTTCTAATTTAAAATTCCGCATTGTGGCAAGCACACACGCACCGGATTTAACTCCGGTCATCGATTGTCACTTGAGGTAAGTCCCTTCCGGGTTAATTTGGCCGGAAGTACATTTCTTTCTCTAGTGATTTAGAATCGTGCGACGTAATTGTGGAAAAAGAAGGGTCCGAGTCAAGGTATTACATCGAAATTGTTATGCATGTCGCTGGAACAAGTGCAGCTTTAGTAAATCCGGACCCGGTGAAAAAGCCGCGAGTCCGGTGCAAAACTGCAGAGTTAGCCAAGTCCGTTTCGCAGCAAATTAATTACGCCAAAAGGTTGTATTTCGAGCGACTTTACACACTGAACAGCGACAATATTATCAATTTAGAAGACTGAACGTTATTCGCACTTATTTTTGTTTTTGTTAGTATTACTGTTGATTTTTATCCAATTGGTGGTTTTTATTTTATTGTTTACTCTTTTGTTTGCCCTATTTATTTCAAGTGCCTTTATAAATTCGCTTTTTATGTAAAATAATGTAAATAGGCTGTCGCGCGCATTTGGTTTTATTTATTTTTTGTAGGGATTGTTTTCTGTCTTAGCGTTACTTTCCAATCAAAAACAAAACTAACTTGTACATAATGTTACTATAATTTTTTACCAAAGATTATAAACCAGTCGGTGTTGCAATAAAATTTTATTACAATCAGCTGTTTTTTTCATATCCCAAACCACAATACAACTTTTCATTGCATTTTATTAAAGAAATGGTAAAACGTACAAAAATAAATCATCTCATAAGCCAATTACGATTTAACAAACGAAGTTTTCTTATGTTTTACGGGCTTGTGTGCAGCCGCACACCCCTCACAACCACACGCTGATGGCACTGCCACTTTCTTCTTCCAAGTGTACCCATCCTCACATTCCAATTCAACTTCAATTGACTTGTAATCAGTCGCTTGACAACACGAACACACACTTTCGTGTGAACCTTTCTCTACAAATTAATCATTAATTGATTAAACATGAATTAATGGAAACAAACTTGTATCGAAAAACGTGGCCGAGTGGCAACTTCCCACACATTCGGTGAATTTGTGAATGTGTTTCTTGTTAACGCATTTGCCGTGATCTGACCTGTGGGCGCTTATCAACGAAATAGTTTTGTTGAGTGGAATCGCCTCAGCACTGCATTGCTCTGAAAAACGCTTTGTCGCACACCAAGTGTGAGAAATAATCTAAACACTTACGCTGTGATCCTGATGTAATGTTACAATGTTTACAACAACCCTTGACGTAAACATTTTCCTCGGGACAGTCTTGAAGCGACGGACACGATTCTTGTTGACTTGAAACTATAAATTCGTCGCCGAATTGTTCGCAAACGTAAGTCGTACAATTATCGGGGGAAGTCCAGTTTTCGCCCGGCTTTTTCAGTTTTTCGTCGACCACACAGGCAACACGCACGCACTCGCCGCAACAGGAAGTCTCAGAAGGTTTGTATTCCAAGCCCTAGAAACGTAGAAATGTGGCTGGTTTACTAATTTCTCGCTTCACAGAAAAACATTGTCCAACTCGACAGTTTAAACCAATTTTTGTTTGTTTCGTGCACTCACCTTCGAACAGTTGGTCTTGCACGTCTCCACCGACTCCTGCTTCACAATCTCCTCTTTCTTATTTCTAACACATGTGAATTTCTTGCACTTGTCCCCATCAGGCGACGGCCAGGTTTCTCCCACATTGTAGACTTTCCCATCGACTTTGCAAGCCGTGGTTTTGTGTTTCTTGCAGCACTCATCCTTCACCGGAATTGTTTCAAAAACAAAATTGTCAACATAATCAATTGGCAACTCCGGGCATGTAACTCTAGTTGATTGTACTTGAATCTAGAAAAATTCAATAGTTAACGAGCAAATTGTATTTTTCATACCGAGCCGTTGGTATTGAGACACGCATATTTCGTACAGAAATCGCTCGAAGTCCACTCAGTCCCAATTTTGTGTACTTCCCCTTCAACCACACATGCATACGGCTTGCAAGAACCGCAACATTGCTTCGTTGCCGGAACATACTCGAAGCCCAACTCACAATCGGTGTCACAGCTCTTAACTTGTGTTTCTTTCTGCACCCCGGAAGTGCCATTCACACACTCATAAACCGTGCAAAAATCATCAGCAAGGGTCCAGTTTTGACCCACTTTGTACACTTTGTCGTTGTGTTTGCACGCCACGCGTTTAATGTTAGGGCAACACTGGTCGTAGACAAATTCCGGTTCTAGCTCATAGTCGAGATAATCCTGCGATATTTCAATCGCCGAGCAATCAGTTTGGGTACAACTCGCCTGATAGTTGCCAATACTCGTCCGTAGACATTTGCAAACACGGCAAGGACCATCGTTCCAGGTCTCGTTTGCGTTTTTCAGAACTTTCTGCTTCTCAATCGCTGTTCGAGGCCGTTCGCCCCCGTTTTCGTCCGAAGTGTATTCGTAGTCGTAGATGCATTTGTTCTTCGGAGGTTCGCACGTGTACAAAGGACAACACTTGCCCGTTTCGTTCTTGAGAGTGTGATATTGTGGGCAAAATTTCGGTTTGGGACAAGTCTCTTTCTTGCAAATTAATTTTAGTTCGGGACAACAACCACTCTCGTCGATTGTTCTGACGAAGCCTTCGTCAAGTGGATATTCAAGTGCTTGGTTTATTGGTTCACACTCTTCGACAGGTTTGCATTCGCAGATGAATTGTTGACAACCGTTTGGTTTCGTTGAGAGTTTCATGATTTGGCCCGGACCGCAGGAAATGACTTGAGGGGGCTCACAAGTGGGGCCCGATGTGGGTTCAGGTACTAAAAAAAAGAATTTGTTGCAGAAAACGTAAAATTATTCGTAGATGTTCGGAGTGTCCTACGTTCAAATAAATTTTTTTGTTGCGAAAACCAATTGTTTTGAACTGTAAAACTTACCACATGCGTATTTATCGCAACATTCATCCTCTTTCCCCGGGATTTTCACAACTTGGAACCCTTGCTCACAAATCTTGTCACTGGAGCAATGCTCCGTCTCACACTTAATCGACGTGCCTTCGCAGGTGCAACTTGTGCATTTATCCTTCTTCCAAGTGTCACCCGGGTGATGACCTTCCTCGTCACAAACTTCACAATCTTTTACCTCCACGCAAGTGTCATTCCGCAAGACCTAAAACCAAATTTTCAAACACTTGTTAATAATCAAGATATAAGGTACCAATCCTTCGGGACAGAAACACCCTTCAACCGGCAAACTCGAACACCCTTTCTCCTTCTCCTTCACACTTTCGCAAGTTTTGGGGCACTTACTCCCACAAGGATTATAAATCTTGTCAGAAGGACAGGTTTTAGGGCAAACATCTGTTCTCCAGTCGATACAAAAACCAGCACTTGCACAATCGCGAGCATAGGCTTCGATGGCACTACAAGCGAGTTCTGGGTGGTTGTCACAAGTGTCTTTCTGGCACCATTCAAGGAAAAGACTTGGGTCCAGAACACGTAAGCATTGTCCGAAGGTTTTATAGTCCAGGATGAGATTACAAGGGTCTTGGTTTTTGGGCAATGGGGGACAATCGTCCGGTCTGTTCTGACACATTTCACGGGATTGTCCTCCTGGGAGTTTATCGTAGAGCCAGCTTAAGGCAAAGTCGTTTGTGTCATTAGTTATAGCCCCGGAAGGGGTCCGGAAATCGTCAAAGGGGTTGTGGTCACAATCACCACACAACCCTTCGAGTTTGCCCCCGTATCTAGTCGAGGGGGCCTTTACTGAAACCCCCAAAGAGGGGTAATAGACCGATACTTCGACTTGAACTTCGACCAAGTGAATCTTGAAGTGCTTACTTGACGTCTCCCTGATTTGACCCCATGTGATTTCCTTGAAATCGTCAATCTTTTCACCATCGACGATCAGTTTCAGTTCATTTCGTATCATATCGTTGAGAACGTGGATTTTGTGTCCCTGGTACAAAATCGTAACTTTGCCAACACACGTCTTTTTCTCGTTGTTCTTGCACGGGGCATTCGTGATCAAAACTTGAAACTTGTGATTGTCGCTATCACCAGCCACGTCACGCGACATCACATAGACACAGTTCGCATTGATCGTGAAGTTATTTTCGTCATAAGTAACGTATTGGAGGTGCGGGAGAACGTTACACTCGCAATCTCTACAATTGGAGGGACTGATGCAAGTGTCCCCCTTTTTGACCATCCCTGGAGGGCAATAACAGCCAGGGAAACACACATTGGGGAGTTTCGGGCATGCCAATTCGGGGTTTGATAAGGATTGGCAAGTCGGTTCGCATTTGCGTTGGTAACAGTCGTGGTAAACCAAAGGGGCGTCACAAGTCGCCGCTGAAATAATCGAATTTTTGGGGGGAATTTAATAAAGTGGGGATAGCGTACGGCAATCGAGAAGTGTCCTCCAGTCGGATATGTCAAGGTTTGGGTTTCTGGTCAAGCATTCAACGACGAAATTTTCAAGGGAGTGGCAGCGGCATTGCTCGGAAGCCGTGTTGTTGGTTCCTGAGGCTTGGAGGCAGTCACAGGTGGTTTCAACACAGCGCGAAATGAAGGAGTCTTTGTCGATAACACTAGTGCAGGGCTCTAACACTCGTTCCCTGTGGAGGAAATTGTATTTGTGTGGATAGAATGCAAATAAAACACGAATGCAATACAATGTTTTATCCACAATCACCACAACAACAAAATGGAATTAATCGAAGTTAAATTTTTTTAAATTTTTTTTTAATTTTTAGCGATGGACAACGAAAATTGTGTAAAACAGAGCACTTACTTGACTTGGCAAATCTCCCAGGCTTTCTTTTGAAGGTGAAGGGGGCAGGTTTGGGGCTCGCAACTTTGGAATTGATCAACATGTGCCCAGCTATCGCCAAAATCGACCGTAGTCCGGGCCAAACTACCATCAGGTTTTTTCTTATCATCAGACGAATCCTCATTGAAGTAACCACAAAGCCCATCGACCTTATCAACCAATTTTCGCGTAGCTCCCAACTTGACGTTCCCTTCTTTATCCCAAATGGCCCAAAAGCCGTATCTATTTGACACAAAAAGAATAGTATTACCGAGACGAGACAAGGCAAATGACTTAGTGTTGGAGCCAATTTTTTTCGTCTGGTCGACAGTGTACGAAAAACCGTCATATTCAGCTGTTAGATTTGGGTGAAGTACGAACAAATGGTCCCGGTGTTGAATTATGAGGTCCCTCCAACATTTGTCAACACAATTTTTGCGTACTGAAACCAAGAGAATTATTGTGAAGGAAAACCCAATTGTTTAATTTTTACAAGTCACTTCCCACTCGTCATTTTCCAAATCTCGGGCTAGAATGTGGTTACAAACATCGTACTTGTACTCAGTATTGTCAAAAGTGTTAAAAGTGCGTCCCGTAACATTACAGACGGCGTCTGGTTTCGGTGCTAGTTCACAAGTGTACTCAGGACATTGATTCATGATAAAATCTTCATTTCCGAAAAATGGGATATAGCCTTCTGGGCATATCGCAGGTGGGCACTCTTTTCTCGAATGCATGTATTTGGGGGCCGGCTTTGCTGAAACACACACGTATTCGGTACAATTATTTATGTTTTGTGGCCGAATTGGTTTCTTCAAAGGTGTTTTGCGATAAGTTGTCTTGACTCCACTCTTGACTCCGGCATAACTCTTTGATGTTTTACGATGGGACTGATAATTCGAAAACATTGATGACTGGTATTTGCGACCTTTACTTGGCCGTTTGACGTGTTTTTTGAACCCTGTGGGGCACTCAAGCTCTGGGCATTTAATCACAGGTTCTGCAAAAAAATATTTGGTTTTGAACTCCCACAATTGGTAAAAACTGACTTTGGGTGACCACAGTTGTGGGTTTTGGCGTTGTGGTGGTTTGTACAGTTGTGGGACATCCAACTTCATCATCTGGACAGTCCTGAACGCCGTTGCACCACAAAGTCGAGTTAATGCAAATGCTGCTTGTGGGGCATAGAACGGTATCGTCAGGGCATGGCTGACAAGTGCATTTGCAAGTCGAGGTGACGGTGCTTCTGAGGCCTTTTTCGCACGTTTCGCATTGTTTGGGGGTACAGTGGGGCACGCCGCCGATTTTGCAGAGGCATTCCGAGCAGTCCTCTTTTTTGAATGAGGTTCCGACAGGGTAGGAAATGTGGCCGATGATGCAAGGACATTCGGTTCGAGAAACGCAGTTTTCGCCGTCCCACCATTTCTCAGGCTTGCATCTGCAAGCGTGGAGTTCGAGGGGTTCGGTGGTTACGCCGGGGCAGTAGCTGCAGGTTGGGGGGATGAGGGTGGATGGTTCTTCTGGGAGAGTGGCTACCGATTTAAAGTTTGATGTAGACAGACATTTTGGATTTGTTTCAAGTCTGGATTTATAATTGAGCATATTTTTAATTATTATTTTCTAAAAAAAACGTCCAAAACAACTACAAAAATTTGAATTGGTGTTGTAATCACGTGTAAGGAAGAAAACTTATTTCATCATGTGACAGTATTTAACTTTGTGAGAAGGTCAAATTAAATAGATGCTCGAGGGTCCTACGTACAAATAAATGCATTTTATTCGCAATCACATTATAATTGGAGTTATCAAGCATATAAAGTAAAGTAACTTTATTCCACTAATGAATAATGAAAAAATTAAAATTCAACTTCGATTAATTCGAATTTGTTAATGTGGTGATTGTGGATAAAACGTTGTATTGCATTTGTATTTTAGTCGCATTCTATCCACTTAAGAATGTTACTCATTCTTGCGTGGATAAAATGCATTCTAAAACACTTATACAATAAATAACTATTCTCTGTTGGGTTGCCTCCAAATTTTATAATTTTTATCACAAATGAAAGTGATTAACCAATGAAATTGTAAGGCAAGCTTTTTTCAAAAAACGTCAGTGTGACCCTATTTCCTATTCTCTTTAAATTACTATTTTTAAGCAAGAAATGACAAAACTACGTGTACACTTTCTCCTTGTAGTAGTAAGGTCAAAGCAAATTTTTATCTGGAGGTCCTACGTACAAATAAATTTGTTTTCACTCTTGGATTATTTTCAAATTGCAAAAAGACGGTGCAGAAGATGAATATACAGGGTGTTAGGGAATGGTTTAGCAATATTTCGTAAGTGAATATGTCATGATCAGACGAGTTAAAAAGCCTTATACCATTTTTCCAAAAAGTGCTTACTTTCTTCAAAAGATTTTATTAATTCACCTGTTGAGAGCCACTGTGTCGTTAATGGTAGTTTAGTAGTGGTTAATTTTTTCTTTAAACAAAGTGGGCATAGTGGCGCATGGACGTTTTGAGAATTTTTCAACATTGTAGATTGCACGGGCATTTGTGTGGGAGGTTCTTTCTTTTTGTTTTTTTTTTAGAAATTTTAATCACAAAACACAAATTGAAATAGAAGAATTACGGAGTGGATCAAGAAGTTCATTTACCAATGCTGTTTTATCAATTATATTAAAATTTAGGCTAATTTTTATCATTCTAGTTCAGCGGTTCTCAAAATTTGTGACTTTAATTTCAGAACGATTTTTTGGGAAAACTATGCATTTTCGATTTACAAAAATTTTACGATTCGTTTTGTCATTCTCTATCTACCTTTCAATTTATGCTAAATCATTCCCTAACACGCTGTATATCTAAAGGCACTATATATTCAACTACGGACAGGTTTTACTTACGATAGGGTTCGAAACATCCATGCATCTCGACCCTCATCTGTATATTCTCATTCCATTTCTTCGGCACCAACTGGACATATCTTGCATTGATCGGTAGTTCAAAATTATTGATTTGTGGAGTATTGGAATCAAAATTCCCCAAAAAAATTTTCTCTTTCATCGTCTTCTTATCCAAAATCGGATTCCAAGCTTTATTGTCTTGTGAATATTGAACAGTGTAAGCTGTAACCCATCCATTTGGGCCTCCTTTCGTCTCAACGCCTGTTACATTTCGTGGCTCCAAGAAATCAAACTGGAAACAAAATCTAGTCTTTTAACTCCAAAAAGTTTTTTGGTAACATTACTTGAACAAACTCAGTCACAGAGTTCGTCAAAGGTTGCCACACATCATCATCATTTATCCTCAAGTTTGATTTAGTGTGATTGTTATCCAGTTCCGAGCTCACTGTAACTTGCTGATCCGACATCATCTGGTCGTCTAAACCCATGGGATCGTCACACATTTGAGGTTTCGCGGATGTTGCAGCCTGAATCTAAATTATTTTTCAATAAAAAACACACACAATTGATTATCAATACCGTGATAAACTCGTAGAGAACAGTGGTCGTCAAAGGCTCCCCACACCCAATCAACTCAACCCTTAGGGCTATCCCAATGTGCCACGTTTCGGGATGAATTCTCACAATTTGTGCCTCAAACGGAACATCGAACAATTCCTGAACCGGAGTAGTGGCATCAATGGAACCCCTAAATACCTACAAAACAACAAATAACTAGGCCCCAAATATTTTGTTTTTTACTTGAGGCAATCGGTCTTTGTTCAAAACCGCGAAGAAGTGCCCACTCAAGTCGGGACTATAGGTCATTTTGTAGCTCGTAACGTACTCATCATAAAGTGGGCTTCCTTTCACTTTAACCCCATAGATCGGTTCTTGTTGCCCTAAGTTAATTTCCAAATATTGCAAATTGTTTGAATATTCCGGCGCCCAACTCCCGCCGCTTTTCGCTCCCACTTTGCTATTGAATTTGGCAAATTCGGGCTTAAACGCCGAGCTTAGAACACTGCTAGCGTTGAAAACAACGTCCGGAAGGGCTTGATCGCCTTGGATTAGGTCAATAAAGTGGTCCTCATCACATTTTTCGGGTGGTGTTACTGTGCTTGGGACTAGTGGTAGTGCAGTTGTAGCCATTTCTACTTTAACTTCTTTGCCTTTGTAATCTGTAAGGTGTGATTCTAGCAATATTTTTTCCTCTTTTCCTTCACATTCGGATTCGTCGCAAGTGTAGTAATTGTTGATGCATTGGCAGACGCGACAATCTGACTCCCTGTAGACGGTTCCAGGCTGAAAAATTGAGTTAAACGTGCGACTATTTGAACGAAATCAATACTTTAACCGGTTTGCCGTCATTCGAGCGACATAAGCAATCGGCCAAAGACACGCAAGTGTCCTCACTTGACCGAAACATGCCCTCAGGGCATGTTACATTTTTCTCGTTTCGTACACATCCAGGTTGACACTTTTCGCCACTTTCGCACTTCCCGCTTGTTTTGATTACGTGAGAGTAGTAAAGACACAGATGGTCACATTGTATGGCACATTCGTGTTCTTGACTGCCAGGGGGGCATTCTGTGGGGATAATTAATTGGGGTTTAAAAAAAGCAAATTTTTTTACTCACTTTCAACAGTAACTGACAAAACTTGAGACTCCTCCACATTTTGGTGTGTCTTGTGTTCCGGAGGTTCCATTTCCGCTTCCGGTTCCACTTCCAAAGTCACAGTTTTCGGTTGTTTGCACTCTGGTTTGATCTCCTCAACAGCGTAAGGCCAATCACAAATCATTGTTACAGGGTTGTAGTACATGCTAGGCCCACATGTCTTTTCCACGTATTTGGGACCACTGGGACCATCCTCACAATGGTAGAAGATGTGGCAATTGGTTGGGTGTTCCTTGTGGGGTTTTACCGGATCGCAAGGTGTGACAACAGTCGTGGTTGCCTCTTCTGGATATTTAACAGTTACTTATTTATTTTGGTCAATGGTCGAGTAGTGTTACCGCACTGACAGAGGATCCGGATTTCGAAATCTTGACACAACTTTCCCTTAGTCGGAGATTTACAAATTAGGCCCTTCTCTAGACTACATTCAACATCAAGACCGGTTTGTTTGGGCGAAAGATGAGTTTTAACAGTTCGGCATTCAATACCAACCATTTTGTCCTGACTACACTTACCACCTTCCAAATTATTCTAAAACGGGCGAAACCACACAATTTTGTGTCTAGTGGTCGCAATACAACTTACCAAAAGTAGGAGTGTTGGGAGCGGTTCGTAATCCGTTTGCTTTTTCCTTAGTCCAGTCTTGGTCGGCTTGACTTTATCCTGATTGATCCACTGACTCCATCCAGACTCACACTTCATATTTTGTTCCAATTGGTGCGTTGTTGGTAATGGTGTGGTTGAACAGGGTTGTCCCTTGCACACTTTCTGCCCTCGGGAGCAAAAACAACTGTAACACTCGTCCCCTTCGACCAAATCTCCTTCAAAATACGTCACTCCGTCTATTTCCGCACAAATCGGTTTACAGACGTTCCGCGGAACGCATTCAAACATCGATGAATTAGCGTAGATGTGGTCAGGAGGACACGGTTTGGGCTCACAACCCTCAATGCAAGTCTCCTCTTTGCAGTTTTTGCTCACTTGGGTCAGGAGGTTATCGCAGGTTTCAATGGGGCAAGTGGATACACACGGATTGTAGTTGGAACATCGTGTGTCGCATTGCATTGCTGCAAATTTTATTTTATGTTGTGCTTGGTTTTGTGGTGATACTCACGACACAGTTTTTGTGATCGCCACTTAATTGGGACCCCGTGAGTGTTGCATTCTTGGGCGTAGGCCGCCAAGGCCGTACACAAACACTCACAATCGCCCCCTTGGTCACACGCACATGAATCGAAAACGCATTTTTCCAGAAATATGTCAACGGGGACTTCGGAATGGCAAGGGGCAAAAAGAGACGACTTTAAAACACCACACTGTTTCAAAGCCCAGACTTTTCGGTCCGGTCTGTCCTCACAAGTGTTCTAAATACAACTATGATTATTTTGTACAAAAAAATCGTGACTTACTGTAATTTCCAAAGCTTCAGGACAGTAAGACTGGAGTTTCCACGAATCTCCGAAAATCTTTGCCGAGGCTTCAGTCAAACCTCCCGAAGGTGTTTGGAAGTCGTCCGCGTCGTTGTCGTTGTAATTGCCACACAAGCCCTTCACCCTTTCTTTCCAGCGAGGGTCGGTTTTGACGTACACCCTTGTTCCTTTGTCCCATTTGACTGTAAGTCCCAAATCTGGGGCTTCGATTATGACGAAAAGACCTTTCTGGTGTACTGTTATGTGTTTCATGGGGGCTAAGTCAGGTAAGGGTTTGTCTCGAGTGAGGGTGAGGACGTCTTGGTCTTCGCCTGATTTGACTCGGATTGTGACCGATTTGGAGCAGCTGGTGCCGAGCGATCCGCAAGGAACGTTCTGAATAATTGATCAGGGAAGATTACAAGAGCACAGGAAAAAGAAAACTCTTCCAAACTTTAAGTCAAAATTGTGTTCTGTAACGTTCTGAATAATTGATTAGGGAAGATTACAAGAAAGTATTCATTATAATAACTTGATCTGAGAGTATCCCGAAGTTTATTATGACTGCAACCC
This sequence comes from Tribolium freemani, assembly GCA_939628115.1. Classification (NCBI taxonomy): domain Eukaryota; kingdom Metazoa; phylum Arthropoda; class Insecta; order Coleoptera; family Tenebrionidae; genus Tribolium; species Tribolium freemani. Next base: position 18,108,797 of record OW626791.1, on the reverse strand, counting down.
TATCTTAAGTTAGGCGATTTCGCAACATAGCCGAGGGTCCTACGCCCAAATAAATATTTTTTCGTGGTTTGGTGGGCCCCGTATGCTATTTTGGGTTTGTTCAAAAAGAATCTAGAATAACCCGTAACAAAATATTTAAAAATGAAAACTAAAGTTCGTTTTTTTAAAATAAAACATATTGTTGGCACAGTGCGAATCCTATGATAATAGCAAAAGTATGGTCTAAACTGCAGGATGATTCGTTGTCGAATATCGTTGTTTTATTCAAAAGACAAACAGAATTTTTCACTTGCCTGTATGGAAATTTCGTACGAATCGCTCCCAATAACCCCCTTGCTCAGAACATAGTCGCACTGCCCTTGAAAATCATAATGTTTCCCATCAAAAGTCTTGAAATGTGAGTCCCCCCAAGCGCTACATTCGGCAGAACAAGGCCGGTCTGTACATTTCCAGTTCCCGTTTTGGCACTTACTGAAACACCCAGTTCTTCACTTGTTCCTCAATTAAAAACAACTTACCAAGTGTTACAGTCGTTTTTGACCGTTTCATTTTCCTTGTAACTCCTTCCTCCATGATGACACGGGCATTCCGACGGTTTGACGCACTTCTTAGTCGTGGTGTCTAACACATAGTTATCCTTACATTTGCAACCTGGATGGCACACAGAAGCCGTGAAGTAGTCCGGACTGTGCATATTTTTGCAAGTGATGGGTTCGGGCGGTTCACAAGTTGTGAATTCCATGTTTTGGGAGGCACCACACAATGATTTCAAGTCTGTTGCTTTAGGAAATTTTTTCTGTTCTTGGGGGGTTGCCAAACGGCAGCTCCACATAGCGTTGATGCAAGTGCAAAGCTCCAATCCTTTACTGGCCGGTCTGACTTCTTTGTATCCAGCGTGGAACTGGAGGCCATCGTAGTGACACTGACACTCGCCGATTGGTACACATTCCCCATTATCGATCAGGGCTTCGCCCTCAGGACAGTTACACCCTTCCACGCATTGGGGCTTGCAGTCAGGTCTTGTGGCTACATCAAAACACGTCCTGGTGCATGAGTTACCACAAACTTGGTACTTCTGGCCCGCCGGGCAATGTACCCCACACTCCCTCACACTGTCCCTCCATGAGATTTTCACCCCTTGTCTCGAACACTCCTCGGCATAGGCCGCCACTGTGGGGCACAAACATTTGGAGATTTTGAACTCACAGGAACACATATCGTAGAGACAGTCCTGATAGTAGGGCTCCGGATCAACAATCCAGTGACAGGGAGCAAAAAGCTCGGATTTGAGCCTTTGGCAGTGCTTTTCGGCCGTTGGTTGGTTGTGAATATTGGAACTGCAAGGGTGCGTTTTGAGAATGTCCGGAATGTCGCTACATTTTTCACTCGTTTTCCATTTGTTGGCAAAAGGGGTGACACTTTGCTCGATGTCGTTTTCAGGTGTGAGAAAATCGTCCTTTTGGTTGTGGTTGAAAGTACCACAAAGTCCTTTTGTTTTTTCCGGGAAATGGGCAGGAATGTCAATGTAGGCCCGCGTTACGCCGTCCCACCAAACCTGCATACCGTTCGGCAGCTCAACTGGAAAACATAACGCAAAAATTTGGCCAAACAATAAATTGTGGGACAAAACCTTGCAAAAAAATCGACGAAACGCTCCGAATCGTAACATTCCCGATTTGGTACGGAACTCTTGTCACGTCCTGTCCGTTCACAACAATATCATGGTTTTGCTTAAGTTTGATAACCTGGCCCTCGACCCTCAAAGTCACGGTTTTGGTGCACGAAGGCAAGCCTTCAGTTAGCGAAGTTGGCAAATTCATGGCCTGTGAGATGGCACCCGAACACGCAACGTTTTCCGCTTCGATTGATAAAGTCTCAGTTTTGACCAAATAGTAGGAACACTGTCCCATGAAATCGTATCGTTTCCCATCGAACGTGACATAATGGGGATCGCCAACGGCCGCACATCGCGAACCGCAAGACAGTTGGGTGCAGACCCATTTGCCCTCGCTGCAGGTGCAAGTGTTGCATTCTTTGGGGACTTCGGCTCCTGGGGGGAACTGTTTGGTGCGGAGGCGGCAAGGGCACTTGTCGCGTGTTATGCACTTGTTGTTGTGCAGGACTGTGCCAGGGGGGCAGTAGCAGCCCTCTACACAGCCCTCTTCAGTGTGTTCTGAGGTGGAGCCGCAGACGGGCTGGCCGTTGGGGGGGGCACAGGGTTGGTAGATTTTGCCCCCAGTGCATTGCATAGCTGGAATTTTGGTGTATTTGACTAACTGTTTCATTCAACATGTGTTTCTTCATTTTTAAATGAAAGCCCATGCCCAAATACCAATTTTCATGGATTAAACTTCAAAAAACTGATTCGTTCAAACTTTGTCACCCTAGGAGATTATTTTCCAAAAATTAGGTCCGTGCTGTTGTGAGATTCACAAAGCGGCTTTCCCAAAGGGCGTCATTTTTAAGCCGTTTTAAGGAAAAAATTATATTATACAGGGTCGCTAAAAAGTGTGGATACAGTTAAATATTTTAAAAACTATTCATCAAAAGTTATTGCAATTTGGTATAAGCTTAAAAGTATATAAATTGTAAAAATTTTGTTAATTGGAACGTTAGTTTGATTCATTGTAAGATGAATTTGTAAATTTAACGAAACGCGGTTGGGATGAACTTGGATTATGATTCGTGGAACTTATAAGACTTGAAGTTGATTTGGTTTAAACTGTTTAAAGTAATAATTGCGGTAACAACTAAATTTGTGTTTCTATGTCTCAGCCTCTCCCTGAATAAGTTTTATGTTTTTGTGTTTTAATTATTGTTCGTTATAAAAGTAAAATGTACTGTTGCTGATATTTGATAGGACTGATAAAATGCGTTTGAGATTGTGTCAGAAGAATAATTGTTGTAACATATTGTTGTCAAAAATGTCTGTCTGTATCCACATTGTAATAGCGGAGATTTTGTTTATTTCAAATAAGCGTTAAAATTTGTTGTAAAACGTATAAGTATAGTAATTCGAACCTGTTCAGAGAATTTAATCATTTTATTTAATTTTCTTTTATTTTATCAACGTTTTCATATTTGTAAATTTACTCTTATTTTGTTATATTAAATTAGTTTAGAAAATATTAGAGTTTTTATGTCTGTAAATTCTTTCTCTCCTGAAATTGGTTGTTCTCACAAATCATGGCTGAGGAGCTTACGCACAAACAAATTGAATCGCGCTGTTGGCAGAGTACCGCTCGACCACAAGAAAAGAAACCAAAAATTAAATCTGATTTCAAAAACAAAACATTACAAACTTAAAAACCCGCCACAGCGTCAGTGTAAATGTGAATACGTGCTTTTAAATACATACAAACAGAACTTATGAGTTATGAATAGGGTTCTCAAATGCACCAATAAGCAAAATTTTGGAACTAACAATATCAGATTTTTAAACTAACTCGACAACTTGAGACTTTAATTGCTTTACTAGACTCAAGTAAACAGACATTGGTAATAATATAAAAAGTTATTTTGTGAGTCTACTTTTTCATTTTAATTTTGCTGTTTTAATCAAGGCACGGTTTTGAAGTAAGTAATGTAAAATTTGTTTGTTTAACAATTTAAAAAAATATAGAAGCCAGAGAGGAAAAGAATCTGGTCCTGAATACAGAAAAAAGAGGATTCAGAAAGAATAAGACGAACAAAAAAAATAAAGGTTCACTACAAAAAAATTAATTCTTTCATCGCGTTCCGAAATAACACTGATGTAGAACCTGTAGCGTTGTCTTCATTTTCGAGAATTGAAGAAGATCCTAAACTTGGGCCCTCTTCTTCGTACGAAGGAGAAAAAAAAAACAAAGTAGTGACAGCGATGTCGTTAGTGACGATATCTGGTTTTATGTTCATTTGAAAATGAATATTGTTAGCAAAATGCTCCAAGACTGTCCGAGCATTGAAAAATTTAAAAAATTTGCTTCAATTTTTTGTAGAAGCAGGAAACGATGACAATTTTATGTAATTTATTTCTAATGCAAGAAAATTTACCAATGACTTGGAATTTGAATCAGAATTTCCACCTTTTAATTCACTCCGTAGATGTAGACCTACCAAACAGTTTGACTATGAACATGACGAAAAAATTCAAGAACCTAAAGAAATTTTTTTAATGTTATTATGGATACAGCTTTGGCGTCCATAGAAAAACGCTTTTCTTTATTAAAGTACAAAGCTAATTTTGCTTACTTATATAATGCAGGTACACAATTTAAATAATTAAGATACTGCTAAATGCTGCAAGGATTTAACATTAATTAAAAAAATTAACCGATGGGATGAACAAGATATTGATGGAGCAGAATTGTTAAAAGAGATTAAAACCCTAAAAATTTATCTAAAATCAAACTGTACGCCTTTTGATACATTACAGTTTTTAACAGCCAATAAGGAGAAGGTTCCCGTCTTATGGAAATCTAATGACCACTCAAATTCAGATTTTTTGGTATAAAACGATAGCTTTTGAAATAAGGATCAATTCGTATCATTGCGCCAACTTTGTATCTCTTCAAATAAAGTGGCTAAATTAATTTAAAGTTCAAATGACTTCTGTCACAGAGTTTATAAAAGCGTTACTAAACCGACCCTTTTGCCCGCAGGTAATTTTCAAATCAGAAAATGCTTTCTTTTGCTCAATAGGTTCCAAATCTTATTGCACCCACTATGGCGTTAAGCTTATTACGGGTACAACTAGCTTTGATGATTTATGGACTCCCAAACTTTCCTACCACCCGATTTCTCTTGCATCCCACTTTTACCAATGCATTTCGCATTTGCCGTTTTTAATTTTTCAATCTTTAATTCCGCCTTTATTTAAAGAGATACAGAGTTGGCGCAATGATACGAATTGATCCTTATATCAAGAGCTGTCGATTTCCATAAGGTGGGAACCTTCTCCTTTATTGTCAGTTTTTCCAAATTTATCAGTTCCTCTTAGAATTCTTTCAACTTTACCTGTTGCTTCTAGCGAGAGATCATTCAAGTTAAAGTTAAAACTAATTACAAATTATTTAATTTACGTACTACAATGTTGCAAGACAGGTTGTCAAATTTAGCTTTTATTTTAATAGAAAATGAAACAATTGATTCATTAGAGTTAAGTGATATTATTAATTCTTATGCAAATTTAAAAACAAGGCGAGTTACTTTTTTATTATTTTTATTTAACGAATTGTTATTTTTTGTTTTTTTTTTTATAAAGTATGTACTCTATAATATTGGTTAATACTCTTATTTATTTAATTTGTTATATATTTTTTTATTCTTCGACAAGCCAAAATGTCCTGTGTAAGGAAGTTTTAACAAATCCACTCGTGAAATAAAGCGTCCGATTTATACTCAAACTTGTCGAATAAATAACTAAATATTTTATAATACTTGTTGATTACTTAATATTTTGAAAAATGTTTGATTTTATTATTAGGTCTAAATAGAAATTCGGTACGTACATATTTAAAAAAAAAACTCATTTAAGCTTATGGGCGGCAATTTCTAATTTTCACAAAGGCGGTCATCTACCTTAGCAGCAAGGGCCTGCCAAAAATCTTTTTTTAATGGATGCCTACGTTATAAAAGAGACCTATTGTGAAAATTTCAAGTTTTTATCCGTAGCGGTTTAGGCTGTGCGTTGATAACTCAGTCAATCAGGCCAAGCAATTTTATATGTACGAGTATAGATTAGAAGTTGATAAAACACTTACGACACGTGTTTTCATCCCTCCACGCCGCCAAATTCGTCACCCCCTTGTAGGCGCAAGCCCTCACGTAGACGTTCATAGTCTCGCAAGCGCAAACAGAAGGGTCCGTTTTGCACCCACAAAAATCCCACCGACAAGCATCCAGAAGTAGATTAACATCCACGACACCATGACACGGGGCAAACTTTTGATCATTTAACAGTTTCTGGCAAAAGGAGGTGGCTTGGTGCCCCTTCGAATCCTCCACACAAGTGTGTTCTTCTGACGGGAGATCATTGCACTCCTCCTCCAAACTCTCGATTTTCCAACTTGAGGCGAAATTCGAGATTGTTTGTGGCTTGTGGCCGTTTTTGTTAAGCAAATCGTTGGAAACATCGCCGTCAATGGAGCCGCACAAGCCTCGGGTGCGGTTCCAGAGACCTTCCGACACTTCAACTTGCACCAATTGCTACAAAAACATGTTTGCAAGAACAAAAATTTTTACAAAATTATTACCAAGCCGTCCCATTTTATTTTCGAACCAACGGCATCCAAAGACACAATCACGTAATGAGCGGACATTTCAATCCTCAATCCCGGGAGCTGGCCAGGGATTGGAAGCCGCTTCTTCGAGGTTCCGAAAGTTGGGCCTTCGGCCGACCTCCGCAAAATATATTCTTTCTTATCGAAATAAATCCGAATGATTCTGAAACAGTCTAGAGGATTTTGGTAACACTGTGGGTCGTTTTGGACAACAACACTGAACGTATTGTCTGTGGAGTCTTGCACAAGGGTGTGGGCACATTTCGAGTTAAAACTGAAGACTTTCCCGTCAAAAGTCTTGTAATGAGTGCCTTGCCAAGTCATGCAAATTCCAGGTTCGGGCAACTTCTCTTGGACAAAAATTAAGTTAGTTTGTTGGTTGTAAGGACTAACGGTGGCAAATTTAAGACTATTGGAAGAGTCATAATAGTGTTTTCCCGACAATTCGAGGTCCTAGAAATTTATTTGAAGGTTTTTTTTTTAATTTAAATTACTAAAAAAATTACATAGGGGGCCCATCTCTGACCCGCTGGAATATAAGACACGTCTGGTAACCCATTCACCGAAAGACTTTTTAAATTAAAGCCGGAGTGATTCGATATTTGGTAATAATTGTGTGAGGAGGTTTGTCGAATCGTCCCTTGAACGTTATCGGCTGAAATTAACTAAATTAAATTAGCTCAATTAAAAAACTGAATTGTTACGAAAAACGCATTGCGGGATTGGTTGTGGCTTAAACGAGGCTTCTTCGTACAAACAAGTATAAAGGTAAGAAGGAGTTGACTCAAAATTCATTCCTTCAGGACAGTGCAAGGAGCAACTGAAACTTGAGTGGTCCCCGGAGCAGTTGTAGCCCCCATTGAATAGGAGTTTGCGAGGGTCACAATTATCGGTCCCTATTATTTGCAAAATCAGTCTAATTAATTTTTAATTATTATTTGTACACACGGTATTGGCATTGGGGTCCTCGAAAGTCTTGTGGGCACTGGCACCGGTTGAACGAAAGACAGTTACCCCCATTCAGGCATGGTGGACTACAGGTGGCTACCAAATCAAGTTTTAATTAATTTTGTAATACTTTTGAGGGGTAACCGCAGAGGAATTCGGTGTACAAAATTGGGGAAATCAAAGAAAGTCAGGGGGAATTAATCTTCGATAAAGAACGCAATCAGTATGTTGTTTATAGGATGCAAAACCTAAAGAAAGTTATTTTTTATCAATTAATAAAATTTGTATGTGCATTAAACATTTGAAGAGGGCTTTAATGTTCTAAGGCTGTTGAATATTATTTCCAAACGCTTTTTGAAATCTAGTAGATGCTCGGGTAATTGTGATAAATACTCGTACATTACGAAGTTAGTAGGCTTACGGGAAGTAAATAAATATCTATACAGGGTGTTTTTTAAAAACGGCAGATGCTGTGGAATTTTTTTTTAAAAAGATTATTTAAATGGCTTTTAGGGCTGACTTCATAAACAAATTTCATACTCCATTTCATTTTAATGTCGACTTTAATACAAAACTCGATTTCATGTTCAACACTTTAAAAATGTAGGTAAATTTAAAAATCAACGTTCCTAAATGAATAATTATTATTGATGTCCCAATTTTTACTCTTTAACGTATTTAGTTCTCCAATTAATTTATGGCAAAAATTGTCAAATCAACATGAATGGGCAAATCGTAGGTATGTGCTTGTTGCGAAGACAAAAAAATACAACATGAGAAAAAGTTGCTTCCAAATTTACAAGTTAGATTTTTCGCAGATTTAGAACTGCAAAAAATACAATGGTTAGAAGATTAATGCAGAGGATAATTTAGAGAACAAAAATTTTTTGGAGAAAACGCAAATGCATAATTTCAATTACATAGCACTTTGCTATAAATATTTGTTCTTTAAATTTTATTTCCAATTACAGAAGCTTCACTTTTTTTGAAGTTCTCAATATTTCCCAATTTTTCTTTAAAATGACATTCTACTCTAACTAATTTTTTTAATTCTTTCTCTATAACATTTTTTCTTTATAAATAGCAGTGTCCCGCCTATTATTTATTGCCTGCAGCTATTTTTCTGGCTTTGTTTTTTAAATTGTCTTATTTGCTTCAAATTTCTATGGCATGAATTTTTTTAATTAAATGAGGCCAGTATATTATGTTACTACATCCAGTGTAATTATTGAATTTTACCCTATCTTACAGTTTTAGATGAATTAACTTTATCAACCATCTTACATTCGATAAGATTATTTCTTCAAGCAATAAAAGCTCTTTCTCTTTAAAAAAATTACTTCTTATTTTTATTTTTATTTGATTTTGTCTTGTTTCACATTGGGACCCATGTTTTATAATTTGGAACATTAGTTTTTTTGGTATAAAAGTGTGTAATATTTTCTACTTTTACTAAAAATTATTGTTTAAAAAAATAATTAAATATGAAAACAATTAATAAAAGTTATGGTGTCAATAAAAAAATATTGATGTTAAAAATAATCTCGTTACAAGTAAACTGTTTGTTTAAAATGAATAATTATAATCACTTAACAGATATGTTGCAAGTATTTTTGAGAGAATATTGGCAAAATATTTTCTTTTATTTGCTACTTTTTGACATAACAATAATGGCAATGTGTTATTTGTCTTATTGATACCAAACAACTAAATCTTACTAATTTTTATATATATATTTTTTTTCAGTTTTCACAATATTTTTAATAGTAGATTGTTTTATAAGGATTAAAAGTGGCGTTTTGTTCGACGAGCAATTAGTTTGAATTGCAAGCCGAAGTGAAGCGTAGCCGAGCCATGCAATAATTGCGAGGCACAAAACCACTTTTAATCCTAATGAATTTTTCCCAACAGTAGCAAATGATTTAAAAAATCTTGGGGTGTCATTTTTTTTCCTAATAAAAAAAATTATTTTTAATCTGCCGGTTTAAAATAGACCCATTGTCTTAGTAACGCGACCTTTTTTCTTACTTACTAAAACGTCAATTTTACCTTTCATAAATGGTATTAGAAATGTCAAGTTTTAAGACGGTTGGAGAAAAACAGTATTTTTTAGTAAAAGATGAACAAAAGTTGAAAAAAGTAAAATTATAAAAAGAAAAATGTAGATTATAATTTAAAATTTAAAATAAGAAAGTCCAAAATCTACTATAGGTAACATTTAGAAAAAATTTAAAAGCATCAGCTTATACTACTTACGTAAAAGCCATCTGATTACTTTTTTTAATTTTTGAAATGGGGCATAATTTTTTTTTAATCAACCTGCATATTAAATTAAAAACGCACTGGAATTGATTTAAGAACAATTCCAACCAATATTTTTTACTTAGAATTGTAGAAGTTCCTTGGGAGAGTCATTCTTCAATGTTTGCAAATGTCCATTTGTCGTTTTTAATATTTCAATAATAAATAAACTTTCGATTTCGCACACTTTCAAATTATTAAAAATTACAAAAATAGTACATATTGTGATAATTACATTGTGGAAGAATCAAGAAAATAATTAAATTGTGGAAGAATCAAGAAAAATCTGCGGTAAATAATAATTAATTCACGGGATATAATTTTGAAAAATTAAAGGAAATCAAAGGAAATCTGGATTAAAAAATTTAGGTTGCGGTTTACCCCGGTATTAATTAGGCATTAATTATTACGTTCGCAATCGGGTAATTGCTTCCACTTGTCCTTATCAGGGACCCAAAACCCGTTTTTGCACGAAATGGTTGCAATGGCTGAACCATCGGGGAATTGGTGGCCGTGTAAGCACGACACCGTACATGTCCTTAAAATCAATTAATTACAATTAATTCGAATTAAGAGTAATTCCGAGTTACTTGTGCGAGCAGGAGCGGCGCGAGTTTGTGGGCAGGACTGGGTAGTTCATGCAGGGCCTCTCCTCGAATTCGCAGTACGGTCCTGAGAAATTTTCGGGGCACTGGCACTGGTTGGGGGCCACACAAATGCCGTTGTTTTGGCAAGTGGGGGCACAAATCGCTGAAATTGCGTTTGAGTTTTGTTTATCAAAATTTTATTGTGTGATAATGAAATTACGTTGGCAGGAAGGCACGTATGGCCACATTCCTCCCTCGATTATCCATTGGCCGTTTTCGCATGTGATAAATAGCTGTGTGGCGCCGTTAGGAAATTGATAGAGATTTTCGCAATCAGCGCGACAACCGCTGTATTGCGAGCAGCGAATTCCTGCATTTTGAGGTTTGGGGGGTTCGGAATCGCATCCTGAAATCGAGTAAGGAAGTAATTAGGAGATTAGGGTATCAGTCTGTGTTTGGGACCGCAGCTTCCGGGTTGATAATTAGTGCAGTTTATTACCTCCGCGGAATTTCGAGTTGAAGGCCGGGGGGCGGGCGGGGGCGATTTTCGTCTTGGTCTTCACACCGCTGAAATTTTTTTTATTTAATTTTTATGTACAGTAAACCGATCTGAAGATGTCGTCTCCATAAAACGAACCTCTGCTATTGCCGTCGTCCCTCTGACCCCAACCATTGACAGCAATAAATCATTATCGCTTCTTAAACTTGAAAATACTCTCGGAGAAATTTGTCGAGTTTTGTAATCACAAATATTTGATTGCGATTTTATGAAATTAGTGAATTAGTGATTGTTAAAAAAAAACAATCAATAAACTGTCATGGAAGTATTATTGATCATAACGAAAATATTTAATAAAGTGTTCAAAACAGTGTTTTTTTTAATTCTTCTGTAAAATAAGTATTAATTAATTAAAAAATAATAGGTGCTTATAAAATAAAAAATTATAAAACTTAATTAATTGAAATTTTATTAATTCTGCAGTGTCTTTTTGAATCGACGGTATATAATGCTTTAAGTAAAAAATTCTTAATAAAAATTTTTTTCGGACTTTTTGCACCAAACATTTAAACATTAGGTGTTCTACAATGACATAAGAAATAATAATTGTGCAGCGTCTTACTATTAATTAATTCGATTGCGATTTGATGTAATTAATGATGTTAAAAGAAAACTATCAATAAACTGACATGGAAGTATTATTGAGGTTAACAAAAATGTTTAATAAAGTGTTCAAAAAAATATTTTAATTCTACTGATCAAATATTAACTTTTAATGTTAATAAAATAAGAATGACTAATTATTTAATCGAAATTTTATAACAATTATTTACGGACTTTTTGCACAAAACAATATTTAAGCACCGCATGTCCTAAAATTTTTGCAGTGACTTAATATTAATAATTTTTTAAATTAATTATTTAATTTTAATTAAAAAATTAAATACCTATTAAATAAAAATTAATTAAGTAAAAATTTAAAATTCTACTTGAATTATTTGCCATTCTAAGAAAATACAATGTTCGGAATTCTTTGTTTATTAATTAATGGCAAGTTTCATAATCACATTTAAAGAAGCATTAAATTAAATGTTGTTTAGAATGTGAAATGTTTGTCAACAAACCAGCACATTATAAACAACATTTAACTTAATGCTTCTTTAAATTTGAATCTAAGATTGGTCCATATACTTTTTTACAAAAATTAAACAATTTTTTGAACATTTTATTAAATATTTTCCTTAACATCAATAATACTTCCTTGTCAGTTTATTGATTGTTTTTTTTAACATTCACTAATTCATTAATTACATAAAACCGCAATCAAATATTTGTGATTACAAGACTCTCCAAATTTTTCCCAGAGTATTTGCAAGTTTATGAAGCGATAATGATTTATTGCTGGCAATGGTTGCGGTCAGAGGGACGACAGCAATAGCAGGGGTTCGTTTTATGGAGACGACATCTTCAGATCGGTTTACTGTACTGTACTGTACCCAGACACGATTTTAATTGACAACATATTTCCGGCAAAAATATGCAAATAAGAACACATAGTTTATAACCTGGACTCATCCTTTTTTTTAATATTTTGGTTCAGGAAATAAGCCCTCAACAGTAATAAACTTTGTAAATAAAGACATACTCTTGATTTGTTTAGATTTTTTTTGTAAAATGTTAGTTCTGAAATGTGTTGCTTCGTATGCATTTTTGTGACAGAATTCCATACAATTTTTGTTATTAATATTCAATGATCGAAATATCAAAAACTATGTTCTTATATTTTTGCATATTTTTTCCGGAAACATGTTTACAGTTTGTCATTTAAAATCGTGTCAAGGTTTTTTACTACAAAAAGGGATGCATTTAGTTTCCGCTAAATTTAACAATAAATTACAAATTCAGTTATCAAATAGATCTTTAGGGGCAGTCAAATCATCTTAATTGTAGATCAATTTTATTTCACAATGTGAATTCAATAAGACTTTCATTATATCAATTTTTTAGTATTTAAAGTTATTTGTTTAGATTTTTTATTCTATTAATTTAAAAGGCTAATCAGAGGTTTGATTGCAATTAATTTATAATGCCACTTTTATAAACCGGCCCTAAGGCTTAAATGGCAACTTGATTTCTAACTAGTTTAATCCTTCTTATTTTAAGTTAGTTCTGATAATGTATTGCTTCGTAAAATTTTTGTTATTAATACTATAATAGTTTATTATAATAGAGTCCCTAAAAAGCACCATTCTCAAATATGCCATTAGTGGCAATCAAATTTTATTTCGACATTAATTTAGCTTCATAATGCGAATTAAATGATAATTAAAGTGAAGTTAAAATTAGTGGTGACTTTAAAGGCCGGTTTACAGAATATTTTAATTGCAATCAAATTTTAATTCGAAATTAACTTGACATTTGTCAAAGCATTTTAAACGGCAACATATTCTGAATTAAATTTTAATTTCGCTTCTGTAAACCGACGCTTAGGACCGGTTTATAGAAGCGTCATTAATTTAATTTGCATTTGCATAAATTGAAGCAATTTGATTAGTCCATTCGCGTTGTTAACGATTAACAACGAATTAAATTTTGACGCAGTTTTCTATAAACCGGTCCTTAGATTACTAAAAACATTATAAAATGCAATCAACTTCTAAGCAGTTAAAAAGTAAAATTATTTCGTTTTTCAAAGTTCACGACAAAAATAATTTATTGCCACAGATGGTTGCGGTCGGAGTAGGCACCTACCGATCCCAAAACCGGGGTTTATTGGCATGACATCTTCATTTCACCCGACTGTACATACTACCCAACCTTTGTATTATTTTTCTCCTCAAAAGAGTCAAAAGGTTGAAATTTGCGATAAAATATTAATCAAGCGTGTTTGAGTTTTTTAAGCGATAAAAGGAACTTGTTTACTCGAGCATTAAAATCTCTGAAACGCTCTTCAAAAAACTGGTATTGGACGAAATTAATGACAAAGTTACGCTAGGAATTAGTGTTTATATAAAATTACACAAAACTGCAATATTTCATTTTGTCTTTTTACCGTTTTTGCTGTATTTGTGAGTTGAATTTAATATTGGAAGGCCAGCGGGGGCAAAACATCAGTGTCTGAGTGTGTTTTATTTTAAATAATACAAATAATTTATTCATTATTTTGTTGTAGTGTTGTTAAATTTTGTTTTACAAATATTTATACATGCACATAAGTAAAAATGTAAACATTTTTACTGCTTGACTTCAAAAACATGTAAGGAATAATATACCTACGTCAAAATTTTGGTAACATACAAATTTAGGTAGATAACTTTAACATTTGATGCTACACTTAATACATAATTAAAGATTTTTTATTGCTACTGAAAATGTTAAAAGTTGTTTGCATATCTGCATTTATATCCTTTTCGTACTTTAATGCAAAATCGATGACATGCTTTATTAATTCTTCAGTTGGAGTAGGTACTCTCAAAAAAAGAATCATTTAAAAAACTAATACATTTAGTTCCTCCACAGGTCGAATCAAGAACGACATTTAGATGTTGAATAAAAATTTGTTCTGTTGTGAGTTTACGAATTTCGTAGCGTTTTCTTCTCCAGGAAGAGTTTTTTCTTAATTCTCATTTTTATTTACAACAGTATTTTCAAGCCATTCGCTAAGAGCTTTATCTCGAAGATTTTAACCGAATTTAATAATTTAATTTTTTTTTAAATTTTATTTCTCTTAAAATATCAAGCCAAATAACCGCTAAGCATTTTCTCGTAGTTCTGTAGGAATTTCGAAATGTGCGAATCGGGCGCGTTCAATGAAATGCCGCTGATTTGACGTCAGATGTTAGTGAGTCAGTGAGTGATTCGCTTGTCTTAGGGCCGCTTTTACAATCGCCCGATAAACCCCGGATAAGTTATTTCTAGTATAATTACTATGGTTACAATTGTTACAACAATGTATTTTTCAAAATTTATCCCCAGGATAAAGTTATCCGACGATTGTAAAAGCGGCCCTAAGAGCGTCTTTTAGTTTTTGCGGGTGGTAAAAAAGTGTTTTTTGCGTCTTTAGTGCCTAAACTACTGAAATGGACATTTTAACGGAACTGTAACGATCGGAGACACACGCACGAATTTACAGAAATTCGGACCAAATGAATTTAAAGATTAGTTTTTTCACCATTCTAATTAAGTTTGCTTCTAATAAATTTCTGTTTCAAACGGGTACAGAATAAACAGTAAAATGCCATAGTTAAAATTGCAGAGTAAAGCCGATTTTTCTGTTGGATTATTTTTGAAGGGAAGCAGTTACTTCTCTTGCGTACGCCTCTGCCTAACTACTTTGTTTGGCCCTTTTCTTGTAAACTGTATAGTATTGTTTTTTAAAAGATTCCATCTACCTACAGGCCTGACTATTTTTGGAATACCTATACTTATCATTTGATGGCGCCTCAGAAATTTCAGGCCGGAGCGCCCCCCTTAGATCCAACCCTGATCACTATATATTACAAAAAATAATCCGAAATTTGATTTTAATTTTTCATCTCTTAACAGTGTTGAAAGATTTCTTTTTTCTCAAATACAAACATGTTTTTAATTTACAAAAGATTATTGATGTTTCTGAAATTTCTGATTTTTCTTAGACCGATTTTAATATTTTTTCATTGATTTTCTTCTTATTGAAGTAATTTGATTAAATTTCTGTATGAAATGAAATCGCACAATGAAGTCTTGTTGTTGTATTAGAATTCACTTTTTTTTTAATTTATAGCTTTTTTGTGTGTTTGAGAGCTGGTATACATGTTGAATCAAATTTTCTTGGTGAATTCTTGTGCTAGCCTGGCGCATCCACCAAAGTGTTTACTTGAAAATGATGACACAGGAAAGACTTACCTTTTTACGGAGTGAGGACTCGATGAGGCGCTCATGCCATATTTCGCTTGCAAATATCGCGGCAACTCTAATTTAACCAAGTGTGGAAGTACCAAAATAACCAACAAAAGGCACGAAAGCCTTTCCATTTTTAAACTCACTAGGCACTAACTTCAAGCTTCATCATCGAATGAATTTATAGTGAACTAATTTTGCAAGTTATCAATACTGCGAATAGCTAAACTAGTACCCCCAACAGCTTCAGCCAGACACGTGCCTGCATCAGATGCAGATTTTTCCCACTGCTTGACTAAAATTGTGGAACAAGTTATAGGTAGGTGGGTTAGGAAGTGGAAATGAATATCAAAAAATTCAAGTTTAGTGTTTGATAAAATACGTGTCAAGGCAAGCTTTAAATTTAGGTCGCAAAAGTGATAAAAACTGCATGGGAAGACCAGACGCTCTTTCGACGAATTCTTATCACTCTGATTTAGGATTTATGGAAATAAAATGCGTAAAAACTTTCAACAATTTTATTCAAAAAAAATAGAAAAATATAATTGGACGGAATTATCACAACCTTAGTTATAGTCGAAATACTCTTCGCGTTTCATGTGTCGGGCAAACGAAGTCGGATCGTCAACGATGTTTTCCCAGATCTTGTAATACTGCTCGGGGGAGATGTGCTCCGAGATGTCGCGCTCCTTCAGGAAGGTTTTCCAAATCTGGGAAATGCAAATTCGGAAAAAAGCTCAAATCAGAATGAGACAAACCTGGTCGTCTTCTATTGTTTTAGGGGGCGCCTTGTTCCCCAACTCGCCATAATGGAACAACTGGAGCGTGTACAAGAGGTAGTGATAAGTGTACATCTTGTCACCTTCAATTGACTGCAATAAAAAATAAAAATTAAAAATGTTATTCATTGCTTTGATTCATTTTATTCATCCTTTTGATTAAACTGTTGTTTCAATAATAACATTTAATTCAGAATTAAGCTAATATTCATTCAAAAACATCTAAATTAGGTTAAATAAATGGATATTCCGGTATTCCTTCGAGTAAAAGGGTGTTTATGTGATATCTGAATAAAAAACGTTCAGTTTCGCCACATAAATTATCACTTTTACTCCTAATAACATGATCTACTATTATAAAAAAAACTAACGTTCATATCTCATAAAAAAGAGGACAAAAACAGGTTAACTAATGTACAATAATTTAAAAAAAGTAAAAAATGGCTATTATTATTTCATTAAAATAATTACAAATGAGTAATGACACTTTTTTCAGATTTGGAGATACTGTATTAGGTTTTGGGTAACCAAGTTATATTTTATTCATGCGATTTTCCATAAAAGTTAAATTAGTATAATACCAACCTGAAAAGCGACAGTATGGGGGCTGCAGCACCTATGCGGGAAGACGCTCAACTTGTGTTTCTCTTCCGGGAAAAATACATGGTGGAGATTATATGGGTGAAAAGTTGACAAACCATTAGAGTCTCTAGTGTCCACTGGGGTTATATTGAGCGATAAAAGACTTTTACCCAAATAGTAGTCTTCCTGATTTCTGTATGTTAGAACCTTTGTGCACGAATTTTTATCACTAAATTTTTGTCTAAAACTATGGACAGCCCCTTGACTGAGGACATACCCAGCCTGGCCCATATTGTACACAGTGCTCCAAAATTGTACAGCGTGGCCCAAATAATACTTATCCAAGGGATCAAGCCCACCCAAAAATAATCTCAAATTCTCCACCAACACAAAAGTGTAATCGTAAACAACCAAAACCCACTTAAACTTTTCAGGTACTGTTTTCAACAACTCGCAAAGTGAGACCCAGGACGACTCCTGCCTACTTTTCCCAACAGTTGGCATTTTCCTGCGTTCCGTTGTTAAATTCACAAATTGTAATTGATTGCAACTGCGCCCCCATGTCGCCCTGATTGCCTCTGCATTTCTAGGCGTTTTCACGAGAATTGCACACAAAATTGGGATTTTCTCCCGGAGATATTGCGCCTCCAAGTGAAACGAATTATTGCCATATCGTAAAACATCAAACGAGATTGGACGACGGGTTAGTTTTGTTCGTTCAAACCATTTCTGGTATTTTCTCGAATCAAAGACTCTTGGTTCTGGGGTCCCCGAAGTCGGGATTTGATTAATCCTAAGTATCACAGCGCAAAAAACACCGATAAAAATGCCAATTAGAAAAGACGGACGTTTCAAAAACCGTAACATTTTTTGTTTACATTTTTTCACAATTTTACATAACCTAAAAACTTTTTGTCGGTTTAGTTTGGCAAAGCGCCGCCCGTAGCGTTGCTTGTCGTAATTAATTTCGAGTCAATTTAATTAATTTTACAAACACCTAAACGTAATATTGTTAATTTTACAATGAAAATGACTGAGTCAGCAAATGCGTCCCAAATTATTAAAAAGCGAAGAAGGGTAGCGAGCTCTGCGGGACAATTCCGCAATGTTGCTAGGTTGGCAATGCTGATTTCAATTCAAACCTCAATATTTTTTAGGGGCATTTTTGAAGTTCAAAACCAAGTTTTGGTAAAAAATCGTTTAATTTGACAATGTGGGACGAGAGTTCGTCCGGTTTTGGCGAAGAGTCGCCGATTCTCTTCAAATCGGCGAAGAAACTCCGCCAAGTGCCCGATTCTTCCGTTTTTCTTGAAGAAATCCACAAAAAACTGCTCCTCCACTTGAAGAAATCGCAAATAATGTCGCAAAAGGAGCTAAAATCGTATTTGAAGCAAACGAAAACCATGGACCCCCCGGACTGCAAAAGCAAGTGGTTGCTGGCCAAAATCAGAGACTTGTTGAACTTCAGTCTAAAAAAACGGGGCGATTTTCCAAAATCGATCTTAAGTGAGAGTTTCACGGAAATCCCCAAGTTCAGTCTAGCACCAAGCGATGTTTCCGTCCAAATGCCTTCAAGTCTACTTTCGAATAACAATTTCATGACTCCTGAGAGATGTAACGTGAAAATGGAAGTTGATTTTTCGCAGGACTTGTTTTCGTGTTCGGATAATAACTTCGAGTCCTTGCACGACTTTTCGCAGGAGAATTACAACATATTTAAGAAAGTTATTAACGAAGACCAAGTGTTTAAGATGCCGTCGGTTGTGAGTAAAATCGAGGATGTGCTGCAAGTTCACGACTTTTGCAGTTCTTTGCTTACGCAAACTATAAACGATTCTGGACAAGTTCTCGAGTCTAGAATGGTAGACGTCGGTGAGGAAAGTTTCAAAGACGGGGCAAACATTTTCGATAACTTGACCATAACTAACGAAGAGTTAAAAGAAGATTTGGACAAGGAATTTGAAAAAACCACAAATTGGGTTTCTGATATCATTCACAATTTGAAGAATTTGAGAGTTGATGAGAGTGCTGTCACGATAAGTAATGAGGAGAACGCTCAAGTGTTGAATGAGAGCAGCAGTAGTGCTCGAAGTTCGAAAATAACGCCTTATTATAGCGAAGAAAACTTTAAGATTGTAAGAGAGGCGTGTTGTACGTTTAAGGAGACGCTTGAAAGTAGGCCAAACAAGGCCATCCTGAAGGAACTAATTGACAACTTATAAGGAAATAAATCAATTTTAATTTGCTGCAATTTTATTTATGTACGATAATAGGCCAATGACTCAATTCTCAAAGGTACAAATATATACAGACAGGTAAACAACAGTTGGTGCATTTAATATTGCGAGATCGTAAAATTGTGCGCGTAAGAGATAAATATCGCATATCATATCACATTAAAAACTGAATTTGCCTCTAACTTTGAAAAATCCCAATGAATTCCGATTGTGTATAACAGAGCCGATCCCCACATAACTATTCAAAAGTATGTCTTGTTCTTGTATAGTACAAGGCTCTTGATTCGGTTCATTGTTCCTGGGTAAGTCGGCAATAGCTTTCGAGATTTTTTCGATGAAAGTATCTAACGAGTAGAGATTTTTCAGTTTTTCATCGACGCAGTCTAAAATTCAATCTAAAATAAGTTTGGAAAAGAAAAATGTGAATTTTGTACCTTTGTGGAAAAATAGAGGATGGAAGGTGAAGGTGCAGAAGGGTACGTCTTCGTTGAAGGGGTTCCAGTAAGCGCCTAGGTTCTCACTTTTGGTTTTGTTCCACAGGAAGCGGACTCCCTTCATGTTGCGGCTTCTGACAAATTTATCTTTAATTTTCTGATATGTTTTTTAAATAAGTGTAATAAACGTAAATAATTGTGTTTTTTTATTTCAGCAAATCGGTCGATAAGAAATCATTCATTAATCAGTAATCACTATTAAAACTAAGTAATCACTCCTAAACGTTATAGCGGAGAATTTGATAACGCTTTTAAGAGCATGGAATTTTTAATTGTTTAAAATGGTCTTTTGGATTCTTTCACATATTTTTGTTGAAATGTCCTTTATAACAAACGTGAAGAATGTATCGAGTGAAATAAACAAAGCATCAATTCCGATTGATTTTTTTTTATTTTTAAGAGCGTTATTACAATTATATGAGTGGTTCAATATTGCGGACAATTTTAGTAAAATTTTACATAAAAGAAACAAATAAAAACAGGTTCGGCTTAATCTTGTCATCTGCGGTTCGTTTTAAACAAAATTTTCCGAAATAATTGTGTTTCTAACCTGACAAACGTATTAAAGCATACGAAAAAGGCAAAAATAATGTAATTTTCAATAGAATTTTGTGATATTAAAACCACTATTTTTAACTAATATAATGATTTTCGGCTTATTTTTTTAACAAACTTTTGAGGAAAATGTATGCTAAAACGCTCGAAAAGAGAAAAAATCAGAAAAACCAATGACATTTTTGATCCGAGTTGGTTTTTTCGTCTGAAAACTAAATCTCCCAAAAAACTAAAAAAAAAATGGATTCAAAACTTACATGTTGAAAAATCGAAAAATAACACAATGTTCTATCAAAACTTGATTTTCCAGTTTATTTCTAGTCACAATTTCCATAAAAAATCAACTAAAATCGAGTAATATTAATTTCAGAATATTTCCGGCAATTCGGGCAATTTTTTTGCTGAAATAAACTTAAATAAAACAAAAACATGTTCGCCTTATTCTCGTAATTTCCGCTTATTTTAAACAAAATTTTCCAAAATAATTACGGTTCTGAGTGTAAATCGCACATAAACGCTCGAAAAAATTTAAAAATTATGTACCTAATTAATATTGCCTGTTTAGTGATTTTTTAATTTAATCTGTTTTAACTAATTCTCACACTAAGAAAGAATTTCATTTAACACCTTTTTAGACCAAGTTTTTATGCTTATCTATGACTAGATTTCTGGGATTTTTCCGGGCGTTTAATTAAAATCACGGGTTCAAAACCGAGCTGATCCAATGAAACAGGCGAAAATATAACACCAACCTGGGTTTTTGAAGCCAGTTTTGGCAAAAAACAACTAGTTTTTACTTCGAAAATGTGCTTAAACACACCAAAAAGGCAAATTTAACATTTTTTACTTAAGTTGATTCATTTTCAAATCGTTTTTTTACGAAATTTTGTTCTATTTTATCAAGAAAAAAAAATGAAAAATTTAATGGACCGCTCTATAATAATAGCGTTTCTCTTTCTACAGCTTAAACATCGTTTCTAAAAAACGCAAATAGAATCCTCCAAATAGAAATTTGAGAGAGAAGACCTTAAAAGCTTAGCATTATTTTACCGGAAAAAAAAGATGCATGCTTTAAACTAGAACGGGGCTATACCTAGCAGGTTGGTAAAAGTTACTCATCTTGTTGCTGCTTTTCGACCATTTGGCAAACAAACAAGTCTCCAAAACATTAGATAACCCATCAGCAAATCCATTCATTTGGCTATGCATTAACACACAAGCAAATTTTTAGTTAACTTTTAGCAATTAAACAATTAACACAAAAAATACTTACGGTATTAGTGACCCACTGGGATAGACCAACTCGCCGTAAATGACATGATCAATTAACTCTAAGGGCAGTTTTTTGTAAGCCAGTCTTTTCAGCGCAATAAAGTCGTATTTACAAATAACGAGAGTTTTAGGTGTCAGGAGAACAAGTCGTTCCTTATCTGAATTCCAGTGACTAATCCTACGATTTTTTTTATTATTTTCAATAGTAAATCACTTGGGGGCATACTGTGTGAGTAGGAAAGCTTCAGTTAGAGGTCCATCCCCTTCCTCATCAAGGAACTGTTCCTTGCACTCACCCAACGCCCTCGCAAGGACGCTTTCGCGGAAAGTGAAATAATTGTTGGGATTCTCAGTGATGGAGATTGCTTGTTGGATGGTGTTTTCTTTGGTTGGAGTAGGTGTTTTCGGGTTCTTGCACCATATAGACGCAGTGACTGGAATTTCAATGTTAGGGAAGGCGCTTTAAATCGAATCACACGTACTAAAACTACAAGTGGACGGGCACAAAATGAGGCCAGTGTTAAGGGACATGGCTGGAATTATCATCCATAGTACACTTACTTTTATTAGGTATTGAAGTGAGAGGTGTTATGAAATTCGAGCTCCAATAATTATCGCTTTTGTTCGGCTCGGGCTTATCAGGAGATTCCGGCTTTATCTGCTTATCATTGTTTAATTTATTTTCGGGATTTATTGTCAGCGTTCCGCCTTTGAATTCGTGCAGCAATTCCTCTTCAAGACTATCTTCAATCATTATTTGAACGAGAATTATTTTTTGTTTATTTGGGAGACGATCAGCTGATTACAATTCACAAACGTCACTTGTGACTGTGACATAACGACATAACCTAATTTATACCATGGCCACTCGAACTTCGCAGAAACCGCGTAATTTGGGTTAGGGTTGGATGTAATTCCTCGGTTTTAGTCCAATTTTTCTGGGTTATGCTACTATAACAATGATAATGGTAATAACGGATTTTTAAGAATAAAAACCCAATTATAAAAGTATACTTTCGGTTCACTTTCATAAAAACCATTGTGGTGCAAATAGCGTACTCTTGGCATTAACTTTTATGAGTTGTCATGGTAATGGCTTAGTCATTTGCACCACAATGGTTTTTATGAAAGTGAACCGGAAGCACTTTTTTGCATTGAAAGTCCATCAACTTTTAATTTTGTTTGTTTATTTACAGTGCAGTGACCTTACGACAGAATTTCGCAAAATTTCGTTCTAAAATCAAGTCTAAATTGTATCAACTTGAGCCAAAAATGATGTTTTTTTTTTGTTGAGTTAAGTATTAGTCACGTTTTTGAAGTAAAAATTATGTTTTTTTAATCAATAATATTGAATTGATGTTATTTCCTCTTGTTTCATTCGATTAGTTTGGCTTACTTTGGCAAAAAATCGCAAAAATTTCGGAAAAAATAGCTAATTTTAAGCAAAAAATTTTAAAATTTTAAATCTTGCGAAAAACCGATGTAATATGTAGAATGAGCCGTAGAATTCACTTCAACAAACCGTTTTGCTGTACGACTTTTTAGTGTAAAAGTTTAAATGCCCCTGCCATTAAAATTTTAAGCAAAAAAAATTCAAAATTTTAAATCTCGTAAAAAGCTTAGTATAATACGCAAAATAAGCCACATAATTCACTGGAACAAACCATTTTGCTGTACGACTCTTAGTTTTTGAGTTATGAATTTTTAATGAATAACCTGGCGCATCCACCATTTTTCAATTTAAAATAATATTCAAAATTTGTTCTTGAGTACACTAGTGTTTTAAAAAGGCAGGTATAATACGCAAAATGAGCCGCAGAATTCACTGGAACGAACCGTTTCGCTCTACGACTTTTAGTTTTTAAGTTATGATTTTTCTTATTCTAAAATTTTGAATGCCTCTGTACCCGGAACCGTTGCCCGGAGCGGCTCCGGGTTTTAACGAGAAAATAGACAATTTCAAGCGCTATCCGATGCTCTACTGATTTTTGCTCAAAGTTTTATAGTTTCTGAGAAAAACGCAAAAAAAGGTTGCCATTTTTACTTTTTTTTAAATTTTTAAACGCCCATTACGGCGAAACTATTAGAGTTATAGAAAAACTGCAAAATTGGTTAGAACCGGTATAAAAAGCGCTACAAAATGACATAGGTTTCAAGGCGATATCTCGCAAAAAAAAATTCAATTTTCAAACGCCGATTACGGCCAAACTAAAAGAGCTAGGAGAAAACGCTTTTTTCCATCGTAGAGAACACATCAAAATCTATAAGATTAGATGGGTTTAAATTGATTTTGAGACACTCTAAAAATTGACCATTTTTTTCAATTTTTTTATTTTTTTCAATTTTTTTATTTTTTTCAATTACGGCAAAACTATGCGAAAAAGTAAACTATTTTGATCCCTACCTATGCAAAATGATCCGGGGAATCGATTGGCGCCGAGAAAATCGCCAAATTCCCAATAATTTTTTAGTTATGAATTTTTTAAAATTTTACCTATTTTTGCATTTTTTCGAAATAATAATAAATCGAACATATTAACTTCTACTTTTAACAACTCCATAGGGTTGTAAAAGCATTGAAAAGTCCATAAAACTTTGCTGGAGTGAGTTAAAAAAATATTTTTTTTAATTTTTATGAAGGTAAGTTGCTTGAACATTCAAAAGCTGGTATAATACGAAATATGAGCCGCAGAATTCACTGGAACAAACCGTTTTGCTCTACGACTTTTAGTTTTTGAATTATGAATTTTTTTGTAATTGTATGGTCTTAATTTGATGAGTTTTTGGGCTATTTTAACAATCTGAGAATTTAGTTTAAAAACACCATTTTGATTAAGTTTATTAATTTTTGGCTTAAGTTGAGAGGTTTGATGCGAAAAAATTGTGTTTCTGACAAAAACATGTTAATACGCTAGAACAATCAAACTCGTTGTTTTTTTTGATCCGATTAATTAGTGCTTGTGTGATTTGAGCTAACAACTTCACACAATTTCGATCAAAAACCAACTTAAATCAAGCGAAACAAACAATTTCAATCAATTTTTATAGTTATTCTGGCAATTTTATCATAAAAAACTACTTAAATAAATAAAAAGTCCAAAGTAACAAGATGTAATTAATCAATAAAATTCAGATTTGAAAAACTTTGATTTCCCATATTTTTTCTGTGGGAAGAGTCAATTTCTTAATTTGAAAAAAGTTGCCATAACTTGAAAAGTATTATAGGGAACGTTAAATTCTCTTCCATTTACTAGTGAAATAAAAACTGAGGCCGTTTATTTGGAAAAAGTGAGTTACTCGTAAACTTGAAGTTTTTCAAACCTTAATAGTTTGGGTTTTGTTAGTCTTTTTTGAAATAAACTTTGAAAACATCAAAGGAAAATTTGTAGCATCCTTTTTCAAATGCCAGTACTATACCTAAATATTTGTAAAATGGCAATAAAGCAATTATTTTATAAAGGAGAAGATACAATTTTAGGTTAGGTACTGTCTATAAAAATTTGAAATGAATTTTTTATAAATGATATTTTAATCTTTTATCTATGACTTCTGTTACCTTATCACCAAAAGATAAATAAACCAGTGGAGGTAGAGCTAAAGAAGATAATCCAGATACACTAATAAATAAATAATAATTTACCTACTGATAAATAATCCAATTCCACTTTAGAAAAATAATCTAACTTTTCCTTTTTATTATCATTTTGTATCTTACAATCGTACAATCATTTTCTAAATATTTTTCCATTTATAATAGATTTATAATAAAATTTAATCAGATGGTTACGAGAAATCGAAATACGAATTCAGATTCAAATCTTCAGTTTTTTGCAATTATTGTAATAGGTATAGTAAAGATTAGATTGAAATTTTGTTCGTTGAACGTAAATAACCCTTACCCGTAACTTATTCGAATTTATCAATTTTAATAACACAATTTTAATTTGAATTACACCTGAAAATGATTTAAAAAGCGTGGGTGCTTGTAGCATCCATATGCAAAAATCCTTTTTGCGCCATCTAATCCCTCACGGATCATTTAGTTTCCGGGACAGCGAGCGATTCATCCTTGGATGAACGCTTTAAAAAAACACGAAATAATTGTCACAAATATTTTATTCATTCTTCGAAGAAGTACGTCATCATTACGGGGGTGTATGTAGTGTTGAAATAGTGGGGGTAGAAGCAAGATAGAAAGCATTACAACGGTGTTTCATCCCTTCATTCCAAGTCTCGCCGCTGACGCCGTAGCACCGACGGCGGTCCTCCAGGTGGGTGCGTAACTCAAAACTCCAACGCGAAATTCGATTCTTGCAGGATGCTGGCATGCTGGCTGCTCTTCACGCTCCTGTCGCTCTCGGACGCGTTTATGGTGAAGGCTGTAACCGCCCGCGACGCCTGGCAGAAGCCCGGATGCCACAAAGTTGGTAAGTTTGAGGTTTGGGGAGGAATTAATGAACTTTTAATTTTAATGTCTCAGGGCATACTAGGAAGATTAGTATTCCTGAATGCGTGGAATTCCATATGACGACGAACGCCTGCCGAGGGTTTTGCGAAAGTTGGGCGGTACCGTCTGGACCTAAAGCCACTCCAACTCAACCTGTTACTTCCGTTGGACAATGTTGTAACATCATGGAGACGGAACCTGTTGAAGCTCGAGTTTTATGCGTGGATGGTGTTCGAACGCTAACTTTTAAATCGGCGGTTAGCTGTTCTTGTTATCACTGTAAGAAGGATTAAATGGATTGGAGGCTTTATGGTGTTTCTAGACTTTAGTTGTGTAAATGTTCATGTACATTTAATATAGACTATTATTGTAAATATTCTACTGACTGACTGAATTGTAAACTAACTTCATTAAATGTTACTTTCTACAAGGTGTGATTTCTTTATACAGCGTTTTGTGCCTAAACTATGTATCTTACGAAAAAACTAATTAGTGCATCATCAACTACTTTAAAAATGTGATCATTTTTCAAAAATAATTGTTTTCGAAATTTCTTTTAGTTTCGAGTTATTAAAAAAAATTTTTTTTTCAAATGGCACCCTACCACGGCGATTTTTTTGGTATAAGACTATGCTCTAAAAATAACTTCTGATTTAATAAAAATAATTTTAAACCAATGATTTTTTTAAAATAAATTATTGAAATTGCGGTCCGAACACATTACAAAGATTTTTCGAATTTGGCCGAAGTGGTTGTATCCATGGATGTTTTTATCCACTAATTTGATCCGTCAAATTTTTCGCAATTATAAACATTCATGGATACAACCACTTCGGCCAGATTCGAAAAACCTTCGTAATGAGCTCGGAACACAACTTTAATAATTAAAAAAAAACTATTGGTTTAAAATAAATTTTATTAAAGTAGAAGTTATTTTTGGAGCATAATCTTTTACCAAAAAAATCACCATAATAGGATGCCATTTGAAAAAAAAAATATTTTTTTTGAATAAGTCGAAAACCAAAATGATTTCGAAAAAATTTATTCTTGAAAAATGATCACATTTTTAAAGTAGTTGATGATGTATTAATTAGTTTTTTCGTAAGGTACATAGTTTAGGCACAAAACGCTTGGTTCCATACTTTTGCCCAACGTTGTATATGAATAAGAAAGTGCAAAATTACGTATCACGTTTTGTCACATTTGTTTTTAAATCATCGAGATTTGTCAATAATAACATTTTAGCAATACCTGTTCTGTGAGTCATCTTTCACTGACAAATATCTTTCATTTAGTCAGGTGCAAGTTTCCATGGTTACTGTGCAATAATATTTTACTTACAGCCCGTGGTCTGTAAGTAAATATTACATACCAACGTATGCCATTCGTGTTCCATGAAAAATGATGCACAAGCAAACCTTGCAGCCTCTTCAATATCATCCATTTTTCTATTTTCACTTGAAATACCTTCAGAACTACTGTTCTGAAGGTATTTCAAGTATTTGAAGCGTTGATTTTGCAACAAATGCGGATTTAAAGTGATGTTTTTTTTTGTTTTGTATCCCTAACACGAAACGAACGTCACACACATTTTTAATTTGACAACAATCTGACGTTTATTGATTTTTCATAAAAATACATTCAGAAAATGTTTTACTTTTTCTTATTTGTGCAGGTATTGCTAAAAATAGCTTACTAACCTCAAACTGTAAGTTCTTCTTTTGGTCTCGAACGCTTAGGAAACTTCGGTACCCTCGGTTTCCCAATATTGTATTCTCGACCAAAAAAATTGCACTTACAGTTTGCGGTACGTAATATACTATTTGTGATTTCACTTGAGCTCCAGAAACTTTTTTATACCTACTTGGGATTATTTACACGTACACAGGGTGTCTGTTTTTCGAGCTCCACCATGGGGATCACGTTATTATAAGAGATACGATGTCGGTTAATTAGGGCAAAGTTGTGCATTTTTATGCTGAACAATTATCTAAAAGAAAATTTAATGTGTCATTTTTAGTTTATGAATTATTGGAAAAAAAACGGAAATTTGTATTTTTTTTTTAATTTTTTCAAGCGGAAAGCAAAAGAACTAGACGTTTTTAACTAGGACTTTTTTCAGGCACTTTTTTACAAAGAATCTAAATCTGTCATCGTATTTTCCAAGGCGTTCTTGATGTCGGAGTTACAACACCCAACTTTAGTTTTTCTTATTGACGCCATATTCGATTTTGAAAAGTGTTTTTATTCCTGATTACAACGATGTATCACATGATGTGATCGAATCTTACATGCTGACCAAAATAGAGAAAAAAGCATTTTTGCGAAGAGTGCTTTGGAAAAAACGTCTACAATTTTGTTTTTGAACTAACTAGATTTTCGAAGTTTGATTGAATTTGCATCTGAAAGGTTCACATTTCCGCCAAGCTTACTTATTTAAAAACTAAACGACATGATAAGCTAGAAGTTTATTCTTGGCAAAACAAAATAAGACAAAATATAATAATTCTGCTCGCCTACTTAATAGAACTGTCAAAATTTTTAGTTTGTTAAACAAAATTATTGACGTTTTTTTCCAAAGCACTCTTTGCAAAAATGCTTTTTTCTTAATTTTAATTAGCGTGTAATAGTCGATCATATCATGTAATACATCCTTGTAATCAGGAACAAAAAGACTTTTCAAAAATACCAGTTTCAAATATAGCGTTCATAAGAAAAATCAAAGAACAAATTGTTCAGCATAAAAATGCGCATTTAACCGACCTCGTATCTTTTATAATAACTGTGATCCCCATGGCGGAGCTACTTTATTTATTTTTATTTATTATTAATTCGAATTTAATAAATGCTAAATTTGTTAAATGTCTTGTACAACAAATCACAAATTGGTGACTTTTTCAACATGTGCCTGCTATCTGCCATTTCTGTTATCTAAATTCAAGTAATCATCATCGCGAAACTTTTTTTTGAGATTTTTTTGACGATCACTACCCAAAAGATAGTTCGAGATCTTTGAATCACTTGTATTTTATTTAAACTTCTTAGGCCCGTTGTTTTAATGTCGAGTTAAGTCAAAAAACTTATTTCCAACTTCGACATAACCTGACTCTTGAGTTAACTTAGACTTTTTCTTTTCTAACTCAGACCTAAGATAGTAATTGAAAGAGCCGTCATTATTTAACTATAAGTTAATATTAAGTTTAGGTTGACTCTGAGTTATTTGACTCTAAAATTAACCCACTATTGAAAGAACGGCCCTAAGTTATTTGAAGTTACTTTTTTTAAACATTAACTTGCATCAATTGTTTAATAAAGTCCTCTGATATCTCTATTCATATTCATTTATTAGTCCAAGAGCTTATGATATTATAAATTTTCTAGTCTTTTTGATTATTATTATAATTTTCGGAAGAACCAAAATAAAGAAGTTACGTACTCGAAGCTGGAGAGTTTTTATCGTTAATTATTTTTAAATGTGGAGTTATTAAAATTTTTGGAAATGCTGAGACCCATGCATTTTCAATTTTTTCTTATTTATTTGATCTTGTGTTAATTATGAAATAAATTTTAATAAAATGTTGATAAAAAATTGAGCTTGTAAGTTATTTTTCTTCTAATTTTTTAAAACAGCTTACAGAGATTAAATAAGGACGGCAAGAAATGATTAATTAAAAAATGCCTGTTTGTGGCTTTGTAGTAAGAGCGATCCTTCCGTTGAAATGTTGAAGAATGTTTTTTACTTTATATCACAAAGTATCCACCGAAATTTGAACACACAAATTAAATTAAATTTTAGCGATCTCATAAAATACAAAAAATATTTCTCCCAAATAATAAAGCCACACAAAAAAACTGCATGAATGGTTCAACATAATTGGATTTTTATTTTTTGTATACTTTTTGTTAGACAAATAACACATTCTTCTAAAATATCTAAACTGTACAGAATTATCATGTTTTCTACAGTATTTGTGAACTTTTGGCTAAAATAAATTATTGTGCAATTATTGGGTTACAACTCTTTTTTTCAACGCTTTTAATGCACGACTTAAAAAGCTTATGAAAAGCAGATAAAGAAGACTAAAAGAAAACGTCATAAACCCGACAGGTTTGTAATTATAAAATGTTTGTTTATGTCAGGAATGATCTTTGTGGTAGAAACAAAATAAAAATGTTAATTATTATTAAGCGAAAATAATGTTTCTCATATTACTAAATAAACTAGAGACACTTTATTTAGAAAATAAATTTTTAATGGCCACTTAATAACAGCTAGTTGTAGCACTACTAACACTTTAAGAGGAAAACACTTTGGAACATTGAACATTGACCACAACAATACAAAAATGCATGAGCAGCTTCAAAACATTCGTTTTCTAATTAATTTTTGCTCTTTTTTGTAAAACAATTAATTTAGTCAATAAAAATTGACTAAAAGTTAATTATTAAAATTGTTTTTTAAGAGCCGACCATCTATTTACATCTTTACTTAACACAACAAAAATTCAAAAATTTTACTCTTATTTAAGAACCCTTGCAATGTAATTTGTCTGAAACACTACTCGGAAACAGTAAGGTGATTTTGTATGATTTTTTATGAATACCATTGGCAAAGTATTAGCTAATAGCAATATAGTTAATACATATAGTTATTGGTAAAGTCATGATTTCCTGGATCTATTTCATACGAAAAAACTCGTGTAAATCCGTAAATACAAGCTCAAGATATTATTTTTGGTATTTCTCTAGAACAGGCCTGGTTACTTGTCAAAAATTGATCTTGCGAAACGCAATTGATCTTGAAACGCCTCCATTTTAGTAAATTAGCTTTGTTTAAAAATACAGGAATAAAATTTATTGTTGACACACCTTTCCATGCGAAAAAGCTAAAATAACGACTTAGCGGAATTACCCCTGTTTTGATTCCCAAAATAACGAAACAATAACTGCGAGCCTAGTGTGTGAACAACGCTTAAAACGACTCCCTCGTGTGTTTACTTCAAATATTTCAGCATCAAAAATGCATTGCAAAATACACTTCTCTCATTCGAGTGTCTTATTTCAGTCCCTCTCGTATAAATTTCGTTCCATTCCACTTGCAAATCTATCCAATTAATTATTGGCGATTCTAGAAAAACGTTTTTCCCATCGGATGTCACTTTCATTTTCGTATAAAAGCACCAATTACTCGCTAAATTACTTAATAAAGTTACGGTAATTTATGCATAATCCTTAGAGACGTATGAGCCTTATTATCCACTCCTCACTCGATATTTTACGAACGTGAAAATGGAAATTTAAAAGTTTCTCTTCGATTTGCCCAAGTTACATGTTTACTCAGTGTAATTGTCAGTGATTGCATCCCTAACGAAATTCCCTCACAAATTCAGGTGATCGAGAGAGACGTTAACGAAATGGGGGCACAATTTGACAAAATCATTTCTAATACACAATTTGCCAAAACTGTAATTAACACTGTTTGTTGTGCATTCGCTGATTACATCCCACAAACGTTTTATTTATTCATCGCAAACAATATAGTCCGCGGAATGTTGTTATTAATTAATAACTAACCGCGGGTTTACTTCCTGCACAAAATGATTCTTTTTATTTTGGGTTTTCCACTGCTTTGTTGTTGGATTTAAATGTGTAACAAACACGTGGCTTTTGCTCTGACGCTCAATTCAAAATTGAATAATTGTAAGAAATCAAAACCTAAAAAATAAAAAAGGAGATATTTAGAAGAACCAGAACTCAAATGAAATTTTTACATTCTATATTTTCCGATCGAAGTCAAAATTAGATTTTTTGATTTTAGTTAGAAGTATTTTTCTGATATTTGGTAATTTTTTCGGTTTCTTTTTTAGTTTTTTAATGATGTGTATCGTTTTCTTTTTACAAATTTTTTGGTTTCAGTTTTTATTTTCTCTTGTTTTAATTTTATTGTTGACTTGACTTTCATCTTTAGCAAAACAGAAAAGAAGATAAAATTGAATGAAACTTTGAGGTCATTTTTAAGAGTGCAAAAGTTCAGTTGATTACTGTAAAAAAATAGTTAATAATAGTTAATAAAAATAGTTATAGAAAGATCTAGTGTTTTTAAATTTTTAAAAATGGCGTAGTTATCGATTTTTGAACTGAAAGGTGCAAATCGAAAACAATTTTAAAAACCCTAAATATTTTGTAAACGGCTATATTTAGGTATATGGACAACTTATGAAAACTACTTTAAAATAACTCTAGTAACCCAAAAACGCATTAAAAAATATAGCTTTCCATTTAAAATAACAAAGTTGATAGCGACTTCCTCTGTAACCGGAAGTGTCCCTATCTTGAAAATACAGGGTCGCTAAAAAGTATGGATACAGTTAAATATTTCAAAAACTGTTTATCAAAACTTATTGAAATTTGGTATAAGCTTAAAAGTATATAAATTCCATCGTTTTAGATGTTTATCAAATTCCTATCTTCTTTTGTTCTGAGGATACAAGGCTAACTTGATTTTTTTTAAATGGCAAGAAGGGTGAAATTTAATACTTTTAAAAAGAGCATTTTTTCTGAATTCTATGGTGTAACACATGCATACCTTATTTTAATCGAAATTTAAAAAAATTATCGAACTAATAAAAATGTAAAATGTTATTAGTCTTGGAAATTTTATCTATCGTTAGCTCTTTGTCGCTTGAACTTTGACCAAAAAATAAGTAAAAGTTAGTAATAATTATTAAAATAACACATTTAACTGAAAAATAACACATTTTAATAAAAAAAGCAAAACACAAAATATATGTTTTTTATGCTACAAAAGATGTTGCTCCAAAAGCAAAACACAAAATATATATTTTTTATGCTACAAAAGATGTTGCTCCAAATGATTTCCATTGACTTCTTGGCTTTCTGTCGCCATAACCAACCATCATGAGAATTTCTGTACTTTCAGTTTCACTTAAATGTACTATTTTTACACTAATTATTGCACACAAGTTTAATTTTTGGCTAATATACAAGTGACAGATTGCTAACGACAGTATTTTCAAAGCTATCTTAGTTTTACTTTTGCAGAAATCCAGAATAAAATTTTTGAATTTTGATTTTTTTGTCTTTTAATGAAAATAAAGGTGGGAATATGTTACATCACTAAATTCAGAAAAAAATGCTCTTTTAAAAATTATTAATTTTAACCCTTCGTGTCATTTAAAAAAATCAAGTCTTGCCGGTAGAAAATTGAAAAAAATCTCAGATGATAGAATTTAAGCGCATTTAACTGTATCCCAAATTTCAAAACCGTTCTGAAAATATTTAGCTGTATTCATACTTTTTAGCGACCCTGTATATTCATTAAGCATGAACTAAAAGATTAAGGATGTATACAAATTTTCAGATGACTATTAGAACTTCCAGTACGTCTTTTGTGGGGTTTAGACGGAACACCCTGTATAATTTGGGCTCATTTGGTCTTGTGGACCCGGTGGTTAGCGTAGAGCTAGAAAGAAGTACTAAATACTATTCACATAATTTTTCCAATTATATTTTTAATTTCTCTGGGTCTTTCCTTGCAACTGACTTGAAACTTTTCTCATCGGAATTTGAACCGTTTTGTTAATGTTTTATTTCGGAGTGGATAGTTCGGGTGCGCATTAAAATGTGGGTATTGGAAGTGATATCGTGTTGTGGTGAGCACGAATAAACGATCCATTTTACGAGTTTTTCGATGCAGGCGAGTAATCGAGAAGAGCTTTCTGTATTACTTGACAATCTTGGCGGCGTGGGACTGCATATATTAGCGGCTCCTAAGTGTATCACACCTGGTGAACGGTTAATTGCCGGCTGAAGTGTGGGCGAACAAAGTCCCTCGTCGTAGGATCAAGGACCTACATTTTGGTCAGCTTTTAATCAATTCCCAGGGACGTCAGCGAGCCTGTTATTTGGGTTAATTGTCGGTCCGCCGCTATTATTTAAAATTAAATTGGAATTTGATTTTTTTCAAAAATACAATAAAGTGCGACGAGATTGGAGTTTTGTCTATCGCTAAGTGCTGGAAAATAGATCGTATAGTTTTACAACTATTGTCGGGTTTTCTCGAGAGACGTGTCCAGTGTCACACCACACCCTTCTCTTTTCTACCATTATTCCATTAATTAATTTGGAAAAATGCACGCAAACTGCGTGCTCGAAAGTTTCCTATTAGGAACGCACTTAATCAAATTGTTGTATTTTTCGAATGGAACTTTTCTGTTTGATAAACACAGGTGATTAGTCTAACGATCTTAAACCTGCAACATTACATTATTTCATTAAATCATTAACTAGTTGCAGTACAGTTTGCTTCGTGGGTTTATAGAATTGTGAGGGTCTTTGGACTCCAAAAATAATTGGCATTATGCATCCGGTTCTCCTGTTCGGGTTATTAAAACGTATTCCATTTGTATCTTGTCACAAACATGTTCGATGGAAATGGAAATAGAGATTTACTGTATTTTTTGGAGTTTCTGCTCAAAGTAGCCTCCAACTTTGCAATTAAGTTGGCAATATTGAATAAAGTAATACGAATAACTTTACTCAGAGTTTTTTCAAAAAAACTTTTTTAGAATTAATACATATAATACAAAAAGGAACTGTAAAATTGTTCCTCAAGTCCCTGATTTTGACTGAAAATGATGATTGTCGCTTGAGCACTAGCGTGCTTTAGCAGTTTTTTCTCAGAAATGACTAAATTCGTTCAAATGGATATGGCCTTAATTTGGCGCTTTTTGCATTTGCCGTCCTGAAATATCTTAATTAAAAGCTTTTATTTAACTCACAATGTTATCTGTCTGTCGGTTATTTTTTCGGAGCCATATTTGAAAGGATTCCCGTTGTCCCACTGAATTGAAATTTTGCATACTTACTTAATCTGCGTGACAATGCAATCTTATGTCGTTAAATACCCCCTAAAGGGGTTAAATGGGGTTTTGAAGTTTTAGGTTATGTTTACAGAGGGGTTCTAGATTTGTAAATTTGAGAAGGTTCCTGTAGTCGCAATGAAATGAAATTTAACATGCTTACGTAATCTGTTTGACAATGCAATTCTATATAGTTAATTACCCCATAAAGGTGTTAAATGGGGTTTTAAAATTTTAGGTTATGTTTACAAAGGGGTTCTCGATTTGTGTAACTTATACCGACATAGACGGTATACGGTATGTTGGTCATTTGGATGTCACGGTAGATGCACAGTGTAATAACAATAAATCTATTCAATAAATAAATACTAAAAAGCAAAAGATAAAAATATATAAAAAAATGTTTTTTAAAAAAAGCTTTTATTAAAAAATGCACTAAAATGTAAAAAATAATGTATTTCAATCACAGGAGAATATTTTTTCTTACAGGTTAAAATTCTAAAATTTATAAAAGCTTTGGGAGGTATAAAACTACGGCATTACAGAATTACTTTGTTCAGTTGACAACTCCCAAAGCTTTTATAAATTTTAGAATTTTAACCTGTAAAAAAATATTCTCCTGTGATTGAAATACATTATTTTTTACTTTTTAGTGCATCTTTTATTAAATAAAAAAAAAGCTTTTTTTAAAAAACATTTTTTTATATATACTTTTTTAATTGTTGTTCGCTTAAAAATGGCTTTATTTTAGCCTAATATCTTAAGTATTCTGACCAAAAATGTGGATTTTTGTCTTCACAATAACTGATGTTGAAAGCCGTTTGGTATTACTTATTTCTTTGAATTAGACTCAAAATAGTAGGTAATTCTGACAATAGTCATTTTTCAATAGAGTTGGAACCCACTGTTAAATAGATTTATTGATTGTTGAACTTTATCAAAGACACTAACATGATAATTTCTTTTCAAAATTATTTAGAATTATTTAGAATTATGAATTTTGTACACCAGATTTTTTCTAATATTCTCATGATTTTCTCTGATTTCCTCAGAATTTCCTCTGATTTCCCTAATTTTGTACTTAAAATCTGAATTGATTTGGAAAAATTCCCGGAATAATATAATACCAATGGGATTAAGATGGATTATTATTAGAATAATATTTACTTTTGGAATTACTGGAACTTTTAGAACTGGAATTAATTGTAGGTTGTAGGTACACACTTTTATCTGCCCCAAGATGTTCCGAAACTTACAAAATACATACCTATTAGGTATTGTTGATTACGTTTTGATGAACTTTTAGATTTATCTTCTTCGATTCTATTCTTCTATTCTTCTATTGGACTTCTAAATACTTTTTAATAAAAAATGAGTTAGTCATTTGTGTACAAAACTATTTGCTCTGGACTACATTTTCTGGATTTTCATTTTCTTGAAATTTTTGTAGATTTGTTACTTTGGTTTGATTAATTCTAATATATATGAAGGCTGGTAGTTAGTTTCGAATATTTCCCTCAAAAAGAAATAAAATGAACGACAGTAGTCTAGTTTAAAAAAATCTCCATTTGGTCATATTGATATCAATTTTCAAGTCCAGTTAAATAATAAATTAATAAGTTAAATACTTCTAAAATTAGATTTTTTTTATCTTTCTGTTAAGTAGAAATTAAGAAATCGCTAATTAAACAATGAAATTGTTTTTGTTTGTTTTTTCATCATGCTTTGGTAAGTAATTAAATTTTTTTAGACTTATTGTGCTTATTTTTGTATAAATAGCCTTATAATTTTTTATCGCTGGTAAATAAATAAATTTCATTAAAAGTAAGTTATCGTAGCAGAATTTGCATTAAATGAACTCAATAAATCTACCCAAAGATTTATTAAAAATGTGTTGGCGGCGTCCTTCTGTTCCTTCCATCCTTTAATCCCCTTAACTTTTTTGTAAAAAGGGAAACAAATAATATAAAGAGTTGCTCGAGAGTACTTCAAATGATTTATTAATTCAAACTTAAATAGTTACATAGCATTTACTTACAATATAATACTGACTAAGTCTGAACACTGAGAAATGTACATATAGACAGAGTTGCGATACATAAATAAATCTTATTTCCTTGTAACTCATTACAAAAATAGAGACTCGTAATTTATTCATTGTGTCTACCTAAAGTTAATATACAAGCAGTCAAAATAAGTAAACCTGGACCCAGCCTAATCCAGTCATTGAAACGAATAAAAAAAATCACGAACAATAATTGTATGTTGTAGGGAATTCAAACACAAGTCGTAATTTCGCGTTCTTTTCGACGTCTTGTATATTAATTACAGCGTTTTGAAGTTAATTAATTCTGAAACCCAGAGAAGCCGGATGAGAACGTTGCGGTCTATATCTTAAACCTTCACAACTGGTGTCTGAGGAAGAACACTGTTGGCATTTACATCCTGCAGCTTCCAAATACTCGTATCTGGCAGCTGAAGGATTAGCGCCTTCTTCGCAATGTCGCAGTGTTACGACTGAGCGATTACGCCCGTAATGTACGCACACGGGATGGTTCGATTTTTTGTACGGGAATCTCCAATCTGATATCTAGAAAAGAGTTAACTTTACTGCGGGAACGAGAAATTACTATTCCCAACAAAATCATCTCGTTTTTTTAGGTCACAAGACATATTTTTTCATTAACCAAAACCGTGAAACAATTCATGTAAAATTACCGGAAGGTAAATGTTGAACTCCGACATAATTTATTTGGTTAAATTTAACATTCAATAAACAATAAAATTGCGATTCAATTACTCAATAATTCTCGGTAGGTATTTCATATTTGTTTATTCTAAAAATGTATAAATTAAATAGTTAAAAATAAAATAAACTAATTGTAACTAGATATTTATTTTGTTGTATGCGGAGCCTGATTTAAACACATGTCCCAGCAAGTTAGCAAAGTAAAGTTAGTGTCGTTTTAATCTTGAAATTTTGTCAATTTTGTGTCAAAAGTGGACCAGAAAAATAACTAATTAATTCGAAAATGAAGCAACTTCGTATTTTTCAAGTATTTAAGCACGTTGTAAGGTGATAACGTTTCACAACATTTGTTTTTGTTTTAATGGCACATTTTTCATCTTGAAATTATTTCGCGAAATTTCGTCAAAAACGTTGAATACTCGCCCATTTAGTGATGAATATGGTGAAATAGTTTTGATTTTTTCAAATGTTTAAGAAGTTTTTTTCGGGAAATTTCAATTTCAAGAAAAAATCGTCGAATTCTGTGGAAATGGTAGGAGAATAACTTTCTTTTACAAGAAATTTCGTCAAGGATAAACCGTAAGAACCACTTTATTTTTTCATTTTTGTATAGCTTTTAAAATGAAAACGAAAGATTTTTGGGATATTTTGCTAAATCGGGGTTGAATTCTTTTTTAGTTTACAATTTTATTACTACTTTATACTTATAAAAAAAGTACACTGTGTTCAAAAATGGTTGTTCATCAAGTCGACTATGGAATTCAAATTCTATGTGCCGCTTCGTCCAAATGACTATTGTAGTATTGTAGTTTCTGAGTTTTCTCAGTCAAATTTTTGAACAGCCTTTTATCATTTCTTTTGCATTTTTCGGAAAAGAGTTGTTTCAAGTGTAAGATTTGTTTTGGTTTGTGTTTTATATTTCCATGTTTTTTGTTGTTGTGTATTCTTTCGTTTTTCGATTCTAAGCTTTTTTGTATTATTTTGACGGATCTGTCACTTTGACGGCATTCACAATTTATTTATTTACTTGTTTATTTATTTACAATTAAGCGGCACATTACGTTCAAATTTCATAAGTGACTTGATGAACAACCATTTCTGAACAGTGTGTATATACACTCTATACTTTTTACCACTAAAAACGTTATCTATTATTTTACAAAATTTTGTGAAAGTTAGCCACAAAATTACTGAATAGGGTAGTCAAATATCTAGTCAATCACTACTTAGTTATATACAATTTAATGTTCCTAGAATATGCAGTCGATGTCCCGCCACTTTTTCATACAGCACCACCAACAGTCATCACCATTTTAATTGTCCCATGTTATATTGTGTCCGCCTGTATAATTGTATATGTAACAAATTCGATATATTTTTTCATAATTTTGCTAATCCGTCGGTCAAGAGACAATTATTGTGTCTGCTCTAGAAATAATTGAATGTTATATAATCATCTTATCTTGTTATTTATTTGTTTTTTTTGTAGTATCTTTATGTTTTCTTTTGTTATTCAAAAATTTTTCATTTGTTTTGAATTATATTTTGTAATACTTACATGTAATTATCCACTATAGACATTTTTGTCTGTTGGAAATAAATTTACTATTATTATTATTATTTATTATTATTATTATTATTATTATTATTATTATTATTATTATTATTATTATTATTATTATTATTATTAAAATGGTATTAGTTTTATCTTTTTTTTTCTAATTTTGTCGGAGAATTTTGTCAAAAAATAACCTAAAAAATCGTCGAATTAAATCGAAAATGGTATTGTTCTGGCTTTTTTTCAGCAATTAAACACGATTTTGAGTTTTCGCAAAATGTTATTAAAATGGAATAAAAAATTACGAAATTTGGTCTAAAGTTATTTGTATATTATTTTGCCTTTTTCGAGTATGTATATCAGAGTACGAGTACATTTTTAAGTCAAAAACGCAGTTTTTGAACCAATGGTGCAAATTTTTACTTTTAGAGCGTTTAAGCAAGTTTTGAAATGAAAAATCATCAAATTGATTCAACTAGGTCACTACTCACAGTTTTACCGTTTTATTAGGACGTTTTATTCACAAAATTTCGTCAAAAATAAACTGAAAATTCGCCAAATGGTCGACAATTAATAATTATAACATCAATTGTGTTGAAAAATGAACTTTTAGTCACAAAACTAGCGAAAAAATTGTACTTTTTAAGTTAAAGAATTTCCACTTCCTTATATGCTTTCATTTCATCATTTGTCGACAAGTTATTAAGTAAAGTTAAGCTAAGCAAAATTTAAATTTTTAATCATTTTTGACAAATAAAATATTATTTACACAAGAAACAACAGTACTTTTAAGAATAAAGTAGGAGAAAATTTATGCAGAAAACGAAATATAAAACAAAGAATTTTGGTAAGAAATTTGAAAGCAAGGAACGTAGGTAGGTAATCAAAAAAGCTGTAATTATTGTAAGATTAAAAAAAATCTGTTTTTGCTCATTATTTTGATTTTTTGAAATGAGATTAATAAATTAATCTATTTTTTAGTATAAAAAACTTTGTATCCAAGTACACTTGGTCAAAAACTACAACATGAATTAGAAATAATTTTTCCAAAATTTTTGAAAAAATTAAGTGTTGAGAGTGAGAGTTTCTGGTCGGTTTTCTTGGCTTAAAATTATAAGAATTAATTACTTATTTAAATAAGTTAAATATGCAGATAAGTATGAAATGCACAATATATCCCACCGGCTAATAATTATTATGAGTCAGTTCACGACGGTTTGTGTGTGGGGATGAGCTTCTTCCCTTTGTTATTCATGCTATAATGACTAAAAATTCAGTCAGAAGTGTGTAAACAAATAGTATTTGCGTCTATGAAAAGAAAAAAAAATCAGACTTTAGCCGTTTTTTGAATTTAAAAAAATTTAAATTTATCAAAAAAAAAAAAATTATTGTTGATCAAATTCTATTGCTATCACGACTGTTAGACAACGTTGCTACATATCATTTATTTAAAATTCGTTATTTATCAATAATTTTAATACACAGAATTTTTTTACTATTTTTACCTTTATATATAAGCGATTCTCTACCACACACCATTGAGTTGGTGCGCCAGTTTTTGAGCACCCGGTATGTATGAAATATGAAAAATGCATATAATCCACACTCTAGTCATTTTAAATAAATTATTCATAACAATTTGAAGTAAAGGGTGTTTATATTTTAAATAACATTGACACTACCACAAATTCCTTTGTGGAAATAATAAGAGTTGTCATAAAAAATGTCAATTCCGGATTATGTATTAAAATACCATGCGATTTTTAAATTTTGATCTAGTTATCCATGACAGTTACCTCAGCAGGAAACGTATTGCGCAAACAACTTCAGCGTCGCTTTATCTGTCAATATGTCCAAAATGTTCACCGAAGAACAAAAAATTTATGTTGGAATCTTATTTCCGTAATGGACATCGGGTTAACGTAACTGTCATGAATAACTAGATCAAAATTTTAGAAAATCGCATGGTATATTATACAATAGCAAAAAAATATCCAATTATTATTTATTCCTGAACTAACTTCATGAAAGAGTAAAACCGAAATCTTCTACTCTGAGAACAACCCAGTATTCGACGAATTTCGCATGACATCATCACTCCGCCCGTAAGCGCTTAGCCTACCCTCTCCGGTCGCTAAAATGCAAGTATGAATTGCAGCACCATCTATTGAGCGCCAACTATGCTGTTTTTCGTAAATCAATTTCTACGTAATTATACAATTTCCGTTATTCTACGTTTGTACGACTCAGATTTTCTTAAAAAAATTTTTTTGACTATGTAAAGACTAACTTTTTTTTCAAAATTTCAATTAAAAAAAATCGATCGCGCAAACAAAGATATTGTCCAAAATAAGACGTATTCCAAATTTCGCATTGATTGGTTGAACAATAAAGCTAATAAGTGGTGACAAATGTTATGGCAAGCGTGAATCCTCCTCTTAAGTAAAGTTAAGCTAAGCAAAACTTAAATTTTCAATCATTTTCACAAATTTATTTACACAAGAAACAACAGTACTTTTAAGAATAAAGTAGGAGAAATTTTTTACAGAAACCTAAATGAAAAACAAAGAATTTTGGTAAGAAATTTGAAAGCAAGAAACGTAGGTTGGTAATCCAAAAAACTGTAATTATTGTAAGATTAAAAAAAGTCTGTTTTTGCTCATTATTTTAATTTTTTGAAATGAGATTAATAAATTAATCGACTTTTTAGTATAAAAAACGTTGTACCCAAGTACATTTGGTCAATATGTACAACGTTAATAAGTAGTAATTTTTTTCCAAAATTTTTGAATAAATTAAGTGTTGAGAGTGAGAGTTTCTGGCGGGTTTTCTTGGCTCAAAATTTGTCGCTGGAATTTAGTTTAACTCAGAATTCTTTCTTATGCAGAAACTCTCAATTTATGCTTTATTTCACTCCAAAAAATTCAAATGCGCTGAAGCAAAATTGAACTGAAATGCGATATAATTCGTTGTTTTTGTTAAACGTCATAGAACCACTATGGAAATTTTAAATAAAAAAATTAAAGAGCTTTTCATTTCTGTGTTATTTATAATTATAACAATAATTTAAAATTATAATAATAATAATAATTTTAATTTTTGCGCCCAAAATATCCAAAATGTTATATTTGATTTGCAATACGAATTTGTGATACTACATAAATAGCTACTGTTTTAAAATCCAATAAGAGTTTTTTTCGATAATGCATTTTCATGCAACTTTTTAAAAGCTTGTTATTTATTTATCCCAAAGCGACCCGGGTAATGTAACGTATTATGAGATTAATTGTCGACAATTCCAAACTTGTGTTCCTCTACAAAAAGCGTCAAAAAGAACTCAGCTAAAATAATAGTCTCCGGAATTTGGTTTTGTAATTTTCATTCATAAAATTTCGGTGTTGCTAGAGCACGCACCGTTGCGCCGTTCTTTTGTGACCCACATTTACAACGTTGCAAACGCTTAAAGGATTTTCACCGTAATTACGATTTTCCAATTCTCCCAGTGTTGGGATTACTGTACAATTAAAAAATGCATTCATTAAAAGAAAACCGAACGCGTCTACAAGCTACTGTTATCGATGTTTTGCGATTAATGGACGCATTATCCCCGCCAAATGTTACGTTTTATGGGTGATGGAATGGGTTGTTAAAAAGCGCAAATGGACCGATGGCCGTTAAATCACAACAATAATTAAACAATTCAATCGCGCTTTATGCGTCATAACATAACCGGCTGAAAATTCGGGATAAAACCCTCGTCTCTCGAGCGCTAAATTTAGTTTTTCGGTTATCCCTCAAAGCGTCCGTTTTTCTAATCCGTCTTCTAGTTGTCCATTTTTGGATTAGCGAGATTTATGTATGTGAAGACCAAATTCCAATTAAACCGGCGATAAATCAACAAAATAAATGCATACCTCATTCGAGTCGCATCGCCCCCAACAGGCCATAACGGAAAGAGTGTCCCAGCATTGTTTGCCGTTGTCGTCCGTTTGTGTCACTCGATACGTGTACATCCTCCGGTGGCACTCGATGGTTCCGGAGGCGTCCAGAGGCTCCAAGCCGGCCTCTATTATGCTCTGGGAATTGACTAAAGCGCTCAAACCTACGAAAATCCAAACCTGCACCCCCAACATTATCCTTCTTAAGCTTTGATGTATTAATAATGCTCTGGAAAGATAAGAACTTTGCTCAAAATCTACGCAAAAATTAATAAGTGGCTAATCCCGGGGGTAATTGCGGAAAAAATGTAATTAACTAAGTGGGGAGCCGTCTCGAACCTCCCACGTCAGTGTTGACTTTGGCAGACTCAATTGTTGCATTTTTCTATAATCATTGCAAATTGCTACTATGGAACAATTTCCGAGCTTTCACAAGACACTAAAACTTGAATTTATTATTCTTTTGAGCGCTTTTTTAGACAGAGAACACAACTACAATTTTTTGGATACGGCGCTCATTTGAAAGTCTAATCTGATCCAAAATAATAAAGGACGATGACTGGGAGCTCTTTAAATATGAAAATTGGATAAGTGTACAGATATGTTCATTTTTAAGTCGGGACAAAGAAACACTGATGCGCACTGATAATGGGGAGCTTGGCTAGGAATTTTCACAGAGCAATAAAAGTTAATAGGTTTATTAGAAACATTCATTGAATTGGCTAGAGGACACAATAGTATAATAATAATATTCATAAAAGACAAATAATTGTTTGAGATATTGTTTTGAGATATTTATTTGAATTTCAATTTTGATAGGGAATTATGACAAAGTAAAAATACATAAAACAGGTAATATTTGAGAGATTTTGTTATAAAGAATTAATAACGTAAATTAATTATCTACTTATTT
Source organism: Tribolium freemani (assembly GCA_939628115.1). Lineage (NCBI taxonomy): Eukaryota > Metazoa > Arthropoda > Insecta > Coleoptera > Tenebrionidae > Tribolium > Tribolium freemani. Next base: position 18,064,918 of record OW626791.1, on the reverse strand, counting down.
TTATGGGATTATAGGACATTTTTATGACGTTGCCAAGTCCACAAAACTTGTTGGAAATGAATAACCTTAAAATTTCGTTTTCAAAATTTGATCAGTAACGTAACAAGTGATGGCAGTTAACCAAAAATTAGTTAAAGTAAAAATGATAAGGGAAGCGCAGAAACACAATCAGTGGATAACAACTGAGTCGAAACTCTCTGAGAAATCATATTCTTACTTTAGCTTATTCTAATTTTTCAATATCGTTTTATAAAATTATACTCAGGAATTGCCAAAATAATTAAAATACGGAAAACACTCACAATTAATTGTCATTTTTTAAAGATCCAAGAAAATCACAAATTTTGTAACATATTAGCTGTTTCAAAACTATAAAAACGCCAACGTTGCATTTTCTCTCAAACTTAGTTGTTGTAAATTAATCATGCACTTCAGAGAATTAATAGCTAATGTAATTTATAATTTCAATGAGAGATCTAATCATTAATAGCTATTTTACAATTTTATCAACCTTATTTAAAAAAATAATTGGGTAAAATAAGACGGTGGCGTTTTTATAGTTTTGAAACAGTTAATATTCTCTTTCTTTCTCTGATATTGCCAGCGCCATATAATGATTGCTGAAAGAGTTAGTCGGTTATTTTTGAGTCATCCTGTACGCAAAGCATTTGTCTCTATTTTTAGTGACTTTATTCCTTTTGTTTTTTTTTACCTTGAAATAATTGCATACTATAAAACTGTTCTTAAAATATATAGAGTTAGCTAGAGAAAATAACTTTAAATAATTACAAGAGGTCATTATAAATAAAAATTTAGTCACCCCACTCAGTTTATTATAATTTACTTATTGCTTCTTAAATACAGACTGAACCAAAAGTGACGCACAAAATTCATATCTTTGTTACGAGTCATTTTCCAAAAAAATCTTCGAACATGTCGATTTTATTTTTTTAAATGGTACATTTTGACACTATTATGACATTTCTAACATTATTGTTTTTTGAGTGATGACGACATTTTTTTAAACAACAACTGACATTTCTGATTAGTGTTTTAGATAGTACACATTTTATCTTTCTGGTAAGTATAAAAAAATTCAAAAAAATAAAGCAAAAGAAATTAAAAAAAGAACAAAATAAAATAAAAAGTTATAGAAGTTATTGAGATTATTACACAAAGAGGTTTATCTTTTCGTTCTTGCTTTATTTTATAAGGGGTGATTGTTTTTTGTTTATTTTTTTGTGTTTGGGTGATATATTAAGTGTTTTCATGGTAAATATACAAAAATAAATAAATAAAAAACAATTGCCGCTTGTCAAATATGTGAAGAACAAAAAGATAAAGCTCATTTTGTTTAATTGCCAAATTTTTATTTTTTTTATTTTTAATTTCATTTCTTTATTTTTCTTTTCTTATTACTAGAAAGACAAAGACGTGTACTATCTAAAACAGTGAACAAAAATGTCGGTCGTCATTTAAAAAAATTAAGAATGACGTCACAAAAACGAATGACATCATAAATGTCAATATCATGTCAACTTGTAGCATTTAAAAAATAAGATCGAACTGTTTGATCATTTTTTTGAAAAATGACTAATAAAAGATACGAATTTTCTGCGTTATTTTTGGTTCAGTCTGTATAATAAATGGTGGTTTTCCTAAATTTATAATACTGAAAGTACGAAAGGGTAATATCCTGATACCTTATCCTTTTGAAGTCAAATAAAAAAATATTTTTGGGTTTTTAATAAAAAGCATCGGCCAAAAACAAATTTTGTGTGTCAATCATTTTACAGAGGGTTCAGTTATAACTATTTTATCCTTGGGAAAAGCAGGTTGGAAATTATTTTTTTCACAAATATCTACATACATTTTGGTTTTATTACACATTAAAAAACTAACAATAAAATTAAAAATTAAAAGTGGCGAAGATATAAATCATTTAAAAGGACTTCTTTTTCTAAATCCTTGCCGATGAAGCATCGGTTAATGTTTTTTAATAAATAAATACATTTTTGTAGAAAAGAAAGCTCCTTGAAGAAACTCAGATTTTTACTAAAGTTTTGAATTTTAAAAATTAATAAAAGAAACATGCGCTATGGAAAAAAATCTAGGTAATAATTTCAAATTTTTCAACGGTTAAGTATCCAAATCTTGAAATTCGGGGAAAAAACTTAAGGTTTTTTTAAATCTCGGGGTGGTGATCCCTTTAAAAACTTCTATTGAGATAGCTTAATAATTTCGGGGAAAAAACAACGTTTTTTTTTTAAATTTCGGGGTGGTGACCCTTTAAAAACCTCTAATTTAAAAAATTTACAAATTGGTTTATTTGATGCAAATCGGCTGCAGCGTAATATTTCACCCTCTAGGGCAAATAAACCTGAGTTTCATTTTGCCAAAAATTCAGAGAAATGTCTTGAAAGCATCATAAATGTCACATTTATGAATCGATTTCATTCTCACGACTGATATTGGAGACACTAAGAATTCTCGTCTGGTGACAAGGTGTCACCATGTCTGCAGTAATTAAGCAAATTTTTTTTTCATTCGTTGGGTTGGATTTTAAATAATTAGATAATTAAAATGTGTACGAAAGGGAGTGTGGATTAAGCCGTAACCTAATTGTTGTAACAGCGATTATCTTTTAATGTCAAACAAGCCCAGATTTTATCTCTCATTTTTTAAACTCTTCCCACAATATGATACCAAACTGAAAAATTAATTTTTCCTGAAAGAATTACAACCACAAAGGCGTTATCACAAAAATTAATTTTCTTTTGTAAAAATACATCTTAGTGAGGATACATTAAAGCAAAGCGGTGATGTATGTGGCAGGCCCCTGGGCACCATTTTGTATTTCGATAATTTGTGGCAACAATTAAAATTAAAATTAAACTTTAAAAAAAATTAATCAAATTAGTCAATCAACAAATCTGTCAATAAAAATAACACCCAATTTGTTTGAACGGAAAAGTCAAACCCGATTAATTCTATTTGATTGGAGCCGTGCTAAAAATATTGGATTTTAATAACAATTGGGTTCGGGATAGTTATTTATTAAAAGTAAACAAATCACACTGGTGGAATCGATTGTTTCTGTATCAAAAACGCATTTGTGCACTGTAGGCGTTTCGGAGCTGGCGGTTGAAATAATTTTTATCTTAATCTCGACATTAATTATTTTAAAACAACTTTATGAAAATGTTGCGTAAATATTGACTTCGGTCTTGTTTTCTTAAGTTTTGCTAGTGGTGATTTTGTATGGTTTAGCATTCATATTTAAAACAAACCAGAAAGGTGTTGTGAATTATTTAGATAACGTTCGAGTTTTGAAACTCCGTTTGGCAACCACTTAAACAATTCGCTCCTGAAATAATTTATTTCACTATTTTTCAGGAGCCAAAACACTCGTGGAAATTAAAAGCAACCACGAATATCTTTAAACAAACTCAAGTGATGTTTTTTCAGTAAAGTAGTGTATCTTGTTCGTATTTTATTAGCGGTAAAATTAATGGCCCGCTCCCTGCGGTCACCCTAATCTCATTATTATTATTATTTGAGACGGTCGTTAATTCTGCCAAAAACAACACCACCGAATGAAGTTATTTAAATTTACGTGATTGTGAATGGGCATGGGGCGGGGAGTGCAAGCAAAAATCACGTCGAACTCACCTGTTGTTTCCGGTAAAAGAGGTGGGTTCTTCTAAGGGTGACAGTGAGACAACTTTCTGATTAATAAAAGTTGTGTACCGCGCTCATTATACACGGGAGGGCGTGTTTTAAGGGCGCAAGCGCCCCACAGGTGCGAAAAATGATTGCTTTTCTTTTGCAACGAAAATTAAAAATAGTGCTTGGCGTAAGTTTTGGTCTTGCTAGTGGGTGTTGAATAATATGCACTTGTCCAAACTTCGATCAAGATACATCGGTAATTAGCAATTAGCAAGTTTGGAATTGGTGACGTTGGTTGACCGATTCTGCAAAATGTTACTTTGTTGGAAATGAAATTGGTAACCCGGTGCGAATTTTCGTTCCGGGTGATCAATACTCAGATCTTATGCTATCGTGAAATTTAACCTACCCTTTAATGTTAAGCCTTTAACTTTTAATGAGGTGTAGGAAGCTTTTGCAACACATTGGAAAAATAGATTCGTAATTATAAAACAAAGGTTTGCGCCGTAAATAATGAAACTTGAAAGAACTGTAAACCGAGGGTTTTGTTGCCTCAAATTCTTCAAACATAAAACGTTTTAGTAAAGTGAATTAATTAATTGTCCAGTTTTCGAGACTTTTATTTAGTGTTGGAGACACGTCTGATAGCATTATTATCCACAATGAACATTTAGTTGAAGAGAAATGAAATTATGGCGAGTTAATAGGGCGCGAAATGGTGGGTGCGCCGGGCTAAAGCATAACCATTGCAAATTTTAGTCAGACTTTTGTAGCATTTTTTAATTTGAAGATTATAACAAGGTTATTAAAGCATCCAAATGAGTGTGATAATAGACTGGTAACAAATCTGACCTAAAACTAAATAATGAATTGTCAAATTATAAAGTTAGAAAATCGGAAATTTTTAACTTTGGGTAATTTTAAAGATTTATGTTTTTATTAATGTTTTACTTACTAATTGAACAATATGGACAGTGGACACTTTCTTAAAAAAAATTAATAAAAAAATCTCAAAAAATAAGATTTTTATCTCGGATTTTTACTTCTTAAAAGAAAACCGTTTTAATCTTTGGAGCTACACCCAACAGTACTTTTTTATTGCATTGCAGTCAGTTCAATCACAACCAACTAATATTAAAAGAACACCATATGTTTGCTTTTGCATGTAAAAGATTTCTATAAAGGGTGATTCAAAAATCTCGGACCATCACTTGGTAGTGATGAAAAAAATAAAGTTATTTGAAGCTCTTTTCACGAGATATTGCTCCTTAAATATTAGGCTTTGAGATTAAGTTTTTGGCAAGTCAGGTGATATTTTCTCAAATTTAATTAACGGGAATTGTTGACTTTGCAACTGTTGAACTATTGAACGAAATCACTAATTTGTGTAATATATTTTTTATACTTTAATTAAACATATTTTAGAGGCTGTTCCATATCTGGTGGCAAACTGACAGTGACATAAAAGACTGTTGAAATGCACCCACTTGGTTAAGATAATGAAATACATGGGCGTGCATTTTTTTTCTCTAAAATTTACTTAGTTGTCATTTTATCATTAATAAATTTTGAGGACGAAGATACACAGAAATATTACTATTATTATTAATAATTTCTTTATTATTCTTCATCTTATTATAATTTTTTAAAGACTAACAGTGGGTTTGAAAACATTTTATAACGACGATTATGGGCACTTTTTTTTTAATAGTAAACATATGTTTAATGCCAAAATTCAGTCATTTTTGTCAATGTCATTTCGCCACCAGGTTTGGAATAAGCTCTATCACCACTTAAAGGTTGGCCCGACATTTTTTAATCACCCGGTATTATCTTTGTAGGATGATAAATTCGCACTATTGAATAGAAAAGGGAAGAATACAACAACTTGAGTGATTACAGCTAAACAAAAAAATAAGTCACTTTGTCCAACATATGCTACATTACAATCACTACACCATACTTAATAAACTCCTGATTTATCAAATAAATTTATTTTATCTTTAGTGTTTATTAAATGATTTCCTAAGTTGTTACATGATTCAAAATAAATTTTTAATATGTTTAGTAAGTATATTTTTATATTTTTTTATTTATTTTTTTATATTTTTGATTGCGTGTTTCTTTACCTGTAAAAATGATAGATCTATTTGTTACTTTATTACTAATTCCTGTTGTGTTTTCTATTGTATGTAATGGTTCTAATTTACTGATATCTTTTAACATTTTTTGTTCAAATTTCTTTTTGTTTTTTATTAACTATAGTATTGTTTGAAAATCCATTCTTTCTTGCAATCTGTTTAATAATATTTAATTCCGTGTTAAAATTATTTATTTATTATTTACGTTAATTAATATATGTATACAGGCTGTAAATGAAATAAGTACATTAATTTTAACTGGGAATAGAACTCGTCAAGACAAACAATTTTTTCAAATAACTTTTTTTTCAAAACGTTTTAGTTTTTGAGTTAAGATTATTTTAAAATCTTACACAATTTTCTTACACGCCACTGCTAGCAAAGTTACCTAGCCGACAAGATTACCGTTTGAAACGGTTACCTTGGTTGCGGCTATTATTTATTGTTACTTTTCTTTGTTGGAGCATTTCATAAAAGGCTCGTCAATTTGTAGGAGGAAAAAAATGATTTAAAAAAATGCGATTTTGAAAAAATGGTACATAGAAAAAGTGTTTGTCTTGATGAATTCTACCACTGGTTAAAGTTAATGTACTTATTTCGCTTACATCCTGTATAAGAATTAATACTTGCAAGTTTATGACTATATTACAATGATTAGAATCTATCGGTATGATGTGAGAAGTGTGAGTGGGTTTATGAAATATTTTGAATTCTATTTTGTTTTCTATTTTTTGTAATGTTAAATATAAAAAGTTGATGTTATCTTTTTCTATTTCTAATGTAAATAGAATTTTATTATTTAATTTATTAACAAAATTTTTAAGGTCTTCTAATTCGTTTATTTCTCCTTCCCAAATTAATAAGATATCATCAACATATCTATTCCAAAACTTTATTTTTGAAATAAATGGACAATTAGTATTACTGAATAAGTTATTTTCAAAATAATCCATAAAAATTTATGCTAAATACTGGAGAGAGGGGATTTCCCATACTTAAACCGTCTTTTTGTGTATATAATGAATTATCAAATTAAAAAAAAAATTGTTCTAACATAATTTCTAATAAGTTTATAATTGATTGAGTTATATCATCTGCTAAATCTGAGTGAAATAATGTGTTTTTAATAATTTGTTTAGTCATTGGAACCGGTACATTGGTAAAGAAATTTAATACGTCAAAAGAAACTGTTATTGAATTATTATTTAAGTTAATTTTTGAAATGTTTTCTATAAATTGAAAAGAATTTTTTATTGAAAATTTCGGTTTTAGGTTTATTAAAGAGGGTAAGGTTTTCTTATCTATAACAATTTATCAATAAAATAACAGGGTGAGTCTATCGAACTTACGACTGGTCTAATTGGATAACCATTTTTGTGTAATTTAACAAGTCCATTAATCTCGGTAATGTAATGTTCATGGGTACACTAAGTATTACTCCAAATTTATTTTTTATTAGCTCTTTTTCTGTGTTAATGACTTAAATTATCTAATTTAATATTTATATTTTCTTCAACAAATTTGTTAACTTTATTTTTATATTCGAAACTATCTATAGTAAAATTATTGAATTTCCTTTATCATTTTTTGTAACAATCACATCATTATCCTTAATTTTCTCTTTAATTTAACTTACTAAATTTTAAATTAGAAATTTTAATGTTTAATGGCCAATAGACTCGCTCGAACATGCATGTTTGGATAGGTATATTTTTAATTGCAAGGTAATAATTAAAACATTATTTTGTAACCTATTTTACAGGAAAAAGTTGAAAATGATATTGTGCACAGCTGATTTATTGTTTACAAAAATAATATTAACTTTCAGTAGCTTCTTGAGTTTTACACCAACTTTGGTTACCTACCTGAAGTTCTGTTGAACTTGAAGCTTTAGCAAGATACTGTAACACTTAAAGTTTATCTGTTATAAAATAAATGCCACTTCCTGTTTTATTTTATAACATGTCGTATTACTGGGTTTATCCTCGGTTCGGTGTTGTTGTAAATCAAAATATCGTTCCCAAAATCACAATTCATTACTATACGTTTTTCTACGTTTCATTTATTAACAACAATTTTTAATGAAATCAAATGAAGGGTAAATATTGCATTTAAATTATGCGAATAGATTTTTGTTTGTTTATTATTAACAAGTAATAATAAAAACACTGGAACGTAAAAAATCAAATACATACATAAATGAACACTGAGCAAGTATAATGTTATTCACTTACTACTTAATAATTTGAATACTTGTGTAAAAATGGTAAAATCAACACAAACAAATCCAGAACTGAGTGCCTAAATTTCCTAAATAGCACACCTTACCACTCCAACTTTATTATTTCCTTCGTGGGTTCGTAGTTATAAAGCGCTAAAACACTCACACCGAACAAAAAACCTTTTATTGTAATAAACATAATTGAAGCGATCCTCATGTCGCCTTAATTCCCTTTCATTAGCTTTACGAGCAAGAGGACCAAACCACACTTCCAAGTAAAACCGCAACGACTCGTCGTTCTCGAGACTCGTAAACCCCCAACAAACAAATTTCAATAAAATGTTATATTAATGTATAAAGATGTGTATAAATAAAATAAAATGATATCTATACTTATAGTACATTTGATAGTAACTAGATCTCAAACAGACGGTTACACCATAGTTCATGGAGAATAAAATACCTTCCATCCAAGAATCGAAACATCAATAAGTGACACAACTACTGCCCCTCGTTATCCGCTTCGTCCATCTCCATCAGCAGGCCGGGGTCCTGCGCCGCCACCGCCACCACCTGGTTATTGTCGTTGTTGTTCAGCTGTTGCAAAATATTCAGCTGTTGCAAATTGCCATGAGCTGCCGTTATCACATTTTCGGGCGGATTGGGCGGGATTGGCGGATTCGGCGGGGTCGGGATGTTGTTCAAAGTCCCCTGTCTTTGGCTCTCCAGCGCGATCATCTTCTGGCGCTTCTCCTCCATCAGCTTGTCCCGGTGCTTGTGGATGTAGTCCTCGATGTTGGGCAGACCGTCCACCACGCAGGCCGACAGGGCCGACCGGTAGATGTTCATGTCGGTGGCTTCGTACCACTCGTTGGTCTTCTCGTCATAGCACTCCACGTGGTAGATGGTGGTGACGCCGTTGAAGCCGCCGATGGCGAAGATCATGTCGTCGATCACCTCGATGGCGAAGTTGCTACGCGGGTTGTACATGTCGGGGACGGGCGTCCAGGTGTTGGTCTGGGGGTTGTACTTCTCGCCGCTGCACATGCGGGAGATGCCGTTGAAGCCGCCGATTACGTAGACGTAGTCGTGGTAGGCGATACAGGAAACTCCCGAACGGCGGGACCGCATGGCGCTGATCAGCGTCCATTGGTTTAGTTCCGGGTCGTAGACTTCAGCAGAGTGCATGCATTCTTGGCCGTTGAAACCGCCAGTGATGTAAATCTTGTCTGGAATTAAAATTTTGGCCGATTACGCTGGGGGAAATATTGAAAAATATTGATTTATTTGAAACATAATACTACTTTACAACGATTTTTACCAATAGATGAAACAATGTGTATCGGTAGAATAATTAAGCCTGTCTGATACCGAAGTCGAAAAAAAAATAACTTAAAACAACTTAAAAAACAACTTTGTCTTAAATGATAGTACTGGAAACGCTTATTACAGTAGTGAAAACCGTTTCTCTGTATATGCTCTCTAACTCGAGTTATTTCGATTTAAATTTGGAATTATGACGTCGTAACCGCCTTTTGAGCATTTGGTTCAATTTTAAGATCAAATAGTTTTTGACTTTTAAGTGACACTGACAGAGTTTTGATAAACTAGACAAAATTTCTGAGATGTTTTCACAAAGTTCAAGACAAAATTTAGAACAGAAAAAGGTCGAGAAAGTAGTTAATTTTTTATTTTGTGGATGATGTGTGGAAAATGTTCAAATATCTGTCAAGTTTTTAGTGAATGAGAGGGTTCAGTGATAAGAGGACTCTGAAGCGGTTGTGACGTCAAGATTTCTTCCTTTCGAAGTGATTATCTCGCTTATTTTTCATCGCAGAAAATTTTGAAAAGGACCTACCGACATAAAATGAGCCACATTTCCCATTTTCTTTAAAACATTAAATAGATAAAATAAGTTGCCAATGCCTTTAAATACAGCGTGATTCTTAAATAGACCGACAAAATTATACCCATGGTAGTGTCAAATGAGTACATGCTGGGAAAAATAGTAAAAAAATTCCTTGTACAACCGTTTTCGAAATAAAATTTTTTAAAGTTATGTTGGAGATAAAGCGTACGCCACTGATGTGTTCGTAAGTAGTATTAGCACAGTTAGTGGAAAGCATGATAATCATTTGATGACAATGTACTTGATCAATGCAAGAATGATCACTGTGTATTATCGATATTCATGATAAAAACGAGGACATCTTTTCCAATACAAGTAATTTGAACTCATGAGCGTCGTAAGTGGCAAGGATTAAGGGATTTCTACCCCTACGAAATAATAACGTAAATATGGTACAGATCGTCTCTACTTATCCTCGGAAGACTGTGATAAAATTTTGTCGGTCTATTTGAGAATCACCCTGTATTCATTATAAAGTATCAGTATTTGACTATTTTTGCAACATAAAAAATGTTACAGACTGCTTCTTATTTTGTACTATCAGGGTCAGTTTATCATGTAGACTAGTAGTAAACGAATAACATATTTTTGTCCCAAAAACCTTAATACCTCTCTTCATAAGACTTTAAATCTTGATGGAAACTTTCACCATGTTCGTCGCTTAAGCGTCCCAAGTTTTGTTAGGATAATTTAAACACAAACATAGAAAAAGTTATTTGGGCTTAATTTACATTTACCTGATGATATTTTAAAGCAAGTAAAATATTTAACGATTTGTTAATCACGTCAATAACGAATGCCAAAGATACCACAAAAAAGATTGATTCGAAACTTTTGAAAAATTTAAAATGGCACTGATTGTTTCTTTTTTTGCACTGATTAGTGAAAGTTTCTCTTATTGTAACCAATAGTAATCGGCTAACATATTTTTATCCCAAAAACTTTTGTATACCTCTTTTCATGACTTTAAATCTTGATGAAAACGTTTACCATTTGATCGCCTAAGTTTCACAGGTTTTACCACACACAAAGCAAAAGTTGTTTGGGCTTAATCTACATTCAATTGACGATATTTTAAAGCAAATACAATGTTTAACAATTAGTTTATCACAGAAACAAAACTTTTAGTGAATATATTAAAAAAACTAGACGTGATAGACAAATGTGACATACAGGGCTTTCATTTCAAAAGGAACCAGTCTTAAGCAAAAACAGAATCGCAAGGGGGAAGTTTAAAACCAACATTAGATACATTTTAGGTTTCATCCCTTAATCGCTAGCTACCCCTACTTTAAAATTTTAAATGACACCTCCTACTATTTCAAACATTATCGGAAAGGGAAAAAAATTGCGCATCCAATTGTCAAAAAAAATTTATTTTGTCGATTCATTTTTTAGTTAAGGGTGGATTTATTTTTGAAATTTTTAATCCTAGTAGCCCTTGATTTGAAACCAATTTAATTGAAATAAAAAATTTGTCGATTATAGATGCGATGAGAGAGTTAATACCAACATTATTTACATTGTAGGTTTCATCCCCTAGTCGCTAGCCACCCCTACTTTAAAATTTTAAATGGCACCTCCTACTTTTTGAAACATTTTCGGAAATGGAAAAAATGAGCGTATCTAAAAAAATTTTTTTATTCTTCGACACTGTCAAAATTTCTGATTTTTCTCCTATGTAAAACAAATTATTTTTAACCGATTTAAAACAATTTTAAGCCTTGATGAGTCTAATTCGAAGAATAAAATGTTGTATCCAACTCGTTTTCGTGTAAATCGGTTCATTTATTTCACCTCGTGGTTGATAAACCACTCGTTTTCACTCGTGGTTTGATAATCCACTCGTGAAATAAAACGTCCGATTTACACTCAAACTCGTTAAATAAATAACTATTATCGATTCGTTTTTTAGTTAGGGGTGGTTTTATTTTTGAAATTTATAGTCCTAGTAGCCTTTGATTTGAAACCAATTTAATTTAAATAAGAAATTTGTCAATAAGAATTACAATGAAATAGTTCAAATTCAAGATAAAGTACATTTTAGATTTTTTCCACAAGTTTTTAACCATCCTTACTTTAAAATTTTAAATAGCACCCCCAACTTTTAGAAATATTTTTGGAAAGGGGATAAAAATCTTATTTAACCGTAAAAGGAGAAATTTTTTTCGAGCCGTTTTTGAGTTCAAAACCAACATAAAATGTTTCAAAATGTTGGGGGTGCTATTACAAATTTTAAAGTAGGGATGGAACTTAAGACGTATTTTATGTTGGTTTAGACTGATTAGAGCTCTCCCAGTGCAACCCAAAACAACATACCTACTTTTTATTTAAATAAAATTGGCTTCAAATCAAAAGCCACTATAACTAAAAATTTCAAATATAAAACCACCCCTAACTAAAAAACGAATAGAAAAATATTTTTTTGATAGTTAGATACGCTAATTTGTTCCTTTTCCGAAATTGTTTCAAAAAGTAGGAAGTGTCATTTAAAATTTTAAATTAGGGGTGGCTAGCGAGTAAAGGATGGGTAAAAGAAAAAACATTTTTTGTAAACTAGTGTAATTTTTTCTAAATCACTCTGTGTGGGTAAAGTGCACAGTTATTGCCCAGTTAAGTACAAATCTCAACTGGAAAAATCATTGCCGCCTTCAGAATAAAGATGTAGATAATTGCCTCATTACAAACTAAAGATTGAAATGTCTAAAAAGTGCTAATTATTATACAATATTACAAACTGCATTTAATTTTTTTTCTCAACATTTTTATTTATTGATTCATTGAGTGCAAAAATTATAGTTACTGGACAGGGAATTGCATGACCAAAATAGAAATTACGAGTAAATCATAGTTATTTATTGTATAAGTGTTTTAGAAAGCATTTTATCCACGCAAGAAGTGGATAGAATGCGACTAACATACGAATGCAATACAACGTTTTATCCACAATCACCATATTAACAAAATGGAATTAATCGAAGTTAAATTTTAATTTTTTCATTATTTCACTAGTGGATATATGCTTCATAAGTGTGGATAAAACTCCAATTATATTGTGATTGTGGATAAAAGTTATTTCATGTTTAATTTTCAACAAACTTTCAAATTTAATCTAATGGTTAATTAATAATAATAATTTACGGTATATAAATCATCTCGATCACGATCACTCTAGTCATTTTGCTCTTCATCAATTTTATCTTCTTCGTGTTTGGGTTCTTTATCACTTTTTTCTCTCATTCTTCGTTAGTTTTGTGACTTTCTGCTTTTATTTCTTCACTATTGTCATCCCTATAAGAGAGATGCCGCATATGTAACTTTTGATTTTCATCATCGGTAATATGCTCCTTATGACTTCTGGGAACACAACGGTTGTGAAAATGTTAGGAATAATATTCCACATATTTCAGGCAGGTTGAGCAAATAATTTTAGACTTTGCAGATTTCTCTTGTTTGATTTCCTCTCGTTTCCTCTATCGGTTTTTTTTTCAATTCGTGTCTTCTCTTGTTGTTCTTTCTTTTATTCTATTATCGTGTGACATATTTTTGATGGTACCCTTGCCATTTGTATCTTTCCTTTGCTTTCAGGAGTTTTTGGATAGGCTAAGCAATTGTGTATTGGCACTGTATGACATGTAGACCAAACTACGTCATTCCAAAGAAACACAACAGAAGAAATAGTTTGCGCTTTATGTATATATCATACCAATATGAATTCAAGAGACCCTATGTACCCCTGTTTAAAGCTCCCTGTCCTATAAGTGTGCACTTTACCCTATAATTGTTTCAAGAGTATTGCTAAAAAGGTGCGGAACTTCAGTTAGGTGATGTGCAAGTAAACCCAAAATAGCTATCTGTGTCTCGTTTCGTCTCCTAGTATTTAGTTCTCCGTGAATAGGACAGTAACTATAATCAATGAAATGCTAAAATGCCAGTCATTAGTTGGACCTTTTCCGTTTTTTGAAAGCAAATCCGTCACGATTCTAAACCAGACGAAACATCAAACGCTTTTGTCACGGAGCAAAAAACTTTAACTCCAATAATAACCCGTTAACAGTTCAAATTTACTCTTTCAAATACCTGAAATTACTTTTCATCTTTGTAATTAAAGCGGCTACTAATAACTATCGAACCAAAAATTGCCTCACATTGATCATTTCCTTTCAACAGTTTTTAATATAAAATTGAAACAATTCGGACTTTGATTGAAACAGAAAAAAACCGGCAAATTAACGCGTCATTTCCTCACCGTTTTTGGTGGAAGCAAGATTATTCGTCGAGTGCGACACATCATAAACCCCAAACATTAAACAGTTAGGAACATTAAAACAAGTTCGTTAATGCAACGTGTTCTCTCATCGTTGATTAGTAACACGACCTGGTCCCACCATAACCAAATATTTCCGCTAAAAGCGCATCCAATTTAATGAATTTAATTAGAAGCTTGTTAAACTTTTCACCTCTCAAAGTAATTCGATCGCTGCAAAAACGAATAAATACTCACTATTAAGGTTGCAAGCGCTCGCATCGGACCTTTGCATATTCATGGAGGCAATCAGCGACCATTGATTGGTCTTGTAATCATATTTCTCGGCCGTGTTTTGCCTATGGTGGCCGTCGTATCCGCCCATGGCGTAGATAATGTTGTTCAAAACGGCCGTACTGACGTAACAGCGTCTCGCATGCATGGGCGCGATCTCCTTCCAGGCCTTCTTCACGGGGTCGAAACACCGGCACGAGTTGAAATAGTCCATTCCGTCGAAGCCGCCGATTACGTAGATGTTGTAGCCGACCACGGCGGTGCCATGGTAGGCTCTGGGCCCAGCTGGGTCCACTTCCTCGATTTTCACCCATCGGTCGGCGCGAGTGTCGTAGGTTTCGATGTAGTTGGTGGGCGAACCGCCGCTCCAGCCGCCGATGGCGAAGAGCACCTCGTGGGGCAGGCGGGGACGGGCGATTTCGGGGGTGACCACCTCCCCATTTCTGGCGAAAATAAAGAATCTAATGGTAAACAGCACAAAAAAATTCGCTAACTCAAAACTACGGATATCTAAAGACCAGGATACGAAACGACGTACAATGTTTTAAGAGCGATGAATTTAAAAATTGGGTGTACAGTAGGTTGGGCCGTTCTTATACAGGGTGCTCAAAAAGTGGTACGTTATTGAGAAACATAGTTAAAAAAATTGAAAAATTGCAAAATTAAATATATTTGAATTAATTTAATTTAATTGAAAAAAAAATGTTACAAGCTCTTCGTTAATAACCTTTGATAGAACAGACAGTGATGACATAATGTAACTTTTTTCTCATTTGTTTATTCATTTTAATCAGTAGCTTCAAAATTAATCGCTTGTTCTGTAAATTCTCGAATATTTTTAATATAAATGTAATAATTCTGCTATTAATTAATTATGTGTGCGAATTATTCTACAAATAAAAATATATAAAAAAATGTTTTTATTTAATTTAAGTTTTTATTTAGAAGATGCACCAAAAAGTAAAAAATAATGTATTTCAATCACAGGAGAATATTTTTTCTTACAGGTTAAAATCTAAAATTTATAAAAGTATTGGAAGGCACATTACAGAATTACTTTGTTCAGTTGACAACTTTTTTTTAATATATTTTTATTTTTTGCTTTTTAGTCTTTATATTTAAATTTATTGTTATTACACTGTGCATCTACCGTGACGTCCAAATGACCAACATACCGTCTTTGTTGGTATAAGTTACGGTATGTACCTACAAATCGAGAACCCCTTTGTAAACATAACCTAAAATTTTAAAACCCCATTTAACACCTTTAGGGGGTAATTAACTATATAGAATTGCATTGTCACGCAGATTACGTAAGCATGTTAAATTTCATTTCATTGCGACTACAGGAATCCTCTCAAATTCACAAATCGAGAACCCCTTTGTAAACATAACCTAAAACTTCAAAACCCCATTTAACCCTTTAGGGGGTATTTAACTATAGGATTGCGTTGTCACGCAGATTAAGTAAGTATGCAAAATTTCAATTCAGTGGGACAACGGGAACACTTCCAAATTTGGCTCCGAAAAAATAACCGACAGACAGATAACATTGTGAGCTAATAAATAATAAAAGCTTTTAAAAATGATGACTTTGGTATAAAACGACTAAAGAGCAGTAAGAATGTTGACTAAAGGCTACTTTTATCTCATTGTTAGTAAATTAAACTAATTATTATGTATTTATTAAAAACCCATTTAAGAAAATAAAAATAATTTTTGAAATAATTAAATAAGCGGTAGAGGGCAGATGATGTCAACTATTTTTTTTTGCTTTTGCATAGATAATTAGTTTGGTAAATGACATAATTTAAGGGGTATTGCGTTTACAAATTTTCGATTTAGATTTTTCGGCCCACCCCAGTGTACAGGGTGCTGCATTTTGGATGTCCGAATAAAGGATCTGCGAAACTAAGAGGTTTGGAGAAAAACGAGTGACACATTTTGGGTCCGTTTTTTGAGAAAATAATTTTGGCCAAAACCGCATCTCGCTATCGTCTTTTGTTTTCGACTTATAAACAAAAGTTGACATTTTAGCGAAATCTTAAAAAAATTATATCTTCCTTATTATGAAACATACACATTTGAAATAAAGACATTATACAGGCACTTTTTTACAGAGAATTTAATAATATTATCAGCGATTTTTTTTAATCATTCGTTTAGCTGTAATAACATAAAGTTGTATTTTTTTAAATAGGAATCATAATTGGCTATGACATTTTCGAAAAGCTTATTTTTTTTTGAACTAAAAACAATATAAATACAGTTTGATATTTTTATATACTTTTGACAAAAAATATATTTAAAATATTTGAAAGTAGATGGCCATGGAAAAATTATTTCACATAAAAGGTGTGAATAATCTAGAAATTTTGTGAACGGTTATTAAAGTAAAAAATGTGAAATTATAAAAATAGCTATGTTAAAGTTATTTTCAATTGAACAAATATACGATCGTGGCAGATTTTAATTACATAAGAAATGTGCAGAAAATTGAAAACGATGTGTCACTACCATTTGATAACACTTTTTTACGGTTTAGTGAAGTGCAATGGAGGTGACGTTGATAATGTTATGTATTTTTTTACCGCAGATGGGATTTGATATTGGTGTTTGGATTGACAATTGATTGTAAAATAAAATTTCATTGACAAGCAGTCACACAATTAATAAGATTTTTCTTTTTCCGACATTGCATGTTTAATTAGAAAATAGAATAGGAATAAGTAAGCTTGCCATTTTAAATCTAAAAACAAATAATTTTTATTAATTGCAAAAATTTGATCTAACAATAATTTATTATGCTGTTTTTGAATTAATTAGTTTTTAAAAAATTATTAAATTATAAATACTTGTTGGGTAATATATTTTTCATAGTTTTAATTGAAAATCCAAAAATTTTTCATGGCCAACTATAAAGAAAAAGCGAAATGTTATGTTTTTTTTTTAAATATTTAAAAATAATGTATTACACAAATAGACATATCAAATCAGAAAAAAATAAGCTTTCCAAAAATATCACAGCCGCCTATGATTCCTATTTAAAAAAATACAACTTTATGTTATTACAGCTAAACTAATGATTAAAAAAAATCGCTGATAACATTATTAGATTCTCTGTAAAAAAGTGCCTGTATAATGTTTTTGGTTCAAATGTGTATATTTTATAATAAGGAAGATATGATTTTTTTAAGATTTCGCTGAAATGTCAACTTTTGTTTATAAGTCGAAAACAAAAGATGATAGCGGGATGCGGTTTCTACCAAAGTTATTTTCTCAAAAAACGGACCCGAGAATGTGTCACTCGTTTTTCTCTAAACCTCTTAGTTTCGGAGATCCCCTATTTGGACAGGGTACAGGGTGGTGTATTTTGGATGTCCAATTAGGAGATCTCCGAAACTAAGAGTGACACATTCTCGAGTCCGTTTTTTGAGAAAATAATTTTAGCCAAAACTGCATCCCGCTATCGCCTTTTGTTTTTGACTTATAAACAAAAGTTGACATTTTAGCGAAATTTCAAAAACTTCATATCTTCCTGGTTATAAAAGATACACATTTGAAACAAAAACGCTATACAGAGACACTTTTTTTGCAGTATTTAATAATTTTGCCAATGATTTTTTTAATCATTTGTTTAGCTGCAAAAACTTAAAGTTGATTTTTTTAAGTCTCTTTTGGCTCGAGCAAAAATAAATATTCTACTCAACTACTTTCGGTTCACTTTGATAAAAACCATTGTGGTGCAAATGACTAACCTGTTACCATGACAACTCATATAAAAGTTAATGCCAAGAATACGCTATTTGCACCACAATGGTTTTTATAAAAGTGAACTGAATGTAGAAATATTTATTTTTGTTCGAGCCACAAGTCTTGAGGCACCCTGTATTTTAATAACGGTGAGCACCACTCTAACAAAAAAATTACAGGCAGGTAGAGCATTAAATTCTCAATAGTAAAGTAAGACATAAAAGTAATGTCGATTTATTTAGAAATTTTCAAGCTTTTCCAAATTACGTACCATCCCATATTTTTCAAAACGCAAATACATCTAGCTGAAGATACAAATAAATGTGATAAAAAAAATTGTAGAAGTATTTTTGTTAAAAAGTCCCGTCGAAGCGACCATTCCTGTAAAGCCTGGCCTTATTCGAGACGAGAAAAAATGTGTCAAAAAATCGAAAAATTGACGGAAAACGTTTTCGAAATTTTGTCACAAATTTTTAAGATAAGATAAGAATTATTATCGGACTATTTTGTTAAAAATAGAAACTAATCGGTTAGCGGTTGAAGGGGTTTCCCGTTTAGATCTCGCTTTATTTATCTTATCCTATTTTTAAGGCTAATAATAACTCACGAAGTCTGATTTTATTATATACCTAATTAAAAAACTAACTATTCAAAAGTTTTATTGGCAAATACTCAAAGAATCTTTAGTTGATTGTAAAGTTCCTGTTACTTTAAATGATTAAATTGTTATAAGGACCGGTTTATAGAAGCGTCATTACTCATTAGTTTAATTCGCAATTAAATGCGTGATTAACTGATCATGTGACCAAATTGAAGCAATTTGATTAGTCCATTCGCGTTTTTAACTTTTAACAACGAATTAAATTTTAACAGAGCTTTCTATAAGCCGGCCCTTAATTTTGTATTTGGTTTAATTAAAAAACTGTGTGATAAAGCTTTTTACTTAACTTGCTAAAAAAAAACAAAAAATAAAATTTTTCGTAGAAAAATGTGTAAGTAAACTGAAAAATATTTTTGGCCAGAAATTGTCAATATATTGATCCATACCTTTATAACTGATTGATTGATTACGCTGTTTTCTCGATGCCAATCGGTTTCCTGGAACGTTCTACATATGTTTAGCACAACAAATATAAATTTTTGCTATAGTTTCGCCGACATTAACAAAATGACACAAATGAAATTTATAAAAATATACTATACATAAATATTCGTCTTTAGCTTTAAAACTACCGGTTATAATGCAGTTTCCTTGCCGCCAATCAGTTACGCAGAATACATGCTAATAATGCAACAAATAACCTTTTATGTGGTTTTGTCTATAACTGGTTAAATAGGGAAAACAAAATTTGCTTATAGTTTTGACGAAATTGTTAAAATAAGACAAAAAATTTAAACATTATATTCGAGGATGTCTTCGGTGATTTTGGGATTTTCTCCCCGCCAATCGATTCCGCTAACATTTTACACTTGACAAATTTCAGTTTTTTGTGATTTTGTTTAAATTGATAAAAAAACGAAAAATAAATAAAGTAATATATTAATATTTGTCCATAACTTAAAAAAAACTGGCGACGTTTTTGTCAAGTCAATCGATTTCTTGGATCATTTTACATACGTGTATCTCAAAAATATCAAAATAACAAATTAATAAATGTTCCGTAATGGCAATCGATTTGTTCGAACATTTTACATAAGTGTATCTAAAACAATCAATTTTTTCTTAGCTTCAATGAAATTGTCAAAATAAGAATTTTTTTGAAGTAAGTAATTAATTGATGTCTTCACGACTGTGAAAAAACGTTTAATTTCCTCTAAAAGTAAAAAAGTTTTATATTAAAAATTTAAAAAGTGCAAACACTATCGAAAACAATTACCAATTTACGGATCGTTTCATATTTACAAAACACCGCGAATATGGTTGAAGAAACAAAAAAAGGAACAAAGCTGTGGAGAATTAAATTTCATACATAAAAAACCCAGGATATTATATTTCTATTTAGGTTTAGGTTTATATTTATTTTCCGATATTTGACCACCGGTCACTGGGCCCTAAACATAAAGTTATGGTCAGACAGCCTTTTTTAAAAGAAATTTAATTCTCTACGACTTTTTTGTCACATTTTTCTGGTATCTTTGAAAAATACGAGACTAAGCGCAAATTTTAAATACGTATTTTTTTGTCAAGTTCATCGTGGAAATTTTCGGATTAAATTGAATTAGTTAACTGATTTTGGATTTTAAATTAATTTAAAACGATTTAGAGCTGATACGATACAACGCTTGTGCTTATTATATTTTTTGGGTAGAGAAAATCGATTTTGTAACTCGTTTCGTCTCCTAGTGTACAGTTGACCGTTTCACAAGCGAAACCTAAATTTTAGCTGAAATTGAGTGGAAATTGGGTTACTTGTGCATGATTCTTTCGAGATCGTATAAGAATTTCAAAGTTTCGATGACCATAGGTCTACTTTCTTCGCAGGATGTGACGTACGGGTGATCTTTGACTTTTTCCATGAAGAACTGGGTTTCCAGCAAACCGAGTCTGATGCACTTCATCAGCGTGACAATATGTGCTTTCCTCTGCTCAGGATCGTAATCGATCCATTTGAGGATCGTCTCCCAGACGATCTCCTCGCTTTTCACGTTGAGATTATCCGCATTGATAATTTCTTGAAAATCTTTCAGTGACAACATTAGCAGTTCGTCGCTTTGCTGTGCGATTTGAATGAAATTCTTCATGATGTAGCGCCAGCAGGCTTGTGCAAGATCAGTGCAGAAGTGGTTTCGGGCAAAAAGCAAAATTCCGATGCAGTTCTTCCCATTGAGGATGTTCTCCAGATATTTACAACACATTTCCAACGCACCCAACATACTCAAATAATCAGCCGTGATCAAGACATCGAAAACGTTGTTCTTGTTCAAGTCTAGCTTCCGCAAGTAGGCATAATTGATTAAAATGTGCATCATCTCCGAGCTGACGCCTGGTATTTGCACCTTGGTCTCGTTTTTGTTGTGGAGGAGAGTCGTAAAAGCGGCTCTGAAATTGTCAAAATTAGAGAGCAGTTTCGCCCCGCCTGGACACAAATACTTAAAGTAGTTGCTGCAGGCACACAGGAGGGCCCTGTGGATGGGGATCTCGGTCCCGTCGTCAAGGACTATGATCGCGTCGCATAACTGGTTGTTCTCCCTCAGATCGTACAACGTCTGCATGGCCTGCATGCTCATACACCGCCCTTTTCCGGTTTCTGCATCCTGCATCTCATCGTACTTCTGCGTCTTGGTGGGAATCTTTCAAGGAAGGTTACAAACACAAATAATTTTGAACAATATAGGGGTTGAAATTTCTTGAAAGTCAAAAGTGACAACGGAAGCAAAGGCCTCTATTGTGGTTATTATTCCAGGGGTTCCCATTGGTCCCCGTGAACCATGGAAATGCTGCCCAAATGTTTTTATCAAAATAATCACAAAACCAGAAACCTTCGGGCGTGGAGATGAGTTTTCCCTTCGTTTTATTTAAAAAACTCATTTAACGGTGGATAAACAAATTCACATAACACAGTGAGTAATCTAGGGACAAGTATTTAACACGAGGTACTTCCTTAAAATATGTAAAAAAATAATAGAAGCTGCTGAAGACTAAGGGCTAGAAAATAAAAGAGAAGATCTAAAGAAAAGAAGAACTTAACAAGAGAGAAAGAGAGAAGATTAGGTCTAAAAAAAGACGAAACACTAAAGGAATAGCAACGAAAACTACAGAAAATGAGAGCTAAAGAAGAGAAGAAATTAAGAGCTAAAGAAAAGAAAAGCCAGAAAACTGAAGAGCTATAAAATGGAGGAGCAAAAAAAGAAGATAGTCAGAGGAGAGAACAACTAGGAAAAAGAAAAACTACGGAAAATAAGAGCTAGAGAAGAGGATAGTAGGGCTAAAGAAGAGACGAGCTTCAAAAAAGAAGAACTACAAAAGAGAAGAGCTGGAGAAGAATAGAGCTTTAGAGCAAGGGAAAAAAGACCTAAAAAGAGGAGCTAGAAAAGGGAAGAGCCAGAGAAAAAGTAGAGCTAGAGAACAGAAGAGCTAGAAAATAACAGAGTTAGAAAGGAAGAGAGCTACAGAAGAAAACAACTAGAAAATAGAAAAAGTTGGCAAAACAAAAGTTAAAGAAAAGAAGAGCTAGAAAATAAAAGAGAAGATTTACAGGAAAAAAAAACTTAAGAAAAGAGAGAGAAGGGAAAGGTTAAAGAAAAGAAAACCTAGAGAAAAGAAGATCTATCAAATGGAAGGGCAAAAAAAGAAGAGAGTCAGAGAAGAGAACAACTAGAAAAGAGAAAATCTGGGGAAACTAAGAGCTAGTGAAGAGGAGAGAAGGGCTAAAGAAGAGGAGAGCTTCAAATAAGGACTACAAAAGGGGTGAGCTTGAGAAAATAAGAGCTGGGGAAAAGAAGACCCAAAGACGAGAAGAGTTAGAAAAGCTAGAGAAAAGAAGAGCTAGCAAAGAAAAGAGCTAGGAAAGATAAGACCTAAAAATGGGAGAACTAGAGAAAAGAGGAGCTCGAAAAGAAAAGAGAATAGTTTCAAAAAACAAAAGCGAAAAAAGAGATGAGCTAGAAAAGAGAAGGGCTAGAGGAAAGATGGGTTTAAAAAAGAAGGACTAAAGAAAAGAAGAGAAGGATTAAAGAAGGAAAAAGCTACAAAAAAGGAGAGCTACAAAAGAGAAGAACTAGAGAAAAGAAGGTCTAAAAAAGAGAAGAGCTAGAGATGAAAAGAGGTAAAAAACAGAAGAGCTAAATAAGAGAACAGCTAGAGAAGAGAAGGGCTGGAAAAGAGAAAAGCCAAGAATAATAAATCAACATTTTGAAATTATTTTTCAAAATTTTCATTTGACGTTTTAAAGTGACGTTTGTCAAATTAATTTTTAAATTTCGTTTACAGTAAATCTGGCAACCACATCGAATAAAGAAAAAAGCGACCATATTTTCTCTTTTAATATAATATTATAAGACGCCTCCTTGTGACCTAAAAATAGACTGGCTGTGGATAAAAGCACTAAATAAACGATAATTCCAAGAAATTTTAATTGAAACGCAAAACTTCTCAAAAATCATTAAAAGAAAAATTGAAGATTATATTTAGTTTTGTTATTTTTTATTACAAATAAACAACATGAACTTTTAAACCTTGTATCTTTTACGAGCAGATAAACATTTTATTTTATTTTTTGTTAACAGATTGAAAACATAATTCTTTTTAATTATTGTAAACTATTTTATAATTACTTTTTGTTTATCATTTATGATAATTAGGGGTAATTAAATATTTCTGATAGTGGAGACCCAGGAGAATTTGCAAATTTGATGTTTACAAATGACAAATTCGTTAAGATCTCATTAACTACAATTAAATGGTTGACCTACGCATCAAAATTAGCAGAGTAATCTATTTTTGATATATATAATGTAACGTTATAATAAAAATATGATTCAAGGATTTATTTAATAAAAATTATTACTGCAAATATAATATACTATGAAACCCTAATTCAATATTCGATAAGATTACCCGGAAAATATTTTTCGTACTCTCCAAATTATTTTTCTCACGACAATTTTGTTGAGATCTTAAAAAAGATTATTAAATTAGATTATTATGAAACAGACAGGTATTTAATTAAAAATTTCCTCTTTATGGAAATGTTGATTTAGATTGATCCTTGTGAAAGCAGCAAAAGGGTAAAATAATTACTCCTATTATTTAATTTTAGTAGTAGTATGATTAGACAATTTTTTATGTATTTTGTTGGATCTGTGTGTTCGCACCTTCAGTTTTTCCAAAATCGTGAAGAATGAAACAATTGAGCAAAAAATTTGGAAATTGCATATTGTTTCTATTTTCTGGGGAACAAATGGAATAAAACTCCCCCAAATGAAACACAATTTTATTTCAATGTCAAAATCTACATAACTACAAAGTCCCGCACTCCTGGCGCCGCCATAATATCCTGAAAATCGCCTCATTATCTCCCCATCGCCCCATTTTTGCATATTCACGTGATAAAACACCAGTTTGTATAATTTATCACAAAACAAGCAAAACACATTTTCTTGAAAATTGATTACACGTTTCAAACGGGAACAGCCTCTGACACTTTAAGTGTATATACAGCATCAGTGCACCGCCCCCACAAATCCCCCTCATACAAACGCACCGTCCACGTAACAACAGCGAAAGTGGCGGCGTTTACGGGAAACGCACGCAAAAGAGTGGGCGAAAGCCCTCTGTACAAGAATTTGTAACCTTCACTCGAAACACTTTTCCTCAAACAATCGAGCGAACTTTTGTACGTGCTGTCTATTTGCAAGCGGGTTTTGACCACGTCGATGGGATACACGATGATCCAGGACACCATCCCG
Organism: Tribolium freemani; assembly: GCA_939628115.1. Taxonomy (NCBI): domain Eukaryota; kingdom Metazoa; phylum Arthropoda; class Insecta; order Coleoptera; family Tenebrionidae; genus Tribolium; species Tribolium freemani. The sequence goes on along the minus strand of OW626791.1, from coordinate 18,040,277 downwards.
GAAACCCCTCCGGAAATTAGCATGGTTCCGGTCGAAACGGGCCGGTTGTCCTCACTCCGGGTCAAAAACTCGTAAGTGAGGAAGTAGGAACCGAAGGCGGGCACCTCCCGGAGGATTGTTGAGTTCAGCCCCCGGAAGAGCCCCCTCACACCCTCGCTCCGGTAAATCCGCCGCAAGCAGTCGAAAGGATTTGACGGGCTTTTGGCCACTTGTAGGCGCGATTTTGCTAATTCTATGGGACTACATAAAAAACTCTGGAAAAATCCGGCGGTGGCTCCGGCTATTAGACTCGAGTGGAGCGTTTCCGGGTTTAAACTGCGTTGGGTGTTGCCATAAACACCGAAAACTATCGCATTGATGGCCGCGACTCCGGTCAAAGGACTGGTCATTCCGCGGTAAAGCCCTCTGACACCGTCTCTGGTTACCAGCTTCCGGAAACAGTCAACAGTTCCGGTGAATTTTGGATTTTTCGCATCCTGCGTTTGCAAGTGCACTTTAATCGTATCCAAAGGATGGCCAACTATCACACCGGCACATCCTGCAATTAATTGTTAGATTTGGGTGGGCTTAAGCGTTATTTACCTCCAATGCAGCCGGCAACAAAGTCAAGAGCCATGGCCTGGACTTTCAATATGGTACACGTCCACAAAAATGTTCAACTCGAGAGGGTTCGCACTGATTGACACCAAATTCGTGTTGTTGTAGAACGTTATTTGAAATTTAGACTCCATGTACTACAAAACCATATTTTGCGTAAACTTCACACCAGGGAAAAAATTTACCTTTTCTTTCGTTTTTTGGGCAATTTTGAACATAACACATGCTACTGTCGCTCTGTGGTTTCAATCACTTGTCGGTCACAACTGGAGGTACGATTCATTCATCTCTGTATTAAAATATTCAAGGGTCGAGTGATAAGACCTTATCTAATTGTTAATGATCTTGGACGTTACAAGATTCGTTTTAAAAAATTGCTTGGTCATTTCTTCGAAAAAATTTAATTTTTGGAGTCACACGCTTCTGGCTGTACTTGTACTTGTTTCAAAATTTATTCGCTTTCAGTGAACCAGAACTGACAAACAGAAATAAGGGTTTTACAACTTCATTATCTTAAATATGTCTGAAAATACAAATGTGGTTATCAACAAAAGTAAATTAATTGATAAATGAATGCAGTAAAATATGTGGGATACGGAAAATTATCAAATTTCACATAATTTTCCATTACATCTTTCTGTTCTAACGTCTTTTTTCTTTTTGAAAACTGAAAACTCATTAAATATTTTTCCGATTTTCAACAACCCTTTCTCATTAATCATCAGGTTGGTACTTCTCTTCTCATTGTACTTTTTTAATATTTGGTACAATTACGATGTTCCACGTGGTTACTTCCTGGTTGGGCACGTGAGCAGCACGTTTTTCCACATAAACTGCGAAATAACTGTGCGATAAATCGCCAATACAAGAATAAAAATAAACTTTGAACTCGACCGAACCATTCCAAATTTTAATGTTTGTAGCATTGACGTTTGCTACATTATTGCGAGAGATAAATCCTAAATTATTAATCGTTACTCGTGCCTTAATTATTTGTATAAACAAAATCAAATTAAACAAATTTGTGGAAGTGATAATATTAAGTCTTGTCATTTTTATTGTATTCACGGAAGACAAAGAAACGTTTCCACAAGGATTTGTTTTGTCTCTGAGTAAAACTCGACTCATCGGCGGTCGTTAAACCGATTTTGTTACACAAATTTTAAATTATTGTAAAAATTATCAGTTGTTTTGAAAACAATGCTATTTTACTTCCGAACCCATTCATAATCCAGTTTTAAAATATTTATCAGTGAACCAATTTAGTATAAAAAAAGTGTTGTTTAAAGCTATTAAAAGGAAATAAAACACGACTAATTTTACGAAACGTAGATTTATAGATACAACTAATTAAATTTTGGTAGTTATTCATTCATCAGCGGCGTTTTATCGGAAATTTCAAATTACTGTACAGACAAATGACACAATAACTTATCTGAAAACCGTGAGTGCAAAACATGTGATGAGCATGATTTATGACCAATAACAATGAAAACTGAACCAAAATTTATTGTATTCCTTTTTTACAGTAAAGCTTGTTAATATACAAATGGGTCTGCATGTTCGGACGAATTACTTTATTTTCTAATTTGTGAGTCGTAAAGAAGTTCATCTAGTTTAATGTTTACGACGAAATATATGAAGCCAAGAGCAGCTTGGTTATAATGTGCCATTCCGAGGTAGAAAATCATTGTTCACTTTAAATAAAAGCAAATTCCTGAGACTTGATTATCTTTTGACTTGTACTACTTACAAAAGCGATTTTTTAATAGTACGAACGAGATATTTAACATTTCTCCCCTATCCGAATAAAGAAAAAGCATCCAAGATTGACTGAAAACCTTATTTGTTTGTAGAATTTTGCGAATTTGTTTGTAGAATTTTGCGTATTTAATTCACCAATTTTTGGTTTACTTTGGAAGAAATCTCCCAAAATGATTACGTTTCTGACTAAAAGGATCATTTTTGGTTCAATTTTGTCACTTACTGTCGGTCTGTTTAAACCAAATTTCCGAAGAAAGCTGTGCTCTTATACGTAAAAGAAAAGCTCGAAAAAAAGCATTTGCTGAAACTTGACTTTGGACAGAAAAGAAAAAGCCAAACATGAATCCATTATCAAGCAAGTTCCCTAATTTTTGGATTATCATGAAGAATTTTTCAAAAAATAATGCATTCTTAGTTAACAAACATAATAGTACCTAAATCTCAAGAAAGAGGCAAAAGCAGGAAAAACTAATGTCACTTTATAACCAATTTGGTAATTAAAAAAAACTCAGTTCATTGAAAATATGTACCCTTACAGTTCTAAATATGCAATACTTTAGTTGATTATTATTCCATAACAGGTCCAAGACGTTGTGTTTATTATTACGAGTATCAAGAGAATTTATGCCTCATGAAGCTAGTCGTTGAAAATAATCCTGAAAATAAGCCAACTTTTATATTAATTTAAAATAGGCAAACAATTTTGGATCTTGTTTTTATCTCTGGAAATAAATATTTACACGTTTTTCAACGACATTATAGAAGAATTTTCTAAAAAAATATCCTTGTCTAACAGTGTCCTGAATCAATTATAGTAAACTTTAACACTATTTCAACGCAGTCTGTTGACCGTTTTTAGTGATAATTTTTACAAGCAATAAACATCCAAGGGTTGGAAATAAAAAGACATTTTTTTAGATTATGATTTATTTTCGATTCCACCACACAAGTCACTTTGTTTATTTTTTGCGTCAAGGTTTGTTTATTCTTATTTCTTAATAAAAAGTATAACAACAATCTCAGCCAGAGTTGTTTGTATTGAAAAATTCCAAGAGAAATGAGCGATTCTTCTTATTATTAATTCATTAGCTTTAAATTACATTTTTTGGGTCACGCTTACAAAACACAATTTTTCATTCCGACTTATCACAACAACATGCAAACAGAATTTTTGGCCGCTTCAAAAACTTGACCTTGCCTCCCAATCAGAAAAGCAACAAATAATCGGGATGGAATTTTCCACCTCAAACTCGAACAAACGGAAAGTTTGCCTTAATTTTCCAACGAATTATCTCCGTAACGCGCCCCACATTTTCAAATTTGGCGCCGTTTTGCGTCGCGACGCCCAGCGCCGCGACGTGCCCATAAATAGTGATCAGCTGAGCGCTGATCACATGAATTCAATCGAACAATTAGTGGCTGTGTGTTACAATGGACGGGTTTCTGAAAGTGACAAACCCAGATTTGACGAGTTCGCCCTCGAATTCGTTCATTGCGGATGAAGTTGCGTCGATTTGTCCCCTGATAACCCCTTCGCCCCCAACCAATGACCTTATCAACCCCCTACCGGAGTCAAACGAGCCCAGCTACCAAATCGGGGAGGATTTGGCGACGATTTTGCAACAACATGTGCAAGGTTTGGCGGACAATTTCAGTTCAGAGGGAAAAATTCGGTTTTTTTAGATGAGGATAAGTGTGCAGGGGATTCAGCCTCTTCGAGTTCGTCGGCGTTAGCTGAACCGGCCTGCACCCAGTTGCTCAACCACAGGAATAGCACTTACCACCACATCACCAAAGACGAGAATTCGGCAAATGAGGTGCCTCATTGTTCTTTTAATAATAATAATATTAAGCTTTTATTAAAAAGAAAAGAAAAAAAAATGTGAGGAGGCGAAGTCTAGCTCTCAAAGAAAACAAAAACAAAACATAAACTATTAAATATAAACCCAGAAATAACTAAAATTAGAATAAATACAAAGAGAAAGTCATAAACAGAATAAACGGAAAATTATAACATTTTTTAGTGAAGTGAAACGAAAAAGTAGTATTCTTCATAATACAGAAGAATAGTAAAAATAATGTTAAAAGAAATAATAATACAGCAAAATAGCAATTACTAAAGTAATAAACATTTTGTCTTTAAATAAGATGTTGTTTTTAAATAAGTTTATTGGCCTTGACTTCAAGTGGTTTTCGATATCATTATAAAATTATAAATGGCAACAGCATTATAGGTAAAGGACCTAAGAAACAAGGCTGTACGGAAACATGACATCGACAGCCGTCAGACATGACATAGATTTACATTGTGCAGTGATTTAATTTAATTCTTTAATTTTAAGAGAAATATGATCATATTTTCTAAGTTTGAAAATAACTCTACAACAATTATTTTAAATTTTTTGTAAGCAATTTTTGTAATTAGAGTCAAGACAACGGTAAAAAAGTGTGAGATAATAATTTATAATAGGTAATACAAGTGTTTCCCAGAGAATTTACTATGTCAAAAGTACATAAAAAGTACAATAAGGGCCCTAAGACGGAGCCTTGGGGTACCCTTGATGTAACTCTTCCACAGTATGACAATAAATTAATCAGTTGAACTATTTGGCTACGCTCATTTAAATAATAAAAACAGAATTTTAAGCAGTTTTCATCAAAACCCAGAAACTTAAGTTTAGCACAAAGCAATGAGTGATTTATTTTATCAAAATTCTTCGAAAAATCCAGTATTTTCTGATTATGTAATCTAAAATATTGGTTAGCGAAGCATTTGTACTGAAACCTTTTCTAAATTGTGAAGAAGAAAGCATATTATGAAAATTCACAAAAGTAACATGAAATCGAAAATAAACTCAATTAGAGCAAGAACTTTAGCCATATTTTAGCCGTTTATTTACACTTTAGTCACATTTTAACCGTTTATTTCCGGCCTCACTTTTGAAGTTATGCTGTCTTATGTTGGTTTTACACCGCATATGATGTGGCTAAAGTTACACTTCACTTTCAAGGCTTGCTCTAATTGAGTATATTTTCGATCTCATGTTATAAATTTGTTTAAAAATTACTTTTTCTAATATTTCAGATAGAGTTGAAATAATACTAATAGGCCTGAGGTCATTATAATTTTGTGGTTCACTTACTTTTGGTAACTCTTCACCAGAGTAGTTTTCCAAGCCAGATTCTAAGCAAGAGTTTATTGTGTGAGTTACCAATTAAAGGACTGCAAAGCTTTAGCATTTTAGCGTTTATTCCATCAAAACCTGTCACGTTCATGGATTTCAATAATTAATTAATCTTTATTATACAGGGTTGGGCAAAATTATGGAACCAAGCGTTTTGTGCCCTACGAAAAACTAATTAGTACATCATCAACTATTTTAAAAAAGTGATCATTTTTCAAGAATAAATTTTTTCCAAATTCTTTTTAGTTTTCGAGTTATTCAAAAAAAATTCAAATTTCAAATGGCACCCTTTTATGGCGATTTTTTTGGTAAAAGATTATGCCCTAAGAATTACTTCTAAGTCAATTATATTGTTTTTGAAGCAGTATGTATTTTGTAAATAATAATTAAGTCTTTCTTCATGAGGAGAACTAGAATTAAAAACAGATAAAAAAATCATTGATTTTATTAATATCATTTAATGCGAGGGAATAAAGGTGTTTTCACGAGAATTTAAACCAAATTTTGTTAATGTTTTCCACAACATTTTATTATTGTTATTAATCTGATTTAGAAAAGCCGCATTTTTTGATTTTTTTAATTTTTTTTTAATTTTAATTTTTTTTAAATTTCAGACACCAAAATTACATAGCTAGCGATATGCTTCCCAATCAACATCAAGTTTAATTTGTTTAAATTTTGTTAGCGCTATGTCTCTTTTTTTCATAAATTTATTAATATTATCTGTTAACCAGGTAAATACTTTTTTGTGAGTTTTTTAGTGATTAAAGGGGCATGTTTGTCAAATAATTTTATCAGGCTGTGATTAAAAAGGTATAATATAGACTCAGTACCGTTAATGTAAAACATTTCATCCCACCTTAAATTTTGTAAATCCTCAAGTCGGAGTATGAAAAATTTTTGTAATCACAAAAAGTAACATAATTCAAAGACTTTGGAGTAATTTTTATTTTTAAGGTGATCGGAAAAAATCTGTCTGCATTTAAAGTTCCAAAATCAATAATCATGTCTGTAAAAAAATAATGTTTTGTATTTTTCTTAGCAGAAATAGGCTAATGTTAATATCATATGCTAATGACTCCAATTTTTTTAGAAGTGGTAAAAGTAATTCCCTAACTGAATTACCAATTATTAGGGTCATTAATTAATTCATTATTCTTTAAGATTGTGACCACTCCTTTTGGCGAAAAGCCTCAATTAGTTATCGAATTTCAGGAAACCGCAGGAAAAGTCCAACCTTTACAGCTAACGTTCCGCAACCCCCCTGAAAACTACTTCTTCATGTCGTGGAACTGGCCCCTAATCCGCAAAGTCTCCCTTGGCATGTTTCTATCAGGCCTTGTGGCAATGTTGGCCCTCGTAATCATGATGATCGCAACTCTGCCAAAAACCTGCGACCCTTACACCGAATGGTACCAAGGAAAAGTCTTCTACGAAATTTTCCCGGCCAGTTTCTATGCCGGCGACCGCAACCACATGTACGGCGATTTCAAGGGAATCGCCCTCAAAAGTGGCTACTTGAAATCGCTTGGCGTGCGAGCGATTCGCCTCAACTCGATTTTCAAAACGCCGAATTATCCAGACGACTACAAAAACGTGACGAGTTTGCTCGAAATTGCCCCGCAGTTGGGCACAATTGAGGACTTTGATAAAATGGTCAAGGAGTATCTGAAGCCGAAGAATATTTCGCTTATTCTTGATTTACCGGTTTTTCCGGTCTTGAAACAACTCAACCGGCGGAAAATTGAAGCGAATTCGACCAACCAGGAGCCAGGGGTTGAGTTCTTGAAACAGGAACCGGATTTAATGGAACAGGTTTTACTCCACTGGACTAGGCACGGAGTTGAGGGTTTCTACCTCAAGGGCTTGGAGTATTTTATTGACGACCCCCACTTGGGGGCCTCCCTAAGACGTTGGAAAAACATAGTCGGGCCTGAACGGCCCTTAATTATCAGTGAGGGCCTAATCAACGCGGCCCCAAAAAACACAATCAATTTAATTTTGAATAGTGTTGACCTGGTTGATGTGCGACTTGAAATAGAGAAGGGCCTTTCGGCCGTCACCAAACAAATCGACTCCGTGCAAAACGGGACGCTTTTCTCCCGTAAAGGCCTCCCGTGGGTTCACTGGAGCCTGGGGGATGAATCCCTCCCAACTCGCCTGGCCAATATCCTCCCTTACGCTAACGCAACTTTGGGGGCAACCCTCCTCCAGTTAATGCTCCCAGGAACCCCCTGCATTTTTTACGGGAACGAAATCGGCCTCCAGCAAATTTCGGACCCTGAAGGCGACCGCAGCGACCAGAAGCACCTCCATCACTTCACTTTTATGGCCTGGGAGGAGCGGAAACCCAGCCAGGTTCTGCCGTGGATGCATGGGGAGAGGGCGGTTTCTGATTTTGGGCAGGCCAAGTCTGTGGCCGATATGGTCGAGTTGAGGGCGAAATCGCCGGCGATTTTTTACAATTCGATTTTTAAAGAAGGGGATAGTAAGGCCAACTCTGAGGTGATTTTTTCGAGAGAGAATTTATTGGTGATTCAGCGGTGGTATCCCAGGAGGAAGAGTTACGTGGTTGTGAGTAATCTAGGGAATGCGACCATTACGCAGGATTTGTCCACGTTGTTGTACAGCGGGATTGTGGTGATTGGGCCCAGGACGGATTCCAAGTCGGGGAGCATTTCCTTTAAAGATCTGTCGTTGTGGCCGGGGGAGTCGGTCGTTATTGAGCTTATGTAATTTTTTTTGGAAAAATGTATTGTTTTTTCTGTGATAAATGGATAAATCATTGATTTTTCTAGTTACCTACTCATTTGTTATCAAGTTGGTACATGTATAAATAAAGCTAAATGTCCATTCCGTGTGCGTTTCTATTTAATTTAATTTCAAGCTTACATTTTACAGATTTCAAGGGTGTTTGACATGTGGTAATGTTTTTGCTAATTTTAGAACTTTTCTGGGCAAAGGAATCGACCTTTGCCTTGAGAAAAGTATTCTGAGCCAATTATTTATTTTAAAAATTTTTATTTTTGAGTGCTATAATAGTTATTAGCTGTTTCATAATTATAAAAACGCCAACATCGCATTTTACCGAATTATTTTTTTAAATAAGACTGATAAAATTGTAAAATAATTATTAATGATTAGATGCCTCAGTGAAAGTATAAATTACATTGGCTATTATTTTTTTGAAGTGCATAAATAATTTATAACAACCAATTTTGAGCGAAAATGCAACATTGGCGTTTTTATAGTTTTGAAACAGCTAATATGTTTACCTAACGTGTTTGGAAAATACAATTTCCCACATGAGCACTTTGTTTGCGGGATGAGCGCAGCGAGGGCCGCATGAAGTGCGAATGTGGGAAATTGCTTTTCAAACAAGTTAGGTACAATATTTTTTGTAACGAATCTCTCAAAAAAATTAAAAATTAATATTTTTTATAATTTAGTTTTTTTGCTACTGGGTTGATAGCAGGTCAAACAATCAAAAAATTTACATGAACTGTCACTTATCGTAAAATCTCAATCGTTTCCATCTCAACAATAGCGATACCAACCAACTAAATGTCCCTAGCCACTGTCGGAAAGTAAAAAACACCGCAGTGCGGGAAAGTTACTTTCCCACACGCTGGGGATAACCGGGAAATAGTTGTCTAAGAGCTATGAGTACAAAAAATTGTTTACTTTAGCTCCAACGATTATTTTAAAGACATAGTAAAGTAAAGACAAAATCTTTAATCAAAAATGAATTCTTTTAATTGAATCCTGATTTAATTTAAAGATGGTGATTTAAAGATGCATGGTAGAGATATGGGGAATCAGTATTAACATACAGGGTGTCCCGCGAGGTATTGCATATATCTTAACCTTAGATTACGCATTAAAATTAAAATTTTTTACAAAAAATTTTCTTGTGGAGTTATTAACCCCCAAAGTTGCCCCAAAAATACAGATTATAATTTTGGCATGCAGTCGTTATTATTTTAAACACTCATTTAACAGTGAAAATTGTAAGCATGTAGGGCAATGTTGAAGGGGGTTGCCGGGACCCCCTTGACATAAATTGTTTCATAACTTTGTAGCACAAATTAGGGGGGGGCGTGTGATCGCAAAAAAGGTTGTAAATAAAGTGTATTTTTCTTAAAATATTCAAATATAAAACCACATATTTTCAAAAAAATTTAATAAAAAACTTTTTTTAATAAAATGTTTAAATCAAGAAATGTTCCCTAACGCAAAAGTGCGCGGGCAAAACTAAAATTGGAAAAAAATTTTTTAAGCAAAATGTTTCAGAGCAAAACGGAATATCGCAAAGCATTCAAAAACAAAATCCTCGTATAGGAACACAGCAGTGCAAGAAGCGCATGCGCGAGAACAAAACACAATTTAGGTCCTATTTATATTATAATAATAGTTAATGTTATGTTTTTTGTGATAGCAACAATTTTGTTTCAAACTTTGCTAAAAATTAACTAAAAGGTTGTATTTATAAAGGCATGTATTATTAAATTAGGTAGGCTGGACGAGTTAAGTCCCTCCTCTCGCTTCTGCGACCCTGTTACTCACTTTTTGTTTTTGAACATTTTAGCACTGAAATATTTAGGTTATATTAAGTTTGCTTCTATTTTATTTTGATTAAACATTTTTTAGGAATTAACAGTTTACAGAAAATTAGCTTTGATTCTTTCAAATTTTGTATTTTTTGTATTTACCGTATAAAGATTTTGTTTAATACGTATTTTTGACTTAAATATTGTATAAAATTTGCTTTTTACTTTGAACTTTTTGACAGTGAACCACCCTCCCAAATTAGATTGGCTTTGGTGCTACTATAGAATTTAAAAGGCTATTCCTTTTAGTCCTTGTGGGACAGCCTGTATATTATAGTGAAATATTTTGTTACTTAATTTTATCTTTTTCACTAACTAGTAGTATTTGCTTCCTGTATCAACTCCCGATAATAATTATAAAACTTATTAAATATTTTATGTATATTAACACAACTTTTTGATTTGTGTTTCAAGTTCAACGTACCAGTAATTGTTTTTACGAAAATAAATTACTTTCTGGAAGGGCTAGTTAATAGTTAATTTCTTATTGCTTCACTCGGTATTTCGGTTAAAATTTTTTTAGACACTAGTATTATTTCCGACACTGGAGGAAGAACAGCGACAAATGTAGATTCTTGTCAGTAACAACGTAGGAAATTCAGTATAGCAGTAGTTGTATTTGGCTAAAATCTTCCACCTTTTTTTATTGATGAAGACCTATTTTTTTATATTTGTAGAATCGTTCATATTTGGTATTTTTATTGTCTCTGTGACATCCAGTACAATCGATTTGTAAAATTAATTCAGTAGGTATATCGCCTTTTTCATGTAATTGGCGCAGTCAGAAGGGCAGAAAAAAATTTTCGTTTGAGCGTTATGTTTGGATAAAAATCTGGAGATTTTAGCAAGTGGAGACAACCTTATTTCCTTAACTATGTATTTTTTTAATAGTCGTCGGAGTGATAAAACCAAAAAAAGTACAAATAGAAGTGGGGTCCAAATATCAACCGACCGGAATTTTCTTTTTATTGAAACAAAATTTTAACAAAACTCTTGAAGTTACTTTTCCAAGTACTCTCTCCCTCTATCTTTACATTTACGCCATATCTTCGGTAACTTCATAACACCTTTTTTATAGAACTTTTTTTGAGTGCGTGAAGTTATGAAAATTTTTAAATTCATCATCGTGAAATTTCCCAGTGCTTGTTTAAGTTGGCTAAAAAAAAAAGAAAATCACAAACATTTTAAGTTTTTCAGTGCAACTTTTTCAGTCTATGCGGTCAAATGGGCTGTATTATAGTCGAGTGTTGTCTTATAGCAAGATCAGCAAGCATCTGACTGAAAAATCCCGTCTTTTTGATCGAAATGAGGCTTAATGTTGTTAGATATCAGTGTAGAAGAATAAAGGGCGGAGGGGCAGAGGCAATAACTGTACCTTAGTTTCCCCAAAAAATCCCTACATTTTTCTATAGCAGAAGCCACAACTTTGGCTTTTTATCAGCTTTGGTGAATTATAGTAGAGATTTTTTTGTATAAAATTATGGACCCCAGGCTTCATCATACCTAATTCTGAGTTAAAAAAGCTTCCATTCTTGCTCAAATCAATTACGAAACTCGGTAGAAGCTTTTGTATACAACTGGCTAAGCACTCGTCCAAAAAGCTTCTCCAAAAACATAATACTTTGAAGCTACCAAAGAGATGGAGGGTCGAGTATAATATGTAAATGTATAGAGATAGAGTACGTGGAAAAGTAATACGGGGTATCTAAACTTAGGGACATTTCTATCGCCAGAAAGACAACATCGCAACTACGTATTTTCAAGTGAAAAAGGTCACAAACATTTGATTTCTGTGTAAAAAAACAATGTGTTAGAATTGAACCCTACTGACAAAATTTGAACCAAAAGGCTTCACTATTCCATTTAGAAAAAATAAAAAAACGTGAAAAGTGACAGAAGTGGTGATAGCTCTGTCCGTTATTATACAAATTCTGTACGGAAGATTGGTAAGGATTTCAGCCCCATTTTTCGTACAGTGAAGCAATTTGTGTACAGTAGACTCTTTTGGAATAATAATTACATTTTTTTGTCTTTAGATTTTTTCTGTACGTGTTCCTTGAGACTGTATTTTTATTTTATTCTCATTTCTCGGTGAACTATTGCTTGTTAAATTGTAATTAATGAATAGATTATCTAATATCAACAAATTGTTAGCGATGTCTTTCCGAACTGCCCTCGTACATACGGAAATAATTAATGATTTCCTCTAAGTATCGAGTATTACTCGTCAAGTTATAAATTACGTGTTCCTGATTGCCGAGTCTATTAGTAAGCGAAACTCGCAATCAATTAAACTAAAATACTTACCCTTTTTAGACGATTTATTGCATCATCCGTTATACGTATGTTATGTAATTTAAATTTTTAGTTGCTACGGGAACAAAATAAAAGCCGTTTTGTAGAGATTGCTTTATTTTTAAAATGAAGGCAGCACCGTACATTTGATTGAAGCTTTGAATGAATTTCGGATGCTTGAAATAAATAAAAAAACATAAAACAAAGTTAAAAATATAATTATTTTAATAATAAAAGTTGAGCAAGTGTATACATTATTGCTAAACATACATTATGTACTGTAAACTTACGTGCGGTATTAAAAAATGACCATTTATGTACATACAGGGATGGCAAAAGGCACCGATATTTCGTCAAAATGCGTCCCCATCCCTTGCCCAAAAGATCGGCCCCTTCCTAAACCTAACATATTGCAATGATGGCACCCTGAGTATAACAATTCCTCTACTCTAGCACTGGAGCGGTCAGTCACGAATGCGACTGCATAGTTTTGTGTTTGGCGTGCGGATCCGTCACGTAATTGTTCGGCTGCGCCCTCGGGATCTCCGGCAGCTTGTCCCCCGGGTGCCGGTGGCTGATCGACGGCATCTTCCTCGTGGTCTTGCTGATCCTGGTGCTGCTCAGCCCCGACACTGGGTACTTGGCACGCGCGCTACTCAACGACCGCGGCGTCACCTCGCCCGGGTGCTTCGGAACCACGAACGCTTTCGTCTGCTTTATCAGAGACCGATCATTGCACAACGCGGAAATCAGCGGCAAGTCCATTTTCTTGCTCTTCTCCCTCAACGTGCGAATATCCAAGCCCTTGTCGCACTCGGCTTTCGCCTCGCACTTCTTCTTCTCCTCCACCGGCGGCGGCGGCGGCAGCCGCCTCCGGAACGGCGGCTGCGGCGCGTCCAGCGAGTTCAAAATATTGTCATCGGAGCGCGTCCGCATGAACCGGGGGCGGTTCGGGGGCAGCGGCGGGGGCGGCGGCTCCAGCCCCCCGGCCGTGGCACCGTAAACCGGCAACTGCACATAAGTATCGGATAAATTCTGACTGGAGGCGTAACGACCCAAATACGAAGTACTGCGGTAAAACACCGGTTGAGTTTGGACAAGTGCTGCCAACTTAGCTTCCAGATATTCTTGTTTACTGATTGCTGGTTCTTTCAATGGAAACATGACGAAATCAACGTCACTGTACATTTGTTGTTTGTATTGTTCGATTTGCGAGCGAGACAATTGACTTGTGTAGACCGTGGCTAAGGCTGGGGGTGGTGGGGGTGGTTGTCTGGGGGCGGGAGGTGGAGGTGGCAGAAAAGTACAAGGAACCAAAACACTGGCTTTACTAGCGGCAACGTCCAAGTAATTATTTGGTGTTATGATTGCATTAATTGGAGGTACTACTCCACGTGGGATTTTGGGAGGGATTGGAGGAACGGAACTTGGGGTTGAATAACTGGCTGAAGACGCTCCAACACTGCTCGCATGCGCTGTTAAAATACTCGGGGACCGAGTGGTTATGAACCGAGCCGCCGCCTCCTCAGAAGGGTACACTGGGGGCGGCACCGGTGTCGCGTTTTCTGGATATGGGGGCGGCTCTCTCGACAACTCCGAGACGAAACTTTGATCATCAAACTCTGTGACTTCGGTTGGCGGCGCTTTGGCCAACTGGGCCCCGTATGGGGGCGGCGGGGGCCGGAATCTCGCCTCCGCCGCGCTGTCAATCCGCTTGGGGGGCACCGGGACGTAGCCTTGATAACTGGACGGGAGTGTCACGTAATCAGAGTCCGAGTCCAGCGTATGGCTCACGCTCTTGCAGCTGGGGTAGCGGCCCACAATTAAATCGGACAGCTCCTCTGCCGACAGCAGCGCTTGTTTGTTGTCGGTGGGGTCGCTGCCGTCGCCGTGGAACGAGCCCGAGTTGCTCACATTGGAGTTGGACCTGTCCCGGAAGGGGCCGTCCACTTGGTCGCTCTGGCTGGTGTACTGGTCCGAGCTTAGGGTGTACTGGTCGCTGGAGGTGAGGGTGTAGACGCCGCTCGTGTGGCTGCTGGGGGCCGGGCCGGAGGTGTAGACGGGCTCCCGGGTGTCGAGCTCGATGCAGGTGGCGTCGCTGACGGCCGAGTTTTGGGCCGTGTGGGAGTAACCGAGTTCGAGGCTGCTGCTGGTGGACGGTCTGCGGCCTTTGGTTTCTGGAAAAAAATTAGTAGTTAAATAGTGGAAAAAATCGCAAATGGCAAGATTACAATAATGAACGCGGGAATGACATAACACGCGTTTTTGCAAATGGAAAGGAATGTGACTGTTTTAGATTTGAAACGATGATTTCGGCAAAGGAATGTGGGTGATAAAAAATTGATAAAATACCTTGGAACATTAAAAGTTGGTGATGAAAGAGAAACAAGTGATTAACGACAATGGAAAAATGATTAGATTAGAATCTGTGGCAAAATTTTCAAATGTAAGATGAGTGTCGAAATGTTTTTTCAAGTAATTAAAGAATTTATAAAAAAAAGTTTCTTGCCACTCCTATAATTGCGTATTTTAATTAGAGTCGTCTAGTTGCAAAATCTGTTAAATAAAAAATTGGAGAAAAAGTAGCTCTTTCGTATGCTTCTAAACCAATTTCAACAATTATCATTGTAAATGATGTTCAAAGTTCCTGTTTCGCTTCAACTTCGGTTATATCCTGTCCTGATCCAATTGTTTAAAAAAACTGTTTTCGGGCTATTTCGTTTTTTTCTTTATTTTCTGAGGTATCCAAGGTGGATGGCTTTAAAAAAAAACACCCTAATCCCACAAATACATCTACATTCATGGTTCAAAAAAAAAGGAATTAAAAATAAAATCGATTGCCACATATCTTAGAAATTATGGGGTTTTAACTTTTTATAGCTCTTCTATAACTTATCCAAATAATCGAAATGTTCTAACAACAGTTCGTGTTTACATTGACTGAAAATTGGCGTATGATGGATTTAACCAGTTTTGCAACTGGACAACTAAAATATAAAAATACAATAAATACTACTTGATAAAATTTCTTATGAAATGATTTGTTTAAAACCAGAAAATGAAAAAATACATTTGAAAATCAAAACAAATTGTTCTTGGGCTTTAAATGAGTGTTATACTCGTACTTCGTCATTCATTCTTCCATGTTATTTTGTTCAAGCAGGTACTTTCCTCCAAATAATTTTCTGATAAAATATTTTAATGATAAAACAAGAAAACTTTGACAAATATTTGCAACATCGTTTCACCGTTTTTAAACGTTTTATAAAACATAATAAGAACAATGATCAAACAAATCATATCTACATCTACAATCACATGTGTAAAGGGAACAACCGTCCTGAATTAACGAGGAAATGTTTAGAATTTAGATGTTTTGTTCTCTTCTGCGTCCATGTCCCGATTGTAATGTTGATCACAAAAACAAAATGTAAAAAATGCAAATGTTGTAAAAAATTGTGTCATGTAAACAACTTTTCTTTGTAAAATTTAAATGAAACACGTATAAGGACTAAATTAAATTTTACTTTAACTTTCATATATTTTAAGAAATATGTGCAGAATAAAAATAAGTTTAATTTTGGACCTTTTTGGATTTATTTGTTATTAAAACATAACAAAACACAATTTTAACAGAACGTTTCGGCATAAACGTGGCATCTCCAGCTACATTTTACAATGGAGGCGGTCAGAAGCAAAAGAGGTGTAGTGTAAGTGCATGTTTTATTGCGGTTTTGCGAGAAACAGGTTCAAAGTTCAAGATCTATACAAAAATCAAAGGCATTTAAGGGGTAGCTAGTTTTTGTTTTGTGGCTTAAAAAAGCTTTTATTTAAAAGATGCACTAAAAAGTAAAAAATAATGTATTTCAATCACAGGAGAATATTTTTTCTTACAGGTTAAAATTCTAAAATTTATAAAAGCTTTGGGAGTTGTCAACTGAACAAAGTAATTCTGTAATGCCGTAGTTTTATAACTCCCAAAGCTTTTATAAATTTTAGAATTTTAACCTGTAGGAAAAAAAATTCTCCTGTGATTGAAATACATTATTTTTTACTTTTTAGTGCATCTTTTAAATAAAAGCTTTTTCAAAAAACGTTTATATATTTTTATTTTTTTTTAGTATGATTTCAAGTGTTATTCTAAAACAACGATTCTTCAATAATGTTTTAAACTAATTATTTTTTTGAGGTTAGTGACTTTTTTAAGGATTTTAAAGTACAATACTACAACAGATATACAATATTTAATCTAAATGACGTATTGACATAAATTATTTTTTACCCCAACATAATATTAATTAATTTTAATTATAATAAATTGTAAAACAATTCTGAAAAAATTCACGTGTATAGAGGAAAAAATAGAGTATTTAACAGCAAACGTTTAATTCTGTGTGACTACTAATTTTTGAGACAGTAAAAACACTTTGGACAGAAATAGTTATTTGTAAGTAACAACAAAAAATTGAATTAATATTGTAACAACTCAGTAAATATAATTTTTTTTATTCTTTTTTGTCAAATAAAACGTGTTAAATAAAAGGTGTTTCAGCAATGATGCCAATAACTATTTTATTTTTAAATAATGTTTGTTAAATCATTCTAATTTTTAATCAACAAATCAAATCAAAGAAAGTCTACTTAATAAGGCATTATTTGTATAATGACACTTTCAGCCGTATGTTATTAAAAGTAAAATTAAAAGTATTTTAATGATTGTTTTTAAAGATTTCATTACTTTTGAGTTACTAACTTTAAAACTATAGATGTTATGACTTACACCGCTTTGCCTCCAAATATGAAACTTGCACCTCGTTTCCAGTTAATAAAACACACTTTTTTATTATCACTTGTTTATAACTCTTAGGCCGAGTTGTACAATCTGTCTATAAATTAATGTAGGTTCGAAGTAGATATTAAAAGTTTGCCGCTTCTTTCCAGAAAAAGCGAACAATGTTAGTATATGAAAAATATGGTTTTACTGATGGCCTGAGTCGATAAAAATTGGTACTTTTCAGAAATATCATAAAAATAAAATAATTAATTTCGGCAAATTCAAATTCCAGAACCACCTGAGATCCTACACTCTTTTATAGACAGTCCGTATAAAAAATTAATTGCCTTTAGTCCTAATATGAACCCAAAAAAGCTTTTCTTTGTTCATTTATGACAATATGTACCAGTCTGTATGAATGTTAAGTTGGTCAACTTAATTATGTGACGACTCTAGTGTTTAAGCTCAAGCACACAAAAAACTTTATTTAAAAAAAGTATAGATCTTGCTACTTATAATTTATAACATAGAACATAGAAAAAGTTCTAAAATAGTTACTACATATTTTGGAGACGTTTCAGCAAAATTATTTGAAATTTTGCACGTGCATGTAAAATCTATCACCTGATTTTTCCAATTTTACATCTTGTTTTGTTTCTGCAACACACTTAAAGCGCATTCATATTTCATACCAATTCCTCTTCAGAACAGCAAACTAACTACTATTTTAAATCTGTTTAAATTTATTAGCAAAATTTAACAGTAATTAAAAAATGAAGAAACAAACGTATGAAACCGCCGAAATAACACAACACTTTACGTCTATCTTTATCCTAACTTCTTTTTGCGAAAAGAGTCTGCATTACAACAAACTGTACCTTACTACTAGCAAATTTTTAGCCAAAAGGCTTTCGTTACTTGATAAAAAAAACAAACCAATAGATAGTACATATTATAATCGTATTATGTTTTCTTAACATAGTTGTTTTAAATATAAATTTTTCATTTTGCAGAATGTGACAAGCGTAAAATATCGTTGACTACGTCAACTACAACAGGAGCACTTCATTGTCTACTGAGACAGAAAAATAGTTAATTGTGTAACACCAGAAGAAAGTGTTTCTGCGTTTTTTTTTGCTACTTACTGTTTTGCACCGGCGTCACGACGACCGTACTGCACGACGAGCTGCATTGCGATCCTGCACACTTGTTCCCGCTCGCGGCCGTTTTGGCCGAACTCTCGCTACAAGCCGGCTTGCTGCCCTCGTCCTCTTCCTCCTTGAGCGAGAGTGCGGAAAGCGCAGCCGTCGCCGACGCCGCCGAGGTTCGGCTGCTAGCTGGCGCACTGTCCAGCAGGTGAGCCAGAGCCAAACTCTCCGTAGAAGGTGCCGGCGGACTCGTTATCATAATCTCCAACTCGTCCTCACTGTGAACCCGGTCGCTCACAATCCCAGACGTCGTGTTCGACGAAGTGCTCGAAATCACCGAAATCCTCTGGTCGCAATCCCATCGCTGCTTCTCCTCCTCCTCCCTGCGAGCCTCACTAAGTCTCGGTGCCACGGCCATACTGAACAGATGCGCCGCCTTGCACAGAGCCAGAAGCAATCGGCTTTTCTCATCACTGCTGGTGTACAAAGTCAATTTTTCGTGCCCTGTCCGTATCTCGAATTTCTTGCGCTCGAAGCTGAGTTTACCTGTAACATATTTGTGTTGAAGCAAGCAAGAAAAACAGGTAGTGAAAATACCATTAGAGATAGCAGAAAATTTTCAATTTCATCAGAGGAAGCAATATGAAGGAGAATCTGTTCAAGAATTTATTACGGGTTTACAGAAATTAAGCATCCATTGTAATTTTGGATCATACCTAAACACAGCTTTAAGGAATCAATTTGTTTTTAGTTTTCGGCAGAAAAGAATCCAAGCAAGACTTTTGGAGATGGAGAATAATATTGACAAGAGTAAATTTTTCAAAAAGGAAATGGGCACAATAGATAAAATGCTTAGACCTCAAAATGCATCAAAAGTTAGATCGTTTATTGGTATGATTATTACGGTGGTTTTATAAAACATGTAAGCTCAATTTTATATCCTTTAAATTGATTGCTTTGTAAAAATAAACAATTTATTTGGTCTGAAAAGTGCGAGGCAGCTTTTCAATCAGTAAAAAAAAATTCAGAGTAAAGATTTTCTGATACATTTTGATGTTACAGTTCTTTATCATATTTATCCAGACGGTAGTGAAAGAGTTTTACAGTTCGCTTCAAAGACACTATCGCCTATACAAAGAAAATACTCTCAGATAGATAGAAGCATACGCAATCATTTTTGGGTTAAAAAATTTACCAGTATTTATATGGTAACAAGTTTGTATTTTATACAGATCATCAACCGCTAGTTAAGATTTTTTCAACTTCAACTATGAAATCAAATATAAAAATACAAAATTACATGGAAATACAGATTGTTTATCAAGATTACCTACTTTAAGACTACAATTGAATATGATGTTATTGATGTACATGAAATCAGTATTATTGAAACATTACCAGTTACAGTTAAAACATTGGCAGAGCAGGTTGACGCAGATATTGAATTACATAAAATAAAGTTAGCTTTACAAAATAACCTACAATTAAAGGATTCAGAAAGATTTCATTTAGATCAAACAGAATTTAGTTCACAACCAGAAGTAATTATGCGTGGTCACAGGACCGTAATTTCTAAGAGTTTACGTAAAAAAGTATTAGATGAACTTCATAATCAAGGGCGGATCCAGGGGGGGGGCTCCAAACACCAATTTTAATTTTTTAATAAATAATATAAAAGCTTAATGAACAAATGTTTTTTAAATAATCACATTAAAAGTCTTTTTAATGCACATTTCTAATGAGTTTGTGTCCATTTTGTTTAGTTTCAGTTAGTTTCAGAATAAGGAAAGGTACTCCTTTGGTGTTTTTTACACTATCACTTAAAAAAATCACAATTTTCTGGCAACGTTTCGTCTTTATTTAATCTTCTTCAATCCGTTTATAAAAAACAATTGACGGCCTAAAGAAAATTAAATTAACATCGAAACGTTTCTAGAAAGTTGTATTTTTCTTAGACGATAGCCAAAAAATACCAAATTCCTTTCCTTACAATGAAAATAAATTATTACCACTTAATAAAATATTATGCGAAGATTCTCGAAAAGTAAAACAAGAAAGTTGCTTAGAAATTTTTTTATGTCCAGAATTTTTTATTACTTAAACTTACTTAAACAACTGTATGTAAATTAACAATGCCTGTTGTATTTTATGTTGTAGTTTTTTTTTAATAATTAAAAAGAGTGTGTTGTTTTTGTCAATGGGAACTAATTATTTCAAAAACTTAGCGAAACCGACTAGTAAAAAAACGTTATGATCAACAACTACCTATGTTTTATTTGAGAAAATATAAATTTGCATTGTAAAATTTTTTGGAAAAAAGATTTTTGGGCTTAAATTTTGTGCAAATTTATTTAAATATGTATTTTAACATAACAAAAATTTCATTCAATAGCTTCACTATTCTAAAAGTTTTTGGAAGTCCCCCCCCCCCCAAAATTAATTTCTGGATCCGCCCCTGTTCATAATGGACATTTTGGAGTTGTTAAAATGAAAAGTTTAGCGAGAAGTTACGTTGGTGGCCAGGTATTGATAAAGTCATTGAGGATTATGCAAAATCGTGTGAAAATTGCAATTTACATAAAAATAATCCAGTTAAAGTCGAAACGCATATTTGGGAACCAACAACAACTCCTTTTGAAAAAGTACACATAGACTATGCAGGTCCATTTATGGGAGCTTATCTCTTCATTCTAATTGATTCTTTTTCTAAATGGCCAGAAGTTAGAATTGTGAAGAACATGATAACTGAAACTACAATTTTAGTCGAGAAATTTTCGATAAGTTTGGAATACCCAGGATCATAGTTACAGATAATGCCACAAAGTTTACATCTTTTAAATACAGAGATTTTTAAAAAAAGAATATCGTTTTTAAGGCTACAGCTCCATATAATCCTTCTACGAATGGAGAAGCTGAAAGATTTGTTCAAACATTGAAGAAATCGTTACTAAAATTGCATTGTTCTAAAGCAGATTTAACTGTTAGTGTTAAAAATTTTAACACAGTATAGGAAAATGCCCCTGCTTCACTTATTTCTTCACTTATTTCTATAAATGGAATGTGGACGAGAATTGATTTAATAATACCGAACAGTGATATGCATTTCAAGGTAAATCAAAATAAATCTTGCAGACAATTTCAGATGGGAGAAAATGTGACATGTCGGAATTATGCAGGTAAAAGGAAATGGCTGTTTGGCATAGTACATGAAAGAATTGGTAAATTACACTATATAGTCAAGTTATGTGATAAGGATGAACTAATTAAACGGCATGTGAACCAGATACAGTCAATTTCATAATTTACAAATGTTCCAAATTCAAAATATTGCGGTTATTTATGATAGAAATGTGTGTACCACAGCATTTCGTTAACAAAGGGGGTGTTAGATATTTGTGTAGTTTGAAGCAAGCAAGAAATAATAATTGTACATTTTGAAGAGTTAATATGTTTTCGCTCTTCCAAAAATATAACATTACCGATGGAGCTCCAGAGGAAGATCGAAGGCGGGTTATTGTCGGGGCAGACTTTTAGCCCTTTGGCGCAGACGGCCAGGAGGATGGAGCCGGGGGCCTGCTCTGTCTTGGAGGCCCGCAGTCGGAAAACGTGGGCGTTGACGGGCTCCTCCAGCTGGCAGGCCTCGGTTATAAACCGGGACCGCGCCTCGGTTTTGGAGAGTCCTCTGTGGGAGCGGTGCAGCACCTGGATAGTGCGTAGAGCAGCAGGACCGCGTAGATTCGGCGGGACGTAATCCTCGGGTCGGAACGTGGTGGCGTCGGTTCGATCGCCGAGATCTGCTTGTAGAGCAAGACCGGCCAAGTGCATCGCAACGTCGCCAGCGGCTCCAGAAGCTGCGTTAAGACGGAGCTGAAGGTAGTAGTGGTGTCGGGTCGTTTCATCGCGGAGGAGGAGAGGGCTGTCCACGTAGAACTGGACGCGGAAGTAGAAGGCGAGGGCCGGACGCCCGTTTGCGTCCAAGCCATGGCTGTGCGACGAACGCCAACTCTTGGGGGCGTACTTTGAGAGCTTGCTATCGAGCTCGGCAAACAGGTACTCGCCATCTGGAAGATTCAAAAGGTTTAGTCCAAATTTCAGTCAGAAAACACTGGCCAAAAACAAGCACAAACAACAGAAACTCAAAATTTTCGTTTTGTACTCATAGCTCTTAGACAGCTATTTCCCGGTTATCTCCAGCGTGTGGGAAAGTAACTTTCCCGCACTGCGGTGTTTTTTACTTTCCAACAATGCCTAGGGACATTTAGAAGGTTGATATTGCTATCGTTGAGATGGAAACGATTATTTTTTTACGATAAGTGACAGTTCATGTCAATTTTTTGATTGTTTGACCTGTTACCAACACGTTACCAAAAAAAAACTAATTAATTTTTAATTTTTTTGAGAGATTCGTTACAAAAATTATTGTACCTAACTTGTTTGGAAACCAACTTATCAGTCTTATCACATTCGCATTTCAAAGTGCTCATGTGGGAGATTGTATTTTCCAAACGCGTTAGGCAAATAACTATTTAAAATTTTATTTCAAAAGATTTTTCTCCATCCCAGAGAAACAAACAACATGCAGTTACAAAATTTTGCAATTTAAAGAATTTCCAGGCGATCTGGCATATTTTCTCTTGAAGAATCAAGCTGTTACAACAAAACAAATTCAAAAATTAGGCAAAAAGTTGGCACTGTCTGCTCGTTATTCCTTTCTGAAACGAGTGCGGAGCTCACAGGTAATGAACAACTTTTCTTTACTTGTATTATTATACTATACTAATATCTGAGTCGCTGTTTTTCCCGCCACTGGTTGTGGCGGAGGGGGGCAGATGAGGAGAATTTTGAACGAAGTTTGTGAAAAAAACGGCAAACTTGAGATACTATTATACTATACTAATATCTGAGTCGCTGTTTTTCCCGCCACTGGTTGTGGCGGAGGGGGGCAGATGAGGAGAATTTTGGACGAAGTTTGTGAAAAAAACGGCAAACTTGAGATACTATATAGGGATGTAATAACTACTAGTAAATGATAAATAAAATAATATAAAAATTGTAAGTGTCAATGTATTTTTAAACAAGATTTGTTAAGAAAAAACTATCTACTTAAAAAACGCTACAATTATTTAACACCCACTTACTAAGCTACGCTAGACATGGACTAACAACATTTTTGACGTGAAGATTCGATTAAAATCCATCTCTTTACAACTACAGTTTTTTTTAAAGATATACTACAATATACAAACTCAGTGCCAGTGGCGTGTTTAGTAAAGAGACGTAAAAAGTGTAAAAGTCCCTCTTATTAGAATAAGGACTAAGGGATTTGCATTGATACATTTTTTTTCTTAAATATAAATAGTCTTTAATAGTATAAAAATACTTACTGTTTTCACATAGCGTTTATAATTTTTACCCAGAAGTTATTATCTTTACCTAGCATTTACTGTTTTCACCGAGAGTTTATTGTTTTCACCTACCATTTATTATTTTACCTATAGCGATTACGATTATACTTAGCGTTACTTATATAGCGATTACGGTTATACTTAGCGTTTAACAAAGTAACTAGCGTTTTTTCCCCTTAAAAACAACAAAACTAGATGAAAAAAAAACTAAAATCTTTCGGTACACTGACCGAAAACGACGATTTAAGCACCAGTTCTGTTGAAATCAGTTGATTTTAGATAACTTTTTAGAACTTAGCAGAACCAAACTGAAGTTGTGTAGAACTTTTAGCAAAATTTACCTATACCATCTTTCAATATGTTGTGCTTGATTTGACCAAGTTTTGAAGTTTTGGACGCACTTTTTTCAGGTCGAATCCTTTAATTTAATTGAGTTTGAGTGTTTTAATGTTTTTGGTTCAAAGTTATTTATATTCTTCAGAACTGAACTTCCAAACTCTTTTAGAAATGACGTCGAAGTTTCATTGAATTTTATATGCATACCTACGTATTTTATGGTTTTGATGAAAGTACACTAAAGTGTGTTAGTGAGTGCGAATCGAATAATCAAATAAAAATTAGGGAAAAAACTGAAACTAAAAATGTGTAATAAATAAACAAAACACTGGAAAACTGGGAAGAAAGCCATTCACAAAATCGCGAAATATCAGAAACTCAGAATATGAGTAGTATTTATAATAAGACAATAATAAATTAATTTGGATTATAGGGAATTCTAGAAAAAAAAATAGAAAAAACTTTTTAAAATTCAGTACTTTAAACAGGATCATCACCCTGTTGAGTACACAAATTGCAGAAAACAAAATTACAACAATGTTATGTCTTTGATAAAATTATATTAAGCGCAAAAATTGTAATTGCAATAAACTCTTAATAAAAAAAATAAGAAATAATTTGATACTTAATCTGAAACTGAAAAACTTGAAAAATTCAAACTGTATGTCGAAATATCGAAAACCTGCCTTGAGCGACAATCTTTTTAATTAAAAACCTTAAAATTCCACTGTCACCAGAAATTGCAAATGTAAAAATTTCTAGTAAAATTAGAAAACAAATTTTCAAGTATGGTTTTGGTTTGACCTCTCTTACTTTTCTGAATTTTTAGAATCGAGTTCGGATTTTATACTTTTCTGTATAGGTATTGTTTATGATTAAAGGTATTCACATTTTTTCGTCTATTTCGTTTTTTCGGACTTTTATATTTTTTCTTTTGACTTTATTGATTTTTAAATTTAGTTTAGGTTTTCGGATTAGTTTTCACTTTTATTTTATTTCTATTATTAATTTTGGGAGTAAACTTGTGTTTTCAGATATTAACTTTAGCATGATTATTACGAGTAGATTCAAAATATTTAGTTTATTTATTTTTGCGATATTGATTGATCCATTAGGTCCTCCTCAATGAAAATAGTTTAAAAATGGCGGCACTCACGGGAGTTTTTACCTATACCTAATTGTAGCCGTTCTGTCGAACTTCATATTTCTGGTTCTTAGAAAATTTAGGATTCATTTAAAAATTCGGTAGCTCTTTCGAAATCGTATTGGGGCATGTGGAAGATAATGCCTAGATCTTTGCTTTGGTGGTTTCACATTTCTAAAAAAGCTTAGCAAACCCGAAAATTTTAACTAAAATCCTCAATTTTCAATTGATTAATAGCCGAGTTTTTTGAAAGGCAAAAGCTCTGGGTTCAGCCTATATGTGTGCGAGTATTTTTCTCGAGCTCAAGCTCCCGAAGTGCGGTCTCCGCGCTATCTCGTGCTTGCATCTCGTCAATTCATATCTGTTTGGGTTCGGCGTTGGTCTAGCTCGCTTCCTGAATAAAGTGAGCCAGGACCGTGAAAGAGTTGTAGTTGCGGAGTTTTATCTCTCCGAGTGTACTGTCAGAGAGGTTGGCAGGAATGTGGCAGCGCCAGACCGCATTCCGAGCGGCCTCCTCGTCACTGCTCGCTTGCCCGTGCCCCACCGGGCCCTAGCCTCAGGCGGACACCCAACATATCCTAGCTATTGCAACATCACCTCCTGATACCATCTACCACACTAATCACGCCCGATTAAAGATGGACAAATTAACAGAAAAAATCCAAACGATCCCATTGTTGGCATCAATCTTTGGCCCAAAACAGCGCCAAATCTATCAAACCGTTACGAATTCGGTATGTGTAAATAATCGAAGGCGATTTTAGAAAATTCCTTTACGGGACTTGGTCTTATTAAAAATGAACGCTGAAGAAGTTCAACAAATTCCTAAGCACACGCTGTAATTACGAACCGACAACAGTAATTTATTAATAATAACACATCAGAAATTTAAATTACAAAATATTATAATCGCTGTGGACTTTCCATGAACTCGATTTTGACTTCTGTAACGCAACCACTTCCAACTCAATTAACAATTGATGCGACAAAACTTATGCAAAGAAAAACCAATGACGTCAAGGGAAATTGTGACAAACCTTGGACCAAATACCTCACACAGCCTTGGCCTTAACCCTTGGAACAATAAATTACAAAGCACGACACATAACTCAAAGATCAACATTCGCAATTTCAGAAAAAATAATAAGGTCCAGGTCGTGAT
Organism: Tribolium freemani; assembly: GCA_939628115.1. Lineage (NCBI taxonomy): Eukaryota > Metazoa > Arthropoda > Insecta > Coleoptera > Tenebrionidae > Tribolium > Tribolium freemani. Next base: position 18,013,857 of record OW626791.1, on the reverse strand, counting down.
TTAATTCAAGTCTCCCAAGGGTCATTGGATGACCCGCCCTGCAACTCCTTACTTAGCTGTGCATGACTTCAAAGGTAATAACAGTAAAATAAGGAAATTCGGTCAAAGTCACTACCATACGCCATTGTTTGCAGTTTCACTTCGAAATGTGCGAAATAGAAATAACGTAATCAAAATAACAAGGCTTTAATTTGATTCAAAAAAAGGAACTTAGTAAAAATGTAACAACTAATTTTATTCGACTAAACAAATCAATTGACACATTTATTGCCCGACTTTCCACATTTTTTTATTGGTCTGTGTAACACAGTATGGAACTAAGCAAATAAAAATATATAAAAAATATTTAAAAAGAAAAGCTTTTATTTAAAAGATGTGCTAAAAAGTAAAAAATAATGTATTTCAATCACAGGCGAATATTTTTTCTTACAGCTTAAAATTCTAAAATTTATAGAAGCTTTGAGAGTTGTCAACTGAACAATCTGTAATGCCGTAGTTTTATAATTCCCAAAGCTTTTATATATTTTAAAATTTTAACTTGTAAGAAAAAATATTCTCCTGTGATTGAAATACATTATTTTTTACTTTTTAGTGCATCTTTTAAATAAAAGTTTTTTTTTAGCATTTTTTGACCAACATACTCGAGAACCCCTTTGTAAACATAACCTAAAGTTTTAAAACGCCATTTAACACCTTTAGGGAGTAATTAACTATATAGAATTGCATTGTCACGCAGATTACGTAAGCACGTTAAATTTCATTTCATTGCGACTACAGGAACCCTCTCAAATTTACAAATCGAGAACCCCTTTGTAAACATAACCTAAAACTTCAAAACCCCCATTAGGGGGTATTTAACTACATAGGATTGCATTGTCACGCAGATTAAGTAAGTATGCAAAATTTCAATTCAGTGGGACTACAGGAACCCTTTCAAATTTGGCTCCGAAAATATAAACGAACAGACAGACAACATTGTGAGTTAAATAAAAGCTTTTATAAAAAGTGCAATAATTTATGTGATCACATTTTATGAATGAAACTTGCTTTGTTTTTGAGTTATGCATTGTTTTAAATGCCGACCTACTTTGAAAATTTTTTCGTCAAAAAAGTGTAAACCATTAAAAAAACACAAAAAACTAGGCCGTATTAACACACTTGAACCATTATTTCATCCATTATTATTTATTTTTTGAAAAGGATATAATGCGATTGCGAGGTTAAAATGTAATGTCAGTTAATGTATGGGTAAGATTAAGTAATGTTTGCAAATAGAATTACGAAAAATACTTGCTTTGATTAAAAAATGGTAAAAAACCCGAATTGGAATTGGAATAAGTGGCTATTTCCTGCTGATTTATTCTTCCTTCCAAAAGTAAAAATTTTGACACACTTTAGCAATTGGCTCGTTATCATAAATAAGTTTCAAATAAAACAACAGTAGAGATATTGTCGGTTTCGAGCACCTCGAGCCCATTTACATGCGGGAGGAAACCGCACATTTCCTGCCCTAGTAATTTTTTAGCTTCATTAATATTAAAGAAAAATTATAAAACAAATTCCTTGCAACAGAGAAAGTAAATTAAAATTACAAATCTTTTGTCAGATTTGAGAGAGTGTATTCCTTTCCGATTACAAAACAGGGAGCTCCATATGCAGAAGAAAGTGTCGTCAGACAATGGTACCTAGTTATCAATAATTAAATTAACATAAAAATTACATGAGCTCCTCATGAATAAAATATATACTTTTGATTGAAACTTGTAGGACAATAACGTACACAAATCTTTTAGGCCGTTTCACTTTTTGCAACTTATTGGGTATGGAAATTGGAATAATTGTGTAAAACATACCGATTTGTTGGCTTTAACTTTTAAAAACCGAAAAAGTGTTTTTTAAAAGTGTCCGTATTGTCAGATAGGCATCTGTATAAGTCGGCGTGTTCGTTTTGGCATCGAGTGTACCGGGTCGGGCACATTCCCCGAGTATACAAATGATCCTGATCCCCCTCTCCCCTACCGCTTAGCTCGGCTACCTGTCTTTAACCGCGGCTCTGCATTGTTTTTTTAGTCGCGTTTTTTAGCCCACGGCTGACTCGATTTTTTATTGACCTGGCCCGGCCTGCTGTGATGCGCGCTACCAGATGCCTGCCTTAAGAAACTGGAGCTGGCAACGGCTCGCCACCAAATATCTGAACAAAATTACAATTTTCATATTCAAATCGACGTACACCCGAACACGTTGAAAATGTCGCGTTGCAAACCGAGCCTTATAACTATCTTCGATAAGCATCTTGTATTTTTGTTATTGTCCTATCGCAATTAGTTTATAATATAACTGTAGCTAGGTCGGTTTATAAATACGTCATTTTCATCTTTTTCGAGTGTACCTATTACACTTAAACATTCTCCAATGTTGGCGAAATATGTTCAATAAAGTCGGCTCTTTACACATTTTTTTTAATAGTTTTATTGCTGTTGCACGTAGGAGAGTCAATTGTCCTGCTAACCTCTCTTCAGTTTCCAAATATTGTCTCTCCGATGGACGAGATTTACACAGAGATGACTAACACCGAAACCACGTACGATGTTTAGAATTGTTGTTAGCAAGCGGTTTTCGAACATAATCGCCAACATAAAGACGGACCAAAAGTTCGAATCATTCGCATTCCGATACTATTATTAAGTGTTTACTGTGCGGACGTAATCGATGAATTTCTTATAATACCAATGCCCGGTCACGAGAAGATGAATCCCAAACGATAAAATTAATACGAACAACGGGCCGAAACTTCCGCGAATGGATGCAAAAAATGAAACGAAAATTTGGCGCCAATTTTATTGTCTTAAACGAAACCAATTGCTCACAAGTGCATTGAATTGCCTGTTTTAGCATTGTTTCGTTGAAATAAGGTCTTCAACTTAACTTTAATCAAAATTTCCCGCCTAAAAGCGAGCTAAATGACGCGTCTGCAAAATGCAAAATTGTTTGAAAATCCTCAAAATTTTCAGCAATTTTACTCACTTAAAAAGAAGCCAAAACACGTATGAGAATAGTTTAAATCGCCTTTTTGACATTTGTGCCGTTGAATTTACGGATTAAAAGAACCAAATCGTCTGAGGGTAGTTTATATCGTTTAATTCTGACATTTTTTGGTTTGAAAAGTAGAGCATTTTTCACGATTCCTCGCTTAAAATCGTCTCGAATGCCAAAATTTACTTTTTATTTCACTCGGTTCAACAGACGTGTCAAATCGCCCAAGATTACCTCTAGTTTGTTTAAATATGTGGGTAAGTTAATTTTATACATTGTTCGAAAAAATCTCGGCATTTGAGCAAAATTTCGCGAAAAAAGTGAGGTTTTAATTTAAGAAAATGTTCACAACATTTGAAATAGACAAGACAAAAGTAATGTTTGTGGAAATTTTTTTTCTCATTTTTTTCTCAAAAAAATCACTATCACCTTATTTGAAAACCTTTATTGGAAACTTTTGCCCTATCAAAGGAAAATTAAACGTAATTTAAGGTAAAAAATAATTCCAAAATATGTCCTCATTTTTGTTATAAGATTCGTAGTTTTGGAGATTCAACAAAATACGGTCGATTTCGATTTTTCCATTCTACCAAAAATTTAAAATAATAAATAAATAAATAAATGGTCTAAAACGACTTGTAGCACTTTTAACTATTAATTGTTATTTATTTCTGTGCAAAATTGTGTGGCAATCGAGTCAAAGTTGTGCAAATGATCCGAATAAAACCAAAAATTGTATTTAGTTATCTGCAATAAAAAAATTATCGAGATTACAACAACTAAAAATTTGGGTCAAAAGTCTGCCTATTTTACGTAAAATTGCCTGACGATTCCAAATTTGTCCTCATTTTTGCTAAAAGGTTCGTAATTAGACGAAATATGGTCGATTTCATTTTTCTACTCTACCAAAAATTAAAAAAATAAATACTGATCTAAAACGATTTGTAGCATTTTTAACTAGTTCACTAGTTATTATTATTTACTTCACATCAAAATATTTTCTGGCAATCGAGTCAAAATTGCTCAAATAATTGAATAAAACAACTTGGTCAAAATTATTATTTACTTATCTGCCAATAAAAAAATTATCAAGATTACAAAAACCAAAAATTTAGATCGAAAGTCTGTCTGTCCGACGTAAAGTTGTCTGATGATTCCAAATCTGTCCTCATTTTTGCTAAAAGGTTCGTAATTAGACGAAATATGGTCGATTTCATTTTTCTACTCTACCAAAAATTAAAAAAATAAAAACTGATCTAAAACGATTTGTAGCATTTTTAACTAGTTCACTAGTTATTATTATTTACTTCACATCAAAATATTTTCTGGCAATCGAGTCAAAATTGCTCAAATAATTGAATAAAACAACTTGGTCAAAATTATTATTTACTTATCTACCAATAAAAAAATTATCAATATTACAAAAACCAAAAATTTAGATCGAAAGTCTGTCTGTCCGACGTAAAGTTGTCTGATGATTCCAAATCTGCCCTCATTTTGTTGCAATATTCGTAGTTTTGGGGATATTAGACGAAATACGGTCCACTCAACCAAAAATAAAAAAAATAAAAACTGATTTAAAATAACTTGACTAGTTCATTAATCATTATTATCTACTTCTGAGCTAAATTTATTGTGGCAATCGAGTCAAAATTGCGCAAATAATCCGAATAAAACAACTTGGTCAAAATTTTTATTTACTTATCTGCCAATAAAAAATCATGAAGATTACAAAAACCAAAAATTTAGTTCGAAAGTCGTCTGTCCGACGTAAAATTGTCTGAGGATTCCAAATCTGCCCCCATTTTTGTAATAAGATTCGTAGTTTTTGAGATATTAAACCAAATAGGTCGATTATTTTTTCTATTTTTCCATTTTAACAAAAATAAAAAAATTGAAATTGATCCTATCTAAACGACGCGACGCGAAATTTTGTAGCAATCACGTGGTAGTTAAAATAAAACAACTTAACTTAATCAAAATTGTTATTTACTTATCTACCAATAAAAACATCATCAAGATCACAAAACCAAAAATTTGTGTCACAAGTAGGCCTATTTGAGGTAGAATAATTGTCTGAGGATTCCAAATCCTCCATCATTTTTCTTACAGTATTTGTTGTTTTGGAGTTATTACACAACATAGGGTCGGTTACAATTTTTCCACTACCAAAAATTTAAAAAAACTGACCTAAAACAACTTGTAGCACTTTTAACTAGTTCACTAATCATTATTACCTACTTCTGAGCAAAATTTTGTGGCAAAACTGCCCAAATTATCCGAATAAAATAACTCTGTCAAAAAAATACGAAAATCAAGTCTAAATTGGCTAATAATTTGAACAAAACACGTGGTATTTTTTTTTAACTTATTTACACCAATAAAAAAATCATCAAGATCACAATAATCAACAATTTATGTCAAAAGTGTGTCCATGTGACGTAAAATTGTTCGAGGATTCCAAATCTGTCCTCATTTTTGTTCTACGACTCGTAATTTTGAAGATATTGACCGCAATACTGTCGATTTTAATTTTTCCAAAAACGCCCAAAATAAGAAAAGCGTTTGTTTAGCTTCAAGTTACTGACCTACCCAATAACTACGTCGCACCGATTGCAACAAATTCAAATTCTTAAGGGTGACACTCCCGTTTGTGAGCATAGGGAAAATCAATGTAAAATTTCGAAGGTAATTACTCAAAAACGAATGAATATTTCTGAATTCTGTTTTCACAGCGTTAAAGTGTATGCTTTTCTGCAGTGCCTAGATGTTACAAAATTTCAAATATCGCGTTATAAAAAAGGTTAATAATTTTTTTTTTGTAAAAAAAAATAAATTTTATTATTTTTTTAATTACATGCACTAGTGTTTGATTTGAACAAAATGAGAAAATTTATGGTTTTATGATTAAGTGCATAATTAATTAAGAAACGGCTACAACGTTTTTCATTTTAAGATGTATCGAAGTTTTCTATCTTTCACAAGCTTTCTCTTTCTTGAGGCCTAGGTTTGAGCGGGTGATCTTCCGTGTTGGGTTTTTAAATTTATGGTAGAGTTGTAACTATCATTGTTAGGGTCATTTTTGAAAACCACAAAATTTTAGTTGCAAGATGTTGTGCTTACAATTACGTAGTCATAAAATAGGGCTCTGAAGCTTGATTTATTTTTCCTCTTACGAATATAAAGATGGTTGTTAAACTATCCTTTTTTATATTTAGTTTGATATCATTTAATTAATAGAGAAAAAGCGAGATCTGAATAATATATTTAGGAATCGCAATAAATTACAAAATCAAACTCAAAGACCTAATAAAATTGTACTGAAAAAAAAGACAATAATTCTACTTCAACAAAGTTTTAGCGGACACATATACAAAATTAGTGGATAGGTGAAATACGAATTGTCACTGATATTTTTCCGTGTACATTTTACATTTTTTTAAGAAATTAATGCAAGTCAGATTTTTTCATTCAATAAAATTACTAATTAACATTTTACAACTAACAATCCGATACAAAATAAGCGGCATGGCTCTATGGGATTTTCCAACAATTTTAGTTCAGCTAATCTTCTAACCTGTTTGTTTGTATTTATTCTTATAATTACCTATATTGAGAAAATAGAGGTCCGTAATGTAACTTTATTTTTCTTATATATATTGAATGTAACGATGCTTGTGAGACCATCTTTACAGTCTTGTTGAACATGTAGAAACTATGTACCGGGTGCTCAAAAACCAGCGCATCAATGCTTACATATACCTAATTTTTTTTAAAAATCAACTGTCAGTGTCAAAACTTTTGAAATTATGTTGGAACCCTGCCACTTTGCCATAGGAACGAAGCCTGGACCACTAATTTTAAATGGAGTTGCCAACGTTAAAACAATTTGACAATTGATTAAAAAAAAACACTATGTACAAAGGCAAAAATAGTAAAAAAAATCTATTTATTAAAGTTACCTATAAATAACGAATTTCGCGAATTTCCTTCCTGTCAACCTAAAAATTTCCGTAAAATGTTCCGTGAAATTATGGCTATAATGACATTGCGCTTGATGACGTTGCGTGCTTTTATATGTCTATTAAAGCATCAAAATGCCGGCAAATTACAAAAATAACTATTGTTTAATTGGATTAAGGTAACTATAATTCATAACAGGTCCAAAACTCATTTAATAATAGAGCTTATTCCAAACCTGGTGGCGAACTGACATTGACAAAAATGACTGAATTTTGGCATTAAACATATGTTTACTATTAAGGAAAAAATTGCCCATAGGCGTCGTTGTAAAATGTTTTCAAACCCACTGTTAGTCTTTAAAAAATTATAATAAGATACGTAAGGTGAAGAATAATAAAGAAATTATTAATAAGAATAGTAATATTTCTATGTATCTTTGACATCAAAATTTATTAATGTTAAAATGACAACTAAGTAAATTTTAGAGAAAAAAATATTTCATTATTATAACCAAGTGGGTGCATTTCAAGAGTCTTTTATGTCACTGTCAGTTCGCCACCAGATATGGAACAGCCTCTAGCTAAATAGATTCACTCTTGTTTGAAAGATAAAATACAAAAAAATTGATGCAAGAGTGTGTAGATTTTTTTCTCTTTAATAAAAAAAAATTTTTTAATCATTAATTAAATGCGCGCGATGCCATTGCCCCATTACATTATCATTAATAAATAAGATCCAAGTAAATTTCAATTCTTTTCCGTCGTGTCGACCAGAATCAGGTAGGTACCATTTTACGACCTGTCTATCATTGAAGGTCTCGGGACTCTCGGGTGGTAGAAACTGGTCCAAATATTTTGCCTGCCACGTCATAACTCTGTTCATCATGATTTTTAGTCTCAGCTCTGGAATTTACCGTTACTTTTTGGTCGTGTCCCCCTTAATTTTCTGCCAAAGAATGAAGGAAAAGGAAGAGCTTCTTACCGCAGATGAGGGCCAGCCCGAACAGGTCGGTGTCGAGCATCCCCTGCTGGGCGAAGTGTAGGCATGTCTGCTGGTACAGTTCCCTGACCCTGGATTTGGCTTGAACGATGAAGTAGAGGGTTTGTTGGTGCAGCAAGTGCAGGGCCAAGAAGCGAGCCGACGGGGGTAGCGCTGCTGCCGGGCTGCACGCGGCCAGAGGGGCGCTTACCGTGCACAGGCCGGCGCGCATGACCCGCTCATCTCTTCAAGGGGGTTGCCCGCTCACCTGCAACACACACGACCCTGTCATTAACCCTCGATCACACACCCAGCCAAGATTTAACACGCAACAAATTCCGGCGAGATTCATTGTGAACCAAAATTTTCATATTAATCGGCCATTGTCTTGTCTTGTGGATGAGAAAAGTTAAAAATTTTGCATTCGCTTTTAGATGATGATTATGTGGGTTTCGTAGGATGCCGATTCTAGGTAACACTTCTTATCTGATTTACTGCGTACACAGGAAATATCTTGCATGTTTCTCGAGAAATGGCGAAAAAACACATGTACGTCATGTATGGGAGTTGAAGATTAGACACCGAAGAATTGAATTTTTAGCATGTTTGTGACGGACAAGTCGAAAATTGACGCTTTACAAGTTGGACAAAGGCCCGATTTTGAAGCCTTTTAGACAGCTTAACAAGAGATTGAAGGTCAAAGAATGGCATGGAAATGAGTTAAAAGTCACGCCAATAACAAGAATCGATTTATTATGCGATAGCGTCTCTCCATTTGAGATTTTTAAAATTTTGAAAAAACTTACCAGTCCCGCAAATATGAATGGTAAAATATTTCCGACTCATCTTCGTTTCTTAGTGTTTTTTTTTTTGTAAAAATGAGTGAGCTAAAAATATCGGTAAAAATTTAAAAGTACACTGAGAGAACAGTTTTTTACTAGTTAAGTAATTGTCTTAAATGTAAACCAATAACTTTTAGAATGCGGCGGAAAAAACGATTGTTATCATATAATAAATAATTTGTTTGGAATTTTCAAACACATTTTGCTATTTTTAAGTATTGGTTTTATAAAAACTTAACATCTACATTGCAATGTAAGTAATTAAGAAATTTTATTGACGAGTAACAAACTTTATTAAAAGTTATAGTCCCGTATTTAGGATAAAAATATGTGTTATTTAGTATTTAAGAAATATATTTTAATATTAGATACATTTGCAATAATTCCTAATTATGAAATATTTATTAAAGGTACAAAATCCCTAATTTGTTTGGTTTCGGGACATTAATGTTGTATGTAATGGGTTGAAAGAATAAGAACAGCCACTTCGGGATAAAATATGTTCTTCACCACTCTACCACAGATTAGATAACCTACTAATCTGTGACTCTACTTTTGAATCCGGGAACTACAAGAGTTCTAGAACTGCATCGTGGATTACAATTTCGTTTATTTACAAATAGAAACTCTTGAAATCGTAAGAAGAAAACCGCACTGCCATCTCACGGAGAACTGTAAATGGAATGTTTATTTACATTTGAAGAATCGTTCGTTATATTATATGCTAACATCTTTCTGTTGATTAAAAAGAAATGAACTGTTGTTGAATAATAGTTTCTTTTAGATATTGTATAAGAAAATACACAGGGTGATTCACATAACTTTACGATCCGGACGAGTTTTAAATGCAACCAGTAATACATTACTCAATTATAACTTGATTCAAAAACACTAATAATTATAAATTTGTCCATGATTTGGATATTCCTTGCAAACCTTAAAAAATTAGGTACTTATTGCAGTCTCTGGCGTTTTTGTTTTGGCCAATTTAGGCGCAATTAAACCTCCAATAAATAATGGGTTGCATTTAAAGTTCGTCAGGGTCGTAAAGTTATGTGAATCACCCTATTAGTGACTAAACAAAAATTTAAATAGGTTTGTTAATTATTAAATTATTACTTATCTATTACGATTTATAGTTTAAATACTAAATAACAGACCACAATAAATTTTTTGTTCAATAATAATAGTTCGATTACTTAGTGAAAAAAGCAGACATGTTATTTTCCAATTTTACCTATTGCTTGGGAACATTCATGGATTACTATTACTAATACTATCAAACTAATCTATCAGTTAGCTATTACTATTCATTTTTCTTAGTGTGCTAACGAATAAAGAATCACAGAAAACTAGTTCAAAAAAGCATTATTTTTTTACAGACTTATGTTTTTATAGAAAACACATTTTTTTAATACTTATTAACATTCATTCATTCATTCATTTTTCTCAGTGTAAGTCGTTGAGAACACTTTTCTTAGGAATTCAGCATTTTTCGTTTTAGTGTTATATGTTTATTTTTTAACATTATGTGCCATTTCTAGGCATTATAATAATGAAAAACGGGAAAATATCCACTTATAACACTATTTTTTGGCTCGCCGTATACGTATTGAAGAGGAGAGAAAAAGACAAAGCCACTACATTGAATAAATCTTTTCTATTTTTTTCTATACAACTGATTTTTTCAAACTTCTGCAATTAATTAAGTAATTAAATAATACTAAGTCGCTGCTCAGGAAATATTATTTCTTATATCGCCCTAAAACAAATATACCCAAATGTTGTTTAGTGTAAAAAATGTGTTAAAAAATGTCGCTAGCCCCAAAAAACTCTAGCACCTAAATAGTTAATTAAATAAAACACGATAATTTAAATAAACGTAATTTTGAGGATAGCTACATTTTTTACGTAGTATTTTTTGCTCTAAACATAATTTAGGAATCGTTTGTTTCAGAAAAAGTCCAGGGATGGTAATTTACGCGTAAAAAACGTTTTTTACGTTTACATGTAAAATATGCGTAAAAAACGTAACATATTGGTTTGAAGGTTAGGTACATGTAATGTTGTCGGTGTGTGTGTATCTTGAGTTCTTTGATTTTTCGTTTTTTAATAAAATTCACGATTATGCCTCGATCAAGAAATAATTTAGACGAGGATCTGGACTAAAAATGAACCTACGTTAAATTGTTTTTTCGTTGATTTGTTTTCATTTTATGAATCTTATTTGAGTTATTTTGCGAATCGTTGTTTGTAATTTTAAGTAAAAATTTTGTATTTTTTAGCGTTTTTACATTTTTTACGTTTTTATCGTTTTTTACATCTAAAAGGATGGTGTAAATTACGTATTTTTTACGCGTAAAAAACGATGTATTTTACGTCAAGTAATTTACTCGCCCATCCCTGAGAAAAACAAATCATAAAATTTCGATTAATTAATATTCTACTATCTATTATTTTATTACAAAAAATAAATGACTAATATACTTTTATATAACGCAATTTGAAAAATTCCTGTTACTTTAACCCACCCATTCCAACAATGCAATGTTTTGGTTTGTGATTTCAAATTACCTACAACTTAAACTTAAATCCATATGTAAATTCTGACTACACTATTCATTCTAATGGTATTTCCGACTCCAACTTTGAATTAGCAAACACGGTAAAACCAACCGAACGTTTTCTAATCTGAACCTCTGGGAACCCGAAAAGCAAGTGCATCGAGTATATAGTCTGTAATCCGCACAGTGGTAACATTAACTGTTTTTTTTAACAGGCTCACTTGTATAAAATTTTAATTTTAAAAAAAGTTAATTCGATAATCTAGTGAACTCCTTGCAAAAATTATAGTTCGGATTATAGAGGTGTACCGTACTGTATTGCAAAACAGTAAATGTTACTTAGACAAAAATCGACTCAAATTTCTCAATCCTCTGGTTAAAAATTCATGACCTTTACAATTTTGAAATTCGCAATTCATTACGTTAAACTGAGAATTCTGATTTCTAAAGAAGAAACTTTGACTTGAGCTGTAGAATTAATCTTGGAATTATTTCAAAATAAATGAAAAACTCCCAAATTCTGAATATTCTGAAAATCAGATCTGTTCTTACTCAGTCGTAAATAACTGACAGAAACTCGAAAGTCTCATTTCGAATTAACTTCATCTAAGCTGTAAACGAAAGGTAATGTCAGAATTTCTAATTTAATTTTACCGTTAGTCTCATTACGCTTAAATTTGAAATATCCAGTGCGAACAGTGCCCTAAGGAAAATTAAAAGTAGAATTCAAATTGAAATTGTTATTTTAGTAAAATACATTTTTGTGGAAGATTACAACAAATACAAAAAGTGAGAATTTATGCACATTTTTGAAGAATTTAGAAACATCATGGAGTGAGTCAGTTAATGTAATGCCAGCGAAGTAATTTGTCTAACACCCAATCTGTTCGCTCTGACAGTGTCCATTTCAAGTTTATATTTTCAATTTCCGCATACATTACTTATTCATTCATTCATTGAGCGGTAATAGGCATAGCAAAAAACCACAGAAAGGAAGATAAATTTTACTGTATAATTTGAGCAAACAAAACATTCAGCATTGTAATTATGTACACAACAAACAATAAAATAAATTTTACCATGACAAGTGACTTATTTTAGAGCACACCAAACACTCGAACAATCCGACTTCCGTGTTACCCGGCCTTAAATAAAATTACAATAAATGGCACTATTAGCCGTAATAAGTACGGGTGAATTACCTGCTAACTACCCAGCGATCGATTTAAACAAGTGACGTGTAAATTTTTCCGTGCGTAAACAATTTCGCTGTAAAATTCCTGGAAAGATTTCACATATTTCTGCGATTATATAATAAAAGCCAAGAATTTAAATGTCGCCTTGTGAAACTTGATCAGTCGGAGAAAAATGCCGTTGTGCAAGATCGGATCGAAGAAAAGTCCGCGAAGAAAACCTGTCAGATGATCGGTTTGGCGCCAACGTAAATGCTAACATTGTTGTCAACACGGAGCCAAGGCAATAATTACAAATAGCGAGATCGTCAACGATTAAGTTAGCATGTAGGTTGCTTATGAAAAACACTACCTGGCAGGCTAATTTGTTTATTTAACCGGTTCATCTAATGCGATATTATTCAGCATTCCATTCATGCTTGGGTGCACCGCAGACGGCTGGCGTAACTAATGTCGGATAGCGCCTCTGCGGCCCTTCGGCCCAGAGAGCGCAATTTCGGGGCAAAAGCCCAATTTAGCTGTGGTCACTGGGGGCCGGCCTCTAATAAATCATCCGAAAAATTTCGGTCCCTGGGGTCATTTATTGTAGTTCGGAATCAGATTGAATTCGCGGAATGGATTTTGATTTGCATAAAAATGCGCCACGTGTGCGCGAGGTGCGAAAAGGTCGCTGAGGTAATAAACTATCGGTTTGCAGCCCCTATTTGGTAGTGTTTGCAGTCAAGGCAAACATTCCTCTGGTAGCGAAATTCTGATGTATGTCAATACACACACCGTCTCCGTGTATTTTGTACACAAACACGCCCAGGCAGATGGTGCGAGTACCATTCGAAGGTCATCTGCATTCCTCGATGGTCCGCACACGGCGCCCCGAAATTGTTATTATTGTTATTAAGACGGCGAGCTACCTCGAGCTCGTCGCTACACAGACAAACAGGCCGTTTTGCGAGAACACCAAGTTCTGACCAAGTTGCACTCAAAACTCTGGCTTAGTACAGGAACACATTTTAACTGAAAAATTTTGATTTTCGATCTGAAAATGGGCCCTCTAACTTTTCTTTCTTTTTTTCCTAAAACATTCTGTTTTCACTATGTATTTTTTTCAGTTAGTTTCATATAACATATTAAGGTCCCATTTCTTTAAATCAACACTAAGATAATTTGGACAGTTCTTATTTTAATAAAGTTTTCTTAGCTCAAGAATTTGGAAGAAATCAGGGGCCCGGTGCGGCTAGAATGCGTCAAAATTTTTCTATTCTGGAGATACTTATATCCCATTTCATTTCATAATAGAATTTTGCAACAGCGCAATTGAATTTTTTGGAGTGAAATGGAGCACAAATTGAGAGATTCTGGTGGGTTTTCTTAGCTCAAAACGTGCCACTGGGTTTAGTTGAACACATAATTCTTCTCTTTTACAGAAACTCTTAATCTATGCTTTATTTTTCACTCCGAAAAATTCAATTGCACTGTTGCAATTCTACTATGAACTGAAATGGAATACAAAATGAATTTTTGTCGATTCGAAAAACATGGAAAAAAAATTAAATATCTATACAGGGTGTTAGGGAATGGCTTAGCAATATTTCGTATGTGAATTTGTCATGTTCAAACGAGTTAAAAACCCTTATATCATTTTTCCAAAAAGTGCATACTTTTTTCAAAAACATTTATTAACTCACCTGTTGAGAGCCACTGTGTGGTTTATGGTAGTTTTTTTTCTTTAAACAAAATGGACATAGTGACGCATGGACGTTTTGAGAATTCTTAAATAGTGTCGCTAGCATGTTCATTTGTGTGGGGAGTTCGAATCCTGGTTCTGGCATCAAATTACTTTTTGTTTTTTTTTGTAAAATTTAACAAAACACAAATTGAAATAGAGAAATTACTGCGTGGACCAATAAGTTAATTTACCTCTGATGTTTTGACAATAATATTAAAATTTACACTATTTTTTATCATTCTAGTTCAGCGGTTCTCAAAATTTGGAACTTTAATTTCAAAACGATTTTTTGGGAAATCTATGCATTTTCGCTTTACATAAATTTTACTTAATCGATTCATTTTGCCATTTTCTATCTACCTTTAATTTTTGCTGAACCATTCCCTAACATGCTGTATAAGAACAGGAAGCCCAATTTTTCGATACATAGTCGGTTAATGAGCTATTCGAACATTTTACATAAATATAGTTCAAAACATTTAGATTCCGGTCAGTGGTTTCACTAAGTTAGTTATATCCTACATTGAAATTTTTTGCGAAAAAAAAAATAAGACAATTGATTAGTGTTTCATCAAGACAAGAAACCTTGACTTGATACACTAATTTTGTCTTGTCTTGAAATTCAAGACAAGAAAAAGATTTGTTCTTGACTTGACTACTTCTTGAATATTCGATTCTTGTCTTGATAAAATCTGAGAATTACCAATTCCTGATGCTCCCTTTCTAACACTTAGGGTCTGGAAGACAAGATTTTTTTCTGCATTCACTCGTCGTCTACCAACTTAGTTAGTATTAGGTACTTTTTTAGATAAGAAGTAGAAAATGACAGATTCGTCATCGTCAACAATTATTGTCATTTTCAGGGCTTAGTATTTCGGAATTCCGATTTTTCTTTGATATACCTCTAAATCCTCTTATGTAATTGGGTTCATTTTAAAACAGAGTCGTATATTTCATTTATTTTATTTATTTATTACTAATTATTATAATTATTTGGACATTTTTTTACCAGTCCTCTAATCTCAAAAATTCAAAAGAAACACGTTCCTATGAGGTCCAAAAAACAACAGTTTTACTTATAGCTGTTATGAAAACGCCAATATTCAGCAAAATAAAATCTTTACTATATAATACTCAGTTTGAAGATTCTATTTATTTTTAATAAAAAAGATAAAAACTATTTGGTCCATGAGGTAAATTTAAAAGTAAGCGAAACTATGAATGCCATATTATCAGACTCCTAAGACCCAAGAATTTTTCAATTTTCTCAATATCAATTGACACTATTTTACCTATACAGGGTGTCAATAGTGGGTTATTTCTGAAGTTTTTTTAATATGCAACCAATAATACTGATTCCAGCTGACCAGATCGTTAATGGTTAAAAAAATTCAAAATTAATCCACGATTACATTGTTCTGTCAAGTTTGTCTTGACAGTTTTGCTAAAATTTCACTATATACTATTATTATTTAAAAGATAAAAAACCAATGTTGATTCAATTAATGTTTTTAAAAATTAAACGAAGTATCCAAGTGGTAAGTGCAATTAGTATTTTTGGTTGCATCTTAGGACATGTCAGAAATAACCCACTATTGACTCACCCTGTATATACTTTTAAAACATTTTGATTCAGAACAATAACTGACCTGATCTATAGTTAAGTTGGAAATTATCCCAACGCAACGTCAAAATTTGAACGGTTTTGTCGCAATTTTAGGCAAAAAAATAAGTTATGAGATTATTAATGAACTGACGTGTTCTCACCTACCATTTTAAAGATATGCCTATTTCAAATAGAAATCTAATAATTAGCCTTAAATTGTGAAAATTTTATCTAAAAACATTTCAAACTCAAACTCAAGTAACATTTACATAATTTTTTTCATATCAAAACTATCAATTATCATATTCAAATAGATTACTGTAGACAATTGTTTCACCATTTCAAGGCTTTCTAACCTCAAGAATTCGAAAAACTCAGGTTCCTCGGAGGCCCAAAAACGTCAATAGTTCGATTTTGGATATTCAATATAAAAAAATGTGTCTTGGATTCCGACCTTTGAAATTATTGGCAGTAGACCTACAATATTACACAGTTTGGAACTACTAGGTAACTATTCCTAATTAGGCATTTAATAAAAATAAACAAATTACAATTTTTTTATATTTGATCGTTGAGGAAACTTCAAAGTTCCTTAATTACCCAGAATTATACAGTGTTCTCAATGGTAATCGACCTCTGGGCTTTTAGCTAAAAGTTCAACTTCACATCAATGACAAAAAAATTAAATTATGAAATCTCGACTAAAGCCCTTTTGTCTACGGACCAACACGTTGATTTGGTTTAACCAAATTAAGAATTAAAAATCCACGTACTTTAACAAAACTAAAGCCATATTTATATCAACGAAATCCGTATAAAGCTCATGAAGCTCATCGTTTTCGGCCATAACAAAGTTACTTGTCTCCTTTGTAAGTGAAGTGTCGGTGTCGGTGGAAATAATTTTAATTCCAGAAAACTATTAAGTAAATAATCGTTTTCGGCCGAAATAAAGCAATCTGGATCCTTTATGAGCAATAATTTGTTGGAAATCCAAGAATGTATTTCAACAAAACTGAGCCAAAAATTGTCAGCCAGAGCCAAAAGAAAATGGTCCGGGTCATTCAAGACCATTTGGAATCCAACAAGAATAATGTATGTTCCTGAGAAATCAATTTTAGAATTCCAAACTGAAAAACTGTTATTATTTGAAGTATAACCTTCGAAATGCTTAAATTCTAGAGCAGAAATTCCGTGAAAAAAGCCGAATTTCATTTGAGTTGCATGATATTTCAGGTCGTTTTGAATCGTGTCTTGTCTCTCCACCATAAATAACGCGAACTAAAGAAACGGTTTGGGGGCTTTGCGTGTGCCACGATGCATGAAGATTATAATATCAGCTCGCAAAACCCACGTTTCTTATCGAATTTTTCTTGGTAGAAGAAGAATAGTTGCACACCTACTTAGCTTGAAACCCACACACTTGTTTATAAAAGTGAAACTGCATATTAAGAAGAATAGAATTGCATGCCTTTATTATTAAATGTTTTTCATCACGTTTTCGTTTTCATGATCAAGTTAACCGTAAGAAACATTCAATTTCTTGGCGACCTGCTAATTAGTCGATCTCGTTTCAATGTAAGGAAACATTACTACAAATGGTGGGAACTCGTAGCGGAAACACTATAGATTACTTGCTACTTCTTTTATATGGAAGTTGGTTAATTCAGACTGACTTATTACCTCATTAGGATGCAGAAAGAAAACGCTCTCTGGTCATTAATAAAGTATTTTGCTGGAATTATTGGCATTTTCTGTATGCCCTTATTTCGCTTGATTGAAGCGGACATGATGGCCATCATCCATCATTGCGGCAAATTAATCTAACTACAATCGACCAAAAATGGAATTTTTCCTTCCCAGTTGGCAGCACTCGAATTCCTTCGAATGCAGCACCTACGTAACAACACTCAAGGAAGCATTCCAGTCCCGTTATTATGTTTGAAAATTGCATATTGCACGTCTGAAATCACCTTTTGAAAATAGCTGCGTATCTCGTTTGCGATTTTCTGGATGACTGCAAGTGCGGCTATTAGATCAGTTTTAATGGGCGTAATTTACAACAGTCTTGAATTTGCATTATCACTCCAACATCCTGTCGTAAAAAATAAGCAAACGGTTTAATTTTCACAATAAAATTGCCTGTTTATGTAAATAGCGTGTGAGAACAATGTTTAAATCGCCGTGAACTCGAATCAATCTAATGGTGCCAGTAGTCTTGTTATGTTAGGTCTTTAACTTTCTCTGATTCTTCCAGTTCGGGTCAAGACGTTTTCTGGTACAAAAAAAGTTCCAGTTCATGCGCCGCGGTAAAAAGTTTCATTAAAAATTGTGACCTTGTTTGAATTTCTTGAGGAATTTTAATTACCAGCCGGATTGTTTTCAACACAGATCATCCATTTATCCATAATTGAATTAAGATAATCCAGTGGGTAAAACTATGAGTAAACACGTTTCAAAACGAGCGGATATGTTATGAATGGTTCCAACTAGTCGTCCTGAATAATATAATTGATTCGAAGAGCTCCGAATTAACCTATAAACATAATGACGATCCAATTTCCAAAAAAACCGCTTATTTCCTGTCTGAGTTTAAAATTAGAAATTCTGCTTAGATAGTAAATTTGATTTTTACTTGTGGTGTTTTTTCGACTTGTTTCGCGACTAGTGTCTTTAAAAGGTAATCCCATAACTGGCCAAACGTGGGATGTTGCATCCATACCCGTTTCTAGACTTGTTTTATTCTGCTGGACTGGAATGTCTTGGCCATTTTTGTAACAATGATTGTAACCGAACTGATCAATGAAATGCTGCCACAAACGAGCCGATTCAAGACGGAATTTTTAATTGAAAAAGAAAAGTTCCACCAGACAGCGGGATACTCAACAAAGCGATTCCACATTTTCACAAGTCAATCAAATGCTAAACAAATTCATAGAGCAGTTCTTTGATTTTCTAATTATAATCCGGGGGAGATGGGATTTAAATCCATTTATTTAATTTATACAAAAACGTTTTCCATACGATATCAAACGTGCACGTATATAAAATGTTAAATATGCATTAACTAATAATAATCAAACAATATCTACAAAACTATGTTAATTCTGAAGTACCAAAAAACCAAAAAAAGTATGAGAAGCCAAAAGTTACAAAAATACCACTTTTCTAAAAATTTAAAATTAAACGATATAGCTACCACATTTGAGATATCGAAGTTGTTTTTTTATTTTTGTAAGTTTTCTAAACCAAACAAATGAAGAAAAATTAGCATTCAAAAAGGTCTTTTTGAGAAAACAAGAAAATTCACTAAGGTTCCAAGAAGGGATTGTTCGAAGGCACTTTTCATAAGCTTTGGTTTCAGCAAAAATGAAGCGAATCAGTACACGGAATAACACTTAAAAAAATAAATAAAATTGGTGTTGTGAAGATATTTTTAGAAAACAAAAAATTCATTAAGGCCCAAAAGAGTGATTTTTTTACAGTCGAAGGCACTTTTGATAAGCTTCCTTTTATGCAAAAATCAGAAAAATCGCTTCACGGAATAACACTTAAAAAAATTATTAAATTTGGTGTTGTGAAGATATTTTGAGAAAACAAAAAATTCATAAAGGCCCAAAAAAGTGATTAGGAGTTCACCATTTTTTTACAGTCGAAAGCATTTTTGATCAGCTTCGTTTTCCACAAAAATCAGAAAAATCGCTTCACGGAATAACACTTAAAAAAATAAAAAAAGTTGGTATTGTGAAGATATTTTGAGAAAATGAGAACACAAAAAATTCACTAAAGCCCAAAATAGTGATTGCGAGTTCACCTTTTTTTTTACAGTCGAAGGCACTTTTGATAAGCTTCGTTTTAGCCGAAAATCAGGAAAATCGCTTCACGGAATAACACTTAAAAAAATTACTAAATTTGGTATTGTGAAGATATTTTGAGAAAATGAAAACACAAAAAATTCACGAAAGCCCAAAATAGTGATTGCGAGTTCACCTTTTTTTTTACAGTCGAAGGCACTTTTGATAAGCTTCGTTTTAGCCAAAAATCAGGAAAATCGCATCACGGAATAACACTTAAAAAAATTACTAAATTTGGTGTTGTGAAGATATTTTGAGAAAACAAAAAATTCATAAAGGCCCAAAAGAGTGATTAAGAGTTCACCATTTTTTTACAGCCGAAAGCATTTTTGATCAGCTTCGTTTTATGCAAAAATCAGAAAAATCGCTTCACGGAATAATACTTAAAAAAATAAACAAAGTTGGTATTGTGAATATATTTTGAGAAAATGTGAAAACAAAAAATTCACTAAAGCCCAAAAGAGTGATTGTGAGTTCACCTTTTTATAGTCCTTTTTGATAAGCTTCGTCTTCTGCAAAAATCCAGAAAATCATTTCACAGAATGACACTCCAAAAAATTAAGTTTGTATTGTAGAGATACGTTAAGTAAACAAGAAAACTTATTAAGGTCCTAGGACTCCTAGGAAGTGATTGTTGGTTCATGTCTTTTTTACACAAATCGAGAAAGCCAGTACGCGAGATGACACTTAAAAAAATAATCAATATTTGTGTTGTTAAGGAATTTAAAAAAACTTTAGCCACTTTTTAGAGAAATTAAAAAAAGTAACGTCCAATAGACCTTTGAAATATGAGTAAACGAGTTTCGTTTTCTACGTTTTAAACCGAATGAATTGCACATTTAAAAATAAAAACAGAAATAAGAATAAAAAATTATGAATAGCTTTATTGTGTGAGTCGATTTCACAAATTCCATTTTTAAAACAATTCCAGCCAATTTTTCCTGTTCGTACAAAACAAACCTGTTGTCTAATATTAGATTTAAAGCCGGAATTGTTTATGTATTCATTATTTATTTCATATTTTTCTACATAAACATTCCATTTTAATTTTAGAACAAAAGCATCAGCAAAATTTCCCATTTTTTCAAAAGAAAAGTCTGAGTTTTTGACCAAACTTCTGTTGGGACTTTATCTAAGTGTAACACTAATTTCCACTTTGTGATAAGGCCTTTCCGGCCTTGCCACTTCATTATGCGATAACCGCAAAATAAGGGTGTCCCACTTAGAGCCCCGATACGAACCTGTATGTGTTGTATTTTCGGCGATAATTAAGCTCGATTACGAAAGAATTCGTAGTGAAACTGAGGCTTTTCCCGGCGCGCCGTTTTCCACATTCCACTAGTTTAACTGCGGCATTAAGTACAAAAACGCGACCATTGATTAATGTAATTACTATTGTAAAATGCATTTGATAAGTAAATAATTGTAAAACCACATTCCTTTGTCATTAGGCTGTGACGGTACGTGAGCCGTAAAAGCCAACACATCGCCCGGACTCGACCGGAACATCCTAACGCCCTTTTGGCTGATTTAATTAGGGATTTTAGCACGCGTGCATTGCAGGGAAGACTTACAAGGCGCACAAATTCCGGTATAATCCCTCATTAGCTCACACATTCAAAAATTATCGTGTTGCATCACTGGGATTTGGCTCCGGAAAAATGGTAAAAATTTCTCTTGTTGTGACACGACGCCACGTGATTAAAGACAATGATACGAGCGTAAATGCATTAGCCTAACATAATGCTTATTGAAATCATAAAACGCTTAGTTATTTCAAGGTTGAGCACATGTCGGATTGGGTTTTATATTACACATTTAAATCTCTTGGAATGCACAGCATATTATTGCTAACGAAATTATGCAAAGTTATTTCGCAATCTTAACCTAAATACGCCAAACTATGTAGTATTTACATGCGCTAATCAACGCTAATTTGTAAAAGTTTGGCCAATTCTACGTTTCATTCATCACGACAGCGTCATGACTGAAAAATTCGTCAAGGATTTGGTGACACTCTTCCCGTGTCAGAAAAAAATACAAAACTTCTGAACCGAGTCGGAATTGAAGTGGGAAAGGTCATTGCACGTGGAGTATTGGTTGGTTTTTGAAGCCACACGAGAATGGCAACTGATGCCGTTTTGGTGATGGGATGAAATTCCAGCAAAAAACGGTACTCTGGGAAAATTCCTCACCGAAATGCGAAAAATCATTGTGATTTTTATCTAACACATGAAGAAGTAAATGGAGAAATATTTACAATTATCTAAAATAACAGTTAAGCACCCACCTTAAAGCACCCAAGGATTTTATTCTAATTGTCCACTTTATTAGTGATTTGGATTTAATACGCCACTGAAAGTGTTTTACCTACTTTTCAGAATTTTCGTATTCTTTACCGGTATTCAAATTTTTTACAAATTATTACTGAAATAAACTCGTATTAACTAAAAGTGCATTTCCAAAGGACTTAGATTTTCAAATAAACCAAAAATAATGTGAAATAATTAAAAAAAAAAGGAAACATATCTACTATCATTAGACTTTTCTAGTATAATAAATAAAAATGCAACAATTAAATTAAATTGCAACAATTAAATTAAATTTCAGAAGTAAGCCAGGATTGTATGAATGGGTCTTTTTGGATTATCAGAATCAATTAAAACAAGAAAAATGTGTTTTTATTTAGGAAATAGAAAAACATACGTACATATTTCAATTACAAACCAAAAACCTCAAAAACCAGGGTTCGTAATTAATAACTGTATTCATTTTTGCTTTATATTTTTAAAACAACGGATGCTAAAAAATAACACTGTAAATTATAGCAAATAAATGCTAAATTAATTAAAAACTACGTGTGTTGATTTTCTGAGACAAAAATATAAACTCATTGTACAACATTTCTGCCGTTAAAAATATGTATTACCAAGTAAAGAGGATTAAATGGTATACCACTATGATAAATGGCTAATTTCAAGCAAAAAAATTCAAAATTTTAAATGGCGTAGAAAGCTGGTATAATACGCAAAATGAGCCGCTGAATTCACTGGAACAAACCATTTTGCTCTACAACTTTTAGTTTTTGAGTTACGAAGTTTTTTGCTGAACTACTTTACCCTAATTTTAAGCAAAAAAACGCAAAATTTTAAATATCGTAGAAAGCTGGTATAATACGCAAAATGAGTCGCTGAATTTAAAATACAAGAATAACATAGATTTGATTTTAATTATGATTTTTTAAACAGCTAATAAACAATAAAAAATGCGTTCAAAAAAGAGTTTGTGAGTTTTGATATAAGACTGTTTTTAAGTAATTGAAGAATAAATTCCTCAAGGAACAATTTGGATAATTCTTCTCTAGTCCCTTCTGCCCCTTCTTGAGTTCGATTTTTTCTTAAAAATATAGAAACCATCTTTCCTTCCTCTCTCAGCAGCCTATGACGAATTCGTGTATAATTAACTTAATTATTATTAAAAAATAATTTTTTATAACACTGTAATCACTTATACAGGGTGTCTCGTCAGGAAATGCAAATATTTTAACCGATTAAGTATTAAAAATGATTTGATTAATTTTTTTATAGTTAACCCAAAAGAATTAAAATACTTTTTTACAAAAATTGGCATGCAGTCGCTTTTGTAAATAGTAATTATTTAATAGGGCAAATAATAATAATAATAAGGGTGCAGAAGATACAGTTGATATCAGCACAGATACCGCAGTATTTAAAAAAACAACGCTTAAAAAAATATTGTTCAATTTATTTTTAATGCTTAATCTATGGTTAAAAAATATTTGTACACACCTGTATTTTTCTGACTTTTAACAATGTGAATACATTGCTTGAGGACTTTACTACACAACAAATTAAATTTGTAAAATCACTATTTGTTAAGTAAATTATTATTTTGAATTTGTCTGGCATTTATATTATCCTTGAATTCTTGGTATGTATAAAGAAATACAATAGACTCGTGTATTGCCTTTGTTTAACTAATGAAATTTTAATTGATACTACATTTTTAAATAAAAAATGCGCCAAAAGTCCTCCCGTAAAATAGAGCGTACGACGAAATTATGTCATCTCAATATTTCAAAATATTTACAAAATCGTAATTTATTATTATTGCCACAAATGAATTGTTCATAGGTGACAGAACAATAAATCCGCCTCCTACTATGACTCAAACGATAACTGAATGAGTAAACTTTGTAGGAAGTTAAGTGTAACACGAAAATATTCTCTGTTAATTCCGCTAAAAAGCAAATAACATGTAATACAGATAACGTAAAAGCGAGCGATAATTCAAACATTTGATTGATTCTTTACAAGACCATCAAATTGCAATTACTGCAATCGAGTATAAAGGCCGTTTAATGCAATTGTTGTGTCGACCAATCTCAGATAAAGGCTTTGTTTGAAATACGCACGTTGTAATATTTGCTTCCATCACTCAGTGCCCGTACTTCACTACCGACTGTGCCAATTAGGCTTTTTAAGCGTTTCTTCCAAACACCACTCACTACCGGTAATTAGAAAATTATTGTGGTATTTACGAATGTATAAATGTGTGTGTATCTGTAGATGTACAGTGTAGTAGTATCTTTTATATATCTCTGGTCGTTTGAGTTTTTACTATTGACTATTTTTGTTTTATAAAGCGTACCTAAAGTACATTATCATTCATTCATTACTACCGACTGCGCCAATTAAGATTACGATACATAACTGTAGTAAAAATTGTAAACAATTTGGAACTGTTCTACACTGTTCCCACTTTTGGTTTTATCGCACCTGCTCGTAGAGGTTTTCAAACAAAATTCAAAGATTTTCGTGGGCTATTTTTTGACTCCCGAAAATTTGGATTGTTGAAAGAATAAAAATAGTTTGATTGTTTACTCTCCCACCTTTTTAACCGCATTACTGCCACTAAGCGTCAGAAATCATTAATTTGTCTGTAATTTTATTATGTGATTAAAAACGCGCTCGGATGAAATAATCGTGTCCATCCATGCGAGAGGCGAGTTAATCTGTGATGGGCACGACTCATTATAAGAAATTTCACTGTAAATCGCATCAGTGGAAATCGAAACAATGCTCACTGACACAATTCCTGAAAAAATCCTCACCATGTGCCGAAAGAAAAATCCGAAAAACCGTCCCTCCGCAGCCCCATTCCGTCTAATTCACAACACAGTAGCACTACACCAAGGCACCACAACACGTGCTTTCGTAGAGCAAGAGCGCGCTGTCTCTATCAACCGGCAAAGGCGTTCTTCAACTAAATTCCCTATTTCAACTCTGGAGCGGTCAGGTACACTCCACGGCAAAACATCGCTGGAATGCGCCCGCCCAGTCCGGTTCTGCGCGTGGAGGCCGGCCCGTTCGGGGGGCACCTGCACGCGCGCGCAGGGCCGCTGGGGGTACACTCCGGGGCACCAACTTAGTGGTACCGCGAACCGGCGCAAATGCGGTACCCAGGCGCGTTGGGAGTGTACCCAGCTCAGGTGTGTTTGGTACCCGTCTAGAGGTTACATTCCTCGAGCAGCGCGGCATTCCTCATGTGAAATTGTCGATAGCCTCCCTCGGGGAGCCCGTGTGATGGCAAAAAATTTGTAATGAAGTGTATTTTTCTTAAAATGTTCAAACATAAAACCAAATATTTTCAACAAAATTTAATTAAAAACTCCCTCTAATAAGTGATAGCAACAATTGTGTTTCGAACTTTGCTTAAAATTAACTAAAAGGTTATACACACTGTTCAGAAATGGTTGTTCATCAAGTCATCTATGAAATTTGAACGTAATGTGCCGCTTAATTTACATTGTGAATGCCGTCAAAATGACAAAAAGCTTCGAATCTAAAAACTAAACAATAGACAACAAAAAATCACGGAAATATAAAACACACTTGAAAGAATGCTAATTCAAAGTTTTGACAGAGATGACAGACAGTACACAGAAAATAGTCATTTGGACGAAGCGACACATTGAATTTGAATTCCATTGTCGACTTGATGAACAACCATTTTTGAATACATTGTATATATGTATTATTATTAGTAGTTTATTTCTTAACAAAACTTACCGAACTAACAATTGTACTTAAAACAAGATAAACCAAAAATGCAGTAATCTAATTGTATTTCAAATTTCAAGTAAAGATGTCTATACTTTTAATCGTTTCAATTATTAATCGCACAATCGGGTTTATTAGCACTTTTGTTTATTGATATAACGTTAGGGAAATTTATTTATAGAAGTACCCTGATTAAAATATTGACCATTACTGCAAATAAGGTTCACTGGAAGTTCATTGGGGAACACCCAATACCACAGGAGATAACCTGAGACCAAAATTTTCCAATTTTTCTTAAAATCGATAAACATTTCTTAATTTTCTTAAAAGACAAATTAAAAATTAAAAAAAATTTAAGTCGTCGCGACGTTTTGACACTTTGATAGGGCAGATCAGGTGGTTTGTCTGCAAATTTAATTTATTACTTAGTTAATGCAAAATAAGTTTAAGAGTCGGTTTACAGCACATTTTAATTGCAACTAAATTAATTCGAGAATAACTTGACATTTGTCAATGCATTTTAAATTGAAACTTAAATGTCGAATTAGTTTAATTCGGAATTAAATTTTTATTCCGCTTTCGCTCTGTAAAGTAAGTAAGTAAGTAAGTAAGTAAGTAAGTAAGTACACCAGCCCTTAATGTCCTATTATAACAAACAAACCCCGCAATTCTCCTTTCACTTTATTTAGAATGCCATTTACAATTAATAAATAAAATTAAGGGCCGGTTTATAAAAACGTCTTTAATTTAATCCGCAATTAAATGCGTGATTAACTGATCACGTGGCCAAATTGAGGCACTTTGGTTGATCCATTCGCGTTGTTAACTTTACCAAGGAATTAAATTTTAACAGAGCTTGCTATTAACCGGCCTTTAAATAGTTGTCCCCTGTATTTTGTATCTGTCTAATTTTTATAAGTTGTTGAATTTAAAAAAAACAAACACAAAAAAAAACAATGTTTTTTTTTAAATTGAGTTACCACTAATTTTTGGGACTAAAAACTTATAACTTAGAGCCACTTCTTATTGCTTTGAGATTTTCGAACTCAATCGTGTCTCAATTGTAAATAAATATTATTTACCTCAGGATTTTTTTATTTCCGGGAATAATCAATGTCTTTTTTCAAAGTGTCAAAATGTCGCAACAAATCTGAATTTTTTTTTAGTTCTCATTTGTCTTTTAAGAGAATTAATTTTAAAACAAAAAGGAAAATTTTTGCCCTTTGTTATCTTGTGTGGTGGTAGGTATGTGTTAAAAAAAATATTTCCAGTAAACTTTATTTGCGGTAATGGCCAGAATTTTAATCCGAGTCTTTCAATAAATGAATTACCCTATCGTTCATTGATCGCTTGTATTCTGATTACACCAATTTTTTGAAGCAATCAGTAAACAAAATTTTACTCAAAACGATTGTGCGATTAAATTCAAACGAATTAAAAAGTATACATATTATAATAATAATTAATATTGTCATATATTTTGTGTTATTTTTATATGTTATATTTATGTAGATATGTATTATTAGATTTTAGATTAGGTTGTTGGAGGAGTTAAGTTCCTCCTCTCGCTTCTGCGAACCTGTTACTCACTTTTTGTTTTTGAACACTTTAGCACTGAAATTTCTAGTTTATATTATTTGGATTAAACAGTTTTTAAGCAAATTATCTTCGATTCTTTCAGATTTTGAACTTTTGTATTTACCGTATGAAGATTTTGTTTAATACGTATTTGGAACTTAAATATTTTATGAAATTTGGTTTTTACTTTAAATTTTTTGACAGTGAACCACGATCGCGTGGTGCACTTTTCCAGAATGTCCATTTTTTTGGAAAAATTTTGGTTCAATTGCTCGGAATTTTTGGGAGCGCAGGACGCCTTCCGGCGGTGGAAACAACATCATTGTAAACAATGGTTTTATTTCGGGAGAGTTTACACCTGCGTCTGGATTTTTTACTTTCGCGAGTTCGAAATGTAGTTTATGCTACGGTGCATTTAATTGCTTCAAGAAGGAAAAACGCGAATGTCTTTCATTCATCCTTCATTTTTTTATTGAAAAGTGAATTTATAAATACAGATATGGCTGCATTGCCAGACTCATAATCAATTCAATTCATTATTTATTATCCACGTTTGTACAAGGTGAAAATTTTCAAAATTCTGGGTGACCTAAAATGTTGTTTGTTTTGGTTTTGCGACTTACGTAACTTCCGGGATATTAACTGCCAAAAGTTTTGATAAGATGTTATCAGATAACAGAAACATCGATGGCAATTACTTGACATACTTCAAAAATTAATCCAAAAAATACATCTAAATGTAATGTACCTACCTCTCGACCTACCTACATTTACAATAAAGTAAATTTACATGTTTTTTATCCTGATGATGTACCTAACTACCTATGTGGTATAATAGACGAAACGTTGCATAACAATCGTTTCATTATAAGTTCTCCACCAGTTATTTTTTGAACCTTTTATTAAGTATATATTTATTACAATTTGAAAATTTGAAAAATCTGCGCTCTGTTTAGTAATTTAAAGACTGCAATAATACCCAATCAAAGAACAGAATTTTAAACTTTTAACTTAATAACATTCAGTGAGAATTCCGATACCTACGAATTTTTAGTTTTTAGCAATGAGGTTTCTTCAGGTTTTGCTTTTATTATTTATTTTTGGAGTTTCAAGATTTTTTGGTTTAGATATCATTATGACCAATAAATATTGAGAAACGGGCTTGTTTTCACAGAACTCGCAATAAAAATATGGTAATCAATCACTGATTGGCCCTTAGAATTAAAAATGTGCAAAGAATAGTAGACTTTAATTTTCTCACCATTTTGTATTTACTTTTCTAGTGGGAGGAGATAACTGCAATCGCTACAATTTTTTTGGCTCGATTCCGATTGTGGCCAATAAAAATTGAGAAACATGTTTCGTTTTACAGAACTTGAACTTATTCTTGTTATTGGCCCTCATAATAGACCAATCAATTAGAAAATGTGGGTTCAATCAAATTCAAGACGAACATGACTCCGAATTTTATTACAATAAGGTTTTTTTCAAAGTGCGATTGGCTTGTCGTCAGTCTAATTGAAATGAGAATAAAAAAGGAAAACCGACTGAAACTAAAAAATCTGTAAAATGTAAAGAATACACAAATCACTGAAAAATCAAAGAAAACATTCATTCGAAAATTACAAAATAGCAGAAACTCGAAAAAATCTAACTTTGATCATCAGAAAATATGAAATGTAAAAATTTCATCTTGAGTTCCGATTTTTCAAGATTCAGGTTTTTTTGCTAGATTCAAATTTTTTAGGTTACTTCAGTTTCAAATTTTTAACTTCTAATTAGGTTTCAGTGAGAAAATTTTCGATACCAAGTTTTAGTTTTTAGCAGAGGTTTCTTCAAATTTTACTTTTTTTATTTATTTTGGAATTGTTCCATTTTTTGGTTTACATTTTGTGGCCCATAAAAATTGTGAAGTCGATTTGCTTCCACAGAACTCACCATAAAAAATAAATGTGGTAATCATTGGCCCTTCGAATTAACCAATCAATTAAAAATGTGCAAAGGTAAAGACCGAATTATTTTTCTCAGCATTTTGTAATTACTTTTCCATAAAGTGGGAAGAGATAACTACAATCGCTACAACTTTTTTGTCCCTTCGACTTCAACTATGTCGCCAATAAAAATTGAGAAACCTGTTTGTTTTCAGAGAACTTGAAATTATTGTTGTCATTGGCCCTCATACCTCATAATCGACCAATGACCAATCAATTATAAAATTAAAAGACGAACATACCTCCAAATTTTATTATAAGGTTTTGTTCAAAGTCCGATTGGCTTGTCAGAGTAAAATAATTTTTTTTGGCTTTAGAGATTTTTAAGTTCAATTTAGGTTTTCGGTTTAGTCCTTTTCTTTAATTTTTATGAAAAGTTCCTTATGCTATATGCCTTGAAACTTAACAGTTGACAATCTTGAACTACCTTGCAACATTTTTCAAACCTTTGGTTATCAAAATAAATTAATTATCGCAAAGAGTTAAAGATTTTATTAATGAACCATAAACATAAAAATTTCGATAAAAAATTAACTAAATGACCAATTATTTCGATAGTAATCTGATTTAAAAGGTAAGCCCCTAAGATTTGGAGCTAGGCTAAAGTGACAATAAACTGTTCTTGCTTTTATTTTGCGGCATAAAGCTAAGTATTTGTGTTTTTTTAATTATATTTGAAACGTTATTAATGCCGGGATCGTTATTATTACTAATTATTATTTACGACCATTAGAGTCGTACCACAATCAAGACACCTTAACACATTTATGGCCTAATCATTTTGCATTGGAATGCCACAATAGCAATTCATAATTTTAATTTTTTCATAATTAAATTATTAATTGATTCGATACCATTCCGAGCGTAATTAATTTCTTCTCCTTGTGCATTTACACAAAACCCAAGGTCTATAAATATGTAAAAATACAATAAACATGTCACAAACTGTATTTATTTATTAAACATTTTGTAAAAATTCCAAATTAGTTTTTGGTTCGTACAAATTCGGATCCAAAGTTGCAGCCGACGTGAAATATGCTTTAGCAAGATTTATTCGCCCCATCTTATGATGTAAAACAGCTAAATTGTTGAACGCCGATGCGTGTGTTGAATCCGACGATAGACATAAATTCAAACATTGCACAGCCAGCTCTAAATCACCGGCTGACTGCAAATTACAATATTACGACTCAATTGCACACTAGTGGGACTTACAAGAGCCAAATGCGACAAATTGTACCAAACCTCAGCCTTGATTAGGGGATCTATTGCCAAATCAAGCGCGCGCTGGAATAGCGAGGTGGTCAAGTCCAGCTGCTGAGAGTATAGGCAACACAAACCTAGGTTGTTGTACAGTTCGGCAGAATGCGCACCCATGGCCAAAACGCGCCTAGGAAAAATAATTAAACCAAGGACAAAGAAAAGGTTCAGAACGACAGAAAAGGATGATATCGAACAAAGTGAAAATGACGCCTCAATAAACCAGCCCCTGCTATGGATGCCGTCCCTTCTAACCGCAAGCGGGCATCAGGATCATAAATTTCTTTAGAAGTCGGTTTACAGAAAGCAAAATGAAAATTTAATTCAGAATTAAACTAATTCGAATTAAGTTGCCACTTATATTGCATTGACAAACAAAGTTAGTTAAATAAAAGGGACTGGCTAAACGACCCCCGACGGTACTCTTAGTTAATACTAAAAAGACCGCCGTCCTGCTCACGTATGAAAAAGCCGCCGAAAATTGGAAATAAATCTTTAGTCACGGCGGTATGATACAAATATATTGATATATGCCGCCGGTCGGCGGTTTTCTTTATTTAAAATACCAAATACCGTCGAAATGTTGTCATAGATAAGACTAATTCTAATTCCAATATGAAAATTTCTTTCGACAAAAATTGAATTCAATTGAGGTGGTTATAATCCTGTAATTGCAGTTTTTGTGAAGAAAAATTGATTCATGGTAGGTTGCTACTTAAGCATAAACTTAAAAACCTAAAAAAATCCATTTACTATTTTATAACATGAAACCTAAAATGAACTGAATTAGAGCAAGCTGTGTCTGCGGAATTTTATCCACATATCAAAAATTGACGTACAGATAAGAATAAAAAAATTATTTTTTAAAAATTGAATGCTAGCTTAAACAAAATTATTTCGAAATGGTGGTTACCGCCCATCAAAAAGCCCACATTGCAGAATACCATTTTCGAGCATTTGAAAAAATAAATGGACAGTGGAAATACTCATTTGGTAAATGCTTGGCAGAATTTCGGGAGAAATTTCTCTAAGAATTTTGTTCTGTACACTTTCTTAGTCTCCTCTACTATATTTTGCAACACAATGTTTTGAAAAGAAATGTGGCTACACTTTCAAGGCTTGCTCTAATTCAGTACATTTGCGATCTCATGGTAGTTACCTACCGTACATTTATCGATAAGTTTTTTCAAAAATTAAATAAACATTTGTACTACTCAAGTGACATACAGAAATGCAAGAATTAGAGTTAGGTATATGTCACATTTTAGGGGGTATTGTAAAAATATGATCGTTTTAAAAAAAAATAATAATTTTTTTTGTTTTTGAGTCAAGCTCAATTTTTCTGAACAGCAACCTACCATGAAACAAGTTTTTTGGTCAAGACTGCAAACTGGGAATTACAGCTACCTCACTAAAATTTAGTTTTTGTTTAAAGACATTTTCATAGTCGGTTGTCAATTGAGAAGAAAATATGTATAACACCAAATCAAAATAAAATTTGATTTTTAAGATATGTTTATATTATTTGTAGCCTTATATCTTTCACCAATTATTACTTTTTGAAGGCAAGTATTTAGTTTAAACTACTTTAAACAGATTAAACAATAAAAACTTTCATATTTCCATATTTTCTGTTTTTTTGTTCGAATTAAAATTCAGTTGCGATTAATTAACACGTTCTGTAAGCCGGCCTTAAGTTTTCTATTAGTTTTGTAATTGTCATTAAAAACGAACCAAAATTATTTGTTTAATTTTACCAGTAAAAACCCGCAAAATTATCTGAAATTTTGTAATTCTGCTACAAAATTTATTTTTTAAATTAAATGAAAATGTTTACTTAGCTTTTTAAATAGTTTTTTAAATAGTAGACAAATTTTTTAGTTACTATTAATGTTTTCCAAAATTAAATTAAGTAACAATTTTTGTACGAAGTAGGCTTTCTTTATTTTAAACATAGTTTTAAGTAAAACAATAATATTTTAAGTGATTTATACAAATTAATAACTTACCTGTTTTTATTTTCTAAAATTTTTCAAATACAATTATTCATAACTATTTAATTGTTATTAAATAGTTCCGACTTATTTACGCTTATTTAGTAACAACTAAAATTTTTTTTTGGGTTTGTCATCGAAACAAATTTGAATCAGTTTATGTTAGATTTCTCAAACTATTATGTGGAAATTATAATTTTCAAACATTTATGAATAAAGATAAACATAAAAAAATGATGACTTCCCATGGTTAAGTTGATCATAAAAAAAAATACATTTTCATTTAACTTGACGTTTGTCAATGCAAAATAAATGGTAACTTAATTCGAATTAGTTTAATTTAATTCTGAATTATATTTTAATTTCGCATTCTGTAAACTGTCTCCTAAAAGAATTTATCTTAAATACTATACGTGCACTATCCATAATTTCCAACCCTGTCTGCTTGCGGTTAGAAAGGTCGGCATCCACAGCAGGGGCTGGTTTATTATGGCGTCATTTTCACTTTGTTCGACTGTATGTACAGCGGAAGTTTCTAATGTATGGCCGAAAAGAATTACCCTGAATAGTCAGGGTAAGAATTTCAGTTTGTATTTATTTTCTTTTTAAATGATTTTTATTTTGTTATTTCATCTACCAAAAACGTTTTGCACTTCAGCAATATACATTTGTCGTTGGTTTTTGCTTTTATTCATCAAATAAAATAATTTAGACCAATGTTATGGCTGTTATTATTTTAATAATAATTTAAATTAAGTGAAAATAACCTGTAGTAGCGCAAGGCCATCTCCGGTTGGTTGTTATAAAAGTGATACATCCCGATACAAGCAATAGCTTCAGTGTTCATGGCATCTTCAATGACCACACTCCTGTAAAATTTGACAGAAGGCGCCGTTTCGTTCAAACTTTCATAAAGCCGCGCCAATTCGGTCATTATCGAAACATCATTGGGAAAAATCTCAAGACCGGCTTTGCATATTTCTACAGCCGAGAGAGGTTGGTCTGCAATTTTTCCTCCTCGCTTAATTAACCTTTAATTACGTCTAGTTACCCAATCTTAGATAAATTCTAGTCAGTCTAATAAAACTCTCAACGTGATGATGTTGTTTCAAGGCACTTCTCATTTGCTGTTCCGCATCCCTGATTAAATTGAGGGCAATGTAACACTTGGCCAGTTGCACCTTCCACCACCAGTCCTCAAACTTGCAAAACTGGGTCGCTTGGACGGCCAGTTCCATCGCATTTCTGACATCACCCTCATGGTAGAAAAGGTACTCGAATAAGGGTTTGGACAAGCACGAACTTTTCGCATATTTGGCGATATTCAAGCGAGAAACTTGGATAAAAGGGCCTTCTTTTTGGCTATACATGGCAGCGGTCCCCAAACGTATGGCCCTAGCTGATTGGCTGGTTGGCCGGGCCGTTTTGAGCCGATCCAGGGCCGAACCGGGCCGCATTTGGGTGCCAGGCCGGGCCACCCCTGAGATGGGGCGCCCAGTTGAGGTATTCGGTCTGGAAATGTTTTTTTTGGGCTATTTTGGCCACTTTGGGTTAGTACCTGACTGAAGTGGTCGGGGCTGCGGTTTTGATTGAGGTTCCTGGTCGTGGGGCTGTCGCGACAGCGTTGTCGTCTAGGAAGTCGCCTTCATATAAATCCTCACTCTCGATGTCGTCCACGTACACCCTTTGGGTCAAAGCGCGCATTTTGAGGCACCAAGCCGCTTGGTCCAAGGGCTGTTTTTCCAAAATTTCGCTGCACACTTCCGCACATTTGTCGAATTTTCGACGGCGAAATAAACTTAAAGATAGGTATAAGGGATCCATTTTGGTATGGTGTTTGTGTTGAATCGCCCTAGCGATGGTATTGATTCCCGTCCGGTGTTCGTCATTTATGCAAAGAACTTGACTTTTTTTTGGAAATCATTCTTTTCCGATATTAAAACTAATAACTTTAACAAAAACCAGGGGCAAACTAAGATATTTGGTGCCTTAGTTTTGACTCATTTTGAAAATAAATTCATTAAACTTCGACAAACAAATCGTCTTAGAAAATTTAAAGACAAAAACTCGAAAGAGGGACAAATTCGGCCCTGTTTACAGTTTTTGGAAACTCGAGGAATGAAAAAAAAAATGAAAATAAATACAACCGTTCTCTAATTTTTAGCAAGAAAGGGGTTAAATAAGGGTAAGGAAGATGAGGAAAAAGTCGAAAAGGCGACAATTGTGAACTAAAACTGGAGGACGTAAAAACTTAACACATATATCAACTTCAAGTTCATTTCAAAGAAATTAATTAAAATTTATTGCCAATCCTCAAAATACTTGATTGCAGTCCTCTGCAAAATAAGTTTTTGTTTTATAGATAGTGGTAATACGAGTAGGTAAGTACGCTTATTATCAATATACATAATTACATACTGTCAAATCGCAAAACATATTTCAAACATACTGAATCTAATAATTATGATAAATTAATGATAATGATTAATGAATGTTTTGTACAATCGAAATGTATAATACCAGTTTAAAAATTTGTGAACAAAAAATAGGTATTTTTTACTAGGGACAAATTACAAACTAAAAATGCAAGTTTACTTCCATACTTAATCATAAAAAAAGCATTAACCCCAAAACCTAACCTAAACTTAAAAGTCTATAAAGCCAAAATAAACAGTTTCAAAGTTTGAAAATAAACTTGCTAAAAATAAAAAATACAATGTGTCCAAAAATTGTTGTTCAATGTTCATCAAGTTGACTATGGAATTCAAATTCAATGTGCCGTTTCATCGAAATGACTATTATAGTTTCTCTGTCAAATATTTGAATTAGCTTTTTACTCACTTTTTTGCATTTTTCGGCAAAGTTGTTTCAAATGTAGGGTTTGTCTTGATTTCTGTGATTTTTGTTGTATATTCTTTCGTTTTCGGATTCGAAGCCTTTGTGGATTATTTTGACGGATCTGTCACTGCGGGATTTACAATTTAAATTAAGCGGCACATGTTTAAATTTCTTAGGTGACTTGATGAACACCATTTTTGAACACATTGTATATAATAATAATAATAATAATAATAATAATAATAATAATAATAATAATAATAATAATAATAATAATAATAATAATAATAATAATAATAATAATAATAATAATAATAATAATAACACATAGGATGCCCAACAGAAGAATCCAATTATAGGGCAACAATTTAAAATAATAATTGTGTGAGTAGCAACAAAAAAAAACAAGATAAAAATAAAAAAGTAACTGGAACAGAATCTAAAATTTCTAAAAATTCTAGTTGATATGAAAGAATCATCACAATATTTGTTATCATTTTTTGACATGTGCGAGATCGGTGCTTTTAGCAATAAATTTTGTACGGGCTCTAGGTGTTAAAAAACTATTTGAATCTCTTGCAGATAATCTTGGCACTAAAATATTAACCTTGGAAAAAAGACAAGTGCAATCAATCTTTGAAGATAATAAATTCACTTGAAATTTTGTACTAATTTGTTCACGCCTTAAATTTAAGTTTGTAAGATTATGACGTTGCAAGAGTTCGGTGTAATTTGAACCCCTCTTAGGATATACTCCATCTTCCACAAAAGAGACATATTTTACAAAACGTTCTTGTACCTTTTCAATACACAATTGATGACATGCATAATATGGATACCAAACGACCGATGCATATTCCAGTTTAGTTATAATAAATGCGAAGTACAATGTTTTTAGTGCATCAGTGTCCGCCGGTTTACCAATGTATAAATCCAAGCATTTTAAAGCAGCTATTAACTAATTCAGTTAGGTGTTAGATGGTCTATGAAAGTTAATTTAGAATCAAATATGACGCCAAGATCTCGCACAGTCTGAACTTTTGTAAGATAAGAATTAGAAATGTAATAAAAAGACTTTTACGACTATAAAGTCATAACAATACATTTTGGTGTATTAAGTTTTAATTTGTTTAAATTGCACCATTCAACAAGTTTTTTAAATATAAATACGAGTACAAAAAAATGTGAATACCGTTCTTTAATCATAAACAATATACTCAAAAACCCGAACTTAAATTTTAAAATTCAAAAAAGATAGCAAAATATTTGAAAACTGGATTCTAATCGGTGAAAATTTTTGCATTTGCAGTTTAAGATTTTTAATTAGAAATAGTCGCTCAAGGTTTCTAATATACCGAGTACATTTTTCCCAGATTTGTGTAGGTGCAGCCAAGTTTGGTCTTGGTTAAAGGTAAAGGTTTAAAATTGAATAAACTTAAAAAAGCAAAACTCAAGATGAAATATATTTCGATTTTTGGTCAAAGTTGAATATTTTTTATTGTTGCAAGAAACATATTGTCATTCTGATATTTATTTGTGTTTTTGAAAAGAATGGTTTCTTCAATTTCATTTTCATTTTACAGATTTTTAGTTTCAGTTTTATATTTTCATTTTTAATTTATTTTAATTTTATTATTCGATTCGCATTTCACGATTTCAGTGAATTATTTTAACAAGATCACGACTTTAGTGCCCAAATAAATAAACCTAAAATTCTGAAAAACTTGTATAAAATCAAAGCAAAAAAATAATAAAACCATCAAATACAATTAGACTGAAAACCAGAAGGATTCGCCCTGAAAACCCGAAAACAAGTGCATCCAAAAGCCGTAAAAATTTCAATTTTGACAAAAATTCAACCTTTATTTGTCAAATCAAACAAATGTAAGATGGGATAAATTTTGCTCTAAATAATTTCCGTGTTGTTGACCACGAGCTGTCACAAGTAATTTGGTTGGGTAATTAAATATTTTACTCCTCTGGTCGCCAATTTATCTATGTCGCCAATCTTATTTGGGTACAAGCTGAAAAATAGAATGATTGATCATTAAATAAAAGAAGTCAAGAATTTGGAGCCTAGGCTGTTCTTGCACATGTCCCAGATCTATTTATTTTCATGGGCAGAAATAAGGGAAACATGAACTAATATATGTTTATTATTTATCTACACCGTTTTCAAGAAAATGTGGCATTCTTGTCGCGAAAAGAAATGTCATATCTCAGTTCGATTGTGTGCGAAATTTGTCCAAACAGCCATTTGTTTGTCACTCTAATGACAGTTGAATGATGGATTTCGGACGCGACTCCTCACACAAAGACCTCGAGGCCACGTCGGAGAAATCCCTGGACGCGGCAAAAGAGTCAAAAGTCGAGCTCCACGAGAGCTTGGATGAGTACGACTTGGAAATCCTGCACGACATTTTCGCCAAACAGTCAGGCAAGGGCTTCGATTTGCCCACCCTGAAAGAAATCCTCGAAAACGTCGGCAAGATCCATCTCTCCGACGACGACTTCAACGTAATCTTCATGCGAATGAACACCGCCAGGTACATTTCTGACACGCGTGTCAGTCACCCTTAGTCAAAATTTCCAGAAACGGCTTTGTCAACTGGAACGAATTCATCTCGTTCCTTATTTTATGCTACGAGCAAAAGGATGTGAAAGCCGAGTTCGAGACCCTTGAGAACCCGATCCCGGTTGCCGCCACTTTGGTCAGGAGCAACCATCGCTATACCATCAACAGGATCACCTACTGTCCCACGGTGCGTCCAGACAGGACCATAAGCTGGCACGATGGTAGTTTCATGACCTGCAGCCGGGACGGTACCATCAACTACTGGTCGCTGGACGTCCAGTTCGAAAGGTCGGTCAAGTCCACGTGTCCCAACCTCCGGGTCCAGCAAACTTGGGTCACTGATATGGTGGCCCTCCCTGACGTTAGTGTCGTCTGCACTTCGAGCACTGAACGCGACTTGCGATTTTACGACACCAGTGCGCGAAAATTCGAACTGCGGGTGATTTTCACCTCGATTGAGTGGGCAATTTATTCCATGAACTACTGGTTTAGTGATGACCCGAATGAGGAGTCCAAGCTGGTCCTGGGGGACATGGGGGGCAACATCCACGTCATCTTCATAGAGTCCTTTGCTCGTGGGCCGTTCCGCAGTCAATTGGGACTGCCGTTGCTTGAAGTCCGGTACGATAAAGTGATAAAAGGGCTGGTGGACGGATTTCGGGTCAAAATCCTCCCCAAACAGCACTCGAACGTGATTTTGCAAATCCAGTACTACCACCGTCTCAACACTATTATTTCGTGTTCCGAGTGCCAAAAAGTGGGGCTCCTGATGCGGGACTTGGCCGAAGACAAGGGCAAATACGTGTATAACCTGCCTAAAGGCGCGTGGTGTTTTTCGGTCGATGGTACGCAAATGCTGGCGAGTGGTGGTTCTGATTGTTTGGTGCGGTTGTGGAACCCGTTTGTTCCCCAACACCCTATTGCGGTGTTGTATGGACATCATACGGCCATAAGCTCTATGATTTTGCAAGACGATGCAAAATTTTTGTATAGTTTGTCTCAGGATAAAAGTATAAGGGTTTGGGACGTGGCCAAGCAAACTTGCGTCCAGAACTATCTCGGGATTCCGCAGGAATTGGGAGAACATAGTGATATGACCACCCTTTACAACCCAGAGAGCCGGCAATGGATTATAGGGAGTTCAATGTTGGCCGTAATTCCTCTCAGTCCCAAGCAAAGTGGGGAACACACTGATGGGTTCACACACACTGCTGGAGTTTCAGTGGTACTTTATAATCCACTTTTCAAGGTAATTAAACTTGACCATTTTACTAAAACGTGCGAGATTGCTTGTAAATGGATGAAATGTTTCGGCGCACAATAAGTAGGTTTTAATGAGCCTTCACCTCAAAGATTTGGCTTGATTCGGTCAGAGGTAGTCGAATTGAGTTTCTAATTACTAATTTTTAAAATGTGCTAGATCGCTCAGTAGTGGCCAAAATACCATTTTTTTATTTATTTCGGCAAAAAATAAATTGCAAAAAACGTGTTTAACCGAAAATGGCCAAAATTGTTTTCAGATCTTTTTGGCTGGTTTCGGCGCAATTATTTTACGTAATACAGAAACATTTAAGAATAGTGCATGTACCAAAAAACGGTTCTATACATTTGTAAGGAGTCATCTTGAGTATCTGGTGTTTATCTTATAAAATGTATTGTGAAATGATTGAAAATGTTCTGAATTTTTTTTTTTTTGTAAATAATATCTTTATAGAGGTCGATGGCCTCCAAGGCTCTTAGATGAATTTGAATAAGAACTCCTCACTCTTCGTAGGTTCGTGGTCAGGTGTTTTTATATAAGCTCGTTATTAATGTTATCAACTGTTCTTTCTTTCTATCGTGTTTGTGTTTTAACGTCCAATGTGCCAATAAAAAAATTTCTGTAAGCTTAAAAAATTCTATATCGAAATCAAGAAAACATTATTCTTTTCTAATGTTAATATGCTCAACTTATAACTTGTTACACAAAGATGTTGATATCTTCAATATGCCATTAAGGATTTTTGTCAATAAAATTAAGTTCATATTATGTAGACCTGTACGTATAATGATTTAAATTTGTGTTTTGCATTGTTTAATTTTTGTAATGAGTAATTTACTTTGTTACTTTGTATACTTTTATATTCATTTTGATCCTGTAATTGGAACGTAAATTCTATTCTTCTATTCTATTATTATTATTATAAAAATAGCATCGACTTTAATGAATTTAAAAGATTTTTTAATTGTAAACTGTGTCTATGACTTTGACTAATATTTTCGCTGCAATTTTAGTGATTTGCATCCTTCTTATTTTGTTGACTTGTGTAATGACGCACTGTTTTAAACACCAATAAAACTATTTCTATTTCTATTTCTATTTCTAATTTCTCGTTGGAAAACGCGCCAATTCTCTCGACCTTGGTTGAAATTCGGGAATTTCAGTTTCAGTAAAATATATCGATTTAAATAAATTTTTGAATAGAAAATGTGATAAATCGAATTAAGCGAATTCGTGACTCATTAACTCACTCAATTGTTCGAAAATAGTAGAAACAACGTTTTTGAAAATACATATCTTTTAATGTACTTTTAGCGAAAAACTTGATAATTCGTTAAGACAACATTTTTGGATTGTTTAAACAAAATAAAAAATAAAAATAAAAAAATAAACAAAATTAACTCGGTTAATTGTTTTAAAACAACTCATAAAATAACGTAAACAACAGAAACGACTAAAA
Source organism: Tribolium freemani (assembly GCA_939628115.1). Lineage (NCBI taxonomy): Eukaryota > Metazoa > Arthropoda > Insecta > Coleoptera > Tenebrionidae > Tribolium > Tribolium freemani. The sequence goes on along the minus strand of OW626791.1, from coordinate 17,973,065 downwards.
AAAGACTAAAAAATTATTTCAGCACAAAATAAATCGATTTAAATTACTTTCTGGCTAATAGACTCACTCAGTTGTTGGAAAACAGCTAAGAAAGAACTAAAAAAAGACAAATTAACCGTGTTTTTAGCACAAAGCTTAGATGTGTCTGAAAAACGTAATTTAACAGATTTTTTTGCTTTTGCTGAGAAAATATGTTGACTTATGTGGCTCACAAATGTGCTCATTTACTGGAAATTGAATATATTCGTGCGTTCGTTTAGTTCTAAAAAAGCCAAATTACATCGATTTAAATGAATTTCTGGCTCAAAAACTTGCTAAACTGTTCGTAATAGGCTAAAATAAGATGTAGTTAGTTCTAAATCAGTGTATTATAGTCAATAAAATTTTTTGCATACGAAAAATAAATAAGTGTGAGATTGTAGCTCGAATATTCGCAACGATCTAATAACGCAAACGCATTACTTTTTTAGCACCTGTTGCAGAACATATTTTTTTCCTTGTTTTAATAAATAATAATTTAATAAATAATTGTCGAGTTTCATAAATGAGCTTACACAAATAGTAGAAATTATAGAAAAAAATTATCTGTGCTAGCCCGGCGCATCCACCAATTTTGCTAGTTGACGCTAGTATTAGATCATTGAATATTCGCTTAACATTGGCTGAAATAGTGTAATTGTTGAAAAAATTTAATTTTATTATTCGTTGCAGCAGAAAAATGACGTTTTGGGCTCAAAAACGTGCGAAATCTGTTCTGGGCTAAAAACATGCTAAGTCGCCTAAAGAATGAACGAAATCGTTGGATTTAAATCTAATAGTTATCGATTGAGACGACTTTGTAGCTCGAAAACTCGCTACTCGTAACTCGCTTGACATTGGCTGAAATAACGTAACTTTGGCTTATTTTGGGGTACAATGTATAGGTTTTAATGAGTTTCTGGCTCATATATGTAGATTCCCTTAATTAGCGTGGTTCAATATTTTGGATCGTCCTGAAGCAAAATACCTACATTAATGTAAACTCGGATTTAAATGAATTTCTGGCTCAAAACAGACTAAACTGTTCCTAAATCGTAATTGCCTAAAATGGGGTGATTAAAAAGATGTAGTCATTTGATTCAATTGGATTATTATACATAATACTCTGAAGTTCACAAAGTATGCTAATGGCTGAAAAAAGCTTAAATACTTATTAAATTGTCCAAAATGGCTGAAATAGCGTAATTCAGACAAAAAATGGAGAAAGAAAGCTAGCTGTAAAATTAGTTCAATACAACAACTTAAATCCCAGGTAATCGTCACTTGCGGCCTTGACAGCCACATCATCGTCTGGAATCCCTGGGATGGCCGTCGCATGATCGCCATCAAAGAAGCCCACACGAAAAGCGTCCACGCCGAAATAATCCCTATTGAAATAACAGCCGCGAGTTTTGATCCCGGGTTCCAACGTCTGGTAACGGGTGCCCACGACGGTTCCCTCAAAATTTGGAACTTCAACACTGGAACGTGCCTTCGCAACATGAAAATTGACCAAAACGCCGAAATCAAATGCATCATTTGGGTGAAACACCGCATTTTGGTAATGGGTTGGAACCGAAGAGTGACAGAGTTCGGAGATAGTGGCGAAATTGTGGCTGTGGGAGGACAGTTTCACAAAAACTGGGATTTGAGACACAAGGAGGATATTAGTTCTGCTGCTGTGAGGATACCTCAGACTATAGTGACGGGGACTTATGACGGAGAGTTGATTATGTGGCGGCTTGAGACAGGGCAGCCCTACAAGCAGTTTAATGCCGCGGATCCCACCACAAGGATTAAAATTCAGGTTTGAGACAACTTTATTCAGTAAATACTACAGAGTAAATGCTCCTACTTCAAGTAAGAGCAAATACCATGTCGTCGGCTTAGAGTGTAAACCTGGTAACTCCAAATTTTTCAGAACAAACAAAAAACTTCATACAATTGATTCATCTTGCTTAAGAGCAAAAAGTAAAATTCGTAATTGATTTATTTGTACTATTTTATATATTTAAGTATAAAAAAGAAGCAGATATCAATTTTTTATTTATTATGGGCATTTTTGTTACTTAGCAGGTTTTCTTAGGAAATTTTACTCTATTCATAAAGAGTTAGCGGGTTTTTCTGCGTGTGGTAAGTTCGAAGATTTATGTTAGGACGACAAATCTTATTTGATCTCATCAAAATAAAAAAAGACAATAAAAAAGGTAAATGAATAAACGTGTAAGAAATGAATTACTAATTATTAAATTAAACGTTGTGACGATTAAGACCATTTTATACTTAACTGTTTTGTAAAATGTACTGTCTTATGAGTATTATAAGTTTTGTTTAAAATTGAGTCTTTTTTAAATAAATTTAGTTTCATATTCATCGGTTTTTGTTAGTTACGCTTTTTGTTGTTGTTCAAAAAGAAGTCGTGTGCTGGTCTATTTAATAGACTTGATGGACCTAAATAGACTTGCTTAGACAATCTAAACAAATATCGTCTGCAAAAAATTCAGAACAATTGTTGCCAAAAAATTAATAAGCTTTCTTTATTTCTTTTGTATTTATTTATCGCTTATTCTTAAAATCGATACCTCTCTACCTAAGGAGTAAATGTCATTCTAGAAAAAATATTTTCACTGTCAACACCAACCTTCGTAATTTAAATGAATTGCCGATGCCACAGTTTCATATCGCATTGCGTCAAAGATCTTTCACATATTGTGTAATTGTAATGTATAACAAATACATCAAAATTTTGAATTCTGGAAATTCAGTGTTCACATTCAGGAGTAAAATTATTGAGAATCTGCTTTTTAATAATTAACTTTGCTCAACTGAATTGCTGACTGTTGTTGATAATAATAAGCGCTGAAGAATTTTTTTTCTGTTCAATTTTTTTTACCTTTCATCTTAAAGAATTTTTTCTTATTTTTTGTATCTTTGAGGGACTGGAAATGTTTTTTCTTTTTAATTCTTCGTTCTTAAGTAATTTCTAAATTTATTTCCATTTCTATATTGTTTATAATTTTTTGGTACACGCTCTCTAAAATGGTTAATTTGGGAACTGCTTTGACTACGCAAAATGTCATTTTAAAGGACAAGTACTTATAAAGTCGTCATAGCAACACTTATTTTGCGGACTCAAATTTATTTATTATTTGACAAAATAATTATTATTGTTTCAATAAATCAATCGTTGCTATGAGTATCGATCGACTATCGACTGCACTATGATGAAGGTGGATTGCAAATGTAAAGAGTTTTACAATTTTGTTGTTTTAGAGAGCTGGTACCAAAAAAGTTTGTATGCTACACTTACGCAAAATAATTTTAGCGGACTCATCTCATTAAGGACTCGGCTCCTCCGTCGCCTCGTTCTTAATCCGATTCGTCCGCTAAAACACTATTTTGCGGACTTGTTACATAAATAACTATTATTTTTATTTATTTATTAGGGAAAAGTGCGCAGTTATTGGACAGGGACAATTATTGGACAGGGGGCATTATGAGTTTATAAATAAAGTTTTTTTAAACTCATGTGTTTATGATATAAAGCGCAAACTATAGGTACTCCCTTCTGTTGTGTTTTTTTGGAATCACGTATTCTGGTCTACATAATTTTTCGACTCGTCCGATAACTGAATTTCTTGCACTTAATAAATAAAAATACTATAAAAAATGATAAAGTTTATAACAGTGTACACATCTCAATCTTTAGTTTGGAATAGCGCAATTATCTGTATCTTCATTCTGAAGGTGGTAATGATTTTTCAAATTTAGATTTTTGCTTAACTGTCCAATAACTATGCTTTTTACCCTATTTTATATTTTCTATTAACTTTTTTGAGGCTAAGTTGAATAGCTCCGAGCTAGACTTCTGTTCATTATTGTTTAATTTTATTCAATAAAGGTCCTTTATTATTATTATTTATTATTGTTAAATACTAATACCAAGAGCCCTAGCGCCCTAAAACAGCCACTAGTCGGTCCAGTGTTAAAATCCAGACCCGGACTAGGGTAAAGGTAGTCGACTACAATAATTGTTCAAAGGACAAAAAGACAAAAATTTAGCTGTGTTACTAATCCCGTGATTTTGATAACTCACGACCAATGTAGCATTTTTCTATTTGGAATAACCCTTCGAAAGATATAAATAGGTAATACAGCGTGTACCAGAACTCGCTCCCCACCGGAAAGGTGCGTATAGTTTAGGCAATTCTGAAGCTAAAGTTTCTTTACAAAAAAATTCTAACTCTCTGCGTTTGGGAGATAAGAACGTTTGAAAATAGCCAATCACAAAAGACCTTGCTCTGGAGGACTAGGGGAACAAAACACGTTGCTAAGAAATCAAAAATATGTGGAACGGACAATAAAAGTGGGCACTTGAATTATTTTTCATTCCTTAGTAACGGATGTACTGTATGCAAAACACCTAGGAGAGAGCTTCTGGGATTGGTCACTTTGAAACCACTATATCTCCCAAACGAAGAATAAAAGACCTACATTTTTGTATTTTTGCCATCCTCATTGCTGTTACCACTAACACCTTTCCGGTGGGGAGCGAGTTCTGGTACACACTGTATATCACAAAAAATGCAAAAAATGGATTTAGCAGGTTTACACTCTAAGCCACACTCTAATTGTGATGTTTATTAATTTTTTAACTTCTAAGAAAACGCTGATTTCATTTCATTTCAAGGGTAATATTTAATTAGAATAAATTTTGTCCCTCAGTTTGTACTAGTTTATCACCCAATTCTCAAGCTTGAGTGTTGATTTTGCGATTTGCAGTATAGGAAACTGAAGCACAAAGTGGAGGCAAAAGTGAACAAATTCAGCAAGAAGAACATTATCGCGCGAGCTTTAGGCAAGCCGATTGCAAAGGAGAAGAAGGAACCGCCGAAACCAACTCCCGTTGAAGAAGAAAGCGTCAGACCCAACGTCTCGCGCCGACTCTCCGCAGTCCAGAAACTCATCGGACAAAGCTCCACATCAAGTCGAATCCCTTCAAGGGCCCGCCGTGTCTCAACTGTGGTAATGCCCGAACAGTGCATGCCGTTGAGACGCCTTGCCATCCACTCGATGCTGTTTCTCAACAACCGGCCCATGGACCCCGAAATCGGGACTCTCCTGATCTCGCTCGAAAACGGAGCCATTCAAGTGTGGTCCCACCACATGAGCGGGGGGTTCATTACCTCGTTCTCGGCCATACACAAGGCCGGAGACTATGTCATTTGTATGGCAACCGACGAGAAAAATGACTATCTCTTCACGGGCTCCAGTGTGGGTTACATCAAGACATGGCTTTTGCGCAACTATTGCGAGCCGGAAACGGGAACGATAAGTATGCCAAAACTGAGGCTACAATTTCCGTTTTTGTGGGGCGACTTTTTCGTGGGTCGGGCCTCAAGGATCGCAACGACCCAAAACTTGCCCATGCTTTTGAACAGTTATAAAGGGCACGTCATGACGATTTCGTATTTGACATACATTGATGACGCCCAAATTTTGATAAGGTAAGTGTTTGACTCAAGGATTAAACAATAATAAAAATATGTAGCGCCAGTGCTGACTACACGGCACGAATGTGGACTCTGGGCGGTCGCTATCTGCAAACTTTGGGGACGTTTAAGAAGTGGAAAAATGTTCCACAGGGGCACGAAGCAAAACCTGAGGAGTTTCAATTTACGACACCTCCAGACATCGAAAGGGTTGGAAGTTCGACGACTCTGCGAGTTAGTTGGTTTAAATAAGGTTGATTTATTTTTATCAACCTTCGAGTAGGTGCTTCGAGGTGGTGCGACTCTTCGGAAGATGACTTTCAAGCAAATGCAAGCCAAGGAAGTGAAGGAGTTGACGCATGTTGATCATAGCAAGATTTACGGCAACAGATTGGAGGATCCGATTTTGGGACATTACTACAAGCCGTCAGTCAGGACGACGCAGTTTCATGAAATTAAGTTCGATACGTCGTTTCCTTATGTAATTAGTGTTGTGAATTTTTTTATTTCAAATTGGAGAATTATTCTATTGTTAGATTCCTGTTTATCAACATTTAATCATGCCACCGTCTCATGATTTGACTTTGACTAGTCTCAAACCAAAATCACAAGAGGCGCTGCAGGAAGTGAAGAAAACTACGAAAGAGGATGCGGAAAAGAAAGATAAGGAAAGCAAACGCTCCTCTGTTTCGAAATAAACTACCTTACAATAAATTAATTATATGAAAATAAATTCTCAAACAAATTTCAGTTTCACTTAGTTAAATACCTCAAAACCTAGCACTTTTCACAAAACTTAGCACTTATCGGTAGAACCGCATTAATCCATCAAATAACTATTATTCACTCAAATAAACAATAGTTGTGCCACCGCGCTGAGATGCTATGTAATTTAATAGATAGAACTGCTCAGCTTTTAAACGATTTTGGCAGTTGGGGGTTTAGAATCTTTCAAATTCCAATATAGCTATTAGCTGTATAAACATTCATAAAAACGTACACTTACCTAATAAATGAGCATTAGGACGCCTATGACTTTCGAAATAGGTACGAGTAAATAAATACAAATAGTCTTATTCTATAGTAATAATTAGAAGATTTTAGTTGTTATTTAATTTCGAATAGAGTACCTACGTAATAAAACGGGTGTCCAAAAAATAACTAACACAAAAAAACAATTAAAAATTATCGTACCCACTGTCAATAGGTAGAAACACGAAATGTGTGAAAAAATTATTTCAGAGTATTTTGGAATTTAAAAACCCTTTTTTCATTCTTATATATTCTTATGATTTGGCTAACTCTACGTTTTAGTTTTTATCATTCATTGCTTCCGCTCATTACGACGATTCACGAATTATTCTGACCGCAAGGATTCGGCTCAAAGAAATTTGTCAATTAACGAGTTATGCCGAATAATAATTACTCTTATATTATTTTCACAATGACGTTTAACAACTAACGGGATCGGGTGGAGTTCAATCTAGGAACTATAAGCTTGCGAATGTTTAAGAAAGTATATAAAGATAATGAATGTGTTTGCACACCTTGTCTTATTACTGCTTGTTAAAACAAACGAGTTCTGCTTTTACTATCAACAATATGCTGAGTTATTTGTGTTTACTGAATTTACATTTTTGTTTTATTCATTTTTTACGTCGTAAGTTTATTACAAATGCAACCCTTTCCTTAAATTAGCTGACTTCGCAACATAGCCGAGTGTCCTTCGTTCAAATAAATATTTTTTCGTTCTGTTGGTGGGCCCTTCTTGAACCTTTTGAAGTATTGATGTACTTATTATGACTAGAAAACATACAAAACTAAATCTCATTTCTCGGACTACCATTTCATTAAAAAAATAAAAGAGCTATTTTTTAAAATATACTTTCTGTTTAGCAATTCAGTGCATCGTTTTGCTGCAAGATAAGTAGTTTTTTTTCAAAACCAAGTTTTTTCTTTTAATTGTCACAATCACTGAATATATTTCAGGGCCCCAGAAACAAATGAAAATAAAAAATAATTTTAGTATAATCAGTCAGCAACAAAACGTGTTGTTTTTAAGAGTTCAGGAGAGTTTTATTATCACGGACTTTATTTTGAAGAACCCAACGAATCCTGTCAAACAAGAAGCTCTCCCCAAAGAAAATCGCTACTCTGGTCTTGTGCAAATAATTGTTAGGTATAAATCAACGCAAAACAACTTTTCGTTCAAATTTTTATTGGTAAATCACAATGGTATCGGTATATAAATAGATTTCTTAACAATATAACTCACATAAAATTAAAAAGTCCAATAAAAAACCTAATTGCTCTTGTAAATACTTTGTAACGTCTTACAGCCATCTAGTAACAATTCAGCTATTTTATACTCGTGTTGAGTCTCGTCTAAACATGAAAGACTACGATTGGCTAAATTCTCGATGCCATCCAGTCCACTTGGCGCACACCAATCCCCATTCTACAAAAAACAATCAGCCAAAAAAATTAAAACCAACCCCACGTACCAACTGATCCATATACCGAGTGACCACAGTACTCAACGCTGTAACATTTTGACACAAATTCGGCGAAGTCGTCAAAAACTGCGACAGCCTTTTCCCCGCAATCGCAAGCAACTCCGGACCTAACTTACTCTTCTCCTCAATCCCCCTAAACACCTCATCCCCGAAACTATCCAACCCGTTCGTATAAATCTGAACAAGTTCGAAGCGCCTCAACGCGTCCAAATCCAAATTCCACAACTTGGCGATTTCCAGACACTTGGACATCCACCTGATGTGATCCGCTGCGTAAATCTTACTCTCATTGATAGTCACACTCTCTAAACTTGCCGAAACCACTTTATATAAAAATTGAGTGCGGGAAAGTTGCACTTTGGGGTCGGTGTAGCTCCAGTTGATCTGAGCTTTGGTTTGAAAGTCTACGAAGAACATCCCAATCATGTAACTCTCGAATAAGCTATTCAACGGTTTCGAGTGTTTGATTGAAAAGGCGGTGATCATCTGCAAGGTGAGACTCAACTGGTAGTGCAGATGCAACAAGTCGTAATTGATCGAGTTTTGCTGAAGCGCCAACTCGACAAGAGGTTGTGGCCCGTTTTCCCAAATCGGTTCGAAGTTAAGAATCGGTTTTACCAAACCGTGGCTCTCCTGAACCGCGTCCATGTAACTGTCCAAGAAACTTGTTGTAATTCCAAGGAAAATCGCAACTTGATAATCGGACAGGCCGGTGTCTTGCTTACACAAGCGCTCTTTTGGTAATTTACCGACTTTGTTAATCAATTTGGAGGCGCTTTCGAAAATAATCTTCAAGTGCGTGTTCCAGACGAGATTAAAAAGGCCCTCACGAATGTGGGGGTTTGTGACGTGTGTCAGGCATTTGATACAAGCCTCCAAGTTGCCCAAATCTTCGATGTTTTTTTGCCAGGCTAGGGCATACTCCCAACACATGTTGGCCAAAAGTATGCCCGCCTCCAAACTGTACGGAAACTGCGACTTTAGCAAGTTCAAACGCTCGAACACTTGCTCTGACTGGACTTCGTCGAGTTTTTGGGGCATGATGTCCTGTTCTGGCAGTTCGTCATCATCGTCATTGTCGGACGAAGTGTTGGAATTATTGTCTTGACTTTTCCTTAACAGAAGATCGTTCACAACGATATTTTCCGGGTTCACGCCACTGAAAGACAACCAGCGGGCCACAAGTTCGCTAACCGAGCCTTTGCCCCTTTCCAGGATGTACTTCAGACTGATCTCGATATGGTCATGTTTGAGTTTGGGCAAAGTGGCGAATTTGGCCACCGGTTGGTTTGACAATACTATGTTCAAGAGCGAGACATCTTCCAGTTTTCCAATCAATAAAGTCCACTCGATACTCTCCTGTGACAAAATCTCCATACTTTCATCGTCAGTACTCGCTTCCATTTGGCCAGAAACTAACTTGCAGACAATGGACGCGGTGAGAGCACGGAAGGGTTTGGACGAATCGGACAAAAACTCCCGCACTTTTTCCCACAAAACGCACTCCTCGTGTTTGGCAGCTTTGACCAAAATCTCCACCAACAGGAACAAGTTATTCATCTCGTTCTCCAAGTCAGTGACACGCGGCCGATTGACCCAGAAATAAATCAACAAATGGAACAAATCCAGCGGCGGGATTTTGCAACTTTGGAGTTGTTCCAACAACCCGTCAAAATCCGGGTTTTGGAGGTACTTCCCGAAAATCAAATCCGAGATTCGGAACAAGTCAATTCCGGGCCTCAAACCCATGGAATTGTTTAAATCAAAGGCCGATAAGAACTCGGCTGGTGATAACTCGCGTTGTTGAAACGCCACTCTCACTTCCTGTCTGGTAGTGGTAGTGCTCAAGTCTAGGAGTTTTTGCAAGTTGCCTAACTGTTTCGTCTCGAGAGTAATTCTCGCAGTGTTTTCGGCGTTTTGCACGCCTTGACGTTTCACAAACATGTAGAAGTTTAACAAAACACGGATATTTTCCGCAACGATTCGTAAATTATCCGCGTCCGGTTCGGAATTATCTAAGAACAAGTGAACACATTTTAAAATAATCTCAGCGGGGAGATTGTTATCGCTTTGTAGCAATTCTAAAGTTTGTAGTTTCAACTCAACGGTTTTGATTTCTGCGCTAATTTTCAACGTTTCGGACTCCAGCGTCTCCCTATCACAATCACTATGTTTCAACAACTGTTTCAACTTCTTGAACAGGTGGATATCACGAGCCCTTTTATTGTTTTTCTCACTTAGGGCGAAATGAAACGGTATTAACACCTCCTTGACTTGGCCGTCGTTATCGATTAGAACCGTATCAAACTGGCAAACAAACCACGACTTTGACGTTGTTGTGAACCCCATCAGACCGTAGTTATTATAAACGAGACGACTGAACTTCGAGGCCGAAAAGGTGCAAATTTTTTGGCCCTGTTGCACCGTGAAAATCTCAACAGTGCCTTTTTTTGACGAGTAAATCACTAGAAACAACGCGACTTTGTTCCCGATCCTATGCTTTGAGTGTCTTTCATCCGGGACTTGGATGAACGAACACTGGGCCTCCCTGTAGCCTTTGAAAATCCGTAAAGTGACGCCTCGGAACGCATCCATTAAAATCACGCGTCCTAAAGCGTCAGACACTGCTGCTAATTTGTGGTCTGGTGAGAGGACAATGTTGGTCGAAGTTCGACGCAAATCGCAGAGGCCGAAACGGCAGCCCATGCTTTCGGCCGGCTGCATTGCCACCGTCATTTGCTTGTCCACTGAGGCCTTATTCCCCGTAAGCCAGCCCCTGGGAATTTTCCTCAATTAAAAAAAGCAAATTTAACAGAGTCGAGCCAAAAAATCATATCGGGGAGAAATTCAGTTTTTCATCGTAATAATAAAGAAAAAACGATGACATGAGAAAGAGTTTTTTTTTAACCCTATTAATCTCTTTCTGGATATGGCAATTAAACCACGTGATTCATGCAAAATAATATGCTTTGCAAAAATAAAATGCAACAGACAATACACTCTCCATATAAATTACATGTAGAATATATTTTGTGTTGCATTTTATTCTCGTAGGGGTCGTCATTTTATTATACTATACAGTAGAACAAATCTACAGCGAGTCATTGTTAAAAGGAATCATTTGATTCCTTACAACCGTTTTATACAGTGAAGTTTCGCTAATCCGGACTATAAGATGATTTCCAATTTGAGTAATCGATTATTCGATCACAAAACTATTGTTATAATCGACAATAATTACATATTTGTAAAGTGCTTTATTTTATAGGCACCTGATTTGAACTGGCAACAAAAACAAATATGCAATTATTTTCCTTCTCACTGATGAGTCTAAAATAAATGTAATAAACGAAACAAAAATATAATAGTAACATAATAAAAAAGTATAACACAATTACATTCGTAGTTAAATAAGAAATCTGAAGCCAAATAAAGTTGATATGGATTTTGAACAAGTCTTAAAAAAATTCTACTCAAAAAGCTCTGTCGTAATTTGTCACATTTAACTCAACTGAACCTAACTTCTAATGAGAAAAATCACAACTATTATTACGTTTTATTTACAACGAACATTTTATGACTTAAAATTAAACAAACATTAAATAAAATTGAAATTGAGTCAGAATACCTACTCACAGTGTCATAAAAAGAGCAAATGTTTAGTAAAAGTTATCGATTAATGATTAATCCATACTTTATGCATTTAATCTATGATTTTACCCAACCTTAGTCCGGACATCATGATAATATCGCACAAGGAATATAAAATTCTTTTGCAAAGAAGTCAAATGATATAGTTTTAATTTTAATACGTTTTTTCGAAATAAAAACTGTATTTAGACGAGATCAGATTCATAACACTCATTATTTAATTTTGGCATTATCTGAGGCGGCATCTTGGCAGCTGCAAGTGTTAAGTATCGTAAAAAAAATTTTTTAATTTGACCGAAATTGACGTTCTTCTGGCATTTTAGAGTGGTTTTGTTACAACACTCCAAAAAATAAGGTAATTACGTCGAAAATTACATTATTTTAAGTTAAAAACTGGCTTATTTTGCGAGATTTTACTAATACAGCGAAAAATTTATGTTTGATCTGTGTCTAGTGTTTGTAAGTCAGAAACTATATTTTTTGCAAAATTTCCCTCAACAAGTAATTAATTTTGCCTTCTTTAAAAGCTCAAGCACATTTTTTAATACCGACAAATCATCGAACAGGTGAGTTCTATTTGCTAAAGAACTACGATATCTGTAAACATCTTCTTAATGCATTTTTTTCATTTTTCGAGCAATCTACCTTGTTTTTCAAGTAAAAACTCAAATATTTTGCATAAATTTGCATATAACATGCCATAAAACGCAAAAGTTGAATATGACATTGTGTTAGCCTTTTCCATCAGATTTATACGATTTTGTTATTTCGTAAAAAATGATTTAACTGATTCAAGTGATGTTCTTCTGGCTCGATTTGTTAGATTTTCGGTTTAAAACCTCATTTGTCTGCGGATGAATAATGTTTTCAAACAACATTATTTTGATTATTTTTTTATTAAATTTTGTAAAATTTCGACGGTGTTAAAATTATTTTGCTCTGTACAAAGTAAGCGACGCACACCGGCTTGGCTCGGCCCTGAATAAAGGATTGAAATAAATTGAACAATATTTAATTTATTTAATTGAAATACTGATTAATAGTAGGACTTACGGTAGCGCAGATTTGATTTTGGTGGCAACGGCTTTGGCTACGTCGCTGAAAACAGGCTGGGGGCACCCTTCGAGGGCGTAGTGAAACCCCACAAAGGGGCGCGAGCCTGCTGCCAAGACAAGGTTATTATAGGGGGCTTGCGAGCGATATTTAGTGTCAAAACCGCCACAGGTTGACGCTGTGAGCAAATGGTCAAAAGTCCCATGCAAATTAACCCCAACCACTGCAATGTCGTTGATGGTGGCTTGGTCCTGGAAGCCCCATTTTTTGGGGGCCAAATTGCCCTGAGTCAGCTCCAAGCTATCGCCTTTGGCTTGGACTGGAAATTTTGTTTTACTCACGCTAACATCGTAACTGATTGTACCTTTAGCCAAATCGCTTCGGCAAGACCTCAAAATCGGGAATAATTGGTTGCCTGAAATGACACAAACCGTGCTTTGGTATTGTACATAAATCTCTTCCGGGTGTAAATCAGGAGCAATGTCAGGTCTTGGATTGTGTTGGCTGCGACATTTAATACTCGTAATGACTTCATTGTGTAGTTGTTCCTCTAATAACAGTTCGCAGTTTTCGGTATAAAAACGGATAAAACCTGACTCGAATCCTAGCAAAATGCAAGTCCAATCAGGAACAATCTGGAATCGCTTTTTAAGAGAAATGACTACATTTACGGGGAAAATTACATGTGAGCTTTTAGTCTGGCTAACAACAGGAACACAAATGACTGATTTAATGTTATCACTTTCATGCACAGAGCCAGAGTAGGTGATTTGAAATTGACTTAGTGAACTACTAGTATCCCATTTTGAGGTCAAAATAACAAGTCTACGCCCATTTGCAAGTGCAATTACATCACCCGTTGGTGAGACTGACAATTCGCACAATTGTAACCAGCTATCAGAGCCTACAAGAGTTAATTTGGCTTTGTGTACAAAAAAATAGAAAAAATTACCCCTTGAGTCATCAGTTGGGAAAAGACACCTTCGTATTGCGGGAACGTCCGCTATGTTGGCCGTCACATTAATTTGGCAAGACATTTTCGACTAATTGGCAATTTTTTAAAAAACCACATTGAAAAACATTCAGATTTGACAAATAATCGATGGATTGTCAAATCTCAAGGCGGTATTACAGATTTCTGTCCGCACTTACAGTATCCTATATTAAATTCTTTAATTTGTATCACTTTTGTGCGGTTTACGGAACAAAATGTAATTATTTGATGCTTCTGTGATTCTAGACCAATTGATTCGTACGTTTTTGTATTAGTTAAAGCCAGTTTTCGAATAAAATTCATCAAAGTTCGTGCAATTGTCGCAAGTGGCAGCACCTACCACCTAACCTAAAATGCCATCTGTCAGTTAATTGTCAAGTGCATTGTTGATATTTTTTTGTAAATAAAGGGTTTAATCAACAAAGGAATGTCCAATATGACTGCAACCAACAATAAGAAGGTACGCAGTGTCTCCGAACGCAATTTCAGGCATGACCCCAATTTTTCCAGCACGCCAGCTCAACTGAGAGCTCTTCCGGTTCAAGCGACTCTTCCAGCTCCAGCTCTTCGTCAAGCGGCTCCGACTCCTCCTCATCCAGCGATAGTGAGTCTTCCAGCTCGCAAGAATCCACCAAACAACAATCTGGATCCGAATTAAAAAAGAGCGCAACGATCCAGAAAAACCCGCGCAAAAGCTCAGACAGCGTCAAAACCGGCACTTCCAAATCATCAGACCCTAAACCGCCCCCAAAACCTAAAACACAAGCCCCCAAACCCGGCAAACAACCGGCCAAAACCACAATTTACTCTTCGGAAGAAGACGATAAACCCAAACCTAGCGTTAAGCGCAAAAACACAGCCAAGCCTAAAAGCAGCGCCACAATCACGCCTAAAACCACTAGCAAACCGCAGCCTAAACCGGCCGTTAAAAGTGTGCAAAATAAGGGGGCAAAAGGCAAGGAACCGCCGAAGAAAGCGAGTGGGAAAAACGCAAAAAACGACTCAGCCAGCAAGAAAAAAAGTATTTTCTCGCCGGAAAATAGCTCGGAATCGGACGATACGGCCAAGAAGAGTCGGCCGAAGCCTGCGCCACCTAAACCCCGGCCTAAGGCTTCGGCCAGAACGGTCGAGAAGCCCAAACCTGTGGAGAAGAAGCCTGAAAAACCGGCGCCTAAATCTAAGGCTATTGTTAGTTCTGCCAGTTCTGCCTCCTCCTCAACTGCCACTAGTAGTAGTTCTGATAGTGAAAGTAGCGCCGAATCGTCCAGCACTAACCGGAAAATGAATGATAAAAAAATTACAACAAAAAAACCTTTGTCCACTTCTAAGGACCGAAACGTAATGTCTGATTCGGAAACTGAGAGTCAAAACACGAAACAAGTCACTCGAAAGTTGACTCGCTCCGCTAGCACTAGAAAATCGAAACATGTTTTGGGTAAAAGTGTTTATTCTGACACTGATTCGGACACCGAAAGTACGAAAAGATCTCTAAGTCGATCCCCCGTTAAACGAGCACCTGTCACAACAAAAGGCAAAACGAAGAACAATAAGCGAAATGACGCCAAGTCGCGAGCCGAGGAAATAATAATAATCGAGGAACGAAAATGTCCCCTGGAAGGCTGCAACAGTTTGGGCCACCTGAGCGGCAAGTACGACAAACACTTCACTCTGGAAGCCTGTCCCATGTACCACAACCTAACCCCGGCCCAGTGCAAGGAAGAATTGCTCGAACGCAAAAAGCGCGAAGAAATCCGTAGAAAAGCCCTGGAGTTCCACCGGAAATCCCCGCGGCCGCAGCCGAGCCAAGAGCAGAAGCAATACTTGCAGAAAATCCGCGACATTCACTTAAAATTCAAATCAGAGCCGATGGAAGAGACAAAACCGCAAAATCTCGACAAAAACCGCGAACCGGATTTATCGAATTTTGTGCCCGATTATGATCTGAAGCTGTTCAGGGACGCACAGGCGTTAGCGAGCGAGAAAATCGAGGAGGATTTGAAAACGCAGCCGAACACCAAAGGGACGAAATGTATTGAAATGGGCAAGTTTGAGATGGAGGTGTGGTATCAAAGTCCCTATCCGGAGGATTACGCGCGTCTGCCGAAATTGTACATTTGCGAGTACTGTTTGCGGTACATGAAAACGAGGACTGTTTTGCAAAGGCATGTGGTTAAGTGTGTCTGGAGACACCCGCCCGGGGAGGAAGTTTACCGCAAAGATAAAATAAGTGTGTGGGAAGTGGACGGGAAACGATATAAACAGTACTGCCAAAATTTGTGTCTGTTGGCGAAGTTTTTTCTGGATCATAAGACGCTCTATTATGACGTTGAGCCGTTCTTGTTCTATGTTATGACGATTGTGGACACGGAGGGCTGTCACACCGTGGGGTATTTCAGCAAGGTAAGTGGGCATAGCAAAAAAATTTCGCCGAATAATACTGAACTGAAAACCGAAAAAAATAACTATTTCGGTACGATCTTTGTGAATATTCTATTGAACATTTGTTGTGACATTTAAAATGCCTTCGCGTGCCATAATAGCACGTGTGGATTTTGCTGCTCACCCTTGCTTTAAACAACGGAAATGTGAAACATCTCTGGAATGTAGGGAATTTTTTTCAACCGGGATTGTCGATAAGTGACTGATTTTCAGTTAAAAATATTTAATCTTCTTTGCACATTGCATTCTGAGATTATTTCTTGCAAATTTAGTTCAATTTAAAATCTAAAAGTTTCATTGAATATGGAAACATTGAAGATGGTTCCATTTAGGTCATGTTCATTTTAGACCGAAAGTATTGGTTGGTATTAATGCAACAGTTTTCGTATAGGATATCCTTGAGTTTTAAAATTAAAATGTATGTATAAAACTTAAAAAAATTTAAGCGTGAATCGTTCATTCAGAGGATTGAGAATATAATTGAAAAAGTTTATTTTTAATTTATTCCTCTGTGTTAAGGGTTTATCGACAGGTTCTTAGGAATCAAATTGAGGCTTTTCCCCCTGGCTCTAAATTCAGTATTGTCTTCAAGATTATCTGGAATTTCATTAGCAGCAATTTTCACATGATCACATCCAGATTGTCTATAACTTTTCACTTTTTGCATACTTTCGGATAACGATCTTACACAATTTTTCAGTTGTTATGCGATTACACCGAAAGGGTTAGTAGACCCCAAGGGTCCTTTTTGAGTTGGTGATTTTTTTATAACCAGTTCCTCATGTACCCAACTTTTGGTGGTTTAAGGATAATGAATTATGTTTGGGGCGTTTAAAATTGGTAGATTTTAATAGATTTCAAATATTTTTTGATGGTTTTATATTGCTCCAAAAATGAAACAATGTTTAGGATGTCCATGAATTTAGGGATTTGAATATGATGTTGGCCCCTTTGTTTGTCAGTAATGATCTTATTACCCAAACCATATTTTGCGGTATCGAAAAACCAAGAGGTTTTGTAAGGTTGTTTTTGGGTGATTTTCAGGTATTTTTGCTTGACTTTTGTATGCCCATTTTTTGGTTGCCTATAATGTCTATAGGATCTTAAAAGGTACTTTTAAGTATTAAATATAAGTATAAAAAAAACGGTTTTTTTTTCAAGAATTTTGAGCGCTTTTCGGTTGTTTCTACTTTTTTTTTTCTTCCGTTTCTATTGACCAATTTTGAAAAGCCACTTACCGTGAGTAGGTAAAACATAAAAACTGATTAAATAATATTACGTAAGAGAAGTTTAAGTGGGTACGAGCCGTTTCTACTGTCTGATTTTATACAAAAAGGAACTTCGACTAATATCTGAAAAACTACTAAATGTAGACAAGTAGAAATAAAATAAAATTAGATTCGTAATTGGGGTGTTCAATATATAACTAAATAAGTCCAATCTTAGTCTTTTTAAGAAAAACATATAAAATCTTCTCTTTCAAATGCACTAATTGGTTTTATTATAACACCGAAAAATTGTAAATAATTTATTCAGAGCAATAAAGAGAAGTCTATCAATCGTTTTTATTAAACAAAATTGTTAAAATAATGCCTCGATATAGCTCTTGGGTTTTAAAGGTGTTTCTATGTAAAAACAACAATTAAAAAAACATTATTTAATGTTTACGTGACTCTGAGAGACTACTGTAAAAATATCATTAATTTATGATCACTTCCTGATGGAGGCAGTATAAAAAAATTAAAAACTTTTAAGGGTTGCTACCCCTAATGTCCTGTTCGTTAGAACGCTGACTTAGTAAATATACTTATTTACATTAAAAATAACCTACATATATTCAAATTTAGAGCTTAGAGAGAACCCTTAATTTTTTTTTATCACGAGCTCCCATAAGTTATGTGGAAGTAAGGTTTTAGAAAAAGAAGAGGAAAAAAGACAATATTAACATTGGATGGACAAAACTTTAATGAGTTAAAAATTAGAGTTTCTAATTTGAAAAAAAATTATGTACACGTCTTAGTTCTAACAAAATCAAAGAAATAAATTATGTACTACATTCGTCCAATTCGCGTTTTGTACTAACTTATTTATTTACTTTTTGAACAAAGTATTACAATGATGTAACTTTTATCTACGTTGTTGTATAGTTTACGTTGTCTTTTAGGCATTACCTAAAAACCATGCCACTCCAACATAAAACAGATTTGCAAAATATCAGCAAAGTTCAGACCTTCGTAACTCAAAACTCGTCTAATGGACTTATTTCGTTATAGTACTGAACACCTCAATTGTGAAACAGTTTCGCTTAAAATAAGTAAAAATTTAAAAGACTAACCGAAAAATAACTAGTATTAATTGGATGATTTTTGTCTGTTTATTTTAACGAAAATAAAATTAGTATTAAAAAGCACCAATGTCTGGTACTAATTACTCCAGATAATCGAGCTTCACAATATTTATAGAGAATAACACGGATTCGCTTCGGTTTTTTTGTCTTGAATAACAAGTTGGTGTTGGTATATAAAAGTTATTGTTTGCTGAAATTATTTTTTAATACATAATTGGAAAATTGTGAAAATCTGGTTGGTTGCAGTTATTTGGCCTCGAGTGAAAATTCTTTGCATTGACTTTAAAAATGAACGGAGAAAATATTCACAAGTAGTCTCTAGGCAAACCCACGCTTTGTTAAAATAGTGATTTTTTTTGTTCTGCTAACAGTACTAGCACCGAATAATAATATTATGTATGTGGCTGGACATGTAGTTTTTGTTGTGATTTTACGTTTCATGTAAAATCTTTCTTTTTTAATAAAATAAATGCTTATACTCGTAATTTACAGATTCAGCGACATTTGGCTGTTTAAACCTTGCAGAGGGTGCTTTAAATGACCGTGGACAAAACTTCACTCAAATCTGTACATTGTATTAATATTTCTGTGCCCAAAGTCACAAAATTAAAAACCCATGCCGTTTATTAAACGGTTATTTGAAAATAAAGCCCAACGACAAAATAAATCTTGTTGCTCGCAAACCTCAATACAATTTTTATAGTTCTAACTCGAAGTGCTATTATGTAAATCACTGTTATTATCCATATTACTATAAAATATTTCTACGCAATAAAAAACTTGTATCTTTACATTTGATTTGTTTTGTCACGATTTTGTTTTTATGTTGGAGCACCTCGACCAATCTAACTTTGCATTTGCTCCGCCCCTTGTGTGCAAATAATGGTAATTAAAACCTGATTATAATTGAAGGAGATATTATTATTTTATCGGCAAAAAGCACTGCACAATCTGTGTAAGTCCTGCTCTGCATAAGATTTGGGCAGCGATCTTAAAATTACCACACATGTATTATAATTACTTGGGCAAATTGTAATAAATAATAATAATTGCAGTTAGGTATAATTACTAGCTTTGAACAGTTTCAAATAACATTAACATTTAGTTTTTCGTTTGATTGAGGTAGGAAGTTGAGAAAAAATACTTGTCCAAGTAGTTGTACTGAATTTGGGAAAAGCTAGGGGGCGACGTCTGTGCTAGCCAGGTTAGAATTTAGTAATTTTGTGTCGCAAATAAAAGACATCAATCACCAGGGCCGGATTACCCATTAGGCTACCTAGGCTAAAGCCTAGGGGCGCCAGCTGAAATAGGGCGCCAACAAAAACAAATTATTATTTTTTTAACAAATTAAAAATAAAATTCACTTAAGTAAAACAAAAAACCCTTCAAAAGTTGAGGCGTCCTTTTACAGACGTGGCCGTTCTCAATGATTCCACCGTGCTTGATAAAAAATAACTTGAAAACTTATTCAAAATCAACACGAAGTCAAAATTTGGATAATAAAAGCTTGTGAGTAAAGATTGAGGACAGAAAAAAATTTTTTTTCTAAATTCTATACAATATACTAGGTGAGTCTCCTAAAAATAATTTTTACTATACCTATCTGAAAAATTAATAATCATTATTCACACAAAAATCAGTGTTTACTATCATATACTTTGTTTTTTTTTATACATATGCCTTTTTTAGAATTTTTCTACGATTTCTCAGAAAATTAATTATTTAAAAATATTTTAATAATAGTAGATTTATTAATTAAAATAAACATTGAAATATTCAGGAATCAGAATTTTTGTAATTTCTAGTGTCATTCCAATAAAACAAACTTGGTGTAGCTTGCTACTCTCAAAATTACGTATATTTCAATTTTTATTTTTGTTTAATTAATTAAATTTTGGGGTTAGCGACACTTTTTTAACATATTTTTCACACAAATCAATATTTAAGCATCACTTAAAGTACCTATATGAACAAAATGGGATGCCTACTTATTTTTTTATTAACTCGAATAATTTGCTTGAAAGGTTTACATTTATTTTAAAAAATTTAGAGTGCACTAAAAAATTCTACGGAGCGGCAAAACTACAATCTGCTACTCTGTTATCAGTAGGTTAACAAAAATTGAAAAACCGTTAAAAAACTAAAAGGACAAACTATTTAAACTTATTTAGTTTTGTGTAATAGGAGTCATACTTTTTTCAGTTAAAAATTGTAATTACAATGATGGTATTAATGAATTTTCTTGAATGAAATGTCGTAAAATTCGATTTTGGCGAAGGTGTTATGTTTTTTGTGTTTATTATTTATAATTTGTTTTTAATTTTATTAAGTTATTTACTGTTTATTTTTTTACGTGTTTTCCTTGGTTAAAAAACTTAATAAATCATATAAAATTAAAAATTAGTAAAAGGGAAAAAGTTAGAAGGGTAAAATGGGGCGCTGTAACAGATTAGCCTATGGGCTCCCACAACTATAATCCGGCCCTGTCAATCACCATCAATCATTTTGATGCCGAATTAACCCTAAGAAATTCAAAGCCCTGGGCGCCCCCGTACATTGTTCTCCTTGTAACAAAAAACCGAAAGGTTGATCCCGGCTATTGACACCCCCGAGCGTGAAACTGAGCTTCGAAAGTCTGAAGCTGCTGGTGATAAAACCACCACAATTCGTCGTCGTCGTTTAATGTGTTCACCCCCATGTTGCAAAAAGGGGGTACGTTAACGTCGCTATTCGCTAGGTCAATCACATCACGGTTTGGGATGGGATGGATGATTTGGGCGTCTGTGGCGTCGCGACGCGTCGGGTCGATGACCCAAGCCAGCGTCTGGCCCAGACGGGCGAGCTCGTTCAGGTGGGGCGGGGTTAGTGTCTACCCGTTTTACGTGCATACGCACCCTAGGCGGAATCCCGCCCTTCCTATACATAATCCCGGAAAGCGTTTAATTCGCTCGGGGTTGGTTCAATGAAAGATTTGTACTATTGATGGGACAAGGGATGGACGGAAGCGGACTGTAATTATTTAGAGGTTTTGCAGGGGATCATTGAAACGTGTCATTATTTTTTTTTTGCTTTGATCTGGTTCAGGGTTATGCCGTATCGGCATGTTGGAGGCGAAAGGGTTGTCTTGTTATTTAAAGAGAAGGCGATAGTGGCGGAGATTAATAGGATAGGTCAAAGTGGAGTGTGGGAACTACTGGCTTTTAGGGTCAGGGTTTGTTTACACATTGCGTTTCACCCCTTTCGGGGGTTTTATTTCCTTTTGTTTTGTGTTGACTCAAAAAACAAACAAAAAACTTGTACAAATAAAATAATAATTACCTACAGTCTCTTACGTTTTAAAGCTAATTACCTTTTAATAATAATACACAGTAAAAAAATTTCTGGTGTTATTCGCACTAAAATAACACTAAGAGTGGTCCCCAGAGGGCCACACTCTAGAGTGTATTATTTTCTAGAGTAAATTAACTTTTTTGTATATGTACTTTTAACACCTAAACTAGTGTAATAATCATATTTTATAAATGTTTTATACTCTTAACGAAATGTTCTAATGTAATTCCTGAGTGTATAAAGCATTGAATTCTAGTGTGGTTACATTATGAAAATAGTTTAACATAAAGGCATGTATAGTATATTCAAATGTTTATTTAAAAACAATACAAAAAAAACAAAATAAAAAATAAATTCAAACTATGAGAACATACCTATTTAACAAAAATATGTTTTGGAACAATACATAAATCAGTAGAACCGTAAGGTTGTTTTCATATAGTTCTTCATATTTAAGCAACATTAACTCAACACAATATTATTGCTGTCTTGTTGTAAAAGATCTGAACTCAAGAACTGCCTATTTACTGCCACTGTGGTAGAAGATAGGATATTTTTCGGTTTTCAAGTATCTAATCTAATATAATATAGTAAACAGTCTTCTTCTAATTCGGCCCCTTCCAGATCCGCGAAAGTTATGTTTTCCTCACAATTCAAGTTATCAAATTTTGTTTTCGCTGTAAAATAGTAACATTTTTAACTAAGTACTTATATATTGAATAGTTCTACTTTAATACATTAAAACAAGAATAAAGTTCTTATAATTAAATCAGTCATTTACCTAAGTCTGAGATTAGTTCTGTCCCAGAACTCATAAAAAATAAAATATGTTGCCCAAAAACGTGTGCTTATGTGCTCTCGTTTAAACTAAGATAAGATTATTGAACACTGTGCAGTTATATTTTACACCATAAACTGCAAACATCATTTGAGAGTGTAAAAAGTGCACTCTAAAAAGTAAAATTCATGTTTTTATGGAATTTCGACACTGACAGAAAACGTTTTTCAATTAAAAGTTATTTTGTAAAAGATGCATAAAGTTAACAATCATTTTAACACTAGAAAAATTAATCGCATGCCAAAATGTTTTTTACCTTAAAATTTTTTTACTGTGGAATCAGTTGGAAATCTACTACTAAGGTTTCATATTTTTGTCTATTTTTGAAAATTTTGTTTAATATCAAAAACAATAATTTGAAAAAGCAGATTTAAAAATTCTTAATTTTATCTCCTAATAAATATTTGCGTACTATTGCTCTGAAACTGACTTTTGTATTGATAGAAATAAAAAATTTAACAAACGTAATTTTGTTAGGTTTTCAGATTTTGCACGAAAGCAATCTTCAATTTTGTGAAATTGCAGAGCAAATAAAAAACTGTTTAACATGTTGTTCTGGGAAATACGAATTCTCGCAAAATTCATGTAATCTTTGAAAATATTTGCAGTTTTTATTTATTTAGACGTAATAAATATAATAATTTTGTCCCTTTTCCGGCATTTGTGCGGTTGTAGGAAAGTGCGATGTTTCTAAGAATTATAGCTGCACGCTACATTTCCTGTACTGACAAGTTACTTGCAAATGTACTTAATCATGTATTTAACGTGTTTCGTTCATTTTTAACATTTTAGTTAATTTGTAACATCCGGACGAAAAAATCAATCTGGATTCTTTTGTACACAAGATTGAAAATAAATCCTGTTATCAGATGACCCCGGCATCGAGAAAATTACTTTCCCACCGTGCATCTATTTAAAACATTCAGTTAGTTATTCATTTTTGTCATTCACTTTTCTGTTCACTTTCTTCTTGTATTCCGTACATCAACCCTTTATAAGGAGATACAAGCAATTGCCGCTTTAATCGTCTATATTTCAATTTAAAGTGACATCTTGATTTTTGGGATGTTTCCAATAGTGTTTAAAAGGTAGTTTAATTTCTTTTTCGAAAATCTCAACTATAATTAAAATTCCTTTCCAACATGCATAAAAGTGCACAAAAGAGAACCGACTTGTCACGACTATAAAACTGGAACGAGTTTTGAGAATTTATTGGCGTAGCTACGACAAGAAACAATATCGTAAACTTTATGTAAACCTTAAAAATCGTGCAATGGTCACTATCAGCGTACCGTCTGCCCCGATTGGTTGTGCGTTTTATTTACAATCTGCCAATAATTTCGCAGATGACGTTCAATTTTCCATTTCGCAAACGTTATTGCCTGTGCCCGTGGTCAAAGCTCTCATAAAAGCCCATTTCACCACCCGATTGTTTCCACTTCCACCTACTCCCAAACCAAAGAAAAAAATCAAAGAAAACTCTTCTGGAACAAATGGAAAAGACAAAAGAAAATGATTGATGTATTTTTTGTTTTGTGTCTCCTCTTTGACTTTTTAATTTGTTTACTGAAAAAGACAGAAAGAAACAAAAGAACAACCCGACAATGGAAAACTGAACAAGCAAAAATAAAGGAAGATAAATAAACCGATTACTTTTTTAAAAGGAAGGAAATTTCCCGAAAAAATTCGCAAAACAAACCTTTGAGAAAACTCAAACGGAACAAAAAGAGGAAAAAAGAAACGAAAGAGAAACTAAAGACAAGTTCTAAAGAGGACAAGGGAAAGAAAATAATAGCTTAATTGGACGGGGAGACCAACACATAACCACCAGAATTGGACAAATAGTAAAATAAAAAAAATCTGTAAATTACGACATAGAGGAAAAGAGAAAAGCGAACAAACTATAAAAAACTGAATTTGTAAACATGCTAACAAATAAACAAAAAAAACAAGAAAAAAAGAAATAACGAAGGAAACAGTAACAAAAGAACGAATAGTTCTAGTCTGCAAATGTACAAAAATGAATACAAATAAAAATGTTTGAGGGATGTAATTTTATTATTTTGGAATTTGGATACTACATCAACCACCTGTGTATGGCACCACCTACTTTTGACCGTTTTCTGGAATGGAAAATGCTAATAAAACAATGGAAACCTGCTAAAAATTGCACTTTCTTAAAATTCCTACATGACAGCAGAATACAGTCAGTTTAAATTCATGGGTTAAGTAATTCGTGGGAAAAAGTAAAGATTGCAGAAAATAAAATGTTAGATGATACCAATAAAAAACAAGACAGTCTAGTGCAAAAAAAGAAATAAACTAGAAAATGAAATGTTAGGTGAAACCAATAAAAAGCAACAAGACGGTTTAGTACAAAAAAAGAAACAAACTAGTCAAGGTTTCGAATCTTTGTGAATATTTATTTACATTGTGTGGCCATTCCCTCATGTCTGAAATTTTCGTTTCCTTTTCCACGTCAATTAAAATATTTGTCGCATAACCTCTCCAGCATCGTCGGGGCCTTGCATTCACAAAAACCTATTATAGATTTGTTCGTTTGGTTCTTTGTTACGTTTATCCGGTTCCCATGCACACTCATCGTCTCAGCGTCATCTTGAAAGTATGTGACACATAAATTATAATGTTTAATCCAGATTCGACCATAAATGCATTCGCAATTACTCTTGGTTGTATTTTTTCCCAGCAAATCAATAAATATAACAGGTTACTCACTCTATACCCGATTGAGTGGTATCGCTTATTTATGTGCATAGTTTACTGCTGCTCGCAGGAATTTCATTCTTTTAATTCTACCTGCTTGGCAACATGGCTGTTGTTCTCTACCAGTTGGCATTCGGTGAAAAAGTAATGTTACACAGATCGTTTGAATTATGCCAACGCTTATTTCATGGCGGTTAAGCATAATTGTTCCTGTTTTACCATAAAACATGATTTTTTCTGCGATGATGTGAGCTTTTTTCAAACATCGCGAATAAACTTTCTTGATTACTCTATTATGGTGGATTTGAGTGCGTTTTTAGATGGCCATTACACGGCCGGAATGGTTGGGGGTCGTCGCCGTCATCATCCAATAATCTCTGGTCGCGAACTCGTCTAGACGGACGAATTGTTGCATCTTAACATCTGCCCAATAAAAGGCGGAAGCTCAAGAAATTGCAACGTTTTCATTATTGTTATTAAAGTGCACACTGCTCATGAATTCTTTATCGGCTAACGGACGGCTTCTCTAATTACATGCTTCCTTCCAAACACATTAAAAATGAACACAATCACCTGGATTATTTGAAATCATTTCACCGGCACATTTCGCACTCTGCACAACACTGCACCGCTTTTAACGTTTAATTGCCGACAGGAGGTTTCGTATATTCGGAGCTTTCCTGAAAGCAGCAGGAATGAAAAGCTCTCCATTTTATTATTGCCACATTTTTCGCAAATTATTTGATACGACTCAACAGTTGCAAACTCTATTCTTCATTCCCTGAAAAAGTTCAGGGTGAACCTTCATATTAATCGTGTTATTACAGAAGTTATAGTAAAGCCGAGTTTTGTTATTTTTTTTTATTTTTGCCGTTAGTTTCACAGTTAAAAAACACATCGAATTTTGGCTTTTGACACGCTGATTTCAGCGAAACTATTGCAGCTAACGCAACTCCGTTGTAATCGGTCAAAGCATCAACTCGCAGGAAAACCCATTTCGTATGGGTTCGAAAATTTTGCTTTTTCCTTATTTTGTCTGTCTCATGTAGAATAGTCGATTGGCCTTTAGAAAGTCATAAAATTCGTAACAGTTTTCAACCTATCGATGTATATTAATTTTGCTAAATTAGCGATTTTCCCGATAACTCTTCTTGGTCGTAGGACAATCATCTTTTTTCCTTTGAATAAAAAACTAAATGTGCTTTCCATTGATGGTTCCGAAGTTATTTTGACCTTTTGCTACTTTCAAACGCCGATTACGCCGAAACTATTGCGTCTAGCGCCAAACGTCCAACTCCACCGTAATCGGCATAAAAGTGACACCAATTTCTAAGCATTTTCTCGCCAAAAATTGCTTTTCGGACACGGGGAGTTGAGCACACATGTGAAAATATTAATATCGGGTAATGTAACAGGCAGTAAGTAAATTTGTTACCCCTCCTCATCAAACAAGCGGTGGCATAATGTTTGCTTACTGCCCTTGCCGGTAAGTAATTTCGCTCTGTTGCCGACCATACTTTATAAATGTTTCACCCCGGGACGTGGAGTTTGATTTATAATTCATGTGCATATTGATTAGCGTTAAGATTGCGCCAATTAAATAAATGTGTTCATTTTTTGCCGTCCGACCCCCTGACGTTGCGCATGTTCACTTAATTACTTCGTAACACTGAAATATTAATAATATTCCCATAAATCTCCTCGGATCGATATATTCGTCGGCATTTCATTGAGTATACTCCCTGTCGGCTTGCTGCTTCCGTTACGCCGGAACTAATCGCCATTTTTACGTGAATTCTTCCGAGAACAATTACCGCCCAGACCTTACTAAGAACTCGTATAATGGCCGCAACAATTAATAAATTAAAAAAAATAATTTTTGCACAGAGTGGTGCGGAGAAAAGTGCACCGTGACCGGTCGATGTAGCTCTCTCTGATCTTGAATAATGTAGCCCAACACCGCACTGCGGTGGACCTTCTGTGATTCTGCACGCCTTTTCGGCTGCTGACTGCTTCGTGATTGTCCCAAAAAGTTTTAATTCGGTCAAAGCACCGAAACGAATTTTATTCGAGACGTCAAAACTCAGCAGATCATCTCAAATTGAACCTTTAGGCGTAACATGCGGCAAAATTATTTTTGTACTCATAGCTCTTAGACAGCTATTTCCCAGTTACCTCCAGCATGCGGGAAAGTAACTTTCCCGCACTGCGGTGTTTTTTACTTTGCAACAATGGCTAGGGACATTTAGTAGGTTGGTATCGCTATCGTTGAGATGAAAACGATTATTTTTTTTACGATAAGTGATAGTTTGTGTCAATTTTTTGATTGTTTGACTTGTTACCAACCCATTAGCAAAAATAACTAAATTTAAAAAATATTAATTTTTAATTTTTTTTGAGAGATTTGTTACAAAAAATATTGTACCTAACTTGTTTGGAGAGCAATTTCCCACATTCGCACTTCATGCGGCCCTCGCTGCGCTCGTGCCGCAAACTAAGTGCTTATGTGGGAAATTGTATTTTCCAAACACGTTAGGTAAAAAACTACTAACTGCAATCGGGGCAACCTCTAATTACTTATGGATTATTCACAGTAATTGGTCAATTGAAGTACACAAGGACACAATGTTACTTTTTAGCGATTCTGTTGGCAGTCAAAAATGTGTGAGCATGAATCAGAATTCTATAAAAATTTCTTCGCGGGTCTGTGGTGGGTAAATAGCGGAGCATCATAGTAACAAGCAATTAATGAAAAGCGTGATTTATTTGAATTAATTGAAGGACGGTTTCAATTTATTACTCATTCATTAAACAAACTGTGAGACTGGTCTATATATAGCCTGTTCAAGGAGTAAATGTAACATAAATCGGGGTACAGTGCACTAATTTTAAGAAGTAATTTAAAGTTCGATGACTTTTATGAACTTTTAAATGTTTGACGTCAAATTACGTTATCGGTGGTTCTCACGAATTTTAGTTAGTCCAAAGTCCATTGTCGAGTGTAAAATCGGCAACAGTTTGTAGAGCCATGAATAAAGTAGCACTAAAAATTAATTGAATTAATAAATACGCTTTAGAGCCTTCATTCCAGTCGCAGTCTTTTGTGCTTAAATTCTCTACAGTAGCAGCGATAATTCATGTAATGACGGATTTTCCACAGCTCTTAAATTACAATACGAGATATACTCGTGTATAATCAGTACTTCCGTTGCACCATAGAAAAATAAACACAAGTAAACGAGGATTGTCGTGATTAATATATTATTTTACGCTCCTTACTTCCAAAAATGAGTTAATTGTAAATATCAACAACTCGACTTAACCCGTGTATTAATAGATAAATGCTCCAAAACAGAAGGAACTATTTTCGTTTTTTGATTAAATAATTTAGATAAAGTGGTGTAAAAATAGTGGAATCGTTGAATTATTGACCGGGATATTGATCGATTCGTGGAAAATTGTTTAAAAGCTTTGAGGTATGTAATGTAAGTCTTTACATGACGTTGAAAAATTTACCGTGACTATCAGATCTTTTCACCTTAGTCATGCTGGTGAACATCTCGCTTGTACCAAGTAAAAATCGGATAAATATCAAAAAACGGCCATATTCCATTAGTGGCGCATTTAATATTTCGCAAGTCGATTAGCTGGAAACAGTGTCACGGATTAAATGCCACCGTTAGCAAGTCATTTCATTAAGTGTCAATTAAAAAATCGTAAATGACAAACCCTGGCCGCTCCCGCGCCAGGCATGTGGAGTGCAATAGCATCTGCAGTGCAATCCTAGGAATTTCCGTTTATGACGTAACGGATTAATTCGAATGGTCGCCGATAGAAAACATCGGCGAAATTTCGTCGCAATTTTTTTTTCAGCGACCGACCGGTCGTCGGGGTGTGGAGATAATGGCAAAGTTGGCCGTTCTGAGAATAGGTGGGCAAGTTTTTTATTCGAACAGCAATTCGATATTCCATTAGGCTGTGCTGACCAAGGGGGCGTCGGGACAGCTCATTGCTCAGTTCAAGGAATTCCAATGATGAAAGTGACGTAATTGAGCGTCATATCCCGGCACTGAGTCATGAACGTAACCTGTTTTCGCACACCGGACGTCACACTTCGCGAGTTTATCGTCAAAGCGCGATAATTGAGGAAATTTTGACGATAGCGATACTCAACAGGGACGTGCCAAAAGGGGGCACAGCCTGAGAGTTTCAAACCTAAACTAGGGTACCATTGGGTAATTTGGCGCGACATGGTTTTGGTAATCGACAATACAGCGTGTTTCAAAACAGCAAAACAAAAACATTATAGATATTAAAAATTAAAAGTTAAAAACAATCGTTACTATGATTATAACAATCGTTTCTGTGGATTTATTCTGCTAATAAATTTAACTAAGGTTGGTGAAATCGACCCTAAACCAAATATTACTGCATTGTCATAAAGACTCCGTGTGTATGCAAAATTCCAGCTCGTTCGGATAACAGGAACCCTCCCAAATATGATTCGTAAATTATGAAACACGCAACAAAGCAATTTAAATAACATCTTCTAAGAATATCAAAGATGCAACGATAAAGAGACCTCAGTTAATACTTGAGGTTTTAATAAATTAAATTAAATCTCCACTTTCTCTAAGGGATTTTTAGTAAAGTGGTGATTAATTCCAGAATTTCCAAAAGCGAATTCCCTGGTGTGTTTACATGTTATTCCATCAGTTTTTCATGAGATTTGAAAAGTTTTTAAACGATTTAAACATGTTTTCTCGAAAACCACTCTCAGTGGAGCACTTAACTTATTGCTGCAAAACCACAGTCCAAAGGTTTTTCCAATTTAAAATTGATTAAGCATTTTTTCGGTTTTTCAAGGACTCGAATTTTTTCAAACGTCTTATGCACTTTTCTGATCTTCAGGACCACTATAAGAATGCCAAACACATTATTTGGTCAGATTTTGAATTTTTCTTCTATTTTTCGATTTTCGCTTTGGGAGTTATAAAACTACGGCATTACAGAATTACTTTGTTCAGTTTACAACTCCCAAGCTTTTATAACTTTTAGAATATTAACCTGTAAGAAAAAATATTCTCCTGTGATAGAAATATATTATTTTTTACTTTTTAGTGCATCTTTTAAATATAAGTTTTTTTGAAAATTTTTATTACTTATTTTCTTTTATGTTTAAGAAAGTCATGGTCCTATAACTACTTATGTATCGAGAAAATCCCTGCAGAAATAGGCAATATTTACAGTTTACGAGTACAATGACAGTTGACTATAAAAAAAAAGTTTAAATTTTATGGACATGTTGCCATATTCTTGACCAAAAAAATCCAAATTCGTTTGGTAACTTTTGTTTCTACCATACTCACGGAACAGTTTGATTCGTCATTTAATTGTAGGCTTGGTATTTTTGGCAAAACCTATGATTTTATAGCAGATTTACTTAATTTTGTGGAATATTCTCCCAAAAAACCCAAAGTCCTGCTAATTATATCCTCCATGGACGACTGTATTACGAGTGTGCATGTGATCGATTGATATCGCAAGAGCGGACGTTACCATTTCTAGTAGCGACTTGTGGGTGTATCGAGACATGATGAATGTATATTTAAAGGAAACTGATTCATTAGTGTAATTGACTTGCAATTTTTCTGTCTATTTTTGGTGAAAATGTGTTTACTCCAAAGCCCACGAAGTTATTCGCGCTATTTATTCACCAATCCAGATATTTATTTTCGATTTCGTTTAAAAATATTTATCCAAATTTGGCTCCTACGCACAGCTTCGCGTAGGTTGGATATTCTAATATCACCTACACGTGTTAACATAAAAACGAGGAAGAGAGTCGTGACGTGTTAATTGTAGTCTTAAATCTCAAATTAGGTGTTACGTTGGATACTGATTTCGTAAGCTGAGAGCGTCCAACACCGGAAGCCTTTCGGCCTTCAAGTGCTTACACTGTTGAATTGTCGTTGTGTTTTCGATAGGCGACGATTTACTTTTTGCCATTATTTGTGGACGATGGTTTTTTCCACCTTGTTGTTAAGTCTTCATGAAATTTTTTGGATTCAAGCTCAAGACAGTAATCACTATTGTTGGATTTTCATTAGCAACGTTAATTTATCAAGCAGATGACTCATGGGCTACATTTCCAAAAGGGAGAAAGTTGTGACCCGGCATCAAAAATTCGGAACGTCTGTTCCGTTTTAATCTAAAACGGATGCCGTTAATTAGTGGTGGCACTCCAGAGCTTTTAAAATTCTTGCAATATCCTTGGAGATTAATATTCAAAAAGCGAAACAACCTTACTACATCCTAGTTTGATAATCCTATGGTGGGCATCTTCATTCATAAATGTCAGATGAATGCCGGGCCAGAGGATCTATTTACGTACTGGATATTTTATTGGTTTAACAGTGATGACGCAATCTGCATGCTTCTGGATCCTATTTATAGATATGAGTGCGACTATCAATAAATTCTTGAAATAATGCGACTAATGTGCTATTTGTACACATGACGGCCTTTTTCGCCAAACACTCGGACCAATTTACATAAAACCGTAAATATTTATCCCGGGATACAATGCGATTGCAACATGTCACTTAGCACGTGATCTGGAGATCGGCATTTCCGGAGGTATTTCTTCCAGACGCCATGTTGGCGCAAGTATTCCTTACATTAAGTACACATTGCGTGTTCCGAAAAAATTAGAATATCTCGAATACTTCCTTGATGTCTCAATCTAAAATCGGCAATGACGCAAAATTTGCCCACATTTGAATAAAACCTACTCAAATGTCAATTTGTTTCTGTTCCAGGAAAAGAACTCCTTCCTGAATTACAACGTATCCTGTATCCTGACTTTGCCACCCTATCAGCGGCAAGGATATGGAAGGCTTCTTATCGAATTCAGTAAGTGTTCCTTGCGTGCTAGAATTACCATTAGCCAATATTCTAATTTAGTTTTTGCATAAAAGTCATAAATCTAGTCATTGCATATTGCATGGCGGAGGATCTTTTATTTTGTGTTTTCATAATTATTTATAGAGAATCATTCATCACTGTTACCTTGCGACAAGGTAAAAATGAAATTCTTTTCGTAATAAAAACAAAAATGGGAAATGAATATTAAAATAACTCCGACGTTACGAAGAATCAGTGAAA
Organism: Tribolium freemani; assembly: GCA_939628115.1. Lineage (NCBI taxonomy): Eukaryota > Metazoa > Arthropoda > Insecta > Coleoptera > Tenebrionidae > Tribolium > Tribolium freemani. Next base: position 17,940,496 of record OW626791.1, on the reverse strand, counting down.
GGACTATAATTATGGCCGTATATCTGAAATCGCTGCTAAAAATAGCAGAAAAAATCTGTGTGAAAGTGGGTGGGACAAACCGCAAAATCTAAAATGTTTTAATTATACGGTCGCTCGTAATTAATACGAAAACCTAAAGTAACCCGTTATTATTTTATGGTAAAAAAATTTTGCAATGCATTTGTCTATTTTCTATGAGCTAATTGATTTTTTGTCAGCGGCAGGTGTTTTAAAATGTTTGTATATTTTAGAATTAGTTATTAATTCAGTTTAATTTGCTTCAGGTCACAAATTTTGATCCAGTTAACTCATTACAAATTTTAAAAAATTAACGCAACGTAAATTATAAATTAACTCTTTTGTCGTCGCTGAATGCAATCATTTTCCACGTGTTTGTTCCGAACTGTTAATATCTAATTGAAACAACACTAAAAATAAATTTAATTATGAAAATACCTAGTTTACGTAATTATTAATTAGTCTGAAACGCTCTATTAAGGAATGATTCTGCTATTTAATTGCAGTTTGAATTTTTTAGTAGTTGGTCTGAAATTAAAATATGTAACTATTTGTGAAAACGAAGCGTGAATTTCGCCCCTGGGGGGGAGAAAATGACCCCCCAGACGAAGGAATCGAAGACACACACAGACCGGATGAACAAAGCGATGCGGTCCGACAGACGGGAAATAACTAACAATGCAAACACGAGTTCAAGTTTCGTAGATGCTTTATTTTATACGGAAGGAACAGCATCATACCCTTGATTATAATTAATTGCAGTTTTAATTATGACAGCCGGACTGGATGATTTTAATTTATAATAACACAAAAGCCGTCATTATTGTTATTAATGGTGTGGCTGCAAGAAACTGACGCTAAACATTGCTAGTTGCGAAAATGCGAACGAAAATGAAATTTTAATTGAGGAAGTCGCGGCTCTACTCAAGAGGCCGCAAAATGCTTATTTGCGCACCAAGGGCGAAATGTTTCGCTGTAGGAACTGAAACAAATGGGAAAGGGTCGAAAGCTTGTGCCAAGGCTAATGATCGAGATGTCGCAGTGAAACCTCTATCATATACAATTATTGTCATCTCAACAATTCTTTAACACATACAGCCCTGGGGTCTGGCCAACTTCACTTACGTTTAGATTCGGACGACTAGTTTTTGTCTTGGTGGAGGTCCTTTGGAATTTTTTCTTGCGTTTTTCTGCTTTACGATAATATTATATTTTGTTTCTTCCCAAAATTATGTATCAATTTGTTTATTAGGTACTAAGTGAAGCGATACTTCTTAGATTTTTAAATAATTTTCCTTTTTAGATAAAAACACTTTTTAAAAAATCATTAGGTACATACACCAGGGGCCCGTTAGATAAAAATTACAAGTTGATTTTTACAAGTGACAATAACTTGTAAAATGTTTTATGAAATAGGCCCCTGAACTAAGCATAATAAAAAAATTAAATTGAGCCAGCGTAAAAGAAGAAACTATCAGCTTCGTTGCTTTAAAACAGTAGAGTTGCACTCAAAAATTTAGAAAAAGAAGATTTTTATAACTTAAATAAAAAATAATAATAATAAAATAAAAAAATAAAAAAAATGAATTTAAAAAAATTAAGTGGAACATTTTTGAATCTAACAAAGTTTTAAATTGACTTTCTAAAACTATAAAAAATTAAGTGCCTTTTACCTACTGATTACAAAAAGATATTTAACTTTAAACATAAAAAACTCAAATATTCATTGATATTCAATGATCGAAAAGTGAACTTATTTTTGACGTACTGATGTGCGTCGTTGCTAAAATTTACATTTAAATCAAATATCTTTTTATTTATTAACTTTAAACATTTGAAACTATTTTTTTAGGATCTCTGAAACGCAAAAACAAAAAAATTGGGTGTTTGACATGATTTTTTTAAAGTTCTTCAACGGAAAAAAAATCATAATTTTTTACTTTTTAATTCTAATGCGCTAAACAACTAGTACAGCTTGAAATTTGAACTTTACTCTGAAAACTAATTCTTTTTTATAGGTACATATACTTTTAGACTGTTTTCGTCAAAAAAATTAAATTATTTCCAAAACTAAACAGAATATATTTAGGTCAAAATCAGCGGTATTAAAAGCTACGCCCAAAATGTAAAAAAGTTAAGGTGTTTCAAATAAACACTCACGTGGTCACAATTTTAGATTTGAAAAGGAAAGTTTCAAAACTAACGTTCGTCAAACATTTTTCACATTTTTTGTTAAGTGGAATGACCTAGCTTATGTTACTGTAATACTGTAAACGCCAAAACAGTTTATGAATTTAAAAACGAATAGACAGCAATATTTAATAAACACTCAGAAATAAGCAAATTAAACACACCCGCGCGTGCCAAACATCTTTTGTAATTTTGCGTCAAAGGTTTTGAACCTCCGCAAAAAATCTTAACCTAATAATAGTAAAAATAATTTAAAAAAGACATGAGTTTTTAAAGGGGAATATGATGGTTGTGCAAATACATATTTTAAGGGGTGAGAGAAGAGTTCAAAAGAAATCAAAATAACTCAACTTGCCCGAGTTTGTGGGATATAAAGTAAGGTTTTTTTGACCTGACCTGACCTGACCTGACCAGAATGTTTGTAGTTTGTTGTTATACTCGTAGAGAGAAGGTTTTGGTTAGCGAATAAAATTAAAGAATTTAAAGAATCTGAATTCTGAGTTAGTTCTTCAAAATTTATTAGGTACATTGCTTAAAAATTAATTTAAAGTAGCAAAACACTCTTAAAAAGCTCAAGTGAGAAGGTTGCACCATGTAGTATACCTATAAGTAGTATAAACTAGCATAAGGCAAGTTGTGCACTTTTTAAAGAGTATCATCTCTTTAAAAATATGCACAACGATCAAATTCATACTGTGTTAAAACTAATTTTTGAGTTCTGAGACACCCCAATATACAGGGTGATTCACATAACTTTACGACCCTGACGAACTTTAAATGCAACCAGTAATACATTACTCAATTATAACTTGATTCAAAAATACTAATAATTATAAATTTGTTTGTGATTTGGATATTCCTTGCAAACCTTAAAAAATTAGGTTCTTATTGCAGTCTCTGGCGTTTTTGTTTAGGTCAATTTAGGCGCAGTTCAACCTTCAATGTATAATGGGTTGCATTTAAAGTACGTCAGGGTCGTAAAGTTATGTGAATCACCCTAGGAGATGCAGGGGGTTAATATCTATTCATTTTGTATATTTTTAAAAAGCAGCATTTAAATGTCAATAATGTAGGTACTATATCAACTCGCTGGGACACCCTGTATATCGTGGCTCGGTTTATGGGAAGCCTGGATTATCGAAGATCACCCCTCTTATCCATTTTTTCGACTGAATACGTGTTATGTTTTGTCAAAAAGTGGGCAAATTTTTTCGAAAGTGCTGATAATTTTCGCCTTTCCCTTTGAAATTTCAATTACCGCTGGCGTGCTTCTAATCGGATGAAATTAAAAAGAGAAGACAGATTGGTCGTTAAAGCAACCGAGGGTAAAGACCAACGCCAGACTTGTGGTTTGAAGGGTGTTTACTAGGTGTGGGGTCCAGAAGAGTGTAGTCGGAACGAACCAAACACACAGCTTCAGCAGACTTTTAACCCCCATCCAGTCTCGCCGGGTCACAGCCCTTTGCGTATGGATCCGTCTGGCAATCCAGACCTACCCTAACGCACGTCGGGCCAAAGCCCCCGTCTGCAGCCACCTGTAAACATCATGCGTAACTCCCACTCCCACTGAAAAAATCGTTGCCCTTTTTCCCTCTGTTAATAATAATTTTATTAACAAATCGGTTCACTACTTCGACTTAATCCACTTTCGAAGATTTAAACGTGATTGGTTTCCCGGTTGTTGGTGGGGGTAAAGTGGCAGGTCTTCTACTTTTCCAGAGTTATGATCGGCGATTCACGTGTGTGATTGGAGGCAGGGAAAAAAGCGTGAATTTTTGAATGAATCGGTCGTACGCGCCGTAGGCTCGAACCGGGGGCGACGAAATCGTAATTAGTCGGCGTTTTAATTGGCAGAGTTGAGCCGGTTCGAGTTGGGCGTGGCGTCTGGCGTGACGTCACTCATTGACGCCGCCGCGACGCGAGTACGGAGCTCGTGCCGGCGCCAGACGTCGGTATCGACCGACTGAGGTCAATAATCTCCCCCCAGGCCCCACCACTCCGGAGCGGCGCGCCGACTTCGACAGATTATTCCTACATTGTTGCTAACTACGGGGACCGGAGTTGAATTTACACTCTGGCGCGGATTTGTGGGGAGATGGAGGGTGATGTTCGATGTTCGGAGATGGAATGGGACGAGACGTCTCAGGTCACGGGCGCCCCACACTCGGACCCAGACTCTTTCTTCTCACACATTTAATTACAAGCTTATTTTATTGCAAAAACCAAAATGCTATACTCTATTACTATACGAGGGTGTATCAGAAAACAACGAGTTAATCAGCAACTGTTAGTAACTGTGAGCTGCTAGATACTAAGTGTTCATTGACACATACATACTAACTAGAAACAAAGATGCAATTGCCTGATAGACACCTACAGATACTTATGTCCTAATTATGCTGTGATATCCACTGACTTTGCTAATTATACTAAGCATATGGCAATTACCGCTAGTATCTGGCAATTGACGGTTAGTAGGAAGTTACAGTTGACAGTTAATGACTCGTAGGAAAAAAGTTATTCGTGTAACTCTTCTTCTACATACACTGCCAAAGGAAAGTACAAAAGCGCTGAAAAGTCACAAAATTGTTTTTCAACTAAATTGGCAGTAAGTGAGTGGCAGTGGTAACTGACAGTTACCAGATGTTAAATGACAATTGACACTTAGTATTTGGCAATTGACAGTTACTAACCGACAATGACCACTTCCTACTTAGCAATTGACTCATCTACTAATTGTCAATTCATTTTAAAAAGAAATATTTGTGACCCTTCTATACCTTTCTAGGAAGTAGTAACTCACAATTGCCAGATGCTAAATGGCAATTGACACTTAAAGGCCCATTATTTCAATAGTGAGTTACTTTAGAGTCAAATAATTCTGCGTCAACCTAAACACTTTACAGCTTCTGACACTTGAAATAACTAAGTTTAACTCTATCTTAATTCCTACTATACGTCTAAGGGTCTTTAGTTAGAAAAACTCTAAGTTCACTCAAGAGTCAGGTTATTTCGAAGTTACTACTTGGCAATTGACTCATCTACTGTTTGCCAATTCAGTTGAAAAAGAAATATTTGTGGCCCTTCTACGCTTTTGTAGGAAAAAAAGTTGGACATTTGTTAACTTTTTGATTTTGAACAGTTTCTCCACATTTCTTTAGTACCACCATTATCACGAAAAGTATTAAACGCCACCCAGCCGATACACAAATAATAGGTTCGTTTGATGGCCTTATGATGATAATAACTACCAGGCTGGCAAGTGCTTTTGCCAATGTAAATTATGGAAAGAAACAAAGTTATAGCTTTCACAAGGATAATTTTTCTTTATCATTTTATGGTAGTAGAATTCACTTGTCCCATTGTTGCACCCACTTTTCGCAAGCTTCTGAAAAACTATTCTGCGATTTTCTGTTTAATATTTCTACTCGTTGACACTTTACTTATTTTCGACTTCACACAGAGTTTCATCGATAATCTATTTTTTGTTCGTGTATCCTTAATCTTCATGAAATGAATTTTTTAGTGGAAGACATTTTAACAATGTTAAATTTGGTTTTGCATTTTTTTGAATCGGTTTGAGCTTTGGTGGTCCGCAGGAACAATTGATTCAACTGTTTCTCCTCCGTTCTATCTCCATTTTGCATCTGATTCTTCTTGGTATTCTTTTTCTTTTTTTGACACCTATTTCGCGACTCGTTATCATTTTTGGGATTCTTTTTTTTTCTTTTTTTATATGTGCCCTTGCATCTTAACTTAACTATTCGTTTCTCTGTGTTCCTTCTGAGTTTTCTGACTTTCAAACTTTGTTCCGAAATACTGCTTCCAATTAAGTGAATTCTAACTGGTTTGTCGTCCATATAAACCGTGTCCTATTTGCCTGTACCTTTCTTCCTCAAAATCATCGTGACATCGTCTAACCAATCTTCCCGTTCTTCTACTTCAGTTAACTCTTCACCACTTCCACTCAAATATTTTTTATCGCGTTAGAGCCTAGTTGCTAGATTATCATTTTTAAGTTTGCAGTTTTAAAATGTAATTTCAAACCGAACAATTATATTAATTTCTAAAAAATGTCAAAATTTGTGTTACATCCTTTTTGAAGATCACATTAAGGATAAGTTTAGTGTAAAATTTTTTGTTTCTAAAATTCTAGGTTTAAAGAACATACTATAGCCACAGTTCTAACCGAGAAATAATCTTAAAGCTGTACTAAGAAGTTTTAGAAGAAAATAAAACTAAAAAACTGTTATTTTTGGAATGTTTTCTTTATAATAGAATACGGTTCATACATTTGACATATTTCTTATTTTCCATAATTTTTATAGTATTAATTTTTTAGCTTCTAAGGCCCGTTATATACATAGTGAGTTAACTTTAGAGTCAAATAACCGTGAGTCAACGTAAACGCTTCTACCCCTTTTGACACTTGAAATAAATTAGTTTAACTCTTAATTCGTTAATCTTAATTCGTACCTTAGGTCTGAGTTACAAAAGTCGAAGTTGCAAATATGTTTTTTTGACTTTAACCTGAAGTTTATATTTAAATTGAGATTTAAAAAACGGGCCTAAAGAATTAAGGAAAAAATATTATACTAAAAAATCAAATAGAAAAAGATACCTAGATAAACAATAATATCTGTTACACAGTGTAATTTTCTTAAATTAGTTGTGTGAGAAATGATTTACCAATCGATGTTCTTATTGTAGATTAATGATGTGAACGATGATTGGAGACTACATGTTTTCTTTCACAAGGAAATTATTTAAAATTCGTAGGAGTTATCATCGATTTTTTTTAATGTCAACTTCGCCGCTTTTAAATAATATTGACAATAGTCTTCAATGTCATCAATTACAGTCGGTGGTAACATTATAAGTAATATTGATTGTAGCCTTAACCGCAACTATCAATCACCGGCAAACTGCTATTGAAATTTGAATGACTACTGTATGAAAGATGCTGTAAAACAATAAAGTTAGTGAGAAAAAAGTTGGAGCATGTTAATTTCTAGTTTGCAATTAGTCGACAAAAACGGATTTTTACTACAAAGGGTACACAATCGGTAATTGTTCAATGGTGTGAAATTGAGCGTTATTGCACACTTCATCCAACTCATACACCTAATTAAAATCGAAAATTACTAGGAAGTAGTTGATAACATTACCTTGAGCGAGCACTTTGCACGGTTTTTCTGAGAAATGTCAATTTCCAAGATGATGATGAATACTCTGATTCCTAGTTCATGATGGTTTCTTTATATTTGTAATTGATGAAGCTTGAAAAATGAGAATAGATAAAAATCGAATTACCACTAGCGATTTTTTCTGAATTCTTGATGTTTGCTCACGATTGAGTCCTTTCTGAGATCATTTTCAAGGCTTGGCTAGTCTCATCCTTGAACGTCCTTACTTTTGCTTGAACGGTACTTGCACAATGCAATATTAACGCGTTTTTTTTGCGATTCTCAGTGAATTATAAAGATTATGCAAAATTATACGGTTTGAAGGTTTCTTCATTTTTGGTAGGTTGTAATGCGAATCGACCTTCTCCATTTGAGTCTTGACTGAATGTAGGATGCGAGTGATTACAGATCTAGCGATGGTCTATTATTTCCGTTAGAAATGTTCCAGCGATGATTAGTACAATCTGCAGGTGATACTAAAGAACACCCACCCACATTGTGTGCGATAGCAATCAGCACGCTCGGGATAAAAATGAACAAGCGCTAGATGTGGAGCACGAATTTGTTCCGACTTTCTCGTACTAATTAGCGCTTTATCTATAATTAAAAATAATTAAAAAATTATGATCGCCCCCGGTGAAAATCTCGCTCGTTTGTTTGTTCCAGGTTACTTGCTGACGAAAGTCGAGGGAAAGATCGGCTCCCCCGAGAAACCCTTGAGCGACTTAGGATTGATTTCTTATCGTTCGTATTGGAAAGACGTCTTGCTGGCGTACCTGTGCTCTGGACCGGGCACACAGTTATCAGTGAAAGATATCAGCCAAGAGATGGCGATACACTCTTATGACATCGTCTCGACGCTGCAAGCGCTCGGAATGATGAAATATTGGAAAGGCAAACATATCATTCTCAAGAAGCAAGACGTTCTGGATGAATACATCGAGCGAGTCAAAAAGAGGGGCTCCATGGTGAAAGAAGTGGACCGGTCCTGTCTCAGGTGGACGCCACCCCAACCCGCATCTCTCTGAGAGCCCAAGGATATCTTTCAATTTATCCCTAATTAAACTGCCGAATTTGAAAGACAATCATATAGGGGCCTTCCAGGGGACGACAAAAGTTCATTTGACACGTGTGAGGGGCGCTTCAGCCCCGAGGGACGCCACTTGAAAATCACCATCTTTACTGTTTTAGAAAAATTTACGCTGATTCATTGTCGTTGCACCACCAGAACAATTACGACAAAGGTCGTTGATTTTCAAAGACTTTCAACTGATAAAATAATTAAATTGAAACATGTTAACAACTGAAAACGCCGCGGGTTAGGACGAAGTGTTGGACTATGACACGAAGGGTCTGCTGGAAAATTTTGCCCTTCATGCACCCTTTGCGGACAAATTGACGGTTTATTTCGTTAGGTTAAGGTAGGAGATTGTTATTTCAATGTAAATAAAAATACGTAATCTCATCGGATGTTTTATTTTTTCCCAACCAAATGGCTCTTGCATAATTTTCCCTTCGACTACATACATGTAGCACAATACGAGATATTGAATTCATAAAAACGCCGGCTGAATTAGGGTCAAATATCTATTTCAGATCTTACGTTATTATCACTCTGATAAAAACGTATTCCACCGCTGAAACTGACCTATTCGGAAAATACGAATAATTGGGCGAGGAATTTAAACAGTTTCGTCGTCATCGAAAGTTATTTATGTGGCCGGTCCCCAAAAATTCAGTCTGCCAAAGTTTTGTAGGACTTTCAGTACAGAAATATTTTCTGCGTTGTGTTATGACTTAAAATAATCCGTGAAAGTAAGTACGTAATTTTTATAAATTACGCTTTTAAATAAGCCGGTCTGGACACGTGAATACATTTTCTTAGCGGACAATTAAGAATGTAAGAGGCTTATTTCGGAAATCACTTGTCATCGTCAGTGAAAAGGTTTACTTTTGAAACGCTAGATTTTTCAAAGCTTTACATAAGCTGATTAGACGGAAGCGCTGATTTTTGAATTGTTTCAACAATAACATAATCTTGACAAATCTCCCGTTTAATATTTGGTAAAATTAGAAAACGGTTTATCCTTGGCTAGACTAGACGCTGTAATTAAGATGAATCATGTTTTAAAACAGTTACTCGCGATTGTGATCACTCCGGCCCTGCTAAAAATGTCCGTAGGAGTGCCCCTCTGTTGGCTGGTAATTTATTGGGGTTACGTTGAAAAAATCCACTGGAAAATAACCCGACAATATTTATCACATCAACTCGATAAATCGATAACCCTTCCAAGTGGTTCAGGTTCTCATTAACATAATGTTTTTTTATCAAAAGTCTTATTTGTTGTTCCACAAATCGAACAAATAAATCATAATGGTCTAGACTAACCGCGAAAAACGTGACGACATTTTAATCTTGCCAAATCAAATAAAATCAACAATCTGTCTGCGATTTTTTGCCCGTCCTCAGACACTAATTTGTTGAAAAATAAATTGATGGCTCATTAAATAAATACCACGTCGTGTTCGGATAGATCAACAATTAAAAAGGACAAAGCTTATTTCAGGCAAAGGAAGTAATTAAGTAATTTAGCTTTGTACTTGGATTTTATTGTTGTTACAATTTCCAACGGCCCCAAAATAAATTTGTTTAAAAGACTGCTTACAATGCATTGTTCTGTGTATTATCTTGTATAAGGAAAATTTATGGCCGTTGTATAAATGAAGGGAAGTAAATCAAAAATTATATCTGCCGCCACAAGATGGCACGTCAAAAATAACTTATTTCAATCGCGCCTACATGTTGAAAGACCAACACTACAATTATTCCAATCGTTAATTGCTGTAACATCTCACTAAGTAGTTCTAAACTTTTTAAATATTACTGTATTTTAATGATGTTAATTCAGTTACAATCCCAATTAGGCTGAGCCACTTCCTTAATTAATAAAATTTATTAAAATCCTAACGTGTACTGCAAATCTCTAGCTGAAATATTACGTTACGAGTGACCCACCCATTCTACACTCGAAATAATTAAAGCAATTAATAAATTAATAGCAATTACTCCTGTTATCACAGGTGTAAATAAGTAGGAAAATATAAGATAGGAGCAATTGGGGACAAGTGTTGATAAAAACAATTTCCTTATGATTGTTTTCTAATTTTAGTTTTACTCACTATTTTAAGTAAAAAATGTCAGGTAGTTGGTGGAATAATCAAAAGGAATCTACAAGACTAGTGGTATATTTACATAAATAGCCCAGAGCAACACAATTTTAAGGGCGTCAAAATATCTTTATTTTGATTAAAAAAAATAACTTGTAAATAAACGAGTTGCATTTTTTTAAATCAATTGATTTTTAGGTTTTATCGTAAGTTTTTAATTTAGTTAATGAGTTTTAAGAAGTTTTTAGTTGTTCCAATTCATAGTAATAGTAGAAAAAGCCTGAGTACTATACAATACAGAACAATGTCTTTGAAAGAAGTCAGAAAAAAGTGTAAAAATGACCACTTTTTTTGAAAAACTAAAACTTCTTAAATAAATTCAAGGTAATTTTTTAATAGATATTTAGTGACATTACAAAGAACTTTTTCAGGTTTTTTTATTTAATTTTCAGAACTATATGGCGTCTGTAGAGAAATTGTGTAAGAACTGGGTTGGCTAAACTGATTGAAAAAGAGTTAAGAATATTACTGAATTTAGAGAACCAACTGATAAAAAGAATGAAGTTAAAAGCAGATACATATTTACTGATTTGATTTTTTTCATTTTCCAATGCTCGCAAACTGATGGAAATTATTTGATGTTAGAATAATTCAGTGGCGCAGCGAGGGGAGGGTTTTGGGGGTTAAATCCTAGAACATAATTAAGCAAAATAATTTTAGTAGTATAGTAGTAAAAGAGAAATTACATTTTCGAGACAATCAATGTAAAGCTCAATGTAAATAAACATTAATTCGACTTGTTCTACTTCCGAGAATAAAGAGAAAAGCAACCCACAAAATTCATATTTTTATAATTTTTCAGAAAACTCCTCAGAGAAGTTTTTTGTAAAATAAATGCTACATTTTTGATACCATGGTAGGTATTGATTTTTAAGTAATGACGTCTTTTTTTGTGAAAACCAACATTTTTAAGTGATTACTGTTTTTTATAGTACACTCATTTACCTTTCTGGTAATAATAAAAAAAAAATATTACACAAAACAAAAAAATATTGAAAAGCTTTATCTTGTTTTTTTTGTCATAAGGCGATTGTTTTGCATATACAGGATGTAAGCGAAATAAGTACATTAACTTTAACCAGTGGTAGAACTCATCAAGACAAACACTTTTTCTATGTACCATTTTTTCAAAATCGCATTTTTTAAAATCATTTTTTCCCCCTACAAATTGACGAGCCTTTTATGAAATGCTCCAACAAAGAAAAGTAACAATAAATAATAGCTGCAACCAAGGTAACCGTTTCAAACGGTAATCTTGTCGACTAGGTAACTTTGCTTCCAGTGGCGTGTAAGAAAATTGTGCAAGATTTTAAAATAATATAAACTCAAAAACTAAAACGTTTTGAAAAAAAAGTTATTAGGAAAAATTGTTTGTCTTGACGAGTTCTATTACCAGTTAAAATTAATGTACTTATTTCATTTACAGCCTGTATTTTTTAAAATAATTAGCCTAGAAACACTTAAACATAAAAATAAAAAACAATCACCACCTATAAAATAAGGCAGGAAACAGATAGATAAATCTTTTTGTGTAAAATTCTCAATATTTTTTGTAGTTACACAGAACAATATTTCAGAAAAAAAATCAGCGACATATTTATTAATTAATTAATGTTAAGTATAAGGAATTGTTGAAAAATTCTAAAAAAATCATAATATGTACAGAGCAGCATATTTAATAGCAAAAGCTTATTTCTCATTTCCGTGTGGTTATTAGTTTCTATAGTAAAAATATACTTTTACGTAGGTAAACCCCCCTTAAACTCTATCTCTGACTGCGCCACTGGAATAATTCTTTATCTGTTGTAAAGCAGTCTATATTAAAACACCAATATCCCTGACATTTTTCGAGCAGTTTATACAGTTTAGCAGTTCATTTGAGGTGTCACTTTCCAAAGTAAGAAAAGAATGTTCCCTGTCAATAAGAACTGTCCTTTTTCCGCTTTTTCGGGGTTTGTAAATTTTTCCTCATTTTCTGGATTAACCGAGGATTAACCAATAATATTTTTTTAAGAAATGTTGTCATAAGCAGGGGCGGCAAAATTAAGTAGCCCTGGGCGGCAATGGACCTAAATACGCCACTGTACAGGTACAAGACACTTTATAGGCAGAAAAATCAAAAACTGTAAATGTGTAACACGTTATAAACACATCGTTTTAACAGTTAATTTTTATTGAAACCCGTATTAATGATCTCGTTTAAATGAGCTTACATTAATTATTGTGAAAATGACTAAATGGGGATAACTTTTCATAACTCGCTATTAAATTATTTATAAATTAATCAATCCAGTACTGGAATGTAATTTTTGGTGCTATTTTTTCGCTTCATCTGTAGTTAATTTCTCAATTTAGCAATTCCACTTACTTCAGTGACAAATACCGTGAAGTTTTGTGTTATTAACTCTCATTGACGTAAATGACTTTATTACGTTTAATTCTTCGAGCAGACCGATTAAAAAAGGTATGTCTAGTCTTGCGTTACCTTATATTGAATCTAGTTTTGTGTTTTTTTGCTTCTTTCACATCTTAATAAATCAAACGAACGGAAATGCCCACGATACCGTTTGGTCCATGTAGAGTTTTTAAAACCGGAAATCGTTACATTACTGCGGCTCGCTGGCATTTCCGTTCGGTCGATCCCCCTTTCTTTCGACAATGAAAATCTTAAAATAATCCCAATTATGAGCGGACATCAGATACGGTACGGTTCAATAATTAATAAAAGCACCTGCGAAATTTGGGCACCTGTCACAGATAGCTGAAGGACTTGTCCGAAATGTGTTGGATCTAATTATTTTGGAGCAGCTGGACGGCAGGATTTTAATACGAATTTAATCAAACTGCGATTAAAAAACTATGTTTATGTGGACAATTAGTTTAATGGAGGTCATATCCGTTTACTATTTTATTTTTAGCCTTGGTGTGGGGATAATTTAGCACGTTTTTTAATTGCGTTCCTGTTATAAACGATTATTATTAAGTAGTGTAATTCATTAAATAAATCAGAAAAATTTAGTGAATGAAATGCGTATCTCGAGCCACATCCGGTTGATTCAAAATGTAAATTTCCTAAATTAAAAATCAGGTACATGTCCATTCTTTCATTAAGAATTTTCATAAATAAAAACATCTTAATTCATGCTAATAGCGGCGGGTAATTGGTAAATAAACTACACGAGGAAAAGAAGCGTTTTTTTTCCATATCCGTTTCGCGATTGTGTACGACAGGAAGCGATTTAAATAAAAATTGGAAATTAATAATTCATAATTGATAACTGAGTCTGATAAAGTGACGGATGTCCGGAAGTGCAGTTTACGCTTTTTACAGCGTTCAAATAAATCTGCCGCCTAAATTAATTATTTTCAATCGTCTCAACAAATCAAATCAAAAGTTGAAAAACGATATCAGGATCTAGGAAAACTAAAACTGCGGTAGGTTACGAGATTCGCGCATGCTTGGCAAAACTGCATAGCTGCAGTTCGTCTATACTGCGAAATGGTGTTGTTTTATGCATTTTTTCGGTGAAAAAATGTTGGTTTTCTTCTCACTGTGGACCACTGTCGTGGAGTGGGTAAGTAGGGAAAAGTGTGTTTGTGGTATTGCGACTTTGACGTTTCTTACGACGCTACGCCGACGCGTAATATTCCAGAAAACTATTTTGTAAATGAACACGTCAATACACCGACTCTTGCACAAACTAAAATTAAGGAAAACTGATCGGAGTTGTGATTCGGTGAATTGTTCTTAACAAAAATAATATTGCGCAATGTTATCTAGGATGTCTGTGGCGTTCGAATTAAATACGTGAAGTTGGTAAATATAAATCTATTAATAATTAACACAGGTGTAGTGGCAGTCACAACTACGTAGCGCATGTTTCTGAATTAATAATTGGGCAAATTAGGCCAATATTTAGGCCCCACACACCCCAATTAAAAAAATTGTAACTGGAAATCAAGTCGGTTTTAATGCGTTGTAAAGTACACTCCTCATTTCTGTTCCACAAATTTTGCAGCACCTTAGGCAGTGTTATGTAACGCACTTGTAATAATTTCCACTAAAAGATTAGTACCAGATTACACCTTGTATGTCCGTCCCCTTATGAATATGTGTATAACGGTATTGTCTGTAGAATAACAAATAAAATTACATCTAGCTCATGTAGAAATGCACATGACAGTGCATACAAATAACTGATTATGTTAATAATTAAATTTATTCTATTAGGTTATGTGAGAACCAAGTGCAAGCAAAAAGTCGTCTGGCTCTAAATTAAATCTAATTAAAAACTGCGTTTGTTGCTTTGTGAATAAATCGAGACTTTATTGTCATATTGGAAGTATTATAACAATACTATAACTCATGATGTGGAGAATCAAAAAACTGAAATTCGTGTCCAGTTCCTTCAAAAACCAAATATTTTTTGGGAACTTGTACATTTTTTGTATACATGGTGTCCCAATTAAGTAGGGCGACCAACCGTCCTAATTTAGCCAGGACAGTTTTAATTTTTCTATTATTTTAGCTCGTTTTACTTTTAACATTACAAATTTTAAAATTGTTACTTTTCAAAAAAAATGTTAAAAATACTGGTTTATGGGCTCAAAACAGACTTAATATTAATTAATTGATTAATTTTAATTATCAGAAATTCTAGAAAAATTCTAAAAAAATTCACATGTACAACAACTTTTTTATATAACACTTTGCTGAATTCTTATTTATTATGTTTACTGTTTTCTTCCTTTCTTTTGTGCAAACGAGCCGGTCATTGTTTGATAATTAGTTTATATTCATAGAAACAAATTCATTGTTGTTTTAAATTGTTTAGGTTGTCCGTTTCTATCACAAGGAAAGTAGTTTGCACTTTTATTTTTGTACTCCATAGGCGAATCTTCTATTCAAATACAATTATAAATAGAAAAAATGTTTTATTTGTTAAACTCTGTTACCTTTTAAAATTAATACACGTATTTCTGATGCACCCTGTATAAAGTACTATTTAGTAGCAATCGCTGAATTCTGTGAAAATCAGTTTTTGGGATATAGTATAAATTGTGTACTTTTGTGCCTTGGAGTAAAATTAATTGTAATCAAATTTTAATTTGCTTTGTGTAAATCGGCCCGAAATCTAGAATCTTCTCGTTAGTAGCAGAAACGCAATTCTGAGCTGGGATCTATTGTTTTGAAACAATTTAGTGAAAATTGTATTTTTTGTAAATGCTTTTTAGCAAAAATGTTAGAGGTAATTAATTGCCCACAGTTGCCAAACAAACGCAGTTAAAGTCGGAATGAAGGATGAAATGAAAATACAAAGATAAAAGGACAGTATAACTGTCACGAATCATTGTTTGTAATAATATGAATATGTTTCTCATTTACATGGTTCTATGACTAACGTTTCAAGCGTTCGTGTGACTCAAAATAACAATGATAATGTGTTTAAGGAAGTAGAAATTTCCTAAAAATTTGAAGCTTTCATCGGCGAGCGAAATGCGAAGCTATGATTGAAATGTGGTTTTAAAATAGTTTATCTCGTTTGGTGTAAATACCTCACCGAACACGCGATAAGTAAATGTGTAATGCTAATAAGATATCTGCAATAAACATGTATTTTTGAATTAACAGTAATGTCTGCAAGATGAAGCTAATAGAATCACATGATTTGATAGTGTGATGAATGCATCTTCTTGGTAGTAATAATGATTCCATTGTTGAGCTAACGCTAGCAAAGTGAGTCAGAAAATTGGAAGCGACTTGGTCATTGCTGATGATTCAGATTAAATTTCGTTAGTCGTATGAGTAATAATTTCCGAAATCCCCGTTAATGCGCCGCCAATGGTCGCGAACAAAGCGCTCGACTAGTTCCCGATTTGGAGCTCGTCTGGCCGAAATTTTAAACAAAGGTAGGCGATCGTGCATTCCACGAAAATGTTTATGGCAAATGCATACATATAAACAGCGATCGACTGACATTGAAATCGACGACCTTGCAGAACTCTGCCGTGCTATTTATATATTTACACTTTTTAAGAAGACGAGGCCGACGGTCTGGCCAAGGATAAAACGCTATCGCCATTAGCTTGCGTGCTCCTATGACAAAGAAAACTAATTTAAGAGATGTGAGGAGAGGTGTGGATCTGTTCCACACCGACCAACCAACGTCAGCTTTTAATTAACCCGGGGGACTTTGACAGTGGCTTCTTTCGATATTTTGCGCATTTGCATTTTTAGGGAGAGCGTCGCCAATAAATCGCCACATCAAGGCTATGCCACTGTTTTTATCTATTTTGTACAAACAGACAGGATGACCATTTGTCCCTCCGTTTCCGTTCTCGGTGACGTTGCGATAAGATTAGATGCGTTTACTTATTGTTAGTTAGGACGACAGTCCATAAATTCTCATTCCGATAAGTTCTCTGTGACCCATGGCGAAATTCGCAAAATCATGACTCATTTTTATTAACATTAAAACAATCATAATTCGAGAAATCCGGATTAACCGATTATTTCGCCTTGATTTTTACGTGAAAAAATTCATTTACATAAAAAACTGAGTGTCTTTTCCCTGAAAAGACAATTTCGCAATTCATGCATGCACTGAAAAACGCTAGTTATTAATAGTTCTGAGTTTATTCTATTATACATATTTTTATCAGGTGCACCGCCCAATACGCCCATGTTTACAACCTAATTAATTAGACTCATGAAGTCATGAAACACAAACGTCAAAATATCAAAGGTTTTAGTGTGTCATTCTTTTAAATTATCTTTCGGTGGCGTTTTTTCCAACTGGAACGAGATCGCACTGATATAACTTTTCAGAATACGTTCCCAAATAAGTGAGCGAGCAATGAAAAAATCAGCAATTACGAATGCACAACAATTAATGTAATCTTGTCATAAAAATTTATTTTCGATCAATTAAAATTAAAAACGCAACTTTATCTTTGTTTCTTCAATTATGATTAACTTATAACATAAATGTTACGACTTGACCAATTATTACTTCCAGTCCCGGGTTGCAATTTGTTTGTTCTCGAGAAATTTTTTTTGAGTCCACCAAATGCGTAAATACATTTTAGAAACCTATTTAAAGAAGAAAGAAATAATTCAGGTGTAAATACAAGTCGCAAAAACTGCGAAACATTGATTTAAAAGCTTCTAAAGAGTCTTTTACCCATACAAGCGTAACAATGTATAACAATGAACGTCTGCATGACAACGATAAAACGTGGGCGAAACTTTTTTCAACAAACTTTGATCAGTTTTTGTGCGAAAAGTCAACTCACCTTGTTATGTTCTACAAAAGTGCAAGACAAGGATGGCGTAATGCAGTTTTGGCTGGACAAACAAGGAGGGAAAGTAACAGACAAGTCGGGGTTATTTTATTTTTACGAACTAATATTTGGAAAAAAGTTTAATCGTGCCTTGAGATTTGTGGCGTCTAGCATGTTTCATAAATTATCTATTTTAGTTTTTGGCAGCCGTCAACATATTAAATATTAAAAATATTTGGAATTTCTTGCATTTTTCCATTTAGACCGTTTAGATTTAGACTGTCTGTCGCCACTATCCAGGCAAACTATTCTGAACAGGTGATAGCACGTCCTTCGGTAGGACGAGCCAGCTGATCCATCATTAATAAATGCAAATTATAGCACTAGCTCGAGATGACAAATTAGTCGGTTTGCTCCCGTTTACATTAATTAACGCCACCCAAAACAAAAATGAATTTAATGTATCACGTTTAATATGCGTATGAAACGATTAACTTATAAATCAAATACGATGCTTCAAAATTATTTCCCGCTTCCTTTATTCCATAATTGCAGGTTTCATCGACTTGCACAAGCAGAAAAGTGCAGAAAACGCGACTTATCCTTTTTATAATCGATGTCCCACTTATCAAACCTTGGCACATGTGCTAATTGATCTTCCTGCACTTAAGTGATTTAAGTAAACGCCCAAAGAGACTACAAAATTGATGTGGCAACTTCATTAGACTCAGTAATGTTAATTGCCGAGCCAAATTAATTTTCACATTTTTGTTTCATAATGAGGCATTTTTTCTGGTACATCAAAATGAAGAATGTGATTAACATGCACAAGTTTATTAATAGTGCGATACAGTGCATGACGGACTTAAAGTTCGTCGACTTTTCATGGTAAATCCCGTCTGCGCTCTAAACGTTGACCTTGACTGTCGTCAAGGCTGCAAATATCTAACACCGATACCAACATCACCAACCGATACCACCCGGAATGGGCTTTCGCACGGCAAGGTTGGCAACGCGTTCTACCAACTACAGTTCGGCGCACAACTATCAGACATTTTTAGTTTAAGTCCACTGTCAATATTGACTCATATGGGCCTGAAATGCTAAATACGAAAGTAAATTAATCACGCCAACATATGGCATTTTTATATAATTTAATTATCATTAACGTGCTATTGCGATAAACTAGAGAAACGCTTGGACATAATTTAATTAAATAATTTCATGGACTGATCTTAGTTATTTTTATTAAATTTCATTTACATCTGCAATTTTAATTTCTGTATTGGTTTTGGCATTTTTTGCAAATCCTGGTCCTATTGCAAAACAAAGTGTGTTGATCCAATATTTTAGCATGGCGCAGCTCTAAAGAGCACAGTTATAGAAGTGAATGTCTTGTAATGCAAAATGTTATGAACCCGGACTTGGTCTATTTAGTTCCTTGCTGTCGATACAGCCAATGATTTTAATAAACAAATTAGTCTAAAGCACTTTATTGTCATATCGCTGAAAAAGCTCAACCCGGATTTTACGACAATGGTTAAGGCTACAACCATTTAATCATTAGAGTCGTTCCCACCCTATTTTCGGTGTTTAAAAAGTCATCCAATATTTTGAAATTTATAAATAATGACGGGTCTGTCGTTTCGACAGGAAATACACATTGTAATTATTTATAATGAAGTTTTTTCTCTCAAATATCGCCTACTGACTATGTAATGACAAAAATGTGATCCAGATAATTAAACAATCCGTGCATCTTGTGGTTTTTCCCGTTCGTCTATCGGAAAAAATTAGGAAAGAAAAACGGCAACTCCGCCAGCAAAAGGGACAGATGGTTTACTACCTGAGTCTTACAAAAACACGTCTCGTCGTGAAAAATTTAACCGATTTGCAAGTTGTTGCTTCGGTTTCGTTCTACGATATTTAATATTTTAAAACGATTAAAAAGTCGCTCTCGTGCCCATTTTCCCTAAAAACACGTAAAGCTCTAACCGAAAAATTAATTCAACAAATATTTACACTTGAATAACCACAAATTAATTATTTCAATTTGAAAGCCGGAAGTCTGTCGTAAATTAGGTAAAGTCACCAAGCGGAAATAAGTATGCCTATTAGATATTCTGTACGAAGAGAGTTGTGTTTTTTTTCAGAAATCCTTGACTATATTAAAAATCATATCAGACACTTGCAAAAGCCACGTTTCTCGGAATTGCAATAATAAATAATATTACCCAGTGTGGAGGTTTTTCTAACGTTCGATGCTCAATCGAGAGTTAATTGCTCTATCACAGGCGCGTTTACCGAAGTTTTGATGGTTATCGCCTATTTATTAATTAATTAGTGGTCGGGATTAGGGTTAATGCAAGGTTTACGATTATAATTAAATCGTCGTATGTTTGAAAAAGTTAACGTCTTTCCAAACTGCCCGGGTAATTTATTTTTATTTATACAGGAAACCCCATTGTTGCTAATGTAATGAATCACTAACAACTTTCTAATCAATTTATTGCGACATTTACATTTTCGGAGACTTTTTGTGGGTCCGGAATTGGGCCGAGGTTTACTTTTTATGAATTGGAAATTCCGAAAATAATTAAATTCTCGCTTTAGGGTTGCTTGGCGATTCATTTGTAACAGCAACTGTCTTTGAATGCCTACAAAACGGTGGTCTTTTGTGCGAGTCATTATGATTACACAGCAACTGATCCTTCGTTGTACTATTGTTGGCACGTAGAGTGAACCCAACCAGTTCCCACTTCGCCTAACATACTGAATTTAATTTAAAAGCATTCGTCAAATGTCACAACTAGAAATATGCTAAAACTAGTTTTTAATAATAGACAAAACCGGAAGCTCCAACAAGAATAACGAAAAAAGTCAAAAGTTGTTTTCGGGGATGAGCGAGAGGATTATTTAAACAACTTTCCAAACCCAGCAAACTGTCAAAGACCTCCCGTGTTGCGAACGGCACCTAATATTTACCATTGAAAATGTCAGTTTAAAGAATTCGTCATAAATATGCTAACTGCTTTTGTCACCATTATGCAAAAGACTTGTTACCTGGTGTATTTAAACTTGACCCAATTTCTGACACGTCGAAATTTTGCTTCAAATTTTTGCACACTTATTTAGGAATTTCAAGTGTAACGGTGCATCATCCAATGAACCATCAGCATTCTCGGAATAACTTTTACATCAATTCTGAGTTCTTCGCAAGCTGCCCACTTTCTTTCCTTATCACCGGGAAAGACACTTTAATGTGCTTACATTTTTCAGGGCGAAGGAAACATTTAACTCATGCAACAATTAATTGTTTTGAAAGCTCGAGCCATATAGTTGTAATAAATAACGTTTTGACCTTTTATTTTATTCCTCAATAAACACGTGCCTAAGTACATGCATTGTAATTTTCATACAATACCGGTGCCCATCAAGTGAATAATAGACGGTTTAAAAAATCGAAATAATGCAATTCCAACATTTTTATCGGAATAATTGTTTAGCAAGCTTTAATGTATTCTTCCTCTAGCTTGAGATCAAGAAACGGGCTGATCACACTCAACCATGATATTACCGGGTTTTTACTGAAACGATCCATCATTCAGGCTAATTAAATTGTATTATTACAATAATTATACCTCGTATTCTGAAACGTATCTAAAATATCTCGAGTTCTGCAAGGATGCAGTGTAAGAAATGGTCTGCATAAAACTGGATGATCCTGGAATCAATCAAGACAAATATTTTACATCGTGCAACGTAATTATTCTACCAATTGAGTTAATGTGCTTAGAATGTCGTAATCTGAAAACTTCTGGTTGTATTCGCAATATTCCTCTATCTGAAGTGAACTACCATCTGCAATGCAACTCTTTTTATCCTTTTCAAGTTCTTGATTAAGTGCTTACCTTGTTTCCATGCTAAGAAACATAAAACTGGGACACCGTAATTAATGTTGTAAGCTATGTGATATTCGAAAAGTGCGATCAATTTCGCTCCCTCCGACTTTTCCAATTCCTGACTGGCTTTTTTCGTAATATACCCACCGTTATCCAAACCCTAACACAAAAATTGCAAAATCAGGTGAAGGTGAAGATGCATGTTAAGAAATTATTAATGGGTGGAAAGCCCTAGAAAATTGTGATTCAGAAACTGTTTCGATGATTGGATGGAAGCGAGACGCAGTTACAAGATTGCCGTCGCAAAAACTAAAATAAGATCTGTTTTATTACCTCGGAAAATGCGCTCTTCATACATCTTAACTCGAGAAGTGCGGATTAAAGAAAAACTAGCAATAAAGACTACTTAGAGGAAGAATGTATGTAATTTACAGACATTACCTTTTTCTTGCGGTATTTATGTGTGCAATTAAATAGCATTAATTTAAAAGTTTTGATTTGTATCTTTGTCTTATCGCGTCGATTATGATTATTCGTAATTATGCAACGAACAAGCGGAGAAATAATTAGGTTTAGACGAGTGGATGAATGTCATTTTAGCCAATTTGCATACCAGCCTTCCCAGAGGGGCCCAGGCCGATTTACAAATTTGTTTTTACTATTAGCAACACGCCATCACGTTCCTACAAGACACTAAAATTTTTATAAATATTTATATTCAAATAGGACTATCATTAAACTGTTGGCTAAGAAATCCGGTGTACAAGGTGTTATAAATGTCATTACATGCGTAAAATTTGCACATGCGAGAACTCAATCTTGAGGCAAATACCATAATTACAATATCAAAATTGACAAGCCATAACAGAATTCAGCCGCAAGTGAAGCGTTTTTTACGTTTTCTCTGAAGTCAAATCAGATGAGGGCCCAAGGAGGAATTTGTACAACTCATACTTTCTTTATAGGGTGTTCCAAGTAAGATTCCTCTAAGTGGGCGACAAAGACAAGTATAGTGAAAATTATTTTTCTATTTTTAGCGACATTTGTAATCCAGTCCTAAATCGAATAAATGGAATTGAACCTTTTAAACAATTAGAATTTGCGCCAACGTAACACCTTTTGAAAAAAAAAAACATTATTTGACATTTTTTTATTAAAATTTTAAACAAATATTCATAACATTTTAAAGAACGTGTAGGGGACAGATGCACTGTGATGATGCGACCAAGAAAGTAGAAAAATTATTATTAGTATTGAACGAAATGCGAATATTCATTTTACTTTGACAAAATTTGCCGCTGAGAATCGCCCTCAGTCAAGTGCGGGGCAAGAGAAAGAGAGGGCAAAATAAACCTCGATCAACTAAAGACTGGAACATGTGAAAGATTATGTTTCTGTATCTGCTAGTATTCATATACAAAATTATCGTATTCATTCCTTGAACTGAATTTACTGATACATCAGTATCAGTGATGTTTTTTTCTTTTTGAAGTAATGTTTATTTGTTAGTAATTTTTATGTTTTAACATATCTCAAAAACGGATGAATGATCAAAAGTTTGGAATACGACAAAATCTTTTTTTTACATTGGAAAAGTAGGTAAAAATTATTTTCGGTAAAAAAATCATTTTGTCATGAAGATTTCTAATGGTAGATTGAAAAAGCTCAGCAGAAAGCAAATAATGTCAAATAACCTTAAATTTTAATTTTTGTGCAACTAAATTCTCTGAAATACCTAAGATTCTTTCGGAATATGTTGAAACTGTAAGCGAAGTCAAAATACCGGGTGAGTCAAGTTTTTTACACTCAGGCACTTTACATTTCTTAGAAGAGAGAAAAAAATGTGAAATATCACTGCACTGATATCCAATCTCGCGGGGAAAAAATTTTTTTCTTTTAATTTATTTGTCCATTAAAAAAGAAAAAACCATTTGACCAAAAAATCACATTGGCTGTTTTTTACATCAATGGATCGAAAATGCAAAATAAAATTATTCTTCAAAAATTTGACTTGAAAAAAATCGTTAAAGTTTGATTAAAACCTGCTTTCTATTCCAAGAAAAAGGTTAACAAAAAAAAACTGAAATGGATCGAATAAGTCGGATTGATAAATGATAATAATAATAATTATAAGGAATTGTAGAAAAAATCTAAAGAAATTCACATGCATAAAGAAAATAATAAAGCATTTTTAGCAAACGCAGATTTCGCAGATTATTAGTTTTTGAGATATAGAAAAAATATATTTTTAATAATAGTTTATTTATTATGTAAACTAAAAATGTATAAAAGAGACACAAAACCAATCATTACTAAATAATGACTGTTAGATATCGGTGTTAAATCCCTTATGAATCCCTAATTTTCATCAAATATACAAAATTTAATGTAGGTATTAAGGGCTTTTTTGTAAAGCTTGTTAATATGGGTAGACCGCTTTTTCCAAAATGTAAAATACAGCCAAATAAATGCTTCCCTGTCCAAATAACAAAACCACAATTTTTTTGTTGGTTACTTGAAGTTGAGATTAATTCTATATAACTGAAAATATCTTGTTGGTGGCTGCTTCCAAGCAGTGCCTTCCTCACTGTCCGACCATAAGAGGATTGAGACGGGTCAAAGGTTTTACAAAATTCTCGTTTTGATACCTTTTCCATTATCGAATTTTGGAAACAAAAATACATTTGTGATCAGTAAGAAATGGTTTAAAAAAAATATATGAAATATATGAAATTTTTAATTTTGTTTTTAAAAAATAAGTCCAAAAATAAAAAAAACGTTGGCGCAAATTTAATTAAGTTTCTATGTTCAAATATTTTTTTTGTTTCCGAAAAAAGTGAGTGGTTAAGATGATATTAGAAAAATAAATTCTGCGCAATCTTTCACACATAAAACGTGGTCCCCTTTAACCTTAAATTGCTGAGTGACTCTTCCTTGGTCTAACGCGTATTATTTTTCAAAATGAAGACTTACCTCCTTTGAGTGAAGTTGCCAACCGTCGTGTATGTCATTCGATATTTGGACAATTTGTTTAATGCATTCGAGAAATTTTTCGTAACTCAAACCTCCGCCATCGTCTGATGCTGACATCGTCTCTCGGTGGGCGTATCTGAGAAAAATAAAGATCACGTGTAAATAAGTTGATGTGTCTGTGAAAGGCCGTCGTCGCGAATAATAATAATCCAGGGGTGCCAACCTCTCCCCGGCGGTCATAAAGAAAAAGTATTTTGGTGGTAAATCGTCGTTGTCGCGTTTTATTTTTACCGTTTGCGTTATTTACTTGACAGTAAATGTTAAAAAACGCCTCCATCGTCTAGACAAAAATGCAGTTTGGACAAACAAAGACGCTGAATGATTCATTGCGGCAAGTTTTTATTGCAATTTATTGCATCTTGCATATCTATGGCGCATTCCTAAAGATATTACGCCCACTCCATAAGTCGACCAGCTGCAATAAAAATACCAACTGGATTTGTGATTTATCAGTTGAAATTTCTAATGTGTTTCTTTGTTTCCATCCACTGCAACAAGTCATTACACTAATCTCCCCCTACAAATGTTGCGAAATGTTCCCGCCTGCTGCGCAACACGAAACACTTCTCTTCTACCAACAATTGCGGCCATCAATAAAACCCCAAATCTATTCGACCCCGATTTTGCGGCTATGAATGAATCATGCAGATTTTTGTCAACCACTTGCAAATTTCGAGGCCGTCCAGAGATAAGAAAATGCGGCTAGAGGTAGGTGCGAGCCGTGGAAAAATCTGCCAAGAAACAGCTCTATTTTAGCACCGATTGTTCGAGCAGATATTTTTATTGCATTACGGGTACATTCGCACGAATTTTTATATTTCACCAAAAAATCAGGAGGCAATTATGATAAGTCGTAAATTCCGCCTGCAATTTATGCATTCCTGAAAAGTCCGTTTAACAACAATACAGAGAAAGTAGATTACTTGTCAAATAAATCGCGGCTAATTACTCCGACTGGGGACTTTTTCATTAATAAAACTTTGGTTGTTTCCGCCACGTTTATCGGTTTATCGTAAAATTGTGAGCTGTGACGAGTCGCCCATGCACCACCCTTGTTGAGAACGATAGTGTGGGCGTTGTTGACGTCATGGCGCCTACCCAGACATATATTTGACATACTTTCAATGTACGTACATCAAGAACAAACTCACCCACTAGTAACAAATGGGTCGGTTCCTTCCGGTTCGTGCACAATTTGCAATGTAATATCTCTCTTTTGGTTCATTCAAGTTTATTTATCTGACTTATTAAATTACTAAATGAATTTACCAAAATAATATGGTGGCTAGACCCCAAAACTGTTTCGACTCCGGAACGTGAATTGTGAGCAGGTATCGCCGGATTAATTTTTTTTGTGGTGCCAAGTTCTCACAACCTTGGACTTTGGAAGTAAATTGTAAAATAAGCTTGGGATTCACTCCTCTCTTATCAGAGTGACTACATTGTAGCAACTCCACGTGTATGACACTAAAAGCGATAAATTTTGTGAAGACAGGTTTAAACTATTTTTGACGCGAATAATCGATACAAACAACTCAATTTAGAAGTTCAAAGTAATTGCACATTTTGAAAACGGGAGATGATTCAGTAAAAATCACAATATGTAAGATATGATTAATTCCCTCACAATCACAAAATAAATATTTAAAGCATTTGAGATGAATCATTTGGCTAATTATAAAGAAAACGAAATAAACGTTAGTGAACTACAAGTCAACAATTTCCCTAAATGGAACTTACTGATTAATTTATTGATCTTTCAATTTTTCCATTTTGTCCAGCTACTCTTACTAGTATTTAAATCACTGTTTTCAAAATGTTAGGAACGTTAAAAAATCATAATCAATACAAGACCAATCAAAAATTAAATAACTTTTTCCTGCTTTTGTTTCCCCGAAATGACTTCAGTTCTGCATCGTGTGGTTTTTGTCATGAAATAAAAAGGGGGAAAAGCCTGTTTAAAAGAGGAAATAGGGAAGAGTGTTGTACCTTGGGACAACACTAAATGCACATTGGGACATAACTTTAACATAAACATAACATAAACATAATATAAAATAAACACAACATAAACATAACGTAAACATAACATAAACATAGCAACTTGATTTTTACTTTACAACCATTCTCATATAGTACTATGTCGAGCACGGAGTTTCGGACACTTGTCATTTTTGTTGTCAAAAGGTATGGAGTATTCCATACATTTTATGTCAGCGAAATGTCAAAGGCATCCGAAATTTCGTGCTCGCCACTGTACTACTACATATCTGACTAAGTTTTGTCCAAAAATGTTCTATTAGTTTTGCTTTTGGAACGTTAGTCATGCCTTTTGGAATAAATGGAATGTGATTCTGTCTGATCCAATAGGACACTTCTGTTGCATGAATAGATGACTGTAATTTTGACAAACATCTTTTCACTTTGCATTATGCTTGGAGTAATCGTCTATATTTCAGTAAATTTTTCCACAGGTTTATCTTCATGGTAACGTTTTACAAATAGTGCTTCTGTTTAAGTCTTTTGGTAAAGTTCCACCTTCCAAGAGCTTGCATAAACAGGTTCTCATAAATCCATAACTTCCGATGAAACTTTCATAATGAGAAACAAAATATAGATATTGTTTAACATTCACACTTGACTCTTTCTGTGTCCATTTTTGCAAATTTTAATCATTTTTTAAGAGATCTTTGTTGATAAAGTAAGGTAACGCGTCACATTTATATCATCCGACAACTCTCTACACCTCAGAAACTATACACATTCGGAAGACAGGTTGAGTCATTTTCGCGTCTTTTGTCCTCTACTATCACCTCTTTAAACTTCTGTACAACGCTACAACCACTGAAGTTTAAAACATTTTTAAAGCACGAGCAACGAAGAAGCCAGTATCTTTGTTGCCGAAATGCCAAAAATTATTCTCGTGAGAGGTTTGCTTTTTGCGATACTAAACAATTTACTATAAACCCTATAACATCTTCCGGTTTATCTTTTCCACTAGATTATTTGGATATGTAGTTTTTGTAGAACAATATAACAGTCGTCTTTTAATTAGTGGAAAACCCCAACATAACAAATCTTGGAAAAATGTTTGGATGCAGTATATAACAAAAATGTAATAATCAGACGAAGCTTGGTCACTTCTCGGAAAGTCCTGGAATCTGTATATGCATTTAGGAGAATGAGAAAATGAACAAACTTCTCGGAACCGCGTTATCATTTAATACTCGATACTCCGATAGGAAAGTTTTTCAAGAATCTGAATGAGATAAGAATGCATTTGATTCACCCTGTAACGGTAAATAACCGAAGTAAAAGAAATCGTCACGTTCCTGCGATAATAAATTTTATGACAGAGGTAGGTATACTCACTTTGATTGACGCTTTCTTCAAAGTCAAGCGTTTATTTATGGACAATTATCCTTAATTTCTTTTTGTTGTGTGTTTCTTCGAAGCGTCTCGAATGTTTTTCTAATTGTATTATATTGGAAATTATTATTTACGATTTGGGAAAGGGTATACTACGTATGCCTGATAATTTCTAGACACTTCCCCCCACCCGTTCTGCGAAAAGACATTTGGTTGAGATGGCAACCGTTGCTAAGGTCTGCTACCTACGGGCGTGGTAAAATTCGGCGAAGCACTGCCGGCGTTCGTCTCACCCGTTCCCACGCAAGCAAAAAGGATGGAAACAGAGGAGGGAGTGATGCATTTCGCGACCAGACATGTGCTTCTCTCAGTCAGTCCTTGGTGTGTTTCATTTAGTCCGCGGACGCGGACGGAGAAGGTGTTGCAGTTTCAGCAGTGCGCGGTGTATTTTGTGTTTCGCGTTTCAGTGCTGTGAATCGGTTGAAAATCATTAGTCATTCGGGTCCCATTGTCGAATTTGTGTACCTGGGCAGGTAAAACCCAAGCGGCCAGTTGGGTGTTGCGCCGCCACTGCGTTTTTGTCAATGGTATTAAATGCATGGTCGGCTGTATGCAGCTGCAGAATTTCCTTATCCTAATCTCCGATCTGGGATTAGCCGAAATTGTGCTGTGGGTTTGAATTTTGTGGCTGTGTGAGTCGGGCCGGTGTCGTCAATGCCATCGGCTGCGAATCTAGTTGGCCGAGGACGTTGATGTTCATTTTTGTCCGCCGATGCCGCCTATGATCCAGAAGGTTATCGGCGTTCGGGTGCACGTGCACGCGCGCCCAAATCGATAAATTCGGGCGAATGTGGAGAGTGCGTTCTGCCACCATTTCGCGTCTTTACTTCCGGTCGCGTTGCATGTCCGTGCCTGCGCCGTGGCCTTCCCCAACCCTGTCTGTCTAGACAGGGGTGCTACGTCACGCTTACTATTCATCTTCAACATTATGGCCGCCCGATTAGCCCATTCATAACACGAGGGGAGAAAGGGCGCCCATCATGGGACCAGGCGGTTCGTGGTGAGTGACTCGACCTATTTTACACCGAATTGTTCTGACCCACTTCACACACCAAAGAGGTACGTTTCTTAATACGTTTTCCCACATTTTCTTCGGCTGATCCGACATCAGGTGGTTAGATTCGGAAAATAATAAAGCACTGATAAGTGGGATGATAACCTTCTTTCGAATCTAAGTCAATGCACCGATAGCTGCACTATTACCGGATGCTTTTATCAGCAAGCCCAAATATCACGTGAATTTGGGAAATTTTTCACCAAGCATTGTCCAAAATTCGACAATAAACATCAACAGACATACCGGATCTTGTTCGCGAAAGAAAACAACAATCAAAAACAAAAACTAGAAAAGAATGCAAATTAAATAAATCACCAAATTGTATTGAGATTACGGTTTTCGTGCTTTTCAATACGTTTTTCAATCAAAATCGCGATTGTTCAGTGAAAATATTCAAGCATTTTGCTGAAACTTCATAAGACTTTATGCGATTGAAACTTCATAAGACTTTATGCGATTGACAAAGTTGTTATTCTACGACCCAGAAACGCAATTATGTTAACACAAAATTTCTTTTGAAATTACCCAAAATTTCGATGAAGCCCAGAACGTGTAAATTAGGGTAAAATGCGGATATTTTGAGAAATTCCGCCAAAAATAAGCCAAAACGCCACGAATTCGTTCGACAGACATTATTGCATTATGTGGTCTCACTGGTCTCATATTCGTAAAGCAATTTCTCCCCGAAGTGCTTCTAACAAGTTACCAATTGCTATTTTCGAGCTGAATTGCATTTTTAATTTAAAACAACCTGACTGTTGAAGTTTCTTTTTATTATTATTAATTGTTTTTGAAAAGTGGACCTCTGACTTAAGCCCGAAGTATTACGGAAGATAAAAAATTAAAAAATCGGAGCAAAAATTCAGTAAATTGGACCGAATATTATACATGGTGGTCCCGATATAACCTACCAAAAAAATTCTGGGTCATTAGAAAGATCCAACAAGTCCGGAAAAACTTTTTTGTTATGTCAAAAATTATGGGGATAAATTAACCCTTATTCACACACATTCGACGCTACTGATCGCAGGAATTAATTGTTAGTGCTTGTAAGAATGGCAATATCTAAGCAACTAAACTTCTGACCGACATTTGTGACAAATCTGACAAATTGAATCAAATTTTCAATTATTTTTATCTCAAAAACGAAAAGATTTTTATTAACTGTTTCAAATCTATGTAAATGCCAACGTCACATTTTCTTAGTTATAAATTATTTATACATACACAAAACGAATTTTCCCGCACTGCGGTGTTTTTTACTCTGCAACAATGGCTAGGGACACTTAGTAGAGTAGGTTGGTATCGCTATCGTTGATATGGAAACGATTATTTTTTTTTACGATGAGTGACAGTTCATGTCAATTTTTTGATTGTATAACCTGTTGCCAACCCATTAGCAAAAAGAACTAAATTATAAAAATATTAGAGATTCGTTACAAAAAATATTGTACCTAACTTGTTTGGAAAGCAATGTTCCATTGGAAATTGTATTTTCGAAACACGTTAGGTAAATAAGTATTTTACATTTTTATCAACCTTATTTCAAAAAATAATTTGGTAATACGCTACGTTGGCGTTTATATAGTTTTGAAACAGCTAATACTAGAAAAAAATTGTGTATGAGATCTACTTTCACCTATTTTTTTATTTGGCAGGTTTATCTCGGGACCAGCCTGTATTAAGTCGGTATTTTATATTTTTCGTGCGTTTCAATACAGTTCAACCAAAAACGTAATGTTGGTGAAATTTCCCAAGCGTTTCTCAATTTTTTTTGAAATTTCGCCGAAAACCCACAAAAGTGGCAAAATTTCCTAAAAGTAGTTCAAAAAAGTGACTAGGTCAAAAATGAGATTAATTTTTTCGTCTTTCGAGCGTTTTAGAGCGTTTTAGCAAGTTCAAGCCGAATGAAATCATTCCGAGTTTCGTCCAAAATAAACCAGTCACATAACGCAATTTCTCCCTGTAAACTGAAAAGTGCTTCTTTGCAAATTGATAGTGGTATTTGAAAATACATCGCAACCTAATAGTATAACGTGATCAGTTGTTGAATTTGTTCGGTTCCTTTTTATGAGGCTCGAAAATCAGTATAAAATTGTCAAAATCCACTTCGTATATTCTTTTTCTTGTATATATACCACCACAGGAAGGAAAAACCCAACAATTGGTTTGGCTTTGTGATTTTTCCTTGTAAGTTTGTGATACGGTTTTGATAATTATTTTTTTCCGAAAACTACTTTAAAGTGGTTTATTTAGTTCTGATTAAACCTATCGCTGGAAATTTATCTTTCCTTTTAGTCGATTAATTACATACGGATGGAATAATCATAGTTAATTAATTTTGGAAGAAATCTTGTGTGTGCATTGTTACAATTAGAAATTACCATGATTCACAAATTAGAAAGTGATTGCAATTAATTGTATTGGGAATGATAATAAGACGATGTCCAGGTGTTCAACAACAGTTCTACTTTTCTTACATTTAGTGTTTTTTGTTCAGTGGCTATTGTTACTTGTAATTACTTTTACCTACTTTAATAGGCTTCACAAAAGTACTTTAAGCAAAGTTGCTCAAATGCCGAGTGTTTCGCGAAAAATATCGGGCCTTGGTGTGTTTTGTCCTAACAAAGCTCGCTAAATTATTAAAACTTTGACGGAACAAACTATGCTATGCGTTTATTTATTGGAAACCCCAATAAATGCGAATTTGGCCGAGAGCTCAGGGAGAAGTCATTTCATTCCAACACAAACAATATTTCACATCGAACCTTGTTGTATAGGTATGATTTTTTTTAATACGAGGTTAAAAAGTGCTTCAATGTAAAATACTATTCCAAAAATTCCTCTTTCTTCCTTTATTGTTGCAGAATGGGGTAAAGTAATAATCAAAATGTTTATTGTTTGCGCAGTTAAAACAATGTACGCGTATCTCAACTTGCTAGAAAATCAATACAATTTTTTATAACTTTTCTTAATTCTGAGGTGTGCAAAAAGGAGAGCGAGGCCATTTATAACATTTGACAGCTAGATCCGTAAAATTGTGCACAAGTTTGTTTATTCATTTTATAATATACAAAGTTTCCATGGACGATTTTTTTAATGTCCATTCTTTGTGTGGTGTTTGCAAATAGAACTAGAAGTAGTAGGACACGATGATTCTTGCACTCAGGCTTTAAATGTACAAAAAACAAACAAAATTTTAGAAATAATTAACAAATAAAACGTAGAAAAAGCATAAAATATCTGATTCGTTTCTTTCTAACGTTTTCTTCTTTATCACCATTTATTTAAGCTGTTGTCTGACCCTTTTATTTATTTTATTTTATTAAAAAATTGTGTATAATAGGTTTGTTAGGAAGATTTTTATTAAGGAAAGTGTTAAATTTTGAAGACTTCCACGCAGAAGCCACACTTTCCCACAATATTTCGTAAAATAAACATTGCAGTCATAACATAAACTGGAAACCAAAATTACACGGACAGCTATTTCGGGTTCCATACAATCAAAAGAATTCTATTGTGTTGTCTAACATTTCAAGCGTCTGTCTGTTCTAATTTAAGGCCATTATAAGGGCCATTTAGTAATTATTATGAACATCAATGTACGGACACACGTGTGTCCAACGTTGTCAGATAAATTACGCCGACTTAAACACTGTTATATGAAAACGTATCATTTTTAATAGGTTGTATACTGAAACTTGAAACGGTTTATTACACCAGTTGAACTAGATACATAGATGTAGTTGAAAAAGTAGCAAATGCCTTCTTGATGATTGTGCTTGAACCGGTTTAATTGTATTTTTGTGAAAAAATGTGCGATATTTGTTTTCGTGGCGGAAAATTGCTGCTTTTCCTGACCTAGTTTATTGTAATTATCGTCGATTGATTTATGCTGCGATAAGATAACAGTGTGTGTAATTGTAAAACAGAAAAAGATCATCATAATAAATACATC
Organism: Tribolium freemani; assembly: GCA_939628115.1. Classification (NCBI taxonomy): domain Eukaryota; kingdom Metazoa; phylum Arthropoda; class Insecta; order Coleoptera; family Tenebrionidae; genus Tribolium; species Tribolium freemani. The sequence goes on along the minus strand of OW626791.1, from coordinate 17,907,211 downwards.
TGATTGTGACGTCATCACGTTACGTACGTGCTCAATCCCGTAGAATTATTACGATGACAAATATGAATCATGCGTCAGCATGATGTTAAAAAATGTTCGTTTCGGTGGAAAAGTAAAATTTCAGGCCCTGGGTGGATTCAAATATTCGAGTCATTGAAAGTTTTCTTGGAAGCGTGAGTTTCATTCGTATAATCACACAAATGACACGCCAGGACAGTAATTAACATGCATTGCACTTGGTGGCGCCATCGAACATTAACAACGGTTTTTTATTGTCGATAGACATCCTTGTGGGGTGCACTTATAAAATGGCTGCCAAAAACTTTTGCTTTATTTTATCTAGGTGTCAGTAACCTAGCAGTGTTATCAAGGTTGTTATAAATTTGGGGCCCCCTCGTTTTTTTGTCATTGCACCTTGCGCATGACTTTTTAAAAAACAACCTTAAGAATTAGTCATACACGTCTCAGTCGCGTCACGTGATCTAACGTCACTTCTATTATATAAATTAAATTCTGTTATCTGGTGCGTTTTTTGTTACGATTATCGTATGTCATTATGGAGTCGTCCCTGTAATTACTTATCGCGAACTTCATGATGGTACTAATTATGAAATTTCTTGCTAATGAATTGTTAAACGCGAACAGTGTAATTTTCTGATAAGTTTGCACTTTTTTCGGATTTGTGGTAACAATGCTTGGGAATTTGAAAGTGTTCCGTGATTTTATCTGAAATTGGTAGATTACAGATGATGGAGTGATTGCAGCTGGTGAGTGCTACAATGACATGCCATTGGTTCGAATCGGGAACACAAGAACTGGTCACCTAACGTAGGAATGCCGATAATGACAAATGTTAGCGTTGGAGTCCTTGCGACGACCTTGGCTCACTTGATGTCCATTTTAACACGGCCGCCTTAGCAACTACCAGCGATGGGGGCGGTGTGACGTCAGCGTATTCTAGTCGCGTTCTACCCGTATCGGTATATGTACTCGATTTTCGCAGTGAACTGTACTAAGCGCATTAAAAGGGGTTGGTTAATTGCGGTAATTAGCCAGTGTGGGTTGGCCGCGTGTCTGCATTTTGAATGTGATTGGTGGACGGGGAGACGCATTATTGGTGGATAATTTCCAGACGTTTTCTCGCGGAATGCAGACGTTTTCACGATGCACTGTACATTTTCACAGACGTTAGAAGGAGACGGATCGATGGCGGGTGTGGCGTGCAAGACGAGGACGGGACGCGTCGCAGCCGTTAAGTTAGGTTAAGGACCCAGACAGACCCGTTTCACACGCAACAAATTCCAAGATCGGGATGTCTCGGGCCGGCTCGACTTTTCCTCGTGCGCCGATTGGTCCGTTCCGCTGGTTTTACCCACCGACAAAGATCCAGCCGGCTTGATTCTTCGCAAGTTTGCGGCGTGGTCAGTTTTCGAACGGATGTCGTGCGAAACACGGATGGAATTTCAAACGGGCCTTTGTCACCGCACGACAAGGGAGAATACGGACCTGTGCTTCAGTGGTGATTGTGTTGTGTGATCTTGAACTTTAATTCGCGGAATTAAGACGCTCTTTTCTTGGACGATTTAAATTTAATTTGGTCATTGTGTTCGTTCCTTGGCCCATTTCGTACAATTGGTCGAAAGCGGCGCGTTTAACCGCCGGATATCCTCAAACCTTGGGACGCATCTCTAAACTTAGATTTCATGGTGAAAATGACGTGTGGTATACGACCGTTCTTGGAATTCACTTCGGTCGAGAGATAAGCATTTCCGTCATTATCCAGCTACCGTGCCGGTTCTTTCTTTTTTTTTCTGTTAAAAATACAAAATATTTCAAGGTTCCAGACGACCGACCGAGTGACGTCACCGAACCTTGGACTCGTTTTGAAAAGCTGCAAAGCGACCGGCACATTTACTAATGATTTTGCGAATCCTTGACTAGAGTATTTCGCAACAATCAACTTTCTCAAACAGGTGGTTTATTATCTCCTTTTTCGTGGTCCACCCTGTAGACTCTAAAAAAAGTGACAGGATGTTGGTAAGTTAGTTTTTTTTACAGTATTTTGGATTTCTTCCTTGATGCCTGTTGCTACGCGTGTTACCTCAGTACCTAGGCTGGGGTTTTTCGAAAGTCAGGTACCTGAAGTAGCGCGCGCAGCGGTGGTGCAATTCTCATCACCATCCGTCTTCTGACGGTTTTTTGCATATTTCAACGCCCTCTGTCACATGTCTATTGTACTTCATCAGGTGCTCTGGTATACTTTTTTCCCGACACCTGTTGGAGTGCACTAATTATGTGGCTCGTTTCACCAAACTGATTTTTACACGATTTTTAATCGACGATGGACCGGATTTTGATGCAAAGGAAAAGGTAATTGGATAATTGTTGACTGTAGATGGCGTCACATAATGTCCTACAGATATGAGCGAGTTCATTGTAATTACGGTTATTCTCCTTAAGTTTTTAATTTCCGTTCGTAATTTTAATTTGCTTTTAGCTTGCTTGCCTGTTAATTATAATTAACTTTGTCTTAATTTCACATCTTAACAGCAACAATAGAAAACGAAGCCACTTATTAGCTGTTTCAAAACTATAAAAACGCCAACGTCGCATTTTACGGAATTATTTTTTTAAATAAGGTTGATAAAATTGTAAAATAGTTATTAATGATTAGATCAATAGTTATTAATGATTAGATCTCTCATTGAAACTATAAATTTACATTAGCTATTCATTTTTTGAAGTGCAGAAATAATTTATAACAACTAATTTTGAGAGAAAATGCGACGTTGGCGTTTTTATAGTTTTGAAACAGCTAATATGTGTTTACTTCAGGACATAAACAAAACATAATGTATTACAATGCATATATTTTTAGTTCATGTTTATTTTTAATGATTTTGGAAAAGTCATATCTCGCTGAAAAAAAACTATAGCGAGGTAGAAAGTGTCCCAACATGGTTACTGCAAAAAATTGAAGATATCTCAGAAAACAGAAAAATGATTATTTTTAATCAATAATTGGAGTTTTTTTTTGCCTTTTATCAAACACCCTGTTAAAAGAAAAACACTGATAATAAAAAACAACTTTTTCAACCTAGATATTTGCACTTTTGGATTTAAACATTTTGGGTACTTTCAAGTACGACAGTAGTTTTTTACAGTTCTAGATTTTTAATGTTTTTAAACTAAATATAGGGTTACTACTAAGAATTTATTTGAGTTTTTGAGTATTCTGTAGCTTTCAATTTTTCTTCTCGGAAACGTCTACAAATGTACCTAGTTTCTGTTATAGCTGTGCGAATACGTCTTTTAAAAACTAAATCGGTATTTTTTCGTAGTCAGTGCCTTAGATATGATAACCATTACTTCCATTGTGTGGCTGAATATTTTGTAACTGGAAGGGATTTTTACATATTCAGAGGAGGAGGTCCCAGAACTCTTCTCCATATGTATTTCTTCTTATCATGGGATTAGACTTGACTCTTCATTACACTTCATTGTCAATGGATCTGATTGTCGACGTCTTGTCTTGTCCTACACCATGGGACACCTTTCCCAATATAATCGAACGTAACGAGAATTCATGACTCGGCGCGTTCCTTTTCGAGATAATTCCACTAATTGATGGATAATTTGAAATAAGTACGTGATGATAAATTAACACACCGTTAATTCAGTGTGATGTATCGACCGGAAAAAATAATCAGTCTGCTATTTTCAATAAATAAGTCATGTTTATCCTGTTAAGAATTCCATACATTTCTTTTGTTTTGACTTGTGATAAATTATAACAAGTTGGTAAATAAGAATTTATTGTGTTAAGTAAAGATTGTTACTAAGCAAATTAATTTATTAAAACTAGAGTGAGTACCGCAAAGTTTTCGACTATGACGCAGGAAAGTTTCCATTAGATATTTATACGTAAGTGACTTTCCCCCTTTTCTGACTAATACTCATTTTATCGATTGCATAATATTGTATTTGCATAACCCCACGATTAAAAAAATGTAACTGTTTATTAGACGATCAGTTCAATTTAACCTGAATTTTCCTTTAGGAAACAATTATTAAATTTCACGGTATAAACGTTGCCTTCGCTTTATTATTAGGTAACTCACGTAGTATCGCTGTGCCAAAATTTGTATGCAAAACTAACATCTGTCAATAACTCGTGTGGACTCAAAAATTCCACAAACCGAGTAAACTATACAATTAATCATCACTCAATTGACGCAAGAGTTTTTTTGTTTAACACCATTGTTGTCACTTAAATCCATTGACACAACTTGTGCAATTATTGTTAAATTACGATTTATTTTGGATGGTGTTAGAGGTAGCATTATTTTAGGCTGAATCATCGGGCCTTGAATGGTAACATCCATTTCTCCTCATTGTCAAATTTCTATCAAGATCTAATGGTGCTCAAGAATATTTTCAGCATGAGCCACATGTCTATCACACCATTTACGTGCATCTAACACGAAACCATTATTGAAGAAAAAATTCAATTGCAGTGAAGTTAATTACGCGTAATTTATCAATTTTTCAGAGACGCAGTGACAGTTTAAATGGCATAGTAAAATACCGTGCAAAATTTTAATTTCATAAGTGTGTTTGATTACTCAACAAACATTTAATTGTCAGCATTTGCAAAGTGTGCCGCATGACTTGCGTCCCATTTAAAATTAGATGATGAATCTAAAAGAAAAATTTCATAAAGCTCGAAACCTAATTCTCCCGTAATTTTCATACTTTTTGTTGGTTTGCATAACCAGTTCGTGTTAACTCTGACAATTTTTTGTTGCGTGCGTTGTTGCATTTTTTATGGAATTTGAAACAAACGCGACAGTTGTTTACAAACATCTAACACGAGGCCGGTATTAATTTTTCAAAAACAAAAAATCCGATTCAAATCTAACGTTTCTTTGTTCATAATTCGGACATAAATCTTTCAATTAGAAAATTCTAAAAGCTACATAATTAAAAACGGACGTAACAAACGGTAAATAAGTGGTAGTTGTACAAAAATCTCGAGAATTTAATTAGAGTAATCGTTTAGAAGATTCACTGATTAACAACAAAACAGCTGTCCGGAAAATGCTCGCACATGTAATAAAAAACTTAATGAGATGATATCTCCTGGATGGGTTTGGATTACCAAAACACGTTGCTACCGGATGATCAAGACAGACTGTTTGAGTTGGCAACATTGAGCCTAATTTTTAAAAGCACTAACACTTTTATTGAGGTTTTCATTTTTTTGATGAAAATAAATTTAAAAAAAATAAAACAGAAAATTATGTGTACTGTTTTTAAATAAATAAAAAAAATAGCCAGAAATAGAGGTTTCATTTTATTTTTAAACGAAACACAATTCTTGCTAAAGCCCATCACAGTTCGGCTATTGTTCATGGAACTGGAACATAAGTGTCTTCTCAAAAAAAAGTTTTTCCAATTCGTTACGAATTGGGCTTTAAATAATAAAATGAGATATTAATTGACCTGTGAGGTATTGGTGGTTTAATTGTAAAAAACCACTGTTTATTATTTTTCTTAAAAATTCAATTTAAATTTTTTTCGCTCAAACATTTCCACTTTAACAGTTCCCGTTTGACTATTCCCATTATAATTATGCTGCCACCTCAAATCGTATTTTGACAAAGGAAAAATACCCACCGGAAAAGAAATGACATTTAATAGAGGAAAACCAGAATTTTCAAACGGTTTTCCTATATGATAAGAAATATTTCAAGCGATTCCAGCTTTTACTAAACGGACAACGATGTATCTCCATTATTGCCGTTTGTTTTCGTAAAACTAAAATTCATTTCCGTCATTTTGATAAAACCAAAGAGAAAGTGATGTGATTTATATCAGTAACAAAACTCCGTAAAGTAATGCAGCAATTATACATTATATCACAAAATAATGGTAAAGGCACGGCCATAAAACACAATTTTTCGAAGTCTTTACTAGAGAAAGCTAATTTTTATGAAATCAAAAACAAATAACACAGTAATTAAGAACAAAGACACCTCTTTTGCCCCAAATTTTCCTGCATGGTAACTGTATTTTAATCTTTGAAGCTCTCCAAAACCTGTTCATTTCAGTTCCTCGATTTGGTTTTATTTATTTTATTGTGGACGATATTATGAATGTTGTTTCAAGGATTTATATATTTATTTATAATGATTGTGACTAAAAATGTGGGAAGATGAAACTTAAATTTAAATGAATTGCAACCATTTGCTTTGAAAACTTGATAACTCATATCATTGCTAATTTAAAAATTATTCCACGAGTATGATAATTGGAGTGATTCTAAAAATTGAAAAACAGTTTGCTTTGGTCAATAGTTTGTAGTAGGCGTTGCGCCAGTTCTTCATGGGACACTATATATTTCAAGGAAATTACACAATAACATAAATCAACGCAAAATTTCGGCGAGAAGTGTTAGAAATTCGGAAAAACCGGAGAAAATGGTTACGAATCCGCGACGTCGCCATTTCTCGGAAATTGCGATGCGAACGTGGAAAACAAAAATCCCACTCACCGGGTTATTAGTAATTACTCAAATATTACTCCATTTCGTGTTTTTGCTTCGTTCTTCGTAAATTAACCTCAAACTTTTCAAAAACAAACACAAAACTCTTGCCACAAAAATGGCGACACTGCCATCTACACAGTCACTTGTTTTCCAACAACAAGCGAAGCGAAATCTACAAACAGAGGCGACTTGATTCGCAACCGACGCCCCCTATTGGCCACACATGACACATGGCTGACGCAAACGTCAAAGTGACATTTCAAATAAAACAACAAAGGAGGAAGGTCCCATTCCCAGGAAAATGTATATAACGAGATAAATAACGCGAAATTTTAAGTGATTTTAGTTCCGGTTCAAAATTATTATGTTACACCTGCTACTAGTCCTGGTTTTGGCAGCTGTCAACCCTTGGTAAGTGTCCAGATGTCTGGAAAATTGGCTAATCTCAAGTGCGCAGCATTTCCGATGACAGACCCAAGCCGACCCCGACCCCTTATCACGACTGGGACTACATCGTCTACAGCCAGCGCTGGCCTATCACCGGGTGCTCGCAGTGGAAGGAGAAGAGCCCCAAGAACACATGCAACCTGCCCCAGGACAACTCCACCTGGGTGGTGCACGGGCTCTGGCCCACCAAGACGGGCGAAAAGGGCCCCCTGTTCTGCCCCTCGGCGCTGCACTTCGACCCCGAGCAGCTGCAGCCCGTCATGAAGGAAATGCAGGAGTTCTGGCCTAACGTGGAGGCGAACACCAAGCCGGACTCGTTCTGGAAGCACGAGTGGAGCAAGCACGGCACTTGCGCCTCCTCTCTTCCGGTGTTAAACAGCGTGATCAACTATTTCAAGAAAGGGCTCGAGTGGAACCAGCAGTACAAAATCTCAACTTTGCTGTCGAAAAGTAACATCGTACCCAATCCGCAAGGTTACAACGTTTCGGAGATCTACCAAGTCGTGAAACGCGCCACTGGTAAGAACCCCATAATCCAATGCGTGGTGGACGGGAACAAACAATCCCTAATTAGCGAAATTCAAATTTGCTTCAACAAAACGCTAGATTTGATCCACTGTAATGTTACTGGCGCGCTGCCTGGTGGCGAGATTTTGACCGATTGCAGCAGGAAAAAAGAAGTGATGTACTTTGCGACAGTTCCTAATAATGCCACTTTGGAGCTGGAATTTGACGAGTTCTTTGGCGACCACGAACCCAGCATAGACACTTGTATAGAGAACTACTATTTAGAACGGGAATTATTGAAGGTTTATCGCTTAATTAAATTTTTAATGTGGTTCACGTTGTAGGAAAAATGTAACATTCCGTAATATATCACAAAGTAGGGAATTTTTTGTATAAAAATTGTCATGTTGTCTACAGTTACGTAACTTCAATATTCAATGAAAGCACATTAATTACGTGTGTAAAATGCAAAACAATTGCACAACTCCGTCTAAAACTCTGCATTTGTTAATTTCGTCACATGACATCAAAATAAGGCGTGAAATTACAGGAACTCTACTCTTACGTAATGTTTAGTTTTACTGTAGGCTCCTTGTAGTGTTTTATTTTTTAAGAATCATAAATTTGTTTTGCTAATTTCTGAGTTATCTTAGTCACCAAATATTTATGACGTAATTATTGTAATTAAGGGTACAAATGAAACGAATATGAGGGAAAAAATGAGGGTTATAAGTAGATTGTACTATTGTTTACTGTTTAATTGGCATAAAACCGGTCTTTGTATATTTGCGTGGTAAGTTGTAGAAATTCATTTGTTTTGATTTAAAAAAACAGGAGAGCATTAATTGTCATAACTAAAAAATAAAATGTGGTCGATAGTTGGTTGTTTTATTTATATTTTAACCACAAAAGGTGTTGGAGCAACTCGGAAGGCAATATGAAAAATTTATTTACTGCTAATATTTCACACAAAACGAGCTGCATATTGTTATACAACAGCCACTGGCGATTACAAAACGATGTATATTTTAAAAAATATTCCAACATAAATTTGTATAGTTTTTGTAGATACTTACACCTAGTTACTTAAGAACATCCCAGCTATTGTTCCAGCGTTTTTTAAGCAATTTTAATATCGTACGATGGTAGAGTAAAGAGCGACCAATGAAGTTTGTGTAGCATTTGACCTAATTACGATTTTGAAACGATGAGAGTAGCCCTTGGACCCAACCCTGAAACCAATTTTTGTATTTTTTTTTTTTTGGAAATTTTATTGGTTTTATTACGGAGGACTAAAATATTAGGAGGTAGCATACACCAAAAAGCCGTTTTCGTAGTAAGTTCTAGAACGAAATAATAAATGGCAAAAACAAACAGAATAAGTAGAGCACTAACGTTATTTTGAAACTACTAATTAATAACTAAGATACATTTACCAGTTTATAGGAAAAGAATCTGGATTATGGCAGTCAATGCAACAGTGTCTAAAAAGGCAATTTTTTTATCCAGTTCAAGAGTTTTCGGCCTATTTTTGAAGAATTCTGTTAAATAATCGCGGAAAAGCTTGCATTTTTAAATTAAGTACGTTTTAGCGCTCGATAAAAACAAAAAAAAAACACATAGTCCCACCCAATTCGGTGATTTTTCAGCTTTTTTTACATGATTTTACGAAATAATTGGGTGAATAAGTTAAAAAGGTGCTAATAAAACGCTAAAATTATGAATAACATTGCTTCTTAACCATCCAAATATAATACTAAGCAATTTTGCGAAAAAGCCGGTTTTTAAGTAAAAAACCGCATGCTCGAAAAATGAAATATTCGAACTTAAGTGGTTGATTTTTCGTGTTAAAAACGACACAGTTTTCGATGTAAATTTGGTGATTTCTATGCATATTTTTAACGAAATTTTAGAAAATAATTAAATAATTAAATAAACGTGTTCATGAAACTCAAAAATAGGGTCATTTTAGAAGAAGATTAATGATTTTTCAGTTCTCTGTAGCAAACCTTCGCACACAAAATAACAGTGTTTTAATTCCCCAAAAATTGCTTAAACGCTCGATAAATGCTCAATGTACGAAATATTTTGCTGTTTCTGATTAAAAAAATACGATCAAAAGTTTGAAAAGGATCAATGTGAAGTTCTGTTCATTTTAGTAATTTTTTTGGGAAACTCGCGAAAAAACAGCCTTTCTTATCTCAAAAACGCGCTTGCCTCAACAGAAAGAAAATGCTACAAATTCGAATTAGTTTCCATTTATTTACTAGTTAGGCATTTTTTCGTTTATTTTTGCCGAAATAATTCGGTAAATCAATGTTGTAGTAAATGGTTTGAATTAAAATAATTTGGAGCCAAAAGTACGCAAATTTTTTTAGTCCTCCGCAGTTTTACAATTACCTAGACTTTCTAAAGGAACATCGTAATCTTCAGGCCCGAAAACCTTCTTTGGATAATTCGTCATAAGGCTAAAGGGCCCTTCCCCATCCTTCCTATTCATTTCCACATACAGCCTCACAGCGGAAAGGGGCTCCTTGGCCCCGAACTTCTGCACGAGCGACGACCCATTCGTGAGCCTGATCTGCAGCATAACCTCCGAGTAACTGGCCGATGCCTTGGGGGCTGCCGGCTGCGACACCGGTGCAGCAGTCTGTGGGGCTTCCTCCAGCGGCTGTCCCGAAAACTTCGCTTTGCGCGCCAGCTTGTCCTGCTCGATTTGCTCCCTCACCCGCTGCCTCGCCAGCCTCTCCTCCTCCTTCTCCCGCTTTCGCTGCTCCACGAGTTTCTTCATCTCGATCTCGTCGTGCTTTTTCTTGGCTTCCAGCAGCTCCTTCCCCGACTTGATCCGACTGCGCTCCTTCTCCAGAGCCTCCTGTTTCTCGCGCGCTTCTCGCTCCATCCGTCTCTGTTTGAGCTTCGCCTCGATTTTCGCCAGTTGTTCCTTCTTCTCTTCCTCAGTGAGCGATTTTTTCTCTTCCGTTGACTCCGAGAAGTGCTCGTGACCCGACTTTGTGGCGTGAAACTCCACTTCGTCTTGCGATTTAAATAATTTGCCACAGTCGTCACATTTGAAGGATCTGACAACTTGGCCCTCTGGACTGGGCTGCGCTTCAGGGGCGGAGTCCTCGGGTGCCTGTGGAGTCTCTTGCATGTCCTCAAGCTCTTCCTCGTGTGACAGCAACCAGTCCATCGCAACTTGGATGTCTTCAGTCCCGGTTTTGGAAACTGCTAACTCACTGCAACATTTTTATGGTAATTTGAACGCATGACGTGCTTTCTTACGCTCGTGCTTTGCTGAAGCCCATCTCCACCAAGGTGTCGACAGTACCCGACATTTTTTAGGTTGGAAATTAAACAAAAACTATGAGACTTTGTGCACTACGAATTTGACTAAACAACTGGTCCAAAAACCGACTTTTTTACGTAAAACGACACCATGCAATACGTATTTCAACAAACTGATATGACAACACCGGCAAAAATACAATCAGCTGATAAACACACAAACAACACCAAATTAGTACTACGGACGGTTTCGTAACGTGTTTTCTACGTTTTTGATGCAAAAACAAAGAGTTTACGCGATATTTTCGTAAAATGTGGTTAATTTTATCGGATGTGTTTTTTCCAATGTCAGCTTATCTGTTGCCAACATAAAATACAACCAACCAAGAGAAAAAGTTTAAGCCTTCGGCACAGTTTAGATATGAGTCAAAACAGCTTTTTTGGTGATTTTGAAAAACCAGGCGTTCAAATTTTTTAAGTTAAGTGCTTTTTTGCGGAAATAACCCGCTCTTGTCCCAGTTGAGGCGCCAACCCCAACACGCGAAATTCACCAAAAATGGCAACTAAATCGCTGTTATGTCAGAAAATAAAATTTATTTTAATAAAAATGAATTGTTTGTGATACTGACTTATCCGCAAAAAATCATGACACTAATTAACGATTAATTAAAACCAAAGTGCCAATAATGCGAGTCGTCACACGTTGCTTGCACTTTTTCAAACTTCCGGACAAGAAACGCGAATACTTCGCTAGAAAACTCGTAGGGTGAGTGAAATATGCACCTAACTGGCTTGCATTAATTATTGTTTCAGTTTCTCGACCAGTCAGATGTACAAAGTGGTGGCTGACGTGAAAAACTACAAGAAGTTTGTCCCCTTCTGTACCAAATCTGTGATTTTATCTCAAGAACCGTGCGTTTTGCGGGCGAACCTAGAAGTTGGGTTTCCCCCAGTCATTGAAAATTATACCTCAGTAGTGTCGTTACGTGAACCTGAGCTAGTCAGTGCTGTTTGTAGGGATGGGAGGTTGTTTCACGTCTTGGAGACGACTTGGAAGTTCAGTCCCGGGCTCAGGAGCAACCCCCAGACTTGCATCATCGATTTTTACATCAATTTTGAGTTCAAATCGGCCCTTTATTCCAAATTAGCGATATTTTTCTTCGACCAGCTAGTGCACCAAATGGAGGACGCGTTCATAAAGGAGGCGCAGAGGCGGTACGGGAGGGAATCGCTGCCCGTGCACCCCCTTGAACCCGTGAAGAGTTGACCATAGTTTGTTATTGTTTTACAATTTTATTTTAATAAATTATTTTATTCAAATCTGGTGATTTTTTTATTGCGTCAGTGTGACAGATGACATAACAGCACCCCTAACCTCACAATTAGCAGCTCGAGCTCGAGTTTTATTTACGTAAAAAATGGCAGGGCTAATACTCCAGCGTAGTTTATTCCGCAAAATCTTGCCTACGATCAACCGAAGGTTAGTCTCAACGTCGAAAAAAACGAACGAGACTGCCGTAGCCGATGCCGTGAAAACCGAGAAAGTCGAACACAAAAACTGGGTTTCTTATGGCTTTGATACACAATCGAAGGAGAGCGATAGAACGGCCATGCACTCTATTATGTTTGCATCTGTTACGCTGTGTCTGGTCTGTGGGGGCTATTTCATGATGTACGCGCCGGACTACAACCTGAAGGATTGGTCCCAGAGAGAGGCTTTCCTGGAGCTGCGCAGGAGGGAGAAGATGGGGCTGCCGCTGGTCGACCCCAATTTGATAGACCCCGCCAAGATACAACTGCCATCAGACGAGGAATTAGGAGATACAGAAATCATTATCTAAGCGATTTTAGACAATTTCAAGTAAGGGCAAGATTCAACTTGTAAATATTTATACTTAAGTTAAATAAAAAGTACAAAAAAAATTGGTTTTGCTGTTTTATTGGTTCCCAACAATTGTGCCACTTGCATAATGTTAAATGAGCTTGGTAAAAAGACCATAATTCACGTTTAAATAAAAATCGATATTAGAAACATTAAAAAGTGAAAAGGCAATCAGACTGAGACGTTTTTATTGATTGCACTAAGCACTAATACCGAAAACAACGTAATAAACAATGTTTCTGTACCCTTCTCCAAATTTCTCTTAAGATTCTTCTCTGATTCTTGTCTAAAGTCGCTTCTGAATCTGAAATCTGGATTTTTCTTTAGAATTATGTTGTAGACCCTATTCAACATTCTTTTATAACCACTTGTCTATATTTTACAAATTCTCTTATAAATCCCACTTCGCCTTTTCAAAATTCTCCTATACTTTAGAATTTCTCTTAATTATTTTTTACATTAGTATTGTTTCTGTCCTCTTCTCTTAAATTTTTCGTAAGATTCTGCTCTAATTCTTTTCTGAAGCCATTTGTATTAGAGCTGAAAGCTGGACTGTCTTTTGCATTATTATTTTGAAAATCCCTTTAGATTCGTTTATAAATTCTTTTCTATAGTTATTTTTCTAGTCTTTATTGAAAATTCTTTTAACATTCTTCAAGTTTTCTTTTAGATTCCACTCTACCTCATTTCAAAACTTTTTTTATTTTCGTTTAGATTTTTTCTAGATTATTTTTAGCATTGATTCTGTGCTCTTCTCTACATAGGTTTTTTAAGATTCTTCTTCTAATTCCTTTCCTACATTCTCCAAATACCCTGTAAATTCCGCTCTGCGTCTTTTTAAAATTCTTCTATAGCTTCCTTTTGATTTTTTCTAAGTTATTCTTCAGCATTTTTCCTGTATTCTTCTCTAGATGTTATTTAAGATTCTTTCTTCTATTCTTTTCTAAAGCCGTCTGTATAGAGCTAAAATTAGTTGTACTTTTTTTTATCGTTATTTGATATGGTTTCGTCTTTAGATGGGTTTGTATATTTTTTTTTAAATTGTTTTCTAAATTTTCGTTTAGAATTTTTCTTAATTATTCTTGACTTTGTTTCTATACTCTTCTCTGATTCTTTCCTAAAGCTATTATGTAGAGCTGAAATCTGGACTGCTCTTCTTTAGATTATTGTTTAATAAAAATCTGTCGTTAGATTCTCAAAATTATTTTATAAACACTTCCACATTCTCCAATTTCTCTTATGGATTCCATTCTGCGCCTCTTCAAAATTCTCTTATATTTTCGTTTAGAATTTTTCTTAATTATTCTTTAGTATTGCTTCTGTCCTCTTTTCTTAAATGTTTCGTAAGATTCTTCTCTAATTCTTTCCTGAAGCCATCTGGATAGTGAAGGCTGGACTCTTTTAGATTATCAATTTAAAAACCTCTTCAGATTCGTTTACAAATTCTTTTCTGGAGTTAATTGGTAGATTCTATTAAAAATCTTTCAATATTCTCCAAGTTCTTTTAGATTCCTACCTCATTTCAAAATTCTTTTTTAGTTTCGGTTCTGTATTTTTCCCTGGACGTTTTTGAAGATTCTTTCTCCTTTTCTTTTCTAAAGCTGTCTCTATTGAGCTAAAATCAGTTGGACTTTTTTTTAGATTATCTTATAAGACCCGTCTTTAGAACTATATAATAGTATATTATTATACGAGTTGTACAAGACAATCCATTGTCGAACGAGTTCGACAAGATGTCTTGTACAACGAGTGTAATATGCTATTTTTTCTATTTCGCCTTTATTTATTGAAATTTTTTGTTTAAAATCATTTAAATAATGACCTAGTAACTTTTGAGATTTTGGGTTGGTAATGACGTATGGGATGAAATGACAGTTTATTGAAAATAAATTACAAATTTCAAATCTTATTGCATTGTTACTGCATATTTGATAGTTTTCTCGTTACTTCGTTTAATTAAATATGGATTCTGATGGATGTTGTGCACTCCTTCCGAGCTGAGAGACATCGCAAACACTGCTGTGAGTAAATTGTTCCCGACGAAGTGCAGTTGACCCGGCTTCGCTGTGAGTTTGACCACAGACTATATAGCCAAGGCCTTGGCTATTTACTCTGTGGTTTGACGATGACGACAGTCACGCGATCGCATTCAGTAACCAAAGGGATATTCTTTTGGGCAACACAAGATAACCAAGTTAACTATCTAATACTTACGTTCAATCCGACCAAATTCTGTAGCATTTCTGTTGTACGACATTGAATATGAAAATTGGGAGGTTTGCGGTTTGACAGAACTGACAGAAATTCATTACCAATAATACCAATCATGAACAAAAAAGTTTCATTTTGTCTAACTGTTTCCCATGACAACAGTTGCACAAAATTGCCATTTGTGTATGCGAAATAGAAAAATTCTTTTTTCTACTTTTGTTTCGTACTGAGGTCATTACGATACGCCATTTGGGTTTCGTAATATCCAACGGAGTGCTATAATAATTACACTAAAAACCAGGGTAATTTAGTTGGAAAATGATGGCAATCTAGTTTTTTGACAATTATCTGAGAGAACTGTCAGTGTCAATCGGCACCTGTTTCAAGTGATAATTTAATCAAATGAATCAAATTCGGATCTTTAGAGGCTTTTCTACCATCCCTGATACGTAATCCCTTCGAACACCTTTCGAGTAGTGTACAAACATGACTTCAATAGCCAGTGCAAGTAATTTGAGATTCCATTCTTCTTAGGCCAATTTTCAAATTCCGCGTATTTGCCACAAAAGCCCGTATTCGTTGAAGGGTAGATACATTGCAAAACGTCTTGGACACTTTCAGAATACATTTTACGAATAAACTAATGACGATCCACATTATTAATTTAATTTCATGACCCATGCAAATGCTGTCAACTGCCACAAAATTCCCTAAATTTCGAAATTGAATTTTTTTGTCAAAAAAGGTGCAAAGTAGAAAAAATAGTGTATGATATCTCGTTTATAAGACATTTTGTCGCACTTACTCCACAATTCCGTGCGTGCGACAAAATGCGTCTTATAAAACTCGTATCATAACATACTAATATAAATTCTCTAGAGATTATATTCAAAATTATTTTAAAAACACTTCTACATTTTTTTCTCCAAATTCCCCTTTAGATTTTATTCTGCTCCATTTAAAATAATAGTGGGTTAATGAAATTGGAATAAAACGGCAATGGTTGGTTTTGTTATTTTGTATATTTAACCAAAAACGTACTTTGGTATACAAGCACTTAAATTAGAACATCATATAATGGCAAAACGTCAAATTATCGTAAAATTACGCAAAGTTCACAAACCTATATAATGCATGAAACCAATTTATACAAAACACACGGTTAGTAAATATCATCGAAAATATTGCAGAATACAAATGATTATCGTTAAATGTTAAGAGTATTACACTACAACTATCAACTGGATATATAGCACACTTAAGATATACATTTATAATGGCATTTCAAACCATTATCACATAAAAAAGAAAACGATTACTTGTCATTTGCGATTTTACACAAGACTGGAGAAAGAGAGAAAGAATGACTAGTATTAAATGACAAATAATTTACATTCCTGTGTAAGTCTGTATATTTTACCAAGACTGATTGCTACATTAGGAACTTGAATAGTTTGAAACAAAATTAAGTCGAAAAAATATTGCATTTTGGTAAAATATCTCAGAAGCCGTTCCGGAAAAGAACCATTGTCTAAAATGCCATAATTGGATAAACATCTACACTACTGATATCTTTACCACTACTTGAATCGAAGCTGAGTATTACGTGGATAAAATTATGTATCGCTTTGTATAATATTTTGAGTTACTAAATAATTCGAAAACTGTAATTTTATACATCTACATTTATAATATGTTGACATGCATGCATTAGAGATAGAAACACTGATATATCTTCATAAAACTAGAGACTAAAACAATTACGTAATTTGTCCCTAACTCGCTATTACAAAAGAAGTGATTCATTGACAATCTATTGAACTGAAAATTCGATGGTCACTGGGCGACTGAAAAACGAAAAATCCGGTCTAAAAACGCGTCCAGACTGTCGACAAAACACTCGCTTGGAGAAAAGCTAATTCCTTACATTTATAGCAATTATGTAATTACAAGCTGGCGATGCACAACCTTCAACACTTGTACAGCACAGTAAAAATAACGAAACCTATCGCCAACCCTCCTAAACCTATTCAACTCAAACCAAACAACTCAAAAACGCAAAATAATAAACAAAGCTATCGCTACTAAAACCGTCTACAGCAGGAAAAGAATTAAACTATAATGAAATTTTTGGCACCGCTGCAGACTCAAACCATCCAAATCTTAAATAAAACGTAGTCACAAACCTCAAAATATCACATGACACATTGAGCCACCGTACGAAAACTTAAGAAAAACCATTGGCAAAATGTGTACGTATTCGTTTGGGCCTTGGCCCCGAATAAACCAACGAAATAAATAGATTTTTGGTAAAAACGTCAGGTATCCACACTAAATATTCACGGGAATTGTCGTCGAAAAAAGCCAATTTTGTGCTCAGTGGTGGAAATCGAAAAAAACGTTTCAGTCTCCAAGTTGGTGTGAATATTTCGTCCAAATACCGTGATCTTGAGGGCATTTAAGGACCAAATCTCTGATGATGAGAGATGTGGTCGTTAAATCGAAACGTCTCTCGCCTTCTTACAAGTTACACTGCCACAGTATCGTAGGCTGTGAGTCCCCCGTTTGCTTGGCCTGTTTCGTTTCTAAAAACAAACAAACACAAAATGCTCACACACCCATCAGCACAAAACCTCAGACAGAGAAAACACAGTTAGTAGAAATTAGTGTGCACAAACATAAACACAAAAGTGGAAAAAAGAAAAACACTTAAAGCGGTTTAATTGCAGTACACACTTACAGTTTCCTATTTGAGGAATTCATGAAATAACAAACATATTATCACAACGCTATCACAATTGTGAGTGCAACGACCAAGGAGCTGTACTGAAGTGATAAAAAATTATTTAAAATTTAAAATCCAGATCAGTGAAGAAGCCCACTTTCTCCATCTCTTCAGTGATCAGAATATAAATATTTAGCAATATTAATTAAAGAATTGAGTCACTCCAGTACAAACTCAACGATTTTTGAAATAAGCCAGTCAAACGCAACAATTCATTTTAAGTTGAATTTTTGTTCACTGTTTTATTAAATTTTGTAACCAAGTACTTAATTAATTTTTGTTTTGTGTATTTTTAACTAAAATTCAAGCTAAACACTAAAACTATGACATTAAGAGCCACATTTCTGGTTTTCGCTTAATGTAAAAACCTTTTATTCTTATTTAGAGGGTTGAGTAACGTAACAAAAAATACAAAAACATTTAATTAATAGTTGTCGGTTGTCTCAGTTATGCTCTTTTATATGAATGTAAAAAACAAGTGTTTTATTGTCTAAATACTGTCTCAATTTTTTTTGTAAATAATGTCTTAACAAATAAATAAAAAAATATTTAAATTTATTAATTTATGCTGTTTTATATCTGACTTAAATTTGTGAATAGTTACTCGAAAAACGTCCTAAAAAAGGGTTAGAAATAGTTTTGGTTTTTTTAGTTACTTAGTCTTTATTAACCTTATAACTTCTTATTGGATTTTCTTGGCGTGGGAACAACTAACAGTTCAAAAACCCGCAACACCAAACGTTTATTTTAACAACGCGTTTCAACCACAAAATGGTCATCCTCAGGTGAGAGAATAAAAACTTCATATAAACTGACCTGACCTGACCTGAGGATGACCACTTTGTGATTGAAACGTGTTGTGTTAACAGTAAACGTTTGGTGTGTCGGGTTTTTAAACTGTGTTTTTGTTAATACTTTATTAACTTTTATATTTAATTATTTTAAATTTTATTAGTTATAGGATGCAATATATTTACTTCGAAGAAAGTGAGTGCCAAAATTTTCACTATACTGTATCTGATTCGGTCATTACAAGTAAATTTCTTATAAAAAATCGTCATATAAATAAATACAATCACATTTCAAACCAAATTTCTTCTGTTAATTCACTAAAATAATTCAGTTTTGAACTAACGTCTTACCAGTGTTTACTGAGAAATTTCTTTTCATAATTGTTTACATTATTTCATTAATTGTGCGACTGACTGGCTTAAAGCTGGCTTTTGCAAATTCAAGGGGGTGTTATCTGTGTGTACTGACCTTTCAATCAGTTTGCGCATTTCCTCGTGAGACATGCCATCCTTTGAACTACCTCTCATTACTGAAAACAAACCACACTTACTACACGACCACGAGACGTCACTAGCTTAAACAAAACAAAACGAAACAAAAGTATGCAATGCCAAAAACAAAGAAAAAAATGTCCACATGCGATTAACACACAATGAGTCCATGCAATAACACGCGTAAAAAAATCATGAAGTAATTCAATGAGTGATGAATGAGTTGAAGAACCTCATCTAATCCTAATAGATTTTACGGTCAAACAACTCACTTACCCTGTTCATTTTCTGAAAATAAATCGGTTTTTAAAATTTTGTTCGTTCAACGGCCAATTAATTAATTAATTGAAGCGTGATTAGTAAACAGGCCGATCTCAGCTCATAACTTACCGCCATAAGTGCGACTATTGATTAGTTGGTCGCGATCACACTCGGCCTCCGAAATCTCATTGCTGTCTTTTGAGTCGTTGAAAGACGGGTCGTGGTTGCGTGGGGGCGGCGGCGGCGGCTCGGGGCTGCTGCTCGTCGGCTGGAGTCTCAAAGACCCCAAGGAGCGTCGGCCGATCGACCCCCGACTGCCATACTGGTCATAAGGAGCCCCATAGCCCCCATATTGGGACCCATATTGCTCGTCTTCGGGCGCGCAGTTCGCCGGGTCGTCATACTCTGGCCCAGGGGAGTAGATACTACCATTACCTAAACCACAAACATTGCAAATAAATAAAAAATACAAAAAGTAAACACTATATATTTTTTTCCATAAACGCGATTAACCGAGCTAATGAGGAAGTTTCCATTTTTTTGAAATTAATCCATTAATAGTCATAATTGTAAAACTAATGGTACTTTTCATTTTTTTATATTCGCAAAAATAAAAAAGTTATGAGACCTCAAAGTTCAAAATTTGACAGATCGCGCGCTTTACTGGTCTCGCTAGGTGTGACGTCACGCGGCACAATTGAGTCAGCTGCCTCTATTGCACTCCTAGATCTTTTATGAATGTTTAATGTACTATTAGCCCTAAATAAAATAAATAAAAATTTTGAAATCTCACGCCATAAGACCGTTTGATATAAAAAAAAAACGAGTACATTACAACTTTAAAAAACAAGAAAATCGTAATTTCATATTTTTGTAAACTCTAGGTTTATAATTATAAACCACATCTACTTACTCATGGAACGTATCTTCAAAAGCAACGACAAGCCGTTTATAGAACACTTATTTTTTTATTTTTTTTATTTTGCTTTCATTTCATTGTTTCCTTATGCTTACTAAATCATTCCAGCACTTATTTTTTATTACTGTTACATATTACAAACTGTTACTTCTTGCAATGTTGGAATGACGGCTTCGTATAGAACTAAATATGTTGTCTTGTTCCAAGTGTAGCTACAAACGCTACTAAAATATTTCTTCCCTATAACAAGGGATAAGATATTAAAAAAATAGTTTCTTAGAATAATTATTAATTAATTAGTTAAGATTGTGATTCTAAAACAAACTAGGCTTAAAATTTTGTCAAACAGTAATAAATTAAATAAAAAAAGAAAAACTCAAATAAAGGTAATTTTGGGGTTAGCAACAATTTTTTTACATATTTTTTGCACAAAACATTTTGCAAGCATCGTTTGTTTTAGAATGACACTAGAAATCATAAAAGTTTCAATACTTAATATTTTTTAATTTTTAAAAATAAAATTATATTTTATTAATATAAATATTTCTTATTATTTAGTATCTATTATTTATAAGGAATTGTAGAAAAATTCTGAAAAAATTCGTATTTTATAGCAAACGCTGATTTTTGTGTGATCATTAAAATGGATTATTTTTACTTATTATATTGATTTATTACAGTATCTACTTTAAATAAATTACTCGAATCCTCACAAACAACAATTTCTTTCAATATTTATTTCTTTTAAGTCAATAACATTATCCAGAGATCTGAACATAATGCCGAAAGGAACAGTAGTGTGTAACTTGTGAACAGTTTATGCCGCGTGACGTCATCAGGCTCAAAGCGGGACCGCTGTCAAACCGGCAGATAAAAAAGCTTATATTTTTGTTATTTTTAGTTATTGAATTATTTTTTTTGCATTTAATTTCTTGATTTGAGTACTATCATGCTGATAATAAATAATAACATTTTGAAAAATTGGAAACTTCCTCATTGTGCAAGTTATTCTTTACTTTTTAAGTCGTAAGATAAATGCTAATAACAGTTGTTAATTATTTATAAATCATTATTAATTAAAGTTAATATTACGTATCTATGCAAAAGTTCAGATAGTCAGGATAAATTTGTTAGAAAGGGGTACCTTGTGACCCGACTCGGTCGTATCGCCTATTTTGGCGCGGCATCGATTGTGAGCCTGAGCGGGAGTGGATCTGATGGGGTGTGTTCATCCCCGATGGTCCCATTGTTCCTGAGTGGGGGTGTGGGAAAGTCTGGAATTGCATCGCTTTGCTCGGATCCATTTCTTCACGGAAGCCCAAAAGGTGGAAGGTGGCGTAGGGACAGATCTCGTCGTCCATGCCTAGAAGATGGTTGTTTGATCGGTTTGCGATTGTTTGAATAGGTGGGTGATGGGCAAGCAAGCGGACAAAAGCTAGTGATAACTTACGTTCGGAGGAGACATAAGCCTACATGTTAGAGCGTTAGTCGGTTGTTTCGCAGTGTAACATGTTTTATACAGGGTGTGCAACGTTCAAAACAGTGTATGTAGAAAAATGGTCCCCTTTTTAATATGGGAAAAGTAGTTAAACATCTACTATTGCCAATATACAATTAAGGAAAAAATGGTGGATGCGCCGGGTCGAATTTTTCACTCATCCAAAATATGAATAAACGATTTAAGTTAATGGCAAAATGTTTATTAATCTCTTCAATCACGAATATATGTAATATCTATTGAGCCAGGTTATGTTTTACAAGATCACAAACTCGAAGAATTAAGGTGGCGCTCTGCGAAAAAGTGCTGATTTTGGTCAACTTCAACTACCAATATCTACTAAACTATAAGAGATACGACTTTGATTTTTGTATGTGTTACTGTTAACATCTTTCACTAAGTATTTACCAAATTTCAATAATGTACATAAAAAAACAATTGACATAAAAAATCACAAAATATCCATGTTTTCAACACTTCATCGAGATAATCTTAAGAACCATAACACCGGGTGACTTTTAATGATTGAGGCAAAATAATCTATTGGCAACATTGAATTATTGGCTTCCCTGTCAGCTTGGGCTTCCCTGTCAGCTTGTTATATTACCCCTGACTGCCATGTCAGCGATCGTAGGTCGGAAGTGAATGACAATTGAGTATAAAATTTTGACATTTAAATTTGATAGCCAAGGTTGCCAAATTAAGATTTCAAATGTGTTACCAACTTGACTACAAGAATCACAATCATTAGTAGTCACCCGGTACGTAGATAAATCGGACTGGGACCATTTGAAAACACACAAAAATATCTAGTGACATTATCCACTTCCGAAAAAAATTGACTTTTAATTAAAAAAATACGCTTGATATCCCTGTGAAAGAAACGAAATTGTTGTAGAAAGTTAGTAATCTCATAGTCCATTAAAACGATTTGGCGTTTGCCGTTTTTAAAAATGTTTGTTCGTTCTCGAGATTATCTCAAAAAACAATTTTTTGTTAGTTCTGGCACCGGCCACCAGTTGTCGCTTCAAATTTGAGCTGTCTGAATTGTCGCCTAAGGCGATCTCCTCGGGTCCCTTCAGGTAGTGGAGAGTCAATCCCTCATTGTGAATTTTATTTGTCCTCATTGTTGTGGCAAAGTTGGAGTAAATAAGATGATTTCGGTAATCACTGGTTGATCTTTAGAAAAGGATTTACATTGATTTATAAAATTCTTTTCAAATTCATTATTAAAATTTTGATTCCGCCTGGGTCGGATTTAAAATTCATACGTGCTAAAATTAAATTTTAATTGAATTAAATTTTAATTTCACTTTCTATAAATTGACCGACCCCTAGTAGTAATTTTTTACTTAACAGATTATACCACTAATTTGTTGCTGTAACTACTGATTTTTTGGATTTTTGTGAAATCCGATTAGAAAATGTTTTTATACTCGTTTCAGTTAGTAAAACGTCAATTTTTTAGCATTCTAAGAAAATAACTCTTATAAAGTTGACAAATGTAAAAAATTAGTTAAAATGATAAGGATCTTCTTTGGAATATTTTTTTAATTAACGTTTGTTCAACCAAACCTACAAATTTTTGAAACATGGGTAGTACAGTACTATGACAAATTTAAAAAATCGAAAAAGTGTCTTATTGAAACAATAAAAAATTACTCATCAAATACTATACGAGAGTTCGACAAAGAAAAACATTATTTTCCAAATCATTTCTCAAACGGGTTGTCATTGGTCATTATAATTTGCTTGGAACCCTGCGGATACAACGTTTACAAAGTTTTATGAAATAATTTTTAATTTATTCACACTCTGTTTTGTACGAAGTCTATCGATAAATAATAATAATAATTACTTCATCGATAATAATAATAATACTTTAACTTGTATGGAAACGCTGATTATCACAATTTATCAAGCTGAAGAGTCAAATAAAAACATTTCCATGGGTAGTATTTAGTTAGAATACATTTTTCCCTCAGTTAGCATTAGTTTATTATTCACAAAGAAAAAAAAATACAATATTCTTAGGAATATTATAACAAATTTTGCCAACAGTTATCTTCTTTTTCTATTTGATTAAAAATTTAATAATAACAATTTAAAAATTAATAATTATAATTAGCAAAAATTTGCATAAACTCTCTATATTTCGTAAATACATGCATACGATGCCTTTCTGAATCGAACATTGCACAACGAAACGACCGATTCCTCGTGAAAGAACGATTAGTAATATTTTGAATATTTCGATTCATAACAAGCCACTAGCCCTGTCCGAAGTACCGGCTTGAGATAAAGGTCCCAACGTTTATTGAAGTTGGGACCATGGGCTTACGAGGGGGTTGTAAATTATTAGTCAGAGAAACTCAGCCCTGTTATAAATCATTTTAGGCCCAAACATTTTCGGTAATATTCCGATTTGAGCGACCCCTGTGCGGGAATAAGTGTCGTCCTCATCGACTTTCGCCACCTTAAGTTATTCTTATTGAAAAGCTGCTCCCGGACAGTTCAGGTTTACACATTTATTTTTTTATCTTCTCTATACTTCATATAGTATTATTATATTATTGTGTTATAAGATGGCATAAGTTTTGCTAAAGGTTCTAAGTTGGATAACGACCAATTGTGGACCACTTTCCAGTACATTTCCAATAAAGAAAAACGTATAAAACATGTTTGTGGTGTGAGTGGCAAACTTGTTAGTAACTCAAACACGCAGACAGATGACAAATCTAAGTACTGTAGTTAGTACCAGAAGCACGAAAGCTTACAAACCATTCTGTAAGTGTCAAATTTTACCTCTGTGCGTATGTACAGTCTCGTTTGAGCCCCTTCTACTCCTAAGCTCCTCGTACAAGTGTCGTCTCGGATCCCAGGTAGAATGAGAACGATAATGAGCTCCTATTGCACATTTAAAATAATCAAGCATTTGTTGCATGAAATGGAAGTCGGCTCACACAGCAGAATTGTTAAAAATAAATAAATAGCGCGGATTAGAATGAAAACTTCGTCAAATTCCGGTGAGGGAAGTTGGCGAATGAGCACAGCAATGAACTGAATATACACAAAATTAACTCGAAATTAATAGGACATGCATAAGAAGCGATGGCTGATTCTTACTTAAAACGGTACCTCGCTTGATGCGATCGCAAGTGTTGTAGTTTGAGCCTGGAACAGGGGGCAGTTTGCGGTTAGGGGGCGCAATGTAACCCAGCTCATCACGCAAGTCTGGCCGGCGCTTGTCTAGAGTCGAGGAGGCGTTTACGGATTGGTTGTAAACGACATCGTCTGCAAAATAAAAGGTGTCTCCAAAAGGGCGTGACGGGGCTTTGCTACGGTTGGAAGACTTAGAGGGCCCACAATCATATTTTTGAAGAATATGGTTAACAACTTGCACAATTCGGTTTAAAAGTGCATCTGAACATACAATCATTAAAAAATAAGTTAGACGAATTTAATCCATACTTAACAGTATAGACAGTAAACAGTTATATCAAAACTGAGACAAAATTATGGAAAAGCAATTACTAACACAAAGAGAGAATATTACACAAATTACATCTCAAGTAACAATAATTCATCTAAACCTTACTGGAATGTTGCCAATTGTAACAGAAATACGAGTAAACATAGTAAAAATATTAGGAACATTGATGTGTCACCTGACACTTTTAACACTTATTTTGTAAATGCAGCAGAAGAAATTGTTGATAAACTTCCAAATTGCCCTATAAATAATAATAATAATAATACTCTACCAACAAAAAAAATTAATCACGATTTCACTTAAAGTACAGTGTACTTTAATGAATTCAAAGATTTCAAAGTGGTAAATCTACTGTTGATGTTATCCTACATCTAACTGGCATTATATCAAAGGGTTTTGAACAAAAGAATTGTTGGATATATTTTGCGACCTACAGAAGGCTTTTGATTGTTTTCTTTATATTAAAGCATAAATATGGGCACATGATCATAACACCAGATCTGGTAAAAAAATTGTTATTGAATTTACTAGATTAAATAGAATCCGAGATTGTTTAAGTTACTATGGCCGGTTTTTCTTTAATAGATTACCCGATTGCGTCGCTGCACTTCCGACTAAAGATTTTAAAAAGACGGTAAAAAGATTTTTGATAAAACAAGCCTTTTACAGTTATGAAGAGTTTATTACTGCTGATGTGACGTCCCAATGTTTTAATGTCTGAACTGATGATTGTAATTTCTTTATGTGTGTGTAAAACATAACAAAAACATATTGTATTCCATATCGAGCGTGATATTATCCTTAAAGAGAGTGAGTTATTTATCAAAAATAAATAAATGCAACTTTGTTCATTCAGTGAAGTTCGAGCTTTGTTTTTTGTTCTTGAAATTTATGCTGTGTCCCTCTAAGTCGCTAAATCTTTTCGTTGCTGTAAAGTGTTAAATTTTGGATGTGGACGTACAGTCGCTTCTGAGGCGAGTCTGTAAGGGGCCGTTGGCCCTGCGAGAGAGCGCGACGCAAATCACGACAATGCCGACAACGACAACAACAACCGTTGCGGCAACGGGAACGGCAATATTCAAGTCGACCCAGTCGGGTATCCAAGGAAAGAGCATCTTAACACCGGGCGATTCCCTAATTGGCGCGATTGTACCTAGAAATAAGAGAAAACACCAACTTTACCTTTATGATAATTCCCTTTGCCCCGCAATACACAAATCACAATAATGGCAACAATTATGACCAGAACTGCTGCCACTACGGGGACTACAAGGTTTAGGTTCGCCAGGATTATTTGAAATGTGTCCTCTTTGGGGATTTCACGGGCCGGGGCAATAGTACCTGAAACGAAAAACAGGCTCGTTACCGCGCGAAAACTCATCTTCAGGTACTATTGCACGTACTGGAAGCAAAACAACAACGAACGACAACAACTGAATTTACCTCCAGTTACGGTGAGCGTCGCGAATTCGTATTCGGCGACGTTGAAGCCGGCGTTGTTGTGAGCGGTGACGCGGAGGTGGTACCAGCAGGCCGGGTCCAGGTCCAGAAGCACGAAGTTTTGGCCCAGCTTTACGTTGTTGGACACCTGGATCCATTCCGTACTGGTCCTAGTATCACAAAACTTTAATTTGAGAAATGCTTACAGAAGTACAACTCACTTCTTTTTGTGCTCGATGACGAAGTAGAGCATGGGACAACCACCGTCGGACCAGGCGCTGAGGTGAAGGGTGATGCTGTTTGACGAAACTTCGATAAACTTCTCAGCGCTGGGTACTATGGGCTTTTCGCCACGGGTTCGCGGATTCAGGGTGTCAGATGGGTCCCCAGTTCCGATGCTGCAATTTTAAGATAAAAAATTGAAACCTAATTAACTCTCGATGGAATTGGGGTTTCAACTGCGATGACCCGATTCAAAATTCGCGGTTTGTTTTTAGGAATTTTTTGCACGTGACGTTAGCAATAAAAAATACCGTTGGTGGGGGAAGAACTAAATTGGCTAGGGAAGAAAAGTGTTAAGTTTTTTCTTGTTGAAGTTTTTTGTGTTTAGTAATAAACTGTTATTAATTCTGCGTTTGTTTGGTGCCTTTGGAAGGAATTTGTGGTTTTCGTCAGAAGGTAAGAATAACGAAGAAAATTTCACGGGCAAGTAAGCTCTGTGGTAAGCTAGTAAATCAACTCTGAGCTGGTGTTTGCTAAACCCGTGGAATCTGGGGGACGTCCCCCAAAAGAAATTGCATCTTAGAAGTCGGTAGAGAGAGAGAGAGAGAGTTAAGTTTAATTTCTTGGCTCTCAGAAATTATTTTCTAAGTTGAGCTAGGTCAGCTAGGGTACCTTCGGGACGGGGGGCGCCACAGTATATCCGACGTATCGGAAAACTGGCCAAAAATAATAACTTTTCCATAACTAGTTTTCATTAGCTTTTTTATTTTTATGTTTAAAAAAAATGGGACGGTTTTTAGAAAACCCAAATAAAATTTAATGCGTCGTTAAAAGTTAATTTGTTATTAGTTCGTAAATGCGAGTATCTGATTGGTACAATTTGGTCATGTGATTAGTTAACCATGCTTTTAATCCGCAATTACACAATACACATTACCAAATTGAACCAATCAGATAACGCTTTTCTATAAAAGGGTATATGAACAAAATTACTTTTTGTGTCCAATTCTTAAAGAATACATAAAAAATTAGTTGCTAAACAACCATTAAAGGTAAATTAACAAAAAAAAGTTTTTAAGATATGGATTATAGAAGGCCTACGCTTACGCTTATAGCACAGAGTATATAGCCAAGGCTATATACTCTATGCTTATAGACTTAGCCTTGGGAATTTTAGTTCATTGTTACAAAGCTCTCGATACGTAAATGCAAAAGGCCAATAATTTTCATTAACGAAGAATTGAAGATTCAAAAAAAAAAACTTGTGTTTGACAAGCACAGGTAACGACTGGAAAATTTCCAGATAAACGCAATGTAAATACTTACAATACAAGAAATAAATATAGTTACCTACATTGGTTATATTTTTCTTTAATAAAAAAGAGAAATAAAAAGGAGATCTGTCTTGATATGTATTTACTTTCCAAACCTTCTAGTTTCTCTAAAATTCAAAGAAAAATGTCTTAGCAAATTTTCGTTATGGTTCTATAATTTAGCTATACTCAGTTACTCTTCTAACGAGCGTCTGTTAGGTTCATTGTAAAATGTGTTTTTTTAATATTTTTGTCAACTGTTTGCTACACTGGGAGTATTGAGTAAGTAAGAAGAACGTCTAGACAACAGTAGAAAAGAATTCATAACGTGACCGTGCACTGGACAGAGTTATGTTTAATTACAATACTCCAAACGTAGCTCCAAACCTTACTGAATTTTGTCTTCTTGAAAATTGTAAATTATCACTGGACAACAAATTTGATTTTTCTTTATAAATTATATCAAAATTTTTTTGTTTTATATAGTGGACAGTAACAATAAAAAACATTTTTTGTAACACGTCAGTTTTGGTAGAAAATGAAATAAGTAAATTAATTTTATTTTGAGATGGCATTTATGACCTTGAAAAGTATGACCCGAAGAGATTTTTTGGTTATTTGGGGCAGGGAGTAAGTAAAATTTATATTTTACGCGACGTTTCGATTTTTTATTAAATCTTCATCAGGCTGCAATATTGATACGTCTTACTTGAAGTTGACATGCCACAAACACTTTTAACATTTAATTAATTTTATTATTCCATGCTAATCAGTTTTTTCTTTTACTTGCCTTCATATTGTCAGAACATTTTAAAAGGTTTTGATGCAAAAAAAGTAATAATTAATATGATCCGTTGTGCACTCCAAACCGTAGGTTTAGCAAACGGCATAGCAATGCCCTTTTGATTTAACCAGCTTCTTTGGCATGTTTGAATATGTCAGTTAACATGATTTTTTTTATTGGTAGTAAAAGAAAAGAAAATACGCTCACATACAGTGAGACCCGACGTGATGGCCAATTTTTGAGTACATTTATAGAATTTGCACAAAAAGTACATAAGTGACACGTGCTAGACATTAAAAAAAAAGAAATGATGTTGACCAGTGTTACATTTCAATAACTTAAATTCTCATGTTATTTGTCTCGATGCAGTAGCTGAGAGCCATATAATGTGCCCTTATTATGTTACTATTTTTATTGTTTATTATTATTATTATTATTATTATTATTATTATTTCAGTCGTTTATTGTAACAAGTGTTCATTTAAAAAAAAAACTCTAGAGTGCTTTGAAATTAAAAAACAATTATTTTGCATGTCTGTGATTAATTCGTTCTCTCATAACCTTACTTTTTGACAATTAAAAAGTTAACAGATTTTCATAAAAATATTTATTTATTATTTATAAAAACTGTTGGAAATGTCTTCCTTGTTGTTCAACACACATAACACATCGCCTTTGAACACTATTTATCAATCTTAGGTTATGAATTCTTGTGAGATAGTTTAGTAGGCAACCAACAATACAATAATAAAAATTGTTCTACGACTTCCGTAACAATCTCAGAGCATGCTGCGAGTTTTTTTAATAATGAACACCTGATATTAGATTTACATTATACACACTTTTCCTTGAACATGAATCAATTTATTATTGAAATTACTGTAAAAATAAACTAAGAGTGTTCCTCATGACAAATTGTTGTATCTAAGCCACTGACCTGTTATAAGCCTTGGCGTAGACCTGGTACCGCGTCCCACACAGCAACTTCTCCAAAGTGTACTTCTCAACAGTTGGTCCAATCTGCACCGTCTCCCAATCTCCAAACTCGGGCTTGTAGTGAATAGTGTATCCATGAATTGGCTCAACATCCGACTCGTGCGGCTTCAACTTAAAAGTGAGCGAATTCGTGGTAGTTGAAGTGAGAGCAATCTGTGGTGCATGTGGAGGAGCATTAACAATCAACTGGTGAGTCACCGAGTCCTGTCCATAGTCATTCTCAACGTGACAGGAATACTCCCCTGCGTTATTCCGACTGACATCACGAATAAAAAGCGACCCGTCCGGTTGTTGCCTTATTTTATCGCTTGTGGTGAACTGAACCCCTTTTATCTTCCATGTGATGACCGGTGGTGGCAACCCAACAGCGAGGCAAGGCAGAGTCACGTCTTCCTTGTACGTCGTGGTGAAGGTATCGTCAAACGAGGCGATTTTGGCTGGAACTAATCAAACATTCCTTCTGGTGCTTAAACCACTAGTAAAAAATTACCGCTCGCGCTTGGTGACACTGTAACTTTCTTCGACGGTTGTCCCTCTCCAATAGTGGTAGCTGCGGTAACCCAAAACTCGTATTTCAAGTTACTGTCAAGGTTTTTCGCTTGGTGGCTCAAGTTCTGGTTGCGCAAGTTCGGTACGATTTTTTGAGACGTCGGTTTGACCTCCGTTTTGTCATCGGTTGAGACCGGTTTGTAGTAAACAGTGTAATACTCGACAATGCCATTGGGTTCAACTGGTGGTTTCCAACTGGCCAAGATCGAATCAGTTGACATTACTAGCGCTTTAACAGCGATTGGAGCCTCCGGTACTACAAACACAAATTAGACAAACTTTTACTAACAACTAGTCAAGTACCGTCTTGTTCAGTCTGACAGTGAATGGGGGTTGTGCGAACACCATCACCCCCGGAAGTGTAAGCCAGGACTTCCATGCTGTAGTTGGTGTATTTTTTAAGGCCGTGGAGGATCGTTTCACTAGCGGCGGTGATTTTGGTGTCTTTGGTGTTCTCATCTAGAAAAAATACAAATTAACAGTGATGTATGTTAAAGTTACTGCTTTGGACTTACCAAACCAAGTGTCTGATGGTCCATAGATGACTTTGTAGCCTTTAATGACCCCATTGGCGGCCGTGAGGGGCGGCGACACCCACGAAACGCGAATCGTTTGAGCGGTCAAAGTTGTGCAAGTGGCCTTATCTGGGGGCTGCTCAGGCACTCCCTCAGCTGTATACGCCTTGATATCGTCAGACAAGGGACCAGCTCCCACCTTATTAAACGCTTGGACCACCACAGAATACTGGGTGTAAGTCTTCAAGTTCGAGATTTTCAAGTGGTGTTCCTTGCCCTCCTCACGTCCGAATTCGACGGTTTCAAAAAGGTACGGCTTGTCTGAATTAGCCAACCGGTAACCAACATAATAGCCCAAAATATCGCCGTTCCACTCTTCCCGAGCTGGAGGTTTCCAGTAGACGACCAGTGAATGTTGGTCGTTTGTTTCAACTCGGATACTGGTCGGTGGTCCTCCTGGTACCTCCTCTGCTGTGATTATGGTCACAGTATCGGAAGGTTCACTTGACCCAATCTCGTTTTCTGCGACTATGCGGATGTGGTACGTGGTGGCAGGTCGCAAAGTGAAAACCCCAGCTTCGGTTTGGTCGCCTGGGACTAGTACCCGTTCGGTGTTTCCCTCCCAACTGACTTTGCTTTGCTTGTATTCGATCATGTAGCGAGTTATGGGGGAGTTACCATCGAATGGCGCAACCCATGATAATTGGACACTGCGGCCAGACTTGTCTAAGACTTTCAAGCCGTATGGTATTTCTGGTACTTCTTGCACAATCATGTTAATGCTAGTATCGTCACTGCCGAAGGCGTTAGTGGCCACACAAGTAAAAAGAGCGGAGTCGGAACGTTCAGTGCGTTTGATACTGAGGCCGGACAGGACACCATTGGCGAGGATTTCCTCCCGAATTGTGTATCTATTGTCGCCTTTTGGTTCCAATCGCTTGTTGTTGATATTCCATAAAATACCAATCGGTTTCTCGCCTTTGGCCTCACATTGGAGGACGGCAGGGTCCCCACGACGGGAGGTTTGGTTCCTCAGTTTAATATCAAACTGTGGGGGAGCTACAAACCACAATTAATTTTTCCCCATTACAATTACCGCGTCCAGTACCTTGAACACTGATTTGGATAACCGCCGATAACCCTGACCCAATCCCATTGACAGCCTCACATAGATAATACCCCTCGTTCGTTTTTTGGATATTGTTAATGGTAAGAGTACCGTCCTCGACTTTAATATCGGGATTGTTTGGTTTAAAATCTTTGTAATCGCCGGGTGAAACCCCTAGAATTGAAAATTTGTAATTTGAGAATTCTATTAAGTGGAGGGACTAACCAGTAGCCCTTTTCCATGTCACTACAGGCTTGGGGAACCCGTCGGCTTTACATTCAACAGCGGCATCAGAGCCTTGAGCAAATGCTTTGTCTGTTGGCTCTAATATCCACCTCGGTGGCACTAAAAATTGCATTCGGTCAGTCTAAAGTTCTTTTGAACTTGCAAATGGCATGCAATTAATTTTGAGGGCCGAAATTGGCTTGGTGCATGCATTAACAATTTTGTTGGCCGAAAATCACTTTACGATAGAAGGACTGATTTTTTGTTAAATTTTTATTCAAGGTAAAATCAGTACCTCCTATCTTCTGCAGAAAGGAGCTCATAATATTGTATTAAACATAAATTGGCAAACATTATTCACTCCTTCTTGCCAGTTAGTAACTGAAATAAGTGAAAGGACAACAGAAACAAACTGCATGCAAAGAGTTAACTTAAAGAAGAAGAAGAAGAAAAAGTGCACAGGACGTGGAGAACGGGAGAATCCCTAGATCTCAGCTCAGGAGCGGTGTAGGAGAAAGGAAAGGGTGCAGCTGAGATCGCGTCATTGCCAAGTCTCGAGATGGTGCAACAAGTATTAGCCACGTGGAAGCTTTAAACAGAAGCCCACCATCCGTCGAACACGCAACAGACATAAAACTTGTAAAAGTACCATAAACATGTAACGACGCCGTGTAATCACTAGAACCGGCACGATTCCGAACAGTGCAAGTGTAATTTCCACTTTGGACTTCCGACACGGAATCGATCAGAAGCGAACTCGCCTTTTTGCCGATCATTGTCGTTATAACCCCACTATTTGAATCGAGAAGATCCCCTTGAAAACTCCAAGTTATGGTCAAAGGAAGATCGCCTTCGGACACCAAACAAGTCACCTGGGCGGTTTGACCGGAATGGACAGGAGTATCGCCAAAACTGAACGGTGAAATGTGGGGCAAAACTGGAAAGAAAAACTACTGAACTAACCGTTGACTAAAAGCTGAGTCACGTATTCCGCCTCCCCTGCTGTGTTTTTGGCCCGGCAAGAGTAATTCCCGCCGCTGGTGTATGAGACAGATTCTATGGTTAAAATCGAGCTTCTTTTTCCTACTTTTGCGGTCGAAATTTCGACAAAGTTATCAAGATTTTTCCCGTTTAAAGTCCACTCTATTGTGATAGGGAGATCTCCTTCTGCTACCAAACAGTTGATTTGGGCGTATTGACCGGAATGAAGGGGATTTTCTTCGAAATAGAAAGGGATGATTCGGGGTGAAACTAAATGGATGCAAAACAGAAATGACAATTACCCTTCACGGTTAAGACAGAAGAATGACTA
Organism: Tribolium freemani; assembly: GCA_939628115.1. NCBI lineage: Eukaryota > Metazoa > Arthropoda > Insecta > Coleoptera > Tenebrionidae > Tribolium > Tribolium freemani. Next base: position 17,873,626 of record OW626791.1, on the reverse strand, counting down.
GCAATTCCTGCTTTGTTTTCAGCAAGACATGAGTAATTTCCTGCATGGTGCTCATCTACCGATTCTATACTTATAACGGAAGTTTTTTTGCCGAAAGAAGCAATATTCACGCCCTGAACATCGGTTAGGGGTTTGCCATTCAAAGTCCAAGAAAATTTCACCGGCATATCACCCGAAGAGAGACTACATTGAACAGTTGTGGATTCACCCAAATAGGAGGGTTCGTCACCAAATGTGAAAGGGAGAAGTTTTGGTAAAACTAAAAAGAAGGAAAATCAAAAGTACCATTTACTCGCAAATAGGCCGAATGTTCGATTTTCCCAGCCGGATTTTCCGCCAAACAAACGTATCTCCCCGAGTGTTCGGCTTGGGTGGAATCAATGTTCAACTGAGTGATTCTTTTGCTGGTCCTCAGAACCGTAATACCATCAATTTGCCCAACATTTTTCCCATTCAGGGTCCACCGTATTTCCAAAGGAAAATCACCCTTGTTTACGATACAAAACACGGAAACCATGTCACCCGAATTGATGGGTTCGCTGCCGAAATCGAAATGAGTGATTTGGGGAGGAACTGGAAGGAACAATGCAAAAACAATAAAGCAAAAGAAGGGAGGAAATTTGTAACACAATCAACCATTAACTTGTAGTTGGGTGACGAATTTGGCACTTCCGGCCCTGTTTTTGGCCAGACAAGTGTAATTCCCGGCATGGATGTACGAAACGGCTTCTATGGTCAAGATCGAGCTGCGCTTTCCTATCTTTGAAGCAGAAATTTCGGGGAAATCTTCAATTTTCTTCCCGTTTAGCATCCAGTCGATTTCTATTGGCAAGTCGCCGTCTGATACGAGACAATTGACTTGGACGTATTGACTGGAGTGGACGGGATTGTCCTCGAAATAAAAAGGGGTAATTCGTGGTAACACTAGGAAAAAGAAAAAAGGAAAAGTGAGAAAAGTATGGCAGTACCCTTGATTATGAGTTCAGTAGTGTAGCTTGAAATTCCAGCTTTGTTGGAAGCTAAACAAGTCACATTTCCGGCTTGTATTTCCGAAAGTGAGTCAATACTCAAAACCGACATTTTTTTGCCAAAGTTCCCAACTGTGATTCCATTGATGTTTTCAACTGGCCTACCATTTAATATCCATGAGAAGACTACTGGGGTATCACCAGATGAAAGACCACATTGCACGTTGGCGGAATCTTTGATAAATTTTGGCTCATCCCCGAAATTGAAAGGTTGGATTTTTGGCAAAACTAGGAACAAAAAACAATTTGGATCTGGGTCAAGGATTTTGGTTACAGAAGCAAAAAACGTGCCCAAGTACCCTTGACAACTAGAGTTGCCGTAAATGTCGAAACTCCTGCCCGATTTGTGGCCAAACACGTGTAGTTCCCGGCATGTTGCTCATCGACTGAGTCAATACTCAAAACTGAAGTTTTCTTCCCAAACGAAGAAACTCCGATTCCCTCCAAATCAGAAGTGGGTTTTCCATTCAAAAGCCAGGAAAAACTGACCGGAATATCCCCTTTACTAGCGTAACACGAGACTTGCACACTATCCCCTCTATTGGCCTCTCCGTCGAAATTAAAAGGGGTAATGTGGGGCAAAACTGGGAAAAACAAAAATCGAATCAGAAATACCATTCACGTGCAAAACCGCCGACTGGTGTGTAACTCCGGCCAAGTTTTTGGCAATACAGGTGTATTCACCGGCGTGCTCAGCCTGAACTGAGTCAATACTGAGCTGGCTAATTCTTTTGTTAGTTCTCATAACTGTGATTCCCTGAACTGTTTCAACTGAACGATTATTTAAACTCCAAGATATCGCAATCGGAAAATCCCCTTTGTTGACCGTGCAAGTGAGTGAAGACATGTCTTCGGAATTGACCGGATCGTCGGTAAAATCAAATGGGATAATTTGGGGTGGTACTAAAATATAAAAAACCAAAATGTACCATTAACGTGCAAAATGGCCGATTGGTGGGTTATTCCGGCCGGATTTTTGGCAAGACAGGTGTATTCGCCGGCGTGCTCAGCCTGGACTGAGTCGATACTCAGCTGGCTGATCCTTTTATTAGTACGCAAGACTGAGATTCCTTGGTACAACTCAATTGAGCGGTTGTTAAGCCTCCAAGTGATTTCAATGGGAAAATCCCCTTTACTGACGGTACAAAACAAGGAACACATATCCTCGGAGTTGACAGGATTGTCGGTAAATTCGAAGGGAGTAATTTGGGGTGGTACTATAACAAAAATGGTTTTTGGTACCATTGACATGCAATGTTGAGGAGTAGAATGCATTGCCAGCTGGATTTTTGGCCAAACAAGTGAATTCGCCGGAATGGTCGGCTTGGACTGAATCGATGCTGAGTTGGCTGATCCGTTTGTTGGTACGCATGATTGTGATTCCTTGAATTGTCTCGACGGATTGGTTATTTAGAGTCCAGGTGATTTCAATTGGGAAATCGCCTTTGTTTATGGTACACATAACAGAAGCCATGTCGCCGGAATTGACAGGTTCGTCGCCAAAATCAAAATGGACTATTTGAGGAGGTACTGTGAAATATTTCAAACTAATAAAACTAACTAATAGTGGAAAACTAAAATGGGAGAACGGAAGTACCGTTGATAAAAAGTTCAGCACTGTGTACTGCAGTCCCGCCTTTGTTACAAGCAGTACATGTATAAATCCCACTATGTGAAGGTTGTACGGCATTAATCGTCAATAAGTTGGTTCGACTACCGATTAAAGTCGTCGTAATCCCTAAATCCAAATCAATTTCTCTTCCATTCAAAGTCCAGGTGATATTGACAGGAGTATCCCCCTTACTCACATAGCAATTCAATTGGGTACTATCCCCAGTATTGGCTTCACCATCGAAATCAAAAGGAAGGATATAGGGCAGTACTGTGGGTCAAAAGTGCAAATATTACAAAAAAGTACCGTTAATGAAAAGGGTGGCAGAATGTGAGGCGGTACCGCCACGATTTATCGCTTCGCAAGTATAATTTCCGACGTGTTCCCGATCAACGGAATTAATATTTAGTAGGTTGGTACGGGCCCCAATTGGAAGGGTTGTGATCCCAGATGATGGGTCAATGGGTGCCCTGTTGAAACTCCAAGTGATGTTCAAAGGAACGTCGCCTTTGCTCACGTGGCAGTTGATTTGGACGTTATCGCCAGTGTTTGACTCGCCCTCGAATTCGAAAGGAGTAATGTGGGGTAGTACTGGGTGCAAAAAGTAAGAAAACTAAGTCTAATAAGTACCGTGGATGTATAAATAGGCCGAAAAAGTCGCAAAACCGGCTCGATTCGCCGCCCGACATGTATATTCCCCTGTATGGTCCGCCGTGGCGCTGTCGATGCTTAAAGTACTCAGTTTTTTGGTTACTTGGTTGATCAAAACGCCCGGCGAGTTGATTGTAACTCCGTTGAACAACCACGTGATATTCAAGGGCAGATCCCCTTTACTTATAGAACAAGCGACGGAGACGCTATCGCCAGAATAGACTTGTTGGTCACCAAACTCGAAGGGTACGACTTGGGGTGGTACTAGGGAGAGAAAGTTTTGGGTTGATTATTACCATTAACGTTCAATTGGGCCGAATGTGTGCTAACGCCGGCCGAATTTTTGGCGATACATTTGTAGTCTCCTGTGTGGTGGGCCTCCACGGAATCGATACTCAAAGTACTCAATCGTTTGTTAACCAAACTGACCACAATACCGTGTTTTTCGACACTAGTATCATTGTTAAAACTCCAAAAGATGCGCAAAGGCAAGTCACCCTTATTTACTGAACAAGTCAGAGAAACAACATCGCCAGAATTGACAGGATCGTCGCCGAAATCAAAAGGAAGGATTTGGGGTGGTACTAGAACAAAAAACACACTTAGGTACCATTGACGTGTAGAAATGTCGAGTAACTTGTGACTCCAGCCCGGTTTTTGGCAATACAGGTGTATTCTCCAATGTGTTCTGCTTGGACCGATTCTATGCTCAAAGTACTGATTTTCTTGTTGACTCGAATCACTGAGATGGTACCATACATGTCCACAGTGTTGTTATTATGAGACCAGGTGATATCAATCGGGAGATCTCCTTTGTTTATTGAACAAGTCAAAGAAGTTGAATCACCAGTGTTGATGGGATCGTCACCAAAATCAAAATGGAGGATCTGAGGAGCAACTGAAATAGGGTGGTACTTTGGATAGGTGCAAGCAAAAGTGAGAGAAACCAAAAACAGAAGTACCATTAACATTCAGGAAAGCTGAGGCACTTGTGGACCCAGCTGAGTTTTTGGCGGTACATCGATACTCCCCGATGTGCTCAGCTTGGACTGAGTCGAAGCTAAGAGTACTAATTTTTTTGCTCATTCTTAAAATTGCTATATTGTCATTGCTGGTTATGGTTTTGTTGTTGTGGGACCATGTTATTTCGACTGGGAGGTCCCCTTTACTTATCGTGCAAGTAAGAGAAGTCGAATCCCCTGTATTCATAGTTTCTTCGCCGAAATTAATAGGTAGGACTTGGGGGGCCACTGGAAGGTTGGTTCAGGATTTAACAAAATAAAATGACTAGAAAACTACAAAATTATAAATAAAAGTACCATTAACGAGCAAATCTGCCGAGTACGAAGTGGTACCAGCCCGATTTTGGGCAAGACAAGTATAAGTTCCTGCATGATGTGCCTGTACTGAGTCGATGCTAAGGGTACTGATTTTACGTCCAGCAGTAGTAACAAGAATACCATCACTATCGCGTACCATTTTCTTATTATGGTACCAGGTGATGTTCACGGGTAGGTCACCCTTGAAGACCGAACAAGTCAAAGAAGCCAAATCGCCAGAATTGACCGGTTCTCCGCCAAAATCAAAATGGAGGATTGAAGGGGCAACTATAACCACCGAAAGGGTATGTAAGGTGGGGAAATGGACAGTGGCAAACAACTAAACTACGATTATTTTTACCGTTGACGCGCAAATAAGCCGAAAAACTATCAATTCCGGCCCTGTTTTCGGCATGACAAGTGTAAGTTCCGACATGTTGGGCTTGGACCGAATCTATGGTCACAGTACTGACTTTTTTCCCAGCTTTGGTTATTAAAATTCCATCATTGTAACCAATCGTGTTGTTATTATGAAGCCACATGATGTTTATCGGAAGATCCCCTTTATGTACTGTACATTGTAAAGAGGCAACGTCCCCAGAATTCACCGACTCTTCGCCGAAATCGAAAGGTAAAATTTGAGGAGGGACTGGAAATTCACAAGAATTGGAAGTCGGTCGTGAGGAGAAAATTACAAATTAGCACGAGTCAACACAATCAAGTACCGTTGACGTTCAAAACTGCTGTGTAGCTGGTACTTCCGGCCTTGTTCTGAGCTAGACAAGTATACGACCCTGCGTGCTCCTCTTGTACTGAGTCGATGGTCAAAGAAGTAACTTTTTTGCTAACTTTTGAAACTGCAATCCCGCGATTGGGCTCAATAGTCTTATTGTTGTGCAACCATGTGATTTTTATTGGTAAATCGCCCTTAAATACGGTACATTGCACCGAAGCTACATCTTCAGAATTGACGGACTCCTCGCCAAAATCGAAAGGCAAAATCTGGGGTGCCACTGTAAAGGGATGATTTGACATGGGAGGTAGGTCCACAGAAGGTTTGAGGCCCATGGTTGGACAAAAAATTAAAAGACAAATGTGCAGCAAAATACAGTAGTACCATTAACGTTCAAAACCGATGAATAGCTTGTAGACCCTGCTTTATTTACCGCAGTACACGTGAAAATGCCAGAATGGATCGCTTCAACCGATTCTATACTCAAACTGCTGATGCGCCTATTGGTTTGTGAGACCGTAATTCCAGGAATGGTACTAATACTTTGATTATTGAGAGCCCATGTGATGGTTATGGGAAAATCGCCTTTGATGACAGCACATTGTGCAGTCGTCATATCACCGGAATTGACAGGTTGTTGGCCAAAGTCAAAAGGCATGATTTGGGGAGCCACTGGATAGGAAAAAATGCAAACAGTTAAATTAGAACCTAAAGTACCATTAACGTTTAAAATTGCTGCAAATTCGGAAACTCCAGCTGTGTTTTCAGCCAGACACTTATATTCCCCTCTGTGGTGGTCTTGCACTGACTCTATAGTAAGCTGACTTGCCCTTTTGTTGGCTTTGACAGCAGAAATACCGTCCAGTTCATTTACACGTTTGTTATTCAGTGTCCAGTAGATTTTGATGGGTAGATCACCTTTTGTTACGAAGCAAGTCACCATAACCATGTCGCCAGAATTAATAGGGTCTTCGCCAAAATCGAAAGGGTGTATCTGGGGAGGTACTAAAAGGTACAACAAATTTGCTTGAAACAGAAATAGTAAAACCAAAAATAAAGGCCCATGTGGTGAATAAAAAAAAAGAGTGAAAACTTTATAATCAAGAAAAATAAGAGTCCTAAAGGTTCGAAAGGAAGAATAACTTTTGGAAAAATAGAGTTAAAAGTACCGTTAACGTTCAAAAATGCCGAAAATTCGGACGCGCCGGCCTTATTTTCTGCTACACACTTGTATTCTCCTCTGTGATGGTCTTGCACAGACTCTATGGTCAGTTGGTTGACTCTTTTATTCGTGTTAATGGAATTAATACCATCGAATTCAATAATGGGTTTGTTATGTAGTGTCCAATATATTTTGATGGGCAAATCACCTTTTGTTACGAAACAATTGACAATAACCACGTCTCCTGAGTTGATGGGGTCGCTTCCAAAGTCGAAAGGGTGTATCTGGGGAGGTACTATGGTACGATAAATTAAAAGTAAAGGTCTATCTGAGTAAAAGTGAGAGAGGGGAAAAATTAAAATAAAGTTAAAACAAACAAAAATACCATTAACATTTAAAAATGCTGAAAATTCTGAAATTCCGGCCTTGTTTTCTGCTACACACTTGTATTCTCCTCTATGATGAGCTTGTACAGACTCTATTGTGAGTTGGTTAGCTCGCTTGTTGGTACTAGTGGCAGAAATTCCGTCAAAATCTGCGATTTCCCTATTATTTAATGTCCAGTGAAACCTAATCGGTAGATCTCCTTTCGTTACCAAACAATTTGCCATTATTATGTCTCCCGAATTAATAGCGTCTTCGCCAAAATCGAAAGGATGTATTTGTGGAGGAACTGCGAAACACAACGAAAAGTGTTTAATACCAAAAACAGAAATCAGAAAATCAAACTAATGTAGAACATTCGACCCTCGCTATTTGTTTTTATTTTTGGATAAGATTAAAAGGTGGGATATAGGTGTAAAAATAAAAACCTCCAGAATAAAAAGGAAAAATACCATTGACGTTTAAAAAAGTTGAAAATTCTGATACCCCAGCCTTATTCTCTGCTACACACTTGTATTCGCCTCTGTGATGGGCTTGCACCGACTCTATAGTTAGTTGGGTGGCTCTTTTGTTAGTATTCATTGAAGCAATACCATCAAACTCACTAATTGGTCTATTATTCAAAGTCCAGTACATTTTTATGGGCAAATCACCCTTTGTTACCAAACAAGTGGCTATAACAATATCGCCAGAGTTGGTTGCACTTTCGCCGAAATCGAAAGGGTGGATTTGAGGTGGAACTGTAAAAGGTGAAAACACCTACAGGCAAGTAATTCAAAAGGTAAAAATGGTAGGAAGCGAGTAATAATAACAAAAGCAATTAAAATAAAAGTACCATTAACGTTCAAAAAAGTTGAAAATTCTGACACTCCAGCCTTGTTTTCTGCGATACATTTGTACTCTCCTCTGTGGTGAGCTTCCACCGATTCAATCGTCAATTGACTAGCTCTTTTATTGGTATTCATGACAGTAATACCATCAATTTCACTGATCGGTTTATTGTTCAAAGTCCACGAAATTTTAATCGGCAAATCACCCTTCGTTACAAAGCAAATAGTCATGAGAAGATCGCCTGAATTGACCGAATCTTGACCAAACTCGAAAGGATTGATTTGTGGAGGAACTGAAAATGTTAACAACTGGAACGACAGAAGGCCCATGTGGAAAGACAGGATCAAAATAATTAAAATAAAACAATACATCGTGCAAGTACCATTAACGTTCAAGAATGTCGAAAAATCGGACACTCCGGCCTTATTTTCTGCGATACATTTGTATTCGCCACGATGGTGCGCTTCCACGGTATCTATTGTGAGCTGACTGGCTCTTTTATTAGTATTCATAACGCTAACACCATCGAATTCGTTGATGGGTCTATTATTCAGAGTCCATGAAATTTGAATTGGTAAGTCACCCTTTGTTACAAAACAAGTCGTCATGAGAAGATCGCCCGAATTGACCGCATCTTCACCAAACTCGAAGGGATTTATTTGGGGGGGAACTGGAGGAAGAAATCAACATTTAACTCAACGGAAGACCACTACTATGTTATACCAAACGATGAAAATACCATTAACATTGAGATAAGTTGAATACTCTGCAACTCCTGCCCGATTCTCCGCAATACACTTAAACTCCCCTGTGTGCCGCTCCTGGACCGATTCGATCGTCAGTTGGCTTGCTCTTTTATTATTCATGATAGTTATACCATCAAAGTCGCTAAGTGGCTGATTATTTAAAGTCCAACGTATCTTAAGTGGAAAATCACCTTTGGTTACTGCACAAGTGGCAATCACGGCATCACCAGAATTAATCGATTCGTCTCCGAAATTGAACGGATGAATTTGGGGAGGGACTACAAACCAAAACAAAATAAAAAACACTCATAAGTACCATTCACGTTCAAAACTGCTGAAAAACTCGAAGTCCCTGCCTTGTTTACGGCAAGACAGGTGTAAGTGCCTGAATGCACCGCCTCGACCGAATCTATGCTCAAAGTACTGATTCTTTTATTGATTTTGGAAACAGTAACTCCGGAGATGTCACTAATGGAACGGTTATTCAAATTCCAAGTGATAGTAATCGGAAAATCGCCTTTAGTTACAGCACATTGAGTCGTGGCCATATCGCCCGAATCGACGGACTCCTCACCAAAATCAAAAGGGACAATTTGGGGTGGTACTAAAATAAATAAACTAAGCTAACAGCAATCACCATTCACGCGCAAATATGACGAAAAACTGGCATTTCCCGCGTTGTTGGCCGCCCAACAAGTGTATGTCCCGGCATGGTGGGCCTGGACGTCGTCAATGGTCAACTGACTGACCCTTTTTTTCGTCTGCATCACACTCACACCCTCGACCGTTTCGATATGGCGACCATTAAGTGTCCACGTGATTTTTAAGGGCAAGTCGCCCTTAATTACGGCACAGTTCACGATTGCCATCTCGCCTGAGTTGACAGACTCGTCGCCAAATTCAAAAGGGTGGATTTGGGGGGAAACTGGGACACAAAAAGTGATTTTTAGGTTGAGTACCGTTCACATAGAGGGTGGATGAGTGGGTGATCGTCCCCGCTTTGTTTTGGGCAGTACACATGTAGGTTCCAGCGTGTTTTGCGTCAACTGAGTCAATGCTCAAGGTACTGATTTTTTTGCTCAATTGATTGACGGTGATTCCTCCAATGGTTTGTACTGGATGGCCGTTCAGACTCCATGTTATGTTAATGGGGAGGTCTCCTTTAGTTATGGCGCAATTCACCGTTGCCAAATCGCCTGAATTTGTCGGGTCTTCGCCGAATTCGAAAGGGACAATTTGGGGTGGTACTAGGTGTGTATAGGGAAAGAGAGTATTAAAAGTGAAACATAAAACTACCATTGATAAATAATGAGGTCGTGTAAGTGGTCATTGAAGCTGAATTACTGGCCAGACATGTGTAATTCCCCACGTGGGTGCTTTGGACGTTGTCGATACTCAAAGTACTGACTCTTTTTGAAGCCCTATTGATGACAATGCCGTTAGTTTGGTCGATAAAATGGCCATTTAAAGTCCATGAAATGTTTAGAGGATAGTCCCCTTTTGACACAGTGCATTGGACCGAAACACCATCTCCTTCATTGATCGAATCTTCACCAAAATCGAAAGGAATGATTTGGGGAGGTACTGGATAAGAAAAAGTGTTAGACAGCGGACGCACCATTGATGTTCAAATCAGCTGAAAAAGTGGTACTTCCGGCTGGATTTGAAGCGATACAGGTGTAGCGACCCGCGTGATTCGCTTGGGCTGAGTCAATTGTAATAATACTGACTCGTTTTAATTGACTTATGATGATTCCATGTGATTGGTCTATAGTTTTGTTGTTTAAAATCCAAGTGATATTTAAGGGATTGTCGCCTTTGACTACGGTACATTGCAACGAAACGGTATCTCCTTCATTGACTGAATCTTCGCCGAAATCAAATGGCAAGATTTGAGGAGCCACTGGAAGATTTCGAAAGTTTGAGGTGAAACTGCGCATGGTTTGAGGTAAGGTAGTAACAAAAAACTGAACTAAACAACATATAGTCTAGTACCATTAACGTCTAAAAAAGCAACATATTTGGACTTCCCAGCCGCGTTCGTGACGACACACGCATATTCGCCCTTATGGTGCGACTCCACCGAATTAATATTAAGAATACTGGCTTGACTGCCGAATGAAGAGATCGAGATTCCTCTCGTGTGATGTGTTATGTGTCTGCCGTTAAAAAACCATTTGATCTTAAGGGGACGATCGCCTTTCGGCACGTAACACGTCAAAACCGCCGTATCGCCGGCATTCAACGGACCATCGAACTGAAAAGGACTTATAATAGGTGCCACTGTAAAAAAATGCAACGGGACAAAATAACACATGGGCCTCTTCTGTGAAATGTATACAAACAATACGAAATAATGAGTTTACGGTGATATGCATGATACACTCACGGCTTACCTTACGCGGCAACACGCTCTGAAAGAAAATCACAACTTAATTATAAGCACACACAAGATATGGTGGTCCAGCCGACGCGAATCCTATCACAAAGCTGCAAAATTGCACCGCCACATCACCCAATGTGGTCGAGTGATGGGGCAGTGAGTACAAAACAGGCAAAAAGTTGTACTCACCCATGACTTGGACCTCGAGAGAGCCTCTGGCACTGTATCCCTGAGAGTTTTTGGCGACGCAGTCGTAGGTCGCTTGGTCGGACGCCCGTTCGACGTTTTCGATGATGAGGGTGCCGTTGATGAAGACTTTCTGTTTCCTGTTGATCGGCAGCTGTCTCCCATCTAGAATCAACAATAAACGATTTTATTTCACTGCATACTTTCAGAAGTAATTGGCTCCGCATCCGCACATGTACGGGGAGCCTACGTTCAAATAAATTTATTCCTTCTGTAAAGCAACCTCAACTCAACTCCCAAGGCAAATAAAAACTGAGTTTGGACCTTACTCGTTCACTTCCATACAGCCTTACGTTGAGTCCATGAGTAATAGGACATTACTGCGTGGTTAAACAAACACCTCGTTAATGAAAACTTTATCCGCTTGTATCATAAATAACTATTTATTGTTTGTATACTTCCAAAAATAATTGGGTCCGCGGTTGTCTGGGAGAGCCTTCGTTCAAATAAATTTATTCCTTCGGCTGAGAAAGTTAAAACTCAAAAGTCACAAAGCCGGTTCAACCCAACACTTGAACGCAGATAAAGACTTAGTTTGGACCTTACTCGTTCACTAATAAACAGTCTAAGGTAGGTCCATGAGTAATTGGAGATTGTTTTAAACACTTTTTAACCGGTAATTTGTTCGCATAATTAGCAACAAAGTAAAAGAATGAGTCTAACCTCGTTCCCATACGACACTATCGACTGGATGGCCCGCAAAAGGGCAGTGGACGATAAGTGTGCCCCCAGCGACGATTGCTTGCTTCTCCATGGACCTCACAAAGGGTAATCCATAAACATTTATCCTGGCTGAGTGATCCGCTGAGCCCACCTTGCTACTAGCAACGCACCGGTACAAGCCACCGTCATTCGTATGAATTGCTGTGATGTTCAAATGCGAGACAACATCACCATTCACTGTGACGTATTGTCCGATTTGGTTTCTCTCACTGTTGGATAACCTCCGGCCGTACAGTTCCCACGTAATTTCGGGTGTCGGGTTTCCAGAAGCGATGCATTTCAAAAAAACAGAATTGCCAGGCTGGACTGTTTCTTCATTGAACGCGTGTCTGATTTGTGGAGGCTCGAACCGTCCTCCGAGTTTCAGCTCGGCTGTCGCCTCGGCACTTTCCTGGTCGTTGCGGATGAAACACTGGTACATGCCTTTGTCCTCCTTGCGGACCGATTCAATCCGCAAGACGGCTTCATTGTGATCGATCGGATGGCCGTCTTTCAACCAACTTATAGTCTTAATCGGATTTCCTGCCAAAAGAAAGTGTAAATAAATAGGAATTCAACTGTGTGGACAAGCAACCAACCTTCGAAATTGCAAGTAAAAGTGGCGGGTCTTCCGAAATCGATAGTCTGGACTTGCGGTTCGATTTTGGCTTTCAAAGGCGCAGTGACGGTGAGAACCGTTTCAACGCTCTCGCCCCCAACGGAGTTGTTCACCACGCAGAGGTATTTCCCCGAGTCTTCGACTTTGGCTTCGCGAATGATCAGAGTTCCGGCGACTTGCTTGACTCGGTCGTTGAGGGTCACAGCTTGTTTTCGAGTGGTGCCTTCGACGAATTTGTACCACCTGGAACAAGGGAGAAGCGTGTCGAGCAATTGTGCGAAAAATGCAAAAATGCGGGTCTCTTTTTACCTAAATAATGGAACGGGGAAAGATTGAGCGGGGCAAAAGGCCACAGCTGTTTCGTTTAATTTTGATACCCTTATATCAATCGTTCGGGAAATTAGTTGAGGCCGAACAAATCCAGTCGGTTCTGAAAAATCACAAGTAAGAGAAGAAGTACCTTTTGGCAGGCGCTGGGAATGACTGAGTGTCGCATAGAAGAGCAACGTGTTGGAAATTATGAGCGAGTTTTTTATTTAAACCGTCTCCGGAAATTTTAGGGGCTGTCAGACCGGTCGGTTCTAGACAAAACGGAATTGTAAGGCTGTAAGTACCTGAATTTAGGGATAGGGTAACCGGAAACTTCGCAAGTTATTACGATATCTTGACTGAGAGGCACTTCAATGACAATGCTACCATCGATTTTGCGACCGGACGATTTCGGAGGGACGTTGTTGGTCGGTTCTATGACAAATCGTAAGTAAGAATGTGACAAGGAAAAGGTGACACAGTACTACACTAGCAACATCAAACTTACTTAAATACCGGATAGGGAAAACCAACGACTGGACACATAATTACGCCATCGCTTTGCTCAGGGAAAGATGTTATCTTCCAGGCAGTTTTTTCACCCACGAGTTTTGGTGGTAAATTATTAGTAGGTTCTGAAAAGAACCAGCAATTAGGATTCTGGAGGTACTCAACAGGCGTGATAACAAGCTAACTGTGAGAGGAGAAAAAGCAAAACGGAACAATGCAGAATCCCTATGCTGGTTCATGCATGCACTTACCTGTCCTAGTTGACTAAGCAGTGTTTTAAGACTACGGTTACTTACATGTATAGCGGGACCGGATAACTGGTCACCTGGCAAGTTAACCAAGCCGTGCTATTTTGTACCACCAGTAGTACTTTCCAGCCTTCGAACTTTTCACCATCTTTTTTTGGTGCTACGTTACTGGTTGGTTCTAGAAAGGAACGAACCGAGAGATAACAACCGAAACAGTAACTCAAACGGGCCTTTCAAACTTTTTTACTTACATATATCTAGGAACAGGGTAACCGGTAACCTGGCAAGTTAACCAGGCAATACCCAGGTTTGGTACATTAAGAATCTGGTGACCCTCAAACCGTTGCAAGTCTTTTTTGGGAGGTACGTTATTTGTGGGTTCTGGAAGGAAACCCAAAGATGATGAAAAGTCCAAGGCCAAAACGAGCACTTTCAACAAAATTTGGACTTACTTAAAACGTGGTGCTGGAAACCCGCTTACTTGACAAGTCAACCATGCAGTACTATTTTTTGCAATATTTGAAACCCGCCAGCCAAATTCTGCCCCCGCTTTTTTAGGAGAAACATTATTTGTAGGTTCTGAAACCATGCACAAAAGTAAGTACTTGTAAGTACCTGAATAGAGGGACAGGGAACGCCACGACGGGACACATGAGAAAAATCGACTCGTTTACGTTTTCTGACACCAAAGTGAAGCCAAATTTCTTGTCTAACGCCCTTGGGGCGATATTATTGGTCGGTTCTGTAAAAATTGCCCCATCAATTACCTGTATAAAGGGACAGGGTAGCCAACCACGTCACAAGTAAGAAAAGCTGTTTGGTTCCGAGAGTGAATCAAAATCACACCCCCGTCATACTTTCGACCGGGGACTTTAGGAGAAATTTTCCCCGTGGGTTCTGGAAGAAGTGACAAGGATAAGAAAAGTGCCCAAAAAAGGGTACCCATGCAAACAAACAAACAAGTACCTAAAAAGTGGTACCGGGAACGCCACCACGGGACACATTAGAAAAACACTCTCTTTCACACTATTCGAAATGGCCGTAAACCCGATTTTCTTATCGACTGCCTTGGGCGAGATATTATTGGTCGGTTCTGGAAAAACAATTACCTGTATAGAGGAACAGGGTACCCCACTACGTCACAGGTGAGGAAAGTGGTTCGGTTTTGGGGCCTGATCAAAATTTTGCCGCCTTCGTACTTCTGACCAGGGATTTTTGGGGAAATTTTACCAGTGGGTTCTGGAAAAAATGAAAGCCATTACCTGTAGATAGGTGCAGGGAACCCTTGGGCCGCACACAAAAGGGGTACCGTTTTGCCCACCGGTGCAAAGCTTTTAAGACCCGAGATTGTCTTGTCTTTGGCGGTAGGGGCAACACTGGTTTGGGTGCTCTACCCAAAAAATTGCAATAAGTACCTGAATAAAGGGGCTGGGTATCCCTGTGCTTGGCAAAGTAGGCCGAAACCCATACCAACCGTGCGAATGTAAGTCGAGCTAACAGCATCGTTGGAAAACGCCGGAGCCTTCGACCCGATTGGCTCTAAATTTGATTTAACCGAAATTAGAAATTTTCAGACGTACCTGAATAGTGGGGTAGGTTGTGCTTGTGCAGGGCAAAGTAGGGCAAAACTGTGATTTTGGCGACGTTCAAAAGTGAAACTTTTAGAATCCGAGGAAAAGGTCGGTGCTTTAAGGCCCACAGGTTCTAAATACGGGAAAAAACCCAATTAGAATGTTAAAACTTACCTGAAAATTGGTACAGGATAGGCTTGGGCTTGACACAAAAGTCCGAAACTCTGATTAATGGTACGAGTGTACGAAATACTAGTCGCATCGTTTTGAAAAGTTGGCGCTTTAGACCCGATTGGTTCTAGCAAGAGAGCAAAAATTACAATTTTGGAAATTCAGTACCTGAACATTGGAACTGGAAGAGCTTGAGCCGGGCAAAACAGCACAAAACCGTTTCCTTGTCGAATTTCATAGGAAAAAGTTTTGGAAAGTGACGAAAAACTTGGCGCTTTATACCCCACCGGTTCTACACGAAAAAACCAAATAAAACATTGAACTCAAGTACCTGAATGAAGGAGAAGGGAAACCTTGAGCCGGGCACAACAAAGCAACATTTTGTTTCGAGTGTCTCTGGTAACCCAGGACTTTAATGTCGGTGGAAAAAGCCGGAGCTTTGGACCCCACGGGTTCTAAACGAGAGAATTAGCAAAAAATCACCTGAATGAAGGGACGGGAAATCCTTGGGCTTGGCAAAAAACCGGAATTTCCAAACCTGCTTCTCTCTCCACGTATTTGAATTTAGAATCGGCTAATAATTTAGGAGCTCGCGTCCCGACCGGCTCTAAATTAATCATCAGAGTTAGAAAAAAGGAAATACCTGAATGTGGGTGTAGGGAAACCCTGTGCTTGGCACAAAAGCGTCAAACCATGACCGGAAATTTTCTCAATCGTGATACTTCTGACATCGGAAATTAAAGTGGGGGCTCGTAGACCAATCGGTTCTAAAGACCAGAAGGTAGATTTTTTCTAAATTATTACCTAAATGTGGGTGAAGGGTAACCCTGGGCTTGGCAAAGCATGGCAATATCGGTCTTTTCCCTATCTTCAAATGAGGTCAGTTTGACGTTTGAGGTGAATTTTGGGGCTCTTGTACCCACAGGTTCTGCAAAATACTAACCTAAACAACGGTACCGGGTACCCTTGTGCCGGGCAAAGGAGAGCCAGAGACGAGTTCTCCTTGTAATTAATGACCTCGTATTTCGAATGGGACGAGACTTTGGGCAAGGTACTACTGATGGGTTCTATTGACAAAAAATAAGTACCTTAGAGACGGGACAGGATAAGCTTGCGCTGGGCACATCAGAGTCACACTGTTCCCTTCAAGACTCTCAAACGCGTGACTTTTGTCCATTGTTGGAAACTTGGGCTTGACAGAACCCACAGGTTCTAGAAAAAATAAACAAGTACCTGTAACTTGGGACAGGGAACGACTGTGCTGGGCACAACAACGTCGAACTACCACCGAGAAAAGCATCCAAAGTCTGGATTTTGGAAGTGCCGGCTGTGAGACGTGGTGCCACACTTCCCACAGGTTCTAGTATAGAAAAAGTACCCTGAATTACCTGAATCTAGGGACAGGGAACGCTTGAAACGGGCACTGCAGAGTGACATTTGACGCGAATTTATCCCTAACGGTTCGAGATTGGTCCCCGGATGTTAATTTCGGAGGGACACTTCCGACCGGTTCTGCGAAAATTTTGCAAAATGGGTACCGTTGCTTCATTACCTGTAAAGTGGTGGCGGGAAGGCTTGTCCCGGACATAGAATCGCAAAAGTGGTACCTGCTGTGTACTTATCGACAGTTGGGAACTTAGGGATGTTTGGTCTGACACTCCCTACGGGTTCTAGGGAGGAGAAGAAAATTAGTTACCTGTGTAGTGGGACAGGGAAGGCTTGCGCAGGGCATAGTAACGTAACCGTGGAGTTACTTTTCGACTCAAAACCTCGCAAATTGTCAGTGGCCGGGAATTTGGGCAAAACGCTCCCAATGGGTTCTAGCAGTAAAAAAATGTGAGAAAAGGACAGTAAAAATTACCTGTATTTTGGGACAGGGAAGGCTTGAGCTGGGCACAAAAGGGTCAAACTTTCCCGCAAGTGGCCCTTGAAGGTTCTCGAAATGTCAGTGGTGGGGAATTTGGGCAAGACGCTCCCGATTGGTTCTACAATAAGAAGGACCAAATTTTTCCAAAAATGTATACCTTGTAAGTGGCACTGGGTAGCCTTGGGCCGGACACAGCAAATTAAGAGTATCTGTTAGCGAAAAAACGTACTCCTTCCTCGTTTCCAGCGGAAATTTCGGAAGAACGCTTCCGACAGGTTCTAGAATAAACCCAACTTACCTTAAAAAATCTACGATCAGGGGCCAGGGTACCCAAAAATACAAAACCTGTGAGAGCCACAAGATTGTCTCGAGGAATTTGGTGGTGGGAGTTTGGAAAAAAGGACAGGTACTTAATTTCCAAAATTTTGAAAGTGCCCGTTTGAGAAGCAAGGGTACCCTATCCCAACATTCAGGTAAATTTAACAGGAACTGTGCTCAGGCATCCGAAATGCTTGAACAGAGTTGGAGAATTTTCGTCCAATTCACTGTCTGCTGCTTTTAGTGAATTAATGTCAGTAATTTATGGCCGAAGGTGCGCCTAATCCATTAAAAATTCAGGCGGGATTTAGACAGCAGAGAGCGATTGTGTCAAGAAACTCGATTCAATGGCCACTTGTCGCGATTTTTGGCTTATCGTGCGACATCCTGCCGCAGAAGAATTACAAACAATTGAAATAATTAAACAATAGGAACGGTTTTAATTAGTACTATAAACACTTTCCGTATTAAGCTACTACATATTTACACGGCTGTTCAAACAGGAAATTCAGTTATGTCAGGAATTTATTACATTTTTCCAAGACAAACAGCCGGTCTTGGTCTTATCATAATTTTCTCTTTGAAGAGACGCACACAACATGCCTCGTGTATTAATATTTATTGTGCGGTTGCCCACATTTAGATTTCGGAAGGCCGTTTATTTACATTAGGAAGACGGAACATTGTTGCACCGAGAAATTGTAAACGCGCAGCGTACGAATTCAAGTGGCCATCGAACACGATAAGAATAATAAAAAGTCAACATGTGAACGATCGTTAGAATGAATGATGGCTCAAGAATAATAAAACTAATTGCGTTGACTTTTTATCATTTTGTGAGGATGCCACCAATTTGTTTACAACAAATTATTATCAGAGACTAAATATAAATGTTACTTCATGAAGGAATCGACAATTCGGATTCACGCATTCAGTCTGTGGGTGGCATGAATTTTTAAAGAATGTCACAAAAGCAATTTGAGAGCTTTTCATCAGGTTGTCAACATTCGGGTGAGAATTTTACCAAAAGAGCAAACAAAAATTGATCTCCCTATTATTATTTCTCACTAGTTGAAGGAAATAGTGAAATTGAATCAAACGCTTCAGAAGCTTTAACTCTGTTATCAAGTTCAAGTTTTATTATTACCACCAACAAACCAACTGCAAATCTCGCAAAAGTTACAAATTTGTGGCGTCCTCACTTTAAAATTTTCACAATTAAAAATCACTTACCCGTGATGACCAGTCTGCCCTTGGTTGCACTTAATCTTGTCTCTCCTGTGAGCCTGTGTTTCGTGCGACACTGATAAGATTTATAGCCATCTTCAGGTCCAACATCTCTGATGTGTAATTCTCCAGATGGTAGAACAAGATATTTGCTGTCTGTTAATTGAGAAAAAAAATTAGTCATTTGATACCGCCAGTTTCAAAGCTCTCAATTTCCAGCCTTGAACATGACTCACATTCAAGAGTGAAGTTGGGAGAATTGAAACGTTAAATTTCTCAAAGTTGGTGCGAACTCAAGGTGTCAATCAATAAAAGAGGGTTGGAGAAAACAGTGCACGCTCTAATTAATAAATTAATGAATATGTTGACAACATGTATCGATTGAAGTTCCTCGAATCCGCAACTTGGAGACCAATTTTTAATTATTAATTCGGCGTTTTTAAATGAATTTAATTGCCCAATTGTGTTAATTAGAAACTGGTCTCGTTATTAAATTGGGCAAAAGCGGGTAGAGCGGGAGGGTTGAGACAGACAGGATCAAGGATCAGCGGATGGGAATTCCAGTAGCCCAAACGACGTTCGAAAAAATCGCACCGTAACGATCGTCCTTGTTGACAATTTCATTATTGTCGTCCTGCAGCCAGGACACGACCGAAACGTAGTCGCTGACAAAACTGGGAATGTGGCACTTGAAGATGGCCGTGTTTCCTTTAAGGACGCTTTCGTCCATCACATTCGCGGTGTAAGATTGGGAAACAACTGGAAAAGAAATGAAGTGAAGTGCTGTGATTATTTCATGAAGCACGCAATGCTGATGAAAATCAACAATGAAATATTCATTTCCGGAACGATGGACACCTGTCTAAGTGGATCGAAGGAAATGTCTCTTTTTGAATGCAGCGGTGGTTTCCTGTGCCAGAAATTCCGCACGGTGCCTAAAGGTTTGAGGTTTTGAAAAGCTCCAAATATGGATCGGTTAATTGGTGTCAATAAAGTCGAATCAAAAATAAAACACTAGTTTACACGGTTTTCTATAAAATTTGAGTTCAAAAAAATATATTTAAAAAATCCACCACGGCACTTAAGAAATATGTAATTAATACAATTAACAGTATAATTCCTAAACGGCCCAACAACAAACCAAAAATGAGTTATTTAATTAGCTTTTTCAGATCAGTGAATTCCTCATCGAAAAATGCCCTAATTTTAATCTATTAAAAAAACAATCATTTAATTTACTTTTGGAACTGTCTTCTAATTTAGTGAGGTTTTCACTAAAAACGCTCCGAATAATTCACAGCAAATAATCCACTTCAGATCAACTTTAACAATTTTCCATTTTGTTTTGGCAAAATCAAATTTTGCAAGTTTATCGTTCAAATATGTACCTATTAAACAAATACAAAGACACATTTAGCTCTTAATTAAGCGATTTCCTACTAGTGTTTGGCCAAATCGGTCGAATGTAATAAGTTTCTTATAAAAGACGCTATAACAAATTTGTCTGAAGAAGAGAAAATTTAACAAAATTCCTCATTAAAAAAAGTCTTTCTTTTAAAAATACATCCTCCTAAATTCAAGAAAACAACACATTTTAGACAAATTTAAAAAAATAACGTGCTTCAAATTTAATTTAGCAATTTTTTACTTATGTTCTGCAAAATCTTTCGAATTCAGCGGTTTTCTCGTCAACAAACCTTCTAGATCGATCAAACTAAGCTCAAAAAAACACATTTCGGACTTAATTTTATAAGTTTCTGTTTCTGTTAAAATATTTTTACTTGAGTGCGAGTCACCCTTTCACTGAAAAATGTTCCTGAATTAACCAAAAATAATGCATTCGATTTCTGTTTTTTTCGGTAAAATACTCCTATTTAGTAAGTCTCTAAAAAGGTTCATAAATTCACAGAAAATTTCAGACCTAATTTATTAACGATTTTCCACTTTGTTTTGGCAAATATTTAAATTTCTCCCTAAAAAATAAGATTCTACATTCATGGGAAGTTAATTCAGGGATTTCCTCCTTCGTTTATTGCAGAAAATTACGAAATTGGTAGGGAACTTCTTTTCGAAAAATCTAAAACGACAGAGTTATTTAAGTAAGACTCCGAGCTTGATTAAGTAAAAAAACAAAAAAAACGCAGATTCTACGTTTAAAAATCAAATCATAGATTCAAGTAGATATCAGTTAATTATGACATCGTACCAGAAATCCAATTAGATTTAGAATCTGTGTTTTGTGTTGTATTTTTTACTTTTATTTTAATCTACCTATTAATAAAATAATCAACGCATTTAATTTTTAATTTTTTTCTAATTCTGTAAGTTTTTCACTGAAAATTCTCCCTAATGCACAGCAAACAACGCACTTTTACGCTTTTCTACTAGTATTTGCAAAAACTCTAAGATTTTGTAAGTTTATCGTTAAAACATCTTCCTAAAATACTAGACAGAAACTAATACATTTCATAGTTGAGCGATTTTGTACTACATTTTGACAAAATCGTTAATAATAAATAAATAATAAATCTGCCGGAAGCAAGTATAACTATTTTTTTCACATAGTTTCAACAGAATCTTACGAATTTAGTGATTTCTGGCTAAAAACGCCAATACAAGCACAGGCAACAAATTTACGATTTAATTTAAAATTTTCTACGTTTTTGCAACATGTTTTAAATTTAGTAAAGAAGTCTTTCATTTAAAAATGTTCGCAAGTTCACGGAAATACCACAGTTTAGACCTAAACTAGCAATTTCACACTTTGTGTGGATTCAAAAGTTGTCCCAAAATTTCAAAAAAGTAAAAAAGTGATTTTTTACTTTTATTAGACAAATCTTTTGAATTCATCGAATTTGTCGTCGAAAGACCCTCTAAAACAAATTAAAAAAATATTCTTTCAGGAGTTAATTTTCCTCAACATACACAAAGTCCTTAAATATTTTTTGCAGCAAAAAAACTGTGACGTGGTCGAAAATTTTGATCATATTTTTTATTTGAAGCAGGTACATTAACAAAAAAATAGTTCGCTCAACGATGTGTAAACTAGTGTAGTTTTTCTCGGTTTTTAACCTTCCTGAAGACTCGAAATTCAAAAGCTAAAATGCGGTGCAGCTGCACGATAAGATCAAAAACGTCAAAAATATCCAACTCCCCATTTATTTCAACACACATTCAGGTCGGCTGCACTTTATGTAACTCATTTATGCTTCATACATTTCATTTGTAAACCCACATTGTTTGGAAAGCCAGAGCAAGATTTCTGGGGTCACTAGCCTGGTTATCATTTTGGCCGTTTCCATAAATACGCTTACGCTATGAACGAACGAATATTGACAAAAAGCCCCCAAATAAATCCACCCCTTTGTTTAATCGAATCAGCTCTGGGTATGGAGAGTGCATTGGACGGGATCAACAGGTGGCTCGCTTCAAAAGTGCTGCTACCGTAATCGTCACCAGGAGGCAGAAATTTGTTATTTGCTGTGTCTTGCCAGGAGATGATCTCCACATGATCGGACACAAACGACGGGATCTGGCACTTGAAGACCGCGGTGTTGCCCTTGATTACGAACACGTCGTAAACTTGCGCCTCGTAATATTGATTAACCACTGGAACAAGCACAGGACTCAGTTCGGGAAGAGAAACAGGATCGATTTTTATCCCGGGTTTTTACCCCTTAGTTTCGGATCGTAAGCGAACACAGTGCCATCGTCTGCCAGCCAGGCCTCCACTTGGACGAAATCTGTGACGAAGCTCGGGACCAGACACTTGAGAATGCCAGTGTTGCCTTTGAGGACAAACTCGTCGATGACGCGACTCTGATAGAACTGCTTCACGACTGGAAAACAATAAAGGGACTGGAAATTGGGCGAAATAGCACGGGACGGGTTGCCGGTTCCGTTACCGTAGTCGTCCCCCGGTAAATACATATTGCCGTTGGAGTCCTGCCAGTTCTCGACCTGGACGAAATCTGAAACGAACGAAGGGACTTCGCATTTCATCACGGCCGAGTTGCCACGGATGACGTACTCGTTGTCGGCTTCCACTTCGAAGGATTGGGCGACGACTGCACCAAAAAATTTCAATCAAAACAAGGGGAAAACGTCGCCACATGT
Organism: Tribolium freemani; assembly: GCA_939628115.1. Taxonomy (NCBI): domain Eukaryota; kingdom Metazoa; phylum Arthropoda; class Insecta; order Coleoptera; family Tenebrionidae; genus Tribolium; species Tribolium freemani. Next base: position 17,850,873 of record OW626791.1, on the reverse strand, counting down.
GGTGGACACGTTTCACAAATAGATTCACGCCGTGGAAGATTGTTATCGTTGGGAGTGATGAGATATTGCGTTTCTTGGGAGTGTAAGATTGTTGTTTCGTATAAGCGGTGAGAAATGGATAGTTTTCGTGAACAGAAGCCGCAATATAAAAGATTATTGTAGTGTTATACCCGTCTTGTTAAGATAAAAGCTATAAAAGTCACAACGAGCAAATATCTTCGCAGACGATGAGATAACACAATTCGATTGTAATAATACAACGTCTCTATTGTTTTAATAAACTTTGATCTTAAAGAAGTAGAGAGAAAATGGGTATCAGAGATTCCGAACGTGCTGATGTATCAAGCCATGATATCATTTATTAATTACTTCAAATATCATGTCACTCGCTAGTAGCCGAATCTATAAAATGCATTACTAAAATATTTTTCGCAAAAGTAGTTTTATTTTGTTTTCTTTTTTTATAGTCTCATATCACTAAAAAAAATTTTTGGCAGTGCCTCCGCTACCGGCAACGGCACCCATACCGGCTGCCGGCAACGGTGTCCGGAATAGCTGCCGGCAGAGAATTTTTTGAATTTACTGTTAATTTCACACTTTTCTAGACCAGAGCTGTATTTTTTTAGCATAAAATGTTTTTTTAAAACGACTAAACCTCTAAAATACTTATATTTCAGTAATTGGGTATTATTCTTATTGCTGGTTTAACTATGTAGTACACCTACACATCCTTATGATGTAAGTTAAATACTTTTGCTTCTTCTTATTTAATTTTTTAAAGCTACACTGCGTACTCTAAATTTTCGGGAAAAAAATTGAGTCGCTTCTCAGTTATCAGTCAAAAAATAATTTTGTTTAAAAAAAAGAACGTTTCAAGCAGCACGACGGTGTTGGGTCAAAAATCAAAATATTTAGATCGTAGTTTGTATCCTAATATTGAACAACCAAAGTCGTTTCAATTTCTTTACCACGATTTGTTTTCTTTATAAATTCCCAGATATTCGTGTAGCAATAACATACCTACTTTGTTTTACAAATGCCTTTTTGTTTGTTCAGCATCATTTGGAGTGTTAACGTTTTTTTTCTAAATCATGTGTTTCCTCCACAATTTTGATTGAATCTTTTATTTGAACGAATAAGACTAACACTTATAACAGCTTCTAGGTTTTTTGATGACAAAAAACTTTCGCAAATTTCTCTTTGTAAATAAAATATTTGAAAATATGATTCTTCAAAGAACTATTATCTAAAATCATTTTAGTAAAATGATAGTTGAAAATTCCAATTATCGTTTTTGTATTGTAAGGTTATGCAGTTGACGGACTAAAACCTCCATACAAGAAATCTAAAGCAAGATGCGCGGGCAACCGACGCTGGCAACCATCCCTCTGTTTTTGGGCACCGTTGCCGGCAGCGGAGGCAGTGCCAAAAATTTTTCTCCAATTTATTTTTTCAATTTTTCTTTTTTGTTCTTTCTTTATTGTCTTAATGTTTTCGTCTCACAATATTGTTCTTATTTCTTCATTTATGTTTTTATTTAATATTTGGTAATGTTTTCATATGTCTCACTAATCGTCAAATTACTTATCTCTAACATAAATTTTGTGTATTTGTAAAGTTCAAGATTCTGAATGCTAAAAGACTTAAGAGACAAATATATTGTCACCTTCACATTTCCACAATTAATTTTTGTTGTTAAATATTCATATTCTAACAAATTATAAAGAAATAAATAAAAGTTTGTTATGGTATGACGATAGAATAGGGTATTGTAAAAAGAGTCTTAGTCATCTCACCAAAAAATTACTTAAATTTATAATATGACGGATTAAAAAAAAATACGAGTGGAAAAGTCGGTAATATTCAGATATTTAAGGTACAGTCGGGTGATTTGTAGACGTCATGCCAATAAACCCTGGCACTTGGGATCGGTAGGCACTCCAACCGCATTGGCATGACATTTTCAAATCAGCCGGCCGTATCTCTAACTAAACCGACCGAAAAAAGTTAGCTATATTGGTATTTATCTGTATTTTAAGATTATACGTTTCCAAGTTCGAGTTGTATAAAAAATTAGTCGTCTTTAATCCTGATTTAAACCCCTAACAATAGTTCTTGTAACAATCATGCTATGGGTTTAAATAAGGATTAAAGAGGAACAATTTTTTATACAACTCGAACTAACGGTAATAATTTTTAATTAACGATATAAAACTAGTAGAACTCTAAACGATAAAAAAAGCTTCATAGAAAAACACGAATGATACCTATTTTTATTGCTTCTGCAGATTTTCTTTAAAATTCAAATAATATTCCTAACTTTTTTCGATCAGTTTATTATTAATAAAAGTTTTTCATTTTCCTTTTTTGTCTCATTCTTTTAATATCACTTAATGTGATCAGCTCTGGTATAACCCACCTTTATAAAAAATTTCTGGTAAAAGTTCTCCTTTCTTTTGAAATCTTTTTCTTTGTTGCATTTCTTTGTTTTTATCTTAGGCAGGTCAGGTCGAGTACGTAATACCTACCTACCTATCAATTATTTTTGCTAAGTTTTCTTTTTTTTTTCGAGTTTTTGTATCTTTGTCATCTTGATGCTTTCATAACACTCAGTAAAGTCAGGTCAGATCCAGCACATAATACCTCTAAAATATTTTTGATAAAAGTTCTCTTTTTTAGTTTTTTCTCTTTCCTTCATTATCTTAAAATTCTTATATCACTAGTAACAAAAAGTTCTGGTTTTGGTTCTGTTCCCACAGTTTTATTTTTTCTTTATTGTTTACTGTCTTAATGTTTTCTGACTAAGGTCAGGCCAGATAAAAACCTGCCCCCAAAATATTTTTGACAAGTTCTCTTGTTTGTTTATTTTTTAAATTTTTTTTGTTAAAAGTTCTCTTTTTTCTTTATTGTCTTAATGTTGACATATCATCAAAGAAAGTTCTTTCCCTTTTCTTTTTTTTTGTTGTCTTAATCTCACTCATAATTAGATCAAGTTACAAGTTACTTTACAAGTTTACTTTACTTACCCCTCTAAAACATCTTTGATAAAAGTTTTTTTTGTTTTTTCTTTTCTTTATTGTCTTTATAGCCCTAAAAAAAGTTCTAGTCTCTTCAAGATCTTTCTTTTTTGTTGTCTTAAGGTGTTCACCTCACAATACTGTTCTTATTTTTTTATGTCTTTTAAGATTAAAGAAGCATTTTTCTTCCGGTAGTTTTAATTATCTTTTTTATTACTATACGTTCACGTTAACAATAAATTTTCGGTGTATCTCTTTCTAGTTCATTATTTAGGTAAGTAAAATCAGGTCCTAAAGATAAACGTTTATTGTTATTCAAAACAGACATATTACAAACATAATATCAACGGTTTCTACATCACTCGTTCGTAACTTGAGAAAATCAATATCCCTAACGCAATTTCCTCTTCGTAACAGTAAAATTTAATTTCTAAATTGTATTCAAGCTCATCAATAACTCATGATTTTTAACAAAATGAAATATTGCCTCATAACATATTCTTTTCCGTGAAATTAAGTAATTTTACAAACAAAAGTCGATTTACTTTAATGTTTTCTTGAATTATGAAGTTCACCAGTATTTACGAAAACATTGAGCACATCCAAACCGCCTCCAGAGCAAAACTCATAACAGAAACTGTTCAGCAAGCCAATATTTGAAATATTCCGTGAACTCATCTCCAGTTCAGATATTTATAGACCCAGAATTTAGAAAGATAACGTAATCGAAGATGGACATGAAGACACAAAACCAGACAACTTGGACCCTGTTCAAAAAGATAGCTCCTCTCCAATACTCGGCTTCGTTCGAGTCCTGACATATCCTGAAGGATATAAACAATAGGAACGAAAAGGTCAAAGGATTTGTTCCGACTCGCCAACTTTGAATACCGTAACTACTGTTGTCGTTGTACTTATGAACTTGGCCATCGTCTGCGATCCAGGCATCGATTTGCACAAAATCGGCCACAAAACTCGGGATCTTGCATTTCATAACGGCCGCATTACCCCTAATGACGTACTCGTTTTCGGCCTCGGTCACATAGTACTGGGCGACAACTGCACACCAAAAACGTATTAATTACCGTAATCGCTTGACGCTTTCATAACACTCCCGCTATCGTCAATCCAAGACTCTACGTAAACGAAATCGGCGACAAACGACGGAATGCTACACTTGAGTACCGCCGTGTTGCCCCGAATCACATACTCGGTCAAAATCTCCGCTTTGTAAAACTGATTCACCACTGGAAAAAAAGAGCAGAGGAAGCGATTTAATGCGGGAAATCGGTGCAACAGGTACGATAAAAACATGGGCCGATCGATTAATACCGTAATTGGCGGTGTGATTGTAAAGAGAGCCGTCGGAGCCGACCCAGGCCTCCACCCGGACGAAATCGGCTACGAAAGAAGGGATGTTGCACTTGAGGACGGCCGTATTGCCACGGATTACGTACTCGGAAACCACCTCGGCCTCGTAGTACTGATTGACCACTGGAAAAAAGGGCGGACTGAAAGGCCGGAAGTGAATAAACCATCCGTGGAAAGGAACAGGAAACTGCGGGCGCGCTGCTGTGAGAAGGCCAGTCCCAAAAGCCGAATTTTGGGACTTTTGGAACCTTCACGTTTGTTTCAAACCTCAAGAAAACCTTTTTCAAATTGAGGAATTTGCCTAAAATCTTACAATGTGATTGACAATCCCCGTAAAACACAAGTGTTGTCAATACTGTGGATTCCTTGATCCAATTTCCCTTTTTTTTTCATTTCTATGCACTTCTCGGACACATGGCAAGGAATGCTTATTGCTTATCCAACAAATTGAGGTGTTCCCAATGATTTTATCCCATTTTTAAACAAAGAATCGCTGTTAAGTCAACTTTAACTTCTTCTAGGCATTTGGTTGTTTTTGGGAGAAAAATAAAAAAAAAGTATATATTTCATCAAATGACAAAATTTCAGGCCGATTTGTCTCGTTCAGCCAGAAACTAAACACACAATGATGTCGTCAAACTTAATCAAAAATCGCCGAATTGTGTCGAAAATGGTACTATTTTCGCTTTTTTTTTTTAACCGCCTCATTAGTGAAATTTCGTTACTAGACTAACGTCTGGTATTTCAGTGCTGAGTTAAAATGCAAAGTGTGAAATCTTACCCAAGATTTTAACTAAGAACGTATTTCAGTAGTAGACAAAAAGGGTAATACTGTGATTTTTTTTTTGGTAACCAAAAAGTAAAATTATGAATCTTTTGTTGTTCGTAAAAATACAACAGAAATGCACATTCCACAGTACTCATGTTTCGTATAAAATAAATAATTGGAAATCCATCAAAACAGAAGGAAAAAAGAGTCGCAAAAAATGGTAAAATTTTATTCCGAATCACGGAAACAAATTAGGATAGAAAAATAACTTAAAAAACATTTCTTCGGTCAAGTGTTAATCGCAGTTAATTTATAACCAAACACTGAAATACGCTATTAATCAGGAAATAAATTGGTAAAGATTTATTTTAGTTAAAGCCTTAATCGTCAACTGAAATACCTAACGTAAAATCAAAAATTTCATATTTCCTTTCTTAATCGTTTTAGCACATTGTTTGACCAATAATGTGATTATTTTGAAGAATTTAGTGTAAAATAAGTCGGAAGGTCAAAATGGTATTTACTTTTGCTTTCTTCAGGCGTTTAACCCCGTTCTTCAGAAACGCAATTATTTCGCAAAATTTCTCAAAACTCAATCGAAAAATCACTGAATTGGGTAGAAAAGTATTCATTAGTTTGCCTTGGTGTTCTACCACCTGTTCAGCGAAATTTCGCTAAAAATTAACCGAATAGTGGAGCGTTTTTGCATTTTTCGGGCGTTGAAGCACATTATTAAGATAAAAATGCAGTGAAATTTTGTTAAACCACGTTAAAAAATTAATACAATGTATAGAAAAAATAAGATTTTACGATTTTTACGTTATAGTAAGAATTTTTCATCCAAAAACGTAAAACAAAATTTTCGAAAATGTTCCCAAAAAATCACAAATTGGGTAAAAAGTGATGTTATTTTTGCCTTTTTCGTGCACTCAGACGGTTTAAGAGTCGCCGAAAAATCGCCAAATTAGGTCGGAAATGTATCAGTTTTGCTCTTTACTAGCGATAATGCACACTTTTATCCAATCGATAATTTTAGGAAATTTCCTCAAAAAAAAAAATTCGTTGTAAAGTTTTGGCTTCTTCGAGCACTTGAAACAAAACCCGTCAAACTTCGTAAAATTTTGTTAAACTGGAAAGAGAAATCAGTAAATTTGTTGATAATTACATTTTTTTCTCAGCTTTTTAACAGGTTGTCGAGCCAAGTGGGTATTTATTTTCAGAATGATTTTTTCAACTTTGTCTTATTTTGCACCGACAAAAATTATTGAAATAAATTTTTTTTTTGTTTTTTCAAACAAATATTTTGACTGTTGTGAAGAAACAATTTTTTTATTAAACACGATTCTTATTGAAATAAATAATAAAATCGTATAAGATACGTGAAAAATTACATTTAGAACATTTCTTCATCTCTTAACAAAAAGGAGTTTTATTAAACAAATCCTACGACAATTCTTAACAAAAAAGACAGATTGAACGAAACAAATTAACTCATCTCAAAGCATTTATTTTTGCATATATTGAACATTTTTCTTCTTCTAAGGGCAATTTTTGTAGTTTTAACAAACTATGCCGAAAGTTAGGTAAAATCTCTTAAAAAATGATAGAAAAAAGCCAGTTATTAAAAAATCATATTGTTGTGCAGAAACTGTTTTTTTTTTTTAATAAAAGAGCGATTTTTACTCCGTACACTCGACCAAATTATCGACAATTTGAATACACTCAGGATATTACTAGTGAAAATACGTTAAATCGAACAAAATAAGCTGAAAAATTAAATTAAATTTACAACACATTTTTGCTGTTTTCTGATCGATTAAAATAAATAACAAATAAGAAAATTTGCATTAAAGAAGCATGCGATTTCTGGCATGTAAGTAGGTATTTTTAACAGATTATAAATAATTTAAATATGAAATTTTTTTATATTTTTATTTTATTGATAAATTTTAAATTAAACAAATTCCAAAAATAACGGCCGACCTGAAGTATAAGATATGAAAATAAGCCGACTTTTAAGGTATTTCCAGGTGATTTTGGTCGTTTTTAAACGAAAAATCCCAATTTACTCATTTACTCAACTAAAACAAGTGCCAAAATAATGCTCTTTAAAGTCTTCCGAAGCGATTTGGCTCGTTTTTAGGCCAAAAATTCACAAAATCAATAGATTTCAACGAAAAAATTTCCAAAATAAAGCCAGTTGAAATATTTCCGGGCGATTTGCCTCGTTTTTTAAGCGAGTAATCAAAGAATATCAAAGCAATTCAACTACACGAGTGTCAAAATAAAACGAAAAGTAGGTATTCCCTGGAATTTCAAGCTAAAGAAAATGCGAACATTTCTTCGAAATTCTTCAAAAGTAGAAAAAATTATGTTTTTTCATTTAAAATACATGTGTGGTAATCTTCAATATTTTAAGATCTACCCTAAAACGTGAGATATGTTTTGATAATCAGTGCAAAAAAAACTTGTTTTCAAACGTAAAAGGATTTTTTACTATCAGAAACGTATATAACGAAAGATTTTGGTAGCTGGTGTCCTAGATGTACACAGAAATGAAAAAAAAATGGTATTAGATCAGGTCAGGTCAGGTCAGGTCAGTCGTTGATCTACATCAACGACTATTTTATTTTATTTTTGGTATTATTTTTTGTTCAATAATTTTATCGTTTGGAAACAAATGTGAAGGGTCGTGGTCCTTCCACAGCCCCCTTTTCAAGCCCCACCACCCAAAAGTACCATAATTGGCCTGCTCGAGCCCATAGCTGTGCCCTTCGGTATCGTGCCAGGACACGACCGTGACAAAATCGGCGACAAACGACGGTATCGAGCATTTCAAAACGGCGGCATTTCCACGGATGACGTACTCGTTATTGACTTCGGTCTGGTAAAACTGCTGGACAACTGCAAGAGAGACACAAGGGAAGAAATCGGTCATTACCGTCAGGCGCGCCCGGAAAAAAATTCTCGTTCTGATCGGTATGCCACGAAACAACACTGACAAAATCCGCCACAAACGAGGGTATTTGACACTTGAGGATGGCGGCATTCCCTCGAATCGCATACTCCTTATTGACGTCGGTGTCGTAGAACTGAGCCACCACTGCGAAAATTGCCTAATAAGTGAAAGAAAAAAAAGCACCAAAATTGTACGCGGAAGCCCGCCTCCAAGGCTGCACCTAATTATAACTAGTTCTAAACCTTGTCTGAAATTAAATCGACCTGAAAATAAATTATTCCGCGATGGTCAATAATGGATCAATGGACTAGTTTTAAAATATTTTCACATTTGAATAACATTACAAAAATGTGAAAGAAAGTAAAGATTTATGCGGGCACGGTTGGTAAATAATGCATTTCAACATCTGTGCATACAGTTATTATTTACTAGTCTCTAATTTCAAATAACATTCACATTATAAATCACTCCTTTATTCATATCAGACATGCAACCGTAAAAATGTTGGCGTCGGAAGTCTCTATTCTATGTAATGTATACGTTGTAATTTTGTAATAATTGTTATTAAACGTTCCACAAGAGAGGTTGCCGATCTGGGATTTACAAAGAATTTCGTAAAAATAAATTAAGAGGTAATGAAAATTCTATGTTACTCAAACTGTTTTATTTATTATTTTGTTTATTAACACGACATTTGAAGTGGTTAATAAACGCAGAGCATTTTGTAGTATTAAAAGTAAGTTATCGGCTAATGTTTAAATTCTTATTAAAGTATTTACGAAAGATATGCAGAATACCTTTGTGTGACAAAGTAAATTCATTATTTTTACATATTTGTTTTCGAAGTTTCCACCAAACAATTATCAAATTTATGTAAATTATTTCAAGCGAAATCGCATTTATTATTCGTTTTTTTATAATTTTGTAAACTTTGTTTCACTGAATTGTTGCACAGAGCAAGTTTAAATTACAGCGATCATTCTTTAATTACCTAAGGCTTGTCAAAACTAACATTCACAATGCGAACCAGATGGTGTTCTTTGCTTCAATTTCAGCTAATTTTAGGAAAACAGGATAAACAAAAAGTCAAAATTTAGTCCGACTTCCTGAAATTTAAATTTTTGAACGTTAGATATCCTAATGAGAATTTGACAAAATACTCGTAACATCTAAATCAGGTAATTCAACGAAGTTGAATCTTAATCCTTAATCTGTCATCGGTAGAAAAAAAACATAAACAAATAATAAAATCGTTTTAATTTGCGGGGTATTCAAGTTTCAACCACCAGTCAAAAAATAAATACTTCAAGTACTGTGAACGATAGTCGATAGAGTAATAAATATACTTCAATTTAGTGCTTTAATTTTATTCTACACCGTAATAAGACAGAAAAACGAGAGCAACCAAAGTTGTTTTTTTTTATTATTTTTTCAAGTAATATTTAACAACTAAACTGTTTTAACATCAAAGATTTTGTTCTATTTTTAAAATGACTGAAAAATAACTTTAAAATAACTTAGAAAGGTTAAGGGCCGGTTTATAGAAAGCTCTGTTAAAATTTAATTCGTTGTTAAAAGTTAACGACGCGAATGGACTAATCAAATTGCTTCAATTTGATCATGTGATCAGTTAATCACGCATTTAATTGCGAATTAAATTAATGACGCTTCTATAAACCGGTCCTTAGAGTAATTGGACTTTTATTAATTTCAATAAGGAATTAGGTAATCAAGTGAGAATACACCGGTCTTTGTTTGATTCACAAAAAATTATGACACGATATTTTGATGTGTGCTTTAGAACTTTGAATAACAGTTTCATATTAAAAAACATTAAATACAGTTTCAAAAATGGTATGTAAACAATTGTTCGGAGAATTTTTTACTGAATAATTAATAATTATTAATATTAATTAATAATTGATACTATATTAGTACTTATTTCGTCTATAATTTTGCCTGTTTTTTTTTTAAATCTAACAGCTTTAATTTATCAGTGCCATCAAAAATCTTAAGACTACCATGGTCTTATTTCTGCTAGCTAAATTATTTGCACAATTTTGGTTACTTTTGTATTTTGTAACAAATACCTAAACCTTTTTTTCCGAAACAAGTAAAAACAACATTTTGTTTTTATAATTATACCAAAATAGTGTAATTTTGCCTTTTTAAGCGTATAAATAGTACGTTTTTGAACACCAATACATTTTCACTAAACGAGGCCGAAAAATGACCACACTGGAAAAAAAACCGTTATTGACTATTTTACTACATTTTTTACTCAAAAACAAAATCAATTATTTCGCAAAATTTTTAAAAACTAAATACAAAAATCATGAAATCTATAATTGGATGTGATTTTTCAAGCTTCTTCAAGTTAAAAACATGTTTTTTTTCATCAAAATAACGCAAAAAATTTTTGAGCTAAACCGTTCTAAAACTTTGCTAACCGTTCGAAAAAATCACTAAAATAGGTCAAAAAATACAATAAATTTTTTTAGGCATTTTAGGTCATTTAGAGACGCTGTTGTATTTAGGTAACCTAGGGCCGGTTTACAGAACGTTTTAATGGCAATTAAAATTTAATTCGAGATTAACTTGACATTTGTCAATGCATTTTAAATGGCAACTTAATTCGAATTAGTTTAATTTTGAATTAAATCTTAATTTCGCTTTCTGTAAACCGACCCTTAAACTTTCAATAGTTGATTTCACTTAATTTTTAAACAAAAAACAGAAAAAATCCGTTGCTGAATTGTTGAAGTCTGTTTTAACCTCGATTTTAACTTGATTTTTTTCTCTCTATAAATTACGAGTATTATTCATTGTCAATTTGGCGCCCTTTTCTACCGATAATGTTGTCAATTATTATTTTACCATACAATTTTGTGTTAATTAATAAATTGGATATTAAAAATTACAATAGATTTTTTTCCTGCAACGTTGTTTATTAGATATCACGTATACCTGCCAGAGGACATACTTCTTACCTTTTTATATGGAATACCAAGAACATTGAAAACCATACCAACAATTTTTTAGGTATTTTTTGCTTAAAACATCATTTAACCATCGTTCTGAATGAATAAAATTCCGATAATAAAGATAATAATATTAAATAAAATTTTTAATTATCTAACACGTGCAGGCTCTGTCCCAACAATCCAAAAAATCTTCATAACTTGTTTATTATTAGAGATATTGACTTTTTCTTTTTACATCCAAAAACGCAAAAAATATAGGGCGTTCTATTAGAAAAGAAAAAACATAACTTTAGTGTTTTTTTTAAAGCTTTTATTTAGTTCACAATGTTGTCTGTCTGTCGGTTATTTTTTCGGAGCCAAATTTGAAAGGGTTCCCGTTCTCCCACTGAATTGAAATTTTGCATACTTACTTAATCTGCGTGACAATGCAATCCTATGTAGTTAAATACCCCCGAAAGAGGTTAAATGGATTTTGAAGTTTTAGGTAATGTTTACAAAGGGGTTCTCGATTTGTAAATTTGAGAGGGTTCCTGTAGTCGCAATGAAATGAAATTTAACATGCTTACGTAATATGCGTGACCATGCAATTCTATTTAGTTAATTACCCTCTAACGGTGTTAAATGGGGTTTTAAAATTTTAGATTATGTTTACAAAGGGGTTCTCGATTTGTACATACCGTAATTTATACCGACATAGTTGGTCATTTGGACGTCACGGTAGATGCACAGTGTAATAATAATAAATCTATGCAATAAATAAAGACTAAAAAGCAAAAAATAAAAATATAAAAAAATGTTTTTTAAAAAAAGCTTTTATTTAAAAGATGCACTAAAAAATAATGTATTTCAATCACAGGAGAATATTTTTTCTTACAGGTTAGAATTCTAAAATTTATAAAAGCTTTGGGAATTACTTTGTTCAGTTGACGACAACTCCTAAAGCTTTTACAAATTTTAGAATTTTAACCTGTAAGAAAAAATATTCTCCTGTGATTGAAATACATTATTTTTTACTTTTTAGTGCATCTTTTAAATAAAAGCTTTTTTTAAAAAACATTTTTTTATATATTTTTATTTAAATTGGGAACCCCGTAATATTTTTAAAATACGCAGTAGAAGAAACGCAGCTATAAATAAAAAAAAAGAAAAAGGCTGTGAAAAAGGCAATATCTATAATAATAAACAAGTTATTGCAGAGGTTTTTCGGATCGTTAGGACAGCTTGTATTTTTCAGAATTTTTTTAAAATTGCTTGTCACTATGCTTATAAAAATACAAGCAATTTTAAAAAAATTCTGAAAAAATTCACATGACTAGAGGAAAAATTAAATACTTGATGGCAGACGCTGATTTCTGTGTAAATGTTAGTAGTATTTAAAATGTGGACAAATGTGGACAATACTCGTAGTACTCAGTATTTAACACTGAACAAGTGATTGATTTTTTAATTTGGTACTTTTTTAAGTGTATAGAAGTGTGTAGAAAATTGCTTGCTTTAATACTTTTACTGTTCTTATTTACTCGATTTCCCTCGTTTTCAAAGGCAATAAAAAAATGATACTCGTATATTATTAACATCCGTCTTGTTCCTGTCGCATAATTCATAAATATGTAGTTCCGTGCCCGCCCCCACATTTCCATTATTGACCACCGCTTTTCCGCCACTTTCCACCAACCTGCCCTCACGTTGACGTCCCTCGAATGCACCGAGCCCACGCTGTTCTTCGCCAGACAGACGTAGACCTGCGCGTGCACCTCCTGGCGGTAATCCTCGGCCCTGAACGGCGGAAACACCAGATTTCCATTGGCGAGCACTTGCCTCAGGCCGGGGACGTCGCCGACGGCGGTGCCGTCCGACCTGACCCAGATGATGTCCGGCGTGGGGTTGCCGTGGGCGCTGCACTCCACCACCGCTCCGGTGGTGTTGGAGAAGTCGATGCGGTTCGGAGGCTCGCGCACGAACACGGGCCCGGAGGTGTCGTCCTCGGCGGACGCCCCGAGGACGAGCAAAGTCACAATTATCGCACGGAACATGTCGACACTGCACTAGCGCGACGACGATGTGCCAATGATCTGGAAAAGAGATTGGAAAATTAGCGCACAATTGGGCGACCCACGCCAGTTGGTAGTACTTAAGGCTAGGTTAAACGTGGCGTTTCCAATGTAAAAGAATTGTGGCTATAACTAAGTCATTTGAAAAGGTATCAACGTCGTTTCAAAACTCAATGTATCTTAGAAATGATATCTACAAAATGGCTTTTAAAAAATTTTTAAAAAATCTAGTACTTAATAAATTATGGCCACTTAAATAAACACGTTTTCGGACTAAAACACTTATAAAGACACCAAGGCTTCAAAATGAAAAAACTCAAAAGGTAGTCGATAGAGATTTTTATTTCAAACGGCTTGGCATTTTTAGTTGTTTTTTTTTATTATTAAAAGTAAGCTTGATATCGCGACAATTCTAATTCATTGGAAGCTCAAAATTTCTCGGGCGATGGTTTATAGCAGATGGCTAGACAAATCCGCAGGAAGATTTACAATGGGATCGGAGGGTCTGAGTAACAGACCCAAGAGCAGGTACTTGCCAAAAATGATTAGATTTGTCACGTCTCACTTTCTTGTTAGTCTTGTTCATCGAAACAATAATGACTTTTGTTTTCATTGAAAAAGGAATTTGGTCGGGATTGGCAACCAAATCAGAGAAAGTTAAACCATGTAACTAGAAAAGAGATTAGCCGCTTAATAATAATTTAGGGGTTTCAAGTTATTATTAGGCCATAATAATCGGGCATAATGATTACGCCCGCTAATTTGTACTAATGCTGACAAAAAATATATTATAGTTGTTTATTAACTTTAGTTAAGAAAAAAATTAATTCAGTAAACCGAAAAATTGACAATCCGGAAAACCCCTTGAATTAGTTCCTTTTTATCGAGATTTACCTGTATTTTATTATGTTTTTACTTTTCTATTAAATAAACACTTCAAATTTAAAGTAAAACTGTTGAAAATGAGAAAATCTTGCTCGGGCATACAAATATCAAGTAAGACCAATCTAGGTAGTGTTGTAAATCACAAGTACATCCTTTGTTGTGACATCAGCTTGACCACAGAATAATAAACGCTCTAAGCCGGTCGGGCCGACAGTTTTATGATCGACACCCCGAAAGCGAGTTCGAGATTCCTTTTAACCTAGCCTTAAGTAGCAAGTCGGAGTTACCAAGTTGCGATTGATTTTAGTTCAGGTAAAGGTGATCAAATATTCAAAGTTAAAAATGAGGGAAATATTGAAAGGGATCGAAGATGCATCGTTTGTGATGTATTTGTAGCAAGGTCAGGTCAAGAAATAATTGTGACTACCTAGTTTGTGTAGCCTTATTTCTGATTTTATTCGAGTGTTAAAAGTTTATTTTGGGCTTGGAAAATCATTTATTAGTCCATGGAGCGGAATCTTTAAGGGAGAAGGTCAGTGCATGGGGGTGCGCTAGCATAGTCCAGTCAAATAAGCCTTTACATCGAAATGTTGTGGAAAAGCTTGCATTTTTGATATAAGTCACTGAGGAGTATTTAAAAATGTTTAGTAAAAGAATTTTTGTTCCAACCCCCGAGAAGGGGTGAAAAAAGACTATTTTACAAAAATTTGTAAACACCTAAAATTGGACAAGTTTTGCGTTTACATCCTTTTTTTTTGCAAAAGATTCCTCAATAAATGCAGATATTTCCGTAGTTACACAAAGTTGAGTTTTGATAAAGGGAAACCAAAAAAAATTACACTTTCTTGTAACGTTGCACATTGTTGTAGTGAAATTTTCGAGATGCGAGAAAGTTCTTTATTTTAAAAAATAGACTCCTACATAATCGAGATGAAATGAAGCTAATACTTTTGGTGGAAGAATCATTTCGATATCTGTAACAGTCACCAAGTTATTGCAATTTACAATTACTGCAAAATCGCTCGAAGTGAAATCGCACCGTATTTCCCTCTGCAGCGTGATCACCGCCTTTGAAAACATTTCGAGGGCTAAAAATCGTAAATAATTAGAAAAATAATTAATGTCACTTATCAATTAATATTATTCCTTTACTCTTTTAATTTTAATACTAAAAAGTCAACAGAACATTGTTATGTGTACTTATTTAAAAAGCCTAAAAGTGTCTCAATAATAGAACTAAATTACGAAATTTTAATTCATTTCAAACTATTCTTTGGCGTGACGTTAATTATTTTTTTAATTATTTACCATTTTTAGCCCTTGAAATGTTTTTAAAGGCGGCGACCACGTTTTACAGGGACATACGATGCGATTTCACCTCGAGCACATTTTGTAAATTGCAATGAGTTGGTGAGTGTTACAGATATCGAAATGATTCTTGCACCAACAACTTACTTGAAGCCTAAGCTTAAGTTCATCTCGATTATGTAGGTGTCTATTTATTTAAATAAAAAACTTTTTCGCATCTCGAAGATTTCACTACACAAATATGCAACGTTAGATGAAAATTTAATTTTTTCGGTTTCTATTTATCAAAGCTTAACCCTGTGTAACTACGTGAAAATCTGCATTTATTGAGAAATCTTTTGCAACAAAAATATGAAGTTTCTAGCTTTATCTAGAAGGAAGATACGAGGATGTAAACACAAAATTTGTTCAACTTTCGATTTTTGTAGGCGACCGTAATATTAATTGTATAGACCCCCACGCCAATGAACCTGCTGCAACGGATCAGTTATGGATAAATATTGAACGTCGCGAGAGCGCTGCGACGAGTCAGCTTGTCGACTGTACCGTCATGGCCTCCCCGTTAAAATTCCGCACTTTGTAAAAATTATTACTCATGAATTTGAATTTGTAGTAGTACTTCACAAAACACTTTTTATCTATGCATAGGTATTTATACAAGTAGATACATAAAACTCAAACTCTACCAACCGTAAAGATGAGATGGAAGACAACAGTTTTTGAAAGAGAATACATTTTTCGTTTGTCTCAAAGCTTGTATTAACTTTTTCGTTTTTACATTTGTTACGAATAACAAGTTGAAGAAAATTAATTTTAATTTAATCAAATAGGTGCATTCAACTATTCAGGGATCTGTGGTGTGTTGTGGCAGAGTTGTTTAGAACAAGTGGCAATTATTATTTGTAAAAAATGGTGAAACCTCACCAAATAATAAGTACTGTTTCTTCAAACATAAAAGGCATAAAACTTATTAAACTTCCAACTTTATAAATCTAACATTGTATTTGAAGTTAAAGATATGTGTTTTCATTTGGTTTAGTTTCACAAAGTTTCACAAAAACTTAAGTCATCGATTTTTCCTTAAAATGTAAACACTTTCTCAACAAGGATTTTTGTTTTATTTAGAGGTACTTTTAGGGGCTGATTCCAAGTTGAGTTACGACCGACGCAAATCGTGATTGACAAATCTAGCAATGTCATTGGTTGCTGCTATGCAACTGCGACCCACGCAACTTTGCGACCCAACTTGAAATCAGCCCCTTATTTATTTGCACAATATGTAGCAATATCTCTGAACATTTCATTGGGAAATAATTATTGCCTCTACAAAATAACAAATGTAGGTCTTTTGTACGTAAGGAAATCACATAATAAATAGTCTAAATTCACGGCAACAATAAGCCTTATTCATCACACCAGCGTTTGCACGACAAAAATAATTAAAGCAAGGACAATTAAAAGACAGAAAAGAAACATGTAGGGCAGATTAAAATAATGCACGAAAGAATAAGATAGTAGATAATAAAATTTCATAAGTAACAAAACAAAAATAAGAATTAATAAAGCTGGTACAACAAGTTGTAGGTATTTGGTTTCCATTCATATGATTTTTATTTTTTCATTTGTTACTAATATTATACTGGGTCCGGCGATCTTATCGCGCACCTAAGAAAATTGCGATTTCTAAATTCTTTGCATTTTACAGGTCTGACTGTACATTATAAAGGTATCTCCCCTAATTTTTTGGTAATTTTTCGCTTACAGACAAAGACAAGAATTAAAAAACAGTAATTTTCGACCAAAAAATCAAATTCTAAATTTTATACTAAACGCGTATTCACTTCAAATAATTGTTTACGAAATTAGCGATAAAAATACCAATCAAATTTTGAATTAAACGCAGTTTTACATTTTAACTTTAAAAATTATTTTTATTTATGAACTGCTACTTGTGGCCTCGTAAATTTAAGTGACAATGTGAACTGTAATTGAGGTAAGATTGAAAAAGATTTCGTTGGGATATTTGAATTTGTCAATTTTTTTGGAAGACTGTAAATAAGGGGCTTCAAAAAGGTCGGCTTCTGGTAAGTGATCCCTTTGTTGGCAAATTATACCATCTTCTAATAAATCACGCGTCTGGTTTGCATTTAAATTAAATAGACCGATTAGACCAACCAAGTCAAAATTTGTAATTGTGATACCTGAGTTCGCTAGCAGGTAGGGATTCATTTAGTGTAAAAACTTTATAATTAATTAATGGTGAGTGTCCAAAAACTCACAAAACTGCTACGACTTTATTTATTAACAACAAACAAATTAATCAAAATTGAGAGTGGCCCTTATCAATGTACAATCAGGTGTGTAAAATTTCAAGAATTTTTCATTTTCATTTCATTAGAAGTCGCGATAATATGTTAATTGCTGTTTTTAAAACATTTACAGAACAATATTCAACTCATATTTCAAACGTACTCCTCGTTTGAAATGTCTTAACTTAACTGATTCAATGTTTATATATTATGGTTCAATAAAAATATCATTGAATTAAATGGATTGAATTGTCGTATCTGTTATTGTATTTCCAGCGAGAAATTGGACTTTTTTAAATAACCTGGAAACATTAAAATCACTAAGGTATACGTATTAGCGGGGTGTTTAGTGTGTACTGTTAGTCCCGCGCTTGTAATCCTCCGCCTATTTTGAACCTGTCATGTTTTGTCGTCCTGTCAAATTCGATTTCAAAACGTGTTGTGCTAAAGATTTGGGATTATATTTGTTTAACGACGTTTGTAGTGTTAATAATCGTTTTTAGATTGTGTTCTAGTCAATATTTATTGTTGGTAGTGGATTTGTTTTTGGTTATTTGAAGACATTCACAAGACGAACATTTTAAAGAATTTTTACAATTTTCTTCAGCCAAATCCAAACATTCCTAGTTGATTATTAATAGGGACTTAATCCTAAACATTGTGACTCAGCAAAACGAGAAATAAAACATTTTAAAAGAAAAACTAAAATTTGGTCCGGTACTACTTTAGTAGCGGAGTGTTAGTGACTTGTTTTTCACTTAATTATTGTGTGGAAACAGTATACAAGGGGAGCCTGCTAAAAGTATTTAATTTTATTCTGTATAATCATATTGTAGCGTAATTAATCCTCGATCGATTGGGATATTAATTTGAACTTTTGTATTAGATTTTTTTATTGTTTAAGATTGCTTTAAAAGAAAAAAATGGTGGAGCTCTATTCTCAATTACCAATGATCATAATATACTCATAGTTATTTTATTTTCGATATGAAGTAAAAGAAATAAAGTGATGCAAAACTTTTGAATCTATGTGTATTTCCACAAAACATAAATACAAGTTTGTCTTATTAATTACACTTAATCAAATAATTGAAAAAAAAATGAGCCTATACTATTAAATTCTCCTTAAAAAGTAGCTCTGTTTTAATTATGTACCTTTTAGAAAAACGAAGTTACGACTAGGTGCTTGATGATTTCGTTGAACGTTTTGTCCGAAATTATTATTTGCTCAAGAAATGAGTTTGAGCGACTGGACCATAAAAATGCACCTCCCTGTATATTTAAAAAAAAAGTGTCAAAGTCGTAACAAAAATCAATGAATCAGACAAACCTCTTTGTTTCGTTATCTCACAGATTATTGTTTTTGTTTGTGACGTTTCATCCATAATCTTACACAATTATTGTCCCATTTAATTTTCTTCAGTTTGTTACTTGCAGTTGTCGCGAAGGAACGCCTCATAAATAAATTAGAATGTTGCAATTTAAAAGTTTCAAATTCTTTGGCTAGTGGATGTTGATTGCGGTTAGTGTGTGCTATGAAATGGATTTCCAGGGAGAAAAAAAGGACACAATCCGGATTAAAGGGTTAGTTTGCAATATTTCCTTATTAAAAAGAAAAATTACATTAAGTCTAATATTTGCAACTAATTTAATGGCACAATGTTCTAATTTCATTGTTTTTTTTATTACAGTAGGTCCGTTTAAGAAGATGACGCGATGGGACAGAAAGGCATGAAGGTCAGTGCATCTTAATTTTTTTTATTTAGTGCCGTTAAGTGTGGTATTGAAAAGTGATAGTTTGAGTGCCACATGTTAGAATAAGAACACACAGTAAGGACTTTGTAATATATTCAAACCAATTTAGTGACACATTGAACTGATTTTATTTCTTATTTTAGTAGGTTCATAATATCAATATTAATACAGATGAATAGTAAATAAAAATAGGGGGGCATTCATTTGAAAAAACTGAGTTATGGGTAGGTATTTGAAGTTGCTTTGCTAAACTGTATTTGAAATTTGAAAACATCAAAGACAAAATCTAATCTTTAAATCTTTCTCTTTCAAACGCCCAAAAAATGATTTCAGAAACTTTATAAATGCCGTGTTACAGATTTTTGAAAAACATGTAAAAACATGTAGTGTGTTTTTTTTATTGTTTTTTAAATTTTATTGAATTTAATTGGTGCAAAACATTTACGATTTCTTGTTTCAACCTTCACCCCATTTTCCTCTATTTTCTCCACACAACCCATATTTTAATCATCCATACATTTCATGCAACAATAGAAGCTTCAGGATTAAAACAAAGGTGTGGGGGATTTCCTCCGGGAATAAGAATAGCAGCACGAGGGGAAGTAGCTTGTGCACGCATGTGGGTCAACAAGTACTCAAACAACGTGAAAAACGTGCATTCACCCTCTCATTTCGTTAGATTTTATTTGTCTAAAATTGGCTCCACGTTGCGATCGATATTTTCAACTCAGACGACACAATAAAAAAACGACGTCAAGGCGGCCAACAATACCTAAGGGATGACTATGAAAATGCAAACTAACCGTGGAAAAAACTAATTGACCCTTTTATGACGGCCATTTTGTGCGATGATTTGCCGATTTATGGACGAAATGATGAGTGCATCGACCACAAGCAAAACGTTTTGTATTTTTAGAAAATGGGGGATTGGGGAAGCGGAATGTAGCAACAGGAGCACAACCAATTAAATTAACTAAACTTCATTTCTCCAAGCTGAGTCAAACCGACAATATTTTACCACTGATATAATTTATCATTTTTATTTTTAACAAAACCCATAACAAGCATAAACAC
Source organism: Tribolium freemani (assembly GCA_939628115.1). Taxonomy (NCBI): domain Eukaryota; kingdom Metazoa; phylum Arthropoda; class Insecta; order Coleoptera; family Tenebrionidae; genus Tribolium; species Tribolium freemani. The sequence goes on along the minus strand of OW626791.1, from coordinate 17,830,391 downwards.
GTTTTTTCCACAGTTGCATTGATTTAAACTTAAGTAGGTACTAATTGAAATGCTTGTAATTCTAATAAAAATAAAAATAATTTATGCAGTGTTTATTAATTTTTTTTTGTTAAAAACAGTGAAAAAAAAAAGAAATATGGAACATTAAAACCCTGTGCTACTTCCAGATGTCCACCTCAACCCTTCCAATTTTACAGTCATCTCAATTTTTAATCACAAATCGATAACAGCTGTTTTAGATATAAAATTAGTTATTGCAAGTACGATTAATGAATGAATAAACAAGTCTGAAGATATCACAAATTTACGCACCACTTTGATAAATAAATGAAAACATACATATTTTCTAATTGGCAAAATTATTTTCATCTTAAATGCTTGTTGATTAATGACACACTTTTATCTTTAGGGACAATCATTAATTCATTACTCATTAATTATTTATATACGAATCGATATAACATAAAAGCAGTTTTACACCTTACGATAACACACGTATTTACATACGCGCATAAAGCAGAAAAATAGTTATTTTTGAGTTGCATTTTAATTTCTTGATTTACAAACCAGTTTGCGGTTTTGATCAGTTTGAAATGGTATTTAAAATTTCCTCAAGAGCAGGTAAACTGCTTTCTATAGATCTCTGACAGCTGTACCATGTGGGCAACCTTTCGAAGATTTTTTTCTAAAGCAGGTGGTCAAAGCGACCAGCTGCTGTACCAATCGAATTTTTGATTCGTTGTCGACAAGGATAACACATGCACGCATGGAATATCCTCTTTATTCACTTCCTGTTTGGAACAATCCGAGCTCCTTAATCTAATGGTAATTCGTACATTTCCTTGCATACATTAAATCCAGAGATATTAATAACTCCAGTCTTTGTCCCGACATAATCTCGACCATCTCGCAAATTCATCAATTTTTGCAAACCGGTCATCCTTGATTAGTCATTACAATTTTGCGATTTCGGTTTAGCTTCGAGGGAGACTAGCACCGGCGTGGGCGATGAATAAGATTTTTTTAAGGGTGGGTGTTTTTTTTTCAATGAAGGAGCGCTTACCGGCTTAATCCTAAATTGGGGTATCCGGAAATTACACCGAAACACTTATTTTAAAACACTGATTATTACAACTTTTTTGATATTACACACAGAGATGACAAATCCTCGCGCACAGTACGAGCAATCAACAAAACTAACGCAACGCCTTTCCTCGGACTTGCACGAAGGGGGTTCACCAACCGATCGAAGCTCGGTGTATTTGGGGTTGCATAACTTTGATGTAAACAATGCTTTACGGCCGAGCTTTTCCCCAAACAAAAAATGATTCGAATAAATATATTTTTCTTTAGTGTTCTTGCTTACAGAATCTATACAATTTGTAAAAACAAAAAACGTAAAAAAATTAAGGTGAAGTGTAAGTCATAAATTTGAATTCGACATTGTTAAATAAAGTGGGCGAGGTTTACCTATTTTAAGCGCCTAAATTTTAAGAGATTACAAAGGAATTTTTCAAAATTAATATTGCATTTAAAGAAACTGCATTTCAGAGAGTGATCTTTAATCCAGTGTATCTTTGTAGTTTGTGGGGAAGTCCCGAATCTTTTTTTTTTCTACATTTGGACTACTGATGTGAACTCGGAATTCGACACCCTGTATAATGAAAATAAGAATTTGGTTTTAAAGAAATGCCTTTGAAACAAGCAAACATTTGTTTGAATTATATTATATTTAATTTTAAGTCACCCTGTATATGGTCCGTTTCGAACCTTTAGCAACAGCTGTCAATTTTCAAAATTAATTTTCTCTCTCTCACTTGGCTCTAAATTTGTCGTTGGGATTCTGTTTAACACAGAAATCACAGAATTCTTTTCTTAGACAGAAACTCTCAATTTGTGTATTGAAATGTATTGGAATCAAAGAGCCTCTTACAGATCTCGATCTATTTTACTTTATCCGTAAAGGATAAATGAGAATATATAAGGAAGAAGTATAATACCTTTTGCTAACCGATCTCTTAGAACTAAAACAAATGGTCCAATAATTCTACTAATATTCTTAAAAGATTGATGTTTTTGGGAAAATCTGAGTAAGAAAAAAGGGGTTAAAAATAACGGTAAATAGTCAAATTGAACGTTGTTTTTGATGTTTTGGTAGAAGTACCAGTTTCTGTTGAAAAAAATCCATAGAAAATAGGAAAATGACTAAGAAAACTGAGTTAAAAAGTTACACATACAAGCTGATTCACATAACTTTACGACCCTGACGAACTTTAAATGCGACCCACTATACATTATTCATTTATAACCTGATATCCTTAGTTATGTTTAATTAGCATGAAATCCGGACACCCCTGACAATTACACTTACTGGTTGCATCTAAAATTCGTCAGGGTCGTAAAGTTATGTGAATCACACTGTACATAGACAACTTCACTCTGTACAATTTAAAAGGAAACGGAAGTTTGGTCAGTGTGTTAAAAACAAAATACCATTCTCATTGTAATTATTTATTAGAATACTTAAAATTATGTACAATACAAAGCTCGTTTATGTATTAATTCCATATTTTGATTTCATCTTATCAATCTCCTCCTGCTTCTTCTCAATATCGGTCTTTTTGAACGCTTTACTCGCCTGATAATACAAAACCACTAAATACCGATTACAAACATTAAAACCGGACAAATGGTCACAAGCATTTTTAGCGTCAAAAATGTCCTCATAAACCACAAAAGCTGTGCCTCTAGTTTCCGGCGTATTGCCAACCCGGATTTGCCTGATAGCCCCATATTTACCGAAAATATCGTACATTTCTTCGGCTGTTATTTTATAGGGGAGATTACGGATGTAGAGAATTCGGTTGATTTCTGGGGGCAACCTAACCTAAAACGAAATATTTTTCGGGGCAAGTTTTAAGTACTAAACTACTTACGTTTGCTTTTCTTTGCATAGCCAAAGCCATTGTTGCGGTTTTTTGTAATTTGTTTAATGAATTAACACAAAAAATCAAATTCACACAATTGTTTTTATTGACAGAACAAAATGAATACCAACGTAACAAGTACCAACGCCGAAAACCAACAAAACTAAACGAAAGGCGCGATTTTTCAAACATTATTATTATCCCTCGTCTGGTTCAGGAATATTAACATCTTTCAGAAATTCAATTAACGCATTATCATTAACGGAGGCCGGATAATTCTCACAACGGACCAACGGTGTAACAATTTTCCTTTTTTCAAACAATTCATTGGCCCGTTTGATGATACTAGCATCCACGCCGACTTCAGCCGCTATTTTAATGGCAAAACTCCTCGAAATACCTTTTGTCATTTTATAGAGGAACAAAAGCGCCCCATTTTCCTCCGAATGTACCATTTTCAAGTACTCAACAACACCATCCTCCGGTAAAAAATCGGAAATGCTTTGGTGGTGGGTCGAGACAAGTATGTGAGGGCAATTATTGCCTTGTTTGTGAAAGTCGGACAAAAATCCGACCAGTAAAGCAAGCCCATCCTCCACTGTGGTTCCCCGGCCAAACTCGTCCAATAAAATCAGAGAGTTGTGGCGCGCATTATGAATTGCTTGCGTGGCCTAATTTTTTGATTAATTGTGTCGCAAAATTTGTGATACAAACCTGAATTGCGTCAATCATAAATGCAGATAGGCGCACAGCTGCCGATTCCGTCGCTTGCATTCTGGAATGTATGCAATGCAACATCCCAATGTTGGCACTCCTGGCAGGCACGTAGGAACCAATGTGGGCAAAGTAAATAACTAGGGCTACCTCCTTCAAATACACGCTTTTGCCACTGCCGTTAGGCCCGGTGATTATTTTAATGCGACTGTGGTTATTCCCCGAGCAAAAGTCATTTGGCTCAAAATTTGAGACCAACTCGAGGAGAGGGTGACGGCAGTCGCGTATTTCGTGCATATTTTGATTGTTTAAAACAGGTCGGACGTAATTATTTTGAGCCGAGACTTTCGCTATTGCTATCAAACTAAAAACAGTATAAAAAGTAAATGGGAGAAAAAAATAATAAAATCGTACGCATCAAGGAGCGATAAGACTCTGAGAGGCTCTCTAATATCCTTGTTGTACTTGAGAATAAATGACGAAAGGCGTTGCATTATGCGATTTTCGTGGGCGATTATTTCGGCATTAATGTCGCCAAGGTTTTCGTCCAATTCTAAATTATAACGATAAAAAATCAAACAAAAAAGACAAACTTATACCTAAACACAATGGATTCTTGTAGTGGATTGTTCCACGCAACGTGAACTAAATAAAATACCTCAATAAATAATAAACCGCGTTTGGAATTTTCCTACCATGAATTGAAACCCTAAATCTTTCAATTCCTCGGGATCGCAATTCGGTTTCCACTCGTTTATCGCAACCAAATGACCCATTTCTGGTAAATACACAATCGAACATTCGTTTAAATAATCCGGTAATTGTTCTGCTGCCACTCCGGCCGCCGCTCGAACATGTTGAGCGATGTCTTCTCGACGTAATTTCTCTAAATTATTTTTTTAATAATTATAACAGAAGTATAAACGACTAATTACTGGCATCTAGACTTTCGTCAAATCCTGTCTTAATTACAGGCCGGCTTGAATTTTTACTATCGCTGAAGTCTATCGCGTTGTTCATTGAGTTTTCCAAGCCAAGTAGTTCCATTGTGACCGAATTGTAGAATTCGGACAGAAGTTCGCACGCATCTTGATAAGGAGCTGTTAATTCTCTCAAGAAAACTGTGTGGTAGATTGACTAGAAATGTAGCAATAAATTTCAATTTGATGACTATAATGATTGTGCTTCAAATGATTAATTAACGAACCGACTAAAAAGTGGGTCAACTAAAATTGTGGTACTCAGACGCACTTAAAACTAAATAAAGGAATATGTACCATATGTACATAAACCAAGTATCGAAGCTATTTCTAAAAGAAAACAAAAAACATTGTTTTTAAAATCTCAAAATAGTAACCAGTTTCTATAAAAGTAACACCAAACAAGAATTGGAAGGAAATCTGCTTCCACAAAAACCGATAACTATTAACGTGACTTTTATTGTAATATACCAATATTTTAGAATTCATTTCCAATTTTATACACTTATAATCATTAGTACATCATTATAACCATTCTGAGTTAAAATAGTTATAGAGTTATCACTTTAATTATTTGTATTTTTCAATTATCCGGCTTGGCTTTGCCAAGAAGGGACCGAATAATCGAGGTTCCACTGTATTATAATTTATAATACATAAAACTGTTTGTAATTTATGGAATTACAAAAATTATTTTGAATTACTGGAAAATTTACCTGATTTTTTTTTTGGAATGGAAATTACTTTGAATTTTTTAGAGCTATATCGGAATTAATTTGGAATTAGTTCAAATTAAGTTGAAATTACGGGAATTGCGTTGGAATTACAAAAATTAATTTGGAATTATTGAAATTAATCTAGAATTACTACTAATTCTACTTCCTGGAATTAGTAGGTAGTTACGAAAGCTGTTCTCTTTCTATTGAGCTTACCTAAGACGCTATGATTTTTGACACAATTTTTTTTACAAGGTAGTGGCACATTTTCTAAGTTTATCACAAAAACTGAACGAAGATATCTCCTTCCTAAGTTACCTTCACGTCTTTAAGCAAAGCACTTTTACTTACCATTTTTTTCGGCTCGGATTAAAGTGAGTGTACTTACTGTATTCCTAATTATTTTTTACTGTGAAGATGATTTAAGTTATAAAAGTACTTACCTTGTATAAAATGCGCCAGTCTCTACAGGTAGCTCTCGAATTTTTAATTTTCAAGAGAATAATCTTATTAAAAAAAAAGTTAAGTTAAGGCAAAGATGATTTGTAAACTTACAGAAACGTCTGATAAATTTCTGATGTTGTCCTGTAAACTTTCAACAAAGTCTTGATTACTTGGGTGCAAAACAAAAGTCACAAAATCCAAACGTTTCGTAATTTCATGAATGTCATTCAGCGGCTTGTGCAAAATATTTCTAGAAATTGAGTGAAAACTAAGATATTTATTACACGATCAGTATTTGATTCTATGTACAGTTTTATGTATGTAATTTTATGTAAAGGTGAAATAGAGAATTAGTGTTTTTTTACTACTTTAAAATTAAAATTCCATATTCACTTATCAAATTTTAGAGTGTTTTACTGTTTGTAATATGAGTAATATTGTACTGTACATAATGAATAAAATACTGTTCTATTTTTATAAAGTACTTGAGACAAATTTGGCCAAGTTTCGACTTGCAACTCGACGAGAAAAGCCGATAAACGCTCAAACCTTCGCGATTACTCGACTGCAAGCCCCTTTTGAAACTTGCATCGTGTGAGCACTGTTGAAAAATTTGTAACGCCTTTAGCGTGGTCCAATCTATCAACAGATGCCCTCGACTAAAAGCCACAATTAACTGCAAATAGCTAACAAAACTTGAATTTAATACAGTGAGACTTGCGACACTTGTAAAAACTGCAGATCATCCTTAGTGGGCAGAAAGTGCGCCCAGGTTTTATCAAGGTACTTAACCAAAGCGCCTGCCGCATGCACCGAACATTTATAATCGAAATTAAGCAACGAATTTATGTGCATTTCCCCTTCCGCTTCGGACATTTCCGACGCGCTTATGAGACGCACGTCGCAAAGTAAAGACCTGCAAATTTCGAAAGCTGAGCTTTTCGTCACAAAGTGATTTAAATTCGCCCACAATATTCCTTGAACCGTAGCAGGAACATGTTGGGGGGCAGAGTCCTAACAGTGTCCGTTGTGGTGGTCTCTTCGTTAACCGCATTAACGACATCTATCACATGTTTGACGTACTCGTCGTTCATGTTACCGACTGTGATTACAAATTTTGGGGCCACTTCCCGGTATATGGAACAGGTCATGTAAAACAGGGGGGCCAAGTCGAGCACTTCTTCATAGACGTATAGCTTTAATGAGGGGGCTATTATAACGTTCCAGGGGGAGAAAATAAGCACTTACAAGTTTCTCGTTGAGGTTGAAGTAAGCGGCCCCCAACTTGCCGTTTTTCCACACTAGGGACAAAATCTTTGTTTCGTCCTCACTGGTATCATTTTGGACCTCGTCGGAATCGTCCGGTGTCACAATTTTTGTCACAGTGTTTCGAATTGTGAAAATTAATTCACTTTCATCAGAAACCACCATTTTGGCGATTTTTCAATAATTTTCGAAAATCAAGTGACATGCCAGGCATGGCTGCCAACTCAAATCAAATTAACTTTTTTTAGTTTCATTAAACAAAATGAGAAGAAACAATTGGGACTTGGGTGTAGTTTGCTATGTTCATACTTACGGTTCTAATAAAAATTTAAAACTTGAATTTTCTGTCTTGACCAAAAATCGGGTGACAAGTTTGAGTCGGGTCAATGTTGCCAACAATGCCAACCCATTAAAAGTTAATTACCGTTACTTTAAAACTTAGAACTTTATTCATTGATTTTATGATCAAAATCAATATGTTTTTTGAGCTTACAGACTAATAAAATACGTTTTCTTAAAACTATTCGTCTTCGTTGGGGTCATATTTGTGTAGCTTAAGTCGCCACTGTTTGATCAGGCCATCCCAACCTCGTCTTGAATACTTTAAAAATTTGTTTGGTGTTTGAGGATCGTCCGATTTTCGCTGTTGCCTACAAAACGAGCATTTAGTCAAAGCAAGCGGAAAAAAACTTGGGGGAACAGGGAAATACCTAGGAACCAACTTTGTGTACTCATCATAACCTATTGTGTTTTTGCCATAGTCAATTTGTTTCTGTCTCCTCTTTAACACCTCTGGGTCGGTTTCAAGCTCAATCTTTTTGGATTTTTTCCTAATAAAAAAACAATTTTACAAACGGGGGCGCAAAACTCGACCTTTACTTTGGGGGAGTTTTTCCATTTTCGTCCAAATTTAACCGACTAACTTTGCTAGAGCAGGCCTCAAGACGCTCCCGTGGCGACTTGTAGGGGGAATCCCGCTTTTTGAATAAAGTTATCTTAGCACTCTTAAAGCTCTTGCGAGAGTTGGAGTCGGAATTCTCGAAAGGCTCAGTCTTCATTGGAGAACTCAAGTCGTCCAAAACCTCCTTCTTGATGTGGAAGTTTTCGAAAGCTTCAGTCGTGATTGGAAAGTTCGTGTCATCGTCGAAAAATTCTTGCTTAATTTCGGGTTTTACCTTCACTTCTTCCGTCTTAATTTTGGGGGGCTCTGGGCCCTGAAAGGGGTTAAAGGCGAGCTCCTCGAGGTCCTCCTTGATGTCTTCGGTGATCAGGTCGTCCATCGAGTCCTAATCAATTGAGGAATTGGGCAAAATCAAAAGGAAAAGTTGTTGACTCACGTCGTCAAAGATGCGGGCGTTTTTCAGCGATGTGTTCATTGAAAGCCGCCGTGTGGTCGTCATTGTGCTTATTATTGATTCAAATCACCACTTTTATTGCCACCACACAAGTCCAAACTTATTAAAAAACGGATTACACGAAGTAAATATTTTGCTACTCTTAACCTACATTTGCGCGCGCTGTTTTGACAAGCAAGGTGTCACAGAATAGAAAACAAAAACACTAAAATCGAGCGGTTTATTCAATATGTACAAAATAAATTACAAGTTAGTAGACTTTTTGTCCCTCAAAGAACATCTTTCTCTGAACTACCGGTACATGTCTATATCTAAATAAATAATTGTCGTTCCCGAGTGCGGTATAAGCCCGTTCTCCTTCTTTCCCTAGCAGTTTCCTCAAGGCGATGTTTCTGGCCACAATCTTGTTGTAAAACTCCTTGCCACCTTCAGCAAAAACCGGATTTTTTTCCTTCAGTTCCTTATCAATTCTCGTTTCGTAATAAACCTGACTAACGTCCTTGCAAAAAACGTAACTCCCGAGCGAGAAAGCCCCAACTAGACAATACATAATAACTCTTACAAGTCTAGGTTTTGAATACAAATCGAGTTTAGTGTTCAAAGTGCTGGCAATCCCATACATGCCAGACACAGAGACTACGGCCACCACCGTATCCAGCAGCCCCTTCAGCGTGTCTCTCATTTTAATTTCCCGCGCCATGGCGTAAATTTGCGCATTTTCGGACAAAACCAGCGACTTTAGCAGCAATTTCCCCTCGTCCGCTTCCCAAACCACTGATTCGTCCCTGATTTTGATTGAACTCCGGTCAACTGACGCCTCGTCTTCGTAGAAAAAATGCGTCGGGATGCCCACTCGTACCCCAAACTTGCTGTAAGAAGTGCCAGCGCTGAAAATATCGAAGCCATAAGCCGCAAAGGGTTTGTACAAATGCCGGTCTCGCTGCTCCACTTCAAGCAGATCCAGGGCCTTTTCAAAGCGTTTCTGGATCTTTTCGGTCAAGGGGACCGAAAAGCCGTGCTTGTAAAGGTGGAACACGTCCTCGTATTGGTTCAGGAAAATGGTCTGGGGCAAAGTGTGGGCCAGGAGAACTACGGAAGTGGTGGTTCCGGCGGCGTAGTAACAAAATTTTTTACCCGTGTCTGTTAATAACCACTTGGATAAACGGTTCCACAATGCCATGGTGCCTGCGAGTCTCGGAATTACGTAAAAAGTATTTTTTTCATAACAAATGTGACGGTCTTTACGGAGATAACCTCACTTTTTCTGACAGTTGAAAGTGTCACGCATAGAACAAGTGGACTTGGTTTTCGATTATTTATAATAATTTTTATTGGAACACTTCACTAGTTAATACTTAGAAGACCGGACACTGGAAACGATTTTTTCGAAACGATTTGTTACAAAAAATTGGCCGGGTGCAGATTCCTGTATTTCACCAAACAAAAACAGTTCATGAAATCATGTCACTTAATAATAATAATAACTGTGATGATAATAATAATAACCCGTCAATGCGATTGATATTGAGTACTGAATCTAATGGCACATTATTTAAATAATTTAAAAATATTTTGTAAGAAATCAATTTCGGTACTCTATGCTGCTCTGTTTTGAAAAAGCTAAATCACAAAATGTTAAGTGGTGATCAGAAAGCAATGATACCAGAATAACAACTTCCAGATTGTTACAAAAAATTAAATCCATTAATGAGCTAGAAAACTGAGTAATGCCAGTTGGTTCTTTAATTAATTAACTTCGTATTTGAATTTATTTTATTATTGCAATAACCGTATAACAAACTGATATGTTTTTAATATTCAACGAGGGAAGGTGTAACTTCTTTTGCAACACATTATCCGTCCCCAATTTCTCACAAATCCGAGGTTATGAGGCCGTTTTGAGCACAGCCCCAAAAAACATTTAGCACAGAATGGTAAGTTCATCCACTCCTTGCTTGTCAGTCCGAGTGAGACTAGCAATATTTGATGCAACAGTAGAATTAAGAGAATAGTTGCTAGACCCAAGCTGTATAAAGCTGAGACAAACGAAAGTCCTAATCTGAAACAAATACAAAATTATAGGTAACTGCAAAAACACGGCCTTCTTGACGGTCACTTACTCAAATTGCTGGTAAACATCCGAGCAGTCGTCTGGGAGTAAAATTGTTTTGTAGAATATAAAAGGATGGCACACTGAAGTCAGTGTTAGATTCGAGCTATACACTAACGAGGCAATTGCGAAAATCAGTGATAGGATAAATAAACATTGATTGTGTCGCCCGACACAACAGTCAAACCTGAAATTTTTTTCTTACTAGAATTTTTTTAAGTTTGAAAAATACTCACCAAACACAGTGGTGGTCCTTATCAGGCACCACAACCTGACAAATGTAACATCTGGTCCCAGTCCCCACAAACCCACTTTCAGCCTCACTCTCTCCAATTCGCCCTAAAGCAGTATTTCTCTGCTTCATTAAATAGAAACAAAGCAGAAAAGTGGCAAAAAACACGCTCAACAAAACGTTCTCCTCAAACAGAATTTCCAGGAGAGGAATTACGATTAACTCAAAGATAATGTACAAGATAATAATAGACGTGGTGGTCCACACGACGAAAAATTTCGTCTGTGGAATAGTCTTAATAAAAAACCGGAACACTGACGCTAGGATGACCAGAACGGCAGTGAATGAAAAAATCGTCCACCACAGGCTGATTGAGGCTAGGAGAAACATCAAGGGCAAGATAAATACTGGCAGAATGGCATCGAAAGACACTTGTTTGGCGCCCCCACGCCATGGGATGCGCAACCTGTCTTGCAGGGTGGCCATCAGACGGCTCCTGTTGTGTTCGGGGAAACCATGACCTGTTATCAGGCTAAAACAACATTGAGAAACTGTGGCAAGTTTTACTAAGTACACCTTTCAACACCCTCGTCCAAGTCGACGCAACTGCAACAACAGGCCAAGATGTGGTTGCGCTCGTTGTTCTTGTCGAAGTACTCGCAACAACACAGGGGGCTCACTTCGGAATCCATGCCATTTTGTGCTTCTTACTTTAATAAGTTATTAACAAACGATTCGGGTGACTGACTGATAAATGATAATTGATAAACAAACAACTGTCAAAGTGTAGGTTATTTCACTTATTTCACCGGGTGGCGTAGATATAATCAATTAGGAATGTTATTGTTAAACTGATTAAGTAGAAAAACTGTATTTAACTGAAATAGTGAAAACCGGCCATAATCCGTGCCATAATGTACTCCGATTTTCAACACGTTAAGCAATAATTACGCCAAATTCATTAATTTTGATTTAAAATTAGTAGGTTGAAAACATCCAAATGCTTTGGTACACATGAACTACGCGTTTTAAGGGCAGAAATACAAATAATCATCTAACAGTTAATTGTTGGCGCCAGATTGTTAAATAATGTCGTTGCAGGCCAAATTAGTTCTCGGAGGTGCGTGCGTTTTTTCATTGGGAATTATCGGATATGTCCACTTTAAACAATATCTTGATAGGTAGGTCCTAACCTCATTTTTTTAAACACTTGTGTAATCAAATTTTGGCCTTTATTAATTCTTTTTTCACATTAATTAACTTTTAATAAGTAAAATTCGTCGCGTCCGTTCAATTGATTTTTCTTATTGTGCGAAATTCGAAATGGAAAAAATGTATGTACAGAGGTTTAGAGAAAACCGAGTGACACATTCTCGAGTCCGTTTTTTTGAGAAAACAATTTTGGTCAAAACCGCATTCCGCTATTGTCTTTTATTTTCGACCTCAAAAACTTCATATCTTCCTTATTATAAAAGATACACATTTAATACAGACACTTTTTTTTAACCATTTATTTAGCTGCAGTAACAAAGTTTTTTTAATTTTAATAATTCTTTTAATGAAAATCATAAGCGGCAGTGACATTTCTGAAAAGCTTATTTTTTTCTGATTTGATGTCTATTTGTGTAATACATTATTTTTAAATATTAAAAAAAGAACCTAACATTTCGCTTTTTCTTTATAGTAGGCCATGAAAAAATTTTGGATTTTCAATTAAAAATGTATTATCCAAATATTAGCTGTTTCAAAACTATAAAAACGCCAATGTCGCATTTTCTCTCAAAATTAGTTGTTATAAATTATTCCTGCACTTCAAAAAATGAATAGCTAATGTAATTTATAGTTTCAATGAGCGATCTAATCATTAATAATTATTTTACATTTTTAACAATCTTATTTAAAAAAATAATTCGGTAAAATGCGACGTTGGCGTTTTTATAGTTTTGAAACAGCTAATACATCACATGTCAAATCAAAAAAATAAGCTTTTCAAAAATGTCATAAGTTAACTATGATTCCTATTTAAGAAAATACAACTTTATGTTATTACAGCTAAACGAATGGTTAAAAAAAATTGCTAATAACATTATTACAATCTCTGTAAAAAAAGTGCCTGTATAATGTCTTAAATTTTTTAAGACTTCGTTCAAATGTCAATTTTTGTTTATAAGTCGAAAACTAGGGTCGAAAACAAAAGATGATAGATGAAAGATGAAATTATTTTCTCAAAAAACGGACTTGAGAATGTGCCACTTGTTTTTCTATAAATCTCCATATTCCGACATCCAAAAGTACAGTTGTCGCCCAAAATAGTGGACAAGTGATCCAATTTCAGGCAACAGTTGCACCAAGGCGTGCTGACAGACATGGAAAGGCGCCAAAGACGCAAACAGGAGAACCTCTACGTCCTCCAGAAACAAATCGACTTGGCTAAAGAAATAAGGAAAAGTGAAAACACGTCTGATATCACTTAATTTTTATTGTAAATAAGTTAGTAACAAAATAAAAAATCATGTATAGTCGCCGTTATCGGCCCAATGCACTCGCCGGCTGTCCAGATTGCTAAACCCGATTCCGAAGTTTTTATTCAACTGTTCCAACGACTGGGTTGTACTTTCGTGCTCGTAGTATTTTTTGTACCGTCGCACTAGGATGATACAACACGTCACGAAGATGATTTGGATCAAAATCCACGTTATTATGAGGCCTATGAACAGGGAGTAGTCCAAACAGACCTCGTTTGAAATAAAATCTGCAATTAAAAGATAATACAAAATTGTTTGTCTGAAGTTTTTTATACCATAGCCGGCGACTAGAATTTTTCCATCGCCTAAAACAAGCCGCTCGGAGTTTGCACCAGGGTTCCGAACGATCATAATAAACTCGAGAGGCATTTTCATAATCGCTCTATCTTTTTCAAATTCTGTTCTGTTCACGTTTGTGACTTTTGTGCCCTCAATTGTGTACACAGCTCGCGCTTGTATTTCGCGCTTTTTTCGGCCAAAAGATTGGACATTATTGCCGCAATCAACCTACGGAAGTCACGATTCAATTGTTTTTATTTAAATTTCCCGCCAGTTTGCGGAATTGAAAGAGAATTGACACTAAAAAGCGCACTTACCGGGGGACAATATTCGGGGCAGAACTGTACAATCACGCTGAACCTGACAATGGGCGAGGAGGAAAATTTAAAAGCCTGGAATTTCGCAATTAATTTAATCGAATCGTTTGTCGCGATTTTGGTCAACGCTGGGAAAATATTGATGTTAGTCGGACATCCTCGATCGTCTAACAATATAATTGATTCGTCATTATGTTCAGTCATTGCGATTAAATGGCCTGCCCAAATATCCAACGAACCTAAATTGCTTTCACTGAAGTTTAAATGAAATAAAAAAATGTTTTTTACCATCGGCTTGCTTAAGCTCGATGATGAGTTCCAGCTCCTGGCCTATTTGTGTACTACTGACTTCCCTCTGGGTCTCCGCGTCCAAAACCAGCATTTCGATGACTGGAGAAGCCGCAAGTCCCGTTGAGTTAATTAAGGGGCTGACGTGACTAGGAGCCCTATTTTTATTATTATTATTTTTGTTATTTATTCGATGCTATGTGCTTACGTGGTAATTGTGATCCCTGTCCCCAACAACACCTTACTATCGTTCCCATAAATGCACCCAACTCGTATAATCCGGTCGCCTTGGGTTTGTACCAACGGGTTGTATTGCAGAATCATAGTCCCAGCTAGTAAAGTGCGATTATCGGGGGCTATAGCTTTGATTATTCCACACTGTTCGGAAATTATCGGTAGTTTAAGGACCACGATTTCGCTTCCGTGTCCTTTTGCGAAACATTCGAGGTTTTCGGAGTAGCCCTCCATGTACATGCGCCCCATGAAGTTCATGTTGGGGTTGTATTCGACCGTCACGTACGTTTCGGAACAAGTAATTGATACTAAAATTAATTTGTGCATATATTTCAAGAAAAATATAAATAAATAAAGATCCACAATTTTCTCATATTTAAATATTTTAAAGTCGTATTCGGACATTTTGAAATTAAATTATTAATTAAAAAGCTCGAAAACGGCTCAATTTACGAGTAGGTATAGAGAAAGCTGATAAAAACTCCCTCAAAATGACTCAAGTAATCCAAACACACTATCAAAACATAGTTTTCTATTTAAAATAACAAAGTTGGTATAACTGGAAGTTAACTATTTTGAAAATATTTTCAGGGATTATAGCTGTGTCCAAATTTTTAGATGAATATCAATAATATCTTTACTGAAATTTAGGATATGTATTTCTAAAGTGGCATTTAGAGGGAAAATCCTGTATAATTATTCATTATCAGAAACGTTCAAAATCAGAATCGTCTTACTCTAAAAAATTAATTATCTGAAACGTCCATTATAATTATCGATAACTTTCAACACAGGACACTGTTTATAGGGCATGGCTTCAGACATATATTGCGGTGACCATGGTAGTTTGCCTCTACCTTTTTAATATTCTTTCGAATATTGAAATATTTCTTGATTCATTGTTAGCTTTCTACAATAATATTTCATTTAATTAGAGCGAACAGATTGTTAAATAATAATAATAATAATAATAATAGTAATAATAAAATATCTTGGAATGGAAGAAATACATAAAAGAAATGAAAAAAAAAATTGTCGAGGAGTTTTAACTGTATGACTCGAAAGAGCCGCATTAAATTTTAGATTTGAGGTTTTATAACTTCTTTATTTTTGCATATTTTAAAAAAATCTCTGTTGCACCAATATTATAAAAGTGTCACATTCTGGTTTGACTTTTCTGTAAATGCATCCTTCTAATAATACTTGAGTTTTAAGGAGTACAGTCTCCATTTTTTATGAAAAATAATGTAGATAACGCTTCTGATGCAATTTTTAACATAGAATTTAGATACAGGGTGAAAAATACTAATTGCACTTACCACTGGATACTTCGTTTGATTTTTTAAAACATTAATTGAATCAACACTGATTTTTTAGCTTTTAAATAATAATAGTCCATAATGAAATTTTAGCAAAACTATCAAGACAAACTTGACAATACCCAAAACAATGTAATCGTGGATTAATTTGAAATTTTTTAACGATTACCGATCTGGTCAGCTGGAATCAGTACTATTGGTTGCATATTTAAAAAAAAAAATCAGAAATAACCCACTATTAACTCACCGTGTATAAAATTACTTTATAACAAAAAACATTTATTTCCAGTCTATATTTTCTGAACAAACTATATTAACTGTTAATTTCCAATAATTTTTTCAACAAGACATTTTTGGTACGTTTGAATCCATCAAAGATCTCTAGATCTCGAAATTTTTAAGAAATAAATTTAAAAAAGAGAGGTTTTTCTCATTTCCTAGAGATTGTATATTTTGTAACTGGAATCCTCAATTAATGGTTCTAGAATTTGACTGTTCAGAAAATGAACGGGTGTTTGGTTCTTGTTCGTGCTTTTTTCCAGTTTTCACAATTGAAAATCTAGTTGATTTTAACAGACCATAGAACAAAATCGACTTACTGTTGAGACATGGCGCTTTCTCGAAATATTTCCCCTTGAAATTATCCTGCACAAGCCTCGGCCCGTGCACCTTACTATCCTCACTGTGCAAGTAACAATCAAAGGAGCGCTTCCTCTTCACTACACTATAGCCCCTACAATTAAAAATCTGCGTCTCCTCGCACAAACTGCGACAGCTCTCTTTGGTCTGATTTTGGAAAAATAAATCGCTATGGCCCAAAGTCGCATTATCATATTCCTCATACGTGCAAAACCCGTCCTCATCTTCATCGGGCTTCGAGCACTGATTTTCAAAGTACTCATCATCGTAAGTTGAGGCTCGATACGCTGAGGGCATAACATGCCTGTCAATATCGCTCAAAATGCACGTCCCTCTGATCTCGTCAGTCGGGCCGTAATTGGAATTAATTTTGAATTTGGCCGATTTGCAGTCGAATTGTCTCTCGTTAAGGCAGCTTTGTTGGCATTCGAGGCGTGTGAGGGATGGCAGTGCTTTGGTATCGCTTCCGACTAGAGTGGCACCCGGGACCCGTTCAAAAACCCACAGTTTTTCGCACTTGGGGGCTTTGAGACACACTTTGGTGAACCAGGCTGTGTCTGCGTCGAGTTCGAGCTCTTGGGCCCCTGTTACTGCAGTTCTGAACCAGTAGCAGGTGCTGACGTTGAAGTAGATGACGAAGCTTTGGCATTCTGTGTTGCTTTGGCATTTTTCGAGGCACTGGGTGGTGATGGGGGTGGAGGCGTTTGTGTCGGGTCTGTAGAGGAGGAGAGGGACGTTGCGGTCGGAGGGCTTCAAGCCGAGGATTTTTTCGAAGTGGATGTCGTTTTTTCCGCAGTTTTTTCGGGCATCTACGAACGTGGTTTAAAGGACAAGCTTGAAATGGCAATCATGAATAATTCGGTGGAAATGAGAGACGCTTGATTGTGATTTGGGTGCACGGTGTGCTTATTAATGAGTTCGGTACAGACAATGGTGTGGTTTTGGAGAAAATTTCCCACTGATATTGTTTTATAGTTTTAATTTGTTATTAACTTTTATTGGTTTTAAAACTCTCTAAATTTTTGTGGTCTTATCAGTGGATTTATTTTTAACAAATTCAGGGTCAAGAATACACTTTTCGTTGGCAATGACACACAAAATTTACCAAAAACTTCCAAGTATACATTTGTAAATGGAAAATGTATGACTTCATTCTTTTATATAGTACTACATGTTATCGACTGTTTATTTCTATTCTGTGTCTGTGTGACAATAATAGTATGACTGTATTTAAGTTGCTGATAAGCAAGTTAAAAGTATTATTCGTGTTCATCATTCATATGACGCTCTATTTTACTGATAAAATTCTTCATTTCATAAA
The DNA here is from genome assembly GCA_939628115.1 of Tribolium freemani. Lineage (NCBI taxonomy): Eukaryota > Metazoa > Arthropoda > Insecta > Coleoptera > Tenebrionidae > Tribolium > Tribolium freemani. The sequence goes on along the minus strand of OW626791.1, from coordinate 17,812,725 downwards.
AAACAACACAGTTATTTACTCATTTGATTACCTACACGAAATTACTTAAAATTCAAACGCCATTCAAACTAATACTTTTTTTTAAATAGGTAACACATAATGATTGACTGTTGAGTGAAAATATTATTTTTATTATCGTTTGTTTGCCGCAAAAGTGGCAGTTTGTTTGAATTCTATGTAATTTTAATTGCCTATTCTTCTCTTTTAAAAATTGAAACTGTGACATTTTTAACATTCGTATTCAACAAAAAACAAATTAGAGGGGTGGCTGTGTTTTTTCCAGTTCAAATCTTTCATTCTTAGAGCTTTCTTCTAGTGTTTTACCACTTTTTTGAGCCAGGAACGTAATTATTAATTATTGTTAATCGAAATATCGTTAATAATAAACCGAAAAAATCAGCAAATTAATAAGAAAATAGGGGAAACTTTGGTAGAAAAAGCGTTTTCTTGAGATTTGTTAGGTCGAACTAAAAACTATTACTAAATTATTGGGTCGCAAATGATATTATAGTTTGCCTTTTAGAGCGTTATTAAACATTCCAGATCGAAACGTAAATAATTTAGCGACATTTGTTTAAAATAAACCGAAGAGACACCAAACTGGTACTTAGAAAATAGATCAATTTTATTTCAGGCATGTTTTTGTGGTATGGAGGCATTCTTTTGCGGAATATTTCTAAATCATTAAATTGGGCCAACAGTATGACATTATTTTGCCATTTTTTGAGTTAATAAGAAATGTAATTATCTACTTCATCGAAGAAATCCGAAAAAATCGCTGAAGTTGGTCGAAATCAGTGTATTTTTGCATTGTTCAAGCATTTTTAAGCACGGTTTTCAGCTTAACGATTAATTCCAGATTTTATTAAAACGGAACCAGAGTAATTACTAAATTAAATAAAAAAAACATTATTTTTCTCGTCTTTGCAGAAACGCAATTATTTCGCGAAACTGATTCTCAAAAATAATCCGAAAAATCACTAAATTATGTACAGAATTTGTGTCGTTTTGAGAGTTATTATTAGACCGCTTTTTAAGTTTTTTTCCACATTTTTCTGAGCAATTCAATTGTTTAGCAAAATTTCATCACAACTACGCAGATTTTTTTTTAATTCTATTTAGTTTACGAGTTCTGCAAAATTGTATTATTACAGTCGAATATTGAACAGTCGATCTTCGATTACTTTAATTTTTTTATAACTCAAAACTCAAATGATTGTATATTCCGTAATACGAAAGCCGCCAAATCCTAATATTTACCTATTATTCGATAACTGGAACAGTCGAACTTCAATAAGTCGAATTTTAACGAATCTTCCAAAGTTTAAACTAGTATTTTGTTGGCAACCGCCTATTCGAGTTATCGAAGTTCTTCTGTATTATTTTTTAATCTACTGTTCAAGGAACACATTTTTAAATAAAGCTTCTCTAAAATACGCAGAGTGTATAAAAACTGTCGCACGCAATAATAATATTAAATAGATGGAGCTAAAAATATAGAAAAACTTTGGAAATTGAAACTTCGACAGTTCCATGGAAACAGTAAAAGATATTAAGGACTTAAGTTATAAAAAATAGTGTAAATATGTTACAAGTTTATGATTTACACGTTAAATAAAAGTGTAACAATGTAATATGAAAAAATTAACCATTTTTTAAACTAATTTTGTAATTTTCACATTTTTTTTAAATAAAAGGTTTGCTTTCGTAAAATATTATTACCATCTTTTAAGATTTTTTGATGATATAATATTTGGCATTTAAATTGATTTTTAAAAAAGATCTTCAAAAAGAGTTTCAACGTAAACAAGTAGAATAGGAATTAGGAAACTTTCTTATTTATTACAGACAAGGAAAATATAGTAAAATTCCGAATAAACAATTTGAAGAGTTAAACCAATTTTAATAATGTGGCGTCTATTGGATCTTATGAGAAAAAACTTTTATTAAAGAAACTTTCTAATAAGGCTTGCTATTTTTTTATTTTTTGAAATTTGGAATAATTGTATAAATAAGAAACCTTGCACCGTGATATCATTTTCAAAAGTAGACTTAATTCATGGAAGTTATAGACAAGAAGGTGCTAATTTTCAAAACAATTGAACAAACAAAATTATAAAAATAATGTTCGGTAATGCACACAAAAAACCAGTATCCAATATTTAAATCAATATCCAATTATTTAAATGACTGGATTAATTAATAAATGATTTGATTTTTGCCCCTGCTTAATATGCACTACAGGTGCTAGTACCATAAGAAAACGGGCCTTGAAACTCACCGATAATACCATCAATTAAAATAAAAAACCAAATAATCCGTAACGTCATAACAAAAACTGAACTTTACACATAGGTAAATAAAGTACAAGTGGTGCAAGTAAACCGCACGCAATTACATGAACGATCACCCGAAACTGCCGAATGCAAATTGACCATCGTTTATCGTTGACTACCGACTACCTAATACCTGCCGGGGTACTATCAAGAGTGATTCCCTATACATTCATATGTATGACTATTACGTAATTAACCTTGGACTATATTGTCATGCCCTATATGCAACTGCACTTTATTACATTTTTGCAGATAATTCAATGCCATTCAAGTAATTAACAAAACTTTAAAAAACGCGGACAACTTTCCTCTTCACTTATTCCGCTGTCATTAACTCATAACATCGATTTGGAAACAATTTCTGCAACTAGTGACGTAAGAAAAGAAGACACTTTTCTAAGGTCGAAAGCATGTTTCTACATTGCTTCAGTGATAAGGTATCTACAACATAAATGCGAGGACTCCCCAAGGCGAGTCGCACAAAAGAAACACAATTTTTCATGTTGGCGAAGATTTTTACGAAATTTCGAATTTGGGACAAGTTCTCATACAATTTCCCACTTAATTATAGCCAAGTCAATTCGTATTACGCACTCATGCGCGCCTAATTTGACCATTGTATAAATACCAAGTGCAATTGAGAGTTTAACATAATAGATGTTTGCGTATTTCTGCATAAAAATAAACGCGGAAGTTGATTTTCTGGAGATTAAAACTAATTTCCATGCGTGCATTCTGACACGCAACTTGCAGGTGTACCAGTAACGAGATTTTTGTGTAACTGAAAGCTGTTTCGAAAAATAATGAGGGACTATGCGAAGATAGGGCTGCTCGCTATTGCGAAACAAAGCCGAATACTTTTGCTACAAGCGGGTACGAGATAGCGGACTTATGAAATAAAAATGTTGCGCGGTTAAATTGACACAATTTAAGTAATATGCCTCTGAAATTATATTGTTTAAGTATTACTTATGTGGGTAATGGGCTATCTATACGTAATTTATTGCGACATCCAATGCTTCAATCACTGTTTTACCCACTTCTATGCATTTTTTTTATACAAGAAAATAAAATTTCTTAATTCATTAATAAATTTGCTGTATAGTTGAATTGGGTTATTATAATATTAATAACTTGCATTTAAACATTCGTACCCTGGTGTAAAGGTGGAAAATAAAAGTTATACAGTTTAAAAGAAATGTGTTTTTTTTAGAATAACCTTACGAAAAGCTTACAAACTCGGTATAAAAATTTGAATAATTTAAGTAATTTTGTTTTTTTATTAATATTCGTATTATCTTTTTACCTGGCAATCTATTAAGAAAAGTTTTTTTTCATCCAGACTATATGATTTAGTAAAAACTACAAGTATGTAAAGAGAAGTTTTTAATGAAGAAGAATTTAGTGGGTTGCCATATTACAATTATTATGAACTCAACAACAAAAAGAATTTTTCAAAAATTTCAACTATCATATTTTTATAACAATATTTTTTGTGAAAGGAAGCAGTCTTACCAAAAGGCTTGTGCTTTGTGTTTACCCTGTAAAATTTTATTATTTATTATTCTTATTTTTCATGTATATTTTATTTTATTTTTTTTATTATTTTCTCTTCGGAGCTCAAATTTTTTAATTATGAGTTTGTACGCCTTTCTGTTTTCTTTTAGAAAAATCGACTTCCAAATACATAATTCTCAACTCTTTTTTAGTCAAAATTACCTTTAAATTTCTCATCCAGCAAAATTTTTGGGCAAAATAATTTAATCATTGATTATGCAGAACGCTGCACGATATTTTGTTTTGGTGGTTGCCTAAACCTCCATCCAAAAACATGAATGAGAGCCACGCCTCAAAAAACAAGACCCGTCTTCAGGCCGAGACTCATCGATTACAGTTAATTAATTATATTGTTCTCATGTTTATGCTAATTTACAGCATATATTCTAAAAGTTCATTTTGTGACACGAATCGCGAATTTACACGAAAAAATTTAGTGATTACCTATTCTACACAAATATTTATTTTTCACGGATAAAAACCCCAAATATTTACTTTGGCAACGATAAGAAACTTAATCACCCAAATTTGTCTAAGTTATGTCATTCAAATTAATTTATCATAATTCGAGTATTTAGACCATCCCACACAATTACGATAATCGTACAAACCCACGCCTGTGCTGAATTACTTAACACAAAGCAAAATATCAAACGACTTGTCTCGTTTTTATGTAAATACAATTACCATATTTCTTTTATAATGATTTGAAAAAAAATTGAGCGCACGTACGCCTCATGTATAGTTGCTTAAAAAATGAGCAAGACATGCGTATTAACAAAACTTTTGATATAATATGAGTCACTCCCTCCTCTAATATAGCATACTTCCATACAAAACGGAAAAGATATCTTTAGATTTTATTCTGTTGTCAGCTTGTAACTGTGAACGGTGTAGCAAAGCTCGAGGCTATTATAATGCGTCCAAGCCGGTAAAAGGACACGGTATTGCTACTTTCACCATACACCTTTTTGCCTTTTGTTTACAACAAATACATGTCAAGTGCACGATCCCACCTGTTTCAGCGACTTAAGGGTAAGTTCACCAAATTTTACAAAAAAATGAGTCAGACCTTGATTGCGCATTATGCATTATTAAATTAATTACGATAATAACTGGCTTTGTTTGAAGGAATTTTTCTGCGTATTATCTTATCGAAAAATTTGTATCTGCGAGGGAAACTCGGGTTTCACTTTCATTAGCCTAAAAATACCGTGATTTATAGACCCAAACAGAATGGAAGAGCTCTCTAAATACACACCCACTCCATGTCTTTGTTTATTATTTCTTTGGTGTTTATTATTCATGAAACGAGTACCGGCAATGCAATTATTTTATCGGTTTCGTGCAATACTACTACAAAGGCTGTTATTTCCCCTCTTTGTTCAACCAATGAAATGTGCAATTGAGTGATCCTTGTCTAGCAACTAGCAACTAAAAATAACCCTTGACACGTGTTAAACAAATTCACGTGTAATGTGATATTCGGAGTCAAATTTATTACACGAACGTGTAATAAAAGCCCGGTCGTATCAATGTTTACACTTTTTATTTCTTCCAGAAAAACCGTTACATCATGAATATGACAAACGGCAATAGATGTTCAAATAAGCTTAATGGTAATTCAAACATTCCGTTACGGAGGCCCTCTTTGAATCGGCCAAATTCAACGACACCGCCACCGGCACCTTCCCGAATTCCGGTGAATAATCCGGAGGCTCAAAAATGGAAATTGAAATACGAAGACACGGAGCAAAAACGCAAAAGTATCCTCAGCGAGAAGGAAAAAAGTAAGCGCATACCTTGACACAATCCTACTAATCCATATAAGGAATCAATTGAAAGCGCACCTGGCGATGGAAATTGCGAGAGTACCGTAATGATTTGAATTCGGCACTATTCAAATGCGATATTGATTTTAAACGGGTTTGGATGGAGCGTTCTCAGGTCGTTTGCCGGCTTAAATTGTTAATTAAATAAAACGGTAAAACACTCAACAATTTCCGCACGAGATTAATTAGCGAGACGAATGTCCCTATAAACATTCCGGAAGAACAATAATTAACAAAACTTTACTCAAATTAAATACAATTCAGTCCTGAAATAGAAAACCACAATTTACAGTATAGTCACATTCATTGCGTGTCTTGTGGTTCTGAAATTAAATTGGCAACACTAAATAATAAGAAATTGAAGATATGACGTGTTTAACATGATTTTATATTTTTTTTATTCGAGATTAACACAAATAAATACAGACAATAATTACTTTAATTTTTTTGTTTGTTGTTCGCTACCAACATCAGTATCAAACTTATAAGTTCGGGTTCAGCTTTAAGTAATAGATAATTTTTCTATTTCTATTTTGCAGTTGCGAGACAGTACAATGACTTGCAAAGGAAAAACCTAGACCTTCAACTGAAAAACGAACAGTTGGAAACAGAATTGTTTGAAAAAAATGAGCAGTATTCAAAACTATCGGAAGCTTCGAAAAGCGTTTACAAAGAGTATGAAAAGTTGAAACACCGATATGAAACAGAAACTACAGCAATGTCGAGGTTTTTAATTAATTTTATTGTTTTATGTTGTGATTTATTGAGAATTTTAGCGCCCTTCAAGACGCCTCAAACTGGTACAAAGAAAATAAAGTACTGAAGCGCAAAACAATGCTTCTCTTGGACACAGACACAGTTGACGAAGGTGTGGACGCTGGTGAATCCACCGGAGACTCGGACATCGAAAATTTGAACAAAACCATCAAACAATTGAGTTCCGAAGTTGCGGAATTGCAAACCGAAGTCGATACTTTGAAACACGTCGAGTTCACAACCACTGAGCAGAACATAAAATTATCCGAAGAATTAGAGTTTGAGAAAGAGAAAAACAAGAAGCTCGAGCACGATTTCCACGAGCTGAAAAAACAGTACGAGCAGATAATCCGCGTTTCGGAAATGATGAAAAACGAATTGACTCACTTGAAAGAGGTGGAAGAGAAGCAACGAAACAGTGTTGTGATTTTGAGGTAAGTGGTCTAACAAGGTTATTGGGGAAAGTCGTGAAAGTGATTGATTTTTCAGACGCGAAGCTGATGATTATAAAAAAGAACGAAACGTTTTGGCACACCAGAGTACGCTGCTGCTTGAAGGGCTTGGGAGCGAAAACCAGGACAACTTCATGGTTTTGCTCCAGGACGTGGAGCAGATGAAACGGACTCTGGAGGAGGAGAGGAACCGACACGAGGAGGAGCTGAATTCGCTACAAGAGAAATTGGAGATGGCTGAGAAGAATTCGCAAGTTGAAGTGCTTGAAGAACGGCTGAAACTCGCAGAGTCTGAGCTGCAGGAAGCTCTAGAAAGAGCAGAAAAAGCAGAAGAAGCGCTGAAAAGGCCTCCGGCACCGCCACCACCACCACCCCCAGCTCTCTTTAGCGAACCTCCAACGGTTCCCCTAAGGGTTAAGCGGAGGTCTAAAGTGAATATTGCCGAACTTGCAGACGTGATTGGGGTTAAAGAACCGGCGGTCCCTGATTGCAAAAAAGTAACTGGGGTTAACGACGATATTATTAATACGATCAAATCGGGGAAGTTTACCCTAAAAAAGGTCAAAAACGATAACAAGAAAGAGCGCGAGGGGACGAAAGCCGTGTCCGAACTTTTGAATATTTTAGGAAGTTTGAGGAAAGCGCCTAAGAGCCGGCAAAGTTTGTGTAATGGGGACGTTGCATTGTAAGTAAGTATAGTCACGTATTATAGCTGCCATATTTTTTGTATTTTTTATATTGTTGTTGAATAAAAGAGTTTATACAAATTGCTTTTTATTTGAAATTAATGGCCTACAATTACTATTCAACTATGCGTATTATGACTTAATCTCTTGTAAAAATAAGCTAACTAGCTTCAAACCGTTTGTGGTTTCACCGATGGTAGGAAATCAAAACAATTATTCGAAAGTGGCGATTTATTTTTACAAGGATTTATTAAGACTAACAAAATTTGTACATCAGCTTATAACAAGTCACTTAAGTTAAAATTAAAAAAATACAAAAATTAATTATATAGTACAAAATTTTAGACAACGCAAAGCTAGGAATTTTTTAATAAAATAAAGTCTGTTCTCTTTTGCTCTTAAAAAATTAAAAAATTCTACCTACATTGACGATTTCGAGGCTACATGATAGGTAAATTTCAATTCAGAGTGCATTAAGAAACGTGTTTCTTAACACAGTCGGAAACATGATCTACTCCAAATAAATTAACAAAAATTGGATGAGAAAACTATCACATGATATACATTAAGTGGCGAATAAAATAAGAGCAAATAAAAATGTGTGAACTGGTCCCACCAAGAGGAAATACAAAGACCTAAAAATTGAGTTTGGAGCAAAGGCACGTTATGTAAACAAACACAAAAACGGTCCAAATGTGAATGCGGCATTCACATTTGGACCGGTTAATTTTGCTCTTGCCATCAGTCCACATCTACTTCCAAATACTGTCTTGGCAAATGACGAAATTTTACAAAATACAACAAAACTCTTCTCAATTCATTGTTTCATAAAACATAAAACTAGTTGATTTTAACAAGGAAAATCGAAAGGGCAGTCTTCAAGTATAAAACAATGAATCAACTAATCTTAAGAATTATACGGGCAGGAAAGTTACAAGTATTTACAATTATCACCAATCTTACACAGCTTCACTTTACTTATGGAGATGTGTGACCAGATGGACACCGACACGATCTGTTTATACAAATACCAACTTAATTCTGAACTATGTACGTCCTCCGTCTCTTGCTATTGACGGGCTTTTCGTACTCCATTAGCTCCTTCTGAGCGAGCGCCATCTCCACTCGCAGCATCTCCTGATCCTCTTCTATGTCCTCGTACACCTCGTCGGAAGCCTAAACCAACAAACCATCTGATAAAATCCCGATTGCACAAAAAACGTTCTTCCAAGATAATCATTCCATAACATCAAATTTTGACATCACTTATCCGGAAACCCATATACCGAGTTTATTTAAGATATTATGAAAAACTTGTAGGTATTTCAAAAATTTTGACTGAGTCCGACAACTCCGTAATCAATACAGTGCAGGACTATACTAAAGGGGTCACTATGTTATTACACCAGTGAGCATACACACCTCAACATCAAGATCACTATTGACTTCGATATCGAAATCGCTGCCGTCCTCATTCTCCGTCTTGATCACAAACTCAAAATCCCTTTTCGGCCCTTCTTCATAATCCGACCCTTCCTCACTTTCGGCACTCCCGCAGGAATCCCCAAACGTATCCCCTTCGTCGTAACTGCACGAAAACTTCAACTCGCCCCTTTCCAAAGGTTCCAAATTTTCAGGATTGATCATAGCTTTTCTTATAGCTGAAGGATCCTTCCTGGACCATTTCTGGACTTCTTCGTCCATTTTGCTTATTTTTGCGGGATTCATGGCCCACAGACAGCCTTTCCTTTGGGCACCGTTAATCGCCGGTTTTTCTATCTTTTCGAAACATTTATTCAACGAAAGATTGTGTCTGACTGAGTTTTTCCAGCCGTTAGGTGCCGTTATGAAGTACGGAAAGTGTTTACACATGAAATTGTAGATTTCGGAAACGGGTAAACTACCCGATCGGCTATTTTTCAGCGCCATTGCGATGAGACAACTGTAACTGTACGCCGGTTTTGGGTAAATCCTTTCGCCATCTTCACTGAATCGGTTATTGTTTAGTTTTCGGTTAGTGGAAGTTACCGTTTTAACTGTGGTGACGTGACTAACCTGAGCTACCGTGATTGGGGAATTAACTTGTTTATTAATTGTATTTCTAAAAGTTAACAACGTCGGCTTGCTTATAGTCCTAGCTGGAGGTTTTGAGATGATTGGAGTGACTTTACTTATTGTTTTCAATACAGGAGGTTTATCTTCTCTGTCATCGTCACTCAGTCGTTTTAAAAGATCTTTTTTCACTTGATTCGCGTCTTGTTTCATTGTTGTTATTTTAATAGTGGATGGAGAGAATGTTAAATGACTTTCTTTTAACGTCGGTGACGGCGAACGAATACTTTGGGCTAAGGAAATAGCAGGCATTACGGCGTTCGGATTGACCATTGTGGTCCGTTCTTCGCCGTTAAAATCTAAATTTAAGCTGGAATTTGAATGGTTCGAGTTTGACGAAAACCATTTTATGTCGGAAACGTCTTCCAATTCCAATGGAGGCAATTCCGAGAAATTCAAGCCGGAAAAGTCGTTATGACCGCCGACCAACGATTCTATTTCGGATTTAATGTCGATGTCCAAGATGTCTTGAAATGACATTGAATCGGATGCGCTCAAGTACATGTCCATGACGGCAGACATGACGATTAGCTTCTGCAAGCACAAAAAGCCCTTCTTAATTAGGTTTCGTGACGATTTTTAAATTTCTGCACTCGGTAACACGGTTCGAGGTCGAAGATTTATTTCGATAAACCACTTTGCTGGAGAAATAAATAAAAAACTTCAACTAAATGTTGATAAAAATTATTTCGTTACGCACATCCCAAAATTCTGTTTTTAACTGACCTATGAGATAAAAAACAATTAAAGAAGTGATACCAATTCAAAGAATTGCCAAAAAATAAAACGGCGACAGACATGGTATAATTTTGCCAACAAAAGCACGACAAAAGGATCGTTTAGTGGCCGACCTTTTTAAAGCCCCTTATTTACAGCTTCGCCATAAAGTTTCAATCTTGTTTTGCTGGGCCTTCGTAAATAATTATTGGATGCGAATCTTCGTAGGTCAGTATATTTTACGCAAAAGTAATTGCGTTCCTGACTGTCGAACATTCCAAAACGTTGGAAGAAAGGAAAAATAATGCAATTTCTGACTGAATTTGGTGACATTTCGGTTTGCTTGAGCGAAATCTCACAAAGCAAACTGAGAATTTACTTCAAACACGTGCCTTAAAAGCAAAAAACAGGTAAAAATATCACTACTTTGCATTACATTTTGTGTTTTTTCGTGTATTTTTAACAAAAATTCGTCAATAGTGAGCTAAATCGAGTGAAACAAACAAAATAATATCAATTAAACTATTAAATTTACAGGTATTTCTTCATAACAACGTCCAGTTCATAAGTATCAAATAACATTGGAACAATTTTATTTAATTAGAAGTCGCGATTTTGGTGTCTTTAGAAGTTTTGATGTTTGCACGTAAGAGTTGCCGGATATGTAATTACTTTTCGCTCAAAATCAGATTTTTATACAAAAAAGCATAGACCATGAAATGCCAACAAATCTTCAATAAAATACTCACTGTTAGTTGAGAATGCTTCATTTTTAAAAAACCAGACGTTAATAGATGAATTTTTTTTAAATAATTTATTCATCTCGTAACACAAATTCGAGATGTCCAAACTGATAACATCGCTAGCTAATTATATACTTGTTCATTTTTTACATGAATTTAAAGTAATTTGTCGCTCTGGCTTGTAAAAAAATCAATTAATCAATTAACATTCTGTTATAACAAAGCGGCGTATTGATTCATAATTAATTACCAATAAATTCCCAAAAGTTTTAAATTATTCCTCTCAAGAAATTCGATTAAAATGACCCTCTTGAAACGAATTTTACTTAATCTCTGGAAGGCAGGGGAATTAGAGAATTCCCGTATTTGTGGCATAATTTTTAGTTAATTAACAAAAATACAATGAAAACCAGAAACAATAAAAATTGACCCTTCATAAACAACTTTTGGAAAAAATAAATAATTACAAAAATAAGAACTTGAGACAATCTCTTGCGTCAATATTTGATGACTTGGGACGTGGAAGAGAAAAATTAATAAAATCAAGCAAAAAATCAACACAAAAAGGGGAAGATTAGTCATTAAATTCGAAAATAGAATATCATCATTTCTATTGGCAAAACTGTACTTAATTCAGACAGATGGCCATCATTCAAGAGGGGAGAAAAAGAGGAGGGTGAGAATCGCCTAATCACCCCTGAATTTTACTAGTAATTACTTTGCAGAAAATTTTATTAAAAACATTAAAAAAAAAACAAATTTTTTATTACAAGGATGTATTTTTTTAATGTAGACAATAGCATGATTTGTGTGTGAAAATACCGGTTTTTGATAAATGCCTGTCTCACCCCAGACAAGTTACAGATTCTTTTCTTTACTTTATTACCCCATACGGTTATTCCTTACAATAGGGTGACTTAAATAATTGAAAAATACAGGTAAGGTTGCTTTCAATACAGAGAAACGACCTGTCATAAATCACCTGTGCGCCCTTTAGGTAAGAATCTCACCACAAGGCATTAATAAATTAAAAATTAAAAAAAACGGCGTTAAAAAGAAAATCGTAGTTGCTTTTATTCACTCAGTACATTGCTTTCTCCTCTCGGCGATCAAAACTACCTTCCTCGACCTTGAAGTGTTAAGATCGTCTTCCCGCCTTGTTGATATAAAAATAAATGATATAATTTTACAACAGCAAAGTGGTTTATTTTCGCTAAATTCTCCCGGAATTACATCGCGAAATATCAGGAATTGGTGTGAAATTCTCGTTGATAATTCTGGACCGTGTGGGTGTTCCCTCTCGTGTTTACCCGCCAAATCGGGTCTTTTCCCACAGGTGTGGTAGTTTATTGTCAAATAACCAGTCGCATTGTCAGTTATCAACAATCACCTAATTATTATTGTTTTGCATTAGATAACACACGTTTACACAAAAGAGCGGGATCCGAACGTTGGACGAGTCCATTACGCGCCACCGTACGAAAAATCGCCTTTAATCGCGTTTTGTAACAGAAAACCACCCGAAAAATACAAGTAAAATGCGAAAAATACTTACTGATGCGTTATGTGACGGCAGTTCGTTGTGTCTGGTCGTATTTTTGTTTAAATCATGGATAAAAAGATATTCAACACTGACAGCACTTTACACCCAACGAATGTATACAAAACTTGTCGTCATCCACAAAGAACGAAGAGGGAATTCAAATCGCGCGCTTTCGATTGGCTGGCGCAAGTCACGAGTGTTTCCCGCGCGATTCTGATTGGCCGGCGAGAATCGCCGGAACGCCAACTTCGCAATCGAATAACGATACGCGTGCTAATGGGGTCTTGACATTTAATTTAACCTAAGTTTTTTCGCTGGGGGAGCGGAAAAGCGGGAAACGGCGCACACCAAAATTTCGCCCGTTTTTCGTAGATTATTTTGATATGCGTTTCATGCCCCTTTGAGTTGTAGTCAATGAGATTTGGCGTGTTTCTCATCGGTCTAATTCAGCATTTTGCCGGGAATGCTGTTTAAAGGGACTGTCATGGCAGCCTGGGAATTTGAAAAATTCGAGCAAAATTACAATTCGACGTAATTTCGGCGAGGATATCGCAAAATTAGCCAAATTACGAACAAATTCAATCAAATTGCAATTGTCAACTTTTGGAATTATCTAATAAACATAATTAGATACCGGCTTGGGAAAATCGATTACAAGCGGACGGGTCCAAATCGAAGGGGAAGTCGCGTCAAAATTAATAAATCAGACATTACAACAAGAACTAGGAATTTTTATAATTTCGTACCTTCCCCACATGTTTTAATTAATTGAGTCACCAAATTAGCAAATTGTGGAAGGTGTAGTTGAAAAAACTATGTATTTATTGCACCAGAACATATTTTATTAAACTCTCTCAACTCAATAACATCAAAAAGCCCTTTTTACCATTTACCCTGATCGGTCCTCAACGTTTGCAACAGAAATCAATATTTTGCAATAGATTTCTATACCTTTTAAGAACGTGTTGACTCCCAAATACTCATCATGGTCGTGTAATAAGACCGGAGTGTTATTAATGGGCGAAAAACCAATCGCTGGTATTCCGATACCCCTCACGTAGCGACTGTCGGTGCCCCCTGGGAATATCTGGGTTTTCAGCTTTAGGCCCCTATAAAAATTGCATTTGAGAAATTGCGACACGAGCCGCGTAGCGGCGAGTGGCCCAATAATCGATTGCCCAAAGACGCAAAATAAAAAACTGCTGCTAGACTCACAATTTGTCTGTTCCCTCCTTGAAAGCCACCCAAAACGGATTGGTGGAATCAACTTTAGTGGGGGGAATTTGGGCCTGTTTTTGCTCGTAGTCGATCCAGATTCCAGGCCCGGCTTCCTTGCACCACTGGTTGATGGTTTCCTCCCATTTTTTTATATCAACGGTTTCGGGGGGAATACGGCAGTCGATCGCGATGACGAATTCAGGGGGCACTACGTTGGTTTGTACGCCGCCCTACAAGATGTTTTTTTCGTGTTAAGCGACACAGTTTGGAAATTATATCCATAATAGTAAAACCAAAATTTTACCTGAATTTACATCTGAGAGCGTCAAATTCAAATAAGATCAAGTTTTCAAACTCAAAAGTGCGTCCTACTCACTTTCATTTGGGTCAAGTTGACTGTCGTGACGTCACCGATGGTCCAGCTAGGATTGTCTTTTAATTTCTTTTTTTCCTGTCTTCTGAATTCGAAAAATTTGTTTAAAAGATAGGTGACTTTTTCTCCCGCTGTGTTGTCCAGGAGTAAGGAGCCGTGGCCTGGCTGACCAGGACAGTGGATGTGTAAATCTACAATTGCATTACACACCCTGTATTTTCACATAATGGCCACTCTGAACGGTCTTTTTGACAAAAAAAAAACAAAATATGTAAATTAAAAAATCAATTATTTCCATTGTTTAAAGGAAGTCGCAGAATGCAATGTAGGTTGAAACGAATTGTTTTAATACATTTTCTTAATTTTATCATATTTAATAAAAAAAAAGTTAAAGTGCTAGGACGCGGAACGATCTATAAAAAAGGTCCCCTATTACGTCAATTTTATTAGCGTCGCTAGGTGGCGCGGTAGTTCTTAGCCCATTTAATTTTTAAGAACAATGAAATAAAAAAAAGCTGTATTTTATTATAACTTCAACGTTTTACTGTACTGTACTTGACAATCAAACCTTTTATAACCGAAATAGATAAGACTTCAATAAATGTTTTGAAGGAATAATGTTAAATATTTGTAATAATTTCTATTTCTATTTTTTCTTATATATTTGTTTCCGTTCCATCAAGGCAGACGTGAAACAGATAACAACAAGAAAGATGAGATCCCGTTATTATGGGTAACAATATCTGGTAATTAATCCGAAATGTGGAAATATGTAAAAGGAAGTTTTGTAATTTCAACTATTTTTAAATAATCTTGTGTTTTTGTAATTTTTTTAATAAATTATCGTTGTTCACATGTTTAACGTTGACTCCTTGTTCTAATGTTGATATTTTTATTTGTTAACGGTTGCGAAAATAAAAATAAATACTATATACAGGATGTCTGTTTTACGAGCTCCACCACGGGTAGTTATCATAAGAGATACGAGGTCGGTTATTATTGAAAACAAAAAACGGAAATTTGTATTTTTCGTTTTTAACTAGAAGGTTCTTATAAGGAATCTAAATCTTTCATCGTATTTTTTAAGGCGATCTTGATTCAGAGTTACAACACTCAATTCTGTTCTTCCTTAAGGACGCCATATTCGCTTTTTGTATTTTCGAATAACGTTTTCATTCCTGATCACAGCGATGTATCACATGATATGAACAAATCTTACATATGCTGATCAAAATGGAGAAAAAAACATTTATGCGAAAATTGCTTTGGAAAAATAAACGCCAACAACAATTTTGTTTTCAAACAAACTAGATTTTGGAAGTTAATTGAGTTTGGATCTGAAACGTTCACATTTTCGTCAAGCTTACCTACTTAAAAATAAGCTAGAAGTTTATTCTTCACAAAACAAAACAAGACAAAGTTACAAAAATCCTGCTCGCCTATTTAATTGAACTGTCAAAGTTACTTTGTTAAACAAATTTTTTTGCGTTTTTTCCAAAGCACTCTGCAAAAACCTTTTTTCTTAATACAAAGTTGTAGAGAATTAAATTTCCTACAAAGTCCGCAGCGCCATATCTTTATTATCACCGGTTTCGGTTTAAATTGCTTTAAAGTGTTCCTCCGGTACTCAACCACCGATAAAAAAGGGCCTAAATTACTAATGACAAAGATATGGCGTAGACTTTTTTTGAAGAAAATTTAATTCGTTTTTTTCTTTCTTATATTTCTTATAACCGCATTCGTAAATTTTAATTTTTAATACTTAATTCTCATTTTTATCGTGAAAGTTTTAAAAGTTAGTTCGTGCCTTTTTACCAAATAATAAATAAATTAGCTGAATTTAAATTTATTAAAAAAAATGGAATCGTGACAGTTTCACGCTTGAAGCGCCCTCATTTTTAATCCGCCACAGTAACATTTTCTGGGTACTTATTTTGTATCTCGATTCGCTTCCTAGTACTTAATTCTCCAAAATGCAAAACTTACGCCAAATGCACCTCTCCCCATTAAAAACCGCAAACTCTTCACTAGGACTCGCCATCCCTTCGTCCAAAGCAAACCCCACGTTCAAATCCTTGAATTCTTTCGTATGAACAAACTTTCTCATCCCGTCCACACCCCCGGTTTCCTCATCTAAAGTCCCGTCAAGATCATACAAACCCACCAAATGTACCACAAAACTTACCAGGGACGAAAGAAATATGCAATGTTCGTTTCAGAGTCACCCCTTGCTGTTTTACCCTTCTCACAGCCTCCAAATATTGTATTCCCACACATTTCATGTCTTGGGTGCCCCTTGCATAGATGTTATTTTGTTCGTCTATGTCGGCACTGAAGGGCTTATGGGTCCACTTGTCTTCGAAAACGGGCACCACGTCCATGTGGCTGTTGAGGAGGACTGATGGTAAGTTGGGCTGGGTCCCAACCCATGTCAGCACCACGATGGGTTTCTTGGGCACTACGTGGTAGATTTTGACTGGAAGGCCCAAGCTTTTGGCTTGGTTTTCAAGGAATGTAACGCAGGCATCTGGAAGGAAATGATTCAAATTTTAATTAATTAACTGGCGAGAGTGGAAACGTTTGATCAGAGGCTCTCGAAAAATGAAGGGTGAAAGTAATTGAATATTTCCGTCTTGTGACACAGCTACTCAGTGGTAGGTAAACAGTATTAAGGAATAATTTATGTGTAAAGTCATACAAAAAATTAGCATTGACGATGATGAAATTAACTCAGTACTAAAAGAAACCCTTATAATTTAGATAATTTTTGGTAAAATATGACTTGGTATAAATTACTGTAAACCCTTAATTTGCAAGTGTCCTTATCAAAGTCGTCAATAATGCGGAGTAAATCCAACAGTTGTATTTTACAATCAATATTCCCCTTACTGTGTATATTAATTGATATAAAATAAATGAAATCAAGGACCTGCTTGTTATAATCCTTTGGGTGTGTTTGATAATCCCTTTCAAACAAATAAATTAATAAAAAGCATTAAAATATAAAACACTTCAACATTCCACACCCAAAAACCGAAGCCAAGCCAAGTATCCGTCATGCCATGACCTGTTAAAATCAGTGGATTTTTCCCCAATCTAGCACTGGAGGGATTTTGATAAAAACAAGCACCCACAAAGCCCAAATCTTAAATAACCACTTACCGTAATTAATATCCGGATGTACGGAAGGAATCCGCAAATATTCACGAAAATTGTTGACAGCTTGTGTGTCCAACGCGTCTTTCTGAACAGCTGACAATGAAGACATCTTACGACTAAAATCCTAAAGTGAAATCGTCGCGACGTCGTCTTTAAATAAACTCAAACCGACTCGGTGTCTTTTTAAATGCAAGGCTGCTGGAAATGTTTAATCAAGCCTAATTTGTTTGGCTTTATTAATCAGGGAGATGATAAAATGCGGTGCACAATTGAGGTTGTTTACTGGAGGTTTTTGCGGGCCTGGTGATAAAATCGCCATTTGGGGAGGTAACCAGTCACGTAAAAGTGATAACTTTGCTCGTAAACAACAACTAAGGCTTGTTTTTCGCAGAAAAAATTTAAAATTTATTTTCCCGCCACGGTTTTAAAAAAATTAACAGCTGACTGTCACACGTTTGCGTGGTAACGGCCAATCAGGTGGCCGCATTTTGACAGTTGACATTTTTCGATTTTTCTCGTTACAACTTGAAAGTTTGAAACTTTGTGGAAAAGTGGAAAATGCTTGAATGAAGGTGAAAATTCGCTGAAATCCACACGAGCCGATTTTTCAGGTATGTTTCTAACAATTGTCATCAAGTTTTGTATTGCATATTTTGCGGAATAATTTTTGAGCTCATGCCTCAAAAGTAAATAACTGGTAGTAAATTATGAAAGCAACAATGGGATTTGGAAAAAATCCACACATTTTAAAGATTATTAAACATTCATGATTGAAATTGATAACAATAAGCGTGGTCTGTGACTTTTTTGTTAATTTTAATTTTCTTTATCATGAGTACGAAAAACTGGGGAAAGTGTAAAGCACTTGAGACAATCAAACTTAGATTTAGCTGTCTATATCATTATCTTAACAAACCCAAGTTTTTTACATTGTGATTTTTTTAAAGTTTTGAGCCCCTGATGTATTGGGATTTAAAGCTATTCATAAAAATAATAATGAACTAGTGAAGACAAAATAACCCAATTATTTCAAAAAGTACCATTACTAGCTGGGAATTAAATGGTATTTACTTTAAACAAGACTTGAGTTGAATGCAGTTTGCATTATTATATTATTACTTACGTAACTGTAGTACATACATAAACATTTAGAATATGAAATGTACTCTGATAACGATAAAATGTACTTTTTATTCTAAATTTAGCCCCATCTTAATCTTCCTAATCACATCACAAGCTTTGTTGTTTCAAAAGTAGCAATAAAACGCAGACATTTGCCTAACTCTAGGTAATAATGTTGTGGCAATAACAAAATAAAAACATTTCTGATTGAGTCCTTTATTTATTAAGTAATTAGAAGCCACTCATTAACACTTTATAAATCAATTCTGTACTGTTTCACTCGTATCTTCAATATTTCCGAGGGATTTCAAAATTTCGCAGTAGATTACAATGCCTTTCAAAAAAACTTGGACAGGTAGATATTCATCATGTTTGTGCAAAGCCACTGAGGTATGGTTGATTGGTGAGAAACCTATTCCTGGCAGTCCAACTCTCCGTATATGACTAGTGTCACTAACAGCTGGAGAAATTTGTGGTTTCAGTTTCAGACCCCTAAAATTTTTGTTTTATTTTTCCTTTGTCCTTTCCGAACTCACAGTTTATCAGTTGCTTTTTTAAATGCGAGCCAATAGGGATTTGAATCGTCTAGTTTAGTTGGTCTCACATGTGAGGCTTTATCTATGAATTCGATCCAAACGTCAGAACCTGCTTCCTTGCACCATTGGTTGAGAGTTGCTTCGAATTTTTCCAAGTCAATGCTTGGAGGGATTCGACAATCGATTGTTAGGACGAATTCAGGGGGCACCACGTTTGTTTGTACCCCACCCTAGAATTGGGATCGAACTTAAATTAAAATTCATTATTTTACATTATTTCTTGTACTTTGATTTGGGTTAAATTCAATGCCGTGACGTTTCCAATGGTCCAGGTCGGGTTATCTTCCAGTTTTTGCTTCTCCCCTGTTCTGAATTCGTACAGTTTTGCCAAAATATAGGAAACTTTTTCTCCCGCTGTGCCCTCCATAAGGAGGGAGCCATGTCCAGGCTTTCCCGGACAGTGGATATGAAACTCTGTTATTTTAATAAGGACAATGATTTTATTTTGCAACTTACGCCAAGGGCAACGCTCAGCATAGAAAACAACAAACTCGTCACTTTCGCACGTTATTCCCTCATCCAGAGTCGCCCCAACCTTCAAGTCTTGGAACTCTTTGCTGTGCACGAATTTCTTCCACCCATCTCCACCCCCGATTTCCTCATCTGAAACCCGTGTTTTTTGCAAATCAAATTTTACAAACACCTACCTGGAGCAAACGAAATGTGGAGGGTTCGCTTCAAGGCCACCCCTTGCTGTTTTAATCTTCGAATAGCCTCCAAATATTGGATTCCCACACATTTCATGTCTTGGGTTCCCCTGGCGTAGATGTTGTTTTGTTCGTCCAGATGGGCACTGAATGGTTTGTGGGTCCATTTATCCTCGAAAACTGGCACCACGTCCATGTGGCTGTTGAGCAAAATCGATGGTAAGTTGGGTTCGCTACCTACCCATGTGAGCACCACGATGGGTTTTTTGGGGACCATATAGTAGGTTTTTACGGGGAGGTCCAGGCTTTTGGCCTGGTTTTCCAGAAATTTAACGCATGAATCTAGGAGAGATTTTGATTAAATTTCACCCATTTATTACAACAACATACCATAATTTATGTTTGGGTGTACCGAAGGTATTTGCAAGTACTGGCGGAAATGCTCAACAGCTTGCGTATCCAAGGCATTGTTTTGGTCACTTGAGGACATTTTGGTTTGTTTTAACTAAATCACTCGTGTTGTGATCAAAAATTTTGGCAGCTTTTGGTTTATGTACGTTTTCTTTTTGTAATCATGATAATTTGTGGTTTAGATTTTGGCAAAATAAGATATTTATCACCGATTTTTGCAAACAAGTTCCTGTTTGTTTGTAAATAAATTTGCGGTAGGTGTAATAATCGTTTTTTTTACGTAAGGGAAAGGAAGAAAATTCGTGATAAAATGCTAATTACTTTATTTGTATTGTTTGTTACACGAGAAATGGCAGAAAAATCTATTTGGTTTCATGTTCGATGTTTGCGAGAGAAGTCACGATTTCTGAATAAATTTCTATCCCTTTGAGGAAAGTTTCAACACTCAAATATTCATCGTGGTTGTGGAGCAAAACGGTGGTGTCATTCATTGGGCAAAAACCTATTCCTGGTAGTCCAACACTTCGTACATATCGTGCGTCAGTAGCCCCTTGACATATTTCCACCTTGAGTTTAAGCCCCCTAAAAATTTTTCTTAATTTATGTTCTTTCAAACGAGAGTTTAGTACAATTTGTCTGTGGCTTTCTTGAAAGCAACCCAATATGGGTTAGAATCGTCCAATTTCGTTGGAGGAATTTTTGATTGTTTGAGTTCAAATTCGATTGTAACTCCAGGGCCGGCTTCCTTACACCATTGCCGAAGACTTGCTTCGAATTGATCAAAATCCGCCTCTGGTGTGACTCGACAGTCGAAAGTTAGGATAAATTCCGGAGGCACCACATTTGTCTGGACGCCTCCCTAAAGACCGACAAAAAACATTGTATTTAACCCAAATCACAATCTTACTGTCATTTGAGTCAAATTCAGTGCCGTCACTTGCCCAGGCATCATGTTCGGGTTGTTTTTCAGTTTTTGCACTTCTCCGTTTCTAAATTCGAACATTTTGTTCAAAATGTAGGAAACTTTTTCCCCGGCTGTGTTCTCCAAAAGTAGGGACCCATGTCCCGGATTTCCAGTGCAGTGGATTTTGAACTCTACCATTATTTTTTTCAACAATTAATTCCCTATTAGGGGTTGAAAACTTACGCCAAATGCACCTCTCGACATAAAACACGATACATTCATTGGTCGGACTCGCCACGCTTTCGTCCAGAGTCACTCCAATGTTAAGTTTTTGAAAATCTTTAGTATGGACGAATTTTTGTAACCCATCAATGCCTCCAGTCTCCTCATCTGGGACAAAAGATATGTGGAGGGTGCGTTTTAGGGTCACCCCTTGCTGCTTCAACCTCCTCACAGCTTCCAAATACTGGATACCTATCGATTTCATGTCTTGGGCACCTCTTCCATAGATGCGATTCTGTTCGTCTATTTCAGCCCCGAATGGTTTATGGGTCCACTTGTCCTCGAAAACTGGCACCACGTCCATGTGGCTGTTGAGCAAAATTGCGGGCCAGGAGGGCTCGGTACCCACCCATGGTATAACCACGATGGGTTTTTTGGGCACCACGTGGTACACTTTGATAGGGAGGCCCAAACTTCGGGCCTGTTTCTCGAGGAATTTGACACAGGGTTCTGGAATTTTTTTACTAAGCTTAGCTTACCTTCAAGTTAATTTTACGGTACCATAATCTATGTTTGGGTGCACTGACGGGATTCGTAAATATTCGCGGAAGTTTTCAACCGCTTGTTGGTCTAAAACTTTCTTCTGGACTGGGGTTACAGGTGCCATCTTGGAAATACGAGTAAATCAAGTCGGGGACGACTTTTCCTTATAAAAATCCAGGCCTATTGTATTTATAGTCCAAGGTTAGAGAAAATGTTTAAATAAATAATTTTGTTTGAGTAAGGTAATCCTGCGGTTGATAAGTTTCATGATTTTCGGCCAAAATGCGAAATTTTGGTGATAAAGAGTGGTGTTTATCAAAGGTTAATAAATATGCATTGTAATTTTCAACAAAACTATTCTTTTCTCACGTACGATTTCAAACATATTTTTCGCAACCATACTCCTGGCGGAATTGTTTTTTAGCCATAAAAAGTGCCACAAATGGCATATATGCATTTATTTTTTTACCAAATTTAATTAGCATTTTTTGAGTTGTTTGAAAATACGGGTGACTGTAATGAATTGGCGCCCTCTATGAGAAATAATCATTTGATGACGGGTCTTAAATTTCTCAAATATGCATTTCCGTCAGTAGCATATTCACATATGAGCTAAATGGGCTACAGCCCAGGGCGGCACAATTTTAGAGGCGGCAAAAATATCTTTATTTTGATAAAAAATAGCTAGCATAAATAAACGGGTTGCATTTTTTACATCAACTGATCAGATTTTTAATTTTGGTCGTATCTTTTTAGTTCTCATGTTCGTAATTGTTTGGTTAATGATTTTTAGGAAGTTTTTAGTAGTTTCAATTCATATTAAAATTCACGATAAGTAATATGGTAGAAAAAGCTTGAGTATATGATAATTTTGTTTCTAGTGTTTTTTTTATTATAAAAAAAGTGTAAAAATTACTACGTTGTTTAAAAATGTCTTTGAAAAAAGTCAGCGACAACGTAATATTTATCATAGAAAAAAATGTAAAAATGAAAAAATATAAAAATTTAAAAATATAGTACATGTTTGGTGATACATATTACATAGAACTTTTCCAGGTTTTTTATATTTAATTTTTAGAATTTTCTTGCATTTTTAGAGGACTTGTGCTAGAACTGGGTTGGCTATTTCATTCAAATAAACTGAATGAAAAAAGTTAAGGGTATTACTGAATTTTGGAGAAAATGTACTGATAAAAAGAATAAAGTTAAAAGTAGATACATGTTTACTGATTTTTTTTATCAGATTCCAATACTCGAAAATTGATAGAGTTTGTTTGATATTGGAATAATTAGACTTCTTTAATTGTTGTGGAGCAGTATATATTAAAACACTAATATATCTTACATTTTTCGAGCAGTTTTTATGCAGTTTAGCATTTAAAGTTTTAAAAGGTGATTTGTATTACAATAGTGCTACAAATTTCCAAAGTACGGCAAAAAAATGCTGGGTTTCAGGGTTTGTAAATTTTTCCTTATTTTCTGCATTAATCAAAAATATTTTTTTTTTTTTAAATGTTGTCATAGGCAGGGGCAGCCAAAATTAAGTAGCCCCGGGCGGCAATAGACTTAAAGACGCCACTGGTTTCCGTGGTTACAACACCACATTGTTATGCCAAACGTCATAGTAAAAGTGCTTTGTTGTGCATTTTTGTGTTATAATTCACGTAAAAATATAAAACTGATAATTGTTTCTTTGCGCATTCCGCGCGCGCACGTATCGATTTTCAAATCGTTGATGAAAATACGAAAATGAAGGTTATAATCCTTGTCTCAATTTTCGCATTTTCCACTTGCCAAAGTGCGGTTTTGTTGTGGAGTACCAACAAGTTGGAGGTTTCGCCTTTCAGTGATTTTAACGACGAAACTTTGCAAAATTTGGTCCAAAAACTGGGCTTCCCGGACGTCACCATTTACAAGAGCAGTCAGGACTTGTTGCCAAAATTCGAAAGTTTGGTGAAGGAATATAGTAGGGCTTACAACCCCAATGGGGACATCACGACCGAAAATGCGACAGGTTTGGTCAAGGGAGCGTAAATGTTTTTATTTATTGTGTTGGTTTAGAAATTGCCACTGAGGAAGACTTTGCGCTCATTGAAGCCAAGCAAAGAGGGGATTTATTGGCCGGAAATAACACCTTGTCGGTGTTGTTTCTTCCGAGCGAACGTTACAAACGGGCTATTACTAGTAGCACTGAAAGTCCCGAGTCGTCAAAGGACGTGGTGCTCTACAAAGGCACCTTGAAGAAGAACATATACACGCTCTTGTACTCCTCTCATCCCTTAGTGTTGCGTCAGGAGGAACCTTCCGAAGAACCTGTGAGTTTCACCCTTGGGGAGAGTCGGATGGTTACGGTCGATTCTCCTGGCAAGGACTCGTACACGAAGCTTTACGTTAAAGTCCCGGTCCAAGACAACAATTTCGTCATCTTGCAGTTTTACTTCTATTGGTTTAACACGTACTGGTCCTTGACTTCAGTCAAAGTCTCGACCACCAACGGCAATTTCTCGACCACTTTGAACATAACCGAGCCTTTCCTAGTCCCTGCCGGGTTTTCGTACCATTGCAACGGCTTGACAACTTTCAAGGATTCCTCAAAGGATAACTCAAAGACTGAGTTGCGCATCTACGATTTGCAAGTGCAAATTGATTCGAAAAATGGCTTGTTTAGTGACGCTTATGACTGTGTTGATTTCACAACTGTTCCGATTTGGTCGGGATTGTTCATTACGGCACTTCTGGGAGTCGGGTTGATTATCGCCCTTACAGCGATAAACGACATTAAAACAATGGATAAGTTCGATAATGCCAAAACCAAACAACTCTCAATCACAGTAGTGGAGTAAAATCTTTAATAAATAATTTAACTATTTACATATGATGGTCGGACGGCACTTGAGACATATCTGTAGCTGTTTTTAATGGTTTATGTAATAAATACAATCGCAGGTACGGTTAACAGTAAGACGGGATCATGAAGTGCGGTTGCGAGGTGTGCAGCGCTTGGCCATCTTTCGGACACACAGTCAAACTGCAAAAAAACATACCTACAGTGAGCGACAAAATCTTTTTAAAACTGAACAATTGATCTTAATTAGTCCCAATAAGTTTATTATAGCACAAACAAGTGGACGGTATACCTCTGCCTGATTTCCAGGGCGTCAATAGTAATTTTTTCGATGTATATTTTCGGGACGGTCAAAAGCCTCCACGTCAGGGGATTCAAGTAGCTGCTTTGGTACCGCCATTCGACTTCCACAGCTTTGATTTTCTTGACTTCGGACGTTGGTACCACGGCCGTGTAGATTTTTCCGGGTTCGTGGTACCCGCCCTTGTTTAGGGGCACCGTGTGCGTTTTTGGCCCTTTGCCGTCGGTTGTTTCATGCATTGTGAAAAATAGTTGGCCCACTTCGCCACCATGTTGGAGACTCTCGCCAGTGTTTGAAATTTTAACTGTTATTCTGTAATGGCCACCTGTAATAAATGTGTAAATAAAAATATTTCTCCCAAAATTGTCTTATTACGGCAGTATGGTTTCGTTTCTCCTGTTATTAAAAACTGGACCATGTTCGAGTCTGGTGAAATTAATCGACGTTTTACCAGTTCTTTGTATTCTTTGTTGCTGTAGTAACCGAACTGGATGCATTTTTGGTTCCTGCGGCCACAATCGAAACATTTTCCCGCCAAAAAATCCTAAAACAAGAGTGATGGTGTCACATGCTTGAATAACACAATAGTACCTCGTAATTGTTGCATGCAACTGTCAGAAACGAACATTGCCTGTTGGGGTTAATACTTTCAATGAAATATTCGTAACTTCGCATATGATTGCACCCCATGTATTTTCTCACACCTGAAATTTATCTTTTTTTTTTTTGATTTGACATAAATAAATCGGCTGAATTACCCAAGAAGAAGCTGCCATTGGCCTCATCTATGTATTTGGCTATGCTTTTGCCACAGCCGGGCTGGCTTGTGCCCCCATTTGGGTAATAGTCCACGTGACCAATTCTTTCAGTCATACCTAACCCTCCTCGAATAAATTGACTGGCGTCTGTGTGAACCACATCAACGTATTTAGCCGCGGTTCGGTCTAACCGAACCGGTGGTTGGGCCTTTGCAAAGTGCGGTTCAGCCGGGTCCAAGCCGGTTATACGCCCCAAAGTCAATTTGAAGTCCTACAAAATAAAAAAACAATTTATTATAATAAATAGACAGAGTGAATACAAATCAATAATGAACTCAAAACATTGTAAGATCATCGAATTTGTAATATATTTCTTATCGGAATAAGTATTGTTATACAATTACGTTTAGTGAAATCGCGGGAGAAAATTACGTTCGTACTTCAAACACCTACCTGAAAAAAGCAAAAACACTTAGTTTAATTCTTGTTCTTTTAATGCGTGTTGTAGCAGTAAATGACAAAATGAATCGATCAAAACAATCTAAATAATGTCAATTTCGAACTAAAAAAAACGTTAAAAACGTGCTCAAATAGTCAAAAACCCGAAAAAAAACCAAAAATAATACCATTTTTGGTTTAAATTTGTGAATTCTGCTTAAGTATTTGTGTTTCTGACTGTAAAACAAATCCTTCTAAAATGCCTGATTTAAGACGATCTTGCAAAATAAGTGAGCCTCTGGTTCAAAAACGAGGTAAATCGACATCAACTACGATCTAATTTAGTGATTTTTCAATCAAGCTTGCTGCGACATTTTTCGCTAAAAATTTAGTTTTTATTTTGAAAATGCGCTTAAACGCCCAAAATAAACAAAAATAGCATTATTTTTAGTTTAATTTGCTAAATTTGGGATTTTTTTTACGAATATTTGTTAAATAATTGCGTTTCTGGCCGTGAAACCTGAAGGGTTGAATAATAGCATTTTTGAGTTAATTTGGTAATTTATGGGAGAGTTTTATTAGTAAAATTTCACAAAAAAAACCTGTGAGTTTAGTTCAAAAACGAGTTTAAAAAGGTGAAAAAACGAAATGCTGTGGTTTTTTGATGTTTTTTGACGAAATTTAGCTTAGAAACGAGCTAAATCGATTGGAACAGACCAAATAACATCAATTTCGGTTGTTTTTAAAATTTTACGGCGTCATTTAGCACGATCTTGCAAAATAAGTGAGCGAAACCAGCTAAATAAAAAACTTCATTTCGATCTAGTCTTGTCAATTTTTAGCCAAATTTCTCGATAAAAACACCCCTTTTTGCATAACTTGTTATTTTTCGTCTTGTTTATTTCTATTGTTTTTTACTAACCCTGTGCAACGTGTACCCCACGTATCCGCACAAGTGGGCCCCCAGGGAGTGGCCGATGCAGTGCACGTGGTCCAGGTTCATGTCAGGGATGTGTTTCCACAAATCGTGCAAAAGATGCGCTGTCATTGCCCCCACTAGCCGAATATTCGCCACTGCTTGTGTGTAGGGGGGCCCGGAGCCCCCTTGCCAGTCGACGACGATAACGGAACAGTCGTGAATTTTCAATAGTTTCTGGGCCATGTCTACAATCTATGTGAATTTTTTGGGAGGTTGGGGAATATGTGCCGAGGTCGTACCCAATATATTCCTCCACCCTCCATGAAACCGTGCGAAATGACGTAGACGGGGTTGCGGGGGTTGATGCCCGTCGAGCCGATCACGTCGTACTCGTTCAAGTCTATGTAGGTGGGTTTCGAGGGGTTTTTGCGCGTGTACAGAGGGTAGCGTGGCTCGATCTTGAAAAATTTGGGGTGAGTTGGGGTAAATTTTAGCGGGGTGGTACCTTAGTGAGGTCTTCCGGGAACAAGGACACGGGGCGATTTTCCGAAGTCCACGGGGGGGACAGCTGGAAGCAGCCGTAGATTCCGTAACATTTGGACGCATTGTTGGCTGAAAAATCTGCTTTGGTTTGGGGTTTGGCTTAGAGGGGTGTTTTACCAACTTTTCCCAATTTCTAAAAAGTAGTAGTTGTAGGAGGTGTCTTGCTGGAAGTTGCTTTGGTTCATGACAAAGATAAGGGTTTGTAAAAAAACAGAAGTGGTGTTATTTGCGACCATTGTGATTTTTTGGTAATGACTTGGGCGCACTTTGTGAAAGAACTGATTATAACGGAACTGAGTCTGTTATCGCAGAGGCAAAGTCCGGAGGTCATTTAGACCATTTTTCTTATTTTGTCTAGACTCACCATTCGTTTGACGCACGCAAATCGAGAAAAATATTTATCTCGAATTGGATTTATTGTTTGAAAGCTTGTTTACAAACAGTTTAACACGAATTTGGGACGTTTCAGAACCACTGACTCGAGCAATCAATCGACTTGGCAGGCAAACAATATTCATTCTTATTTTGTTTGTTTTTTGGACAAGTTAACTGGTCTGTTATTTTCTCTCTTTATTTGCCAAACGACATTTTGTATAAATATATCCTTGTCTTACACTTGCTAAGGTAGTAGAAAAAGGTTTAAAAAATGTAGTTTTTTTACCACATGTAAATTGCTAGTGAATTTCAGGACCAATGTTAAATTCCAAAAGCTGTTACGAAAGATAAAATCGTAATTTAAATGCTAAATTTACTACAATAGTGCAGAAATGCACAATTTTTTTCTTGTGATAAATAATAATCTTATTAGGAAACATTTGTTGATAAACTAGTGTCACCGTTTGAAAATAAATAATAAGGAATTGGACCAAATATGTTTATTACGATAATTTGCCGGCGTTTGAAAATAAATTGGACCAATTTTTTGTGTTAGCTCAAAGAATTAAAAAAAACTTTGTCACGAAAATCTTGGCTGTTTTATACAAAGCCAAATGTCTAAAAAAAATGCAAATTAATGTCAATTACTTTTCTGTTTATACAAAGTCAGTGTTAGAACTGACAACAAAATAAAATACAGTGTTGCCAACTCAAACATCATCCTTGATCATCCATCATAAAAATGAGTCTTTGAATCTGGTTACTATTTCGTTCGCACATTTTTTTTTTATTGAAATAGCCTTATTAGTTACTTTTACTGTTTGTTTTTTTACAAGATTATTTTTGTTTAGAGGGTCTTTACGCAAATAAAGAAAAAACACTATTCGTAATGGATTTATTGTTTAATAAAACTGTGTTTACAACCGAATTTAACATCACAAAATGAGGAATGTAAGATTTGAAAAGTTTGAGAGTCGCTGGTAAAACAATCAACACTATTATCGACAGTGAAAATTATTGGATAGGGAAACACGTAGAGAGAAGAGAAGAACATTGAAAGACAAACAATAATTATCTAGAAGTTGATCAAAATTCTAAATAGTGTCCACCTCCAAGACTTCAACGATGAAACAGTCATTGTTGAAGTTTAGTAGCTGGAATGAATTTGAGTTGGAATGGCCCATAGTGTCTTGCAGACTGACCCGACATGATGGAATTAATGTTAGGGTTGAATGATTTTACTTACAAAATGCGATTACTGCTTAAAATTGATACTAAAAACTATCGTACTGAATATTCCATAGGAATTTCTAGCATTTATTCTACCAAGTGATGTCAGTCTTTGTCTTATTGGTACACGAAACACAACGAAACATAATTTGAGCTGAAATAATGTTTGAGTAAAACGACTTGAAATTATCTACAAGTATACAAATTTGTTCCTTAAGTTCACTATATTAATAACAATTTTATTCTAGTAAAATAAGTAATTTTTTAGAATAAAATGACTTTATTTTAGTACTGCTAATAAAAGCGATTTTTCCA
Organism: Tribolium freemani; assembly: GCA_939628115.1. Taxonomy (NCBI): domain Eukaryota; kingdom Metazoa; phylum Arthropoda; class Insecta; order Coleoptera; family Tenebrionidae; genus Tribolium; species Tribolium freemani. The sequence goes on along the minus strand of OW626791.1, from coordinate 17,783,072 downwards.
ATTTTACGCAATAAATGTAGTAAAATGGCTTCTACCGAGCAAAGTCAAAAGTATTTTGAGTACATTTCTGCTACGCTATTTTTATTTAGTTCTTTATATATTCGTTGCATAAATACGTTTATAAATCGATCACAATTGCAGTTCATATAGTGAACACTATAAAGCGTGAATAACAAATATTAATAACACGAACAATGTTGCTTTAGCACCCAGTCTAAAAATTTTAAAAGTGGAACCATCAAAGCACTCCAACGTGCAACTATTCAAATTAAAGGGATCACAAATAAGTAAATGAAATGCTTTGATGGGGTGGCATGGGAGTATGCACTTTCTAACTCACTAACTCACAGCATTTTTAACCCTACTTCAAAATTCGGCATACTCTAACGCCGGTATAGCATCCTACGATACGTTCGTACTACTTATACTGATATGCTATTGTGACATGTGTGTGATGTGTGGAATACATCTAACTTTTCGTATTCAACAATGATGGATGGACCCGACTGCGTTGTATTTTATTTATCACTAAATCAGGATGAAAACGGTGCTTTTGCACACACCAAACGATCAATATGGAACGAAAAAGTGCCAGCAGTCGGCCCTTAACAAATTCGGGCCGAGCAAGTGAAAATGTGCGGTTATTTACAGGACAAAAACATGTAGAGTAGCTAATATTGTCCACAGAGATGGGCACTTTATCGGTTAACAGTCAACAAGGGTTACACGCAACGGAACAGCCTCTTCCCACTTGCCCGGCCATTAAAGCTTGGTCAGGTTAACAAGACTGATATTTACAAGGTTGCAAATATCGGAAAGTATCCGCGGATTCGATACATTTGAATCATTTTACATTAGGTCACACTTATCTTTGGCGACGCGACTGTTTGCCTTCCCTCCTATTTGGAGGCTCACGTTTCGAGACTTCTCCAAGTTGAGGAGCTCTTGGAATAGCTGCTTCACGTTGTGGTTGGTCTTTGCAGACGTCTCCATGAAGCTCACACCCCATTCTTGCGCCTGGGCCTGGCCCTCGGAGGTGCTCACCTGAAAAAGATTTCTTTCCAAAAATGCGCACTTTTTCGTTCCAATGACATTACTATTTCTGGGACACACTATATATTTTATTTATTTATTTTATTTTATATATTTTTATTTATACTCGTAGACTGTTGTCGATTTTTTTTTATTTTTGGTTTCTAAAGTGCCCCAAATACCTACTTTCTACAAAGGAAATATGATTTTGATAAATCGAACCCGAACCGAATTGTATTGCCATTTTCAAGCGTTGTAATTTTTTTAATAAAAAACGCAAATGTTCCTGCTTTGTACTTTTTGAAATCATAATACATTTTTTTTTTGAAATCTTACTAAACCAGGCCGGTAATTCATTTTTGCTATCTACATTGGAACATTTTTATCCTGAAACAAAATACATACATATTTTGAAAACGTTTGTCAAAGATCTTAGATAGAAAATCGCCGGACCGGTCATTATTTATTATTTTATTTATTTTTTTATATTTAGCATTTTGTTATTTTTGCACTTTCGAGCCTTTATGCACGTTTTTCACCTAAAAATTCAATTAATTTGCAAAATTTCGCAAAACTACCCAAAAATTCATCCAATTAGGTCGGAATTGATACTATATGTTATACGTAATATTCGCCCTCGTATTCGCCTTTTTCGCGTGTTTAAACATGTTAAACATGAAACGCTTAGTTTTTCGTCAATTTTTCTTTAACCGGAACGTGTTTTTTTACAATTATTTTGTTGCTCCTAAATTAAATCATTAACCTCAAAGTAATTATTGTGTCACTTTTTAATTGTTTGATACCCAGTGTCTAATAGTAATAACGGGTTGACAAATTCAATAGTTTTTTTTTTGTTTACTTAATGTTTAAATTGCACGAAAAAATATTGTTACGGCTTTAGGAACAACATAATTCCATAAATTAAAAAAAGATTGTGGGTTATTTAAAAATAAATTGAAAAAAACGTCTATCTGGCCGTTTAATTTTTTTTAATTAAAAAGCAGTACACATTTTTTTTTTATTTTTGGCATATTATAGACGACCTACTTATGTTACTGTATTTAATTTCATAAGATTTGAAGGTTTAGTTTTTTTTTATAAAAAAATTAATTGTATTGAGTTTTTCGTTAAAACTAGGTTACAAATAAGGAGTGGTGTGTTTCTCTGAATTTTTTTACATTCAACCAGAAATTATTCACGACTGCATTTTCTGAATATTGTCAACTTTGTCTTGACACGAACTATTACTATTTTTGCTACTTTTTTTGAGAAAGTAAACATTCTTCTGGATATACAGCGTGATTCTTAAATAGACCGACAAAATTCTACCCATGGTAATGTCAAATGAGTACATTCCGGGAAAAATAGTAAAAAAATTCCTTGTATAACCGTTTTCGAAATAAATTTTTTTAAAGTTATGTTGAAGATAAAACGTACGCCACTGATGTGTTCGTAAGTAGTATTAGCACAGTTAGTGGAAAGCATGATAATCATCTGATGACAAAGTACTTGATCAATGCAACACTGTATTTTCGATATTCATGATGAAAACGAGCACATTTTTTTCAAAACAATTAATTTGAACTCATGAGCGTCGTAAGTGGCACGGATTATGGGGTTTCTACCCCTACGAAATAAAAACGTAAATATGGTACAGATCGTCTCTACTTATCCTTAGAAGACTGTGATAAAATTTTGTTGGTTTATTTAAGAATCACTCTGTATTAATTTTGATTTAATTTATTATTTAAATCAAAAAGACAGTATCAAGTCATAAATGTAATTAGTATTTCTGGTGGCACCTAAGAAAATTTCAGAAATACACCATAACTGACTCAGCCTGTATTTAAAATGAAGTAAGAACTGATCAGTGAGGTAATGATTTAATTTAAGAACAACATCCATTTGTAAAGATTTTATATACAGCGTGATTCTTAAATAGACCGACAAAATGCTACCCATGGTAGTCTGAAATGAGTACATGCTGGGAAAAATAGTAAAAAAATTCCTTGTATAACCGTTTTTGAAATAAGTTTTTTCAAAGTTATATTGGAGCTGAAGCGTACGCCACTGATGGGTTCGTAAGTAGTATTAGCACAGTTAGTGGAAAGCATAATAATCATCTGATGATAATGTACTTGATCAATGCAACAATGATCACAGTTTATTATCGATATTCATAATGAAAACGAGCAAATTTTTGCAATAAAATTAATTTGAACTCATGAGCGTCGTAAGTGGCACGGATTAAGGGGTTTCTACCCCTACGAAATAAAAACGTAAATATGGTGCAGATCGTTTCTGCTTATCCTTGGAAAGCTGTGATACAATTTTGTCGGTCTATTTAAGAATCACCCTGTATAATATAATATATATATATTTTTAATTTGCACACTCGCTTCAGCAGTTCCTTTGTGTGTTATTAAAAGTATATTTTTTCTGTGCCTCGAAAAAGTCACACAGAAATCCTTGTTTGCTAAAATTGCATTTTGTGTGTGTGCATGTGATTTTTTTCAGAATTTTTCTATAATTAGTTTTAATAAATATTAATTATGCAGCGTTATGCAGTTAATATTAAGTTGCTGATTTTTTTTATTATTTCTTATGTACGTAAAAAATATCGCGTTGTAATCAGTACTAATCACATTTTCAAATCCCGTTTCATGATGAATTTGACCTTTGTCCATTAAAGTTACGTTTGATCCCTAAAATCTTTTATTGAATGATTCTTAAAAAAAACATAAATTAGTGTTCGTTTGAAATACTTTGACAGCAATTTTAGTAAGCCTTTAAATTTTATTATGAAATCAGACCTAATTAAACTTTGATATTAACATTTGCAATAACCTGCTTCCAATTATTTCAAAAATTAATGTTTATTTGTGATATAATAAATAAAAAATCTCCATTTATTATTATTAATTAATCACTTAATAATTATGTTGGTATAATTATTATAATTAGTACGAGTACATAACAATGGTCAAGATAAGTGTAATTTTTGCTATAACAAGAATGAAACACCAATCAACGAGGAAAGACATCTCAAGAATTCAAGTTTTTTAATAATAAACAGGTCAGTATACGTATTATTGTATCACTGACCTGCCTCAAACCATTCAGAAAAGTAGTGAGTTTTTTAGATCGTTTACCGCACTGTTTTATTCATTCAATCTTACATCACTTATGAATGAATGCATGAACAGGCGAGTTTTTTATTTCTCTAGTAGGTTGTATTGAATTTTTATTTTTCGTTATTTTGTGCCACATACTTAATACAGAATAACGTCAATTTTTGCAATAAACCCACCTCTCTGAGTTCCGCGCTTTCGTCGCACTTATTCCCAGTCAACATGATGGGAATCTGGCTAAGGTCTGGTCCTTTTAGCTCCCGAATGACCTCCCAAATGGGCCGCAACTCCTCCAAACTCTGTCTACTACAAACAGAGTAGACCAAAATAAACGCATGGCCTTTGCTTATCGACAATCTTTGCATCGCAGGGAACTGGTGTGACCCCGTCGTATCCGTTATTTGAAGAGTACATATGTTTTTGTTGCAACTTATTACCTAAAAACCACTATTTTTGTCCTTGCACCCTTTTAGAGACACTCGAGCAAAGCAACGACTTACCAAGAAAACAAAAAGCACTACTACATCAAGCAACAAAAATTGAAACTAAAAACCAAATAACTGTTAACAATTGCTAAGCCTCACTTGGCGATAAGTGTCTTCGATGGTCGGGATGTAACTTTCCCGGAAGGTCCCTTTGACGAACCTCAAGACCAGGGAGCTTTTGCCCACACCCCCGGCCCCAAAAACCACCACACGGTAGTCATTGCTTTGTTCAGGCATTTTTGGCTGATTCGGAGGCTTGCAAAAGAGGTTATATGAGTTGATAACGGCTGGTTTTCAGCTGAAGTTGCTCCATTTCGTTGATTATTTGGCTTGAAACGCGTTGCTTGATGATTTTTTCGAAAATGAACTTATGTTTTCGGTGTTTTTTGCAATAAATTTGGCTAAAATTATGACGTCATTCTTAAAACTAAAAATTTGTATTGATTGGCCACGATCTAGCCTCCAGGACATCTAACACAAACTCCGGGAACTAGGCGGCAGGAACCTGCGCTGCGCAACCGGAGTCGAATCCGGAAAAATGCGCACTTGAAATTTTTCACTTTTTGGGCGAAATTTCACCAAATTGACGACAACGTAATAACTCGTTTTAATAAAATCAGTGCTGAATCAATATCTGCTTTCAGTTTTTTGCAACAACCTATAAATTTTTTAAAATTATTTTTATAGTTTCTCAAAATTCAATATTTCTTGTGTTTCTTTACTGCATTTACGCTACTTTAATCCATTTGAAGCGATTTGAGTTGATGGGAAGATAAAAAAGCTGAGAACTACCAGGAGAATTTTTTCTTCTCTAAAGGTCTGAAATATGCGACATGCTCTTTCAAAAAATTTTTTTTTTACTTTCACTTAGATTTCTTTCCCCAAAATTTTAGCGTGGTATCGATACACATGAAGAAAGGTTTCTTCAAGAAATATTAAACACATAGATGAGAGACGATACAACGGAAAATAGTCAGAAGATCGTCAGAAGCGATGATAATTGATAACACATTTTTGTTCATTAAAATTTTAATGGAAAATATGAAAAGGAAAAAACTACAAAGAAAAATGCTATTAATATGCAACTAGTTACAGTCGTTTTTTTTTTAAATCAATTGTCAAATTGTTTCAACGTTGGCAACTCCATTTAAAATTAGTGGTCCAGGCTTCGTACCTATGGCAATGTGGCATAATTTCAAAATTTTTGACACTGACAGTTGATTTAAAAAAAAAAGAGGTATACCTGTTTTAATGATTTTTAGAGTTTTGGAACAAATTAACATTTGTTATAAATTATTGTCGCAATCATTAAATTTACAGTTTTAGTTTTAAGTAAAATCAACGATGTATTTTAAAAATATTACAAAAAAGTTTATGTGATACATAATTTTTGTTAAAAGGTCCGATTTCATAAAGAAATTTAATTCTTCATTTAAATTTAATGTCGACTTTAACCCAAAGCTCTATTTCATAATTTCATTTAAAAATGAATGTTTCTTTAAGTTTAAAGCCTCAGTTTTCGTCCTTTAACGTATTTAATTCTCCATTTATAAATTATGTAAAAAATTTGCAAATCAACATGATCGAACGAAACGTAATGAAAGTAGCAGTTTGTCTTCTAAGAGTGAAGATGATGTGTGATTGTTGCAAAGACGAAAAAAATACAATTTGAGATAAAATTATTTCGATAAAATCGAAAAAGATGGTTATTGACAAATTGCATACAACTGGAAACATTATCGGCCATTGTATCGAAGACGAAATTCCAGTTTTGTGGGAAGAGCCCGCGCCGGTTTACCGTTTCATTTGTTCCAGGAATGCGTATTTGACCAATAAAAATATAGAAATTACCTCCAACTTGTTTATCTACCGCACAAAAAATTGCAAAGTGTTTGTCATTGGATATTGATGAATTAATGCACACCCGACAGTAAGACAGGCCAATCATAAGTGTTTCAAAAGTTGGCAAAAAATAGGTGTTCGATAATTTTAAATATCGGCTGATTTTTACCAAATTAACTGGATTTTCGCTATTCGTAATCATTCTGGAAATTCAACATTTCATAAAAAGTCGTGGATTGATCTAATTGCGGAATTAAGTCGTATTGATATAAATTTATTAGTTAGAAAAGCACCTGACCGGCAATTGGGAAACGTTGGTTGAAGTGGAAGATTTAGAGAGAACAAAGTATTTTTCGAAGAAAACGCAAATGTTTAAAAAAAATAATTACAGAGCATTTTGCTGGGTTATAAAAAAATCTATTACCTACTAATTACTACCTACCTACTTACCTACTACTACCGACCTAATTATTCTTTAACATTAGTTGTTTTTTATATTTTTTCAATTCCAGAAGCATCATTTTTTTGGTGTTCCCAATATTTAAAGAAGGAACAAAAAGTTATTTTTTGCAGTCCATCAGTGTAATTAAATCGTGATTTTTCGTCTTATTTTGAAGAAATTGAGCGAAGAAAACATAATTTAGATCAAAAAAATTTATTGCACGTCTCAAAATACATTTTTGCAAATATCAGTACAATCTTAAACTTAAACTGTGTAAAAAAAAGAAAAAAATAAGTTAACGCAGTTAATTGAGATTCAACAATTAATAAAAAATTAGTCCTTGATGGGCAACTTGTTTTCTGAGGCACTTTCGGTTTGGGGGCTCTTCTTTGGGCTGGTTTTACCAGAACTTGAAGTTTTATCATTTGAAACGTCTTCAACTAAGGCTCTATGCCCTACCTCTCTTCCTTGATTTCTGGCTCGCCTACGCCTCGCTCCGGCAATCTGTCTCGTGTTGGTGTCATTTCCACGTAAAGTTGGTTCGTGTCTCACAGGTTGCCTCATTTCAATTGAAAATAAGTGAAATAGACTTAATTTAAAATTAGGTTGGGTTATGAAGAGGAAAAATATGAAAATAAAGACACATGCTGCTACCAACATTATGGGAAAGAGGGCCACATTAAGCCCCCACGGAAGTGTTGCTGTAACCATATTTATGAAAAATATTCGCCGATTAATTAGAGAACTACTTACTGAACATGCCACGACCGAATTTCCCAAAAGCCTCTCCAATGTCGCCCCCAGGCTCGACGATAAGCGTCCGAAACTGTCTCGTGAGCACCTTCGAGGGGGCCACGAAGTATCTTAAATTTTGATACGTGACCATATAGTACGCTTTACAAGGATTTTCCGTAAAGGCCGATTCTGAAACAATTCAATTCAAATGACGCGCCACAGTGATGCAACCTCGCGGGACAAAAACCCCAGAAACATCACTTGACTCGCCGTTTTGTTTACATTTCTGAAATGGACGAGAAGAAATTTCTGAAAAATGTGTCCGAAAAAGAGGTTTCCGGGGGGCGCCTGCAGTCCCTCAAGCTCCCCCGTGACCTGAGTCTAGGAATCGCCAAACCGAAGAAACAGTACACACCTAACCTCAATGTTGTCAGAAACAAGGACAAAACGAAGGAATTTCTCAAGAAAATGGACCAGAAACGCAAGGACCGGACAGGGCACAGGGACCGCCACAACAAGCAGGACCAGAAACCTAAGTTTGTGCAGTCCAGCGGGGTTTTTTCACAAGGCACTGGCGAAATTAAAAGACAGGCCCCCCATAACTCAGAGCCCAGGGTCAGTTTCAGGGACAATAGCACAGTCTCGAACATGGTTTTACCCACAATTAATCGGAACTCGTGGACTGTGAATAAAAAGGCCGAAGAGGCGGTTTTGGACGAGTTGGCGAACTGTGATATTGATAGTGATGATGAGAAAATGTCCTTCAAGCCTTTGACTCTGTCGCTGGATCCGGTGCGGAGGGTTAAGAAGGAAGTGAGTGTCAAGAAGGAGGATTTGGAGTTTGTACCTGAACCGTTTAATAGTGAACATAGTGAGGAAAACCCAGCTTTAGCTTTAGTTAAATTGCCAGATTCTTTCGCGGGCAAAGGCCTAAGTGACGACCCTAACGTTAAAAAATTGTTCGATTACACACTCAAGGACATGCTCGAGGGCCAAATTGGCAAACTAGTGATTAGAAAGTCGGGCAAAATGGAAGTGCATATCGGTAGAGTGAAATATGAATTGAGCCCGGAAAACACGTTTGAGTCGAGAGAAGACCTAGCCACGATAACGGAGAGCCCCAATGGGGAAAATAGCATAGCGGTATTAGGCAGCGTTTTACATAATTTTATCATGTTTCCTGACTATGATTCACTGTTAAGTAGAAAATAATTGCACTATTTTTTCAAAATAAATTATTATGGTAATTGTTTATAAAACCTACTTTTGGAGTTTTGACATTTTTTTTTTTGTTGCAATAATGAAAACCTCTGAATTTCGATGAATGTTCGCACCTATGCCTTTTTTCCTAAAACCCTATTTTTTAAGGCCCCTGTGCAAGAATGTTTTTCACTAAAAACAAGTCGAAAATATATCAGCTCAAGCCTTTTTTGTATGTAAAAACTAAATTTTTGTCGAATAATATCGCCAAAACTGATCAAATTGGTCTTATTTTCATCTCTTATTCGATTAGCTTGGTTTTGGATTGGGGACTCATTTATTGTAAATTAAAACACGCCGAGAAATTAAAAAAATAAGCAAACAACCACAAAAAATTGTGGAAAAGGGTGTAGGAAATCCAGTTTTTGAGTGAGCTTTCGCTAAAATGTACTGAACAATCACTAAATTAAGACAATAATTACATTTTTTTTGTCTTGTTCGAGCGTTTTTGTAGTAAAAACGCAATTACTTCGCAAAACTTTGTTAAAAGCAGCGAAAATGACAAGAATAAGCAGAATATGTTGATATTTTTGGAGTTTTTTTTGGTTAGCAATTTTTTTTAATCTTGCTAAAATTGTCCAAAGAATCACGAAATACCTACATCGAAATTGATAAGTTTGTTTCGCTCGACTTTAATTGGTATAAGCTGGAAAATATAAAACTTGATAAAGAATTGCTATTTTTACCTTTTTCATCGTTTTAAAAACCAGATTTTTAAGTTTTTTTACTCGATCAGACCGAAAAATCGCTAAATGATCAAAAATGACATTGATTTTGTCTGTTTCGGACGTTTTTTTTAAATATGCGATTCACATTCGAAAGGTTTAAGTCAAAAAATCAATTAATTAGTTTAAAAAAGTTCGATCTGTTGGAAATTATGTTTGTTGTGTATTTTAGCAGTTGTGTTAGTTAGAAACACAAAATGTATCAAATCAAGCCACAAACGATGTTAAATTTACCTAACTAAACTAGATTAAAATTAAGGCAATAATTATACATATTTTTTGAGATGATTATAAGACAATATAATTACATGTTTTTTTGCATTTTTTGAGCATTTTTGTACGTTTTTCATGCAGAAATGCAATTACTCCGTAAAATTTTGTTAAAAACAAGCCGAAAATGACAAGGTTAGGCCTATATACCTACTATTTTTATTTTGGCCTTTTTTTTTAAGTGTTTAAGCAAATTTCTAAAGTATTTTTTTTCTGAGCGCACAGAAAGAATGCTTAAAGGGACCTGTGGTCAAAAGTGGTCAAATTTTTACGAAATACTGATCAAATTTAACTCAACATATTTAATTTAGTTTTAATGTAGCACAAATGTATACTTAATGTATTGTCAATATTAACGAACCAGCCATCGTAAGTGGTTAAAAGCGACGTAAATTTTAAATAAAATAATAAGCGCACAGTTTTAAGATTCCAGAGGGGTTGTAAAGAACATTTTAACACAAAAAAATTGTAAAAATTCAAAAACCCGTTTTTTTGATATTCACTGAAATTACTTACGCATTTGTGTCTTGAAGTAAGTCCCCCATGACATTTTTTTCGGGTCACATTCAGGCGGCACCGTCCCCAAGTTTTTCAGCGCGACCAAATTATCAATTTCTTCCTCCTAGGAAAAGTCATGATTTTTGCACTCGTGTTGTAATCAACTCACGTGTAAAATACTCAAATATGTGATCGTAAAATCCATTATGTACATCAGCAAGAAAAAATACTTCACTATAGACCACCACGTAAATTGCGCCCTGAGCAACTTATACATTATAAATAAAACGAGACAGGCGGCGGCAAGGGCCCCCGAAGTCGGATTAAAAACCAAATAATACAATCTCTCCTGAACTGATAAAACAACCTCTTCGTATCTATCCTGGGTCGTTTTTTGCAACGCATTTTCAAAAATCGAGCTTATTTCGCTAATTGTATCCCCCTTGGTGTCACTACTTTGTGAGAAGTTCATCAGAAATTGGAGCTCACTCGAAGTTAGTTTAATATTAACGTGACCCTCGTGGTACCCCATCAAATCGTCTAGATATGCGTTACTTAAAATGAGGCGAACAATTCGTTTTAAATGTATGTCTGAGTCGCAGTGTGTACTCCCAGAATTGTGGCGCTTTCGCGAATCGAGTTCTAGACTTTGAGAGCGAGCCGGAATCTTGTATTTCGCCTTAGTGTCCATGCTATGGGGGTCAACCCATTCGGCGTTTGTCATGGATAGGTAAACGATAAATACTAAAATGATCGATGATTTCATCTGAAATCAATCGTTTTGGTGTTGGCGCAATGCAAGTTGGGGCCACCAAACCTTAAATGGCTAAAAGTGGGGTAAATAATCGAGAAAATTCAAAATTTGTTTGGAGTTGTGAAGCTAACCTATAAACTGACAACTGTCACCCGTCCATGACATAAACATAATGCTCTGTGCGAGTTTATTAATTATTGAATAAAATATTGTTTGTTTCAGATTGTTACTCTCTACAATCAGTTTTAAGGTGAGTGAGTAATTGATAAAAACTGAAAATTGATTATTTTTTGTTTAAATGGTGATAATCCTGTTGCGTAATTTCTTGGTGTATAGTTGGTTGCATAACCCGGCCGAATTTTTAGGGTTGTTTCGTCTTCAAAACATCACATTTTCGTCTTTTGTGATAGTGTTTTCAAGGTCGAGGGGAGGGGCTCTAAACAAAATTTTCCTTTTGAATTTGCTAGTTTTTTGTGCAACTGTTGTGTCTTGTCATATTTCGCACTTTCCGTACTTTCTGCCATTTCTATTGACAAAATCAGCTGTTTGCGAGTCCAGCAGCTGAGTGAGTCTGACGTTTTATTTATGTTTTTATTTGTGCACCAAAATGGCAGACTTGAAATCTCTGGAGCATCCCACGTTGAAGGTAACCAACTTCCAAAACCCTTCCATTATTTGCGTTTTGTCTTGAAAATGTGGCCCCAGCCTGGGGCCCCCACCCCCGCTTTTGCGGCGTTTTTCCCGAAATTTGCATTATCGCGTCGATAAGAGCGACACATCGCAGTCAAGGTCTCAGGGCGTTGTTGGTGTCGGATTTTAGGTGCCGTACGAGATCCTCAATAAGAAGTTCCGAACTGCGCAAAAGTCGCTCGACAGGGAGGCCTCCCACGTGCAGCAGGCCGCCCGCGAGCTCGAGAGCACCATCTCTGGGGGTAATGTGAGGGGGCGCGACATCACCTCGCTGCTTGGAGGCATGGTGGAGAAGCTGCAGGTGCTGAAGCGCAAGGCCGAGGAGAGCATCTCCGAGGAGCTGGCCGCTTCGAATGTGTGCAAGCGGCGGCTGGAGCACCTGAAGGAGCGCGAGACGCTCACGTCGGCCGGGACTGTCTCGCAAGGGGCCGTCAACCAGTGGAAGCGGAAGCGGCTGGACCGGATGATGGTGGAGTACTTCCTCAGGAATGGGTATTACAATGCTGCGATCACTCTGGCGGAGAAGAGTGATATCAAGGACTTGACCAACATTGAGATTTTTTTGACATCGCGCGAAATTGAGAAGAGTCTCGCGAATCATGAGACGTCCAAGTGTTTGATTTGGTGCCATGACAATAAGTCCAAACTTCGTAAGCTTAAGTCAAATATGGAGTTTAATTTGAGGATCCAGGAGTTTGTTGAACTGATCAGGTCTGAGCGCAGAATGGACGCGATTAAGCATGCGAGAAAGCATTTTCCGAGCTTTGAAGACGAGCATTTGGATACGATTCAGAGGGTTATGGCGCTTTTGGCGTTTCCGATAGGTACAGGTCAGTATTTCGACAAATTAATTTTTATTGTGAAATTTTTTATACAAAGCCAAATAGTTATTTTATTTGAAACAAAAATCTTTTGTTGAATGCTTCCATTTCATCAAGTAATTTATATTCTTCGTGTTAAATAATAATATATTTATTGCCCTACAGAAGATCCGATAACAGGACAAATTTTAATACAATAATAATAAATAATACATAATAAATAAAAGAAAAACAGACCAGTAACAAGTAAATTAAACAATACAATCATACAATAATGCACGGCGGAAAGAATGTTCTAAATAGGTTTTTTGGATACTAGAGAGGCGAGAGATGTTAATGTCATACTCTTCAACAACAGAGTTAAGACTCTGTTAAAACAGAGTTCATTTTTTTCTTTGTAAATATTTCTTTCTTTCTGAGAAGATCACAAAAATATTAGACGATTGGAGTTAATGAAAATAATAAACATTATTAACATAAATATTATTTTCATTAACTCCAATCGTAATTAACGATTAGTTTGTAACGACATTTCTTATCTTTAACATCCTCAGTTAGTGGGCTTTCGATACTAATTCGTTACACTTTATTAATGACTCGATTAATGGTGTTTGATAACATGATAACATTTCATTTTTGTAATTTTTGGAATTAAAACAAAATAAACAATTATTAGAACGGAAAAAGTTTTGTGTAGAAAAGAAAAAAAGGCAGAACGAATAATGAGGGCTTACGTTTTGTGACCGAGTCAGACATTTATTTTTAAGTTTTACGTTAACACGACCACATTAAAAATTGTTGTCTTATGTAATTTCTCACCAAAACTTTGCAGAAAAAGAGCATTGATTTTTATAAAAGCATTTATCGAATAAATTTGTGTAATTTGGACTCATATTTTAAGCCCACGAGATATTTACCCTGAAGGTAAATCAATTTTTATTTCAAGACATTTCTTCGCTGAAAACTGGTTAAACTAGAAGCAAATTTCGGTATTTCAGACAATTTACGAGCTTTGTTGACACAATAAGCCTAAAAGATTTTAAAAATACAAAATGAAGACAAGGTGTAACATAGGGTGGGCGGAAAAATCAAAATCTAAAATTGTTAAACGCAATAACCCTTAAATTATGTCTTTTACCAAACTAATTCTCTACCCAAAAGCAAAACAAAAATTGGTTGACTTTTTCTGACCTCTACTGCTTATTCAGTTATTTCAAAGATAATTTTCTTACATGGAGTTTTAAGAAATGCATAATTAATTTACTAATTACTAAATTTAAATTACTAATTTAAGTTTAATTTACTTTTAATTTTGTAGCATAAATTTAATTAAGGTTACCAACTTCAACAAATTCAAAATCAGGACATTAATGACAACAATACAAAGTGTAAAATATTGACTCAAAACAAGCATAAAGAAGAGCTTGTTATTTGTTGATATTTTCGTCACCGCTAAATATCTACCCAATCTACATAACACATTTTTTTGCTTTTTACAAATTTTTGATAAAAAGCTATCCAAATTACACTAAAATTTAATTTGTTTATTGTGACTTGTGCAAATGCACTTCTATTTTACAACTTTGAATGTGATTTAAAAATTTAACATTTACCTTTCGGTGGAGTGCATAAAAAATAAAACGAAATAAATGCATTGTTTCTGATTGCAATATGCATTTTATTTGCAGTTTTAATAATTCTGTTCCATAATTTCGATGTATTACTTCATAATTAAAAAAACACCATTATTGACGGTGCCACTCGTTACTTTTACGAGTATTCAAACATAATTATTGCACGTGTTTGTCACCTTGATTTCTATATGCATGTGTCACCGATTTTATACATTTTAACTTTTAATTCTTCACGTTTTTATGTCTATAATAATTTTCCATTGAACACTGTTTATATTTTAATTCAGTTTTGCATATAGCCAAATCACAAACCTTTTTGTGTAAAATTCTACGGTAATAGTTTGTCAGTTTTAATGGTGTGTGTTTATTCATACATAATTGTACGCATTTTCATTTTCTTTTAGCGAAATGATGGTTTAGGAAACCAATAAAAAATAAAGTAAAATTTTGATTGTTGTCTTGTGCATTTACTCAAAGTGTTTAAAGATGAGTAGAGTCGTAGTGAAATTGTTTTTTTTACATAATTCAGATAAATGTGCCAAAAGGAATATGTAACAAATATATAAATAATAACCGTTTTTATTTTATTTTTGTGCTGGTTAATGGCGTCATGTCTGAAAAAATTACAGAAATAAAACCCTACAAGGCCCTCTTTGACGAGACCAGATGGGACACCCTCATCGAGGAATTTAGACAAGAAAATTACCGACTGTTCCAATTAGCTTCACAATCAGTGTTTACAGTGGCTCTTCAAGCTGGACTTTCAGCGCTTAAAACACCATATCCTTTGATACATTTTAGGTGCTTCTTGTATTTATTACTATTTATTGTTATTGTTCCTTAACAATGCATAATCAGTGTTACTCTGATAATGGGGAAAATAGGAATCCCGCCTGTCCAGTTTGCCAACCTTGCCTCAACCAATTAGCAGAGTCTTTGCCTTTCGCCCATTGCTCACAGTCACGTCTCTATTGCCATATTAGCGGATTACCATTAAACGAAAATAATTTACCCATGATGTTGCCCAACGGATATATTTACGGAGAACAAGTAAGTTGATTTTGAGATTGGTCGGTTGTTATTGGACGACTTGTAGGCGCTAGAACAAATGGCGAAGGAAAATAACGGTCAAATAATATGTCCCAAAACGAAAGAGATATTCCCGTTCAAGAAAGTCGAAAAAGTTTACGTTATGTAAATGTGATATTTTTCTTTTTTATAGTATTGTTTATACCTCTCTCAGTTGAGTTAAGTTAAGTATTCATAGGGTAACAGTTTTTTTGTGAAATATACTTTATGCTTATCGAAATAAAATATGATTTAATTCCTGATAGTTTTTATTATGACAGTACCTATAATCCATTCCACTACACTAAAACTTACAGTTTAAATGCCGTTTTATGATTATGAATGTTCCTAAAGCCTTATGATTTGTAATTATCGTGCATCAAATTGAACCAAATAGAAAGCGAGTTTCTCTATTTGGTACTCGTCAGACTTTTGTACAAAATATTTATAAAAATATAATGAAACTGCTCAACAATTTGAAGTTTCCTAACTATTCTAATCAACTCAGTGTTAACAAAGACGTAACATTGGTCAGTAGACCCTGTATCTTATATTATCTAAGAAGTCGAGGTGAAGAAGAGAGTAACAGTGTCATATATCTTAAACTAGTCGAACAGAGTAGAAAAGTGACATTTTTAACCAACTTTGTACTACGAAAACATCACTTTTTTGCTCTAGGTATGTACAATGGACGACCTAATAAGTGGTGCAACAAACGACAAACCAAACCGTTTTGACACCATTGAATACAATAATTTATCTAGTTTTGGCAGTATTTTTCGTGGTACAACAGTTCGTTAGTCGTTTTACAACGCCTCTGTCAGTTAGTAGAGTGTCAACAGAGGCGCTGCGTGGATAGATATGATTGGATTCTAAATGGACATCAGCTACGTCATTTGATAAGGCGATAATAAATAGTCTGAATAAATATTTATCTCTTATTTGTATTTAGATGATTATGATTGTATTAGATATGTAATAAAGCAAGAAACACCAAATTAACTTTATTGAAAAACATAGAAAACACAAGTAGCAAACTAGAACTAATTTACGGTCAGTCTTGCAAACGTCTTATCAAAATGCAAATCTAGTGGTTTTCCCAGAAAACATTTTTGAAAAGCCAATGGGACTAAAACTATTTACAAAACTGCTACAAAAACAAAATTCTTCGTTAGTTGGAAGAACTATGATTCGGGACCCATTGAAATCATACTTGTTTCTCTATGGCATATGACAGAAACTACTATCTAAAATTGTATAGATAATTCTGTTTCCGTATCATATACCAAACACTTTTGCTAGTATTTGACATGCTTGATTATCCAAGGCCATAAAAATGTCGATAAAATCCCGGTAAAGATACCAGTTATCAAAGAAGCGGCGGCAAACATGCCCGCAGTTGAGGAATATCTCTCTTCCACGCACCTACGCACAAAAAAATAATTTTTGTTATGAATAATTTTTTACTCACCCTGGGGTGTACATCATTGCCAGAGAGCTGAAATACCCACTAGTCAACCCCATTGTGATCGCAACTATCCAATAAACCCAGTCGCTCGTGACATACACCGGAATATGCCTCTCAATCCCGTTTATCTGGTAATTACAAAAAAAGAAAAACGGGATATACAACACTCGAAGAGTGACAAAAATCCATAAATATTTAGGACCGGGCTGAAATTATTTCATGGAAAAAAATGATCCGTTTGTTTGAAGTAATCATTACCCAACGCAATAAACTAGTCAGATAACTGCCCACCATCGCACAAACATTAAAAGTGAGGAAACACGTGATTCCTGTGTAATAATCCTCTCCAATAAAAAAATTCTCATCCCCACGTTTAACGTCTGAAAGGCAAAATTGTATAAAATTGGATGCAACTCCGGGTTAATTACTTGTCTGTATTGCTGGGAAGATTGATAGAGTTACGAAGAATATGAAGAAAACGTTGTAAAGTTGAGGGAGAGATTTTTTGAGGATGTGCAAGTAAGGGATTCGTTGAGTGCGCCCTTGGTTCATTTGTTTGCGCAGCTCTGCGTTTTTCTTCTCGCGGAGCTCGTGATGGCGGTAGAATCGCTGCAAAATATCAAAAGATAAAAATGTTGATATCAAACCCAAACGTGTCACAAAAATATTGCGTGAAATATTTTATTTCAAAGTAATCATAAATATAAGACCTTTGTCACACGTAATGCAAGATACGAATTTTCTGTTTCTGTCTAATTTCTCTAGCGATGTTTCATTCCTTTAAATGCCAACACCAAAATTGATTCCAATTTTTCTGTTCGTCTTGCAACAAATACCAAACTGGAATTAATTAGTTATTATTTTTCTGAGATTTCCCTAGTTTATGTTCATTGAAATATGTTCTTCCTATTTTCTTCTTCCATCAGCTGTTAATTTTTTTAGAAACAAATTCAATTAGATTATTGTTGTAGGTTTTTAAAATTTTTAACGATAGAATAATACACTTCTATTTGATGCTTTAGATTTGTTCTAAGTTTTCATTGTAAAGCAGCAAAACACGTAAAACCAAAGTTGTAAAAATATTTTCCAAGTTATTCGTTTTTAAGAAAAACATTCCTTGTTTTTAAAATGAGAAATCTCAAGTTGAAAAAAAATGAGGTGAGTGTTTGAGTTTGAAGTAGTTCACTTATTATTATTATTATTTCGTCTGATAAAAATAAAACTAGTTTCTGTAAGTTCTTCAAATTGTTCAATAAATGCCTTTGATTCTCTGCTCTGTATCAATCTTAATTTTCCATCAAACTTTTAAAGTTCATTTGGAAAAAAAAATTATAGTGTTTGGGGTTTGCATTAATTAGCAGTATCTGAAAATTTTGCAAGTTTTTTGTTTTTATCAACTATTATTATATAGTTATTTCTGTGTTAATTCCTTTGTTCCTTATTCTCTACTACATATTGCAAACACGAGTTACCGAATATTATCGAATGAATTAAATGTGTCAGAAGTTTAAGCCGAAAATGAAAGATGTTAGTACGAAGAGGCGTGGACAAAAATTATTCTCTCAAAAATGAATCTGAAAATGTGTCTCAGAGATCCATCCCCTACATGGACATCAAAAATGCTCTTTCTTGTATATTTTAGATACCAGGAAAAAGTAATGTCGTAACAAAAATCAGTGAATCAGAGAAATCTCTTTGTTTGCAATTAGTTACCTAAACAGATTATATTTTTTGTTAATGATGTGCCGTCTAATTTTAATTACTCAGTTTGTTGCGTTACGTTGTCACGAACGGACGTATTAAATAAATAAAATAAAAACATTTTGCTGGTTAAGATTTTCAAAAGAAGATTGCACGGTCAGTGTTGTGAATTTTCGAATGCTTCATAAACATTTTTATGCGCGTTTTTTTAAGTTTTTTAAATTTTGAGTGGTACGTTAGTGTGTACCAATGAAATGGAAGAGGCAATCCGAATTAAAGGTTAGTCTGCAAAATCTTTCTTTTTTTTTAAGAAAAACTATTTTAAATTTGTAATACTTTTAATTGTTTTTATGAAATATTGTATTTTTTAATTTAATGACATATTTTACTGACCCGCTACAAATAATAGCAGGAATAGATGCCACAGGTTTAGTCAATTTCATCTATTTTTCCCTTTTATCATTTGAATATGTAATTTTTGAGTGCAACAAAACCTCGAAGACGAATGTGTTAGAAACATTTCTTTTCTCTGCAAAGCCAGATAGCCGTAAATTCTCAATAGTAAGAGATAAACATAATGCAAACAATTTCAGACTTATTTTAACTGTATTCGAAACTTTTTGGAAAATAAAGGGCATTTTGAAACTTTAAATTGCCTGAGTTTTTCTTTCTCAGCTTTAGGTTGGACCCGAAATGGTCTAACGCTCGAAATGCCCTCATTTTTACTTCGCCGCACTAAATTCTTGGGTACAGAAAGTCGAGTTTAGATTTAGATGTCCGTTATTTGAGAATGCGAAATTAAAATCTCAACTACTCAAGACCTTTCCAGTTTTTTATTATTTTTAATTCATAATTCTCAGTAGTTTTATCGTACTATAAAATAATTGGAATTATTTAAAAAATATTTTGGCGAATTTGGATTTTGGCGTTTCGCTACTACAGGAATCAACAAACGATTTTATATTACAATTTGAACATTATTATTTCAATTATTTAATTTCTGTGTTTCACTGTTTTGAAGGCAACAATTTAGTACGGAAATTAATTTTGTTGATATAATTTCTTTCGTGTTTGCATTTGATGGCACTTACATTTAGGGGTAAGGCAAAGTAGGTGTCAAAGCAAACGAGCAGCACAAAAAGCGCCGTGATGAAGTAATAAATGGCTGCCATTTTTTTATTCGAGGCCATTATGGTCGATAACAGCGAGACAACAGCTGTGAAAGTCCCGCTAATATTAGAGCCTAAAATCACAGCTCCTGTGTATTTCCCTGGCAGTTTAGCGGCCATTCCGAAAACGGTGTTCTGATAAATACCATTGGCCACTGCAACAAAAAAATTGCGTATGCAACTCGGCTCTAGCCTAATTACTTACTATTCAAAATAACTACGCACACCATCGTTATCCAAAAAAATGGAACTGGCCAAGTGCTCGTATCTATCATTGCAAGTACAATAGTTACTATAAAAACGACTACTTCGATACTAATGCTCCAAACTATACGCGTGGTTAAATTACCACTAAAAATCGGTGTCAAAAATGATTTATTGGGCGACTTGCCGTGGTCACTTACCCGATTTGTATAAAAATATTAAGCCAATTGAAAAACACATTAGGAACTTGGGAAGCAAAAGTGAGATATTGCATAAAATTCGTCACGTATGGTAAAATGTCGCCAGTGTACTCCTCTGACAATTTGTGTTCTGTAAAATACTGTAAATCCACAATTAATCCAAGTTAAATGAAACCAAAAAAAAACACGGACCTTATCGGCAGTGATAAACATGTTCCAAGGCGTTAAAACTCCAATTCCATGGATCAAAAAAGTCAAATACACTAAATTGTATTTGTCTGGAGGCTGATTTAGTGCCAAACTGGCATCATCCATGGTTTGATTCTTGAAATTCAATTCGTCTTCGGGTAAATTATTCTCCTCCCAGGATGGTTGCAGTTTGACGGGTTGTTGGGTTTTGGCTCGTTCGCTACTCTCCTCCCCTATAAATAAATAAAACACTCCAAGTATAATTTAACATTTTGCATTAAGCTCACGCATAACTTGGTCGCAAATAGAATTGTTTACTCGCGTATACTTCCGAGGAAACATGTTTTGCGTTCGTACTACAACAAAAAATTTCATTTGTGGGTCATTTGTTAAACGCTCGAGGCGATCAATCAAAATTTTCCTGTTTTATTAGAACAGAGAGGCTCGCGGCAAGGATCAGGTGACGCTCATCTTTTAAAGCATTTAGTTTATGGCCGAGGGGCGCCATAATTCGTAATTTTGTTACGTGAATATAATCCGGGTGTATACATTTTAATTTGGCGCAGAAAAGTAGGGAGTTTGTTTATTTTTAATAACACCATTTGATGCTAACAATATTGGAGCCATTCGTTTCAAAATTTAAAATCGCTCTACTTTTTCCGATAAATAATAAAATGCATTCAGAAGTCATTTATTTCGCTCAAACCTGAATTTTGTTGACTCATATCCTGGAAGTTATTAGCGTTTACAAATGCAAAAGGGTTTCCGTGTTTATTTTTGCATGTTGTTTTTTTTTTGAGCTAAAATTAGAAACTAATTTTATGAGGAAAACTCTGGTTAAACTAATAAGTGACAAATCTGCGAAATGGTTAAAGGGCACCATGTTATATAGACTTAATTTTTTAATTTCAAAATTTCGAATCTATTTGGAGCAACGCATTTTTTTAATTTTTTTGATAATTTTGGCAATATTTTTTCATTAGAAAACGAACAATCTTTTTAAAAATTTATTACACTAAAACTAAGACTAATGAAAAATTGATTTCACTTAAAATAAGAAATAATTTAAAAAATTTAAATGGAACACCCTATTTTTTATTTTTGCATCTAAAAGATTGGGAAAACTAAATCTCTTACTGATTACAGAAGAGATAATATTTAAACACAGTCCGTCAAAATCAAGCGTTTTTTGTTTAAATACTATTTTTAATAATTTATTAGAAAGGAAGCAGTGGTTTAAAAACAATCTTGAATTAGAAGCCATTTTTAGAGCACATCTGGTCTTTAACAAAAAAAATGTGGCATTTATACATACAGGGTGTCCCAAAATTGACGAATTCCGAGTTCAGAGCCTTGTAGAGAATCATTTCAGTGGTCCAAATATAGAAAAAAATAAATATAAAGTTTCGGGGCTTCCCCACAAAGATACAATGGTTTGAGATCACTCATTCAATTGCGTCTTCTTCAAATCCTGGCTAAAAGTTTCAGTGTTTATTGGTTTATGGTGCAGATGATTGTGGAGAATAATAATGTAAAATAATTTCTCAAAAAATTAGCTTTATTTTGGAGAAAAAAATCTTAAAGTTTTGTAATTTGCCGTTTCGTTTTTAAGAAAAAGTACAAAACTTTAAGATTTTTTTTACTCCAAAATAAAGTTAATTTTTCGAGAAATTGTTTTACATTATTATTTGCTACAATCATCTACACCATAAATAACAATAAACATTGAAACTGTTTGCTTGCGTTTGAAGAAAACGCAATTCAAACTAATGTATCTTTGTGGGAAGCCCCGAATCTTTATTTGTTTCTAGATTTGGATTAGTGAAGTAATTCTCTACAACGCTCTGAACTCGGAATTCGCCAATTTTTAGACAGCATGTATTACAAAATTTTGAATAACTCGAAAACTAAAAGGATTTTCAAAAAATGTATTTAAAAATAATCACATTATTAAGGGACTTGATAATGTTGGTACCCTCTGTTTCAAAACTACGGAAATGCCAACGTCGCATTTTACCGAATAATTTTTTGAAATAAAGTTGATAAAAATGTAAAATAGTTATTAATGATTAGATCTCTTATTGGAACTACAAATTACATTAGCTATTAATTTTTTGAAATGCATAAATAATTTATAACTAATAATTTATAACAAAAAAGAAAAAATGCGACGTTGGCATTTTCGTAGTCTTGAAACAGAGAGTACTAATTTTTATTCGTAAAGTAAATAGTTCAGAAAAAAAATATCTCGGGATAAATAATTACAAATTCAAATTACCTACCACAAAAATATCGTGTCCCACAAGTAGTTTTTGTCTACTCGAGAACTCGAGAACAAATAAGAAAACATTTTTAGAATACACTTTGATAAATGGTTTACCAGGAATCAAAAATTTCTTTGAACTTTAATCTGCTTTATTAATTTTTTTAATTAATAAATTACGAGCAGGTATTAGGGATTTGTTCTTAAATTATTTTTTATTAATTTTGCTTTACTAGGATAAACCCTTTCATTTTTTTCAGTACATTTTATACTTTAATTTAGTTTTCTGATTTGATGATTTTTTTCGAAATTTTCAAAAAAATTACCGTGTTGCAAGGGCTGTACACCTCCATTTTTATCGCCTCCTCCGTAAGGATACTCTCCTCTTCTGAAACTCATTGTCCCTCCTAATAACAATCTTCCCAGCTCTAATCAGTAAATCCTGAAAACAAACAAAAAAATCACGTAATTTTTAATTGTGAAAAAGTGACTCACTTTGCGGTTTAAGACACGTGCTTTTAACCTAACCTTAAATATGAATTCGTTTCGTGTAATTTCCTATCTTTAGAAAGCCATAAAATGACGAAACCGCGAGCAAGAGCAAAGCTCCGTCTAAAGCGACTTTAACAAAGAAAAAAAAGCAAAGTCGTTTAATTATAGATGACGTTTTGCCTGTCGTCCAATTTCTAATTTAAGCTCGAAAGTATCCGAACTAAAACTTTATCATCACGACTAATTAAAATTCAGCCGCCCCCTAATATCGGATTATTATTCTTAAACCGAAAAAATATAAATCAATTTCGGAACGGCGAGTGCATGCTTATGAGGCAAATCCGATGTAGCGCTAATTTCCGGCTGTGATGGGGGAAAAACGGGATTTTCACGGCGCTTGTGAGGAAGTCGCTGTTGCACTCTGCTGACTCGTGTTTAGGGTTAGATTTAGGGGACGATTAAGTCATTGAGGCGACTGAGCGCGGGCCCGGTATCAATTTTAATTAAAATTTCAACAGGTCCATAATCCCATTAAAGGGATGCGCATGGCGAAAAGTATTTTTCAAACGATAAACCAGATCTGTGTAAATAAGTTTACTTTGCAATGTGTTTATGGAGAGAGTAAATAAGCTGGAAGGTTTTGGGCTAAATTTAGCTCGATATTGACTCGAGTTGGGCACTTTTTGGTGAACACTTGACAAAATCTCATCCAGGATTTCCGCCTAAACTATGCCAGAAGTGATCCCCAGTTTTTACGTTGTTGAAGCATTAAATGGTAACGATAATGTGTTTATGTAACGCTTGTAAAATGTGTGATAGGACGTAATAGGTAAAGTGTGACAAAGGAAATACGCAAAACAAAACAGAAAGGCAAAATATTGACACAGTGATTTGCAGAAAATGTAGAAATATCCATGGGTATTTATTACCTTAATGATTATGATTACTTAGACAATATTTGATTCTTGACTATAACATTGTAAACACAAAGATTTGGAACTAATATAATGCTTATCATTATCACTGGCAGTACTCATCATTTGCTCAGAGACCAATGACTGATATTTCACTAATTTAACATGATCATCACTTGAAAATAAGGATGCGGACTTAAACACTTAAATTTTGACATTCACAAGTATTTGTATTTTCATTTCTTGGTCATGTTAAAAAAGTAATTACGAGGCAAGATAATTTTATTATTCGTGGGCATCGAATATGATAAATTTTTATTGTGGCGTGTTCCCAAGTTCGGGAAATTCCCGGAGCGAAAATCGAAAATTTGAACAAACTTATTGTCCCTGAGGTCACATGCAATATCGTTACGAGATAACTTCTCCTGAAATAAGCTTGATTGTGATCACATGTGCTTGCCGTGAGCATTCTCTTTATCACTGTTGCTGGCAATCAATCTTTGTGTTGTAGACGTCAAAACTTGTATTGCATTTCTGACTGATAAAACCGTCCTATTATTAGTTTTCAACTTATAATTAATTACGATGTTTTGGCTTGCCCATTCATCTGATTTGAAAATCAATAAATATTTATGTGGTTTTTGTGGAGTAACTGTAAATTTAAATGAAATGTCGCGACAAGTGTTAGCCGGGTACTTGACCGATTAAAATTGCAGTCTTATATATGAAATGTTCTTAAAATAAGACTGGGGTAAAAGGTTATTTCTATTAATTTTGATTTCGGCACTAATTTCATTTTCCTTTCTCTATAGATTAGGTTCTTTGATGTTCAATTCTACCGCTTGCTTTATTAACTCATTGCTCATTAGTAAAGGGAAGATTTATGTGGGTCTTTATTTCTGGAACGCAGGAATGTTCTTCATTTAATTCAATAACAAAAATATTTTGCTCATTACAATACAAAATTATTTTACCTTGCATCAGTGGACAACTGCGCACAAAACATTTGATCTTTTATTTACGACAGATAGTGATTTAATTTCTATTAACCTATCCTCAACAATGGACGCATCCAAACAAAACAATTCGCAAGTTGCCTCATGTTTACTTGAAATAACAGTCTCACAGTATTTCAATTATGCAATAAACGTGTCGTAGAATTTCCAAAATTCTTCGTTAATTTTTATTTTAGACGCAACACAATTATTGTCCGGTTTTACATTTGATCCGGACACCGGACATATCATCTGATATCCGGACTGTCCGGGTGAAAACCGGACAGGTGGCAACCCTAATTTCAATTTTTAAAATACTTATTCATAATTAGAAAAAATAATTAACTATTAGTCCAGACGTTATTACAAATAAGTTCAATGTTTTTCGTTGATGGAAGTCACAAGTTTTATCAACGATCCATAACAAAATTGTCTACATACTGTAATATTTTTTCTTTACATAGTAATTACACTTTAGTTGCTCTAGTAATAAATTATGTCTGGGAAGGTTAATTAGTTTGCAGTTTTTTATTCTCCAGAAATTCTAAAAAAACCTTTATTATGCTCTACATTTTTTTATTAAATTAAATAAGGATTAGGTAATAAAGTAAGGCACGTCTATGAATTACAAAATCATTTTTTCCTATACATGGTTTTATAGTACACGTTATTTTATTGGTTCTAAGATATGTTTACAAATAATGGATTTTTATGACTTTGACTTTAGAAGGTTAAACCCGAGTTATAGCACGGTTATAGTGTGATTTTTCAATACAATTTTGTCACATTTCATTTTTTCTTTATATTTTATAACGCAAATTCAAGTTTAGTTTAAAAAAGACGTTGTGGTCTGCGTTAATTGTCATTCATAACTGTCTTTATAACTGGTGTTTTTACAAATTATCATAAAAATACCTGTAGGCAGCAGGTGCATAAAGTTACAAAGGATGTTTCACATTTTTTCTCAATGAATTTTTTTGATCGTCACTATTAACACAGAAATAAGCGTTAGTAAATAGAGACTTTATTTTTTTTCCTAATGCATGTTAATTTTTTCAGGATTTTTCAACAATTAAATGAGTGTTTTATTACATTCTGAAAAAAAAATGCCTAAATGATGTTTTATCAAAAAAATGCTTAAAAAAATGTCATTTTATAGCCTCCCACAAAACTAAAAAATAAATTATATTTGTTGTACACCTATGCAGCACACATTTTCTCAACTAAGAAATAATTAATCACTAATCAAACTAATTTGAATTAATAAGTTGACATGTATACTTTCAAAGTTCAAATAATTATGTAACCGCGAATTAGATAGAATTTGACTGCAATTAAACATGAACTAACTACAAAATCCAAACTACACAACGAGTAAACTTAATTTTTTAAAGTATTTTTGGACAAAACAACATTTAACTTTCTTTAAGAATGTCAAAAGAAATAACAAAAAAAAAAACACATGCATGGAGAAGAAAATAAAGAATTTAACAGCAAACCCTCATTTCTGTGTGATTATAAGTTTTTGGGATACAGTAACATTACACAAGTTGCGTTAAAATGATTTACATCTAGTCGCCTGTGAATTTCTCATGTAAAATCAGAAATGTCGCTTTACAGGCGTTTAGACATCGAATATTGCCATTCTCCACTTATTGGGATAAGTCTCCAGTTCGGAAAAAGTGTTTTCTTGCACAGTGTAATATTTTAGATGCTTTTTAACGAAACTTCTAGGTGTATTTATTTAATTAAGTGGCAATTTGAGGATTTCACAACTTACAGTTTTGACATTTATTGATAGCGGAATCATTTGAGTAGAGCGGTACATTTTTTTTTACATGTAAACCAATTTCAAAGTTAACTAGTTGAGAATCATTTTAACACACCTTGTACTTTTGTATAGGTAGTTAAGTTTTCGTATGTCCCCTACAATTTTATTCATAAAAAATATGAAACGTGAACAGCTTAGGTATATTACTTTAACTACCGAATTAAGCCATAAAAATTATTATCTGTAGACAAAGTTTACTTCTTTTATGTTTAATAAATATAATCTTGCAGTAATTATACCCACCCAAGTTGTTTTTGTCCTGAATAATTAACTTACAAAAGTGCTCCAGACTAGCAGAATCAATGAATCTAATTCAATGTTGTAACAATAAGTGAATAAATCTTTCGTGACCCTTAGACTTGATCTGCTAAGAGTTCATAGTGTTCACGTTAACCGTTATTCTTTTTGCTTAATGATTAAAATTATGTGGTTTAATTTATGAATGATGCGAGTTCTTTCACGAACCGGCAATTTCCACAAAGCTACCCACTTTACAATTGATGGCAACCTAATGACTTTCCCACTTAAGACCATCTCGAGGTCTAATTACCGTCATCGCATCATTTTAACTCAATCAAAGCTCGGGTCCCGTCACCGGCAATCAAAGATAAATAAAAGGGTCAATAATCGATACCGCTGATTTAATTGGATTAAATTTGGTAAAGTTTTGGCGCGAAGTGATCAACCCCCAACCCACCGTCTTGGATTGCCGTCACCCTAATCCATCCCGCCCACTTTTATTATTGACGGCAACCACCGACAAGGTTAGAATATTAATGCAAAGGACTTACATTCTTCCAAACAGTCTTTCCGTTACTACAAGTCGCACTATCAAAATTCGAATTGGGAGGCACGCATTTTAAACACGTGCTTTTCGCATTGATAAAATGAATATATACAGGCAACTGCAACGAACATACTACACAACCGTTAGACGGCCATTACCAGTACCATTTTCTTTTACCCCACCTCTGTTGCCGTCCTTTTTCCATTGAGGTTCCTTCTCGCTCCCGGGAGGTGCATGTTGTAAATGGGATGGCCGGGATAAAGGGGAGAATAAAGGATAAAGCACCGACCGGTGGTGGTCACGAGCACTTGAAAGCTTTGAGATGTTGCGAAAAAAGGACGCCAGGACGGGGTTGCGTTGCGGCCAAAATCTTTCAGATTTTCAGGGAATTTAATTAGATTTTACTTTCTTGGGAGATTATCATTCTTTTAATTCCGGAGAGCTTTGAGGAGCTTGGCAGGTATTATGTTTTCTCATCGCTTTTGCAATTAATGCAAGAAATTTGAGATAATCTGCTCCAGTAAAAAATATCAAGAATTTACAAAGATGCTTGCTTTTGAGTAACTAATTGCACAATTCTTGTAAGACAAAATTTTCCACCATTAATGGAAAACTGCGATTTGTACAAAATTTAAAAAGTAATTATGTTTTCGATGGAAGCACGAAAAGCGCAAATGTTTGCGTATGAATTAGAATTATCATTACCTATCCTTAAATTATCCTTAAAATGAGAAAAGGAAAGTAGGACTATTAACGATTCGATTTGAAACGAAAGAAACGTTTCGAGTTTAGGAAAAATGTTTTGAGTCATGTCACAGTTAAGATAAACTCGAAACGTCGACTTAAAATAAAAATTTTTTACAACTCTGGACTTCTTCAATTAACTCCCTATTTCAACCTCAATAATTATCAAGGACGATTAATCAGTCAATATGTCAAGAAAAGAAATAAGTATAAAACTAAATCATATAATATACCGCATAGTAGGTAATTAATACAGAGAGAAGACAACCGATTGTCAAAATTTCACTTTTTTTTTTAGAAATCGCGGAAACTAATAAAAATCATTTCATAAAATGTTAAAAAGTTATAGGTAAATAGTGCATTAATATTGAACAGAAGAAAAAACGAATCCTGTTTAAGGCTAAAACGCTTTGAAATAGTAGGGGAGAGTGGCTCAAAATGATCCCTCTAAGCTAGAAATGTCTGTAAAAAGTAAAGTATACAAGAGAAGATGTTCAAATATATATTTTTGGAATGCCGGTAGACTGTACTTAAATATTGCCTGACTAATTTTTTTATATTACAGGTAAGCAATATTTTTTGAGGACAGTAATATACTTAGATGTTTGCAAAAGGATCGTTTTACCCGCATAGGTAGGGCAAAATGATCCTCTAAAGTAAGGCATAACTGCCATAACTGCCTCTCAGTTTTTCTTTTATATTTTTGAACTATGTTCTTATCTGCAACAAAATAAAAACAATAAAATGATTTAGTATTTGTTAAAAATAAAGGCGAGGGGGTAAAATGATCCCTGATCATTCAGTAAGGGATCATTTTGCCCGAAAGTGTGCATATTGGATTAGGTCATGGTAACTTAATAACGGCTCTGTTTAATATTTTCGTAAACTCGTCAAATATTAGACAAAACTATGTATTTTCATAAAATATATTGCAACTTAATATTCCTACTTCTATGACAACACTGCTACATAGAGGTGTCGATTCTCGTTACTTTTGAGTAATCGTTACTATTCGTTACTCGAGTAGTCAGTAATCATTTTTTATATTCGTTAATATGATTACTTTGATTACTTATATTCATGGCACTACTTTCAGTATTCCGTATGTATCATTTCAACGTATCGGTAATGTTGAAATCGAATACGAGTTTCCAATCAATTATATCCCATTTCAGTTCATTTTAAAAAAATTTAAAAACGCATTTGCATTTTTTTTTTTAGTGAAATGGAGCACAAATTGAGAGTTTTTGGTCGTTTTTTTTTCACTCCAAAAATTCAAATGCGCTGTTGCAATTCTGCTATGCACTAAAATTGGATTTATATGTTTTCTTTAGTCGAATGTATTAGCTGTTTCAAAACTATGTAACTATCTGTATAAAAGTAGTCAAATTGTATGTAACGATTCCCATTATGAGTTGCTACTCGTTACTTCGGGTATCCTCGTGTAACGAATACTCGAGTACCGAATAGTTACTTTTTCGACATCTCTACTGCTACAATAGTTTAAAAACACTTATCTTAGATCAGGCAGCATAAAAACACGTTTTCACAAATATCTTTATAAAGCGATGTTACCTTGTGCATTTTTTGTGGTCAACCAAACATGCCGACTCGACTGATCGGAACCACCCACTCAAACCACATTGGTATTAAAAATAAAAGGGGGGATCATTATGCCCGCAGGGATCATTTTGGGCCACTCTCCCCTAGATAGATACTTTCTCTTTCTACTTTCCAAAAGACTAACTGATCGTAGGTAGAGAAATATGGTATCCGAACTTTTTTGGAAGCACATTTTTTTTTGTATCTTCAACCATATTCGCATTGTTTGAAAAATATGGAGCGGTGCGCAAATAGGTAAAGTTTGAATTTGTTGTAATACTTTTAGTAGGGATATCTCTTTCTACTGAGAATTTAATGCTCTATCTGCTGTTTCTCTGGAAACTCATTCTAAAGATCTTTCTGGGTACGCCATATTTTTTTTTGTTATACATTGCAGACTTCATATTAGACTTGAGATACTTTTCTTATACGAGAGAACTTAAACAAATTAGTATAAAATGTCACTCAACTATAAACGTAAATAACAATTAAAACTTCGTTTCGGATAATTCGATAATTGAGATTCGGTGCAGAAGCGAAATCTGAAAAATCCTCAATAAGTTTCAGTTGATTATTCTGGCTCAGAGTTAATACCTAATACTTTTATCCTATTCAAACTAAAATCAAATAATAATCTCGCGATAACTAGGACCGTAGTTTTCAACTTATTTCTTTGAAGTTTAGAATAAAATTGAGAACAAAAAACAAAAACATATTTTTTCCTCGATTTTTCCTAATGTTTTTAATTTTAGAAAAGCAACTTCTATCATTCCAAAGGGTATAACAACTCCTTAAAAACTCTGGGCGGTACAGACCGTTTTTACTTTCCATTGAAATCGAAAATTGTTAATTTTTTTTTTATTATTATGGAAATAGCTCGGGAAATATTAGAAAGATTTTAATTTGTTCAGTAGGTGCATGAAATAAATTGGTTTAGGTCCAAGATAATCATCAAATAACAAGACAATGACAATAGAAATGTTTCATTTTTACAGTAATCGAACCGAAGTTTTTTCTTCTAAAAAAAGTTTCTATTTTAATTATTTATAATTTAGATACGGATGAGTGAAGTAATAAGTATTAAAAAAGCATTTTAGGTCTTTTCTAATAGTGGACATAATACGCACGTTTTGTAAATACGCTGTGGCCAGAAAAAGAATAGCTTGATTAATAATGTCATCCCAATTTATTTCAATTTATTTTCAGTGTACAATTTAATCTTACAACGTTCCGAATAGTAAATAACGAGCGAAATAATAACATTAGGTACACTGAAGCTCCCCTATCAAATTAAAGGCTAAATAAATTGAACCCAACTATGATGTATCCAGTCCATTATCATTGAATTTCCATACACAATTATGTTTAAGTAAAAACAGATGCACTTTGCTGTTTAAAGTAGTAGAGCAATTACCATTTGTTTTATAACTTTGAGGTCATAAAAATGTTGATAGATTAGTATATAAATATTTAAAAACATCAACACACAAACAGAACTTTATGTTTTAATCCCATGAGTGGAGTTTATTTTAGCAACTATACAAATACTAAATACAAGTGTTTTTTTCCTTTGATAAATAAAAAAAAAATGTTTTTTTACCGGTAATTTTGTTGAATGTGACTTAGACACTTCCACTCATAGTTATCGACAAAGTATCTAGTTTACCTACCGGTTTATTCAGGTCTTGAACAATTGCGAGAAAATCAATGATTAATAATTAATCAAATCTGAACGAAATCTTCACACAGCATAACAGTAGTAAAAAAGAGATGATAAACATAATGTATATTCTCAGCACATTTAATGATTCACTTTATTGCATTATTGTTCAGTTTTTGTCAAGTTAATACATATTGTGCAAGATAGCAAGAATAGAAGAATTTCCTTGTAATTAATTAATCAGTTTTGTTAAACGATGATGCAACTGAAGTACTTACTTTTCTCCGCGCATTAGAGAGCACAATAAAGTTCTTGTTTAATATTCAATCACATATTCGAAATCAAGGTTATAAAACACAACAAAAATAGTAACAAAACTTTTATTAAAAAATCTCAAACACAACAAAATTGGGCTAAAACATCACGACCAGCACTCCGTCTGGTACCTATTTTGCTTCTCCATCATTTCAATAAACTTCTCGGCTTCTTCCTTGCTCATTTTCTTCTCACAAACGGAAACAAACGCTTGCCTCACTTCCTGTGGCATCAACTTCGCATTCCCGGCTATGAAAATCTGACCATTGCGTTGCAAAAAGTCCCACACTAGATCACAATTTTCCAGGATTTTGTGCTGAACGTAACTACAAACAACAATCAGCGAAAAACCACTTAAAAAAATTCATTTACACTTTGTGCTCCTGCTCCCTGGAATAAGCCGAAATCAGATTTAACTGGTCCGTTTTTTGCAAAGTGAGAAAATCCTCCTTGCAATGAAAATCGTAATTCGAGTTACGACACCCGAAAAATAGCAAAAGGTTGCGACTAGAGGCCGCACCTTCGCTAACTCGCTCGTAAATAAAGTTCCGGAAGGGGGCGACACCGGTGCCAGGGCCAACCATGATCACCGGAACGTCCTGTTTTTCAAATTATATTATGAATGCTAAGTATTTTAGCATATCTATATTATTAGCATATATTTTTGCAAAAATTCGGTGACTTACCGATGCCGGAAAACGGAAACTCCCTTTCTTAAGTCTCGCGCTCACTTGATCCCCTGGTTTCAGCTCGGCTAAATAATTCGAACACAAGCCGAATCTCTCCTTCACTAACTTAGTTTTGTACTTGACAACGGCCAAAAGAATGTGGATTTGGTTTTGGTGAAATTTACTGTTGCTAGCGATTGAAAATTCGCGCGGTTTGATTGGCGGCAAAATCTCAAAAAGCAATTCTTTGGTGAGATTTTTGGTGGCATGGGGGAAGTCCTGAAGGACTTCAACAATGTTCCTCTTGGGCCGGTTACAGTAAGTGTAGAGGTCGTCCTGGCCTTCGGCCGTTGTGAATTCGAGACATTTCTCTTTCTCCAATTCGCTGTCGGTGATTTGGGCCAAAATATTAAAAATGTGCCTTCGCGGAATTGACATTAAGTCGAAATATTCTTCACATAGTTGTTGAAAGGTCAATTCTTGGCTTAGAACGTCCGGGACGGGAATGTCGGGGTCATTTTGTGTGATTTTGAGCGTCATATCAAAGTGTAAATTGTGCGATTTGAGCAAGTTTTGGAACGTTTCGGCTTGCCATGGCAGATTTTTGGGTCTTAGAAGGACGACATCGCCGGGGGAATACCCCTGGCCATCGGTTTGTAGTTTGATAAGCCGTACGTCTTGGAAATGATCAAAATGAGTGGTTCGTTCATTTTCGATAACAGTGACTGTGAAATCGTCAGGTTGGCGAATGGGGTGATAAATTGATTTGGGTTTGTTTGCGAGGTTTTGGCTCAAACTTGAACTTTGGACGCCCCAACTAGAATTAAAGTCTTATCAATGAACTGATTAATTTTATTATCTATAATAGCGCTTTTCTTATCGATTCCATTTTTTTGCAATGTCATTTAAAAGCCCTCTGTTATTTTTTTTGTTGTTTTATAAAACTGAATTTGGAAAATAATTTTGGGATAATAAAGAAAATATGTTAACAAATAAAACGACAAACACAAGTCTTTATTAAACTGAAAAACGTGCTAAAAGGCTCGAATATCTATTGTTTTCTGGCTAATAGGTTTGTCTAAAACGAAATTTTGTTAAATAATTGTGTACCTGTTTGAAAAACGGTCTGAAATGCAATATTCGACTTAATGTGATGGTATTCCGTCTATTTTATGAAATCACAGAAAAATTAACCTTAGTTCACATACGTGTGTGTTTAAAGGCTTGTAAAAAAACAAGAATAACACCACTTTCGATCAAATTTTATGTTTTTTCGGCTTATTTTTACCTAAATTTTACTAAAAAACGAGGTAAAACTGGTGAAAGGTAAAGTAACATCAATAATTTTCATTCATGTTTGTCTTTTGCCAAAATTTTGCAGTAAGTTTCTGGTTCAAAAACGTATTAAATCAAGCGAAAGAAGCCAATGTAACATCTAATTTGGTCATTTTTAGCCAATTTAAGCGATTTTTTTTCGAAAAAGCTTAGTTCTAAGCTCAAAAATTTACTTAAACCCTTGAAAAAGGCAAAAATTACACAATTTTTGGCCAGGTTTGGTGAATATTGAGTTTTTTCTTTACGAAATGTTGCGAAATACTAATTGCATACTAGCTGAAAAATGTGCTAAAACACTCGAAAAAGTCAAAAATAGTGACTTCAGACCGAAGATTACGATACGAGTTTTTAACTCCAAAACATGCTTAAGGGCTGGAGTAATACTGTTTTCTGGCCAATTTAGTGATTTTGCGGTTTGTTTGAATAAAAATTTTGCAAAATAATCGCGTTTCCAGCATGTTTCTGATTGTCAAACTTCGTAAAAAACTCAAAAAAAAAACACAAATGTAAAATTCGATATAATTTGATGGTGTTTCGGTCTAATTTACGAAGTTACAGAAATACCTCAGATCACAGACCAGCTTAAATGCTTGACAAGCACCACTTTCGATCAAATTGTGTACTTTTTTGGCTTACATTTCACTCAAAAGCCAGCTAAAACTCCTGGACAGGTAGAATAATGTCAATTAGTTTGATTTATTTTTGTGATTTTTTGGCCAGTTTTACCAAGTGTTTAAGGTTCAAAAACGAACAAAATTAAGCCAAACAAGCTAAATTAAAATAAATTTAATTTGGTGATTTGTCAGCTAGTATTACTACAAAATATTCCAATAACCTTAGTTTTAAGTTCAAAAATGTACTTAAATCCTCGAAAGAGGCACAATTAACCCAGTTTTGGTCAAGATAATGGGCTTTACAAATTCTTTACAAATCTTACAAAATTAATGCATTTCCAGGGTGAAAAATGTACTAAAACACTTTAAAAAATAAAATATTGCCACTTTAATCCCATTTTAGCAATGTTTTAAAACTACTTTTTCGACCTAGTTGTGAGGAAATTTCGCGAAATAAATGCGGTTTTGGTTGAAAACAAGCAAAATGCGAGAAAATGATCACTTTTGACCTTAATTTATTATTCGCTTATTGGAAAATACCAGCAATTATTGGAAAATCGAAGTTGGTTCCATGACAATTTCGCAATGAAAAAGTTAACTACGAGAATATTCGACTTTTAAAACGTAATTTCAAAGTTTTCTTGCAACCTAGGGTTGCAACTGTAGTGTTTTATGCTAAAAAATCACCAGATATTAAGTTTTCACCCGACCTGACAACATTTTTATTATCTAAAAATATTTGGACATATTCCTTTAGTCTATACCTTTGCAGCAATTAGTCACCGAAGCTGGTTGTTTTCGTTTTCTTTAAGAAATCCAGAAAAATTAGACCTGATCTGCCAATCAAGAAAATAACACCAAATCATCTGTTACTTGACAAAGAGCAAGTGTTGAAAGTGACTTTGATTAGAGTTGTTTTTTTTTACTCAAAAAGACACTATTATAAATAATGGCGTTATTTGTTGTTTTACCGAGGCACAATTGGCAGGTTTTTGGGCAAAGGCTGAACTCCTGTAGGTAGCGGGTAAATGAGTAGCAATTTGGTCCACAAGGACTCAATCCAAGGGTCAGCGGCCGCGTCATACCCTAAATCGTGTTGGTCATCACCTAAACCTAGGGGGACCAAAGACCGACCCCCCAACTGCAACAGCCTCTTATGTAATCGTTTCGCAGCGAAATTAAACTTAGTGTAACTTGAATCCCCCAAACCAAACACAGCATACCTAGAAAAGCCCCCAAATCAACACAAATCCCCCTCAAGAAATAGTCTTATTACTTTAAATTGACTAGTGAGTCCGTTGGTAGATTTCTCCGCAACAGAAACCTCCAAAACTGCTTCATGTTGTCCGGCTCCTCACCTTGACCAGTGGTTGAACATACAAAAATCACACACTGCTCACTGACTAGTTCTAAAACATTGTAATCGTCCATAGACTTTACAGTGCTTTTGAAGTAGAAACGTTTCGATTCTCGCCAAATTCGCTCAGCTAAATCTTGGGCATTGCCCGACTGAGAACCGTAAAGAATCACAATTCTTTCATTTATGAACATGATAGCAATACTGTCTGATAACTCAAAAAAATGGAATGAACCCTAAAAACTGCACTTACTTTAAAAAATATTTTTTTCGTTCATTCTGACGTAACCGCACTGACCTAACCTCACAACGCGTGTTTTTGACATTGGGAGTTTAACGTTTGACTTGTGTGGGTTGGCAGTATGAGCGCGGGCCGTTCAAACTGTTAAATATGGTAAGTGACCACAAAATACATTTTCTGTAAAATAACGTGAGACTTGTTTGCGGTTTTTAAGTTGTTGTAAAATAATTTTGTGAAAATAATAAAGTAAACCGAGTCAATATCGCGCCTAGCAACGCTATTTATTTGTATCAGCAGTAGTCATAGAGACCCATTTCTTGTGGGTGCAACATATTTCTTCTTTAGTGCCTAAATAAATTTGCATACAGGTCGTAAAACATGATTTTGCGTGTTTCCAAATCAAAACAAAATGATAAACAAAAATCATTTAGACTTAGGTAATAATGTCGCCACTAATTTAACTAATTAATAAAATTTTGTGCAAGTTTGGTTCGTGGTACGTATTGTGTAAATTAGTATTGATTTTGCAAATTTTATAATTTTCTCTGATGTCGAGAACCATACAAACCGTTACAAAATGGTTGCCTTTGGACGTTAAAGGGTCTGAAGACACTTTCCAGGATTGCAAAAATTTAAAAAAAACTTCCACGAATTTGTTGCTTCGCATTTGTGTACTTTTGGAGAATTTGAAGAAAAGGTCTGGGTCGAAAATTCATCACACTTGTATGCAAAACGAGCTAAATATCCAAGTAATTTAAAAGTGAAGAAAACAATTTGTGATTGAATTTGATGATTGCAGGAATTAGAAAATATTAATTCAACAATGGATGTTTTGGACGAAAATTTCAATCAATTATTTCAGAAATTTAATTTCGAAAGCGCTTCCTTAATTACGATGGAACGAGTGGAACTGTGGAAGGAAATTCTATGGAAAATCAAGTTAAAAATTTGCTATTTCATTCAAGAGCTTATCAACGAAGTTGCATATTTATTTATTTACTATGGCGAAATCTTCCTAACGTTAACGCTAAGGTAACAACTACACTACAATCAATTCATTTGCAATGTAATCACAATCATATTTGAGTAAAGTGGGTAAAGTCCGGATTTTATGTTTTTTTTTAACCTTCAATGCCTAAATTAAAGAACTGAAATACGTATTATATTACGATTTGCATCTTTGTGAAGTTTAATAATGTAGTTCTGGCCTTGTCAGGCGTCTACAAAACGTCAGTAACTCTATCTTTTTTTTGGCGCTACCGCATCAGTTTTTTTTACTGAAAAGGAGATTTTTTGGATTACCTAATAGGAGTTAGGAGAGAATTCAATACGTTATTGTATAGCAGTTTAATATACAGACTGAACCAAAAGTACCGCACAAAATTAATATCTTTGTAATTAGTCATTTTTCAAAAAAAATGTCGCTTTTATTTTTTTAAATGCTACCTTTTTTAACGTCATACCTACTGACATAAATGATGTTATTCGTTTTTCAATTGTGACTTTATTCTTAATTTTTTTAAATGACAACCGACATTTTTGTTCACAATTTTAAATAGTAGACACTCTTTCTGGTACCTAATAAGAAAAATAAATAAAAAAGGAATTTAAAAATTAAAAATATCAATTTAATAAAATTTAAAAAATATTGAGAATTAAACATCTTTATCTTTTTGTTTTTGCCTTATTTTATAACCGGCAATTGTTTTTTTGAATAATTTGAATAATTAAAACTATAAAAATGCCAACGTCGCATTTTCTCTCAAAATTAGTTGTTATAAATTATTCATGCACTTCAAGAAATTAATAGATAATGTAATTTATAGTTTCGATGAGAGATTTAATCATTAATAACTATTTTACTTTATCAATCTTATTAAAAAAAATAATTCAGTAAAATGCGATGTTGCCGTTTTTATAGCTTTATTTTTATAATACACATAAAAAATAAACAAAAAACAATCACCCATTATAATATAACGCTAGAAGCAAAAAAAAAGATAAAGCTCTTTGTACCTATAACACTTTCAATAACTTTCGTAACTTTTTTATTTTATTTTTTTTAGCTTTATTTATTTGAATTTTTTATACTCACCAGAAAGATAAAAATGTGTACTAAGTATAATATCCAAAAATATCAGTTGTCTTTTAAAAAAATAAAAACTGACGTCATTACTCCAAGACGAAATATTATAGTGCCAAAATGTAGCATTTAAAAAAATATAAAGTCGACCTGTTCGAGGATTTTTTTGAAAAATGACACCACAGACTCATACTTATAACAAAAATATAAATTTCCTGCGTTACTTTTGATTCAGTCTGTATTATCCCAGTCTACGACAACACCTTTTATTTACTAATGATTAATGATTAGCCTTTTAAACACTTTCTTACGCTAAAAACTTAAGTTTTTTTGTGAAGCTCACTAAACTAGACCAAAAATAACACTAAATTGCATGTTACTAATCAATATTCAACATTGTTTTGTAATTTGTTTTCGTTTTTCGTAACCATTATGTAAAATTTGACAAAAATATTTAGCAATTGCCGACCACTTAGAAGCCAAAAACTGAAATACACATCTTCAGGCGTTTTGTAGTTAATGAGTTCGCAACCAAGATTTTTGCAATTTAAAAACATTTATATGTTTTTTAAGCTTAAACACTGTCCTAAAATATAAAATCCGGACTTTAGTGGTTGCTGGTCCTAATTGATTATAATTTTTAGAATTTCCACCGCTTACAATAATTTATTTTCACTCGATAGTAAATACGGGTTAAAGAAAAACACCAGTATCTGTAACAATACGTGTCCTTACCTCTTCTTCCCGCTGCGAAAAATCTCAGTGACGCGTCTTCTCCAAATAATTTCGAACAATAGAGCGGAACTGTGTTGCCACAAATTAATCGATTGTTTACTCGCGACTTACAAGTCTTACGATAACAGTGACGATGATAACAGCTCGGATAATTCAAGTTTAGAGATTTACCGGGCCTTAACCAAGCACATGTCGCCCCCAGACCCCGAAACCCCCACAAAAACAAAAATAACAAACTTGGAGAGCGACAACGAGAATTTCTTAAGTATCGAGGAGCTGATTTCGTACGAGGAAAAAAACGTTTTGAATTTACTAGACATGATTTTGAAAATGGCCCCCGGTATGTTAGGCAGTGACGGGGTGAAAAAATCCAAAAGTACGGGCGCGAGCAAAATCAAGTCTAAAGCTCGGACCAAGGTTTTGGACTATTACGAGCAGATTTTGTGGGGCGAGGTTGGCAATTTCCTCGAACATATCATTCTGTGGTGGGGCTCGAGCCCCCTGTCCGCGCGCACCCCTCACAGCAGCCAACATTTGCGTGAGTGGATCACCCAGTTCATCCCCACCGCTGGAATCCCGCCAGTTGTCCTGTCCGCATTGGCCAGTCTGGCGGACGCGCTAGGCGTCCACGTGACCCTGACGTCATGGGACCAGCACTTCCGATTGGCTCTGGTCGCGTCCAAGGCCATGGGAAACCCCGACACTGGCAAACTTTTCTGCGCGGTGTTACAAGACTTGGTTACTTTGGTCAACCAGTGTGAGGTCACCCCTGATTGGATCATTGGGGCCCCCTTGGAGGAGTTGTCTCTGGTGGAGCAAATCCCCGTTTTGCACCGACTTGACCACTCAATTCACACAACACGGCTTTGGGCCGCCAGTGAAACCAAAAAAATTGCAAATAACTGGAATGTTGATGCTTTTTTTACGGTCACTCACACGGACATTGTGAGCTGTTTGGGGCAGTTGGGTGGGTTAAGGCTGGCCGACCATGGGGGCGAGGTCGAGAAGGGGGGCCTGGGGGTGCATGTGCAAGTTTGCGCCTTGATGAGGGCCAAACTGGTTTCGGAAGTCAGCGAAAACATCAAGAAATTGAAAGAAACCCCGAATGAGTGCGTCAAAGGGTTGGCCAGTGTGTGTAGGACCATCAGTTTGGCCAACTTGCAGATGATTTTTCCCGAAAGTGCGTACTGGAAAAGGGTGGCCACCCAAGCGCCGGAAAAGCCAAGCCCCTATGTTGATAAATATTTAGGTTGGTACTTCCCCCAATCATAAAAATTGTTGGAACATAAATTTGATTCTAGAGCGAATCTTAACACCAATCCTAGTTGCGACAGACGATCATGTGATCAGTAACATGATTCTGCAAATCATGTGCGAAGCGTGGCTTGATCACATTTATATGAATAAAATCAAATTTTCGCAGTTTGGCGCTTGCCAGCTGCTTTGCGATTTTGGGTATGTTGAGATTTGGCTGATGAATTGTTCCGTTATGAGTCAGACTATGAGGAAAAAAATGATTAAAAATGAGGTACTGAGGAGGTGCGAAGGAGTTGGGAGGCTGCTACTGCGATGTCCGGGGGAACAAATTAAAATGGTGGATAAAAACAAGAAAACAAGTAGGTATCACCGAATTAAGTTTTAGAAACGAAGACAAATTGAAGTGACGAGCAGTTTATAACTATAATTGATTACAATCCATACTGTTTAAAGCACGAACCACGCTAGTGAGTGAGTGCCTTTAATAGTTGAGATTATTATCAAGTTATTTTGGTGACAAAATTTGAAATCAAAACCGATTTAATCTTTTTTGTCGCACCGTTATCTTTAACTTGAATTGATAAATGTCAATAATATTCAAGTTTAGTGTGGAAATTCCCTAATAATGATCAGTTTGGGGGTGATGCAAGTGATAAAGTGTAATGCATTTTTCCAAGTGTCGGTGGTGTTTTTACCCCAACGGATCGTTTTAGGTACAATTTATGCACACTTGGTAACTCGAAAGAGGTATGTGACGAACTTTCAAGCGTTTTTTAAGACTCAGAAGCTCCATAAAACAGGAATTTAATTTTCAAAAGTTAAAACCACAAAAAGAGTTACATTATGAAAAATAGTGTGTATTAATGACACCCATAAAAATATTCATTTATTATGGCATTACCGAACGGTCAACGAAAGAATCCATTAAAAGGCAAATAACCCATCGGTAAGAAAAAGATTTCATCAAAGTTCATTTTTTTAATCTTCTTTCGTGTACTAGAAAATGGACCTTCCTGTTTTTTTCCCTTATTTTGTTATAAATCTTTTTGTCTTACGTAGCCAAAACAAAACAGTCTGAACATAGGTTATTAAATTTTGTTGACTCGTTTAGAAAGCGAAGAATCGTGAAGAAACAAGATATTCTAAACCTAACTCAAAAATCGTTGTTCCCAATCAAAATAAAGCAACTTCGGCATTTTCGTTTTACCATTTGAGCCATTCCAAAGCGTTTTGGCTCCTTTAAAAGTGATGAGGAATTGTTGTAAATCCACATTTATCATATACAGGCTGTAAATGAAATAAGTACATTAATTTTAACTGGTAATAGAACTCGTCAAGACAATAATTTTTCCTTATAACTTTTTTTTCTAAACGTTTTAGTTTTTGAGTTAAAATTATTTTAAAATTTTACTCAATTTTCTTACACGCCACTGGAAGCAAAGTTGGTACTGTTGGTTGCGACTATTATTATATTTTATATTGCGACTATTTTATATTACTATAAAAGGCTCGTCAATTTGTAGGAAAAAAAAAGATTTTAAAAAATGCGATTTTGAATAAATGGTACATAGAAAAATTGTTTGTCTTGATGAGTTCTGCCACTGGTTCGCTTACATCCTATATTTCCAGATACTCAGAAAATCGATTTCAGAATTGACGACAAAAAGGCGAAACGTCGTTAACTTTTTTAACCGCATATAAATTAAATTTTAATTGGCAGAAGTATTGAAAACTATTTATAAACCGCTTGAAAAATTAATTAGAAAGAGAAGTTTTATTATTGCGAAATTTTAACAAAACTTGAGGACAACTGATTTAACTTTGATTCGATAAAAATACGGAATGGTGAGATGTGAGGTGAGATCCACTTTGATGTAGTAACTATGTTTACTTCTAAAAATTCATTAATTTGAAATTATAAATCGACCCACAAAAAAAGAAAATAAGTTATTGACTCGCGCTTTTTTTCAATTTGTCCAATTTGAATCGATGCATTTATTTCAAAACCGAGATTGAAATAAACGCATCGTATTATTTTAGAGCCGACAAATTCGCCCTCTGCCGAGAAAAGCGAGCAAATGCCGGCCGAGATGTACGTCCCCAACCAGGAACAATGGCTCGAACTGCGTGCTATCAAGAAGAGAAACCTCTTCTCGACTTCCTTATGTTGCGGGAAGTTTTAAATAAAACCCCTTTGTTATTAAACACTTTAATCATCGAGAATTTAAATAAATAAAGTCCAGTTCTCCCATTGGGAAACCCTGAATGAGTAGTTATTGTTCTCTCTTAATCGGCGGATTATTATTGCCTAACCTTTGCACAAAATGTCTCGGTAATCCTATATTAATCAAATCCTCGCTCTTACACTTAACAATGTGGGGACTATAGTGTAGTACGGCTTCCCAACAGATCTCACTTAGTTTAGGTATACACAGCCACGTCGAATACATGCAATTACTCCGTCTAACATCATTATCGTTGCTAGTGCAAATTCCGCCAAAGATATAAAGTCTACCTTCGGGCGAAGCGGCCGCCGCGTGAAAATAAATAGGAAACGGCAAACGACACTTGTCGAAGTAAGTCCACTGAAACGTTTGCAAATCCAACCGCCAGAGGTCGTCGAACACGTTCTCGCCGTCGTGGCCGCCCGCGATGAACACCTGGCTACCAAAATCGGTGGTTATTTGGACGGCGCCGTGGCAGCGCCGCGGCTGGGGCACACCTGCCAATCACACACCTAATAGTTATGATGTACTAAGGGCATAATCAAGCAGATTATGGCCCACAAAAGCATACAAGTTTTATAAACGTCATTTTAGTTACGACAGTCTTAACAAATTGAGTGACTAACAAGTTTATAAAACAAGCTGCATACTATACTTTTCGAAAAAAAATGGATTATTATTATTTTTGCTATTAAAAATCTAGAACTAACTTCAAGCACGAAGTCACGGCTTGTCAAGGTTTAAAAATTCCATTTTGGTCTCGAACAAATTCAATTTCAAGTTGTTATGATTCGAAAATGAATATTTTTTTTATATTTTTTAATATAAAGCAGCCACCTACCGTATCGCGTGTCCCTTATTGACTTCTGCGGATACCAGATTTGCTTCTCCAAATTGAAAACTGGAATCGTTGAGAAGTCGAAGGCGAGTAGGGCCGTTCCGCCTCCCAAAACGTAAATGTTACGTTTGTCGAAACCGACTTCGTGGCGGTAACGACCTGTAGGTTCGTATTCGCCGATCCCGCGGCAAATATAGACGCTTTCCCAGACTAGAGTTTTGAGATTTAACCTGGAAAATTAATCGAGTTACGACATTGTCATTCTGTTATATAATACGACGTTTTAAACACCCCCGGGTTATTGAAATTGGTGCTTTATTAATGTGCAATTTCGCCATTCGAAACACTTATTTGTAAACGAGCGGCGCTCCTTAAAACTGCAATGTTGCAAGTATGAAATGAACCGAGAAATTTCTCAAGATAGGATTTTCGGATTTGAACGTTCTGCATTTCTGGTCAATGACAGCTTTGTAAAGCAGATCTTGAAATTATTTTGCGAACGTTTCCATAATCCCCCTTTCTTCATCACTCTGGTGCAATACGACCGTACAAAAGTATATCACGATGTTGTAATTTCATTAAAATGTCACTTTCTAGATAAATAAATTGTAAAATTTACTGCCGTTGGTTCATCGTTCGCTGAACTTTTCAATTAATTGAATAAATTATTTAATTACGAAATTATATAAAGCAATTTTCCTTGAGTGCTCTATTTGTAGGAAAAATCAACTTTGTGCAGTCGGTGAAAAATTGTAAAACACGCGGATAATGTAGTTATTGTTTTTTGAGTTCGTACT
Source organism: Tribolium freemani (assembly GCA_939628115.1). NCBI lineage: Eukaryota > Metazoa > Arthropoda > Insecta > Coleoptera > Tenebrionidae > Tribolium > Tribolium freemani. The sequence goes on along the minus strand of OW626791.1, from coordinate 17,739,001 downwards.
ACAGGAACGCACTAACAAATAAGAAAAATAAATATTTTTCAAGAAACAAAAGTTGTAAGTCCATCAGCATACTTTATTTAGGAATTTAATGATGTTTTAATCTAAAAAAGAACGGGTTTCAGTACATTAGCACACTATTCCTTTAGTAAAAAGAATGTCCTAAGAAAGATTTTTCAGAAATTCCACTCTTGAGACCACATATCATTTATAAGGAATCAGTCGTATCCGCGGGCTATTCTCACTAAAGATAGAGAACTATGCCTCTTATACTGTAGGTGTACACTAAGAAATGGATATTTCTTGAATAGTAAGAACTTTTTTGAATAATTCTACTCCTGGGAAGCCAAACGTTTGCAATTTTTTAAGTTTTTTGGCAATTTCAACTTAAAAAAATAACAAATTGGCTCGTATTTTGTCTCTGCATTATTAAATATTGCCAACTTATTACTACTTATTAGTTTCAAAGTAAAATGAAATTGAATTAACACTTGGTATCTACATAAAAAATATTTAATTCTTTTATGATGTGGAAAAAATTCAAATGGTCATGAAGTGTGTTTGTACTGCATTCTACGTATTAAAAATGTGGTTCGAATTATAATTAGTGTTGTCTTCAAACTAACCCACTAAAATAACCAAATAAGTGGAAAGTATAATACAAAGTACAAAGTAATTAAAATAGATCGGAAAGGAATTACAAATGATAATAACAACACACCTGAAGGTGAATCATAACAAAAAATGTTGAATATAATACAAATGCAAGTCTAGCAATCAGAAATCAAGAAGATACAGAAAAGATAAAATAAAATATTCTTAGGTCTTATGTTTGAATATTTAATTTAAAATGGTAAGGACACTGTAGTATTTTAATCAATAAATTGAGACGTTACGATTCTTTTATTTTGAGGAAGTAGAATCAGTATAAGATTTGGTTTAAAAATTTGGGGAAATTCACCACAGTCAAAGCAAGTATTCACATTACGAAAAATGATTGTTCGAAGTTTAGTAGGAGCTCGTTCGATTTTTGTAAACCGATTTTTAAATCCTTAAAAATCCTTCCATTACCATCCTATATTAATAAAAACGGTGGCCTTTTAAAAACATATTTAGCACATCGCCCCAAAATCACAGACAAGGGCCCCCATCTATCAGGTATTAGAATTTTTAATAACCTTCCACACCTGATTAAAGTGAAACAATTTACACAAAATGTAATACCAATCTAATCAGTAATCACGCTTCATGGAAATTATGAATCGAATTGGCGTTTTGTAATAATAATTACATTACCAGACAGAAAAACAAAAAAAAAATGTTTCATTTTAACTTTTTTATTTCTTGATATGGACAAAATCATAATAAAGTTTTCACAACATGAGAAAGCTCGCCCTGTTCCAATTACAAGTTCACACGTTTTAATATTCAGAGTTTACACAAAAATACGAAAATGCTAATTACATTTCTCTGCATAAATAGCAAAGTTCACTCGCTGTAATTACACCTTTAATTAATCAGTTAGAAATTGCAATTGACTTTGATTATATAACACGCGGAAGTATAGATATCGAGCAAACGATTAATCATCAACTCGCAATAATTGAAACAAATTTGACGTCCAATTTTATGCATTTTGTGAAAGTGCACATATTTACATGCGCGAATTTTACATTTCTGGCCATTTATGGTTATTGGTCAAGCGAGATTTCAAAACGGCAGTGTTATATAACGACTTCAGGAGCTAAAAATCTGGCACAAAATTAATGTTTCAATGTCATTCGCAGAAGATTTGCTCTTGCGGTTAGCACGCAGTTTTTTCTTCAATTATGTCATTCTAAAGATTCTAAACAAACCGACCTTAAACTTTCACTGCCAATGTACTTGACGATTTATGTGCCATTTATTTAATAATTGTTTGTTTACGGTGCCAAACCAAACAAACGGCAACGTTTTTATCGTTTCCGACTGTTTAATTTCTTGCAAATCTCATCACTGTTACGCAATTTGAGTTCATGAGAATGCTCAATTATCTGAGCACTTTCGCTAGCGATCAATAGGTGAATTACACAAGGAATAACATTCAACTTTGGCACAAATAAGTCGAATAATTACAAAAGGTCACAGACGTGATTAAAACAAACAGACGTGTAATTTTTATTTCGAATTGTGCTTGTTTTTATCATCTTTATTCTTTAATAACTGGTGTGTATTTTGTATTATGGACCATTTATGAGTTATATCCTCTCAAATGGTTAATTACCTCAATTACATATCATTGTCGGACGAGACAAAGCGCTAATCACAATTTAATGTTACCATCAAGCATGATACATTTTTTCACCAAGGTTATAGGCTTTTAATTCATTTGTGCGAAATGATGCAACTTTAAATTTTACTTTCAGACAAAAACACTGAACCACTTTCTCTCCGAACCTTGAAACGAATGTTTGACCAATCTTTCCAACCTTGACTCGAATAAAATTACACAAGCGATGCGTCTTCATTCACTTTTAAATTAGGCAAGAAAGTACCCACCTGTGAATATCACATGTGTATTGAACCCCGGTGGTTCCCCCAATAGTGTAGAGGTAGTCATTGTGGTAAATGAGGGCTTGGCCGTAGGCGGGCAGGGGCAGCTGCCCCGTGGTGTGCACCTCGTCCATGAGCCCCTCGTTGTCGTTAACCCGGCACACGAACAACTGGTTGCTGCAGCGGAACCCAAAGGGGGAACCGGTGCCCCCATAGACCTGAAATGCAGCTTGGAAGCTGTGTCCGAAAATGGGGCGGTTTTACCATCAGGACGTTTTTGTGGAGCACTAGGGCATTAGATGCGAGCTCCAGGGGCAAAGTGTGGCTGTTTGAGTAGCGCGTCCACTCTTTGCGGGCGAAGTTGAACCGCCACAGCTCCTGGAAAAGGGGGTACGACTGGACCCAGATCTCGTCACTTATGGCCTCGTCACTGCCTATGAGGGGGTTGTAGCCCCCGAAGGAGTAGAAGTTGGCGGAGTCGGCGCCAATGCGGTGGCCGCTCCGCGGGTAAGGCACTCTGCTCTTTCGGTTGGGCTTGATTTCCTCGTACCGGAACGGCTTGAAGACGTAGGGCGAGGGCGGGCTGGAGTTGGTCGTGTTAGTCATTGTTGTAAAAAAATCGATGAGGTTTTTTAGAACTTGATAGAGGGTTTTCGAATACATTTGGAGCAAACATCGTACGCACTGCACGGGGATTTACACGTAAATAAAACCATTTTGAAAGGATTCGATTCTTTCACAACGAAGTTGAAGGTTACCTCCACAACCACAGCTGGTTTGACGTTTTGGTGACGTAATGTACTGAAAACAAGTTTCGTTGGAGCAGGGGTTCCCAACCAGGAGACGCTAGCTCCAAAAAATTAAATACTCATTCAATTTAGCATAATTCAAGTGGTTGCTTGTGGCGGACTCAAAGTCAGCAAACATGAATCAGCTTATTTTTGTTTGCAACTTTTTAAATATCGGGGTTCTCAACATCTGGTGAAAAGTTGTTAGGTTGGTAGCGGTAGCTAGTTGTTTCAAATGTACTGGTTGGCAGTACTAATTCAATTTTGACAACCGGTATAGAGTTTTAAATTAAAATGTGTTTCATTATTATTAATATTAAATGTAAGTTCTAAATGGTGTAAACTTTATAAAACAACGTAACAACGTACATGGTTAAGTATGAACACAAAGCTGTTATGGAAAAAATCTTCTTGCCCAGGCAGTAGTTAGGTAAGTGTAAATAACATTTATTTTAGGTTTAATTAGGTTTTTTGCGAAACGCTGAACCGGGACAGTCACTAAAATTGATAAAATGTATGAAATCACAGTTTTAACTTATTTTTTGGCTCATTTTATACAAAAAATTAAAAAACGTTTATTAGCTGTTTCAAAACGATGTAAACGCCAACGTCGCATTTTCTCTCAAAATTAGTTGTTATAAATTATTTATGCATTTCAAAAACTTAATAGCTAATATGGGTTAATAGCTAATGTAATTTATACTTTCAATGAGAGATCTAATTATTAATAACTATTTTACATTTTTATCAACGTTATTTAAAAAAATAATTTGGTAAAATGCGACGTTGGCGTTTATATAGTTTTGAAATAGCTAATAAACGAAATAGCCTTAATTTTAATCTTGTGGTCTGATAAATTACGAGTCAGCTTTTTCAGTATGAATTTGGTGTTTTATTTTTTATTTTTTAGAAGACAACACTTAACTGTGACGTTATTAGATTTGACAACTGAAATAGTCAGGCTGGATATTCTATGGGCTGGATCGGTTTTTGTAGGTGGGGGAGTAAATCAAACACGGTTTCTTTGAGATAATTTAATAAAATAAAAATCACAATATATCTGAGTCCAAAAGTGTATAAAAAATGGAATGTAGAAATTGCACAGTCAAAGTATTGAAATATAAACACATCTAGTACGTTCGAGTAGTGTCATACAAAACTCCTAAGCTAAATAAATACTGAGATCTTACAAAATATCTTAGTGTTACGACCATTTATACAAAAAAAAAGTTTCATATAAAAAAGCTTTTTAGGCACAGGTTTGTTACAAAATTTACACAAAAATATTTTCAATTTTGTTTCGACGCAAATAAAATTTATGGCGTAAAAAATACCTTAGTCTTCTCCTCTGATGGCTAATGAATCTGCTAAAATCTACCTAATACTACAATTAAATAATGTTTTGTAATATATGATGGCAATTACAATTATTACCTAAAGTTTTGTTTTAAGTACGTTGTTGTAAAGCTCCATTATTAAATAAATTCGGAATGTCAAAGATTGTTACAATTATACATACACAGTCTTATCGGAAACATATACAAAAAACAAGTCAAAAAAATAACAATAAATAACTTATTTGTACACGAAATAAACCCCGTCAGACTGAAGTTTCCTCGTTTTTGTCGTCTTTCCTAAAGAGAGAAATCAATAAAAACATCGCAAAGTGGCAAACCTTACCCAAGCCATTATTTGTTAATGCCGTATTCCCAACACCAGCTAAACAATATTGTTAATGAAGAAAGATTTGAATTTAGAAGGAAACAATTTTTAAAACTTACTGGGGTGGTTCCGGCGGATGGGTCGAATGGATCATGGACACGGGCGGCATTAGAGGCGAAGGCGAACCTCTAACACTGCCACAAACAGACCCATGCATGGATCCAAGCACCGAACCTATGCGCGAACCCATATGGTACTCCAACCCTGGGTTATTTATATCATTGGTCACCGGCGACATTATCCGGCTCGAGGGATGCATAAAGTTGTTATGACTTGTCACGTGGTCCTCCTCCGCTAAAAATAAAACATGAGTAGCACAAAAAATTACGTATGCGTCCCATAAATTTGTAACAAACCTTTCAACCCATCGTCTAGCATGTAATAAAATTGGCTTGAATTCGACTGAATTATGTTTTTTTTTGACCTACCTGTGTATGGAAATAGATATTTGTCACTCATGTGATGCTTATCGTCAATGTCGGACCCGCGTTCGCCATAGTCTTGGAAATTCATGTTTTCGTGATGCATCATTTTCGATATGTAGTTGTTGGGGTAGTGATTGTCATAGTGTGTTCGCACCATGTATTGTTCCGACTGTAAGGCTGGCAGGCATGTTTCAGGGGTGACGTCTGGATTGGGCAAGGGGTTGGGTGAGTTGGTCTTGTGGCAGAACTCGTTGTCTGAGGCTGTCTCAGCCGACCATCGTCCCACTTCTGGAACTACATTGTTTAGTGCTATTACAGTTTCCTACTTTTTTTGGGGTACCGTTCGGGTTGGGTAAGTAGGCTTCAGGCAGTTGACTGGCCCACCTGGAACCGTACCCTGGCTGAACTGCGGGGAACAACTGCGAGTTCGTAACAACATTGAGCGACGGGGGAGTCCCACAGCGCGAAACAACATGTTCGGTAATGTTCGGAAGGTACCCTTGGCGAGTACCTCCCCGTGTTCGGTGCCTCCGAGTGCTGGACTCGTCGTCATCGCTGGAGTGACTCGAGGCTAAGTCGAGGCTTCGGCCCTCGGAACCGTCCGAATCTGAGTCGCTGTCAGCCCGGCGTTCGCGCCGTTCGGTCTCTTCCGGTAGTTCCCGGTGGCGGTGAAGTCCCGTCTCTTGTTCGAAACCTCTCATGTAAGACGGGACGTCACTTGTGGAGTTGTAGTTCGAAGTGCTGGTGCTAGTGTGACGCAAGTGGGTGTCACTCCTGCAAAATTGGCTCGTTTTGGGTTTTAAGAGACGGTAATACAGATACCTGTAAGGGCTCGAGCTGGTTTTGGTGGTCGAACGCGATGTTGTGCTGGAGGTTGAAATGCCGATGTTGCGGCGAGTTGGGTCGATGGTTGAGTGGTAGGCCAAAGCTGACCTCTGTGACATTTTCGAGTTAAGAAAAGTACGGTGCTACAAAGGGCAGAGGCGGCTCGTATTCTCGTAATATTAAAATCAGGCCGGAAAATCACCTAATTTTGACTCAGCTCTGGGATGGTGTTAAAAATAATTTTCTTTTTTATTAAATTTGGACATGTGGTGTGTTTAATGTATTTCACCGAGCCGACACTGAGAAGACCTGGAACTTACCGATTGGCCGCTTATGTTCTGACTGCTCGTACTCGGAACCCCAACCACTGATGTGGTCTCAAGCAATGGCACTTTCTTTCCCATACACCTCATTATTGACCTACCCAGACCCGAATTAAATTGATTCAAGAATACACAACTTTAAATCAATTCTTACCTGATTAAATTTTGGCGGACTCGGTTATTTGCAAAACAATACCCAGCGAGCGAAAACGCCGCATGTATTAAAACAGCAGCCGACAAAAACGGTGTCAAAAGTGGATGCCTTTCGGACGCTGCCAACAGCGCTAGAATCCAAGTGGCCCCCAGGAGTGGCAAAGCGACCACTGAGACCCAAAGTAACGTCCTCAAGTTACCGAACCCAAGCACGTGGTCTTGCAACGTAAACGCGGCCCTTATTGCCATAATCAGAATCAGTAAATTGATCAAAACTAGGAGACAGATCGGGCCGACGAGACTCCAAACCACGCTTTCGTACAGCGACACCCAACAACTTTAATTTCGAAAATCAGATCAGTGATTTATTTTTATTTGTTATACTTACAAGTAGTAGTTGCCATACTGGTGGGCACGCACTCCTACAGCCAAACTCACAACAACCGCAGGCACCACATACCCCATGCTGTAGTAAAATCGCATGGGGCCGTGGTTAATGTCACGCATTTCCGTCAACATCCTGTATAAGTGTAAAGCATCGACCAGCATCCAAAAGAACGACGCTAGCCACAAGTAGTGTAAACCAATAGCCACCAGTTTACATGGAAGCTGAAAAATGGTCATTACAACACTGGTGATATTGTCGATCGACTTACATCACTGCTGACCATAGGTCTACGTGCTTTTAACGCTATGAAATACAACAATTCGGCGAGAAATACGCAGAGTACGAGGTTTTTCCGTATTGTGTTGGAATTCGTTTGTAGGCCTCGGATTAAAGCTAGAATGAGGTAGGCGGCGAGGAGGAGAGGTAGAGAAATAGCGAAACAGCTGTAACTTGAAATGTCCTCAAGTAAAGAAGGTTCGGGGATGTACTGGAATAAATACGATTAGGTTCGCGCTAAATTCGGTTAAGTTGCATACTTCTAGATCGACAACGTCCACAAGGACGGCAAAAGTGGTCAAATGGTTGCAAGTGCAGTTCACGACTAGTGGTTTTTGGTCAAAGGTGTCAAACCAATCTTCACCGACTTCCGTCCGGCACCCAACACGTGACCACTCCCCAAATCTAAAATTTATTTTAATTTAATTTTATTTATTTAATTAATTAATTAATTAAATTTAATTTATTTCCTCCTTGCCTCAAGCATTGATTTTCTGCCTTTCGTACGAAAGTTAGATTTATTTGAAAAAATAATTTTCCCGGCGCATCCACCATTTTTATGATGTGGCATGAAATTAAAATTAAAGTATCTAAAAGTTTAATTTTTGTTTCTATTGTTCAGTTTGTGTTATTTAATTCATATAATTCATATCCAGTCTTAGCCCACTCAACATTTTTACCGTAAGAAAAAATATTTAAAAAAACGAGAAAATCTGTTTTCGAGTTTGAAGTTTTTTACCAACATGTTTTATTATTCTTACCCTCGAACAGTCGACCAATGAACGCACTGCGGATTGGACCGTTCATTAAACAGCGTTTTATTCGAGTCCAGCCAAATCTGCAGCTTGACTGGAATTTTCAAAGCAATCCCTGACAGACTCTTGTATAGCAACTTCCGGGTCAAGCTTTGCTCCCTTTTCCGCCTTGGCTGCGTCGATCTCAGATAAATCGGGTCGTTTTCGTGTACCTTCACTTCCGGCTCGACCAAAACCTTCCTCGGGAACATATCCTGTTGACTCAAATCAACGTCCGGTATTTTAACATCTTCAAAAATAATATTTTTCGGAGTTGTGGTCTTCGTGACTGCATCCACGTACTCCGGGACTAACACCCCGACTGAAATCAGCGGCGATCCGATCGTAATATCCACTCCCCATCTTCGGACGACCGAATCGTCATATTTTTCGGGAAGTAGCGAGTTTGCTTGCTTGTACTGCGCGTAGCTGACCACAGCGCCAACTTCCGGGAGTGAGTGTTTTGTGATTAACTCGCCGTGTTCCACGGGTTTGATTCCGAGGAGTTTGAGGGGGATTAGGATGCGGGTGGTTTGGTCGAATTTACTTTTGTCAAGGAGGTAGTTGTTGTACTTGGGGAAGGCAACGAGGGGACCGTACGATTTCTGCGCGGTGTCTTGGAGGAATTGGGAGGTGTCTGGGAGGATGACACGCTCTGTGGTGAAGTTGGGGTCCGTTGGTAAGGAGGGGATCGAGTCGGGTTCGTAGCCGTAGAGCGATTCAGGGGTCACCACGTCCAAACCCAGCACTGGAAACGTGATAATTTACAATTTTAATATTGCGCGAACATATTGTCAACATCAAAATTGTGATAATTATTTCAGGAACAAATAAAGTCCCTAGATAATTATTTTACCCAAGTAGACTCAGGTTGTTCTCTGTTATCAATATTTTCGTTGTATATTGATATTTTAACTTTCAAAACACAGGAAATTATATTTTTTATTTGACTGCCTTTCCCAAAAATTAATTAATCTTGAGAAAGTGTCTGGACTAACAAAAATTATTTGAACTTAGGGACTGGTGTTCTATGTTCAAAAACATTTATTTGCTTTGTTGCAGGGTTTCGATCGAATCAAGTGTGATGTTTCTTTGACCTCATATAAATAAATACAAATATTTGTTTGTAGGATATCTCGGTCCTAGATTCAAATAAATGTAATTCGGCCTGTTGGAGGGTTGTGGTTAGACAAAAGCAACTGTGAGGCTTATTTTCCAAAAAAATAATTCATCCCGCAATATAAACTAGGTTTAAAAATTATTTGAACGCAAGGCTCTGGGATTCTACGTTCAAATAATTTTTGTTAGCCCAACTTTATTAGAGAAGGATTAATTTTTGGGAATGGTAGTCAAAGAAATATCACAATTTCCTGTGTTAATCACAAATACTGTTCAGGATAATTTGAGTATTAGGTTCGTTAGAAAAAATTATTTGAACGCAGGGCTCTAGAGTCCTACTTTCAAATAATTTTTTTCGTTTATTGCACTTGTAACAATAGGTAGCAATTTCCACGTTTTGTGTTACCACTTACCCATATTTGGTGAAACGATTTCAAAGGGGTTAGTGTACGTGTCGTGTTGGCTAATTGAAAGAATGTTGATATAATTTTCAATGAATCCGATAAGATTTTCAGCCCCATCCCCGGTCAATTGTTTAATTCTTATCCAATGATTTAGGTATTTCTCATCTAAAACCACCCCAACCGAATATACGATATTCTGAAATAAAATAATTATCGATTTTTACTACAACCAATCAAGTTCTTACGTGGATGTAGTCCTTATCTTGACTGTGTGTCAAATTGAGTCCATGCATCCTCGCTTCATACCCTAATAGTTCTTTCACCAAATCAAACGTGACCAAAACATCGGCCCCATACAACACTGGCGTGACATTAGTCGCTTTGAAAAGATCCGAGGCTAATTTAATCGCAACAAAAGTATTCAACTGCAAATCCCCTCTCTCGATGTTACTCAACTGCTGTCTCAAATCCACAAACCGATCCGAGGTACAGTTAAACAAATCCGGCTCCTGCCACCCCCCGGAATCATCATCGCAAATCCGAGACGCCTTGCCGTGCGTCCCTTTAGGACAACTCTCGACGGCTTCCCCTCCGAAAGCTGTCCTCGGCCACCAAATCCCGCTTGCAGAATTCCGGGGACAGCCGTCATACACCACTTCGCATCCTTGCAGCGTCACTTCAGCGTACGCATTGGGACAGGAGTCGCATTTCTGGCCTATAACACCATCCCGGCACAAACACTGCCCGGTTTCGTGGTCACACTGGCTGTTGAATGACCCGATGTGGTAGCAATCACACGGAATGCACTTGGTGGTGCCTTTGGGCTGGTAGTGGTTTTCGCGGCAATGGCATTGCCCGGTTTGTTTGTCACAGTCGGGGTTATAACCGGCTTCCACGTCGCAGTGGCAGGGCCCACAGACCGGGTACCCCCACCAACTAGATGGACACGGCTGTGCCATTTTATTCTCGCAATACTCGCCTGAAAATTCGGTCGAATTGCAGTGGCATTTGTAGCCTTTGGGGTCAAGAGTAGTCTCAACGCAGTTTCCAAATTCACAAGGACTGACGTTACACACGGGGATGCACAAAGGGCCAACGTGCCCTTCGTGGCAGTCGCATGAGGACTTCCCCCACTTTGTCACGCATTTCGAGGAGGAAGGACAGTCGTTTTGGCAGTCGGTCTGTGCCGGACAGCCTTCTTCCACATTTTCGGTCACTGTGGGCCTGTTTAGGGTGGTTTGGTGGTTACCAATGCGCACGTCTTGAATACAACCCTCCAGGTAGTTGTAACCAGCGTTCAGGCTACTGTATGAGTTGTCGGGACCTCCAATTAAAATTTTCCCAATGTATAAACCTTGGATCTTTTCGGTGAAAGGTACCACCGACACGTGCTCTCCATAATCAATTGATAATTTTATCTCAGTACCCAGCCACGTGATTTCAATATGGTGCCAGTCACCATTTGATAGTTCTTTGGTAGGGATTGAGAAAGACTCGCCGTTGTATGAATAAAGAAGAAAACTGTTTTGTAACGAAATCACAGCTGAGCTATTTTGACCAACTTGAATCGACATTAGAAAAGTGTCTTGTTGTAACGTCCTGACTGATAAAGAGTTGAGCCATGGTAGTTGGATGGGTCTTAACAGTGGATTAAATGAGAGGGTACCATCGCCCGAAAAGTGCCAAGGTTGGCTTATCAGTTCGCTGCAGTCTTTACTCCCATAGCCACTAGAGCACAAACACCGGAACATGGCCCACCCTTCTTTGCAAACACCGCCGTTTTTGCACGGGTTTGGGTTGCAAAAGGACCGTTTTTCCGGGCATCCAGGCGTCGTCCCATTATCGGTCACAAAACTACAAATTTTTGTGTTATTTGTCTCACAGTTGCAAAATATACATTACCTGTTCAAGTCGACAAACTTGTAATCGACTTGCAATTCTGAAATACATCCCTCGAAGTAGCGATTTTTCGTTTGAAAATTATTCGACGAGGAGGGTAGCCCCCCTAGTTGCAACGGTCCCGTCAAGTCTAAAAACCTGTGACAGGTTTCGGTAAGTGAGGCGCAGCGGGGCTCCAAACGGTACTCGGCAAAGCCAGCACAGGCCCACTTGCCCCCTAATTCCTTCCCGTGTTTCAAAGCTAAAGCCGTGTCACAATCATCGATTGACACAGTGACCGTCTAGAAGAATTAATTAGATTGGTGGTGACTTTAGTTTGGTTTTTATTACTTTATTGTAGTACGAGACGGTGACTGAATGCCAATTGCCGTCTGAAATCCCGCCAGGTATTGAGGCAACGGCTTTTGTTACGTTGCTGCCGAGGGAAAAGGAAAATTGAATTTGGTCATTAACGATTTCCAAGGAAATGAAATCGTGGAGTTCGTTATAACGGCCGTTGTAGAGCAGCAAGCCGTTGCGGGATTGTGTGGCGAATCTGTGACAGAGGGGCTTAATTACATTTTGTCTAGGGTCGGGTGTTGTCTTAGAAGTCTCCGCTGTTATTATTGCGTTATTGGTGAGACCGTTTCATTTCGAGGGATTATGGCGACACAGATTCTTGATATTACAAGAGCACAACTTTTGGTTATTAGGATCTAGATCAATTAAAGTTTGACTTTAAAACCTATCTGTATTTTTAATTCATTATTTCTAAAGAAAATGTGAAAGTTATTTATTACTATGGAGGGAAATGGAGGAAAGGTCACAGAAACTCCACTTACCTTAGCCTTAGATGTAGCCTGTGCCTCTGCTTCAAACTCGGGAATGTCAAAAACGCACTCTTCGTAAAACTCCTCGTTTTCAACTCACACAGTGAGGTGTAATGTTCACTCCCGGCATCCAGCGAGCACTCCTCGCAAATAAACGACTTCCCATTCTTGGGACTGCACGTACTCCCCGACTTACACATACTCGGATTACAGGGATCATCCGAAAGCTCCACCTCACAATTAGTTCCCGTGTACCCATGAGCACAAACACACGTATACCCACTCTCGCGTATTTTACAAGTCCCGTTGTGCTGACACGGCGATGAGTAACACAAATTCACTTCGGTATCACACAAGTAGTGTTCCTTGGACCCCGTGAAGCCTTTGGGACACTGGCACGTGAACGTGGTAACCGGGTAAATCGGCCGGAACAAAACCGTATCGCTGCTGATAAAATCGGACGCGTTCCCGAATTTGAGAACAGTGAGGCACTCTTCATAGTTAAGACAGGGTTCCCGCACGCAGAGATTGTCATCAAAGGGGAGAATCTGCACTGTTGAGAGGCGGGCAAGGATGCCACGGTTCAGATAGACTTTTTCTTTGAGAAATTGAGGAGTGTAGTAGACTTCTTTAGGGACGTCCGGTCTCCGGACCGAGAAACTTACGTTCAGGATTTTAGCCTCAACGTCAGTGTCGTCCTGAATGCTGAAAATGAAGATGTTTTCTTTGGGGCACGGAATTATGGCTGCAAGTCCGTCCATAAAGAAACCAAGCAGGGGCGAGAGAAACGCCTCTTTGGTCATTTGGTTGAGGCGCACTGTTATCGAATTGTATAGCATTTCTTCGGTGATCAGTCGGACTGATAATTGCATGATTGCCTTAACTTCGTTCACTCCGTCAGTTACGGAAACCTCCATCGAAGCCATTTTGGCTACATTTGTGTTAAGCTGTGGTGATAGTTGGATTTGGCCGGTACTTTCGTTCAGTGCGACCAAATTCGCGTTATTCCCCGACAAAATCCGATAATGCAACTTGTCGGAAACGTCGGCATCGAAAGCCGGGATTCGACCAATCGGTCCAGTCGGGAAAAAATCCCTATAGTTGTTAAACATGACTAGAAAATCATGCAGAACCGGTGCGTTATCATTGACATCGGTCACAATAATCTCAACGTGGGCATCACTACGTAGTGGCGGACTTGCCGCCCGAATTATCAAATCAAACTTCTTTTTCGCGCTTTCGTAGTCAAGCTCGGTCATCGTGAGCAAGTCGGCCTTCTCGGAGCCGGGTCTCGTGACCAGAGAAAAACTCTGGCTGTCTTCGCCCCCGATTATGGAGTACTGGACGATTGCGTTGACGCCTTCGTCGGGGTCCTTGGCGTGGATTTCCCCGACTGTGGAGCCGATCGGGCTGTTTTCGGCGATGTAGAGCACGATTTTGTCCGAATCGAAGGCCGGGGGCGAGTCGTTGATGTCGTCGATGTGGATTGTGACAGGGACTGAGCTGCTCAAAGTCGGGGATCCCCGGTCTATGGCGTAGGCTTCGAGTTCGTAAACGGCGACCGATTCGCGGTCCAGGCCTTTGTTGGTGCGGATGACCCCGCTGGTGGGGTCGATGACGAAGGAGCCGTCCTCTTTGTCTTTTTCGCTGAGGGAGTAGGAGATTTTGCCGTTGAGGCCCACGTCGGCGTCCGTTGCGGAGACTTGCACAACTGAAGTGCCTAGAATTTTTATTTCCTTTGTTATAACTACCTTTTATAAAAGTAATAAAAATACAGAAGGTTATGACGGACTAAAAGGCCCTTGTTGTTTTTTGTAAAGAACTAATACCTCCAATTAGGGTTTCTGAGATATACCATTTGGAAAGTTACATTCGAACAAAACATATTCCATATCGAGCGCGATACTAGTCTTGAGATCTATGTTAATCTTGAGATTAACATAAATAAATTGTAAAAATCCTCCTTTTAATGTGTATTCAATGAAATTAGAGGACCTTTTGGACTTTGATAGCATTTATTTGAATGTAACATCACCTTGTGTAACAAGTAAAAAATGTGAATATTAAAGCCAATTTAAATTATCAGAAGTTGCTTGGTTTCATTTGGAAAAAGCAAATATAGGAATAACTTACCCACAAGAGCATCCTCGAGAACGCTCCCCGAATACGCCGCTTGTTTGAACACCGGATAGTTATCGTTAACATCTGTTACCGAAATTTCCACATCTGTGGTATCAGATAACGGGGGATTCCCCCCGTCTCGAGCCGTCACGGTCAGCAAATACCCACTCGTGGTCTCCCTATCAAGCGTCTTGGTCGTAATAATAGCCCCTGTTTGCGGATTGATGGTAAACTCCGCCGGATGGTCGCCATCCTCCCCCAAACTGTACGTAATTTGCGCATTCAACCCCACGTCATTATCCGTTGCCGAAACCACCAGAACGGTGGTACCAACCGCCGCATCTTCGAACACACTGGCCGTATACGGGGCGTTTTCAAAAACGGGCGCAAAGTTGTTAGCGTCGGTTATGTTGACGTAGACTGTGGCTGTGTCAGTCCGTCCACCAGAATCCGACGCTGTGACGGTCAGGATGTAGCGTTTTTCTTGTTTGTAGTCCAGGGGTTGGGCTACGGTGATGACGCCGCGCCCGTTTTGCGAGGTGATGGCAAAGCGGCCGCGGGTGTTGCCGTTGGTGAGCTCGTAGTGGAGACGGGTGTCTTCGTCGGCGTCCGTGGCGGTCACGGTGGCCACCGGGGTGCCAGGGGGGTCGTCTTCGGAGACGACGGATTCGTAGATTTTTGGCTCGAAAACGGGGTCGTTGTCGTTCACGTCCTGGACGGTGATGATGACGCTAGCGCTGGCTGATTGCGGAGGAGTTCCCTGGTCGGTGGCTATGACCTGGGGGTAAAGGTTTCGTTGAGCCACTCATCAGAATGCGAAATTTTGTCTTTACCGCAAAACAAGAGAAAAGGTCTGGACGTACTCAATTTTTTAA
The DNA here is from genome assembly GCA_939628115.1 of Tribolium freemani. Taxonomy (NCBI): domain Eukaryota; kingdom Metazoa; phylum Arthropoda; class Insecta; order Coleoptera; family Tenebrionidae; genus Tribolium; species Tribolium freemani. The sequence continues at coordinate 17,723,551 of OW626791.1, read as the reverse complement.
TTGTAAACAATACGAAATATTTTTCCGATTCATACCATTGTTACATACGTGAAGAGCTAATGCAAAATTACCAAAACAAGTTTAATATTTAACTGAAATGTCTTAAGTTTTCACAACCAAATGCTATATAATGCTATATTTTTCCATTGAAACCGGCCAAAAATCACCCTTGGAATTAATGCGGGGAGAAATTTCCAATTAACTTGGAAAATTTTGATTTATGTTTTTCGTTAAATCCAGCTCGTTTTGTGAGTCAGAAACTAATATTCATTGCAAAAAAGCAGGTAGACAATTAAACTAATCCAAATCATTATTTTTGGCTTTATTAACACTCAAGCATATTTTTGACCTACAAACTCATTATTTCACTCATAATGTTGCTGAAACAGACCGAGAAATTATCTACGAAAGTCGCAAATTACCTTACTTTTGCTAGTTTTGCTTCACAAAGGAAAAAAATTAGAAAATCACATTATTGGGGTCTTTTTCGTTATATTTATTTTGTTCCTGGAGGAGAAACTAACTTATTTTATCAAATTTCATCAAAAATTAACTAAACTAGATCGAATAAATTGACGTCTGCTGTTTGGTTTGTATCGAGTAATTTCGTGTAAACACCCTCAAAACCCTAATAGAGCGAAAGTTTTTAATTGAGGTGTAAAATGATTTAACTTGTTTTATGAGTGGGAAACTAAAACTTTTTGTGCAGTTTCCTTAAAAAGGGCCAGAAACCACGATGATAATAATTACGTATTCAAACTAATTATTTTTGTTTTTTTCCTAAATGTTTTAACGTAAAAATTAATTCAAATAGACCGAGAAATTATGGATAAAAGTCGAAAATTACATTGCTTTTCCCTTTTTGGAGTATCAGTGCTTTGTTCAGCCTATTTATTTCAAATACCTTTGCTAGAATAAGCCGAAATTTACAAATTTTGGACGCTTTTTCGAATTTATCTAGTTTTTGAACCAGAAATTTACTTATTTTGTGACATTTCTTCAAAATCAATCCATTTTTAACACTTAAGTTATCAAAACCAAATATTAAATTTTTTTAATAAAACACATAAACACGAATATAAAAGCAAAAATTATCGTTAGAATCGGCTAAAAAAATTACATGATACGACGAAAATTACCTTATTTTCTGTTTTTGAGTAAGAAATTAGTTCTTTTGTCCTGTTAAGAATAATAATTGTCAAGGATAAAATCGTATCTAATAATGAAAATCAATCGCAAAGAGCCGTTGATTTCGTTCGTTGATTTCTGGAAATAGTCAAAAACATTACCTGAAACATGAACTTGGACTGATCCTCGCGATCCAACTCCTTGGTGGTGGTGATCCACCCCGTATGTGAATCAACAGTGAGCGGAAAATCCTCAGTACTGGCCCCAATCGAGTCCCTCGGTGCTATTGTATACTTTATATCAGCATTAGGCCCTTCATCAGCATCGTAAGCTTGCACCTTTACAATGCTATATCCCGCAGGTGCATTTTCCTGTATACTTTCTTGAAACAACGACGTATAAAATCTCGGCGCATTGTCGTTAACGTCTTTTACGTTAATTAGCAATTGAGTAGTGTTCGACCTTGCCGGACTCCCGCCGTCTTGGGCTCTTATAACCAGTCGGTAACTCCGCAAAGTCTCGTAATCCAAAGGCTTGACCAGGGACACGTCCCCTGTTAAACTATCGATAGCGAACTGCGACTGGGTGTTGCCGCTGATTATGGCATAGCGAATGGCCGCATTGTTGCCCTGATCCGCGTCCGTGGCTCTGGAAAATTCATGTTAAAATATTAATTTTTGTCCAAAGTGTAACCCTACCGACTGCGCCAATTAGAAACAATACTTACTTGATATGGGCTATGACCGGGTTCGAGGTCCAGTCAATGTCTTCGTCTAAGGCCACAGTGTAGGTTCGTTCCGAAAATTGTGGATAATTGTCATTATCATCTAAGATATGTATCACAACGCTGGCACTTGACGACTTCCTGGCGGTCTGGGGGCTTGCCAAATCCGTAGCTGCGACTATCAACGTGTAAACCTCGGTTGTCTCCCGGTCTAGCATCAATCGCGTTGTGATAACCCCAGTTTTTGGGTCAATTTTAAACGCCTTATTGTCCTCCTCTTCCGACGAAATTCCACCCCCGTTGATACTCGAGATCGAGTATTCGACATCGGCGTTTTTCCCCACGTCTTGGTCCGTGGCTTTGAGTGTGATAACAGTGGATCCAACACTGACACTCTCCTTAATACTGGCATCGTATTCGTTCATTTCAAATGTTGGGGCATGGTCATTGGCATCCAGGACGTTTATCTGGAGCATGGTAGTCCCACTCCTTGGCGGAAAACTATCATCCATCGCCGTCACCCGAAAATAGTGCACATCGACCATTTCCCGGTCCAGCTTCACTTTCGTGGTGATGGTCCCGCTTTTGGGGTCAATCTCGAACATGCCTTGCGTCCTGGAGTCCAGCAAACTCGACATGGAGTAGCTGATGGGGCTGTTCTCCGGGTCACGGGCTTTCACACTCGTGACCACGACCCCAGGATCGCACTCCTCGAGGACGCTTGCCACGTAGAGCGGCTTCTCGAAGAAGGGCGACTGGTTGCGGAGTTCTCTCCGCACCCGCTTGGCGATGTCCGTGTCGTTGAACACCTGGTGGTGGTAGACGATTTTGAGCCGGTGCTCCGAGTTTAAGACTTTAATCTCGCGGCAATGCGTCGAGAACAGAATTGTGATCTTCCAGAGAGGCTCAACAATGCATTCGTCTCGACTGGCCACCAGGTCCCCCTGACTGTGCTCGATTTTGAATCGCTCGTCGCTCACAAAGTGGAAAGTGACGGAGCAGAACTCGCTGATGGTCCTTGGGAGGAAGGCCGAGACCGAGTTGATGAATTGCGATTGCCGTAGGCAGATTTTTTGCCATTTGCCGGTCGTGGGGATGGCGAAAGAGGCGAAAGTTTCGGAGATCCATTGCTTGGCTTGGGTTAGGCGCTCTTTGACGGAGGGGTGCAGCTGGGTGAGGAAGGGGTTGGTGCTTCTACGGCGCCGCGTCTCGTGGAGGTACTCCCAGTTTTCGGCGCTTTCTTCCGCGCATTTTGCCCCGATTATGAAGATGCGGAGAGGTAGGCTGTAGTAGTCGATGTCCCGGAGGCGGTTCGATGTGGAGTCGATGTGAACCGTGAACAAGCTGGGGTAGTAGACGTCGTCACATTGCAGGGCTTGGAGCAGGGAGACTTGGCCATTTGTCGGGTGAACGGAGATCAAGGATTCAACGAAAGGGGCAGATCTTTGCGCATTTATTTTGTATTTGCGTTCGGAGCCGAGGCGGTAGACGGAAGCATTGAAAATAATGTCGCCTGGTTGTTGCTTCTCGTCGATTAATAATAGATAACTCGAGACGGAATGGAGAAAATAAAGCAATAAGAAAAGATAAATTGTAGACTGCCTCTCAACCATGAGAGAAGACGTTATAATCATTTTTTAACGTGATCAACATCATAATTCATATTTTCGGCGATCGTAACGGTATAGGTGGTTTCATCTTCCTGCAAAAAATTAAAGTAGTGTTAGGACTTCCCGTGGTATTTTTATTCTCGATGGACTGTAATTATAGTGAGCATGAAAGTGCATCCTGGAAGCAGTGATGTGAGATATATTTTATTCTCTCTTTAAAATACTATCATCATGGTTTCCAACGGACGATATTTTTTGGAAAGCAAAGAGTTCAATTATGTGAAAACGGGTATTTTGGAACCTGTTCTCTCCATTCATGGCAATTACGAGCTCTCATTTTTAGAAATGATGAAAATTATTACGTTTGTTATATTATATCTTATAAAGTGTTCCAAAGCATATTTTAATTTCAGTATTTAATTTGTGAATTTCTTTAACAAATAAAACGACATAAAACTATTTATGTCCAACCATTCACAATGAGAAGCTTTATGTCAACTTGGCTATAAATGACCTCATTATGTACCATAGTACAATAAAATAGCAAAATCGGACGCTGCTATAACCAAACAGCATTTAAATTTTAGTGTCAGTAGCAAACTGAAACTAAACTTTGAAAATCATGTTTTTTTCCTATAATAAAATTACAATTTACGGCTAGAAGTTTTCTGTAAAGTAATCGAGCATAAATTCTTGTATGTAATGACTAATGAGAAAATAATTCAATTCTTTATGGGACGAACTGGTTTATAAAGCCGCTGCTTTGAAACTACATTTCTAGCAACTTAGAGTTGAATTTTCTAATTATGACGATTTCAGTAGTCTAAATGGCGGTTTTAGACAGGCGCTAAAACTAAAATAAACATTTCAATTTTCTTTTATTCTTAAGACAACAAATTTGAAACATCAGCAAAAAAAATTTTTTATCCGCAAACGTCACAAAACTGGCAACATTTGTGACAGAATGGCTCAGGTAAAAGATCTAGTTCTCGGACCACTTTTTTCGGACATGTGGTAAATCATTTTTATTTGATAAAGCATTTTTTACTTTTCTCTGTCATCATGACTTACCATTGTTTTCACTTTCTTGTGTCTTTCGCTGCTTCGCTCAAGAGGTGATGATTCCCTCATTGTGAAACGGGAGTCACTGCACTAGTTAAATTAAAAAATACTCAACACATTCGAAAATCTCAACACAAAAATCCGAGACTGACGTTTGCTTATAAACATTGTTATGGTAATGATTCACGTGCAAAGCTTCCTGATTATTTTATTCATTTACCTTTAAATTAGTGTTGCTCAAAATTGCTCTTTACTCTTCATCAATACGTTTGCGGATAAAATAGTATATTTTATTCGGAGTAAATGTGAGTTTATGTGGCTCAGGTGAATTATTTGCCTCATTGCATTCGGCAAAATAAACATTCAGCTTCCCCACATAAACTATCACATTTACCCCTTATAAAATAATCTACTATTACAAAAAACCTTTAAAAATATTCGTACAGCATGAGTTTACTGTGGTGCAAACGCAAGTTTTCTCTTTATCACTATCGTCTGCATCTATTTTTTCTAAAAACTTTTGCATACATTCATCGATATTTAATTCTAGATTTTCGGTAAACAAATGTTCGTTCTTTGCACCACTACTTTTTCGGTCTGTCCGAAATGGTAATTGGGATTTTTTTTTGTCCGCGCCCGCGTTGATAGATTTAATAATAATAGAAAAATACTGATTTTATTTTATATTTTATTTTACTTAAAAAAGTTAATGAATAAAGCTGATATATGGAAGACGATTTAAAATTTTAATTTAGAGTTAAACCGAGAGTTAAACTAAATTGGAATTATAGTGGCATTTGTATCGAATTTTCACCACATTTTTTTCTGTTCAAACTAGAGCTGTTGAAAAAATCATAGATAGTTTCTCCAAACAGAAAAACACTTTGTCTAATATTTATATTAGTTAACTGTCTCCTTGGTTTTTTCACTTTTGCTTAGTTTTGTCTGTGGATTTATTTTCACATAATGCATCAAAATGGCTAATTAAATTTTCTAGGAAATTATGCCTGTTGGGGCATTTCACGTGAAGCGGACAACTCAAAAAAATGCGACAATCTGAACTTCGGTTACAATTGTTCTCCTAAAGTAAAAGGTATAAATGTAAATACGTGATGATTTTTTTTTGAGCGACTTATTTAAAAAGTTATTGACTTCTAATAATTGTCCAAATATTAAGCATAACGTTCTTGTAAACTGTTTTTCTAATTAAACAGTAAATAGCAAAATATTTAAAATGGTGATTTATACAGAAAATTCACTGTTCTTTTTAACTCGAAAATCAAATTTGAAATTTGAAATTTTTTTCGTGTAGAAAACCGGAAGTGAAGTTTCAAATCCGAATTTTAGTAACTTGGACCATTTTTTTTTAAATTATTTTTATTTCCAAAAATAGCATAAAGTAAATAGAATTTACACTATAAGTTGCAAAGTGGGATCTCTACTCGTTTAGGAGATACAGTACTTAATGTACATACGTGATAGGCCGGTTTATGCAGGAAATTAGGCGCTTTTATGTACATTAAGTACTATTCTCCTAAACGAATAGAGATCACATTTTGCGACTTATAGTGTAAAATCTATATATTATAAGCTATTTTTTGAAATAAAAATAAATGAAAAAAATGGTCCAAGTTACTAAAATTCGGATTTGAAATTCTAGACGAAAAAAATTTCAAATTCCAAATCGGATTTCAGAATCAAAAAGAACAGAGAATTTTCTATTTAAAGCACTATTTTAAATATTCTGGTATGCAGTAGTTTTTTGAATAAAAGCTTCCAAAAACTCTGTGACTCATATATTTCGTCAATATCTTCACAAATAAATCTCACACAAAAAAATCATTATGTATTTACAATTGTGCTTTCTAGGAGAACAATTAACCTTAATATGACCAAATTTCAGGTTGTCAAATTTTTTTAGTTGTCCGCTTCACGTGAAATGCCCCTATTTTTAATTAGCATTTTGATATTGGATTATGGTAAAAAAGCTCCATCAGGGTGATGTTATCTCAATACCCATTGTCGTGGTAAGTAAATGTGCACAATTTAATTTTAAATTACGGCAAAAATACTCCGTTTTTAAAATATCAAGTGACTTATTTGTTCAACTTTAATTATTTTCCCTAGAATGTCCTATTTTCAATTTAATTTGTTTAAAATTACCAACAAGTGGAATGTATTTTGTTGTGCATTTATTTTGTTCGCCATCTAACGTGAATTAGCTAAAAGTAAGTAAATTAAACATGGTTTAAGAGTCGACAAAGTTATACCAATTTTTTAAACTGTAAATATTATTTAAGACCAATTTTTTCTTTTCTAGCTTTTTCGAGAACATACGCATTATTACTTTGTTATATGGAAACATACGTCCATGAAATTTTACAACACCAAGTTTTTATTAAAACATTTGTTTCTTATTTGTTTAATTTTATTAAATTCTGCTTTCCTTCTAAGATGTTGCAAAATATAAAATACTGCGAAAGAGAATTAAATTAAATGAATGAAAGGAGCTAAAAAGCCCTCATATTAAGTCATTAAATAACCAAATGGTTAACCAACTCTTAAATTAGAACCAGAAGTAATAAAATGAAAAACTGATGGCAATGTTCAATGCACCTTCGCTGTACTCCATTAAAACTGTGATTGGAGCTAATGCAATTACGACGGAAGAATAATAAAACTAATTGTTATTAGCGTAGCGAAAGCTCACTCCCTGGCAATATTTATCCCCCATTGTATAAAACACTGAAGAAAGTGAATTATTCTCGTTTCTGCTTAGAACGTTATTTCAAACAAGAAAAATCAAGCTTTTCCGCTGTACCTATACTTTACAAAACTCTTAATTTGTGCGGTGCATTTTTCCCACGGCTGAGGTATGCGCAAGGTTGATAAAAATGGCAAATAAAGATTGATAAATTATACTATGTGCAGGAAAGCGCATCCTGTAAGCGTCGCAAACTTTCTCATACTTTAAAAGAATACTACTCCCAATGGTAGCGTTTAATTATAGTCTCAGGTAAAATAAACGGCGTCACGCGATCCCGGCCTTTGAAACGGGGCAAAATAAAGTCGATTTTGTTGTGGACTAATTCCAGTATATTAAAACATTCCTAGCAGGTTGTTATAACGTACAGACCGCTACAAAAGCCGTAAAAGACACACGAGTCGATCGCCGGTGTTAACAAGAAGAGATCACGTGTGTGAAGCGGTTCTTCTAGTTTGTTGACATAAAAATTTAAATAACCCGAGTGTCACAACGGATGGGAATTAATTATATTGAGATATGTTTTGCAGAAGAACGCTTTATCGAATTCTGAGCCAGCCGGTAGTTCTGCATTCTCATAAAATTCCAATACCTACGCCGACATTCCGTACGAAATTAATTGCTCCGTGTAATGAAATGCTATTAGTTTATCTACCTGGCCAGGTTTTATCGATCCCAACACACACCAAACACGAAATAACGTCTTAATTTCGGGTATGTGACCAGCGAGATTCAATGAGAGTGCGCGACTGAAAGGGTTGACATTTTATTAGTCCTGAAGAGGATTCGCAAATATTCAGCGAGCTAATTTCGACGAGAGGTATTCAAGTCACTCACCACGCGACGAGAAAATCATTTTAATTCAATGAATTCGAATCAGAACTTGGAACTGTTGGTAGCTTGTTATTAATTTGTAGTTAGGAGCGAATAGAATGCAGGAAATGTGCTAAATTCATGCTGGAAGAAAGGATGGTTACTGAAGCAATTCGGAGAATTTCGCAACTGCTAACGAGACAGTCACTTTTGAAAGACAATCAACGACCTTTCTACAAAATTCTGGGTTGGCAAGGGGCGCGTGATTCTCGGTGTGGTGTTATTGATTGCAATTTGTTGAGGAAGCCGCACATGTCACTGGACAATGGTCAAATTCCGAGAATGTAATCAGAGGCCAAGCTTCTATACAGGATCACTCAAAGTAAAATGTATTTTGGACACTTTTTGCACTTTTTGCAGGGATGGATCTTGAGAATTTTTTTATAAGTTAAGAAAATCGTTTTCAAAAATTGATTTTTTGTGCTTTTGTTTCTGCAGATTTATCTATAATTTTTTCGACATTTCAAACCAGATAACCTTTAAAATCAAATGAAAACATCGTTCTAGTAATAAACAAATGCGCTTTCAGCAAAGAGTGAATCTCACAATAACGTTTAAGTAATTTGTGGAGTGCTCAAATTAAAAAAAATAGACTGTTATTTGTTCATTCAGTTAGTTCTTAAATAAATAGTACCTAGGTAATTAAAAAAATTTTAATTTTTTGAAAAAATGTATACCTACTCTTGATGCCTATTTAATACAAGGTAAAAGTATATTTTTACTATATCTCAAAAAATATTGCCATTAAAATCTCTACTATTCTCCTTTGACTGTAAGAAATTTTGTTATCACCAATTTTTGTTAGGTTCAGAGCTGGTTAGAGTTCCTTTAAAATTATTCCCATCGTTTAGTCATGTTCTACACACTCCCAGATATTCGTAAAGATTTACAAAAATGTACACCGTAAATAGGCCGAAATGATATTTCCTCGGATATTGCTAATGAAAAAAAAATAAATAAATAAAAATAATAGTTATTTATTTAACAAGTTTGAGTTTGAGTGTAAATCGGGTTTTTATTTCACGAGTGGATTTTTAAACGTCGAGTGTTAACCAGACGTTTAACATCCACGAGGTGAAATAAATGAACCGATTTACACGAAAAAGAGTTGGATGCAACATTTTATTCTTCGAATTAGACTCAACAAGGCTTAAAATTACTTTAAATATGCTAAAAATAATCTGACGTTTCGTATTGACAGTTGTGAAAACTTCCTTACACAGGAGAAAAACCATAAATTTTGACAGTGTCGAAGAGTAAAAAATAGTAATATTGCGACTATCGTAAGTAAGCATTGTCAAATAATTCCAAAAATACTTACATTTAATATAAAATTGAAAAAAATTGGTTAAATCACATGTCAAAAATATAAAAAATGATTGAATTTAAGATCGAGGTTTCACTTGTTGATGTGAATTCATCAAATAATGAGCAAATAGTTCAATTTTACTGTTATGAATTTTTCTGAAAAATACTTCAAAACAAAAAAATGGGAATACCTACAGATTCATCAAAAATTTCAAAAACGAAAGTTGTAAATAAACATTTTTTATAAACGTTTTTATTTGGTATCTAATCTAATAAATAATAATTCATAGTGAAGAACATTGACAATAAATTATGTCAAACTTTTTTTATTCCAAATGAAGAAGACTTGGCTGAGTCACTCTGTATATCGAATTTTGCCATTAGGAAGTAACGTTATAGTGGCTCCTGGGACTCACTGCTCCCCAAAGAAATGTCGGAAACACGCAATTTATCGGTTTAATGTCATTCCAGTTTATAATTCTCTCGTAAATTGCCTCGAGTTTAATTTTGTTTGAAGTATGATGTTCTGGTTTTTTGCCGATGGTCTTTAGGCCACAAAGAACTTTCGAAATGTGTTTAAGTTTTTGTTTACCACCTGCTACCAATAATTACAAGGCAAACAGCTGGAGTTGGTTTCCAACTGTTCTATCAAAAGGAGATAATGAATTTCACTACAGTTACGAAGTTTACAGATTTATTGATATTAAGGGAGAAATTTATGTTTGATGGAGTTGTTGCAATGCAGAACTAGCTTTTCGAATGGACGCTAGACACGATCGACTGAAACTCGTGTTGCAATAATTTTTTGTGTTCATTAGTACACCCATTTGTTTGGCGAGCTAGTGCGAAAATTAATTAAGCAATTCGATGGATGCCTTCCTCTGCAATTATCTTATTATAATTGTCCGCAACAATGTTGAAAAAATAAATCAACTCCAGAAGAAAAATGTGACTACCGGCTACCGATCACATCAAGTCCCTAATTAAGCCTATTCTAAATTACAGTTACATATTTTACAACGTCCTGAGGCAATTTAATTATTTACTTTTACGTTCAACTGGTTGGTTATTCTGACATTTAAAATTATTGTTAGTGAGAGAGCAATAAATCCGCTCTTATGTATCATGCATCACGTGAAGGTGACTGTAACAAGAGATTTTTCCGAAAAAAAGTTCACGAGCGTGTAATTTTTCATTTGCGCGCCGCACATGAAAAATCTCTATTGTCTCTCCACCAATTTGATATTCAAAGCAGGTGATTTCGGTTAACAAACGTTAAGGTTGGGTAAGCAATGAAAGATTCATCACTGTAAAAACACGTCGGATCAATCATTCAAGAAATGACTTGACCGCAACGAAAAGTAAGAGTTTTTTAATTGTGAAAAAATAGTAACAATTCTTTGGAGCGGCAAGCACTAAAACTCACCCCGAAACACCGCAAAGCTGGAATACGACTAAAGCAAGCTTTTGTAGCCTGATTACAAGTCCCTTTTTTATGTGAAGGGTCGCGTAAAAACAAAAGCTTTCGACAGAGAAGCTTTTCAAGTAGCACTTTAATTTTTGGTCTAGTATCGACCGTCAAATTTGTATAGAAGGTATGTTACCCCCGTGTAACATGTGGGGGATGAATAGGGTTTCGCTTGGATTAAGTGGTGACTCACTTTTGTTTTAGGTGCACTGTCTTGAATATAATATAATCAGATGCGCCTAATAGGGACGAGTTCATTAAAACTCAATTTTATTGAACGGATTTACTTTCATTCGCACTTTTTGCAATTGGGTTCTGCTCTATAAAATGTAATTAAACAACCTTGGAATTGTTTAATTAAAAGTGATAATAAATCGCGATTTCAACCTATGAGATAATTCAGGAAGCAGAGCTTCTCGTTTTTGCATATCTGCATATCTAATTTTTCGAGTTTCCTTTTTTTCTTATTGTTATTATTATTATCAACAGTTACCGCTTTTTTTATCAAATAACGACTAGGTACAACATTATTACTTATATTAAAATTAAAAAAGGGCAGATATTTTTATTAATAAAAAATTTGAAATTTAAAATTCTTACCTGGATTTTTTTAACACAGACTGTACCTCAGCATAAGTACATTGACACAGGTATTTAAAGACCGCTTTTTGAATAAAACTGACACTAAAAAAATCACAGTAACTCTGATCACTAATGTTTTTCACTTTAATGGTATTTTTTGAATTTTTTCTATTTAAATAAATGGTTTGTTTGGCAGTTTCGTGTTAAAAACACAAGTTTACTGGTAGTCAAGCAGCCATTTTGAAGCTTTCGCATCTCTCTTTTCTGTCTTGCCGGTTGTCTATAAACTGTTATGCAACACAGGTTTCTGTTACAGGTTGTGGAGATACGTAAGAGGGAGCCACGACAAAGGTCAGTGCCTGGAATATGGCAAACAAAGCAAAATGTATTATTTTTCAGTCTACAAACAAATAACAATCTAACTATTTTATATTAAACTATTTATTATTGTTATTATTTTGATCTGGTTAAAGAATTATGTTGATAAGCTGATAAATTATTTATTTATTTAGCCTAGATTTGTAGGGACATATTGACCTACCCTCGTATACTCGACTCATTTTTCACTGAGGAATGCCCTTTATTACAAAAAGTGTATGTGGTCATTTTATGCAAAAATTAAGTTAACTTGTTTTGCTCAATCTATTTTTCTCTGAAGTTTTTTATTGTTTACATTTTATTAAATAAATACTCGAATAAATATATAAAAAGCTATTTTTTTATAAATACATAGTGATAAGTTACTTACTTATTAGCTGTTTCAAAACTATAAAAACGCCAACGTCGCATTTTCTCTCAAAATTAATTGTTATAAATTATTCTGCACTTCAAAAAAATGGTAGCTAATGTAATTTATACTTTCAATGAGAGATCTAATCACTAATAACTATTTTACAATTTTATCAATCTTATTTAAAAAAATAATTCGGTAAAATGCGACGTTGGTGTTTTTATAGTTTTTAAATAGCTAATACTTACTTTTTAAAGGATATCTTTCTTGAACAGACGTTGAAAATTGCAAAAGTAGATTCTAGATTTTATTTTGTTCCATTTAATTTATTTTATTCTTGGACACTGTCAAAATTTACGGTTTTTCTCCTGTGTAAGGAAGTTTTGACAATTGTCAATATGAAACGTCAGATTACTTATTTTTAGCAGATTTAAAGCAATTTTCAGCCTTCTTGAGTCTAATTCGAAGAATAAAATGTTGTATCCAACTCGTTTTCGTGTAAATCGGTTCATTTATTTCACCTGTGGATGTTAAACGTCTCGTTAACACTCGACGTTTAAAAATCCACTCGTGAAATAAAAACCCGATTGACACTCAAACTCGTTAAATAAATAACTATTCTAATATGTAAATTCTAGTAACAAATCAAAATGAATAAAAAATGCTTCTTTATAATGTTTTAAAATTGTCCTATACTATACAGGAATACTCATGCAAAAATAATTAATATTTAATAAATGTACGTGAATTTTTCCAGTTTTTTTGTAATTTTAAATTAAATAATAATTAATATTAAGTCGCTGCAATTTTTTTTATTGCTTATTTCATTCTAGAACAAGAGATGCTAAAATTAACTTCGTACTTATTTTTTTCAACGGAATCATATTATTCAAAATGTCAGGTCAGGTGAGGTCTTTTGTCAATATTATGACAGAAGAATGGGGGGTCTAAAGCGAACTTTTCCAATAAAACATCTGTAAAGGCTAAAGTTCGTCTATTTATTTATCCAAGAATAAATTTAATATAATGTATTGAAGTAACATTTTCTGGTGGTGGAAACAATCTCGTTTTAACCACTTTTATCACAAGGACTTAGCAACACCTCGAAGAAGTCTTCAACTAGTTGATTGACGGTGACATCGCGAATGCACCTCTTTTGTAATTGACCAGTAACACAACTTTTAGTTTTTGTTATTCGCCTGAAATTGACTAATTATCACACAGCAATAATAATTGTCGAGACGTACGTGCAAACTGCGTCTTTTTCCAAACTGGAAGATTCAAATGAATGGAAACATTTGCTCATTTCGGACTTGGCTTTATGTTGCTTGAAATTTTGGAAGCAGTTAACAAGCTCAGATCTAGATGACACTCTTACTGGAAACAGTGTTTGGAAAAATTGTCATGAAGGAACAGTGAGAACTTACGAATTGTGTTTTGGTTGTTGTACAAATACTCGATAAAGTTAACGAAGATTTTCTGATAAAATTCAGGGAAATATTTTTCTTTTTCCGGCAAACAAACTTTGGCATTTTCAACAAAATCGTCAGTACATTTTTTAAACTCTTCTTGGAACTTCTCTAAAGGTGTGGAGAAAATGGGATATTCGGTGGTCTTATCGTAGATGCATTTTTTGGCGATTTTAAAACTTTCCTAAAATAATTAAACTAAAACGACAAATTGAAAATTCAAATTGTACCTACCTGGACAGATTTAAAGCCGTTTTCTGGCGCATTTTTGCATTTTTCCCTAAATGTCGACTCGAATATGCTGTTGAGTTCCGACGAATTAAAATAATGGTTGACCGTTGCTACATGTCTTTTGAAAATGCGGTCTGAAATAACAAACTCGAAACTTTCGTGATGTTACAGTTTCGAACTTACGGATCATTACGCTCCGTTTGTTTTTATTAGAACACGCTGAACGTTTGACAAACTTAAAAAGTGCATCAACGATATTAGCAGGGGTGCTGTCTTTACACTTTTCCAATTCTTCGACAACACAACGCTGAAGTTTACCCAAATCACTGGAATTTTATTGAAAGTAAGAATAAAAAATCGTGACTCATTCCCAACTCACTCGCATTTCTTCTTATCGATCAATATGTTCGGAATTGCGTTGGGGTTAACACTTTGAGGGGTGATTTTGAACGTCGAGTTGACACAATTCTGAATTCCCTGAGTTCGGCTTTTGATGCATTCGACCCCACCCTCAGCCACAAACACTAAAATTGTAATTTAATTTTCGGTTTAAACTGTGTGTGTGTTATTACTAGCAATCCTGTCCCCATCTTTAAAACAGGCAAATTCGCCCAATTCCTTTACAATTTTTAGTGTGATATTGAGGGCATTCTGCTCTTCGGCATTCAGACATAGGCGAAGATTGTTGATGAAACTCTGCGCACATGTTGCCAACTGTGACCGCTTTTTGCAATATTTTCCGAAAACTTCGTCCATGGAACCGGTCTTTTTTGACTCCATGACCTCTGCTTCTAAGGTACTTAGGGACACAAATTCGGACATACAAGTCGAAAGCGAGTTTGCAGTTGTCTTGAACTTGATATAAGTTCCGTTTCCTCCTTCTTTGTCGCACTTTTCTTTAATTACAGCAAGTTCGTCCATGTCTGGTATTTCCAAATCCTTGATCGAGTCAGGTAGTTGAAAAGGTTCACTTTCAGCCGAAGCTAAATCTTTGGTAAAGTTAAGTCTTTGTGTGAAAATTATTTATTTAACTTACAAACGCAATGAAGTATTGCCACAAATATTATTGACTTCATTTTCAAAAATATTTGGAAGTTTACTGATGACTAGCAACCGTTACACTGAATGAATTGAATTATATGGAACGATAATTTCAGTAATCTTTGACTTGTCTTAATCAAAAGGTTATGAACTTTCTTAACTTTGACTTATTGTAAATAATAAAAATATTGTTGTAGGAAGTGGAATAACACAGGACACAGCTGTTATTTTATTTGTGAATTCTACATTACACTATATTTAGTTAAAAAACTGCCGATAGTGGTTCCAAAAATTGAAATTTCCAATTATTTTTTATCACTTATTGTGTTAATTGAATCATTTGAATAGCAATTATTTTGACATTTTAATGCATTTAACCTTGACCATTTATGCCAATTTGGAACAGATACTACGTATGATTATTATTTGTTTACGATTTTTATTGCTCTTAATCGGGTTCCAACCTTCGTTAAGAGAGTCCGATAAAATGAAACTTCTTCCACTAGAGTTGTGTTTTTTTTTAAGTCACGACTTGAAGGAATCCTACTGACCGCACCAATTTTAATTCTGGAAGTTTTTTTAATTTTTACCAATGCCAGAAATTGAAAATTAAATTTATTAGGAAATAGGACAAGACCTATCTAATTATAAGAAAGGTTATTTCAATAAAATACGTTAGAGCGCGAGCGGTTAAAGGTTAATTTATTCAACATTCGATACATAGTTTTAAAGTTAAATTTTACAATACTTCCAATAAATTCAACGTAGGATAATAAGCATTCTAGTTCTGATTTGGTTGGCAAGAGGGTTTCCAAAAATGCACGAAGTCCTCAGTAAATTCATCGAAAATATCGCGAGAGCACTTTTTCTGGATCAAATCAATAGCACATGCGGTTCCATTCATCAGATTCCTGAAATTTGCACAACTTATCCTTGCTTACCACAAAATACTGAAATTTACTCGCACACGACTTCTTTTGTCCAGATTTTAGATTCAGGCCCCTGAAAAATACAATGTGCTAATAAATCCGCATTGCCTGGCTGTTTCAAAATTTTAAAACAGTCGTTATACTTTTCCACCGCTGTTTTGTTCACTGTGGACAGCCGTGACAATAACATGTACTACCTATTTTCTAATACCTACGTATCAGATCTTTGTGTTTGTAGCCAACCTCTAACAGTTTAAAATAAATTTGCTCTATGAATTTAGGAAAATATTTTTCGTCTTTGCCAAAGCACATTTCAGCCGTCTCAACAAAATCGTCGGTGCATCCTTTAAGATTCTCTTTAAGTTCCTTCAAAGAGAAGATTGTCATAAGATTTTCTTCGTGGTCGTTTAGAATTACAATACAAATTCTCGCATGCATGAAAGATTCCTAAAAAAAAGCGACGGGTTTTCAATTGACCAGTTTTAAGCTTTTACTTTGATGCGTTTCATATCATAGGGAGCATTTTGTCTACATTTGTTTTCCAATAAAGCTGCAATACGATCAGCGGTGTATGTGGCAGGCGGTGTATTTCTTCTCAAAATGCGGTCTTTATAAAAAAAAATCAATGTAAGCTTATGTAAAAGAAACAGGTAAACATACGAAAGCTTGAGCTTCGCTTGTTTTTCTTGGGACAAGCTGAGCGCTTGATAAACCTGAAAAGCGCGTCAATAATATTGGCAGGAGTGGTGTCTGAACACTTTTCCAGCTCTTCAACTATGCAGTCCTGGAGCTTGCCCAAATCACTTTAGTTTTGCGTATATAATAATGTTTTGTTACTCAATACTTACTCGCATTTTTTCTTATCAATCAGTAGGTTGGGTAGTGGGTTTGTGTTAAAACTGGAAGGAATAATTTTGAGTGTGGCGTTGACACAGCTTTGGATTCCTTTAGCCCGAGCTTTGAAACACTCGGTTCCACCCTCGGCCACAAACACTGAAATTTGAATAATTGTTTGTGTTTTTTTACACTCAATTAATTACTAGCAAGCCTGTCGCCATCCTTGTAACACACGAACTCGCCCAATTGGGTCAGAATATTCGTGGTCAAATTAAGGGCATTTTTTTCATCACCAGTTAAACAGGAGCGGAGATTACTAATAAAATCTTCAAGACACGTTGCAAGTTTGAAGCGTTTGGCGCAATATTTTCCGAACACTTCGTCCAAAGCTCCAGTTTTTTTCGAGTTTTCGATTTCAGTTTTCAGCATTTTTACGTCCACGAAATCGCTGATACAGCTCTCAATTGTGTCAAGAGATGTCTGAAAGGCACGATGAGAGTGTTTTTTGTGTAATTAAGGTACCTTTAGTTTGTCGTAGGTTCCGTTCCCTCCTTCTTTATCACATTTTTCGCGAACTATGTCGAAATCGTCAATGTCTGGAATTTCGATTTCTTTCAAAAGCTCGATTTTTTCATCGAAATCCGAGGCTCCGCCGGAAAAATCTGGATTAAGTTCGTAATAGACGAAAAATTTAGTTGGGACTTACGAAACAGAAGTGTTATTAAAATTATTGGTGGCTTCATTTTCGCTGCAGATTTCACACTGAAGTGATTGACTCCTGACTGGTGTCAATTAAAGGTTAAAATTGCTGACTTGGAGTAGGTGTGAAATGGGGAATAAGACTCGCGAGATTAAATCACATTTCTTTTACTTCATTAATCTACAATAATTTTATAATAACATTGCCTATCAACAATTCTATGAAATAAAATGTTTTAGGACATTAAGTGGTAACATTTTTAATAATACGTTATAATAGCTATTATTATAAAACTATATACATCACTAACTCTCTCACTGTCAGGCAGCATATATATTTTGACGCTTACCACAATACTCTAAAGAGACGAAAACATTTATCATAAAAATAGCTTCAATAAGTAACATTGCATGTTTAAATATAATGTTAACTTTAATTGAGTATTTAATTGAAACCCAAGCTGCCGCAGAGGGTTTTATATACACCACTGGTACTTCTATCAAATATTAATGAGGCCATCAGATTTTTTTTAACATTTTTGTGTCAAGCAATAACAGTCAACCTACGTTTATTAAACAACAAATACGTATATAGGCCAAAATTTGCATCAAAATGGCCTGGATACATTTAAGTTAACTTGGAAATGTGTTGCTCACAATCGAATTTATTCCGGAAACTGAAACTAAATAAATCGGAACGAAATAATTCCAAAGGAAATTTTTCCTTTTATAAGTCACGACCCCAAAAGAAAAATTTAGAATTTTGGAAAATTGGCCGAAAGTTTGTGAAAGTTAGAAACTGCACTGAAGACATTGATACACCACTAAGCTACGATACGTATAATTAAATGCTCTATATCTAATACAACGATACGACATTAAGAGAATATTGTGCTCGATTACTTACGAAAGTGTCAAACATCAATTTTTATGTGGATATTTGAAAGTCGATAACTGCACCGTTAATCAACCCTATCCGTTTTTATTTTTTTCAACACCTACAGTTACATTAATTATGATACGACAATGCCACGTATTTATATTGAGAGTGTACTGGTACAGAAGAATCAGGTACAGTTTCTGACTTTAGTAGGGGACGGCGGAACGTGAAGATGTCAACATCAGATAATGACCAAGGGCTCAAGAAAGTCTATTTCTAATGCCGACATTGTTACCATTCCGTTATGCCCTAAACCGTTTGAAAAATTTGAACCCTTCTCTCATGAACCTCCACCCTTAAAACCGTCCTTTGGAATCATTTTTTCCCGCTAAACCTGACACAATCAAACTTGGTTTTTGACAATACCTAACTTTGGATAGGTAAAACTCGAAATAAACTAAGGAAAATCAAATAGAAGTTGTGAGCAAACGTCACTTGATCTCTTGACAGTTGCGGTAGCTAAAGGTAGCCCAGAGTAGCATAAGTCTTGACGAAGGGCGTGTCCACCTTACACGTTTCCCTGCAAAGTTCCAAAAATCATTTTAATCACTTTCGAATATCCAGAGTTTTAATGCCTACCCCTATTCTACTCAAGGTGGATTTAAAGTGCGTTGTGCTGATGCAGTGAGAGAACAGGTCTTGGCTTGACGGGGTTGCTGGAAAGGCGATTCTCGTGGATAGGAAAACACCCCACGTGAATATTTGGCACAAGAAAGGAAGGGCTGACGATCAACCCTCAAAAATTATCCGGGTTTCTTAGGTTTTTGGAGAATGAATTAAATCAAAAATACAAAAATTGCTTTGAACGAAGGTCGGGATTGGTCTCAGTGGTGGATTTACCTATTATTATTCGGCATCAAAGCCAAAAATAGCACCCATCTGGAATTTCCAGGATTTGCTCTAATTATAAGGAATTTTTCGAGATGTTCGGGTTTACAACAATGTGCATACAGCAGTTATTGTTGGATTATTAAAAACATATAGACTAATAACCCACTACATTACGAAAAATCGTCTTTAGGTATTAGAGTTATTTCAAAAATGAGTTATAATAGGAAACTGTTTTTTTTAATGGAACAGGTTACATTTTTAGAAGTACCTTTTGAGTTAAGCCTTTAATGGTCGATTTTGGTTAATTTTTGATTTAATTTGATAAGCTTTTACAAATTTATCACACAAAAACTAACAAGCCTCGCTATCTCAGAGGAGAATGTTCAGTTAACGTTAAGACTATAATATTTTGTTCAGCAAATTGCAATCATGTTATATAAAAAATTTTTTAAAGTTTTTTTTGTAAAGTTGAATAATTAATTTAAAGAAATTAGATGGAACATCCTGTTAACTGTTTTTGCTTTAAATTACTTCTCTAACAATTTAAACAGTGTCAGGACGTCTCTAGACGTGAAATCATTTATTATTTTGTGGTAATCATATGGGCTTTCCTGTTCACAAATTGATAATCACACAGAATTCAGCGTTTGCTGTTCAATACTTTACATTTTTCTCTGTGCATGTTAATTTTTTCAGAATTTTTCTACCTTTAAAAATTTTAATAAAAATATGAAAAGTTACATTAATCGAAATGATTTCTAGTGTAAAATAAAAAAAGTTGCTGAAATGGAGTTTTGCGCAAAACATACAAAAAATTTTGCTAGCCCCAAAATTATGTTTATTTGAATTTTTCATTCCTACTTGTTATCAGTTTTTTGGAGTTAGCAACATTTTTTATGTATCTGTTGCAGAAAACAACATTTAGTATTTGTTTGCAGCGACTTAATACTACATAATTAAAAATTACTGTCGTAAGTAACGTAATTGTACAGAAATTCTGACGAAATTCACATGCACAGCGAGAGAATTAACTATGTAACAACAAATGCTGAATTCTGTGTGATTATTATTTTTCGAGGTACAGAAAAGTATACCTTTAACAGATTTTCAACATACAATTAATTAAGAATATATATACTTTTTTACTTTTTTTGTTCATGTTTCATAACCCGTGCACAGTCAGACAATAAAGGCTAAATCAATATTTTAGAAAAATTTTATTTGACGTTTTGAAGTGACGTTTGTCGAATTCATTTTTATTCGGCCAATCATGAGACGATTTTTTCATAAGACCTATAGGTTTTATTGATATCATTGGGGTCTCCTAGTAGTGGTATTATGACCTAATAATAGACTGTGGATAAATAATTTTATTAAAAACAGAAAGACGTACCGTTTGGGTTGTCCTAATTTTTATTATTTCATTCGTTTTTTTATGTAGTTCTTCCAATGAAATTATTACAGTATTTAAGTCAAAACATAAAGAACGCAATAAACTGTATTTTAACAACTTTAATAGATACAGACGAATTATCTGCTGCAACATCATTGTAATAAATGGCTTAAAGCATCCGAAATGCCAGACCATAAATTTGAAAATATTGTTGAATTTGCTGATACGGATTGAAGTAGATATTTGCCCATGTTAAGTAAACAAGAAAACTCAACTAAAAATGCGTACTTATGTTAAAAGGTATGGTCTTAGGTAAATTCAACGTTATTTTACTAAAAGAAACCCACATTTACAAAAAAAAAAAATTAATATTTTTTGTTTGGAAAAACGCAAAAGGTATCACTCGGAATAGACGTCAAAATTAATATTTTTTTCGAAAAATGTTTAGAATAATAATAATTTCAAAAATTTAAAATAAACTTTATTTTATTTGTGTAGAAAAACTAGATGTGATGAAAAGAAACTGTAGGTACTACTGAATTTGCTAATTTGCTCTCTTTTGTATAGTTGGATCCAACAATATTTGAGACTTGTACGGAGTGATGGACCGTAACAGAAATTTGTGTATTTGTGTAAAGAAATATTTAATACAATTTTATTAATATTTAGGTATATTTTTAAAATGTTTGTTCACAAATAAAGTGATCTAATAAACTAACTAATCTAATCATTTTGAAACTTTAATCTGGAATAAATTAAAGTTTACTATGAAAATTACTGAATACTGCTCATTTGCGAATCTTCAGGGTGGTACCACCAGCTGTGAAAAATTGTTACGGCCACCGCAAAGCTGCTTAACCCTCACTAAAGCTTGCATAAACCAATCTCAAATATTTCTGGTTCCTACTATATTATTTTCTAGTTTCTTTGTTTTATTTCACATTGGTCACATCATATGCATGTTAAGTCATAAGTTTTATAAAGTTAAGAGTGATAGGAGGTGATAAGTAAATTTAGTTTTTTCATTGTCGTTGTTCCTCACATATTTTTTAAATTTTTTAAAGAGCTTTCTTGTGGGTGTCATAAATATAAAGTTCGCATATTCCTACGATTAGTGGCAGTGCGTTCAGGAGGAAATCACCCATTGGACTAAAGTCGCTAAAGTGAGTCAAGAAACAACTAAGTGTAAATCCGTCACTGAGCTGGTTCGGGAGTTTTTATTTTGTTTTTGGGAGTTAGGGATGTGGTGTGCACTCAGTGGTGTTCCCCAATTCACGAAAACCTTGGCCTCTGGTTTGCACTTACTCGTCTTCCCAGGGACAGACGTCGTTACTCTTGGCTTCCGTGTCGGCCTCGACTTCAGTGATGGGTTCAGAAGGAGGAAGTTCGCTGGCCGGTGATTCACTGTCGGGTTCAGCGAGCGGTGCTAGCGGCTCCTGACTGGTGGTGGGTTCCACCTCTTCCTCTTTGTTATCGGGGGGTAAATCGTCGGCCACCGAACTGACACTGATAATAGGTGCATTCGCTCCTGTCACTGAACAAGCCTTTGCAAGCCCGTGGTTCTTAACAACAGTTTTATTAGTACTAGTGCATTCTTCAGATTTATTGTCTGTGTCACTAGGAATAACGAACACCGATGACGACGTGCTGGTCGCGGCGGAGCTGTTGTCCTCGAACGAGGACACTTTCCGCTTGGAGGCGTCTCCGGTGGTTGAGTGAGTGATTGGCACGGAAACGGATGCTCTCCGAGGAGGGTCTATGGTGGAGGTCGAGAGTTTTCTGCTGCCGTCGACGGTGTGCTGCTGAGTCAAAGTGCAGACGCGCTGGACCCGCTCGGAGACCTCCGCCACCGCCACGCTTATGTCCGAGGAGGAGCTTCCAGAGTCCAGTTGCGCCGAGTTTTTCCTTGAACGCGGTTCGCCGCTTTCCCACGGACACACCTCCTCCGAGGTGGAAGCTCCGGCCACGATCGCAATGCTCGGTTTCTTCACTCTAGACAAAAAGCGCGGTTACAAAGTGCTGACAACAGCGGAAGCGAGTGGAGACGGGACGAAGTCGCTCACCAAGATACTGACTGGTGCAACATTTAGATGTATAATTGGTGAAGTTTGGTTCATGCAACATCCTACAATTATTTTACCACTTTGGATGCAACTATAAGAGTCAAGTCCGGAACGATCCAGAGGAAATGAGCAAGGGTGGAAAACATTATCATTGATGGCGTGATCATGTTTGGACCACCTTGCTGCGTGAAGGATGTAGAAAGAAGAATTGTAGGCCCAGACTAGTGTTAAATATAGAATTTCTCTTGAGATAAAGCTAGAGGCAGCAAGTTTGGGAAGCCACATTGACTGACACCGATGGTACACCAACACATCAAAATCCAACAATAGGAATACTTTGTTAGCATACGTTGAACGAACTTACGGACTGGTAACCGATGTTGGCACCGGACTGGCTTTCGGAAGGCACGCCAAATCGCCCCTGCAAGTGAAGCATGAGGTCCACTAACTACATCTAACTTAATGCAGCACTACGCGACCCACCCTCACAAGGTCTGCGAATACCGGAACAAAGTGGACGGCTCTTGGCACAGAAACACCAACGAACATAACATAACTCCAATTATTGTGAACTAGACGGTGGACATCTACATACAGTTTATAGTTAATTGTTGAAGCTGTTTTATTGTTTTTGACATAAAGAAAACATGCCAAAGCTAAATTCTCGATTTTTTTATCTATTACTACCTCGAAGGTTTTGTGAAAAGGGCAAAGAGCGTGTTGGAGTTTTAACTTTTTCAAAGCTGATTACCAATTTTCAAAGCCGAATTTATTGGAGCCAGAGCAAAAGTTCTACACGGTAATCCGTAAAGAAAAAAATTACAATATAACATCAATTTCATCAATTTCGCAAAAAATCTTCACATCTCAAACGCCGATTACGTCGAGACTGAAAGGACTAGTCTTATGCAAACCGTTTGAACTAAGACTGTTTAATTTTAATTTGTAAATTCCCTTGCTGCCATTCCTTTTATTTTTGATCTTTGACTTTTGAGACTTCAAACTATTGCAAACGCAAATTTTTCAATATCGATTACAGTGAATCTATTGGAACTATAGCGAACGTATAAAGTCTAACACCGTTGTAATCGCCGTTAAAAATGTAGAAAGAGACGTCAAATTTAAAACAGTATTTTTCAAAAAATCTTCACTTCTCAAACAGCGATTACGTCGAGACTGGAAAATCTGTTCTTAGGCAAACTGTTTTGACCTAAGACGGTTTGGTACTATTTTGCGGGCTCCGTTGCCATCAATTATTCTTTTCATTTTTGATCTTGAAACCAAAATTTTATAAAAGCGAAAAACGTTTTGGAATTTTAACTTTTTTCTTTTTCAAAGCCGATTACAAGGAATAGATTGGAGCACCATTGTAAATGTCATTAAAAAACGTACAAAATGACCTTTATTTCAAGGCGATAATTCGCAAAAAAATCCTCACTTGTCAAACGTTGATTACGTCGAAACTAGAAGAATTAGTATTGTACAAACCGTTTTGATCTAAAACTGTTGAATTCTGTTTTACAAATAAATAGCGTTCGTTGCCGCCAGCAATTCTTTTCATTTTTGTTCTTTGAAACTTCAAAATTTTGCAAACGCAAAGAATGTTTTGAAGTTTTAACTTTTCATATTTGTCAAAGCCTATTACCAGATCCATTGCAGCCAGTGAAACCAAAATTTTATAAAAGCGAAAAACGTTTTGGAATTTTAACTTTTTTCTTTTTCAAAGCCGATTACAACGAATAGATTGGAGCACCATTGTAAATGTCATTAAAAAACGTACAAAATGACCTTTATTTCAAGGCGATAATTCGCAAAAAAATCCTCACTTGTCAAACGTTGATTACGTCGAAACTAGAAGAACTAGTATTGTACAAACCGTTTTGATCTAAAACTGTTGAATTCTGTTTTACAAATAAATAGCGTTCGTTGCCGCCAGCAATTCTTTTCATTTTTGTTCTTTGAAACTTCAAAATTTTGCAAACGCAAAGAATGTTTTGAAGTTTTAACTTTTTATATTTGTCAAAACCTATTACCAGATCCATTGCAGCCACTTCCTAAGGTCTGGCAACGTTGTAGTCACCATCTGTGTCACCATTAAAAATGTTCAAAATGACTCCAATTTCATAGAAATATTTTGCAAAACATCTTCACTCTTCGAACATCGATTACTTTGATATTAGAAAAACTAGTTTTGTGCAAATGGTTGTTTTGATTAAAACTTTTGTGGACACCGTTGCAGCCAGTAATTCTTTTGATTTTTGATTTTCGAACTTCAAAATTGTGCCAACACAGAGAACGTTTTGTATTTTAACTTTTCTATTTTTTAAATGCCGATTACGTAAGTGGAATAATTATTCTTATACGAACCGTTTTCACTGAAGACTGTTTAAATGTATTTTGTGAATACCATTGGTGCCAGTTATTCTATTTATTTTTGATTCTCGAACTTCAAAATTCTGTAAAAGAACGTTTTGGAGTCACAACTTTTTCCACTTTGTCAAGCCGATTACAGCGAATCTGTTGGAGCTAGCTTGGAAAATCTAGCACCGTTGTAATCGCCATTAAAAATATACAAAATGACGTCATTATCAAGGTCATATTCCTCAATATAATGTTCATTTCTAGAACGCTCATTACGACAAAACTTGAAGAAGGAACTAATATTGTGCAAACCGTTTGAATTAAATGACTGTTCAATTTAATTTTTTGTTTTTTGGAGCTTCAAAATTTTGTAAACGCAAAGAAGATTTTGGAATTTAAGGTTTTTCCACTTTGTAAAGCCGACCCCGGCGGATCGCAAAAAACCGGCACCGTTGTAATCGCATTAAAAAATGTCAAAATAACGTCGATTTCAGGGGACATTTCACAAAAAATCTTCACTCTTCAAACGCCGATTACATTGAAATTGGAAGAAATAGTCTTATGAGCTAAGACTGTTAATTGTATTTTAAAGACACCATTGCCGCCAGTAATTCATTTTCGATCGTCGCAACATTAAAATTTGGCAAAAGGCAAGAAATTAAAATTTTTTAATTTCTTTTTTAATTAAATTTTTGTCAAAGCCGATTACGGCGGATTTATTGGAGTCAGTGCAAAAAGCCCGACAATGTTGTAATCGCCATGAAAAAATAAATGTTCAAAACACCGTCAACGGTTATTATTTTCTTATTCTTTTGCATTGTCGTCTGTGTGCAAGAGCCGGCCAACCCTTCATGTTAGTTTCCGGGTGGGCTCCGGTATAGTGTGCCCTAACAGTAACACATGTGGGTACACTGAGCGCCATGAAAGCCATGCGCCGTGCAGCCTTGGGCACTGATCACCTCATAAGTCCGCGATTTACCTGTAGGGGATGTCGCTCAAATTACTCTGCGAATGTGAATGTGGCACCTTGGAGTCTTTCACTCCGGAAACGGCGAGCTCGTGGGCCGATCCAGAGAGACTGCGGTCGCTTCCCCTGCGCTTCGACAGGGCTCCGCATGTCACCGAAGCCCCCTGGGAGGGCTGCTGTTGCAACAGTTGCTGGTTGGGGGCACTACTCGTCGAAGTTTTCTTCTTGGTTTGGCCGAAACCGAAAAAGCTGAGGAGAAATGTTAGCGATAAATGCATGGTCGGGTGCGAACTGAGGCGGATTTGTTTAAAATTTGCTATTTAAAAATATCGGTTCGAGTTTGTTTGGATTAGAAAATGAACGGCGGAATTTATGGAAGCGTGATTGTCATAAAGGAGTTCTCGAGAAGCTCGCGTTAATCCACCCACGCGACGAACTAACGGCCTGGCTTCAATGATAAAGTGGGCAATAAATTATCAGTAATTGATAAGAACACATTTGAGGATCATCAAACACGTGCTTGGTAAACAGAATGTGCATTTACTCACCGTTTTTTCTGGGAAGGTTGGATTCCCGTCGCCAGTAGATTTTTATAATATTCGGACCTAATAAATCTAGGATAACAATCTTTTTTCAGCAACAATGTATATACATGTTCTTGTGCAGCGTCGAAAGTGAACCTGCTGGGTGTTTTCATCTCTTGGTGGACTTTCTCCATTGTTTTTCCATCGATATTTATCTCACACGGAGCACCAGGGGCCAAAAATTCCCTACAATTTTCACGTTCACTTCAAATCTATTAAAAAAATTGATCGTACTCAAAAATTTCGTTAACTTTTCTTTGGATTTGGGATTGAGCAGAACGTCTTAAATCATTCACGGCCATCCAGAATCTGATGTTCTCGTGACTGTATTCCTTCCTCAAATAATTAGTAAATTCTTGTAAACCTGTAGGATCTGAAACTAGCTCCTCCATAGATAGGCCCCACCGCCTCACACGTTTCTCTGTCGGAACTTCAACTCTAAAATAATAGTTCAAACAGTGTTTAGACATATATTCTTCAGAACTCAATTCTGGAGCAGCGAAATCAAATAAAATCAAACCAAAGAAGCTTGAACATAAAGACACGATTTCGTGTCGAAGAAGTATAGAAAATTGATTTACAGCAACGGCAAGAATCGAATTAGAAAGCTCTAAAGCTTAAAATAGAACGACCGAGGCAACTAAATATAAAACGACTTCTCGATACCCGGTTGGAATTATTTATCTAGACTTAAAATGTTTGCTGAATGGGACCATTTAATTAATCACAGGGTGTAAGATAACTTTCTCCGGGATTAAATATTTGCGTTGTCTGTATGAGACAGGAGCAAGTTTCGGGAACAAAGCCGGTGTATATTTGAAGTTTGCTAAACAAAGCAATAACAGAAGCGGCCGTGAAGTTTGTGCTGTTACGTGACTCGTTAAGACCGAGAGTGTTTCGTAGTCCCTTCAAGATAATTACTTACAGTGGACTGTTCAATTGCCAGTACGTGGTATCCTCGCTGACCCAAGGGTTGGAAGGTTGCGTTGGTGTTATTAAAGGGTCATACTCCGCGTAAGTTTCGACATGCTGGACCATGCTCTCCAGCGCTTGCGACACCTTTACCCTAGTCCTTGACAGACTGTTTTTCAACAACTCGACCTTGAAGGCTTAATCAGGATCAGGAGGCACAAAACTACGACTTACTTCTCTCCTGCCATCTTCTATGGTTCGTTTCCGGGTCCTGGAGCCGTTCCAGCTGCGAGTCGGGACAGGACATTGTTCCAGTGAAGTGACCATCCCAGGTGGAGGCCTGTGGACGCGCCAATACGCCCTCTCCTGCGAGTCGCTGATGATCTTGTCGCCCTTTTTCAGGACTTTCGACAGTTTCACCTGGAATCGCCCGCTTTTTCCCGGATTTGCAATTTTATGTTACAAACCTGTTCCTCAGCTTGCATTGTAATGAAATCCCACTTGTTTGCTAAGTTTTTCCTCAAGTTGCTCAAAGCTTCCAACTCGTAATCCTCTAAACCGTGTCTCTGCTTATTCCGTAAAGTTCTTTTCGCTAAGTAAATCGCGTATTCGATGTTATCCGGCGGTCTGTTCTGCCAAGGCCAATAATATGGAGACTAAAACCGAGCTGTTGCTAGATGTGTGTATTGAAAGTTGATTTGACTCACTTGAAATCTATACAACGAGCTATCATCTTTCACAACCAGGTTTTTCGAATCGCTCACGGGAAAAAAGTAGCCATACTGACACAGCTGATTGGCCAGATTGAGAGCCTCTGGAACGGCAAACTTAGCATAAACATATTTAACTTTTATTAAAAAAGTTGCGCTTACCGGATTCTTCAATCCCGAGACGCTCCATCAGCCATTCAATTAGGTCGTACCCTGTGTAAAATACGTTCGAGCTTTGAAATGAAATATTCAGGAACGGTTGTGGTTTAATTAAAAAGCGCTTTGTCGCAACAAACAGATCACTTTAATAACCGCAATCTGTTTGGGTTTGCATATTTAAAACCGCGAATGGACTTACCCATGAAAGCGGCGGGAATGGATGTAAGGAATAATTTTTGGCTTCGAACTGGAACGCCCCCGTGCTCCGTGTCCTGCATCTCTCTCACCAACCCCTCCATCTGAAAAAAATAATTGAGTTTTAGTGGAGTTTATAACAAGGTTCAATTTCAACTTTACCATTAACCCGGGAACTGTTATTAATTGTTTAACATCAGGTCAAGATATTGGCAACGAATACGTATGCCAACTTGTTTACTGAATGTTATAATCGGATTATTTCAATCTGTTTAGGAAACTTTGGATGGGAATGAAGATTTCGTACGACGGTAAGTCGATAAAAGCTTCTTTGATACAAGCAATTTCGAACGGAAAACAAATTTTCAAGTTAAAAGTTAATCAAAACTCAACAAGTAGACACAGGCAGGTTATCGCCGCATCTTTGTGATAAAAGCCAATTCTTGTTATTTGTGAAAAAGGAGCAGCGATGCTTTGATTCGCGGAATCGGATTCTAGCTAATTTAAATGACATGGTCACAAATTTCTTCCAAGCCCCGTTACATAAAATGGCATTTGCTAACAAGCTTCAGGAAAAATAAATTATTGTAAAAATCAGCTTGTCCCGATTTTAGGCGAACGGCTTGTTAAAATGTACAAAGTGCAATGTGTGTGACCATGTAACCTTTTAATTAACAAAATCAATCGGAATCGGGCTCTCGACTCGTGCATTTTTGTCGATTCTGCTTTTCACTTCTCTGTAGGTTTCACGACGGAACATCTCTCTAATTACTTGCCTTGAGAAGTTCAAAAGGAAAAAAGAGTGGCCTTTTGTCATACTTTTTCTCTGCTAGTCGGGCTAAATTTAAAATATCCTTAAAAGGTCTTAATGAAAAATCAATAACCGACGCCTCAACTCATGAAATTTTCTTTAAAAAATTTCCTGCAGTAACGGCGAATATTAATAATTAACCTGAAGGGTATAAAACCTCTCAAGCAATCGATTATTCACCTTGAAGCAATTAATCTCTATCTTTGCGCCCCGATTAAACGGTATATTTCCGGGTTTTCCGGCTTAAAAACGCTCCCTTGTGCCATATTGCGAGCGCCATCAATTCCAATTAGGTGCTAGTGCATGTCTTGCTCCTGGCCAAGGCAACACACCGTAATTTCAAGTGTTTGCACACAGTCTTCTGGGATTATCTCCAGTATTTAAACACGGACTTTACCAAAGAGGTAAACCGTGAACGGGTCGCCTTATAACTTATTCATGCCAGCAGTTCGGTGGTTTTGATTAAGTGCCAAGTTTGCTAAACGGGAGGTGGTTTTAAGGGAGTGACCGGAACACGAGCTATATTTAGAAAAGAACTCAAATTTCATTTCCCAACTTTTTGATACATGCAAAGTGTTTACCAATTTAGCTCCTTCTTAAACGAGACACGTCCAGGTGCTAATTTCAAACGAACCGGCCTGTATCTTATTTGTTTCATCTGATAAATCACTGCACCCTTTTTCCCAATTTTGTTTTGGCCTCATTCTTAAAATGCGAGAGTGTCGTAAAACAAACTATTTATTACCAGGGCAGGAATTCTCTAGCGCCAGTGGCAGTCCACATTAAATTTTTCATTCGTTGCAGACAGATTCCCAGTTCATTACCGAAAGAAGATTACAAGTTAATTATTGTAAGGCGAGCTTCGAGTTACCGGAAATTGATCTCGCAAAAATCAAGTACAGTTCACCTGAGGCCAAATTTATTACTCCGAATAAATTGAAAGTTTATCAAAGGAAGTTCGAGCCAAAGTCACACAAAGTTTTAAGAGCCACATATCACCGCCAAACTTAAAATAGTATTAAACTACTTCAGCAGGAAAGGGAAATATTTCATGGGCTTAGAATCACACTAAAATCTATCTCGTTTAAAGTAAATAAGGAAGTTGGCAATATCGCGAACGAGCAAAAGGAAAAACTGTTTATATAGAAAACAGCGTTTCCAATAAATGATTTAGTAAATATGATAATGATAGTGACTAAGTTTCGCAGAAATCGGAATTGCAGTTTATTTGCGTCATTAAAGCGAAACTCACATTTTAATTGCAGTTTTAATACTTTTATTTGGTAAAAAATGCTGCAAATACTTCGAAAAGTCAGCGCATATGTTTCTTTTTATTTGAGCTAAAAAGTGAGGTTCTTGGTATAATCTCTCATCAAGCTAAACTCAGTCTAGTTCTTTTCAATTTTGATCACAAACTACTGCCAAAAATACATCTGCTTGATTGTAATTCAAATGTTAAAGTTTCGACTGTAAAAAATAAAAATATATAAAAAATGTTTTTTAGATGAAGCTTTTATTAAAAGATGCACTAAAAAGTAAAAAATAATGTATTTCAATCACAGGAGAATATTTTTTCTTACAGGTTAAAATTCTAAAATTTATAAAAGCTTTGGGAGTTGTCAACTGAACAAAGTAATTCTGTAATGCCGTAGTTTTATAACTCCCAAATTTTTTATAAATTTTAGAATTTTAACCTGTAAGAAAAAATATTGTCCTGTGATTGAAATACATTATTTTTTACTTTTTAGTGCATCTTTTAAATAAAAGCTTTTTTAAAAAACTTTTTTATATATTTTTATTTCTTGCTTTTTAGTCTTTATTTATTGCATAGATTTATTGTTATTACACTGTGCATCTACTGTGACGTCCAAATGACCAACATACCGTCTATGTCGGTATAAGTTACGGTATGTACAAATCGAGAACCCCTTTGTAAACATTACCTAAAATTTTAAAACCCCATTTAACATCTTTAGGGGGTAATTAACTATATATAATTGCATTGTCACGCAGATTACGTAAGCATGTTAAATTTCATTTCATTGCGACTAAAGGAACTCTCTCAAATTTACAAATCGAGAACCCCTTTGTAAACATAACCTAAAACTTCAAAACCCTATTTAACCCCTTTAGTAGGTATTTAACTGCATAGGATTGCATTGTCACGCAGATTAAGTAAGTATGCAAAATTTCAATTCAGTGGGACAACGGGAACCCTTTCAAATTTGGCTACGAAAAAATAACCAACAGACAGATAACATTGTGAGTTAAATAAAAGCTTTTAAAAAAAATAGGCCCAGATAAACACTAGCTGAGCGAACTATAAATATAGTGTTTTAACTTCCAATTCAAAGGTACGATTAGTAATTCGATTAAGTTGGTTTTGTTCTTGTTTTTCCCATAGATTCATTAATCAAAAACAAAAATAGGTGTGTCCAAGTAAGAATTTCCACCGAGAATGAATTAGCCATTTTTCCTAGTCATTACGTGATAATTCTTTTGGCAGGTCAGGGTCGCATTCTTTCGCTTGAAAATCCACAATTGAATGCAATCCTAGTTAAGCCCCGGCTAAACGGGGTTAAACAGCAAGAATTCTCCATTCACACACTGACCGTAAAACAATACCATTTAAACTCTTTCGTGCCGCAACCCATTCACCCCTAAATAGTTTGCTCTTTTCTCGCTCTCACATTCACTCTTCAGGAACGAAACAATTCCTTTACGTGTATTTTTTCGACGAAGCAAATTTCGAGTTTAATTAAAGCTGCAGGTATTTAGATTGACGTCATGTAATTTCATCTAACCACAGTGAGGCATTTATGAGAAACACGCATTTCGTTCTGGTCCACTGCATTATCTTTTCATGTTCCACGTTAATGAAGAAAAGCAAGCTTTTGGCAAAAAATACTTTCAGTGGAGGAAAGTCGGTGTTTTAGCGAGTTATTTTCTTTGTGTGTGTGGTTTTAATGATTTTTGTTGTACCGAAGTGTTCATCATACATGAATAATTCACAACGTTCCTTCGGAAAACAAGAAAACATATTCATCCATTTTTTTGTTTTGATTCCTGAAGTTGGGTTATAACTCTCCTGAAGTTTTTGTGTTAGATGGCACGAGTCGTATTTATTTAATGAATAAAAATACAAGCATTTTGCGGCTCACTATAAATATTTATTTCAGTTTTTATTTATTATTTATATTCCTGTCGGTTAGGACCCGTAAAATCCTCCTTTATTGGCGAATCTGAGTCAAGTCCGATCATATCGACAACCGCATAACCATTACAGAGCCTTTTCGTTCCTCAAACCGTGTAAAAGTGTCAACTTTCGTTTAACGTATTGCATAAAAAATGAAAAACCCTTCAGACATCCCTTAGAATATCCCAGGAATTTCGGGCGCTCGGAAACTTGCTCACTTCTTATTCCCGAACTAGTCACTCACACGAGAATAATACAAAATTCGCCTTTTTGTGTATCAATTTTCGAGCGGTGGCAAGGCCTATTATACTGTCTAAAGGGGGCAAGTATCTGTACGCACTTGAAGAGTTTGGTATTGGCTTTTGAAGAGATGAGGCTGAATAGATTCCCATAAAATATAAACGTTTCCTCGAACCTTGCGATAGTATTGATTGGAGCTCGGAGTTTGTCAAAGACTGGAAAAGAAGCAATAATTTGGATTTGGCGATATTGCGTGTTTAAGAATTTATATAATTTCTTGCGAGAGGGAAACTTTGGTCTGGAAGGAGTTTCTAACTTAAAGTTACTCCCGATCGAGCTATACTCTTAATTGCCGCCAAGAGAAACTTTAATCAATAGTGCTTGTCCAGTGTTTTTATTATTTCAACAAAATGATTTTGCGTTCTTATCGCAAAGGGTGAAAGCTAATATTTACAAAGGGAAAAATGAAAGTAAAATTAAGCGAGTTAAGGGAAGTTAAGCCAAATGATGCATTAATTATTCGGTATTTGGTGGTAAATTTTTAATAGGCTGTGGGGTTTTTCCGAGGAAAAGCAGCTCTCTGATTTCAGACACGCTATTGTGCTAAAACATTTAGACTCACTAGGAAGGAAAATAAAAGAGAAAATAGCTTTTAATTAAATTCTTTTTCTTTCAAATAATTTATCTTCCTTCGCAGTATGATATTTTAAAAAAGGGAAACCGGTGTAGTTGTGACGTCTGATATTGCCTCTATTTTTTACGACTTCATGTAAGACGTGTCATAAATGACAGGTGATATGTTACCCTTTTACGTATTCTGGTACAACCCTATTTTTGTTCGGTCAATGGCAAGTTTACGAGCCTTCGTATTAAAAATAGTTTTTTTTCCGGGAGATTTGCTCGCAATGGGCGTACGCCGGGTTTGCTCTCTAACCCTTCTCTAAGGGCAAAATCCCTTCTATCATGTATAATTCCATCGGGCGTGGTTTCACACGTTTTCGGCTCGAAATAGCCCGAAACATCTCATATAAAATTCACTGAATCATTCGAAAAACCGTAAATCCGCATCGTGAAATTTTAATCTCTTGAAGACTTCATCCCTATTGTTATGAACAATTTGTTAATTCGGGAATTTGGGCCGAAATACCCTTGAGACGATTAAATCGACTGACCATCGCCATCATTGTCGGAGACAGTTGATAGCTTTAATGCTTTTGGGATTGCGCAAATGTTCGCATAAGATTGCTTTATTATTACAGAGAGATGGTTACGAACTTCAAATTGCAATTAGGAAAACAAACTCGTCAAAAGCCATTTTATAAACGAAATACGCTTGCGAGGAAATTTAAAGCACTCATAAATATGCAACGATTCACAAACCGTAATGAAAATTGTTTAATATTTTTGAGAATTTAGAAGTTAATGAGAGAATTTTGCGGTGTTGGCACGAGCAACACGATCGCCTAATTTCATTGAATACGTGGGTGGGAAGAGAACATCCCTCAATAGAACGACGGTATTGGCATATTAATTATTTAGTTCACCATCTAATTAACCTTCTGATTCCATCCAAATTTATCTATAGAATTTAATTTGCGGGAGATGTGAGATGTCAAATTCTTGCACGCCTTTCACGCCATTTATTGCAAATTAAGCCCGATATTATCTACAAACCCAGTCAAAACTCGCTCAATGCCACGTAATGATATTTTTATAACAGCCATCTCGTTAGGGAGCCCGGGATTTAAGAATTAAATTTCTTGAGATAAAAAACATAGCTTTGCTCAAAATTTGGCATAATAAAATGTACCAAAAAATCACATTTTTTACTTGTAGACGTTTATACCTGACGTTAGGCCAATATAAAAAATAAATAAACAAATAAAAAATTTTTTGAAGGAGTTACAAAAATAAGACACTGGTTGAGTTGAGATCAATAATTAGAATTACACTAGTTTACAAAAATTTTTTTCTTTTACCCTGAGATAATTTATTCTGATTTAGTTTTTTTTTGTTTACACACTGATTAATAAAATATGTCACATTTGTCTATCACGTCTAGTTTTTTTAATATAGGTATTTACCAAAAGTTTTGAAAATTTGTTTCGGGTGTCTAGTTTGGCATTCATTATTTCTGTGATAAACTAACTGTTAAACATTTGATTTGCTTTAAAATATCGTCAAGTGAATGTAGATTAGGCCCAAACAACTTTTGTTTTGTTCATGCTAAAATTACCCTAATTAAACCTGGAAAACTTAAAAGATGAAATGGTGAACATTTCCATCACGATTTGAAGTCTAATGAAAAGAGGTAACAAGGTTTTTGGGATAAAAATATGTTAGCCGATTACTGCTGGTTAAATAAGAGAAACCGACACTAATCAGTACAAGAAAAGAAGCAGTCTGTGTTATTTTTTATTTTGCAAAAGTTTTGAAGCAATCTTGCTTGTAGTGTCTTTGGCATTCGTTATTGACGTGATTAACAAATTGTTAAATATTTTATTTCATTTAAAATATCGTCAGGTGAATGTAAATTAAGCCCAAACAACTTTTCCTATGTTGGTGTTTAAATTATCCTAACAATACTTGGGAAGCTTAAGCGATGAACATGGTGAACGTTTGCATCAAGATTTAAAGTTTTATGAAGAGAGGTATTAAGGTTTTTGGGATAAAAATATGTTAGTCGATTACTACTAGTCTACATTAAGATAAACTCACTCTAATAGTACAAAAGAAGAAACAGTCTTTGATATTTTTTTGATGTTGTAAAAATTGTCAAATACTGATACTTTATAAGGAATATTAAAAAAACTAGACGTTATTTTTATTTTTATTATTTTTATTAGTTTAAAAATTCTTGGCCACATGAGACAACTTTTAGATTCCCTAATATTGAATAGAACATTTTTTTTGTTTTGCTATCAACTTGATGTTATGTAAAATAAGGATTTTTTTGGTGAATTTAGGAGTGAGTTTGAGTGGATGGATTTTATTTTTTGCGAAACGGTCAACAGGTTTTTATTCCTTTTCGTTATTACACATTCGTGGAAACTTTTGAATTGTGGAAAATTCCTCTTTAAATGAGACAATAAATTGGGAATATCGAGCCGGTTTTAAGGGTTGTTGTATGGTTATGCAGCATCTAAGCAACTGCGTCGTTATCGTGGATGCAGCCATTATCCGCAGATGCTAATTACACGAAACAATTAACGGTAATTGAGTTGAAACGGTGACTTTACGTATTGCGGAATACTTTCCGTAATTCCGATTTTATCATAAAAAGCAACGACAAGTAATCAATGTAAGTAGGTTTTGTATAGTGTAATTAACTAACTAACGACTAGCTAATGCCTGGTTTACAGCTTGTAATTGTACGTTATCCGAACATGAACCTTTTCAGCAAGGACTGTGGTTTATTTTAATTAGCCGATTATTTGCCCGAATAAAGTGTCGGAGTTGCGCCGTAAGACCGGAATGTCACCTTTTTAATTACGCAAACCTTGTCGTAATTTATTTGAACGTCGCGTAACATTTCGTTTTAATTAAAATTCGGAGCAGTTGTCACGAGCGCCATAATATGATAAAAATTCCGGTTGAGAGTTCAGTTATAGACATAGTTGAGTCCGGAATGTTGTCGGAACTCCGGGCTTGTCAGGAACATGCTTTCTGCGATGTGAATCGAAACCATATCAAGTCAATTAGAAATTAACTTTGTGCGAAACGACTTTATCAAAATACTCGTGCATGTAGTCAACCCATTTCGATACGTATCAAAAGACCGCAACTATGCAACATGAAATTGCGGCGATTTTTATGCTCGAAATAATTCCAAACTTTCCTCCAGCGGTAATTTCCACGTCCCACGTCTCAAATTCCGATACGCGGGCAAAAAAATATGTCGAAAGTTGTGCGAATTAGACGACCTTTCGAGCTTTCGGAATGCCAGGACAACAAGGGACACATATTGCATTTCAAAAGCGTTTCCTCTGCAAGGACGAAAACGTAAACTGAAAGTAAAGACGTTCATAAATAGCTCGTGCCATTGTGTGTCAGTGACGTCTTGTGCAACTCTCGAATTTTTTCACGACTCAACAAGTCTCAAAAGGGTTGCGCACATCCGCCGCATCATCACAATCTCACCCCAGGGCCGGACTAGCTGTTCACCCAACATTTTTGCATGAAAAAGTGACAAAACCATCCACTTTTGATCTTATTACTCAAGGTGTAACGAAAAGAAAAAAAATTATGTTCGTTTTCCTTCAATAACTTCTTAGAGGAATATTCAATTTTAATGAAATTTGGTACAAGTAGCTGTTATGTAAACCACATAATAACAGGAAAGTGCTATTAACAAGACTCAAAAGCAGCCAAAAGAAAAGACTTTCAGAACCTCATACGCGATGTTCTTAAAATTCTTTAAAATCTTCTTAAAAATTAAGAGTTTTTATAAATAAAAAAATTAGGGATATTAGTACCCATCTTAATTAATACATACACATATTATACAATCTGTCTATGCTTCTGCTTCTGCTTCAATCTGCTTCTTTCCAGAAAGAGCGAACAATGTTAGTATATGAAAAATATGGTTTTAATGGTTGCCTGAGTGGATAAAAATTGGTACTTTTCAGAAATTTCATAGAAATAAAATAACTAAATGCGGCAAATTCAAATTCCTGAACCACCTAAGATCCTACACTCTTTTATAGACACTCCGTAAATGTTTGGACGTATACATTTTTGTAAAGAAAATGAACGTTAAGCTAGTGAATATTTGTTTAAAGAAAACAAGTATATTTTGAAGAAGTATGTTTGTTTTGTAACTTACTACCTATTTAAAAACTACTTTAAAGCACTTGATATTTAACCTCAAATTACAACAAAATAAAACAGGAATAATATTTGATAAGTAATAATTTGGACAAAAAAAAGAAAAACTTTTTAGTAAATTGTGACATATTTTGGCTTTAATGATGGCTGGAATGTACGCTGGCATATTTTCAACGAATCTGTCACAGAAGTTTGGCGATTTATTGTTTCAAATATGTTCTATTTTATTTTTTAAATCTTTCAATGACCACCAAGGAAGATCTTTTTATTATGTGCCAAAAAGACACAATGATCTTTAAATCAGGGCTATTTGCTGTCCAAGACATAACATTAACGTAAGAATTAGCAAATTATTATATCACAAGTTTTGATGTGTGAAAAGAAGCATCATTTTTTTGAAAAATAAAAATACTTTCGGGATATCATTTTTCAGAGGGTGGTAATAAACATTCTGCAAAATATATTTGATGCTGTTTACTGTCCCATCTATGAACTCAAATTGCCCCAGACTCTCTGGAGACATGTACCCCATACCATTTGTTCCTTGGCAAATTTAACTGTACTTTTGAAACAGTCTTTAAGAAAGATCTCTTGTTGGTTTCTTGCGTTTTCGAGAATCTCAGAATCTCCAATGCATACATTAAATTAAGATTCATCAGTACATATGGCTTTTTTCAAGGCATTGTATGTTCACTACCCTTATTTTTGACACACAGAGTTCTCTGCTTTTTTTTGAGCAGCAATGAGAATGTGTTTTTTGTCTACTTAAAAAACTTTGGAAAGTAACATTTTGTCTACCTTATTTTAACCAAGAGCTGTTTTATCTGTGACAACATTCTCAAGAACAATTGGAATATGTTTCTGCATCCGTAAAACCGTGATTTCTCTTAAAGTGCTTTTGCAGCAACTTTTACAAACTTGCAGCTCGTGATCTTCCAGGACTTTTTCCTTTAATAACTATCGTAACCTCGCATTCATTTACTTGAATAATCTGTGCCACTGAAAAATTGTCCATATTCAGTTTTTTGACAACTTGTGTCATAGAATATCCTCTAGAGAAATTATTTTGCCTTTGTTGGAATTGCCACCCCTTTTGCTATTTTTTAATAATTTAAAACGTAATAAATGTTTTGGCATTCCATCAAATTGAAGGTCAAATGACGCTAAGTACAAAAAACTTGACAGTCAGAGCCTCTTTTGGTGTTAAATTTGTTACCGTCCATACATTTAGCTGCCAAGTCAAGTGGGCTTTCACCATTGATATATTTTTTTCTGATAACATTGAAAATCAGACAAAAAATTACAAAAAGCACTTGAGTAATATTTAGAGAATTACATAAGTTTGAATCCATGCATATTATGAATGAAGTGTCGTTGTAATAAAACCAGTTTGATAATTAAAAGTAAATCGAAATTTCGTCCAAACATTTAGTTGTTAGGGCTCGTATATTCATTTTAAGATGAGTCGCTTCTAAGAGTGAATTTTTTGGCTGCGAGATACAAAACCGGTACAACTCTAAACGACAGAAAAGTTTCAAAGAAAATACATTTTTAAGATTTAACAATATCCTTAACTTTTTTCGATGTTTATTCTTAAAACCAAGACAGCAGTCAAAGATATAAATGCACACAACGACTCAATTCAGTTTTATTACAAGCACAAACGCTCGGTAACTTTTGAAAAATATTTCGTCTCATATTAATTCGGTGAGCGCCAATAGAATATTAACCGCCTAATGAATAAATTCAGGTCAGCGAGGAGACATGAAAATTTCATTCGAGTTCACGGAAATGGAAATTAAATTTAACCGAATGCGGGAATTCCAAAATTCGGGATATTAACTAATAAAAATAGACAGCTTGCAGGGATAAAGCTTGACATCTACGGCCGAGTAAATAACCGTTCAATCTCGAACCAATTTAAAACCATGCTAGCGCGCACCTGGGATATTTTCTCCTACTTTCGTTAAATATTCAGCCGCATTGTTCCGAAATGGGGTTACTAACCTGAGTTACGGTTTGCTTATGATGAATCTTTAACCGATACAGAGCCGGAAAGCGCTCTGATGTGTTGGTAATTAGAGTGAATCAATTTCTTACGAGTTACGAGGAATGTAATTAGTCCTTTGCGACTCCGGGGTGAAGCACAATTGGAGCAGAAGTAACTTGGCGCAAATACGGCTCAAATAAACTCTCATAATTTATCATCCCGGAAATGTGTCAATTGGCGCTTTCACACCCAAATTAAATTCATCACACAGAACAAGGATCCTCAAATCCTTGATTACTTTTTGTTGTATCTATCACACGCGATATTGTCCTTGTTTACAGCCGCGTGATCAGGGCGAGAGCACGTTTTTTCGGCATCAAAAGCGGTGATTCTTGTCTCGATCATTATTTAAAAATATTAAATTTTCATAAAGTGCGAAAAACGTAATTTGCCGTAAATGTAGAATTGTGGACGTAATTCAGTTACGAAGGGCTTATTTGTT
This sequence comes from Tribolium freemani, assembly GCA_939628115.1. Taxonomy (NCBI): domain Eukaryota; kingdom Metazoa; phylum Arthropoda; class Insecta; order Coleoptera; family Tenebrionidae; genus Tribolium; species Tribolium freemani. The sequence continues at coordinate 17,683,415 of OW626791.1, read as the reverse complement.
TTCGGAGGGAAATGGACCGAAGGAAACGCGCGCGACTAAAGGTCAGTGCAAATATTTCATCCCGGGATTCTGTTGGAGGAAAAATCTTTTCCTGTTTCAGGGCAGATTGGGGCTTGTTTGTCGTTACGTCTCATTAAAAATTGTAAACTGGATTTATAAATCGCACAATTTGTACAAATGCAGACATTATTTTTATGAAAAGCTCCTCAGAGAGTTGCAACTTTTTGATGAAATGAAGTTTTATGATATAATTAGAAGTTGGCTACACGCAATCTGTTTTCGTAATTAATGGCTGTTTGAAAAAGCGCATTTTTATTGCACAAATAAATAAGGCACAGACCGTGAAATATAAAATAATTCTGCTGGAGTGGGCACGGATTCTTGTATCACTTTATATTTGTAACAAAAATACTATCGGACTTTTAACGCTTTTATAAAATGAATAGAAAATAAAAAACTTGGACCAAAAGTGTAACTTCGACAATGGAGCTGGAATAACAGAATTATTGGCGAGGCTAACGATTTAGCAAAAATAATTGTGAAAACCCACAATTTTGATTTTAGTCGGACGAAACAATTGCTTGGTGTCGCAATGCACCAAATGCAGTTCGGTTGCATTTGAAAAAATGCAAATAAGTTTGCAGACGGATAGTGCCGTATTTTCCGCCTTGTGATTTTATAGCACAAGAGGATTCATATTTCTCTTTTAAAATGAACTAATTTATTATTAAACTTCAGTGATTCTTTATTTCCTGTTCATTATTTAGATCGAAATGTTTCCTTCCGTTAGTTCCGATTTATTTTAAACGGATATTAATGTGAAGGAGTTCTGGGGGCGAAAAACGTGTTCACGTCACAAGTAAATAATCAATCTTGAGAAGTTTTAATGATGAATGAATGAACTGTCAGTCTAATCTATCAGTGTATCGACTGTAAACGATACAAGATCTGTCGTTTTGTTCGCCGAGAGCATCGAATAAATCTAATAACAGGATGATAAGTTATAGAATCTAATTAACACCGTAAACTTACAAAAGAAGTAAAAGCTCTAGGATGAATCGATGGAAAAGTGTGGTGTGTTTACGTAATGCTCGCTAATAAAACGGAACCATAACTTTTTTATTTGCTTATCGATTTTAATGAAACGTAGATACACTTCATACATAACGGAAAATTGCCGCTAACAATATCGGCTAATGAAAAATTTAGGAACCAAGGCATAATGGGCACATTATCAGAGGAAAAAATCTCGGCTGTTTAATATTCGGCCAATTTCATCAACGATGCGTGGCGGAATCTTTGCTCGAGTGGAAAATTTCGAAACGCGGTGGCTGAAATATTGAATTATTATTGCTTCCTTCCTTTAATATAAAAACACTTACGATTGCGCGATTACGTCACCGGGCACTGCTAAATTAATTATGATTTATATTTTGCTTAACTTATCACGGTGTTGTGTTTATGTAATTGAGCAATTAATGTCAAATGGAATTATACAATATATCATACGAGCTCGAGTGGAGGTGCACTTGAATATTAATAATTCTTTTTCTGATGGCAAGCCTGAAAAATGTTCAAGTGTGCGAGACAGCGAGATCCATCTCCCCATAATTTATGTTTGCCATATGCAATGCAATTTGCCCAAAGAAAAGGTTAGGCCCAACTAGCGCGAGATCAAAGCTTGGGTATTAATGATTATTGGGTCTGGCAATTATTCATCAGATCAGCCAATAATTAGGGTGAATGTGCTCAACTTTAACATTTAAATGGAGAAAACAAACGTGGGCGGGAACTTCAATTAAACTCACTCCAAAATTAAAATTTTATTCCGATATGTCCATTTATTTGGCTTGCGCCAAATTAAAGTTGCGAGACGTGGTATAATTAAAATTAAAAATTTAAAGTCTCAGCGCTTTGCTAAAAGATTGCGCTTGTGTGTAGTTGGGTTCGTACTTTATTAATTTCCCCAAAGCAAACAATGTCTAATACGAACTAGTTTTCCATTTTTCGAATAAAATTCTGGTAAAGTGGCCGACAAATTATTATGCGATGAAGATCGCGAGAAAGATTATTTGACGTAGTCTGCGTTATCGAGTCGCACTTATCGCTGTGATAACCGGTATTGATTCGTCTCATCATCTGATGAAGTAAATATTCCCTTTGTGCAACTTTCGTGAAACTGATAACCTTCAGTCTTTTTGATTAATCTTTGCAATTCCCGTTGTGTAAGTCGATACCGGGAAGCAGCTTTCAACATTAAGTATAAAATGACTAAGCAAACATATCATTTAAAGTGTCGTCAAGCAAGCATTTAAGAGTCAAATGTGATTAATTGGCACAACAATCAATAACACTCAATTAAAAATGTTGACATTTATTTGTTGAGTAACGATTACATTGATTTCCGGTTTGTTACCAACTCGATAAAAACCCAGCAAACGGTCGCCAAAAATAATAATAATATAATAATAGTAGTCTTTATTATTATGGCCGAAGCTACTCCAGCTTAACCCAATGCAAAAGAAAATACAAGAAGAATAAAATAATTATAATCATTCTTAAACAGAAAAAAAAAGGATAAATGTGATAAACAAATGAAAAAAAACAAGAAAATAAAATAAAAAGAGGAAAGTAAATAATAGTAAAAAAGAAAAATAATAATACATTTTTATTGATATTTTATGTTGTTTGTTTGCTTACTTTAAAAAAAAATTAACTTCTTTGCGAAAACTGTATAAAGGAAGCGATTTGAAATGTGCATTTAATTTATTGTAAACAGAAACTGTTTAAGTAAACGAACGTCGAAACATAGTTGAATGAAAATGTAGTAAGGACAATAAATAAAAATATATAAAAAAATGTTTTTAAAAAAAGCTTTTATTTAAAAGATGCACTATAAAGTAAAAAATAATGTATTTCAATCACAAGAGAATATTTTTTCTTACAGGTTGAAATTCTAAAATTTATAAAAGCTTTGGAAGTTGTCAACTGAACAAAGTAATTCTGTAATGCCGTAGTTTTATAACTCCCAAAGCTTTTATAAATTTTAGAATTTTAACCTGTAAGAAAAAATATTCTCCTGTGATTGAAATACCTTATTTTTTTAATTTATAGTGCATTAAAATTAAAATTTTAAAACCCCATTTAACACCTTTAGGAGGTAATAAACTATATAGAATTGCACTGTCACGCAGATTACGTAAGCATGTTAAATTTCATTTCATTGCGACTACAGGAATCCTCTCAAATTTACAAATCAAGAACCCCTTTGTAAACATAACCTAAAACTTCAAAACCCCATTTAACCTCTTTAGAGGGTATTTTACTACATAAGATTGCATTGTCACGCAGATTAAGTAAGTATGCAAAATTTCAATTCAGTGGGACAACGGGAACCCTTTTAAATTTGGCTCAGAAAAAATAACCGACAGACAGATAACATTGTGAGTTGAATAAAAGCTTTTAATTAGGAAATCTTAGATTTGAGTTGTGGATATTCAATCTATATAATAGTTTTTCATGAAGGTGGTGTTGAAGATACCAGAATTTTGTGAACAAATAAGAAGTATTTGAAGACGTTGTCTAACTTAAGCCAACCAAGTTCGCACAGTTTAGAAAAAATGTGACAATATATTTTTTAGCTTAAACACGAATCTGTAATACGTATCTTGTATTTTTTGGAGTGTATACTGCGTGACCTTGTCGAGACAGGGATAGTATATAACAAAGCAGTAGTAAATGATCGGTAGAACTAATGATTCCCATAGTTTTTTCTTTTCATAGTTTTGAAATTGATTAATCTTATATTAATATTAATATATAAAGATTTAAGAGCGACATTAACTCTTCTTTACCAGATTTCTTACGTCTTCCTTAAATCGAAGATAAGAAATAAGAAGAATAAGAATAAGATAAGAAATAGACACATAAATTTTCTACCACATGAACCAGCTTCAACTGTTGATTGTTTATTAAGATTTTTAGATATTTTGTTAGGTTGCTTCTCACCCTTTTTGAACAGAGCAACATAGATTGGCATTTAGAGGCATTTAATTTTAAATTAAGGGTTGATGAAGAGATATATATTATATAGATCATTGTTAAGTTTCGTGTAAGCGTCATGAACTTGATTTGGCCTAAAAGAGAATAGTAACTGAGTGTCGTCAGCATCGCCATGAATACTACAGTGTTTAACAGTTTTGAACAGATCTGAAATATAAATAAGGAATAGCATGGGTTCTAAAACGGAACCTTGTGGAACGCCTAATGTAATGGCTTTAGGACAGGAAAAGACAGAATCAATTACAACTTGTTGAAAACAGTCGGATAGGTATGATCAAAAAAATTAACGACAGTTTGGCTACAGCAGTAATAAGTAAGTTTTGGGCATATTGAGGTACGATCCAACGTGTCAAACGCTTTTGAGAAATCGAGTCGGGTCAGAATAGTTGCATTTGAGTCATCTAGAGATCGAAATATGTTATCAGTAACACTTGCTATGACTGTAGCAGTGCTATGCCCCTTTCGAAATAGCAAATATGCATTTGCTTTTGATGACTTTCTCTAGAATTTTTGATAAGACTGGTAAAAACCATACCAGGTTTTGTTATTTTTGAGGTGGTAAAAGGCGCGTGTTTGTCAAATAGCACAGAATATAATTGTTCGATAAAGTAATATTTTCATTCAAATCTTTGAGGTAGAATATATCGTCCCACGGTTTAGGTCAAGTAGAAACTCATCATAAGAACAATTCCTATATGTAACAATTTTTGGAGTAATCTTATTAGTCTTAATATTTAGTTCGAAAAATACAAGTCGTTGACTATTACTGTTGACAGAAGAGTGAATTATCGACACGAACTGTCCCTAATCGGGACATAAAGGGCGCGAACAATGCTCATGGCCATAAAATCGTTCGGAAGAGGTGTCTCGAGTCGAGCTTTCCACTCGTATTATTTGACGCAGTCAAATCGTCGAGACGTAACAAAGTTCCAATCGAGTGAATTTCGGGGGTTCCCCAGCCAATATCGCGTTTATTAAATTTTTGGGACAGATATTAAAATCAGTTATTTACACGGCGTTGCCGAATACTCAATATTTTTCACACTGAAATCGTCAACAATTAATGGTGAATATCGGATCTGGCATTTTTCCCTGCTTCGAATTTAGTGCTCGCTAAAACGCCGTTGACAAAGATTTGGGGCGTTTTGTATCGAAATTGTCCTTTTCTTGGCAACGCCGGACGATTGGAAAGAGCAAGAGTATGGAAACGGATCGATATCACGATTACGCGACGGCGGTTGCTGCTGCTAGGAGACGCCGACGTCGTCGACGCCCTGCATCAATCAGGTCCTGGGGAAGCCCCAAGCTGTCGTCAGCCGATGGGCTCCTAGTGACCTGTTGATTGGTAAATTATTTAAAATCGATGGATGGCCGAGTTAAAAACTTAATTACGAGGATTAGCTTTATGTGCAGCTTCATGGGAGAATTCCCAAGTACGCGCGCTGAAACTTTCCAGCTCAGATAACACCAAGATGAGGCGCAAGTTTGCACGAGAACAATCGTGTTAGCTGCTTTGAATTTAACGAATATGTTGAAGTACGTTTTTTACGCAACAACATGTTGTGATTAAGGATTAGTGCTGTCTACATGCACTTTATGCACAAACTTTGAATACGATTCAAAGTTGGGAAAGTTTTCTACCGTGATCTCGAAGAATCTCGCTTTGTGCTGACATTCTTTGTAACTCATTTTAGAATAAATCGGTAACATCTGTCAAAATCCGGACGTTTTCTCGTTTTACGAAAAAATCCTAGTAAGTTGAAAACTACTACTCCGTAATTTATGTCGCTGTCTTTTTAATTCAACTTACTTACGAAATAATATAAAGTTAAATGAAAGTTACAAATTGTTTTCTTTGTAATCTTGCCGCAAGCTTTTCCCAAGTACAGGAATTTATAACTTTACAGTCTCTTTGTTAATAAAATTTACTACTTGGTGCAAAACGTTTTATGCAAAAAGTATAAACACTGATAAAATTTGGGCTTTTGTTTTCTTCAGGACGAAACAGAAAGTCCATTAATTTGACCAAATGCGGCAGACACTTTTTTAATTAAGTCTTTGCGCGAAATGAGTAAGGATTAATGAAATAACTAGTAAATGGTGTTTATTTATTGGTTTTACTTTCTAATTCTTATTCTTATTCGTATTGGTTGATTATTTGATCAAAGAAAAAGTCAATAAAAAAAAAACAGTGAATTGTAAGTAGTAAGTAGGCCTACTACTGAGTGGAATTTATTTTTAGTCGTTTCAATTTTAGTTACTTGCATTTTAAGTAAATAAGTAAACACAGCATGTTTCAACAGGTCACTAAATGGTGGATAGAAATTTTTGGAAACTCTTGATGATGATTTCAAGTTAATCATTAATTCATTAGCAGTCTCAGTTTAATAGAAATATTTTTTTAAACAGCCTGGCTTATTTGTGTCCCAATAAATTGGATTCCGTTTTTTATTTTCGATTTTCCATGTTTTGGCTCGTTGCCACTCTTGTGATTTATATTTTAGTACTGAAAAAATAATCTGCCTAGGTGAAAAACGAGGAAATTATTTACTGCCGAAGTTAGAGTGCGGAAGGTCATCTCGGGAAATGGAAGTTAAAGTGTTGACGTCGAAAAACACTTTTATTTGGATCAGGAAGTTTGTCTCCGAATTTTTCCTTATTTTTGCATTAACTCTATCGCAAAGTAGGTTATCTAAATGCATTCGCAGAAGCAGATTTATTTAGTTATATTTGCTTTTTATAGTATCTTTTCGTGGGTGTCGGTTTATTACGGCAAGAGCAAATTCGAATTATCAAAATTTGGCATCTTATCGCAACAAAAGAGTCTTGCTTTGAATATTCAATGTTGGGAAATGGGCTATTTCCTTTAAATCATTTTCTTGATTTACTCGAATCCACGAAAAAAATCACTTTGTACAAATTACTCGACACTTCAATTTTCAAGAAGAAAATGTCAAAATATGTGGGGCGGCATTGATTTTCCAGCCGTTTGAAACAGTATTTAAAATTTTAATTAACACAAGATAAGTTTGCCATTCTCTCAAACTCCAAAAATTTAAATCGTAATTTAAACAAAGTTAGATTTCGGGGCATTAAGAAGTTAGATAAGAGCAACCGAGAGCAATTACTTCAAGAGAAAGTTAGATAAGATAGTCTCCGGTTCGAACTACCTAATTTTTTCCTCGATCGTATCTATTGGCAAAAGTTCGTCAAAAAAACTTTCAATTAATTTAAACACATTCAGAATACTTACCGTGTAAAAGTTCAAGAGTATCGCCATAGCGACTCGTTAAACAGAAAGGATGTTCACCCGAAAGTTGAAACCCTACAAAACAAAATTACCTTGTTGCCCGGAGGCGACTGAATTCCGGTAAATAATTTTCTAAAGCTCGACGGGAAGGTCGTCCACACCAAATATATTTTATGTATCAGCGAGCTCGTAAATATTAACAGTTTATTAATTCACATGACAAATACGTGTAAGAGAAGCTTCTCCTACTAAAGAGGGTGATGTGGTGCAGTTTATTACTTTATTTCGAACCGAAAACAATAAAATCTTTATCAATTTATAAATTACAGATCTATTACAAAAATTATTAACAGTTTAACGTCCAATACTGCAGCGTTTTCGGGCCATTATCGCCCGTTTTATTTCGCAATACTTTGGTCGGGTTCGTGCCAATAATGAAGTTTTACAAGTTTATGTACGGCAAAAAATTTCATTTTATTTATTTTACAGGATTAATTAAAATTCAATGATCACAATGCAGATAATTCCCGCAAATATTTCAACACTGATTTAAATCTCTTTAATTGTTGTAACGCATTAATTAATAATTTTGCACTAAATTATCTTTACTGAACAAAAGCATGTTTGAATAATCTATAATCACAGTGTTTACATTGAAATTTAAATGTAAAAATGGTGGATGCGCCGGGTTAGCAGCAAAATATCGCTTCATACGATTCATTAAAATTGGATTGTTTTGCTGATTATTGAATGAACGTACACCAAACGTACATGCAGGGATTGGTAGAAAAACGGTAACAATTGTACATACTTGTAGGTAATTTCAATAAAAAAATTCAATTGATTACTTTTTATTTACTTTTAAGTCACATTATTTTAAGAACTAAATACAGTGTGATTATTAAATATTCGTAGGTGATAACTTTTTTCCATGGAAGTATTAAATGAATAAGGGAAAAATAGTAAAATAGTTCTCTGTGTAAGCACTTTCACAATAGGTACATTTAATTAATTTAATTAAAGTTATGTTCGAAATATTTAAAACAATGCGGCACTGATGGTTCAGTTCGTCTTCAATGATTCTTGGAAGGCTGTCTGCCTATTTAAGAATCATACTGTATAATACAAATATTATAATTATAAATAATTCCTCCTGACCTGAACACCAAACATAGATTTTTACAGTGTCCCTTCGGTTATACAGTGCTTTCATTTTAAAACTGGACAATCAGCAACTTTTAATCTTGAGTAAATATATTTTTACGAAAACAGGTCGATTAGGATTAACTCTAAACCCTAAATTGACAGATAAATAAAAATCAAAGACATGGGGACTGTTTAAATTAAGGTACCTCAATTATAAAGAGAGAATTTGTTCTTTCTTACAGAATAAAAAAGCAAAAGAAAACAATGTTTTTCTTTATTAATATGGAGGTACAGATGTACAAATGGTGGATGCGCCGGGTTAACCGCAAACTATTTGAATCTGTATAAAATCGTTTGTTACAAAGCTTTAATTTTCTCACATTAATAAGAAAATTAGACTCTAAACCGCAGACAATTAAAGTTGATATCACTACGCGGTTATAACAGAATAGCAGAAAATTTGTACATTTAATTTTTGTCGTGTTTGTCATACAAAAATACGTTATATTCAGTCTCTACTCTTGCTTTTCATAAGCATAGGTATGTCCTATTTTAATTTCCTTACTTTTGTAGTTTTTCCGTAGTAGGTATGCTACGAACCAAATACGAAAAGCAAGTTTAATTTATTTATCTGTCTGTTGGCAAAAATTAGGTATATGGTTATTTCAAAATTAAATACGAGCTTTTTTTATTAAAATACTACGAGATTTCCGCTATTAGGACACACGAAAGAATCACAGTATTTTGTAGAGTACCGTCCTATAACATTACAAAAATTTAAACATTTTGGAATTTAATTTTGACCTATATCCCATTTCATTTCATAGTAGAATTTTTTGACAGCGCATTTGAATTTTTTGGAGTGAAATAAAGTACAAATTGAGAGTTTCTCTATAAGAAAAGAACTCTGTGTTAAGCTAAATCCAAGCGACAAATTTTGAGCCAAAAATACTCACCAGAAACTCCAAAAAATGCAAATACGTTGTTGCAAAATTCTACAATGAACTGAAATGGGATACATTTATTCTAATTATTACATTCACAACTGGACCTACATAATACAGAAACTAAGGCTAATATCACTTTCGATTTTCCTACTTATTCACAGACGAGACAACTAAAATGGAACAAAAAAAATATTTTTGTAGAGTTTACCACGACATAATAATAGTAATAATAATAAACACTTTATTTGTACGAACAAACAGACGGAGTGCAAATGAACAGCACAGCTGTTCTCTGCTCTTCCACTCAAACCTTACAAAAAAGAAGAAAAATACATCACATGAATAAAGGAGAAAATATAAAAAGAAAATAAATAAACATAACAAAGATGTACTAAATAACTAATAATTCGAATGCATTTACTCTAACCACACACGTCACTAGAGCTAAAGAAATTAGATGTGAAAATGGTGGATGCGCCGGGCCAGAAGCAAATATTTTTCTTTGTAAAAAATGTTTTCAGCGACATAGTAATATTTATCCGCAAACGTCACAAAACTGACAATTTTGTGACAGAATGTCTCAGGTCTCACCTGAATGTCTCACCTTTACCGGACTGGGGTAAAACTAGGGGTAAAACGTTTTTATGAGATAAAGCGATTTTTACTTTTGTCTGTCATCATGACTTACCATTGTTTTCACTTTCTTGTGTCTTTTGCTGCTTCGCTCAAGAGGTGATGATTCCCTCATTGTGAAACGGGAGTCACTGCACTAGTTAAATTAAAAAATACTCAACACATTCGAAAATCTCAACACAAAAATCCAAGACTGACGTTTGCTTATAAGCATTGTTATGGTAATGATCCACGTGCAAAGCTTCCTGATTATTTTATTCATTTACCTTTAAATTAGTGTTGCTCAAAATTGCTCTTTACTCTTCACCAATACGTTTGCGGATAAAATAGTATATTTTATTCGGAGTAAATGTGAGTTTATGTGGCTCAGCTGGATTATTTGCCTCATTGCATTCGGCAAAATAAACATTCAGCTTCCCCACATAAACTATCACATTTACCCCTTATAAAATAATGTACTATTATTTATATTCGGGAAACGAGACAACTAAAATGTGTGTACTACACAAAAAATAACTCTACTTATTTATTGCAGTCTTCATCCACAGCAAAGACATTGTATTCTGTCCTTACCTTTGCTTTTCTTAAAGTTAGTCCTATATTAGCTCTGCTAGGTCGTACGGATAATGGTAAAAGGACAGTGTTTCAACTCCCCCCCCTTCCCTACGCCAAAATTCAACTGGGACTTGAGAAAATTTTGGGACCATTTGAAAGTGTTTCTGGTAGATGCCGCTATTTTGTTGACACTTATAAAAAATTGCCCACGTTCCGTAAATAAAATCAGAGTTTAAAATTGTAAAACTCAAAACGGCAAGTGCATTGGTAATACAATTGGCATTATCAATAATTTTTTTTCATATTTGAGTTGTGAGAATGTCAAATTTTTCTCGCAGCGACCTCATGCGTCAGGTTTCCGAAATGGTCCCACAATCAAACAAAATTATAAAAAACGGTACAAATAAAATACTTTCACTACGTACGCAATTCTTTGGCACTTTAATGTAAGCAAATTACCAAACAAATATTTCAAATAAAGATTTTCGTTTTTTTTTTGTATTTGTGGTGGCGGCATCTACCAACAGTTTTCTGAAATGGTCCCATCTTTGTGCTGTGCCTAAGTTGACAGATTTAGGGGGGAGTTCAGACACTGTAAGTCTTACATTACCGTCGTACGTCCTGTCGTATAGCCAAACTTTTGTAGTTTTTTTTTATAACAGATGCCACGAACTTTTGCACTACACCTAATGTGTCGCAAAAAATTTTTGGTCTAATACTTTTTTTGGGAGAGGTAAGTCCCCAAGCCCTGGGTTTGTTAATCGATGAGAACATGTTTTTAACTACGTTAGAACCGTAAACCAAATAAAAAAATTCAAAGTATCATTTCTACATACAAAAGTGACCGTTTTTTGTCTATTTACTGTGCTATATGATTGAGCTCAACATCAGTTATTAGGTTGTTTTTTAAAAACGACAAGAATGCCGCTGGTAGGACAGACACACGAGGGTGTCCTAGACTTTGTAAAATGTTTTTCAGTGCAGCTCCTTAGATGAAGCAGGGGAGGAAATGATTGATTTGATTTCAGTTTTTGGTATTTGTAGTTTGGTTCATTGTGGAAGTGGGTGTTTAGTGCGTGCAGGAGACAGATGTGACTCACTTTGTCAAAGGCGCTGGGCCTGTGGCATCGGTGGTCCCGGTGGTCCGGCTCCATGCGTGGGCCGTGGTGAGGGCGGCAGAGGGGGGGCCGGGCAGCCGGGCAGGGGCGCACGCCTCTAGCCGAGCTCCATGGGCGAGCTCTGCCCCCGCCCCATCACGCCGACACTCACCCCCACATACAACGAACAACTGCAACAACAATACAGTTAATAATAAGACGAAAACGATTCGAAGAATGTCACTGACAGGACACCGCCGCCGCGCCGCCTCCCGCCGATCTAACACGCGCGAGATAAACGATCCGACACAAAAATAAGCGGATAAATTACGTTAGGTTTGCGTCGGCATGCCGATTAACGCACTTAACGCCGGATTATAATTGCATTAAACGGGAGTCTAGTCGGGGAAAAACCTTAAAAATTTAATGCGGATTAAGGGATTTAGGGGAAAGTGGGAATTGCCGGTAATTGGAGAAGTGGAAGCGATGGAATATTCACTGCATTTAATGCGATATGTGGGTGACGGGAAAATTTGTTGATTCTATCACGAACTGTTTCAGTGCGAAACAGCGAAATTAAAATTATTTCAAGTGCGAGGATTAAGCCAAATCGGACGAAGAAAATAATGCCACTATTCGAAAATTGGTTTTATTGATTTAAAAGCGAACTTTTGTTGTTCCGGACAATAGGTTTACCTTGTTTGAAACTCTCGACCAAGTGCATACATATTTATTGTCACACGTAATGCAAAATCAAAATACACAAACTATGAGGAAATATGAAGCTAAGGGTGGATTAAAAGTATCCGGAAATTTTCCATAAATATCAAATTTACTATTAATAATTAAATACAAGTTTACAGGAGTACAGGAAATATCCAACCAAAATAATTAATGCATGTGACTTTCTTCTACTAACCACAAAAAGTAGTGAAATAACTTTTTAACATTTATAGAAATTCATAACTTTATTGTTATAATATTTAATTCAACAAATAAAATATACCTACTCTATTCAAAGACCTAAATTGGCCCGCTTTACTGAAACAATTCAGTTACGAGAAAAACTGTAAGAACTACGGCGAAGATCCAAAAGAAAACTGACAAAGAAATATACTTTTCCACGCGACTGTATTCAATATGCAACATTAAAAAAATTCTAAAAAAGCTCACCTGCATAGAGAAAAAAAGTAAAGCACCTAATAGTTTGAGATTCAGTAAAAATACTTCTAGCAGAAATAGAAGATCTCTCTCTGAATTAGGTATGATAAAGTTATTGAAAAACGATTGTAATTAAAATTTTAAACAATTTTAAAAATATTGACTAACCGCACACTTTAACTTAGATATTATGTGAGGAATAAAACGAGAAAATACAATAATGCTTGCTATGTACTTCGGTAACATTATTGTATATTTATAACTACGAGTAGGAAACTATATAACCCAAAACAAAAAGATATAGAAAAATGAATGACTTTTTGTCAAAAGAAAGTCGAGTAAAATTAAGAGAAACGTACACAAAATTACGAAGGGAAGTCATTAGCAGTTCTTTAATCTTTTTATAGGAGTATCAATTTTAAATTGTTACAAGTTTTCTGTTAACTGAAAGAAATATGAAAGCTGTCTTAGATTCTTCTGTAATACCACTCGTTAGCCCTTATATTATTTTTAAATTTTTTTCCACACACTGTTAACATTATTTGCAAAATTTGAGATCAATTCGGTTAAAAAATATTGCAGGTCCTGCAAAAATCCGAGTCAAAACAATGTTGTTTACGAGCTGCTGAAAATATTTTCAGCGTTTTATTGAAAGCTGTGACGTACTTTAAAAAGAAGAATTTTCATAAACTCGGCTAAAAATTGTAATCAATAAATTATCCTCGAAATAAATAACAAAGTATTTCCTAGTGTATACTTTTGTGTAAGAATAGTTCGCTTAAATTGTCACTTATTATGTAAGAAAATTAATATTAGTCGTATATTTACCTTCAAACGTGCCCACAATCTTATCGATTCTCTTGTGTTTAATTATTTACAGATTTTGATTTTTAGATTAGTGGCACGACACCATTCTTGCAAAAATATAAGCTTTGTGTGACTGTGAATCTATAAATATCACAGACTATTATTTTTGAAATATTAACTGAGTTCAGTTTCGATTTTTAAAAGATAGGTTAAACAGAGGTTGAAATTTGAATTGCAAATGCACGTTATATTTTCGTCAAAACAATCTTTGTTAAGAGGGTAACAGCGGAGTAAAAATATTTTTATGCGGGATAACATACAAGAGTCTGCATAACTTACAAGGGTCTATTACACAGCAGCTCCCGAAAATTTAATATGAAATTTAATTTTCGCTTGTATTTATATATTTACATAAAATTCATAACACGGCGCGAATTTACGCGAAAGTGCAAAAAATTCAAAGTTAGTTAAACAGACAAGACAAATTAAATCCGATTCTCCCCAGTAATTAGCATTCGACACCAGCGTCTTCATTTCCAGTTACATCTTTTTTAAGCGACTGAAATTAATTAACAAAGGGGAATTGACCATTCGAAACGTTAGTCCCAAATGTAAATTACGAATTATGGGCCATGTTTTTGTTCCACCAGAGAGCGAATTTAAGCAAAACAAGCACGTCCGGTTCTCTGGAGATGAGTGGAAATTAGTTAGGAAATAACCGAAGTGAGAGCCCCTTTATCATTCTACAAAGTTCCTCGTTTGCAAGAATCACAGGTAACGGGCGACTTCCTGATCAACATTTAACACGAGATTTATTTTTTCAATATGCATGACGTGCAAATCGAAATTCCTGTTGCGTCGTATATGAAATAGGTTTTAAACTCGATTTAACTTTTGATCAAATTTCCCATAAACCGGTTGTGGCGAAATCTAGGAATTTCAATAGTTAATTGTTTTTTGTTTTTAAACGATTTTGTTGCGGCTCTAAATATTTAATTAAATTCAACTTTGTAAACTGTGAAAATTAAATAACAAAACACCTATGCACAAGTCCAGGAATGAAAAATCTAATTACAAAGTAATCTCACTTCGAGTCATTCTCCAATTTCGCAACGAAATTGGCGAATTTCCGTATAAGGAAATTCACTGTCCAGCGAACAAATCCTCATTCCCGTTATAAATGAAGAATAACACAGGGTACGATAATGCGGAATCATTTTTTTGCCAGGGTTTGCAAGAAATCATCATTACACGTCTAACGTTAGCGCAGATAATTCCGGAATGAAAAATTGTATCGTCCTTTTCAACCCAAATTGCGTTTTTTTATGGCACAGTGTAGTGTAGAGAACGATACTTCGGGGAACGATAATTGGAAATGATAGTCCGGATTAATATTGCGTACATAGAATACATAGAAACTTTCAGTTTTTAGTGACGAGTTCAAACGTAAAAGTGATCCGCTTTAAGGCATTTTTAATTTCCTCTCGGCGATGGATTACTGAAATTAGTTTCAGCGATTTAATCCCGCGATATTGGGAAATACAAATGGAGTGTTTTACTTATCTGTTGCACATTTGGGAACTTTATAACAACATTTAGTGCAACCCTCGCGGTTTTATTGTATCGTTTCGGCTTTATGCCACCGTTAAAATTATGTCTTGTTGAAACTAAACAATTTTTTATAGTTGCGAGCCCGTTATTTCGTATTCATTAGCCTTATCTTTCTTCGTACATTGCATATTTAAATTAATTAGCATATCTGGACGAGATTAGCAAAATTACTCTCGTTTGATGATTATTTCAACAAAAGGATTACTGAAAATTTCAGTATTTTTCAGACGGAAATTAGCATTTCGCCTTTCATTCGCGTTAAATAAATACAGAAATTCAGAAGGCGAGCTTCGTTTTAAGCTCATTATTTTTTACGTAAAGACATCACACCTGACCTTTCTCATGCCGGCTAGAGCACATTCCAGGACGTTTTAATTAAACATTTAGGAGCAACGAGGGGCTCAGACATTGTCTACTGTATTTTGCTTAAATATCTCACTTGGCTTCAATTAAACTAAAATAACAATCCTCTTTTAATAATTAACTAGATCTGGCGTTTATCTTTTTATTAAAGTTGATAACAGAGGATGCTGTAAATAAAGTTGTTCGAATGGTTCATAAAATTATTTTACGATCCGGCGTTTCTGACTATTTTATGTAACCATAAAGGCGATCTTTTTGCTTGCTGGTTTACCGGTTATGTTATTCGCGAGATAAAAGTCGCGTTTGGCTTTGATGTTTCAATAAGGACACAATTAGCAATTAATTTTTGGTAAAATCCATATATGAGATGGATTAAAAAAGTTCACTAAACTCCGCAGAAACGAAAACCAGAATTTTCAGCAGTGAATGATTAAAGAAGGACTGTTTTAATCCGAGTTTTTGCGAAAGATTTGTGAAAGTTGGCAAGATTCTAATTAGGGCTGATGTAATTATAAAGTTCTAATACAGGGTG
Source organism: Tribolium freemani (assembly GCA_939628115.1). Classification (NCBI taxonomy): domain Eukaryota; kingdom Metazoa; phylum Arthropoda; class Insecta; order Coleoptera; family Tenebrionidae; genus Tribolium; species Tribolium freemani. The sequence continues at coordinate 17,667,251 of OW626791.1, read as the reverse complement.
TCATACTTCCCAGACGTACTTTGGGGATTTGGCCGGTGGATTTGCATTGTTGGCAAAATAGCGAAACTGCGAAACTATGAATTAGGTTTAATTTAAGCGAATAAAAAGAAATGTAATTTTAATGAACATTTCCATTTTGCAGTGAAAAGCCTGGAAATGGTTCTTTCGACGCTTGAATTTGTCACGTAATTTATCAAGTTGTGGCTAAAAAGCTCCACTTTTTGATTTTTCACTCCTGGCGCTTTTAAAAGCTTTCAGGCGTTTAGCTAGATGTGATTCTTTAGGCTGTCATTCGTAGGCCGTCAAAGAAGCCTTCAGATCAAAATTTTGATATAAATTACTGTAATTATTCAAAAATTTTGATAAAAAATTTCAACCCTCGAGAAAGGGGTGTTTTTTCAAGATTATTTAAAATACATAAGAACTAGGAAAAGTAGTGTTAAATAAATATCATCTATTTACTTCCAACCAATCTATATTAATTTTAATAAAAATTAATGTTTTAAAAGTCTTTACAATTTTTATTTAGAACTATGTATTTTCCTAGCCTGTATAGTGTACCTATTGAAAAATCTTTATTTTTTTTAATTCTTTGATCCAACATTTTAATACTTCATCGGAATTCAATTAAAAATTCAAGTATATCTTCCAAAATTTTTATTTGAAGATTATTTGACTGAACCAGTCTGTGATAATAGATTGCTGACGTTTAAATGTGGCATTGGCAGTAAATGCTGTTATTTGTGTAAATAGCCATTAGTACCAATACAGCGGCTAATGAAGCTAAACGGGCTAAAGTCGCGTCACCTTGGTGTCTCAATTCGCACTTTTATCATCGCACTAAATAAAATATCGAGCTTTCGTGTTGTTGGCACTGCAAGGTGGCATTTTTTGTTTGTTTTCCCTGAAACGGCCTGAAAATAATAGATTTCGTTGAATTCCTGCCAAAAGTAAACAGCTTATTTTCGGCGCAAGTGCGATCGCCTTTTGCCCGAAATTTGTTTGCAACCGTGTACCCAATTAGCTTATTGGACTAAATTGAATAAGTCTCGGCAAACAAAAGCGTCCAACTAATTTTGGATTAGACCCAAATATTGATCGATTTTTTCTCACGGCGTCCAATTAAACCGGATTAGCGACTAGTGCGAATTAATAAAACTCGAGTTATCACATTTGATATCGTTTCGGCGTTCGAAAATAGCCAACTCCTCGGTGTTTGCGTTCGGGTTGTTTGCAGGAGGCATAATAAAGCACGCTGTACGATTCCGTTTGATCAAAGCGTTCCAACGCCCGATTAATCCGGTGCTAAAGCGGGTTTGTCTCAATATTTCAAAATTATTATTTCCCGAACTCGTGTCTGTATAGAGTATCGGGAGTGAAAGATATAGTGCTGTTTAAATAGCAGTATTTATTCGACGCGTTTTACGTCAACACCTAGTTTATCTTGCGAAATACGCTTTTTTATTTATTCTAGCGGCCATCTGGAAAAGAAAGTGTAGGCACGTCACGTGTGGAATAATAAATTTGAGTTATAGAGCGGTGTTTCGCTCTTGAATCGCAAATTTACTGCTTCTATTCAGGTTTAGGAACGTGAAAGCAATTAACATGTTCACCACCGGTGAATTACCCACACCTTACAAAGGGCGCTTTGTGGCTATTTTTTTAAGAGTTGGCCACAAAAAGGGTGGAAATTGGATCGATTCGGTCATTATTGCGCCGAGTGATAAGATTACAGCCCTTATCTCTTTATTACATCGCATTAAGAGCGCGAATTTTTCAAGCAACAATTAGCCCATAATAAGGCGATAAATTGGCCGACCTTAAGGAAATTGAAATTGAGGTTTCCACTTGTTATCTCAGTAACGTTTGCGAAGGGTTTCATTTAGGCGTGTTTTCTTTGCCTCTAATTACATTTACATACCTCGCTGAAAGGTTTTTTATTGTTTTCCGCAACGTTGTAAATCAAACCACTTGCTGGTAAATAGGGGGACACAAATCATGGCAACTGGACGAGAATTTATCTGTTTAATTCACTCTTTCACAAAAATGTTATTTTTTCATTCGAAATCCCATCTCTCCGCTGGGGCGGAAAACGAAAGCTTTTCATCAGGAATTTTAATATTCCGTGTCCTCGGGCGTGATTGTTTAAGGATTCCAGCTGTTCATCAATAAGATTTAATATCGTAAAAATAGCCTTGAGAGAGATCAATACAATTGACGAGAGTAAAGTTGTGTGAAGGGTGATGACGGATGATGGCCATCTTTGAGACAAAGGAAATCACTATTATGTCTATAAGAACGAAAAGTATCATACACGAAGTCGAATCAATAAAAGCTCTGTTGATTCGGAGCATGAGAATTGAGCTCTCATCTTTCTTTTATTGTAAAGGTTGGACTCTGGAGATAACTGAAATTCGAAGATGAAAAATACATTTTTTAATGCAAAATTCAGACCCAATCCTTGGAAACAATTGATTGTGGGGATGTGGAATTTATTAATAAAAAATTCCAACAGATTTCGTTTAATTATTAAAATGAGCCACACCGCAGTCCGGACAATTTAATTAAAGTTTAATTTTTTATCCAGTTTTAATATGACAGAAGTGAAACTCTGGTCAAGACTTTTGCACCCATGCAGATTTAATTTAAATTTCCTTTTGGACCATTAGCTAACATCGATTTGGTAAAAATTGAAGAAGAGCGGTCGCAGCTCTATTGATCTACATTTGATATTTAAAGTACATACAGGGGTGGCCGATAAATTACAAATAATTGTTATTTAAAATTTCACAATGTAAAAAGTCAATAACCAATTGGTGTTGCCAGAAAAGTCCTCCACACGAAAGTACAATTAAGAAACCAATTTTGGGAAAAGAATGACCTATTTACATACAAAAACACCTTAGTCTTATCTAAAAAAGATGTTACGGTAAATGGCGCTTGAAATTAAAAGTTTAGATTTGATATCAAGGAAAAAAATGTAATTAAATTTAAACAAATAAGCTTTGCCACGATCAATAAATCCATAAAATTGATTTCCGTTGTCTCGTTTTCACATTTCTTGTTTGTTTAAACAACTCGTGATAAATATTGTTGGCTATGAATCACCCTTAATTATTCAATACAACTCTACAAATAATTCATTGTGTGCACAAATATTTGAAAAACGTAAACCGATAAACAAAATACACCAAATATTTATTTTTCTGATTCTAACAATTTGTGTGGATGGAAAAACGAAACAAAAAATTCCAAGTCGTGTTTTCCCTGATCAGCAATTTTTCCAAATTATTTCATTGATTACAAGTCTCGAAAATGTGCGGGCAATGAAACGGGCAACCTCAATCCTGAAATAGACGTTGTATTTTGACGAAAAAGTTGGTTTATATTATTGTTGGGTGGTTTTCAAATGTTTCGTGACTCGGCAAGAATGATAAAAATCATGGAAGGGCAAAGGTGTAGCAGCGAAATCTGTCAGAATTGAAATTGATAGCTTTTAGTTCCGATGGGTGACTATCTGCATAATGAAATCATGGAGGAATTCAATTCGTTCACCAAATTTCCTAAAAGTAATTGTTTTATTATTTGGAATCGATAACTACTGGATTTCCACGTCGTGCAATTAAGCAAACAATTTATCATTTCTTCCAGAAAATGTTTGTGTTCACGTTGTGATAAATAGTAACCATGTATCATGACGTAACAATTTGTAACGGTGTTGGAAGACTAAACTAAAGTTTAAACAAGTCCGTTCTTTATGCTTTTACAACATTTAAGGATTAAAGTGCTCTCCACGGAAAGTTATTTATAAGCTGAGCTTAGTCGCTGACGGTGGCCATAGACTTATAGTTAATAATAAATTAGGTTTACTCTTTGGCAAACTCCGCCGTTACTGGACTTTTTCCATGCCGATGCATGTTTTTATCCATTTCCCGGCAAATCTGTTCTATTGGATCCTTAAGGGTTTTTAAGGACCACACCGGAGCGTGCAACCTAAAAAAACCGATTTGGAGATAAAGGACCCTCAATGAAACTAAATCCTGGAAAATCACACCGGCGGTTTTTTGTGTATTTTTTTGGACGGAGAATTAATGATGCAAGTAATGCGTTTATTTTCTGACTATTGAGCAGGGAAATTAAACAAAATCAGCGTTTTTGCTCTTCCATTTATTTGATTCAGGCCGGCGATGAAATTTCCAAACTGAATTATATGATTCTTTATTCAAATAAGCTCCCTAAAGAAATCTCGGGCACAACTGCCAAAATGTCTAACAATTCAAATACATTACGTGATCGGAATCTTAAACGCCTCGAGTTAAGTGGAAAATACATGGATATATTCGAAAATTCTTTCAGTTTGTGAGGCTAAAGACGACGATGAAATTCCTAAATCTACCAGACTATTGATTTTTAAACACGGGTGGACGGGCCAAAAAAATAAAGGGAAATTATGATTTTTGTATTTATCAACCCTCCCTGATGAATTTTCTTAACCCCTTTTTAAGTTTCAAGAAAAAATGCCTTCAGGGGCTTATTACAAAAAAATAAATAAAAACAGGCAATTATAAGATGCTAGCTAGCATGTGTAAACCAAACCGGGTCTGAAAACTAAAAACTAAGTAAGGAATTCGATTTTAAAAACGCCTTCAGAAGAGGGTGCTTGTTCTATTTTTATATTATATTTCTGTATAATTTTTTTATTTAAAGCATTTTACGTTGTTATTAAGTGAGAAATTCCTTTAATTCAAAAAGTTTCAACGACAAAAGCCAAAAAATGGCAGAATTTGGTTTAACGAAATTCAAGGGATTTAGTCCGTGAATGAGTTAATTTTTGGGGTGATTTTAATTGGTCTTCCAATTAGATATCTACCCTTTTTTACCACTTTTGATGGTCAGACAGACTGAACTAGAAATTTCGTTGAAATAAGCCGACATGTTAAAAAACGAAAGTCAAAATAATATACCAAATTATTTCATACGTCCATATTTTTGTTTATTCAATTATCATATCTTCAATTAACTGAATGCGTAATTTTTATCAATTATTTATTATAATAATTATAATTATTAGCTTATTCTGGAATAAGAAAGTCACTCATTTCAAGAAATTTTGGCGAAACAAACCAAAAAAACTCCGAATTAAATTTAAATTACTCTATTTCAACATTTTCAACCAACTGTGCTTGTAATTACGTAATTTCAGTTGATTTAGGTCGTAAATAATGTAATTTTTGACGTGATATATTAATTGGTTTTCTGATTAGTTTTAGCCCTTTAAGGGCGGTTTTTACAATCCTCATATTTATCCGAAGCTACGACTTCGGATAAGTTATTCGTGATATAATTACTACCCACGTGTTATAATTGTTGCAACAATATATTTTTCAGAATGTATAAAATAAAATACCAAATAATTTCATACGTCCATATTTTAATTACCTATTTATTTACTTATTGTATATTATCTGCATACGTCATTTCAACTAATTCTTAATAATCTGGCTCATTTTGGAGCCAGAAACTTACTTATTTAAAGAAATTTTGACGAAAAAAGCCAAAAATCTTCGAATTAAGTTTAAATTACGTTGTTTAAACCAATTTCAAGCGGTTTAGGACGTAAATGAGTTAATTCTTGAAGTGATACTAATTAATTTTTTGATATGTACCATTTGTAGTTAGACAATTTCGAGTGTTTTAAACTAATAATGAAACTTATGTCAGGTCCTATTTTTTATTTAAAAAAAAAACACAATTTCAGTTGATAACTTAAGGTTGTATACAAGTTGTATTGTATCGTGAAATTGTGTTTTTTTAATAAAAAATAAGACCTGATATACATAAATTTCATTAATAATAATTATATGCACAGGTCCAAAAATTAAACTCAGTGTTTTAAATTGTTTCTGAGCCAGAAATTCACTTAAATGTCAAGAGATTTCGTTAAATAATCACACAAAATTCAGCGTTTGCAATCAATTCCATTATATTTTTCTCTAAGCAAGTGTATTTTTTCAGATTTTTATGCAATTTCTTATAATTAAAATCAATTACTTAATAATTCATTAATTACTGTTAATGCATTATGTGATTTTAGAACAAGAGATATAGCTCGTAAAAGGCAAATTTTTGAGGTGATATGGTCCTTTAAATATCTTTAAAAAATGGTTACCAAATTAAGCACACGAGGAAGGCTGATAACTTTGATTAAGTTTTCTTATTTTTTGTTAAATCCGTGCACGCCTATAAGACTTTAAGTTATAAGAGCGCCGGTTTAAAATTTAGAGGAATCGATAAACCAATCGTCAGATGATTCCTCAGATTCTTGATACAAAACTTGATAAACTTGATACAAACAATGATCTCAGAAGTTAAAAATTGTTAACGAAAACTGAGGAAAAGACAAAGACTTTGAAGTCAGAACTACTTGTTATGGCTTGTTTCACTGGGGATCAGGTCTCCATAATTCACAACTTTTGGGTTTCAAGATAAGTTAGTACGTTTTACATTATAAAATAAGATTTGAAATATTCGAGTAACCGGGAACTTCCTTTTTTTAACTACGCTAGTAACGTTGAAAGTATTATGGACCGAACAACATGATAAACATTAACATACCTAAATAAAATAAAAAAAATGGTTATAGTCAACTAATAACCTAGTTTTTGCACTGAATGAAACTAAATCTTGTTTTTTTTTTTGGACGAAAAGTAGTTTATTGTAACTACTGGGCAGAGAAATTAAACAAAATCTACTCAATAATTTAACTCTGCAATGATTTTTCCTAACACTGTACTCATCCGAAAATTCCTTCGGTTTGTGGAGGCTAAAGACGACGATGAAATTTCCAAATCTAGCTGAGTATTGATTAAATTTAAATACGTGTGGACGGGCAGTAAAATAAAGTATGCACCTGATTATAGCTTATTTCAACAAGTGTTGAAACCCACTTGTCTGGACTTTGATAAAGCAAATATTTTCCTTCGAGATTTTCGCTGTGTGTTATTAGCGGCAATTAGGCAATCGCGCGATAATGTCGATTTGAGTGAAACTGCACCGAAAAGCCGTTGATCGATAGTCCGTCATGCGAGCAAACGGTGCGTTTGTGGCCCCCCGGAGTCGGTCTTCCGGATTCCTCCGGGATACTCACCAGCGGATCGCGCGTTGGACTTCATCCGAGGCCACTGTATCTTACACCATACACCGAGAGGGTCGGTTAGCACCGCCTCGTGTCCCAACGGCTCGAACCGGATGCGTTAACGGGACCGGAAGTGGTAATCCCGCATGCAGGTTGCGTACCGAGCCGCGTTTCCGGCGCGCGAGACAACTTCGCTCAGCGAAATCTGGGACTGTAATGGCGATCCGGCGAAGAGAAGAGGTGCGCGCGCCCGACTTTCCCAGGACTCGACATGGAATTATTGATCGTGAAATGGCACACGAAAATACACACGTATTGTAATGAAAATTGCATTCGGAATTCGTCTCAAGGAGAGAAAGAGCGGGTAAAAGCCGGCAGACGGACGATTTTCCGACACTTTCCTTCATGAAAGAGCCATCGGGGGTGAATTAGCGACAACGGCAGGAATGGTGGAGGCGCAGCGATCGATTGGTCGATTGATTGCACCGCCCAGTGGAAATGACCAAACTCGACAGTGCGCGCAGGAAATTCGCAAAATGTTTCAACATTTGCAAATTTCAACGCCAAAGTTGCATCGCAGGAGCCTTGCTCCTTCCGCATGAGTGACTCGCTATAGCGGAATTATCATAACAACAGTGCAAGTTTGGATTTCGAAACATATTACCCTTGCTACTAAAGCTCCTTGCAAAGCAATAATTGACAGTAATAATAACTCGTCCAAGCTCACCTTGAATTTGTTGATTTTCGACGTCTAACAGGGCCCTTGTGCTACTAACAACTACAACTACAACACCGCCACAAGATAAAAACAATAAATTCGGTACCGCTAACAGTTTTTGGAAATTTGGAGAGTGAAATAAGATGTGATAAAAGGACCACCGCTCTCTAATTTATGTTTAGTTGGTTGGCGAAAGAGTCGACAATGAGACTGAAGAACTTAAAGACTTTAAATACATTTCAGCATCGAGCCCATTTCAAACAAATTAAAAAAAATTATTGGTCATAATCCTCCGCAAAATAAATTTTTGCTGGATAAACGGCATTTTTTATTCAAAATTTTCTTCTTCTGTACCAACGTATAAAATAGCTTGTCCTGACTGACTTATAAAGGCACAGCCTATAAAACGGCAGGGATAGAAACTTGAAATTTTCACAGTAGATAGTTTTTATAAGTAGGATTTTTGGAAACTCACCCCTTAAAGGAGTTAAATGGGGTGTTAAAACTTGATAAAAATCTGTCATTTTTTAAGTTATAACCATGGAAAGTGGTATTTGGGCTTTCGGTTAAAAATGAAGAAACAGAAACACGGAGTTCAGGTCAGGTCAGGTGTTCTATTTGATTTATAGAAATTCCACCCCAACGGGGTTAAACGTAGAAATCCTTCATTGTTGAAGTTATTATTATGAAAATTGATATTTTTGGACATTCGGTTAAAAAAAAAGAGGCGTTTATTTTCGGAGTTAATTAGGCTTTCGGTTAAATATGAAGATGTGTATCAGGATTTTTAGAAATTACACCCACAAGGGGGTTAATTTGGGAATAAAAGAGTGTTTGCAATTATAAAAACAAGCAAAAGTGACTCAGATTCATATTGGGTTTCTGTTTTAAAGTTCACAATTAAATTATGTGTTCCTACTTTTTGTTTCTAAGTTTATTTTTTCAAAATAGTTGTGGACATGATTGTGTCCGAAGTCACAGGCAACTGCCAGACACATAAATACTTACCTGCAGCCTGTTTCTATCAATGTAATCAATATCAATGTAAAAACTTGTTTCTGTTAAGAAACTTAATAAACAACAACATCAACATCAACATCCACCTTAAGAAATGCCTATTTTTCTTTAATTGAAACTCACTTATGCTACGGGCTGATATTGTGAGGTCACGCTACTATAGCAAAAAGAATTTTTAAACTACCGCGGAAAGCCGTTAGAATTAATAATGCCAACTTTTGCTTAAAAAAATCAGATTGAATAGTGAATAGTGAATATCTTAGTGTTAAATTTTACAATGCACTGCCTGATAAGGTTAAATATTTAGATATAAAAATTTTTAAAATTAGGTTAAAGTCTTATTTAGTGCGCAAAGCCATTTACAACTTTGACGATTTTATTAATAAATTGTAAAAACATATACAGCGTTGGGCGAAAGTATGGAACCAAGCGTTTTGTGTCTAAACTATGTACTTTACGAAAAAACTAATTAGTACATCATCAACTACTTTAAAAATGTGATGATTTTTCAAGAATAAATTTTTTCGAAATTCCTTTTAGTTTTCGAGTTCTACAAAAATTTTTTGTTTCAAATGGCACCTTACTATGGCGATTTTTTTGGGAAAAGATTATGCCTTAGGAATTACATCTAAGTCAATAATATTGTTTTTGAACCAGTGGTTTTTTTCAAATAAATTATTAAAATTGCGGTCCGAACTCAATACGAAGATTTTTCGAATTTGGCCGAAGTGGTTGTATCCAAGGATGTTTTTTATCCACTAATTTGATTCGTAAAATTTTTCGCAATTATAAACATCCATGGATACAACCACTTCGGCCAAGTTCGAAAAACCTTCGTAATGAGCTCGGAACGCAACTTTAATAATTTATTGAAGAAAAACCACTGGTTTAAAATTAATTTTATTAAAGTAGAAGTGGGTTTTAGAGCTTAATCTTTTACCAAAAAAATCGCCGTAGTAGGGTGCCATTTGAAAACAAATTTTTTTTGAATAACTCGAAAACTAAGAGGAATTTCAAAAAAATTTATTCTTGAAAAATGCCCACATTTTTAAAGTAGTTGATGATGTACTAAACATTTTTTCGTAAGGTATATAGTTTAGGCACACAAACGCTTGGTTCCAGACTTTCGCCCAACGCTGTATATCCCATTTCAGTTCATTGTAGAATTTTGCAACAACGTATTTGCATTTTTTGGAGTTTCTGGTGGGTTTTCTTGACTCAAAATTTGTCGCTTGGATTTAGCTTAACACAGAGTTCTTTTCTTATACAGAAACTCTCAATTTGTGCTTTATTTCACTACAAAAAATTCTACTATGAAATGAAATGGGATATAATATCTTGTAATGTCCAATTTCATTAACTTTGTTTTTATTACTTATTGTTTATTGTTTTAACTGTCTTGTTTTATATTGACGTTTGTAAGACTTATTCATGGTTGTTAACAAGAATAACGATTATTATTATTATTATTAATCAAATTACAAATGAAAATAATCAAATAGACCAGAGACAAAATACGAGTACAAACTGAAAACACAAATTTATTTCGAAAGTTAATCATGTAAACTGAAAAAAGGCTCTCGAAAACCTAAAGGCGTGTTCTCAGAGGTCGATTTTAGTTGTTCAACTAACACCTAAACTATCGTAAGAACCTTAGTTTCAACTAAGTTGTTCAACTTTTTACGTTGATTTCCATTCAAGTTTTGTGGATCAACTTTAGTTGAACAACTAAAATCGATCCGTGAGAACGCGCCTTAACCTAAACTTAAAAATCGATAGAGCGAAAAGAAACAAATTTAATAAAAGTTTGAAAAACCTAAATAGACCCAAACTAAAAAACAATTCATCGGATATTCGAGAACTATAAAAAATATAACTAGAAAATGGACGAAAAAATTACCTAATTACCTAATTTTAAAACTCAAATAGTAAGCGAGGCCAAGCTAAAACCAAACTTAATTTCTATTTGATTTCTAAATTTGGATTTACAACTTCTACTCCATTGGAATCTTTACATTTGCAATTCATGGTGAAACTAAGATTTTAAAATTTTTAATTAGAAAAATTGGCGACCAAAATTCAGCTTGTGATATTTCGAAATTTTAAAGTGTGTACGTTTTTCCCAGGTTCGTGTACCTACTTACCTATCGTTTGAATTTTTCTCAGGTTTTTCGGTTTCAGACTTCTTATCTATTCTTGTTGTTTTAAATTTTTTTAGTAAGTTTATTGCAGTTTATTTGTAGAAAATGGTATTTTAGGACAGGTGACAAAACAATTTTCAAATTCGTCGCGACGTTTCGATACTTTATTGTATCTTTATTTAAATTGAGAAGTTTAAAAGCTGAAGAAACCTAAATTTAAAAACATAAAATTTTGTGAAACTCAAATAAATCTCGATTAAAATAAATAGAAATCGTAAAAACCAATCCAAAAATAATAGAAAAAGCAAAATTTGAAGAAACCTCATTGTTAACTTGATAGGAAGCAATCAAATTCTAGAAAAATAAAAAACTCGAAATCTTGAGAAATGCTCAAGTACTAATTTGGTAATAAACAAACCCAATACTTTAGTAGTTTATGTCGATATTTTGACAACGCTTAGTATGACGTGTGGACCCACGTAAGATTTTCTTAGATCTTTTAATTCCAATTTTGTTTTCCAATTTTCGTTTCGCCTTCAGTCGCTATTCCATGTTATTCAATTTTATTAGATACCTACTAGTTGTTGGTTGGAATTCGTTGTTGTGTTTTATTGCTTTATTATTCCTTTATCTTTCGCTGAGGTTGCTTTTGGCAAAGTTCGTTATGTATTTCTAGTTTTATTACATTTTTTCAATTGTAAATTGTTTTGTGGTGAATATCGACTGCAATGCTCCACTTTTCTACATAGTTTATTCCGAGTTTGAATTGACTCGGCAGTCGTCCTTATTTGAATAAAGTCGGATAAAAATAGGGCCCCTTTGTGTGTGATAAATAACGACCAATTTATTTCATAAACTAGTTGAAAGTCAGACATCATGCTGGATTTCTTTATGAAGATAAACATCAACGTTTCACCGCGGAATTAAATATTTCGTCGTTCCGGTAACTTGTTTATCGAAACAAAGAATTAAAAGCTAACAAGGTTTTTTACAACGTTGTAAAGGTGGTTTATACACCGGTAAATATCACTTGTAAAATGTTTAATAGCCGATTAGGATTAGATTTAAGTGTAGGTACCTAATTTTGTTGTGGCATTATTGGAATTATTAAAAACTGTATTAATCATTTTGGGGTAATAAAACACCCACGTCAACGTCAGTCGAGAAGAAGTCCAATCATCCCACGCAAGGTCGTTCAATAAGTTTTGCAGTTTATCATGATGTCATCATTCTTTCTATTCACACCTCCGGGATACGATATTGTGCTATTACCCACATCTGGGTTAGTCTTTGGCCTTTCATAAAAGCTGCGGCTAGCTTTACCGAAAGTCTTTTCAACATTTTTATAAATACAAGTTTACATCCGGTCGATAAATAATTTTTGTAACTTTAACGACGCAAAATGAACAAATAATTTCAATTTCAATGTATAAATAGAAAATCATTCCGGTATTTCCACCGACATGCAAATTAATAATAAATGGGATCAGACGATAATAGTATTGGACACAAACAAAACTACGTTGAACTAATTGCTTCTATCAGTTAAAAATGAACTGTCTCTCTTCTTGTTTCGTGAATCCCAATTGTTTTTAAACAATTTAACTCACAAAATAATATAGTCATCAGATTATTTACATAAGTATTTTATTATTAATAGGAAAAAGTCGTGTTCACTCTAGTGCAGGCAAGTTAATTATTATCAGAATTACACCCAAAACAAATCAGTATAAATGCAATTCATAATTCATACAAAATAATCAGAGCATTTATCAATAACAAACCGTAATTATTGTTATATCTTGTAAATGAATCTACTCATTTAGTCATTTACTAATCGATTAAAAATAAAATTAAGCACTTTGTCCTGACGAATTATAACGTTTTCGATATACTTATTCCCCGCTCTATACAGAGCGTTGCAGAATAGAATTTCAAGACTAGGACGAGTGTTTTACATCCATAAAAATGTTCGATCTTAGCTAAATAAATTGTAAATTAAAGTAAATACCTGTAAATACTGTAAATTGCGATAAACATTATCTTGTTTTACTCCAAAAACAAAAATTTGTAGTTATTTGGTTATACCTACGTATTTGTAATAGATTGTCGTGTTTAAAATGAATTTGAGTTTTTGATCAATCTGGATTTGTCCAGGCGTGCTGTACTTTATTTATTTAATTAAATAATTAATCCAATGTCCATAATAATCGATTTTCAGTTCGGATGAGGATGTTTTAGTTCGGAACAGCCGAAACAAGGAGATAAAAAATTGCATCACGATTTTCCGGCTTCGATTTTTCTTTATTTGAAAATCCGAAGTCGCCTCCTGCGATATCATCAAACTGCAATATAACACCATATACGTTTTTATCTCGGCCGGCTGCTAGCTATATAATCCATTTTTTAAGATAACGTATTGTTCCGTTCATTCTTAATGATTTATCTAGTCCAACAGTTAAACGAGTAATTCTTAATATTTTTATCAATCAGCAATGTCAGGGTCACTTCGATTGAAGCAGGAAAACTTGTGACGAGACGAAAAGTCTCGAATCCCCTGCCAAAACATTTAGTCCCGGAATATGGTAAAGACGCGATGTAATTTCAAAGGTAATCAGCGATAACGGTTCAATCATTCGGTTCGGGAGCATGAAGCCGGTTTATCGGGTGATAGATGAGGCAATGCTTCATAAGCTGTGATTTAACACCGGAAAAATAACGATGTTGACCAGACATTCCAAAAACAAACGAAATCAATAAGACGACATGAGGCAGCGGTTCTCAGAAGTCGGAGCGAATTAATCGCGGGATCTTCCCGGAAAATTCCGGGAGAGTTCACTTCGCAACAACGTAACCGAATCAGTTATAACTATCATTTATTTTATAACAAACTATTTAATTAATTAATTACCCAAAATTATTTTTACGTGTGCAGAATGTTTCTAATTATTTCAGAAATGAGTTATACCTACAATTTTTTTAATAAAAAACCTACCGTATATTTTATTGCATTACTGTTCGATTTTGGTAGTTTTTAATTTTCTTTTTTGGCGAAAACACTGTTTAAAAGTTTACTCGTATTATACCAAAACTGGGAATAATAATTAAACAACCTATTTTCTGTTTGCTTTTCGTTTGTTAATGGGCGATTAATAATATCAATCATTAAAGGCACTCACTCACTATCGCTCGTTTGTGCTTTAAATAGTATCAAATAATATCGCCTTCATTACCAATTAACAAATTAATTTATTAAACAACCATTTTGTAATCAGTAAGAGTGCTTTAAATGTCTTTGAGACGCAAAAATAAAAATTTAATTTAAGTTGTTCCATTAAAAAGTTTTAAGTTATTCAACTTTTAAGAAACGTCTTAATTTTTTTAACTGCTCTGATGCAACTACTACTTAAAAAAATGTTAAAGCTCTAAAGCTCGTTCTTTTTTCTTGTTTTTTTTAATTATTATTCTTAGTTTTGATGGTAAATACGTTCTGAGCGTGTTCGTTAAAGAAATCAAATTATTTTAAAAATAAGAACTTTTTTAAACGAAATACGAATGTAACCTTTAATACTGCTTTTTTGAGACATTACTAACTTGCTGGACACTCTGTATATTCCGAGTGTGTGTCTTATTTATGCAGAATTTCACTTCATATGATTTATAACTTTAAATTAAATTAAGTTTTATTCAGAATGCACTTACCTATAAAGTCGAATTTTATTTACTTTTTCCTTGGGAGTGGATTTTTTCACGCACAATAACACTTTTTTATCGTGACCTCAACACGAATCAGCCAAAATCATGAGTGACAGTGAGGTAAAAATGAAACAACACGGACTTGATATAAAGAGATTTATTATCATAATAACAGTAACATCGATATTTTAGTGAGGTCTAAACTCTTTCATTATTTTGACTCTAAACATCAAAATTTGTCAAGAAAATTAAGTATTAGCACAACAATAATAAACGATAAGTATATATTTGTTCTCTCAAATGACTCCATCTAGATCTAAAAGTTAGTCATCTCGTGTAAATAATCCAGTGAATCACCTAAATAAAAATTTTCGTTGTCTACATAAAACCAATTATTTACAAACGAAGCCAATTGACTAGCAATGAAAATAATCTCAACGTAAAGCACAATAAAGCTACAGGAATGTTAAAATAATACAACAGTAATACTAGCTGTGGCTGCCGCCACGAAAAATGCCACGAAACGTTTGATTCTCAGACGATCACGAAATAAGTGCAGTCTTTTCGAATGACTAAGTTAATAACAAGGTGCAAGAAAAATGGAAACGCTACTCGTCCTCCTGGCTCCTGGCGTAATAGAAATTCACCGCTCTGCACAGATCGTAATCGGCCGCCAGAACGACTTGTACTAATTGCTCTCTTGGGGCGCTATCGCCTATTATATCTCTCAATTGTCTGATGCAATTATCCAATCGGCCCGCATCTTGCGCCAGGGGAAGGTCCTCAATCGAGCTGCTGTTCGATTGTTGGTACTAGAAAAAAAAAAAATCCTACTGACTGCGCCAATTCAAAAAAATCGCACGAACTAGTGGCACAATGTTTGATCTTACATCGGACTGAAAATTGCGACAGACGCTGGAATCGGGACTTGGCGGCGTAACAGATGAGGGCAGTAATTGTTCCATTGTGGAGGACTTTGGTGGCGGCTGCGTCCACACACAATCGAAAATCTCCGCCTGCAGTGCGATGGGCAGCTCGAAGAACACCTCGCTTTCGGTCAGCTCGTGGTGTTGCGCTATGAAGTTTAAGCAGAAGTTCTGCAAGGCCGCAATCAATCAATTGAAAATCAAGCGGGTGCTTTACTTTTAAGATTCGTGCGTTGTACTGATCGGCCATGTTGAAGAAATACAAGGCCGAGTCGAGATCTATGCTGTGCTGAAGGGCGTATTCGCACGTCTGTTTCAAAGAATCGACCTCGTAACGGTCGCTTAGGAGCAGGAGTTCGACCAGTTGTTCGATAGAGAGAGAGTCGTCTCGCAAACGACCGCTGTAGAGGTATTCCAGGAAAATGCGGAAGAGGAAAGGGTTTGTATCGTGGATAATTATTTTCCTGAAAGCACAAACGGGGATGATTGGAGAGTCAAAGGAAAGACACAAAGGGCGAGCTTTGATTAAAAATGGGAGTTTTGGGCACAAGACCAACAACCAAGTGTTAAAATAAAATTTAGGAGCGCTCCTAATGTTCCTCATTAAAACGACACATCAAGAAAAATTGCCCTCATAATTCAGATCGTTCGTACGAGACTAAACTGACCCGATTACTAACCGCCCTCATTTATCAAGAAAAATTCGCGTTTGTGCATTTTTAATTCGCATCAGGTGTTCCATTAACATACATTAGGCGCGAATAAGTTCAAATTGCCGTATCTATAATTAATTTATAAAGTTTTCGAGCTTGCGAGGCCAGTAAGTTTGCGTAAACTTCGTTTCGAAGGTAAAACATTTGAACTTCCTTGGCGATACACTCCGGAATCATTACATTTACCGGCGTGCTGCTAACATTTGTTAACTATTCAAGTTCAACAATTAAAACAGTAATATCTACGATGGAGGGTGTTTGCATGAACTGCATACAATTATCCTAGTTTGGAACTAATGCAATTATTAAATGTTTCAAATGCTAAAACGATCGATTGGGATTCAGTCGAAGAATTCAGATGCGCAATTAAATACATATCAGCGGGGTTATTAAACGTGAGTTAATGCAAATTTTCATTTCGCATGAGCAAAATTCACACACAAGAAGTGAGGCAACAGACACACAAACTCAATTTCAAATTTCAAAATTAAAATTAAAAATAATAATAAATTAAAAGGCCTGTCAAAGCAAGTTGATATTTTATAAAAGAGATACTAATAAACTGTATTAAAAACTAGTCAAAATGAAGTTTTTTTAATTATTGTATTTTTCATAAATTAATATCGTCGATGTTTTTATGAAACTTCGTTTGTGATAAAATTCACCATTTGGAGCTTTTGATACATTTCAAGGTGTATCGTTACAAAAAACATGCTGCGAAATACATAAATAAACATTTATTACCATTTCATAATTTTTTAACTCAGTAAAAATACAATTTTTTGTACTCGTCTATGAAGGCTATTTGTATATTTATCCAAATTTAATTCTTGCTTCGTCTTTCTCTTCGTTTTCTGTGTATAACTTCTATCTCTTTAGATTCTGCTTTTCTAGTAAAATGTTTTTAGGTTTTTAATTTTTTTTTCTCCAATATTTCACGTCTTCTAAATTTAAGAGTAGATTTTTCAAATCATTTCTGGCTTTTTTTAATATCTTCTCTTTAATTGCTTTTAAAATTTTTCGTTTTCAGTCTTTATTTTCGTTTTTTTTTTCTGATCATAATTTGTCGAATTTACATTTTTCTATTTTTTTCCCCATTACTATTCCTTACCTATTTTTTATGCCATTAAAATATTCTGCTTTACCAAATTATCGTTTCTCATCTCTTTTCTTCTTCATCAACACGTTTTTACATGTTAAACAAATCTTTCTCTGTTTGTTTTCTTAATGTTTCAGTTTTTCCTTAATTTAGTGTCTCTTTACTTATTTATACAATTACAAGATTTTTATTTCTTTAAGAGAGCTGTATGTGCTGTTTTTGCGAGATTTCGCTAAACAGATCCAGAAATCACTGAAATTGGTCAAAAAAAGTATATATCTCGTTTTCTTATTAATGTTTAACATTTTATCACTAAAAATACTTCTTTTGATGGCTGTTTGTATGGATCAAAATTATTTTACTTTTGCAACCTTTTTACTTCGTCTTTTTCTTTCATACGTTTTCTATGTCTCTGAATTCTGATCTGAAATTTATATTTTCTGGTATTGTATATTATAATATCTAATCTAATCTAATAAATCTAAACAACCTAAAACCTAAACACATTTAATTATAATTTATAGTCAAATGTGTTTAGGTTTTTTCCACTTTGTCCGTTTTAGTCATTTCTTTTTTTCTCCAATACTTCTGGCTTCTGTTATCTAACACTTTACCTGTCTCTTCTTCAATAGTAGTTTTCTTATATTTTTCGTTTTTTTATTTTTATGCCTCATTTTTAACCTTTTTTTCAGTCTCTATTTTTGTTTTACTTTTTTTTTTCTGAGTGTGACCTTAATTTGTTTATTTACATTTTTCTAATTCTTTTATATTTGTGTATTTTCTATTAACATTTTTAAACTCATTATTTCTTAAATCCTAGTTCATCATCTTTCAGTTTTTACTTTCTTAACGTTTCTGTTTTGCTTTAGTGTCTCTCGTTATTTATTTTGTTTCCATAAAAATAAATACGTTTTACCATAAATTGTGATATTAATCCATACTCAATTACTATAGATTCACATACAAAAAATATTCTTTAAAAAAACTTCTTGTGTGTTTCAAATTAGCTCGTATTTGAGGTCAGTTTTTGGCGAGATTTCGTTAAACCGGACCAAACAATCACTGAAGTAGGTCGAAAATGACATTAACTTTGCCTTTTTCGGTCGTCTTACGATGTGATACAGCTAGAATGTAATTATTTCCCAACATTTCGTTAAAAATAAATCATGAATATTTCGAGTTCCAAAACTTAACAATTTTTCAAGCGTTTATGCACGTCTATAAAATAATAAAAACTCAAGTTTTTACAGAAATTCTAGCAAATTGGGTTGTATATTTTATTGGCATATTGTTTTATTTCTTAATATGCAGAGATATAACTTGTATTTCCAGAAAGTACGCTTGAATTTTGTTTTTCTCTCTACGAGTTACAATTAATAGGTAATAAATGAAGACATGGATATTTTGGTTCGCTACAAAACTGTTAAAAAACATTGTATCTTTGTGCGTACTTTTGTAAGCAATTGCGGCAATCACGCCCCGAGAAACGTGTGTCTTTTCACGTTCCGAGAAGCCAAGTAATTGAGAAACGTAACGCAGTTGGGTTAATATTTCACAAAAACGACCTTAACCGACCCAAACATCATTATTAGCTTTTTTATCGGGTAACGAACGCGGACCGCAGCCTAAACACCACTTACTTATCGATGGCTTCTCTCATCCCTGACAACAATGCTCTCCTGAACCAATCACACCTCGCTGCCACAATGACACGATGAGCTTTAATAATCCGTTCTTCTTCCGACTGTGTTTCATTTTCGCTCTGTTCACTGTTGGCACCAACAATTTCGAACTCCATATCGGTGTCGGTCGCATTTTTAAACAATTGTAAAGCAAGTTTCGATAAAATACTGGTATTGGAAGGTGGCGGAACACAGAGAGATTCGACCAAGTTGAGCTGAAATTTTTTCTCGCTTTTAATTTTTTTTTGGTAATTTTAGTACCTTGTAGCCGTGGTGATGTTTCGGTGTCGAGTAGCACGAACTCGGCGACATTTTCTGGCAATCGTTGGAATGAGCCGAAGTCGAAGTCGCGTCTAATAAACCTAAACTTTGCAACGACTGAGTAAACGAATCTCTTTGGACCAGTTCGCAAAGTTGCAAAACGACGTCTTGTAACATATCTCTGTGTGCCACTAGCTTTTGCAAAATACCCGACTTGAAAAAATCAATCGAACGTGATCAACTTTTCTAATTAAGCGAGACGGGAAAAAACTTACAACTTTGCTAGTGCCGACTTTGAAGCAAAACTTGAATTCCCTCCATTCAAGTTTTTCATCAAAGGCTGCAGTCACGTCCTCCAGACGCAAAAGAAATATTGGAAGCTCCTCAATGAGCTGCTCTAAATTCCTCGCAATCGAGCGAACTTTTTGAGCCGAAGACATATCATTGAAATTCTCCCTAAAACCGCTCAATTAGCGCAAAAATTTAATCAGCAATCGCGCACTTTTTGTGGAGCAGAAGCCCAAGACTGCACGTTATGTGCTCGTGGAAATTCTCCAGTTTCGTCAATTCTCTTATGTGTAGAACGTTCCGTAACGACTTGCCTAACATTTCGCCGACTCCTGATTTATTTTTGGAACTATCATTGGGTGAAAGCACTTGAATGATTTGTGTTAAGGCTTTTTCCACCTGCACGATCAAAGTGGAAACTGTATCTAATATAATTTCGATCTGGAATCACGCAATTGAGAGAAATGACACGAATTTGCGCACTGGAAATAATACTTCAGGAACTAAGAAAGTTGCAACTTCGAGACGTTGAGCCGCCGACATTGAACTAAAAGTATTTTTTAATGCTTGCAAAAACCTTTGAAGTTGCATCAAAAATATGGGAAGCCTCGATTTCGCATAACGGATTATTTCGTGACGTTCCTCGCGGGACAGTTCGTTTTTGCGTTTTGTAAACAAATCACAGAGCAATAGCAGTTTTACCCCGGCTGTAACCCAAATTCTCCAATTAAAATCGGTGGTTCAAAGCACAGACAACTGAGGTACTAGAAGGTGACAGGCTTAATACGTACAAATCAACGAGTTTAGAGTTTGTTACAGCTTTTTGATTGGCTTACATTTTTCTAAGAAAATAGTCACCCGAATAAAGACTTCTTAAAAAAAAGCAGTGAACGATTTAAGCCAAAATAACTCATTTCCAAACATATTATTGCACTAGTGAAAGTATTTTTACTGACTTTAAATCTCGTGTCGCCTCCTAGTTATAGTCCTCAGCAGTGCAAATAAAAAAGTGACTACATTTTTATTGATAGGAGAAAATCAGCAACTAGATGCCACAAGCAAAAAAGAAAATAATGTTAAGTAATTAATTCTCCGTAGTTTAGGCTATTAACTTGTTTTTATATTCAACTTGAAATATTTATTTTTGCGCCGGCCAAAAAGCTTGGAACACCCTGTATATTTGTTGCCTTGTTGATTCATTTCCATCTATTTATTACAAATTACATAATTAGTTTTTGCGTTAGTGAACTTAATTTTAGAACACTAATATTATTAAATTCTCCGTAAAAAGTGGCTTTGTTTTAATTGTGTATCATTTAAAATAACGAAATTACGAATGGTTAAAGATTTGGCTAAAATGTTTATTAAATTATTTGCTTAAAAATGCACCTCCCAGACTATTTTAGTTATCTCACACATTATAGTTTTTGTTGGTTTTATCCATATTCTTACACAACTATTGTTGCGCCGTTTAATTTTATTCAGTTTGTTACTTGCTGTTGTCGCGAACAGACGCCTTTTAATAAAATCAGAATTTAGCGGTTTCATAGTTCAAATTCGTTGGCTAGTGCGTGTTGAAACGTGGTTAGTGTGTGTTTTTAGAATAGATTTCCATCGACAAAATGAAGAAACAATCCGGAGTAAAGAGTTACTTTGCAATACTTTGTTGTTAGAAAACTAACATTAAATCTGTAATATTTTCAACTAATTTAAAGGCATATTGTTCATTGTTCAGTGCATTTTTTTTCATTGATTTTGTTTTGTTTTATTTTTAATGTCTTGCTACAAACTATAGCAGAAGAAGATGCCATAAAGGTAAGTCTATTTTTTTCATCCCAAGTGAGATGTTGAATGTGTTATTATTATTATTTATTATAATTAACATCTACTGATTTTATTTTGAATTTATTTTTAATGTCTTGCTAAAAACTGTAGCAGAACAAGATGCCATAAAGGTAAGTGCATTTTTTTCTGTTTAACGCCAAGTGAAGTGTTAGTGATAGTGTGAGTGCCAAATTATTAGAACACAGTAAGTACTTTATAAAATTTTGAAACAAATTTTCTAATTTTTTTAATTTCAGGACGGGAAGAAGAAGCCTTGCTACAAATTGTAGCAGAAGCAGATGCTATAAAGGTAAGTGCATTTTTTTATTATTTAGGGTAAGAAGAAGATGCATGCCATAAAGGTAAATGCATTTTTTTCTGTTTATTACCAAGTGAAGTGCTAGTGGTAGTGTAAGTGCCAAATTATTAGAACACAGTAAGTACTTTATAAAATTTTGAAACTAATTTTCTATTTTTTTTTAATTTCAGGACGAGAAGAAGAAGCCTTGCTACAAATTGTAGAAGAAGCAGATGCTATAAAGGTAAGTGCATTTTTTTTATTATTTAGGGTAAGAAGAAGATGCCATAAAGGTAAGTGTTTTTTTTTCTGTTCATTACCAAGTGAAGTGCTAGTGATAGTGTAAGTGCCAAATTATTAGAACACAGTAAGTACTTTATAAAATTTTGAAACTAATTTTCTAATTTTTTTAATTTCAGGACGGGAAGAAGAAGCCTTGCTACAAATTGTAGCAGAAGCAGATGCTATAAAGGTAAGTGCATTTTTTTTTTATTATTTAGGGTAAGAAGAAGATGCCATAAAGGTAAGTGCACTTTTTTCTGTTTATTACCAAGTGAAGTGTTAGTGATAGTGTGAGTGCCAAATTATTAGAACACAGTAAGTACTTCATAAAATTTTGAAACTAATTTGATGACACATTGTTGTAATTCCTTTATTCCTTTCATTGTCCATAATATCACTGTTTACACAATCCTTACTTCCTTTCTTTCCCGGCAAGAATGCTCTAAACCTCCACGTGGTTCTTGCTGGACAAATTAGTTATTAATTTGACTAATTAGAGCAATCCTTAAAATTAGCACTAATACATAATGTATTGCTCGTTGCACCTTGTATTTAACATGTAACGTAATATTTGTAATTGTAATAAAACTCCTTTCCCCGCAGGAATGGTTTTTTCTATAAGCAGTTTAATGCTTAGACAATTTCGTTTTTAAATGGCAAAGTTTTGCGACTTTTTAAAAAATAAATAAATAAAAGGCGCGTGATTAATAATTCAAATTTGACATGGTTAATGTCCCTGTGACAAAAAATTACCGTCTAAGCTTACTATTTCATCATTTTTGCATTTTTAAACTGTAATTAATTAATTAATAAAAAAAAGGTCAGCCACTTTGTTGACTTTCTCCTACACTATTGTTTTAATTTAATAATTACCAACTGCCGCATCCCTGATTGACTGCTTCACCACAAAACAGAGTTTTGCAGGATTTGAAGTGATATTTTCTGAAGACAAATGGTTATTCCTTACGTTAAAGTGTTCAATTATTTGATTCATGCTTCCATGCATGTCATTGACTAGACCAATTATTTCTGCAAAAAACGTCCACTGATTAGTGTTTACACATCACACTAAAATAACAACTTACGTTGCTTTAGTGCCATATTTTTCAAATATAAATTACATTTACTAACAAGTTTATTAAGACAGGGGTATTGAGACACAGCATTTAAGACCTGATGAGTGGTAACTTCAGTTAAGTTTTCTGGCAGACATTCGGCGTAAAGGAAATGCAAAATTGTACCCAAAACGTCCTCCGGGAGATTACTAAAAGGGCAGGGATCAGCCAACCAATCAATGTCACAACCTTGTAATTTTAAAATGGTCGAATGAACCTTAAACTGCACAAAATCAGTTAAAACACGGCACAACAAATACCAATAAAACTGACTTGTTTTTTGTTTGACGAAACTACTGTTAAATCAGAAAAATAGCCGTCTTCAAGTGCTGGTAGCAAAGAAAACGGAATTGAGTGGTATTTATCAGTGGCGTCCTCGTAAATGCGCTTACAGTGAAGCATGCACCAGCTTTCGCACGTCATTGTGAGGTTGTCGCGGGGCTCCATTTGGTCACACTAAAATTGGGGCTCATTTTTGCAAAATTAAAAACTGGGGAAATACCCTAAACTCCAAGACGTGGCCCGCGTAGGCCCCAAACCGCAACACAACCCCCGATATTGTGGTGCTGTAAAGCTCGTAGGTCTCGCAGCTGAAAAGGGGGATCGACTTGAGCTCTTCAGGGACCGTCCAAATGACGTCTCCATTATCATCCAAACGGAAGCGAACACTGAAATAATTTCATGAGCTTGGCGAGATTTGCGCCCGAAACTGTACCCTTCCAATCCTTGATTGTCACTGTAAGTCCCCGAAATGTATCCGCACCCAATAATCTGCAATTTTAAATTTGTAAAATAAAACGAAATGACAGCTGTCAAAACAAACAATATAACAAAACAAACAAGGCGATTTTTGCGCCGAATTGTTACGTGCCAGGGCTGCATACTGCGTACGATGCTAGGACGCGTTTTTTGCGGTAAATTATCAAATTCTCACCTCCCAAGTGCCAATAAAACCATGAAGGGCCATACTTGTCTGACATTTGTGTCTTTGCATTTGTCAAAAAGTGGGGATTTTGCCGGGATTGGGTTGGGTTGGCCAACCTGCGCGCATTTACCAGTGAGCTTACAAAACAAGATTGGTTCTCCAGTGACCTTACAACACGTAGATGGAGGGATCAGTGGCGCAGTTAGGCCAATTGCCCCTTAGGGCCCCTCCCTAGGAGAACATTTCTTCTGAAAAACAACTTCCGTTTTACCATGAAGGAAATAGTGGATAAAATACGATTTTATCCTTGACGATGGAATAAAAAAATGTAACCCGTGTATATTTACTAGATATTTTTTTTATAAAAATTAAGATATTATTGCCGCCCTAGGCTATAGCCCATTTAGCCCACATGTAAATATGCAACTGAAGGGGATAAAAAACTCAATTGAGAAATGCAAGTATTTATTGCTTGTAAGTCGTTAACACACTGTTAAAATGAAAAAAGTATTAGATTATTAAATTGGTTTGTTTTAAAACACTTGTATCCTGTGGTTTTCTCGATCACACACCAGTATGTGTCCATTGGGGGTCATTGCGACACCTTCAAGGCCCTTGAATTCGCCTTTGCCGATGCCCCAACAACCGAATGAACGCAAAAATGTTCCATCGGGGTGGAAAATCTGGATTCTGTTATTTCCGGAATCAGCAACACAAATGTATCCTTGGTCATCGACTGCAACGCCTCTGGGGAATTTGAATTGACCATCGTCTGAACCTTCGGACCCGAAAGAAGACAGGACTTTGCCATTTACGTCAAATATCTGGACTCGGTGGTTGTTCGAGTCCGAAACCACAACCCGGTTTGTGTTAGAAACGGCGATATAGTGGGGATGCTCGAGCTGGCCTTCTTTGCTGCCCATGGAGCCGAATTTACCGACAAAGGTACCATCGGATTGGAAAACCTACCACAGAAACACACCCAATTAATAAAAAATTGCCCTTTTTTATTTTATTCTATCATGTTATCGTGCTGATAACTCCTTAATAATAATTAAGATGTCGTTAACATTGCTAGAGCACACACACGTAAATAGTACATATCTTATGAAACAAAATTTAAAGAACGAGTGGCGCAGCCGCGAGTTCCATTAAATTTTCGAATAAGAAATAATACCAACCTGCACTCTGTGGTTTTCCTTATCACACACGTAGATGAACCCCAAAGCGTCGGTGGTGATGCCCCACGGGTAGTTGAAGCGGCCGTCGGCGGTGCCCTGGCTGCCGAAAGCTCTTAGAAACCTTCCCGAAGGATCGAAGACTTGGATTCGGTGGTTGTACCGATCTGCTATGATAAATTGGCCAATTCTGTTGACTGCAACTCCTGCAAGACAGTCAAATTCGCCTTCGCCGTTGCCGTATTGTCCAAATTCTTTCAAAAATCGTCCGTTTGAGTCGAAGACTTGTACGCGATGGTTGGAGGAATCCGCGACTACGATGGAGTTATCTGGGCCCACGGCTACGCCGCGAGGCCAGGTGAAACATCCGGCTTCGCTCCCCCGACTACCAATTTCGAACAGCTGCTGGCATTTCTGCAGGTACTGACTCCTAGGGGAGGTACCTGCCACTGCCACTGCGATACCTACGCAACAAAGGGATTTTTAAGTATTTCATGCAAGACAGTTATCAAAAAAAGTAAAACTGTGTTTAAAACTGGACCACATCAAGCTGTTCAGTGGCATACACATTTATGTTTTATTTACAGAGAAAGTTATTTTTCGAGAATCTCCACAAAATCGAGTGTTTATTTAATTCACAACTGTTATTACAAGAGTAAAAATATTTGGTATCTCTAATTTTGCTTCTTATTAAAAATCTTAAGTCTAGATTTTCTCGTAGATAAGTAAATGAGAATCAGAAAATGTTAGCCAAGGAATCTCACGAAAAACAAAGTTCCAGAAATGCAAACGAGCACGTTAGCGAAGTAGTGTAGTGCTGAATAAAGTTATTCTTATAGTTAAAAACCGGGAAAACTTAAAAAAAATTAAAAGATGTTTAGATTTAAAAAGTTTTCAAAATTGAGTGAAAAAAATTGAATTAACTATTAAGTTATCATTCATAGGTTCAAATTCAAACCTATAACAATCTAATAACCCAAGTCCCTCTTATTATGTAAAATTTTGTAAAATATGCACTCAAAAAATATTTTATATTCTATTTAATATTATATTTAATATTTATATTTAATATTGTAATTTAATAAAATTAAAAAAGCCAGAGACACGTAAGTGTTTTTGTTACTTTCCCACTTGTTCGTCAATAATTAGTCCTCAGAAGACTAAATACTACGAAGTAAAATACCATACAAAATAACTCGTATTGTACCCATACACAAAAATTGAATGCGGTGGAGTTAAAAATGAAGACACTCAAGTGTCTCGGCTCTAAATTGTAAATTAACTTAAATTCAAGTAGTTTATTAACTGCCTGGAAAAAAGACAGGAACATTGACAAAAAAATATATATTAAAATTTGGGCGCCGTCCTACATTTTTTAAATCGCTGCCAGTTTGGTTGAAAGTAGCTACAAAAAAAATTTAAGAAAAAAAATTGTAGAAAATTAAATTTCTTGCGAATCAGTCCGCGGAGCCATATTTCTATGTTTAACGGTTTAGGCCACAAAAGTCGCTCAAGTGATGAATTCTTTTCATTTTCAACGAGTGCTGGAGGAACACTTTAAAGCAATTTAAACCTAAACGATTAAGGATAGATAATTTCGATAATTTTTTGCATTACCTTTGTATTTACCTTTGTATCTTCCTACTAAGAATTTAATGCTTTAACGTTTTTGATCATAGACTCTCCTTTGTTTTTACAAAATCACGAAAGAATATAGTAAATATAAAGAGAATTTATAAACTCAAAGTGCCAACTATTACACATGTGGACTTTATTTCTTTTGTTTGAAGGCCGATGCTACAAAATTCCTCTGTTCTAAAACGAGGTGAAAACTGGAGAATGTGGAGAGGAGATAAAAACCGACAATTTAAAAAATAATCAATCAAAATAGTAACACTCAGTGCTAAAAAGTCCTAAGATTTTTCGAAATAAAAAAATACGCACCGTTTAAAAGTTTAGGTAATAATAAGTAAAGTGGTGATAACACGTACTTGTATTTATTTTGTTGTTAATTAAATTTTTTTGCAAACAGGCTGGTAATTTTTTTTCAAAGCAGCCGATTTTGGTTTTATTTTCGAGTTTTACGAGCGTTAAGTTATACACGTTTTTAATCTAGAAACATTTCTTTTTCGAAAACATAATTTTGTTTTTGAGCTAAAAAAATACACTGTTTTGTAAGATTTTCTTAAAATGACGCATTAAATTATAAAATAGTGTATTATGATACGAGTTTTATAAGACGCATTTTGTCGCACGCACGGAATTGGGGCACGACGAGCGCAGCGAGGAGTGCCATAATGGAGTAAGTGCGACAAAATGTCTTATAAACGAGATATCATACACTATTTTTTCTACTTTGTACCTTTTTTAACAAAAAAAAATCAATTTCGAAATTTAGGGAATTTTGTGGCAGTTGACAGCATTTGCGTGGATCATGAATTTTAATTAATAATTTGGATCGTCATTAGTTTATTCGTAAAATGTATTCTGAAAATGTCCAAGACGTTTTGCAATCTATCTGCCCCTCAACGAATACGGGCTTTTGTGGCAAATACGCGGAATTTGAACATTAGCCTAAGGAGAATGGGATCTCAAATTACTCACTTGCACTGGCTATTGAAGTCATGTTTGTACACTACTCGAAAGGTGTTCGAAGGGACTACGTATCAGGGATGGTAGAAAAGCCTCTAAAGGTTCGAAATTGATTCATTTCATTAAATTATCACTTGAAACAGGTGACGATTGACACTGACAGTTCTCTCAGATAATTGTCAAAAAACTAGATTGCCATCATTTTCCAACTAAATTACCCTGGTTTTTAGTGTAATTATTATAGCACTCCGTTGGATATTACGAAACCCAAATGGCGTATCGTAATGACCTCAGTACGAAACAAAAGTAGAAAAAATATATTTTTTCCATTTTGCTAAGTTTTTATTAGTACATTGTTCAACTACATAGGGATTTATAGAAGATCATAAACGCAATTATTCTGAGAAACTTCCTCAAAATGATGCGGAAAAGTGACGCTTTAGTTCACAAATGGCGTTATGTTAGCTTATTTAAACGCTTAAATTAAACATAGAACAATATTTTTTTTCGTATAAACTGAAAATGCTGAAAATTTTGAAAATATGTCAGAGGTTACTAATTATTTTATTTGAGGATATTTTAACTATCTTTTTTTTATTATTATTGTTTCATTATTATACTTAATACATTTTAGATACCAAATTATAATCTGCGTATCCCGATAGGTAAATGTTTAATTATAGTTTTACTGATTAATTATTAATTAGATATTCAGGAATGCAGACACATGACAGGGAACCATTTTGTTTAGTTTTTTCTACCGAATTTGCGTATTAAATAACAAATGTATAATGATCCAAAAAAGGTATAGCTTTAGTTTGTTTTTACGAGTATTTTTTTTAACTAACTGTTCTGATTTTTACTTTAATCATGAGCACAGTTTTATTTGCGCCTCTCCGACAAATTCCTTGTTGTAAACTTTCGTAAGAGGTTGCCAATTCTGTTCAAACCCCTTGGAGAAAATTTCCGTTTCTCTAGCACCTGAGGAATGCCAACACAAAACGCTTTATGCTGGCCAGTAGCGGTGCCCACACGAAATAACTGAAAATACTAACCGGCTGCCGCCGTAGCTGCTGTAGGAGGGGTAGTGGGGGAGCCTTGCATGTTTTTTTGATCGTCGTCCGAGCTCCCTAACTCCGTGGAAGACCTCAGCGGAAGACCAAGTGACAGTCTTCTCGCCGTCGTCGAACTACTCGACGGTGTCACCGAACTACTCGATTCCTTATCCTTGCCACTGTTTCTATTCCCGTACTTGTTCTTTAAATACCTCGCCCAAGAACTCAACGCGGCTCCATCTTTCTCCGTGGCGTTCGACCTATCGGGCGAATTATCGCGCGACTTCAACGCATGCGAGGAGCGACTTCGTGCAAGATCATGCCCTGATGATGCTGCAGAGCCGTACCCCCGTGAAGCTAAATACGCAGACGGGTTACAGGAAGTCGGCGAAATGGGCTCGTCAACGTCCTCTTCGTCGCCAAACTGTTGACTGCTTCGGCTACGTGCAAGTCGTTGTCTTCGCTCTTTCAATGCCATGTATCTCGAACGTCCGCTTCCATATTTACTGTCGGAATCGTCACCAAGCGTCGAACTGTACTTGTGGTCGTCTTCTTCAGGCGGTATAGCAGCTGAGCTTTTGCTCTTGTTGAGGAACCGGCTCGTGTAGCCATACCTGGGGGGTTCCTCCTCTTGTGTTGAAGTTCGCCGGCCGTAACGTGTCCTAGGTGGCGACTCTTCCTTAGGCACCCCATACCTGGGTCTCGTATACGTGGAGGTTTCGTCCCGGCTGCTTTTCCGGGCGTTTTCGGCGCTTCCGTCCCTCGCATGTGCACTACGTGCCAAAAGGGGTCCAATATCAGTCTTCGCCATTTCTTTGCTGTCTGGTTTCTTGGTCTCATCGTCGGATTCCTCCTCACTTTCTGTCTCCTCCTCTGAACTGGTTTCAGTCTCGTCGTCATCTTTGGTCGGTGGTGTTGCAGTTTTATTGTGAAGAAAGCGGCTTTGGAACGGTTTGGTTTGTTCTTTGGTTGGTTGTGTTCGTGGAGTTGCATCCACACTCCCTCGTGAGAGATACTTCTGTTTGACTTCTTCGGTCGTGAAAGGGGCGCCAGTGGTCCGAATCGCGTTCGACGAAGCCGTCGATTCCGTCGAAGTGTTCGAGTCGGAACTGGCGGAACGCGTTGATTTTTTATGTCCAGCGTCTGAGGCGCGTCTCGCCCCTGTTTTACTCGCGGCCGTTTTGCGTTGTGTTTGTTGCAACGAAGTGAGAGATTCGTCGGATTCTTCAGGACTGGAGATGGCCTGGAGAAAACATGCGTTAGGGTCTTGAATGCTTCATGCTTCACACACACAACACAGGGAACAGTGGATAGTCGTGGCATGCGATGTGTAATCGAGTTTAAATGTGGACACAATCACAATGGACGGGAAAACACTTATTCTAATTAGACTAAATTGTTTTAATCAGGTACTTTGCGAGGTTACGGCTCGTCTAAACTCACCTCGGGGGCGGGGGTCTTTCTCTGAGTTGAGTGTCTTTCTTCGGTGCGCTCTGGCCGCGTCTCTGTTTCAGTGGAGGTGGTGGCACCCTTATTCTGTTTCTTTATTTTAGCAATCTCGTCTTCTTCGCTTACTTGTCTGTTTGTGGGAGGTGGAGGCCGCTTTGGTACGACTTTTGGCTGAGGTGCGGGCTGTGGAGGAGCCTCCTTTTCCTTCTTTTTGCCGCTTTCGTTCTCCTGGAGCTTCTTCATAACTCTGGGAGAGTCAGCAAGGCGGGTGATACCGCTCAAGGGACCTCTAGCCACGTCTTCAGTATCTAGTACTTTCTCCCGCTCTACTTTCTGCTGCTCGAATCTAACTCCACGACCTTGTTGTTCCCCGTCTGAATCGTTATCTTGTCCATGTCTCCTAAAACGGCTATACCTAGACCTGGCCGGCCTGGAGTCATTATCGTAGTCCTCGCCATAGTCAGTGCCACGATATCTATCACCATATTTCTCCGTTTTGGGCCTTTCGCCGAATTTCCGGCCTCCAAGGAGCGCCTCGTCTTGGTCGCCGTAACCTCGTTCATACCCTCTTTCCTCCTGCTGTCTAAATTGCGTGGCCAGTCGGTGGTCGCTTTTGGACCGCATTAAGCCCGGTCCTGGTGGTTGCAACATGCCAGAACCTTGACTAAAGTGCTGATTTGCTAAGTTTAGATCGCCGTAGCCGGCGACGTGCAGAACGAGTTGATTTGGGTCGTGAGCTAAAACCAGTCGAATTTTCCTGCTGTAATCCGTGTTTTCGTACTCGAAGTTCCGGATGAATTCCACCGTCTTCAGGAAGATTTCTTTGGCGTCCATAAGCTCGCAGTCGTCCCAAATGTCCACGTTCTCGTTCATGTGTTTGTCGGCCAGGTCGCAGTTGCTCAAAATGTTGGAAATTTCCAGCTCCAGGTTCTCCTTCAAGTTGGTCAAGCTCCTTAGCTCCGTTCCTAAGTAGCGATCGATTTCGCCTCGTAAATATTCCGTGCGGTCTTTCAGAGCTTTGGAGAGCCTCCGGTAAATCTCCTCGACTTCTTCGCTGACAGACGAGCAGTTCGATTGAATACTTTGGGTGTTTTTCTCGACTAGAGATAGAGTGTCTTGTAACCTGTGAATGCCTCGCCGGATCTGGTTGTTAATCCGGGAGATCTCCCGCCGGAGGATTTCCATATGAGCTCCCTTGCATTCTTCACAGATTTTCTTATCACAGTGGGAACAAAAGCTACAATACGCCTTTTCTGAGCAAACGTTACAGCGTTCCATAACTTGGCCACTTGTTGGATCCGGGAGTTCGCCAGTTATTTCAATATGAAGCTCCAGGAATCTTTGAAGGGTGACGTTGGTCGGGAAACCCTGCACCCCTTGATAGGGGATGCGGTGTTCCGCTCGGCATTCCGGACATTTCACCTGGAAAAAGTGTTATTCCCGACATAATTTTTTCCGCCACTAACCTGTCTCCGGACGTAGTCCACCAAACCCTCCAGACACGGTTCCATGCAAAAGCTGTGCTGGCATGGCAACAGCTTGGGGTTGCGATAACGGTCCAGACAAATGGCACATGTTAAAAGTTGCTCGAATTGTTCCATTTTTCAGTCTGGAAAAGCAACATTTCTGCCTCAAGTGCACTTGAAAAACCAAGCGGCGGAAAACAAAGAAAAGCGTAGCCAAGGACGGACGTTATTCACACGATATAAATAGGCATAAAGCAAACAAGACGAATTTCCAGATGGGCTAAATTAGACACAAAGTGCTCGTAAGGAAGTTGACACGAGCAAAACGGTTCGAAAGTGCATTTTTCCCGTTGCTAGCCAGGCGAGTCTTGGGGTTAACGAATCTGGTCTATTTTTTCGACATAAAGGATGTTTTCAGCGTGAACAGTTTGGCAAACGTCCACCTTTGAGAGCTGAAAATCGTGTACATGGAACTGTTAAATCCCTGAATATAGTCACAAGGCGCACTTTAAATAACCGTGATGTGTCTATGTGTGAGTTGGGTGCCCTCTCATTGGGCGCTCTCTGGAATTCACGAGCGTCCCGACGCTCATTCTGCCTATGCTGACGTCAATATTTAAAATTAGACGCCGCAATGAGATGCTCATTACAGTACTTCGGGGCGAATTTCGCGAATTATTAAATTATTGTGTTTTTACCGAAGCTTCAATTTATCTAAAGTTAGGGAACAAAAATAAAGCAGATTAAACAACAAGTCCATTTAGTGCAGCGCGGATATGAAGCTTTCGTTAGAGAATAAAAGCGCAAAAAGCTGGTTTTGTTACAGCAGCGAGCTGCAGTTTTGCAACTTGACACTTCCAAGCTCGGGATTAGATTTTTCGTCTGTACCTTGTCATTAATTCGTTATAACATCACAGATACACAATTCATCACACATAAACTTTGGTAAAAAGCGTCCGCGTGTTAACTGGCGAAGTGTGTGTGCAAGAATACGCGATTGAAGGACTATATCTTATTTTAGATGTACACCGTATGATCTAGTTTCTCGAATTGAACACTGAACACCCCGATGCGTTTTAATGAGTTTGTTCTTTGGCACCAATACGTGTGGGACTTTCGCGTGGGTCTTATGATTTTCGTGATGAAAAATAAAACACCGTGACGTCGAGAATTATTAGATTAGGTTTATATTTAGGTGTGTGGGAAAAAGTTCGAGACGGCGGCCCGAAATAGGCAACGCACAACTGATAAAAAATTTAAATCTCGGAAACTGGCAAAAACTTGCACTGTCACCAACTCATGAAGCACTTTTATTGCGGGAAAGCCTCGCAGGAGAGATTTTTCATTTATTTTTACTTTTGTTGGCGGCTTTTACACTTCCGGTGCTAACTTGGGGTAGACACTCCTATAAAAAAGAGCATTACTCCACCAAGGATTTTTTAACACTTAGCGTAAATACGAGGGGCAACAAACTCTCAATGTCAAAGAAAACAACATTACTCGTGTTTTAAAGACACAGATTTAGATTTTTATTGTGGAGTTGATAGTAATAAGAGCGATTTTTGTGTTGAGAAACAATTAATTTAGAACTAGTTTGGCCCTGAGTCAAATTCTCGAGGCCTTTGGAATATCTTTAGAACTCGTCAACCTATTTGCAAAAATATTTTTTATTCTCCAACTGGTGCTACAATTTATCGCGAACTTGAAATTGTCTGGATAATTTTTAACACATTTGTCCGTCTGTTCGCTATGAAATATCGCTTAATGGTTTTGCGAAAAAGGACATTCGTGTCGCTCCCAACATAAGAAAAGGCAGTAATTAGCACGAATTAAGCGGAAAGTGGAGATAACCGCCTAATAGTCTGGTAAGACCGACACTTTTTTTATTTGCTGTTTTCCCAAGAAAAGCGGGGACGAGCAAAAAGCCGAGAATTAAGGGACGGCTTGTATTACTAAAAGCTGCAAACAAAGTGTAATGGGTTTAGAATGGAGGCCTAATTAATGAAAGTGATTGCAGGATTTCTTTCAAAGAATTTGTGTCAATATACATTGTGGTTAATTAGCATATAGTTCATCCTTTGACAAGCTCTGTGTCACTCTAAGGGCGAAGCGAACGCGGAATGCAAAATAAGGGTGGAAATTCGGGAAATGGTGTAATATTGTTAGTATTGATTGGATTAGAAAATATCAGAGGTTGGGCCAAATTTGCATAACATAAATTGTAGAAAACGGTTCTGCGAAGATTAAGAGCCAGTTTTAAAACATAAGAGAATTTTGTAAAGAAAGACATCCATTGAAAGCTCTTACTTTTTTTAAAAATTTTATACTAATTTATTAAGTTGTGAATCAGACGAATGTCATTAATTATTGGCATCTGTTTGAGTTGGTTTCAGATTGCTGATGTTTTTACATAAATTATGTGAAAGAATATTATTTTAATTTTATGTTACCCTTTAGGCTGTGTTATCATCTATTTATTTTTACGTTTGGCATTATTTGTGTCTGTTATTATTATTTTGTTAAAAATTGTTAAAAAACAATTGTTTAACCTTTGAATAATACTATGTCTAAAAAACATTTAGGTTTTCTCAATTTTTCTTAACACGAAAGGTTAAAATAATACTTGCTGAGGATTGAAAGAGGCAATATTTGCTACTAAGCAGATGTAATAGTTATTTGTACAACTAGTTTTGAAAGCAATACTTTTTTTCACGAATTTTGCAGTGTGATTAAAGAGGGCGGAGCGAAGCGGAGCCCGAGTTAATCAAGCAAATGAGTGAAAAAAACATGCTTTGAAAACGTGTTGTACACGTAATTTTTTTGCATAGTGATATATTGATAATCTAAAGACTGAATTGAGCCAAAAAATATCAACTTGACAAAATAAATTGTAATGCATCGCAAGCTCTTTGTAATGAACTCTATGGAAACAAAAGTTTGTTTATAAACATTAGTTTTGTTTTTCGTTTTCAACGTTAAGTGTCGAAATCGATAAAAATGAATAATTTTGAAGAAAATGCAAGTAATAGTGGTTTATATATTCCTGACAACGTTAAGAAATTGGCTAATGCTGCAATTGATGCAGTGGTCCCTCAAAAATCGCGTGAACGATACGTAAATACAGGGTGATTCACATAACTTTACGACCCTGACAAAGTTTAAATGCAACCAGTAATACATTACTCAATTATAACTTGATTCAAAAACACTAATAATTATAAATTTGTTTGTGATTTGGATATTCCTTGCAAACCTTACAAAATTAGGTTCTTATTGCAGTCTCTGGCGTTTTTGTTTTGGCCAATTTAGGCGTAATTCAACCTCCAATGTATAATGGGTTGCATTTAAAGTTCGTCAGGGTCGTAAAGTTGTATGAATCACCCTGTATATATTGAAGATTGTATAGTAATGATTAATGGTTGTTTAATAAAATCGTATAAAAAAAAGTATTTTTCGTGAAGAAAGTTCAACTTTCATGAACACTATGCAAAAAAAATATTTAAGCTTCTCTATAATAACAAAATGCTTCCTTAAAAAAAGAATAAAAAACAGTTGTGTTATGTCTGTCACTATTGTTATAAATCAATTAGAAATTTAGAAAATTCAATCTTTTCATAATTAATGATAAAGATAAACGGACTTTTAGTAGAAAAACAGATTGTATTTAGTTCTTCCGGTCACATGGCTTTTATTGCTTGTAGACACTTAGACAGAGTTGCTGTAAAAGTACGGATAAAGCAATTTTTTACTTGTTTACAAATTTTGTTCAAGATCTTTTATATTAATTATCAGGCAGCATCTTTTGTTGAATAAAAGGTAACGTACTTTTGCAATTTTTTTTTATTGAAAAAGGGCTTTTAGAATATTTTACATTTAACCCTTGGTATTATTTAAAATATCAAATTAAGATGGAAATTAAAAAAAAATTAAGACGGTGGAGTTTAAATACTTTAAACAAATTTCAATACACCTAGCATTTACAAGTCCTTTTACTACGTACATTTAATAAAACACTTGTGTTTTTTTACAATTTCTTTGGACTTAATAATTTAGTAGTCGTCAGTAGGCACAACAGATTCTTTTAAACAAGTGCAGAAGTCTTGAGGCTATTATTCGGCCTAGTCTAGGGCTTATCCTAAAATCTATATTAAATCCGAACTAATAGCCCAAGGTTCCAGTTCGCATCCAATTATAACTTTAATCCCAACTATTGGAGCCGAACAAAGAATATCGAAACAGTTCCGATGAGACAGTCAGGTGTCTGAAAATGAAATAAATCTTTTTAAAAGCCCACCGTAAATTACGTTAGTCCTGGGTTGTATGTTTGAAGGGGTCAGTGTTTGCCGTTAATTAAAGCGACAATCCTGAAATTTTAAATTTCATATTAAGCATTCATTAGCGGCGGGTTGTAGCTGGGTTTTCTTGATTTAATTGATTGCTTTAATGTGATAAAGGGTTATGTGCCCAACATTTATTTAAATAACATGTCAGTCTGGGGTGAAAGAGGGCATAAAGGACGAAATTTAGTGAAAAAATAAAATAAAGTATATGACCCTTGACGTCGCCGTCGTAACTCTTGAGGCGCTTTGTGTTTAGAGCTTACAAAGTAAGATAAAACAGATATTTGATTATATTAAAAATAATGGTGTCGTTCAAGCCCGGCCCGGTTTAATTATGCGAGCGGCTGTAAAATTTAAAATAATCATTTAAACAAGGATAAATTCGCGGGGAGATTAAAATTAAGGAAAATTAGAACAAAACCTTTGTCTGCCAGGATGAGTTAGCGCGATTTAAACGGCGCCCTATTTTTACCTCTTATTGTTCCCGAAATAGGGAAAAGTTTCGCGGATTAATCACGTCGCAACATTTGATGCATGTCGCCAGACTTATCCCGACATAAAGCGCGATCCAGAAGATTCGCAGCTTTGTGCATTTGTCGAAAGTCTATTCCAGGTGAGACGCCCCAAATCCCCAAATCCTTTCCTAGTTTTTGCACGGGAATGAGCAACAAAACGGGATCTAATCCACTTTGCAGGGCCTGGGGGCGTCAATTAGCACCTGGCCGACCGGCATTAATCCGCTTTTCCGCCGGCAGATGGCTCCACGTGACAAGTGGCTGAAACCCGAACTGTATTTCAGGCCAGCGCGAGGATAATTATAGCACAGGGGTCAGAAACGGACATCACTCTTGGCTTGCTCCTATTCACGCTCCCTGAATTCATTTCACGCTATTTGTTACATTTTTCCCCACTTCAGATGGCGCTTCTTGTCCGCAGCTTCGCCTGCTAATTTTTTGACGCGTCCTTAAAGCTCGCATGAATGAAATTTTTGGCGCCAAAAGCGAAGCAAATGCAAAGCTTTAGGAAATGCTTACCGTCTGGTTGTTGAGCTTTCGAAGTTCATCCGAGGCCCCGCAGGGCCCTGGCTCTAACTCGGTCCCTTTGCGATAGTTTTGGAATTCCTGAAATGCATTTCGTGA
This sequence comes from Tribolium freemani, assembly GCA_939628115.1. Lineage (NCBI taxonomy): Eukaryota > Metazoa > Arthropoda > Insecta > Coleoptera > Tenebrionidae > Tribolium > Tribolium freemani. Next base: position 17,629,912 of record OW626791.1, on the reverse strand, counting down.
TTAAATTGGCGGATTTTTTCCGATGGAATTTTACTTTAGTTCGGGAAGTTGGAAATTATTTTTTAATACAAGCATTCTTGGCACAGTTTCAGCCGAATATATTTAATGACAGCAGTTTATATAACACCGCTTAGCACAATTTTGTGTTAATAACACTTTTTCCTACTGGAAATAAATCCGAAAGCTACAACACAAAAATCGCCCTCGGCAGCTTAAAATTCGTATTTGAAGATTAGATATCAATGGAAAATTGTTTCCTATTTGTTTTGACTTTTTCGCTTGCTATTAGAGTTTTAATAAGTGATAATAAATTTGTCAGTGGAAGCGTGTTCTCGCTGTTCGATAATCGAAGTTGAACTAGACAATACTTGTGGGAAATTGGGTTCGGCATGGAATTAATAATAAATTCTTAACTCACACTAGATCCCACTGTATGTCGAAGGATTCACTTATGGCGAGTATGTTGGAGGTTTGCTATGATTTTTTTATTTCACTCTGGTGGTCGTTGGCAATTGCCGGCAAGCACTAGATGGACTGCAGGTGATTTCGCAGCGAGACGCTCTTACGAATTCTCTGCCAACTCCACTCTAAGCTTGTCTAAATAGATTCGAGATGACTTTAGGATAAAAATGCACAACGTATATTTGTCTCGACGAGCTTTTTCCAAAAACACAGTTTTTGGGTCGGACAAACACGCTTTTATTTACAGTTGATAGTAGTCGTTAAAGGAAAAAGTACTACTACTTATTTATCAATCGCCAACCCTGCGTGTGCTCTTTCAAATTGCTCGCCGGCACTAAAGAAGAATTATCTCGGTGAATAAGTCGTGTTTATTGCTTTGGCATTTTCAAATTTTAACACACTGTGTTTGCACGGAAATAAATTAATGGTCTTATTACCGTTTCTCTTTCGAAAAGTCTTTTCGCCGTCTTTTCGTAAATTTTAACTTGTAAGCAGCGGAATTCTCCTAACTAGGAGTTATGTTTATTTTTGGTGAGAGCTGTTAATTAAGACGTGCTTTATTGTCCCTATTATTGCAGCTTTGAACCTCACATTACACTACTTTACAAAAAAATTTTTTTCTTTTACAAAAAAAAAAAATTTATACAGATTTTGTTTTCTTCTTACTCACTGATAAATAAAATATATATCACATTTGTCTATCACGTCTAGTTTTTTTAATATATTCACTAAAAATGTGGAAAATTTGTTTCTGGTGTCTACTTTGGTATTCGTTTTTTCTGTGATAAACTAATTGTCAAACATTGTATTTGCTTTAAAATATCATCAAGTGAATGTAGATTAAGCCCAAACCACTTTTATTTTGTTTATTTTGTTTTGTGGTAAAATTAACCTTATAAAACCTGGCGATCAAATGGAAACGTTTTCATCAAGATTGAAAGTCTTGCGAAAAGTGGTGTACAAAGGTTTTTGGGATAAAAATATGTTAGCCGTTACTGTTGGTTACAATAAGAGAAACTGACACTAATTAATGAAAAAAAAGAAACAACCTGTGTCATTTTTAATTTTTCAAAAGTTTTGAATCAATCTTTTTTATGGTGTCTTTGGCATTCGTTATTGACATGATTACCAAATTGTTAAATATTTTATTTGTTTCAAAATATCATCAGGTGAATGTAAATTAAGCCCAAACAACTTCTTCTATGTTTGTGTTTAAATTATCCTAACAAAACCGAGAAGCTTAAGCGATGAACATGGTGAGTGTTTCCATCAAGATTTAAAGTCTTATAAAGAGAGTTATTAAGGTTTTTAAGATAAAAATATGTTATTCGTTTACTACTAGTATACATTTTGATAAACTGACCCTGATATTACAAAAGAAGAAGCAATCTGTAACATTTTTGATGTTGCAAAAATTGTCAAATACTGATACTTTATAATGAATATTAAAAAACTTGACGCCCTAATTTTTTTTCGACTTAGGGTTAATTATTCTAGCGATCTATTGGTAAAAAACGTTGTAAACTAGTGTTATCCAAACAATGAAGAATAAATTGGATCCGCAGATATATCAATTTTTTCGTGAAACAACCACTTAGTGGTCGAACTCAAGTGGTCCTCTCTTGGCTGTAATTAGTTTATTCATTATACACGAGTTGTAATTAGAGGTGTTAATTAGGAGCACAGGTATTGCCATATATCAATTGTGTGTGGCTTGGCATTCAGAATATTGATTATAGGTCTCTCAAATTGTCAAATTAGGGTTTGTAAATTGAGTTAGAAGGGGTTGTGCATAAAAAATTAACGTTGGAGGAGCTTTTTATTATCGCATTAACATTCCAAAAACCGAGTATTCTAGCAAACACATTCAAAGTTTAATTAGCTAATAACATTGTTAGGGAAAACGTAGTAAAATCACATCTACATGTTCGAAAATAATTATTATTTAATTTCAGTAGGCACAAGCTTGTTTGTGTTTCGGAAACCCGAGTGATCAAACTTGCAGTTTCGCAGCTTATAATTTAGTCATAATTGCGCCCAATCGAAATAAGTTAAATGTGATGACAATTAGAGCACGCATAAAATTCCAGGGTTGGAATCACTGATTCGCTTTTAGATAAATTGCTTTTCGTCAAACGATCATCTTGTATCAATTAAAAGCGTAATGGGCACTAACGACCAATTCAAGTTCAAGACGGACAAATGAAACTATTTTTTGGAACCGCTCAAAATACCCGTCCATAAAAACGTCGAAATTTAAAATTCCGTCGAGCTATTTTGAGCGCGCGTTTGATGCAACAGCTACGTGTTGATTGTTGACGCATTTTTTCATTTGGTAAAATTTGCAACTCACTCGCGCGATGTCGTTGCAATTTTCTCCGTAGTTGTCTAAATAAACACGGTGCATTTGCCAGCCATTATTTACGACCGAATTACCTAAATATAGTTACTAGAGAAATGCAGCGCGCCATTAATCATGTCTAAAATAAGCATTTTTTCGTCCTAAATTACTAGAACTTATCAGATGAGACAATTGCGTTTTCTACTTGTTCGTGTTTGAACTAGATGAGAATTTATGTACACAGCGTGGAAAAATAATAATAAAACGGCATAACAAAGGCATTATCTTGTCACTTTTTGATAAACTACCGTGGCGCGTCTTTTCGAAAATGCTTTTAAAATAAATTCCCTTTTCTTAGGTGCACACAACGAGGCATCGTTCCTCAATTTCGGTGTTATATTGATGATTACTCCAGCGATAGAGATGACAAACGGGGCTGATTTGACCCCGGATCCCTTCCTCCGGGCTCTATCTATTTTTCATTACACGCCCCAAATCGAATTTTTATTCATTATTATACAAAAAACAAAGCTCCAATCTGGATTTATCCTTGACGAAAACGCAATTGTAGCCAAGGCCGGATATAATCATCGAGGTTATATCCTGCGACAGCTTGCCTAATTTCATTTAGGTCCTTTTATTTAAATTTGGGAAGTGTTTTATGACCGCTTTTACGAATCTTTTATTAATGGCGGCAAAAAAGGAACAAAACAATAATTTGCAACTGGAGCTAGATTAAAAAATGAACGTTCTTTTTACGAGACTTAAGATATGGCATGAATTGTATTAAATTATCCTTTACAGCCCCTTTCATGAGGAGTATTAAAGCCAAAGTTGAGTCACTATGGGACAATTCGCTTTGAAAAATTTACAAAAGACGTTACTCCGTTTTTCTGACACATTAATTAAACAAGACGGTAATAAAAACAAGACATAACGAGAATTAATATAAAGTACCTATAAATTATACAGAGACATTATGCGTAGAGTGATGTATCGAGCTTTTGCTACTCTAACGTTATTAAATTTCAGTTTTAATGCACAACTAATGATTGATTGTTATTGCCACACATCCGTCATAATACACATTATTACAAAAGAAGTGGTTTGCAGTTACTATTGTGAACATTTTGCCTCATTTGATAATAATAATACGACTATTAACTAAAATGGAAAATATTTTCATTACAACTGTTGTAGGTAAAACGTGGTGAAAGGTAATGGTAAAGTGAAAAAAAAAACTTGTTTCGTTTTGAGCGATTTTATTAAATTAAAAAAGTAGTGGAAGTACAATTGCAAATATCAGAGAAAATTTCAAAAAATGTCTAGCAAAAAGTGATGTTTGTCAAAACATTTTCTTTGTGTTTTTTATTAATGGGGTTTTTGCTTTATCTGGGTGAAACAGCTGTTTTGTGCACCTTCTCCTTGGTGCTCTTTATTTTTACATTTCTGCTCCTTAATGAACGATCATTATCTGTTTTGTCATTTTCTGGGCTCAAAGTCGGCCAAAAGTATTTACGGATTTTATTATCAAAAAAATAACATTCCAGACAATTCATTTTTTGCACAAAACTTGAACAACATTAACATAACAGCATACATCGTGTTTTGAACTAAAAAGTAAACTGAAAATAGCTTTTGACAGGTTATCTGTTTTCTCGTCACAGCTGCTTTGTCTCAGCGCAATTATTGGAGTGAATTTTCGCAATTTTTTCCAGAATTTCACTTAGTCAGGGCCAGTCTTTAATTTATCGACAGTTTAAAATTATCCAATTTTCTCCGGAACCTTTCCTCCGGAGGAGTAGATCACGCGTATGCAAGCTAATGGAAAATCCTTGTTGCTCTCGATGCTCATTTAGCGCTATTTTGTTACCGATAGCTTATTTATGTGTTTAACTTCAGACGCATAAATTCGCATTAAGCGGTTTAGCAGTGGCGGGTGCGTTTTTTGGCGGCATCTGCCGTAATAATTAAAGAAGTTTGGAGAGTTTCGGTCAATAAATTGAATGTGGGCTAGTGATATCGCACAATGAATGTCTGAAACGCCAGTCTTTCATCCTTGATGATGAGGGTCTTTCTATATGGCTGTTCAAACTGTAATAATTGATACAGCACCCCCCTATGATCAAACTTTCCGCGCAAATAGATTTATACGAGACGCATAAAAGTTGTGAGGCAGGTCGACATGAGCAAATATTTTTAAGATCTTGTCAGAAATTACGAAGCAAAACTTGTTGAATCGCCGAAAGTTTGCTCTTTCGTGCGCGGAGAGAAAAGAATTCCGAAATTTATATTTATGAGATTTATCAGGCCCCTATTTATAGATTTTGGCAGGCGAACTTTGATGTTTTGCGTACATATGTTTGCTAAATTTCTAAATACGACCTTTCTTTCAATTTTTGGCAAACGTGTTTTCAATCTTGAAAAATTTTGCGTTCCATATTTTAAGTCAGGTATCTCAACACTCACCGTTGCGTAAATTGTGAGCAAAAATGTGAGTAGTTCAATATTTTTAACCTGTTGGGAGGTATCGGGGATTATTGAGTAGGTGAAAATATGAATCAGCGTTTTTCTTGAAGTATGGCCAAAATTTGGACATAATCCTGAGAAATTCTTCGCACTTAACGGAATAGGGGTTGTGATGAATGTCTTGACTTATTGAGACCTGAACCTAATTTATCTCAAATGAATTTATAAGAGGAGAAAAATGTGGGTCGTACGCAATACACTCTAGGCCAAGAAATTTTTTCCGAAATTAGTCTCAATTTTGGTGAGACAAATGTTTCAAATTTATTCTTTCTGGGAAGCGAACGAAGGTCAAGTACAATTTTTCAATTACTGGCGAAGTTTAAAAATTACAAAATATTGACAGGCTGTAATTTTAGCCAATTGAACTTAGTTAATTTTTGGGATTTTTTTAATTTGATTACATTAACTTTGAATAAAAAATGTGGAGAGCCAAATATGTCTAAGCATAAAAATATCAAAATATACTTTAGAAAAACATCGAAAGTTGCGTAAAAGTCGTTTAAATTTAAGCATGACATGGGAAAGAATTTCCTGTTGATTCATTAATGTGTAGGTATATATTTAGTTGAACAAATTAAATTTTAAATGTTTAATTCTGTCACCTGTTTTTGTTTTTTTTAACTAAAACTCCATGCCAAAACTCGTTAAGGCAAAAAAATAGTTTACAACAACGTAACAAGCTCAATTTCTACAGTATTCATCTGATTCTTTGGTACAGATTTTCTAGGATAAAAAAAATAAGGACCAATTTATTTTTAATGCTAAATCTATGGTTAAATGTTTATACACGTATTTATAATATTTATACTCGTAATGGTTGTAACAGGATTGTAGTCCTTCCATGGTCCTTCTATGGTATTTTTTAGAACCACTAGAAATGTACAGCAAAAATAAAAATTAGAACAGCATTTAATTGATATCTGTGTCACTTGTGGGGTAACTAAACAGCCATTCCATTTTAACGGACGGGACACTTGGCACAAATTTTTAGATTTTATTTTCAGTCTTTACGAACAGTACCAGTAGAAGTGAATTTTTCTTTATAGTCAAACTGTTTGCAACCTACAATTGGAGCCACATTTTTAAAATGTGAAATAGGAGCAGAAAGAAGAATTACAAATTGATGACAGACGGGACACAAAAAGACCTCACATTTTTATCGTTGAAAAATCATTATAAAATTCTGCTAATTTAAAAGGCACTAATTCCAACAACTATTTTTTAAGTAAAAGGTGGAAGCTGTTGAAAACTTTTGACAAAACCGAAGAATAAGACAGTGTGCGACGACTTCAAATTAATTTACTTTTTGTTTACACATGACGGATGGGACAAAAAAAAACCTGTATGTGAAAATAGCTCTAAAAAATTTATTCAGACAGGTTTTAATTCAAATTAGACTGTGAAAATTATAAATTCTTGGTTTTGTTTAACAACGTAAGAAATAAGAACAACATTTTGTGTTTGCGATAACGGACGGGACAGCAAAAGTTATAAAGATAATAAAGTAATATTACTAATTAATTTACTTACCGATTTCCATTTTCTAAACTACCAGAAACTAGAAAAATACTGTTCAAAAAATATTCAACAGTTGTAGTACGTCTGTATTTTATGTTATCGCCTACAATGTAAATTTCAGAATCCAATGAATTACTTCAATCTAAATGATTATCCTTTTCCAAAAACTCTTTTGTAGCAAAATACATTAAACATAAACCGAATCGTGTATTTGAAAGAAACTTAACATTACTAAAATCATTTTAAAATTTCGGTGTCAGGTTGCAATTGTGCTGGAATTGCTGTAAATAAAAAAGTCCTGCTCTCAGTGTCTATTTGTCTATTTTCGCATTTAGTGACCTCTGCAAAGTTAAAACTAAAAAGTTTTAACTTTCTTTATTCTTTTAAAAGGTTTTAAATTATTTAAAAAATCCATAAATTTGATCAAATATTGCAGACGCAACCATGCATTTTTCAAAAGTTTGAAATTGTTAGAAACTTTGAATAAAAGATACCTACTAACCACCATGAATAAAAAATGTCCGGGCATTGGTAATTCCGTCGGCTACAAAATTGATTTTTCTCTGAAATAAATATTTCACGGTGTGAATGAAGGTTTGGCATCAGCTTGTGCATCAGCATAATTTCAGCAAGCATTTCACGTTCTTTTTAAACATTCCGAAAGCTTTCGTTTTAAAAGTGCAGATGTATCTTTCATGATTTTTGTATCGAAAATTCTAAATCATGAACGCCTCAAATTAGCATGCACATTTGCCAGTTGCGAGTAGTTTAAACGATTTCCTCTGAAATAAATTTGGCTCAATTCGTAACTTTGTGATCACTCCGTCGACCCATAACAATGAAACCTCGCATGGAAATTTGTCATTGTTGAAGCAATTTATTTAATATTACGAAGCGACGTGCATTCGCCCGCTCAATAATTTAATGTGTTTTAATATTAAACGTTGGCTAAGATATCACCGTGCTTTAATTAAATGCCATCGGGAGAACGAGATCAGGACGTGCATGCACCGCTTTTTGAACCTTCGGATCAGTAAGACGTAAAAACGGCAAGTGCATGTCGGCACGTGTGAGTGTCAATATCTGGCGAAATTCACGAGCAAAGGAAAAGAAGAATATATTACAGACTAACGACGTATTCATGCGAGACGTCCCGAGATTTTTTCAAAGGGCGAGACTTGTAAAGGCGTAAATGCACAAACATTTTAATCAAAATGGAAAGGTGAAGTGCCTTCCGGCCTCGCCAAGTAGCAATTTTTTTCGTCTCCAATCAAATTCACAGCTTATCACTTGATATTGTCCTCATCGACAAGAAGCGCTTAAGCTGATCTAACCCTTGCGGCTTGCGTACCCATAATTTGAAACATAATCTATTCATTAAAACACCGCCTCCCAGTTGCGTGTTTCAGTTACCATATTTCCTCCATATTTCATAGGCTGATGCACGATAATATGTTCCTCTGTTTCGCGTAATTCACACATATAATCTTCCCAAAATGCTAAATAAAACACACGGCGCGCGAAATTAATTTGAATGCTATTTTTTTATTGAGCTTTAACGTAGGCAACACACATTTGAAAGCCGAGTCTGGCTGGACTATAATTTTACCCCATCTCGGGTTATTTTATTTTAACGGAGATTGGGAGTAAGTCAAGATTTTCCGCCGCTCGTTTTTGCAAATTTTATTCATGACATTCAAGACTTGCGTTCAAGTGGAGTTCGCTCTCATTGCAACATAATATTTCCTTCTTTAATGCCGAGTTATACACCTATTTTCGGCCATTTCAACTATAACTAGGTTAATTAAGACCTGGGGCACGTTTGAAAGTCTCTCCCTCGGTTAATATTTCTGGAAATATGGACGAATGAGAGCTAACGGCCGAGGGTAGATTATTTCGATGCGTTATGTGTAATTAAAATATGAAACAAATAGCTCTGTGTCTCAATCAGAATTGGCTTTTTTCCACTTGTGTATTTAATGAAACTGCATCAATTTATTGATACTTGGAATGAAAGAAAAATAAAGTTTTTTGCTTGCTAATAAAATGATCAAAGGGAAACACTTCGAACTAGTGATGCGGTAAAATTGTAATTACTCAACACTTGGGATAAAATACCCCATCTCAAATTGCGAAAACGTCACTTAACTTAACATTGCTTGCAAAGGTTTAACTCGAGGGGTAAACCGCAACCCAAATTTTGTACACCAGATTTCCCTTTTTGCTTTGATTTCCTTGCAGATAATGATAAACTTTTCTTTACTTGTATAATAAACTACTATTGCTGTCTTGCAATATTCATAAATAAAGCGAGAATTAATTGTTGAAAAATTAAAAACGGTAAATGCAAACTGCATTGGTAAGAATGAGATGTCAAATAAATCCGAGGATAAAACATAATCAGAATATAAGCAAAAATATTGGTTCATGTAACTTATACAATATACATACAAATTTATTTTTATTATTTATTTATTATACAGAACGATTTTTAAAAGCTTTTATTTAGCTCACAATGTTATCTGTCTGTCGGTTATTTTTTCGGAGCCAAATTTGAAAGGGTTCCCGTTGTCCCACTGAATTGAAATTTTGTATACTTACTTAATCTGCGTGACAACGCAATCCTATGTAACTACACCTAAAGGGGTTAAATGGGGTTTTGAAATTTTGGGTTGTGTTTACAAAGGGGTTCTTGATTTGTAAATTTGAGAGGGTTCCCGTAGTCACAATGAAATGAAATTTAACATGCTTACGTAATCTGCGTGACAATGCAATTCTATATAGTTAATTACACCCTAAAGGTGTTAAATAGGGTTTTAAAATTTTAGGTTATGTTTACAAAGGGGTTCTCGATTTGTACATACCGTAACTTATACCGACATAGACGGTATGCTGGTCATTTGGACGTCACGGTAGATGCACGGTGTAATAACAATAAATCTATGCAATAAATAAAGATTAAAAAGCAAAAAATAAAAATATATAAAAGAATGTTTTTTTAAAAAAAGCTTTTATTTAAAAAATGCACAAAAAAGTAAAAATAATGTATTTCAATCACAGGAGAATATTTTTTCTTACAGGTTAAAATTCTAAAATTTATAAAAGCTTTGGGAGTTGGCAACTGAACAAAGTAATTCTGTAGTGCCGTAGTTTTATAACTCCCAAAGCTTTTATAAATTTTAGAATTTTAACCTGTAAGAAAAAATATTCTCCTGTGATTGAAATACATTATTTTTTATTTTTTAGTGCATCTTTAAAATAAATGCTTTTTTTAAAAAATATTTTTTTATATATTTTTATTTAAAACGAGCCACCCTGGATATTTCAGAAAATAAGCAACCCGATCATTTACCAGATTTTCAAAATTCATTGTGAATAAAACATTGTAAAAGTGCTAATTCGTCTAAAACCAGTAACTTTTCTGTCTCATTCCAGTTCTTAAAATAGAAAATGGCAACAGCGCATTTGTATTTTGTTGGCTTCTGTGTGAGAAAAGAATGCGCATTATTTGAAGATTTCCTCTGATTTCCCCTGATTTCCTCGGATTTTCCCTGATTTCCCATGAATTCCACTGATTACCCCAAGATTTTCCCTGATTTTCCTTATTTTGTACACTGATTTCCCTTACGGTTTACCCCTCGGTTTAATTATTTTATATTTTTTGATTTAAACTTTTATTGGTTGTTAAAGTCTTAAAACAAGCTTTAAAATAAAATAATTTTTCCACAAAGCTCCTTCGGATTAATAAATGAATGTAGTTGGCAGTTATGAAGTTTCACATCCAATTTAAGTTGAACATTGAGGAAATGCACTTCTCTGTACATATCTGTAATTTACTTTTTCCGTTATCTTTATCTAATTGTAAAACGGAGAGAACAACAAAGAAACGTACCAATCATTCTCTTTTACGACATAATCAAATATAAGCTCATGCTTTTGAAAGCACCGCTTCTTTTATTTTAAAAGAGCCATTGAAGTACTGCATTTTAGAATGATTTTTTCTGTGCATAAAATTGTAAGATTTTGACGTCGATGTGAGTCGTTCAAAGATCTGTTAAAAGAGCATCGATCTTTGCAAGCAAATATGCTGTTTACGTAAAATGTAGGTTGATAATAAGGGCTCTTCCTTTAAAAATATTTTTGTTTTTCACTTGGTGAAGGACAGTTTCGTCGAATAAAAAGTGACGATGGCTCGGCTCAAACCAGAGGGGTGCTTGTAAAGTTCGAGTTACGCATTCCCACTTGTGTCCTATACAAAACAAAGCCTAAGTTTTTTGCTTCAAGTGAATGGCTGTGATGATTCCCCCGCGACAGCGGCCAGATTTAATTTTAACGCGTGTTAACCAATCAAAATTTTAATTTAGCCACGTGATGGGCGAAATGACCCGGGAAACTTATTTGATCAGATTTAGACCGTTGGGGCTTATTCCCTTATTACTATTAAGGGATGAAAGACCCTCCAGAATAGAAATATTCTTCGACTAACCTTTCGATATCTCCAGACATTAATAACGGAGAAAACGAGGTGATGCTGTATAAGCTACTTTTCGGCTTATTCAGGTATTTCTGTCACTAGCTCTCTTGTCAAGTAATAATTTAAAATTATTGTAGCCGGAGGGCTTACAATTAATTAACTTGTCAAAATGCAAGCCTATAATTATCCCGATTTTACCTTAAATTATTTTAGTATTTATTTATGGAAAGCAAACTTGTTACGCAACTGACAGATAGGGTTTACATTAAAATTGTATTACATTTTTGTTTACCCTTTTTAATTTTGTTGATCGACGGGAAACGGTCATTTCTCATTCAACATGTGCGGTATTAATTAACTATTTATTTATGATAATGTTTCGTTTTATTTTGGCTTGGTTTACGAATGACAGTGAATTAATTAATTTTATTAGAACAGTATATGTTTGTTCAGGTGTGACAGTTATTTAATTTTGTAAGCACAGTAATAAAACCCTGAAACAATATAATAAAAGCCTAGTAATCTGGGGGTTAATTTTGCAGTCGTTCGAAATTACCTATTGGTTCACATATTGTGTTAAAAACTCGTGTAATTGTAATTTTTTGTCGCATTTTCGTATCTTTATTAAACGGGCATTTTAGATTAAATGTAACAAGAAAAAGACGCTTAAAACAGCAAGATCGATATCTGTGTCTTTGGGGACAAATGTTTCGCATGTTCTACGAGTAGTTTGTTACAGAAAAAGTCACTTAATTAAAGATCTATCGAAGAGAACGTCGCGTCGCCGGAGTTTTATATGTAGCCGAGAAAGACGCCCTTTCTTTTTATATTTAAGAACAAAAATTGTTTAAATGGGAATTTAAATTTGAGTATCAGTTATCAAAATTTTTAGAACGTGTAAAATCGATCGGTTATAACGTGGTTTAAAAACTGAAAATCCCAGTTTTTGACAAAACTTTTATTAGTTTGAGTTTAACCCGGCGCATCCACCATTTATGGACTTTAAACATTTGTGTAAAACCAATATTTTTTTTTGTTAAGTTCAAAATTATATAGAATCTTAAAAATCTAAAACAGATTATTGCCGTTTGTTTTTTCCACTTTTCCTTTATTTCTTCTTATTCATTCATTTTAAATAATCCGTTGACAATTCAGGCACCATTTTTTCTTTTTCAATTTAATTTCCGCAAATGCGGGATACAAATACTGGTTTTATAGTAATGTACGTCTTGATGTCCCCAATTTTGCGGAATCGGCTTCGTGTGTGTCTTGACGTCCGACTGAAGCCCGGCTTATCTTTGCGGTTTACCATAGAACATTGAAAGTTTGCGCTTGTTCTGTGGGTCAGTCCGTTTTAACAATTCGGTCTTTATCGATTTCCTTTGTGAAATAATAAGAGAGAAGGTGGAGCAGAAAGCGGCCGATAAAGCTTTGAAAAAGTTAAGGACGATCAGTCTGTCTAATTTTTGTTGAATTGAAATGAGCGAGGAGTTTCCAATAACGCCCAAAGTTGATACGTAGGATTAAGGCTTTACAGCTGAAACTGTCGGGTCAGATACGTTTCGTATCTGAATTGTTGGCCCGGCATTCATTTGTATGTGAGGGATATCCGCGAAAAAAACTGATTGAATGCTGTTGTTGCCTAATCTGCATTCCACTCGATGATCCCGTTTCTAAAAGGTGTATTTCAAATGCACGCTGTTTTATTTTATGGAGTGCGTTATCGCGTAATGGCACAAACATTCAGCAAAAATGCGAGAACGCTTACACGGTAATTTTCCATAAAGACACTTCTATCGGTTTGATTTTATAAAAGGCGATTTACTTTTAACTCCTTTACTTGACACTGTCGCCCGAGCTTAGATGCGAGGGCTTTCCGAGACAAATTGCTCTTTTCCTTTCAGTTTCAATATTTTTTCACCTAAGTGTATCTGACAATTTCGTTACAAATTTACATCAACTCTTGTTTACATCGATTTTTGATCACCAGACAACTAGTCGATTAATTAAAGCGTGGAAGGAAAAATTTCTTAAAACAACGTTTTAATCACCGAATGGTTAATTTCGGAACAGGAAAAGATTTTCCACACGGGCTGTTCCAGCCCGAAACTTTTTTCTTTGAGTTTGTGGAAGTTGAATTGCTCATAAATCATTCAGCAAATTTGCACCTCTTCCACTAAATTTCTTATTCCCGCCGAATCAAAAACCAACAACGAGGAAATATTGCCCGAGCCGAAAAATTCCATGTAATAAAATAAATATAGATAAGTCGGCAAATATGTTTGCTCTGGCTTTTTTAAGCTACTCTCATAAAGCACGTACAAATAAAGGTGTGTGGGTACACACACACACTTCTCTCAAATGATATGCGAGCAAATATCTTTAGGCCCGCTTTATGAATTCCCTCCACGTTTCACATGGAATTACCTGATAAAGACGGAATAGTGTCGATAATAGCACGGACGCACGTGCGAACCGACCGCAAAATATTGCCCCACCCGAAATAAAACAAATCATTACCGGGATTTTTTCTATTTGTTTCAAGACACATTAAGACACTGAGTCTCAAGAGCTGGATGACTAGTAAAGCTGGGAAATGACCCTGGATGTAATTTATTTAGCGCTGCAATCTCAGGGGCTAGTAAAGCTATTCCCTGCCTGTGCGACTTTCTTACTTTTTAACAAAGGATTATTGCTGTTGAGCAAGCCCGACCTCGAAAAATCCTTCAATAAAATTAAAATTGTACATAATGAAAAATCAGCAAAGCAACAATAAATTATTATTAAATTAAATCATAAGCCGATTCCCACAGTTTAACAGTTATTCACTTTTATTGCAAAAAATGGGAAAGCTCAGAGTTTCTAGAGCGATGGCTTCATTTTACGTAATAATTGCAAAATCTTCATTAATTTTCAATTTGCCTGAAATTTCCTTAGTCGCTAATTTCAGGTCACATAAAACTAACAAATTACCTCTCTCATAAATACAAATTGGTAGATTTATTCAAAAGCCTGTCTTAATTAATTCATTCTTTGCATTTTGTCTGCTTTTATCTAAAAATGGTGTTTAATAATTCATTATTCGTTCCATACCGACTTGCAACAATCCATTAATAATTTATGTTTTTACTATAAATTTGTTTAGTCAAGTGTGGTAATGAGTCGTGACTGGAGCAATATGTTTGTAGAATCGGCCATTACATAATCGAAATGTGAACAAAAGGAAAAGAAGTGAATCAAGGAATCTTCACGCTTCGTTTAGCGCTCCCCGGCCTGATATTCGGTCGCTTATGGCCTATAATAATTACTAATTTATAGCGATATGGACGTCACTTCTCTGATAAAAACTCCAATTTACTGCATCTTTCCCTTGGTGATAATTGCGTTTTTTAGCGGGAAAAATATAGCTGCGTTTTTCGAGACAGAGTTTGTTATTTAATTATTTTATTAAAACTCCCAATTTCGGGAAAAATGTTTGGGAGTTTATTATTACGGCTTACCACAGTGTGTAAAACCTGAAAAGTTTTTCCATTATGCATATTTTATGAATTTTTAAAACAGCTCGTGTGATTAAACTTCGAGTAATTTTTCCTAAAATGGATTCATTATAAATTTAGTCGGAAGTGCAAACTTCTGGGATTCCTTGTCATTATTGACTTTATGACGCACTTCTTTGTTTCTGTTTGGTCCAACTCCCAACTGAACACTTTGGATTGACTCTTGTCGTTTTCCCATTTGCTCAAAGATAAACAGACTGTAATATAGTTGAGCGAAATTCTGATAAAAAATAAATAGAAAGTTTCTTGTTTACATATCATGTCGCAATTTTTTTCGCAACGTTTCTCCGGATACGTTTCGGGAGAGATGTGATCCAATCAAGTGGAAGAATTAGTGATGACCGGCAGTCAAACGACAAATTTCGTGATGATGTAGGAGAGCAGACTGTGAAACCGCAAATTAAGGAAGGCTTTGAGCAATTAATCAGTTGGTTGGTTTTAAGTAAACACAACTTGGTTAGTGTTAGGAGCATAAAGTGTCAAAAACAAGGCCTGGCTGAGAAAGTTTTCGCAACGATTATATCATCGCTCCTATTACATTTAAAATAAATTTTGTTTGGGGTGGAAAAATGAAAAACAAGTTTTTCAAAGTGTCCGCTTGCGAACAAAGGCAAATGGAATATTTTATACTCAAAAGAAAAGGCAAATGATTTCCTGTAACTAA
Organism: Tribolium freemani; assembly: GCA_939628115.1. Classification (NCBI taxonomy): domain Eukaryota; kingdom Metazoa; phylum Arthropoda; class Insecta; order Coleoptera; family Tenebrionidae; genus Tribolium; species Tribolium freemani. The sequence continues at coordinate 17,614,367 of OW626791.1, read as the reverse complement.
AGAAGAGTGTTTTATAGCTTAAAAGTTTGAAGTTCGAAACCCTTTTAGGCAGGTCATCTCTTTTAGACCCCATCTTTAAAGCTGGACACGACGTCTCGGCTCCTTAAAATCGGCTTTCAGCTTCGACTCTAATTTCTTACTTCGCCAAAGGGGGATTATAATCATAAATATGGACAAATACCGGTTTAGGATGCAAAAATCCATTTGGTCCGACTGTTATGGAAATTAATCGTACGCTTTTGATATCAAATCGTTTCATAACGTGTACTTTTCCACATCGCGGGCGATCTTCAATCGTATGATCTCGATGAATTTTTACGATTTGTAACTGCGGTTTTACGATTGTGGTCCAGACTTTTTGATTTATTTTACCAACGAATCAAAATTAACAATGGCACAGATCTGGATTTTATCGCCATCATAACTCAAATTTTAATTAGGAAAGCATTTATGGTTCTACATACACTCGTGACGGCAATGCGCTATTGCTGTCTTCACATTTGAAGAAATTAATAACGAATTAAATCATCCTACAATGTAAAAAATGTTTCAGTTTATGAGTAGATGGGTTTTGGTTACTTTTAAACGAATTTCACCACAAAAATAGTTAATCATTTAAGTAGTTCTCAGAAAAATTAATTTTTTTTGGAAAACTGCTTTACAAAAAGTCGGTATGTTTTGCAGTAGGTATCTCAAAAACGAATAGTGGGACAAACATCAGCGTTGCTATTAAATAATTTGTCTTTCTTTAAGGCCCCTTATTTCAATGTCGAGTTAATTCAAGTTAAATATAAACTTCTGGTTAAAGTCAAAAAACATATCTCCAAATTCGAAGTAACCTGACCCTTGAATCTTAGACTTTTTCTAACTCAGACCTAAGATAATAATTGAAAGTCATTATTTAACTATAAGTTAACATTAAGTTTAAGTTGACTCAGAGTTATTTGACTTACTATTGAAATAACGGGCCTTAGTAACTAACTTTCTCATATTTTTTTACAATTTCTTACAATAAATATTATTTAATTAAAAATTAGATTCTACAGCATTTACAGCAGACGATGTTTAAATAATGATTCGTGCCCAAAATACATAAAAAATTGTTGCAAGGCTCAAAACTATGTTTACTAGGTACTTATTTGAATTTTTAATTTTTCTTTAATTAATTATTTATTTGGGGCTACCAACATTTTTTAACGTAATTTTGCACAAAACATTTATTTTATTTTAAGCATTTTTTATTATTAATTTTAATTATAAAGATTTGTGGAAAAATATAGCAAAAATTCACATGTGAATAACAAAGTAATTTAAAAAACAAATGCTTAATTCTTTGATTTTGGGGTTAAGTTACTTTATCCAATTCTGAGAGTTGTTGCAAGAGCAACTAAAAATTTTGGGGCTGAAATAACTGACTTATTTTAAGAGACTTTGTTGATACAAGTAAAAAAGATAAAAAAAGAAAAGCAAATGTAACAAAAACAGAAAAAGATAAAAGTTTCAAAATAAAATTAAATTTTATTTCTATATATTAATCTTTTACTTACTTGTTTCTTCATTAAGGTCTTAAGTTTTTAAAATTGCTTTGTAATAAAGTGTAATTTGCAATAGAACATACCATACTTATTTTGAATATTTTCTTTGTAACATTATCTGATCTGTTTCAAACAGTTTTGTAATCTGTTTCTGGAAGTGGGGATTCAAAATTAAAATAATACTGCATATATCTGACACTCATCGACTTTAAAAAACCCTAAATATCTTTTTATTTATTTCTATTCTAATGTAGGTAATCCAATCTTATCTAATAAAACTTAGCTAGGAATACTACGGAGATAAATAAAGTTATCGACTTTTTACGTGATTCAGAATGTTCTTGCAATCAGAAGCTACGAGAGAAAATTTAAGAAATACACAAATCAAATTTTTTAAAACTTGCTTTACGATTTTATTTTTGTTTTTTTTTGTTTCTGTAGCTTAGGAAGGTATAAAAAATAAAGTGTCAAATCTGTGTTATGGCTTTGACACAAAGCAGATTGTTGTTCTAAGTTTTCAATTTCTTTTTCAACTTTTTTTGCTAAAATAAGCAAGAAATATTTATAACTGTCATCACTATTTAAATTAAAACACCCTCTTCCTTGATTAATTATTGGCGCACCAATTTAATTGCGTCCAAACATTTCGAAATGTTAAAAAGAATTTTATTGCAACATGACGCTCACAATTAACGACTTGGTAATTTTTTTATAGCTTTAGGCTTAACATAAAAAAATTAACGATAATTATGTTGCACCAAACACTGCTCTGCATATGAAAAGAAAATTTGTATCTTAGCGTCAGTTTGAAATTATGAAATCGGGCTTTTATCGTTTTCCTATTTTATAAAGTCAAAGCTGGGAATTATTATCATACTTTCATCAGGCGTAAGCACCTGAAATACGTCTACAGATTCGAGATTTGTCCGCAGAAGCGTATGATTTATGGCTATTTGTCGGGAAATTTAAACTTGGTCAAAGTATAAAAAGGAGTTTTATCTTTTAGGGTGCTTGGCTTGCACGTCACAGTCCCTAGCTTCGGCTTTTTCATGTACCGATATTAAATCCCACCACTGAGACGACCGGCCACGAAGGATAATAAGGATTCCATGATTCGAATGAAAAATTTACTTCTCATTTAAAAGATCCCGATCGAATTTGTCCCTTGTAAAAATAACAAATGGGATTAGCATCTCCACAGGCCTTGAATTATCCACGTCATGCGTGTTCTTCTTGCCTTCAGGGCGAGTAATCAATTCACATGTTCATATAAAAATGCGAACCTCCAACCCGCCGGTTATTTATTCAATAAGGGCGAAGGCTGAACTTTTGATCAGCGGACTATGGATTTATTGTCTTCCTGATACTCCCGACATTGATAGCATCACATATCATTTTCCCTTGCAAATAATTTTTGGCGAAAAAAGTGCACCGGTTGCACATCAACACACCATGTGCTTGTTTTGCATTTGAATATTTTTATTTCGGAATATGAAATGGAAAAATAATATGCGCTCCGCTTATTCGGGCTGCTCTATAAACGAACTTTAAATTAGAATTTTTATATAAATACAGTTCTTTATTAGAGCGCGAATGTAAATTTTAATGGGTTTAGTTCGTTTGATACAAACATTCGGAAATTTTATTTACTTTCGATGAAGTTGCGAGAAGTGCTCTAACCCAAAAATAACGTCGTCCACTCCCAAGCCCTATTATCTCACTTATCTATCACTTCAAGAGGCAATTCTGGAAAATTTTGGGTCCTAAACAAAATTGATTTAATTTAAAAAAATCAAACGGTCAATACTCGTGTTTATTTTGACATTGCAATTAACTGCAATTCCATAAACTCCTCTAGTTAAAACATCATAAATATTTATTTTTAAATTTTTAATAGTGTAACACTATTAAAAATTTAATTAGTGTAAATGGCAAAATTAAAATTATAAAAAAATTGCTCGAAATGTCAGAGCGCCCAAGTCAGTTTTTTATCGATGATAAACAATTCTTTGGTTTCTGGTCTGCAAACAGCGAGGTCAGCTGGAAAAAATCATTATATCTTCCCTTGGGTGAAATCAGGCTCGACCTGTAGTAGGGATATGATCGGTGGATTTTTTAATGGCATTAGGAAAAAAGAATTCTTGTTCGGGTCTTGAAATGCGGTAGAAGCACTGAATGAGTAATTCGTGTTTGGTTCCTTCCACTCAATTTGCCTCCAATCTCTTTTTAATAATATTGGTAATTTAAATTGGATCGATTTTCCTTGTCGGAATTCGGGCCAGGTTTCTTGGAATATTTTCAATAACACAAAGAGAAAAACAAATCATAATAAAGGGAAACCGCACCGTGTCGTGGGAATTTCGCTCTAATTTTTCATCGCTAAGCACTCGAAAATTCTTATTTGGCACCAAAGTTTATCACTCTACATATTTAAGTCACGAAAAGTGTAAATAGGGACCTTGTTTCTTGTGCGATTTTTTACTACCTCTGAAACTACGTGATATGAATAAGGCGGCTCCTCGAGGTCCATTCTGACTGGTTTTGGTTCGATCTCCCGCAGGAATGGCTTGTCTGATATGAGCTCCTCCTGAAAAAAACATCATTTTCAACATTCACATTAATTAATGCAAATCTCGGCAAACGTCTCGTCACGTTTAAAGCCCTCCAGGATTAACACGAGGTATAAATATGGCCTCAGAGTAAATTGGGATTTATGCAGGAGAAATTTTCACCGTGGAGGTCCCATGCATATTATTTAATTTTATTATGACGTGGTTATTACGATGATGAAGAAAATAAAGTGCTCTATAAAACGAAGCAGCTCTTTGTGCTTTACGTGTAAAAATGATTAGTGTCTCGAACGGTGCTGCACACAGAAAAATCGAAACTTTAACAGACTTTTATAATGGTTTTTCGCAAAAACTTTAATTATCATTTGTTGATTGTTTCAGCTAGCCAACATGACAAGTTAAATTAAAAGTAGTATTGCAGGAAACAGGGATTATTCATATTTAGTACAATTAAGCTAGAAAATAGCCAAGTTTTGGCTCTTGTTACAAAGTGTTAATTTAATTTTCCAGTTACACTGCTGCATTTCGCGGCACAATAAAAATAAATAAGCAACTTATTTCTTTGTGGCTATTGACAACGGTGAAAAAGTAAATTTGTCTTTCTTTATTGCCATTGTACTTTTCCGCCCGCCGTCTCTGACAGCTAAACTACACGCCAGACAATTGTATTTTATTTGAATCTAAATGTTTATCCCTAAATCTATAGCCTTTGTACCCCAGTAAAATCGTCAGATGGCGAATGAGGGGGGAGGAAAGTAGCACTTTCCAAACCGAGTTAAATTAGTCAACGTCTTGCTTATTTTTCCAAAACGTTTGTTTTTAATCCGAAGTTCATAAACCAGACAATAATAACACCGCCTTTTATTGATCTTTTAATACCCTTTGAAAATTTCACTTGCGTTGATTGAACGTCCGTGTAAATTTATTTAATTATTTACGTTAGGCTAACACTTAAAACACCAGTTTCCTCGTACTTTCCGACAAAAAAAGTGCTGAAAGAATTAAGTTCGGAGAATGCCGTGGGCTTTCCGACTCTGACTCAGAAAAGAGTTAAACGTGTCGTTAAGTTGGCGAAAACTTAAAAATGTACACAACTTTGGAAGTTCAGCTCGTTAGCTGGACCCAATCAATACCATCATTAGAACTGGAAAGTCTAAAACTAAATGCTCTGTAATTAATTTGAAAAACATAATTATTCCGTTTTTGTAATTACACCCGCTTAGAGTATTTTCTTTGCAGCTAGCGAAACTTTCGGAATTAAATTCGTCCAAACTACCGTCATGTCTAAACAAGAGGATTAATCATTTTAAGCCACTTCAATTAATAGTCTTCGTTTACTTAATCCTAAGTATCAGTCGAGTACTGGGTTATTAAAAACCTTGGTCCAACATCGCTAATTAGGCCTCAAATTAAATTCATATTACTTGAGAGAATTCTCGCGCAAAGAGAAAAAACAGGGTTTGTACTTTGTAGTGCTTTCATGAGCAAATTACGTAGATTACTTTTACATGCACCAGCGCACACGAGAAAGGCTCTTCGATACCTACTCAGCGAGAAAATCTAAAAATGTGTTTATTTTATTACGTTTAATGGTACTCAATACTTCGGAATTTACTGCTCGACTTTATTAAATTTCTGAAGGGTGGAAACGGAATAAATCTAAAGACACCTGTAGTTAATGGTTATAGAAATCGTCCTGTTTCGCTTTACATAAAAGGATGCTTCTTGAAATAGGAAAGAACTGATCTGAGAATAATTCCTGTTGCATTGTATCGGATGTGCAATTATTGATTAAAAAAGTTCTGAAATTCGTAATTAAAATTGCAGGTTGGAGAATTTTAATTAAAAGTTTAAAACTGCCAGTTTTAATAAATTGTAGCCAAAAATTTATTTATGATATTTCAAACATAGTTCGCCAATATTTCAAGAACTCTGTTTTTGTTCAGGTCAACGCACAGCAACATTAAAAAATTAATGTTTGGATGTATACCTATATAATTTGCAAAGAAAATGCAAGTCAAGTTAATGAATGTTATTTAAAAAAACTAGTATAAATTGAAGGAAGACCTTTGTATTTTCACTTATGCTGTCCTCCTTAATTAAACCGTCCTAACTGGCATATGACAACAATCGGGTACATTAGATTTTTGTAAATTCGTGTGTGCAGTCCGTGGTTTTCGGTCTTTCAGCATGTAGTTTGGCATATGTGTTTACTATATCCGTTAAAGTTTTGTAATGTAGTACATTATATTGTAACTATTACGCTTTATAGAAATTAGAAAAATTTATAGATAGGACACTTTAGATAAGGAGGGCAGTATGAGTCTTATGACCTATTTAAAAACTTTAAAACACTTGATGTTTAACATAAATATAAAACAAAAAAACAGGCAGAAAACAGAAAAATTTTTTTTACGAATATGTTTTATTTTATTTGTTAAATATTTGAATGACCACTGAGCAAGATTTCTAAAATAATTTTTCATTTTGTGTCAGTATTAAATTTGTTAGTGTCCATCCATTAAATTTCATTATTTATAATTTTTTATTCCAACGTCAAGGATAAAATCGTATTTTATCCACTGTTTATTGTTTAAAACATCGTTTAGAACAGTGGTTCCCAACCTTTTTCTCCTTCCAAACCCTTTCCAAAATCTGACAGAAATTGGCCAACCCCTTGTGTATCTATAAGAAAACAATAAAATCTGGTAGGACATTTATTTTCCTTGTTGTGCAAATTGAATTGAATAAATGTTTAATTAATTACATATATCCCATTTCATTGCATAGTAGAATTTTTTGACAACGTATTTGCATTTTTTGGAGTTTATGGTGGGTTTTCTTGGCTCAAAATTTGTCGCTGGGATTTAGCTTAACACAGAGTTCTTTTCTTATACAGAAACTCTCAATTTATGCTTTATTTTACTCCAAAAAATTCAAATGGGCTGTCAAAAAATTCTACTATGAAATGAAATGGGATATAGTATTTTTTGTACAGAAAGTGTCTGATTTATTTTGAAATAACATAATAAGTGTCAGAAAAAATCTTATACCAACGAGTTTTGTAAATTTCGATTCGAAAACACAGAAGCAGGGGCAAATTCCGTATCGGTAACAGCTTTTAATGTAAATGTGAAGACAAAAAGTGCTATAAATTACAGAAAACTGATAGCCAATCTTCATAATATCTCCTTCTGCTAACAACTTTCTCACTAGAAGCGTCCTTTTTCATTAAAATTTTTATACTCGACGCTTATTTTTACCCATAATATTGTACAATATCTATATCTGTTCCTATTAATAAGCACTGGATTCTGTTATTATGGGCACATAAAGTTCACAACCATTGTTGTTTTTCTGCTTTTGACATTTCGTTCTAGAAATAAACGTTGTCCTTATTTTTATAACAAGCAAATAAATGTAACTGGAAAATGTCTGATTTTGGTCGTAATTAAGCCGTTTACATCTAGGACAAAAACCCGTCCACAACTGCTAAATCCTCATCTCTGGCGTCGGAAGTCGTGTTGCATCCCTCATCCCCGTCTTATTCTCGCACCCCTTGTAAAGTTGATGGCCTTTTGTGCGTATCTGTTGCATACATCCACATGTATTATTATCATTAATTTCCGTCGGGCGTCCTATTTCGCTGTCTCGAAGCAGTGCACCACGTCTCGTCGCGATAAATTACATTTTAATACAGTAAGTTGTTAGAGGCCCCATCCGAACTTTCCTAAATTGTAAGATGATGCATTGCCCGCCGACTCCTGCTCAGCAAGAGCTCGACAAGAACGACGTTCTTTTTTCCACACACGCGACGATAAATCACAATTTGTGCGATAAAGGTGGAACATTTCTGATTTTTTGCCCGTGTTCGGTGTGTCCTCATTGCTGAAAGACTCTATGAAAAATGTTAGCATAAAAATTCAGACGTCACTCCAGCCAGTTTTGTTATTAATCGAAAATTATACAAACACGTGAAACCGAACCAAAGGCACTGCTTTCAATAATTCAATTAGGGTTGCGCGAGCGCTGTTGTGTTCAATATGTTTAAAGCAGATTAAAACCTATTTGCATATAAATAGATTGGCGCGATTTTTTTCGCCATATTCTCGATGATTGTTCGACAGGATTTCGTGCTATGCTAATCTGGCAATATTTCGACCACTTTATAAAACTTCACATCACCATAATATGACCAGAAAACAACCTCTGGCGCGATATTTCTATCTATACGCTTGATATTTTCCCGACAAATGTTTCCCATTTACTCGAACAATCATTTCTGCCAGAGATATCTTTTTTCTCGTTTATTTTGCTTCCATAGTTTTGTGAAACAACCCTTGGCTGTGCTTTACATTTTTTACAAATTTCGTGTTTTAATTTTGTTTCTTTCGCAACGCTTCAGCGACTACAATTTTGAATAAAAAAACTACACCTCTGCAATTTCACAAAATAAAACTGAGGTGAAAGCCAACTTACTAAACCAACTTTAATAAAACACTGCAATAAAGTAATACGAATTAAATGATCGTATAATTACAAACTGAACTTACTTCAGCAGAAATTTTAAATGTTTATGGATTATTACAGAGATAGAATAGAATAGGAATAGGAATAGGAATAGGAATAGGAATAGGAATAGGAATAGGAATAGGAATAGGAATAGGAATAGGAATAGGAATAGGAATAGGAATAGGAATAGGAATAGGAATAGGAATAGGAATAGGAATAGGAATAGGAATAGGAATAGGAATAGGAATAGGAATAGGAATAGGAATAGGAATAGGAATAGGAATAGGAATAGGAATAGGAATAGGAATAGGAATAGAAATAGAATAGGAATAGGAACAGGATTAGGAATGGGAATTGAAATGGGAATGGAAATAGGAATAGGATTACTAATAGGAATAGAAATAGAAATAGGAATAGGAACAAGAATAGCACAATGGGAAATGGAATGAGCATAGGAGTAAAAATGGGATTCGGAATAGGAATCGGAATAGAAATGGAAATGGGAATAGGAATGGAAATAAGAATAGGAATGGGAATAGGAATAGAAATAGAGAAAGAAATAGAAATAGGAATAACATTGGGAATTAGAATGGGAAGAGGAATAGAAGTGGGAATGGAAATAGGGATGAGAGTAGAAATAGGAATGGGAATAGAAATAGAAATAGGAACAAAAATAGGAATAGCAATACGAATTGGATAAGGAATGGAAATGGGAATAGGAATAAAAATTGGTTTATTAATACCATGAGATCGAAAATATTCTGAATTAGAGCTGAACTTTATTCACATTTAGCCGTTTATTTACACTTTAGCCACATTTTAGCTGTTAATTTACGGCCGCACTTTTGAAGTTATGTTGTCTTCTGCTGCTTTTACACAACATAAGATGTGGCTAAAGCTACACTTCACTTCCAAGGCTTACTTCTAATCCAGTATATTTTCGATCTCATGTTAGGAATAGGAACAGGAATAGCAATGGGAATTGGAATGGGAATAGGAATAGAAATGGGAATAGGAATAGAAATGGGAATCGGAATGGGAATGGGAATAGAAATAGGAACAAAAATTGGAACAAAAATAGGAAGAGAAATAAATAAAAATAGAAATAAGAATTGGAATAGCAATGGGAATTGGAAAAGACTAAATGGAAATAGGAATAAGACTATAAAAATATTCTATTCATAAATAGAGAGATTTTAAATTTGTTTTGTTAACGAGATGTAGATAATTTGTTAATTATTTTAAACAATAGTTATTCATACGTAAATTTGTTGTTTTTTTTTGTAGAAAAATGCTAAAACAAGAGAAGCGGTTATTTGCATTGCGAGCTATTGAAATATCAGACGTCGACATTTTATTGAACAAACGCCAAGAATTTGATGTTCATACGTTTTTGAAGGCACAACCGAGCGAGCAATTACGGTACACATCAGCACATGTTTTTCCGACAAAATCCCAATTTTGCGATAAATCACACTTTTCCTCCGCTCTGAAATAGTTCTAGTATTAGTCTTTGCCGAAAAATTCATTACCTCTGAGATTGGGGTTAACACATATTTTTCGTCCGAAATAACTTTCGGTTATCGATATATTTTATAGTCGCCCAGATAACTGTTTAATCACAATCAATTTCCTCCACTGACAAAACAACGCTGATAGAATCTAACCAATCAACATTAACGCATCTTGTCGCTGGAAGCATCTTTGCTTCTTGTTTTTCTTTTTTCTCGAAGCGGATCTCGTGTTTTTCCGCATTTCGAGGCACGCATAATTTTCTGGTTGCGTAAAGTTTTTGTGGTGAAGCGGCGGCCTCGGAGCATGTTCAACATAGTTTCAGGGGTTGGAAGTGAATTTATTCAGCGACCAAAATTTAATGTGTAATTACATATAATTAAAATAAGATTAGCAAGCAAAATCATTTTATGACAGTCGTTATTGCGCCGAAAATAGTTAAGGAAGTCTTAAATGTTACCCAGTTTGCGGAATAAATTCATACGACTAAATGGAATCTTTCCTCAGGATTCACTTTGTTTCGTTTCTTTTGTTGTTAAAATTTAATGCAGTTTCGACACTTGATATTTCATCGCGAGGGAGAAAACAGAAATATTTCAGGCCCTATAATATTCCATATTTTATAAGATTTGATTAAATGGCTTGATACATGTCTGGCAGGAGTAGCAGGACAGCATTGGTCACAAAGGCTATGTCTCCTACATTATCCATTTAGGGAGAGTTGAGGTGAAACAGAGCGTTAACAGTGTCAATATATCTTAAAGTAGAGCACATTTTCGCAAGGAAAATACAACTTTTAAGGTCCGACAAGAAAATGAACATGTTTTATTGTTTTAGTTTGTAAACTGCACAACTTTAATGTTTTAAAGCTCACAATTTTTCAATAAAACCAACTGTTATTTTTAAGCGTGCGCTTCAATTCGAATGAGGATCATCGATGAAAATCTGAAAAATTGTTGAAGCTCTTTCGGTATTTTCCGGTGTTTATTTCCGTAGGCAACACAGAGAGACAAATTATGTGTTTTTTCACATCAATTCGCAAACCTGATTTTTTTAATCGAATCAACGAATTTATGGCCCGTTTATTGTTGTATGAGAATTCTTGGTTATTACTTATTATATTACATTCAATTTCAATTATGATTAAATTAAAAAAAAGAGCTGAGTGTGGATTTAAGATTACATACAGTGAAGATTTTATTTTGCTGAATTTTGGCATCTCTATGGAACTGTTTGCAATGCAATGACATGGATTTTTTAAAACCGAACATAGAATAATTAATTTATTTTTCGACACTGTCAAAATTTCTGATTTTTCTCCTATGTAAAACAGTTTTGACGACTGTTTGGCATTTCTCAATACGAAACGTCAGATTATTTTTAACCGATTTAAAACAATTTTAAGCCTTGATGAGTCTAATTCAAAGAATAAAATGTTGTATCCAACTCGTTTTCGTGTAAATCGGTTCATTTATTTCACCTCGTGGATGATAAACCACTCGTTTTCACTCGTGGTTTGATAATCCATTCGTGAAATAAAACGTCCGATTTACACTCAGACTCGTTAAATAAATAACTATAACTAATTAATAATTAATAATTAATAATAATTAATCAGCGAAATAAATTTTTCACCAAAGATCACTGAAGATCTAAGAACTTATTGAGACATTTTTTTTTAAATTGAACGTAGTATTAAAAGTGTTATGTGTAGAGACTGGATTTCTAGGAAGTTAAAAACTTTGTTGAGGTGTCCAAAAAGACATTAGGAATTAAAAGCAGGTAATTTAGGATACATTTTTTATTAATCCCTACTGCAGGAAAAATAAAAACATAATTTTTAATGCAATAAATTTCATTACAAAACAAACGAAACGAAATACGTTTTGTAAAAAACTTAAAATTCTTTACTGCACAAAGAAAAAGCTATAAAGAAGTTAATTAATTGTTGAATCTAAATATTGTTATAAATTTGTTTTTGGAAAATTAGTTTTTTTTCTTTTTAGTTCATTAAAAGCTTTTATTTAACTCACAATGTTGTCTGTCTGTCGGTTATTTTTTCGAAGCCAAATTTGAAACGGTTCCCGTTGTCCTACTGAATTGAAATTTTGCATACTTACTTAATCTGCGTGACAACGGTATGTTGGTCATTTGGACGTCACGGTAACTGCACAGTGTAATAACAAGAAATTTATGCAATAAATAAAGACTAAAAAGCAAAAAATAAAAATATATAAAAAATGTTTTTTAAAAAAGCTTTTATTTAAAAAATGCACTAAAAAGTAAAAAATAATGTATTTTAATCACAGGAGAATATTTTTTCTTTCAGGTTAAAATTCTAAAATTTATAAAAGCTTTGGGAGTTCTAAAACTACGGCATTACAGAATTACTTTGTTCAGTTGACAACTCCCAAAGCTTTAATAAATTTTAGAATTTTAACCTGTAAGAAAAAATATTCTCCTACATTATTTTTTACTTTTTAGTGCAGCTTTTAATTAAAAGCGTTTTTTAAAAAACATTTTTTATATATTTTTTTTCTAGGTTAAGATACCTAGAAAATGAACTCACTGTATAGAAATTCATACTAGTACTAATTCTAAAATCAGGCATCTGATTTTATTACCAATTACCATTACCAATATTTTTTCATTGAACTGATATTTTTATGATTTTATAATCAGATTATTTTGTATAGTTTCTCACTAACTAATTTGTCCACAACTCCTGGAGTACTTTTTACAAAAATTTACATTTTATTCACGAATTCAATAGCTTCAACAAGTTACCCTTCTATTTCCTATGTTGTTATGATGCTGTAAACTAAAATTTCAAAATAAGTCATTTTTCAAAGTGGCTTGACTAAAATAATGCTGTGCAAGAGCTTGTGGATCTTCAGAATTAAAAGACAGTGCAACCATAAAAAATAATTTAATATACAACAATAAGAAATTGAAAACCTAAAATTATAAGGAAGTGAAACCACAAAACTGAAAAATTTAGGAAATGAATATGAAATATGGTGAAATTAAGCTAAATTACTGAGAAACTTAAAATAGTGAAGTTGAAACACTAAAAGAAACTATGAGTTTGAATGACTGGAAGCCCAAAAAAAAACGAAAAATCTTTAGATGTAAAACCGAGTATAAAACTAAAAAACCATTAAATTGAAACATCAGATGAATTGTTTTTGAATTAAATACTAATAAAAAAAATGAAAAAATATCCTGCTTTGAATTAGGAACTTTAAGTCGTTTAAAACACATTTAGGATACAATAGGTCAATTTATGAATTTAGAAAAAATAAAAAGGGTGTCAAATATTTACATTTTTAACGGAACAAATTTATTCCGACTTTCAAGAAAAGCCCTTAAAAATTGGGCGTTAGGGAAGTTTCCTAAGATCCGGTCTCTAGTTATAAATACCTGTTCTACTTCGTGTTCTAGTCGCGAATCGAATAAACCGAATTTTAATTTAGTTTTATTACAAAACACTCAAATCTGGCAGTTTTATGCTTAAGTTAAAAAAACTTGGGAAAGCAAGCTTCTGGTGAATTTTCCTGCCGAAGTTCTGGACTCGCGTATTAAGCTCTGTTTGTTGAAACTATTCGCAAGTTCTTGATCCCATGAAGGCCAGTTTCACTTTCCAAGTCTCAAATGCTGAAAGAAAATGTACCAAACCGCTAGTACCAGCAATACCAGTTGCTCATACGCGTCGGGATGCTGGGCAGGGCCGTCCCTCTGCGCCTGCGTTGACCAATCTTATCTTTCAGGCGCGCGGGTTGCCTGTTTTCAGTAGTTTTCAGGATGCGAGCCGAGCTTTCGAATTGTTACATTTGGCGCTCAACTTTCTCGCAACTGTTTAACTGAGCTTTCGGAACATTTTTTATAATTTAAATTTTCGTGTCATCGTTGTTAGTGTCTGTCGTACGAACAAATATGTGGATTCATTCGTCCTGTAGTAAACTTAGCGTAGTTTCAGTGTACAAACATGTGACTTAAATTTTAGGTGAATCTTGAACACAAACTGTCGCAAACTTCGCACCATCCTTGCCACGACATGAAAACAAGGTGAGCTTTTATTTTTCATTAAGCGTCGCGTCTTTATTTAATTACAACAATACATTATTTAAACTATAGCGAACTAACTGATTAGGTGGTAATTAAGTCTGTTTTATCCTCGAGGAGATAATCGGGTTATTAAAATATTATTTGCGCCGTGTGAATACCACTTAATTAATATTCTCTCTAGTGGTATTCTGTATGATTAGCGATAAGTGTTCGAAAAGGGAGAAACGAGATGATCGATAATTTAATTACAAATTTTACCTATAAGGCGGTGAAATAATTTTAAATTCCATTCTAAATTCTTCTCATCTTGGTAATAATTTCATCCATATTTGAGAAAGCTCTAAAAGCTTTCAAATTCCGAAAACAATTTCCTCAAAACGAATTGTAAAGTTTGTTTAGGTTTAACATTCTTTGTTAAAGAAAAAAAAATTAATTATTCAAATAGTGCGTGATAGAATTTGTGGGACAGTTCCTACAATTTCAAGATCCCACCCAATCTATTTATTTACTAACTTGACTTTGCAGGAAGTTTTGTTTATAAACATAGGACATTCAGAAAATTTAACTTTGTGCCCAGTTTCTGTTCTATTTACGGACAGTATTGTGTGATGGAACTTCATATAAACACAAGAGAATTAATTTAGTTTCATTTTATAAACTGTGTGACTTTGTAATAAGTTCTGGTAATAGAGATGTCACTAAGACAAAAAACTATTTTTCGTCAGAGCCAAGACAAACTTGAACTTAATTTATTAATTAAACAAAAATTAAAATTGACAAACAAGATTTAACTACGCTTGTAATTTAACACCCCGTCTCATGTTCCCTCAACCTTCAATCTCCAGTTTTATTTCACTTAATTCAATATTTATTCATTATAACTTTCTCCTCAAAATTTTTCAACTTCGACCCAATTCTGCTGATTACATATCATTAAATATTTAAGCAAACTGAGTAATTAAAATGTTTAAAATGCTTTTTGTGAAGTTTAGTCATTTTCTGGAGGACGTGTCGATTAACTTTTTTAATCATGTCACTACCACATGTCAGAAATTATTAATTGGGTCGTTTTTTATGAAAAGGTACGCTTTCAAAACTTTAATAATAATGAATTTGAGTTCATGGCGACTTGAATATTATTAAAGTTGAAGCGTTAAACTAAGATAACAAAAGTTGTGACCGTTCTTTTAGAAATTTCGGGGTTTATAAAGCTATAAAGGGCGTTAGGCACTCCTTATCAGAAAAGTTGTTTAAATTGATTGATGCAAGAACCAATTCATTCTTAATTAACTCGGTGCTACAAGGTGTACATTGTTTCAGGTTTGTAATTTGATTTTCAGGGTAAACAATTGGACTAATTAACGTGCCGGAAGACTGTCGATATTATTTAATCATTAAAATAGAATTAACCATCTGAGAGGGAAAACAATAAATAAATTTAATTAAACCCATTTAACAATTTTGATTTTATTACAGGAATCTATTCCTGTTTGCTTAAATCAACAAGTTTGTTTATCGTAAACCCGAAATGTATCTTAAATGTACCGGAATCCAGGTACAAATTATGTTTACA
The DNA here is from genome assembly GCA_939628115.1 of Tribolium freemani. Taxonomy (NCBI): domain Eukaryota; kingdom Metazoa; phylum Arthropoda; class Insecta; order Coleoptera; family Tenebrionidae; genus Tribolium; species Tribolium freemani. The sequence continues at coordinate 17,598,597 of OW626791.1, read as the reverse complement.
GGCATTTAGTCCTGTTGTTGGCCCCAATTTATAGAAATGACCGTCAGGACTCGCCAGGATTTACGCATTCAAATCCTTTGCTCCAAACTGTCTTTAAAGAGTCATGACCCAAACAAGGGCCCTTAAACGTTTGTAACTCGAGGAGGAAGGAAGACACCTTCATTAAATTAAATTGCACTTTAATTATTTTGCTATGGTGTGTCGCAGCGGCGTTAATTAAATCGAACCGCTTTTTTCGTTCATCGCTTAAACGGATTTCCTACCTGTGTTTATTATCAATTATTCATTCCAGGGAGGTGATAGTTTCTTGTCGGGCGGGTTTGAGTTAGGATTAAACAAGCAAAATTTTAACAAAGAGTGGAAACACCTTAGAGAATTTTCTAAAGTTAAATTAGCTTGAGGCACAACGAGGTTTATCGACAACTCTCGGTTGAATAGCCTACCTAAACGAATAATTTGGGTTTTGAGATATGCACAAATTGCATACGAGGTATAACATTCAGATATGTTTAAAACAAATTTAAATATTTTATTTCTTGTCGTTGAATGCACAATTTGTCGTACGATAACGACATACCTATACCATTTTTTAGCATTTTAACTACTATTGTGTTGTTTCAAACACCTTTTTTGCTGTTAGTTTTCCCTTTTTTGTTGGGTCTATAAACCACTCATAAATTAAAGTGGTACATGAAGAATTGCGTTTACTTTATTAGAAAGTTTTTCGAAATCGAAATTGTAAATATTGAGTATTTGTTTTAAAATTTAGGTCCATATATAACCTCATGATTTTCCTTGTGTTAGTATAATTATTTATATTATTGTTATTTGTAATTGTTTGAGTTTTTGTCATTCAGTAGAAATAAATTTGACAATAACAGGCAACGATGGTACAAGCAAATACAAAGGAATAACTCAGTAGTTAATTGTAATAGGTAGGTACATGTAATAAATTTTCCAAACAGTCAATCCTGCTTTTGCTTTCCCCTCTGTAGATTAAACCGCCCTATTTAATATTCCCGAAGTTGTGCTTTTTTCAAAGCCCTGAAAGGTCTAAAGTCGCCTTTTAGCTCCAAAGTTGGAAAATAAGTCACCCTAAGCGTTTTATTTCTTTGTCAGCAGTCGAGTAATTTTTTGCAAAACAGTGAAATCTCAGTCGGTGGTCATTCCCGTAAAAAATCTTATCTGAGAGTAATATTAAACATCTCGAATTGTGCGTCTAAAAAGCTCTTTCACTTTGATGTATGGTATACACGAAGTCAGAACCGGCGATCAGGTGGTCCATGAAAGCGTTGGCATTTGTTGGGAGATTGAGTTGAATCGAGAAAAAGCTCTCTGCCAGCATTTTCATCAACACAGTAAATTTTTATGAAATTTATTGATGATTCGCGTGACCTGTATGAAAAATGTGCCCGGCAAGGTCGGAAATTTTCAGATGGGTAATTTGGTAATTATTACATGAGGATTGTAATTGAGGGGCTCAATTAATTTTGATCAAAAAATCGAAACTTAAACTGTTTCATAAACTAGCAGGGGTGAATAGGCACTAGGAATTAATTATGGAGATGTCCATTTAATTGTCCAATTTACCCGAACCCGAACCTGAAATTCGCAATCATCTTACCGAAACAATAAACACACACACCGACTCTATTCAAATTTAATTACCCGACATTTTTACACCAGACGTTGCTAATTACGCTTTAAAATAAAATTATGAATCGTAGCTCGGTTTAATTTCACTAATTTTTCTTCGCGGTAAACATCCCGTACGAAAATCAAACAAAAGTCAAAAACATTTACTTTGCAATATCCGGGACTGTCCACCTGCTTTTTTTCACCGAATGATAAAATTACGAGGGTGTGCAGTCTGGCGTAGGACACACTGTATAATTATGCTCGGGCTTTTAAAGCAATTAAATTCAATTTTTTAAAAGCCGATGGAAATTAATCAAAGTGGAATGTTATAAACGCCCAAGCAATAAACGTAATTCTGCTTTTTTCGTTCTTATATTACGTCTTGATTTACAGTGTCGTTAAAAATTACGATCGTGGAAATATGTGTCAATCTTTTTTACGACGCTTGTTCTTTGGATCCCTTATGGCTTTATCTTGAATTTCGGTTGCAAACGATTTTAATTGCAGTAAATGAATACTTTATACTTATCGACACGAGAGTTCATATCTTTTATTCATATCCCCACATACATCTCGTATGTATTAGAACTTCTACACTATTCAGCGAATAATGCAAAGGCTTTGTCGGGCCTGTCAGCGTAATTAATGTTTTGTCAGTAGCATTTTGTTCTTTAAAGCGGGGAAATTGGAAAAATTGATGGTGCTATTATAACTTCATAGGTGGCTTTTATCGCCCCGAATGTAACTGCTTAATATATCTGAAAAACTGGGGGCGTAAAATGTATCTGGCTTTCTTCTGATAATCATTATTTACTAAACCAATTCTGAAAAATAAAATTGTACATACATAACATCGTGTGGTTTGCTAATATTGCATGCTAATATTCAATAATAACTGCTTGCAATTTGGTTGGAATCGTTTTTCTTCAGCCATTGGTACATCTGGCTAGATTTCGTTGCAATTTTTATGAAGGTCTAGACTACGACGGGATTTATAAACGACTGAAAGCATTTCTAATTCTTTTGAATGTTTCATGAAGCGCTGCAGTGTCAAGCTGTGCTTAAAATAAAAATTTTAGTAATTAATGAAGATTTTAATGGTGAATACGAGGGTGAATGTTTGTCCAATTAGGGAGTGAATTGATAATGGACAAAAAGTTTTTACTATTTGCGAATTGTTTACAAATAAACTTCGCCATATTCTAGCTGAAACTTTTGCTGGAAAAATTTTGTGTAAGTAATCACTTTCGCTTTTTTAATATTAATACTAATAATCATAAAAGAATTTCCCGAACTCTCTCTGAACCTACTCGTACAAAACTTTTAATTAGGGATTGGTTTTCTTCAGAGGCTCGTTTCATTTGCCATCTAATACGGAAAAATCATATTTTTTTTAAGAAAAAGAAATTTTCGTGTTTAAATAATACTCAGACTTTGCTACCATGCATATTTTGACTTTTATAATCATTCTAGTAGTTTCATTAAAAAAATGTAAAAATATGATAGAGAGAAAAATCTACAGACGATTTGTTATTGACATGGAAACTAGAAATTAATTTATTTAATTATTATTTGTCAAAACAAGAAATATATTTTTTTAACCTTTTTTCATCTTCTTAATGGCAAGGAACTGTAAAATCAACTCTAGAGATAATTAGAAAGAAATAAATTGTAGGGCATTACAGTCGTAGCAATTATTCTGTTTATTGTTTACAAAGTAATTTTTAAATGAGGGTGCAGCCCGTTTCGCATTGTACGTATCACTACATAAAAATTAATTTTCCGTAAAGCTCTAACAACCCCAAGTTCCTCATTTGGTCAAAATATAAGTGAAGAGGGAGCAATGCGAGCTTTATGCAGCAGTCGCCTCGTAAAAATTCGAGGAAAGACAAGTTTATTTGATGTCGGGCTCCATATTTATCCGACTTGTACAAGAAAATTAGATTAAATGTAATAGCGGACACAATTCCAGTTGCGACCTAAAACTTTAATAAGTTCACACATACTGCCCCAGTTCGAGCACTTGTGGCCCGCAATAATTTGTACTCACATTTTAATACCAAGTCACGCTAAAAATATTAGGTTTTATATTTGACAGTCGTAAAAGAAATTGGAGCCACACCAGTCGTAAGTTTTTATTTTTGATGAAATAAAGTCGAGGCTAATTTCTCAACCGTGTTTCGATTTAACGTTACGCTCACTGACGTAGATTTGTTTACGCGCTCTAAATAAAGAGTCGCATAAAAATGAGGTATCTCGAATTGTGCACCAGAAAAATAAATAGTCACAATTCGCGTTTTTAGTCGTGGAAACTTTTGATCGCGGTTAAAAAGTCAGACATTTACAACATCTCGCCGCACTTGTGTATTGATATAACGAGCTTTCCGCCGAGTTTTATCAGTTTGCAGCAGGTTTTAAAAAATATAATGGCAGGTCTCGAGGTACTTTGAACTGGATCGCTTCACCGGGGCTAAAAGAATTCATCAGGAATCGTGTCGTGCGGAGGCTGCGGTTCCTGAATTGTGTACAAAGGGGATTTCTCGATGAAAGACAGGCACGGTATTAATAGATAATATACTTGCCGATGGAAGTATGATATCAACTGAATTTTCAATGAATTGCGATAGGTCAGAGTTTGCGAGAGCGGAAAAAGGAATTCTTCAGGCATTTTAACGTTATTAAATATTACTCAGCACCATTTTATTACAAAGTGCCCTTCCAAATATTAGACGAAAAACTTGGGTGCTTCCAACTCTTAATTATGTACGAGTATCACTCACATTCTTTAACATACAGTGAATTTGTTTTTACAAAACTGAAGACATTGTGTCCAATTGCAGAAAGTTGCGTTTTTATTGTTTGTTATAAAGTGACGTTCACTGAAAACATGCAGAGAACAAGCATCGCAATAAGATTCCGTAATAGTTTATTTGGTGTCAAATCGACTATCCTAAGGACAGGTTAATTAGTTATTCCTAACTAGTAACCAACATTTTAGCGTTTCGTAGTTTTTTTAAATGGCATTCCTTCTCTGACAATAATAAGTTTAACATTTACATTGAATTGTATCTATTGTATAGTTTTTTTTTCTACGGTCCTTTTTTGTTATGGATTTATAAAATTACTTATTTAAGTGTAAATCGTGGGTACAGAGGTAAAATAAAAATCATTAAGTGCATTTTAAGTAAAAATGAGTTAAATGCGGTTACCTATGTTTTAATTTGTTTTCTTTTTGGTAGTAAGCTTACAAAAACAATGTGATGAAAAAAAAAGAAAGTTTCCAAATTTTAGAATTCATTAATTACAATCTGATTTTTTTTTGTAGAGGTAAAAGTCATTAATTAGAATTACCTATATTTTGTTGTTGAAGCATTAAAGCTGTTCCTTTAAGAAAATATTAGATTATATTATGCAGTCTGCTATTGACCATAAGAAAAAATAGATACTTTTATGATGAGCGACTGAAAAAACATTTGTAAACCAAGGTAAAAAAGAACCATACAGTAGTAGGTAGAACTTAAGTACGGCAATTTTGATAATTTGAACATTCTGCCCAAACAAAAACAGAAATAAAGATGAAGAGGGAAATGCATTATTGTGTTTGAGAATAAAATCTTTAAAATATAAAAAAATCTCCCCAGGAATTATTTTGCATCAATATGACCTTCTATTTCTATTTCATTATGAGAATAGAAGAATCACCGTAAAGGGCCGACAACGAAACAACAGCTTGTAACAAGCTTATTCAGATCTGCTTGTTTTAAGAGAATAAATGAAAAAAGACTTGATGGCGTTATACAAGAAAAGACTTGTTTCAGAAGAATTGTATCATGGTACCACACAGTCTTCCTATCAACGCAAATAAAATATCCCATACAATTTATCCCTGTCGGAGATGAAAACGACTATAACAATAGGTATAGAATAGATATTTAAAAAAAATACTTCTGGAATATTATAAAATTAAAATTATTATCTTCATTAATTAATAAAATTAAAAAAATATTTAATAGGTAAAATTCATTGAGTGCATACGAGCGTTTTCCTCGATTTTATACTGCGACTTTTCAGCATTAGGTTCACTTATTGGTAAGTAGCGGTTATCCTTTTAATATTGTAGAATATGTAGAAATAACTGCTTCAATTATTTTGTTTTTTTTATACCAATTAATTATTAATATTTACCTAGTTCATATCTCAAAAACATGAAAATGTTAGTTAATGATTTTTACCTCTAAACCCACGAAATACAGGAATCCAATTAAAATCATTTACTTTTTTTAATTCATCTAATTTCTGAAACTGCAGTTATTCGCTTAAAATAAAAATAGTTTTATTGGAATATCAAATTTCGCTAAAAATAAAATATATTTCGATTTAGTGGCAACGTTTCAGAACCAATTTAGATGATCTTCAGGTCAAAATTTGGCAGAATCCAATTTTAGACAGACCCTCTTGCAATTTTCAGCCTGAAGGAGCGTAAATCATATTCCGAAACGTCGCTGCTAAATTGGGACTATACAGGTGTTCCACGAGGTAGTGCAAATACTTTAAGCATAGATTGAGCATTAAAATTAAATGGACCCATATTTTTTATTTTTTCTAAGATGGGGAATTATTAGCCTCCAAAATTGCCCCAAAATTGCAGCTTATAAAAAAGTTTCGAAATGAAATAGGCTTTTAAATTCTATAGTAGCACCAAAGCCAAACTAATTTGTGCTGCAAAGTTATGAAACAATGTATGTCAAGGGGGCCTTGGAAGCCCCCTTTAACAATGCCCTACAACTTTACAATTTCCACTGTTAAATGAGTGTTTAAAACAATGACTATACTATTTGGCATACGCCAAATTTTATAAAAATTGGATAAGTATTATTAGAGATATAGAGTATATTACTTTAATTTCTTTATTTTTCTCAATTCAAAATTGTACAATTATAATGTCTAATTTTTATCAACAACAACATTCTCCATAGTGATCATCAGTCCGGTTAGTAAACTTGATATACACTTAAAATTACTTCCACAGAGGATAATGGTAAAAGGTACAGTGTTTCAACCAAAAACAATTTCTTCCATTATCAATAATTTTTTTTCATATTTGAGTTGTGTGAATGTCAAATTTTTCTCGCAGCGACCTCAGGCGTCAAGGTTTCCGAAATGGTCCCACAATTAAACAAAATTATAAAAAACGGTACAAATAAAATACTTTTACTACGTACGCAATTCTTTGGCACTTTAATGTAAGAAAATTACCAAACAAATATTTTAAATAAAGATTTTCGATTTTTTTTTGTATTTGTGGTGGCGGCATCTACCATCAGTTTTCTGAAATGGTCCCATCTTTGTGCTGTGCCTAAGTTGACAGATTTAGGGGGAGTTGAGACACTGTAAGTCTTACATTACCCCACAGAGATAAAAAAATATAAAGTCCATTCAGAATTAAAATCAATTGTCAGTGTCAAAAATTTTAAAATTATGTTGGAACCCTGCGACATTGCCATAGGAACGAAGCCTGGACGACTAATTTTAAATGGAGTTGCCAACGTTAAAACAATTTGACAAATGATTTTAATTCCGGATGGACTATAGGCTAATAATTCCACAAGAATTTTTTTTATAAAAAAATAAAAAATATGGGTCCATTTAATTTTATAATGCTCAATCTATATTTATATTTTTTTTATGGTTAAAGTATTTGCACTACCTCGCGGGACACTCTGTATATAAGTCAGTCAACCAATCTGCAAAAGTAAAGTAGTTGTCTAGTGTTTTTTACTGGCAATCCTGAAACTAATTCATGAAAGACAGATGGTCCGAACCGTGGGATTATTTATGTGATAAGGGTTGTCATCCCTGTTTTTTGTCCACTTTTTTGCAACAATATAATAATAAAAATTTCCATATGTCCCTCTAACCTTGCATGCGTAAACCAAAACACGATCAAATTCCAGGACCGGCATAATTTGGCCAGGGATCGAAAAGTTTCCGTTTCCTGAACATGTAAATATCCACAGTTGTGTAAAATTTTCATTTGAGTAATTATTTTCTTTTCTTTAACGTATCACGCAAACACTCCGACTGGAACAAATCATCATCAACATAACTTTCGTTTTCAAACGCTATTATATTTATAGAAATCATTCTCGTTCGCGTATTTATTTAGCGGGCGTTCGTTGGCGCTTAATTAAATAAATTCTCGGTTGGTAAATGAGTTGAATTAAAAAATCCCGCAATAAATGTAAGAGTTCCGCGCCCGATTTAACGGTGCAAATCTGCCAAAAACACGCACTCCATTCTTTCCTGCTACATTATTTATTTTCGTGTTTGATCAGCGACTTGCTTCAGGTCGGCGCGTTTCCCGCATGATGTTTTAAAATATGTCGGCATTGTCGTCCACTTTTGATGAATGATCGCGCTGTGGTTTATCATACTTTAATAGGACTAATGGCCGACTAACGCCATTATTCAAGACCGGTGCCGGTGACACCTGTGTCAGATGTTCCCATTATTTTTACTGGTAATTCGACACTTTTCGTCACACTTTTCGCCCAGAGTCAATGTGCACAAGCAAGATTCGCAGAGGAAAAACAAAGAGCGACTAATTGAATTGGGAAAAGGGAGCTTACGGGGTGGACAGACACGCGTGATGGTGAGGAATGATACGGACCGACGCTTCCACCAAAACTATCTGTCAAGCGAGACTGACACGTTACATCTTTCATAAGTTTTCAAGGCGCTTACAAAATGTTAGAGTTTCATTTTGCAGGATTATAGCGGACCTTTTTTTCTTATTCGCTGACAATGGCATTTATTTGTGTTTTAGATAACCAAACCTTGCTACAGCGGAATTCCATTTAGGAAGCTGAGTGCTGACACTTTTCATCGAATTTGAAAGCTGCATGTACGGCTAAACGAAATTACCACCGAATAGGTAATAGGCACTGTCATACCACAGCGGACAAATTCATTTCCTGGGCGATCATCAACAGAAAAGCCACTAAATAAAACTTTGAAATAGTTTAGCCAAAGAATGACCAGTTTGGTACTTAATTGAATAACAGTTACACGTCCGAATGGGCAATCACTTAAAAAAACACTTTCTCGGGATCGTTTTTTGCGAACATTATTTGTGTGATGATATTTTTGAAATGCTTATTTTCGCCAGATAGCAGAATAACAATAATTAACTTTTTAATACCGCTGGTAACTTGACTGGGTCGATCAGGCGGTTTTTGTTGTCATGTCATTGTTCCAGTTGTTTTATTGAAGCTGAAATGTAATCCCGAATTTATTTCGCCATGAACAATTTTTTCTTATCCCGCCCCAAAGTCATGCTCCAGCACTTCGCTGAAATTGTATCCTTTACTTAGTCGAGTGTAGGATAACTCAAGTCCTTAGAGTGTTCCTTGTGAAAGGTCAAGTGGTATCGAATCATTAAATTGTGTATGAAAACGTTTTTTACGACGTGTAGTCATTCTGGGAGTCATTAGCAAATGGGTAAACTTTCCGTGAAGGCAGTCTAACTCTCAAATGTCTGGCGTTCACTTTAACCCTCTTGTCAGCCACACCAATCTCGGTTAGCTTAGCAGTCTGTGTGTGGATCGAATTACATTCTTACTTCGAACCCTGCACCGTCCTGTGAAGTGCTTTTGTATCTCTATCACTTAGAATAATAAACTCCGGGCGATTCCGGTAATTACAAATTTCATAAATTTCCAGCTCCGGCGATAAATCGCTCGTGAAATAAAATCGATAGAGCGGACAAGAGCTTAATAATGTAAATATTGAGCTTTCGTTAGAAACGCTTATTGAAAACATAAACGCTTGTCGTGCTTTGTATAATTGGATAAATGATTATGTTTTTGACGGTAAACGGGTCTGTCGTTTTCTTGAAGCGGCTCTCTAAAGATTAGCCGTTTCTAAGCTTATAAATTTTAATGTTGCCCAAACATTGGTTTTAGATTTTACTTTCCTCATCCCACGTTTCAAATTTATTCGAACAAATGTGCCGAAACCCATCTTGTTCTCTCCCAAATTGAAGAAATTAATTCCACTCAAATAGTATTAAATTTATTTTTCCTTCCCTGAAAATATTTTGCCAGTGCTCTGTTCCCACCGGAAAACTACGTATAGACTTACACGAACTCGTTCTAACAGAATTTTAACGCTTGGAAGCAGAAGAATGTACCAAATTTCATGCATATTCAGTGCTTTTTATTGGTAGAAATAGAAAACTCTATAGTTTTCAAATTAAGTTTTCAGGTGCAGTTTCATTGTGCTCGAACAGCGAATGGACACGATCCTTGATGATTTATGTTGGCAAAACGTTCGAAACATTAAGCTTGTGAAAACAAAGACCAAGACAACATAAAAACGCTAACGCTCTCTCACCCAAGTTATTTCCCCAATTTCTCATGTTTTTTACTTTCGTTCCGAAACTATCGTAATTTAGGTAAAAATCGGCCGTTTTTTCCCTAATTGCGGATTTATTTTGCGAGGTTTGAGCGCTGGAAATGGGAGGACGTGCAAAAAACAATAATAATCTCGAAGAATAGCAAAATGGCTCAACCACCGGTTGGTCACGCCGGAGGAATCTTGTTATCGACAAGTTGAATGTAGAGAAGTTTCTAGCTTAGCAAGCATCTTCGTCCTAAACACATATTATTGTTAACTAATAGCGTTAGGCGATGGAATAACAAAGTTCTTGGACAAAAACGCTCCGGGTTTAGCTTAATTAGTTGAAATTTTTCCGGTTTTGTGTTTAGGGGAAACATAATGTTGGGTTTAGTGATAAATATCCGGTCGTTTTTTAACTCCTTCATTGCCTGCCTAACGAATGAGCCCGCTCTAAATCTTTTTACTTACAATTTATCTAGGTCGAATACTTTTCCGTTCCACTATGCTGGAAAATCCCTGCTCTATTATTACCTTAGCAATTTCGTTCGGGCTTTATTGGCCTGCATTTTAATCATTAAATATCGACTCCGGATACGTTGTCCCGGCCGGTAAGGGTAGTTATAAAAACTTAACCGGGCTGAAATATTAGATTCCTGATAAACAAACTGACGCTGGATAGCACTTGAATAGTTTATCCCAACCGGTAATTCAATCAATTTCTCAGGAAAGCTTAACGTTACCCTCCGGGAATAAATCACAGACTCGACTCAGACGGTCATTAATAACAGACCGACTTGAAAGTAACAAACTAACAGACTTAGATATTTATTTAAAGGCCAGAAAAATGCCAACTTATGCTGACATTCTGTACAAAATTAAATACAGAGAAAAGGAAGTGGTTTACGGTCGAGCAATCTACGAAATTTTAATTAAAACAGCTATAAATGCCTCTTTAAGCACTTTAATAAGTCTTGACTTCCTTTCGGAATTATTATTATTGGGAGGATTATGAACTGGGTGAAGGTTATATGATATTAATGAATTTTGTATTTGTTAGTCGAAAGCTCTAGTTTACTTGCAACTCATTTAAGGACGTGTTCTTTTAAATCTCAAGTAAAAACCTTTTAAAGCTTGATCATTAATTACTTGAGGATTATGCGGTCTATCCATCCAGATTCCTCAAATAATTATGTTATGTCTTTATTATTAACAATTAATACAAAATATAAAAAATAAATCTTTAATCAAAACTACGGATATCTAAAGCTTAGGATCGAAACGACGTACAAATAAAACGTTTCCGTCCTCGATGGTTCCGTTAATGTCACCAGAGAGCGCAGTTGTTCGATTACAGTCTATGTTTTCAGAGCATTGAATTTAAAAAAATGGTTGTATTAGTATAACAGTCAGCACAAGGCAAACAAAAAATACAGGCAGGTAGAGAATTAAATTCTTAATAGTAAGAGATAAACATAATGCAAAAATTTTATCGTACATTGATTTAAAAAAATTTCAAACATTTACCAATTTGCACTTTGCTTCATATTTTTCAAAACCCTGCGAATACGGTTACAGATACAAGAAAAATGTTAGAAAGAAAATTGCGGAATTAAATTTCCTACAAAAAAGTTCACGAGACCATATTATATTATATTATATTACCATAGTAATCGTCAATTTTTCTTAATCTGTTAAGAATGCTCAACATTTCCAAGTAATTAGTAAATTGGTTGAATTTAAATTAATCTAAAACCATTTCGTCTCGAGACGGTATAACGCACGAAGCGCCCTCATTTTTACTTTACCGTACTATTTTTTTTGGTTCAGAAAATCCAGCGATTTTGTATCTCGTTTCATCACCTAAGTTATAGTCCTCCGTAGTCGCTGCACAATTTTTTCTTATGGCATTCTACTCCTACAATAAAGTAAGAGTCATCTAGTACATGATGTGAAAGAAATAATTACTTAGTTTCCGATTTACTGAAAATGTAATTATTTGCACCACAGCTCTGCTGCAAAGTTAGAAATAAAAGTTGAGAGTTTTATCGTTTCCAAATCGTTTACTACGGCCGCGAAATACCTCTCTAAAACAAAAGGATATGGCAGGGCTGTGACAGTTATATTATTTTACATCAAATCGAATAGACTCTAAAAGCCGGCTGAAGCGAATTATATCTCCACCGACAACGGAAAAACCAACAAATTAAACCAGACTTTGATGTTTGAAATAATTTTGTTTTGAAGCGCAATTTTTATTTTAAATGCACTGCGTTCATCAACGTATTTTGTATTAAATCATTGTTGAAGCTACTGGTTTCATAATCAGCTTTAAAAGTATTATTCCTTGATCATTTCGTGGTCACGAAGCAGCTTTCTTCAGTTGGCTCTCTGCCACTGTTTTTCCAGCCAACAGAATACATCAAAGACGATTTATGACAGGTTGCTAAATTGTCTGTTGGGCGTTTGTGCGTTTGCATAAATTACCCTGAATAGTAATTATTGAGAAAGACAATGTGGCCATCACTAGGCGAGCCTGTCAGTTACAGAGAAATTATTTATTGGCCTTTAATGGCACCCTTTACACTAATCGACATAATCCGACCAATAAATTTATTAATACGAAGCCCCCAACTCGTCCATTTCCTATTCAAGAGCGGCTTGTTTAGTTGTACAAGACTAGGAATTACTTCATGTCGTGAATCCGTGGAAAAAGTGCAGAGTAATGTCAGAGTATGAACCTAATTTGGACTTGAGCAAAATTGTGTTACAACAGTGCTGCCGAGATTGAAATAAATTATAAAAAACTTGGGTTGTTTGGTTGAAAATATATGAAGCGCTTGATGGCTTTCTTCGACTGACAAAGGGAATTTAATTAGATAATGAAATCGTCTTATTTGATGTAAATAATGAAGCTCCTTTTTATAACTGGAAAATAAGCAGTGCTTGGAGGGAAATATCGATACTTGTAATCGCTTTAATGTGGACTGTTCTAGAAGCTAAGCTTTGATTAACGAGAAAAATCTTCCGTAAATGAGGCTTTGTACCGGCTTAATGATCTAGTTTAATTACCGAGACGAGGAATTTGGAAAGTTTTTCAGTAGTGTTTAAAAACTACCGGATTAATATAACAATCTACGAAGATCCAACTCGAAATCCCATTTCACACTACTAGTAATATAATCCTCATTCCACTATCAAAATAACGCAGGATTATCAAGACATAATAGAACTGATGAAGCAAACAAGATACCTTCCTTGATATTATCATCAAATTAATTTCGGGGCTTAGGTTAAGATAAACAAATCGATTGTATCGCGAATAGTTTTGCAATTTTGTACAATAATAATTGGAAGAACCATTGAGCATTGCCGGAGCCGTTCCACTGGTGTGGACTTAATCAGATGCGGTTTTGTTGGATATCTAGGACAATTTATAATACAATTATCAAACATCACTCGAGCTATGCACCACTTGCAGTCAAAGTTGAGCCGAGAATTGCGTTAACACAATTTCCCAAAATGCCTAATAAAACCCCGCTTTAATAAATCTAGCATTATTTTGTATTTTTGTAGCTGGTAAGCCCTGTTGAAGCCGGAACAATGCGGGGTAAGTGTTTAATTCCTCTATGTCACGTTTTTTTGCAAAAATAGCCTGGCACGTAAATTCGAGCGAATTCTAGTGCAGTGTTGCATTAAATTCTAGATTCAGCCTAAAATGATCAAATCTCGTGGGACAATATCCTTGTTTAAATATGCAAATTCGCGAGCTGAGGCAATAAAGGATCAAATTTATTTTATGACCTGATGCATCTCAGGATTATTTTATGGAGTGAAACTTTGAAGCAGGATAATTATTCAAAAAAAGTTTCCTGAGGCGCAAAAATGTCGCTTATCCAAGTGATGGCAAGTACTGGAGCAGATTTAATTTAACTAAAACGTGACTATCGTAATGGCGCTTTGTTATTGCAGTTTGCAATGCTTATTATATGTACGCAAATGGTTTATGGAAATGGAATGTCCCCTTGCGTCGACGCTGGTCAAATTGAAACTCGGTCTTTGAATAGTTTAGGAAACGCAAACTTTATAAATTACACTGCGGTTGGCGTAACGTCGTCCATTAAAATAATTCAATTATGTTTATGGGGCCGTATTGACAAAATAAACACCAAATCCAACTCTAATTAGACTATTGTCAGCCGAAGCTCGGCAAGTGCTGATAATGGAGCAAAGCAAACACCAGCTGGCAAGTTTTAAGAAATAGTTCCATTTCAGAGTTATCCCTGAATGTTTGTCGTTTTTTCTTAATAAAGCTCCCTTTGAATTGATTCCGTGCTTTCGATTTATCGTGTTTTATTCGCGATATTGTTCGAGTGAAGGGTCACACGAGCCCCAGGGTGTAGCTTGTGTAAATAAATTTCAAGTTAAGGTGTCAAACAAACCGAGAAATTCATCTCGTAATTCGTAAATGGAAGGTTATGTTTAGAGAAACTTCCCTCTTTGGTATCGTCTTATTTTACCTTTCAGCCAGATAGATGTACTCAAAGCTCAATAGTGCAGAATATTCCTGTGTTTTTTGCACTTTTACTTTCTTTATGTTAGTGCTAAAAGCTCTCGCGCCTTTTATACAAGTCGTAACACTCTTAATGTTTCTAATTAAACAGCGTTGACTCTTCGGTGCATGCAAAAGGGAAAAAGTTGTTTATGGTTTAATTGAAAATTAGAGGTTTGTCTTGGAAGACGCGCTAAACAAGTGAAAATATTTGAAGATAATTTCGCCATAAACTTAAAAGATATGCACTTTTAACGTAGGTATTGTAAGAACCAGTACTTTTGTGTCTGAGCGAAACGATAGTGTTTAGCATTTATGTTTGCCGTATTTTGTAGCTATCGCTGACATTTGTGTAGAAATCGTAAAGTTGTTGCGCTCAAAAGGTTATTTAATGTGTAAAGTCCGGATTTTAAAACGCAAAAAGCTTAAAAGGGCCCGTGAAAATGGGTTTAAAAAATATGAATTAAGTTCACATATTGAACATTCTTTCGTTGGGTCTTAACAACTCGTTATTGCCTTCTTAACAGCCCTGAATGCGTAAATAATTAAATATTATGAGTCGCAAATGCGTGATAAGATGGCCTTTATTACCCAAACAAAACTTGTTAGGAACTGAACTCAAATTATTTTTTTCTAAACCAAAATAGATGGAGGGTGTGGTGGAGGTTCAAAAGCAATAATATTGCTTTAGTGAAATTGATTTAAAATTAGTAAAAATACCAACAGAAAAAAATTATAATAAAAATATATAAAAAATGTTTTTAAAAAAAAGCTTTTTTAGGCGTTTTCTTTTCGTTTTTTGTACTCATCTGTCAAATTTAACTTTTTTGTACACTTCTGTTACTTTCTTGGACTCACCTGTCACTTTCTTGGACCGATCTCTCAACGCTATTAAAATTGACAGATGTCTTTTTGGTTTGTCTTGTTATCAAATTCTTTAATTCTGTTGTGATCATCGCCTAAAAAAACTCGGTTAGGGTGCTTTTTGGTCTCACCTGAATTGCCACAAACAACAGATTCGGCCAAAAAACATCACCTTTACGGCCTTGATACACAAATAACTATTATTTAAAAAATGCACTAAAAAGTAAAAAATAATGTATTTCAATCACAGGAGAATATTTTTTCTTACAGGTTAAAATTCTAAAATTTATAAACGCTTTGGGTTAAGCTTTATTTTAAGCTTTTATAAATTTTAGAATTTTAACCTGTAAGAAAAAATATTCTCCTGTGATTGAAATACATTATTTTTTACTTTTTAGTGCATGTTTTAAATAAAAGCTTTTTTTAAAAAACATTTTTTTATATATTTTCACTTTTTGCTTTTTAGTCTTTATTTATTGCATCGATTTGTTGTTATTACACTGTGCATCTACCCTGACGTCCAAATGACTAACATACCGTCTATGTCGGTATAAGTTACGGTATGTACAAATCGAGAACCTCTTTGTAAACATAACCTAAAATTTTAAAACCCCATTTAACACCTTTGGGGGGTAATTAACTATATAGAATTGCATTGTCATGCAGATTACGTAAGCATGTTAAATTTCATTTCATTGCGACTACAGGAACCCTCTCAAATTTACAAATCGAGAACTCCTTTGTAAACATAACCTAAAACTTCAAAACGCCATTTAACCCCTTTAGGGGGTATTTTACTACATAGGATTGCATTGTCACGCAGATTAAGTAAGTATGCAAAATTTCAATTCAGTGGGACAACGGAATCCCTTTCAAATTTGGCTCCGAAAAAATAACCGACAGACAGATTACATTGTGAGTTAAATAAAAGCTTTTAAAAAGGTACAAATTTTGCATCAATTTTTTGTGGAAGATACCACCGAAGACGCATTTTTTTAATCTTCAGATGCTAAAATGGAGATTGCACCCTCTACACCTTAGAAAGTATAAAGACAAGAGACAAGATGAGTTATTTTGACTTCTTTTAAGCTCCAATATCACCCCTTAAAATCTGTATAATTGTCGATTACGACCCTTGGCGAAATAAAAACCCTCTTAATTATGCTTTTAAGTTTACGTATTTTTTACTTTTTGTTCGAAGTAAATTCCGTGCAACTAAGTACAATTTGCAATTGCTGCGGCTTGAAATTCGTTTCAGTTGTTTAGAATAGCCTCGTAACAGCGCCGTCGTAAAATTCTTGGCAATAAAAATCTTGGTGCAATAAAAGGATTGCCCGCATATGCTTTTGAGTGGAAATTATCAAGTGGTTGCGGTATTATATTAATTCCTTTTTACGACCCGAAGTGATTTCTCCAAGAGCCTGCGATGTTGCGGCAAATCATTCGTCTTCTCATTGTTACAAGATAACTGCAAATAGAGTCATTGTTCTCGTGTAAATTGTCACAAGTCGTCTTGATTAAGTCGCATTCATCCTTGCAGCCATCAATAGAAGTGGGGCTTATTACGATTTTCGTCGGCCAGTGGTGAGATTTATGCGGCTAATTAGCAAACTGCGCCCTTGCTGTTAATTATATTATTCCATTTAATAAGCGCCATTTAAATACATCGCGCCGCTTAATTCACCCACCAACAAGGAACAAGTGGGTGCAACTGGTAGAGTCCTAAAAAAATCCAATTACAAGCCGGTGTTGCTTCGGAGTGTCGCTCGTTTTAAATTTATACATGAAATAAATATTGCTTGGGTAACATTTCACTGGGTCGTTAGAGCGGTTCATATTATGTCTGCCACCTTATCGTGAAACAGGAGTATCGATTCACTTTAACAACTTCGCAGAGTTACATGTTGCTTGTCTTTGGCGGAATTCTTCGCCGGCCAGCAACTAATTTGGGGGTTGCACAAAATCTTTGATTCAATCACATTTTGATTAACTTCATATCCTCCAAAATTTTGATGTGCGGGCTTATTTGGCTGGACTATTGCTGCCGGGCGTTTCGAATCGATAAACTAATTCGGCCAATTTTCAATTTGTTGCAACAAAAACGGCTGCATACGCCAGTTTAGCTAATATACCCGGCGAAATTTACGACGCTGCAGAACTGGTCTGATCCAATAAATACAATTTATTGGTTTGTCGTACATGACACGAGCTGAATACAAACAAGTGATATAAGTGAGTCGAATCTATTTAGTTGATTTTCTATTTTTGTTGTGTTTGCGTTGAAAAATTTTATGTAAACAGTGACAATGAAAAACAAAGTCAACAAACCGAAATTTTTATTCAATCGAGATAACCGTAGTTTGCCCAGCTTTTCTCGCAAATAAAGAACGGCAGGGAGGCGAAATCCTTTCATCACATCGCGATCTAAACACAAGCCCGAGATTTGAATTAAAATGTAATTAACACTATATCTGCTAGTCAGTGGTTCCCAACCTTTTCCACCTTGCGAACCCCTTGTATAGCTATAACAAGGGACATTTATATGCCTGGTTGCACATCTTGAACCGAATGAATGTTAATGAATACGAATTTTAAAAAACTAATAATAATTTATAATATTTTTTAAATATTTGTTTTATTTTAAAATTATTAACAGAGGGCAGTAAATATTACGTAAGGAAAGTTTTTTTTTAACAGACATGTTAAATAATTTTAACGTTGGCACCATAGCCATTCATTCGTAGGAATTTTAGTAAAGGAAGTCAGGTGCAGTGTTTGTTTTTTTTTTTGAAAAAATGTCATCAAGTGTTAGAAAAAAATTCTATATGCAAATCTATATACGAAAACACAGAAACAGGGACAAATTCTGTATCGATATTAGTTTTTGATGTAAATCTGGAGCCAAAAAGTGCTTACTTAACACTGCAATTTCCAATTTTTAAGAAGAAAGTAACGAAAATGGAAAATAATCATATGAGACAGAAAGCAATAAAATAAAAGTTGCTGGTTGCATGGCGCACATATTTTACGAAAGAATAGAAAAAAGAGCCAATTTTATTTTTAAACTAATGGTGCATCAGTTACATCTGGACACTTATTGCACGATAGTTATGTCCGATATTGAATTGCCATGGTGTAAACAAGGCGGAATTTGTGTCTGACATAAATATTCCAATTGTCAGCAAAATGTATCAGACAGTTTTGGTGACAGGTGTAAACACTACGGATTGGAAATGTCAGACATGTTTCAGACCTGTTTCACAGAAATTGCGAGAGTTGACGAATTGCATACCTTTGTGGAAGTATTGCGACAAAAAAATCAAAATGAATGACTAGAAAATGTGGTTGAAAACGTACATTTATTGCTGAAAACCCATTTTAAAAAGTGTCTGACAAAATTCCATTATATGAATTGCAAGAAATTTCTGTCGGAATGTAAACAGCCACGGAACTTTTGTGTCCGACATTTGACACAAATGTCTAGAGAGAAATCGCAGATGTAAACGCACCATTTTAGGCTGAAGAAGAATTTATAACTTGCTTTATACTTCAAGCCCATTTTAGTTTAAATAAATTACAGAAAACTGATAGCCAATCTTCATAATATCTGATTACTGTATCTCTCGACAAATAGAGGAGAGTAACTAAATATGGGCTACCATTTTGTTTTTGGGCCAAAAATAAAAAACTATTTAGGAATCAACTTTTTATTAATGTAATATTAATCAAGCATATATTTTTAAAGAGCAAGGTAATTGTTTTATGTTGTTATAGTAGATAGATTGCACCGATACAAATTCACCAAGTCTGCGCATATCCTGATGTTGATACTATTTTTGGATCATGACGTCATGGATTGTCTTTGTATGCGCATGCGTCACTTTGGGAAATCCCACATTGAAAATTATGTGGTTATGACGTCAAGATTATTTTTGGATCATGACGTTAGGATGGAAATCCCTTGAGGAATCCCACACTGGAAATTATGGGAATTATGGGAATCCCCTTTTGGTATTACCATGATGTCATGGTTGCTTTTAAATTATTATGTCACATTTATTTCCGGATCGATGAGTTTAAGAAAAGGTATCACGAAAGCATAGAGTTGTATCCAGCAGCAGACAGGCGATAAAGGTGCAAGCGGCTGCAGCATGGGCGTGGGTGGCGGCATATGTTTATTTCAATTGAAACCCAATCGCATTTCTTTTGATAAGAACGGCTGGCTTTCAGCCTTTAGTTACATTTAAATAATAATTCCTCAAAATAAGGAGATTCCCATCCTGATGGCATGATCCAAAAATAACCATGACATCATGATACAAAAATAGCACTGATATCAGGGGACTCACATAATTTTCAATGTGGGATTCTCCAAAGTGACGCATGCGCATACAAAGACAAGCCATGACATCATAATCGAAAAATAGCATCAACATCAGGGAATTTCCACTTTTTGCACCGAAGAATCCCTGAAATGGCACATGCACAGATGAAGTGAATCTGAATCGGCACAGCTTAACTACTTGTTATCAGTTGTTATGTTATCAGAATTGAGCATTAAACAAAATCGCAAAAGGCGCTAAATATGGAACAGTGCTCAAATATGGGCATAGATAGAACTTAATTATCTTTTAAGAAAATAACGCCAATAAATGATTATCTTGTGTTTATCCATTATGGCATCTGGTTCACTCTGTCTGAAGCAAAGTGGATATCTGCATTTTCACTAGTCTTTGTTTTCTCATTGGTTCTTTTCTTTTCTTTGCGTTTCTAGTCTTTAGTTTTCTTTTCTTTTTTAATTATCTTCTTATGTTTTCCAATATGGTTATTTTATAAGGAAACGAAGTTATAACAGAGACCCCAGCAGCTTGTTTGCCCCCATGAGATGTCATACTCAATGAAATGTTAGAGCAATGGCAATTTAAAATTCCGCTATTACAATACTTCTTTTGGCGAACCACCGGTTGGGAAACACTGTGCTAGTGCAAAACGGATTTACTCTTGAAATAAGCCACAGAACGTGGGGATACACTTTCATCTAAAATTTAATTCGTTTGGCTTCCGCAAAGCTGTGATAAATGTTGCAGATAGTTGGATTTGTGTTCACAATTTTATTTTTCCGGTTTGTTAATTGATTGCCGCCTCATCGCTTGCTGAGGTCAGTCCTCCGCCAACAAGTGTCCAATTAAACCTTCTTTGCGTTATCTTGGCCTCGTGCCCTAATTTTTAATGATTATGACAAGGGTACATCATACAACAAGTGGCTAATTAACCTTTGGCGACATTCCGAAAAGTCCTCGTCCGCCTTATACAGATCAATTTGATTGGGATAGGGCATAATTAATTCCGGAGGGAAATATTCGGAATATTTTAGGAAATTATTCCTTCCCATCCTTGTTCGCACCTCCTTCCCTAATGATCGCCTGGCAACGCCTGCCAGCTCGGGATATTAGATAAAGGCATTTTGCTCACTTGGGGGGCTAAACAATGGCTTACCAGGACCGGATTTACCTACACGTCTAGACGCCACCACATTCAACGACTTGAAAGCATCTCTCATTGTTTTAGACTCGAGGAATTTATCTTTGCGGCTTTTTTAATCAGGGTTGGGAAGTTTATTTGCTGTTTTTGGAGGGTGGCTCCTCGGTTGCGTAATCGCTCCCGTATTTGTTTTTCCATGAGGACTCTACTTTAGTAAGGAGCTTTCAGGTGCCTTTAGACATGGAGAATGATAATAACTTTTGAGTAGTTTGTATTTAACTGACGGTTATGTTTGTGTTAACACTGGGGGTTTGATGAGAGACGAGCAACTTGCTTGGAAACCACATCAAATGGAGACTTCGCATTTGGAATATTATTATTATTTGTCTCGTAAATACTTGGAACCCACCTCTGACACAAAAGGGTTTTTCGACGGAAATTTACATCACAAGCCCTGCAACTCTCTATAACCCGCCTAGTTTATTTATTTTTGATAAGACTGAAAATTAATTACCGTACTGTAATTACTCTCTTTTAGAGCCGAGTAGTAAAGGGGTAATTCGGTGTCTAATCTGAGCTCAGCTGAAAAATCGTAAATTGTGTCGTTATTACAGGGCAGGTAATTAAAGATTAAACTCTGGGTCTTTGTTATAATTTGAGTTTGGGTCAAATCGGCGCGAATTCTTGCATTTCTTTGGAACGTGACTTTAAATTTGAGATTTTGCAGCATTACTAAATCTTTCGCGCAAACTTTCTCCAAACGTGACGATTTTTCTAACGACTTTAATAAATTCTTGAATCTTTCGTCGGTTTAATATTAAAAATTTCCGCAATCTTTTCCTCGTGACACTGACCAATTATAACACATCTGAAAAATGCTCGTGCTGATAAAACGTGTTTAAATTCGCTTGATAAGTCTTAGAAGGGATTATACGGTTTACACTTAGGGATGAGTTGAACTAAGACAGATTTATGTCGTCTGAGGGATAATGTGACTAAAAGAATTATTACAGCCGTTTCTCAAATCAGAAGCTTCATTCTTGGCGAAATTTAATTGACCCTCGTAACGTTGAAAGATAAAAGTTTAGTATGCTTACTTTAAGGTGATTAGCAATTTTCCAATTTTCATTAAACGAAGAATGCCGCTTGCTCGAAATTAAATTTGAATTATTAAATGTGGAGCTTAAACCGAGCAAAATAAATTGCCAATAATCTCTTAAGAGTCGGATGGATAAGGAGATTCCTCAAATAATAAGCATTCCGCGTGGCTGTATGAGCATTAAAAGTGAAAATTTAACACAACCACAGCGGTTTCAGCCTGTTTCACCTACTCGCTAGAAAGTTTCACATCAAAGATCTTTTAGTTACCCATCTTTCCAAAATTTAGTTACAAACTAAGGAAAATCTAATTTATAAATCAGTTACGAGTTTATTTGTGTATTTTATCAGATGCTGGTATTAACACAATCATCAAGGTCTGAGTTTGATAAAGCGTTTGTCGGCTGTTTTAATGCAACAAATACCTAAGTGCATGAGGAATGGAATCAGTGTGGTAAAGTTTTTTTAAAAGTTACAATGCATTGTTAACGAGTGAAATCTGACTTGAGAATAATTTATACTATAAATGCAAGCATTTTTATATCCACAGAATATGGGTAGTAATGTTGTATGTTTTAAATTTTTTTACACAGCTGCTGGTATACAAGGGACTATTTAAAAAAAGTTTTAAGAACTTTTTGCTCAAAACAATTAATCATCCTTTGTTTTAGAAAGACGCTGAGAGTTATAATATTTTGATTAATTAATGTTTTAATATTTTTAATTAATTAATGTTAATTAGGGATTTGTAAAAACATTCTGAAAAAAGTCACATGATTAGAGAAAGCAGTATTTAACAGCAAACTGCTGTTAAGAAAGCAGACCCACCTTACAAATACTACATGAGTGGAAAAGGTACTTTTTTTATGTAATGGCAACAGCTGACTTTTGAGCTAAAATAGATCATCAAAATTTGATTTCTATGTAAAAGAAAAATCTCTGTTACAACTGGACTCTTCTGACAAATGGGGCATTTCACGTGAAGCGGACAACTCAAAAAAATGCGACAACCTGAAATTTGGTTAAAATTGTTCTCCTAAAAAGTATGAATGTAAATACGTGACGATTTTTTTTTGAGCGACTTATTTAAAAAGTTATTGACTTCTAAAAATTGACCAAATATTAAGCAGAACGTTCTTGTAAACTGTATTTCTTATTAAACAGTAAATAGTAAAAAATTTAAAATGGTGCTTTATACAGAAAACTCACTGTTTTTTAAATCTAAAATCAAATTTGAAATTTGAAATTTTTTTCGTGTAGAAAACCGGAAGTGAAATTTCAAATCCGAATTTTTGTAACTTGGACCATTTTTTTTGAATTATTTTTATTTCAAATAATAGCTTAAAGTAAATAGAATTTACACTAGAAGTCGCAAAATGGGATCTCTACTCGTTTAGGAGATACAGTACTTAATGTACGTGATAGGCCGGTTTACGCAAGAAATTACGCGCTTTTTTATACATTAAGTACTATATCTCCTAAACGAATAGAGATTCCATTTTGCGACTTATAGTGTAAAATCTATATATTATAAGCTATTTTTTGAAATAAAAATAAATGAAAAAAAAACGGTCGAAGTTACTAAAATTCGGATTTGAAACTTCACTTCCGGTTTTCTACACGAAAAAAATTTCAAATTCTAAATCAGATTTCAGAATAAAAAAGAACAGAGAATTTTCTATTTAAATCACTATTTTAAATATTTTGGTATGCATTAGTTTTTTGAATAAAAGCTTCCAAAAACTCTGTGACTCATATTTCGTTAATTTTTTAGAAGGCAATATCTTCACAAATAAGCCTCACACAAAAAAATCATTATGTATTTACAATTATGCCTTCTAGGAGAACAATTATTCTGAATATGATCAAATTTCAGGTTGTCAAATTTTTTTCGTTGTCCGCTTCACGTGAAATGCCCCAAATTTAGAGCCAAGAAGGTCTACTATTTCAAATATTATTATTTGTAACTAGGGATATCACAATATTGATTAATATAAATAGCTTTTTTTTTCTTCTTTTCAAGCTGCAAATAACTATAGCGGACACAAATAACCGTTCATCGTTTATTTATCGTTGTTATTATTTAATTTTTATTTACGTTTTTTTGTGTTGAAATGTTGCATATATCTCTAAATAACATGTCTGCAGCAATTCCACTATTTCCTTTGAAATCGTGATATTAGCTAGAATTTGATGACTGTCTATAAAACAGTGTTTTAATTAAAATATAATTTGTTTGAAAATTTTGCATCAAATTTTCTGTTTTAATGAGACTATGTATTTGAAATATTTTTAATTGCCAACAATTTATTACAGTTTTATAACAATTATATATGCTTGAAATGAGGTGGTGTTTCATAAAATAATATAACATTAAATAATTTTATTGGCCATAAATTTTCATTTGTAATACAAGTTTTCATCAATTAAAGTTTATTTATTGTTAATTACTGGGGAAATCCACTTTTATGAGAAAGCCTCTCTTTATTTTAAAGCTAGTAATAGTACGGATAGAAATTTTGATTAAAAGTATTATCCTTAATAATTCCAAAAAATATGTATTATACACGCTATACCTGTAATGAGATGTAAAATAAAAAACTCTTGAATTGAGTTGAGTTGCAATGTGAGTAAAAAAAGACAGCTGAAAGACTTTAAAGTTATCCAGAATTGTGAGATAAAAAAATCGGGTGTGCTTTGATCAGTCACCAAATACATAAGTTGTTCTCAGAATACCTAACAGAACTATCACCAAATTATTAAAATGAATCCATTTCAAAGATTTGTAAAGTTATGGGAATCACTGAAAAGTGTATTTAAATAGAAAGCAAAATTGTCACACTAGTGACAAACACCCTTTGATTTGATTTTTATTTGATGAAAAGTTAAAAAAAATTTGAAAGTTAAAAGTTTTAATTGAGCGAAATTCGAATTTAGAAAATTATTGCGCAACCTTTTAATTTCGTTTCCCCATTTAGCAAATTTGATTAATTCGCCCATTTTCATTCAGTTTGAATTTTTAATTAGGTCCGAATCAATCGTGCTATTTATCAACTTGAAACAATTTTTAATTAATGCTAAAATCCAGTCAAACATCCCGCAATTAGGTTCCACATTACATTGGCTGTCACTCATTAAAATTCACGTATCAGTTATATTGAGTGCGTGTGTGATGTCATCCTGTTAAATTTGAATGAAAACGCGTTCTTTTGCAATTATGATTCGTGCCTTGTCTCCTTGTTGACAATAATTTTTGGTCCCTCTGGTAATTTTCACCGTATCCATAAATTTGCATCGTAATTGTCGTATCAGTGTCGCAACAGACATCTGCAATGTGGGAAACAGCCACTAAACTTATCTGAAGTGATTGATTTGATTGGCTTGGAGATAACCACCTAATGCTTCCGCTTCTGTTTCGTCAATAATTGGCCTGCCCACACCGATAATGTCTAATTTCGAAGCTTACAAAACAAATCATCAATTTTTAAATTAGCCTCCGAGCTGCCGCCACATCGACAAACAAACAAACAAACAAACGGTTTAATAAATGGTGCGTCAAGCAGAATTCAATTTAAATAAAAAAACAGACAGATTGTTAACGCCAGGAGCGTTTTTAATCCGGTTTATCTACGAGTATATTTGTCTAGTAATTAGTACAACACAGACGTAACAAATATAGCCGTATAAATAGCGATGTTATCTCTGGTGAAACACCAAAACAAGCGCATCTAGATAATAAAGGATACGTTAAAAAGGAAAAATTGAGTGCTTTCTGCATCAACTACTCCAAATGGACGATATTTTAGCAACAAGGTTACGAGCTGGAAATAAACATATCATTTACCTACACCCAGTTGGAAACCGCAAAGTAGTGCTCCGACAAATTGTACGACACATCGGAAAATTCTGATCGTACACAAGAGATCGGTTTTCCGTTAGTTTACACGGTTATACGACCGGCGAAAACAAATTTCGGAAAAAGTATTTTTTCTCTTTTTATTTATAAACCGAAACCTGAGACGAAAACAAGCACTTACTTCAGCTAAGTGTATATTATTATTGAAATATTAATGTTCTTTGGGTTATTTGACTTTTAGATTATCCCCGAAGTTGTGAAATTTTAAGAACTTTGCCAGAATTTTTTCCATCGATACAATTTGCAATACTTTTAAATTACGTGGAGCTCATTATAAACGTTGAATAAAATATGAGGCATATTTATCTCAGTTTTGAGAAGCTTTGCTTTAATAATCTCTAGTACAGTAATAAAAGTTTGGCTTTTTGTTTGATTTATTCGTAGTTAATAAACTCGCCAAGATAACGGTGTAATAACTCGGGTATGCAGTTTTGTGAAGAAAGTAAAAACCGGGAGCTTAATCAAGTTTTTGCCTTGTTATGGTCGGAAAGCTCATACGAGGTGAACATTTAATTAAACAGTGTCTGGTTCCATCTTCCGTCAAAGAAAATTTGTTTGTTTAAAATCGCTGTTTCACGAAAATCCGGCCTCAGATCCTCTCGCAGACATAGCAAATTAATTAAGGAAATTGGTTTATTATAATCGAATGATTTTAATTCGATTTTCTCACTCATCAGCAGTTCGAGTCGGCTCGAAATAAAGCGCTGATAAAAACAAAGCGTTTCCTTGACGCGTCCGATATTGAAATAATCAGATTGTCTGTTATTTAATCAAGTTTCCCTCACTCAGACATGTGCGATTGCCGATGCGGAAACCAAATGCGAGGGATAAACGCGCGGTGCTAAACACTAATCAACGAAATTAACTCCATTTCTGTCAACATTTGATTCCGTCAGAAAAGATACGAACACTCGCTGAGATAAATCAGTGCACTAAAGTAATTAAAGCTTTTCATTTGCCGGATTCTTTTTGCGCAAAAGGACAACAGCAGGCACAATGCTGGGACAAAGCGCTCCAATTAAAGCATTGCTTGGGCCAAGAAATAAATCTGTTCTTCAAAACAGTCAAGCAATCAAAATTTTGAGTTATTTGGTCGCTGGAAAAAGTGTATTTGTCGCATTTTTAAGGCTTTGGTTATTCGCTGCTTGCTATTCCGTCTCCATCCCCAATCCCTCGAGTCTTTTATTCCAACAAATCGCTTAATTGCTACTCCATAAATTAAAACCCCGCGACTTGGCTTTCGTCTCGTCGACAGTTATCAGCATTCGCTGTTTGTCGTCCATATGGACCTGATTTACTGTTTGTTATGTCGGTCAGAGTCGTAATAAAGGAAAAGATGAAGCCTCAGGCTGAAAGGAAGTGCTCAGGACGACTGGTTTTGCGGTTACTTACAAGGGAGTCCTTTGGGCGCCGTTACAGTTTCCCTCATGACCGACTTACTGTGACGCTATTACCGCTAGCTGACCCATTGTTTGTTGTGGTTTGTTAAAAATAATAACGGAAAAATGGACATAAATGCGACGAAATTTCTGTTGAATCGATGGTTAGAGTTGTGGATCGATGTGATAAAAATGTTCCAGATTTGTCAAATTACCATCATTTTGTCTGCTTTCGTTTTATCTCATTTTAAATTCTAAACATATTTGCATTCATCAAAGAACAAAACTTTGGGTTGTCAATTTTAACTTTGACTTAAATAATTTTGTTTCACTTGCGACTAGAAAGTTCAAAATTGGATTCCTTTTGCCTCTTGAATTGAAATAGTTATTTAAAATTTAATTTAACTTTAGCATAGGAGAGCTTTAAATATAGCATGTGGAAGTACAAGTTCTTCGATTATTTTCTTTGTTACTGTATGCTTGATTTTTGTAAGAATACAACCTCAAAAATTACACTGGTTTACAGAATTTAACTTTTTGTTTGTTGCCGCAAAAACAGTTATTGATTTCATATAGTTTTGGAGTGTAGATTTCATTTCATTTCATTTCAATATGACGTCCAAATTTGGCCATCAGCTCCAGTTTCCATTTTTGAGCTTAAGAAAAGTGCGGAAAATGCTAATATGAGTTACCTGTATCTCAAAAACTAGAGCTTGTACAAAACATCTGTTTTCATTTAATAACAGCAAAAAAATCTGAAGCAACAATTAAGTAAATGACTAAAAGTTGCGTCCTTTTTAAAAAGCATTTATTTAACTCACAATGTTATCTGTCTGTCGGTTATTTTTTCGGAGCTAAATTTGAAAGGGTTCCCGTTGTCCCACTGAGTTGAAATTTTGCATACTTACTTAATCTACGTGACAACGCAATCCTATGTGTTAAATACCCCCTAAAAGGGCTAAATGGCGTTTTGAAGTTTTAGGTTATGTTTACAAAGGGGTTCTCGATTTGTAAATTTGAGAGGGTTCCTGTAGTCGCAATGAAATGAAATTTAGCATGCTTACGTAATCTGTGTGACAATGCAATTCTATATAGTTAATTACCCCCTAAAGGTGCTAAATGGGGTTTTAAAATTTTAGGTTATGTTTACAAAGGGGTTCTCGATTTGTACATACCGTAACGTATACCGACATAGACGGTATGTTGGTCATTTGGACGTCACGGTAGATGCACAGTGTAATAACAATAAATCTATGCAATAAATAAAGACTAAAAACCAAAAAATAAAAATATATAAAAAAATGTTTTTTAAAAAAGCTTTTATTTAAAAGATGCACTAAAAAATAAAAAATAATGTATTTCAATCACAGGAGAATATTTTTTCTTACAGGTTAAAATTCTAAAATTTATAAAAGCTTTGGGAGTTGGCAACTGAACAAAGTAATTCTGTAATGCCGTTTTATTGATTGAAATACATTATTTTTAACTTTTTAGTGCATCTTTTAAATAAAAGCTTTTTTTAAAAAACATTTTTTATATATTTTTATTTAAGAAATACTAATTTGAGATAGCTATATTTAAAAAACTAGAGCTTATAGAAAAAATCTGTTTGCAGTTTTGAAATCAGTGTCCAACAATTACTTAACAACGGCCAGAAAATCTGAGGCAACTGATATACTGTAAACTAGTGTTATCGGTCCTCACTCAAAAAATAGATATAGTTTTTCTATAACTATTTTTTTCTATGTGTTTAAACAATGTATTTTTAAAACAGGGTAGCTTGTTTTAAAGATCATCAATTACACCACACTTTTAAAGTGAAACTGGAGTGCCCATTTTCAGTCCTTTGAGACAAAAACCCAGCTTATAACTGATTGTGCCACGAGGCAATTTAGTTACTTTTGCTACTCTCCCAGTTAAGCTCCCAGCATTGTTGGAAACTTTGTTTCATTTTCTTTGCAAGAGCATCTATTTAGATTCAAAAATCCGGCATTGACATATTTGGAATTATTCTATTATAGCGCAATATTTCTTGAGGAAAACAGAACAGATCTAAATAATCTTATTCAAGCCCATTTCACGTGTATTACGTGCATATAAATATCACATTCAATTCTTCTCGTATTCGAGAATATGAGGGTTTTAAATTTAATCTCGACGTAGTTTTATTTCGGTGATATTTGTGTAGTTGCAGAGGAACAACAGCTTTGCTCAGTCGATACAGCGATATTGGCCCTTGGAAGCTTTGATACGATCTTGTGACTCTTATGTAGGTTATCTGAGAAAGACATACCGGAAACAGCCGTGTATCAAAAATCGGCGATTTATTAAGGAAGAACGTGTTAGCACCCAAATTTCAATTTTTGATTTGAGGATTGTCGAGTAATTCGGCGAAACGTGCGATAAATGGAAAATGATTGAAAACTTAATAAGAACGGGATTAGACGAATTTGTGGAATAAAGGAGAAATCGCGAAACGCGTGAGAATTTAAAAAATTCAATAAAAAATTGAAAGGAATGTGTGCAATCGGATAAATAGGCAACAAATTATATCGTTTTAATATTGCAGACGGAAATGATTTCACAAGCGCGCATTTCCAGCGAATAAATTTGAATTAAAAGGGGAATTTCCTCAGACATGCCACTGATGAGTTGTGAATTGAATTCGTCAAGTGCGTAGCGATTTGTGCTCCACATATTTACATGTCAAGTCCTTGTTTATCCGAGTCTTATTCCGAAACTCATCTCGAGACGAGCACGAAAAAAGAATATAAGTCAGCTTTCACATTCCCCGGTATGTTAAGTTGAGTGTGAAAGAAAATTGAATACAGTTTGGTGGATGCGTGCCCGACCACTAATGGCATTTTCCCATTTAGATTTATCGGAAAAGTCGAAACGGACTCGAAGTCGGTTTTAATAACGGTAATGCGTTTGTCGTGAAAGTTGTTAAAACTTCATCTTGTTTCACTTGCTTTGCGATTTGTCTTAACGATTTCCTCTCATAGTTAACTCACTAACTGAATAATTTATTTCGAGCTGAAATCAGGAAAACGGGCTTTTGAATGAATGGAATGCGGACCGGGAAAGGAAACGACTGCGAAAATTGGTGTGCGAATTAACATATCTCCAGGATGACTCCAAATCGTTAGAAGCAAAACATAATGAATTATTACAAATCTCGAACTCTGAGAATATGAGCTGGAGTTAAATTTATGTCGTGGTAAAAACCGTGTTTTCCAAGTCGGGACAAATCCCCGCTTTATTGGACTTTTTCACCGACTAGGAATTATATTCTTCGTCCAAATAGTTTTGGCACAAACCGAACGGAAACGCCAGTGTGGGAAGTTTTATTAACGATTATTGAGACAGTGTGTGCAGTTCGATTTTGTGTGTTTGAGTTGGGAAAAATGAATAATTTACGAGTTTTCCATTATTAATTTATGTTTTGTGGTTAGTGGACAAATGGCAAGGGACTGAATCGGTCAGAGACCACGTTGCAGAGATTAGAAAGCACTGAACACTTCCTGTCACGTCCAGTGGTGTCATCATTAAAATTTATTAGGTCGTCTGGACGTCACACTCGATTTATTAAAAGAAGTCCATGAATAACAAACTTGAGGGAATAATTTCCTACAGCAAACACCAGATCGAATGAAATTTGTGGTCTCAACAAACAGTTTGATTAAAAATCAATCTTATATTTGTACGGGGTTTTTCATTAAAAAATTTAATTTACTCGTATGCTCATTATTTTTAAAACAGGCCGCCCACAAAAAATTGCAGTTTTTATCGCTATTTCAGTTCAAATGTGAAATTACCCTGCCGCCATTTTTTCTAAAGGTTGGAAATGGAATTTACTTTAGTTTAGAAGTAACTCTAAACGAATAATATTTCTTATTTATTTTTAAATTGAACAAAAAAATTACTAAAACAGGAGTCACAGATGTAATCAGTGTCACTGCTGTTAATTTAGATTTTAATAAAATTTAATTACCGAAACAAACATAAAAGTTTATTAAAACAATTAATTTAGATACAGCTAAAAATTTAATTTTTCCATGTTTCAAAGAGTTGTAAAATGTAATATGTTGTTTTGTGTACATTTTGAATAAAAATACTAGCAAACCTAGCAAAATATTTATGCTTTCAAGACGACAGATCTTAAGCCCAATTATTGGCGTTTCAATATTAAAAGGAAACTTTTTGTTAAAAATCTTGAAAACTGGCTAGTAAAGAAGCCTTATTAAGCCTTGATTACCTTACTTTTCCTTGTTTACGCAATATTGAATGTAACACAAGCCGGCGTTCTGCTGAATGAATTAGGAAAACGAATCAGACTATCAGAATTAGATCTCATATCTGCGGTATTTTCTCGAATTGCGCTTCCCTCATCTCGCATCCACGAATCAAATAATTCAACTTAATAAGCTATTGATCAAGTTTTCGCCTAGCGTTCTACCATTTGTATTTATCCAGCCGTTCGTCAAATATTGGTCCAAAGTGAGCCGGTCACACTTGAATCGACGAAAGAAAATGGCGGATAATCAAAATTTATGTTTCGCATTATTGCTAAAATAGCACTTTAGTTAAACGTTAATAATTTGACGCGACGTTTATGGAGACTTATTAAGCCTTTATGTGAACGATTTATGGCCGGGGAAAATGGGCCGCTTTAATCCAAATCGACGAATTGGAGATTTATAAAAAAGATAGCGAATTACGATAAAACAATTTCGAAGAACAATAGAATCGGGCGTTTGAAAGCTTCGAGTCCCTTGCTAATTTTTATTGCAGGGGAGCGTCCCGACGACTTGCGTTAATTTGATAAACTTCTTGAAGAATATTTCATTTGGATTTATCGAGTTTTCACTGTTTTAACACGGAGATAATCGCATAGTTAGGGGAAAAATCCCGCCTTGATGGGCGACCGCCCCGAGAAAATTTATCATCTAAATTAAACTTTAAGATCATTAATCTGAAAGTGTATTGAACACACTGCGTGACCTTAACACCCGACCTCTTTGATCAGCATAAAACTGAATATTTCAGCACTCTCCAAGAAACGGTGAACTAATTAGCAAAGCACCGGCTTGATGTGTGTGTTTCAAACACAAACTCGGCTTTAAATTTGCTAAATCGATTTTAAAATTTTATTGAATACTGATCGGTTTATTTTGGAATTAATGTATGCACACCAAGGGCTAAATTCAACCCAACTTCTAACTACTTACTCCTGAATTGTTAATTATTATCTAATTTTCAACTAATTTAATTACACGTTAAGCATTCATAGCAGTTAGTTAAATAACTTTTGTAGTTAATTTGATTTACAACCAAGCGCAACAAAGCTGGTACTAACTGTGTTTGAGTAACTTGGTGACCCTGAAGAAAACTATTTTTAAAAGGAAAATAAGAAAATATCGACACGACGTAGTGACTTGCGACGAGTTCTTAAAGGGAAGAGCTTAGGCCTAGATTCCTGTCAACTTAGAAAGCCCGAAAAAACTAGGAGAAAACGTTTTATTTCATCAAAATCTATCAGATAGTATGGATTTTTAACGATTTTGAGATAATGTTCACAAATTTTTCAATTTTTTTATTTTCTCAATTATGGCAAAACTATAGGAAAAAGTGGAACCATTTTGATGAAAACCTATGTAAAAGGATCCGGGGAATCGAGAAAATCGCCGAATTCCCAATACTTTTTAAGTTCATTTCTATTTCTGCTTTTGTTTGCAATTTCTTCGAAAACTATTAGTCGGAGAACGATGTTCATTTTTGTAAAAGATATATAATTAAAAGAGCTTTACAACGATAATAAACTTAATGGAGTAACGTCTAATAGTTCCAGAGTTATTGCCCGATAAATGATAAATGTTCCGAGTTCCGGAAATCAATAACCAAAATCTCGACAAAAATTGGAAAAATCGCAAACATAAAAAAATCGAGCCTATTGACTTTTTTTCTAATTTTAACAACTCCAGAGGGTTGTAAAGGCATACAAAAGTCCGTTAAACTATGCTAGAGTGAGTTAAAAAAAATGTTTTCTACATTTTTGTGAAGGTAAGTGCCTTGACTATAAAAATTTTAAGCAAAAAAATTCAACTCGTGAAAAGCTAATACAACACGTAAAATGAGCAGCTGAATTTGAGTTACGAATTTTTTTGTTGAAGAATAAAGTACCCCTATAAATGGCTACCCTAATTTTAAGCAAAAAAAAATCAAAATTTTAAATCTAGTAAAAAACCGATATAACATGTAAAATGAGCCGTAGAATTCACTGGAATAAACCGTTTTGCTCTACAAAATTTAGTTTTTGAGTTACGAATTTTTTTAGTGTAAAACTTTAAATGGCTCTGTACCCGGAACCGCTGCCCGGAGCGCCTCCGGGTTTTATCGAAAAGATAGATAATTTTAAGCGCTATCTGATGCTTTCTCGATTGTTGCTCTAAGTCGTATAGTTTCCGCGAAAAACGCAAAAAAAGGTGGCCATTTTTTTTAAATTTTTTAAACAGCGATTACGGCGAAACTATTAGAGTTAGCGAAAAACGGCAAAATCGATTAGAACCGGTATAAAAAGTCCTAGAAAATGGCATAGGTTTCAAGGCAATATCTCGCAAAAAATTTTTCAAACTTCAAACGCCGATTACGCGGCCAAACTAAAAGAGCGCTAGAAAAAAACGCTTTATTCCATCGTAAAAAGCACATCAAAATCTATCTGATAAAATGGGTTTGAATTGATTTTGAGACACTTTAAAAATTGGCCACTTTTAAGGGGGGGTGTTAACAAATTTTTCATTTTTATTATTTTCTCTATTACGGCTAAACTACTCGAAAAAGTGGCACTATTTTAATCCCTGCCTTTGCAAAATGATCCGGGGAATCGATTCGCGTCTAGAAAATCGCCAAAGTCCCAATAGTTTTTTAGTTATCAATTTTTTAAAATTTTTCCTATTTTTCCATTTACCTGTAATTTTCTCGAAAACTATTAGCCGGAGAACAGCAATCTTTTTTGAAAACGATATACAATTAAAAGAGCTTTTCAACGATAATATATGTCATAGGGTTATCTCTAATAGTTCCGGAGTTATTGCTCGATAAATGTTGCGGGTACCGGAAATCGACAAAATCGCGACAAAAATTGCAAAAATCAAAACTCTTAAAATCGAACCTAGTGACCCTTTTTCTACTTTTAACAACCCTAGAGGGTTCTAAAGGCATAGAAAAGTCCATAAAACTTTGCTAGAGTGATTAAAAAAATTTTTTTCCATTGTTGTGAAGGTATACTGTGCCTTGAGATTAAAATTTTAAGCAAAAAAATTCAAAATTTTAAATCTTGCGAAAAGCTTTTATAATATGGAAAATGTGCCGCAGAATTCACTGAAACAAACCGTTTTGCTGTACGACTTATAGTTTTTGATTTATGAATTTTTTCGTTGAAGAATGTACTCCACTATAAAATGGCCACCCAAAATTTAAGCAAAAAATTTCAAATTTTTAAATCTTGCGAAAAGCTGGTATAATACGGAAAATGAGGCGCAGAATTCACTGGAACAAACCGTTTTACTCTACGACTTTTAGTTTTTGAGTTACGAATTTTTTTGTTGAAGAATAAAATCCCTAAAAGGCCAAAAGCCAAAAAAATCAAAATTTTAAATCTTATGAAAAGCTGTTATAATACGAAATATGAGCCGCTCAGTTCACTGGAACAAACTGTTTTGCTCTACGACTTTTAGTTTTTGAGTTACGAATTTTTTTGTTGAAGAATGAAGTATTCCACTATGAAATGGCCACCCTAATTTAAAAAAAAAAATCAGAATTTTAAAGCTAATATAATACGTAAAATGAGCTGCAAAATTCACTGGAACAAACCGTTTTGCTCTACGACTTTTAGTTTTTGAGTTATGAATTTTTTTGTTGAACAATTAAGTATTCTTCAGAAATTCTCTTTCTCTGGGTATTATTTTTTTGACTCAAGGCGTACAACGTCCAATATTCCTAAATAGGGTATTTTGAAATGTATTTAATTTTGTTACTCATAGTAGGTAATTGTATTGTGTACAACTGAAAGTGTTTTTTGTTGCTGAAACCTCTTGTTTATCTCTCTAAACCTCGTTAACCAGCACACGGGTAATTTTTGTTTTGGAGTTTTATCGAATAAATCAGCACAACTCGTGAAAGGAACATTATTTCGCAAACTTTCACTAGCACTAAAACAATTCGAAGTTTGCTATCCTCTCATCCATTGTTAGATTATTAATCACCGTTTGGTTGGTTGCTTCAAGCCAACTTAATTTTCCACATCTTTTGTAAAATTTAATAACGCTAAGCGCTAGTAATTGGAGTGTGTTTGTGAGGTAGTCAGTATTTCCGACATCCTTTGATTCCCCAACAAGCGTAGAATTCAGGCAACGTTGTTTAATTTGCGTTCACATGCAAATGTTTATATGTAAGAGGATCCCACATTAATGCGAATGTCAGAGGGATTTAGTGACACATCAGGTCAAGTAATTAACTCCCAAATCGATTGCGAAAAAATGCTACAAGAGGGATCGCTTTGAAAATAACAAAAGAACTGTACGGAAATCTGGAGAGCAAACAGACTGCACGTCACACAAAGGAGAAATGATCCAAGGGGAAGTTTTCATAAATAAATGAAATGGTTTTTTATTTGTGCCAATGTTAAAAACTTATGTCCGGAGACGCGCTTTTAAATGCAAATTTAATCGCAAGATTCATACGCGTCCTTTGTGAGCGCTTGAAATTTGACTTAGTACAACTAGAATTTACGCCGACTTGCACAGGGAATCTCAACTAAGAATTTAAACAAGCTCCTTTTACGGTTTGGTTGTCTGGCCCCATCCTTGCCGTTATTATAATTAAGGTGTTTTGTGATTCTCTCCATCCAAATGCTCGAAGACACACAAAGCCTTTAATTAGACCCAACGTTTATTTAATAACATAAAAACTCGATCGGACTAAGTGTTTATTTAAGTTGGGAATCAAATAAACGGTTTTAGCTTCACACAATGAGGTCAAACCCGGCATATTTTGTTTATTATTTCTGCATTCGGATTATTTGTCGGCAGTACATCGCAAAGTTATAATTAAATGCTACAGCCTCGAATTTAGAAGAGATTAAGTTAAATTAAAAGTACTGAAGTGTGCGTCAAAACTTTTAACGATTTAATAAAAACAAATTATTTTCTGGAAGTTGCAAATTCAAACTGCCATTACCCGAAAATCTCGTTAATAAAACATTCGGAACGAGCAATTTTAAACCTGATTAAGCTTGCGTTATCCATTGTAATAACCACAACAGAAATAAGAATAAACGAGTTTTCAGGGAGGGTCAAATCCTAATTCGCTTCGAAAAAAGTTGATTATCGAGGACCAATCGTGTCTGTTAGGACATATCCGGAATTTTAATGAATCAAAACTGGAATTAAACTCCATGATTGTATTAGGAGAAATGAGTTTTCATTTTGGGTTCATAATTAATTGGACAGGCGAAAACTTCGCGCGTCTTCCTGCAAAACCGCCTTAACTAGTGATTTTTGGAGTTATTTTCTTTAATTACTTTGGGTCATTAGTGCCTGCGAATTCCACTCTGGCCGTCCCATAAACGTGTCGAATTAGGAAGGTTTCCATTCGACTGATTAATTGGTTCGCATTTGCGGGGTTAGGCGTCGAGCGAGGTTTTATGACCGACTGATTGGTAAGCATTAACCAAGTCATAAGGTCAACAGTCAAAGAGACACCATGGCATAATATCCTCAGTTTTATTCCGATAGTCGCACCATTACCATTAAATGAGAGTTTATTTAAGTATAAATGCCCGATTTAGTCGACTTCCTCACTTGCAATTTGAATTACAACATAGATTTGTGAAGAGAGTCTGCAAACTTAGTTTCCGCGGCGTCACTAATTAAAATCATTCGTCGAACTTGAACGGGAAAGTTGCGCCGCTAATTCAATTTGTTACAAGCATCCTCATTAGCCGTCATCGTTTTCGACACATTTTTCAAAAAAATATTGAAAAACGTTTATTTAACATTGAAAAGTTTTGCCGTACATACGCAATTTAAAAAGGTCCAGTATTGACCTTTAAGTGTTAGAAAATTAACCTTTTTTTAGACACTAACCCCCTGCATCACCTAAAAATTATTTTTAAATAGAGTATTTCAGAGATGAGCTACAATACTAGTTACAAACTAATGTTTTTTTTTAATAGCATAATGTAAATAAATTTTAGTGTATTTTCGGATGTAGCTTTTAATACTGATGATTTTCAGTTACACTTGTATTGGCCAATTCTGCTTAGTTTGGAAATACTTTTTTTTTAACAAAAACACAAACTTGAAAAAGTTAAATGAAACACCTTATTTTTTGTTTTTGCGTGTCAAAAACTATTAAATTGTCTATCAAATGTTTAAAATTAATAAAAAAAAGATATTTGACTTTAAAAGTTAATTTTAGCAACAATTGTGGCTAAAAGCATTGTTGTTATCATAGTAAACCATACCACGTTTATACAGGGATTTGAAAATTTGCCATAAATAATAAAATTTTAGTTATAGAACAGGATCCGAACTAAGGTCACCGGATGAAACTTATTTTTTATCAAATATAATATCCAAAGGAATGTATTGCGAATGGTTTGCCTACAAAAATTTGCTCAAGACTATGATTAAGGAGGCTAAAAAGACTCGAATTTTAGCCATTTTTCGCAGTGTTTTACAATCGTTTTAAGTAACATTTTTAAAAGTTATTTTCAGGATACATTCTTCTACTCGGGTTGCAGGGAAGAAAGTCTTTTAAAATGCGGCAACTGCTTTATTTAATTTAGAAAATAATTTTGAAAACTGAAAAAAAAATTTTTTTAAAATCTAGTCCTCTTTGAAAATTATTTCTCATCAACAATAAGTGTTAAATGGAAAATAAAATACTCTTGGGAATAAAGAATGATTCTTATAGTTGATGAGAAAAAAATTTCAAAGAATAGGTACTAGATTTTTATTATTTTTTTTTCAGTTTTCAAAATTATTTTTTTAATTAAATAAACCACTGATTGCATTTTAAAACACTTTCTCCCCTACAGCCCGAGTAGAAGAATGTATCCTGTAAATAACTTTCAAAAACGTTACTTACAACGGCTGTAAAACACTGCGGAAAATGCCACAAGTTTGGCTCTTTTTAGCCCCCTTAATCATAGTCTTGAACATATTTCTTTAGGCAACCCATTCGCGATAGATTGCTTTGGATATTATGTTTGATAAAAAATAAGTTTCATCCGGTAAGCAGATCGGTCCAGGATGACCTTAGTTCGAATCTTAGACTATTATTTCACTGTAATAGATGAGAATATGGATTAAGGTTAACATGAAAGGTATTATTCCCAGAAATTTCACTTTTCGAGTATTTTAAAAATGTATGTATTTTTTGTTTTTTATTTTTTTTTTAAATTATCTGTCTTGCATAAGGGTGTAAGTCTTGTAGTTGAACTATTATTTGATGTTTTAAGAAGTACAGAAATCTGTCTATTATCCATTTTTCAAAAATATTGTCCCGGCGCGGCGCATCCACCATTTTTAACATTTGTTTATAATAGTGTTGCATTAATTAAAAATCTGATTGCTTCGGATAAGTTCAAGCAGGATAAGTTTAAATAAGTATAAAAGTATAATATAATATAATATATAATATAATATAATAAGTATAATATTCACTATTAATGTATTTATGTATATTTTGAAAAAAATATTTGTCACAAATCTGAAAATTATTAAAGTTGGAAGAACTACACTTAGCTTTTTACTGTCTTCATATGAGTGTAAGACTTGCACTGAACTACTTTTAAAGTAATTATTTGTAAACGAATTTGTCTATAATTCATATTGAAATTTTAATATCCCTGCGCATCCACCATTTTTAATATTTGATCGCTTCAGGTGAATTCAAGTAGAACAATGTACATTAAAAAAAATTAATAATATGTTAAGAAAAATTAAATATTTTAGTTATTTTACTGTAATAAATAATAATATGGCCTAAGGGTTGTTACCTAAAAATTTTACTTTTCGGCTACTGAAACAATGGTTAATAATTTTTTTAATGTTTAAGGTTAAATATCTTTTGAGTAATCAATAAGAGATACTTAACTGTTAATGTTCTTAGAGAGACAATATAAAGGTTTTTTAGATGCAAAAAGAAAGAATAAGGTGTTTCATTTAAAATTGTTAAGTTATTCAACTTGCAACAAATTTCTTAATTTTTGTCGTCTTCTTCATTGCAGTGAACTGCAAAAAATATATCCTTAAAGTTTCAACTTTCTTCTTTAAAGTGGGAAAGTCCTACTTTTCTAGGATTCTTAGTTTTTATATAATTTTTTTTTTAATTAAGCAAAATCACCAATAACAATTGAGCATAAACATCATCAGTGTTAAAAGCTACATCCAAAAATGCAAAAAAATTGAAAAATAGAGAATAGGAAAATAAAAAAATATAAGTTGGTATTGCAGCTAATGTCGAAAACACTCTGTACAAATGAAAATAATTTTAGGTGATGCAGGAGGTTAACATATACTTCTGTTGTTAAAAAAAATATTTTTTAACATTTGGAGGACAATAATGAACTTTTCCAAGTCGCTGGGACACGCTGTATGTTTCAGGCGTGCGATACTTTATAAAAAATAAATAACCGTTCTGATAAGCCCTAAGCGAGCACAAAAGAGCCAAGGGTCACTAAATACATTGTTGTGTAATAAAGGGCGAACACGTGTTATTAGCGGGATAATTTATCGCCAAGACATGCTGTAATCTCGGTCTGGAAATTCTATTAATTTTAAATATGTTTGAAATAAATTTGCCGGGTCGTTTAATAACTCCTTTAAGAAATATCAGCGAGTGCCGAGACAATCTGCGCTTTATGCCTGGAGAAAGTTGAGATAATGCAGAGTTTCCTTTATGAGGGAGCCCTAGAATGGGCATATTTTTCCCTCAATAGCCGGTCTCGGAGTTTACGCTCTCATAACAGCCGAAATTTAGCCACAAGTATCCTTGCATCAATAAAAGCGACTTTTGTGATTTACGACGTGCCTGAATTCGTATAAACCGCGGCATTGCCGCCGAAAAGTGACCCGATGGTGTTTATTTGTGATTTTTGCTGGGCCATTCCGGTTCACGGAGACGTAGTTTAACAATTCGATAAGATGGAGACCGAGCGCACACTTGACTTGTTACATACAGATAATTTCAGCACACCCGACTAATTACACAAAGGTTTATCGTATACCTAAATCCTGCAGTCGTACTCTGCTTTGATCTGAAGGTCCTTTCTCCGTAATAACATATGCATGTGGCGTGATCAACTGCCGCCAAAGCTCCGATAAACGAATTTTTCACACACCTCGCAAAATTTTCTGCCCTCAAGAGCGAGGTCATTCTCAGGACAGGAAACTAACAGGAACACAATTTTGCCTTTTTGTCGTCACATCATTAGTGTCCTAATGACACCTCCGGCCATCTTGGCGACGAAAAAAGAAAAAGCTCAAGATAACGAGGACTCTGCCAATAACACGGACTCACTTCACTACAGATACACAACGGAGGAGCTTCGCAGACACCACTTGAGCAAAATACAGAAATTTGCTTTGAGGAGTTGGATTTCATTGAGTAACACTCTTCTAAATTAATTAATATTCTTTAAAAGTAAAAGTAAAAAATCAACGAAAAAGGTATGGTATGGTCTGGAAACAGACATAATATTTATATTTTTGCAAGCCCTATTCAACCCTAATGATAATTGCATACGTGCTTGTGCTTCTAATTCATCTTCGCTGCTCTCTTATTGCTTCCCAGAAGCTAAACTACATCAAATCATTTTGTACAAAGACTAATATGTACTTTAGCACCAACTTTGATGACATGCCGTTATTTTCTGTTAGGCCATTGAGTTACTCTGGTAAAATATTTTTTCGGATTTTTGTCAACAAAAGTGCATTAACAAAGACAATTTTTATAAACTGCAAACTTATAAAGTATATTTATTTTATACACCTACTAAGCGTGAGTGTCGTAAAATTTCCGTCGTAAAATATACGACACCATATAATGAAGGGTCGTATAAAAATTGAATGATGAACTGATTTTAACTATACGCGCGAATCTAGTTGTTTAACATTGTTGCACTAAATCCCTACAAAGTTGCACCCAATCTCAATAAAACGATTCTTCCGCCTGCGTTATAAGAAGAAAATTCTTTAAACATTTATCATTGTGATAAATGAAACTACACAAAAAAAGACCGGTGAACAATGAAAAATGGTGGGCTAAGATTACGTCAATAAATTAATACCGATCCGTTTGAGTTTGCACAATCGTACAATCGTCAAAGATAACAGGAATTAAAATTTTTAATTAAAAATGAGAAGCGACAATAGGACGGCTCGAATTAAGGTCAATCCCATCAAGAGCAAACGATAAGGAAAATTAAGACGAAATGTGAAGAAATATGATTAATGCTTGACGTTATGCGGTCGAGGATTCGCAAATTAATAGATGATGTAAATGAGCGCAACTTATTATTTACTTGCAGAGGCGATAACTAAATTTAATATTCTCCGTATTTGTTTCAGCCTTGTCATAAATTTATCAAATGTGTCACTTCAAAGCGCCAAATATTTATCTCCTTATTTAATTTATTTCGTTTTGGTGTGTTTCACAAACGACGTAAAAACGTCCACGTGTCAAGCGGAGGTTAAAGCTTTCACGTGTTTATAGGAAGTTAGTGTTGTAAGCGGCGAAACGTGTCTGGAGTACTACTTTTTAGCTTCGCTTTTATTCGCGCGCACAAATCTCGTATTTTAAATTAAGAAATTTTCAACATTATTCTCACGTGTAGTTTCCGGGCGTCATGTTCTTCATGATTGATTTTCCGCATACTGTGTGGGTTTTAGTAGAGGAATATTATCATTTGCTAGTGGAAAATTTTGCTTTGTGAAGGCACTTTGAAACGAACAATGTGGAAAATCAAAGGATGTGGAAATTTCGTTCAATTTTTGTTGACTTTGTTTGGCGGTTCTATTTGCGGCCGCTAATTGGCGCTACTTAAGGGACAAAAAACAGAATATTTAATAATAGACGAAATGCAACATGAAAGTTATGAACTTTGATTTTTTATACCAGTTGTCACTTTTATGCAAATTTTCTTATAATTCTTTTTTAATTGTTGCAATAGTTTTAGTAAAGATAAATAAAACTATGAGCCGTGCAGTTTCTTTGTGTCTATTGTGGTGCAAATAGCGGGCTTTTGACTTTTATATGAGTTGTCATGGTAACAGGTTAGTCATTTGCACCACAATGGTTTTTATGAAAGTGAATTGAAAGTAAATCATTCGAAATTTTCAAGTTAATTAGTACTAATGTTCAAAGAGTGGTTCTTACTCCCTTTCAGGTTTTTTCTGAAATAAATAAAGCACTTGTCGGATTTTAAAAGACTTTTACTTCACGAGTAAAAGAATGTACCCTGTAAAAACGCTTCGAAAATGTTTCTAAAACGGCTGTACAACACTGCAACAAATGGCTAAAATTCTGCACTCTTTAGGGTAGCATTCTCCCCTTAAATAAAAACTTAATTGCTTAAGAACTGCCCAATAAAAATCATTATTAATAAAAATATATTGACTAAGATAAGTTTTACTACTATTTTATTTATCTAGATTTTGCAAGAAAATATTTGTTTAAAAACGGAAATAAAATAAAGTTAGAGCTTTAACTGTCTTGCATACCAGTAATTAAACTAATTTTGATTTAATTATTTGATTTTTAAGAAGTAAATAAATTTGTCTATAAATCCAATTTTTTAAAAAAACGTTGGCATATACCATTTTTTAATTTTTGCTTATAATGGTGTCACATTAATAATTAATCTGACTGTTTCAAGTGAGTTCAAGCAGAAAAAGTTTAAAGAAGGTTATTAATAATATGTTGACAAAGACAAGTTTTACTATTAATTTATTTATGTAAATTCTGCAAGAAATATTTGTCACAAATCTGAAAATTATTAAACTTTGAATAACTAACATTTAGCTTTTTACTGCCTTGCATTCTACGCAACTACGTAAACTAAGTAATTATTTGTAAATAAATTTGTCTATATTGCATATAATTTTTTTTTATCCCGGCGCATCCACCATTTTTAAATAATAGTGTTTCCAACAGTGTTCCTTCATTTAATAATTTTTTAAGTTAATATTTGTTCAATTTTGGTAAACTCAAGTAGAACTAGTTTTAAAAAGATTAATAATATGTTAAGAAAGATAAATTTTACGATTTATTTGTTGAATATAGAAAAAATAGGAAATTAATACATTTGGAACAGACGCAGTTAAACTACTTTTAAAATAGTTGTTTGATTCTTATACAATAAATAGATTAGTTTGCCCTTAATTTTAGTATTTAAATTTTTAATTGCTTTGTTTATAAACATACTTTCTAGCAATGCCAAACTAAGCATGGCAAATTATTATCTAATAGAGAAATGGCAATAAAATAAATCCTCCTTGACTAGCTTTCTGCATTATTACATTCAATTTGGTAAGGAATGATAGAATTATCAAGATAATTCTGCCTCGTAAATAACGTCGGCCCATAATTTTTGAATAAAAAAATCATTAGCGGAGATTTATTCTGCTCTTATCTGTATTTGAGTTCGATCAGTTCGATCATCAGGAAATAAATATATTTCTTGTACCCAAAAAAAAAACAAATTAAATGTTTGACTACAAATGCGAAACGAAAGATTTATTATTAATTTAATACCGGATTAGCATGCGATGTGGAACGAGTAACATCTCAATACTCCCAAAAACAGCCATTTCTCCAATAAACAAAACAGTTCACGCAAATTTATTAGTTTAGGTTATTTATCTAAGATAGTAAATCGTCGTTGGTAAATCCTCCCAGGGCCGTTCCGTGCATTGTTGGTCACGTTTATTTGTATAGCCGGCAGCCCTACATGCACAAAAATACTCTCTTAATCCTGGCACGAAAGCAATGATTACTCAAATAACATACAATACCGAAACATAAATGTTTTTGAAACTTGCTAAATGCCACATTTTGCGCTTCTCTCCTAATTAAGAGCTTTCCGCCATTGACTGTTTTGTGTGAAATTAAGTGAATTATACGTCGTAAAATGAACGTAAAGGTTGC
The DNA here is from genome assembly GCA_939628115.1 of Tribolium freemani. NCBI lineage: Eukaryota > Metazoa > Arthropoda > Insecta > Coleoptera > Tenebrionidae > Tribolium > Tribolium freemani. The sequence goes on along the minus strand of OW626791.1, from coordinate 17,554,058 downwards.
GTTCACTGTACAGTTCCACTCAGCCTTAAATTAAATTCAAAATGAAGTTTTTACCTCGGCCAAATCCCCTAATTAAAGCGGATTGATTTGTGCGATACTTTCTCGTTCGTGACGTGACTGGAGGTTTTAATTCGAGATTAAACGCTTTTTTGAGATAATTTTCCGATATTCTTGCGGTTCGGGAGATGTGACACGAATTCATGCTTGTCTTGCGTAATTCTCTTATAAATAAAGGCGAAATGAAGATGGAATGACGGAAACTTTTTTATTTGCGGGAATTAGGGAAATTAAATTTGTTATACAATTTATTCCGGGTTTTCTCAGACAACTTTATAAACCTTAGAAGGCTCTTAAAGGAATTAAGACAATTACATTACTACCTTTTCGTTCTTTTGGAACATAATGCTCGGATTTTTTCGAATAAAATCGCTGTCTTCCAAAATTATTCAATTTCGGCTTTGGGGATCTTTATGGCCCGGGGTGAGGCCGAAATTGCTATTTTTTGCTTGTTTGCTCGCAACATATCAAGCCTAAAAGCGGGGGAGGCATAATTAATATTTCAAATATTTAAACAAACGAGACAAAAATGAAACACTATGGAAAATATTATCATAATTGAAATTTTCTCCTTAGGTTCAAAAACTCTAAAAATAAAACTTAAGCCACCTTTGTAAGTAAATACATAAAGTTATTTAACTCTGGGACGTATTTACTCGAATACAATAAATTATTTTTATTAAAGTTTGTTGCTAATAATGAAAGTATCCAGTTTTTTAAACTCCCGAAATGATCAGAGAACAAGAAAAGTAATAATGGCCAATAATCTCCATTTGGAAATGTTTTCTTCGTAAATAAATTAGACTTCAACTTAGAAATACAACAATAATGAGATGAAGTTTTCAAACTGAACAGGCATGTCTTATGCAAACCGTCTTACAACCAGTAAGGGCAATTTAGACAAGTGCTAAAAATTCGAGCAGCGGCGTTTAAATAAATAATAAATGAGAAAGTCCCACTTGATTTAATTTTGTATCAAAAATAAACACGTTCGTTATTGGCTGAAATTCGTTCTTGGCTTTGTAAATAGGTTAAAGGGAACCGAAGCAAACAAGATAACATAATTTAATAACAATTTGCGCCGAGATACATGCTTGAGATCTAAATTAATTTAAACCGGAAACTTGCACAGTATGTGAAATTCTTTGGCGCTAGTTTTCAAGGAAACATAATTAATTTCTGGGTTTATTCGTTGTAGCCATGGACCTTTCACACTCGAAAGACACTCGCGCTGAATTGCCTACATAAAAATTCACTCGACTTGAAAACAAATGAGAATACAGATATATAGGTTCACGCATGGGCGGTTTTATAAAAATGTGTCTCGTTCTTTGTTAAAACTAAATTATAGCCAATGTTTAAAAGGAGGATAATTGGGCGTTTCGCAAATTGTTATTTTCCGCTTTTGTCAGTATTGATCGCGAGCGCTCAACAGACAACTCGTCATTTAACACAGTTTAAAGAATTAATTAAAGAAAGTGGGAGGCAATGGGCTCTTATCTTGTCATTTCCGAATTTTTCCTTCTTTATCGGTGGAATCTCCCCACAATTGACAATTTAATTCGAGAAAACTGACAACAAAACATCACCGTCTCATTATTAATAATTCATGCTAGATTTATGAAATCATTTATGAATGAGTTGGAGCACAAAGGACGTTCTTGTAACGTTATCTAATAACCTACAAACAGGACACGGACTAACAAAAAGGCCACTCTTGTCACGACGGAATGATTTTATTATGAGATTTAATGCACTTCTGCTTTGTCGAGGATTATTTTCGTTGGCGTGATTATTGCATTAACTTAATTATGCATGCTCATAAGCTGCCGACGACATTTTCTTCCTCTTTAGTACATTAGTGTGCCGCATTTAAGATGCCTCTTGTCACTATAATTGCACCAGAATCTGCATAATGGATGCTTACTCTATCACACGAGAGGCAAACACTGAATTATTTAAGTATTTTTGTGGAATGAGTTCGCAACATCAAAATAGTGCACTCTAGCCCCATTCCTTTCAAGTTGATTTTTAAGAAAACAAATGTCAAAGAAATAAGAGAAAAAATAATTTCATTAATCCTAATTAGAACAAAAGAACAAGAAGTTTGTATCGAACGACTGTGAAAACACATGTTTACCAACGTGCAGAAATCTGTATTTCCATCGAAAAAAGGACAATTTTTATTGCGAATTCATTTGTATGCACTGACATATTAAAATTCGGAGCTCATTTTCCTGGGTCCAAGTAACTCAGGTTTGCCTAACAGATGTTGGATATTTATGTTTTGAAATAAAAAACAATTTTAAAGAGCCATAAAGTAAAATGTTGTTTGTTTGATGACATTGGTTTAATATATTCGTAGTTTGTTTTTGTATATACAAGTTTAAGTAAAAACATCTAACAATAAAAGAATTTGGGTTAAAAAAAGTTGAACCTAAACAATTTCTAAATTATTTTTAGAATTTCTAATTATTACTAAATGCTTGCTTTTTGGTTATTTGATCCAGCTAAATACATATAATTACTAAAAAATATATGGTCAATATCCATAAAAAGTTTGATCCGTTTATTTTTAGCCTGTAAATGTAAACGTACAATTAAATCAATGTTGTCCCGGCGGCGGCGCATCCACCATATTTATTTTATATACCAAAGTAGTAAAATACAATTCATTTGATAAATAAGCTTTTCGTTAAATCAATAAAACTGCATTTATTTGCTACATTATAGTACAATAGATGGTTAAGTAAAGAAAAAAAAACCGCAAGAATACAAATATTAAAAAAAAAGCAGTAATGAAGGTGAGCTATTTAAAACAAAGCAAAAATGAGCCGATATTCATGAAGTCTATAACAACTCAAAATATTTAAACACAATTTATAACTACATTTATTGACTTGTCTTGATAGTAAAACAAACAATTATTAACTATAAGTCTTGGATATACAGGATCGCTAAAAAGTATGGATACAACTAAATATTTTGAGAACGGTTTAACAGAGCACGTTGAAATTTGGGGTATAGTTAAATGCGATTTTTTTAATTTTCTACCGTCATTTATCTTGAAAATACAAGGCTAATTTGATTTTTTTTAAATAGCACGAAGGGTTAAAATTAATAACTTTTAAAAAAGCATTTTTTTCTGAATTTAGTGATGTAACATATTCCCACCATTATTTTCATTAAAAGACAAAAAAAAAATTCAAAAATTTTATTCTGGATTTCTGCAAAAGTAAAACTTAGTTAGCTTTGAAAATACTGTCATTAGCCATCTGTCACTTGTATATTAGCCAAAAATTAAATTTGTGTGCAATAATTAGTAGTTTAACAATTTAAGTGAAACTGAGTGTACAGAAATTCTCATGATGGTTGGTTATGGTGACAGAAAGCCAAGAAGTCAATGTAAATCATTTTGAGCAACATCTTTTGTAGCATAAAAAACATGTATTTCGTGTTTTGCTTTTTTTTAATAAAATTTGTTCTTTTTCAGTTAAAAGTGTTATTTTAACAATGATTATTAACTTTTACTTATTTTTTGGTCAAAGTTCAAGCGGCAAAGAGCTAACGATAGACAAAGTCAACATTCCGAAGGCTAATAACATTTTATATTTTTGAAAATTTTATTAGTTCGATATTTTTTTTTCGATTAAAATAAGGTATGCATGTGTTACACCATAGAATTCCTCTTTTTAAAAATATTAAATTTCACCCTTCTTGCCATTAAAAAAAAATCAAGTTAGCCTTGTATCCTCAGAACAAAAGAAGGTAGGAATTTGATAAACATCTAAAACGATAGAATTTATATACTTTTAAGCTTATACCAAATTTCAATAAGTTTTGATGAATAGTTTTTAAAATATGTAACTCTATCCATACTTTTTAGCCACCCTGTATATGCAACGAAGTAGAAAGTTAATTTTTAGTATTTCCCTCTTTACTTTACTAGTCTTCACTATTTATTTCAATTTCAACAAATATCTTTTGTATAATCTATCTAAATAAACATAATTATTATCCGTTATCTTTTTCAATATAATATTGATTTTCTTTGAACTCAGATGAAGCAATTAAGTTTTTATGTAAAAAAAATAATGTGAAAGCAATCAAATAAGTCATCTTAGAACTTAAGTTCAAACTACGGATATCTAAAGGTTAGGATGCAAAGCGACGCACAAATAAAAGGTTCCCGTCCTCGATAGTTTCGTTAACGTCGCCAGAGGGCGCAGTTGTTCCATTACCGTCTAAGTTTTCAGGGCAATAAATTTTAAAAAATAGTTGTATTAGTATAACGGTCAGCACAAGGCAAACAAAAAAATATTGGCAGATAGAGCAATAGTAAAAGATAAATATAATGCAAAAATTTTAGTGTAGACTGTATTTAAAAAAAAAAGCAAATTTTTACCAATTTGTACTCTGCCGTACTTTTTTTTGAGTTCAGGAAATCCTGCGATTTTGTATCTCGTTTCGTCTACTAAGTTATAGTCCTCCGTAGTTCAAACCTACCGAGTTACATTAGTTTACCTACCAGTCATTAAAATTCACTTTTGACTTTAAACTGTGATAGATGCGGGACTTGTATAGCTGTTCGATTATCACGTTTATAGAATTGCTCAAACAAGAAATTGCCCTTTCATAATGCATTTATTTCGCGATTAGATCCCCGGAGAATTAGAGTCACGTAAATCCGTTGGCAAAATTTCAGATTTTTATTACGTGATTGTTTTCGAGAAAAGAAATTGGCGACGGTATCGCATGCGGGCCCAATAAATTCGCCATCGTTTTAAATTCTATCTAATGGATAGTTTCTCGCACCATCTGTGTTTTATACGATGCCGTGGCGAAATTAATATCAACCCGAAAGCATCATTTTTGTTATTGACAGGCATGAGGAATGAAATATTGGACGAGGAATATCGGGATTATGTTCGCGTCTAATGCCACTAATATCGACCTCAAGTCCTCGAACTTCATTTGTTTGATGAGCTCCTTAATTTATCTTCCACTTACCAATATTAGTATTCCGAACATGAAACCTGTGCTCGACTCCGGCAAAAAGTATTTATTATAATCAACATGGTTGCGTTGAACCGACATTATTATAATCGCATAATTATAGATGTGCTGTTGGGATTGTAATTATATTATGATAATATTTATTCAATAGCGGGAGCTGTTCGAGTGGGTTGAATAAATTTATAAGCTGATGGTGTTATGTAATATTGATTTAACGACATCGCCGGAACTACATAAACAACGATACAAATGCAAAAATGCTCATTTCTCCTGTTCTATCCCGACCAAATATTTAATGTTTAATAATAGAGGAGACATTTAAACTTTGCCCCGACTTCACTATTGAACTTGCAAAGAGAGTCGTTAAAAACACATTTGAGGTTCAAGTGAAATAACTTCTGTTGAGCACGGTTATGCAAAGTTATTTTTTAAATTTCTGCTAGACCACCAATGAATTGATGTTCCCACATTCGAACAATTTTAATCAAACTATGCAAGGCCTAAATAGTTTAGAGTAGTTAACAATATTAACGAGCTATTTATTCGTAATTTCTCATGATTGTTTTAGTGAAATTGTTTTGTCTAAAAATTCACTCGAATTTGGAATTTGGATGCGGTCGTTGTTGAGCCAAATTGAAATTTATTTCCGTATATAAATACGCATAATTGTGCAATTATAATTGATAATGTTCGTGTTTTGCGACGTGGAGTGCGTGCACTTTTATGTTAAACTATGACTTTGTGGGTTTACAACTTGTAACACACGCCACTAAACTGATTTTTTCAGATTAATTGTTTTCCTAAGTTAAACGAATCATAAATCCTATGAATTATTAATCATTTTTCTGTTCTACAAAGCAAGGGCATTTATTTTCATTGTAAAGTATGCTTCTAACGAATGTTACGGTCAGAACAGCAATTCGAAAAAAAAAACTGACTCATACAGCCATTGCTTTGTACTATCAAAAATGTTATGCAATTTCCATTACCACACAAACGAAACTACGACGTAGATATTTCATACATATAAATTATTTCAATTTAAAATTTGTAATAGTCCTCTTTATGTTTAGAGGTAATTTACATATTAGCATATTACTGTGTTTTCTAATGTTATACAAAATTCTAGCTTTGGTAATTTAATTACTTATCACTTGATTTACTATATTTGTATAATTACCTAAATGTAAAAATAACTACTGGGTGGGTCACGTGTTATCCATCAGGGTTGTATAAACTAATTAATCAAACAGTCGCATAATTACCTAAGTTCTCATTTGTGTTTTATTACAGAATACTAATTTTTCGGTTTATTTTGGCTTTTAAACACAAAAAGATAAGAAAGATATAAATTCCGACCAAGTTACGTAATCTAATCCACCCACAAAAGTTTGAAACAGTTATTTAAAAAATGTGAACAATAAAGCTGGATTACAGAAATCTTAATTTTTAAGTGTGATGGTGGCAAGTAATAATATGAATCGCCTGCGCATTTTGCCTTAAAAATTAAGAGCTGTGTTTTTATATTTTGTGAAAGGATGTCGATGAAGTGCTTGGTACGTGTTGAATTAAAGATGACTTATTGAAGTTTGAAGAATGCGTGTGTGCGACCTCGAGAGAACGTCCGGATATCTCGTTCGCATTTGATTCGATTCTGGAAATCTCGAGTAAGATTCCTGCCGACACAGTGAAATTCAGCTTCAGAAATCGAAGTGGCGAACGCCGCCGCAATGAATCAGTTCGGTGACAGCTCAACATATTGAAACAATACCTCAAAAAGTGATAAACTTAATGACACGAAACAATTTCCAATTAATCAAAGAACAATACGACGTATTTCACGCATTCTGCGCCCCGCTCGTGTATGACACCATCTAACGTAAACTATTGAAATTTCACATGCCTCGATAATTCAAGCCTCGAATTGATCGTAAATGTCTCCTACATATACGAGTGCTTGTTGCACTGTTTTGGCACGACCGCCAACATAAACCATCCTTTAATCGATCGGGACGCTCCCGAGGAAGCCCTTATTTACTTTTAATTCGCCCACGATTCGGCCAAGATAGAAATATTGCCCCGGTAATTTAATAAAGCCATTATCATTACCGGAATTAAATTGCACAAGTGTTAATCTGATCTCGCTCAGATCAAAGCCTCAAGGTGAGGCCTTCACAACACAAATCACGAAACTAGACTTTAATCCCGGCGCATCCACCATTTTTAACAAATCAGCATTATGTCTGCTGATTTTTAATTTACATCTAGTTTATAAAATTACAAACACAAAACAATTATTTTTGAATTATTTAATAATGATAATAATAATAATAATAATAATAAAGGAGATAAGTTCAACCCCTCAAGTTATCGACCTGTAAGTCTAACTTCATTGGTTATAAAAATTATGGAATCAATTGTATGTGACCGCTTAAGACAACATCTTCTGACGTATAATATTATTCCTCCTCAACAACATGGTTTTATAAAGGGTAGGTCCATCACTACAAACATGCTTGCCTGTTTCAACGAGTGGTCCAGGGCTTTTGATAATGGTCAGAACGTTGACGTGATCTATTTTGATTTTTCGAAAGCGTTCGACCGACTTCCCAGAAAACGCTTACTGTTAAAATTACAGCATTACGGGATTGGAGGTAATTTGTTGCAGTGGATTGACTCTTTCTTATCGTATCGTTTCTTCACAGTTAAAATAGGAAAGGCGTCAAGCATGCCCATGTCGGTGAGAAGTGGAGTGCCACAAGGGTCAGTATTGGGTCCTCTCTTGTTCATAACTTACTGCGCCGACTTATCTCGGGTAATAACTTCATCTTGGTCTTCGTATGCAGATGATATTAAAATTTACAGTAGCGACTCATTGGCTCTATCGCATGACATTAATGCTATCTATTCTTGGAGTAAAACATGCCTCTAAATTTCGATAAGTGCGTAGTGCTTCACATAGGTCGCAAAAACCCGCGATATTTGTATCAACTCCATGGTAGCACCTTAGTCAAAGTCGAGAGTCACGTCGACCTGGGTCTTGAGATCTCTTCCGATCTGTCGTGGACAAGGCACATTAATAGAGTGGTCAAAAAAGCTAACAGTGCAACTTACATTTTCCGCAAAGCTTTTCAGGGAACACAAGCGGCAGCTGTGATAAAACTTTATAAAGCGTTTATTCGTCCCATGCTTGAATTTGGCAATGCAGTTTGGCACCCCACGTTGGTTCGAGATTCCAACTTGCTAGAGTCGGTTCAGCGTCGAATCACCAGAATTCCATTTGGACGAATTCGACCCTGCTACCCCGAAAGATTACAATTCAAAATTAATTTGGACAAGTACTTAAACCTGTAATGGAACTACAAAGCTGTCTTTTTAAGAGGAACGGTAATTGAATTAGCCGTTTAATCAGTTATTGCTCATTCCCAATTGTAATACCATCAGCGCGGGCAATACAGGGTTTAACCCTCTGCTCGATCGCCCTTCTAATAATAATAATAATAATAATAATAATAATAATAATAATAATAATAATAATAATAATAATAATAATAATAATAATAATAATAATAATAATAATAATAATAATAATAATAATAATAATAATAATAATAATAAGCCTTTATTAAAGAAAAACAGTGAAAAGGCGAAGTCAAATTACTAAAACTAGAAATAAATGCGAAAAGTGGATATGTGTTCTCAATACTACTGAAAAAAACGTAAAAAATAATAGTAATAAAAATATTAATATAAAATGAAAAACAAAAACAACAAAAGAATAATTACTGAAATAACAAAAATTTTAACTATATTTGTTTTTTAAATAAGGTCACTGGCCATCAAATGGTTTTCGATATTATTACAAATGACAACAGCATTATAGATCTAAGAAACAAGGCCGTACGAAAACAGGGCATCGACAGCCGGCAGACATGACGTAGATTTACATTGTGCAGAGATCTGTAATGCATAAGTTTTTGCTTTAAGTAATAAGGTGTTGAGATAGACAAAATAGAGTGAACCATAACTGCCATCAAACATTGAAAATGAGAATCAAGTTTTAACCAATTTAATTCTTTAATTTTAAGAGAAATGTGATCATATTTGCTAAGTTTGAATTTTTTAAGCAATTTTATAACTAGAGTCAGGACAAGAATAAAAAAGAGTGTGACAATAATTTGTAATAGGTAATACGAGTGTTTCACATACAACGTTGAGCGAAAGTCTGGAACCAAGCGCTTTGTGCCTAAACTATGTACCTTACGAAAAAACTATTTAGTACATCATCAACTACTTTAAAAATGTGGGCATTTTTCAAGAATAAATTTTTTCGAAACTCCATTTAGTTTTCGAGTTATTCAAAAAAAAATTTTTTTTTCAAATGACACCCTACTGCGGCGATTTTTTTGGTAAAAGATTAAGCTCTAAAACCAACTTCTACTTTAATAAAATTAATTTTGAACCAGTGGTTTTTCTTAAATAAATTATTAAAGTTGCGTTCCGAGCTCATAACGACGGTTTTTCGAACTTGGCCGAAGTGGTTGTATCCATGGATGTTTATAATTGCGAAAAATTTTACGAATCAAATCAGAGGATAAAAAACATCCATGGATACAACCACTTCGGCCAAATTCGAAAAATCTTCGTATTGAGTTCGGACCGCAATTTTAATAATTTATTTTTAAAAAACCACAGGTTCAAAAACAATATTATTGACTTAGATGTAATTCCTAAGGCATAATCTTTTCCCAAAAAAATCGCCATAGTAGGGTGCCATTTGAAAACAAAATTTTTTTGTAGAACTCGAAAACTAAAAGGAATTTCGAAAAAAATGATTCTTAAAAAAAGCATCACATCTTTAAAGCAGTTGATGATGTACTAATTAGTTTTAATTAGTTTTTTCGTAAAGTAACATCGGTGGACATAAAAAACTGGTACATCCAAAATTTGCTCATTGTGTATCAAACCTTTGAATTGTCATTGAAGACAAAAATTGTCAGAATTTTAACGATAACCGCTGGAGCTCTTTGAACCTAAAGAGATGCAAGAGCAACTGTGTTTTTTGTATAATCATTGTAAATGTAGAGAACATAAAAGAGGTGAACTTTAACTTAATGTTTTTGACAACATGTCATTAGTATGTCACAATCTTTATAACCTTTTTCGCAATAAGCCAAATTTATCCGATGTAAATTTATGTTTTTTTGACTTATACAGTTGTCATGATTGTACCAGTTTTTTATGTCCACCGATGGTACATAGTTTAGACACAAAACGCTTGGTTCCAGACTTTCGTCCAACGCTGTAGTTTTTTTCTTAATTTGAAATTAATTCTACCACGATTTTGGTAAAGTAGACGCAAACGCACTAACAATGATCAAAGACAACGCCCGGTAATTTTATAGTTTCGACAATTTTTAATTTAGATTTTTCAAAATGTATATTGAGATCAGTCATTTAATTTAGGTCCGAAAACTATAAGGGAGCAATTTTCAGGGTTTAGTTTCTAGTTTCACTTTCTGTGTCTAGACGATTAACTTTGAATACCTTGAATATCGGAATTTAGACAAAAATTTGCTTCAACTACTGCATCGTGTCTAAAAGAGTAATCAAGTTGGGTGTCATCAGCAAACGCAGGCATGGATGTATGTTGAACAGAATTTACTATGTCGAAAGTATATAAAAGTACAATAAGGGCCCTAAGACGGAGCCTTGGGGTATCCCTGATGTAACTTTTTCACAATAAATTATTCAGTTGAACCATTTGGCTACGCTCATTTAAACAATGAAAAAACAATTTTAAGCACTTTTCTTCAAAACCCAGAAACTTAAATTTGGCACAAGGCAATGAGCGATTAATTTAATCAAAATCCTTCGAAAAGTCGTTTAATATCAATGCAGTATTTAAGCCACTATCTAAGATTATGTTATCTAAAATATTGGTTAGTGAAGCATTTGTTGAAACTTTTTCTAAATATACAGGATGTAAGCGAAATAAGTACATTAACTTTAACCAGTGGTAGAATTCATCAAGACAAACACTTTTTCTATGTACCATTTTTTCAAAATCGCATTTTTTTAAATCATTTTTTCCCCTACAAATTGACGAGCCTTTTATGAAATGCTCCAACAAAGAAAAGTAACAATAAATAACTTTGTAACTTTGCTTCCAGTGGCGTGTAAGAAAATGTTGTAAGATTTTAAAATAATCTTAATTCAAAAACTAAAACGTTTTGAAAAAAAAGTTATTAAGAAAGATTGTTTGTCTTCACGAGTTCTATTCCCAGTTAAAATTAATGTACTTATTTCATTTACAGCCTGTATATAATATACAGGCTGTAAATGAATATATATATTAGGTAGAGTTGAATTAATACTAATAGGTCACTATAATTTTGTGGTTCACTTACTTTTGGTAACGGCTTATTTCTGAGATAATACAGAAACACATCATTTTTATAACAACAACTTAAGAAAAATTATGACTTAAATCTATTTTCTAAAGTTAGTTACTTTGTTTTTGTTTCGTTTTATTTGTGAATGTGTATATTTCTCGTTGAAATGTGTTTTGATGCATTGGTAACAAGTATTTTAAGAGATTAACTGCATCTGCATTGCGTCGGCAAATACAATATAAATCGACCCACATCAACAGAGAAAATTGTAATTGGATGGTTACTAAACAAATTTGACAACGCATCGACGAAACACAAATTGTCCTGTTGAAAATTCTTTCCTGTTCATATAACTAAACCTAGAAATATGCCGCATGTTTAAATAGCGTTTGGAAATTGTATTTTAGTTTAAGTTTAAAAAAAACAACTTTTGGATTTATTCGGGTTTCAGATTTTTGTAGATTATTTACAATTGTAATAATCGGAACGGTTTCAATATGTTGCTCGAGGTTTTGTTGCACGTATTACATTCGCGCCCCTTGCTCCATTTTTAATATTTTAAATATTCTTTCATTTTTTCCGACTCCTTCGTGTTTTTGTTTTCAACACTACCCCGCCTGTCCCTTGACGCCCATAATCGTAATGGTGCTACCCTCGTACGTGTAATATGAATAACTTGTATCATAATGTACGATACAGTCAGGTACTTTGGTAAAATGTTTTAAAAATGCTATATCCCACTTTTCATTTTTGTGGAACGCAAAAAGCGCGCCGCGTCGTCTGGCGGATTAAAGTATTATGCGAGTGGACTTTTAAAAATTGCTAATATGTGCGAAGAAATGCGATTTACAATCGTGTAAAAGTTAAGGGATGCTAGCCGTCATCCTCGAGTTCTGTTCTAGACATTTTTCAACCCTCTTTGATATCAATAACTCATCTTTAATTCAACACGTAGAAACCACTTCATCAACATTCTTAATAAAACACGATGCAGCTCGACAAAGCCTCACGTAAACGTAAGCAAACTTGATCATTACTAAAACTCCGCCATCGTGTATTATTAGGGGAGACTGGGGATGAATTTTATTGCAAATTTCGATGGCTCAAAGGAGATATTATCCGTTGCTCCCCATTCAGCGATACTCAAATAAAAATTGGCATTTCCATTATTTACTTCTTGTTTCCTTTCAATAATTCACGTTCGTCATTGTTCATCACCGCTCTGTCTAATAACGCGCCTCCGAGCTTCAGGCACCAACCCAATACTGAATTGAATACCAAGAGCTCATTTATCCTTAATTTTGTTATTGCTCGATCGATCTCGAGCAGGTTTTTTCACGATTTGGCCTAATCAAACAAAGCGAAAGTTTGCGCCTTGAAATATTTCTATGCTACATGCTACTTAACATGAATAAAGTATGACTGCAAACTGCGACCTGGTCATGACACATTCTATTTGACTGATTTCTGTTAATTTTAATTTTCAAACGCCAACAAACATAGAGTCGATTTTGTGGTAAATATTGACGAGCGTATTGTAATATTATATTTAAATACAAATTAGTAAACATTCCCAGCGTTTGAGCATTTCAGTTATTTTGCCGGAATTTATATTTGGTGAAGTCGCAACGATGAATAATATTAATAAATTAGAAAATATTAATGGAGCCATGAAAAGTAGGAATTCCATTACTACCTTCAATCTTGCAAGAATTTTAATAAAATATTTAAAAACTGGTTATAACGGTGTTTTTTTTTTTCAGATTGTCAGATGTCCGAGATGTTCCTCGACCACGAAAATAATACAGTAAGTATTGAGTGGTGTTTTTAATATATCTAGTTAAAATTAAATAATTTTTAAATCTACTTTTATAAATGCTGTGGAAAGCTGGAAGTTTTTGCTGATTAAAATTTCTATAGATGCGTCAAATACAGAAGGGATATTTTAAGCCGTAATCAAAGTTTGTCTGCAGTTACAAGAAAATACTGTTATAACTTGTTAAGTTCACCCAAAGTTATTATAAATAAAAATAGCGCAAAAAAAACATTTATTTGTGTTTTTTTCTAAAAAAGTGCGAAATAATTAAGTTCACCTCTTGTGCGCAGTGTTTTAGCCAAACTTTGTTATTATAACAGAACATCGCTAAACTTGAGCATGACTTTACTTCTCACAAGCATCAGCGTTGAGTGCTCGAGAAACTTAGAACAGATATTAAACATGCCGTTAAAGCTTACGATAGGTTTACTAACAAGTTATTAAGCAGCGAAATGTACACGAAATTATTGTTTGGCGACCAACAAATAGAAACACACAATTCGACTTCGCAATCCAGGTGATCTTCGAGAGTTTCTCCATTAACTCGAGGCAGTCGCAAAGCTCTTTGAATCGAGCTTCTATTCAGCTCGGTTCAGTTTTGTTTGTTAAATAATTAAGCTCCGCAAAAAGTGCCCAAAAAGAACTAGTTTTATTATATTGGAGCTCTCTTACTTTATTTTTTCGCTTTTGCCTGATTTTTTCATGCATTGTGTGGGCAAAATGAACAATAGCACAAAGGAATTCCAGATACACACGCTCGTGTGTCCACAAATTATCATCAAGAATAAATTACAGGGAGTACATTTCGGTTTCCACAAATATTAGCCAAATATTTAGGTCGGTAATGACAGAATTATGGCCGTTCTGTTATTTACCTCAGCTACAAATTCAAATTTGTGAAATTATAAGCCAATTATGGGTTCTTGTTGCATGTTCCCTAATGGTCCATTTATGGAATTTTGCGACACAGAAGGGCCTTACACACGTCTCCATGTTGCAGGTTTAAGCTACTTTATTTGTATAATTGAAACAAGCTAAAAGTAGTTGTTGAAAATTCGGGTATACAGATCAAAGTGAAAAAATAAACAGAGTTGAAAAGAATAAATGTATATTTGTGAACCTCGCGCAGCGGCTAATGGCTCCGGTTTGAAACCAGACGAAATATATTCTTTAATTAAACATGTCAGCTAAAAACATTCGAATATAAATGGCAATCAGTGTCCTTTCCACAAGCTCTGTTCACCCTTAATTTATTTGTCGGAGCATGTTTTAAACAGTTTCGTTTTGACACGGGTTTTGCAATTAGTTGCAAAATAAATAGATATTTCTTGGCGAAAAAACGCAGCCTTTGTGAGGAATGCGCACGTCTTGTCCGGCAAATTCCGGTCTCATCTAATCTTATCACAGTGAAGGAGTTAATGGATTGACTGGAAACAAAGAGCGGACGGGTCTGCTAAATACCAAGCCGACAACCACATAAACTCCACGACTGATATACTGTTAAATGGTTGGGACATAAACGGAACGTTTTGATAATAGAAATTGCATGTACGTCGATGTTTTATTAAGTTCAAAAGTGGACACCATTTCGCTGAGGACACGATCGCTATAATAAACATAAAAAACATACTTTTTAGAAGCGTTAAAAACGATTTTATGGCAAGCCGTCTGTTAGCTTGCATTAAATCCCGCATGCATTAAAAATGGGTTAAAATGGAACGGGAATATAACCAATCGATGTATTTATGGCCTTACTTACTCTTATCGCAGTTTATTATTCATAGAGTTATATGTGAGCGCAAACCATACATTATAAAGAAATTTACCAAACGAGCTTTTTAAAGTAGAAAGTTGGACTGATTGTAATCATACGAGTCGATAATACACATTTGTATTTTTTTCTATCAAAATAAAAATTAAAAGCAAAACGCGCACATTTCCCTCGAAATTATTCTCTCCTCGCTTTTTAAAAGCTTTTATTGTTGTCTGTCTGTCGATTATTTTTTCGGAGCAAAATTTGAAAGAGTTCACGTTGTCCCACTGAATTGAAATTTTGCATACTTACTTAATCTGCGTGACAATGCAATCCTATGTAGTTAAATACCCCCTAAAGGGGTTAAATGGGGTTTTAAAGTTTTAGGTTATGTTTACAAAAGGGTTCTCAATTTATAAATTTGAGAGGGTTCCTGTAGTCGCAATGTAATGAAATTTAACATACTTACGTAATCTGCGTGACAATGCAATTCTATATAGTTAATTACCCCCTAAAGGTGTTAAATGGGGTTTTAAAATTTTAGCTTATGATTACAAAGGAGTTCTCGATTTGTACATACCCTAACTTATACCGACATAGACGGTATGTTGGTCATTTGGACGTCACGGTAGAAATCTATGCAATAAATAAAGACTAAAAAGCAAAAAATAAAAATATATAAAAAATGTTTTTTAAAAAAAGCTTTTTTCTACTTTGGTTTCGTACTGAAGCCATTACGATACGCCATTTGCGTGTCGTAATATCCAACGGAGTGCTATAATAATTACACTAAAAACCAGGGTAATTTAGTTGGAAAATGATGGCAATCTAGTTTTTTGACAATTATCTGAGAGAATTGTCAATGTCAATCTGCACCTGCTTCAAGTGATAATTTAATCAAATGAATCAAATTCGAACCTTTAGAGGCTTTTGTACTATCCCTGATACGTAGTCCCTTCGAACACCTTTCGAGTAATAAAAAACATAACTTCAAAAGCCAGTGCAAGTAAGTAATTTGAAATCCCATTCTCCTTAGGCCAATTTTCAAACTCCACGTATTTGCCACAAGAGCCCGTATTCGTTGAGGGGTAGAATGTACCTAACGTCTTGGACACTTCCAGAATACATTATGCGAATAAACTAATGACGATCCAAATTATTAATTTAATTTCATGACCCACGCAAATGATGTCAACTGCCACAAAATTCCCTAAATTTCGAAATTGAATTTTTTTGCTAAAAAAGGTGCAAAGTAGAAAAAATACTGTATGATATCTCGTTTATAAGGCATTTTGTCGCACTTATTTCATTATGGCACTCCTCGCTGCGCTCGTCGTGCCCCAATTCCGTGCGTCCTACAAAATGCATCTTATAAAACTCGTATCATAATATACTATTTTATATATTTTTATTGTTAAAACCACAATCACAACAAAATGTAACTAAAGCTGTAAAAGGTATACCTGTTGTTAAAAAATTATATTAAAAAATAATGGTCACTACAACATAATTGAATTGTTTGTCCGTTTCCATTTGAACTGATACTTCAGTTACACCAGCAAATTAAACTAGGTACAACAAAGCGAGATGAAATTAAAATGAAAATAGAGTTATTGTTATTTTGAAAAAGACGAAAAGGAAATTATATACATGTGTGTACGTATTTTAATAATTCCAATGTTGGTTCAAGTTGGATTGGAAAAATATTTCATTAACTGGGTTTAAATTCAATAACAACAAACAAGACTGAATGAATTTATTGTTTAAAAAATAATAATCTGCTCGAAATCAAATAAATTTATAACATAAACATAAGCATCGGCTAATTACATTTTGTATAATTAGCAATCAAAACTGCATCACAGTGTTTACAAATTAGACAATATAAAATAATAACAGCTTTGCGCTCAATTACCCTCGCTGAATTCCCATATTGATTTAGACACCAGCGATTTTCCATTATCTAGTTATTTTCATGGAATGTTATAATTCATCAGACACATAATCTGCCAACATGTCAATTCTAAGTACAATTTCACATCACAATGAACAGTGAAAACGCCTCAATTCCGTTTTTGTTGGTAAAATACACTCTGGCGTTGGATAACGTTACAGTGAAATACTCGTGGTTTCAAGCGTGAAAAATGAAATGGCTCAAAGCTCCAAGACGGTGCAACGAAATGCACTTTCAACAAGAATGATGCATCTGGAGTTAATTTGTTGAAGATTATTGAAAGAGTTTGGTCACGAGCCACATTTTTAAACTACGTGCGCGTTTATTTATTCTGAGGCGGTTTTTTGTAAAAGTTGCTAAAAGGGTAAATGGAAACCTGAATTCGATTATCAATTCTTAAATCCGGTTGAAGAAGTTTTTTTAATCTTTAAATTTAAATTTTTTAAACCTAAAAATCTCCCAGCCAGAAGTAAACTTTTCACTTATTCGAACCGGAGTGGGAAATTAATTAAAAGAGACAGCAACAAGACAAATAAACAAAGTGAAGCGAAATTAAAAACTGGCTCATCTGCCAAGGCTTTGTATCTCTTTGTTTTTGCATAAAATTAAATTTTTGTCTGTTGTCTCGAGCAAAATAATAATTTAGAGCAAATGGAGTGGTAGTAATATGTCCCATTGTCCTTTGTAAGTGGTATAATGACAATTCCAGCCGGTCGTATCGCCTGCTTCGCTAAGATAAAGTCATATTTATTTAACATCTGCTTTCGCAAAACAGAATTATCCCTAGGGATGTAAAGTTTTTGAGCGTGGACTTTTCCGATAATTGCGAAAGTTTGCTATTATCGTCGTTTGGAAGCAAGTGGAAGCTGCACAATGCACTGCAGACTGTTGGAATTGACAAGCCGAGAAGTGTTCTTCTCTCGATTCCAATGTCTCTTCTATTGAATTACTTCTTCACGGCGCAAGCCTTTGAAATTCTGGTTAAGGTTAAGTGTCTTTGTCGCTGGATACACAAGCCCGGCTCTGACAATCAAACGAGCCACGGCGTTTAACTTAATTTCAACGCGGATTTAAAACACTGAAACTAATAAATTCATCCCGTTACAGACTTATCGGAAATTGAATCGCTGATTTCCAACGGTTCAACGATTAACTATATTGATTCATCCATTTTTAACCTGTCAGAATTGATCGAGATATTATTCTTGATGAATTAATTGCTCATGCTTTATTTTCGCGAAAAAGTCGATACTTTGTTTGAGTTGTCATCTGATAACCCGACTTTTTAAGCGAACATTAAGGTGCTTTTTCACTTATGTCAGCTTTTAATAGGCTCGCAAATATTGCTAACAAGCCGGCAAACATTCTAAGCCTAATAACCCACTAATGGCCCTAATTACCACTATTTAAACTGATAAGATAGATTACTATCTATTTGTTCCCCTCATACACAGAATGACACACAAAAATTTTCATTGAAAAATGTCTCTGTAAATTGTTTTATTAAATTAATATCTGTACATTATACAGTCTGGTCCAGGTCCAAGGGCGTGCAAGCAAATTCGCTCCCTTTCGCTGAAAATATGAGTTCTCTCTTTACACTTTGCGTACTTATTGCACTAAATCCTTGCTTTAATTCCGCTACTGCATCCCTGTTTGTGAAATTTAGTGCTAAGTAAACAGCAATTTCCGCTTCTTTATGTTGTTTCAAACTATAATCACACACACATTTCCTCGTGCAAGAAGTCCGCAATTCAGGATTATGGTAAAAACTACAATAAGCACTTTGCACATTAACTTTGGTTTTATAAAATGTGTGCAAGATTTTCCTGTTCATTTTTATCCATTCAGTTCTGAATAAATAGTTCTATAAATAAATAGCGGTCCGTTCTGCGGTGCTCAGCAATGTAAATACGTCCGTCATGTCTGCGTTTTTATTTCCTATATGCAGCAGATTCAACCGATTCAACACTCATAGTCAGTTTGGAGAGGGTCCTTTGCCAGTTTATATATTTGCATTTTAGGCGTTGTAGTAGACATCTTTACGACACTTGACTGTTCATTTTATTTCCCTGTATAAAAATAAGTGTGAAAAAACGCACTGCAGTTTTAATTCCGCTATTGTTCCGGATTTAGGTGAGATAACACAGAGAAACGTTAACAGAAAGAAACCTCCCCCATCAACGTTTCCGTTCGTTCCTTTTTTATTACACAATTTCCAATATACTGTCCTGTTTATCTTCTTCCTTTTTTTAATCAACTTTTTGTCCATCATCGGGTAATCCTTGTGACTCCGATTAGAAAGCGGATTTCCGGTTTTACAGTAAAACACACTTTCAAAGCGAGTTTGGAAACCTTCAACCCCGGATTTATCAATGGAAATGAGGACCAATCATTACTGTAATAAATCCTTTAAAAGCCGGGAGATAACAGAAGGGTACAGGTTCATCAATTATTTTCTGGGCTTTAAATCGTGCATGCAGATCTAAAAGGCGAGCAGGGCGATAAGACTTAAATGCAATCAAACGAACTTTTTAATTTTTAATCGGAAATTTCACGGATGAGGGGGTTTAAAAATTAGGGCACATTCCCTGCCATATCAGGCTTCAAACAGCCAATTCTCGAAACAACCTTGCTTCCTTACGAAACCTCACGTGCTAAAAATATTTACAATTGTACCTGTAAATCTAAAAAACCACAATAAAACGGTTGGAAATCCCACATTTTCAATTCGCTCTCGCTGTTACCGAATGAAGTTTTTAAAATTTAAGATTTCTCTCGAGTGGATATTTTTACGATTCTCCGATTTATGGCTAATCCCTTTCCAAATTCTCTTAAATTCTCAAATTGTGATTTATATCAGCCGGATTTATTGTAACGACACGTTTTATCTCCTTTCATAACATTCTTCTATCAGCGAGATTTTACAACCAAGCATCATAACTTTAAGGACGACATAATATTTATATTTCGTACAATAAAACAAATCTTCGGGTTGTGCAACAAATTAAACTGGAATGAAGCCAAAACTACTCTCCACTGGGACTGCTTTAATCACTCAGTTGTCGCTGAAATAAATTAGGAAAATTTTTTGAATAAATAACAAACTCAGTGGGAATGTAATAAATGACGCATCTTTTGTATCAGTCTTAATTGTACAGTATGCCACAAACAAACAAAATTCCCTAATAAAATTTTCCCTTTGTGGCGAGTTCAATAGATAAAAGCTCCGAATTCCGATGAACTGTTTATTAGGTTTCTTTCAGGAGGAGCGAGGAAAAAGCACACAAGTTGGACTAATTCCGGAGTTTACAATGGCATACGAACCCGAATCTCGTTTCTGTAATTACAATGCAACACCAAAAATTGCTG
The DNA here is from genome assembly GCA_939628115.1 of Tribolium freemani. Taxonomy (NCBI): domain Eukaryota; kingdom Metazoa; phylum Arthropoda; class Insecta; order Coleoptera; family Tenebrionidae; genus Tribolium; species Tribolium freemani. The sequence goes on along the minus strand of OW626791.1, from coordinate 17,533,695 downwards.
AAGACAAAAAGAAAATGAATAGGTCTTAGCTAGATTGGAACATTTGTACAGTGCACGTCCCGGGCCCTTTATTATCCTTTTTGTAGATCCTCCAGCAGCTGTTGCCACAATTGTGTCGCTTTAAAAAGCACTGTTTCGTCCAAAAATTCCCTAAACCAGTCGTAAGAGTCAATTATCGGTTTAATTTCCCTCCATAAATAACGAACGTTTCAACAGTTCGCAAACAATTCTATTTCGAGGAGCAAATTTATTTTTCTGTCACGCTTTGTGTATAGAAATGGTGTGCTGTCGCAGGTGTACCAACCCTTGAGGCAATTAGTAAATGTCGGCGAAATTATGATGGGAAAGGGTAAGCAGTCAGGTATCAGACAATGTAAAGTCACATTACGCACCCCATTGTTAACTTCCTTTTGTGATTTATCGGAGACGTGTTCAAACTTTACTAATTCCATTTTTTCCTGACAGTTGCGACAAGTTATTGGATTTTTTAAAACATGTGCTTGAAAGAAGATTGGATGAATGTCGTTTTTATTTGCACACTTTGCCAGTTAGTATTTAATTTATGGTCCGTATAATGCGAGACATAAAAAGACAATCTGTTTAGATCCTGGAAATAGAGAATGATCTGTTACAGACACAAAAGGCAATTTTGTTCAGTCCTTGTGATTTTGCAGGGAAATAACTAATTTTACAAGTATTGGGCAAAGTTTGTCCACGGCTATCCTATTGTACAATTAGAATGGAGTTCTAAATTGGATTATTAAGAAAGGCGCACAACAGGAAGGCCTTTAACGTCTCGTGGATTTTAACTCAAGACAAATTAATCCAATCAGGGATTAGTTTTGCATTATAAAAATAAAAACAAAGTGGAAGCTTATTAAATTCTCGTGAAGCTTCCTTGGGGTTTAATTTATCAATAATGCGACAGCGTTTTAGAGTTTGGGTTGAGTTTAATTAATTAAAAAATGTTTAGAGGCGCCGTAAACCATTCCTTTAAATCGGCAAAATGGCTTTTTCATTGCACTTTCATGAATTGAAATATAAATAAAATTTAAGGTTGCGGAACTAAATTAAACCAAACCGGAATAATTGAAATTCTAGTCAAAATTACCTGAGCAAATCGGGAAACAAGTTTTCGCATTGAATTCTTTTAATTAAAAAATAATTAAGCTCGTGCCTGAAGTAATTTCTCGAAAGCGTAAGAATTTTAGGGATTTGAAAGTTGGATACTTTAAAATATTTACAAGAGAAGCGCAACATCTCCAACCCTTTCAGAAAGTAATAACACGTTTTATTCTGAAGGAAAATGACTTGGTAGGGAGATTATTCGGCTTGTAATTTCCTGTTTAAAATTATCCCGAAGTCAGTCATTTGACGGCTTTAATGAACGATTAAGCTCAAAAAGAAAAATTCCTTCAGTTTCGTTACGTTGCAATTTTTCGCACGATTAATTCGTTATGAACGCAAAAATGGGTGTCGGAGCAGTTTTTTAATTTCAATCCGGGAAAGTGAAGTAAATAAATATGGCCGCTTTTAAAACTAAGCTCAACTCATAATTTCCTGATTTAAATGGAAAGGACAGCTTCAAAGTTTGTGGTAAATCGAGTTTAAAACGTCTAAACATTTGGACTAAAAATAATTTCCTTTGGTAAAAATGGTGGATGCGCCGGGACAATACTTTAAAGAAAGCGTGACGTCAAAGTATCAGTATGCAGAAACTACCTTCAACTTTTAAATCCAACTCACATTACCTTTCTCCCCCAAAAAGAAAAACACAATTTTATCTCAAAACTTCAACTGTTCCGAAACTAGGATCATAAGATCAAAGGCAGAAAACTCTCCATTAAAACAAAAATAACACAAAGTTTGTTTTTAGCTCGCAGACTCGGCTGAATATATTCATCGAAATGGTTGAAAACAAACGATAATTTTATGCATTAGCACAACGAAATAATTAACGTTATCTGAATTGAAAGCTGGAAACGTTAATAAGGGGAGATTTTGATTTGTTTGCAGAGGCGTCCTTAACGCAAACCGCATCTGAGCTGCAAGATGGGGACAGGAAATAATCCCTCCTGCAGCTGGAGCGGCTCTGCCAGAGCCACAATCTTCGTCATCATCCTGCCAGCGGCCACTTCCGCCACGTCTTCAGGTAGATTAATAATAAGGCAAACAGCTCGGTCAAGCCTCGAGCTTATTAATTATCGGGTTCAGTGTTCTGTATTTGCAATTTTGTGAATTCCACAGATCTGTATCACTTTTCCGGGGCAGAAAACGCAACCTCGATGGAAACCTTCTACGAGCCCTGGAACTGCACGAAACTGCCTTGCAATTTCGAGAACGAAACTCTGGCCCATAACGACACCAACGACACGCTCAGCGACGCCACCAGAGGCGAGCCTTTGGCGGATCTCATTCTTATGGGATTTCTGTCAGTTGTTCTCGGTCTCATGATACTGGTCACAGTGATAGGTGGGTAAATTTCCTCTTTACAAGAATTAACGCCGTAGTATCGACGAAATCGCCGATAAATACGCAAAGGAAGGACCTAACGACACTCTCTTTTAATGGAATTACAGGCATATGAGTTTTTTCGGACGCTTTTTCTGAAAAGGTTTTCGTTCCTCTAATTAAGGGACACACTCTTTTAATTAAAAAACTGTTAAGTTATCGGCGCAAATAAATGGAAATGAAATAAAGTTCAAAGAAATCCGTTTGATGAAACGAAGTGTGGAGCTCAAACAGTTTGCACAAAGTAATGAAACTAAACCTGGCACTGTGCGTGATTTAAATGAGAGAAAAAATATGTTTTTTAACAAAAAATTCCAACACGACGACATTTTTCCATTTTGGAAATTTCTAAAGTTGGTCGGGCCAAGTTTGTCTTTGTTAAACCTACTTTCCACAAAAAAATGTGTTTTAATTACGAAGTTTACGTTTCAGGAACAAACTTGAATTTTATCGTAACATGAACCCAGCATGTAATTTGTCGCTACTGAAGTGGCTTTTCAAGTTTGCTGAAAAAACACAAAACTTTACGTCCAATCTATGAAATTTGTCGTAACTTGTTGAAAGGTTCCTTAATCAAAACAATATCCTTGTAGTCTGGTGGGAGATGAAGGAATAAAAGATAAAAAAACGCGATAATAACAAATCATATGGGGGAGAACGCCAGTGAGATAATAACAAAGGCAAATGAGAACTTCTGGGAAGATAGTAAAGCCGGTTGTAAAGTGTGAAGAGGTGCCCGATGAAGTTTCGGGATTATTCAAAAACAGGATGAAAATTTACGACTTAACTGCAATCCGAGCATTACAGTATTAATAATCCGCTCGCATTTTTGCCCAAAGTGGGCAATTAAACCCGGAAAAGATAATAAAGTTAACTTGTGAAAATTCCGGCCCGTTTCGCGCCGTTTAATTACGTTTACCGGAAGTGGGATTCTGCGTGAATCGTTATCAGTCACTTATTTTTGTGTAATTTTGAATACGTCGGATTTCTCCTCCGATTTGCGAATAACGTGTAGAGCCTTGTTAGGGATTATCCTCGTCTCGGCACATTAAAATGGTTTGCGTTTGTAAGAGATGTTCTCGAGCAAAAAATCTCGAGTCCTCGTCATTTTAGAGCTATGCAAATGAGAAGGCTTTTACAAAATACTTTTACGAGCAATTGCATTTTGCTGGGAGCATTTTCCTCATCGAAAATGTAACATCTTCTAAAAAATGTATAACTTCGCAATTTGCGATGGAAAACGCAAGGCTTAATGAATGTTCCCACGGTGATAAAACCAACAAAAAAAGATTTCTTCTTCTTTAACTAGGTGCAACGTTGTTTTTTGCAGCTGTAGATATGTGAATCGGGCGTAATTGTCGATCCTGCCCTTATTGGCATTGTTCAGCTCTCCCACTGGATGTCGTGGTTCATTGGTTTGTTCGGCGTATTTGCATCAGGTGAACTAGCAGAAGGAGGAACCGCAGACTGCGATCAACATCGAAAGCGTACAATTAACTCCCGGTTATTACAATAAGAGAAATTGCTCAAAAACGTTCTAAAAGTATTTCCATTCCGCCTGATTGGCTCCGCACAAAGAACCGTAAATTTGAAACGTGTGACGGGAAAAAAATCATTATTCAAAACGGTGACACAATGGGCTTTTATCGTGCCTCCAGACAAATAACAAAATGTAAATTACCTTCCACCACTTTGCAATTAGGCGAAAAAATAAGCCAAGTATGCCCATTTGTTTACAAACTCGGAGTGTATTGGAGCAGTCGCTCGCAATCGTAAACTCTCATCTCGAGCACAACTTCTACATTTCGAAACCTATTTACATCAACATCAATACAAGTTTTTAAGTCGAAGACAGGTTAAGAGATTCCTTCACTATCTTCCTGTCAAAATAGTATTAACGTCTTTTCCGGTATACTCCCTCTTAATCTGATTCGAGTTATTGTGTTGCTCGAAAGCTAAACACGTTTTGGCGGGTTTAAAATTGCTACAAAGGTCAAGACGGCAATAAATTTAAAACGAAATTAAAAGTGACACAAATCGATGCCACACTTGAGATAAATAAATTAGCAATAACAATTAACTTAAGTTGTTACGAAAATGGGGTCCAACAGCTCCAAATTGAATTTGCTAAAAACGTAATGACTTTCATTAATTATGAGCAAAATTTGGAATAACGATTCAAGCTAAATACTCAGCAAATGTTTACGAGCTTCAATGATGTGTGCACCGATAACTCATTGATATGAATCTCAAATCTGAAACTATGTCAATGGGAGCACACAAAAAACCGTAAAATATTATTATTGATATTGTGTTGTATGACAGGAGATCGCGTGTTATTATTTCAATTTCGAATTTTCATATGCAATGCCAATTTTGCTCCTTCATGTAAATTCCGACTCATGTTGATATTGAATTCGGAAAAAAACAAGCAAAATATATTTACAAAGAACAACCATCTGCAAAAACTGATAAAAACTACACTGAGTTATACCAATTTACAATTTTGCAATTTATAATGTTACAAAAATTGACAAATAAAAAGCGATATGTGTTCTGTAGGAGGAATTATCGTCAGTTGGTTCAATTTTTTTTTCGAAATTACTAAAACCATTTTTACAATCTCCAATGTATAGTAATAATATTTCATGCTTATCGGCAAGACAATTGCGATGATTGAAAAAAAAATTGATTTTGTGGTAGAGATCCAGTTTTGTCAAACAAGGATTTACAAAAACCATTGTAATCTGGAGATTCAAGGAATCTGCAACTTGGTAGTTTACTGACAAACACAAAACACAATAGAATTCAAGAGAAAAGAAGTGTGGGCCAATTCAACCTACTTAAGCTTGATTGATCAAACAATAAACCAGTCTAAAGATTTTAAAGTTGGACTTCACTTCTTACCTAATAAATCTCATAAAAAAGCTGAAACAATATTTAGCTAGGATATTGGGCAGAGGGCAGAAAGTAGCCTATAGCTGGTTGATGCCCTAAGTTTACAGTTTAATGTGTCCAGATTGTGATGAAAAATTATAAAGTAGGGACGTTCGGAATTCAGAAGCCCAAGGGCAGAAAAAAAGCTTTCTATTTTTTGTAGGGTTACGAGGCAAAAAAATTATTTTGTGCTTGAATTTCTATTTCCGTAATAATTAAACTTTCAATTTGTTTTTACAAACCAATTCAAAGATTTTGAAGTTGGGTTTTAAATCTTTCCTAATACTTCTCACAAAAAGCTGTACTAAAAATGTTGTTTCAGTTAGCTAAAGCTCAATTTAAATCATGTTGTACCGACATAACCAGATATTTATTAAATTTAACTGAAATTTCACTAAATAATCATTTTGAAAATTTAAATCTGAAATAAATTATTTTGTGCAAATTGAATTTCTATTTCCGTAATAATTTAGCCCAGGTGCGAGCATTGCTAAAAGTAGCAGTAGGGAAAAATGAAGTAGCCAAACCGGGAATAGAACCCAATTTCCGGCAGATCCTGTCACAACTAACGATAAGTTCCCGACCACATTTCAATCTCACCCACCGCACACATAAATTTCAAAAACGCCTTTTCTGCAACTAAATATGCGACAGGTTTTTGTGCAACATGACACGAATTTTTCGATTCTCTGTATTACAAACTTGCACATTTGCAGAAAATCTCCAATTTGCTAACGGGTGTAAATTTACGAAATACCCTTTTCACGTCAGCAATCCTGAAATTAATTGATTATGTGCAGCTAAAAATTTGCGTTCGAGTTCGGTGTTCCTGCAATATTCCATTTGCTTATTTTGTTTAGAATTTCATATATTCAGTAAAACAGAACCCATTTCCAAATCCCGTTTATTTCCTATATCTCGGCGTTCAAAGTTCCCCCATTTGTCGAAAAATACCCAGTCGGCACCGTCTGCGTCTCCCATCTCGAAAATATCAACTGCAATCTTTCGTTGTATTTTCCAGGTAACGTTTTCGTGATAGCAGCCATATTACTGGAGCGAAACTTGCAGAACGTGGCGAATTACCTGATCGTGTCTTTGGCTGTGGCGGACTTGATGGTGGCATGTCTTGTCATGCCTCTGGGCGCCGTATATGCGGTGAGTATTAAAAATTGTGAATACATGAAGTGTGTTTCGAATGATTACTCCCAAATTCATCATTTATGGACGTAACCTGTCTAAGGATTCGTTAAATCCTAATAGAAGTTGCCGCTATCCCGTCCAAATCATAGCCTGTCGATAGTAGCAACTATGATGGATTGCCCCGAGTAATTGACTTGCTATGTAAATAGCAAGTTGGGGCACCACTTGTCACAAGGGTGATGTTGGTCCCTCAAGCGAATGTTCGACGCTCCAGCACGTAACAATCTTCAATCGAGTCTAAACGTCTGGACGTTGACCCGATATTGAGATTTAAACGCAAAAAGAACAGCGTGTTTGTGCATTTTCTCGCCGAGGATTTTTAATAAAAGCTCATTAACTCGAACGTAGAAGTGGTTTCACGAACGTAAATGATAAATCTTGTACGGGCTAATTTACTTGGCTGCCTTTAAAAGGCTTAATTAAAACTGAAAATAGATAGTTTAACAGTGCACCGTAAACTTTATTGTCTTTATACTTATGGCAATTGGATTCTCCTGAGAGGTAATTCAGTTTAGACACTCCGTAACAACAGCTGAGTTAATTATGAAGGCGCAGACACTCCAGAAAATTTCCTCAAGGGAACTTTAACTTCAAACACATCGCACGCAATAGCCCATCAAAGCATTTTCAATTTTAGGAAAAACTGGACATGAAATTATTTTCCAACTTTAGTCCAATTATACAAAACAAAAATGAAAAACACAGCTACGGATTGTTTGATGGTCAATAAAATTGTACGCTTTACTGACGGTAAGTTATGACTAGAGACCGGATTTTAGGAAACTTCCCTAACCCGCAATTTTTAAGGGCTTTTCTTAAAACTCCGAATAAATTTATTCCGTTAAAAAGGTAAATATTGAACAGCCGTTCTATGTTTCCTAAATTTGTTTTAAACATCATAAAATTCTGTTTAATCTTCCTAATTCAAAATAGGATATTTTTTCAATTTTTTCATCAGCATTTAGTTCAAAAACAATAAATGTGATGTGTTAATTTAATGGTTTTCATCCAAAGATTTTTTGTTTTAATGTTTGAACCACACAGTTTTTAAGTTTCTCAGTATTTCAGCTTAATTTCACCATATTTCATATTAATTTCCTAATTTTTCAGTTTTTCGTGGTTTCGCTTTGTTATAATTTCAATTTTCAATTTCTTACTGTTGTATGTTAAATTATTTTTTAAGGTTGCACAGTCTTTTAATTCTAAAAATTCACGAACCCTTGCACAGCATTATTTTAGTCAAGTCACTTTGAAAAATGACTTACTTTCTCACTCTGAAATTTTAGTTAATAGCATCATAACAAAATTGGAAAAAGTAGGGTCACTTGTTGAAGCTATTAAACTCGTGAATAAAATGCAAATTTTTGTAAAAAGTACTCCAGGAGTCGTGGACAAATTAGTTAGTGACAAATTATAAAAAAAATCTAGATATAAAAATCTACTAAAGTAAAAATATCAATTGAATGAAAAAATATTGGTAATGGTAATTGGCAATAAAATCAGATGCCTGATTTTAGAACCAGTACTAGTATGAATTTCCACACAGTGAGTTTATTTTCTAGATATCTCAACCTAGAAAATAAACTGAAAAATTTTTACAGAAAAAAAAACTAATTTTACAATAGCGAATTTAGAACAATATTTAGATTCAACAATTAATTAACTTCTTTATAGCTTTTTCTTTGTGCAGTGAAGAATTTTAAGTATTTTACAAAACGTATTTTGTTTTGTTTGTTTTTGTAACGGGATTTATTGCATTAAAAATTATGTTTTTATTTTTCTTGCAGTAGGAATTAATAAAAAATGTACCATAAATTACTAGTTTTTAATTCCTAATATTTGTTTTTTAAACAAACCATTTTTGACACCTAAATAAGGTTTTTAACTTCCTGAAAATCCGGTCTCTAATTATGACTTAACAGGTTTAAGGTAAGTCTTAAAAATACGTAATTTAAAAATGCTGGCAAAATAAAACATTGTAGAAAATTGCAGAGCTTTATTAGCGCCGTAAAACTGCTATTATTTTTAATACTCCCATAAAACTCGAATTAAAACAAAATAATATAAATTCTATTTAATTTTACTTCAAATTGTACATTTTAATTTACGTTCATTGTGTTTGAAGTGCAACAAAATACAACAAGATTAAAACACGTTATTTGGCTTTTACAGATATCAGGGTTTACTGTCGCATTAATAATTTTCAACATGTTCGAATCTGCTCTTTTTTCATTAAATCATCAAAAATTTGTCACCTGACACAATGTTTTGAAAATATCATTTGTGCAGCTCTGGACCAAAATATAACAAGATTTTTTTAAATGCAACAATAAATATTGTATTTATTGTTTCAACTAAACGTAATTCTGTCTTAAGCTTGCGTCCTTCATCTGAGACTGTCCCGAAGTTTTGCCGTTGTTGCGATGAGGTCGAAATGTATTTCCCGGTTGTTTTGGGTAGATAAAAGAGCACTTTTAATGCAATGAATCATGTGCGAAGGCTCATTAACCCAATCTCATTTTTCACATATATCAGAATAAATCCGGAATTGTTGAGAGTTTTTCATTTCACGTCCTTTTCTGCTCGGACAGAAAGCTTTATTTCGTCAGATGAAAGTGAACTTTTATTCTGAAATACGAGACGACGCATTATCCTTTCAAGTCGAGTGGCAGTTATAGCACATCGTCTCAACGAGGCCCTTAAATAGGCAAACATCTTTATATTATTAAAAAAAGCGTGATGAAAGAAATACCAACTTCGGGGCGCTATAAATTATAAACTAATTACGCAGTCTTTGAGAAGTTTTCCAAGGGTGTGAGGATAATTGTTTCGTTAGAACAAAACCGTTTTTTCCCGAGTTTGAATAAAGCTAAACACGTGTGAAGCCCCGAAACGAAGAAAGGAACTTTATGTGGGATAAATGCGTCCTATAAAACTGATAAAGGTTAAACCAAGAATCAGAAAAATGTTCTTTAATTCAGCACGGACAGAATAATAGGTATCGACTTGAAGTTCCACAGTTCCGGCTCACGCTAAATTCCATTAGCAAAATGGACTTTTAAAACAGAAAGAAACTGCTAGGTCAGGACATGAGGAAGAGAAACCTCGAGATAACCCCGGCCCTAAGACAATCCGATAGCCTTTGCGCGCTTGTTTACCTTCACAACCCCTTCAATTAAGCCAAATAAATAAAACCGACGACCTTGCGATACATCCTTTGAAAAATCACCCAGAAATAGTCGATCACGCTCCAGTCCCTCCTTTTGCACGTCTTCAAGAACGAATGTAAATTTTGCAATTTTTCAGCGACACGGTTAAAATACGGCTTTGTTCGATTGAGGATGAGTGAACGCTGGGGCAACACCTGTCTCAAAGGATTAACAGGATTGTGCCCTCGACATAGGTCACTTTCTGGGGCTATTTTCTAGACGTTCAAATCCTTTCAGGACCTCTGGTTTGTGGTTACCGTACTCGCTTGATGTGGTCTTAGTGACCGACGTGAGTTTAAGCGAATTTAACAAAGATGATGCACAGCCACGCCCAAATAAAACTGTTACTTATGCAAGTCGATAATATTGGTGTTTACGAGTAAATAATCCTAAATAAATATAGAGCAATTCCCAGGCCTTAATTTCAAGTATAAAGGGGTTAAATATTGACACGGAAGGGCGGTAAACCCATTTTTGCAAGCCCAAGTAAAGCAAAAAGCTTAAGGTTAAAGGGGAACATGTTTTAGTGTGTTTCTAAGCCGAAAGATGGCGCGGAATTTATTTTTCTTCTTATCTTCTTAACCATTCCTTTTTTCGAAAACGCAAATTAAATTTGCGCCAACGTAACATTTATTTTTTGACTTAATTTTGGGAAAAAAAAAAGTTATTTATTTAACGAGTTTGAGTGTAAATCTGGTTTTTATTTCTTGAGTGCTATTAAATTTTATTAGGTGCCCCTAAAGGTATTAAATGGGGTTTTAAAATTTTAGGTTATGTTTACAAAGGGGTTCTCGATTTGTACATACCGTAACTTATACCGACATAGGCGTCATTTGGACGTCACGGTAGCTGCACAGTGTAGTGACAATAAATCTATGCAATAAATAAAGACTAAAAAGCAAAAAATAAAAATATATAAAAAATGTTTTTTAAACAAAAGCATTTATTTAAAAGATGCACTAAAAAGTAAAAAATAATGTATTTCAATCACAGGAGAATATTTTTTCTTACAGGTTCAAATTCTAAAATTTATAAAAGCTTTGGGAGTTATAAAACTACGGCATTACAGAACTACTTTGTTCAGTTGACAACTCCCAAAGCTTTTATAAATTTTAGAATTTTAACCTGTAAAAAAAAATGTTCTCCTGTGATTCAAATACATTATTTTTTACTTTTTAGTGCATCTTTTAAATAAAAGCTTTTTTTAAAAAACATTTTTTTATATATTTTTATTTGGCTTTGCTTACAGTTTCAACATATTCCGAGAGAATCTTATGTATTTCAGAGAATTTAATTGCACAAATATTAGATTCAAGGTTATTTGAGCTCTGCTGAGCTCTCTCAATCTACCATTAGAAATCTTCATGACAAAATGATTTTTTTAGCGAAAATAATAATCAAATTAAATTTTAACTTATTGTTTAAGTAAAAAAAAAGATTTTGGCATATTCCAAACTTTTGATCATTTATCCGTTTTTGAGAAATAAAAAAGGGACATAAAAATTACTAACAAATAAAAATTACTTCAAAAAAAAATCACAGATGCTAAATCACTAAATTCAGTTCAAAGAATTAATATGATAATTCTGTATACCAATACTAGCAGATACAGAAACATCGTTCCAGTCTTTAGTTGATCGAGGTTTATTTTACCCTCTCTTCCTCTTGCCTCGCACTTGACTGAGAGATTTTCAGCGGCAAATTTTGTCAAAGTAAAATGAATAATTGCGTTTCGTTCAAAACTAGTAATAATTTTTCTGGTTTCTTGGTCGCATTCTATTCGTATCATCACAGTGTATCTTTCCCCTACACGTTTTATAAAATATTTTGAATATTTGTTTAAAATTTTAATAAAAAAGTCATTTTTTTCCAAAAAAAAGTGTTACGTTGACGCAAATTCTAATTGTTTAAAAGGTTTAATTTCATTTTTCGATTTAAAATTGGATTACAAATATCGCTAAAAATATACCTGTCTTTGTCGTCCCCTTTAGCCTTAATTTTTTTTTGGCGATTAACAACGATTTATGAATTTTCCGCTTCGACCTTGCAATGTTCTGAATGCAAACGAGTTAACGCTATTACCATGTACCGTAAAACTTAATTGGCGCCCGAATCGACCATTCCTCAATCTAATTTGCTGTCCCCTTTATATAAAAGTGCATTCAGGTCGTATTGCATACAATGTTTATTAACTGTAAAGTGCATATGAATTTTTTTACGATCAGTGTGCCATTTTCCGCGCCATTACGGGTAAAATTTGAGTGGCCATTTGTTGAAAATTCAATTTAGCTTTACTACACTTTGGTGAGGACATCCGATTCGATATTTTTCCTGTTTACTCTGCAGTTTTGTGTGTGATTAAAACTGCTCCTCAAGTCGTTGATTTGCATTCGGTAGTCAATTTATTCGCGATGCATGAAGCAGGATTCAATATCGACAAAGTAAAAGATAGCTTATAAGTTTGCCTAAGTTTGCAGTTAGGAGGTATAAGTTTAAGCTTTATGAGATTTGGTAGAATTCAAAGTTGAAAAGAGCTTAAGTCTCGTAAAATGCCTTAAACAAGTAGGAAACGTACTAGGAAATGGAATTTTAATACAATTTGCATGGATTTACGCGAAATTATTGCTCCGAAAAGGTTTAAATGTTCGCTAAGGCTTATAGCCTTTGGTAAGTCACAAGGAACCGATCTTGGCAAAACACCAAAACGGAGAGGCTTAAAACGTGGAAATGGAATGGTGTTTGCAGGCACTCGCTGCCCAGAAGTGCAGAGCCTCTGTCCAATTATTACAGGATTATCCTGGCGCAAGAACGAACCTTCCTGGCGTAATCCAGGCATGGAACATTCTTACTTAACCGACCACGATCGAATTTGACACGATTCTTAACACGATTCGTTCACAAAAAACGACTTCCCATTGTCAAAACTTTAAGATTCTAGCACAATTACGTTGCAAACAACAAAATCTAAAACTTTCAGTTGAAATAAAGTTACTACGATTTATTCAACGAGACGTAGAAAATATTGTCGTTGAATCAGATTTTAAATTTTTTATAAGTAAACCCCTGCACTGGCAGCGAGATTCACGAGATAACGCTGCTTTAAACAAACGCTCGAAATGTGACAAAGAAGGCATTCCGCGTTTTTATTTTTAACACGATTAAAACAAGTCCTGACGATCGTCACAAACCCACTCATTTCCAGTCACTTAGTTCAAATGTGTACAAATTCCACATCCCGGATTATTCCGGACGAAGTGATTTTTCGCGCAAAAATGGTCATTTAAATTGGTAAATACGTCTCGCTGCTAATAAAATAATCCGAAATTCCGTTTTGGTGGTTTTAAGCTCGCTGATTGTTCGAAAGTTTGCTTTGAAGCTGCGACGCTGGTCTTATCGCGCACCGAATCTCTCTTTACTCTTGAAACTTTTCGAATTGATTGGAATCTCGACTTTGAAATTAAAATTGTTACACCTCACCTTCTCCACTAATTGATTGCCGAGAGTTGGGAGATTTTTGGGGTTTTTCCAAGTCGCCGATTTCCATTGTGACGAGTTGGACAATTAATACAAGTGAGACGTTCAGGACAAAGAGATGGCCCTTCACTCACTTAAATTCAATTTGGTTCACCGGAACCGAAAGGCCGGCTTGATTTCGGAATAAATATAAATTCTTGATGAAACAAGATTTCGTTTGCTTTGTTCGGCCGACCCTTAGCCGGAATTGGAATACTATCACAATGTTAAATTTTTCAGATTCGATTGTAAATAATCCGGACAAATCGTCTCCAAAACGGAAAGGTCAAATATCAGCTCCGATTTATTGACTCGGAAGCAGCATCAACATTTTTCGAGCGATAATTGCGCACCTGTAGAATTCTACAATTGGGCATCTGCTCCACGCTGCACCGAAATAAATTATAATCTGCCTCCTTGTGCAATAACTCCAACAATGTACCCAACTATAATTTCTGTTAACACCTCCACCCCATAAATCTCGCAAAGATCATAAAAGATAAATCTTGATTTTTGAAAGTTTATATCCCTTTGAAACCGTAAATGAAAACGTATCGTTTGTAAAACGACAGACTGCCGCTGCTCGAGGGTTTATTCTTAATATTTACAGCTTGGCGAGATTGTGCATTACTTAAATTATTCAAGCACGGTACAGGCGTCATGAATTTATTTTAAAACTTAATATACCGGCGAAGCTTTAATGAAAACAAGGTGTGGTGTCGAGGCGACGCGAGTTTTAAACTTCAGCAAATCAGAAGGAACGGCTCTTTTGATTAGTCAATTACGCTCTTACTTATGTCTAAATTTCAAAATAAAACTATTGCATCGTTGATTGCATTTTCATTGGGCGCAGCTCTTCAAGTGCGATCGTTTTATTAAGTCTGACTTCGTCCGTTACATCTGTATTAGTTTCCGTAGGACGAAGATTCTGTTAAGCTCCAATTACACCGTCGGGATCTGGCATATGTAAGTTAATGGTTAATCCAGTTGTGTTCGCATGTGTCGACGCGGATCCGGCGTCGTTATTATCAGACAAGACCGGAAATCGCGCCGGAATTAACATATATGATAGAGCGCTCCTCCACTTAAAGGCATCTACATGGCTAGAATATTTCCGGCAATTAAAGCATTATGCAAATTGTAATGTGTAGTTACACGACGATCGAAAGCAGTCACCGGTGAAGCCCTCACGTGCATAGTCTGGCTAATTCCGGTCGTTCGACTTAATATAATTGGAAAGTTTAGCACGCACAAAGTGGCTCTTGCTTCGATTTGAATAAATCAATCCGTTTATTGTGTTACTCTCATAAAAGAAGCGCGAACGAATTTAATCCGGGGCGCCTAATGGCATTAGCCTTTTCAAACTGGAACGAAATAAGACGATATCGCAATAATTGGGTTAAGACAAATGAGAAGTAAAGACGGGGATTTTATATCGGTTACATTCGCCGAAATTAAATTTGCATGACGCTTGATTCGAGGCTTCATTTTCGCAATGCAAATCGAGTTTTAAAACTTCGAAATTACAGATTTCTGATTATACCGTCCGCAAGCAAACAGAACCCGGGATGATTTTTATGTGCCGAAGTTTTTTAAACGATAGCTCCGCGTGGATTTAACTTTCTTACTCCAACTTCTTCCGTGTAAACAATAAAGTAATACAAACAAATTTGCATTTTAATTCCCATTCCAGCAAGCAATTAAAACTGGATCTTTTGTCTGAAAAAAACATCCATCATTAAAATACCAATTGTCGTCTAAACGGAACAAAAGGCAAATTATTCATTCAAGACCGAGTCTCTTTAACAAACGCTCTTTTCCAACACAAATATTAATGCGGTAAACTTTTCCAGACGGCTCTCCGATACCCCACCCACACCGATCCCACGGAATATGGAAATAAATTTTCAATTGAATAAGTGTCTAATTACTTTTTCATTCAAGCAAATGCTAATACTAAATAAACCCGGATCCGAATCACGCCACTAAAATATTATTCCAATGAAACCCCCATTATAAAAATTAATTTACAAAATATTATGTAAACACGAAAATTTCGCATAATCAGTCTAATGGAAATTTTGTTTTAATTTTTTTACGTCGCAGTCCATTTGGCAGGAGTGCGTTATGCGAATGTAAATTACAAATTTGGCCCTTAGGGCATTCACTTAGGCGGTAACGAGTTTAAACAGTTTTTTGCTCCACCACGGACGAAAATGCAAAATTTCGCTGGTTCAAGGGCGTGAAAGTAAAAGCACTCGGAAACCCTGATTTTTCCGTATTGCGTATTGCTGTCGATTGCACGATGACTAATTGTGGAAATTTTCGATGGACTTGCCCAAAAAGCTCTATTCAAACAATAGCAATTAATGGCAACATCATGATGGATATAAAAGGCAAAACAAGAACGCAATCATTCACCATAGGGGCTTCCAAACCAATACTTTCCAGTATTTATCAAATTCCGTGACAAATGACCGAATGCTTATCTAAACGTGATATTTCACGCCTCGAATTTGACTGCCGATTTATAGCCGCCCGAATTAACAAAACTAAAAAATAAGCAATGAAAAGCGATCTCGGCGTCAAAAATTGATACATTTATTTCAACAAAGTAACAAATTAAACGCTGGATTATTAAGGTAAATTCTAAAATATAAATACAACTGCTAACTCCAAACATCCAATGCTCGTACGCTATGTAAAAATAATAAATGTTAAATAAAAAAAAACGAAGGGTCGTCAACTTTGGAATTAATTGAAGGTACAATTATTTGGAATTACCGGAATATCTGAAATTACTAAAATTCTTTTTTAAATTAAAAGGAATTTTGAGAATTAGCGGAGATTACTTGCGATATTGATGACGCAGTTTCTTGTTTAAAAACGTTCAAAAAATCGTTTCCAAGCCAACAACAAGCGCATTATTGTGATTGTTTTTATTTTTACCAGTTTATCTTCTCTTAAAAGCGACCAAATCGATTGGATTTTTTTTAGATCGCTTGGGATTCGCTCAAATCACTACATTTATCCGAAAACCACATTTTTGCATTTTTTTGAAAAATACGTAGAATTTTAACTATTTGCCACTTTCAAATGATCAAAATTTCTTAAGAATATAGCTCAAGTTGCCCAGTTCCGCTCATTTTCGAAGTTGATTCGTTTAAATATGATGATTTTTGACAGTTTCATTCTCAAAAACGAGCAAAATTACTTGAAAATAGCTTAAATCACCTTTTTAATTTTGCATTACTAGTATAGGAATCAATCTACAAACAATACAACTACGACAGATTATGGGAATTATTGGAATTTCCTTAAAAAAATTGGATTTGAAATTAGTTATACACACTTTTGTTATTGTTCTCTCAAAAATAGTAAACGCTAGATAAAAATAGTTAATGCGTGGAGAAAACAATAAACGCTAAATGGAAAAAACCGCTCTTTTATAAAAAACAGCTTCAAAAATAATTCAGCAAAACATCTATTTTTGCTGTTTGCTGTTATTGCTGAAATGTTTTCACATTTTAGTAACAAAGGAATTTTCAATTGTATAGGTATACATTTTTTGATACTTTATATATTTTAAATAAAGGTAATCTTTCTCTACATATAAATAATAATGCAGTCTCGTTTTTCCTGGTTGTCCGGAAAAATTGTATGTCTTAATAAACAAACACTTTTTGTGGGCAACAATCAAATGTAATTTGATACTTCCTTTTGGAAAAATATTCGACACAAAAGGACTAAATATAACACAAAACAGTGCGCTACAAAAGCTTTTCTAACCGAAATTTTGACAATGTGTATAATATTCCATTACTTTTCTTTATATTGAAATGTGTCGTGCTGAACTGATAGAATTGCTATTTTGTGTAAATAAATAAAATATTTGGACTCACTGCGTCGTTCCTTGACCTGTAACAAAATCCACCAGTTGGGATTTTCTCCGAAATGAATTGCTATCACATTTCAGGAAAACTTTGAGTAAAAATGTCTTTGTTTGGCTTTTCGCTCCTCTCTCAAGTTGAAAAGAATTTGCATGTTAAAGGTCTCGCCGCCCATCGTTGTACAGCTCCAATTAGAAGCAAATGCGTATTTGGTTGTTTTACAAAAATTAGCATAAGTTGAATTTTTGTCGGTAATTTCCCCGACAAGAGCAAGTTTAATTATGTAGTTCTGTGCTTCTTCATCCGAATTTACATAATTAGCAGTCACACGCTATTGGCTGCTGCGGTAATTTCCAACATCAGTTATTAATAATAGAATATTGGCTGTTTGATGTGGGGCAATAAGCACGAAACTGTACTCAATAATCCCCCAACCCGGTGTATTAATAAAGTTTGTCGTAGGTGCGACTCCGATTTATCTTTATTTATCGCCGGCCCTTTTATATTCCGCCGTAACATTTAATACATCTAACCGCCATACGTCATTTATCAAGCCTCGGTTTTATTATCGCCCGACTCGATTTATTTTTTCGTCCATATTCATCAAAATTCCTACGTCCTGACAGCGCAGCATCAATTTTTATCTTCTGGCGCATGTAAATGCATATTTATATTTATTTATTCGGAAAATTGCCCCTCGGTTTTTCTTTAGATGCGCTCAAATGCTCGACAATTTAATCACCAACCGAGACCATCAATTACCAAATATCATTTTTATACCCGGCTCTTACTTTGATTTTAGCGGACGCTGGCCGATATAAGATAGCGCTTTGGATTTGACTAGCTGTGATTTATGACGGCTTTTCCAGTTATAGCACCATATACCCAACTCCAGACAACGATAAACAATTTGCAATTATGTTGCCTTTCAGTGCAATATTCGAGTTACCTAAAACAACCAAGTGGCTATTACACAGACAAGAGCCCTGTTTAATTTAACTAGCCCAGAAAACTGTCAAACTTTGCCCCAGTTTGGTTGTTTTGTTGATAATAAATCAGCATAAATTTTAATTGAATTTTTTACGCCCCTAATCCCGTTATGTGGGACACAAGGGTCTAACGTTATTCAACTATTGGCCTCGTTTAACCTTTGAAAAAAGTCTCTTAAATTTAATCCTGCGGCAAAAAATTCCATTTCCACGAAACCGAATTAGGAAAGTAATTAAAACTTGAAAGAAGTTGCTAAAATTAGAAAAGACATTTATTTTAATTCGTTCGCCGATCTTGAGTTGTTTGTTGTAAGAAAACGGTGTAATTATTTGAAAGAGTCCTGGGTTTTTGTCGGGGTTTACGATTGTTCCTCTTAGGGCGTGTTATCCGGGATTAAGTTTCTTTGACAAAGGACGTAGGGGTAAATGAATAATATGGTAATTTTCTACAGTTCACACCACAATCCGGCCCCGAATGAGACCGCGATAATTCACTTAACAACAGTAATAATTTTGTTGGCCCCTTAAGAAAATTGCCAGCTCCTCCCGTATTCAAATCTTATATGCTTGCGACCAATTATACAAAAGTACGTATTTATCGGACTCATGAATAACACACTTTCGTTGAAATCCGTCTCTCATGAATTCAATTTGTGTCCTCTTTGGTGAAGTGTTTCATCAATGCAATATTCATTGGGCCACTTGAACAACGCTGCTTTCACACGGAACCGACTTGATCTTTTCTCGGTTTCGCTTCGACAATAGAGACGAAAAATGAAACATTTTCAAGTGTTACCCAACTCAACTTGAATTCTCACGTCGGAGAGATATAAAATCCATTATCTAATTTACGCCAAGTTGAAGATTGATCAGATGCTTTGTTACGCAACCTGACATGGAACATAATAACGCAAACAATCAATTACCTTCGTTAATTATATTGGCATCGATGGCACTCAGATGGTCTATTTGGTCCACTAACTCTGATTGTTTAATTAAGGTATCAACATGAATGATCCGTCAACAAGTTCGATTGCTGTCACCTGGATCATAAATTATTTTAAACAAACAATTCTTATTTTAATTATTGTTATAATGGCCCCGGACCATTGCTGTCAAGTTGTAAAAAAACATAATGATCATAATTTATAATGTTTCAATAACAGCTGTCATGCGAATAGTTTTAGGCGATAACAATGGTGGATGCGCCGGGATAATGTACCACATCTGGCAAATAAATACTAGAAATAACGCCATGAAACATTTTATTAGTAAAACTTGACAACTATTCGTTTGTTGACTTCATTGTGCCCATTTTTCTTACCCCTTACACCCCGCAATGCAAATTATCCTTTTTTGGAAAAAATGTAGTAAAAAATTCTATAGTGCCAAATTTGAAAAACATGGTAAATGTTTCATTAAAATGATGAAGTGTTTGCCCAAAATCTGCTTCCATAAATCCATAAAATCTAAGCGTTGTCTTTCCTTGCAAATTCTCTTACGAAGTGTTTTCATAACTTTTGATTTGTAATGTTTGTCCTTTTCAAATTAGTTTTTTAAGTCCGAGAAGACATTTGAAGTGTTACTGATCAATGGCAACATTCTTCTTTACATTTTTTATACATATGAACAAATTACAAAAAAGAACGAACATTTGAGATAAGAACTAACTAAATCATGACTCAACGAAGTTGGTTGCTCGCTTCGAAGTGCACCAACTAGCTCTATTTTACGGCTTCGCTCCGTGCGATCCTTCTTTTTCCGTGTTATTTTATTAATCCCCAAGGTTTAGGTTGTACGTATATTTTCATTATTCATTAAATTCTGCATAGGGATATGTTTAACTTGCCTTTTAATTTAAATGTAAATGTAAATTTATACGCGAACAAAAGTTAACATGTAAGTGTATGACCGAAACCTCGGTTGTATATCAAAAAAAGTTGTACCCTTTTCAGCAAATTCATTTCCATACAAAATTGGTGGTGTTTTTAATTTCGACATGAATTATTTCGTTCCTGCTAAAGCACCAATTTCCTGAAAAAATCTTCCAGTATTTAAATATAACGCAAATAAATGTTCCGTTCAAGTGTTTAACCGTGCGGGTGCAAGCACCTGTTGCCATTGATCGTGAAATATGTATAACATTTAGGGCATTCCAGAAATCGGGGTTTTTAGCAATGGTTCTTGGGTTAGTTAATTGACGGAACGGCTTACAGTTTGAATTTATGTAAATCCCCTAAATTAATGCGACGTCACAGTGAGTCCTCGCTAAATCATAAAGCGTCGCTTCTAATTTGAAGAATGCTTACAATTTTAAATTCGGAGGGGTTTTGTTTGGCATTTTTGCTTTGTTATGTGGCTTACCACCCGCGCTAATGGAATCGAAAGCGAATTTACATTTTCATTCGAATTTTAAATTCAGGGAAACACTCTGTACATCAGCAGATTATGTATCGGGCCTCAGCCTCCACATATGTTGCGTCCGTCTATAAATCACCCTAATATACATAAAACCATTTAGGGCACAGAGAATGCAGGATTAATAGTACAATAACAACTATTAAGATTGAAATTAAGCAATGATTTACTCAGAGGAACCACAAACGGGCCCTTTCACCTAATTGTCCCAAAAGGCGCAATTTGCTTCCCTAAAATTTGCTAAAACAACGTTTCAACAGCATTGGCTTTTTTCTCGAGAAGATGGAACCAATACATTTTCATTTTATTTTAGCGTCGGCTTATCATCCAGTTTGTGGTTCATCATTTTTCCCGAAACTGGATACATCGTAAAAGAAGGTTAAACGTTATAATAAAAAGAAGATACAGCGGCGTACAATACTGAATTTTTCAAGTAAAATAAAACTGATTTGTGCACGAAGTAATGGTGTTTATGTCGGACAGAAAATATTGCTTTGTAATATAACCGGACAAAAAAATTGGTTTTTCAGCGTGTTTGGAATATCATTCTGGAACTAGCATAATTTGATTTAGACTGTACCACGTAGAGTCACGTGAAAGGTAAATTATTTCCTCAAGAGAAGCGCATTATGTTATCGTTTACATCTCCCATGTGTGTCTTACCCCGATGTCTAAATACCGTGCACAAACTTGCAGAATTATATCAAAATTTTAAAATACCGTATTTACGATTTTATGAATTTATGTAGAAAGTGTTCCAGAATAATTTAACATAAATTTCATCGTAAACACTCTAGAGGATAGATAAAAAGCGCAGGGATACTAATGAAATAAATGACTAGCGAGAATGCTCTACTAAAGTAATGAATTCGTTATCTTAAAATTTCATTTAGATATAAGTTAAAACTGCGTAAATATTATCTTGTGGGAACACTGAAAACTTTAAAAAAGTATTAAGATATAAACAGTTTGGATAAAGAATTTAAACTTGTAGAGTAATCTGGTTTGTCAGATTATTATTTGTAAGCAAACTTTTACTATATATTTTAGGAGAAAGCGAAAAGACTTCTAATATATTTTCTTCTTTTCTTTAATGCTATTTCTTTTAAATATTCCTTCAAAGATACCCTCCTAAACAAGTAAAAAATTTGGTTTAGAGTACCAAATAATTCTAGAACAGCTTGTGTAGGAGCTAAACACGTCTTAACTCAAGTCGGTTCACCTTTATAAATTGTTTTGTGACCGCAATCGATACAAGACGCTCTATTTAATTATGCAGAAACTGCACAACACATACACAATTTAAGGAAATTTATAGAGGCAAGTCGTGAGAAATAATATATATGAATTGCTCTTGGAAGTTAATATCCAAGTAACAAACCACTACTTTCAAAATTAGTTAATCCCAGCTTAAAGAAATAGAGAACAAACAAAAGAGACCTAAAAAATAAAATTAAGAAACTTTCAACCTACAAGTTAATATTAAAAATTGTCTTGTTGAACACATTTTCAACAAGCGCTGATTTTGGACTGGATTTGTAGAGTAGTTTGGTAAAAGTAGGAGTAAATACCATAATCGGAAAATTTGAAAAACAAATAATACCTTAGAAACATGATATTCTGTAAATTTGTCGAAAACATAATCAGTTTCTTGACTTTTGATGAAAAAGAAGTGACAGTTACCTTAAGTGGTAGTAAAGACGAGGGTGATATCAGATATCAAGCAATCAACTAGTAAAATTAAATTGTCCAAAGTAAGATGAAATCTTGACGACGTGCTCAGTTTGCAAAGTTTCAATACCCACTTTTAAATTTCATTGCATTGGTGCCGACACAAAAATAAAACTGGATTTATTTTAATTACAATTAATTAAAGTCAAATCCGGTAACAGTAGCTTTAATAAGAAGGGAATGAAACAGCTCTTTTGAATCTGAAGTTGCTCTGAGACGACGAAATCGAGTTTATTTGGAGAAGGGTTCAAACTTTTAGCCTTAGGAAATTTCCTACCCTATTGATTCTATTTAGTTGGGTAATTACAGCAAATTTTTGTTGTGGATTTTATAAAAGTTTGAGGAGAATTGTTCCAAAATGCGCATTGTGCTGGCAAAGATAACAATGCTATTCCGGGTGTTGTAAAAACAAACGTATGATTAATATGGGACTATGGGATTTGTTTCAGATAAGTAACAATTGGATTATGGGTCCGGAGTTGTGCGATATGTGGACTTCAATTGACGTCCTGTGTTGCACGGCATCAATTTTGCATCTGGTCGCCATCGCCCTTGATCGGTAAGGAGGTCAACAATATCGTTATTTCCTCGAGAAAATGCGGTAAATTCGTTCGGTTTTCCCTTTAACCGTGAAATATGCCCGTTGTAAAATCACTCACAGTCCGTCGGACCCGGAATATTTACTTGCAACGTTTACATTTCCAGATACTGGGCCGTAACAAACGTAGATTACATCCACACAAGAAACAGCCACCGAATCGGTATCATGATCGTGGTTGTTTGGAGTATTGCTTTGGTGGTTTCACTCGCACCGCAAATACCGCAATTTAAAGACCCCGAATACTTGAAGAGGATCCAGGAAAAGCATCAATGCTTAGTTAGCCAGGATCTCAAGTACCAAATTTTCGCAACTAGTTCCACGTTTTACGTTCCTCTCTTAGTCATTTTCGTTCTGTACTGGAAGATTTTTCAAACGGCCAGGAAGCGCATTAGAAGACGACGTGAAATGAAGGGGCAAGTCGTCTTGAAGGTCGAGAAAACGAACAATAACAGTAAGTTGAAACAAAATTTTACGTTTTTAATAAATTATATAAAAAAAATTAAAAAATTCAATAAATGAAATTAAGGGTCCTCTCTAGTCAAATAGCCGATATTCAGCAACCAGTGAAAATTTCGCATGGATTCATGTTAAAGTTTTGCCAAAATTTATGCTTTTATGGATTTTCGATGCACTTCTGTCCTTTGAACGCGTTATTAGCAAATACCTGAGGACAGATATCATTACCTCGTTCTAAAGACGAAATCCACTGCTTGTTACGTAAGTACAATGTTATGGCGAAGACAAAAATTTTAATGAAAAAAGGCGTTTATATTGAAAAAAATATTCGTCAAAGGATACAAACAGGAATTATAAAGACTGGGTTTAAATTTTCTGTAATTTATTTGATACTAGATATAATTAAAATTTGAAATAAGCTTTGAGTTAATTTGCAATTTTTTATTAAATGTCAATGGTCAATGTTTAAACAGATTGTAAAATAACTTATTCTTTTCAAAGTTTTATTTTGGAATCACATTTACAAAATGGTTTACGTTTACGCGTTTTAAACAGAAAATGCATTGCATAAATCTAGGAAGATGTTGCTTTAAGATCAGGTCACATCGTAAAGTCATCGTATCTTTATTCCAATTCAAATGAATTCGACTTTATTACATATTGGGTCTAGATTTCCAGGATGGCTTTTATATGACTTCTGCTTTATAATTTTCATCACAACATTTACAAAAACTTTTTGTTCCTGTTTCAGTGTTTTCATCACCAAATTTTCGTACAGGATTTTTTGCTGACGTTTTATACTTTTTTTCAAAATAAATCAAAAATCGGAACCAACCTCTTGTATTAAAGTTGCTATGAATTAATTTGCCAGTTGTGATAACGTAAAAAATGTTTGACATGTCCGTTTAGAAAACAAACCAATAAATGACCCACTTTAGTCCCTGTAAACAGTATCCACTTTAGTCCCGGAAGTGCAAAAACAGCATTTTGTATTTTGTAGAAAAAATGACGTGTTATTAATAATTCGTAACGTACTTTTGGAGTAAGCCACAATTTTTTAAGTATTTTTACACAAAAAACATTTTGTTTTGTTTAAAATTAAACTAAAAATCATAAAATTGCGATAATATAATTACTATTTTAATATTATTTTTTAGTTTTAAAAATGCCAATAGTTTTAATGAGTCAATTTAATAACAATAATAATAATAATAATAATAATAATAATAATAATAATAATAATAATAATAATAATAATAATAATAATAAATACTTTTATTAAAGAAAAAAGTGAGGTAGTATTAGCTAGTCTAGCTAATACTACTCTACTTAACTTCTTTCAAAAGCAAATCAAAATATAAACTACAAAATATAAAACCAAAAATAACTAAAAATAAAAATAGAATATACGCAAAGAGAAAATAATAAAAATACATAGAAAATAATATATTTTTAAAGTAATATAAAAAAGTATATACTTGCAAAAATGTTGAAGAAAAGTAAAAAAATAGTAATACATAATGAAAAAAAAAATTAGCAAAGGAACAATTACTAAAGTAATCGGTATTTTAACTTTAACTGTTTTTTAAATAAGTTTACTGACTTTGATTTCAAATTATTTTCGATAATACTATAAATGACAACAGCATTATAAGGTTCTAGGAAATAAGACTGTACGAACACAATCGACAACCGACAGACGTAAATTTACATTGTACAGAAATCTACTATGCACAAGTTTTCGCTCTATTATAAGAAACTAGAAAAATTCTGACAAAATTTGAATGTATGAAGAAAAAATTTAAGCATTCAATAGCAAACCCTGAATCCTGTGGTTATAAGTTTTGGAGATGCAATAAAAAATTCTTTTAGCACACCCACTTTGTATAAATATGCAAAAAATACTCAATTTATAAATAAAGTGGTTCGGTGGCGGACTGAAGTTTACATAATGAATTCTCTTTTGATTAAATAACGTGAGATAAAGTGCTATAAATTTTTATGGAATGGAATCACTTTGATAAAAAGTCATATGCGCTACAGAGCAGAGAATTTTTTCAAAGCGTAGGATATTTACTCGTATTACGTTCGAAAACTTCGTGTTTCTCTACAGAAATGCGAGTAGGTAGAGAGGAACCTTAAAGTACGAGTCTTGGCGTGTGTTGAGGTATGTCCTTTCTTAAAGGTAAGGTGTCGAAGAACTTCCTCACGAAGAGGAAATTCCTCAAAATGAAAAAGTGTTCAAGCAACAAGAAGTCTTCCGCTGCTGAAGCTCTGGTCTCGTCCCTCGTCATGATGGAAGGCCAGTCCACCACCACGATGGAAATCGTGGAAGAGCAGGACGAAGTCCAGAGCAACGGCAAACAAGAGGAAACGACAGCTTTCACGATAACGAAGCCGCAAACATCGACCCTAGTTCAAAGCAACGCCGAAGTCCCGCTGGTCTCCAACAACGTCTCCCCCGAAAAAACCTCCTCGGCGACCACCAACAACGGCTCGGCGAGTCACCAAAGCCACATCAGCGATATTAGTAGAGTAGAAATTTTAAATAAGGAAATCCCCACGTGTCCGGCGTCCGTCGACAAGCTAATACCGTCCAGGAGAGAGAAGAAGGAGAGCTTAGAGGCGAAACGGGAGCGCAAAGCGGCAAAAACTCTAGCGATCATTACCGGAGCGTTCGTGATGTGTTGGTTGCCGTTTTTTATTTTGGCGTTGCTTATGCCCCTGTGCGGGGCCGCGTGCACCATCAGCGAATATATCTCGAGTTTCGCCTTGTGGCTTGGCTATTTCAACTCGACACTGAACCCAGTTATTTATACGATTTTCAATCCGGAGTTCAGACAGGCCTTCAAGAGGATCTTGTGTGGAGGACACAGCAGAGGGCGCAATTTCCGCTCGGGCAAAATTAGATAAAAATATCGGTTCCTGGCGACTGGCGCAGGATTTTTGGTTCGCGAGGCAGCGGCCTGTCTTCCACTGTGTTAATCAAACTGTCAACAATAATACGCTCAATTTTGCAGAACTGTTGGAAAATTTCAATTCTTTTAGCCAAAAATCCTTCCAGACACTTATCCAATGTTTTGGGATATATTTCCAGTATTTTCAACAGTCCTGAAGTTTTTGAATTCGCGGGTTAATAGTGAGGGCTGTGTCAAAATTGGATTTTTCGCGTACATATCTTGAAATACTTCGATTCGGATCATTCCAAGAGAGGAAGATATTAGCATACCAGAGATTCTGCGCTCGGTATAAGCTTTCTTTCACGTACAGTATTCCTATCGTGTATATACATAATAATTGTTATTACCAAGGTAGAACATGCAATATTGTTCCCAATGACGCTACAATGTCTTTCTAAATGATAGCCGTTGCAAGGTTCGAGGTGTCTTCGCAAAGAGCATCGAAATTGAAAATAGTTAAGACGCCTCTAGAATATCATCAAGTAGATATTTTATTCGACATTTCGGCTTTTATTTCCATTGCTGTGTCGCGCGCTTGCTGTAAAATATGCATCATCAACCCTCTTCGGCGAAACGGGATAAGTATTTTAATATTACTGTTATTTGTATCTATGTAAATACGTTTTTGGCATTTTGTAGGACCTAGCTGTATCCATAGATGTTAGGTGGCCGCCACACCAACCCCTTCCAGCCTGACACAACCTTAATCACGGATTAATTAACGGAAAAGATTGTGTGGAGACTGACAAGGGTTAGTGCTGCGTCCGCAGTTTGTTTTGTATTTTTATATCGATATAAAACGACTAATAAATCGCTGTGCTGCAGGTGTAAACTTAACAATCTCCAACCATGGCCGTTACATTTATCGAGACTAATGGTTATGGTTGGCAGATGATGAATTGGGCTTCTGATACGTATACGATATATAATTGAGCCTGTATATCTGTATATTGCAGGAAGCAAACACACAAATTTAAGCGAATCGCAGGGTGCGCATTTCTATGTAAAATAACGTTCTGTAAGTCCGTATAAATCGCATTAATGTACTTACATAAGCTGTAATCGTAGAGTACTGTGTAAATATCCCACTTATGCTGATATATCAAAATACAGACCTGGAACGTATTTTAGGAACAAATACTTAATAACATTACGTGTTGTAGCAATTTAGGTATCTGTAAATTGCTTTGACTATTATCAATAATTGAACTCATATTGTGATAATGTGCGTTGTTAGACTAAGTCTTAACAAGGTAATTTATTGTTTTTAGATGTTATGTATATAAGAATTATAACTATGCCCATGCCCGTGTTTATTTATAGAAAAAAGAAAGTACACCATTATTGTAAATACTGAATTATTGTTCATCAAACTGTGTTAAAATGTATAAAAATAAAGTAAACTTGTTTAAAAATCCCTCATTTTCCGACTTCTGACTCATTACATTCGGAAGCAGCGAAGCGAATAAAATGTGGCACTTTGTTCATCTCATTTAGATACTACTATAAAGCGATCATCGCATTTCGGTTTGACGACTAAGTGTTTTTCCGTAAGAAAGCGCCGGTTTTCCCGAATTAAATTTTACGACGCGATAATTAAGAACAATCTGAATAAAACGAGGGAGAATTAAACCACCGTTAAACATTGGCAAACTTTAGTGGGAATATTATCAGTTTGCTGAAAGCTATTACGGTCGGAATTACCACGTTAAAGCCCTAGTTGCAGTCTTTTACGAAATCCGTTCACGGATAGTTTTATTTCGCATATTTCGAATTCAACTGCACTACGGGGAGATGGTGGCGGGTCGATTGGAAGCTTGTGTAAAATCAACGAGCGCGAATAAATGGCTCGGCTTTGAGAAATTGTTTAAATTTTAAAACAAGCGGCATTTCGGGAAAATTTCGCGAATATTTTCAAACCTAAACTATACGAACTAATCTTTGATTTAAAAATTGTTCATTTTTGAATCCATTCAAGTGATGATTTATGTCTCGTTTCCAATAAAACAGCTGTAGAAAAAGCATTGTGTGCGAGTGGTTACAAATGAAGTTATTATCCCTGACGTGAAGGCACACTTACTTTAAAAAATGCGGAAAGTTTCGGAGTTTATGGAAGTTTATTGAACACGAATGCGGATCATATATCATCAAGTGTCTGTAATTGCCATTCTTCAAAGAAAATGTTACAAGAGGAAGCTTCCAACAACACAAATGGCAAAAAGATGCTTTAAAATTATTTATTAAATTTTTTTGTTGATCTTGATTCAAACCCGTCCGTCACGCGATTTGCAATTTAGAGAAACAAGATCTGCAGCTCACTCTACATATCAATGTATTGTTGAAATCAATATCTCAAGGAAATTGCTGTTCTCTTGCACTGGATAAAAAAGGGTCGAAAAAGAAGAGAAATTGAAATTTCATATGCAAATGCAAATTCCTTAGTTATAGAGAAATTTATTGAAAGGGCCGGATGTCGGTAACAGGACTACACAATAAAGAAATTTCCGAAAAAGTAGGTCACTGTAGTCGCCTAAAATTTTAGTGCAATAATTTGGTTATAACGCAAGTTTTTGTTCGCTTAAATCCGGGATTCATAGATCACGTTTAATCCCATAATGGAGTTTCGGCATCAAGCTTCACCGCCGCAATTTTTAGGAAATACATCATACCGTATATTGAACTGAGTTATGTTTATCCAACGTCAACTTAATGCTTACAAATTCGCATGTTAGTGTATAACCCACCATCCTTCTTACGTCGAGGATAAAGAAAGTGCAAATGAGGCTCAAAAATTACCGATCGCTTTAGAAAATTATCTTGAGGTGAAAGTGAAGAGGGTGTCGGCCTATTTCAGGCCGGAGAGCAAAGATTCGATCTTGAGAACTTTGCGTAAAATCAAACAGAAAGTTTTATGGAAATTCGAAGCCGACCTGAACATGTTGAAACAATGGAGTGGTTAGACGGAATGATTACAGGGAAACTTTGATGACTTTATCTTAATTTACCTTTGGAGGTTTGATTGAAGAGTTTGAGGGAAAAATGCGAGTCGGGAGGCGGATATAATTGATATTCCCAGGGTTGCAGACCTAAAGTACTGCAACGTATCAGCTGTCGGCATCGCTTTAAGCGGACTGACACAGAAAAAGCTCCCATGGGCTCCGAGTGAGATATTAAATAATCCCGAGCAAATTTGTGTTTCTTAACTGGAAAATCGTTATCACAAATGGCCAATAAAGGATAAAACCGAACAAAGCCGATAATCAGACAATGCTAGTTTGTGATAATGAAATATTGTTATGAAATGGGTGCCTCAACAGGACGTTTTAGGTCGGTTTATTTCTAAAGTCGCCAAAAAAAAATAATTAAATTTTAGCGCACCCAAATATACGAGTTTCTATCAGCCATGGTGGTTTCCTAAGTACTGTTGAAGCCGTCTATTATGGAGTCCCCATAGTTGGTATTCCTGTTTTCGGGGATCAGGAACATACTGTTGTAACGGCAGAAGATGATGGGTATGCTGTTAGTATTGCGTTGGATGATTTATCAGAAGGAACCTTAACTCGAGCTTTGAATGAAATACTCACAAATCCAAAGTACATTTAACTATGACCATAATAGGAGTACTATTCTTAAATATTTTTTTACAGATAAGGAAATATTGTGAAACAAAGATCAAAATTAATGCAGGATCGACCGTCTGTCGAAACTGCAATATTTTGGGTCGAACATGTAATTCGCCACAAGGGCGCAACTCATTTGAGGTCCAGTGGACTTGAATTGAAATGGTATCAAAGAGAGATGATTGATGTTATTGTTTTTCTAATTCTAGTCATATTTACCATACTTGTAACATGTTCTATTGTTGTTAAAAAAGTGTTAAAATTTATATTTTGTAAGAACAAAAAGGGTACCAATCAGGAAAAGAAGAATCAGTAACAAAAATACAAAACAAACTAATTGTGGCTTTGTACATTTAAGGTCAAAATAATTTTCCAAACATATTTTCTGTGGTCTCAATTGTAGATTATATGACCTAAGCAAAAAATAAAACCTTTACACTCCTATTTTTGGCCTACAAGTTATTATCTCTAATAATAATCAAGACGTGTGATGGCTTGCAGATGAGCAATAAACTAAAGATAAGATCTACTCAAAATGATTAAAATAGAATGAAAAACTGTAGTTTTCATTTGGCAAGTGAGGTGGCAATAATGAAAAATTGTGTGGTGTTTCTACTTCTGGCCATCATTTTTATAAATGAGGCCCAAAGCTCCGAAATACTGGTTGTTGCCCCTATCCCTTCATTCAGTCATTTTTCCATACCGTTCAAACTTTCAAAAGAATTAGCAAAGCGGGGACACAAAGTGACTTGCATTAATCCATACCCTCAGAAAGCACCCATCAAAAACTACATCGATATCTCAGTTGCCGACAATATCGAAACCATAGAAGGTGCGTAAAACGTAATTTCAAATTCTAGTTGGACTAACTAGTTTTTTCCAGAAATTAAAAAACAGTTATTTGATATGAACAAGTTTAGCGTTCTCGAAAGTCTGACGTCTATTTTTGATATGCTACAACTTCTTGTTGAGAAAACCATGACGAATAAAAATGTCCAAGAGTTGCTAAAGTCTGACAAAAAATTTGATGTTGTAATAATTGAAGATTTTTTGAATGAAGCTATGTTTGGGTTAGGCTACCTGTATAAAGCCCCAGTGATTCTTATTTCTGCAACTGCCTCAAACGACATGAACAATTATATTTTTGCAAACCCGGCCCCCATTACTTATGTTCCCGGGTCGGGAGGAACTTTAACAAAACATATGAATTTCTGGCAAAGAATTAAAAATTTGGTTACTAGAAGTATGTTCCATGGATTACTCCACATGTATCACCTTCCACAGCAAAGGACACTGTTCCATAAATACATAACGAACGACACAGACTTGGACAGCATTATTTACAATACAAGCTTGATGTTGACTAATTCACACGTCAGTGTCTCGGATGCTGTTCCTCATGTTCCAAGCATCATCGAAATTGGAGGCTTTCACGTAAATCCGCCAAAAAAATTACCTCAAGATTTACAACAGTTCCTGGATGACGCCAGTGATGGCTTTATTTTATTTTCAATGGGCTCGAACTTGAAAAGTGAGGACTTGAAACCGGAAGTGCGTGACGGAATCTTGAAAGCTTTTTCGAAACTCAAACAAAAAGTGTTGTGGAAATTTGAAAGCGATTTACCGAATCTGCCAAACAATGTTAAGATTATGAAATGGGTACCACAACAGGACGTTCTAGGTTGGTTTATTTCTAAAACCAATTATAAAATAATGTGAGATTTTAGCACACCCAAACATTCGACTTTTTATCAGCCATGGTGGTTTTCTAAGTACTGTGGAAGCCGTCTACCATGGAGTCCCCATAATTGGTATTCCTGTTTTCGGGGACCAAAAATACAACATTGCATCAGCTGAGCATGATGGATATGCTGTGGGAATTCAATTGGATGATTTATCGGAAGAAACACTAACTCGAGCTTTGAATGAAGTACTAACAAATCAGAAGTAGAAATGCCTGGTTTAGCATTTTCGTAAATATGTAATTATTTTTTACAGGTACAAAAATGTTGTGAAACAAAGATCGAAGTTAATGCACGACCAACCACTGACACCTGTTGAGACTGCCATATATTGGGTGGAACATGTGATTCGTCATAAAGGAGCTCCTCATTTAAGGTCAAGTGGAGTTGATTTGAAGTGGTACCAAAGGGAAATGATTGATGTTGGCGTTTTCCTAATTGCAGTCACATCTCTCGTACTGATAGCAACTCTCGTCATTATTAAAAAATTGTTCAAATGTGTGTTTGGTAAAAGTAAAAAGGACGTCAACAACAAGAAGAAGAATCAATAAAATAAATAAATAATCGTTATGCAATTTTATTTATTTTTTGTGCGATTAGAAAAATAAAATATTTTTTATTTATGTGTTGTCTGCTTTATCATTACCTCTTGTTACAAGATACATATCAGTGTGGACTCTACTGAGAGTCCAAAGAATATAAAAGTCAAGAAAGTTAAACAATTTTTTATAAATATGTAGTTACCTAAAGATCAATACATAAATTTTCATAACAAATATGAAGCGTTTGATAATTGAAAAAACTTCTCAAATAATGTAGCTAATCTCCTAAAAAATTAATAACAAACTCTTTATAGAATTACGTACAAAAATTAACAACAACCTATTTAATTTCATGTGATTATCCAAGAAAAAAATTCTAATGAGTACTGGCGATAAACTACATTGCTTGAGAATGTATAATTAGTAATTACACATGTTAAACTAGATTTTGGTTCAAATAAATAAACAGGCAATAAAATTGCAATTTAAATATTCAAGCAACATACATGTAGCCTCTATTTTAAAAATCAAGACGTAACATTTCACAATCTGTGTTCAAATTATGAAATAGAACATTACTTGCACATTTCTATCAATTGCTCGCATCTAATCTGGCCCCTAGTTGTTAAAAGTTGTTAAAAGTTATTGATAAAAATGAATACTCAGTCAATTTTTGTAAAGCGATGAAGCACTTTATTACATTTCTAGTCATTTTTGTAGGTTTATTATGCAAAATCCAATGTGCAAAAATTTTAATGGTATACCAAATGCCTGCACACAGTCACTACTCGTTAGGATTACGAATTGCAAAAGAGTTAGCTGAGAGAGGACATCAAGTCACTGTAATTAATCCATACCCCCAAAAAAAAACAATTAAAAATTTTAGAGATGTGTCAGTTGAAGACCATATAGAATTTATTCAAGGTTAGTTACTTTGCACAAAGCACAAAACATTATAATTTTTTAGAGTTTAAGAAAAGTCTGTTTTCGCGAAACTCGATGAGCCTCTATGGAAATATAAACTTCCTGATAGGACTTGGTGCCGAGTTAACTAATCGAACACTTGGACATAAAAACGTCCAACAATTGCTACGTTCGGGCGAAACGTTTGATCTCCTTATTGCCGAATATTTTTTCAACGATGCTATTATCGGCCTCGGCCATTATTTCAAAATCCCGGTCGTTCTAACAGCCCCTAATGCCATCAGCGGTGTTAACAACAATCTCTTCGTTAACCCAACCCCCGCTTCATATGTGCCTCACGTCTTGAGCCATTACAACAAACACATGAATTTCTGGCAAAGGCTTCACAACTGGTACATCGGACATTTGAACAGTTTGATGAAAGAATTTATTTCAATGCCTCGCCACCGCGAAATTTTCAAACAACACTTATCCCAAGACGTTGGACTCGATGAAACGCTGGGTAACGTGAGTTTGGTGTTTACTAATTCACACGTTAGCGTGACTGATGTTGTGCCCCATCAAACAAATATGATTGAAATTGGGGGATATCACGTGGAGCCACCGAAAAAATTACCGGAGGATTTACAAATATTTCTTGATGGGGCTAAGGAGGGTGCAATCTTGTTCTCCATGGGTTCAAACCTCAAAAGTCGGGACTTGAAACCGGAAGTGAAGTCCGGGATTTTGTCCGCTTTTGCGAAAATTAGGCAAAAAGTCTTGTGGAAGTTTGAGGTCGAGTTTGATGATTGTCCGGACAATGTCAAAATTGTGAATTGGGTGCCGCAGCAAGACGTGCTTGGTAATAAAACATAATACGAAATATGCCTCCTGCAATGTTTTATAGCACATCCGAATGTTGTCGCGTTTATTTCTCATGGTGGTCTGCTAAGTACCATCGAAACAGTCTACCATGGAGTCCCAATTATCGGGATTCCGGTTTTTGGGGACCAACAAAGTAACATTGCGACTGCTGTAGCCAACGGTTATGCTGTCAGTATTGACTTGTTTGAACTAAACG
This sequence comes from Tribolium freemani, assembly GCA_939628115.1. Classification (NCBI taxonomy): domain Eukaryota; kingdom Metazoa; phylum Arthropoda; class Insecta; order Coleoptera; family Tenebrionidae; genus Tribolium; species Tribolium freemani. The sequence goes on along the minus strand of OW626791.1, from coordinate 17,499,392 downwards.
ATGCTAAATTGTCATGGGCTTTGAACGAAATATTGAAAAACCCTAAGTAAGTTTTTCAAAAATTGAAACAACTCATAAAAAATTATTACAGATATCGGGAAAATGCCAAACAACGGTCTAAAATAATGCAAGATCAGCCCTTGAAACCTATTGATGCAGCTATTTATTGGGTGGAACACGTGTTAAGGCATCAAGGGGCCCCCCATTTACGCTCAGCTGCCCTTAATTTGTCCTGGTACCAAAGGGAGATGATAGATATTTTTAGTTTTCTTGGCCTTGTTGTAGCAACATTGTGTGCAATTATTTATCTAATTTTCAAAACAATGTTTAGGGCATGTTTTAGTAAAAAACGAACGATTTGCCGCGTTAAGAAAAATAATTGAGGAAACATGTGTTTGAATAAATTATTATTATATTTAGGAGAGTATTAAGACGATTGGAAAATACATTGCATGTAATTTTTTGTAAATAAAATTTGTGGTTTGTTTTAAGTGAAATTACCCTGTGTTTTATCTCAAGTGCTCGAATATTTCTAACAAGGTTAATTTTTTTTGTATTAATAAGTAGTTACTAATGTCCCTTCAAAGTTATCACAGTTCGTGCAGTACGGCAGATATTCAATTACAAAAAAATTTGTCATCTCATGCTTATATACAAATAAGATAATCACTCTAAACTATATATAATTACTGCAATTGGAGTCTGTCATAACTTACTATTTAGTTATCATAGTCAGTATTGAAGCCACAGTTCACGATAAAATGACGCGTGTGTTGTCCTCTCTATTCTTGTTTACAATTTTGATATGGAACATCGAATCTGCAAAAATTTTGGTGATTTTTCCCATGCCTGCACACAGCCACTTTTCTTTGGGTTTCCGTCTGGCCAAAGAACTAGCCGATCGAGGACACCAAACGACTGTGATTAATCCCTACCCTCAAAAAACACCCATCAAAAACTACAAAGATGTTTCGGTTGAAGAAAACGTGGAATTTATCGAAGGTGCATTTTTGCATTTTTAGGTTTTCTTCCAATAAAAAGTTAATTGTAGAGTTGAAGAAACAATTATTTAAGTTTAACACCTTGGGGCCTTACGATAACATACATGCCGTCTACGACATGGGTGTAGATTTGACCGAAAATACCTTCCAGAACAAACGCGTCCAAGATCTCTTAAAATCAGGCGAAACTTTCGATCTCGTCATAATGGAACATTTCTTGAACGACGCTGAAGTCGGAATAGCTCACCACTTCAAAGCCCCTTTTGTCTTAATCTCGCCATTTGGCATCAGCAGAGTAAACAATTATATCTTAGCAAACCCATTACCCTCTTCTTACGTCCCAAATCTCTTAGGAACATTCTCCAAACACATGACTTTCTGGGAACGCCTCCAAAATTTCCTACTAAACATTTTGATTGATCTAGTCAGAGAGCTAAGCTTCATGCCACGCCAACGCAAGATGTTCAAAAAATACATAAAAACAGATCTAGAACTGGACGATGTTTTGTACAATGCCAGTTTAATGATGACCAATTCGCACGTTAGCGTGAACGATGCCGTTCCACACGTCCCTGGAGTGATAGAAATTGGGGGATTTCATGTAAACCCACCGAAAAAATTACCCGAAGATTTGCAAAAATTTCTGGACGAGTCAAAGGAAGGAGTCGTCTTGTTTTCCATGGGCTCCAATTTGAAAAGCAAGGACTTACAACCGGAAGTTCGTGACGCTATTTTGAGAGCGTTTTCGAAAATCAAACAAAAAGTCTTGTGGAAATTTGAAACGGACTTACCCAACGCCCCCAAGAACGTGAAAATTATGAAATGGTTGCCACAGCAGGACATTTTAGGTATTTACGACCCACTTGAGTAATTTTCAAATTAAAAGTTTGGTTTTTAAGCCCACCCAAATGTTGTCGCGTTCATAACACACGGAGGTTTGTTAAGTACGATTGAAACAGTGACTCGAGGGGTCCCAATAATCGGAATTCCTGTTTTTGGGGACCAGAAAGCCAACATTGCTGCTGCCGTAACTGACGGTTATGGCGTCAGTGTGCCTTTGCCCGAATTATCCGAGGAAAAACTATCATGGGCTTTGAATGAAATCCTAAACAATCCTAAGTGAGTCAAGTCGGATTTTTTCATCCAAAAATTACAAAACTGGTTTCAGGTACCGCCAAAACGTGAAACACCGCTCGAAATTAATGAACGACCAACCATTAAAACCCATTGATTCGGCTGTTTATTGGGTCGAACACGTGCTGAGACATGGAGGTGCCCCACATCTTAGATCTGCAGCACTTGATCTCAAGTGGTACCAACGCGAAATGGTTGATATATTCCTGTTCCTGGCGTTTGTCACAATTATCACACTTGTTGTAATTTGTAAATTAATCAAATTTTGTATTGGTTTGTGTAGCAAACACCCGAAAGTGAGCAAAACCAAAAAACGCAATTAAATAAAATTTTAGAAAAATGAGCCAGCCCTTTCTTACACTCTACCTTTACTCACAGTGACTTATCTGCGATAAAATTAAGCAATAATAACACAAACATCATCAAGGTTATCTCTGTAGTAGTAATGTTTGTCATGGCTAGTGTAAAATTAAAACCTGATTCGCCATGACGCGTTCTCTCACCGCTTTATTTTTACTTGCAATAGTATGGCGTGCCCAAAGTGCCAAAATTTTGGTAAATGCTCCAATACCGGCCTATAGTCACTTTTCTTTAAGCTTTCGCTTAGCTAAAGAATTGGTCGATCATGGCCATCAGGTCACTGTCATAAACCCCTACCCCCAGAAAACCCCAATTAAAAATTATAGGGACGTATCTGTGGAGGAACATGTGGAATATATGGAAGGTTAGTGCCCTGTTTTAGTGATACTGATAAGTCACTAATTTCTGTTTCCAGAACTGAAGAAAAATTTATTCGGAATGAATAGCATGGGATTTGTCGCGAATATAAATTTCCTACTAACGATGTGTTCGGACTTGACCGAGCGCACGTTAATGAACAAAAACGTGCAACAACTTTTAAATTCCGGAGAAACTTTTGATTTGGTCATAACGGGACATTTCATGAACGAAGCCCACTTCGGCCTAGCCCACCATTTTAAAGCACCTCTTGTTGTGCTATCCCCTGGGGCTGCTAATTCCATTACCAATCACTTCGTCGCAAATCCATCCCCTTCGTCTTATGTCCCCAACGTAATGGCTGGTTTCACAGACCATATGAGTTTCTGGCAACGTACCACCAACTTCATCGCAAACACCGTATTTGACGGAATGCGGGAAATCATCATGATGCCAATCCAGCGAAAACTTTTCAAAAAATACATCAAATCCGACCTGGAACTCGACGACGTGATGTTCAATGCCAGCATTATTTTGACCAACTCGCACGTTAGCGTGCAAGACGCCGTTCCCCACGTACCTAACATGATTGAAATTGGGGGCTTTCACGTCAAACCCCCGAAAAAACTACCGGATGATTTGCAAAAATTCCTCGATGACTCCAAGGAAGGCGTTATCTTATTCTCGATGGGTTCAAACTTGAAAAGCAAGGACTTGAAGCCCGAGGTTAGGGACGGCATTTTGAAGGCGTTTTCGAAGATTAAACAAAAGGTTTTGTGGAAGTTTGAAACCGAATTGGAGGGTGCCCCCAAAAATGTGAAAATAATGAAATGGTTGCCGCAACAGGACATTTTAGGTAAGTGTACACTTTCCTTACAAACTTACAATTTTTTGTGGTAGCACACCCGAATGTTGTCGCGTTTATTTCACATGGTGGTCTCTTGAGTACCATCGAAGCCGTCTACCATGGTGTCCCAATCATTGGTATTCCCGTTTTTGGGGACCAGGAATCCAACATTGCGGCTGCTGCAAGTAAGGGTTATGCTGTTCCTGTGCCGTTGAAACAACTATCAGAAGAAAAGCTTTCATGGGCTTTGAATGAATTACTCAATAATCCAAAGTAAGTTTCAAGTTTTGGACAAACAAAAATATAAAACTTGATTCCAGGTACCGGGAAAATATCAAACAGCGTTCGAGATTAATGCAAGATCAGCCGTTAAAACCCATTGATACCGCAATGTATTGGATTGAGCACGTCATACGTCATAAAGGGGCACCACACCTTAGGTCTGCGGGCCTTGATCTCAAGTGGTACGAAAGGGAAATGATCGACATATTCCTTTTCTTGACTCTAGTCACTGCAGTATTGTTTGTTATTTTTTATCTAATTATTAAAAAAATACTTGGATTGTGTTGCGGAAAGAAACCGGTCAAAGTGTCCAAGACAAAGAAAAACAAATAAAAGATTCCACCTTTGATTTATGTGTTTCATTCTTTTCCAATTAACAATAAAAATGCAAAGCAATCACTTAGCAAAAATGCTAAGGTTATCACTTAACTACTTCGGTTAATGTCTTTTAGACGATACAAGGCATGATCTTTAGTCATTTAAACAAATTTGCATAATGAAGTTCCTGTTAATACTGTGTTGCGTATTATGGGGGGCCCAGAGTTACAAGCTTTTGTTCATGTGCCCCATGCCTTCCCCCAGTCATTTTTTCCTCATTTTTCGTTTGGCTAAAGAATTCGCTGACAGGGGACACCAGGTCACAGTCATTAGCCCCTTTCCTCAAAAAACACCAATAAAGAATTACCGAGATATCCAAATTTTGGAAGTCATAGATTCGTTCGAAGGTAAGCAAACACAATCAATATAAAAATTAAGAGTTTATATAATTTCAGAAATAAAAAAGATTTTGTTTAACATGGCCGATAAAGGCTCGCTCGACAATTTAGACCTTATTTATAACGCAGGTCTTGGCGCTACAACACAAATTCTCGAAAATAAAAACGTACAAAATTTGATTAATTCTAACGAGACTTTTGATGCTTTCATCATTGAACAGTTCACTTCGGAGGCTTTGCTTGGCATTGGTCACCGATTTGGTGCCCCTATTATCTTAATGTCGGGTTTTGGGACCACTAATCTGCTCAATTACTTTGTTGCAAACCCTGCGCCTTCGTCCTATGTCTGGAATGTCGTAATGAAGCCGTCAACAACATATACAAACTTCTGGGACCGGATGCACAATTTTCTCTTAAGCAATTATATTGATTTCATGCGAGAGCAGTACTTCATGCCTGAACACAGGAAACTTTTCAAAAAATATTTTAATTCAGACGTCGAGTTGGACGATATAGTTTATAACGTTAGTTTGATTTTGGGGAACTCACACGTTAGTTTATACAAGGCTGTGCCTCAAGTGCCCAACATTGTCAACATTGGGGGATATCATGTTGGTCCCCTGAAAAAACTACCAAACGATTTGCAAGAATTTCTAGACGGTGCGAAAAACGGAGTCATACTGTTCGCTTTGGGTACGAATTTAAAAAGCTCGGATTTGAAACCGGAAATAAGGGACGCGTTTTTGAACGCGTTTTCCAAAATCAAGCAACACGTGTTGTGGAAGTTTGAGAAACAGTTGGACAATCTTCCGGAAAATGTGAAAATTATGGAGTGGTTGCCACAACAGGAAGTTCTATCGCACCCAAACGTCAAAGCTTTTATAACCCACGGTGGGATGTTAAGTATCGTTGAAACGGTATATTTTGGGGTTCCTATGATAGGAATTCCGATTTTTGGTGACCAGAAAAGCAACATAGCCACGGTTGCAAAGCGAGGTTACTGTATCAGTTTGCCATTTACGGAGCTTACAGAAGAAAAGTTATCCAAAGCTTTGAATGAGATTTTAAATAACCCGAAGTACTTATTAATGGTAAAGTATTTCATAAAATGTTGCACCACTTTATTGCAGGTATCGGAAAAATGCGCAAAAATTATCCCAAATTATGCACGATAGACCAGTGAAAGCACTGGATGAGGCTGTTTTTTGGATTGAACATGTAATAAGACATGGAGGGGCCCCACATCTTAGAACAGACGCTCTTAATTTAAAGTGGTACCAAAGGGAAATGCTCGATATTATTGGGTTTTTGCTCGGAATTGTGTTGCTCTTCGTTGGATCAATTTTATTTATTTTAAAAACTATGTTGGGCTGGATGTTTTGTGGAAAAACAGTTAAGCAAAAATTAAACTAATTTAAGTCCCAGGAATGTAGTAAAATGTTTTAAATAAATAATAATCTTGAGGGCTATTTATTTGTCAGTTGATGATAACAGCACGTGAAAAGTTGTAAAGTGATAAGTTATCACATGTAATTTTGATTTTGTTTAGTAATCTTCTTCAGAATCCAAATTAACCGTTAATCTAACGTCAGTCTATATTTAGAGTGTTGTTGACCATGAAGTTACTCTCGTTGCTGTTGTTTCTCAGTGTTTTACACAACAATGTCAAAAGTTCGAAAATTTTAGTCATTACTTCAATGCCTGCCCACAGTCACTACATTCTGGCATATCGGTTAGCTAAAGAACTGGCCGATAGGGAACACCACATCACTTTCATGAGTCCTTATCCACAAAAAACACTGGTAAAGAACCTCAAGGAAGTCTCACTTGAAGATACGATTCCATGGGTCAACGGTAAAATTTCGAATAATCATGAAAAAATATTTCGTATTATTCTTGTGCTTTTAGAATTCAAGAAAAGTCTATTCAATAGTTCCAAAGGACTATTTTCAAATGTGCAGGAAAACTGTGTGTTGGGAGGTGGAACGACTGAATACGCGCTAAACAATACAAATGTACAGAAATTATTAAACTCAGGAGAAACGTTCGATGTTGTCATTTTAGAACATTTCCTAAATGAAGCCTTACTAGGGATTGCACATCACTTTAACTGCCCTGCTATTTTACTAGAACCCATACCAACAAGCAAAAAGACGAATTATTTGTTTGCAAACCCTAGTCCATCCTCTTATGTCCCCGATCTCATGGGGACTTTCACAAAACATATGAATTTCTGGCAACGACTTCAGAATTTTATTTCGAACAATCTTGACGATGTTTTACGAGAATTTATGTACCTACCAGTTCACAGAAAACTGTACAACAAATATTTCAAAACTGATATTAAACTTGACCATTTATTACACAATATTAGTTTAATGTTAACAACTTCGCACCCTAGTGTCAACAATGCGATCCCGCACACCCCCAATGTGGTCGAAATTGGGGGTTACCACATCTCGCCCCCCAAACAACCCCCTCAGGACATACAAAATTATCTCGATAATGCCACTGAGGGCGTCGTTTTGTTTTCGATGGGGTCCAATTTGAAAAGCAAAGATTTGACTTTGAACGTGAGGAAAGCGATCCTAAATTCATTCTCGAAAATCAAACAGAAAGTCTTGTGGAAATTCGAAGCCGATTTGTCGGAAGCTCCGGACAATGTGAAGATTATGAAGTGGTTGCCGCAGCAAGACATCATAGGTGAGTCGCGGAATGTCGCTTTGGATGGTTTATTTGTCTTTTAAGGACATCCAAATATTCGAGCATTTATCACTCATGGAGGTCTTTTAAGCACGATTGAGGCGGTTTATTACGGGATTCCCATAATTGGTATCCCTGTTTTCGGTGATCAGAAAAGCAACATTGCGGCAGCTGTGAGTAATGGCTATGCAATTGAAGTGCCTTTAGCCGAATTGACGGAGGAAAAGTTTTCCAAGGCTCTAAACGAGATATTGAATAACCCAAAGTAAGTTAAACCATCGTAACTCACCAAAGAGCCGCCCAAAAAACATAAAATTTGGTAAATTTACAATCGCCTTCAAAAAACCCCAAATTAAAAATTTAAAACAGCAGTTCGTGACGTTGTTTTGATTAAGTGCGGGTTGAATGTAATGTCAACAGCATGATAACAATTTTTACGGCCCATTTTGTTATAAACTGATATTTAAAAGTAACAAAAATATTGTTATTCAAATTTGTACACTCGTGTAACACAATAACAAGACCTGAAAATTGAACAGTTGCTTTGACACAATGAGCTCACTAACAGTCATTTTCTGGTTGATGTGTGGTGTCCAAAGTGAGAAAATTTTATTGATCTCGACCATGCCAACGTACAACTATTTCAACCAAATTCTTCGTTTGGCCGAAGAATTAGTTAGTCGGAAACACGAAGTAACTTTTATTAATCCGTATTCCTCCAATGTCGAATTAGAAAATTTGGAAATAATTAATATAGACTTGTCAAAAGAACTGGAACGTAATGAAATAGACGTCCTGAAAGTGTTTAGTTTTTTGTAAATTTTAGAAATGATGGTGAATCGTGTCAATTACGTGAATTCAGGGGCAATTACACGAACTTTAAACGCATTTGACGCCTCCTTTTGGACCACGGAACACGTCCTGAAAGATAGCAAATTCCAAAAATTGTTAAACTCGACCAGCAAGTTTGATTTAGTGATAGTTCAGTATTTTTTCAATGAAGCTGTAAACCAGCTCGGCCAACGTTTCAACGCTCCTGTTATTTTTCTATCACCAGTTGGAGAAACGTTCAGAACGAATTTATTTTTTGCGAGACCTTCTGCTGCCTCTTATATTCCAAACGACTTCTCGTCTTTCCCAGTCCAAATGAATTTCTGGCAAAGAACCGAAAACTTGGTCACTAATATTGTTATAGATTTACTTCTAGAATTTATCCACATGCCGAAACAGCATAAGTTGGCACAGAAATATATCGGCAATGAATCTCACCTGTATAATGTTAGTTTAATGTTATGTAACGCTCACGCTAGCGTTCACAATACTTTTGTACAAACACCGGCGAGTATTTACATTGGTGGTTTTCACATTCGCACCCCTAAACCACTCCCTAAAGATCTCCAGGATTATCTTGATAATGCGAAACATGGTGTTATCTTATTCTCGTTGGGGACTTTAACAAAAAGCAATTATTTAAAACCGGAAGCCATCAAATCAATTTTGGGCGCATTTTCGAGAATGAAACAAAACGTAATTTGGAAATATGAAGGTACATTGCCCAATGCTTCCAGTAATATAAAAACAGTCAATTGGTTTCCCCAGCAAGATATTTTAGGTAAACGCAACTAATCAAAATTTAAAATTTCCTCTTATTATTAAAGCTCATCCAAATGTTCGCCTCATGATAACACAAGGAGGCTCTTCAACTATGCTCGAAAGTGTTTATTTTGGGGTTCCAGTGGTCGGTGTTCCAATGCACGCAGACCAGAACACCAATCTTGCTAGAGCTACAAGTCACGGTTACGCTCTTAAAGTTTCTTTAAACGAAATTACAGAAAATACGTTTTATGAAACCTTGCAAGAAGTAATAAATAATCCGAAGTATTTATAAGTACCATCAGGCAATTTTGTTAAAGTTAATTTTTTACAGGTACAAGGAAAATGTACAAAAGCGTTCCAAACTGATGCATGATCAGCCCCTCAAACCCATTGATTTAGCTATTTATTGGATCGAATACGTGATTCGACACAAGGGGGCCCCACATTTGAGGTCAGCAGGACTTGACTTGAGGTGGTACCAGAGGGAGATGATTGACGTTATTGCGTTTCTTATTACTTGTGTGACAGCAATATTGACGACAGTTTGCCTAACAATTAAGACAGTAATCTGTGGGAGAAAATCTGGTAAGAAACCGACGACTTTAAAGAAAAAAAATAACTAATGTTCCAGCACATTTAGTACCAATTTTGATAAGCAACAAGGGCACCATTATCATTTATATTATGTGTGTTTATTATCATAATTTTATGCAAATAAAAGTCCAATATGTTGCATTCAATTTATTTTTTAGTCCATATTTTTTCGTTCGTTAGGATGAAGTTCCAATTCGTATTTTTGTTATGTGTGTCGGGAATACACAGCGCCAACATTTTAATGATCCAGCCACTTCCCACATACAATTTTTTCAATTTAATTTTTCGTTTGGTTAAAGAGCTAGCTGACCGGCAACATCAGATTACGTTTATTTCGCAGTTTCCTAACAATGACTTGGAAAAAAATTACGAATTTATATTTGTTAAAGAATCATTCGATCAAATGAAAGGTCTAGTAACTGATTACGTTATTAAGTTTTATTTGTTGACTCGTAGGATATTGGAAAAAACTCGTCGACTTTAAAAATGTGGGGACTATTGGAAGGACATTGAATGATTTTGATCGTGGGCTTGAACTAACCGAGCTTGTGTTAAAGAATTCTGAAGTGCAAAAATTGTTAAACTCTGCTCGACATTACGATTTAGTAATTGTTGAACACAGTTTCAACGAAGCTGCTATTGGAATGGGTTTCCACTTTAATGCGCCTGTGGTCGTGCTGGCTCCATCAGGACTCAATTTTAGATTTTATCATCTCGTTGGAGCTCCTGCTCCTTCATCCTATGTGTTGGACGCTTTCAGTGTCCAAACGCAACTCGACACGTTTTGGGACAGACTAAACAATTTTATTACAAGCAATTTTTTGGAATTTCTAAGAACAGCAATGCATCTGCCCAAACAAAACCAGATATTTCAAAAATATTTTAAAACTAAAGTTGATCTGGACACAATCATGTACAATGTCAGTCTTATTTTAAGCAATAGTCATAGTACCGTTTATGATGCCGTACCGTATGTTCCTTCAGTGATAAATATCGGTGGTTATCACGTAAAACCACCAAACGGACTTCCTGAAAATCTGAAAAATTACCTCGATAATGCCCGAAATGGTGTCATTTTATTTTCCATGGGATCAAGTATGAAAAGCAAAGACATGGATCCGAAAATACACAAACTGTTCTTTAATGTTTTCTCAAAACTTAACGAAAATGTTATTTGGAAATTTGAACGTGATCTAGATAATATTCCCAAAAATGTCAAAACATTTCAGTGGCTACCACAGCAAGAAGTTTTAGGTAAGCTGAGTTTTGTTAAATTATTATTATTTTTAAAACTTTTAAGCACATCCTAACGTTCGGGCATTTATAACACATGGGGGCCTTTCAAGCTTAATCGAAGCTGTTTATTTTGGAGTTCCGGTAGTAGGTTTGCCTTCTTTCTCAGATCAAGAAAGCAATATGGCTGTTGCTGTGACTAGGGGATATGGTGTAAGAGTCGACATGAAAGACATAACAGAAGATAATTTGTATAAAGCCTTACAAGAAATACTAAATGAGCAAAAGTAAGAAAGGTATAAAAACAAAAAATGAGTAATAGAATTTTTATTGTTGTAGGTACAAACATAATGCTATAAAAATGTCAAAACTCATGCATGATCAACCTATGAAACCCATTGATTCGGCTATTTACTGGATAGAATATGTAATTCGTCACCGAGGAGCTCCATATCTTAGGTCGCCTGCTCTCGACCTTGCATGGTACCAAAGAGAAATGGTTGACATATTGTTTTTCCTAATGATGGTTGCTGCTGTACTTTTTATTACGATTCTTATTGTCATACGCAAATTGTTAAAATTAGTATGCAAAGGGAATGTAAAAAAAGTAATGAAGAGTGATAAGAAAAGTAAGTAACATACTTAATATTTTTGTTAATGTCAATAAAACAATTATTTAATACAAAAATAACAATTAAATATTTTGTGGAATTTTTATTTCAATATCACTACAATATGGCCCTTTAAAGAAATAAAATTTGAATTAAAAACCGACTCTAATAGAAAAATAATATCATCCTTGAAAAAGTATGAAGGTAATTATTCATAAAAAAGCTACGGAAAAATACTCCCAGACTTTAAACTAAAATACTAAACCACTATTTTTAATTTTTCTGCGAAACAAATTTTTGAAGGTCTGCAAAATACATAGTTATATTGGCAGTTTGTTCGATTGAAATCTTTTTTTATATTTTAAGAGACAATAAGTCACTGCATCAATGCTTCAAAAAGAATGAAGTAATTCAGTATAGACATAATCTTGGATACTGTGACAAACACCATAAACTAAGTAACTTTTTGTCTCAAAAAACCTCATATTGCTAATAATAATTTTCGCATAAGTAACTCACTAACTAACACTGGAAAATATAACTCAACTCTACAATTGTAAAAAAAATAATATTACGTATAATTTGCATTTATGGTTTTAACAGTGTCAATTAACGTAAAAGGTTCTTATCGGAATTTTACGCATTGGTGGTTCTGCTTTACTTTTACTTTTTGCCCAGTTATTGTTCAAAATGAAGCTACAAATGCTAGTACTGTGCTGCGTCTCTGGAATACATTGTGCAAAGATTTTGATGATTGCCTCATTTCCTTCTTTCAATTTCTACAACCTAATGTTTCGTTTAGTTAAGGAATTAGCAAATCGAAATCATCAAGTCACATTTATTTCACCTTTTGCGAACAACGACTTGGAGGTAAACTACGAATTTATTTTCGTAGAAAATGTGTCGAGGCGAATGGAAAGTTCGTCACCCTTACGAAAGTTATAGTGATATCTCTAATTAATTACTTGTAGAGGTTTGGGATGAACAGCATGATTTAAACAATAAAGGAACCATAGGGAGAACATTGTTCGATTTTAGTTTAGGGCTTGACTTCACTGAACTTATGTTAAACAGCAAAGAAGTACGAAACTTGTTGAACTCGAGTCGGCGGTACGATTTGGTAATCATAGAGCAATATTTCAATGAAGCTGTTATCGGAATGGGGCACCATTTCAATGCCCCTGTCATCATTTTATCTCCAGTCAGACTTGGTTTCCGAAACAATCACTTAGTTGGAGCCCCAGCTCCATCATCATACGTTTTAGACACACACAGTGTGAAAACCAAACTTGACACATTCTGGGACAGATTAAATAATTTTCTGACAAGTAATTTTTTGGAATTGCTAAGAACAACTATCTTTCTACCAAAACACAAAAAGTTGTTCAAAAAATATTTCAACACTGAAATTGATTTGGACAAAGTGATGTACAATGTCAGTCTTGTGTTGAGTAATAGTCATAGTACTATTCATGACGCTGTTCCACATTCGCCTGCAGTTAAAAATATCGGTGGTTATCACGTTGTAACACCAAATAAAATACCACAAAATTTAAAAAATTTCCTCGATAATTCGAAAAATGGTGTTATCTTGTTTTCGATGGGTTCAGGTATGAGAACTAAAGACATGAACCCCAGAATACATAAACTATTCATTAATGTTTTTTCCAAACTTAAACAAGACGTTATTTGGAAATTTGAAAGTGACTTGAAGAACACTCCCAAAAACCTTGAAACGTTCAAGTGGCTGCCACAGCTGGCTGTATTGGGTAATATTTCAATGTTGTGGAGTTGGAGATAATTTTTTGCTTGTAGCACACCCTAACATTCGAGCTTTTATAACACACGGGGGTGTCTCAAGCTTAATTGAAGCAGTTTATTTTGGAGTGCCTGTGGTTGGAACTCCTTATTTTGCCGATCAGGAAAACAATTTGGCAACTGCTGTCAAAAGGGGATATGCGGTTAGTGTCCTTATGAAGGACATAACTGAAGATTATTTGTATAAAGCCTTACAAGAAGTTCTAAATCAACCAAAGTAGGCAATGCTATATAAATGCAAAATATAATTAACATAATTAATTATCGTTGTAGGTACAAACAAAATGCTATAAAAATGTCTAAACTCATGCACGACCAACCCATGAAACCCATTGATTCCGCTATTTATTGGATAGAATATGTAATTCGTCACAGAGGAGCTCCATATCTTAGGTCGTCTAGTCTTGATCTTGCGTGGTATCAAAGAGAAATGGTTGACATATTTTTTTTCCTAACGATGGCTACTTGTGTGCTTTTTATTTTAATTTTTATTGTCATTCAAAAATTGTTTAAATTAGTATATAAACAAAAATTAACAGCTGCAATAATAGACAAAAAAAGCAAATGGTTATAGGGTATCACGAAAAATCTCGGTGTATTTACAATATTTTTTGTAATAAATTTGTACAAAATGAATAAATTACAATATTTTTGTCAATGTTAGATAATCAATAAAACACTTCTTTTATACAAAAATTAAATCAAACTTTTTATTCTTAACACAATTGTCCCTTTCAAAAAAAATCAAAAATTTGACTGTGGCGTAACTTTCCAAATAAAAAATAAAACGACACTAGTAGAAATAAGATACCACCTTTAAAAAAGTGTGAGAATAATTCAGAAATAAACAAGCTATGAAAAAAAAACTCACGAGCTTTAAACTAAGTTTTATTTTTGAAAAAACACCCTCCTATTCCCAATTTTTCTTCAGATGTAGACACCACTCCCTGGACAAACAAGTTTTTAAGGTTTGGAAAATAACTAGCCACAAGAGCAATTTTTGCCGGTCCATTTGATTAAATTCTTCTTTCATATTTTTAAGGAAAAAAGTCACTAAGTACTAAATCAATAACACGGAAAAGAAAGAAGTGATATAATTGTCCACTGTAATAAAAATTTGATATTCGTTAAAGAAAAAAATAGTAATTTTGGTTCCTTCAATCTCATTCTGAACATTGCAAATAACAGTAGTATGTGTTTGAACTTTCAAATTCTTTTCTTTTTAGTAAATACTTACATTTCTGATAAAAATATCTATAAATAGTTCGAACCTTTTTAGAAAAAAATAATTTTTACGTGTTCTCATAAATTGAATAAATTGAAACTGATTCGACAGATCTTCTCTGTACTTAAATTTTTCCTGGAATTTAATAACAAAAAATTGTGGTCGTTCGTCTTTTGCTAAGAAGCTGTGTAGATTCCCATTGCTAATATTTTTTGCATAACTACAAAAATTGAAAAATGAGACAATACGTCAGCAATCGTAAAAAATATTGAAAAGTAGTTTCAAAAAGTATTACGTGAAAGATGGAGAATTGGTGTGAATTTGCATTTATGGCCCATCAAACCTTTAATAATCACGATTATAGTACTTAAATGTTGTTTTACTTAGCTCTTGCTACTTTTACTTTTTGCCCAGTTACTGCCCAAAATGAAGCTACAATTGCTGTTTCTGTGTTGCGTGTCTGGAATACATTGTGCAAAGATTTTGACGATTGTCCCATTTCCTTCTTTCAATTTCTACAATTTAATGTTTCGTCTAGTCAAGGAATTAGCAAATCAAAATCATGAAGTCACATTTATTTCACCTTTTATGAACAACGACTCGGAGACAAACTACGAATTTATCTTCGTAGAAGATTTGTCGGAACGAATGAAAAGTTTGTAATCATTACGAGGGATAGTTATAAGTCTCTAATTAATTAATTATAGAAGTTAGACAAGATCACCTTAATTTAATCAAGAAAGGAACTATTGGGAGAACTTTGTACGATTTTAGTTTAGGGCTTGACATGACTGAACTTATGTTAAACAGCAAGCAAGTACAAAACTTGTTGAATTCGACTCGGCATTACGATGTGGTGATCATAGAGCAATATTTCAATGAAGCTGTTATTGGTATGGGGCACCATTTCAACGCCCCTGTCATCATTTTGTCTCCAGTCAGACTTGGTTTCCGAACCAACCACTTAGTTGGAGCCCCTGCCCCATCATCATATGTCTTAGACACACACACTCTGGAAACCAAACTCGACACATTTTGGGATAAGTTACATAATTTTCTCATAAGGAATTTTTTGGAACTGCTAAGATCAACTATTTATCTATCGAAACAAAACCAGTTGTTCAAAAAGTATTTCAAAACTGACATTGATCTAGACAAAGTAATGTACAATGTCAGTCTCGTTTTGAGTAATAGTCATAGTACCATTCATGATGCTGTTCCACATTCGCCTGCAGTTAAGAATATCGGTGGTTATCACGTAGAAACACCAAACAAATTACCTAAAGAAATAAAAAATTACCTCGACACTGCGAAAAATGGAGTTATCTTGGTTTCGATGGGTTCAGGCTTGAGAAGTAAAGACTTGCACCCCAAAGTACACAAATTATTCATTAATGTTTTTTCAAAACTTAAACAAAACGTTATTTGGAAATTCGAAACTGACTTGAAAAACACTCCCAAAAACCTTAAAACGTTTCAATGGCTGCCACAGCAGGATGTATTGGGTAAACTCTCAGTTTTGCGAAGTCAGACGTATTATTTTTCACTTCTAGCACACCCTAACATCCGAGCTTTTATAACACACGGAGGTGTCTCAAGCTTAATTGAAGCCGTTTATTTTGGAGTGCCTGTAGTTGGAATTCCTTGTTTTGCCGATCAAGACAACAATTTAGAAACTGCTATGAAAAGGGGATATGCCGTTAAGGTCCTTATAAAGAACATAACTGAAGATAATTTGTATAATGCCTTACAGGAAGTTCTAAATAAACCGAAGTAAGTAATGTAACGTCTTATAAAATCAAAAATATAATTATCATAGGTATAAGCAAAATGCTTTAAAAATGTCAAAACTGATTCACGATCAACCCATGAAACCCATCAATTCTGCGATTTATTGGATAGAATATGTAATTCGGCATCGAGGGGCTCCATACCTTAGATCTGCTAGTCTTGACTTGACATGGTACCAGAGAGAAATGGTCGACATTATTTCTTTTCTTCTGGTTTCAGTTCTTATACTTTTCCTAATCATTCGAAAATTGTTTGGTCTAATATGTAAAAAGAAAGTAACAAATGTAGTATCAGATAAGAAAGATAAGTAGGTAATAAAACTGTCAATTTTATACCAAAATATTCCGCTGCTTTTTATTAGTTATTACTTATTACCATTATTTTATTATTTATAGATAATAAAGCAATAAAACTTTCCTCTATCAACAACTTGAGATAAAAGTAATTTCCAAAATAAAATCGGTCACAAATTTACAAGTCCATATCTCTCATGACTGGAAGATGGATTCGAATAAACATCATATAACGTTATCAGAATTTTTAAAAACAGCGGATTTAACGTTTTTAGCCTTGATTCTTTATCTATTTAAACTAGACCATTAAACTCAACTTCGTAGCTTCATTCGAGCGACCAAGTGATCAACAATGTACTTTAAAACACTAATATTTTGTGCACTTTTATGCCTTTGCAACGGCTACAAAATATTGGCTGTTTTTCCAACGCCATTTCACAGCCATTGCACTTTAGCATCTCGACTTGTGAAAGAACTGGCTAAAAGAGGCCATGAAGTCACGTACCTCAGCCCATTTCCCCAAAAAACACAAACTAAAAACTTGAGAGAAATTTCTTTGGAAAGTATTATTCCGGTAATTAATGGTAAGTACCAATTTTAAACATAAATTGTTTACAAATAACACTTCTCATTTTAGCTGATTAGAAACTAACTCCGAAATTAACAAACTCTTGCATGAATAAAGAGGTATTAAACTTAAATTTAAGTTCGTTAAAATCTGATTTCAAATATTTTATTTGCAGAACGGAAAAAACAGTTACTTTCCTTAAACGACCACAGTGTTTTCAACAGTGTGCACTTTCTTACGAATATGGGCTACGCAGTAACAGAAGAGTTCTATCGCAACGAAAATGTACAAAAGTTGTTAAAGTCACAAGAACACTTCGATCTAATAATATTGGCACAATTTGTAAATGAAGGTTTGGTTGGTCTTGCTCATCACTTCAACGCCCCTTTTGTGCTAATGTCTTCAATGCCCCTTTTTGCTTGGAGCAAATTGATTCTAACCCATCCGGCACCATCGTCATATGTCCCAAATCTGCTAACCCCATATTCAGGTCATATGAATTTTTGGCAACGCCTTTGTAACAGTATTTACGACGTTTATTCGATATTGTACCACCAGTGGGTCATTTTACCAAAACATGACCAACTGATCAAAAAACAAATAAGGGGTGAACCAGACTTATACAAACTTCTTAATAATGCTAGTCTTCTGTTGGTCAATTCGCACGTCAGTGCAAATGAACCCACAGTTCAAATACCAAATGTCGTAGAAATGGGTGGAATGCATTTAGAAGAACCCAAAAAATTGCCGGAGGATCTCCAGGAATTTTTGGATGGTTCCAAAGATGGGGTCATAGTGTTTTCCATGGGTTCGAATTTGAAAAGTTCCGACTTGCCACGAGACAAAAGAGATGCAATTCTTCGAGCGTTTTCGAAATTGAAGCAAAATGTTTTGTGGAAGTGGGAAGAAGAGAAACTTCCAGGACAACCAAAAAATGTCAAATTAATGAAATGGATGCCACAAACAGACATTTTGGGTACTGCAAATTATAAGACTCGACAAAATTAATCAGTAAATATTTTAAGCTCATCCAAATGTCAAAGCTTTCGTCACCCATGGCGGACTACTAAGTACCATGGAAAGTATCTACCGTGGGGTACCAACAATAGGAATTCCCATTTTCTCGGATCAGAAAACAAACATGGAAATTGCGGTTTCGTACGGTTATGCTCTCCTGGTACCTTTACAAGAACTGACCGAAGAAAAACTATCTTCAGCTTTAGATGAAATTTTAAGCAAACCTAAGTATGTTATCGCAAATACAGCAATTATATTGGCTAATGGTTCTTCCAGGTATAGAGAAAATGTCTTAAAGCGATCAAAAATCATGAAAGATCGTCCGATTAAGCCGTTAGATAACGCCATCTATTGGCTTGAATTCGTTATACGTCATCAAGGAGCTCCCCATCTTAGGTACCCCGGAATGGACTTGAACTGGTTCCAAAGAAATCTACTCGACGTTGGCGCTTTTGTCGCAGTTGCACTTTTGCTTATTTTGGGTTTAATTCTCTTAATTTTGAAGCAAGTTTTTAACAAAAATGTAACCAAAGAAAAAATCAACTAACTTATTACTTATTTTAATTTGAAATAAATAAAGAGATATCGCCTCGCCTTTAGCTTATTATCTGTCCAGTACTCGTAAATCGTCTAATTTATTACAAGCACTATTCAATAGAACACGTGGCCTTGATACCACTTCATAAATGCAGTCGATGATGTAATGGCTGCAGTCTATTATCAGCTATTTAACCATGTTTACACGGAATTTATTTCTACTTTGTATCCTCTTCTGTGCTTCCGAGAGTTACAAAATTTTAGCAATCTTCCCTACACCGTCTCACAGTCACCACACCTTAGCCTCCAAACTCGTAAACGAATTGGCAAAAAGGAAACATGAAGTGACTTTTATTAGTCCATTCCCTCAAACGAAAACCACGGAAAATTTAAAGGAAATTAGTGTAGAGGAAATAACACCTGTATTTAACCGTAAGTCGCTATTTTTTAAAGAACAACCATTGAAAACTCCTCTCCTTTTAGAATTGTTCCTTTTTTTTAATTCAATATTTTTAAAATAATATTTGGGTGGTAAGTACGGAAGAACTAATTTGTGTTTCGGCAATGTTATCTAATGTTTTACTTTTATTTTCAGAACAAAAGAAAAATTTGTTTAAACTCAACAAGCAGACACTTTTCGAGAATGTAATCTTCGTGAACAACATTGGGCTTCTTGTAACAGCAGAGTTACTCCGAAATGAAAAAATACAAAAATTGTTCAACTCGAAGGAGCATTTCGACCTTATAATCCTGCCCCAATTTCTAAATGAGGGCTTGTTGGCTATCGGCCACCATTTCAAAGCACCGGTGGTACTCCTATCATCCATGCCCCTTTTCTCATGGAGCAGTTTCCTCCTCGGACACCCAACTTCTTCATCGTATGTTTCAAACATCCAGACGCCTTATACAGGGCGCATGAATTTTTGGCAACGACTTTGTAACAGCATTTACGACGCTTATTCGATTCTCTACCACCAATGGGTCGTACTGCCAAAACACAGACAGCTGGTAAAGAGATATGTACCAGGACAGCCCGACTTGTACGACTATCTTAATAACGCCAGTTTATTGCTAGTTAACTCGCACGTGAGTTCGAATGATGCCACAATTCAAGTACCAAATGTTGTGGAAATTGGTGGTTTTCACCTCGAAGACGCTAAAAAACTACCGGAGGATCTTCAAAAATATTTGGATGATTCCAAAGAAGGAGTTGTGGTGTTTTCAATGGGGACAATGTTGAAAAGCTCAAGTATGCCAAAAAAGAAATTGCAAGCACTGGTCCAGTCATTTTCCAAGCTGAAGCAACAAGTTTTGTGGAAATGGGACAGTGAAGAAATAGAGGGAAAGCCGTGGAATGTTAAATTAGTCAAGTGGTTGCCACAAGCAGATGTTTTAGGTACTATGATTCCTTACTTTTGGTACTTTTACAAAAATAAAAATTTTAGCCCATCCAAACGTAAAAGTGTTTATCACCCATGGTGGTCTTTTAAGCACAATGGAGAGCATATACCATGGGGTACCAACATTAGGAATTCCGGTTTTTACCGATCAGAAGGCAAATATAGAATTCGCAGTGGAGGCAGGGTCTGGCATTGCAGTCTCTTATCCAGAATTATCAGAAGAAAAATTATCTCTGGCCCTGGACCAAATCATAAATAATCCAAGGTAGATACATCAAAATTTTTAAAATCACAAAATCAATTTGTGTTTCCAGTTATAAGAAAAACGCCTTAAAGCGGTCGAAAATAATGAAGGATCGGCCCATACATCCACTGGATTATGCCATTTACTGGATTGAGTATGTTGCACGACATGAAGGGGCACCACATCTAAGGTATCCTGGAATGGATATGGCTTGGTACCAACGATATTTAATCGACGTTGCATTTTTTATCGCGTTAGCACTAGGATTGATTTTTATTATTACCCAACAATTGTTAAAATGGTGCACCGGGAAGCCAAACGAACACAAAAAGAAGACGAAAACGAATTGAATTTTGTTTGTCAATAAAGATTATTTTTATTTATTAACCTGAATTTTGGATTTCTTCTGGGCATAAAAAACTTTAAGCCAATAACCTTTGTTGCCATCCTTGCCACTACCAGAGCATTTTATTAGTTGATTCATTGTTTACAGTGCTTATCTTCTGATTGGTTCATTCTTGATATGGCATAATCAGTCGACGTTTGTGAGATTTCAGTCGCTTAAAACTTTCCGTCAAGATGAATCTGTTAAAACTGTTCGGGTTTTTGAGTTTATTTTTTTACAGTTGTGAGTGTTACAAATTCTTAGCTCTCTTCCAAACATCCACTAAAAGTCACTACATACTCGCCTCAAAACTATTTAAAGAAATTGCAAAGAAGGGGCATGAAGTTACATTTATTACCCCGTTTGAGGAACAAACGCCTATGAAAAATTTAAATGTTGTGCCGGTCAAAAGCTTGCAATCATTTTTCTGCGGTATGTCTGCACAATTATAATTCGTAGCTTAAACAGAAATTGTAGCACGTCGAAACTCGATGTTTGAATTCGAGAGCGCAAATCCGCTGGAAAAAGCCAAATTTATTTTCGAAATAAGTTACAACTTCACCGAACACTTAATCCAAAGCAAGGAGGTCCAGACTTTGCTAAAATCGGACGAAAAATTCGACGGTGTGATTATTTATCAATACCTGAATGAGGCCCTTCTCGGAGTCGCTCATCATTTCAAAGCGCCGGTGATTCTATTCTCTTCAATGCCTCTCTACGCCCCTGAAAGTTTCCTCCTTTCACACCCAAATCCTCCCTCTTATGTCCCCAATATCCTGGTTGAGTACACCGGTCGGATGAATTTCTGGCAACGTCTGAGAAACACGTTCTACGACACATCGATGATTGCGTATTACCTGTGGAATTATCTACCGAAACATCGGGAACTGGTCCGAAAATATGTGCCAGGAGGGCCGGACCTTTACGATTTTGTTAACAATGCTAGTCTTATTTTAATTAATTCGCATGTCAGTGCTAATGAGGCCATTCCTCTAGTGCCAAATGCGGTGGAAATCGGGGGGTACCACATTGAAGAACCTAAAGCGTTATCTCAGGATTTGCAAAAGTTTCTAGACGATTCCAAAAATGGGGTCATACTTTTTTCGATGGGTTCTATCGCCCAAAGTACGCACTTTCCCGAAGAGAAACGCAAGGCACTTATTAAAACTTTCGCAAAGCTGAAGGAAAATGTTTTGTGGAAATGGGAAGGAGACGATTTTCCTGGACTCCCAAAAAATGTTAAAGTAATGAAGTGGATCCCACAATCGGACGTTCTTGGTTTGTCAGTTTTCACAATTAATTGTTAAATTTATCGAAACAATTTTAGCCCACCCTAACGTCCGAGCTTTTATTAGCCATGGAGGTTTATTGAGTACCATGGAAAGTGTGTACCATGCTGTCCCAATTGTAGGAATCCCCGTGATGGCCGACCAAAAAATGAATATACAACTGGCCGTTTCGTACGGGTATGCTGTCGCAGTCCCTTATCAGGAATTAAGTGAGGAAACTTTGACGAAAGCTCTGGATAAAGTATTAAATGATCCAACGTAAAATTTAAACTTTATTTTGTAATTTTTTGCAAACATTATTTTTGCAGGTACCGGAATAACATTAGAAAAAGGTCGTTTATAATGAAAGATCGACCGATTAAACCTTTGGATAACGCTCTTTACTGGATTGAATACGTTATCCGGCACGAGGGCGCGCCACATCTCAGATACCCCGGAATGGATTTATTGTGGCATCAAAGAAATCTGCTCGATGTTGCGGGATTTGTTCTTGTTGTGATATTTTCTCTAGTCTTTGTTGTTGTAAAGATTTGCAAATTATTGTTTAGGGAAAAATCGAAAGCCAAAGTGGTTAGCAAAAAGAAGAAAAATAACTAATTGTTACAAATATCAATAAAGTGCTTGGAAATGAAATGCTCTTTTAATCCTTGAATCTGGAGCCCAAAAAGTGCGCCATGTCTTGTATTTGCAGAAATCTTTTTAAGGGGTTTCTGCAAGCACATCTGTCATATTAAAAAACGAATAAAGAATATTTTTTTTATTGAAGGTGTTGTTGAATGACAAGCAGCAAAACGCAATGTCTCTTATTGTTTTATTTCGTATTACTTCAGTTATTTTAAAAAACCTTCCCTCAGCTTTCCCTATACTTACTTAGATTTAAGTGATACACTTTTGTGAAATTTATTAGAATTGCAGCTTTCCCTACAAAAATTGATAACTTTGGCATATTTGAATTTAAAAGAGAGAAATTAGATCTTGCCTTTGAAGTTTCCAAATTTCTAAAAAAAGTAGGGAGAACTTCAAGAGAAGAAACTCGGGCAATTTTTAGAAAATATTTAATTGCATAACCAATAATAATTTGCTCATTAACAATGCAAATTAGTTTAATCCTGAATTGAATTTTAACTCGCTTTTTGTAAATTGGCCCTATGAATTGATGCTCTGTTATTACAATCATTTTATAGTAAGTAGGTACATTTTAACTTCATATTTTGGAAACATCTATAACTTTGCTAATTATCAAAAATCTGCTCTGAAATGACTCAATAGATAGTGTTTTTTTTATTACGTTTTAGAAGAATATATGGCACTATGTCTGTATATTATTTCATAATTTTTCTGCAATTCCTTACAATTAAAATTCATTAATTAATATTGAGGTGCTGCACAAAAGAAATATTATTTCCTAGATGATTTCTTGTGTCATTCTAAACAAACGATGTTTAATGTTGTCTTGTGCAAAATACCAACAGTGGTATTAATATAGGTAATACCATTATAAAATGACATAGCACAATTCTATTGCTGGAGGCTATCTAATTATCTCTAAGCCGGTGTCAACAAACCTATCGCGTCCTTGAGGGATGTTAAATTAGCGTAGAACTAAAATGAAAGTTAGTTTAGGAAGGAAGTGAGATGAAACCGGTGTTGTTAGTTTTCTGTATAAATTTATTGTTCTCCATCGCACGATGTGCAAGAATTTTGGGTGTTTTTCCCGCCCCTGGTTACAGCCAGTTCATTTTAGCCGAGGTCTTAATGAAAGAAATTGCCAACCGAGGACATGAAGTTACTGTGATTAGTCCATACAAGCCCCACAATGCACCTCCTAATTATAAAACGATTGAAACGAGTGACGTGATAGAAAACAGTGATGGTAACCTTGTTGAATACTAAAAAGAAGTGCTAATAATAGCTTGGTTTCAGGGTTGGATTTGTATGAACTTGACAACGAATCACTTTTTAAAAATATATTGACGACTTACGAATTCGGGAATATTATAACTGAGTTTACTTTAAAAAACATGGAAGTACAAAAATTGTTACAATCGGACGAGAATTTTGATTTGGTGATTGTGGAGCAATTTTTCAATGATGCAATGAAAGGCTTCGCGACTCATTTTAACGCACCTTTGGTTTTGTTTAGTTCGATGGGTTTGACCGAATGGAACAGAGGTTACATGGGAATTCCAGCTCTGCCATCAATTAATGCGATTTCTTACACCAGTTACACCAACCAAATGAATTTTTTCCAAAGAATTCGGAATTTGGTCGGCACCATTTTCGACTATTGTTACCGCAAGTGGGTGTTTTACCCAGTTCAGAGAGAATACTTAAATAGATATTTCCCAAACTCCATCAATTTTGATGAAATCATAAACAATGCCAGCCTCATGTTACTGAACTCACATTTTACGACCTCTGAAAGCGTCCTTTTGCCCTACAACATGATCGAAATTGGGGGCTTTCACGTCAGTCAAAACCCACTAAGTACAGACATCCAAAAAATTTTGGACGAAGCCACCAATGGGGCCGTTTTATTTAGTTTGGGCTCAAATTTGCAAAGTTCGGATTTAACACCAAAAATATTAAACACACTTTTGACCGTTTTTGGGCGACTGAAACAAAAAGTCCTATGGAAATTTGAAAAGGACTTGCCGCAGAAACCCAAAAATGTTTTTATAGCAAAGTGGCTAAAACAAGCTGATATCTTAGCCCACCCCAACATACAATTATTTATAACTCACGGTGGTATGTTGAGTACCACTGAAGCCATATTTAATGGTGTTCCAATACTTGGAATACCTGTTTTTGCTGACCAGAAAATGAATACAGCGCGAGCGAAACGTGCTGGATTTGCCAACGTAATATCCTTGAAGGACTTAACAGAAGAGAGGTTTTTCTCATTAATTAACAAAACAATTAACGACCCAAAGTAAATAACACCTACTTGACTTAATTCAGTAATGACATAATTGTATTTTATTTGCAGATATTCTGAAAATGCAAGAAGAATGTCCAACTTGATGAGAGATCGAGTCATGAGGCCGCTAGATCTAGCAATCTATTGGATAGAATATGCAATTCGCAATAAAGGCGTTCGCTTCGAAACACCTGTTTTGAAAATGTACTGGTTTCAAGTGTACATGTTTGATATTTTATGTTTTGTAATATTTAATTTATTAATAATTTATTTGTCTGTAAAGTATTTATACAGCTTTATGAGAAGAGAAAAATGTAAAACACACAGCAAAGTAAACAATAAAAAGAAACATGAATAAAAATTTTTGGTTGTTTTTGTTGCTTCATTGTCTAAACTGTACCATCCCAACACCAGAAGAAATACAAAGCTTTTTGTATTAGTTTTAGTAAAATAAACATTTGTAAAAATCAGTAAAAACGACCACACCTTCATATCACCAATACGATATCTAAAATGTTAACAATTATTTTTTAGCCAGTTTTAGTTAAAATCGAAGTCAAGTGAGAAGTAAACTGAGGTCAGAACAAAGCGTTTCTTTCTCTAATTTTACTGTTTTCCATCCCCAAATGTTCAAAATATGTTCTCCTGGCTCGTGGTTACGATCAATTCATTTACAAAACTTAAATACACGACGTAGCATTTTATTTATAAACCCAAAATTTGCACATACATATTTTTGATATATTTTACGTATTTTATGGCTTCTTTTTATAGTTTTTTTATTGTCTCGATGTAATGACGGAATACGGAATATTTATCCATGTAATTATCTCTAATGCGATATTAAGAGACCTGACATGATCAGAGTAAAACCACAGTGAAGGTTAGTTTAGAAAAAATTAAGATGAGAACAGTTCTCTTTATTTTCCTAACAACTGTGATGCTTTCTGCCACGGAAAGTGCAAGAATTTTGGGTGTTTTCCCCGCTTCTGGCTACAGCCAGTTCATTTTAGCTGAAGCCCTAATGAAAGAAATTGCCAGTAGAGGACATGAAGTTACTGTAATTAGTCCATATAAACCTAAAACAGCATTTCTTAATTACACAACGATAGAGACGAGTGATGTACTACACAGCGATGATGGTAACAACTAACCCCTTTGAATTTTAAAAATTTCAAGCTAATAGTAATTGTTTAAGGGTTTGATTTGTTTGAACTTGACAACGAATCATTGTTCAAAAATATATTGACGACTTATCAATACGGAAATTTGTTAACCGAATTTACTTTGAAAGATGAGGGAGTCCAAAAACTGTTACACTCAAACGAGAGCTTTGATCTGGTGATAGTGGAACAATATTTTACTGATGCGTTGAAGGCTTTTGCCACACACTTTAATGCCCCTTTGGTACTATTCAGTTCAGTTGGTTCAACAGAATGGAATAAACACCACATGGGAAACCCTGTTCTTCCCTCAATTAACACAATTGTTTACACCGGTTATACCAACCAAATGAATTTTTTCCAAAGAGTTCGAAATTTAGTCGGCACCATTTTCGACTATTATTACCGCAATTGGGTGATTTACCCGATTCAGAGAGAATACGTGAAGAAATATTTCCCAAAATCCATAAATTTTGACGAAATCATAAACAATGCAAGTCTTATGTTGCTCAACTCACACTTTACGACCTCAGAAAATGTCCTTTTGCCTTACAACATGATCGAAATTGGGGGATTTCACATCAGTCAAAACCCACTAAGTAAAGACACACAAAAATTTTTGGACGAAGCCAGTGATGGCGTAATTTTATTTAGCTTGGGAACAAACTTGAAAAGCTGTGATTTGGCACCAAACACTGTACGTACAATTTTAAATGTTTTTGGTCGACTCAAACAAAAAGTTTTATGGAAATTTGAAAAAGACTTGCCAGAGAAACCCAGAAATGTTTTTATATCAAAGTGGTTAAAACAAGCTGATATTTTAGCTCACCCCAACGTACAATTGTTCATTACTCATGGTGGTATTTTAAGTGTGACTGAAGCAATATTTAATGGTGTTCCAATGGTCGGAATACCGGTCTTTGTTGACCAAAAAATGAACATGGCAAGGGCAAAAAGTGCAGGAATTGCGAATGTCATATCCTTGAAGGACTTAACAGAAGAGAAGTTTTTTTCATTGATAAATGCAACTATTAATGACCCCAGGTAAAATTATCTATGATTATATATCATAATAATTAACTTTTAATTTTAGATTCTCTGAAAATGTAAGAAAAATGTCCAATTGGATGAGAGATCGGGTGGTAAGACCGCTTGATCTGGCAATGTATTGGATAGAATACACAATTCGTCATAAAGGTGTTCGTTTTGAAACACCTGTTTCGAAAATGTATTGGTTCCAAGTATACATGCTTGATATTTTATGTTTTGTGATATTTAATTTATTGATTACGTATTTGTTAATAAAAGATTTGTGTACATACTTGGGAAAAGAAAAGTCCAATGTAAATGATGCAGTAAATAATAAAAAGAAGCAATAATTAAAGTCTTGTAGTTTATTCAGTGTCACACAAATCCCGACCAAACCTTAGCAAGTATTGGCCCTGGCGATAACTTTTTGTGTCCAGATTGTCAACTCTCATTTTTTAAAATTTTGTAGAAAAGTATTGCCACAAATAAATACAAACAAAAGTAAAGTAAGAATCTTGGTATCGTAATACGAACTTTAACGACTCAGTTCGTTCCTCAGCTGATTCAATAAAACTACATTTTATGTGATGATAACAGTTAGTTTAACATTAACCCACATAAACCCAACATAATAAAATGGACACCGCTCTCACTAAGTAAACTCAATCCTGTGCAGCAGAATGTTTACATTTATGGTGCTATTTATAATTAGTGACTTAGCAAAATGTGGGAAAATTTTAGCAATATTTCCGGCCCCAGGCTACAGCCAGTTTATTCTAGGAGAAAAACTGATGACTGAATTGATAAAAAAAGGCCACGATGTGACTGTTGTAAGCCCATATGAGCCTAAAACTGTTATCAAAAATTACACAACAATATCTACCACGGGAATATTACAACAATACGAAGGCAAGTACTACAAGATAAAAACGAAATTTAATTAACAAAAATTTAGATGTCAATTGGTTCCAATTTGAGAGTCTCACATTTATTACAAGTATTGTAGGAAGTCACAAGTCTGGGCTAAAAATAACAGAATATACACTAAGAAACCCAAAAGTGCAAGAACTGATACAATCAGACGTTAATTTTGATTTAGTAATAGTTGAGCAATTCTTCTGTGAAGCTTTGTTTGGCTTTGCCAAACATTTTAATGCGCCTTTGATCATATTCAGTTCAATTGGTCCTTCAGAATGGAATAACAATCAAATGGGCAATCCAAACTTACCATCTTATATGCCCATGGCCAAACTTACGTACAACACTCAAATGAACTTTTTTCAAAGAATAAAAAACACAGCAGCATTTTTGTTTGATGTGACTTACAAACGCTACGTCACTTACCCAGCTCATGACAAACTCCTAAAAAAATATTTCCCAAAATCAATGGATCTGGAAGATGTTTTGTACAATGCTAGTCTGATGTTACTAAATTCCCACTATAGTGTTTCCGAACCCTTTCCCCTTGTCCCCGGAATGATCGAAATTGGAGGTTTTCATGTTTCAAAATCCGAAGTACTATCAAAAAAATTAGAAACGTTTCTGGATGGAGCTAAAAACGGGGCTATTTATTTTAGTATGGGCACTAACATAAAGTCCTCTAACTTAGACCTAAGCCTTATTCAAGACTTAGTGGACATGTTTTCTAAATTGAAACAAAGAGTTTTGTGGAAGTTTGATAAGAGAATACCAAACCTACCGCCAAATGTTCTTGTGGAGAAATGGTTTCCGCAAAATGCAATCTTGGGTCATGTTAATACTAAATTATTCATCAGCCATTGTGGCTTGTTAAGTACAACGGAGTCGGTTTATTTCGGAGTTCCAATGATTGCAATTCCGATATTTGGTGACCAAAAAATGAACGCTGCCAAAGCAGAACACTTTGGATTTGCTTTAACAATCCCTTACAAGCTGCTTAGTAGAGAAACGTTACAACAAGGCATCAATGAAGTTTTAAGTGACTCAAAATATGTAGAAAATGTGAAACTGAGGTCGAGATTTTACCACGATCGGCCTATGAAACCCTTAGATTTGGCAATGTTTTGGATCGATTTTATAATTAGGATTAAAAATGGGACAACTTTAAGGTTTGCAGGAATTGAACTCAAGTGGTACCAATTGTATTTGCTCGATATAACAGCATTTTGTGTGCTAAATATCACTGCCATGGCCATTGTCGGTAAATATGTGATAACGAAGTTTATTTGGAAAAGAAAAGAGAAGTTAGGAAAAAATTTGAAGGTTTCCTAATAAATAATAAACTAATAAATAATAATTTAAATAAATTTAAATAAATAAATAAATAAATAATAATAATAAACATAATTGTTTAAAAACCTCAAACTTGTTAGTAAGTTAATGTTAAAAATAAAATGCACAGAAAACAACTACTATTATTATCCATTTCCTACACGTCTCATCCATCTTAATCGAAGTTCAAACAACTAAGAAGATCACCTTGCCCCACTACAGGTAACCCAACCACATAATCACTTGATGCGAGCTCGTATCTCAAAATTCTGTTTTAAACAACATAAATATAACGCAACCAGTCGTAAATTCTACTTAAAAGAATTAACATCTCTGTGATGTCTAAAATTAAAAAATGAAGTTAGTGTTCATAATTTCATTAATAACTTTAGTCAAAGTGGGAAGATGTGCCAAAATTTTAGGAATATTTCCGCTTCCTGCCAAAAGCCACTACATACTAGGAAGTAGCCTTATGAGGGGTCTGGCAGAAAAAGGGCACGATGTCACTGTGATAAGCCCATTTGGTGAGAAAACTCCACCTAAAAATGGGGCCTATAGAGACATAATTCTCACGGATTTTGTCAAAGTTTATGATAAAAGTGAGTTAAATGCAGTGTTTGCCTGACCTTGAAATTCCTATTTAATAACATGTGTTTGTTGTAGATCATTTTGATTTATTTGACATTGAGAAAATGAACTTTATCACGTTTGGCCTTATGATGAATTTCCTCGGAAATGAAAATGTGGAAAAAACATTAAGCCACCCCAATGTCCAAAAACTACTAAAATCGGGCGAAAAATTCGACGTCGTAATCGTGGAACAATTCGTGAATGACGCCCTGAAAGCATTCTCTTATCACTACAAAGCCCCACTAGTCCTATTCGTAACATTCAGTTCAAACGCTTGGATCAACCCCTTGGTTGCAAATCCGGCACCACCTTCGTATATCCCCGAACAAAAGCTTGATTTTGACCACAAAAACTTCTTCCACCGTCTCAAAAACAACATCATTTACGTTTTCGGAGAACTGAACCGGAATTTACTTTTCTTCCCGGCACAGAACAAAATCATGAAGAAATATTTCCCAGATGCTCCAGATTTAGACCACATGCTTTACAATGCGTCCTTAGTGCTACTAAATTCGCACGTTAGTACCAACAAAGCTGTACCACGGGTGCCCAGCATGGTCGACATTGGCGGCTTTCACGTCAAACCCCCACAAAAACTACCACAAGACCTCCAGGAATATTTGGATAATGCCAAAGAAGGTGTGATTTACTTCAGCATGGGTTCAGCCCTCCAAAGTGTTAATCTTCCAATCGAAAAACGTGAAGCTTTACTTAGAGTCTTTTCAAGACTCAAGGAGAAAGTGTTGTGGAAGTGGGAAGACGATGTTTTGCCGGGACAACCCCCTAATGTTAAGTTAGGGAAGTGGTTACCCCAGCAGGACATTTTGGCACATCCAAACATCAAAGCTTTTATTACCCATGGTGGGCTATTGAGCTTGATTGAAAGTGTGTACCATGGAGTACCAATTCTTGCAATTCCAGTCTTTGGGGATCAAGTTGCAAATGCAATGGAAGCGGCATGGAATGGTTGTGGGCGATATATTTTGTACAGTGAACTAGACGATAAAAAATTAGAAGAGTCCCTTAAGGACATTTTAGGCAATTCTAAGTAAGTGCCTTATGTTCCGATTTTCTTTAGTATTAATTGTGGGTTTTCAGGTATCGCGAAAACATGAAAAGACGGTCAAAAATAATGCACGATCGTCACAATAAACCAATAGATGATGCCGATTATTGGATACAATATGTAATAAGACATCAGGGAGCCACACATTTAAGAGTGGCAGGACTGGACCTGCCTTGGTATCAGTATTTGTCGCTGGATGTTTATCTTTTTATCTTTACTGTTGTGCTCTTAATGTTCTGTTTGATTTACACCCTGTTCAAAATTTTCATCTCATTGTTTAGAAAAAACAACAGTAAGGAAAAAGTAAAAAAACATTAAGCTAGTAGCATAACTAAATAAATTCGAATATTTTTGTAACTTAATTTATTATTTCTGTTAACAAAAATAAAAAATAAACATGGCTATATTTGTCATTGTCATTAGTTTGTCCTGCCGGCAACAAACACCTTCTGACCTACATAATTGTTTGGCACAATTTCTGAAAAAGAAAATTGGTCTATGAAGCTATTACAACAATAAATCCCAAGTTACCTACTGTGCAACTTTGATGAAAATCAAGAATTTCAAATACCAATAAATCAAAAATTATACAAATTATACAAAAACACAAATTCAAAAATGCATTTATGATTCATACGAAATATTATTTTAAGAAAACAGGTTGTTGTTCCTGTTTTATCGTCTGAGGCATAAAATTACAATCAATTTAAATTACGCAAAACCACTTTCACTGATAGCATTTTCCATTTCATTTATATTTTGTCATTTTTGTCGAAAGTGAAATGACTGAAATGAATGAAATGAATACCCTTCCAGCTGCTATTTATGTAGTCGAGGTTATTCTCATTATACGAAGCCAGATGTGACGTCGGTTGCTACCTTATTTATTTCAGTTTCTAACAACAGTTTTAATATCGCAATATCAGCAACGTGATAAAACTTACGCTGTGATAAAATAAGAGAAATCTATTTGGACTTTAACAACAGGTTAATCTGCACTATGCAACTGCGGAAATATTGTGAAACTTCTCCAAACCATGCGTAAAACAAGGATAGTTATTATGACAAGTAAGATTCTCTATTATCCTCGACCTTATCATTCTAAAATTAGTTGTAGACCGTGTTGATAAATACCAGAAATTACCTGCGAGTGTACTGCGTTTTGATATTTCTGATTAAATCTACGATGAATCATTGATGTAATATTACAATTTAAAAGCTTTGAAAATGTGCAGAGTGCAGTAAAATTGATTAGAAATCATTATGAAACTCGTACCACTTCTTCTCTTGTTTTTGGTTTGCAATGCCCAAAGTGCCAAAATTTTGGGGGTGTTTCCTGTACCAGCACCCAGTCATTACATCCTAGGCAGTTCGTTAATGCGGGCTCTGGCTGAAAAAGGGCACGATGTTACCGTAATCAATCCCTTTGGTGAAAAAAATCCGCCGAAAAATGGTAAATATAGGGATATTTTGCTTACTGGACTCAAGGAAGTGGCTGATGGTAAGTATATTTCGTATCACGATCAGTTACTTTACTTATTTATTTCGTAGAAAGAATAAAGAAACAAAACCTTTTTGAACGTGAAAATGCAAATCCTTTCCTTACGTTAGGCTTTATGCATGCTATGTTACTGAAAATGACCGAAGATACACTGAATCACACGAATGTGCAAAAATTGATAAATTCGAAGGAAACCTTTGATGTTGTGATAGTGGAGCAATTTATGGACGAAGCTCTCAAAGCTTTCGCCCCACATTTTAAAGCACCTTTAATAACCTTGAGTACAGTCGGGGCAAATGCTTGGGTTAATTTACTAGAAGGTAACCCAGCACCTTACTCCTACATCCCTCATCTCATTTTGAGCTACTCCAGTAATATGAGTTTCTACGAAAGAACGATTAATTCGCTAATAAATGTTTACGCTCAACTGCTGAACCAATTTTACGTATTTCCCAAACATGGACAACTCGCCAGAAAATATTTCCCGAATTCTCCACCCCTACATGATATTATTTACAACACGTCAATTGTCTTGGTCAATTCCCACCAAAGTATCAACCAGCCGGTACCATCCGTACCCAATATGATTGAAATAGGAGGCTTTCATGTGAAGCCACCACAGAAACTACCCCACGACATCCAGGAATTTTTAGACAGTGCCAAAGACGGTGCCATTTATTTCAGTTTGGGTTCAAACATTAAAAGCTCGCAACTACCACCCGAAAAACGTGACGCCTTTCTTAAAACTTTTGCGAAACTGAAATTGAAAGTTTTATGGAAGTGGGAGGACGACGTTCTTCCAGGACAACCACCGAATGTGAAATTAGGGAAGTGGTTGCCTCAGCAAGACATTTTAGGTGAGAAAAACGATTGTGAAAATTTATAATTGAATTTTAGCACATCCCAATGTAAAATTGTTTATCACCCATGGTGGCCTCCTAAGCACCACTGAAACAATCTACCATGGCAAACCGGTACTAGCGATGCCAATTTTTGGTGACCAAAAACTGAATACTAAAAATATATACAACAATGGGTTCGGTTTGTATTTATATTACCAAGACTTAACCGAAGAAAATCTAACCAAAAAGCTGAACGAATTGTTAACAAACCCAAAGTGAGTGGAGAAGGGTTAGTGAATTTCATTTAATTTTACTTTTCAGATTTGCAAAGAACGCCGAAAGGCGATCTGAAATTTTCCACGATCGTCTTGTCAAACCTATAGATACTGCCATTTATTGGGTCGAATATGTCGTGAGACATGGAGGAGCCCCCCATCTGAAAGTAGCAGCCATAGATTTGCCATGGTACAAATATCTTTTGTTAGATGTGATTGTTTTTGTATCGGTATTCATTATATTTGTCCTCTTTATGTTACTTAAATGTGTACAAATCACTGCTCTCTGTTGCCGCAAACAAAAGAAAGGAAAATTGAAGAATCATTAATCATTTATTTGTAAAAATTAATAAAAATAATTTGAAAAAACTTGGGTGTATAGATTACATGAAACATTGCGTAATAAATAATGTCCCATTTAAATGTGTGTTTCCAAAATTTGGAAATAGACTTTTGGGACAAAATACTATTAAGTGTATCCATTTCTTAAAATATTACGTAGCAGAAAATTTATTCAATAGTCATCATGTGGTGTATTTTTAGTTCAAGGTCAAAATAATTCAAATAATACAATACTTTAAACAACAAAGAGTAATCATGATCAAGCACGACACAGCGTATCTTATTTAATTCCGGATTTTTGTAAGTTTTATTAACAAGATATGTGTCTTGCAAAAATTAATAAAAATTGTAAAAAACTGAAACCTTTTAATTTGTAAAAACATTTATTAAACTACAACTTGAACGAGTTTACAGAAATGTTTGAAGATCGCAAATTTCTATAAATATTACAATCTATAATCTATGACTGGTAAAGCGTGCTGAAAGATTAAGATGCATGTAGTTGATAATTTTTTGATAAGATAATGAGGTTCCCCTATAAAAACAAACCTTATTCAATTCAAGTTGGTATTTAGAGTAACAAAACAAAATGAACAAGTGCGTGTTATTTACATTTGCACTGCTTTTCGTAAGTGGTGCCCAAAGTGCCAAAATTTTGGCAGTATTTCCAATGGCAGCCCGTAGTCACTACATCCTGGGCAATGCCTTACTTAGAGGCCTGGCCGAGAAAGGACACGATGTTACAATGGTTAGTCCTTTCAGCGAAAAGAATCCACCAAAAAATGGTACTTACAAAGATGTAGTCCTTACAGGTTTTATTGAGGACTTTAACGGTAAGTCTATTTATGACTCTCTTAAAGTTTAAACAAACTGTTTTTTAGAATTGAGAAAACACATCAACATATTTGAAATGGAGAAAGCTAATCCGTTGTTTCTTATACCGCTCATGGTCAAAATGATGTTAGAAATGAGTGAAAAAACTCTCCAACATCCGAATGTGCAAGCCCTGCTTAATTCTGACGAGAAGTTCGACGTTGTCATTGTGGAACAATTCAATAATGAAGCTCATAAAGCTTTTGCCAGCCATTTCAAAGCTCCCTTAATTCTGTTTAGTACAATTGGTGCAAGTAGTTGGGTGAATCCTTTGGTCGGAAACAGCCAACCACTGGCATATGTTCCTGAAACTTTGCTCAGTTATTCCAGCAATATGACGTTTGGTCAAAGATTAGTAAACACTCTCATGTACTCCTTCCAACAACTGATTTTTCACTGGTACTTTTTTCCCCAACACAATAGTCTGGTCAAAAAATATTTCCCGAATAATCAAGAACTAGACGACGTTCTCTATAACGCATCCATTGTGTTATTAAACTCACACCCAAGTCTCAACCAACCTGTCCCATACGTCCCAAACATGATCGATGTCGGAGGATTTCACGTACAACCCCCTAAAAAACTACCCAAAGATTTGCAAGATTTTTTGGACAATGCCAAAGACGGTGTAATCTACTTCAGTCTAGGCTCAAACATCCAAAGTGCCGAAATGCCAGTTGAGAAACGAGAGGTCTTTCTGAAAACGTTTTCGAAACTGAAACAGAAAGTTTTATGGAAATGGGAAGATGACGTTCTTCCAGGACAACCAAGCAACGTAAAACTAGGGAAATGGCTGCCACAACAAGATATTCTAGCCCATCCAAACATCAAACTTTTTATCACCCATGGTGGGCTTTTAAGTACCACTGAAACTGTTTATCATGGGGTTCCTGTCTTGGCAATCCCTTTTGCTGGTGACCAAAAAATGAACGCACAGAGGACAGTGAATCAAGGTTTTGGACTCTCTTTGGGGTACCGAGAAGTTACAGAAGAAGCCTTGAGTGCAAAAATTCACGAACTTTTGACAAACCCTAAGTCTGTATTTTTTTTTATAAATTTTCGGTTTCAATGATTTTTTCAGGTACCGTGAAACGGCCAGAAGTAGATCGAAGTCGTTCCATGACCGTCTGGTAAAACCCATGGACACAGCAACTTATTGGGTTGAATATGTGATTCGACATGGAGGCGCCCACCATTTAAGAGTGGCTGGTTTAGACTTGCCTTTGTATAAATATTTCCTTTTAGACGTAATTGCTGTTCTTTCAATAGTTATTTTAGTAGCATCATTCGTCGTTTACAAAATTGTAAAAAAAGTATTGTGTCTGATGTGTAAAAAGAAATTACAAAAAGAGAAAATAAATTAATTAAACCGACAGATTTTATCTCCCAATGTCACCAGTGAATCAGCATTCCAAAAAAATTGGATTTGAACGGTCATTAGATTTCCATAAGATGGGAACCTTCTCCTTTACTGTCACGTGTGGTTATAAGATGCCTCAAACAAACTTTTATAAACAATTCAGCCCTTTATCTAAATCTAAATTAACCGACGCCGCTGGCGCGACAATGTACTATTTGGTCCGACCTTTACTCATCCTCATCAGTTAATGACTTGAAAGTTTTGCACTATCTCGGGAGCAGAAATAGCAGGAAATACTAAAGCTCATTTCTATTTCAAACTGAAGGAGTTCCCAAAAACACTCCAGATTGTGCAAATCACTAAATTCACTCATCCTCTTATTAATAAATCCTGATAAGATAATCGTTATATAAAAATAGATGTAGTTATATAATACATTTAGTAAATATTTTACAACTTATCCTAGCAATACAAGCTATGAAAACGATTTTACTAATTGGCATTGTAGTGCTACTACTGATAAGCAATGCCCAAAGTGCAAAAATCCTGGGAGTATTCCCTGTCACAGCGCGAAGTCACTATATCCTAGGCAGTTCACTAATGAGAGCCCTTGCTGAGAAAGGGCATGATGTAACAGTAATCAGCGCATATAGCGAAAAAAATCCCCCCAAAAAAGGCTCCTACAGAGATATCGTTCTCACAGGACTAGCTGAGGAACACGATAGTGAGTAGCTTGCACCTTTACAGTGAAGAAAATTAAAACGATATTTCAGAAACGATCAAAGAACTGAATTTATTTTCCAAAAAAGACAAGAGTTTTTCAAAGATGATATCATGGGAAAAATGATAGTAACTATGAGTGAAAATGTTCTAAACCACACCAATGTCCAAAAATTGATCCACTCTGATGAGAAATTTGATCTTGTTATTGTGGAAGAATTTCTAAATCCAGCACATAAAGCCTTTGCTACGCACTTTGGGGGACACCTTGTGTCAATGACCACAATGGGAGCTAGCAGTTGGAGTAATAGTCTTGTGGGCAACCCTACACCACTATCTTATGTGCCCAGTCCTCTCCTCGGATATTCAAGCAGTATGACATTTTTTGAAAAGCTGCACAATGTAGGGCATTATTTAATGGAACAATGCCTTAATCACTTCTACGTCTACCCTGTCCATCAAAAACTTGTCAACAAATATTTCCCCAATGGGCCCGATCTTCAGGACGTTATGTACAACATTTCAATCGTACTGCTCAATTCGCACACAAGTATCAACCAACCGGTCCCTTACGTTCCAAACATGATCGATATTGGAGGTTTTCATGTCGCGAAACCGAAAAAACTGCCTAAAGATTTACAATCATTCCTGGACAATGCCAAAGATGGAGTCATTTATTTCAGTTTAGGATCAAACGTTAAAAGCACCCAAATGCCAGTCGAACAACGTCAAATGTTTCTCAACGCTTTCGCAAAACTGAAAGAGCAAGTCTTGTGGAAGTGGGAAGAAGACGACCTTCCCGGGAAACCGCCAAACGTGCACACAAAAAAATGGGTACCCCAACAAGACATTTTGGGTAATTATTTCAATCACAAAAATATTTTTCCCCAATCAAAATTCTAGCTCACCCAAATGTTAAACTGTTCATAACTCATGCGGGGCTTTTGAGCACAATCGAGACAATTTATCACGGAATGCCAGTCTTGGCAATTCCGCTTGGTGGTGACCAAGATTTGAACGCCAAACAAATTGTAAATAAGGGATTTGGACGCGCGATCAGTTTTCACGACTTGACAGAGGACGCACTCACAGAACATATAAATGAGCTTTTAAAAAATCCATTGTAAGCTTTCATGACAATTAATATCAAACAAATTAAAAATAATGTTTCAGGTATCTAAAAAATGCAAAAGCTAGGTCACAATTTTTCCACGATCGACTTGTAACCCCAATTGAGACTGCGGTTTATTGGATTGAATACGTGATTCGAAATGGAGGAGCCCCGCATTTGAAAGTTGGAGCCCTAGACTTGCCTTGGTACAAATATTTCCTTTTGGACGTGATTGCTTTTATTACAATTGTATCTGTTATTGTTTTGTACATACTTTGTAAAACCATCAAACTTTTGGTTAAGTGCTGCTTTCGCACAAAATATCAAAAGGTAAAGACCAGTTAATTTCACATTTAAAAGTTAAATTTATTTATTTATGTGAATGGCAAAATGTGAATAAATGAGAGGTCATGCTCTACTTTGTGTTTTTGTTTATTAGATTTCGCCTTAAACGCTTGAAACCAGAATGAAGATTTTGTTAGTAATTTTACAAGTAATTTTTGTATGTAATGCAAAAGGTGCTAAAATTCTGGGTATATTTCCAACACCTGCACGCAGTCATCATATACTTGGCCACTCTTTATTAAGAGGTCTTGCCGAAAAAGGACATGAAGTAACGTTGATTAGTCCTTATGAAGAAAAAAATGAGCCAGAAATTGGAAAATACAGACATATATTACTCACAGGATTTGACCGTAAGCCTATTTATATCAATGTGAAAGACTCAACTTTAGACATTTTTCTTAAATTGCCATTGATAAAAATGATGAAATTCAAATTGGCTGAAGATACTCTGAATCATACTAATGTGCAACTGTTGATGAACTCTGATGAAACGTTTGATATTGTCATAGTGGAGCAATTCACCGATGAAGCTCTTAAAGCAATTGCGGTACATTTTAAAGCACATTTGGTGGTTTTCAGTACCGTTTGTTCAAATCCTTCGATTGAGACACTAGTGGGCAATCCGCAGCCTTTTTCTTATGTTCCTTACTCTTTATCAAACTATTCCAAGTCTATGACTTTTTATGAAAGAATTGTTAACACCTTACTTCACATTTACGACCAGTTATTAAACCATTTCTACATTCATCCAAAACATGAACAACTGATCAGAAAATTTCTCCCAAACGCTCTGCCTCTAAAAAGTATTATTAAAAATTCCTCAATCGTGTTGATGAATTCACATCTCAGTCTAAACCAACCTCTGCCACGTGTGCCAAACGTGATAGATGTCGGAGGTTTCCATATTAAAGCACCTCAAAAACTACCACCAGACCTAGAAGAATTTTTAGACAGTGCAAAAGAGGGAGCCATTTATTTCAGTTTAGGCACGTTTCTTCAAAGCTCCAGATTACCAGATGAAAAACGCAACATTTTCCTTAAAGTTTTCTCAAAATTAAAGGAAAAAGTTTTGTGGAAATGGGAGGATGATAGACCAGGACGACCACCAAATGTGAAAGTGGCAAAGTGGTTACCCCAGCAAGATGTTTTAGCACACCCAAACGTAAAACTGTTCATAACCCATGCTGGTATCTTAAGTACCACTGAAACAATATACAATGGGAAACCAGTACTGGCAATACCCGTGTTTGGTGACCAGAAAACCAATGCTCAGAATATTTACAACAACGGTTTTGGTTTGTTTGTGTCGTACAATAGTATAACTGAAGAAGATTTGACAAAAAAACTAAACGAATTGTTAAAAAATCCGAAGTAATTAGCAAAAGTTATTGAATTTATTTTACTTGTAACTATTTTCAGGTATGCAAGTAACGCCAGAAAGCGGTCTGAAATATTTCATGATCGCCTTGTTAAACCCATGGACACCGTCATTTATTGGGTGGAGTATGTCCTAAGACATGGGGGAGCCCTCCATTTAAGAGTTGCATCTGTGGAATTCCCGTGGTACAAATATTTTCAAGTAGATGTATATATTTTTATTTTTGTATTTATTGCACTTTTATTCTACCTGTTTTATAAATCGTTCAAAATATTTGTCAACGTATGGACAAGAGACAAGCAAAAATTAAAACAAAGCTAGAATAAACAATGTTCCAGTTTAAAAATTATTTATTTATTTCATATCTTTGTTGTTTATATTGTTATACATTTTGTTCTGTAAATGGGTCCTGTTGGGCATTAAATTATTGTTATTATTATTATATACCTAGTAATAAAACATTATGTAATTTTATTACGTTCTCTAAATTCCCTTATGTATATTTTATGGGCATTCGGTTGCGTAAATGGTTCACAAATTTTGAAGATTTTCCCGACCATTTTCCAAAGTCACTATTACGTTACAAAGATTTAAATAAAAAATTTGACAGAAAAAAAATACAATGTTACAGTTATTATTAACCCTTATCTTGAGAAAGCTCACATTTTTCAACCATAAACAGATTGTTTAGTGAAATTTCGTCAACAATAAACCAAAAAATTACAAATAAACTGAACACGATTTTTAATTTGTGCACGTTTTCAATTTACAAACACAGTTTTTCGGAAAATTTTCTTAAATCGAGCTAAAAATTCACAAAATTGTGTAATTTTGGCATATTACTTATTTTTACATAGTATGTATTTACTTCGCGGCGAAGATTCGTTAAAAAAATGCTACTTTTACATTTTTCGAGCATTGGCGCACGTTTTTGTTTAAAAAACACAATTATTTTCGAAAAATTATTTTAGCAAAAATTATTCCAAAAAGTCGAAAATGGTTTTATCCAACAGGATAATAATAAACAAATTATGATTTCACTTTATTATTTCTTTATTTCTTTTGCAAAAAATTAACATAATTATATATTTTTCATACGTCACTGCAACTAAAAGTAAACTGAAATTATTCAAATTATCTAATTTAAATAAGAAAATTAGAGTTACCGGCAACTACTAAAATACTGAAAATACTAAAGTTAACACCTTTTTGAACATAATTATACTACTTGAACAACTTTACATCAACTCCAACTATGATATTTAAGAAAATTTTCTTTTTTCTAACAAAAAGTTCAAAAATGTTGGGCATTTTTTCTACTTTCATCCAAAATCACTATTATGTAAGATATAAACAGGTTTAGGTTTATCTTTGGGCTTAGATAAGTTTAAGTATGTACGATGAAAATTGTTTTAGTAAATATCAACATTTCAAGTATGTACAATGAAAATTATTTCCCTTTAAGCAAGACATCAAACTTTGAAGTATGTGCAATGAAAATTCGTTTTTATTTTTAACATTAACTTTGAAGAAGGCTTCTTTTTTTGTATTTTTAAAAAGTAAATATTAACTTTTACAGCCATTTATGAAGAGGTCATTA
Organism: Tribolium freemani; assembly: GCA_939628115.1. NCBI lineage: Eukaryota > Metazoa > Arthropoda > Insecta > Coleoptera > Tenebrionidae > Tribolium > Tribolium freemani. The sequence goes on along the minus strand of OW626791.1, from coordinate 17,457,986 downwards.
CAAAGTTTGAGTTTTTAAATGACTATGCAAGGCATTTCTCATTTTTCCAAAACTTTCGCTATATCGTAAGAATTGTAAGAATAAGGACCAGTAAAACAACTTCAGTTTTTTGTACAGTGAGAACAAATAAATTTTATTTTCGTTGTACGTTAGTGTTGAAAAACAGAAGCAAAATCATTTTCAAATTTTACTTTGATCAATTTTGTAAATTCAAATAAATACAAAATTTTCCTATTTATAGAATTATATTTTAAACAACGTGGTTTCTTCTTATCTCGCATAGAATCAAGTACACAGCAGATAAGCCCCATAAATAAATAGGTGGTAGCTGTAGCATAATAATAATCAGTCGCAGTGCAATGATGAAGCTATCTTCAAGTTTACTTTTCTTATTTCTGGCTTCAATATGTGCAACCAACGGTTCACGTATTTTAGGCATTTACCCCTTGCCTGGTCGTAGCCACTACCGCTTAGGCTCCTCTTTATTTAGAGAACTGGCAGAAAGGGGACACGATGTTACAGTAATATCTCCATTTGGTGAAAAAGATCCTCCGAAAAATGGGACCTACCGAGACATAGTCCTCGATGGCCTATTCGAAGGAGACGAAAGTAAGACCTAAACATTGATATTTGTCATTTTTATTTTCGTCACAATTTTAGAACACAAAGGGAAACAATGGAACATGTTCAAGAGAGAAGGCTTAAATCCGTTTGTTGGTGCCTACGTGGTGGCAACCATGGCATCCAAATTTATAGGACTGACTCTCAACCACACCAAAGTGCAAGAATTGCTACATTCTGATGAAAAATTCGACGTCGTTATTACCGATAACTTCCTGAGCGATGCTTTTAAAGCATTTGCCATACATTTCGACGCTCCACTGATTGTAATTAATCCAGTGGGACCCAACTTTTGGATAAATCCTCTCGTTGGCAACCCTTCACCACCCTCATACATCCCTGATATTTTGCTCAACTATTACCACCCGATGACGTTTTGCGAAAAAATAGTAAACACTCTAATTTACGGTTTCAATTTTCTGCTTTATAACTGGATCGTCTATCCCCGACACAATGAATACGTCAAACAATTTATTCCACGAGGGGGTGACTTAAACGACATTCTTTACAACACGTCTTTGGTACTTTTAAATTCGCACCCGACTCTCAATCAACCGGTGCCTCTAGTACCCAATATGATTGAAATTGGCGGATTTCACATGAAACCAGCCAGAAAACTATCCGAAGACTTACAAGATTTCTTGGATAAATCCGAAGAAGGGGTGGTTTACTTCAGTATGGGCTCAAATCTGCAAAGCGTTTTGTGGCCAATTGAGAAACGCGAAGTTTTCTTGAAAACCTTTTCCAAGCTCAAGATGAAAGTTCTATGGAAATGGGAGGACGACGAACTGCCGGACAAGCCACCAAACGTTAAAATATCCAAATGGGTGCCCCAAATGGACGTTCTTGCCCATCCGAACTTGAAACTTTTCATCACACATGGTGGTTTCGTCAGTTCGGTGGAAACAGCCTACCATGGCAAACCCATGCTGGCTATTCCGATTTACGGCGATCAGAGAAACAACGCCAATTTTGCTTACAAGAATGGGTTTGGACGCTATATTACTTATGGCAACCTTACTGAGGAAAATTTGTTGGCAACTATTAACGAAATGCTAGACAATCCCAAGTAAGTCAAAAAAAATTAAAAAACAATTCTCAATTTTTTCTCTAGATATAGCGAAAACGCCAAAATCAGGTCACAAATTTTCCACGATCGTCAGGTCCACCCAATGGATACGGCCGTTTATTGGGTCGAATATGTGATAAGACACAGAGGGGCACCACATTTGCAAGTTGCAGCTCTTGACTTGCCCTGGTACAAATATTTGCTAGTGGATGTTATTGCTGTCATTGTACTAATGTTAGGCTCTCTAATTTTCATAACGTGGTTTGTTCTTAAGAAGGTTTGTAATAAGATTTGCGTAAAAAAAAATCCAAAAAAAGTCAAAACTAATTAGTTATTTATAGGATGTTAATAATAAATATTTAATAAATAAAAAAACGACTTTTGCACTTTTATTTATTGCTCCAGCTCCAGAAAGCTCTCAATCCCGAATTTTCAAATTGAAATATTTTACGAGTTATAGGTGAGTTTTCTCACTCAAGAATAATTACATAAACATATATTCCATATCGAGCGCGATACTATCCTTGAAGAGCTTAATAGTTTCGCTATTTTTTTAGGCGATAGCTCTATTAGCTGTAGCTGTAGCTAATTTACATAATTTTTTAGACAGCTCCGCTGACGATACAATCCTGAACCAAGTGATTTTTCATTGTTAGCATTCCTGCATCCTGCTTCCTGCAAGCAAAAACTACCAAATTTCTGCAAGACGTCCTGTATTTCGGACGTATAAAATATTTCCTGCAAACTTTCCTGCTATTTATTTTCGTAATCCTGCTACCAGTCGCTAGATGGTACCAAATACAAATGTAAATTAAATTATTGTCATTAACGTAGTATTTGAGAGAAATAAACGTTGTTGTTATTAAATTTTGCAAAAAATATTATCGTATTGTTGCTCTAAACCGCTAATTTCTATTTACTGCAGCCCGTAATAATTGTTGCATTTACCAGCTTGTCATTTCATTTAAATTAAAATTAATAAAACGTGTAACGAGCAAATTCATTGGCATTTGTTTAATTTATCTAATTTTCCTGGCACAAATTCCCTCAAACCATCTGTTTTTCCTGCATCGATCCCTGGTACAAGTAACTAAATCCTTTGCGATTAAAAAGCCTCTGCTACCGGTTTACACTTTCGGTTTCAAAATTCCGTGTCAGTTTTGTATCAGGAGCTCAGCTCTCGTAAGAAGTAATTGAGATTTTCTTTGCATCGAGAGCAGTAGCCCGTTCTTCCACAACCGCAATGCGTCTGCAACCGAAAACTTATCGCACGTTCCTATTGGTAAGTGTCTTCAATTAGCCAACTCGCTAAAAATTCCTGCCGCATAGTCGATGCACGAAAAGCGTTCCTAACGAAACTAATTCCAAAGCTTGGCTTCGATTTTCTCTCTTCGTATTAATTTTTTCTGACAGTTTCTTGCACTAATTACAAACCTCGCACTAATCAAAATGATGGCCTTAGGACGGGCAAAGTGCTGAATAATGTAATTCACGAATCGATTCGGGCCTCGGGCCGAATAACCTATTTGCATTTTTGTTTTTACACATTTTTAATTCCTTAAATTAAGCCCGTGTTCCAACTAGTCTTGCCTTGGGGTAGGCGATTTTTCACTCGGATAAATATTTAACAGTGGGAGTTAAATAATCACTTTTTCGCGATGTATTATCCCCTGGAACACGTTACACGCTGTTCTTGGAGCTTCCCGAGGGAACGACGTGACGTCAGAAGATCCTGGGAAATTTAGTCGCTCCCGGTCCTGGAAGCTGCGTAGATAGTGCATTATCCCTCCAGGGTATCAAGCTGGACAACGATCTGCGTCGAAAATGAAATTCCCACCTGTTCCTTTTTTACGTCAAATCTCATTTCTATTTTTTCCCTGCTTAAAATTCAGACACTTAATCCCCAGCAGGAATTCAATACAATGGAATGGCGTCACAACCACCGAAATAATTGTTTGTTTTTGTGGATAATGTTTCGAAATTGGGGCCTTGACACCCGCAAAGAATTGACCTTTCCTCAGTGATAATTCTATATTGAGAAATGCTAGGGTTCATTTCAAATGAATTAATTTTTGGTAAGTCGAGGACGGAAAAGAGAAATTGAATGCGGTAACCACAGCTCGGAAGTTAGACAGCCGAAAACTACCCTGCGATATATTAAACCCTGACCAACCGACAATGAGAATTTCATCGAGTAAAATTATAAAGAACAGATTCTTTCTCCTACAGTTACCCGATTGCCTAATCCCTTATCAACTTTCAACAAACACGCCAGTGACTTTGCACCCCAAAGTTCTGGCCAAATTAACTGCAATTCGGGTTAATCCCCTAATCACGCAGGGATAATTTATTTATAAACATTATCAGGACAAAACAAATACCACCAAACATTTGCATGATTAAACTGAGATCTATTTTGGCGTACTCTATGCCCTGGTGTACAATTTACGATGTCCACTTTTAGTGATTAAATCACATTGGTTGAATGACTAATGGGGTAGGTTTGTAAAACAGGCCAAATCCATGAGTTCGCTGTTCAATATTCACGCCCAATATGCAATTAAAACAATACTTGACCGGGCCGTTTTTCCATAAAATGTCTCGTTTTATCGATCAAACATAAATAAACATGAAGCCCAGCAGATGACGTGAATTGGCCCATGGAAAAATAGTTTGTTGTAGTGTAAATACAGGGGGATTGATTTTTCGGCAAGGGAATGTAAGTTGCCCGCGTTATGGCGCCCGCATAAATAGCGAAGACGTTATTGCACGACTTCACCACCTTAGTAACGAGATACAAAACCACTTGAAATATTTTGGCGCCGCAAATTGAGGGGATGATGTATTGAGGTGTGGGATTACGCAACTAAAGGGGAAATTAAATGCACGGAGTTTGCCAAATAAGCTGATTAGGTGGTGAATGTTTCAAGCGGGCTAAAAGCCTCTTCTTTCGCCAAAAGAAGTCAATGTACATGACTACCATTGTAAGAACATAATATTGCTTCTTACAATGTGTTGCTGTATGTACTCAAAAATAAAGAGTACCATAACAAGAAGTAAAGACATTTGCTTTTACACAAGTATTTGATAATAACTTCTGCATAATAATTTGAGTAGGTACTTACCACCTAAACTACTTTCTACAACACTTAAAAATTACTTAGCTTACAAACTAAACACCGAAGCTAACTAGGGAAGTTAAAGACAATCAGAAAAACACAAAAATGATTACAGTAAAATTTAAAAAACCTGAAACTGCTCTTCTGTAAAGTTTAGTAAATGTGTCCCATATTTCTGAAGTACAAATTAATTTTCTAAGAAGTTTCTTTTTTTAATCTTTGAAAAAACTTACGTTTGGCTGGCACTAACAAATTTATTTATTTATTATTTATAGGTATTATTTATATTTAAAAAATTCACTTGAATTAAGATATACCTAGGGTCTTTTTATTTCCACTTCGGCCACTTTTCTCTCAAATTATTTCTGTTTGAAATGTCAGTATCTGGTTCAATTCTGACAGATATTTTTTTTTACACAGAAATAGTTCACTTTCACTTAAGTAAAGTATAATTTAGATTATTCTATTCCGATGATTATTCTAAATCTTCGAAATGGAAAAGATCGAATGTTTGTGCCTACATTACAATGACTTGACTAATTTGAGTCTTCCTCGTTTAATTTGAACCACTAAGGTACACATTTTTCATAGTTTCTATGTCAGACTTATACTTCAAAAGTAGTAAAAAATACCTATTGAGAAATAAGAATAAAAACGGTTTAGAATGACTGTTTTCGACAAATTTTTGTTGACACAGTTGACAAATATTTACCAAATAAATTTATTCAGTGCAAATATTTAATGAAAATTATCGATTTTACCGCTGTCTCCAGGAGACTTGGAAGGATTCATGTTATAAATTTTTATTGGAACTAACTTAGCAACCAAACTAAAAGGAGACAACTGATTTTTCAACATGCTTTACAAGCTTCTCATTATGACCAATAAATCAAATTGATTCCTTAGGAACAAAAATGAATAAAACACAGTTTCCAAGTTGTAAAAGGTGAGTTTTTGATTGTTTGTTTTAGTATATTTTCTTTGTTTATTACTGTAATAAAGAAAATTTGTTACTCAATAAACCAAACACGAAATGCCAATTTTTATGTACCTAACCAGTGCATTAAAGAACCACAAGTTATACATACAAATTAACAGTTTTTTCCGAATTTTGTTAAACGGATTAATATTGCATAATGCTTTACAATGATGTATCTTTTACCACTAGTTATATAAAAGATTTTACTTTTCTTTACAAGTTACCAATAGACTGACCTTTCGCAACGTCAGTTGGCTTTGAAAAACGAAATCCTTGATATCATTGGACTCAAAAAAAAAACAATCAATTAACTGAAATTTGTTTATTATTTAATTTAATACAATTTTGTCAAAAATATCTAGAAACTAGAAAGGCATTTAGGTTTATTGATTACCCGGAATATAAATAACACTCGTTGTTCAAAAATATCTCTGTTTGCCGAGTCAACAAATTAAGTGTAACTACAATTAGACCCATACATCAGCTAAAATCACACGAGTGTACATAAAACGTTAGTGGGCAAATAATAAAACACGTGGACTCAAGAGACTAAAATATGATTTCCAATTTTTTTGGCACTTTTGTCGTTTGAAATGCCCACTATGTATTGTTCTATTGGTCACAAAGTAGCCGGATTTTCAACCGAGTGCACCACAAATAGCGAATGGGGTGGTAACGATTAACGAGGCTAAATTAAACATACAATGGAAAACCTAATCGCATGGAAATTCTAACGTAATCATTGCACTTTGTTGACGAGACACGGAATTTCTGGAAAGGTCATAGCGCCTCACATGTCGCTTCCGCTTGTCTTATTATAATTCCATAAAAACACGGCTTCGAAAGTGGAGTAATATTATGTTAATGTCGCAGAATCAATAAGTCCTTTTTAGCTAGATCCGACCTGAATTTCCCATCGAACGTTCAATTGAGTGTCGATGAATTTTGAAAATTGCAAATACTATAATGTGGCGCGTATGATAAAACTGGAGAGTTTTTGTAGATGAAAACTCGCATTACGCCGTCAGAGGAATGAATTTCATCATTTTTCGCAATCTACCTCGTCGGGAACAAAAGCGTTGACATCACAATAAGCGCGAGTTGCCCCCGTGGGGTAATCGAAAATCGATAGAGGCAAACTTTTGTCACAAACGGCATTTTTTCGGAATTCTATTGTGGCGTTGCGTCAATTAGCTGTTTATGAATTCCAGGCGAGGCGTCGAAACTTCGCCAGCTGACTGATCGCTAGTTAATTTACTTTAATTGGAAGGGTTGGATTTTTTTAATCGAATTGGAAATTTACCTCGAACTTTGTCTTGTCAAACACCAACTATTCGGTTCGATCTTTTCATGCCAATTTAACTCGCACTAACTAAGCACGAAGAAGTTGCAAATTGTGTTTAGTATCGGGACCTTGCTCCCTATACACGGCGAGAATAATTCTAATTAAATAACACTTGTGCGTTAATCAAACGGATTAGACGAATCCCAATATCGAGCGAATTTGACATTTTAATAATTAATGCCACACATGCATAATTGGATGAGGTGATAATTTAATCCCAGCCGCTTCGTATTACACCTGAGAAAACATTTACAGACTCTGATACGCTCTCGATCGAGATTGACACCGCATTTTTTCTAACACGAAATCTGTAAAGTCACTTTATGAGTGATGAATAAAGTTAATTGGTTCAGTAGAAAATTTCCATTGCGAACACGTGTTTATTATCCCTAAATAGACATGTCCTTTGGCAAATGACAATAAAATATACAAACACTACTAAGACCAGATTTGTAATGGATTAACTATTTTTAGAGTGCGGCACATGCCCTAAGAAAGATAATATCTAATTTATCTTTATATATTTACAAGGTTCTAGAATGTCTATGTCTTTTCACGCCATAAAAAATGAGACACATAAATGAGTAATTATGAAATTAGCAGAACGGAATTAATCAATGAAATAAAAATGCCTAATTAATATTAATAAATCATCCAAGAATCGAAAAAATACACCATGTAAATTGAATAATAAAATTATGGAAATAGATGAATATAATAGCAGATGGATTTAAATTTTAAATTACATTCTTGGCAAGTGATGGAAACACCTAAAATATTTAATTTTGATACCTACCTGACCATACCTCTGATACTGCCAGTTTTAGTTAAACTTTGAGTTGGTGGTAACAGTGCCAGAATTATGTGGAAATAAAAAGCAAAAAATATCAAGGGGTAAGTCAAACATAAGTTTTATGAATTCATTAAACCTTTACCTTGAACACTAAAAATTTGAATTTCAAATTTTGAATAAAATTATTTGCCATACTGCTAGATCCTTTGGAATATTCAACAATTTAAATATCTTTCTGGAATACTAAAAAATATTTTACGAAACAAAAATGTCAGAAGCTATAATCAAAGTATGGAATGGAATAAAAGCTGAGCAAAAACATGTAATCTGTGTAATTGTTCGGACCTCTCCTCTACAAGAAAATTGTATGTAATGTATTGCCGGAGGCACTAAAAAAGGTTATCTGTTTTTTTCAGTTAATTTATGACCTACGTTAAAAAATACAGAAAGTGCATTCTCCAACAAGTTTCACTTCATTAAATATTGTCTATTATTTCAATGAACACTTGCAATTAATTATACTTCTCGACAGTAATTTTCGATTTAAGTTCCTCTTTATCAACATTTTTTCGCATTATAAAGTAGGTACTCCTACTATTGTTGTTTATGCATATTTTACATTATTCCTTTTTATAAATTTAATTATAAGAACTTAACAAATGAATAAAACAGGCTTTTTAATAGGCATTTTAATAGTTGTTTATTCTCTTATGAGGCACGACATTATGTCCAGAATGAAACAGAAATAAGTAAATACATACATTCATTTTAACGAATACTGTGTATAAAAATGCCCTTAAATGAATTATACTTACTTATGGTCCAAAGGGTCGTAAATGACTTGCAAAAATCTTAGATGTAAAGTTTGTTTGTTTGTTCCTTGTTCTAAGCACAAGATAATACATCTTTTGATATATTTCTCCATATTGGTTAATAATGTTTTTTAAAAAATATATGTATTAACAACCCAAATGTCTTTTGCAATCATGGTAATACATTACAACTTCTCTCCTAGCTAAATGGTGCTACAAATCCTTTTCTTTTAGGTGTAATTTTTATTTATTCCTTATGGAATTTGCTGCTCTTCCTAATCCTTAAATTGTAGAGGCCACAGAAACATATTTTTAGGTCAGAATGAATCGAGACACCGAATAGCAAAGTTGTATTTAATAATTATTATTCCAATACATATAGTAATTAATTCCAAGTGTTGTTTTATTTATTGTTGATTATAGTATGAAACGAGACTCAGATATGTACTTAATTTTGAACAGGTTGTACACGTTGGAGGTATAGCAAACAAGGAACCAGTTTGTATTTTTAAAAATATAATTATGTACAAACTTGTAAAATGAAACGTTACTCTTATTTTCCAGTAAAAATCGATGAAATTGCAACAGTTTTTCCTTGTTTTCAACGTGGCAGTATACCAATCACGCACTTTTTTCAAGAAGTTGTACCGTTATTTCTTTGAACGCTGATCAATATTATCTACACGAAATAATCAGCTCAGCAATAACAAATTAATATATTCTGGTATTTCCCAAACTCGTTTCTGGATATTTCGAACGGGGAAATATAATGAAAATCCCTGTGTCGAGAAATGTCCTCAAAGTAACGCAACTATAAATAAATTCAATTTGGTATTCTTAACATGTCGGAGGAATAATAGGATTTCATTCTTAAATCGTTTAAGGACGGGATCTTAGAAGACAAAAAATAATAGAATGATGAAATCAGAGGTTCCCCCGAGATTTGAAGTATTCACATCAGGAACATGTTGGAAAAAATACTGTCTTGAAGTGAAACAAGTATTTATCATTAATGAATTTCGTTATTTGTTTTAAATGGGATTTTTATGAGAGGTCAGTGTCAATAACGATTTTTAGTAATTCACGTGACCGAAGTATGAGTCAATAAATGTTTCAGGAAATGGGAAACAAAAATACAAAGGAGTTATCCGAAAAATTTTCTTTGTACTAAATCCGGATTAGGTCTCCAAACAGTGGTAAAACCTTAGCCAGTTTACAGTTGTAAATCCCTGGATATTTAAAGATTTAGCTGTGAGTTTAGCCAAAAAAGCAGACAATGGAAATTGCACTTGATTAAGATTAAGCAAACAAACTACGAAATTGTCAAATAAAACATATTCCATTCTAATCCCCCGAGCATTTATAGACAGGTGAATAACATTACGTTTTTCTATTTCTATAAATCAGTAAGAAATAGTGAGTGGGTGAGTAAGTTTATCTCGCATTGTCATTCAGCGCAATCTCTCAATTACTTTGCTTACACCTTTTAATTGTCTTCATTGTGAGTAATAATTTTCGCCAATTGTGTCAATTTAATTTTTATTCCGCGTCAATGCCGTCCCATTTTAATTATCAAGGGTTGACAGTCTTATAAATGAGACCACTTAATGGGGATAATGGCAAAGTGGCAATTAGGCAAAATACTAGGTAGTACCATAAATCCGAGCCGTTTTCGCTTTCATTTGATCCCTCATATTCAGGAAATGCGTCTTGATGTGGTCCGTAATTTGCTTTGAGGGTTAAATGCAGAGATTATGATATAGAGAGAGCCTGCAGGTTTCCTTTTCAAATAATAGGGCCACCAGATTGATCCTTTCCCGCTTTTCATTCTATCACTTGCATTAGGAAAAATTCCACTCTGTAGGTGCAAATCTGTCCACTTCCATCGAATTAGTGCTTAATTAGTATGTGATCACTTCCACTAAACTGCGAATTTGGAATTAATCAATTGTCTAAACACAGATTCGAGTCTGGTACATAACAAAATGATCGAAACCTTGGGCGAGCAGTGATCAGTGAACGCTCGAGAGTGTTTTTCAAATTCCGGGCAGCACGTGCTCGCGTTTTCCATGTGCTTTCCGAATTTCCTCCGACTTGGCAACAGCGTTCGCGAAATACAAGGGGTTTAAAAATAATCTATGAACTTGAACGCAGGTAGACCTCATCAGAGTGGCACCACCACTAGCACCCAAGTCTAACGAAATCGATATTAGTGCAGTTGGAACATTCCTCAAGTTTAGTGGCGAAGTGTGCTCACATACACGACAATTTCGTCTAATTATTCGATCTGTAAACAGATATTCATGATTGTAGTTTAAGTGACAACAGCTGCCTGATCAGTCTGGATCCGTGGTGCTACTGCGACTATCATGCGGGAAACAAGTGTAGCTCATATGTTCAAGGGAACCCTCCCTCAGCTAATTGCTGTTGTAACCGGTGAGTACTCAAATTTATCGCTTCTATTATTACATTAATTTCCCCTGTTTCTGGCAGATTTTTGATTAAATGCCCCGATATATCTATCGGGTTTAGTTCACACGACGGGGCCACTGGTTCAAGGTGGATGTTGATTTTATTGTTTGTCTTGCGGCGATGATAATTAACGAGGAATATCTCCTAATGAACACTGACAATATTTTGCACTTTTCCCAAAAGTCGCGCTATTGACTGTGAAATGCTTCCTCTTAATGAATTATGGGTTTCAAAGTGTTATTTGATACAAAACAAAAAACAACTTGCGGAATTTCAAATTGCTGCCAAAATAAAAGTGTAGTCAATTTGGGCACATCAAAAGCAATAATTAAAAATGTTACGTAATTTTATTGCTCCATATCTGGACCAAACTGCTACAAGTTATGAGGTTATTAAATTCAGACCAGTTTAGAGAATAGCAAAGCAGAGTTCAATGTCATTTTTTCATGGCACCGACTAGACTAGAAAATTTTAAAAAGATAAAAAATACTGATGATTAAACCTGAACAAACCTATTGAATAATGTGAACTTTATTAATTATTTTGATTATAAAATTTTGATGTTCACAGAATTTGTCTTCATCTAAAAAAAATTAAACTTTTTTGACTAAAGCGTGACTTTTTCTTTTTGTTGTAGGTGTTTTCAATATTTCTATAAATCGTAGTGGTATCTAAAACGCTGATAGTTCATGATGCTTCCAGTTACTCTAATTAAAAATCCATTCCCAAGTACTACTTGAAAATCAAGGAACAAAATTAATAAAAATTGTATTACACATTGAAAATCCGATATTTCAAAGCTACTACTTTTCTTTTTTAAAATTTCAAATTTGCCTTTACATTTCATTTTCCAGGTTACCTAGTTAAAATTGGTTAATTGTGGTCAAACTGTATCAAAAAAACGAATTAGAAGATAAAATGGTACTACTGAAGTCTGTCTATTTCTTGATAAAATATTTGTCTCTTCCATTAAAAAAAAACGGGAAATTCTTGAAATAAAATATTTAGATTTATTTAGGCTTATTCATTTATTCCTAGGTACTTTATTACTAAGATCATACATTGAAAAAATAATAAATAGTGAAGTAGAACAAGCAGAATTTAAAAAAAAATACTCTTTTTCGTATGTAGGAGCTAATTAGTATTGAAGCAAATTTGTCAGGCACTAAAATACTTCAAATCCTATTCTACGAGTATCTCAATATTTCTAAATTACATTTAATGTTGTTATCATCAATGAGAGTTTAAAATGTTACTTACGTAAAGCGCTCGTAGACTATAGTCAAATATTTATTTTTCAAATTTAACTCATTTATAAAAAATACGCTGAGTTTTGGGAAGCAGCTAAATGACCATGAAATATGTAAATGAGACAAGCAGATTTATTCATCGCAAAAATTACAAAATACGTTTCTCTTAATAATAATTTTTTCGTTTAGAAAAAGCGGCTATAACAAACTCCGTTATTTCCACTGCTATTTTATGAGGTAAAATAAAAAATTAAGAATTTTAAAATAGCAAAAAGAAGACGCAAACGTAATTTATCAAACGGAATTAGAGAAAATAATTAGAGAAGAATTTACTCAAGACACCAAATTTCTTCGATATTTTGTTTTACGAATTGTAATATTTAATGAAGGTCAGGATTGTAATAATCTTGTTTTATAGTTTTTTTTACAAAATAAACTTAGCTAATAAAAATTGATAATACTGTTGTTCGAGATCGAGCATTAAGCCCGATTTCAACAACTTCGCCTCTTCGCATATCGTTATTATTTTAATGTTTCTTGGGTGAACTGCTTTTGCAACTTCCTCCCCCATTTTACACTTCACTAGTCGACTATTAACTTCTAACTCGGGCGAATTCTACCGGTCGTATCTTTGCAAATCGTTTTCATGCCCTGCCAGATCATTTCGCCTGGAAATCGATGTAAGCCCGTCCTGACAGATTAAAATTACGTAAAAAAAGAATGTGTATTTTAATAAAAGCCTAACTCTTAAATAACGAGAGCACTTGTAGTGTCAGTGTAACTGGCATTCGGTGAAAATATAATAAAATCAGCCACGGGTTGTGTAAAGCACATGCACAAAGGAAAAGCCACTCAGTGCGTAATTTATTTTGCTCTTTTGCCAATTCGTACGAGCACTTTCTCGCTGTTCGATGATTGTTGAGGGTGAAAGATTTTTAGCAATTTGCATGTTTCACTGGGACACGGGAAGTTTAATGACGTCAGATTTACTCGGATTGTTGCATGTTTGAGTATGCTAATAACTGGCAAGAGATTAGGAAAATCCGGAATATTTTCGCTGCGATTAAAAAACTGGAAATGGAAATGGTTTCACTTGCTCGGAGCTAATATTTATCTTGTTACGTTGCTGCAACCTGACGACTTAGCGACCACAGAAGTCGGAATAACCGTGACAATGTAGGTCAGTGATTGGCACTGACACTGACCTTACCGAGATTAAATAAAATTCGACTCACTTCATCGACGAATTTATGAAATATTACACGAAAACTCGACCCTCTTTATGTGAATTTGGCGTGGAAAAGCGATAACGACGAAAAACTTGTTTGAGTGGATCGGGAAATCGCATTTTCTGTCGCTTAACAAAAATTTATTTTATTTAAACTCACCTAATCGGAACCTAAATCTAACCTTTTACTAAACCTAAATTTGAATAAATAGTTCGCCTGGTAACAAGAGTCACATGAAACGAAATTGGATTGTTGACCCAACACGCTCAAAATAGGTTTTTAATTATTTAATTATCTTTACACCTCTATTGACAACTTTTGTTAATTGAAAAATGTTTGTGGCACATTACTATCCAATTAAACATAAATTTACTAAACACAATACTTCTGAAGTAGCAGGAAGTAGCAGGAAGACGCTAATTCAAGTTTCGAGGGCTTTTCAATTATTTTGTATTTTAGTGACAAGTAAACTCGTCTAATTACGTTTCAAAGTGAGTTTAAATTTTGCTAACCCAATTTTTTTAACAATAAAACATCATTAAATTCACATTTATTGGGTTATACTCTACACAGCTGTTGCACGAAGACAACGACCTCACATGTCTTCAATTTACAAAAGGCACAATAAGTTAAATGGAAAACAGAATTTGATTAAATTGGGGCTCTAAGCAATAAATTTATCGCTCAATTTGTTTTGCCGTTGCAGCCATTGTGAAAGAATTATCCATTCCTTGATAAAAATTTCGCAATTGAAAAAATGGAATTTTTATAATAACAATAAAATAACCGCGACTATAAAACCTGATGGATAATCATGAGAATGTGAAAGGACTCTGACAATACTGTCAGAGAAAAATATTTACCTCATAAACCTCTTTCAAAGTTCATAATACATATCATAACGTGGCATTTTTAAAAACATTCCATGCAAATAACTCCTTTTTCGTCCAGCAGCAAGAGGAATAAATTTTAATTAAAATAGAGTAAATTACTCCGACAAAATATTTACCCTTTCTCGGGTTAGAAGAGTCGTTCACAACACACCTAGTCTCAGTTCACCTGTTTTCCACACAATTATCAACGGGAAAGTTGTCTTAATTAAAACAATTAGTCGCGAAGAGTTTTCAATTATTTGTTTTTTTTACTTACAACCGAGCTTGTAACACGAAGTTTCAGAAGAAAAAAACTGATTTGTACACCAACTTGTTGGTAAATTAATTTTAAAATAAAAAAATTAATATCTCTCGTAACAGCTTTAAGAAAAATAAGTGAGGTGTTGAATTATTATCTCAAAGATGCGATTCGAGGTGTAAGTGTGCACAAAGACCTCGAAAGTAGTTATTAAGAGTTGAGTTTAAACAATCGTTTTCAAGCAAAATCTGCAAACAAAAATACGTAACTTGCTTTCAACTTCATATAACTTTCCTAACAAGTCGTTGAAAGAAAACAAGAAACTTACCCCACTTTAGAAACTTATTGAAAAAATATTTGCGCCATAAAGTATGAACTTCGCAAAACAAGAACTTTAGACTGCACAAATTTGATTTATCGAGTAATCGGGGATTACCCGAATTTTTTAAAAGCAGTTTCATTTTGTAGTTATGAGGCCTTGGAGCCAATGGTAAAACTGGAAAAATATACCTGCGAGAGTGTATAAAAATACAGAAAAAACCCGCAGAATAATTTCAGTTTACTGTTACAAACATCACGTTTTTATATTTATGCAATGAAGTTTTCTTATAATTATTATGAACGGCACCTGTTAACCTTGATTACTGAAAAAGAAAAATTCTTTATTTATACTTTCAACCGCCGTGTGAATGAGCTTGGTCCATTCATTAGAACAATTAATAAATGGGGCGTTTAATGTGAAGCGGACAATGAAAATTTGACTGTATATACATAATAATTTTTTTATATGAGACTTATTAGTGAAGTTATTAACTTCTCAAAAATTGACTAAATATGAAACACAAGGTTTTTGGAAAGTGTTATTCAAATGACTAATGCATAACAAAATATTTAAAATGGTACTCCATATAGAAAATTCACTGTTCTTTTTGATTCTGAAATCAGATTCGAAATTTGAAATTTTTTTCGTATACAAAACCAGAAGTGAAGTTTCAAATCCGAATGTTTGTAACTTGGACCATTTTTTTATTATTTTTATTTGAAAAAATAGCTTAAAGTGTACACTACTATAAGTATACACTTAAAGCATACACTATAAGTCGGAAAATGGGATCTCTATTCGTTTAGGAGATACAAGTGATCGGCCTGTTTACGTGAGAAATTACGCGCTTACGTACTGTACTGTACTCCTAAACGAATAGAGATCCTATTTTGCGACTTATAGTGTAAAATCTGTATGCTTTAATCTATTTTTTGAAATAAAAATAATTCAAAAAAAGATGGTTCAAGTTACTAAAATTTGGATTTGAAGTTCACTTCCGATTTTCTACACGAAAAAAATTTCAAATTTTGAATCTGATTTCAGAGTTAAAAAGAACAGTAAATTTTGTATTTCAACCACCATTTTACATATTTTGTTAACGGTTTATAAAAACGTTTTGCTTAATATTTGGTCAATTTTTAGAAGTCAATAACTTTTTAAATAAGTCTCTCACAAAAAAATCATCACGTATTTACATTCAAATGTAAGCGAACTTCATGTTGTCGCATTTTTTTCGTTGTTCGCTTCACGTGAAATGGCCCAAATGTTTTAATAAGGTTACTATTGTAAGGCTTGAGTTACATTTTGTCCGCATTAAACGAGCGAGTACCTAGAGTATCCTTATTTTTTCCTGATTCCCCCAGGCCAGGATCATCCGCCCAGAGATTCAATTCCAGGACTCTCCCCACTGGTGTTATAAAACTGAATCGAACTTTTCCATTCACATATTCCCCGCAATATTAAATCTTAAAAGTGTTACTCCGCGTAATCCCCCGAAACAATAAAACCCCCGATTAGCCTTTCGTTAAAAATGTTTCCGCTCGTTTTCCTTCAGCCATCATTCTGTTTACTCCCTCTATTGAGTTAATTGTCTTTCCATTAGCTCTTTCCTTTCGCTATAAAATTTCTTCTTTTCCAGGTACCGTGAGTGCAATATCCGATGGCATGCAATACGGTTGGTCGGCTCCGCTAATCCCCGTCTTACAATCGCCCGACAGTCCAGTGAAAATCACCGAAACGGACGCCGTATGGCTGGAAAACATCTACATGATCGGGGGAATGGCCGGTCTCCCCATCACCATCTACTGCGTCGATAGGATAGGCCGTCAGAAAACAATCATCGGCGCTTGCATCACCAACCTAATCGCCTGGATCATCATCGCAGTGGGAAACTCCGTGGAGTATCTGCTCCTCGCCCGCTTCCTCACAGGCCTCGCTGGCGATGTGAACTTCGTGGCCGCCCCCATGTACATCGCCGAGATCGCCGACCAGAAAATCCGCGGCTTCCTCGCCGGAATCATCTACCTGATGATGCTTTTAGGAATATTAGTCATTTACTCCGTGGGGCCGTTCGTTCCGGTCTACGCCTCGTCCGTCGTAGGAATGGGGCTCCTAATCTTCGAACTCCTCACCTACCCTTTCATGCCCGAATCCCCTTACTACCTCCTAGGCAAGGGCAAATACGAAGCAGCGCAAAAGTCACTGCGACGGCTGCGGGGCACCATGGACGTGGACAAGGAACTCCAAGAGATCTCCAAAGCGGTCGAACGCCAACGAAGCGAACGCGGACGCCCCCAGGACCTCTTCCTAATCAAAAGCAACCGCAAGGCCTTGCTCATCATGAGCGTCCTGAACGCCGCTCAACACCTCAGTAGCATTAGCGTGATCCTGATGAACTTACACAAGATTCTGGAAGCCGCAGGCTCGATCTACATGAGCTCGCAAGTCGCTGCCATCATTTTCGCCGCCGCTATGCTAATATCAGCCTCTTCGGCGTCCTTCATCATCGATAAATACGGCCGGAAGATCCTGCTCACCTCCTCGAGTCTCTTAACCGGACTCTCGCTCCTTGTGATCGCCATCTACTTCCAGCTCCACAATTCGGGAGTGGACGTTGCGTCCGTGAGCTGGATTCCCATTGCCTCTGTCATGGTGTATGCTGCAGTTTTTAAATTCGGGCTTGGGATGGTGCCCATTGTCATGACGGCTGAGTTGTTCCCAGCCAAAGTCAAAGCGATGGGAATGACACTCTCTGATCTGATGTATCTGCTTTTCGGTTTGATTAGCATAGAGATGTATCACGTTTTGAGCGAGGCTTATGGAATTCAAGTTCCTTTCTTTATTTTCGCCGCTTCTTGCCTGCTCACGGCGGCTTTCTGTGCCTTTGTCATTCCGGAAACGAAAGGAAAGACGCTGGAAGAAATTCAGTTTATTTTGAAGGGGGAACCGTACGAGCCGCCACATGTTGTCGAAAACGGAAAAAGCAACGAAATCGTCGATAGTAAAATTAGCGATTGTACGCATTTATGAGAATCGTCAGTTTGATTTAGTTGCTCTAAGTATACTTTTGTAAATTCGACAATATTTATGGATGGATGGGGGCAGCTATGTCCCGCAGGGTGACACCGACTGATTTTAGGACGTATGGAATTGTGAAACAAAGTTTACTTACCGAATATTTACATCAATCATTCTGCTGCTATATTAGATAGGATTGTATTATTAGGCGAACGAAATGTGATTTAGATCGATACTTATGATATCTTAGATATTAGGAAATTACTTAATTTTCTTCCGGATCAATTATTAAAGTTCAAATTTTGTGATTGCGATTCACAAGCTATTACATAGGTATATTTTGTATCTAGTTAAATATAAGGTCTGTCCACATATGTTTTTTATAAGCTTGTTAAACTTCGAATAAATATTTTAAATACTTAAACCGGTTTTTGTTTGCTCAGACGGAATGAAATTGCAAAAAAAATACTCGACAGCAAGAATAATTTACCTACTTAATTCTTAGATAAAAATATGATGTACCAGCGAGGAAAATTTCAAAAATATATTAAACAATAATTAAGATTTTTGCCGTAGTTAGTCTGAGAATAACGAACAAAAATTTCCAACGAAATTTTAAAAACAGGAGATTTACAATTAGTCTTACTATCCTTTTAAAATAGTAATTTTCGATCTTTCTCGCTGTACTTTTCTTAATTTATGTATTAATAAACTGTTTGTTTTTGTTCTAAGGCAATTTTAATCTCGGTACAATTTAAAGTAGATCAAAGAAGTTATTAATAAGCAACGCTTACAAACTTCCAGAGAATGGTTCCCGAATTGGCATCCCCTGCCTACGGCCAAGTTCTAAAAATAAGTTAATTTTGCCACTTTTTGAAAAAAAACTTCTAAAAGAGAGAAAATAAAATTTTAATTTTTACAGTCTTTTCATTTGTAGTAAGTACATTTTTTCTACAAGATAATTCAGTCTGAACCAATTCACAGTCAAATATTCAAAGTATAAAACAAAATGAAAAAATAAAGCTCGAACTTTATTCGCGCATCGTTACTGAAATACTCACAGAATTATTACTATGCGGTGTTTATTTGGTTGCATATAATACAGTTTTTAACTAAATAAATATAAAATTTAACACTAAATATTGAATATCATTCAAATGGTTTATATTTTTGAATACATACACATTAGTTGATAGTTAATACAATTACAATATTTTTAATAATTTAACCATGAAGTTAGGCCATGCATATACGATTAAAACAATTACATAACTGCTTTCACAATAAAAATATTTATTTTGATTTAAGAAAACAAATCTTTTCCAACATTATTCTGTTTTTGTATAATTTTCGTTACCTTTAGTAAATGGAGTAAACAAAATAGATATATTTACTTTGTAACAAACAATAATACTTGACCTAAATTCTGCTTTAAAAGTATTACTTCAGGTTGCTTTGTTGAATCTCTTTTAATCCTTATTTCCTTTTTGGAGCAAAAAAAAAATAAAAATAAATAAAAAAAATATTTTCTCAATTTTCAAATGGGTACAAATCGTATACCCACCCTTCCACCCAAAGAAATTAACAATCCCTCCTGGAAGAACGTATATTTTTTTGCATTTTTTTAAATTTTATAATTTCACACAGTAACTGTTACAATAAAGCCTCGTTTTTAAATTGGATTTGAAAAGAGGTCAATGGCAAGGGCACTATTCCAAATAATTTCGATTTACTGCTCACTTAAATTTTCTAATTAACACATCGTTTTCGATTCGGTTAAATTAGTATTTTTTTTTAATACTAATATTCAGTCTAGAAATTTCGAAAACTAGTGTATTGGCTTTCCATTAGTATTTTAATTAAGCTTAATTATAATAGCATTTTTGCATGTAAGGATCGCGAAGCGCAAATTTCCATACGAACAATAAAAAACTTCGATTTTTAAACCAAATTAAAAACCTATTCGTCGTTATTTTTATCTGTTGTATATTTTTAAACAGTTAAGTATATTTGAAAGCGACCTTTACACACATAGTTGGTGTGAATCGCAAAAATGAGACACCACAACAGTCAAATTGTGCCTTTTGTGAAACAACATCATGTTCACCGGAATCACATTACAAATAATCTCGGCACTAATAGGTAAATACAAACTTGTCACTTTTAAGTCTGAAAGCAATTTTTGATAGCGACACTGAGTGCATTTGTGGATGGAATGCATTTTGCGTGGACTGCACCGATAGTTCCCGTCCTACGTAAACCCGACAGTCCGATAAAAATAACCCCATATGATGTGACACTCCTGGAAACCATCTACCTCTCCGGAGGAGTTGTCGGTCTGCCCATAACAATTTTCCTAGTCAATAAAATCGGGCGAAAAAAGTCCATTTTAACAGCCTCGGCTATTAACTTAATTGCTTGGATAATTATAGGAACCGCCGACAAGGTGCAATATTTATACTTAGCACGGTTTTTGGGCGGATTAGAAGCGAACGTCAACTACGTCTCAACTCCGATGTATTTAGCCGAAATCGCCGAAGAAAAATTTAGGGGGGTTTTATCAGGGAGTTTGTACGTAATGGTGACTTTCGGCATGCTTACCATTTACTCAGTGGTCCCCTTTTTGCCCTTCTATGTCCCTTCTGTGATAGCAGGAGTGCTGCTGGTGACCCAACTCGCCACATTTGGGATTTTGCCAGAATCCCCCTACTACCTGATGAAGAAGGGACAAGACGAAAAGGCCAAGACAGCTCTGCTGAAACTACGGGGAAACCTCGACAAACTCGAAGCCATATCTTCAGCCGTTCAAAAACAACAAAGAGAGAGAGGACGCCTTCGTGAGCTTTTCTCAGTATCAAACAACCGGAGAGCTTTCACAATTGTGTTATATCTGACTGCAGCACAACATTTCTCCGGGATAACCCCGATTTTAATGAACTTGCATACAATCCTAGTTGATACCGACTCGACTTTTTTCAATTATAACATGACTGCTATTTTATTCGTCGCTGTGATGCTAATTACTTCGATTGTAACTTCATTTTTCCTTGACAAACTCGGACGGAAATTTCTTTTAATTATCTCGAGTATAGTTTGTGGTTCGTGTTTGTTAATTATGGCCGTTTATTTTCATTTAAAAGCACTGGGAAACGTCGATTCGAGTGCATTTGGTTGGGTTCCTCTGGTTGCAGTAATGACATATGCTGCAGGATTTCGCAGCGGAATCGGTTTAGTGCCGATAGTTTTAGCCTCGGAATTATTTTCGATGAATGTTAAAGCTCTCGGTATGTCTTTGAGTGACGGAATGTACGTCACTTTCGGGTTTATTTGTATAGAAATTTATCAGAGTATTGTTCACTATTGTGGGTATTATGTTCCTTTTTATATTTTTACCATAGTTGCATTTGTGACAGCAGTTTTTGCTTTCTTTGTCATTCCAGAAACTAAAGGTAAATCATTAGAGGAAATTCAGATATTGTTGAAAAAACGGAAACCCACCCACACGAACGATAAATACGAAAACTGTGATCTTGTAA
The DNA here is from genome assembly GCA_939628115.1 of Tribolium freemani. Classification (NCBI taxonomy): domain Eukaryota; kingdom Metazoa; phylum Arthropoda; class Insecta; order Coleoptera; family Tenebrionidae; genus Tribolium; species Tribolium freemani. The sequence continues at coordinate 17,436,290 of OW626791.1, read as the reverse complement.
TTGCTTAGATGTGTATTTTATTTATTTTTATTACAAGCTATGAACAGTAAATTAATTTGTATGCGCTTACTGTTATTTTATTCAAAATAAATAAATTTTATTACAAACTTGCTTAATTAAAACAAATACATATTTGCTAATTGGATCAATTTTGTAAAACCGTAAAAGATAAATTTCTCTCTTTTCTCCCTCCAGGAATCTAACAAAAAAATCAATAAAACCCTGAACAAATGATACAGTTCTGAAGCTTTTAACTAAAGATGTATGTATGTCAATCGTTTTCTGGGTTGGATAAGTTCGGAAAGCACCTACCTACGTTACTGCAATGGTTTAACAAGGTTTTGCACTCTATTCAATTGATGTTTGCAAACATTTCATGAGATATTTTAATAAAGGGGGACGTTGCGAATATTTACCGACGTGTCGAATCCCAAAATGGTTACAAATGTCTTATCCTTATCGGAGAATTCCACTTTGTTTTGTAGTTTCAACAAAAATTTAGAATTTTGAAAGTTTACTTACGTCCCTTAAATCTCTGAAACTATTTAGGTATAACGGAAATTATTAATTAACTGTTAAATTTAAAAATTTATAAATAACACGAGTCATTAGTTGCAAAATTGATAAAAAATGTTTTCAATTCCTTTCTTTCTGGAAACATTATGAATATAAATCTTGATACCTAAATGATTAAAAGTTTACCGAATAGTCTGACATGTTACCACCAAATGAATGCCAGGCACATTCATCGTAATGACTAATGAGTATCATTAAGCACTTTAGTTGTTTTAAACAATGAGTTAGTTAGGTACTATAAATCGAGCTTTTATGACGGCACCCCGTGAAATACTGTAAAACCGTGTGAAGCAATAATTTTTTTTAGGTTGCAGAAAAATTACAAAAAATACAAAATATAAATATGTATTGTAGACAACATATTTGTCTTTGCAAAATAAAGCGCCACGTAATGTATTTGCCTCGGTTTTCGCTAAAGCAAATTGCAATTCTTAAATATTTAAATAATACTTACCCTAAAGATACTTCATTAGCAAAATTGTCAACATAATTATCACATATTTAGATACAAGACAGCGATTAGCAAACAGGTGTTCGTTTATTTGATAATTGATATGACAAATACAGGTATACTTTAATAATTTAGAACAGTTATTCTGTCCTTGGGCACGATTTTTGAAAATTTAAGGTAGGTATTCAAGTGGACAACGTAATTTCCGACAAATTTTTCCTTCAACCGCTTGATAGTAATGCTAGCAAGGCAACAACCTACAAATAGCATTTTTTCTTGTATTTAGCCTTGAGAAGCACCTTATGACCATTACTACTTTTAAATTAAGCGAAAAATGACGATAAGTACACCGATAAAATTACATTCATTGTTGACTAGGTTGTCCAGCTCTAACATACTCTCCTAAATAAAGAAGGATCATTTTTACTAATAACAGTTATTGTTACGGTAAGTATAATTTTTTTATTTTCACATTTTGAGAATCTCACAAACATCCCATTGTATGCTTATCTTTCCCATTCAGTCGTAAAGTCTGCTCTATCTTTGTGGATGAATAAAAAATATTTCAACCCAGTGGCGGCGCGCCAGGTGAATTATAAATTATCTGTTAACACTAGGAAACATATAATACATAACATGTTCAAAACTTCAGATGGATTGCCCATCGTTTCAATATTTATTATTTTATTATTAATCCCAAGTCTTCGTTACAGCATTGAAAACGAACTTACGGGTTTATAGCTCAAAACGGACTTGGATGATTTTTTTCGGCCCGTTTAGAGCTCATATTCAGACATTTCAATAGGAAAATATATCAATTCGTTATGTAGGGTCCAAAATGTAATATAGGGCCATAATAGTTGCAAAAACTTGTTTGTAAATTTCGTATTGCACAGCTCTTATCTTAGTTTTGAACTCATGGGCCGCCACTGTTGAAATCCAACCGACAAACACAGCTGATAAAAATCCAGTGATAAGTAATTCGCATTTCGCAGGAGGTAAGTTGAGCCAACATAACGGACCTAACACACGCAGCGTGCTCGCAACCGAAAATTCGCGAAACTGTGACGTAACTCATGAAGAATTCTGCGTATTTAACATACACGTCTATTTATAAATTAGATGATGTAGCAAAAATGGAAGAAACCATTCCATCAACGCACCCAGCAATTTTTTCCACCAACACAATTTGAAATATTGTACCTGTTACGTGTCAACAATAATTTAGATATAGTTTATTATCATTCTATGTAGCGTTTAATGTACAAGTGGATACTCGTGCGAAACGTGTGCTCGGTGTTTGCCAGACCCGAATCTATTTCCACATCAGTCAATCATCTCCATGATCCCGACTTCTTACCTGAGTCGCGACCTCCACTTGTGTGCACGTCATTAGCTGTCATTACCCAATTTCATAATCATTCCGGCCAAAATGCAGAAGAAACCGCAAACTGGGCTCAGGCAAATGTTCGCCGGGACGGGCCCCCAGATCCTGGCCTCGGTCGCTGGTAAGTCCGTATCGCCCATTTACAATCACCAACCCATGATTGCAGCAACAATCAGCGCAATGAACGACGGCATGCACTACGGCTGGTCCGCTCCCGTCATACCCATACTCCAGGCCGAAAACACGCCCATCAAGATATCAAAAATCGACGAGAGCTGGCTGGAGACCATGTACCTGGTCGGCGGAATCGCCGGCCTTCCCGTCACCATCTACCTAGTCAACAAAATCGGCCGCAAAAACTCCACGATGGTGTCGTCAATAACAAGCTTGATATCGTGGATTTTAATAGCCTTGGCTTCCAACGTAACACTGCTGCACGTTGCCAGATTTTTGTCCGGCCTGGCCGGGGACATGGCTTTCGTGGCGACCCCCATGTACGTGGCGGAGATCGCCGACCAGAAAATCCGGGGGCTGCTGTCATGCCTCATCTACCTCATGATGCTCTTCGGGATTCTCCTCATCTATTCAATCGCTCCTTTCACCCCGTTCTATGTCCCGTCTGTGGTCGGTGGAGTCTTACTGGTGATCCAGCTGGCCTCCTTCACCTTCATGCCCAAGTCACCGTACTACCTCATCACCAAGAACAAGATGGACAAGGCTCGCAAAGCCCTGAACCGCCTGCGGACGACCAAAGACAACGAAGCCGAGCTGGAGGAGATCAGCAGAGCGATCGAACGCCAGAGGAAGGAAAAAGGGCGTCCTCAAGACCTACTCCTCATCAGCAGCAACCGCAAGGCCTTAATTGTGATAACCATGCTAAACGGGGCCCAACATTTCACCGGAATCAGCGTCATGTTGATGAACATGCACACGATTTTGACCAAAGCCGGGTCCGTCTATCTCACGTCGAACGCAACGGCGATCATATTCTCGAGTTGTATGCTCCTGGCGGCGACGATTTCTTCGTTCGCCGTAGACAAATACGGAAGAAAGTTCCTCTTAATCTCCTCCAGTATTCTCACCGGGATTTGTCTCCTGGTTTTGGCTGTTTATTTTAACTTGCAATACACCGGTTACGACATGCGTGCCGTGAGCTGGATCCCCATCGGCTGTGTTATGGCATACGCTGCCACATTTAAAATGGGTCTAGGGATGGTACCGATTGTGATAAGTGCGGAGATTTTTTCAAATAAGGTTAAGGCTATGGGAATGACCATAGCCGATGCTATGTATCTCATTTTTGGGATTCTTTCGATTGAATTATACAAACACCTAAGTGAGGCTTATGGGTACCATGTACCCTTTTACATATTCGCTTGTTTTTCTTTCATTACCACAGTATTTGTTGTTACTATTGTACCTGAAACGAAGGGAAAATCGCTGGAGGAAATCCAGCTTCTGCTTAAGGGACAAAAAACCGTCGTTAGCCACGAAGACAAAGATGTGACGACTAGTCTTACGAAAGTGTGATGTTTACGACTTGTAGGTTGTAAAGATAATTATTTTTGATAAAAAATTGTTCCTTTTTATTTGTATCTAGATATGCAGATTTGCATCTCGTCTGATTTGTAGTATAGATAGTGAATTATACACTTGATACACGTAGGTGGGAAAGTAGTCAGGTTATTTTTTTGACTTAGCTTTAATTGCACTTTTTACATGACATAATTCCCAGTTTCCCAAAAGTATAATTAAACTGATTTAAAAAGTAGTATCAGTGTTACTATGCTAATATGTATTTATCGGACCGATGACCTTATCGAACCCGTATACGCTTCCTAGAAACTGGGGAATCAACAGTTGGCAAAATGAAGAAACTGTTTTATCTTATCTGAAAAATAAAACTCTCATACCAAATAAATGTTCTCGATAAAAAGTATTGTCGTCATTTATTAGCACTTGTGCTTATTCCGACCATTTTGGCGTACTCAATCCTATTTTTCCCTCTTCGTTTTAAAGAAAATCTAGTTAGGTATTTCAGGTATTCACCTCTTTCTAAGGCAACTCATATTTTGAGATCTATTTTTATTTGGATATAACACATTAAAGTTTACGACCTAAACTAGTGGTATAACGCAGCCTTAAGTTTATTTTTTAGAACAAAAAATAGGCAAAAGAATTTAGGAATTTTTACAAACAAAAAATACTACCTAAAGTAAACAATACTCCACGGTTTTTTTACACATGACGGTGTAATCCATACAAAGACAACTCTATCCACATACGTACATCACGAAGACTACCATAAATATGACACGAGACACAAAGAAAAGATTTGCCAAATAAAAGCTAAGTCGAGGAGAAACCAAACAGCAATTACATCACGTAACTAAATTTTTACAACATTAAAAAGCTTAATTACTAGAGTATTTAAGAAAAGAATTAAGGCTATTTTAATGGAAAATGCCTCATACAGGTATAACGACACAGTTATTTACAAAATGAGTCTGCTAAAAGAATATCTCAAAAACTAATACAACCACATAAATCAGCATTTGCTATTACTGTAGAAAAAGTAAAACCCGTGCCAGCAATTCCAGCAAAACGTTATAATAATTTTTCAGTAAATTGTGTCATATTTACACAACACTCAATTTTTGGACAGTAAATACTCTATGTTTTTCTGTTTTTCTCTGTGCATGTCAAATTAAAATTAAAATGATTAATTAATTAATTAATGTTAAGGCGCTACAAAAATTATTACTTCTTGCAACTTTAAAGAAGAAAAAAGAGCAATACATCAAATATTGCCTTATTTACTTATTTTTCCTAAAAACAAAGCCATAAATAAATGATTAGATTGCAACTTTATGAAAACAGCTAAACAAATATGAGAGAGTTGGGTAAAACACAATATTGGAGTTCCTTAGGGAGAAAGTTTCTCATTCGATAAATGAGAAAATTACGTATTTATCTGTTAATTGCGTATTAGAGAATTATTTTAAAAACAATTTACTGTTCTAGTTCGAGGGCATTTAAATTTGTTAACGATTTAAAAAGCGCCACAGGTCTAAAGCTGTTAATTGCTACTGAAATTCTAAATATAAATAAAACATTTTTTTCTGACATTTATTAACATACAAGTGTAACCGTTAAGCGAGCACAATAATTAATTAAAATTAATTGATGTCTATTGTTTCACAAGAATCCAGACAGTTTGATCCAAAGATTAATGATTTTCTTTACCATACAATAACACCAAAAGCATCGATTCACCAAAGGCGTATAGTTTTGTAAAATAAACAAACCGGAGGTGTATTTTAATGAACATCAAGCAACAAAGTTCCAGGACCGTATTTTCACACTCCGGTGATGAAGCAATGTGAGATATTAAACATTCTCACTTTATTATTATAACAACGTCACTCGGCTAAGGTCCAAAGTTTGTATTTGTGGGACTCGGAGGACCTTATCGCTCTTAATCTACCGACCGAAAAATGATATTTATGAGTTTACCCATCAGAAAAAACTTAATTGCCTTAGAGGGCTCTCTATTTTTGCTTACTAATAAATATTTACAGGTAGGCACAAACAGAATGTAATTATTTTGCTCCCAACACAAACAACAAATTCATAATTATTTGGCGGCGGCGCGGCGGCCCTTTTTCGCCCTTATCCGAGATTACTTTGACAATCTAACGTGAGCTCACATGTTATTAAACTAGATTTATCGGGAATGAAAATGTTTTACGCATTTTTTGGTACAACAAAAATAGCATATTTCAACGATAAACATATTTAGTTGTAATAAAGGAAAAATAAAAAAACAATTGTTTACTGCTGTACCTACACGTGTCCAATCAATTATTTACAAAAACACGGTTGTATTTTAAGTTGTCTACGTGAAAATCTGCCCGCGATCGAGCTGAATTGTAAGAGAATTAAATGCTAAATCATAAAAGCACCGCACTATTGGCAATTAAGGGGCGTTTTTAGCACTGATATCGAGGTAGTGGCATTTTAGATAAGAAATCAGAGATCGGGCAAACAGTTCGCTTTAATTTGGGGAAGGCATCAAAATTGGGGACGATAAGAGCAATTTAACTTTATCAGTTTATAATTTGAGTAACCTAGTTGCGAACTAATTTTGGTAAACGATTTTTTCTCGTAAATGAATTATATCCGAGAGAAAACGCGCATTTAAGTGCGTCATCGTAGCTCAATTAACATAAGAACGAAATTAAATTTGTAAAGAGTGTAATAAGGGGCAAAAAGTTGAAGTAGTTGGATTGTTTCATAAAACGCGTTATTTTAATTAGATTCCTAACGAGGCCACCTGAATCTTTTATCTAAAACTTTGTAAATTGGGTTTCTTTGCAGTCGTAATTAATGATTTATTGCCTTGAGCCACAACAATAGGCGTTGTACCGAATAAACTTAGCTTTATGGCAATTAAATTTCCTATTTAAAAGTTTCATCCGAAACTTAGACCTCAACCGGTCTTCTGTTTACCAAAATTAACGAATTCAAATTGTTGAGGAAACTTTTGATTTCGACTCGAAAAACAGGAAAAACTTCAATTTATTTCACTGCACCTCACTCGTGGCTTTCCAGTGATAAATTATCCTGTCACATTACCATTATTCATGAACTTGTGCTATATTAGATATTTTTCATCAATCTACCACGAGTCTTTCAGTTTTAATAAAAAATTACGAAAATAATATTGAAAATTTCATTTCATTTACGAAAATGACAGTTTTTTGCGCAAAGGATTAAATTACCTTAAAATAACCATCACGCTTTCATTATAACAAAACTTGAGAAACTGCTCCGTAATTTCGTGTTTTAACGAGGAGCGTCGGACAATAACTATGATCAAAGACACCTTCAAAGTTGACTATTTATTCAGCAAACAAGCGACTCTACCATTTAGATACAGGATTACACAAAAAAGGTCCAATTAAAACATTTTGTGGTCGCAGCTAAAAATATACTGAAACACGAAATACAAGAAAGGGAGATGTACATAGAATTTTTTACATCTAACTATATCCTGTAATATTAATTTTAATTACAAGAGAAGAATCAAACAAAATGGGTACTAAAACAATCTTCAAACAACAAAACTTAAAAATACATTACAGAATTTATCCGCAATTCTTAAAGTTATTAAGTACTCGTAAACAATTAAAATTGATGAATGTCCTATCAGTAAAAGCCTTTTAGTTCGTTGTTCGTCGTGACTCGGCAGTGACGCAAAAATCGAAGGTAAACCAGAAATAAATATTAATACATAAACTTGAAAATACAGTGAGGCTGAAAAGTGTACTACCTACACTACTGTTTTTTTTAATAATTAATTTAAAAAAAAAACGTAAATAAACCGAATTTAAAAGAATTATTTCTCCTAATTCTGATTAGAAATACCAATTAGCAACTCTCCTCTCTTTTAGTTTTCGAAACAATGCGTCTTAACCATGAAGATAACATACACTTTTTCACTTTATTAAAACCCGCATTTCTTTTTCAAATTTTCGCAGCAGTAAGTGGTAAATGTTATAAATATTTTACTTGGAATTCCTCTCAGTTGTCTAAATTTTTAAGCTTCGCTTGTTCTCATTTCGGATGGCATGCAATACGGTTGGTCATCCCCTGTAATACCGATTTTAGAATCCAACAATACTCCAGTCAAAATCAATGCAGATGATTCAGCTTGGCTAGAAACAACGTTCCTATTATCAGGACCTTTGGCATTACTTGTAACACCAATTTTAGTTGACAAAATAGGTCGTCACAAGACCGTTTTATTAATCTCCTGCATCTCTATAATCGGATGGGGTCTTATCGGAGTTGCGACTCGTATTGAAATGTTGTACATCGCGAGATTTCTACTTGGAGCTGTTTCTGATATCATTTACGCAACAATACCGATGTACATATCCGAAATCGCCGATAAAGAAATAAGGGGCCTCCTTAACGGAATCCTGTATGTCATGATGTACTCTGGATTAATTATAATATACGCTGTGGCTCCTTCGACCCGATTTTACGTCCCTTCGATAGTGTCAGCAGGAATTTCACTTTTGCAAATAATTTCGTTTTGCTTCATGCCAGAATCTCCGTATTTCCTGGCGAAAAAACAACGCTATGACAGTGCACTGAAATCGCTGAGAAGATTGCGCGTGAAAGACAATTGTGATACTGAATTCGAAGAAATCCTCAACTCCACACAAACAACTAAAACCCAGTGTAACATAAAAGAAGCCATTTTCAAGAAAAGTACTCGCAAAGCCTTCGCCTGTGTGACCATGCTGGTCATAGCGCAACATTTTTGTGGCTTTAGTGTTATTGTAATGAACTTGTACACAATTCTCGAAAAAGCTGGCTCAATATATCTGGATTCCGACACGACGGAAATATTATTTGCTTCGCTAATGCTAGCAGCAATGTGTATTTCCTGCAACGTGATTGATAAATTTGGACGAAGGGTTTTGTTGATTGTCTCCTGTACGTTAACGGGAATAAATTTGCTAGGATTAGCTGTTTATTTCCATGTTAAATATTTGGGACTTAATGTTGATTATTTCAGTTGGCTCCCTTTAGTTTTTGTCATGTCGTATGCAGTCACTTTCAATATTGGGCTGGGATTAGTGCCAAAAATTTTAGTCTCGGAATTATATTCTATCAGAGTTAAAGCAATTGGAATGGCTCTTGCGGGAGGCACGTTTGAATTATTCGGCTCATTTTCCATAATTTTTTACAAGTATACTATTAGAGTTTGCGAAGTGTACGTAGTTTTTTACATTTTTGCAACAATTGCTTTCGTTACTATTGTGTTTACTATTCTGATAATCCCGGAAACTAAGGGAAAATCGTTGGAAGAAATTCAGATTATGCTAGAAGGGACAAACAGCAATACTTGAAAATTTTGGGTATTATTAAATTGTTTTTTATGACCCAATGTGTTTTATTTTATAAAAAAATCCAGTTAAAGTAGCAAATCCAGGGACGCCACTTATTATCGGTGAATGTTTTTTCTAAAGATATAAAAGGTGACATCGAGAGCGATGCTCTTGAGACGCTTTTCAGAGAAGATTTAATTTTTTGCTACAATCTCCATTATTCGGATCGAAATCAAACATGGCAGAAACATACTTCTAGAACTATTTATTATTTAAGTCTTCACTGGCGTTTTTTTATTATTAAAAGTAATTCAGTATTTGTTCTTAAACACAAAGAATTTTTAATTTACAATATCTACTAGTAAATAAATCAAAAATTAGCCTTACAAACACACGGTTGGTCTGAAGATGTCTTATGTTTAAAAAAAATGTCCAAGTCTAGTCTCAGTTTTTAATTATACTTGATACCTTTCTCTTTACAACAGAATATAAAAGAAAATATTTTATCGACGTTTTTGGAAAAAAATTGAGACCTGAATTGATTTAAATTTGAACTGAAAAAAATATCAGTTTTAGTAAATTGAATGGAAAAAACGCAAAAAAGTTTTTAATAGAACGAAAACAGTTTGGAAATGTGTGCTGTTATAAACTTTAGCAGATTAGATACATGTAGATATTCAAATTCTTGCTGGTTGCAGCCTTCTAAACTAAGTAGATAAATTTGCCTAAAACATAACAAACATAAAACATAGATGTAAACATACAATATGTTCAATGTTTAAGTAAGTTCAAATCTGTTATCAGATAAGTTTTGTTTTAATAACAATTTAAACATCGATTTTGAAGAAGCTAATGAACAATTTAAGAAAGATTTTCTTCAACTCAAAATAAGCATAACTTCTAAAATTCATGCAGTATTTTATTATGTGTGTATCACAATTTTGTTAATATGTGAATTCAGGTTTAGGAAAATTTTGCGAACAGGTTTCCTAAATCTATACATGCCAATTTAAAAAAAAGTTTAGAAGTATGAATTGTTTCGGCTAACAAATCCAGGATTGTTTCACAAATTCTTACAATATGTTAAATTTGATAATATCACACATAGTATGCAAAATGTTAATGCCAAGAAAAGTTGGCTAAATTTTTGAGATTTGGTTCAGAAATTTTTCATTAAATTTACAAAAATTCGTTGGACTCATGGATAAAAATTTGGTAGACCTCTCAAGACAAAAAATCAAATAAGAAAAAGTGAAGGTTTGTTGATTATAAATTTTATAAATGAATGTTTCGTCTACTATCATTCTGTGACATCTATGCAGACAAAAATAAAAAATCGTAAAGCTCTGAAAATCCCGTTTTTTTATTGAAGCACAAAACTAAAATTTTGACAAAGTATCAAGGAATAATTTTTCTAATACGAGTTGACACAACCATTTTACATTCCTGATATAGCAGCTAGATTTTTTCCTGAAAGAGGCCTGAAACATTAACTTTTTTAAAGAGACCCGATTTTTCAGTAATTTTGGAATAAATACAAGTCTAAATGTGTGGGTAGAAACTTTTTTATTATGTATTTTGTTTTTTCGTTTATAACTATTATATGTAAACTGTTTTTGTTTTATTAAATACGTTTCTTGAGTGTTTTTTTTTTCATTCACTTTACGAAAACTTCTATTTTGTCGATTTACACTTAATTCAAACTAAAACTTCAATTTTTTTTCGAAAAAGAGAAAGGTATCACGTATAATTAAAAACTGAAAGTAGACTTGGACATTTTTTTCAAACATAAAACATCTTCAGACCAACCGTGAACAGTGTGGTTGTTGTCTTAGGCAATTAGATGGCCTTTAAAACAGTTTTTGATAACTATAAAAAGGGTCCCAATTATTTAGATAAACTAAACAATTAAGATAATAAGCCTGCCTCGTGCCCACGAACGCAAAACTAAGTAAAAAATGAACGTTTTTTATAATGTTTGGGAACGTACATTTATAACTGCAATTTTTAAAATATTTAATTCTGTTTCTAATTTATTTATTATTCCGACATGCATCTGAATCAACAAAGAAAAACACCAATGGAGCGCATTTACACTTTGTACAACGGACATTTTTTACTAATTTTGGCAGCCCTAAGTGGTAGGTGTAATTAATTTTGTTTGTATTTCACTTAAATCGTATCTTTAAGCTTCGCTTTTGGAAATTTCGGATGGAATGCAATACGGTTGGTCCTCCCCTGTGATTCCCATCTTAGAATCAAAGAATTCTCCGATCAAAATCACATCAGATGACTCCACGTGGCTGGAAACTATATTCCTACTATCGGGACCTCTGGCGTTAGTTATAACACCGATTCTAGTTGATAAAATCGGCCGTCACAAGACGATTTTAATCATCTCTTGCCTTTCTATAATCGGATGGATTCTCATCGGAGTTGCGACTCGTGTAGAAATTTTATACTTTGCCAGATTTCTGTTTGGAACTGTATCAGATATAATTTTCACAACTGTAGCAATGTATACATCAGAAATCGCCGACAAAGAAATTCGAGGCTTGTTGAACGGAATTATGTACGTCTTCTTATACTTCGGGTTCATCTTAATATACTCTTTAGCGCCATCAACCCCATTTTACGTTCCTTCGGTAGTGGCTGCAGGAATTTTACTGTTACAAATATTCACGTTTATTCCGATGCCAGAATCGCCTTATTTTTTGATGAAAAAACAACGTTACGAATGTGCAATGAAATCCTTGAAGAGATTGCGTTCGAAAAGCAACTGTGAGACGGAATTTGGGGAAATGAAAAACTGCATGGAAGATAGTGAACACAAAAGTAACATAAAAGAAGTCATTTTTAAGAAAAGCACTCTAAAGGCATTTGTTTGTGCGACCATACTGTTTGTAGCGCAACATTTTTGCGGTTTAAGTGTTATTTTAATGAACTTGTACACGATTCTCGAAAAAGCTGGTTCGATATATCTCGACTCAAACACGACGGAAATATTATTTGCTTTGTTCATGTTGGTTTCAATGCTTGTTGCTTGCCATATGATTGATAAATTTGGGCGAAAAATTTTGTTGGTTTTCTCGGGTGCCTTAACAGGAGCAAACTTAATTGGATTGGCCGTTTATTTTCACCTGAAGAGTTTAGGGTTCAATGTTGATTGTCTAAGTTGGTTGCCTTTAATATTTGTTATGTTTTATGCCGTTACATTTAATATTGGGTTAGGGTTAGTGCCCAAAATTTTAGTTTCTGAATTATATTCCATTAAAGTTAAAGCAGTCGGAATGTCTATTGGTGCCGGCACATACGAACTTGCTGGATCTCTTTCTATTATATTTTATAAATACATCACACAAGTTTATGAAATGCACGTCGTTTTTTACTTTTTTGGCGCATTTGCTTTTGTAACTGTTTTACTTACAATCTTCATAATTCCGGAGACTAAAGGTAAATCTTTGGAAGAAATACAAGTAATGCTTGAAGGAGCAAATGAACATGCTTAAAATAATGTAACCGTTTTATGTACATTACATATATTAAAAATTTTATTACATTATTTTTGGTGCTTTTTATTCTACTAATACAAATCAGTTACAACACGACGCTCGAAAAGGAGATTTGTTGAGAAATATGTGTGTGGTTCCTGGACAAACAAAAGGCGACATCGACATACATGCTCTCGGGATCTTTTTTATGAAAGATTAAATTTTTTGCCACAAATTCCATTATTCAGACCCTAATCGCGAATACAAACAAAAATTTTATTTATATTTTCCTAAAATAAATAAATAAATAAATAAATAAAGAAATGATTCAGATCGAAGATCACTTATGTTGAGAATAAATGCTATAAAGAAATACAGGTTACGATAGAAGGAAGAAATGAAAATGCTGGATAAAATGTAATTTTCCTATATTCTCTATTAAATTATTTTTGATAAGTTTTGTGTTTTAATAAGCACAAACATTTTAAAAATCATTGCACTTTTGAAGGCTCATTAAAGAACTTTCCAATATAAAAAAAATCTAAATTGTTACAATTAAAATGAGTTTGCTTCGTGCGCACGAACGGAGAATGAGAAGAGATAAGCAAGAAACAAATGGTTGATAAATATCGTTCGAGTTGCAATTTGTTACATAATTTCCCTGAAGGGTTTAAGATTCAGTTTTGATTGTCTGAGTTGGTTAGGATTAGTAAGTTAGGATTAGTAGGTACCCATAATTTTAGTTTCTGAATTATTTTATTTTATTATTTCTATTATATTTTATAATAATATCACCCGAAATGCACGTCGTTTTTTACTTTTTTGGAGCTGGTGCTATTGTAACTGTTTTACTTACAGTCTTTGTAATTCCGGAAACTAAAGGTAATAAATCTTTGGAAGAAATACAAGTAATGCTTGAAGAAGCAAATGAACATGTTTAAAAGAATCTAATATTCTAACTGTTTTCATTTATACTGCAATAATCCAAGTTTGAAAGATCGCATTTAGTCGATCAAATGCTATAATTTAATACATAATAGACATATCACCATTTGTTGGGCGAGCAAATTCAAATGTCATTGTTTGATGTGATATGAAATTTTAGTTTGCATACATAATGCAATTTCATCATTTTATAATTTTAACATTTCCGCCGCAGTAACTAAACCTGTATAAATAAAAATTCTTTGAATGCGTATATTTACGTAAAATAAAATATTGTTCCCACAGAGTGCAGCAAATGTAAAATTCAAACAACACATTATACTAAAATCCTCTAATCAATAGTTCTAAAACTTGTAATTCACATTGCAATTGTAATTCAAAAAAAGACAGAAAAAAGAAGACATGTATTGCCAACAACAAATTCTAATTAGAAAAATAAAAATAAACTAATAATGTGTCTAGCTTATTACTGTAGTACGCGTCTGGAAAACCCCTTCTAACAACTTAGATAAAAAACAATTAAAAATAATACCTAATAACAAATAAAAACGCTCTGTGCATATGACCGCCAAAAAATTATAAAAATAAAGCAATTTAACACAATTATTATAAAACAACACAATAAATAATAAATAGTTTTCAAGGTTTCCTATTCCTATCTAAAAGAGATATTTCAGAAGCTACTTTTAACAAACTTTTTGTCACATTTAACTTGTTTCAATCAAAAGTAAGTAGCCAAAAGACGTAAAGGACCGGAAAAGTGTCACCCAATTGAAGGAAATTGGTTTTTTGTCGAATTTGGTCCCAGATAAGAGATAAGCGTTTCTCTCGAAACGAATTTTAAAATCAATGTCCAGACTAATTCTTAATTTTTACTCAAATAATAGCCCCCAAAATAACAAAACATCGACGTAAAAACCAAATGAAGACGTCCTGTAAACAACAAAGCATAAACAAGTTAAAATTTGGGGTTTACTGCCGAGCATAATGAGCACTTTCTTAAATAATTGAGTATGATAATTGCTACAAGTGCCATAATTAGAGCTTATGTGTATACATTTCTTCTCTCCATATTCCTGGTAATTACTGAGAGAAGCAATTACTTCGCTAATAAAATAAAGACAGAGAATTAAATGTCTTTGAATATCCTCAATTTGGTTTTGAATTATCGTAGCAATCTACGTTCTAATTAGTACATGGCAAATCCACATTAAACAACAACTTTTTCATCTTCAGTGCTCAAGCGTCGTTCAATTCCATTAGACAAAACAGAGCTTTGAGAGAATACGCTCTACATGCTTTCAATCAGCTCCTTAAAAGTTTCCAGCCGCCCATCGACGCACTTTCAATCCACCAATTTACCCAACTACTCGTATTTAACTGATGAAAGGGCAGACATTTCAACTTTGAAACAATTTTTTGACGCATCAGTGGATTAAATGCACCAGTAAAATACATCGAGACCGTACGCTCCGAGTGGATTAGGTAATGTAATCGCGATTGTATCGCATGCAGACTGCACGTAAATTCGAGAGAAAATTCGAAAGCTCGTTATGTGGGGACACGCCGTGATTTTATCGTTCCTAAACGGAGCAATAATTTACTCAAATGTTGCAAAAAGTAATTTCGGAATTGTTTGCTCTCGCCAGACGCAAACGGAGAAATATTTATGGGAAAAATACGCACTGAAAGGATACAAAAGATAAAAAAACACTCGAGAAAGAACAAGAAGTTATCTTGTCCGACAACTTAAAAACTACTTGCGTTTTGTAAGTATAGAAAAATCAATGTTACGGTCATAGCTTCCGACGTGTAGTTATCTGCACCACAAGAATCCAATAAAAGTAGTGAAGTAGTGCAAACTTCCAACATACAAGTGACAACTGATGCCCTTCTCAACTTTAGAAGGTCACATCCTCCACCTTTACAACACCAGAGAGAAAATCTTTGAAATGAGAAACTAAATAATGTACCCTCAAAGTGTGCACCACAGACGAATTATTATTATTACACTAACGTTCTAAATGAGCTGTCGCAATTGTTGGCAATTATTTACAAAGTCGGTCTGAACTGAATTTACATGAAGTAGAAATACCACCAAGCACACAAAACGTTTAATTTACATTTGCCTAAATAGGATATTTTTCTATTTTCAGTTTTTAATTAAGATTGTCGAATAGGAAGAGGAAGGAATTTGCATCCTATTATTTCTTGTATAATGAGTTTCTTGAGCCGAGTAACTCATTAGTTTTTCAGTTTTAACTTTCCTGGCTAAAGAGGAAAAAGTGATAAACTGGAGACACTCACAGAATATAGTTTTATTGCTCGGAAGACCGAACCATATCTAACGATTCGGAAAAAGTTGTAAGGTCTTAACGAAGTCCTTTGAGTATATAGAAACTTTTAGTCTTCGATTAGGCGCTTGATACTGTTGAGGGAGTTTTATACTTTACTTCTGGCACACCTGATGCCACTTAAGTCTTATTGATCGCGTTTTCTGTTCCCAGATTTCGCACTACTGAATTAATAGCAAAAATAAGCAACAATTAGACATTAGCAGCTCACCCTTGACAAATTATGCTGAAACATAAACTAAGTTTGGACAGTGAGAAAAGCCAACACAGCTGCATTTACAAATGAACATTCTATGAGACATTAAATTAATAATCGACAAATAAACAAAAAACGTTTACTAGCTTTGCCAACAGGAAACGTTCCATCTTGATATAAATTATCGGGTTATGATTTTTTATCCTTGAGCTATATACCAAAATTAATTTAGTGCTCTATCAAAAAAATATTACTAAAGCCAAATATTTATTTAAAAACTGGAGTTACGATTTCTTTTATAGCTTTGAAGAAGTGATTGAAACTCTACCGCAAAGTGAATATTTATTCAAAAATTTTGGTTTCATTTCGAGTGACAGATGTAAAATGGCCGCTATCTAACTGAAACAAGTTTGAAAAGAATGCAATCTCACCAACAGCAACAAATAAATCGTCCGGAATAAAAAACACAGTTTCATATAAAAATAATAGCAGCAATTACGTTTCCCATTTAAAAATATTCATTTAGGTCGGATCATTTTTCAAATTAAAAAACTTCCACTTAGAGGCAGTTATAGAGCCGCGAATTAATTATTCAAAAATGCTGAAAAATGTATGTATATTTAATTGTTGTAGCTTTGAGTGGATATGCTGCTACTTTCAATTTCGTATCCAGTTTGAATAAAATATTCCAACAGTCGTGTTTTATCCCACATGTGAAAAATTTTCCAAGGAGATAAAGTTCAAACGCCCCTAAAAATCAATTTATTTACTCGCATCTGAAAAAAGACGCAAATTTCATATCTATCATTGCAGCAAATGCCGACCATATTTTTCCTTGATAAATGTACAAAGAGGATTTATGCATCCAAAACTGTCCACGTTGCTCTAAAACATGAAAAATTCCTAGTCCGAATTGATATATTTGCTTTTAATTAAAAAAATGTTAATTTTTTCAAGGAAAAACTCCCGTAATCCCCAGGAGTGCGGACCACGAGGAAATTTTCTCCGAGCCGATTTTTATTCACGGCTGAGTTATTTGATTTGATTCTTTTATTCCGCAGGCCCATTAATTTCATGATCGATGAATCTGCGAAATTAAATGTGCCACTATAAACATAAGATTGCGTTATTAATTATTTTGTTGGCATCACGCAATAATTTTGCGAACACGTACCCTTCCTTAATAATGCTTTTGTTCGAGTGTCTGGTTTGACGTCGGAATAGAGCACGCTATTGTGTTCAAATTTAACTAAAACACAGTTTAGTGCCTTTCATTAATAAGAGGAAAGCTTTACCGTTTGCGCTGTTACATGGAACTAATTGCAAAATTATTTCCAACAACACGAAAAAAATTAAGACGCGATATCGAGAAATAACCATTCAGCAAAGCTGGAAATTCACTGTCAGCAAATGCGACACGATTGTAATTCCTCTATTTTTCACCTTAAAAGCTGTCGTTTATTTTGGAAAAGAATGAAACGGAGGGGAATTTTGTAAATGATAGGTCTGCCTTAATTAATGTCTTAATTAATGTCTGCTAGAACAAATAAAGAAACTAACGAGATTTCAAATTGTTACAAATTTGTTTTGTTGTGCGATAATTGGCAGAACTCTTAATTACACAGACTTCGTTTCATGTGCTGGGAAATTTATAAAAGAGCCACTTAAGGTGTATCAATTTGCAGTTTTAATCAGTGGTACATGTAATAAAATTACACACTTGCTGTTTGCATTTTGTCACTTTGTTCTTTGTATTTCGCGGAAATTCTGATAATGTGTTAATCTCCTCTGTGAACTCTAATTGGATCAACATAGGAGTCACTAAGCTGGCTTAGCACCTCTTTGACATCAAAAGAAGTGGTCCGATTGGACGGTTGGATTAAAACACTCTTTCCTCATAGATCAATTAAATGTGGAATATTTCGGTAATTTACTGACGAGTCTTGCACCAATTGAGCAACAACTGAATACTTTGTCAGTAGTCTTGTATTTAATTGGACAATTAATTTTAGGTACCTGCATACAAATTGAAGTAAACCAGAAATTAAGCCATCGCAAATTGCTTCAGAAACTTCAAACTTAATGGCATGAATTAACTGACGTACTCGGAAAGACCAATTTTTACTGCAAATGTAAATGTCAAAATTACTAGCACTATAAATTACTCCAACTACTGCAAGGAAACTCTCCTTGAATAATAGTCGCACCGTCATATCCATCATCACTCACTACTCTGCCAAGAAATTAATAAGCAAAGCAATACCTAATGGCCAAACCCTGTATTTAGATACTGAAGACACTAATTGTGCGTAACGAAACCCCAATCGATCAGCTGGTTTACACAGAAAGAAAAAATAAATTCTATTTTCGCTTGTTATTTTCCGGCTATTTACGTTAGCTCAAGTAAACAAAATAAACATGCAAGATATAAAAATAAAATTTAATATTGTATCACACGTGTGTGGCACCGAATTTAATCCATTTAAGCAAAAAAATCAGGCTATTACTTGGCTAGGACGATATTAAACGGCAAAATTTGCATGGAAGTTTCTGCATTGCAAACTTTCCAAATTGCTTTGATTCGTGCAAAAACATTTCTGTTTGCGAAAATAAAAACAAGTTTATTTTTTTAGGCATTTTATTTTCGTATACAGGTATACAAGATCGCCAACGTCAACCACCTATTGGGAAAATTCCTTATAACATGATAAATAAGTACAAATCCGCCGTTGTTTTTTATTTCCAGACAGACTAAGTCCATTCTAGACAATGTAATAATAATTATTATTACATTATGAACAATTATAATTGTTCACTTGCGGAACTCCTCCAAATTTGATACTTAAAATAATGTTAGATAATATTAAAAATAGATAGCCACCAGTGTTCATTGCCCTAAATTAATGGGAAAGTTTTTCAAAAAATTAAAACAGCACTGTAATGTTAATAATAGAAATTTGGTGTCAAGTTACGACACGTTTGCTATTCTACAGGGTGATTCTTAAATAGACCGACAAAATTTTATCAGTCTTCCAAGAATATGTAGAGACGATCTGTATCATATTTACGTTTTTATTTCGTAGGGGTAGAAACCCCTTAATCCGTGCCACTTACGACGCTGATGAGTTCAAATTAGTTGTTTTGGAAAAAATGTGCTCGTTTTCATCATGAATATCGATAATACACAGTGATCATTGTTGCATTGATCAAGTACATTGTCTCAGATGATTATCATGCTTTCCACTAACTGTGCTAATACTACTTATGAACACATCAGTGGCGTACGCTTTATCTCCAACATAACTTTTAAAAAAAATATTTCGAAAACGGTTATACAAGGAATTTTTTTACTATTTTTCCTGGCATGTACTCATTTGACACTACCATGGGTAGAATTTTGTCGGTCTATATAAGAATCACGCTGTATGCTTCTAAATTAACTATTTTAAAAAATTCCTTTCATATTATTTATTTAATTTTCGGTGTTTTCAGACAGAAATTCATTTAATTAGAGAGAGATTTTTGGTGGAGACAGAAAATATTGGAATGTACAGTGATTTTCCCACCTCTGACCAGTATGAAAATTTTGCTGTGGTTGATCCAGATCCCCCTGTGGCAATTTCCCCGAATTCGCTTTGCCAACACCTGACCCCTGCCAAAATCAATTAGCTAATGACAACAATAAATTACCCCATCAATACTGCAAATACTTTTCCACGTGGTGTACCCAACTGTGCCGCCCCGGAAACAAATAAACTTTATTTTTTCCAACCTTGTTATTTGTTTACTTTCTCAGTGTTATCCACCCGCAAATCCCTAATTACTCGATTGTCCTGCGCTCATCCTTTTTCAGCCAAAACAGCTCCGAATTTCAGGACAAAACAGTGCATCAAGCGCTCGTTTTAAATTTGCTTGCGTTGATAGTAATAGTAGAGAAATTGCGAATAATAGGATTAGTTTTGATTGGATTGTCCATACAGCATCCATCAATAAACTGCGCGGCTCTGGCTCTAGCTCTGGCCTAATCCATACACGATGTTGCACTAAGAGTACGTCATAGCCGGCACGCCGTTGGAAAAAGACAGAGGGATACGTTTGCGTATGCGTCGGGACGTACACAAGAGAAGCGTCGGTTTTGTTAAACTTGTAGATTCTCACCGGGCGTCCAGCAAGCGAGAGGTGTTAGCAAAACAAACTTTCGGCGACCCGCGAAAACGTTCGAATCATTTTCGATTTTCGGGATTTTTTAAGAGGGGATTGTGTGCTTTTTTATTTGGAAAAATAAACCGGAACGACTGAAATGTTAAGGCAAGTAGAAGAAAATAAAATTATCCTTTTTTACCCTCGACACACATTCCTGCCGGATAAAGGATTCCAACATGTGTACATATGGCGGAAGCGCTTCCTTTTTAGTCCAAATTTTTTCGTTCGAGCTAAACAAACTTTGCATTTATTTTCAGACGCTATTGTTATCCTTAAATTTATTCTTAGTCTCGCAGAATTCTGGAGTCATTAGCACTCGAGACTCGTGTATATTTTCAATCTCTTAAGAGGAAATCAAATATTTATGCCGTTAGGAATGCTACAAAAAACAAACAAAAATTAAGGATCACTTCCCGGGCTATATAAATGTCACACATTTATACTCATAAAATGCAAAAGGTCACAATAATAAATAATGAATAAACTTCGCATTTGAGGCTAATTTTTGTTTAATTAGCGAAACAAAAGCATATTACAAAACTCTAATTAATTTATTTCAAAATAGCCACTTGAAATATAATTTCGAGTTTTCCTTCACAATTTAATTTGTTCAAGTTTAGACTTCACAGAATTGAACTGATTAAAATTTATTCTTGCAGCTACTAACACGCGATTTCATTTCAAATAAAAATTTTATCACTAAAACCGCTGGATAATTATTACTTACAATTGATTTTCACAATGACTACCAGCTGGTAATTGTTGGAAATTTTAGTACGCCTCTTTCAAATATTTCATGTGCCTACCAAAACTTCAAATAAATTTCTTTATTTGGGCAATTAAATGAGTCAACAAACACCAAAGAAAATAAACTTGCCAATTCCTCCCTAATTCAACACATTGCAACAATGTCTCTTCTTATTCTAAACATGTCACCGTTGTGCATGCATCTAATTGCAAGCACACACAGTTTAATTAAATTTAAATGAAAATCGCGAATTAGTTTGAGATGTTAATTATTTATTTCGATTGAAATTTTACAAATGCAGATGATTGTTTGTACTTTTGGGAAAACAAATTTGACATCAAAAGTTATTAAATATGAGCTTCTTATTCATATTTTTTCTGCAATGTTTATTTTTATTTTTGTGTTTACTTCAGGTCCATAAATGCGGAAATCTTTAAACGTACAAATCTGATATTTCAACTAAAACACTTTGATCCGATAGCGTCCTGTAATGAATCAAACATTTCTAGTTGAGTGTAGTAAAAGGACTCGACTTTCCTAGATTTATTAAAGCGTTTGGCGAGGATTTCTGCTTAGAACATCATATATTTCCGATTAAGTTATTTCTATGAAATTTTAATCAAAATGTTTATTTATCAAATATTTAAAATGGATTTAAAGTTTATTTACTCTCAAAAACTAGAAATAAATGTTTGCCACTCATAAATATAAAATATAAATTAAACTGTTGGTAAATACTTTTATTTACAGTCAAATTAAGCGGTTTATTTATATCTGATAACCAAATCCCGGATGATTTATATTCCGGTCGGCAACGTAATCTGCACATTCCAAAAAGACTCGAAAGAATTTCAAATAACAAGGAAAAATTTAATAAAATCAAATCCGACGATAATGATTACAAACCCCGCCGAAATCAATAAGTTGAAGAAATAGGACATCAACCATAATTATTCCAGCCCAACAACTTAATTACAACCGATACAAATAACGTGTTTGTCCACAATCAGGTTTAATTAAAATCTTGTTTTGGGTGTAAGCAACAAATATGATTTAATTGTTGGGTCGCAAATCCACTCTAAAATTTGGGGAAAATCGATCGGATCAAAATCAATCTGACGGAAACTCCAGGAGCTTTACAATAAGGTCTCTAAGCTAAAGGTTTGAAAGCAAACATCTAAATTGGGAAATCGTTCGCTAACTTGACGTGTACTATTCACAGATAGATTGCGATTTCCTTCACTTTTTACCTTGTCAAACCCACTGCATTATTAATAGATCAAAGCTTCAGCAATTATCGAAAAAAGAAGAGAAACATTTCTTGCTGATAAATTATTTATCCCTAAATTAGAAATCTAGCATTTTGCAGCACAACAAAATTATAAAGAATTTAAGCCAGTAGAGTGGAACAATAGACTCTTAATTAATTTTTTATCGCTATGAATTTTTAATCGATTTAATTAACTAAAAAGCGAAAAAGTTTCTAGTTTTAACGAACTTGGCGTCATACGCGCAAATAAGTTATCTGGATTATTCCAAATTTAGTCCGCTCATATTAATTTATTAACACGAAGGATAAAATTACGGAGGATCTAACGATATCAAAACGATTATATTACATATAAAATTAGAGCTTGTGGCCACTGAAGAGATAAATAGATAAAATATTTAGAATAAAACGGCTTGTGTTTCATTAAAACTGTTCAGATGGGAATTGATACAAAAAATGTTTGGAATCGAATGCATTATTGTCTGAAAGTGGTGCTCGAAGGTTTACGCCGGTACTAGGGTTGAATACGATGAAAGTATCTGCGATTTTCTTAGCCTTTTCAGAGTGGTGAGAAGATTACCCTAAAAATGCGGCCCTCGAATTGAAAACGCAAAAAACGTATTATCTTAATAGGTTTTGTATTTTTTGTTCCAATGCTAGAGAAACAGTAAGACGAAAATACGAAATGGTAAGGAAGGAAAATAAACTCTACTCTATTATTCATCTTATATCTACATCCACAAATATGTGTGTACATTTGTATGTCAGAGAACTTTTCGCTTGAGATGCAGTCGACTTTTTAAAAAGCGAAATTCGCTTTGTAGCTACTTTGTGGTGGCATTTTCCTATATTTTATTATACTTTTAGCATAATACCACATTCCGTACTTTGAATAAAGTCGACACAAGTTTTGAGAACAATCGGTTTCTAATTTGCACTAAATGCCTTTTTATTCACATGGAAAAGCGTTTTATTCTTATCCGCTTGGATGTTTTTGAACCACTCCTCTCCTTTCCCAAAGCACATATTATCATAATCTTTGGTTTAGCTTTAGTGAGTAAATTCGTCTTTTCTATCTCTTTTATGCTCTATTTGTGGTCTTATCTTGTCTCATTCGCTTTTAACGGTTTTAGCCGATTTGCTTTCGAAAGTATGATGGCAGACTGTCTATACGAAAATGTCGCTCGTAATCTCCTAATTTCTTACATGTCTGAAAAAAATCCAACCGTGTCTACAGTTCACCGTCGGAAAATTGTTTTTTTAATCGACAAATCGCGACCAAATCCATGTTGATTTTCTCATTTATATGAAAATCTTGCCGTTCTTTGTCCCACCAACTTTAATAATCACCATCTTTTCGTGTTTTTATTTACGGGGAAAATTCCCGGTTTTGTCTTTTCAGTTTGTCGCTCTTCTTGACCTAGATATTAAAACGGAACAATAGTTTGAAAAATTTTTAAAATACGAGTCATTAGTAATGCGTTTCATTCAATTTCAGATGCGGTGCAATGGTGAAAATAACGACGCAACTCGAATGGAATAAACTACAATGTGAAGTGTTAATTGAATTCTAGGGGAGAAAATGGATTACGTTAGAAGCCATCATTTGTGGCGACCTCTCGCTGCGATGTCTGGAAAAGAGCAAGAGCCGGCGGTTATTGCGGCCCCTCCCGAGAATTTTTCGTTAAAATCAACTATTTTTCACAACATCATAACGATCGCTTCGTCCACTGAAGAAAGTAACGACGTGTGGTATCCTCTCGATGGCAACGAAACGAATTTTTTGCTTAAAAAGTACGACGATTCATACTTCTACCCGAACTACAGTTTGTTGAACAGCAATTTCAGTTCGAACTTTAGTGTGAATAGAACTTTCAATTATTACCCGCACGATGAAACAATCAAGATTGTCACAATGGTAGGAATTGCGGTACTATTGGGTTTCATCATCCTAGCGACGGTTATAGGTAAGGACTGGCTTCATAAGCTGTTTTAATTAAAAATTCGAAAATTAATATTGCCAAGAACGCGATAATTTCATTTTATGGCGTGGTGCGGGATTAACGTTTCATAAAAGTTTGTTCGTAAAGTCCGCCATGACAATTTTTAAAACATGTTTATCTGGCGAAATTTCAATTAAAAATTCGGAAGCAGTGACCAATTTCAAATTTTTCAATTACAAGCTTAAAATATTTTAATTTAAATGAAAATTGTTGTTAAAAATATTCCGACAACCATTTTACAAATATTCCATTAACGCGAATTATATTAAATAATGTCAAACTTAATTAAATTTTAACATAATGTAACTAACTGAACGTACAATGCAAGTTGTTACAACAAGGTACAAAACTGCTGCAGGAAAAATTCGGACAACAAAAGTAAATCATTAAATACGAATCAGCGACTACGACGGGTGTAATTTTACAAATTGTGCAGATTAAATAAATACAAAATATTTACGTGTTAGGTCGAGATAACCAAAAATTTATTCGACGGAATTTACATCTTAAGCGTTCGACTTTTTAATTTTGGTAAAATTTGCAATATCCGGTTTTTCCAGATTTTCCCTACGGGAAGCGAAACGAAATTAATTGGGTCAAGCCGATTTCCTCGAGATTTTTGAAAGTTTGCAAATGGATTTATAAGAGAAAGAGTATATTTACATACACATGTACACAGAAAAAAAGGGAAATTTAAGTGATTTTAACAAAATTCTTTAATATTCCTAAATAATATGACAATTAACAATTAGAATTTGTATTTGAACAGTTTTGAATCACTTGGTATCAAAATTAAAATTTAGCTGTTCAAACAGACGTCACTGCATATCAGAATTTATGCAATATACAAAAATTTCTCCCGGCGCATCCACCATTGTTGCAATTTGGAAATTAAAATTGCATCTCCTGATGTGTTAACATAGTTCACTTTTTCAGCAAACAAGTAAACAAACTGTGCATTTCGATTTGAGTTCGTAAAAATTTCAATAAAACTACTTCCGGTGCGCTGAAAATAATATTAAATAAGGGTCAGAATTTATATATACTGAAGTTGATATATATAGAAGTTGCGTCGTATGTTTCTCTTAGCTTGGCATTTCGATATTCAGCACAACTTTTGCTGCTCCTAAATTGTTGGAGAGGTAAAATGTCGGAATATTTTAAAACAAAAGGGCCAACTTCTACATATCAATACAAAAAGTTTGCTCCGCATAACTTTATAAAACCGGAATTGAAAGGTTAAATGTCATCTTGTTACAATTGTTGGATATCCGACAATGGCCAAATCACGGACTATCTGTCAAGTGCAGTGTGTATCACAAGCAAACTCTCTAAATAATTGACAAGTTAGCGAAGTTGTGGTGTTATTGACGTGTGTCGAGTTGCACCCAAGATGCAAACTATTTCATTATACCTCCAGCTCAAATTCTAGACACATTGTATCAAAAAGTGTCATGAAATTATGTTGTTCAAAGAGTGTAAAAGTGTGAATAACATTACAAGCACGTCATGCACCAGATGAAAGTGATTTATGGTCGGCTGTAAACTACAAAAAGCCGGATCTAATGAAACGTTATAAATTTAAAGCCGATATAGTCCTCTGCCCCCAAAGAGCTTAATGATGCTTCAAAGCGATCTTCCGATTGAACCAATTTTTCAAATGCAAATTCTTAATTCATTCTCAACCCCTTCCAAAAATTCCAGCAATAAATTAAGGCAAATTAATGCGAATTAACTTTATTGCAATGCTTAATTGATGTTTGTTTTAATTAAAAGGCAAATGACGGTGCCATTCGCATGCCATCAGAAAAGCTGAGTGAAGTAACGAGAGTTTAAGCGCAATCCCTTGTCACGGCTACGTGCTGCCTGTCCGATATTTGCTAACAATGTAGGGGTTCTATCGATAAATTGATTCCAGCCAGCCCCTTCAAAAAATTTTAACAAATTTAGTGCGCCACACTGATCAAACAGACTGAAATAAATTCCCCAACGACGTTTTTAATGAGGTGCTCATACCGAAATTAAAATCAACGGTTATAGCTTTATTGAAGCAAACTGAAATTATTTCAGGGTAATATACGAACTGACAGTAAAAGCGGGCCATAAAAGTGTACAGACGGTCGTTACATTTTTGTTTGTGTATTTCTTGCAGGTAATATGACAAAAACTAATTTTCAGCGAATTTGCTCAAACATCTCCAAATTCTGTCTTAAACATCCCAATTAGTTCGCTATGCCGTATGACGGGTATGTGACCAGCTGTTGGTATTACAACCATGAAATCATCCATTCTAAAAATAAACTGATTGAGATAGTTTGAGGTCAACAGTCAATATTTGCATAAATTCCAGAACTGTTCTATTAAATTTGTGAATTGGTTTGTTGTCCTTTGGTGATTTTATTTATGTACCACTGCAAAGACTAAAATAGCATAAAACATACAATTATTACCTAATTAAAACCATTTTATCTTAAACAATTTTAATTGACGTTAAAAACTATGATTGTACTACGATTTTTGAAATATTTAATTGTTATTTTTGAGGTAAGTTTTTTTTTTTTGATTGTTAACATGTAATGTAAAAATCTATAAAAATGTAACTGAATGTTTTGTTATTTTGGCCTCTGAAGATGGTGGCACATAAAGAAAATCCTCCAAGCTAACCAAGCAGCTAAACCATGACTTTCTTTTTTTTCCTACACCCCGACTATACCTCGAATAGTTCTATTAAAATTTCAGTAACGTCCAAAGTTGAGTAACCCTTGTTATTTGAACTACTATTAATAAACTAATATTAATAAACATAAGTTCCAATCAAACATTCCAAACTATTCTCAGTTCTATCTAAGTTGGCAATTTGCTGTTTAGTTGATCCTTTGTTATATTAACCCAAAAATAAATAAAACAGAAGAGTTAACTCGACGTATCTAATCTGGAAACCTTGACATTCATTCAAATTATTTGTAATGCAACACAGTAATTACTAATCAGTCATATTTATTTATAAATTTTATAACAAAAACAAATTTGTAATGCGCCCGGCGCATCCACCATTTCCACAAGTTTGCAGTTAATTAATTATTTAATTAATGATCATAGGCTTTTTAATAATTACGTCATTTTAGTTTAGAACATCATGTTATCATAAAACTCCAAACATTGTATACTTAACCTGTACAGTTAACAAATAAAATAAATGTTAAAATATTTTGCCCGGCGCATCCACCATTTCTTGGCATTTTTTTTAACAATTCTATTTTAATTTCAATGTATTTACTTAATTCAGTTTATGATATTTGATGTTTTAATACTTATTTAAAGGTTATATTATAATTTTTTTTAAATCCCCTCTACCGTATGATTAAATAAATATCGAGCGTTCAAATAAAAACCTGGGCTCAGGAGGCTCTGGAATCTTCTTTTGTTTTTTAATAATTTTCCAGCGTAGAATTTGACATTACGAAATGTCAATATTGTCAAGCGAAAATCTCCTTTGACTTCACTTAAAAACCTGCTAAAAGTTAAAACAAGCGCCACAGTACAGAGTAATAGCCACAGCAGAAATGCGCAGTGACCCAAAGCAGCCATAAAATCAAAAATTTGGGTGGGAAAATATCTAACCTCAAATCTTTTTGATATTTCATAAACGATAAATGACTGCAAACAACTATTGCCGGATCCGGTTACACTGTTCCCATGTTCAAATTTAAAGTACTGCCAACTGGGCCAAGATTTTTAAATGAACGCACGATATAAGTGCTCCTAAATTTTACTTCACATTCCACATTTGCTGAAAGTTTTGCTTAAAATATCGATAACTAAAGCTCTTATCTAAAAATGCAGTTTTTGTGTCTTCGTTCTTTTTACTGCCATCCCAGTAATTAAATTACTATTTTTTAATAAAAAGTACATTAACGCCGCTTTTGCCCACGTGGATAATACTCGTAGCAATACCGATTTGAAACTTTTTCATATTTAAATCCTCTTTAGGCAAATCCGAAAGCATAGAGATAAAAAGTTAATCCAACTCTGTTGCGAATAAATTGTTAAGTGTAAAGAGAGCTCGTCGACATTCTTTTCAATAAAAAAAAAATGAAAAAATTCTTTTCGCAAACTTGAGTTAAACCTGACATTTCAAATAAATCACTAGTTGGTTAGTTAATTTCTGTGAAAGTTTCGTGCGAAAAACAGCAGCTGTTAGGTGTTACCCAATCTTCACAACACCTCGTCACATCCATTACATTTTTTATATAGGCACGATCAATTGAAATCGGCCCTTGTTTGTTCGTCTAATGGGCCAATTAAGTCCAGAAATTGCAATTTCTGATCGACTTTATTGTGTACTGAACTGATAAATTAATTAAACAATTACTGGGGGCAAGATATATGTGTTCATGGATGTAGGGTTGCCCTATTTATTTGAGAATAAACTTCGAGGGGAAAGTGACTCGAATAAATGACGTAGTGATAGTGTCAGATCCGTAGATTTTTTACACCTAGCAAGACATTTTGATTTATCTTAAGCTTTTAATTTACAACATTAAATCGGTTTTGAACCCCCGACAAATGATATCACTTAATAACGGCCCAACTTATTCAATTTAAGAGAAATTCGCCGAATTCAATAAATATCCGATTAGGTTTTGCAATACGATGCATTTCCTCGCGAAAACCAATTCCTACCGATTCAACCGTAAACGAATCGCTAATCTGTTTAAAGTAGATCGGAGAATGAAAAAACACCAACCGAAAATTTTATTCACAATCCTTCGAATATAGATATATCGTCTTTTTTTGTTCTCACTCTAAACTTTCCAGAAGTCGATCTATATTAGATTTGTTTCACGGTTCCCTTCATTTTGGCTTGTAAGCTTGATTTTAGTGGGATAATTTGAGTTAGTGTGGCCCAAATTACACAATGCACACAAAGCATGTTTTGTTAGTTCTGACCCAGTTTTAAGCTTTTATGCGACCGACTGTGCATTTATCCAATTAACATCACTGATTCATTAAATTATATTCAATCTGACTGGCCTTTGAATACGATCGACACGTATTTTCCTGATTATCACCTACACCAATGCGAATTTAAAAATCGACATAACAAGCAAATTAAAGAACAAATCAATTTCGCATCCAACATCCAAACCGCAAATCAAATATTTATAATAGTTATTAACTTAAAGCAAATAAACGTAAATATCACGAAACGGTTCTAATAAAAAATCCGTAACTCTAACTGCTATAAATTTTAATTAAAAACAGAAAACTATAGTTTGAAAAACAACCACAGAACTAAATGTGCTGCAAGCATTTTGTAATTAGATATCAGGTTGTTTTTTCCATGCTGCAGGAAATTCAAAAACTTTTCAAACTGTGTTTAGTGCTTTCGGAGTTAATTAAAAATAATCTTAGGAACATCAACAAATACTGTAATTCTTTCACTTGACTAACGCATTTTGTTTACAAATTTGTTTACTTAAACTTCTAGCATTCTTCTAAAACAACATTTTCCTGAAAAAGCTTTAGTGTAAAGTTATTAGAGATCAAAGTTTTGCAAACTAAGAAAATTACTTCTCATTTAGTGCTGCTATTGTTACAAAAAATATAACACAATGAAAAAGGTGTGCTTTTGTGATTAAAATATGTATTTTTTCAACTACACTTGATTTCAATTGTTACAATTGGGCACTTCAAAGAAAAAGCATTCCAGGCATTCGGCGAGCAGCAAAATTAATTGTGTAATTAGCTCCACATTCAATACATTGTTAAACAAACTAACAAATATTTGCAATGCACCCAAAATATTTCAATTCTCGTTAAAAAATTAATCTGCTCGAAATGACACAGCGCTGAAAGTTTGCGCCATAATTATCCCACCCACAACTTGTTAATGCTGTTAGTGTTGCACAGAAAGTTTACTTTCGCGGTGTCACTTCTGACAGTTATCATTGTTGTGATATGAGAACATTGGATTAAGCACCGACGTGATTTCTACACCATGATACTAAATTACTTTTATTAATGTGTTTTCCTCCAACAATTGTATTCAATGAGACATTATCATCACGTGCGGAATAATAAACACGGCTCGGGCACAACTATCAATCAATGTATTCTCCCCAAATCGCAAAAAATGCCAAAAGATCCGCAAACAATAAAAAGTCGAGCGAGAGGATATAAAATAAATCCTCCAAACACCCACATGTAGAAGCGAACGCCAAATTCTAATGAAGTCTTTTTCGGCTTTTTCCCGTCAAGGTGAATTCATCAAACACAAATTTTGCCATAACCGCGCTTGAATAATTTATTAATTACAATACCGGTACGCATACCAATATTTTACGATGCAATTATGATTCCGCTCGATTAGTTATTTTCAGGCGAACACAAACACAAGCACAAGTTAAACAAAGATGTCTTAATTGTGAAAATACTTTATGACCGCTAAATTTTAACTAATTTATTTGTAACAAGCCAGCGTTGTTTATTTAATGACACGCTTTAACCGCTTTATTTTCGTGTTTATAACCAAAACAATAAAAACGGATAAATATTTGCCTTGGTACCACAATCTCGACCATTACGGGATAATTCGGTCGTATTATCCGTCCAACATGGTCGGGTATCGGATTAATCCGGACAGACCTTGTCTCTAGATTAACTCGTATTCAGATAATTTCACTCAACTTATCAAACTAATTTACTTGTCATTTTACGTTTAATAAATGAGAAACAAAGTAATCCCGACGGGCATGATCGTACCAACCATATGTTACGAAATTTAAAATGCGCATGATAAAATGTTACTCTAACTTCAAATGAAATTGGATGTCGCAGCTGACACACGAAATAATAATTGGATTTAAAATTCCCACATAAATTATTGCCCACTTAAAAATATCAGTCAATTTTCTCCGTCTATTTAACTTTTTTCTAATCAAAATAATCAAAAAACCTCCAACTACAGTTGTCAACCATGAATAATGTTTTAATTAAAATTGTTTATTGAATAAACAGTGCCCTGTATTTCTGTGAGAGAGAATTTTCTAAATAAATGAATTCAACAAAACTGAAGCAGTAATTATTTTTATACCAGAAACGAAGTTTGTCAACTCATCTAAGACGAAACGGAAACACTGATCTCTAAAAAAATTCAGAAACATTCTCTCGGAGACAAATAAAAAGTCTCTTTAGATTAGTGACAAAAATCCGCGTCCGTTGTTAACTTTCAAGACCAATTACGTTTTTAACTCGAGTTTAACGTCTTTATTGCAAGCAGTAGATTACATTCTCAAGATGACTCCAAGTTTTTCCTTTAAAAAACTCTAATAACGAAAAGTAAATAAATTGCAATGGACGCAAAATGTCCAGTAATTGAAATTTATTTCGGCCGATAAATAAGCCACAACGAACTAATTTCAAACTTCCAATTAATCAGTTTTGGCCGAACTGAATCTAAAACTAGCTTTGTTTTTAATCAAACTACTTTGTAAGCTTTTAGTGCGGGGATTTTCCCAGCTCTTGTTGCGGATTAAAGGGACGCTAGACAGGTTTTTGTTGGGAAAAAACTTTACTTAACGCAATTTCCACACGTAAAAAATTTAGTTGACAGGTCTGGAACACAGTCATCGGTTTTATTATTCAATTAGACGGAGAATTATCTGAAAAATCAGATTATTTTGTGTTTTTCTCACGGGCTATAAAAAATTATAGCCCACATCAAAACTTGGACGGCCACTAAGATTATATTTCCATTGTTGCATGTAGCTTTTGTAAATCCTACGCTTTGTTGCCTCGAAAACGGACGATTTGCTGGTTTTACACAAAATATCTTTGAAAGCTGAAATGACGAAAGGCCCTACAAACACTCGGCTAAGTCGGTTCACATGTCGTAAATTTTGCACGACAAAAATTAAAACACTTTGTGTGTTTAACTAAACAGTCTTCATAAAGGTTA
Source organism: Tribolium freemani (assembly GCA_939628115.1). Taxonomy (NCBI): domain Eukaryota; kingdom Metazoa; phylum Arthropoda; class Insecta; order Coleoptera; family Tenebrionidae; genus Tribolium; species Tribolium freemani. The sequence goes on along the minus strand of OW626791.1, from coordinate 17,403,801 downwards.
ATGGGAATCAATCTAGGTTAAAGAGCAATAAAGTGGACACATGAAATAGAAAATATGTTTGCGCTCCTAATCGATAAATTGATTCCAGTGTCGATATTCTAGTTTATAACAGAGAGATGAAGATGAAAAATCACGCGACTAGTGAAGCGAAATATTTTAATCACTTTGTTTACTGAAATGTTGCCACGAACTGGAATTAAATTAAACCTTGCTATCATTTAAAGAAGAAAAGATAATGGATCTGAGGAGCACAAGTCCCCAAAGCGTCGGCCGAAGGTCAAGATAAATGTAGTTCATAATAAAGCTCAGCTTGAATAAATTCCCTCCACAAAAGATTATATTTAGAAGATCAAAGACTCCAAGTACTCAAAGCACCTGCCTGCGTAAAAGTAAAACGGTGTTTATCAAATTGTGAACATTAGAATAAAATTAACTATCGGAGGAAAATCTCTCACTTTACTTTTCGAAGTCACGTATCTTTCATGAGGCATATAATATTTCTAATTTTGCTTCGCACGTTTCCATTGTATCGCAACCTTTTGATTACTTCCCTGTTTTTCTTTTCCATGTAGGCCATATTTCACGTCACTTAAGAGTTCCAATAATAAAGTTGAACATCACGTCTCCGACCTTAAATTACAGAAGACATCAAACACTGCACTTATCTTCGTTCGTTTTCTCCTCCCATCTGTTTAAAAGGCGTGAAATCTCATTTCGTTTTTGTCGTTTTTACAAGCTGCATACCTTGTATCTGTCTAATTTTAATTACGGGAGATAATACCGTCGGTGTAAGTCTACACCATGCTCCGGCAGCTTGATTAGCCCTTTCATTTCTGAAGCAGTGTGCCTTAATACGGCCATCTCCGCTCTTCCGACAAAATTTGAATTATTCATCAGTGAGGACCGAGGCTTTTCGATATACCACACGGTGTTTGACTTTAAACAGTAATTTTTTCCGGGTTTAATGAGCCGAGCAAAGATCCGAGAGACAATATTTGGCTCTTTCCGCCGAATCGATCGATAGTTTTTAATGGTGGTAGAGTTGTAAATTTGCGACTTAATGGGCAAGACGGGACACCAATTTAGGCCTTGGATGGTAATTGAATAGGGCGCAGCACATACAGCTATCGACCAACACATAAAAGTTATCAATAAAGCAACGTCACAAATAATGCGAGGATTTGCGTCTTGTAATGAAGTTGGAAAGAACAAAGCAAGCACAAATCTTTGTTCTGCCATTTAAAGGCTACAGGTGTCCGTGATGTCACGCCACATAATTAAATTCATTAAACGGCCGTCGAGTAGCGCTGCTTGGAACGGGTCAAGGGTTTTTTCAGAGAAATTCTTGAAAAGGCAATGAATCATTTGGAAATTAACGATGAAGTGTCCCGGGCTTCAATCATGTGTGCATCAGACTAATCAAATAAATCTCCTTTCGTCGTAAAAAATTAGCCACGAGCCTGTGAATTGATGACAGGGTAGTGCTCTTGTGCGCGAAATTAATGGCTTTTTCTGTGTAGAAGCCCGGCGAAAATCTAATATGGTATTTGAGAGCATTTGGGATTTGTCGTGATATAAAATATGGTCTGTGTCAATTCGCCATTTGAAAAGCAAGTGTCTGAGCTACACAACTCATCTTTTCGTCCCCGTTTCTAGCTCAAGAACGAGTCATCATCACTGCCATCACGATTCTCTAAAGAGTCTCTTTAACAACGATACAACTCCTTCAGCTACGATGATAGAAGTTATTCTCAAAGGCCCGTCCAATAAAAATGTCGGGGGTTTTCACAGGAAATATTCGACGAGATAAAACATTTTAATGGCAGACGAGAAAACTCGAAAATAAATTTCGCCAAAAGAATCCTCTCAGGAGATGATTACAGATAAAGTACACTTTTACACCGTCGTTACTTAAGTAATTACACCGGCCAAACATGGCATTCTCCCGGGAAATATCATATTAAATTCTTAAAGGTGCACACTAAAAAGCCGTTAAATTATAGGACTTGTCGGTTTCTCTTCCCTGCCTTTCAAAACTTTGTGAAATATTATCAAAACGAGCTCGAATCCAAACTTATAAATTTTAATTTTACTCACTACTACGTCGAGCTATTCATTTACTCCTTTATCGAAAAATTGCTTTATATTTCCTAAAATACGCACTCAATCCTCGGGATTATTTAGTTAATTCCTATGGAGTTTAAACTTTTTGAAAAAATACCCCAACGCACAGCTTACAAATTTCAAGCGTAAACGCAAAACCAGTGGTATAGCAAACAGGGTTGTTACAAATAAAAAATCGTACTCAGTTTAATTGTATACTCTTTTTCAAATGAAATATCCCAGTAGGCTGTGGAAATTTGAATTTAAGTTGGTTATACTGCTATTTTTAATATCTTCACATCTTAATAGGTGGTATTTGTTTTGTAACTAATTAAAGTTAGTTACCGATTTAAATAAGAAAAAATAAACCCATTGTGGCTATATCAAGGGATTTTACTGTAGAAGTTGGCTGAATTAACAATTTTTAGTTTCACCAAAAGAATTAACCACAATTATTTTGACACAATTTTCTTAACCTCAAATTTTTGTTTGACATTTTAAATTTTAACGTAAAGGTTGTTTTACACAGTCATGGCCTACCGCGATATCTTTTATTTTGAAAAAGAGTATACGTATTGTTTTTCAAACACGACAAATTTATCCGTTTGGCTACTCTATAGATAAGTTAATATGTGTTGTTTTAAACTATTTATTGTATTCATTTTCCTAGAAAAAAATAAAAATTTTTGCTAACAATCTTAAGAAAAACTAAATAAACTAAAACATTTTTGTTTTGGTTAAATCTAGTTTTTACTAAATAAGCCAAACAAATATTTAAGTTAAACCCGGAATTTATTGAACAATTTAGTAAACACTGGTATTAAAATAAGTTTAGTCGAAGCTAAAATCAACCGAAAGTATTGTTGTTACCTAATTGTTTTTTACAACTTGAATCTAAAATCGATAAGCAGAAAGAGTTTTAACTGAAATCAAATTTTTATGGTAACAACTGCACTGTCTTCGATTATAATTTTTATTTTCTTTAAGTAGTATCAGATAGTAAACAAGGGAAATTCATCAGGAAGATTATTCCATTTTGTGCTTTTACTGTTGTAAGAGTGCACTCCCTCCGTCTTAAAGTAGTTTCACATTTCATCTTTCCTTTAAATTACCACCAAAAACCAGTAAATCCACCCAAAATTATTATTATTTATTATTTAATTTTTATAAATAATAATCAAGTCAGATGCAGATTTTTTTATTTTGATTTAGTTTTAAAAGTCTTTTTGAGTTAACAGAATAGATAATTTTCCCCTTTATTACTAAAACTTTATAAAATCTTGTTTTTAATTTCAAATTTTTAGTTCTAATAATAAAGTTTGAAAACCCGGCTTAATACACCACTGGTTGTAACATCATCTATTGCATTAATTTTGCATAAAGCCAACACCTTCCTCATATTTCATGTCACAATTCCGCGAATCCATCTGATAACTTAAATATCGAGTTCTCGCCAAAAGCATTGCATTTCAAAAGATACACATATAAAACATCCCCTTTCATTTTATTTATAAACAACGACACCCACCCTAACTTTAATTAATGTAAGTGACCCCAAAAAAATCAATTTTGGAGATCTTGATTGTAATAATCTAGATTAATTACCATCTTAGCACTTTAGCATCATCTCATAATTCACATTTACTCAACCCGCTGTAATAATAAAGCCGTATTCTCTTTCATGTGTGCATGCATATCTAATCTAATAACTCGACGAACTTGAGCATCCTTTACAGATTTCATAAATGCACTGTTAACGAAACTTTGTATTTTCCATAAATGGGTGAATAAATGTAGCATTTGGGCTTGGCTACAGTCCGGACAAATAAGATAAGCCAGATAAATCGTCAAGCATTTATATCCCTGTTGCTTACATATTCATAAATTCATAAATAAGACGCAGGTCCTTTCGCATTAACCCTCTTCGAATAAATGAAAATTGGAATTTCCAATACCTGAAGTAATTCATTTATTCCCAAACAGAATTTGTAAATGAATGCGATCAATCATTTTTATTGTTATTTTTTGCGAATAGTGAATGGTGAATAGTATCAATGCCTGACAGTTGAAATCCGCGAGGATTTATTGGTATTCAGATACGTTACAATATTTTGTAGCAAAGCCATTTTGTAAGTAAGTTGATGGCTCGAACAGCGCTAATCCTGCGAAAACTTTTGGACAAACATGTTTCCTGCATCAGAAACGTATGAAAGCTTATTTTGTTCGCTATCAAGATCAGCACAAATAAAACCCCTTTATATAACCGGAAATGACTTGAATATTGATTCACAAAAAAAACAACTTTTATTCAAAGTATCACTTTCCATCCACACGTATTTCTTCGAGAATATAACCCGTGCAAGCACCCACTCTAGGATACATAACTCGCTTCTCAAGTATTCAGAATTATGCCCCTCGTTAAATTTATTTAAATTTCGCTCGTATCGAAATGAGATACTCGCACACTTTACCCTAATTAACAATGAAATTTTAATATATTGTGCTTCGCAAATTGAAGCCCAGTTACGCAAAATAGGAGCAAAATTTCTATTCCTTCACAATTGACCTCAACAACTAGGATTCTTCTCGACTGTGCGCCCGAAGTTGGAGATTTTTCCCCGAATAAACCTCTCAAGTATGTAAAATCACAATATACAAGCCAACTTTTGAATAATGCATGCACGTTGGAAAAAACATAATTTCACACTGTGCTTGCATCCGTTCTGCATCGTTATTTTTACGTGATTCGTTAAATTTCCCATTTCGGTTTCTCCACTTAAAAATTATTTAACTGATTCGCCCGAGGTAGCAAAGTTTCGGAAGCAACTGCGAGTAATTTAGTTAAAAAGATACGAACTCGTATCGTGTGTAATTTTCAAATGGTGCACAATTCAATTTAGCTACAAGTTATACATATGTTTGATAAAGATTGATAATACGATTTACGACCTCCTTGATTCTGGACCGCTGCCAAGCGAACCGAATGAATTTTCCTAAGATGAACAATAAAAGTTTTATGTTGGCAGTATCATTTCGGGACATAAACACTTCAGATATCGGGAATAAAAGTTGATTAGCAATATTTCAATACAGGAAGTGATTCCCAAGCACTGCTTGGCCGTAAAAGTAAATACGGCTTAAGCAATAAAGTGTAAGGTTATGCTTCCACACCTGTTAATGCACAAAAAAACTTTACTATAATTAAAAATTCGGTTTGTTGAGTCATGTATGAGAAATTAAGCTCCAATCTAATGTGGTATACTTTCCACTGGGAATACAATAGTTGCTTTAGGATCTAATTTTAAACGACAATTTAATATCAGAGGCACATTCGGTTTCATATTTTGGGTATAAAGTTAGTAACGGTTTAGTAATCTCGAAATGTCGCAAGTCAGAGTAAATCTCGTGTATTGGAAACACAAACATAATCCAATGTAACAGTTTATGTGAGGTCGTGCGTAGTTTTGTGCAAATATAGCCTCTGCGTGCCCTTAATGCCATAACCGTCATTTGTATTGTCTGGAAACTTAGAAATTCGGAATATTGCAAGCGACTTGGACACGCCATTAAACTTCTCGCTTATTCCAGCATCTGTTCGCCGGAAGGAAAAAAATCGAGAGGAAAACGACCGATATATAATATTCGTAATAACATTACGTTCGGTTAGAATTACAAAGTCGTATAAACATAGGGCATTACATACATTATACGACTTTGTAATTCTAACCGAACGAATTTAGTTAAAGTCTCGAAAAAATAATTCAATTCGGTCATACAGACGTCTGGTGGATTAGTTAATGACGTTGTGATGCGAGCAGGAAACACATCAGAGGTCGAAAAGAGCACCAGCTGCTGGTGCACGAAATTACAATAGCGCATGTTCTTGATACAAAACATCTAATTACTGACATAACGGTTGCCTTCAATTTAGAAGAGGAACACAGATAAGTCTGCCTTTGACAAGCCGCCTCATTGTGCTATGATTGCTTCCAAATCCTTATACTTGATAAGACTGTTCCCTCTAAGACATTCAAGAGGATCTGCCACAATGGCTGGGGTTATTGATGACAAAACAAATATCTCTCAAAATTTTTGTACCCCTCGACAGTAACATAACGTGCGAATCAATAAATGCCACGGTTTTTACTGCAAAGGTCACGCGATTAAATTTAATCGTCTTCAAGTTTTGCGCAAAACCTGGGCATAATTAGTTCTAATCGCTTCTCCAAGTGCCCTTATTCCATTATTCACAATTGCAAAACACGGATGAAAGAGAATGCCAACTTTTCAAACTGCATCTTATTCTCCTATTAAATTTAATTTGACTCAACACTCGCGAAAATTCGAAAGCTGTTTCGTTTGCTGCTGGATTTTATCGTATTTGCACGGTTTGTTGGCTGTCATTGGTGAACTCTAGTGGCATATAAATGTAATTATTGTTTCTCTTTTTGTTCCGGTTCACCTTTGTGTAATCTAAAAACTCCAACATCGTTACCATTATTACAGGGTTATATACTGCAACGACTAGTTGTTTATGAGTAATTAAGGTGCTTTCAACATGGCGCCAATGTTTCGAGACAATAACAAAAAAGTGAGCAATGTTTTGTTCGACTCTTGAGAGGAAAGCACGAGAGCAAATTGCCTCTGCTGACGTCACCTATTTCAATAATACATCTGAGGTAAGCACGACCAAACATATGAAACAGTTCGACGTAACACGAACAGGTATCGACAGAGTGACGTCATACTTGCTCGGACCATTGATGAACTTTATTATTTCATCAGCTTTCGATGCAGTATATGCCAGAGCACTCAATTTTTAATTAACCAAACTAACATTAAAACGCACTTAATGCTAAAGCCGTGTAACATTTTAACTCAAAAACATTAAATTAATTAAATTAAGCTTGTGTTTGTTTCTTCGTTTACTTGTATTTATTACAGCAGGTTACGCGCTTAATTTCCCGGCGCCTCCACCAGATTTGTTCAAGCGGTTTTCACACAAGAGCAGCGATTTCCAAATCCAAAGCTGTTGAAACTGACTTTTACATTTATTTTGACAACGATAATAATTAAATAAACTTGCACGTTTATTTTTCACACATTAAAAGTTCAAGCGACACCTGAATATTTTGGGAAAAAGAATGGTTTGTCCTATTATATTGAGCACAGGTGTTACAAAGTTTGGCAGCCATTGGCCTCAAGCACCGAATGCAAATGACCCAAAATCCCACATCAACTAGCACCAATCCTATTAAGTTAGCTCAGGAAACTTTACACAAGTGGTCCATGACCGATAGCGATAGCTAATTAATAGGGACCGGATTTTACTTTTTCCCCTTTTCATATTCCTTTGAAGCAAATAATTTTTTGTGATCGATTGTGTGACCTAAAATCTAAACTTTACTAATTAAAGAGCTCTCAAATCGATAAAAAACGGGGGTTTATTGGTAAAATTTTCACTAAAAAATCAGTTTGGGGAGCGTTTTCGGCGCGAAAAGTGCTAATTAAAAAACTGCGTTGCAGATTAGTTTAATAAATCAAAAGTCGGTATTTGTGCAGGTATAAATTTATATTTCGCGTCGGGTTATAAATCTGTGGTTCTCCGAATTAGGGAAACTCGCTGAAAATATGGGGTAGTTTCGGAGTTTGGGCCCTGTGGAGATGACATCTCAGTTTTCAGCTTCAAAACCCAAGGGAATGGGTTGTTTTACTGCCGCGTGTGTGACGCAACAGATAAACTAGTTACGTTCATTGCCAATTCTTTTCAATTAACAGTGGATGTTAATACCAATTGATGCCAAATTAATGATCGATTTTTGACCCAAATTGCAGTTTTTACGGCTCATGGAAGTCTTAATACTTTGTGCAAACAAAACTCATCAGCGTTTGCTAACAATCGGCTTAATTATAGTTCCAGGATAATTATATGCTCTGAATATTCACCTCATACTTCTAATTGGAGTTTGCTTTGGTTTTATTCTTGAGTTCTTCTTAGTATTCATTACAATCCGACTGACAATATCTTTTGTGAGAAAAAATCCGTTCTAATCAAATAAAAAAGTCAATTACTGCAAATGGAAAACTGGAAATGACACGTTTGATAGGCACAATTTTATTGCAACAGACAAAAATCATCGAATTCTTTTAACAAGCGATAAAACACTTGTTTGAAGCCGAAATTCGGCAAGGATTGAAGATTAACAAGTCGGCTTTTATGGCAGTTTACAAACTAAAAATATTGCCCATTAAATACAGATTTTAATTAAAAAAAAAGTGATTTATAACGCCGATTACGGAAATTTAATGTTGGCGCACGGAATCCTAATTCGCGTTTATCGAAGACGAAACCTTTCGGTTTCAGTTGAGTAGCATAATAGACAAAGTTAAGCAGTTATATGTAAATGCGTCGCCTTCCGTGGAATATCTGATGAAACAATTTCAGACTTTGAAATATAAAGCGATTCTATTACAACAAAAGATCGTGCGATCAATAAAATGTTTATTGAACGCCCTATTCGAGAATATAGATCAAGCTTTAGAGGGGTTGAGATCATGCAGATTCCGACTTTTGTAAACAGAGAGAGATGACAAAAAAAATGTGTTTTCAGAGCAACAAGACACTGCAGCATTTTATCACAATTTGAGTAGAAAAAGCCCGAGCTCTTACAAATAGTACGCTATATTTTTTTTAAAGCAAGATTTATCTACTCGAGGTAATGTGCACTGAAATTATTATACTCAGTCCCGAATATCATAAATTGCTTACCCTAACCCGGTCAATATAAATCTTTCCGGGATAACACACACATGAGCTCCTTCACTCGATTACACTGGCCTAAAATATTAAGTAGGAACACATTCACTATTCATACTCCTTTCAAAATCTCCAGAAATGTGGTCCCACTGAAAGCAATATATTTCACAATCTTCAGCCACCGCAACTGTCTTAATTACAATCAGAACAAATTAAAGCGGTATTTACTTATCTCAGCACACTTAAGTAGACGATTCATGTAAATTCAAAGGCACGAAGCGTCTTTTATTAAATGTCTGGGTATAATATGTGGATGAGAAATATTATGTTGTATTACAGTCACGCTTAACGGAAATTGTTTCAAATCCCACAAGCTATATAAAATTCCTGGACAAAGAGATAAGTTTCAAATTGAATTTTGAAATATTTTCCGTATAGGCCACCGCTGCACTATTTTTAGTAAATTCAATTAAAACAGCTGCACGAGTACACCGCTTTAATTGAACCGCATTTTTAGCAATGCACTACGAACATCTCGTTTTTACAACAAGTACATAATGCAGATATCTTGTCATATTAAAAATTGATACGAAATTATCGCTTTGCCCTTTATTCCGCCCCAATCAATTTAGCGACTGCCTTTTCTCGGTTAAATTTTTATTTAGATCATGTGAACAAAGCAGCCATTTTATTGATTCCCTCTTTCAAAAGAACGCTTCCGGTCAAACAAAAAGACCACTATCACAAATCAAAAACAAAAATATTTATGGCACTGCTTTGTGAAAAATTGCCAAAAGTGCCGCCATTAGTTACGTTTAAATTCATTAAAAAGCTACAAGGTGTTATTAAATCCCGCATTTCTCTTGAGAACAATAACGGGATAAAATCCCATTCAAAAAAGTTGAAAGTGGTCGCCTAATGGGATTTTGACATTTTTAAAAGACTCGAGAGATGTACTTTTGAAATTGTTTCACACAATATTGATTCGTGAAAGAAATTCGACTTGAAAACTGTTATTTTTTAAGTGTTTGAAAAGCAAACTTCGTGCCGCCAGATGATAAATTGCTTCATCAGAAAAAAGGCGAGTTCCAGCTTACAGGTGGCTGCCATTGCAAGTAAAAATTTGTATATTTGGGATTAAATAAATACGCTACGAATGATTGGAATCAAACTAAATGAAAATTAATATTAAACCACATTGTCCATATTTAAACAAGAAAGCAACTAAACCTGTGTCAATATTGTGTCACGTTTTATATCGCAAACATTGATTTTCCCTTCATAAACGTTGAGTGAAATAATGCTAGAAACAGCCAAAATATTTTCAGTTCAATTATTTTGTAACTTAGTTCTTTCCACATTATTGTTTCAAGATCTGTCACCACAGCCAAGTTTGGCAAAGCCATAAAAACTTTTTACTTTAAACCGGCAAAGTTATTATCAATAAAGTTCCCAAAGGATTTTAATACTTTGTGGAAGACGCTAATACAACTTGAGCAATTACAATAAAGACTTATCATAGCATAAAATATATGAATCTCTGTACAGAAACGACTGAAACCGTTGGAATAACATTGTCTGTAGCTTCATTATTTACCGATCACGTTTCAACCAAACTTTATCCTAATAACTTATCCCAACCGTGATAAAACTGTTTCACGAAATCCTAAAAAAAGTTCCACAAAACTCCGTCAAAGCGATTAACGACAATAAAACGCACCGAAATTGATTCCACGTTTACTCCCTACAAATTCGCTTAATTACAAAACACATAGCCCATATCCATCAACTTTTTCTCCATTACACCAGACATATAATACGTCTCACATGTGGCCTATTTCAGGCTTGGCAACTGTCCAGCTGCGAGTTAATCTTCTTCACTACGCGAGCCGTCATCTTAAGCATAAACTTATATTCTTATAAAACAAACTACAGGGAAAATATAGTTTTTACCAAGCTCTCACGTGTCAGACACGCGAGCTTTTAAGTGATTTGATTTAAGAAAAAACTCCAAAAACACATATTTGGGTCAGACACTATTTTATACACCTGACATCGGCAACGAATGCGAATCTCTAAATAAAAGCACAGCTTTATGAACTTGAAATGTGTGCTTTTAAATTTATTACCACCATTTACGAGCAGGGAAGAACCAAGGCACGGCTCAGATTAACCAATTTATGAGCGACTCGAACAAATCCGATTTAAAACATAATTTTAATAAATTGAAACGCTCGCAAATTCAAAGTGCGGTTCAATGTACCATAATGCCCCAACATAAAAATTGCCTTATTTTATTTCGGCGAATTCCTGCATTTTTTTAAATTTTTTTTAAACCATCTAAAATGTTGCAAATTCCATCATTTTATTATCATTATTTTGTGTTATTCTGTGCTAAATAATTCAGAAAAAAGTTAACAAAATACTCGTACAGAAAACCTACACACATACTTTAAATTTCACAACAATAGCAAATGTAGCCTCTGAAAAATTTTAATATTGATTAGTCCAGTTATTGTTACAAAAAATTCGAGTCAAATGGAGTATCAAAAAACAAGACTTGTTTTTGGAAAAAATATTACAACCACCAGAAATAGTAGTTTATACAAGTAAAGAAAAGTTGTTCATTATCTGTGAGTGATGTGCTTCAGAAAGGAATCACGAGCAGATAATGCCAACTTTTCTTTACGTATCTAATACGTTTTCTCTTATAGGTACATTGATAAATTTTTGTTAAATTTTTTCACCGATAGAATAAAGGTGTAGTACCTCTACTCGTATCTATAGAATAAGCAACAACATTATTAATACCTATAAGAGAAAACAATATGTTTACTTAAAATAATAAATATTGCAAAAAATTGCCCATATTTTTAAATTAAAATTGGTCTAACGGTTTTATTTTCACTTTTTTAAATAACAGCTGAGTTTACCAAAACTGTACAAAAGTCTTTAGCTTTATCAAAAAATTGAGTCATGAAAATGTCTCAATATCGGCAATCCGTCTACTTCCTTGAAAAAATTTGCGCGTGCAAATATTTTTGCGTGGATTTTCCGCAAAACCGTCCTCGTTTTCGCACATCCCATCGGCATTGTGCTGTTAAATTTCGTGTTTGCTAAATCTTCTCCTGCGAGTGACATGCAAAGGAGATTAGCAGGAGCAAAGTTAGTTTCACGGCAAACGCGAGAAAACAAAGTTTACTTTTAATATTATATGATTCTATCGGCGTGACGTCATGTTGTCGGCGAGAAACGTGACGTCAGTAAAATTAATACTTTGAAAGGGTGAGCAAATTTGCATAAAGTTTGAGTTAGGTAGTATAATCCAGTAACGGCAACAGATGATTTTTTTCTCGTATTGTTACAAGACACGTAAAACCGCAAAACATAAATTTCGTTACAAGACTGGCAATGTTTGGTTTCCATTCGACTTTTTATTTGTGTGTTTTTTTAACACAACCACGTTTCGCTTTGTGTTATTGCTTTCAGAACTGAAAATCGTCTAAGTAAAATCAATAAAGCTGCAAGTGCCGATATAAAATTAAGTCAATGTTCCAGGTGTCTACACTGCTAGTGAAAAAGACCTTGATTTATGATATGTCAAGAATCACTCGACACAGATGGCTCAGGACTTGTTGAGCATCTTAAGTTTATTATTGTGTGATGAATAATTCAGTCCCAATAGGCGGATAAATCAGACCTCAAACACCCAAAGGCCAGATTAAAATTACAAATCTGCATAAATTTCGGTGGTTGTAAATGTAAACGAGACGACCTTGCACCGGGGTCTATTTATTGGAAAGGCTAACATTGTTAAGGTCATTTTATTCTGCCCACTAGTCTCCGAGGAGTGAAAGAGGCGGTACAATGGAAATTGTATTTGGTTTAGTAATTCGAGTGAGGAAAAAAATGAAACGAATTCGTGCTGTTCAAATGACGGAATCAATAGCGAGCCATTAGACTTTTTTGTAATAGGAATTTAATACGAAAAAATCCCTAAACTAAACACTCTCGAACCGAATGCGTAAACACGCCGAGTGATTGATTCGGTCAAGATGGCATTAAAGAATTTATAATGCAATCATAAACTGACTTATTATTAGTATGTGCTGACTGAAATTTTCAGCAAGTTGATTAATCTCAGCATAAAAATCAGACACTGCGAATATCTCCAGCATTGCAACCTTTCATTAATTTTGTGCACTGGATCAAGTTCAACCTCAAGCGCAATAGTTACAATAGTATCGGTTACATGACAAGTCAAAATTGACGTTTAATGAAACTTGAGAGGTTTCAATTCGGATTTCAAACAATACTCGTTCGAGTTCGAAGAGTTTGTTTACTATAGAACTAGAAGTGAAAGACCTTTTATGTAAGGATAAATCCTTTGGATAAAGTCAGCTTTTCGTTTAAAAACTGAAAACGCTAATTAATTAGCGACATCCTTCACTTGTTCAATAAAGAACCAAATTTCCCAAAATAGTCTACAATTTAGAGAAACCATTACAAAGCATAATTGTGTGAAGCTATGCATAGGGAGATAATGCTCAGACATGCTGTTTCAATTACAATTAACAATTAACAGAATGCAAATTTCGTCTTGCGTAAATTGTGCTTTAGCATACATGATGCACCGTTAGTGCTAGCCCCTCCAATTCTTATAAAAACAATAAAATAATCAAAAATAAATTATTGGATTTTTTCCGACTTAATCAGAGACGCATAATAATTAAAAAATTTAATTTTGTTTAGTTACGCTAAATAATTAGATACATTTAAATGCATTAATGCAAAAACAAGTGGTTGAAATTTGGTGGATGCGCCGGGATAATTACTTGTAATAATAATTCGTAGTTCAGGGTTAAACAAAAACAAGCAGAAATTTAACTTCACTCTACTGGCTGTGAATAATTTAATTACTATAAAAACAAAAAAATAAGTAAAGAGTGTGTTTTTAAATGTATTGTAAGAACTAATTTGCTGTAAAAAAATCATTAAAATTAACATTTACTTGACGTTTACTATACCAATAAAGCATTAACATTTTATTCTCTTAAAAATTAAAAATTAATGTAAATCTTCTAGCTCATCACATTTCAATTAAATTTTAATTACAGTAAGCAACAATCATTCAATTTCAAAATTGCAGTTATTGCATACATTGCAAATTAGAGCAAATAAATTATTCACAACCCATTATTAAATGATTTGTCTTCCAGAAAACAGCTTTCATCGATAAACCTTCAATAAGTAATGGAATATAAAATAAGGAAATGGTTATTAATTTTCTTTGCTAATGATATATCTGCAAGCAAAACTATAAAATTTTCAAAGCAAAGTAGATTGGTATAAACAAGTTTCGTGGGATCTACATTGTTACGTTGTATATTCCCATATTTTCTCCCTTCCTGTCGCTCCAAATTCAAAAGAAAAAATTACAGTGTTGTTAAATTCTATTACGCCACAAGCAGTTTAGCAAAAGTTTATACGTTCCATAAAATTTTATACGCCACACAACTGATCAAAGGTTAAAGTTAACATTGTAAAAATTACCAAAGTTCAGGTACTTCATTACTGTGGCGCAACGTAAGTAGCAATTATAGAAATAATGAAAGATTTCAGCTTTTTTGCCCTAGAGACTTTATTTACATTCTTTTGAAACGTCCTTCATCCAATTTAATGAGCTGCAGGCCGTGGCTCCTTTATTACATGTTTCAATAATAACGATTTTCAAGCAACTTCGCAAAAATAAATTATTTTGTTAAATCTGATTAAATAAAGCTACATCTTACATTCATTGCAAGTGCTTGGGAGAATTTCCGAAATTAAATACTCGCACGTTTGGAGAATTCAAATTGAAAAGCCCCAACTTTCGAATAAATCAATTTTAATTGATTAAAAGTTGAGCCATCTAACAACCAGTGTTGAACTATTATTAGAAATATTTAGACGCATCTGCAAAGGAAACTATTTATATCGCAAAGCAGTCATGTTCCCGACTACATAATATCAGTTCTGACTAATTGCAGAAACACGAATAATGACTCTACTGTATCTGTTTAATTACATTTCTGTCCCAGAAGCATTGCAAGGAATTTCTTAGATTATAAATTTCGACATTAATCAAAATAACGCTAATACTCAACTAAATATAACCGATATGATACCGAAATAAATTTTAAAATTAAGCGCGACCTTTCCCTTACTTTCTAAAATTCAACTTTAATTAGTGACAGCTAATGACACTCCCGGGACCCGAAAACCGCTAAAAAGTTGCTCGACTTTTACAGAATTTAGAGATTGCTCTACATAGTTGTTCCAACTTTTGAACATGTGATTTAATTAAATTCAAGCAACTTTTCCGTTGATTTACAACTAAATCATTCGTCCGGGTCACAAATAAAGTAATAAAAAGCTTCCCTGAGGAAAGAGAACAAAGAATATTTCCGAAAAGAGCACTTCAATTCTTTAAAGAAATATTGAAATATCAGAGGCATTAGTGTTGAGACTCTTATCGAGTTCCGAGCAAAAGTTTCATTATCTCTGAGAAAAAGAACACTCCTTAGCAATATATTAGCAAAGTTCAAAACCCGATTTCAATCACGCAAGTATTAATATTTCTAAATAAATGCAAAGTATCTTAAAAGCGTGTAAAGCGCTGAGTGATTTCCCTTCAATCAATATCTTTAAATTTTTAAACGTCAGACTTAGCTCAGAGTTTTTATGCGTGATTTGTTCCAGTTGAAATGAATAAACTTAAAAATTCCTCAAACTTTCGCCGCATCAATAAAACCTAGTCACTAGTGTCAGTTTAATGCGAATGCACGGAAATCTAAAATGTGTCTAAAATTGTATTTGATGCAAACTTGGGAGTAATTTAAGTGTAAAAAATCGGGGCGAACAAGTTTCCGAGATGACATAAAATCCATATTTCATGGCGATGCACAAAAAAGTACTTTGCTCGTAAAAATAAAGTCGCAATTTTATCCAACTTGAATCATAATAAATACTCTGAATGCAATAAAGAGAATATTAATTAAATTCTATAAAAAACGGAAAAACGTCCGAGTAAAATTAAACAAGTTTGACAAAAGGAGAAGCTTGCTCTTAAAAGGGTTGCAATCTGAAAAGCTCCACGAATTAGAAAAGAGGGTGTCAAAGCGTCTATACTAAACTTTGAACTTTTCACAGTCTTTTAAAGTATGCAATTTGTATAACGTTCATCATTTTCGAATTGGAAAAAATTCCTTCCAGCCTGCTCACTGATCAAACTCTAATTACATTTCCCTTTCAATGTTTAATTTGTGTTAACGAAAACAGAGAATGATTCCATCTGAGCCCCCACTTAAGACGATTCAATAACAAAAACCAATTCCCCCTTTTTCGCATATTTTACAAATTAATTAGACAGGAAATATGACACCCGTGCGAGTGTATAGAGAATTGTAAGGGTTTCATTGCCTCTAAAGAAAAAACGATTCTCCCCGAGGAAGCTATATGTCAATCCCTATAAGCATTTTGAAAGCCCCGAGCTTTTATTACTTTACTAAGGTTAAAACACTGGGAGAGAAAACCACAATAGTGTCACCCCGAAAAAATATCTCTCGGCGCACTTTCCGAGAATTAATATGTAAACTAGCAAGGATTACAGTATTGTGGTAGAGATAGTTTACTAAAGTTGAAAGCTCAGATAATTTATTACCCAAGCAATTAAGCAGTAATTTGAAAGCTTGCGTGCGACTTTAACTGACTGAAAATTTATTACATCCCTGTTCTTCTGTTCGTTAAATAAAAATCGGTTAATTTTTTTACAATAACGCCTCACTCGTAATTTACAGCCGTCTTACATTTGCGGTTGACTCCTCGTAAAAAATCACTGTTTTATTGCAACTCTAATGGCGAGTCTGTATTTTAAACCAACGAATTTCCTCGTAAATACCTTTCTTTAACACCGAGAACTGAAAATTCCTTGTGTATATTTTTCAGGGGATGTTTCAAAGTGTTGCGGCTTCCTTAATAAGATAATAAAATGACTTCAAAGCAACACCGGAAGCTTTATTAGCTTTCAAGACACTTTTTACCACAAACTTGTTATAACAACAATAAAAAATAATTGAAGCCACTGGAAAACCCCACTCTGACATATTTTAATGTAAATTAATGCAATGCATGTGATTTTCGACCAGAAATAAAATTGTGAAAGTTTCTCTGAAAAGTTTCTTTAAATATTTCACTAGTCGTTAATGTCTTTTTTGCGAGTTGCGACCTTTTTATCGGCAAGTTTTCAATTCTCGCCGTACTTTCTTATTTCATTTGGAAGTTTGATTCTGGCATGAATCAAACAATTGATTTGGTGGAAAAGCTCGCGAAAATTTCTTGTCAACTTGGAAGTTTAAATCAAACTACCGCCTCTTATTTGCTTATGATACGCTTAATACAAAGATAAATCAAAGTTTAAGTTTAATTAAAACGAATTCAGACTGGTAGAGAGCAGCCCGAAAAACCTAACTCACTCAGATAAAGTTGTCAAGATTGACAAATAGTAAAGATTAGAGGCGAGGAAAAGCCACAAGTATAGTTTGGACACTTTGATCGATTCCTCGAAATTATTCAACGTTTGATTCATTCCGATTCGCGTTATTGGCAAAGTGTATATTCTGCGGATAACATTATTAGTTGATGTCGGCAGTGGAACTTATAGCCTCATCAAGGCCTCTAATACCCTATAGAACTTATCCCTTTCTAGATATTTGCATCACGTCTCGCTTTTCAAATGCTCCACCAACGTGAAAAACTTTAGAACTTTGACAGTCATTAACAAAGTCTATACTTCATTAATCCCTCAAGATTCTTAAAGCTTTAAACCTGAAGTCGGCTCCAATTTCGCAACTGAAACCTCCGCTTTGTCCTCAAACGATCTGGTTAATGCAAATTTAATAACATTATTCCAGGAAAAGCCAATGGAAGCATTTCTAATTCCCCCGATAATTTTTGACCGGCATACACGAACCAAATCTGCACGATATCGGTATTATCAAACAACTAATGACGGTTCATCATTTATTTATAAAATTGAAATGTTACCCTATTTACCCACATTTTAGAGCACACCTACAACAAACCTTGACATTCGGCAGACTACGCAAACCTGTACAAGTCCATTTGAATATTTCACTTTCCACATTTCTCAAATTAATAATTCACCGGACAAAGTTCAAGCATCAAAATTTAATCGGACGTCAATAAATATTCAGGTGCGCTACCATACAAATTTTCAAACTCGAATTCAAGCAACTCATAAGTTTAAAATATTTTTTGTATTACTTTGAAAAAAGTTTGGAATAGATGTATAGTTTGAAAAGGCTTTACCAAAATTATTTGGACATGTATCGACAATTTTAAAAGCGAAGTTGAAATGTCCGAATTTCAATTTTTAACTGTGCATTATTCCAAGTAATGAAGAAGAGCTTGCTCAAATATTCATAAGCTTAATTTTAAAATTGGAAGTACTGGTTTGCGAGCTCCTCGAAAAATTAGACTTTGGAATGTAATTTTTGATGGCTTGAACATGAGTTTTCCAGTGATATTGGCTGGATCCCTAATTTGATAAACCACTTCTCGCGATATCTGCCACTCTAAATATCGAATTCGTATAAAGTCGAATATTTGATTAGACTTTGATTTTTGTCGGCATTCAGCAAGCACACTTCACACCACCTTCAGTTCTCCTAAAATTTATGTTCCGGCTGAATTATTAACAAGCCAGCGTAATTAACTATAGCGCTATAACACTACCCCTAATAATAAACTTAATAGATACAACCCTATCGAAAATCAATATTTTTAACTCAATAAGGAACTTCCGGTAATAACATTAAATT
This sequence comes from Tribolium freemani, assembly GCA_939628115.1. Lineage (NCBI taxonomy): Eukaryota > Metazoa > Arthropoda > Insecta > Coleoptera > Tenebrionidae > Tribolium > Tribolium freemani. The sequence continues at coordinate 17,385,060 of OW626791.1, read as the reverse complement.
TGCTCGAGTGCAACATCGCTTTGGCACTAAATAATCACTTCTTCGGACACATTGTAAATTGTCTCAAACATAAGTTAATTGCGCGCTGAAACTTGCCGCAAGAACAACAACTTACCACACAAAATACAAAAAGTCATTTGCTTGTTCTGTTCGCGACAAAACGGTCAACAAGAAAATTGGTCAATAGCCGCAGCAATTAAATTGTAACCAACGTCATCGAATAAAGAAATTTTTCGTGTCGATAACAAATTACCGCAACGTAATTGTTGTTGTTTTCTATACTTTGGTGCTTTGTGACGTTGGTTATAATGAGGTTGGCGTTGTTCATTGCCCAAGTTTGTTTTCTGTTTGTCGTACGAAGCTACGAGTACCTTAAGATAACGCCTGAATAATCCAAGCTAATTGGAAATGTAACGACGGCTGGATTTCAAATGGAAAATCCACAATCAACTGTACTCTACTCCCTTATAATGACTGGATCACTGTCAGATAATTGCATCATTGTTAGTTTTATTCGCACTGCTGTAACCGAATATTTGGAGGTTGTGGTCGCAGCTAAATAGTTTTTAGTTACATGTTCCACATCGCAAAATTGCAGATTTCACGTTTTTGCTACGTTGGATGAGCCTAATTACAACACATTGTACACAATGAATTGACTGTTTCGACCGCACTTTCAGAGGATTTAACATCGACACCACACCACAAATTGAGCCATAACACATAATTTTAAAATAAAATAAAATAATAACAAATTTTATTTTGGCAAAACTCCTCATCTTGCGTAATCCACCTACTTAGTAAAAAGTAAAAGTAGAAGAAAAAAAAAGAAATATACCCCTTTTAGAGAACATTTGATATTGAATGTATAATTTTTGAGGAAAACCAAAATTCTGGTTTGATTGGACTGCAGACGCAATTACTTCATAAATTTGCGCGCATATTGCGTTTCGAATTTAAATATGTAATCCTCATGAACCCGCAAATAGCTTTCCCCGCAAATTACATCTGAGTTAAGAGCAGCGAAATATCCGTCGTTTCTTAAAATCATCTCATTTCTATGCAAGACGTCAAAGGATACAACAATTTTATATTGTGTAGCTTAATAATGCCTCGCTGTTTCCTGAAAACGTATTTCCTCTTAAAAATACATTCGGCACCAATCTTTTCAGATTTGCATGAAAAGTGTATTAGGTAAATAGAAGAGACAAAGCGACATAAACAAGAGAACCGAGACGCACATTTTCACACCCCTAAGCATCTTTTGAAAAAAATCGTATCCGGAAATTAAACCGAAAGGCAATAGAACGCACCACGTGTAGCGTTTTAATTATGAAAGTACCTACTTGGAACGACGGGATTATTGGATTTGTTTCACGCTAAACAAAGCGTTTATGTTCTCGAGAAAATGAGCAAGAAACTAATTAATGCCAATTCTAAATTAATAATAAATTTTATTTATCCCATCGCCTAAAACAAAGCGCGTCATTCCATCGCCCCCGATATTCTATCATCTTTTGTGACTCGAAAGGTTTTGCGGGAGAAAAATGCTTTATTAGTGCTATCAATCATACGAACCTGACGTACGGATTTTTCACCGTAACTCACTTTTAAATAAAACCAGCAAATGATGTGTGCATAAATCTTTTTAATAGAGAATTATCCATGAGTTAATTTTTACGAGTTGCTAACTACGAGAATTAAATGTTGACGTTTAACATTCGAGAAAAGCTCGACATGTGACTTATGCGCGAAATTTTCCGACCAATAAATTTCCTTAAGGATCGCGAATTTTCTCCGCAAATTGCCCACAATCATTTATCCCCGACTGTGAGAGATTTAAAACACTTGACCAAAAATTTACGCTCTAATTAAGCCGCAACCTGATTTTAATTCGTCGATTCACTCGAAAAGGGTTGACAGCCGGTCAATGTTCATAAAGGGGTAACACATAACCTAATTACTCAAAAGCCTTTAGTCACGTTGCATATTCAGCTAATCTGAACTCAACTTGACTCCACGTAACCCGCAGGGGTCGTTGATATTACCCTATCTAAGAAATTTCCAATTTCCCAACTTTAAATTATACAATTTCCCACCCAGCGAACCAATTTTAAATAATTTACGAAACGATCCTTTAAAACTAATTAAAAACCTTCAAGTGCCACCAAAAATAAATTACACAATGCTGATTTCGAAAATTACATTACACACATATTAAATTTGAGCTCGTCGTTATACATTATTGAAAGTCAAAATGTAAAAGCTATCGCTCTTCTCCTATCCTTCTATTCGTTCTGGTATTGACGGCATGTTATGTTGTTACCAAATGTGACGTCAACACTGCGTCCATATACTGATGGAGGAGCTCAAATGCAATTAGTCGCGTATTAATAACCCACGCCTCTATAATTCTGACTTTTACTTGAGTACATAAAAGGAGTAAGCGACAATATTGGCAGGAATGTAATGAATACGGCAGCAGAGCAATCGACTTTCTTATTTAACACGTTCCTTGAAGGAACGTTTCCAAAGAAATATTAAATTATAACACTTGTGATCCTCGTTGAGTGTTGAGTGTATTACCACGTGCACCATCTATCAAAATAGAATAATTCGTGCATAAACAATATTTTTACCAATATTTCAAACGTAATTAACACAATCATCTATCGCAATAAATAACGCAGACATGACAGATGTTCAAATTTAAATCCTGTTTTGAAACTATGACTGACAACACATTTGCCGTTACAAATTACAATTTTGATTTGTAATATTTAAGCAACTTAAATTGTTATCTCAACGCTGCAAAAGCACAAAACTTGTAAAATTATCGAATCCATTAATGTGCTCCATATTTCGCAAATGTGCAATTTTCTCTTCATGGGATTTCGTTAAAATTTTATATTTAATCAATAGCCAATATTTCAGCTCACAAAACTTGCTACATTGTTTGGTCGGATAATGGCAATACAAATAAAGTAAACAAAGGTGTATGATTAAAGGAGAACTTCAGAAAGTTGCCAAGGGTTTTGTATAACTCCTAATATTTCAAGAGGGTTTATACAAAGTTATCATTTTTTCTTTTATTGGAAATTTCATCAAAAGAAAACCAGTAACGTCGGACTCTCTAACCCAATATGATGTTCCCTCCCAAGGAAGGTATAATCTACCATGATTGCATTATTTCGTAGTTAAATGTGGAAGAAATATAATTAATTAATTAATTAATTATTTACTTACTTTTGAGATACACTAAAAATATACTTTTAGCAGACTCACCTTGTATATTTTAATCACTTCATTCAATTCACATACCTCCACTAGACCCAAAAACTTAGTTTATTTGTTAAAATAAAAAATATGCTTTGTAAAGTGACATGTTACGGAATTTTACAATATTGCGCTTTTATCTTAAACGATAATATTCTCCATTTCAATGTAAATAATTCTTCACGTATAAGTTTTCCCTTCCGTAGAGAATATACAATAAATACATTATTTATATATCGAAGTGGTGGTGCGAAAACCCTTATAAAAGTTTCAAAAAGCCACGCCCAAAGAAAGCGGCAAACACATCGAACAACCCTCTAAATGATTGTTAAAATTGTCTTAAAATAACATCACAAATGGTCGCTCAAAGGCTTGCTCGGAATACTAACTAACATTTCATAGAATTTACTTTAACAAAAAAAGTAGTTGTTATTCATTTTCATTGTAAAAGGAAATGTTTGTGTCGTATCTTTTGCAGCTTTACGACGTTTCCTCACGGAATACAAATTAAACAAATGTGGGAAACGAGGGAAAGCTAAATGCCACTCCTATTTAAATATGTTTAACACACCATAGAGTAAATAAAATCCGGACGAGAACGGTTTCTGACGCGAAATACAAAAAGTTCAGAGACAAAAAGCTCATTAATATGGAAGTGACTGAAATATTAAGTCACGTTTCAATATGTTTCATATTCCCGAAAGTGACACAGAAAGGTGAGAGAGCAAATAATAACAAGAAATTGTGTAAAATGTATCGAATTTCGCAGTCTGAAAAATAAATAAAAGATTTTGCTTTAATTTCAGGGAACGTCTTTGTGATAGCAGCAATCCTGCTGGAAAGAAATCTGCAGAACGTAGCCAACTATTTAATCTTGTCCTTGGCAGTGGCGGATCTCCTCGTGGCGTGTTTGGTGATGCCCCTAGGGGCAGTCTACGAAGTTAGTCAAGAGTGGACTCTTGGGCCGGAGCTTTGCGACATGTGGACATCCAGTGACGTCCTTTGCTGCACCGCTTCGATCCTGCACCTGGTGGCAATCGCCCTGGACAGGTAATTAAATCCACCGTCACTTCTTTAATCAACCGAAAAATTTGCATCCGTACGATTTACTCACAAAGAGCTTTGGCCGGATTATTTTCATGTAGCGATTTAGCTCAGCGCGGTGTTCCGGTCAGCGCTTTTTGCTCAACTTAATACACCCCCGGTGCTGATTACGAAAAAAATCTCCCCCGAAAAAGTATAACGCAATAATAAATCCTTTTACATAATCGAATTTAACGGAGCTTTAAACACCGGGGTATAATTTGATCGACAGAAACACAATTATCCTGAAAGACTGTTTCAGAAGTTTGTATTATCTACTGGGATTGAGTTATTCATTAAAGTGTCGAAGAATTCTTACCTGATTTCATTATGTTTAATTGAGTTAAGAAAAGAGATGAGGGAGAGACTTTAATTCGCTGCTCGGGACTAAAAGCGAGAGTCTGTTCACTCCTAACATGAAAAAATTGCCGGATTAGGAGCAACTTTCCCGCCCCGAAAGCTCCAACAAAAATCTCAAGCACAAAATAAATTAAACCGACTCGCAATCTAAGTTTTAATAAACAAAATGAATACAACAAATAAACAAACCAAAAGTTTCTCTTTATTTTAAAACACCCCCAAGGAAACAATCTCACCTTTGAGCTTCAGTCAATCTCTGCCAAATCGGTATCATCAAGAATGTTGGAGTGTCTTATAAAAAGAACATTCGGATCATTAAAATGAGTCTGGCAAGATAAAAGAAATTTACCGACAAAGAATTGGAAAAATACGAGAATTTTAAAACTGCAATTAATAATTTCAAATTCGTTAATAGTTGGAAAACTGCATTTGCTATTACCGTAAATTTCATTAAACACTTCTCCATTGTTTGCACAAACGATACCATAATCCAACTTCGCGACTGCAACTTTTCGCATTTAAATAACAAAGTGCAATGAATGTTTTATTTTTCTCATATTTCAAACATAACAAATTTACTACCTCATTCAATATTCCTTCAATATTAGCTTACCATGTTTCTACAGACGTTAATAAACAAGAATGAGGTAAAACACATTTCCCTGCTGAAATGGCAGCATACAAGTAGACATAATTCCGTCCTAATAAAATGACTCCCATCACAGTAGGAATGAACAATTTATAATTTAAATGCAAAATGATATACAGAGAAGAGAAAATGTAGTTTGTGTTTTTAAATAAGATCGAGTGACTCAAAAATGTCTTGTGTTGAGTTTATATACAGAAATAGGGAATGTAATAATGCCAGGATCAGCATAAATATGGATTTGTATCATAATCAATAGACGAAGTTACCGCTCGAATGAGTTTTTCTCTGTGTATTTGCATAAAGCAGTCAAGTGTAAAACGCCATTTGAATCAGTCTCTTCGTTTTACACATGCAGACGGACTTTTGCTAAATACCAACCGCCCCCAAAATTTCAGCAAACTCCGTTTGAATGACGCCAAGTTACATCTTGGCAATAATTTAAAGTCAAACAAATTTTAATGCTTTGGTTAGATTAATATTTGATCACCTCTAAAGTGCAAATTACACTAAACTGTAAATTCGTATTTCTAATTGATAAAATCTACGTTTTTTTCAAACTGAATCGACATGAGTTATACACCAACCTACGCTTTGCAATGTTTTCTTTATTTTCTTTTTCAATGATTGGTGATTTTTTTAATTTGTATCTCGCCGTGAAATTATAACGTCACTTATTAAGATTGGTATTGTTAAATCCGCCAGAATGAGGAAGTTTCCAATTTTTCAAAATGTTATTATTTATTATCAGCATGATAGTACTCAAATCAAGAAATTAAATGCAAAAAAAATTAATTCAATAACTTTAAAAATAACAAAAATATAAGCTTTTTTGTCTGCCGGTTTGACAGCGGTCCCGCTTTGAGCCTGATGACGTCACGCGGCATAAACTGTTCACAAGGTAGCGGCGATTTACACACTACTGTTTCTTTCGGCATTATGTTCAGATCTCTGGATAATTTTATTGACTTAAAAGAAATAAATATGGAAGAAATTGATGTTTGTGATGACTCGAGTAATTTATTTAAAGTAAATACTGTAAGTCATTATAATAACTAAAAATAATTCATTTTAATAATCACACAAAAATCAGCGTTTGCTATTAAATACTTTAATTCTTTCTGTATGCCTTCGAATTTTTTCAGAATTGTTCTACAATTCCTTATAAATAATAAATATTAAATAATAATAAATATTTATATTAATAAAATATAATTTTATTTTTAAAAATTTAAAAATTTAAATTTTAAAATTTAAAAGACCGTAAACACCCTGTATTAAGTATTGAAAATTTTATGATTTCTAAAACAAACGACGACTGCAAAATGTTTTGTGCAAAAAATATGTAGAAAAGTTGTTGCTAACTCCAAAATTACCTTTATTTGAATTTTTCCTTTTTTATTTAATTTATTACTGTTTGACAAAATTTTAAGCCTAGTTTGTTTTAGAATCAATCTTAACTAATTAATTAATAATTATTCTAAGAAACTTAATATCTTATCCCTTGATATAGGGAAGAAATATTTTAGTAGCGTTTGTAGCTACACTTGGAACAAGGCAATATATTTAGTTCGCTATGAAGCCGTCATTCCAAAATTGCAAGGAGTAACAGTTTGTAATATGTAACAGTAATAAGAAATAAGTGCTGGAATGATTTAGTAAGCATAAGGAAACGATGAAATGAAAGAAAAATTAAAAAAAAATAAGTGTTCTATAAACGGCTTCTCTGGTAAAAGATATCGATACTTGCATAAACAGAAATACAATTTCATTATTTGTCGTTGCTTTTGAAGATACCATGAATAAGTAGATGTAGTTTATAATTATAAACCTAGAATTTACAAAAATACGAAATTACGATTTTCTTGTTTTTTAAAGTTGTAATGTACTCGTTTTTTTGATATCAAACGGTCTTATGGCGTGAGATTTCAAAATTTTTATTTATTTTATTTACGGCTAATAGTTCATTAAACATTCATAAAAGATCTAGGAATGCAATAGATAAATGGAAAAAATTAAGGAACAGCGAAGGAATTTTGGAAACATGTTAATTTTAACCAGATACAGCCCCTCAAAGATTCGAATTTTCCATACGCGTCAGTGGGCAGCTGAGTCAATTGTGCTGCGTGACGTCACACTTAGCGAGACCAGTAAAGCGCGCGATCTGTCAAATTTTGAACTTTGAGGTCTCATAACTTTTTTATTGTTGCGAATATAAAAAAATGAAAAGTACCATTAGTTTTACAATTATGAAGACTATTAATAGTATTAATTTCAAAAAAATGGAAACTTCCTCATTACCTCACTGATGATTATGATAGGAAACAGTACTTTTAAAACAAAAATGTCATAGAAAAACATTAGTGACTGTTACGTGGGATGAGTACATATTGTAACATTTTACTTTTTTTAGAACTCTTCTCAAAGAAAACTAATAAAAACCTACTAAACAACTTTTATATTGGAAGTATTGTTCCATGTACTACGTACAAAAATATATAACCTTAATTAAAAAAAAAAATTGGTTTCATATGTAGATATAAAAATAAAACTCTTTCAGTAGAACTAAAGAAGTCAAAAGCACTTCTTTAAATTCTCTATCACGAAATGCAATTTTACAACCCATTTAAAAATATGTAAAACGTTTGCAAGTGGCGTAATATCGCGTCCATCAGCAATAAACCCCATTCCCAATGCTCCAACATCAAACGTCCATAAAACTCCAATTCCCTTTAACACTCGTTGTAATTTCTAGATATTGGGCCGTAACCAACATAGATTACATCCATCAGCGCACGTCGAAGCGAATCGGCATGATGATCTTCATAATCTGGTTCGTCTCGTTTCTAGTGTGCATCGCCCCCCTTCTGGGCTGGAAAGACCCCAAATGGGACGACCGAATCCGCGACAAAGAATGCCTCATCAGCCAGGACCTCTACTACCAAATTTTCGCCACGGCTTCCTCCTTCTACCTTCCACTCCTCGTCATCCTCATCCTCTACTGGCGCATCTTCCAAACCGCCCGGAAACGCATCCGCAGACGCCAGGTCATCGGCAGCGGCGCCAACACCTCCTCCCAGAACCCCGCCGCCGGGGGCATAGCCGGGGGCCTGGCCGCCGCCAGCGGCACCGGAGGCATCGCCGCCGCCGTCGTCACCATCATCGGCCGCCCCCTGCCCACCATCTCCGAGACCACGACGGCCTTCACCACCGTCTCCTCCAACTCCAGCCCCGAGAAGACCTCCTTCGCCAACGGCCTGGAGCCTGACATGCCCACCACCACCGACTGCAGCATGAGCTACCAGCCCCAGCACTACCCCATCAAGAAGAAGTCGCGCGACAGTGCCGACTCGAAACGCGAAAGGAAAGCCGCCAAAACTCTCGCCATCATCACCGGTGCATTCGTGCTGTGCTGGCTGCCGTTTTTCATAATGGCCGTATTGCTTCCAATCAACGCGAACTTGTTTGAAAAATACGTGATTTCGATATTCCTCTGGTTGGGTTACTTCAACTCGACGCTAAATCCTATCATTTATACGATTTTCAGTCCCGAGTTTCGGCACGCGTTTAAGAAAATCCTGTGTGGGAGGAACTACGCCAGGAGGAACAAACATTTCGGGATCAGACATTTTCAATGATGGCGGCAAAGTGGTCGTTTCCCTTCGGATACAGAACACCCTATAGCTGCGAGATTGGCTGCAAGTGTTGCCGCAACCGCGGTCGCTTCAGGTCCAAGAAATGTGACTTTTAAGTGTGACTGATCCGACGAGAAACGATCACGGAGTTCTGTGTCTCCGATCGACTGTGAAAGTAGCAGTAGTGAACATGAACACAGCCTTGGTAGAAGAGTCGTACTCGAGATGACACCGATTTAATCCAAAACGGGTATACGGATTATGAGCTTTTGTCAAAAGCACAACTTATGACTGAATTATTTATTTTCGCCCTTTTTTACCTCGAGACCAATATTTTTATCACATGAAAGACTAAGTCAAAATACTATGTAAATAGCTTACTTATTCCTAAATATAACTAGGTCCTACTAGAAGATAAAACACTGTAAATGCAATAAAGTTATACACTGAAAATTTTATTTGTGATGTTATTAGATCGTAACTAGGAAAATGTGATGTACAATCAACCAGGGAAAACATCGGGCCATAATCTACTCATTTTTTCAATTAATTACACTCCTCGTAGTAAATTATGGTCTGCCATAGTTTTGTAATAAGTATATTTATGGTTTTCCCTCTTCGATTCTAAATTCGTTGAAAAAAAAATTCAAGAAGTGCTTCCCTTAATAGTATGTATGTCTAATGTGATATTGTTTCCTAATTAATTACATTACATAAAAACGAATACAAACTATTGGACCGTTGTTATCATCCTTTCGAGCCCTAAGAATGATAAAAACGCCAATACATATTGTTACTTTATTCTTCTATTTATTAAGTGTACTAAAATTTAATTAACAACACTGTATATTCATGTAAAAATTTAATAAAAAAATATCCATGTTAGTGCTCTTTATCCGAAATCCACCCATGTGAAAATATGAGTTTCACTAAATTCAATTAAACTGCCCTCATATTTTTTCGGTAGAAGTAATAAATAAGATGAGAAGCATTTATCAAACGTACAAAAATATATAACGCATTTCCTATTTCGGGAACTTCAAGGGTCCGAAACGATTTTTTATGCCCGACTTTTGATTAGTTTTATTTAGTTTACAAAGGGAGGATAAGTTGGCGCACCCTATTTGCAGTCAAAAGTAGGCCAACAGCATCTACTACAGTCCTGAAATAAATTACGTAACAAAAATACAATTTAATTATTTTTAATTACGTTGGCACGAAAGGCCTTATCAAACTGAGTATAATCCTAACAATCCTGTTTACTGTAATAAAAATAATATTAGTAAAATAATTGTAAAATAGTAGTTAACTAACTTATTGACCATATTCTCAAATAGAAATAATTGGAGCAATTTTGTTCAATCACACAAATACGGGTTTTAATGTCTCTGAAAAACCCACTTTTGCAAACACAGCGAGATGATAGGCGACAACTTTGTCTCAAATTTCGACAACTTGATTCACAACCAAGGAGAAATGCTCTAGTTTCGTTCTGAGCACATAAGCCCCTGTTTATGTTCACCGGGGTCGTACCCCTATTCGTACTATTAGTAGTGTTATCTAAAAAAATAGTTGAAATATTAAATAATTAATTAAACAAACCTCTCATTAACTACTAGTATGGACTGCAACAACAAACAATAATAATATTACAAGGGTATTGTTGCACAACATGACTATTCTCACTTGCAGGTAAAAGTTTTAAATTAAAAAACAACTAACAAATAAGTCCAAGTTTAAAGGTAATTATATGCCAATGACATCTGTTTGCTCGTAATTATTCACGTCGATAAAGAATGCATTTTTCAGTGGTAATAAAACTTTCGTTTCGTTTTTAAAGTAAAATAATTAACAGTGCGCCTTACACTTATTCATGTCAAAGTTAAAACGAATTACAACCATTAACGTTTCGAGTGACTTATGTAAATTGCAAACACTTAAAATGCGATTATTTTTTATATTTTGGTTCACATTTTGATGGCATTTAACACTACTTAAAGGGTTTAAGTGAGGCCTAATTTTAAAAGAAGTTCTGCAAACCAGCTCTTCCAAAAATAATGCTGTATAATGTTTGATACTTTGATAATAGTAATAACTAGTGAAAAACGTACTTTAGATTAGATAAAACACAACCAAAATAAATATATTGATCTTTGTGACTGCATTAAAAATTAAATAGGTGTCGCAGTGTATTTTAGGTATGTAGGAAAATAAATTCAATTTGTTTAATAAATAATACAAAGGCCTTTCGAACTTTGTAGTAAGAATGCCAAACTACAAAATTATTTCTGAAGAGGCTTTAGAACACTTAATTTGTTCCGACTGTAACAAATACTTGTCATTTGGGATTCCCAGAATCGGAGGCGACAAAATTATTTGTCAGCGTTGTGACCAAAAAGACGGCGTTTTACCTTTTTTTAACAAAAATGTGACCAAGTATTTATTCCCGTGTATTAATCGTTTTGACAATTGTGATGAATTAATCTTGTACACAATGGTTGAAGAACATGAAAAAATTTGTAAAATTGTGGCCATCCACAAGTGTAGCGAGTGTAATTACAGCGGAAATGGTTGCCAGCTCTATCACCATTTCTTGAAAAAACATCCTAACAACTTTTTAAAATACCCCGAGTTTAGTATCGATTTACTCGAAAAGAAAAACTGGAATTATTTATATCGGGTTGGAAACCACTTATTTTTTATTGCTTATCAAGTTCTAGCACATGATAATGTTTTGAAATTGTCCATGAAATGCATTGGGCGAAACGAAGAAACAAACAAATGTCAAATAATATTAAAATCATCGACCACGGATAAGGAATACTTTCAAACCGGTGAAGAAAATTTTCTTGACGAAAACATCAATATTTTGAAACATATGGAAAAAAACAGAGAAAATGTGGTGTCGTGTCTGTTGAAGGTAAAACGGGGTGCAGAATTATTTACTTATAAAAGTAACAACAACACTGAAAGCCAAATTAAACAAATAGTGAAAGCTCTCAAGGAAAACCTCTTCCCCAAACTGCTTTGCCCCTGTGGCAGTTTCGTGCTCCCTCCGATTCTGAAATGCCCCTCCAACCACGTGCAATGCGAGTCCTGTGCCTCCTCCTACTGCCCCCTTTGCGACGACGTGGTGAATTGGTCGCGAGCCCCCGATTTGGAGGCCTTCCACAACATCATCCCTCTCCCCTGTCGCTGGCAGTGCGAAACCCTGTTACTCCACTCGGAATTGCGTTCGCACGAAAAAACTTGTAGCAAAAGACTTTACAAGTGTATCGAAAAGTGGTGTTCATGGAGTGGAAGTTTAAAGGAGCTTAGGAGACATTGGCACAGCTCCGAGCCTGTATATGACCGTGCTCATCAAGTGAATGGCTTCAGCGAAGGCCTCGTTGAATTCTATTTGGTATACAACAATGAACTGTTTTATTTAAGAATGGATCCGTTGAAGAATTCAGGCAGAAATTTTCATGTAAGGAAGGTTTCAAACGTGGGGACGAGAAATGAGGTTTACAAGGCGAGGGTGGTGCTGAGGCATACCTGCGAAGGGGTGACAAAGGAGAAAAATGCATTTCTTAAATTTGGAGGAATTACTCAGTTGGGGAAGAGCTATTTCAGCCAATTTGGGGAGTGCAAAAATTATAAAATTATCTTTAACCTGCAAATTCTCACGCAATAGGGGGATTTACCCGAGTTATTGCGTATCATTTTTTATCGCTAAGTAGCTACAACTTGTGATTTAATTAATAAATATTTAATTATAAATCGAATTTGATTCTTGGTTTTACCTGTGATTTTACTTTAGTTTATTTAGAGTGGGCCATGAACATTATCAATTGCATCAATCCACAAAAAATAACATAATTCAAAGTCCTTTCTTAATATTGATTCCTCGTAGGTAGCTATTAACCATGTGCAATCAGAATAAATGTAAAAGGCAATGAAAACACTCGTCTTTTGCCCCCTTTTTCGTACATTTTGAAGCACTTTTTCACAGCACCATTTTAAATTTTTTACCCAGTGGCGCCAACATTGCGCTGCAAATCCCCAAACATCTGGTGAAATTTCCACGACGGAAGTTTGACGTTTAAGTGACATGAAAATAAAATGATTGAAACAATTTAAAAAGCCATTAAAATGGATTTGGTGACTCAAACTAGTCTCGAAGCCTTGCTTTGTAAGCCTTTCCCGTCCTTTTCTGAAAAAATCACGCTCGAATTTTGTGTAATTCCAGTAAAAGCCACAAACTCCCAAAACCAAAACATTGACACCGCAGCTGTTGAGGCCTTCTGCGCCCTTGTAAATAAGGAGAAAGATGGGGCACACATCGGGGTTAAAGTGATAGCAAACAGGCTTCCATCGGGTAACGAGAAAGAGCTGCTTCAAACGCTCAACATCCTGGATACGTGTATGAGCAAATGTGGCACGGCTTTCCAGTCAGAAGTCGGAAAATTTCGGTTTCTGAACGAGATGATTAAGCTAGTTTCGCCCAAATATTTAGGGTCACAAACACCGCTCGTGGTGAAACAAAAGGTGCTGCAATTGATGTACATCTGGACCCTGGACTACCCCAAAGAAACGAAAATAAAGGAAGCGTACGATATGTTGCGAAAGCAGGGCGTTATCAAGGAGATCCCGAACCCGAACATAGTACAAAACGCCAACATTCCGAGGAAAAAAGCCGCAAATTCCGTATTCCAAGATGAGGAGAAATCAAAAATTTTGCAAAAGCTGCTGCAAAGTAAAGACCCTGAGGACATTCAAGCCGCCAATTGGCTTATCAAAAGTATGGTCAAAGAGGTAACAAATCCCTGTGACTGTAGCGTTTCAAATTTCACAAATTGTGACTTTAGGACGATAAAAGAGCGGAATTGAAAAGCCGGCGCGTTTCCGAACTTGAGTCAGTACAAAACAATGTGAGATTATTAAACGAAATGCTTGATTCGTACAAACCGGGCATTTCTTCGGTCGATGAGCTGGACCTAATTAAAGAGCTTCATCAAAGTTGTGAGCGTCTGCGACCAAATTTAATGAAACTAACCGCAGAGACACATCACAATGAAGAAATCTTAGGTCAGTAAAAACAAATCAACCAAATTAAACAACAATTTTTGTTCAGGTGATGTCTTGCAAGCCAGCGATGAATTGAGCCAAGTTTTTGGCAAGTATAACAGGATTATTGTGCAGGGAATTAGTGTTGTGGACAACGGCAGCAACGCCTTGCTTGATTTTGAGGGCGCAGACGAGGCACAATGTCAAAACTCTGAAACCAAAGAAATTGATGTTTTATGTGATATTTTCAACGCTTCAAACATTCCGGACTCTGCTGATATTTTGAAACCAGTCTCAGTATTAACTTGTGGTATGTTCCCAATTCAGCAATTTACAATTACAATTGTAATTTCAGATAAAAACGAAAATGGGAAAGAAGTGAATAAGTTCAAAGCCTTGGAAGAGTTGGACGTTTTGAGCGAACACTTAATTAAAGAAAATCTCCCAACTAACAGACAGGGCACTTTTAATAAGTATGAACCTAACTTGTTGGTTTAGTAATGAATGCTGGTTTCTAGTAGACAAGACAAAATCCCAATGAATCTCCTTACTAAGCTGTCTGAAGCGAAACCAACTCAGAGTAACGGAAAAAACGAAACGATTAGTGAATCTCTAAGTTTAGATTTGAGTTACTTAATAAGCAAACCAAAGGAAGAGCCAAAGACAAACCCACTGGAAAATTCAACTGATGATTGTTTGGTGGACATAGCCGATGAGAAAATGCTGGAAGCTGACGAAACCCCCAACAGGAAGCCCAGCCTGACTGACACAGCAAAAAATCACGAAATAAAACTGAACGAGATTTTTATTAAACTGGAAGACATCAAGCCAAGTCCCGTCCCACCTCTCACAATTTTAAACGAGAGGAACGGAATCACAATAACCCTCCACTTCGTGAAAGACAAGCCCCGGGACGACGTGCATGTCTTTGTTGTGACCACAATTAACAAAAACGAGATGCCTTTGACTAACTACCTATTCCAGGCTGTTGTGCCTAAGGTGATGCTAATATGAATAATTTCATTCACTGACTGGCAATTTCAGGGCTGCAAAGTCAAACTTCAACCCCCCTCCGCAACCACGCTCCCGGCTTACAACCCGTTCCTGCCCCCTTCTGCCATAACCCAAATCATGCTGATTGCAAATCCTGACGATGTACAAGTTTTTCTCAAGTTTTTTGTAAGTTTTGTAATGGACGAAGAGACTTGTACTGAAATCGGCGAGGTTGAGACGCTTCCAATGTAAAGCATTTTTAATTCTAGTGTAATTAAGTCGTGCTTAAGTCAATTTAATTAATACAAAGGGGTTGTGCCATTTTAGCATAAATGTGGGCACTTTTCATTTCCGTACTTATGTTGATCTGCTGGCCAGTGTTATACTGCACGTTGCATGACATGTTCCATTCGCGATGGGTCAACAAAAGACATGTTTTAAGCGGCTTGAATTAGTCAGTTTTACTTAATTAGAGACTGAAGATATCTACAGGTATTATTTTTCTCAAATAATTTAAATATATCATAAAACTCAGTTTGTGTTTTAATAACTTAAGGAACAATTAACGAAAAATCACACTGCACAATCCCTAAATGCCAAAGCGGTGACCGCCTTTTGGTGCCCTGCGTATTCCTTCTCCATGCCACCCGTCTCTATGTTCCATATTTTTGCAGTATAGTCAGAGGAAGCTGAAACAAGTAAGTAAGTAAAGTTTTTAGAACTGCCTAATTTGATATATTACATAGAACATAAACAAAAAATATACATTGTGCAGCAAAAGTATGGAACCAAGCGTTAAATAATAAATGATACTCTGTTACAAAACTACGGAAAGTTTTGAAACTGCGTGAATAATTTAACTAATTTTGAGAGAAATTGAATTGGAATGGATATTAATGATATTAACCTTTTTCAACTGTATTTCAGATAACGTAAATTGAAATTCAAGTTAGTAACAATTATTTCAGAAAAGATCAACTGTATCAAATTTGATTTAAGAAAACATCACTTGTAATTCAGATCAATTAACAGTATTTTAGAAAATGTTAATAGAATTTCAGATTAGTAAATTTGAGAAAGCCTTTTTTTTGTAATTCAGAAGTAGCAAAATGAATTTCAGAAAGAGTAAGTTGTAAACCATATTTCACTTTTTGCAGCTGTTAAGAAAAGATCAGATGTAATTCATTGTATCAAATAATTAAAAAAACATATGTTCCGAGTAAAATCAAAATGCAGAAGTTGTTAAGTAATTTTCAATTTAAAATAATCTTTTACGTAAGCCAAGCAAAGAAACGGAATAATAATCAAAAACGTAGCTTTGATTTCTGTGGTATTTTGAAATTTTAAACCCAAAATCTCGCCCAAAATATTAAAAATTTAGTTCTTAAATACAATTTACTAATCTGAACTACAATAATCATTACTTTCTGAAATACAACTGACAAATATGAATTACAATTGACTTACGATTCTGAATTACATTTAATGCTTTCAAAAATACAGTTCACTAATCTGAATTACTACAACTAACATTTTCTGAAATAAACTTTACTCAAAATACAGTTGACAAAGGTGTAGAATAGCAGTACTATTTTATTTTACACGTCAAAGAAGAAATGATTTAAAGATGCAATAATATAAGACAACATGAAAAAAATTCATAAAATAAAACATACACTATTATGATTTTTGTAAATACTGTTTGAATTAAAGTTATAAAAATATTGTTATAAGATTTTTGAGCAAGATACTATGTATCCAAATGCTTTGCTTAGATCAAGAAACAAAGCTTTGTAATATTTTTTACTTTCGAAAGATTAATAATTTTTTCGGTGAATACAATTGGGTTATTTGATGTACACGAATGTTTTTTAAATCCAAATTCGGGTTTTGTTAAAAGCAAATTTTTATCGAAATGTTCTAATAATTGTAATTAGATAACTTTTTTTTAGAAAAAAAATGGGCCGGTAATTATTTCAATTATTAAGATCACCTTTTCTGAAAACGAGCACCGAAAGAACAGATTTCAGCATTCAATACTGGATTTATTAATTTAGTTAGTGAATAATTATATTTTTTATAGATTTGACTTAACGAAAATAGTAACCAATACATTATTCAAGTGCGTTAAAAATGTTATAATTTTTTAAGACAATTTTTTTGAAATTCCGTTTAGTTTTTGAGTTATTCAAAATTTTATTTTTTGTAGCATCCTACTTTGAGGTTTTTTGCCAAGTTCGAAAAATTTTCGCAACATTTTTAGAGCATAATCTTTAAGGAAATAAGTTGTCATGCTATTTTGGAAAATGCGTATAACTCAAAAACTAAAAGAAACTTCGTTCGATTATTCTTTAAAAATGATCACATCACACCTGATAATGTACTAATTATTTTGTTCGTAAAATAGGTAGTTTAGGCAAGATTTAAGGTAATACCGTAATATTTGACTCCGCAGTATCAAGAATTAACCCACCTGTGAAAACGTATTGCGAGTCAGAGCTAAAGGCAGCGTCCCACACCCACCTCTGATTTTCCTGCTTCAGTTCCTGCCTCAAAGTAAAGTCACCAGTGTTCCAAATTTTAGCGGTTTGGTCCGCTGATGTGGTCACTAAATATCTGCACAAACAAATTATTCGGAAAAAGTTCACCGGGACTTTACCTCGAATCTGGGCTAAATTCGCACTTGAGTGCATGTCTCTTATGAGCGTCAAACTTGTGTTTGGGGTTCATTTTGGTCGGTTCGTCGATTTGCCCCGACTTGAGGCTCCAGATGTAACAGCGGCCTTTGTTGTTCACAGCCGCCATGTGTGTCCCCAGGGGGTCAATCGCAATGTCCAGAATCATAGCGTCGCTTTCAGGAATCTGAACTGATCCGATTAATTTTTGTTGTGTTAATTAAGCGACTTACTAGTTGTTCATTGTGGTCGGTTTTCAAGTCCCACCTGTATATAATCCCGCTTTGGTCGCCCACGAACAACTCCACTTGGTTGGGGTGCAGGCAAACGCAGGTCACAGGGGCTTGGACTTCGAAAATTTTGGGGCACTGGGTGCCTTTCGATTTCAAGTCCCACAAACGCACCCTGCAGTCTTCACCCCCTGAATACATCCACCTACCGTCAACCTCGAAACCCACATCGGTCACGTTTTTAGTTATTCCGTCGTAGTTTACAATGGGGTTCGAGTTATTTGAATTCATGTCGTACATGTAAATGTGTTGGTAACTGGCGGCTGCTAGGAGTTGTTTATCGGGGGTTATTTCCAAAGCGTTGACTTGCTGAAAGTTTGTTATTTTCGAGGGCGGTTTCGGTTTGTTTTCTTACAGATTCGGCATGTTGCATTGTTCTGTAACAAATACCGGAATGTGTGTGCCACAATTTGATGGTGTGGTCGTAGCCCCCGGTTGCCAAAATCACTTGGTCCATCTCAGACTTATCAAACATGATTAAGTGCGGCGATTTAACGCATCAGAAACACGTAGTTTATTAGTTTGGGGGAAATAAACACAGATTGTGCGAAAATGTGAGGTTAGGTTTGTTGTCACTTTTGACGTTTTGTTTTGACACAATAGGGGCAAGTGGCAAAAACTGGATCACAGGGTCAAATGTGGCCATAAAAAATCATTACAAAAACCTGCTGTGCAGACGAAACTGCTGAATTCGAAGTTTTCTTATATCGCTACAGGAAGCAATATAACGAATATAACCTACGTCGAACTCATGAAGTCATAATCATAATCATAAATCATAAAGTAACGCGTTACTCATCGTTTCCACAATTTTGGGGAAATTTTAAATAAATTAATAAAAAGTGACTATTAACAGTTTTAATGAACGTTCGTTCGACAAGTAACAAAATTGAAAAAATTGTGCAAGAACATCGAGACATTAATCAGCTCCTGTGTCAGCTTAGATAACTTATAGACTTAGAATAATTGCTATCACAATTATTTTATAAACTCAAATTTTACAAGACGCTCAAAAACCGGTACAATAAAAATAGTAAAAAAATCTGTGTATGATTTGATTCTAATCATTACCAAAAACTAACAATGTTTGAATTTTCTTGGTAATAAATTTGTCACTGAGTTTCTGATAAACTCAATTTTTTTTATGAATAGAAGTTGAAATATAAATCGATCCCACAAGATTTAATTTCGAAAATGTAATACAAAAGTGGCAGAGCGCTTTCGAGAAAGTATTCTCATCTTCAGTGCCTATTTTGTTAACAATTTTAAAAGGAATTACAGGTTTAAATTTTTTTTATACACTTACTAAAAAATCTTTGAATAAAACATTAACAAATTAAATCAATTTTTTTTAAGTGCTACAGACTGATAGTAAATTTAATAGTAGATTATTTTATAAGGGGTAAATGTGATAGTTTTTGTGGGGAAGCTGAATGTTTATTTTGCCGAATGCAATGAGGCAAATAATTCAGCTAAGCCACATAAACTCTCATTTACTCCGAATAAAATATACTATTTTATCCGCAAACGTATTGGTGAAGAGTAAAGAGCAATTTTGAGCAGCACTAATTTAAAGGTAAATGAATAAAATAATCAGGAAACTTTGCACGTGAATCATTAGCATAACAATGCTTATAAGCAAACGTCAGTCTTGGATTTTTGTGTTGAGATTTTCGAATGTGCTGAGTATTTTTTAATCTAACTAGTGCAGTGACTCCCGTTTCACAATGAAGAAATCATCACCTCTTGAGCGAAGCAGCAAAAGGCACAAGAAAGTGGCACAAGAAAATGGTAAGTCATGATGACAGACAAAAGTAAAAATCGCTTTATCTCATAAAAACGTTTTACCCCAGTCCGGTAAAGGTGGTCCGAGAACTAGATCTTTTACCTGAGACATTCTGTCACAAATTTGTCAGTTTTGTGACGTTTGCGGATAAAAACAATTATTCATTATGACTATTTATTGTACTTAAAATGCGAAAACATTAAAAAATAATATGAACTGTAGAAGTTAACAAAAGTAGGTAACAAAAGAGATATGTAGCTTTACTCAGATTTATTGATACCACTTTAAAATTAAATAATTAATTTAATAATTAATAATTAGTTATTAATTATTAAAAATTTAATTTAATTTTATTTAATAATTCCTAAAAAAACATTAGGAAAAACTGTGAATATTCAGAATTATTTTTCTCTTCTAATGAATGGATTTTCTTGGTACCAATATTGCCACTGGGTTACTAATAAATATTTTTTTAATTAAAAAAAAAACTGCTACAGATTGATAGTATATTTAAAAACAATTATTCATTATCTTATGGGACGATTATTTAGTGTGAATTATGATAAGATTAAAAAATAATGTAACTGAAGAAGTCAACAAAAGAAATGGAAGCTTCCGACTTTTTAAAATATGACTAGGCATTTTTTCAATTTTTTTCCATAACTTAGGTACACATGCTACAACGTAATTAATAACACTGAATTGGTGCGCCAGTTTTATTAAATTGAAAAATGTATTAACAAAAAACAATATGGATCAGACAATGATATTGTGAATAATCGGAATAACGATAAATGTAACAGTGTTCTGGAAAATAGTGGACACATAACAGTACACTACATTTTTAGGAACTTCTTTTTGCAAGAAAGAAAAGTAAAATTAAGTAGTCTTTATTATTGTCTCATTCATTTTTATCTCACACTTGTGTGATACTGAAATTATTCAACAGGACAAACTTACGAAATATTGCATTTCTGTTGTCATTCAGCATATTTTTATTTACTTTATCCATTCCGATAGTTTATTATCTATTTTTAATTAAATATTTAAAAATGATTAAAGCAAACTAAATTATGTAAGAAATAGTTACAGAAAATAAAACATTAGAGTTGCCTTATTTTAGTGGGTTGGTAAATAGGTCATCAAATAAAGTCCAAAATCAAATACAAACACATTTATTTACAACTAATTCACACTTCGTGCATTATTCCTGCCTTAAACAGCATTAAGATGCGAGCAGGGCGCGACTATCGCGTCGAAAACTCCAAGAATGGCATTCCTTGTCTTCTGATTTTTGCAAGACAGTGTGGCTCGTTTCTGGATGCAAGTTCTCAAATCGGTGACAGAACTGCAAGCTCATCAATCACAACAATCCAGATGCAAAAGCCAATACATACCTACAAAGCTCACTCTGAGTGGGAATATTCTCTTGGTATTTGTGGCCGAGAGCTTTGACTTTCTCCTCACAAGCGTCCATTTCAGCGTTGGATTCTTCCAAGTCCTCCCACAAGCATGGGTTGACCAATTCTGCGAAAATTTATTATTTCGTTTTCAAGTGTTTAATTACTTACCGAAGATCGATTCTCCGGTTTGTTTGCACAAATGCTCAGCGACCGAAACCATACTTTTCACCCCCAAGTTGGGCAAGCCTTTGGCCTTTTCGGGCAGACAGTCGTTGACGACTTTGAGCAAAGGGGCCGTGCAGTTGATGGTGTAAGCATGGATGGCTTCACACATTGTCAAAGAGTCGTCCACTTTGTCATCACAGTCGGAGAATTCTTTAATAGCCACCTGAAACACAATCGTGGATTTTTTGCAAAAAGAAAACATTTTTCTACTTTTAGTTTTTCCGAAACTCCAGGGCAGTGTTTTTCCAACTTCTCCAAACCATCATCCAAGTGTTCACGTTGTCCGTGCAAATACTTCTTAAGGTGTTTGGACTTGATGTGCTCCAAGACCTCCTCGCTACTGTCCTCACATTGGACACTGTTAATTGCTAGTGAAAATAGTTAACAGGGGTGATTTATTGTAAAATTAAACAGACTTACCCACAAAGAGGGCCAAAGCGACAAAGACGAATTTCCTCATGATTGCTATTTTCACAACAAACGAATATTTTTAAAGTAAGCTAATTTGGCTTTATATAATATTGGACTTAATAGTTATCAGTTGATAAGTCCTTTATTTACAAGAAGGTTATCATTCGATTAAATGTATTTTGAAAACATATCTATTTAAAAATTTCAAACACAGGGTCTACATCGTGGGAGAAAAAATGTCTTGAATGGAGGTTTTTCGAAATGAAATTAATTACAACACGATATTCTAAGTGTTATCTTATCTTGTACAATAAGCATTAATAGAATCACACTGTATACGGCACAGAAAATGCAAACTATTTTTATTGGAAAACAAGCCTTGGAACCCGAAACCTATTTTTTCACTGTCACCCACAAATAATAAATATTTTGCATTGACTTTATTTATTCTGGACTAATTAGCGGGAAGTAAACAGATTAACAGCGATGTTGATGACGGAAATATTCCACTTGACACACATTTTTACAAAAATTAACAAGACAACTACAATCGAATCGACTTTTTCTAAATTATTTTCCCAAAGTGCCATGTAATTTAAACAGGTAATCACAGATTCTCTTGAGTCACAATTTTAATATTTTTATTGTTTATCGGTTAAAAAATTTAAAAAATGCAAAAGTGTGCCAAGCCAAGCGTTTTTTGATTCTGGAATAAATTACAGAATTTGTTTAAAAAAAAAACAATATTTTCTATGGAATGTGTTTATAAAATTGTTACATCAATCAATTTTATCGTCAAAACTTTGAATATTTACATCAACAAGTTTTTTGATTAAAGAGAACGTCTAAAAGTCTCACCCGTTGACTCTTAATCTTTGAAAAGTTGATTACAATTGACCTTAGTAACATTTACTTAAGCACAAGACTGGGAGATAATAATTTCCTGGATAGCAGAACGTCAATAATTTAGATAAATGCCATAATTACGTATGAGCAATAATAATTAAAACGGTCCCGAATTTGATTGACTGCAAATAATAACGACCTGTGTCAATTAATTGCAGTTAAATTAATTATAAGGACACGTGTCCTCATTTTTTGGATTTCATAGACTTTCATAAAGTATTATTTTTTTTATTAATAATCATTGGTAAATTCCATTCCAAGCTACAATTCGAAGATAATTTATTTATAGTAGGTACATTACGTATTTTTATTTTTACAATTATTTATTATTAAGGGGGTGTTTGAGAAACCAATTATTTGTCTAAAACTTCAACTTCGTTGATGTAATTGGTGTCGAGCTGGCTTTTGGAGACACCGCTGCAGGGGGCCACCATGGCGTCAAACATCCCCATGAAGGACTCCTTGGTGATGGCGTTTCCACATGATTCGTCCAAATGCTCCTTCAGACAAGGTTTCATCGATTGAGCAAACTCGCAAATGTCGGATTTTGTGGGCGACTTCCTCTTAAACTGTTGCAGTTTGGTCCTCAGCCTGCGCTCGCACCGCATGGTCTTGTAGTTGGTTTTGTAGACGCAGTGGTTGGCCAATTCTGTTAAAAACCAGTCAATTAACACTCCCCCTGTTAATGAAAAACAAACCAAAGATGTGCTCGCCGTCTGTCTTGCACAAATAATTCACAGCCGAGTGGACGGCTCCAAAGACCAAGTCTGGAACTCCCTTGGATTCTTCAGGTACGCAGGACTCCAAGAGCGAGCTCATGGGTTTCGAGCAGCGCATGAAGTGGTTTTTGATGGCGGAACAGGCCGTTTCAGTGCTCTCATCGATTTGGTCGGAGCATTTTTTCAGCTCATAGAGCGCGTTCTGGAAAAATTGATTGTAGGGGTGAAGTTTGGTTAATTTGGGGGATTTACGTCGAGTTCGTCGTCTTTTCCAGGACAGAGAGTTTCGAATTCGCGGCGAAGTCGTTCGATTTGGCTTCGTTCCCTCAAATATTGCAGATATCTGGCAGAGTCGCTGCTGCCGGACACTGGAAAGCTGGAGTACTGGCATGTTGCCAGACTGAACACTGTCAAATATTAAAATTATTCTTTTGTTGTAAAATGTTTTTGGTTAATTACCAGCGAAGGATGCAAGAGCGATTATGAGAGACTTCATTTTGGGTTGCAGTCAAAGCACTGACTAAGAAACAGTTAAAGGCGGGTATATTTATAACGTTGTGCAAAGGCTGTGTTATCTTAAAAGACAGTCGAGAGATGAATTTATAACTCATCTTTGGAAAAGTCTACAATTTTAAAGAATCAGAATTTTGAACCGATCGTAATTAAGATGTGAAAATAATTATTTCTTTTATTTGCTGTGTAGGTAGGTACATTTTTTGCTTAAATTTGCTACACCGGGATTCCTTTTTCCAACACGCAAACCTTACAGTTTGTTTGTGTAATAAAAAGATAAGAGAAGGAAAGATCATCCAGTGTCGTCATGTCTCGGGTCATTTTAAATTTCTCGTGAAATAAGATTAATAATTACAAAAAATTCACTGAAATTGCATATTTACATGGAATTAAATATAATTGATAAAAAAACAGAGTAGGTGATTTGTTGGAATAATAACTAGATAAACAATATTTTTTTACCTATTCTGCATTAAAATTAAAATATAGTAGTGAAATTTCAATACCAGTAAATGTATTTCGAAGACGTGCGAGTTTTTGGGACAACTTATAATTATTGGGTAATACAATTAAAAGTGATGGTCAAAAATCCCCCAATACATTAAATTTTTAAATGATAATAAAGGTCAGTTTATGCAACGACTGAACAAATTATTATTTTGTGACATAATGTTTTAAAAGTTTATTTTTTATAATACCGTTTAAGTAATGCATTTATAATGGTAGCTAGATATTTGGTGGATGCGCCGGAAATATTTTTAATCTTGGTTTACCTACCGCAATAGGTACAAAAATTAAACTCCTTGTATCGTTAATTAATTCTAAATTTTTAAATATAATTTAAAATTATGAAAACATCGAACATCTTATTTAACTGTAAACCTTTCAGCCGCTTCTGCAGGAGACCACTGTCAAGAAAAAATTTTTGGAATATTTTTATACAGTATGTTTTTTATTTTGATTAAAAATGCATTTATTTATTATTTAAACAAAAGATAAAGTAACAATTTATTCTTATTTATTTTTGCAGTTTAGAAATGATAAAAAACAAAAAGAGATTAAGCAATTTATTAACTCTGCTGGTGATGCACCAAAATAAATATGTAACTATCACAGTCATCACAAAATCTATAAAAATGGTAGATATATTGCTGTAATCATAGTAAAGAAGAGTCATTAATTAAACAGAAAAAGGCCAAAGAACTTGATTTACCTACGTTGTGTAAATAGCGTAATGTTATTTGTAGGGACCAAAATTGATTTTTTTTATCACAGTATGGAGTGTAAAAGTGTAAAGTGAGTGTAAAAAACTAGAGGTATTTTTTCGAAATTTTTATTCCTGTCTAAAATTTACTCAAGCTATGCAACCAACATTACACAAAATACACCTTTTAGAGATTTTCTCAACTTTGCAAACAATTTAGATTAGTTTACAGAAGTTTTGTGTTGGATGTAATTAGGTATAGATTTAATTTAATACCTACCCTATTAAAACTTAATTTCGTGAATTTGATTCGTTGAGTTTGGTGTTGTGACCAGTTAATCACGTATTTAACTTCGGTTTAAATTTATTATGCTTTTATACCCTCCTTAGGGTCGGTTTATAGAAAGCTCAATTAAAATTTAATGCGCTGTTAAAAGTTAATTTTACGAATTAAAGCATTTAATTGGTTTATAATGGTAACGTGATCAGTTAATCAGGCACTTAATTGCGGATTAAGTTAAGGTAGGATTATAGAAACCTCATTAAAATTTAATCCAAATTCCCATTAATAGTTATTTATGTATTAAGGGCGTAAAGAAGCTTTTATAACCTGAACATTAACATTAAACATGACTTGACTAATATGTCAAGTTAATCGCGAATTAAACATTTTATAAACCGGCCCACATTTTTATGTTTATCCAGTTGTCATTTTTGTTAATCTTTGTTATGTAATTTCTCTAAACACGTTTAAGGAACATTTTTAATTGTACTCAAATTTTAATTCATGATAAAACAATTGCCAGAGTATAAACTTAACATAATTAATTGGAATTAGTTTTAATTCAACTTCTATACAAAAAAATCGGTCCGATTAATAGCATAATTATGCAATAATCTCGCATTAACTTTTTGCAGTAGAAACCGGCCGTTATTTCAAGGCATTCATTTATCTAAATTTTGGCCTTATAGCCAAACTTCAAGTTAGGAGTTAGGAAAAGGGGAGAAAACTGATAAAACACGTATTATTAGAAAAAAACTATTTTAATGAGATTGTAGTATTTACAAACAACTGAATTTCACAAATAAATACCTAAACAGGTTTCTTTCGTCTTGCATACTTCACATAAAATTAGTTATGGAATAAAAGAAATTGGATCATTGTCACAAAACACTTCAACATTTAAATCACCTACTTATAATGGTCCTTTGAAAATGAAGTTCACAGAAAATTGAAAATAATACAGTCCAATTCCAATGAGACAAACAAAAATGACAAAATGAAATGAATTTTAAAAATAAGAACTTAATTACTTCTTTGCTTTGCTGTTGTTCTTAACAGGAGTTTTGCCTTTTGAATTATTCATAGTTTTGGCCTTTTTGCTTTTGGGTTCCTCATCATCCTCGTCTTCCTCCTAAACAACAAGAAACAAAATTAATTGTAACAACAGTTAACAATCACACCTTATCGCTAGATTTTCCATTTGAAACTTTGCGTTTGTTTGTTCTACTATTCTTCATTTCATCCTACAAGAATTCCAATTTCAATTAATTTCTCAAAACAGTTTAGGCAATGACGAATAGTAGAATTGTAAACAGTACAGGAAACAACACACACTTACAGCCCCTTCTTCGCCTTCTTCATCCTCAATCATCTCCTCCTCCATCTCGTCCATCTCGTCGAACTCCTCCATGGGGCTCCCGATCAGGTGGTGCCCTATTATGTGCACAGGGCCGTTGCCTTGTACAAGACTGAACGTGACTGGAGGGTCGGGGAATGACAAATCTAAGAGAACTTGGTTGTTTGCACCACCGGCTTTTAACGACGCAATCGGAATTTTAACAGAGTCCTTCCAGGTCATTGCTTCCACCTGAACTACATTCACTTCACCCTCTGTGGCGTCGGGCCCCACCAGCGCCTGCTTGATTATGAGCTTGTGGCCGCCCTGGTAGTCCTCCGCGCCCTTGGCTTCCGGGTCCCACACCTCACTAGCCTTCGCCCCCTTCAGCGTCAAAGCTGCAAAAACCCATGAACCATAACGTAAACCCCAACTTTGGGCCCCATCTTAGGTGGGAAAACCCCGAGCGGAAACGCCGAAAACTCATATTTGCGAGAAATTTAAGCACTTTTGGGTCAATTACTTGTTAAAATGAGGAAAATGGTCTCGCATTGTTGGAAGTTTGGAACAATTTTACCGGAATAATGTAAACAATGGCCGTCAATAATGGCGCGCAAATAGCCGGCATCACAACAAATTTTGTACGGGTTTTGTCGGGAGAGGAGACGAAAAAACGAAAAACGACGCATTTGGGAATAAAGTAAAGGGTTTTGGCTTGCTATACGTACCAAAGAAATACTCGTCGGCCATTGTAATTCACAGATGTTTACAGATAATTAGAGCACTGCACGTGACTAGAAGCCGGCAAAGCAAACGGATCGAAGACGAAAAGAGAGTGCGTTTTCTGCGTTGGCTAATGGCGATTGCCGTTAACAAATGACGGTGGGGAGGATTTTGCGCCGTGGCTACGGTCACACCGCGAAAAATGCGGTCTTCAAATTAATACTACCATCAAATTGTGGCCTATAATTGGACGCAAATTATTCAAGAGTGTGAACGGGACTAAGCCATGCCTGAGAATTAATTATTATTTGTTTTAAAACTAGCAATACAAAATTGTTTTAATTTAAAACTCGTCTCTTTAGACACAGCCTGCGCAGACGGCTACTTTCCACCCGACGCTCAAATTCAAATCAAAATCTGAAATCATTTCGAAATTTTAATAAATCGCCCTGCGCTAATGGAGAAATGTCGTTTAATTAGTAAAAGTGTCGAAGTTAAATATTCCAGACCGTTTCGGTTCATTTCTCTCGATTTGCGTGACATCTTATCATTAACAAGAAAATAGTCAAAACAACATCCAACGTGGACCAATAAAATGGACACAAGTCCGATCTGTCACCTGTCGCTGTTTCCTAACCTAAACCCACCTAGAGTGCACAATGTTCGATGAATTACGTGTCCCTTAAGCGAAAATGTTCAAATATCTCAGTGTTTTCGTAATAATTGGATTTATTTTCCTCATCCAGTGCAGCAAAAACGAAGACAATGAGGTTTTTGTTCCATCCAAAGAGTGGCAAACTGTTCGAAAAGGTAAGTCGTAGTTTTCTAGTTTTTAAAACTAACAGTTGGGTTCTATCGTATTTGCGGCACTATTTGCATGTTCTCACATAACGTTGTGCTTGTCCACGCAATTTAACACGAATAAGCTTCCAGCACGTAAAAGGGGCGGTTGGGGCAAAGCACGCTTTTCACAGTCGTAGGCTTGGAGGTATTGTAGGCAGTGTCACTAACTCACAGTAGGCATCACGTAGGTAGTGTAGTGTTGCAGCCACGAGTAATTAGACAGTCGTTCTGCTTGGTTGAAGGGGCACAAGGCGGGCAAAATATTGCTGAAAGGGGCAGTCTTCGTGAAGTTGTTTTTTAACCCTCAACTAATATGGTGATTTCCTGGTCACACAACTAGTATCGTTGGGTCAGAAATGACCCAGCTCTATTTTAAGCGTAGAGGGTAGTTATTTTTTGAATTGGATATAAAGAATGTCTTGTATAGACATAAATAAAAAACATTATGTTAAAAACATACAAAATATTTGTTGTAATTGTAGAGAATCACTTCACTAGTCCAAATTAAGAAACAAAATAAAGATTCGGGGCTTCTCCACAAAGATACATTGGTTTGAAAGTACACTTCAGCTGCACTTTGATTTGCGTTTTCTTCAAATGCAGGCTAAAAATTTCATTGTTTATTGTTATTTATGGTGGAGATGATTGTGGAAAATAATGATGTAAAACAATTTCTCGAAAAATTAGCTTTATTTTAATAAAAAATCTTGAACTTTGTAATGTTTCTTATAAATGAAAAAGCAAATTACAGATATTTAAATAAAAATAAAGCTAATTTTTTGACAAGTTGTTTTATGTTATTATTCTCCACAATCATCTACACATAAATATAAATAGCTTGCATTTGAAGAAAACGCAATTCAAAGAGTGATCTTCAAACCAGTGTATCTTTGTGAAGAAGCCCCCAATCGTAATTTTTTTTCTATATTTGGACTACTGAAGTGAGACTCTACAATGCTCTGATCTTGGAATTCGCCAATTTTGAGACACCCTGTACAATGTCAAAATAAAATTAAGTAACAAAATTTGGCGATAAAAAAATTAGCAAATAGTCCAGGGTTAAACTAAACATTATAAACTATTAAAAAAAGATAAAAACATTTATCCAAAAAAATATTGTAACAACTTTGAACGAAATATTAACAATGGCTTTTTCCCCGTATTTTTTGTAACTCAAAAAAGACTCAATCAGCGTTTTTACATCAATTCAGAAGTTGATTTGATGATTATCTTGTTTACAAATTGCTTTGTAAAATGTAGTGCAAAATGTAAACTGTTTTCCATACAGTGTGCTTGGGCAGTTTTTAATTGTCTATGTCTATGTCATAGAGTCTATGATCAATGATTTCAAATCACTATCACTATCACTCATAATTTACTGATTCGTTATTATCCTATCATGATATAAATTATTGAAAATGTCTGCCAATTCAGCATTTGTTAGAAGTGGACATTAAAAAATAAATTAATTAAAAAATTAAAATTAAAAAATACGCTAATGTAACTGCTATTGAATTTATCAGGTCTGGGCACCTTAATACGGCGTTTTTAAATGCTCTGGGTCATATTGGACCCAACAATACTAGTTGAGGGTTAATTGCATATTTCACAGACAGTTTTTGGCAGTATTTTTCTGGACTGTCGATCGAATAAATGCGACTGTTTTTCACGACAGGTCAAAAAATCCCAAAAGGACTCCACGTTAGGATAAACCTTGAGACCGGAGAGACCGAGGCCAAATTGTTAGATGAGTCCCCCGAGGATAAAACCAGGGCTTTATCGGCATTACCTCACGACGAAAACCCCAAATCCACCCTCTACACCCCCGACGAATTAAAAAAAATCACAAAAAAATTCCGCAGTTATGACGAGATTAAACAAACTCTCGGCGATTTGCACCTGACGCCTAAAATGGACGCCGAAATAATCACCGACTTGTTGCAAAGGCACCAGGAGGTGCTGAGTGCGGAGAGTTTGGACAAAAGCGAGTTGTTGAAAATTCTCGAGGATTTGGATTTTCTGGCGCACCAGTACGACAACGCGCGCGAGTTCGTCAAACAGAACGGCTTCCGGGAAATTATTTACAAAAATCTGAATTCCACCGATTCGGAAATTAAAAAAGAAACGTTAAAATTGCTCACTGCCTTGGTGCAGAACAATGTGAACCCGAAAATCCACGCACTTGAGAGTGGCGCAGTTGGGGTTTTGCTACGTCTAGTCAATTTTGAGTCAGACTTGGGGGTGAAAACCCGGGCTTTGAGCGCACTGGGGGCGCTCTTGCGGTCGTTTCCCGCCGCCCAACGTAAGTTCGTGGAAAGCGGGGGGTTGTCGGTTTTAAGCAAGTTTTTCGATAGTGACGATATCAAGCTGCAAATTAAGCTGGTCACTATGATTTCGGATTTGTTGGTCGAGCACGAATTTTCAGCCGTTGATGAGAATTTGAGCAAGTATTACACGAAGTTTGATTTGACCGAGCGCATCCTCGAACACGACTGGTGCAAAAAGTTGAACAAGTTGCTGTTGGGGTTGTTGATCACTGATAAGGACGATCACGATTCAGTCGAAAAGTGCCTGACTGCCATGCACTCCTTGCGGGCGCACTGTGGGGACAAATACGAGAGAGAGTTGATCGCAAATTTGCGAAAGCGCTACGATTCCTTGACAAAGTCTGATGTCGAAGACCCGACTTTTTACAAAGTTTTGAAAGACCTTTGTGATGAAATTTTATACCATGTAAATAATGATAGTGTAAAGACTGAACTGTAAATACCACTTGTTATATAATATATTTATTTTTCTTAAATAATAATTTTTAAAAACTTGTTACTTCTGGATTTTATTACAAACTCCTTACGCGGTGAAAAGTCTAAAAAATACTGAGACATGTAAACGATAAAATTGGAAATGTTTGGCTTAAAAGGTAGATTTTAAGGGCACTTTCTGTCAATCTGGGCTTTGCCAGCCTCTTGATACTCCTGCATGGACATCCACATCTGTTGGAAAGTACCAATGGACGCAAGGATCGACCCACCAACCCATGAGCCAAACCGTCGCTCGACCGTTCCATTGGCCGCAATCATTTTCAACCGTAAAGACCCGGGAGTCCGAGACGATAAATCCCGGCTTAACCTATCACTAAATCCTTGTACTAACGAATTACCACCGGTCAGAACTACAGAGCTGTAGAGAGCCGGCCTTATGTCAACATCGCACATTCCGGCACTGGTTGCAGCTATAAAAAATTAACAATTTTTGTCAAAACAAAAAAAAAATGAAATACCTATATGCCCAGCCCCCAGCATAGCATGATCAAACAGGACCTCAGCCAGTTTAAACCTCTCTGGACCGAAATCCTGGCGATACCCTGTGGGAAACTCGTGCTGAATTGTGGGAAAACCCGCCGCAATTCGCTCATCAAAGGGCGACTCGGACACTTGAATGACATTCTGCTGGAAATCCTGGACCGTCCTTTTGATCATGTAGGCCATCCAGCTGTTGGTAGGCTGGAAAGAGAGCTTCTTTTTCATGTACTTTGGTTTGTCTTTATCTCGGACGACTTCTTTGCTCGCTATGAGGGCAGCGGGCGTGAGGTCGATCCCCATGTGTTCTAGCATTTCTCGCGCTTTTAAAATGAGGTAGTCGCCGCCTAGTGGTGATTTAACAACGGCGTTTGTGATCACATAACCATCTAAAACAGGTACGGCGGAAGTGTGCGTGGCCCCACTGTCTATAACAAGGGCGGTGGCGCGCCCGTTGGCAAAAGCCGCCAGAGCTGCGTTTTTCACAAGGAAAAACGCAGGGACTTTGTACTTTTCGAACATGATTTCGGTGAGCTTCTCCCGCTTGTGGCGCAGGTTCCACGGACACTCGGAGAACAAGACGGGGTGGTACTGAGATTCTGACTGAATGATCTAACAAGTAATTGAAAAAATAATAACGATATTGTAAATACGAAGTGGTTGTTACTTTATCGTACGAATAGTCGACAATTTTCTCGAACAAATCCCAGTTTTCGATCATCCCGTCCTTCATGTAGCTGTGCAGGTCCATGCTGGGCCTCGGCGTGTGTAGAAAAGTCGTGTCAATGTAGTACTTCCAAGCTGCAAGTTTAACTGAAATTGGCAAGTTTGGGCAAATGGTTAATACCTGGCGCAGTTGAGGAGACGTTGCTTTCGTCTGGTTTGGTTTCCGGCTCGATTTTGGGGGTGTCGTCGGGTGCAACGCCAACAACAGCCGGGATTTCGGCTTTGGGGGTGTCTTCCTGGGCGTAACCGACGCGCAAAGAGTGGTGTCCAGGGTCGAAGACTAAGGCCCCGATTTCGTCGCCGCCGTATAACATTCCAGACATTTTCAAAGAAAAATACTTATTAATGAACAAAAACCAAAAAATACACGATAAATTAGGTTATGTGTATGTTTGACATTTGCCGGGCTTGAGAAGCGTCCGATCGCACCAACAATGTGCAAGGAAAGTCACTAGAGGTGGGGTGTGGTGGGTTGTCTAACGGCAGGGAGGAGAAATTAGATTTAATTTAATTTTCTCCGAATTCTCATTAAAATGCACCCTTTTCGAGGGTTAATTAGGAAATATGTGTTTTATACGAAATTAGTTTTAAATGTGGCAATTTGAATTATTTGATGAATTAAATAAATAGGTTGAGGATTTAAGTTATTTTTTTTATAAAAAAAATTCAAACAAATCTCAACGGTTTATTTTTATTTTTTATATAATTAAAAACGATAAAATGTATTACAGATAAATGAATAAATAATAATATTATCGTACTTCGTAGTTATTACTTATTAGTTATTAGAGTTATTAGACCAAATGTTTAATAATATAATAAAACAAATCGTAAAAATGCTACAAAGTACAAATGTAATGTTCGGTCTAATAAAATTTGCCTGTTTATATTCATTACAGATATTAAGTAATTTACATAAAAATAACAGGGGCATTTTTTTAACTCTGAACATAGCCCTATGTTCAATCTGAAAAAAATCATATCAAAGCATTGATCTAATTTACGTTACCAATGATACGTAAAGATAATTGTTTGATTTCGAGTTATTTGAATCAATTGATTTCGAATATTTGCTTAAGTAATTTATCATTCTTTACATGTTACTATTAGCTGTTGAAAACTATAAAAACGCCAACGTCGCATTTTACCGAATAATTTTTTTAAATAAGATTGATAAAATTGTAAAATAGTTATTAATGATTAGATCTCTCATTGAAAGTATAAATTACATTAGCTATTATTTTTTTGAAGTGCATGAATAATTTATAAGAGCCAATTTTGAGAGAAAATGCGACGTTGGCGTTTTTATAGTTTTGAAACAGCTAATATTACCTGATGATTAATAAATTTCATAAAAAATAATTTTTCTTTACTTGTATAATCTTGGAAAATTTAATTGACAGTTTGAGATTTTTGACAGTGCGTAGAATAATTAGTTGCATAGCAATATTTGCAATGCGTTGATCTGTGTTTTTTCAAATTGAACATAGGGAATAATGAGTATGTTCAGAGTTAAAAAAATATCTCTGTATAATTAGAAAGTGAACTTTGTTTAGCATTTAATTTTAACAATGTTTGCCTTTTTACGTGAGTCATCCACTGTTCTACTATTTCTTACTAACATTATTTATACATTAATACTTAACAATCTCTTCCTTAAATTTTATTAAAGTATACCAAAGCATTAAAGTTATTCCCATAGCTGATAGATACAGCGATAAGTTATAAAAAAAATACATTTAAAAAAACAACTTGCACATTGCCAAAAAATTTGGTACAGATTGAATCAATTACCAATGGCTTATTATTTCTGATTTTTTTTTAGATGCAACCAATAATACTATTTCCAGCTGTCCAGATGTGTAATTCTTAGAAAATTACAAAATTAGTCCACAAATGCATTGTTCTAATTATTGTCATCTTTGCCTTGACAATTTCTTTATAAACTATTGTTATTTAAAATATAAAAATTTGATACAATTAACTCTAAAAATTAAACACATTATCAAGTGGTAAGTGTTATTTGAATTTTGATTGCATCTAAGGAAATTTCAGAACAAAAACAATTAATTCATTTTAGTATAGAGACTGAACCAAAAGTAACGCACAAAGTTCATATCTTTGTTAATAGTCACTTTTCAAAAAGATCTTCAAAGCGGTCGATTTTATTGTTTTAAATGGTATATTTTGACGTCATAGTGATATCTGTAATGGCATGCGTTTTTGAGTTGTAACGTAATTTTTAATTTTTTTAAATGACAACCGACATTTTTGTTTACTGTTTTGAATACTACACATCTTTGTCTTTCTGATAAAAAAAAAAATTAAAATTGAGATTTAAAATTAAAAAAAATATAAATTACAGAATGCTTTATCGTTTTGTTTTTGCCTTATTTTATAAAGGGCAATTGTTTTTTATATGTTTTTTTAATAATTAGCATGAAAACGCTTAATATGAAACCTAAAAACAAAAAATAAACAAAAACAATCACTCCTTATAAAACAAAAAGGTAAGGCACTTTGTATAAAACTTTCAATAATTTTTTAAATAATTTCTTTTTTTTTTTCTTCTTTTTTTGAATTTTTTTGCTTTATTTTTTGAGTTTTAATTAAAAGTGTCGGTTGACATTTAAAAAATTTAAAAAAGACGTCATTACTCAAAAACAAATGACGTCATAAATGTCAGTATGGTGTCAAAATGTGGCATTTAAAAAAATAAAATCGACCTCTTCGAGGATTTAAAAAAAATAACTACCTAGTAACAAAGATATGAATTTTGTGCGTTACTTTTGGTTCAGTCAGTATGTGCAAAACATTTATGTCGAATTGCTTTTGAAATTATTCGTACTCTGAAATTTACTCTGCCTTTGTGTTTTTTGTTAAAAAAAAATAAAAATCATTTTGAATACACATGGCTCGATGCTTTTATTAGCAATTAAATGCTTTAATTTTTATGGATTTGAGAAAGAGAATTTTTAATTACTTGAAAGCACTCCCGCATTTGGAATTCCTCTTTTTGCTAAGATTATCTAAAAACACAATGATCAAATAAGTCCCGATTCCAACTAATCAATATTTCATCAATGCGTTTCATTTATTTCCAATAAAATCCCTCTCTAAACCCCAGCAACAAAAAAACACGCTAAAGAACTGCATAGATACCCTTCGAAGTATCTTGTAATTCTTTGTTCTCTTTAAAGGATTTCCAAGGAAGAAATCTGTCTGCAGTTTTCCAGGAACTCCTCCACTTTATTTCTGAAGCTTGGTTAACTTTATATCGTACACAGGAGTGTGAGATGTGTTTTGATCGGATTTGCCTGTGAATCAATAATAAATTGATTTTTGGAAAGTAGAGTAAATATTTGGGGACGAAACGACGTGGTTTGGCAAATCAATAGAGTGATTTACATGGCTGCACGGCTATTAACGTAATGTTTTAATGCATAGCCGATTACCAAAGATTACTAAATGATAGGGTTGTCCCCCATTCTAATAGACTAATGCGACGCGGGGTTGACAAAAGCCTTAAACTAGGGTGTAAAGCTGCATTTACACCAAGGGTGATACCGGTTCTAATGAAGCGGACGCGGCTAATAAACTTCAGTTTTTTGTATCGTTTCTACAATTTTTATTGATCAGAAAATGAATCAATATTTCCGCGTCTGATGAGGGTGTAACACCCTGGGATTGTGATTATCGCGTCGTAATGTGGCAATTTCGGGTGCTGTCGATGGAAATTAAGGAAAACGCTACAAGCCACCCCTTAGGTTTCGGCGACCGTCAAAGCGTATCAATGGCGTCCCGGTGCGACCTTAATGACATGTTACGCCTGTCAGGGGAAACAGTCAATGCACTAATCACGTTACAGTTGCAAGTTAGGAAGTTGAGCGGTTTCTTGCTTTGCTAAACTCGCAATCCGGAACTGCCATTACGCATCGTCATTAATTAATCGTTGACTAAATTATTGTTGATAAACGCCGCTTCTATATACGCATTGACGATCCTTAAACCCTTCTGGTGCTCAATGAGGTTTTGGGTTAATCGTTCTTGTTGCGGTATCTAAGCAACGGAACGTCGTCTGTAACCAGAAGGAAATTTAGTTAAGGCGAGAGTGTTTGCAAGGATAAATTTTGAGTAAAAGTGTAGGTATGGAACTTTATGTGAATCGGTCATTAATAGAAAGTTACTGATTACGAGTATTAACTAATTAATAGGCGCTTAAACTATTTATTTACCTTAGCATTTATACCTCGATTCTTCTGAGTTCTTTGAAATTTTCGTACTTAGGTGTAAGTTAAGATGATAATGATTATTGAATAAACACAATTAAGATAATAAAATAACTCATCTCAATATGAGTCGCTTGCCATTTTTTTGTTTATCTTGAGAGATTTTGATGAACTGATTCAAGAAATCGCAAAATCAAAAGCCTATTGCGTTATTTCAGTGACTTTGTATATTAGTCAAACCGAATTAGTGAAGATTGACTTATATCAACGTTTCCTCTTCTTTGTTTTTAAATTACAGCTTAAATTTTGTGAATGTCACAACTTTCCTTAAATTTGTTTGAGTCATTTGCTCCTTTCAAGCTAGAAATCCTTCCAGCACAACTGGGTTGAAAATTATTGTAGCATTAATTTAGCAAAAAGAATACAAAGTCAGGATTACGGTTCGTTTTAATTGATTTGTTTATTTGGAAATAATACTTCATATTTATAATTCATATACAAGACTGTGAAGACACAGCCCCTTCATTTTAATTTCCAGAAAGAAATTTCCAGAAAGATACTTAGAAACTTATGGTTTTGTATTTAAGTAATTAGTAGGATATCCATTAATTTATCCATTGTTTAACACAGAAATTCCAAAATGTGATTAATTCATTAATTTTGGAAGGAGTTTCCAAATATATGGTTTACGGAAACAAATGATTTAAACATTTCTTTAGAGAATTTTCTTTAAGAACTTGGCCATTCTTGAGAAACGATGTTTTGTAAAGATAAAATATTTAATTGACTTAGGGGCCGATTTCAAGTTGAGTTACAACCGGCGCAAGTCGGAATTGACATAGCAACGACGCAAATCTAGCAATGTCATTCGTTGCTGCTATGCAACTGCGACCCGCGCAACTTTGCGACCCGCGCAACTTTGCGACCAAACTTGAAATCAGGCCCTTAATTAACAAATTCTTATTTTATTTTAATTATTATTATTTTCTTTGCATTAGCGTTTACAATGTATCGGTTTTGAGAATGTTTTACACTGAAACTCCTCTTTATACACGTTCACATTTTTTCCTTCCTTCATATTCATCTTTCGATCAGACAAATTTTTAAAATTAATTTTGCTGTCGCGAGTAAAAATATCCAGACTAATGGGCTGATTTCAAGTGTGGTTGTAAAGTTAATTTTAATTAATTAAAAACTAATGACCACATAGAATGATATTAAATACCTACTTAATTTTTTCCAGAAACTCCTTGTCAAAAAAATATTTTTTATGTCATTCTAAAACAAACGATGTTCAAAAAATACCTAATAATTGATTAAATAAAAATTAAAAATTCAGATAAACGTAATTCCTGTGACTAGCAAATTTGTTTACATATTTTTGCACAAACATATTGAATTATTGAAGCATTTTTGTTGTACAAGGATACTTGAAATCATAAATTTTTTATTTATTAATATTTTAATGTTGTTAATTTTATATTAATATTTTAAATTAGTTAATATTTCTTAAAGGAATTTTGAAAAAATTCATCACATGTATAGAGGAAAATTTTTTTACAATTTGAGATAAAGTAAAAAATCCTTCTAACAGACTTACCTTACTGTAGATTAAACTTAGCAAAATTTGATATGGGTAAGCTGGTAATTAGGTAAATTTTAAAATTTTTTATTCATTACTGTTTTGGCCCGATGTATCTTTAATATTTATTGTATAAGTGTTTTAGAAAGCATTGTATCCACACAAGAATGTTTAAACACGAGGGCGTCAGCCCTCGTCAGCCCTCTACAGAATTTTCTTTAACCACTAGGCTATTCTTGAGAGACGATGTTTTGTAACTCTATCTCAAAAGGTATTGACCACATTTCTACTACTCTTTCTCGTAATTATTAATTGATTAATTAATTTTAATATTAAGTTGTTACAAAAAATATTTCTTATGTCATTCTAAAACAAACGATGTTTAAAAAATACCTAACAATTAATTACAAATTCAAATAAACGTAATTTCTGTGAATAATTTACGTATTTTTGCACAAAACATATCATTGAAGTAGGT
Organism: Tribolium freemani; assembly: GCA_939628115.1. NCBI lineage: Eukaryota > Metazoa > Arthropoda > Insecta > Coleoptera > Tenebrionidae > Tribolium > Tribolium freemani. The sequence continues at coordinate 17,346,387 of OW626791.1, read as the reverse complement.
ACTGAAGAATTTTTGACCCAGAAATCATAAAATTTCTATTTAATATTTTTAATGTTTTTAATTTCAGTACATTAATACTTTTGATTAATTAATATTTATTATAAGGAATTGTTGATAAATTCTGAAAAAATTTACATGCACAGCGAGGAAGAATAAAGTATTTAGCAAACGCTAATTTCTATGTGATTATAAGTTTTTGAGATAAAGTAAAAAATTCTTTTAGCAGATTCACCTTGTAGACTAAACTTAGTAAATTCTGACGGTAATTAGGTAAATTTCAAAAATTATTATTCATAACTATTTTGATCCGATGTATCTCAAAGAGAAATTTCTATTAGCTATAGGTAGCGTAAATTTTGGTAACTGAGTTAATTAACTAAAAAAGAAAACCACTGAAATACAAATGAATCACAATCTGAGAAGCTTTTTGGGATAAGAAATCGGACAACAGGAATTGAAGGCTTGTTAACTACAGATTTATCAATTTATATTAGAATAAGACAATTGGAAAGAGACTCAAAGTTCTTTACCTAAAGATCTCAAATAATTTTTAGGCAAAACGTAATTGTTAGACGACAATTCCAGAGAGCACATCACGGGTGAAAAAATTCAACAAATTATATCGGAATGTGGTTGCAAAAGTTGAGGTAATCGTTCTAGTTCCAATATAATACATTATCTACTTTTTTGGAAAAAATACGTTGACAAAGCTTTTTTCTTGTAAATGGTCTCTCATTGTTAATGTTCGGAATATTATTATTATTATTGTGAGGTGAGGAAACAACTCTTTAAAAAGCTTGATCGGTTTTAATAAATTTAGAACAACACACCTATGTCTTTAAAAGGGTAAAAAGAAACTAAGTAAACTTATGGCTTCAATCTTTCGTTCTTTCGAAACGTTGACATGATTATTTTTTATTACTAGTCCAAGTTAATTTCGACCCCTTTTCCGTATTATACATGTTATCAGGAAAAAAGCAATCAACCAGATATGTTAATTTTTGTACCTAGCTAATCTCTAGTTTAAATTTGTAATTGTAAAGAGTAATTATTATTTCCGTAACATTATAGCCAACATCACGACAGTTACAACACTGTAAGCTAACAGCACAATGTAACCGATTTTCACCAAATAAAAATTCTGCACACCATTCCACCTATAATTTACGGCATTACAGTTGCGCTCGATTGGATAAATTGCTATCTTCCGCTTTTAATTATTTTCCATAAACATTATAGAAATGCCATTTACTCTATTTTAATAAAAAGTAGTTCACTTAAAACTCTAAGGTCAGTTGCAGTTATTTCTGATTCTTTTCGCAAGGCTAACATCAGCATAACACACCTTAACTATGCAATAATTAACACTTCCAGCGCCAATTTTGAGCGATTACCGTTACGAAATAGGACATTTCGAGTAACCACACGTTATCCAAGAATGAAAGGCGCGGTTGAAAAAGAGGTTAAAGAACTGCACAACGTCCGTTTAAGAGCAAAAATAAAAACTCCGTTGGTTTGGATCATATGTCCTAGAGTGCACCGATGGAAAAAATGCTGCAGTTGAGACAAGATCATTGAACGGTTAGAATGTTAGTGGGTCAGTTTTCAAGGAGCGACTTTTATCACCTGGCTTTAAATTAAAAAAGAGGAGCGTTTAGAGCCCTTAGCGTTTTAATTATGGGCGACTTGTAATAAGAGATTCGATTTTAATTTCCTGTCTCAGAACGGCGGAGATTTTATTGTTGTTTTATCGGTTTCGTTACCATATTCACAAGCTCTCTAACTAACAATGCACTACTCCAGTGAGAAATAAATAATCCGCGTTTTGTTCTTTGATCTTGATGACGCTATCTTTGCGGACAACTTTCTAGATTCAATGTTACAACACGAAATTTTCTTCGACATAATTTACTTTGATGTGTTCTCTTATGAGATTACTGTTTTAAACATAAAGGAACAGCGCACAAGGCCCGCGTCAACATCAAAGGACTACTTACACTTAAAAACATGTATGTTGTTAAGGACCAAAATGGAAGTCCGATTGCTTACAATTCGGTGGCCTCGAATCGCTGGCATTGTTTACTCTAATACGAAACTTTCTTTCTAATGCGATTTTAAGTGATTCACTTAACTGGCGAAATCTTTTACATAAATGTGTTACTCCACCAAATTGTTTCGAACACTTATCGAGTTACCAACTCGGTAAAATTGTTAAAACTCACAATCAACTTGCAACAGTACAAAGTAATGCTTACTTTCCTATAATACGCTTTGTACCTACTTAGGTATATTATTTATTAATATTGAGAAAATAAAAACTGTTTGAGGAAGTCTTTTGGTTTGATATTAGTTCATCTAATTACACCTCCGTCTTTAATTTATCGTCTTGTGAAAGCGACTCTTGCCCGAAGCCCGATAAACTTTTTGCCACGTGTCTCCCTGAATAAATGACGAAAAGCCACAGTCCAGTGCGCCAGCAAGCCGATAGATCAATCAAAGCCAAAATCCGGTATCGATTTGGTCATCGTCAAATAAGCCATGCTTCTTGCGATGCAGCGATCGCCCGTGCCCGGAATCGCGACTCCGGCAGGTGCCAGAATTTCGCTAAAATCCGGGGGCAAAATAAATAAGAGGAAAAAGCGTTAATTTTGATGATTTTTCGCGTCCCGGTCCGGGCGCGCTCCTGCAGCCGGCGCTGTTCCTGCTCCTGCTGTAACAGTAGCAGGGATATGGTGGGCGTCGTTTTGAGGGGAACGCCTCCACTTTCCCGCCCCGGAGAGAGCCGCCGCCGCGCCGCCGGCCGAAGGCAGTCCGTTTCCCGCGTTTGCAAACGCTAGCCTGGCCGCAGGTACCTCCGGTACTGACATGTAATGTTTAAGTGATTCTTTCGATTATTATTGTTTATTTTTTGTTCGGTTGTATAGAAAGTGAATTTGTGAATGTAGAGTTTGTGAAGTTTGTGACCATAACCCATCGCACGACACGATGCTTCGACCCTTTTTAGCCCTTCTTCTCTTCGCCTCTGCAGGTACCACACGAAATTTAAAAAATACCAGCTGTTTGATAATTTAATGCGATTTTCAGTTCAATCTTTTGTTCAAAGTTCCCATGACAAACGATTTTTTAACTTTTTTTACTTCAAAGGGTCAGTTTTTAAGATTTTGGCCCTTCAAAGGGCTAGCAGGAACGGTAGATCTTACAGCATTAAACAGGTACCTAATATGGAAACAAAAAAGCAACAACTAATACCTACATTTATCTCCACTCGAGAGTTGGTCTGATACTTCTGAATCCCGCTGTATTATAAATTTGAAAAAACCATCTCTCCAAATAATTCTCAAGTGTGTAAATATTTAAGTTGTTTAAAAGTACCATGCAAACATTTGAATTTATAATTAGAGTGGGCTTTTTTTGTAATTGATAAACTAGTACAAATTGAGGGAAAAAATGTATTCTAATTAAATATTACCGTTCAAAGCTTCATTATTTGACTCTTCAGTTTGCTTAAAGGCATTAGCAACTTAAAAAATAACTTTGTCTCAAATGAGAGGACTGAAAGCGCTTCTTACAGTAATGAAAACCGTTTCTCTGTATCTGCTCTCTAACTCAAGTTATTTCGATTTAAAGTTAGAATTATGACGTCATAACCGCCTTTCGAGCATTTGGTCCAATTTTAAGATCAAATAGTTTTTGACTTTTAAGTGACACTGACAGAGTTTGATAAACTTGACAACATTTCTGAGATGTTCTTTTAGAACAGAAAAAAGTCGAGAAAGAGAGAAAGTAATTAATTTGTTATTTTGTGGAAGATGTGTGGAAAATGTTCAAATATCTGCCAAGTTTTTAGTGAAGAGAGGGTTCAGTGATGAGAGGACTCTGTGATGAGAGGCGGTTGTGACGTCACGATTATCTCGCTTATTATTCACGGCAAAAAATTTTGAAAAGGACCTACCGACATAAAATGAACCACATTTTCAATTTTCGGTAAAACATAAAATAGGTAAAATAAGTTGACAATGCCTTTAATTTATGAAATCAGCGTTTATTCTAATAGTAGCTACTTTGAATTTAAAATTGTCCACTAATTTTAAGAAGCAACAAGATGTCATTCTATATTTTTTATTCAATTTTGTAATTAAAGCGTCATTATTAGATTCCTAGCAACAGTCATAAATATTTAGTCTCTAGAGATTTAAAATAAATTAAAGCACATTTTTTTGAAATCACTTATTATTTTACTCTCCGAAATGAAGATAAAAACATTATGCATTATTTGTATTACAAAAATAAAAACTACAAATTGTTAAATTATGTCTTGCATTTTTTTGTTGGTATTCCTTTTCATAACACTAACAGGATTTCGGTATCTGAGGAATTATTTTTTCAACTGCTGTTCATTTCAGATTCAGACAAAACTCATAAAACTGACACTGACACGAAACTCACTTGCAACTGCAGTTCGCAGTTCATAATGTTTATGTTTCATTGTAACAATGTACGCAAAACTGATTAAAATTATGTATAAAATATGTGAATTAAACCTGTTTATTTTCTCGAAGAATTAAACCTTCTTCTAGCGGTTCAGCATTTTTTTAATTCACTTGTGTGTAGTTTAAAACTAAATGGTTTCCGTTGTTAGTTTAAAATATTATTGTAATTAATTTTTTTAATCATAACTCATAAGTATGAGTATGTCCGAAAATTCTCCAATTTTATGTTATAATATGGAAGTACAGTAATAAACACTATTGTTATGAGGCAATTATTAGTTAGGTATTTCTCGCATGCAATATTCTTATTATTTATTTATTCTTTTCATAAGGTTAATTTTTTCATAAGATAAGATCATCAATTACTTATACAGCGTGTTAGGGAATGGTTTAGCATAAATTGAAAGGTAGATAGAGAATGACAAAACGAATCGATTAAGTAAAATTTTTGTAAATCGAAAATGCATAGTTTTCCCAAAAAATCGTTCTGAAATTAAAGTCCCAAATTTTGAGAACCGCTGAACAAGAATGACAAAAATTAGCGTAAATTTTAATATTATTGACAAAACAGCAGAGGTAAATTAACTTCTTGGTCCACTCCGTAGTTCTTCTATTTCAATTTGTGTTTTGTGATCAAAATTTCTAAAACAAAAAGAAATTTATGCCAAAACTGGGTTTTGAACCTCCCACACTAATGACCATGCAATCTACAATTTTAAAAAATTCTCAAAACTCCATACGCCACTATGTCCACTTTGTTTAAACAAAAAATTAACCGCTAATAAACTACCATAAACGACACAATGGCTCTCAACAGGTGGATTAATAAAATTTTTTGAAGAAAGTATGCACTTTTTGGAAAAATGGTATAAGGCTTATTAACTCGTCTGATCATGACAAATTCACATACGAAATATTGCTAAGCCATTCCCTAACACCCTGTATTATTATATTAAGTTATAACTGTTGTTATTTAAACTTATATTCGAAAGTCATTAGCAATTAGGAATAATTAAATACGAGTATAAAAAACACAAAATAAAATTAGTAATTAATTCTGTATTCCTAAAAAGTTTATTTTGTCTTATTTCATTTTTTTTTAAATAAGTATCAAATGAGTTAATCAAATGAGTTAAATGCATTGGAATATTTTAAAGCCGCACATGTTGAGATTATCTACTGAAACGTCTAACTACAAAGGAATCATTAAAGTAAACACATATTTCATTGGAATTTTTTGTTTTAAAATTATTTATTTTTAAATTAAAACTTTGTTGAACATCAATAAATAAAGAATTAATCAAATTTGAATCAATTATTTATTTTTGTTTTTTATCTGTTGTGAATATCATTAAACTTTGTATGTAACTAATAGGTGATTTTTTTAATTGGTTTCTAATTTCACAATAAAAAAACTCGATGCAGACGTTTTGACTTCAAACAGCATTTTTTCTAAGGACACATTTTTGGAAACTTTTGTTTATTAAAAAAAATTAACAAAATATTACTATTTTGTATCTCCAACTACATTTATTATTTTACTTATTTACTAAAAAAAGAAAACTCGTAAAGTATTTCAATCTCATTATTAGTCTCGGTTTCTTCTTTTGTATTGGTGTTCAAAAAACACTCTGTATCGTTATTTTATTAAATTATTTTTTAAATACACGTAGCACAATTAATACTTATTTCAACGTAGGTACTAATTATTTTTTAATTCAACATGAATATAGCAAGTGACATTTTTAGTCCACTTTTAAGGAGCAAGAAAAATATTTTCTTTGTTTTAAATCCTAAAAATTGGAAGAGATTATTAAAAAAAAATCATATAATTTTTTATAAATCATTTTTTTTAAAGATAAGTAGCTATAAAAAAGATTGTTACTTAATAGATGCAGAGGAATGAGCTAGAATTAGTGTATAGACGCGTTAATTGTTTCATAAATTATAAAAACAATAAATATTTAATAAATTGTTACGAAAAAGAAAAATGTAATATGTATATTGCGGATTTTGTGGTTGAAAAACCTCTCCCAGTTCCTTTGCGGTTACCTCATTATTATTTCCGATGATTTCATTATCGTTATTACTAGATATAATTAAAGCGGCCTCAATTGCTTGAAAATTCTTATTTCGACTTAATTACATCATGAAAAAACCGGACGCACTTTTAACACTTAATCGCTGCAGGATAACAATTATAATAGACGCTAACTCTTTCATTCCCTTCGTCATCACCAGCATCACCAACTTCCCCGCTTGAACTCACATAACCCCCGAATTTTTTCCCTAAATGTTTGCCATTACTGAACTCACTGGGGCCACAAATCGGCTCCGGTTTTGTCAAGCATTCCGGCGAGCCATGACAGCCAGTCCTCCTGCAATCATCCTGAAGCCCATTGCGTTTCTCGCAGTCACATCCTTGGTAGAGAATACTAGCCCTCAACTCCCGCGATTTCGCCCTTTTCGTCCGTTTCAAAGCGTTCGTTTTTTTAACAGTGCGACCGTTCTTCTTCTTGTCGTGCTTCTCGCATTTGTAGCAGACCATGACATTTGGGGGTATTGGGGGTCCTGGAGGCTCCTTGGGCTCTTCAGGGGGACATGGGAGGGAAATAGCGCACGGGGGACCACAGATGGGACAAACCATGGTACAGGGGACCATCATTTTTTCCTCGATGGCTTCGATGAGTTGTTTCAAATCGCCCAATTTGTTGCAGCGCTTTTTGGCTTCTTTTTCGGGGCAGCAGATGAACATTGTGCGTTTAGATACTGAGAATTTGGAATTTTTACTGGAATTTTGCAAACAGTCAAATAGTTGTCAATTTATTTTTGTGTTTGATCGAGGAGGCGACTAAACGGCGTGTAGGGGATGAGAGGGCGATATCAAGTTCCAAGTTGAAAGTCAACATATAACCACAACGTTCGCAAACACTAATATAGACTTCACTCCAAGCCAAATCAAACTTGAAAACTTGTTGAAAAGGGATGGAGGCTGTCTCTGGGCTATATGAAAGTAAGAGAACTAATAAAACCTAACGAGCCTCAATTTCAAGTGTAACTCGACGTTCTGAATACGCAGAGGGTTTTTCAACCGAGCGAGACAATCAAGATGTGCAAATTTTAATTAACAGACGAGTAAATCGTTAAGAAATTATTTCATTGATCAATGGATCAAGAAACAGCTTTGCGACCCAACTTTGTTAATCAATACTGATTTAAATCGAGATCTGGCGAGTCTTTGACCCAGAAATTCGAAAAGAATACAATGTCAAGGTGAGATGAGAAAGTCGAACGTGCATTCATTTGCATTTCTTGGGAGGTCAGTCCTAGCAATTAATTGAAACTAAATAAAAATTCAATTGTGGGTAATTTTTACTGGTTCCTGGTTTATTATTATGTGAGAATCAACAGAAATACTTCAAAACAGTAACTTTTTTCACCGTTTGACATCCTGTCGGCGTTTTCTTTTCCTGTTCATTTGAAATAAGAGATGCCCAGACATTGATTTTTCGACTGATATAAAAACGCTTACATATGTTGACACTTAGATCCTTGGAGGAATCCCCAGTACAGAGCACCCCGGTTTTAATCCCAACAAAATGCTTTATTTTAATCAGTTAATGGAAGTAGAAGGGGCTGAAAGCCAAACCTGTACATCGCGAAATTTAGGACCAATTCCCCTTGTATACTTTACTATAACTAGTACTGCTGGTCTAATAAATAACCGCTCTGTACATTATTTAAATTAGATCTTCGGAGAAACTAAGGTTGTTAAAATTGTTCACAATCTAGCAAGATTATCTTTTTCCTGTTGCTAGAATAATATGTCTAATATTTATTACGAAATTCAGGTGAGTAACCTCGGAATCATATAGAACACTAAGGACAGTGCCCTGCCCGCTGTGAAAGTTGCGTTGAGGTCATGAGAAATTTGTTATTGCGGTTACGTCGAGCTCATCGCAAAAAGAACGAATTTGGTAGTCAAATTTTTTGTATTTTTGCTTGCACCCAAATCAGATTGGCGGTTGGAGAGCAAAATATTTATAACAGTAGAAAAAAATCCGAACTATTGAAACGTAGCTATAAAATAAAAGACGTACGATTTTTTTAGTAATTTTATTTTACAATGCAATTATTATGGATGGGGACGTAAATGACGAAGAAACTGAAGAAGCATAGCAATTATAAACAATAATTTGAATCCTCGAAGTACTCCTTGATTAGGACCAGTTACTCATGGTAGAGTGAAGAGTTTACTCTTAACGTATTTAGGTTTAAAAAGCAAGACAATTTTTTTACAATTTGATTAGATGCTCTTATGTTCGCGATTCTTCCTTAGGGAAAGCTTCTTGTCAGTTGTCTTTGTTACATTTAGATTTTAGACAAATAGTTTGCTTCTGATTGTAATTTATTACAATTTATTACAGATTACAACCAACAACGTACGACTCGCTAAAACTTTGTATTGTCTCTGACTATACTTTTTTGAATACTAATAAACTGCTAGGTAAAGTAATCTAAATGTTAAGTGGTAATGTATTTTTAAATAGGATTTGTTAAGAAATAAATAATAATACTACTTATGAAACGCTATACCTACCAAGGGTGATGGTAGTTCTAATGATGTTTGCCATTTTTCGCTATCTCTAATAGTAATCGGCGTTTAAAACTTTTAAAAGTGAAAATTGCAAACTTTTTCGCGTTTTTCACGGAAACTAAAAGAACAAAGTCAAAAAAGCGTCAGTCATATGGCGCTTGAAATGATCTATTTTCTCGACAAAATCCGGAGCCGCTCCGGACAAGGGTTCCTGCTACAAAGACATTTCAATGTTTTCTTACTAAAAAAATTATAACTCGAAAACTAAAACTCGTAGAGCAAAAGGGTTTTTTCCCTTGAATTCTACGGCTCACTTTACGTATTACAACACCATTTTTACAAGACTGGTTTAGTCGAGAACTTATTTAAAAGCTTATTTTAATCTGAAAAATGGTGAATGCGCCGAGTTATTTATAAAAAAAAATTTAACTCAAAAACTAAAAGTCGTAGAGCAAAACGGTTTATTTCATTGAATTCTACGGCTCACTTTACGTATTACACCACCATTTTTACAAGACTGGTTTAGTCGAGAACTTATTTAAAAGCTTATTTTAATCTGAAAAATAGTGAATGCGCCGAGTTATTTATTAAAAATTTTTTAACTCAAAAACTAAAAGTCGTAGAGCAAAACGGTTTATTCCATTGAATTCTACCGCCCATTTTCCGTATTACACTACCATTTTTACAACACTAGCTTACTCGAGAACTTATTTAAAAACTTCTTTTGATCTGAAAAATGGTGGATGCGCCAAGCTATTTATTAAAAAAATCATAACTCAAAAACTAAAAGTCGTAGAGCAAAACAATTTGTTCCAGTCAATTCTGCGGCTCATTCTACGTATTATACCAGCTTGCCACAAGCCTTACCTAGGTATTTAACACCCACTTGCATCATAACCTGAACAAAATTTTTGACGTGAAGATCCGATTAAATTCCACCTTTTTAAAACAGCAACAGTTTTTTTTAGAGGTGGAATGGAGAAACCTAGTTTATGTAAGGGGAAGTTAAAAGTGTAGTTGCTTCTTGCTTCTCTTATTAGACAAAGCGATTTGTGTTCTACTTTTTTTTTCAAATATAACTTACTGTTTTCACATAGCGATTATAATTTTTACCTAACGTTTATTGTTTTTTCTACTTTTGTTTCGTACTGAGGTCATTACGATACGCCATTTGGGTTTCGTAATATTCAACGGAGTGCTATAATAATTACACTAAAAACCAGGGTAATTTAGTTGGAAAATGATGGCAATCTAGTTTTTTGACAATTATCTGAGAGAACTGTCAGTGTCAATCGGCACCTGTTTCAAGTGATAATTTAATCAAATGAATAAATTCGGACCTTTAGAGGCTTTTCTACCATCCCTGATACGTAGTCCCTTCGAACACCTTTCGAATGGTGTACAAACATGACTTCAATAGCCAGTGCAAGTAAGTAATTTGAGATTCCATTCTCCTTAGGCCAATTTTCAAATTCCGCGTATTTGCCACAAAAGCCCGTATTCGTTGAGGGGTAGATACATTGCAAAACGTCTTGGACACTTTCAGAATACATTTTACAAATAAACTAATGACGATCCACATTATTAATTTAATTTCATGACCCACGCAAATGCTGTCAACTGCCACAAAATTCCCTAAATTTCGAAATTGATTTTTTTTGTCAAAAAAGGTGCAATAGTGTATGATATCTCGTTTATAAGGCATTTTGTCGCACTTACTCCATTATGACAAAATGCGTCTTATAAAACTCGTATCATAATATACTATTATCTAGCGTTTACGATTTATATTTAAGAAGTGTACTTAAAGTGTTTAATGAAATAAATTAGCATTTAATATTTTTCTTTCTTTTGGTTCGACTTTATTTAACTGAACTTCCGCACTCTTTTAGGAATGATCTCGTTTCATTAGGCGAATCACTGAAATGGGAATTAAATAATAAAATTAAAATTAGGAAAACCAAAAAATCTGTATAATGCAAATGATCCACAAATCACTGAAAGACTGAGAAAACTATTCAGTCCGAAATCACAAAATATCAGAAAGTGCGTTTCTTTTATTAGTACCTATACCTAGCCAACTGTGTTACAATTGAAGTAAAATATAAAGTATGTTCTTTACTCTTCTAACAAGGCATTAACTTTAAGCTATTAATGTTAATTTTTATGTTGATTAGTTGATTACTTATCCTATGAAACTGATGTGTTTTTTAACTGTATAACATTGGGCTATGTAATAAAAAATTCTTGTATAACTTTTCATTACGTTTGACTTATGAATTATGATTCTGAAATTACACAATTTTAGTTCAAAGCAATGAGATTTTTTCAAATCTTGCTCTCTGATTTCTTTCAGTTATTTATTTATTTCAGTTTTAGAAAAATTTTTTTTAATTTTTTCAGGTTTCTAATGCGAATCCTTCGAATTTCCAATTTGATAGTGTTTGATTTGAACAGTTTCCTTGTTTTAGGTATAATTTTTCAGAATTATTTAGGTATTTGGCTCTTATACAGAATACAGATTGCAGAAAACAAAGCTAAACAACGTCACAAATGTATGCACTTTCATACTTCTTGTTGGATTTCTTTGGCATGAAATGGTTAACAAAAACAAAGTTTAAAATCCCGTCACACCAAACGTTTATTTAAAACACGACGCGTTTCAACCACAAAGTGGTCATCCTCAGGTGAGAATATAAACTGAGTTTCAACTAATATCACGAGCAATCAAATTCAAACTTTTCCAATTTGGGACACATTTTGCTCTAAACTAAAGTCATATTTGCTATTTTCCGCTTCGACTATCTGATAGTACTCTCAAAAACTACAAAATTGTAATTCAACATCAAGTGGACTGAGGTCGTTTTTCCCCTCTACCCTTCAATTCTAAAAATTTCCAGTGAAATAGGGATTTTAAAAAATCAGATCTTCATTTATAATTTTGGCTTGGTGTTTGGTCTCGATTAATTTTTCCGAGTTTTTTCGAGTAATTTCGAGTTTTAATTTTTCGAGTATAAGTATCTTGTTTATGATACCTTTGCATCACGTCAATAAAAATGCTCGAGATAAGCACGTAAATTCGTTTGTGGTCAGGATTTTCCGAAAAAATATAAAATAATTATGATGTTTTAGACATAGTCTATTCTCGAGGCGCCTCGAGTGGAGTGTAGTAGCAGAACGGGGGCCGCAATGAGGCAGAAGACAAATGAATACGTCATTGGATCGATGCGTCATCTATTGTGCGGAATCCCCCGCGGCATATTCGTCCATCGTTTGTAGCGTTCGGTGGTGGCGGCGGCGGTGGCGGCGACCGCCGTCACGCTTTTAGCCACTCACTGTGAAGAATTCACATACCCTCTAAAAGCAAAAAACGACTTTTCGCACACGGAAGTATTTCCATTTTCACTTTCCGCCAACACACGGATTTCTAATCGATGCACAATGGAAATAATTGTTTGTGAAAAGGTCGCGATGCGAAATTGCGCCGTGACGGCATCGCCCGGCCATTGTTGATCCCAATCGAGATATCAAGACTCGATTATGTCGTTTATTGTGACTCTTGACACTTCGAATCCTGTCGACGCACTCGGGAAATTGCGGAAATGCCTCGAAATGCCCCTCCGTCAATCAATACCGATCTCGATATTATGATTTATCTTCCTGAAGGTTTTCTTGAACCGTCGTTTTACTGTAATTATTGCTTTCGACGAAACGAGATTTTTAGAGGACTTAACTGGGATCATTCCGGACGTTCTACATCCATAAAACACTTAAAAGATATAAAACAGTTCCTTATTTCGTTTTGTGCTTTTCGCCGAGATTTGGGAGGGATATAAGGGAGCTTGTTTGCACTTCAAAGCTATCTGTCAATCTTTTCATGCAGATTACATTGAAAGAAGAACGGGGGAACAACATGCCACTCGGTTCTGTTATTTTATGACGGAAAATTGTATGCTAAGCAAACATGTCGGCGAAATTAAACATTTTAAACCGACCGACTCGGAGTTCTAATTAAAAACGAGCTTCCAGTTAACAAACGGGATGGGTCGGTTTACCTGGACGTTTAGCCTTTCTTGTTTCACTCGCAATATAAACAACAAACCAAATCATACACATAAATGTTATTAAACCTTCGTTTAATTCAAACATGTAATATGTGTATTATTATTTTGTAAAATTGAGCTATATTGACAAACCTAATGAAATATTAAAAGATTGCGTGTTAACTATTTTAATACGACAAGCGCTTCTGATTATTGTTAATATATCTAACTCTGTAATGAGGTTTTGTAATTTTTTGAGTTATGAAAAATACATTAATGGTAGTGATAAACGGTATACCGAAGTCGATTTTACGTAACTTTTGCGTAATTTTTTTAAATGGGTGTTGTTTGATAAGGGTACCGGTACCGTAAAAAAACACTTTTCAGAGAGAAAATCTTACAATTTTAATTGTTTTGGTTGCAAAATTTTAGCCCAAAAAATGAATTTTGAGAATTTGACTTAAACTTCCACATCACTCCATGTAAGCGAGCTGATTACGGGATACCTCTTACTTTTACGTAAGATACTATGGGTCCTTCAGCAGTATCTACTTAATCAAAATAATATCGAAACTTGCTTTTAGATTTTAATTTAAAAAATTCAAACATTAAAACATAGCATAGTGAAATACCATCAGAAATTGCCACTGACAATTAAGACAATTAAGCTGGTAGAAAGGCAACTTTGCTTTTGTAAAAAATACAAGGACATTTTTTTAACTCTGAATATAGCCCTATGTTCAATCTGAAAAAAAAAAACAGATCAAAGCATTGCGAGTATTGCTATGCAACTAATTATTCCACGCACTGTCAAAAATTTCAATTTGTCAATTAAATCTTCCAAGATTATTTAAGTAAAGAAAGATTAATTTTTATGAAATTTATTAATCATTAGGTAATAGTAACATGTAAGGAATGATAAATTACTTTAACAAATATTCGAAATTACTTCAAATTGGTTCAAATAACTCGACATCAAATAATTACCTTTACGTATCGTTGGTAACGTAAATTAAATCAGTGCTTTGATCTGTTTTTTTTCAGATTGAACATAGGGCTATGTTCAGAGTTAAAAAATGTAAAAATTAAACAGTAAATAGTAAGGTCAAAATAAAACTGCTCTGATTCAATGAAATAAAAAATATCTCATTAATTTGTGAATACAAATTTATTGGAAATTTTTGAATTTTTTTTATTGTACGGACTGTCTATAAAAGATTTATTTTATTTCTATGAAATTTCTGAAAAGTATCAATTCTTAACTATTCAGGCAACCAGTAAAACCATATTTTTCATAATCTAACATTGTTTGCTTTTTCTGGAAAGAAGCGGCAAACTTTTTATACCTACTATGATTCTACATTAATTTATAGACAGATTGTAGATTATTTGAGAAAATGTACAAACCTTGCATAATTTCTTTGCTGAGGCTTAGAATGTCTTACCGAAGCTTGAGCCCTGGTAATATAAGTCTATATTATTTTTTCAAAATAAAAAGCATACGAAAATTAAGTTCTTAGTTCTTGGTAAAACCATTTAGCATATTCCCAAAAAATATTTTTTTTATTTTAATCAAATTTTCGATTTTTAAACTACTTATATTGGTTGTTTAGCAAAATATCCGGTTTCCGAAACATTTTTTATAGGACCGATAAAGTTCCATAACTTTATCCTATCAATCACTTTAAAATGGGTTTCTGAAACGTATCGATCAATAAATTATCTATTCAATAACTATTGGTTAGATAAATAGTTTAGCAGAAATCTGACAGATGCCCTAAGTATCTGGAGCAAACTTCTCTCTTATCAAAACTCCTTAAAATCATAAATATTTGTAAATAAAATGTCAAAAATACCTCAAAATCGTACCAAAATTGACATTATGTTAGTCTTCGTGACGGATTTTTCAAAACAACAATTACAACACGTTTTTGTGAGACACAAAGAAAATAAAATATCATCAGTTCTTGCATACATTGAGGTACGACTAATTTTTAAAAGTATGACAAATAAATCGTTTAAATTTTAGCAAACAGATAAGTATTCTGTCTCTTTTCATATTGATGAATCTAAAAAAAATCTAAAAAAAAATTAGGCTCTTACCAACGATGTGAAGTGTAAAATGTGAAAAAACAAAAAGAAAATCTGTTTATCACTGAGTTTCCATACATAGAGATACCAGCAAAAGGAGAACTTTTTCAAAATAGTAGAAAAGTGTCTAATTGCACACAGATTTCTGGAAAGAGACCGGTGTAAAACGTAATTTTTCATAAATGTGAAACTGAAATCCGCCTTTGATTCAAGATCCCATGATAGCAGGAACTTTTTTTGCCGTCATTATTAGTATTTACTGTTATTGTATATGTAAATGTTCGTTCATAATAATTTTATTCATGAAATAAATCTACAAAATCACATTTTCTGTACTCTTTTTCATTGCGTTACAATTATGTCAAACACAGGATTCTTATTTATAACAATTCGTTATCTTCTTTGAAATTCTAGATCGTCGCATTTTCCAAAAGGCTTAGCCTTGAACGTCATAATTTTTGTCTTTCAATATTTGCCAATATCTCAAACTTTATTGTCAGTACAAGAACTGGTAGAAAATTGTCAAATTCCATTTGTTCAAGGTTCAAAATTTCTGAAAAATATTATGATTTTTAAAATAAAGCAAAATAATTTCACTTACAACCACAACTTACTGAAATTACGCTCAAATAGAGAGAAACACAGAAATAGTATGATATTTTTTTGACATACCATAAGTTATCGAATAGATATCTGGTCGTTATTGGGGGGATAAGTTATTTAACAGACATCGGCTACATAAACTCTCAATAGCGTTTCAGAAACACTTTTTGCATCTTATTGGTAGTTTATCGAGTCCATAACTCTATCGGACCGATATCTATCGTTTTGGAAACCGGGCATTTTACCTGAATTGTTAGTCAAAAAGGTCATTATCCTGCGATCAATAGTTTGGTAAAAAAATCGCACATGTACATAATGATGGTAAAAATATGTCTACCTGTAACTTTTCGGCTTTTTCGACACCAATACACTTTTCAGAATGCTTTTACTTACATAGGGTAAATTAGTAATTGAAAACATTTTGGATCTTGATATATTAGTCGATAAATTTTATATTGATAAAATTTTTGCCGTTTTGGCCCCAAAATTTTTAAACCAAAACATAAACACGACACATTAAAATAATGTAGGAGACAAGGGCGCAGTGTCACAAAGATCTCACCAAAATTTTAATCGAGCAATACGTTTTGTATACAATTACATAATTTCGCATAATATTATGTGTTTCAACTTCTTTTGCTAAAATTTTAGTTGATAAAAATGTTATGTACTAATAAGATTAGAAATTATTTTTCTGGTGGACCAAAAACTAAACACTTATTTTCTAGTTTGAAATGTTGATTAGGAAAAGTTTATGATAGTTTTGCTCAGTTTAAGACTGTGATTAATAATAATAATTGTAATAATAATTGTTAATTGTACTAAAAGGTTTCTCTTTAATTTCGATTTTTTTTTTGGTTCAGAAGCAGATTCTTTAAAAATATGTACCCACGTGTTTTATTTCTTGTGAGTGGTTTTTAGAAAAATAAAGCAGATTCTATTAACTTTTTACATATTTTGTGAAAGTAACTTTTGTCGTAACTGCTGTTTGAAAATTGAAAATTTCCAAAATTATAAGCACATTTTCAACAAACAACTGAAAGTTACAGGTTTTAAAACTAGTAAAAAAAATAATTTCGACGATTGATTGTTGCAATAAAAGTGTTCGTATTTTCCATAAAATTTATTGGTAATTTAAAATGGTCCATTCATAGCGCAAACAAATCCCAAATCCCTTTTTATACATTTTCGAATCGCCATCCTCTTAATCCCAAATCGTCCAAACACAATAACGCTCAACCGTGCACCGCCAATATTATTTCAAGCGTTTCCCTATCTCGCGTAATTATCGGTCATTTCTGAGTAGTTTGTCGGATGCGCCGGGTGAAAATCGCTGCCTGTTGCTGGTGCGGCAATAAATTGTTGTATGGTAGTGCGGCTAAATGTGGGATTAGAGAGCAATTTGTGAGGGTGATTGTTTGAGACGGAGGAGTCCAGGGTGGACTAGAGCACACATTACGAGATTAACAGCGAGCATGCTATAGTCCTGAAACCGTCACTATCGATCCTTACCGAATCCTTATCGCATTCGCACATGAACTACTTGATTACAGCAGTTTGATTCGAGTGCAGGGGATAATATACGTCGTGCTAACTTTTTCGGTATAGATTTTTACTGTTGAGATGTTTTCAATGTCAGGTTAAGCGCTCTCGCGACGAAATTTATTCGGGTACATGACGCAGAGACGCCGATTGAGGGAATAATAGACAGCAGGGTAGACACCCGGTCAAATAAAAGCAGACATGAAGGCTTTTAACGTTTTTACAGGGGAAATCCGGTGATATTCATACGAAACCGCTCACAATGCGTGGTTTCTGGATTTTCGTGATGAAAGACGCTGTATTTGCTGAAGCAAAAAAACGAACATAATTTATTACCGTGTTAGTTACAATCAGCCGATAACGAGAATCGTAACAACGCCAAAAATGTGACAACACCAAGCTATAAACCTCTCCCCCGTATCGCAACCAGGGGGAAATCAGTAGACTCGAGGTCTCTAACTCAATATATTATATGGATTTTTATTGGGTTGTACGAGGGTGTCGCCAATAATGATCATTGTAACCGGCAAATTGATTCGGTTACGCCGGTTATGGACGCGGAATAAGTGTTGAAAAATTGTTTTTTTTTTGTTGCAGGATTAGGTGGAAGGCACCCTGAACCTTACTACGGCCGGCTCATCGGACCTCTGCAGGAGTTCGCCCATGGAATAAAGGGAACTGTTTATGCCGTGGACGAAAGCACGATTTTCATAAAGGGATTCTCGTATGATGGAACAGGACCTGATGCGTTTTTCTGGATTGGAAACTCGCCAAGACCGAGTCCGGAGGGCATTATTATTCCGTATCCGGAGAATTATGCGGGAAGGTGAGCAGTGTCCCATTTTGACATATTTATTGCCACTTTCTTGTCATTTTTCGCAAAATTGCATCAGGAAACGCGGGGCAAGTCCACAGAAATTGAAAATTTCCTAAGTTGTTCAAAGACAAAATTATTGTTAGTCTTTTTTGTACAAAGTAATTCTCTGCAAATGATTTTGTTGCATTGTACGTTAGAAAAATAAAATTTCAGTACGTTTGTTTAATCTCAATACTAATGAATGATACAGGGTTATTCACACAAGACTCCTAGCTTGACCAAAGCATACGTCCAGTTTCTAAATTTGAAAATCAAAAAATAAATTCAATTTCATACTAACGAGATGCCATAATAGTTAAATACAAGATAAACATTTATTATTGTTATTTTCTTAAAAAATAATGAAGTTCGTGTCTATAGCCCATATTTAGGTACCTGTTCCATATTTAGCGTCAATATTTCAATTTTGTTTAATGCTCAATTTTGATAAAAATATAAGATTGTTACCTTCCTTTCTAAAAATATGGATATTAGCTTAACAAAAAGTTGATTTTTCAATAGTTTCCTTATTTTTGGCCCAAAAAATGGTAGCCCATATTTAGTTACTTTCCTCTAAACTTTATCACTTTAAATCACCCACAACTGTTTATTGCTGAATTTCCACCGTTTTTCTTGCATTTAATTTGTAATAAATTTTAATGGCAGCTGCCAAAGTTTAAATCGATAAAAAAGGTAAAATTAGTTTTGATTTGGTATTAATTTCAAATTTTCAACGAAAAAATGTTGTAGTCAACTTATGTGTTAATGGGGGATTAATAATAATCCCAACGATTAAAAACAGTATCGATTATTAATTGCCTTCATCAACAAATTTTATTTATTACATAACTATTAATCTGTCAGGAATAATACAATTATTTGGTTCCTTTTTGTTTATTGTTTGTATTTTAAGGCAAAAAGCTTCAAAGTTTATTATTTGTAGCCTTCAAGTTCCCGATACATTCGGTTAATAATCGAGCAATTCCAAATGAACACTTGGAAACGATTTTCTCTGGCAGATCTCGAATTTCATGGAGGAGAAGCGTCTCTAAATGTTATTACTTATGAGGAACTAAATTGTTTCAATATAGCCTATCTACTTGTCTATTCTCATTCGCGTTGAATTCTCTGACATCTACATGAAAGCCATCGTCAAAGAAAATTTACACTTTATTAAATTCCCTGGCGTTTTTCCAATATGGCACACCCCGATAAGTTTTCCTAGCAAGAAACCAAACATTCATTCCAACGTCCAATTATAGATAAATCGTAAAGTAAAGTGTTTTCCGAAACTCCGTCTTGAAAATAGTGAATGCAAGGCCCTCCCACCCGAATCAGATTCTTTGTAACGTCGTATACTCACTTAGCAGTTAATAAAGATGTTGAGCTGACTTCATCACAATTACAGCCGCTCCTGATACATGTTCTCTCCTTTTTCGGCACCGAACTCCCCAACGATACTCCCTTCTCTGTTTAGACCCGTGACTGCGGGGCATTTTCCCCCTTTGAAAGCTCAATATTCCCAAGTTGCCATGTCATCAGTTACCAGACTGTTGTGGGATGATTGTATGGGATGTTTCAAACTTTCAATATCATTTATTACGCCATGAATTTAATCTTACTTAATGACGGACGCCCCACGCGATCAACCCGCAGAAACAGTTTCAAAGTAGGAAAAAACCACCCCTGACATAAATGAATTTTTGGGTCACTGAAGAAATAGTCGTTTTTTTGTAATCAATAACAAACACCTCAATGTTTATGTGTTGGAAAGATAATTTAATAATCTTTTCCTTTCTATTTAGTTTTGTTATTTATTAGTGTTGTTATGTTATTCAACTTTGAAACAATCTTCTTCATTTTTTAAATCTTTTTGATAAACCTTGCACTTTCTTTTTATAACATTCAAAATTGTATTATTTATTTAGCTGTTTTAGTTTTTGTATAATTTATTTTTGAAAAGGATGTTTTCGTCAAAAAAAAATTATTGTAGAAAGAAAGCAAAAATAAATTTTTAAATATTTTTCTGCATTTTTTTGGAGACTGTTTCCCCTTCGCCTTTGTGGAAAATGCGTTTCGGCAATTGCCCCAATAATAATAACATCTCCATCCGCTTGGTAATTTTAATGGTGGGTGTCCCTGTCCCCACGGGGTGGCTTTGGGCCGGGGCTGCGCTTACACTATATTTAATCAAAGCGAAAGGGGAAGATGAATGACTATGATAGTCCTCATTTACATTTAAATGGACACAATGGTTTACCGGCGTTGTAGACTTCTGTTTGGAATCTGATTTCCTCAATTGAGACGTGTACATTACACACAAGCCCTGTTTATTTCTGACACATCCGATTTAATAACCGGCAGTTAATTAAACTCGGATTCTGGCAGCCAATCGTCGAAAAATCCGACCGAAATTATTGCTTGTTTTTGTACAAGTTTTATTCTCTCTCGGAGTAAATAAAATAAACATCGTATCGTTTAGGGAGGATTTGCAAAGCGTATAAAAATCTATTCCCTCGACGGAGTTCTTTACAAAAAGCCCTTTGGAGTTATCATAGCAACGAGGTTTGTGTGCTCTTCTTCCTTTCCCCTTTTTCGTACATAAGCCCGTCTTCCTCTCATTAAACAGCTTACCGCTATCATCGCTAACGTTCTAAGCCGATTATGATGTAGCTATGACAACGCATATAGGCCTTGTCGGGACGTACGGCTTTTTTTATTTAATTTATAAAGATTCTACAGATTTTTGCGATTTGAGGCAAAGGAACGCAAGCAGAAAATAAAAATTAAATAAAGCGCTCGGCATAATTTCGCAAAAGAGACACGACTCAACTCAACTATTTTTTTCTAATTATGACTGTAGACAAATATTTGACAGTAGATATATGTTTACAAAATACGAGGATGTTATTAATCCCCAAGCATACACTCCCACACACAAAGTCTTTATGAGTAAATACAAAAAATAAGAGTTTTTTGTTTTTAATTTACAAACAGAATTTTTTCATTTTGTTGATACTTTTATTATTGTACTCGATAGTGATTAGCTGTGTAAAGAAAGTCATAGATTTTAATAAATTTTAATAGCCATTTTCTCCGAAACGTACAGCAATATTTTCTAATTTAAATCCAACATTATTCAGACTGAAGCAAAAGTAATGTACTGCTACAAAATTTATATCTTATTAGTTATTAGTTACTACAAATCATTTGTCAAAAAAATCATCGAATAAGTTTTGTTTTTGTAATTGCTACACCATAGCAATACTTAGGACGTTATTGGTTTGCAAAAAATTTTTTTACGTAGATATAATTTATACTGATTTTGTTTTTCGTTTACGCACTAATCACTATAGTGCGAATGTGGGAAATTGCTTTCCAAACAAGTTAGGTACATTATTTTTTGTAACGAATCTCTCAAAAAAATTAAAAATTAATATTTTTTATAATTTAGTTTTTTTTGCTAATGGATTGGTAACAGGTCAAACAATCAAAAAATTGACATGAACTGTCACTTATCGTAAAAAATAATCGTTTCCATCTCAACGATAGCAATACCAACCTACTAAATGTCCCTAGTCATTGTTAGAAAGAAAAAACACCGCAGTGCGGGAAAGTTACTTTCCCACACGCTGGACATAACCGGGAAATAGCTGTCTAAGAGCTATCAGTACAAAAAAATATATGAGACATTTGTCTATCACATCTAGTTTTTTAAAATATATATTCACCAAAAGTTTTAAAAATTTGTTTCTGCTGTCTAGTTTGGCATTCATTATTTCTGTGATGAACTAATTGTGTAAACATTTTATTAGTTTTAAAATATCGCCAAGTGAATGTAGATTAAGCCTATACAACTTTTGTTTTGTTTGTGATAAAATTATCCTAATAAAACCTGGGAAACTTCCCAGGTTTCCATCAAGATTAAATTCTTATGAAAAGAGACCAAGGTTTTTAGAATAAAAATATGTTAGCCGATTACTGCTGGTTACAATAAGAGAAACTGATACTAATCAGTGCAAAAAAAGAAGCAATCGGTGTCATTTTTAATTTTGCAAAAGTTTTAAATCAATCTTGTTTGTGGTGTCTTCGGCATTCGTTACTGGCGTGATTAAGAAATTGTTAAATACTTTATTTGCTTTAAAATATAATCACAGAACCTGAGAAGCTTAAGTCATGAACATGGTGACCGTTTTCATCAAGATTTAAAGTCTTATGAAGAGAAATATTAAGATTTTTGAGATAAAAATATGTTAGTCGTTTACTATATTAGCCTACGTTAAGATAAACTGACCCTGATAGTACAAAAGAAGAAGCAGTCAGTGACATTTTTGATAATAAAATTTGTCTAATACTGATACTTTATAGTGAATATTTAAAAAACTTGACGTCCTAATTTTTTATAGAATTCAATATCATATAATTATTCAACTGATACACATTGGTTTCATTTATTGTAAATTAGTGTAACGTTATGTTTTTAACTACTTAAGCGATACATCACATTTTCGTTCACTGACTTACTGTTTTTGATAATATGTTTTATATCATTCTGGCAAGTATAAACAATTGAAAAAATAACGTGAAAAATATAAAAAAATAATAAAACAAAATAGAAAAGTTTAATAAGTTATTGAAAATTTTACGCTAAGGGCTTTGTCTTTCTGTTCTTGCTTTATTTTATATGAGTAATTGATTTGTTTGTTGTGTTTAGGTATTATGTTATTGCCCCTTATAAAATATGACAAGAACTAAAAAAGATAAATCATTTTGCGTGTCATTATCAGTAATTTATTTTATTTTATTTTTTATCGTTTTCTTTCTATTTTTATTTATTACTCTATATATTGTTATTTGTTTGCAAATTTATAAAGGAACCAATTTTTTTTATTGAACACCCAAGAAAATAAACAAAGGTGTCAGAAAAATCTTACGTGCAACCTATCAAGCTTATTGAATGGACTTGGAAACCTGATTTTTCTTTAAAATTACCTCTGTGACAATAGTAATAGGTACTATGTTAATGTAATTGCTTCATTAATAAAAAATGACGAAAAAACGTTGATTCGGGGCTTAGTTTTTGTGAGATCCTTTCATCTCCGATTTGGTGTATCTCATGTCCCGCTTCTTTGTTTCAGGGAGCCTCCGGTATTACGAGCTTACAACAACACGAACATAATCCTAAGACTGCCGATGGGTAAAAGAATTAGAGATATCCGATGGCTCTCCGTGTGGTGCCGGCGCTTTACGGTCAGTTAGTTTCAACAATATTTCATATAGCACAGATTCCTCTTTGTAAAAATCCGCCACAAGCAGAAACAGGCTGGATTTTAGTACGTGTTCGTTTTCTTTTTGGCTTAAAAGCGCCGCTAGCAGGGCTGTGGAGTCCCCACTTCCTGATTAATCCCTTCGGCCCATTGCCCCCGTTGTGTCCGTCATGCTAAACTGGTTCCATTTACGGCGCGTCACTAAATCACGGCGGGGACGCTTCGCGACGCCTCCAAAGCTATTTATTGCATATTAGATAAAATGCTAATTCCGTACACTCGACAAAGGTGCTCGTTTGTTCGGTCCATTGTTACTCACTTATCTCTATTATAATTCGAGAAATAAGAAACGTTCCTTTGAAAAAGCTCCAAGTGGTTCGTTCGCAAGCCGCACAAAGGAGATAACGTGAAACTTATGCAACAACAATAGTTGCGGAATAAATTCAAACAGGGAAACTGCATGTAATGGTCTGAAGTTGGGTAATGTAATAATAATCACTGAAAGCTCGACTGAAATTCATGAATTATAAAAGCTTTTCAGCAGAGGTAGCAGAGTGGAACATAAGCGTTGCCCCTCCATTTTGCGAACAAGTTCGGAGACGAGCGCCCCCTTGGAGTATTATTTCCCATCACCAACAGCCGTGACACACACTGACACTTGTATTGTGAACGTTTCCGGTAGTCTTTTGTTTTTGGACGTGGCTCTAATTTGTTTCAAGTGGATCGCACATTTGCATATAAACGTCTTCTTCATTGTGACACACAATTAACAACCATTCCGTTATTACGATATCGGAATTATCGACGCATTTCACCTTATTTGAAACAACTAAGAAACTTAAGAAAAAAGATTCATTTAGATTCCTTTTCTAACCTAATATGCACACTTTATTGTTGTTCCAAAACAAACTCGTTCAATTCGAATTATTCATAAGAATGTTATTCAATCATTAAAAAATGTTTTAGTTAAGAATATCCCTTAGAAAAAATCTGGGTGTAATAGTCATATTCAATTCATTTCTCTCTGATAAGCGTAGATACTTAATATAGGTACAGTTAACAGTTGTCTAAAAAAACTGAAAAAAAATTAACCCTGGACTCGACCCTAGATTAGTGCCACCAATATAAATAAAAAATTGTTTCAAACTTCTTGGAAGTTTATTTCAAAACCCTTTTGTTTGTCCTCTCTGTGAATCCGACGAAAAGCAGTTGCCATAATAATGCGATAAATTAATATAGAAAATTTTGTGAAGAAATCATTTTACGTGGAGCCACTTTGCATGAAAAATAATAAATTCAGTAATATTTTCTTGTTCATTACAACTAGACAGGCGCAGTCAGTAGGTTTGCACTTTTTCTATAAACTTTAAATTTCACTTTCGATATCACTGTTTAATCTATAATTACAAGAAATTGTGAACTTGACTAGATTTGTCATTGTTGAAATTAAAAACAGAGTAAAAAGCTAAAAACTATAAATAAGTACTAATAATAAAAAAAACATAATTAACATAAATTACAATTAACATAATTTAATGTGAATAAAAAATAAAAAAACAAAAACCCTTTTACTAAATATAATCCTCCTTGAAATTTATCTCATTGCACAAAAGATTTAAATAAAAATTTATATTTAGTGTAAGAGTCTTTTTTTCTTTGTGATTGATAAATTAGTGCCAACTAAGGTAAAAAAAATAATTCTAATTAAATATTACCGTTCGAAACTTTATTATTTGACTCTTCATGTAAATTAAAAAACCAATAAAGCCTACTCTAATTATAAATTATAAATTTTTTAAATCAAAAATTTCTTTTTATTTTGCAGTAAATTAAATGAAAAAGACTTCTCTGCCTGATAAGTTCACTGATTGTATTACAAATTTGTTTAGTTTCCATACTTCTTTTCAGCTGGTTGATATTTTTAATTCGAATTATTTCTGCATTCTATGTCAATTGAGCGTAAACCGCAGAGGAAGTCGATGTACAAAATTGAGAAAATCAGAGGAGATCACGGGAAATCAATTTAAAAAATTAGGGGAAATTTTGGTACACTCTTGAGGAAATCAAAGAAAATCCAAGGAAATCAAAGAAAATCGTGATTAAAATAGGAAATCTGGTGTACAAAATTTAGGGTGCGGTTTACCTCTCGTGAGTAAGGTATATTTTATAATTGTGTAGAAATTTCTCGCTTATAAATAAAGCTAAATATCAATAACGGTATATAATTGCCCGAAAAGTCAAGTTCTGATTTTTTTCTGACACGTAAATTCAATTGCAATAACTGTATTCGAAATAAAATAAAAAGGTTTATAAAAAAACACTACCTAAAATGTGATGATTTATAAATTATAACTGTTGGTTTGATAACAAAGTTGTAAATAAGCACTGTGATGAACAGCAACTTGAATTGCATTCTAATAAAAAACACTCCAAAACATTGACAAAAAATGGTGGATGCGCCGGCTAAATTATATAAAAGTAGTACTTTGTTTTTATTAGTTTTGTTTTATAATATGAAACTGAATGATAAAGTTAACTTTAGTAAAATTTGTTCATTATGAAAAGGTAAAAATTCTGTTAACCATTTGTTTTGACGAAAGTGAAACAATGTGTAAAATTATGTTAACAAAATACGTTGGACCTGTGGCTACTTTTAATACAAAGTTTTGGATAAAAATATAAATACGATTAGTATTAAAGAAATTAAGTAAAAATTTGTAAATGTGAGAACATATTCTCACATTTACAAGTAGAGACTCACCTAGAGGTACCTAGTGCAGAAACTTGTTTAGGTAAACCAACAGTTGGTACCAAAATAGACAAAAAAATAAAATAGGTATATGAGTACCCACTCAGTTACTAGTTAGGTAAATATAAGTCACGATTTTTTGCTTGTGCAACGACTTGACTTCCAGACAATTGTTTATTTTTTATAAAATATTAAAGGCTATTTATAAATAACGTATGTTTTAAGTTTCAATTATGAATTATATCGAAAAAGCATTTTATTAATATACATAGTGTGTTAGTTGTAGAGGCGTTGTCCCTGCAGGATTCCTGCAAATGTAAGTGTCAAACATTCCTGCGATCGCCACCCCTCGTCCGTGTCATAAATCATGCCATATTAGCGTCCACGAAAAAAGCTTTTGTTCGTTGAACCTTCCAGGTCAAACGAATTCCCCCGTCTTGCTAAAATAATTACCAAATACGCGTGTAATTATTTCGAAACGTCCCGAGCTTATAAATTTGGCGAAAATCGTCGATTTGAAACAATCACGTCGAATGGGCCGTTTGCATGCGGATGTAGGGTTGATTTTCCCTCTCCGGTGGGTCGTCCAGAAGGTGGTGCTAGACCCTGGAGTTACAGTATCATATTATCGACCTGCGCCAAGAGTAGACGCATTTAGTCTCCAACTAGACTGATACGTTTAGAATTGAGATACATTTACCAAAATGGCTACCTGCCCCCGAATAAATTTATTACCATTTCAACTACTTATTTAACGTCGCGGGCCGGCGCTCAATCAGCGACTTTATCACTTCTCCGAATTATTAAATTGATTTACCGGCTCCAGGTCGATTTCGGCGAAGTTTTCATCCCTCCAAACTTAGAAGTACCCAAACCTCGAGTTCTTCCGGAATTCAAACGACTAGCTCACGGCCTGCGCTCAGACAATATTAGCATTTTAGATGCCAAAACTTTTTACATTCCGAATTTGCATTACGACGGGGCTGGGCCTGATGCCTACTTCTGGGTGGGCAACGGCAGCGAGCCCTCGCCCTTCGGGATCAAGGTGCCCAACGAGATGGGCTCCCTGGACCCGCTGAGGGGCTACCAAGGCGAAGACATCGAAATCCAGCTCCCTGGCTCCATCACAGTCTATGACATCGACTGGCTGGCCGTCTGGTGCGTGCAATACCGGCACAACTTCGGACACGTCATCATCCCCAAAGACCTGGACGTCCCTCCGGCCCTAGGCCAAACCAAAATCTCGGTAAGTCCCCGAAAATATGCAAACGCGCCAAATACAGTTTGTTTCAATAGCCGCCCTGGTGGTATAATCCCGTAAGTACGCCAAAAACTAGCTCTAGTAAAGTTATGTTTGTCTTAATTTTTCATTGTGCTTATAAACAATGTGAGTGAGCTTGAGCGACTTAACAAATGTTATGACTGTTTCACTCTTTTGTTCTCTGTTTGTGAAGACGAGCACTTCAAAGCCGTCAAGTCCTGCGAATTGTCAAGAGTTCTTAGACAAACGCCTACAAGTACGATGGGAAATGAGAGGAGATTACGTTCAAATCACACTGGCAGCGAAAATCCGTGAAGATCAATACGTCGCGTTTGGACTCTCGGGGGCTCCCACCAAGTCGCAAATGGTAATTATTAATTAAATTTACGGTTAATGACTTTATCAAAAAACTGCACACGATACTCGAATAAAAATCATAATCAGTGTTTTATTTATTGCACCGATGTAAGCTACGAGTACTTATTATGACTGGAATAGCTTTGAGATTTATATCTTGATTGTATATTTTCAGATCATGATTCTGATGAAACCCGTTAGGGTTTTTTAAATTACAGGAAATATTATTGAGCTCTTTGATGCAGAAAACTATTTTTATCATTCACGCTATCGTGTCTATTTTTCGCGCAAGTTGTTAACAAATGGTTTCCACGAATTTGAAAAAACTGCAAAACTGCTTTATTATCACTCCAGTGAGTCGAGACAATTATTTCACTTTGGCAAAACCAAATTTCATTTTTCACACAATGCCACGAATTTCAAAATTTTCTGTGTTTTTCCAGGTTTTTCTTAATTTGTATTAATAGGTTGACAAAAAAATGAGGGAAAGTGCATAGTTATTAGACAGTTATGCACAAATCTAAGTTTAAAAAATCATTACTACCTTCAGAATGAAAGTATACATAAATGTGCGGTTCCTAACTAAAGATTCAAAGATCCTAATTATTATACTACAATGTTATAATTATAAACTTTACTATTATTATTTTTTTATTGTATTTTTATTCATTAAGTGCAATTCAGTTATTGGACGGGTTGAAAAAAGCATTTCATTTTAAAGAAACACAACAGTCCCCTGTACAACAACTGTCACTGTTCAGTAACTGTACATTTTACCCTGATTGCTAAACATCAGTAATTATAACAACGTCAAAATTTTAAGCTTGTAAAAAATGAATAAAAATCAAGCGATGAAGACAATTTATCGTCTTAAAAATCTAAACCCCTGCTCTGAAAAAATGCTCCAATATTGTTGAAAAATTAAGTTAGAGATTAGGATCGTATACATAAATAATTATTTCATAAATCAAAATTTCAATAACTTTCTAAAATAAAATGAAAACCTATCGTCGTAAAAAATTGAAACTGAACCTGAAACGTTGTTTTAATATTCGTATTGTGAAAAAAATAGAATCGCAAAAGCTGAATCAACATTTCTCGTCAAAACAGATTTTTAATCGTCTTGAAAATCTGAACCTAAGCTTGAACCGATACTATTTGTGATATTGTTAAAATATTAAGAGGACCGTACCTAGAACATGAATCAAAACTTTAAGAATTTGTCAAGAGAAACAAAACTCACGGTTTTCAAAAACTGAAACTATAAACCTGAAACCGAGCCTGGAATAATGTTATGAACTTGTGAAAAAGTTACGATCGTTAAATCTTACCCAAAATTTAAAAATTTTGGGCTTGATCTTGATATAAAATCGAAGGTAAAATAGAATAAAATAGAAAAGAATGAAACTTTATTCAAAAAAATACTCCACAATGGCACAGAAACAAGTCAAAAATATAAAATAACTAAAGATAAATATACCTATTTTGATAGGTCTACATGATAAAATTTCAATATTCTACTTATTCTAGATAGGTAAGTATTGAATAACATTCCGAAACTCTATCTTTATTTTAAATTTTACGAAACAGTGTAAGAAGGATTGCAAAATGATTAAGAAACATTAAAAAGAGTTTATATTGAAACCAGAGGCGGATCAAAGGTAAGTTGCGTCCCAAACTGACGCAAAATTTGTGTTATAATTTAGGTAACTCAGTTAAAAAAAAGTTTTTTTCTTAAAAGTAAATAAACACATTAAAATATTTATCATGGATAAGAGCCTCGGTGATATTCCATTTAGTTGGATGTTCTTCCTAGATAAGTAATAAATTAATAATACTGTACCTAAATGTCGTTTTCGAAAATAATCTATTGCCCAAAATAAGATTTTATTCTAAATAAAGTTTTTGATGTCCTAAGTTCAAACGCTTCCCAAAACTTCAGTTAAAAACTTTTAGAAGCATTTTTTAACCTGTTTAGAATTTTGGTTTAAAAAAAATTATAGTAATCAACTACCTACTAATAATTTGTTTCACTAGCAAGTGATTTTTACAAATCCTTATGCAAATAGCATGTTAAATTTTAATGCGAGTGCGATAGGATAGTACTGTTTTAGAAATCAGAAATAATTCCGAGAATAATTCTTACATTAAGTTTGTTTGATAAAAAAAGATTTTGAAAAATCGTCAATCATATAACTACTTGGAGGGCTCAAAAGCCAATCAGCATAAGTCACTTTTCGTCAAGTAACTTTTGTGCTTCGGAAGTCACTACAATGTTAACCTTTTACTTCATGTCGTCGTATGAACGTGAAAAATGCAAAATGAGACTGAATTTGTACAAATCTCGACAACTCATAAAAAAAGCTCTCGTCAAGAAACTTTTTGTGCCAAGGAAACTATGTTTCAACCTCGGTTTCAACTTGATAGACTTGCAATGATGATTTTTAAATGCAACCTTCTTTTCAAATTTCGGCGCCCAAGGCACTAGCTTCTTTTGCTTCATGGTTAATGCGCCTCTGATTGAAACCGATTAAAACCTTATAAAAACTGCCGAGGTATTAATATACTTGAAGGATAAAAGAAAAAAACTGAAAATATTGAGTATAACGTTACCTACCCTAAACCCTACGAATAAAAGAGAGAAATTTTGGAATTAGTATATGATTTGAAAATTTGAGTTTTTATGGAAACATAGAATTAAAAAGAGTCATTATCAAGAAAAAGAACCAAAGCGAATTATAATTTTTTGAAAGAGAATTTAAAAACAAATCATTGTAGTTTACTGTACTATTTGCCTTCAGCTTTCTGAATATTAAATAAGTATCCACTTCACGTATTGTAAACATTTTTAATTATTTAATGAGATTTTTCTAGGCCAAAATCAAGTACCCACATCCCACTTTCCACACAATCAACCCACCCCTATTTTACGCTTTGACCTCCCATTGTAGGTCGGCGGAGACGTGACGGTCGCTTTCTACGACACAAACTCTCGAACTTTCAAAGCTGTGGATTACTACATGTCCACAACGGCCCAATGTGACGGCAAGTCTGGCGTTTGCCCCGACGAACGAATCGGTGGCCGAAACGACGTCACCTTAGTCTCAGGCGATCGCAAAAACGGCATCACCACCATCACCTACATGAGACCTCTCCAGACCAATGAGGCCGTCAACGACAGGCCCATACCCAGCCAGGGCAACATCAGCGTGATCGCCGCCTTCGGGCCCCTCAACTCCCGAAAGGAGGCCAACGCTCATTCCATAAGGGATAAGACGGAAGGCGATTACATGATCGATTTCAGCGACGTCGATCACAACATGTGCAGCGGGGATTTGGACGACTTGGACGACGAGGACGAGATCAAGCCCTGGCCACCAGCCAAGATCACAGGTGGGGAAAATCGAGGAAAAAGTTTTTTATATTTTACTGGCAATATATTTTATTATCTAATCCAATGATACACAGTCACACAATGTTTGTCCAAAAAGTTGTACGGTTGAGGATAATATTTTCAAGATGACGGCATTTCCTGTTTTACCGGACGTTGATGTCAATTTTGTTAATTCAAATAAAAAAGCAGTTTTTATTGTAGTTTTGGATGGCTTGAGTTATTCTACGAAAGTTTTTGTCGGCTTCACCAAAACTGAAGATTCAAAAATAAAGAATAATGAATCTGATGTTCTAATTACAGTTTTGAATGTTTTTATTTGAGGAACATATTGTTGGTTTAAAAAAATCTTGAAAAAATTAATAATTAAATTGATTAGATTAATTGAAAGTCTTGAAAGGTTAGTTCAACGTCAAAAGAAAATATCAGTAGATTCTTTTTTAAAATTAAAATTAGATATTATTAATTTTACAGTAGAGCTAAAATTACAGACATTGACAGTTTTTTACGTCTTTGTTTTTGTTTGTTTTTACATATTTATCACCTATTTTGCCCTCATTTTCTCACTTTCAAAAATTTTACAATTTTGCAAGAGACATTTCTTGTTTTTTTAGTTAGTAATGTGCCTACGTAATGATTTAATAGTTGAAAATAAGGTTTTCATTTTTGAGGCAATTCTCTTGAGGTAAGTGTGTGCAATGAACACAGGTGGGCCCAAAGGGACGGCAGTTTAAGTCAGAATCGTCTCTGGAAGCTCCGGCAATTTTTATTAGGTACACCATTACGTGAAAAAAATTCTTAAAAATTAAGTTTAATCTAGGTATAGTTCACATTTTGCGGCTCACATTTAATCGTAATAAAATTTTAAATTCGCAGTTAAATTGCTGAAAAATCGAAAAAGCTGGTTGTTGATGTAGCAAATAATAAATTAAGCCAAAACCTTACTAAACTCTGAATAATAAAATAATAATAATAATAATAATAATAATATAATTTATTTCTAACAGACTTTTTAGTCTATAATAAATGGACGAGTAGTCCTTACAAATATAACAATATAAAATATAATATATAAAAGAAATACCAAAGAAGAACAAAACTGACAAAATTGAGACAATCAAAATGTACAAAACACTATAAATTACGAAGAAAAATATTCTAGAAGTTTGACCTTTACAGTTTTAGTTTGGGAATTATTGAAGAAAATATCTAGATTTATTGTAATACTATTATATAATTTAAAACATTTAAAAAGTGGAGAATTCAGATGATGAAAGGTATTAGGGGTAGAAAAATAAAATGTAAGAGAATTTCGGTTGTAAGCTCTAGGTACTATAATGTTCACTTGATCCAGAAGATCAGACCTGATAATCTCACCACATAAAAGTTTTTGCAGAAAAATAATACAAAGAACATTTCTCCTACTTAATAAAGTGCTTTCATTTACATTTTTTAGAAGATCACTTTGATCACAGTGCCTTACAGGATATCTATTATAAATTTTAAAATATACAGCGTATTAGGGAATGGTTTAGCATAAATTGAAAGGTAGATAGAGAATGGCAAAACGAATCGATTAAGTAAAATCGAGAGTAAAATTTTTGTAAATTGAAAATGCATAGTTTTCCCAAAAAATCGTTCTGAAATTAAAGTCCCAAATTTTGAGAACCGCTGAACTAGAAAAAAATTAGCGTAAATTTTAGACAAAACAGCAGAGGTAAATTAACTTCTTGATCCACTCCGTAATTCTTTTATTTCAATTTGTGTTTTGTGATCAAAATTTCTAAAAAAAACAAAAAGAAATTTATGCCAGAACTGGGGTTCGAACCTCCCACACAAATGACCATGTTTTCTACAATTTTGAAAAATTCTCAAAACGTTCGTGCGCCACTATGTCCACTTTGTTTAAAGAAAAAAATTAACCGCTACTAAACTACCTTAAACGACACAGTGGCTCTCAACAGGTGGATTAATAAAAATTTTTGAAGAAAGTATACAGTTTTTAGAAAAATGGTATAAGGCTTTTTAACTCGTCTGATCATGACAAATTCACATACGAAATATTGCTAAGCCATTCCCTAACACCCTGTATAAGTATTTACAAAATTTTCTTAAAATATTTTCCAATACATTTACATAAAACTGGTAGAACGGACACCAAACGACAACAATATATTATACACAATTTTTTGTAAATGATTTTACAATTTTTCTCAAGACATGTTTCGGCAAGTTGCAAAAAATAATTTGAATTTTTGTAATCGGCCATTTCACATCGAAGACGAAATTCTAGTTTTGTGGGAAAGGCCAGTGTCGGTTTACCGTCTCATTTGTTCCAGGAAAACGTAATTTGACCAATAAAATAGTCCTCTTTGTTTATCTACCGCACAAAAAATTACGAAGTATTTGACATTGGATATTTTTTGACGAATACACTCCCAACAAAAAAACAGACCTATCAGAAGGCGTTTAAACAGTTAGCAAAAAACTGGTGTTTGATTATTTTAATGTCGGCGGATATTTACCAAATTAACGAGAATTTCGCTGTTCAACACTTCACTTGAAGAATTACAACAGAATTGATTGATTAAATCAGTGACAAGCACTTCTTTTGTTTAAATTTTTTTTCGCCTCATCTTTTTCCAACAAAATTATTTTTGCGCTTTTCGAACCCAATTTCATCGGCAGATGAAGGCAAAGATGACATTAATTTTATTTTGCAAAAAAATCCCTCAAACCTTCAAGCACGTTTAATAAGTTAAAAATTGTGATTTTGCTAAACAAAAAATTGTAATCAACCTTGCCGAGATAAATATTTACAATTCTTAATTTTTTTTTATTTGCACTTTCCCCTTCCGCAATGTGAGATATTTTGGAATGAAATTTTGCATGCTGCAGAACTGATACAGAGGAAAGTATCTATAAATTTTCAAAATGTCCTTCAGGCACATTATTAATTTTCCAAAATTTTTACTCAAAAGATGGTTAAAAATATAATAATAACAATAATTATTATTCCTCTTATAATAAATTAGTCAGAAATTAAATATTTATAATTTGGAAAATTAGCATTAGCGTTTTGGTTTACAGTAGACCACATAAAATGTCCACCTCTTCACAAAATTTCATTAAAAAATCCACACAGAAACTATGTAAAAAATTTGAAAATTTTATTTCTAAAAGAGTGACAATTTTTTTAATTCGGTGTCAGCTTTGTTGTTCTCAATGAAAGCCATATTTTTTAATGTGTCTTTATATCGAGCGTTCAAATAAAAACCTGGGCTCAGGAGGCTGTGGAATCTTCTTTTGTTTTTTAATTTTCCAGCGTACAATTTGACCTTACGAAATGTCAATATTGTCAAGCGAAAATCTCCTTTGACTTCACTTAAAAACCTGCTAAAAGTTAAAACAAGCGCCACAGTACAGAGTAATAGCCACAGCAGAAATGCGCAGTGATCCAAAGCAGCCATAAAATCAAAAATTTGGGTGGGAAAATATCTAACCTCAAATCTTTTTGACATTTCATAAACGATAAATGACTGCAAACAACTATTGCCGGATCCGGTTACAGTGTTCCCATGTTCAAATTTAAAGCACTGCCAACTGGGCCAAGATTTTTAAATGAACGCACGATATGACTCAAGTTTATCTAAAAAACGTTTACAACAGCTTTCTCTATTATACGACCTATTAAGTTTAGTCGTATTCTCTTCAAAAATCAATAACTTCATCATTTTAAAATATTTTGAAATCGTATTTCGACATTTAAAAAAAGCTTAGATCTCTTCTTTGGTGTTCGAAAAAATTACCTAACCTGAATATATAGATCGATGCAGGATTAAATTCTCTTTCATTTTTTAGGGAAATAAAAATTGGGGCGTCATTTGGAAAAATAGATTTATGGAATACACGTAACTCTAAAAAATTTGGTTTTGTTAACTTTTATTTTAGAAATATAAAAAACCAAAAGAAAGACTCTAGCTTGTTTGTCCAAATACCACTTTAAAATATTTAAAAATGAGAAAGGAGAAGAAGCAAATTTAAAAAAATAGAAGTGTACGTATCTTGACTAGAGGTAAATTTGGATAAGTATAGCAAATACTGACAAAAACTATTTAAAAAAAACTTTAGTAATAAGTAATCAAAAAATACAATAAATAACATAGCTGTCCATTTAAAATAACAAGAAGGTTGCTGTCGACTTCCGGCATAATCGGAACTGCCGCCAACCTGAAAATATTCTAATTGAAAAGGATTATGGCCGTGTACGTGTACAAATTTTCCGATAAATATCAGTATCTATAAGAGATCGTAAATAACCAAGCAAAAGTTAACGATTAAATAAATACTTCATGAGTTATTTGACGAAAAAATTAAATTACTTGGTGGTAAACTACGAAACCCATATTTAGGGGAAAGCACCTTCACTGCGAAAATCGGGCCAACTGGCGGCAAACGTGGCTACACAGCCATCACGGGGCAGCCTTCCTGGGGCATCGCCTGGTACATCAACGACCTGCTAATCCCCGAAATAACCGTAGAACGCGGCCAGACCTACACCTTCATAGTCGAAGGGGGTAGTGACAGTAGCAATCCGGCGCGCTACCACCCTTTCTACATCACCGATTCGGTGGAGGGTGGTTTTGGCCAAAAAAGCGAAGAGGAGAAACGCCAGCAAAAAGTCTATGCTGGGGTTGAATACGACCGGGAAGGCTACCCCTATCCCACAGCCTCTGGGAGGTACTGCGAGCTGGCACACAAAAGTATAGACAAGTCGGCCGAATCGGAGACTTTTGAGGAGTATTTGGAGACGTTGAGGCTGGAATGTGACCAGGGAGAGCCGGGGTATTTGAACTGGACGGTGCCGATGGACGCGCCTGATTTACTCTACTATCAAGTAATTAACTAATTTTTGTTCTGGTTTGTTCTAATTGGGTTTTGTAGTGTTATACGCATAATAATCTAGGTTGGAAGATCCATGTGGTCAATCCAGGGGCGTCGCAAAGCAATGGGGAGGCGCCCTCTCGGAGTGTCTCAATAATTGCACTTGCTGCTATTTGTCTACTGACGATTTCAGCTATCACAATACATTCTCGTGGCCGTATTTTCTAACGTTTTGATGAAAATCGCGACAATAATTTTATATGATGTTGACTGATTAAGTATTTCTGTGACGAGACAATAACTTTATCTTCTAATAATGCGTCCATATCAGCTAAATATCGTGGTGCAATTGGCAGTTCCAAAAACGTAACTCTTCTTTTTTGTTAATCAAAGGTTCTACAATAACATATCTGGTTCTGAAGCTTCGGAAAGGCATGAATTCTCTATTGTCTGTGTTTGTTCTCGTTTGTGATTTTGAATGCGGAGAGAATTTGGAACCTCAAATTGTTTCTTTCTATTCTTACATAGAGTTAAAAAAAGGGAAACTGAGAATTGATTGCACAGTTTTAAGAAAAAAAAAGGTAAGTATTTAAAAAAAATTCAAAGGGAATAAAAAATATGAAAATAAGAAACTCCCCTAGTAAACGTTGTTTTATTTTATAACAGACAAAATAATAATGAGAAATAATAAAGATTATAAAACAAATATTCAAAGACTCATCAGAGAAGTCAGAGATACGAGATACTGGAGAGAATCTTAAAGCACAAAATCCTTATTTCTTTTCTAGAGAAAGTTTTGAGAAAAAAATTCAGTACTAAAAACCTTTTAGGATAAAAGAAAGTTTTTTCTTAAAACGCTTAAGAATATGTAAATACAAATCTTTGTAAGTGTTTATTTTTTATTTTATAAGTTTATAACATACAACATTAAATACTGAGAAAAAAAGATTATAAGTCATCAAAAATTCAAAGACTCAGAGACTGGAGAGAATCCCAAATTCCTTGTATCTTTTCTATAAAGTTTTGAGAAAAGACTTTATGTGTTGAAAATCAATAAATCAGTGTCTTATTTTTTAGATAGATAGATAGATGATAATGCGGAGACATAAAGGCTTTGTTAAACTTTGGGTTAAATTTGAAAATCATGTATTACCTTAGGAAACGCCTAACAATCTTGCAGTCGGATCTGCTCGAAGGAGTAAAGATTTGGGGGAAATGTTTTGAGAAAAACTCGAATCCTAAGAAAAAAATTAAGACAAAGACAAACATTAATTTGAAAATGAAATGGTTAAATAACAGCTCGGAATTTTTCACAAAGATAGAGAAATGACTTTTCGACGCTTCCTTTGGTTACAAGTTATCATATTCTCAAATAACCCTTGACAGTTGAAATATTAAGACTTGGATATCTATATATGAAGCGGAAATTGTGAACATATCGCAAACCCTAAAGTACCAAAGAATTATTTAATTTGTTTGTTGTTTGGAAGGCAAGGGACACGCATGAAAAAGAGGAACCAAGAAAATTATCGTGCAAACATATCAAAGACTTTGTAGAATCTTTACTTTGTAGGTTTTATCCTAATTTTGTTTTTGGAATCAGTGGTGGAAGGATTGTCAAGGAAGTAAGTACATCACTGTTTCGAGTATTTTTTGCTAGAGAGTAGATTTAAATTTTGTTAATTATGTAGAAGAGTGGTTGCAAACAAAGTCTTACCCAAACATAAAAAAATGCCCGTAATTGTCATCTCTTGGGCTTTTCAATGAAATAAAATTGTGTCTACTTGCCAATCCTCGCCATATAATTTTTAATTTCGCGGTTACGTTTTTGGAAAATAAATCGGTGTTAAGTGGACTTTAATTTTGGAATGATTAAAGTCAATATA
Source organism: Tribolium freemani (assembly GCA_939628115.1). Classification (NCBI taxonomy): domain Eukaryota; kingdom Metazoa; phylum Arthropoda; class Insecta; order Coleoptera; family Tenebrionidae; genus Tribolium; species Tribolium freemani. Next base: position 17,308,370 of record OW626791.1, on the reverse strand, counting down.
CCTACATATACAAAACAAGCGACAATAATTATTGTACTGTATCTACCTATAAGAATATGTGCACAAATTTAACGATAATTTCTGAATACTTGTAATATATAGTGAGCTAATTCTAAGGCTGTTTTCGCTGACAATAACAGTTATTTTGTAACATTTATTACATATTTTAAATTGATGGTGTTCAAAATAGGTATGTTTCACACATATCCATTCAATTTATGACAATAACATAATAGTGTAGGTATCTGTATTTCACTGGATGTTCACACGATCAAAAAACCAGACAATAAACGAATTACAACGGAAACGACCAAAAAACTTAAAGTTTTTGGCAAGTGAACTAAAAGCGTCAATTACATAAAATAATGTCGCAATTATTGATGCTAAAAGTCATTGTTGTTTTATTTATTGTAAATCGGCTTGATATATTGCATGTTGGAGTGACTTGACAATAATTGTAAATAATCGCATTTTCGATTTAAATATTTGACCGTGTGATCTGTACTTATACAAATATTTAGGATACTCCATATCAAATGTTAATTTTGACTCTTCATTTAATAGTTGTTATACATTTTTATATTTTAAAACAATGTAGTTATTACTAGAATAGCAAACGTTTATATACTGCGCATTTAGGTGTTTTAAATGGTCTTTCAGTGTTTTTATTCGACTTGGGATTCTTGTTGTAGTTTGGATTTTTTAAACGCATCTCATACTCAACTGCTTGTGTCGTGGTATGCGAGCAGCCGTTAGGCTTTAAGTAATTACGCAATTCAAAGGAATTAAGTTATTGGAGTGCCTTTTGTAAGAAATATTTTTCACTTTGTAAAACAATAGTTCATTTGGATTTCTCATTGACTCCATTATTAGGTCGTCCTATAAATGTACGCTAGTTATCAAATTTTATTTAAATAAATTTACTGTGAAATAAAAAACGTTTTTTTTTACCCCATTTACTCACATTTGCACACAAATACAAAAAATAAAAAATTAACGCCTCTTGCCCTTCTTCTTCTGCTGCCCTTTCTTTTGCGGATGTTGCGACCTAGTCCGTGGCGAAGGCTCAACAGTCGGACTTTCGGCTTCTTGCTCAGTGACTTTGCTCGAAAAATCACTGCAAAAAATCCATTACCGGAAAAATCAAACTAGTGAAGTTATTTTACTATTGTTCCGCCTGTCCAGAAGCTGTCCCTTGGGACCCCTTAATGACATCCTTCGCACGCCTATCCCTCTTCTTCCTGAAGCCCGTTCTCTCATATTTGGGCAACCATCTCTCCGGGTCTGGCGGGATACTGGCGTTGTAATTCTTGGGTAGCTTACCCTTACGTTTCCTGTGCTTTTTCTTCTTCTCAACTCCACCCTCGGACTTGGGGGTACTGAACCCAAATTTATAAAATAACTAACTCAGTAATCCAATTGTTTCAAGGTAAGTGTTATGGCAGTATGAGTTTTCACTCTGTAGAAACTGAGAAACGCTCTAAATAGTCGAACATAAAACCATTTTCGACCAACTTAGTAATTTTTCGGCTTCTTTTTTGCGTTATATTGTTCCGACTAAACAAACGTGTTAAGGCGCATGAATAACGTTCCGATTTTTTATTTCAACACCCCGAAAAGGAGTGTTGAGGAAACAAAATTTAATAGCTTCTAAACAACACTCAAATAAATTGGCGTTTAACACCACAAAAAAGGTACGCAAACGTTCGAACAAATGTGTCGGACAGTGTTATTTAACTCAAGAACCTTTCCTCCGTAAATATGACGAATAATTTATTTGGTGATTTATTCCCGAACAAATATTTTGCAGTCTTTTGTGCGTACTTGGAGTATCGGTTTTTGTGGTTTAATTTATTTAATTACTTAAACATAAATATAAATTCGAATTGTTTGAATAAAGGTGAGTTTAATTGTGACATTGTGTAATTGTGCCGTTTTTGAGATTTCAGGTAACATCAACATAATGATTTTCACACAACTAAATATTGATTTCAGTTAATTCACATTAATTTTGTTTTAAAAGCCTTTTGTTAGTGATTGGTTACCTAAGCAGATTACATTTTTTGTTAATGACGATTTATCGAGAATCTTACACAATTTCAGTGTGCCGTTTAAATTTAGTTTGTTACTTGCTGCAAACGGACGCCCCATAATCAAAATATTAGCATTCACCATTAAGATTTTTTCGTAAATTTTCGAGTGCCAACAGACATTTTAAGTTTATTCTAAGATAAAACACGACAAGGGGAAACTAGAGCGACCAAATTTAATTTCAAATCGCTTTGTTTAAATAACGGGGTTTTAAATGCTTTTTTCTCACAAAAGCACAAAAAAGGTGTATTTGTGTAAAGGTTGCGTTTTCTAGGTTGTTTAGGCATTTACGAATCAAATAATTAATTTTTGTCAAAGATGAATTAATTTTAACACTGTTTGTTCAAATTTCATTGGCCTTGTTTTGATTACATCTCTGAAATTACAAGATGTTCTGAATTACAATTTTAAAACTGCACAAAAACAATCAGATTATGGATATTTTAAAACACCCAACACACTCAGATATGCAATTGGTTTTTAATATTTCTGCTAGCTATCGTTTGTTGCAAACAGACGTCTCATAAAATTACATTGTGTAAGAGACTAAAAATCCACCGATATAAATCGACAAGCAATTTCTTTGTACAAAAGGAAACAAAGTATTATTTAGATACCGCGATATGTGTTCACCGAAAACGAAAGGCTTTGCTACAAATTGTAGCTGAAGTAGATGCCACAAAGGTAAGTGTATTTTTTCTGTTTATCGCCAAAAGTGAGATGCTGAATATACAATCAGTTCTTTTCGTAAAATTAAATAAATGTAGAGAAATTATTTATTTGGGGCATAGTTTGAATGCTACATGTGTAGTGTATAATGTGTGGTAAATCAATTAGAAGTTGCTTGCTCTAACATTCAAAGAAATAAAGCTTTTTTATTAAATCTCTCATATTTATTATTTATTATTTATTTCTAAACCCCATATTTCAATTTCCGTAGTCCCTTACGAAAAGAGAACTTGTTACAAACTGTAGCAAGTAAATAGATGCCATAAAGGTAAGTGCGTTTTAATTTTTTTTTTTTTTCGTTTATCGTCAAATGAAGTGTTGAAAACGTTTGGATTTATGATTTTTGTTTTGTATATTTTTATATTATATTTCAAAAACCTTTAGATACTTTGTTCCCTTTATATTTAAAAAAAATAATCAATGTACCCTTAGTTAGAGTTATCCTTAAGTGTATTTTATTATTTTCTAGACGTAAAATTATGTTTAAATATAATGTATTTGGCTCCTTGTACGGCTGAGCTTTGCTTAACAAAGCAATAAACTCAAAAAAAAACAAATAATTTCTTACCCAGGTTGCGAGTCCTGTTTCGCGGCCGGACTTTTCTTCAAATTAAAGGACGAAGGAGTCGACAGTTGCAAAGTTTCAACGTCAATATTCGCAGAAAGACTTTCGATCGACGGCAATTGTTTGCTCAACTCAACAGCTCGTGATTTATCAAACTAGAATTAACCATAATAATTGAAGTACAAAACAAATTTACAAAAAATACTTGTGAACAAGCCAGGACAAGCTGCGCCGTAATTTTCTTATCCCCTTTATTACTTTTCAACAATTCCTCCAAACTGTTCGCGGCCACTTGTGGGTGCCCATTTCTGATATGAAAATCGGCCGCTTGCCGCCACATACTCGTCAAATTCACCTCCTCGGTTTTATTTTTCTTGTACCAATCGACACTCCTTTCAAACACTCGCAGTGCTTGTTCCTCGTTACCTAGACCTAGATAGAGGGTAGTGAGCGCCCCCACAATGCCCGGCTTGTAACTATTCTCGCCCAGATTTTCCAATATTTTGCACGCCTGTGCCTTATCACCCTTAAAACAATTAACAAATAAAATAAACACAAAAAATTGGGAAAAATACTTGGACCAAGTAGAGCTGGGCCATGCATAGTTTTATATAGAGCTCGTCTTGTTTCGAATTTGGGGCCATTTTTGCCAACAAATTAATAGCTTCTTTCGCGTCGTCTCCTTTAAGCAACGTAAGAGAACGCAAAACAGTTGTACAAGTGACAAGTTCGGGCCATTGTTCCTCGATTTGTTTGCAAATTTTTTCGCATTGGTCCACCTGGTGGATGTAGTAGTTCAAAATCGCGTTGTTTAACGCAATGTATTTCCTTTGTTTGGAGGGCAGTTTGTATGTTAGAGTGTCATTAAGCGCAACTTTCATTTTTTTCTTCGAATCAAACAAATTCTGGTCTTTGTTGATACACACAATATTGTTACTCGCGACGGCCATGAGAGCAACATCATCCAATTTTATTTTCAGATTGGCACTGTAGAGTTGATGGGCTTCTTTGATTCGGCCCTGTTTTTGGTAAACAAAAGCAAGTTGGATTTTTATTAGGGCAAGATCAACGTCTATTTCTTCTTCTGAAGCTTCCTCCTCTTCCAACATCTCTCTGCACAGTTTCTCACACTGTCGCAACTTCTTCTCCGCCTCCGTATACTGTCCGTGGGCAATTAACAGACAAGCTTTATTAAAACAAAGCTCGTACGTGTTGTCCCTCAAATCCTCAATCCTGTCTTTAGTTTCTTCATCATCCAAGTGCACCATGACAGCCCCCAGATTCGTATGCCGCTCATCTTCGTAATCATCGTCCGTGTTTTTAATAATCTCGCGGTAAAGAGCCGCAGCTTCGTCATATTTCTCAAGACGGTAAAAAATCTGCGCTTTTAGCTCCTTAGACCGAAGGTCCAGTTCCGGCAGTTGGTCGATTGTTTTGAGAGCGTCTTCGTGTTTATTGGCGCGGTAGAAACAATAAGCTTTCTCGAAAATCAGTTCGCTGAAAGGAAACCAATCAAAAGTGAACCGCAAAGTTCGGGGGTTTACCCGTCGAATTGCGCATTGCCGTTCAATAAACGAATGGCCTCATCGAATTTTGATAGCTCAATCAGGCAAACCACCTTGTAGTGGAAGGCCAGAAACTCGTGTTGGGCCAAGTTCAGAACTGGAAGGGTTTATTCAGTCCATATGGTTGTTTGAGGTTAGGTACTCACTTTTATTTGCTGTCTTAATGGCACGCTCGTATTCACCATTCTGGCCGAAACGGTTCAGTTCGGCATAGAACGTGGCTATTGCCTTTTTGTCCCGTTCAGCCTTTTCACTCATTTTTAATAATTTTCAACACTTGTGACGTTTCAGTTGTCAAAAATGTCAAATGTCACCTAACCTCAATTTAGAAATGTTTGTGGGGGTTATTTCATCTAAATTTACACTTGCATTTGTGATTTTTAACGTAATGATTAGCTCATTATACGTAATTTATTAAAGAATTGTTTATGTAATGTCACAGGTTCGTATAATTGTTTTTGGTTCAATCAGGTATTGTCCAATCTTATCGTCAGAAGGGCTTATCTTCTGCGAGACAACGTCCTAAGGCACGCCCTTCCATACACCGGTCAAACTCAGATATGGACGTATCCACAAGTCCAAGAAATTTACGTAAAAGGTACATACCAGAAAGTAGCGCTTCTTCTGGCGATTTTATCACACTGGAGTCTAGTTTGGACTCAAGCGGGGTTAGCAGAGCTGACTCAAGTTCGAGTAAAATATTTGAACGAAAACAAGACGAAAGTTCGGAAAGTAAGCATGTTACGGATTCTGAAAACTCAAGGGAAGAGTCAAGAGAATCTCTCTTGTATAATAAAAAAAGACCAGAATTAATTAAAGCAAAAACAACACTAAATGAGGCAAATAATCTAGGGTGGAGTCTCAATTATATCGCTTTAATTTCGATTGTGTCGCTTTGTGTGGTGTTGGTTTTGTGCGGTTCTGCTTCAAATTTGCCAGAAACAGAAACAGAAACCAGTATTCATTTAATTCAAGAAAAATTTCCCACTCAAAACGACGACATTTGGCTGGCTTTTGAGTCAGGTGTTAATGACGTAATCACGAGGAACAGGCCTTCAACTTTTATTTTTTTGTACCAAGAAGAAGCCGAAGACACTTTGAAGAAACTCTTGGAGCAACTGTCCAAATATGCCCTTTGTAACATCAGGGTCTGCTCGAAAAAACCCATCGTTTTGTCAGACGCTGAGTTAAATTCTGCCCAAGTCGTGAGAGACTACGGCAGTCTGATTGAGAAATACAGAGATAGGTTGAGCGAAAACGGTGTCATGATCATCAAAAACCTTGAAAATGTACGTGGAGTGTCGGCACAAGCGTTTCATACGTTTTGTGACGAGTTCACGCCTTTTGTTGAGAAATCTTTATTTATTTTTACAATGAAGGTGAAAGAACTTCCCGGTGCCGGCAAGATGAAATTTGTGAATGAGTACTTTAGGAACAAATGGACTGATATAAAAATTGACACTTTTAATGCCTTAATTACCCGAATTACGAGTATGGTCGTCGAAGTTATGCCATAATGTGATTGTAATGTTTGTATCATTGGAAATTAAATTATGTCTCGTTTTTTATAGTTCTTTATTATCGTGTTGTGACGCCGTTTTCTTATTACGTAAAAAAACACGTTTCAAATTGTGCTAAATTCAAACTTGGCGCCTTTGGGGCCCTGTCATCTGTCAAAACCCAATTTCCGGGCGCCATTTTGAAGGCGCATTGTGGAAATTTTTGACGTTTCCACACGGCTTTACCGCTTTTAAAGCTTTATAAATGTGTATTAAGTGAACTAAAGTGATCAATAATGGCTCGATACGGTCAAAGACCCGAAAATGCCCTAAAACGGGCAAACGGTGAGTAAATCAACCGGTGCATATGTTACCCCAGGAGCCCCACATGGTTATTTATATCTTACAATTGCGTCGTTTCGCCAGAATTCATCGAAGTCGGGAAACCAGCGCGTGCTTTAGACACCCTTCAGGAGGTTTTCCGCAACAAAAAATGGGCCTACAACTGGTCCGAGTCCGTGCTGGAACCCATCATGTTCAAGTACTTGGACCTGTGTGTGGAGCTGAAAAAATCGCACATAGCGAAAGAGGGGCTGTTCCAGTACAGGAACATGTTCCAATCCGTGAACGTGGGCTCGCTCGAGAACGTCATCAGGGGGTACCTGCGGATGGCCGAGGAGAAAACCGAAAATGCACGCGAGCAGTCGGCTCAAGCCGTCATCGATATCGACGATTTAGACAATTTGGCGACCCCCGAAAGCATTTTATTAAGGTGGGGGTTGTTTTTCGTTAGTTGGGAAACGTAAACTTGCAATTTCAGTGCTGTCTCGGGGGAGGATGCTCAGGACCGCTCTGATCGCACTATTTTGACTCCCTGGGTTAAATTCTTGTGGGAGTCATATTGCCAATGTTTAGAGTTGTTGCGGACTAACGCTCATGTTGAAAATCTCTATCACGATATTGCGAGAATGGCGTTTCAGTTTTGTCTCAAATATAACAGAAAAACCGAATTTAGGAAGTTATGTGATAAGTTGAGGAAGCATCTGGAAGATATTTGCAAACTGCCAGCTCAAGTGGCTAATGTTTCAATGTCTAAGCCTGAAACGCAGCAATTGAATCTTGAGACTAGGCTGCATCAGCTCGATTTTGCTATCCAGATGGAGTTGTGGCAGGTAAGTTAAAATAATACATTTTTATGGCGATATTAACGAGCAAGAATCTTAAAATGAGAATGGCACAATTTTTTGAATACATTTTAAGGCTCTACATACAAAAAAATACCTTATAGCGCAAGCAATAGAGCAGCCATTTCACGGTAATTGTCAACTTTTTTATCTGATTTATTTTTATGAATCGTTCCAAAATATCATTTTTTAATGAAAAAATCAAATCTTTGCTTCTTTTAACTTTTGCATTTAGTAAAAAGATTGGTTTAGAACAAAGTTTGTTTAAAGAAAATAATAATTAAGAATAAATAGATCTAGCACCTCTACACATATTTTTGTTCTTTTTAAAATATTCACAGGTTTTTTACTTATTTTAGACTCAATTTTTACTAAGCGCATTTGTGTCTCATCCGTAATCAATTATTTATAACGATTTTGGGAAAGTTGGCGACATGTATTTAAATTTTTAATCATCAAGGCATTGGTGCTTTATGGATGTTTAAATTAATATCACTTTAACTATTATGAATTATGTCTCGTCGGTAATCATGGAACGGCTAAAAACCTTCAATTAAATGATTTAACGTTATTCCAAATTTACTACATATCGGCCTTATTACGTTAATAATTAAAAAAACAAAATGTGATTTTTGTTTGAAAAACACAGGAAGCTTACAAAGCCATTGAGGACATCCACAACCTAATGAACATGTCTAAAAAAATGCCCGTGCCTAAAACAATGGCCAATTACTACCAAAAACTGGCCATGGTTTTCTGGAAGGCCGGCAATTACCTCTTCCACGCGGCAGCTCTATTCAAACTGTTCCAATTATCGAAAGAAATGAAGAAAAACATCACTCAGGAGGAGCTCCAACGGTACCAAAACCCCCAATTTTAATCGCTCCAACTTACTGATTTTTTTCTAGAATGGCTTGCCGTGTTCTAATCGCCACTCTTTCAATCCCTCTCCCATCGGCTCACCCCGAATTTGATCGTTTTATCGAAACTGACAAATCTCCACTAGAAAAAGCGCAACGTTTGGCCGTGCTTTTGGGCCTTTTCCAACCTCCGACTCGTGCCAGTCTTCTCAAAGATTTAGTTCGCGTGAACGTTGTCAGTTTGGCATCGTCTCAACTCCAGGATTTGTACAATTGGCTAGAAGTCGATTTTCATCCACTTATGCTATGCGCCAGGGTTCATACCGTGATTCAGTCATTGCAAGCTGAGGAAAATTTGTTGCAACAGTACATACCGGCACTGCAGGACGTTACTTTGGTGCGTTTGGTGCGTCAGATCGCTCAGGTTTACCAAACAATTGAGTTTGCACGGTTGTTGGAACTGGCAAGGTTTACTGATGCTTTTCATCTTGAGCGATTGCTTGTCGATTGTGTTAGACACAACGATATGCAGATTAGGATCGATCATGGGAAATATTGCGTCCACTTTGGTATGGACTTGAGCGAAAGTCAGAGAGAAGATAAACCGGAAGGACCTACTCTGCAAGTGATGCCGAGTGAACAAGTGAGAAACCAACTTGTTAACATGTCGACTGTGTTAAATCAAGCCATCAATGTGATTTATCCGAATAAGAAGAAGGCCGAAAGGGAGAAGATGAGGAATATTATGGTGAAGAATTACCACGAGACTAAGGCTCAAGAACATGAGAAGATCCTTCAACGTCATAAAATTATTGAAGACAGGAAGGAGTACATCGAGAGGTTGAACACAGTCAGAGAGGAAGAAGAGCAAAGGCGTTTGGAGGAATTGGCCAGGCAGCAAGCGCTAGCCGAGCAAAAACGTCTAGAACAAGAGAGGGAAGAACGGGAGAAGAAGAGAGCCCAAAACGAGATTCAACAAATCAAGGACAGACACTTGAAGGAGAAATTGCAACAGATTAGCCAAACTGGTCATGGGCAAAAAATCTTGAAGAAGTTGGACGAGGATGACATTAAGAAACTCGACGCTGACCAAATCGCTGCTAAAGAAGCCGAAGAATTGCAAAAGGAACGTCGCGAACTTCAAGCCAAACTCAAATCTCAAGAAAAGAAAGTCGATTATTTCGAACGTGCGAAACGTTTGGAAGAAATACCACTACTTCAAGCGTCCATCAAAGAACGTCAATTGCAAGACCAAGCCTTCTGGGAGCAACAAGAAAAGGAAAGGATTGCTGCGGCTATTGAGGAGAGAAAATTGGCAGTTGCCACACGAGACCGTTTGGTTAGAATGAAACCGGACAAAGACGCTTTCTTGGAGAAATTGAAGAAAGAACGTAACATCGTCTACGAAGATAAATTGAAAGAATTCGAGAAACTGTTGAATGAAGAACGCCAGAAACGCTTGCTTGAACGTAAATTGAAACGTAAGGAAGAGCGTCGTACGCGTTACATTAAGGAAAAACAGGAGGAGGAAGAACGTAAAATGGCCGAGCAAAAACGCAAAGAGGAGGAAGAGAGGCAACGTTTGGAGGAAATCGCCCGAAAAGAACGCGAAGAAAAGGAAAGAGTCGAACGCGAGGAACGAGACCGCCGAGCTCGCGAACAACAGGAAATGTTGGACAGAACGGGTGAAAAACAACGCAAACGAATGGAAGAAATCGAGAAACGCTTAGCAGAGGATCAAGATAAAGGTCGCGGCGGCGAAAAACCCAAAGACTCGTGGCGTGCTAAAGGCGAACGCGAGGCTCCTCCGAAACGCGAAGGTGGCGACTCGTCCTGGCGTCGCGGGGAAAAACCCGAAGAGCCGAAGAAAGTCGAAGCTTGGCGACCGAGAAACATGCGTGCGACTCCTGACGAATCAAAGGGCGCGGACGCGTGGAGGAATCGCGAGGCAGAGGCGGAGGAACAACCCGAGCGTGAACGAAGGGAAGTGGGGCGTGGTTTTGAACGTGGCGATCGTGATAGGTTTACGAGAGAGGATCGACGTGGTGGGGAGAGGGATGAGCGGGATAGGCGTGGCGATCGGGAGGAGCGAGATAGGCGTGGCGATCGGGAGGAGCGAGATAGGCGTGGCGATCGGGAGGAGAGAGATAGGCGTGGCGATCGGGAGGAGCGTGATAGGCGTGGCGATCGGGAGGAGCGAGATAGGCGTGGCGATCGGGATGAACGTGATAGGCGTGGCGATAGGGAGGAGCGAGATAGGCGTGGCGATAGAGGAGGGGATCGGGATATGGGGTCGTGGAGGAGTGTTCGTCGGACGGACGATGAGGCACCAAGGAGGCCCCCACCTTCCAGAGGAGGCCGGGAAGGCGGGTCTGATTGGAGACGCAGGGAGGAGGCACCCAGGAAGGTGGAGGAGCGAAGGGCGGCTCCGCCTCCGAAGGAGAAACGTGGGTAATTTTGATTGGTTGGTTTGAAATTTGATTTGTTGTTTTAGCTCGTGAGCAACAAGCTGAAGAGGATGATGGATGGGCTGAAGTCAAGCGTCGTTAAAGCGTCTATTATGATAGAACATCTTATTTTGTCTGTATATTAGGGCAAGATTCTTTTTTAGAAACTATTTTATTTTTAAAGCTAGTTGTGGGACGCTTTGTATTATTTTTTAAATCAATAAATTTTAAATGAGGCACCGGTGTTTTATTTCAGTTTTTATTAAAAAAATTACAAAACTTATAATTAGTCATAAATATTTTTACAAGGTTTTAGTACAACATAATGGCTCCGTTTGTTTTTTCTTCTAGGACCGGTATTACCGTATCCACTTCTTTTTCACTATTTGCTATAAATACTATTATAATATTTACAAAAGAGGCTACAGCTGCTCCAACCACGAACCTGAAACAAACAATAAATAATAATTAGTGCATATTTTACAACTAAGGCGCGAAATATCTTATCCACCAAGGGCTCAGGTCAGGACATTGAAGCCCAAAGGCTTAACAGTTTTATTCACAATCACATTAAACAAAATATTAGATTGATGAGTTTGTAACGTTGGCAGTTTTACATAAATTACTTCCCGACCATGGGATGTAATAACGTATTTTCGTCTCTCTAGATTCTAAAGGTAATGATTGTAAATAAAAATATTTTTAAATGTAAACTGTAGTAACTGTACCAAAATGAATATCCCAGTTCGGCCATCCCTTCTGACGTCCAGTCGTTGTCTCTGTCTTCCCTAGACAGTACATTAAATTGTATTCTTAAATAAAATTGTGCTATCCAAAAACCTATGGCGATCACATCGGCCACCACTAAAAACAAGTTAGATAATTATTTTTATCAATTAATTTCGTGTCAGTAATTACTGGCCAAGATGTTCCATAGATAGAGGGCTGAAGCGGACGCCAAACACCTTGAAGTAGAAGTCGCTGTGTTTATAGCAGCGAAAATTGCGCTCAGTGCGGAAAACAGAAGTCCGGCACAAACACTGACCACTGTTCCAATCCAAAACCAGTAAATTAAAAACTCTGGTTCGTATTTCAATAAATGAATCACTGAAAAAAACAGGATGTTAACACAAAGCAAGTGCATATAATTAATGGACAAGGACGTAACATGCGTTGATTTCTTCAATGTGGGTTAAAACCACGAAACTTGCAAGTTTCGTGATTCATTGAGAAAGTGTTCGCAAGAATGACATCAAGGTTGTTTGATTTAATTATTATTTACCATTCGCAGGTGTTATGTGAATATTTAATATAAAATGCAATAAATCCAATCCCAACTTTCCTTTTTCGTTTTTTCAAGTTTAACGGTTTCTTTTACCGGGCCTACTTTTTTATTGTAATTATACAAGTTTTGATGGCCGGCATTATTATGATGTACATGTTTTGACCGCGCCCTACTTCTCTTTGACCTTTGTTTCGGGGTTTGGAATTAGAGAAATGAAAAAAATGTTTTAGGTAACATTTCGTGAACAAACAAAATTGGCTTTCACTTTCCAGTGTCGCCAATTAAAATAAATTGGGAGAGGTTGTAATCTACCCACGCATTTTTTCGAATTTTTACGAATTGGATAAACATGTAAATAAATGTAGCCCACAAGTAGTAGAAAGCAAGGCTTTTGGGATGTGAGGACGAAATGCAAAATTGCGGGCTTGTTTCCTTAATTGAAATTTCAATTATTTATGTTAAAACAAGTTGGATTCTATTATTATTTAATTAAGAAGAATAGAAAAGCGTTACGACAAGGTCGTCCTTTTGTGTTTACATCGTCTCCAAATCTGTTGATGTTTCACCCAAGTGTAAAGCTTCAGGTTTTTAGCGAAAGGTCATGGTGATAATTGGGTTTGCTTACTGTGTCATAGGTGAAACTTTTTGCTTGAAGCTAATGTTGCTGGACTTGGTCTTAGTCAGTCAAAGATGGTTTTTAAAAATTGTACAGTAATCGAAAAAAACAAATAAAATATGCATATCTAATAAATCGCCTAGACAATTTTTATTTATTTTACACTTGACTTTCACACTTTTTCCTTACAAAAAACTAATAAAAGTAAAATATGCACATTTTTTAAAAGTTGCTATTCGTTGTGTAACACTATTAAAGTTTTATTTATCTCTAATCATAAAACACGTCTTCTGTTGGTAATGTAGTTTTTTTTTGAAAAATACGAATTAGAAAATAAATTGGCTGATATTAAAAATGTCAAAACAGAAATTAATGAATTAATAAAAAAGATAATAATAGTTAAAGCAGTTTTATGTTATTTAAAGAGACAGTCAAGGTTAAATTATACCTAATTTTAAAATCATTTTGTTAAGTCGCTAACAGTAAATTCTAAATTACCTAATTATTATCAAAAAAATTATTGAGGAGCAGGTTACTTTTACCGGATGAATTAATAAACTGTGGTAACTAACAACTGCCTCAAAGATAATTAAGGTATTAACTACCTTTCAAAATATTGTTCACAAAGGTTTTTTTACTTTTGCTTATTTATTATTTAGTATGATAAAATAAAAGGAACAGAGTCTGAGTTAGTTTGGATAGGTAGGGGAGAGAGCAGTTTTTACATAAAAAAATATATTTTATTTTACGAATTGGTAATTCCTAATTAAGCTTAGAGATCTGTGGATAATATTAATCAACATTTCACCATGAAACCTATAAAAAATCTTTTATTTTTTCTAAAGTAATTGGATCAGCGTGTTACAAAAATATCTTAGATAAAGACCTCATATTCTTCTAATTAAAATTTAGTTCTGAGATCATCTGTTAGTGAAATTAAATAATAATAATGCAGAGTATGCTTTGAAGATACCAATTTATAGCTACAAGATGCGTTTTAATTATACGTGCAAAAATTATTTGTCATTAAATGATAGTCCTTCATATTCCAAAAATTTTGTTCTGTTTATTAAATCTGAGGTAAGACGAATAATTTTAAATACAAGCTGTTTGCTGTTGCATTTTTTAAACTTTATCTCGGTTCATTTCAAAAACTGCTTTATTGGCAAAATTGATGTTTATTTTCATGTTTTAATTTTCAAAATGCTTTAATAAAATCTGCCGATTTTTTTGTGTGCACATATTTTTCGACAAAAAATTCCATGCACGTTATATGAATTGGTATCAAGTAAAAAAGTATCCACCAAAGTGAAGTATGTAAGCTCTAAAAAATAATGATGATTTAATTACAGTTTTAATTGCCCAAACCCAACAATTTGAAAATTTACATACAAGTATTCTTTATACTATTACTAAATTTCATCTACAGATTTTTGTAACTGTAAATGCCACAGAACTGAAATTTCTGTGAAATGTCTTACGAAACATGAAGCCAAACAAGTCAAATAATTGATAATTCCGCATTCTGCGCGTTGTGAGTTATTATAACTGCTCTAGCATTCCTAACAGTGGAATAATTTTTTCCATTTCTTGCCTTGTACTTTACTGCGATATTAATGCTTCGGTGGTTCAATTTCCCGACTTGGATTTCCATAAGTGAATACCCTCTCGTGCAAGTTATCACAATAATAAAACACGCGATTTTCCTCGAGACTAACTCGACATAATACATCATTCTTCCTTTGTATTTTCGTCACATAACAGATCGAAATAAACGTGACGTAATTCGTCCATGTCTCCTTTAGAATTTTAACAAAACCACGCTTACTTTCGTTTTTGCATCGCGCCTAATTGTCATTTTATGCGAATCTTACCATCAATTTCGTAACTCCTCCAACCGTAGGCAACATTCAGCTCTTTTTTCCCGTCAAACAGCCCGAAATTGATCCGCCCGTCGCTCTCGTGGGGGTTTTTCAGCCGCTTCGCCTTCGCATTCACCCACTGTTTCGTCCCTAAACTGGCCACCAGCAGGGCCATGGCGATGCACGATCCGAAAAACGTAACGAAGATCATGCCACGCTTGAAGAGATTCATTTTGGCATTTTCGGAACGATGACACAATTTAATGTGCTGGACATTAAAATAACTTTCTCAAAGTTCGATTCAGGATCAACGGAACGAGAGGATTAAGCCACTCAAGCGTGGATCCTGGCTGACCCAGCGTTGAAGTCTCCAAACATTTTTCTGTAATGCCTCTGCGTTTCGTTATTTAGCCATCGTCAGTGATGAATTCTTCGGATATTTGTCCTACTTGCGGAGATCATCGCTATAACTGTACACAATCGATTTTTTTTGCAATAAACTCACTGGGCACCAAATCACATATTTAACACTTGAAATAACTTGCAAAATAACTGGAAACGTGGATTGGCAATTAGAATTGACTCATCTCTTCGTGTAACTTTTTTAGATTGTAACCTACAGCCTACAGAGTGAGGCAGGTATTATGGTGAGATTCTATGGGAGGACCTCCGAGCTGTTAAATTCGTTCGGTTTCGGGTTTTCTCGGCTGGAGTCCTTTCAGTGTGTTAATTGTTCCGACGTTTGGACAATAGGCAATAGATGCTTTTTTAAAACATCACTATTTAGTGCTGAAAGCGTTACGAGTTTTTTGTTTATTTTTACCATTCTTTTGCTTCTATTTTTCTTTCAGCTAGGTACTGTGGTTTAGTTGAAAGAATATTCTTTGAGAATTGTATACCATAACTATTATTTAGCAATACCTAACGATAAATAAAATTGTTTTATTGTGATTGATTTTGTATTGTACCTTGCCTGTTTCTCTTCATTAACATTTAAATGAAGATTTTCCAATACATTTGCATTTGGCCAGTGGAGAAAGATAATTGCCGCAAGCAGTTTATTGGTGTGAGCTGGCTACTAAAAGCGGTTTTTTTTCATTCATTTCACGATTGTTCACGTTTTAGAACAAATTATAAGATATTTTTAATCAATTTTTTTTTCAAATAAATATCACAACATAATTGTGACTTCAAATTGAGTTTTTGGCTCAAGAACGTGTTCGAGTGATAGACATAACATCATTTTCGATTCAGTTCGGTATTTTTTGACGAAATTTTGAGAAACAATTGAGTTTTTAAGTAAAAAAAAAACGGCCATAAACGCTCGATTATTTTTGACAAACTTTTGCGAAATAATTGCGTTTCTAGACGGAAAATATGCCTATGAAATAATAATAATAATAGTTTATTAACCAATAGACAAAAGTCCAATGTGGTTACAAAATGAAAGTAAGTACTATAAATTAATAAAATAAAAGAAAAATAATAATAATTGAACATAAAAACGCAATACATCATACTTTAAATTTATTTAGATTAACACTAAAAACATCTATTTTAGCCGAAGACACAACCTAATTATGCAAGCAGGTGTATTAGAATGATTTTCATCTAGTCGTCTGTGAATTTCTCAAGTAAAATCAGAAATGCCGCTTTATAGAACTAATGACAGGCATTTAGACATAAAATATTACCAGTCTCCGTTTATTAAGTCTCCAATTCGGAAATAAGCTTCAATAATAGTGTAACAATTTAGTTGCATTTTAACGAAATTTTTAAAAGTAATTAATTGACAATTTGTGAATTTCACAACTGACAGTTTTGACAATTATTGACAGAGGATTTAATTGAGCAGAGTGGCACAATTTTTTTTACATGTAAACCTATTTTAAAGTTAACTAGATGAGAATCATTTAAACACATTGTACAAATTACACATATTGTTCACAGGAGAATGCACAGGCAGCAAAATACTTTTATCTTTGACCTAAGTTAGTGAAAAAAAACTGTGTTTTTCCTCAAAAACGTGCTTAAACGCTCGAAAAATGGAAAGATTGATCAATTTTACTAAACCATTGCGTTTAAAAAGTAAAAAATGCACTGAAATGCATATTTTTTTAGATTTTCAAAAAGACAAAATATTATGTTTTTTTTTGTCTGATACTTAACATATAGAAAAAAAAACGATTCTCACAGAAGTTGTTTCTTGAACTTTTGGGCTTTTTTAAACATAATAATTGGTGACATAATATTTTTAGTATAAACTTGCCATTGTTTGATTGTAAAAAATGGTTGCTAATAAATTTAGTAATATTTTATCGAACAGTTGTTATGTACTTCTACTTACTCACTTATAAAATAATAATAAAAATAATAAATATCTCCTATCGTTGAAAGAATAAATAGGAAGGTGAGTTATCGCGTCATCTTTATAACTTATTGATGGATTTGTGAAGTGATGACTACTAAAATTTAAGCCGTTTTATTTTTAGGCGAATTGAAACGAAATAGGTACTAATTAGAATTGTATATTTACTAAAAAATGGCACTTGTGTAGGTACACAAATTAACACAATTGTACATTTTTACAAATAAATAATCGGTGATATTCTGTTAAACGCAGCATTATTAATTAATATAAAAGAATGACTGGATCTGCATTATCTTCTATGTGCACATTTACTTTCGGCTCCTTGGAAATTAGCCAGTTCCGAATGTACAACACACTCATACTAATAGCATAACAAGCCAAAGAAGCCAGATTTATCCTAAAAATCCAACATTAAAACACAAAAAACTCAATCATTTCCAACATTATTACCAATAAGAATAACCTAAACTGGAGAGCCCCTCTGTTGTAATCACATCAGTGAATGTTTTAGCCGTTGGTAAATTATTGGCTTGCAAATTCTGCGAAAACATCGCACCCCAGAGCACAATCGCTATTAAAACACTGAAAAATGCAACAGCGTTGTAAATGTACAGTCCAAAAATACTCAAATAATTCTGGTACGGGTTTGAGACCGTGTTCCACAGGGCCAAAACGGCCGAAACAATCCCCGCCATTCCAGATATTAACAGGAATATAATTGTACACAACCAGACACCCGCATTTATAAAAGTTCTATCTGAAAAAAAGCCAAACATATTTTGTTTCAATTTAAAAAAAAATTACCTTCACCGCTCGATTTGGACACAAACAGTTTGAAAGTGTCGGTTATCTCACTGTAAAGCTTATCAGTAGATGTTACAATTTTGGGACACTCTAAAGACGTTATGTTGCTTTCTCCATTATACAACTTCTCCAAACTATCTTCCATGTTATCGCCGCATAATAAAGCACAAATGTTCAAATCAAAAGAGCACACAGCTGCGGGAAAGTAGTTTAAATTAAAAAAAAAAATTACTTTAAAAAATTTTACTCGTCATTTCGTAAGTTGCGGCTTGACCTGTGGTTTGAGTGAAAGTCCCACTGAACAATCCGAATTTGAGATAGTCGTCTCCTGCATTAGCTGCAAAGGAGACAATCGCTGGCGATGTTATCCACTCTTGGGTCCCCAAAGACACGAATGAGATGATGGCGGCGGCGCCCGACAGGAAACACGTCGCGAAAATGTATTCTCGTTTTGTTTTTACCATGATTTACTTTAATACTGCTACAGTTTCATTATTTGAACAGAACTGGGTTTATCTCGAATTCCTTTTCACAGATAACGTATCATATTCGACCGTACATTTATCATTTTATCAGCCAAAACCATTGTTTGGGCGTTATTTTATCGTTTGATTTCGCCAAATTGGTGATTAATGCGATAATCCCCGTTTTATGATTGTTTCATTTAAAAAAATTAATTTGAATTTTCCCGCGGCAAGTTTCGTGGTTACAAATCGAAACTCCCCAACTAGTATCATGTGAAAAAATCAAAACAAATAGTGGTGCAATTATTTATTATGGAGGTTGTTGCCAATAATTATCTACCGGGTGATCAACGTTTAATCGATAAGATCGTCTACGAGCTGAAGGCCCAAGGGATTTTTGATCAGTTCCGCAAGGAGTGCTTTGCCGATGTTGACACCAAGCCAGCGTACCAAAACCTTCGCCAGAGAGTAGAAGGAAGTGTTACAGGTTTTCTCAAAGAACAGTCCTGGAGGCCCGACATGAACAAGAACCAAGTGCGAGAAATGTTACGTAAGCGGATTACCGAGTAATAATTATGCGCTTTTGTGGCTCACCTAATCTCAAAATGCTCCAGGTCTGGCTATCTCGAAACGGGGGTTGAACGCATTGTTGACCAAGTAGTCAACCCGAAGATAAATACGGTGTTTTTGCCCAAGGTGGAAGAGGTTGTTTACAGTTACTTGGGGATCAAGAAACCCAACAAGAGTGAAAAGAGCGAACAGTGTGATGATTTGTTGCCCACTGATCTGGAGGCTGTGTCCCCTGAGTCCGAGCCCGTTGATAAGAAGGATGACAAAAGTACGGACACGTTTCAAGACTTGGACGAGACGAAGACAGAGGAGGACGAGTCGCCCCCGTTTGAGCCCCTGGAGGAACAGGCCACTTATGTGCCCCAGGAGGAGAACTCTGTTGATTCGCACATGTCGGGATTTTCAGGTATTTTTTATTTCAATTTTTTCTGTGACTGAACATTTGGTAAAGGTTTAGCTAGTCATGAGTCCAATCAAAGCAACGAAAATAAAATAACACCGATGGAGCAAGATTCGCAAATGTCACGCAACAGCTCCGATAGCCGTTTATCAATTGTAACGTCAGACGAGAATTCAAAAATGGATATTTGCGAAGACTCGCAATCAAAATCCATTAAATCAACCGACTCAAACCACAAACATGACGATAAAAAACACAAATCGTCCGAGCGTCACAAATCGCGCAGCGAAAGCAAGTCCGATAAAGACCGGAAGAGTAGCAAAGATTCAAGATCAAGACACAGCTCGTCATCGAAAGATAAAGACAAGAGTCGCGACCGTCGTGATTCGAAAAGCTCAAGTAAGCCCAAAGAAAACGATAAAGACAAGTCCAAAGATAAGGAGCGCAACAGGAGCTCCAGCAAGCACACCAGTAGCAAAGACAAGGATAAAAACACGAAAAAAGACTCCCGATCAGATAAAGATAAGCCTCGATCAAGCAGCAGCCACAAATCCCGTGATAAATCCAGCGATTCCAAAACTAAAGAAAAGTCTTCCTCCGAGCGCCACAAACACTCCTCGCACAGCGACCGCCACAAGAAAGATAAAGACAAGAAGAAAGATTCGAAATCGAAAGACGATCATTACAGTTCAAAAGACAAGAGAAATGATCGCCGATCAACCGATCGTGATTCAAACGACGGACAATCCAGTCGCCCGCCTACGAACCCCTCAGACAACTCGAATTCGCAGTCGCAGAAAAGCCAAGACTCGAATTCTGGGGGCGGCGATTCAGGGAATTCGGATCACACCGATAGCACGACCAAAGCCCCCATTGTTATCACAGGGGCGGTGGAAAATTCCGAAGTGATGATTTCGCCTCCCGAAACCCAGCGAGTCAAGGTTTTGAAACCGAAGTGTGCGTCGAATATACAGGAGGCATTGAAATTGATGAAGATTCGCAAGCAATTGGCCAAGTTGGAGAAGCAGAATCAGTTGAGTTTGGCGAGTGTTGATGTGTCTTCGCCGATTGTCATGTCGTCGAGTATCAATTTGGACGATTTGAATCAGAATGTCCGCAAAAAGGAGCAGGACAATAAGGTTGAAGTACCACCGTTACAGAACACTGTAATTAGTCAAGACAGTTGGGACACCATGGAGGCGAAGTTGAGGGAGGAAGTGTGCCAGGAGATGGATGAAAGTGAGGATGAGGATGAGAAATGTAGATTTTTCGAAAGTGTGGATATTAAGAAAATCGAATTTTTGCAATTTGTTGAGTTGTTTATCAGTAAGGTGGAGAAGTATCAAAGGCTGCGGAAGAGGAATGGGGGGAAGCGTAAAATTGAAGACAACGACGTGAAGAATAATAACAAGCAATTGAAGAAGCAGAAGGTTGTGAAGAATAAAACGACGAACAAGAATAATAATCATGCCGGTAAGTTAGGGTTGTCCTTGACTATTAAAATTTTAAACAAAAAAATTTAAAATTTTAAATCTCGTAAAAAGCTGGTATAATACGGAAAATGAGCCGTAGAATTCACTGGAACAAACCGTTTTGCTCTACGACTTTTAGTTTTGGCAGTGCCTCCGCTGCCGGCAACGGCTCCCATCCCAGCTGCCGGCAACGGTGTTCGGACTAGCTGCCGGCAGAGAATTTTTAGAATTTGCTGTTAATTTTACATTTTTTTTAGAACAAAGCTATTTTCGTTGCTTAAAATCGTTTTTTAAACGACTAAAACTCTCTAAAATACTTATATCTCAGTCTCACTTATCTCAGAAATTAGGTGTTATTCTTAGTTAAATTATTTTTGCTTCTTTTTATCATTTTTTAAAGCTACCCTGCGTGTACGTGCAACACATTAATTTATTGCACTCTAAATTTTCGGGCATAAAATTGAGTCGTTTATCGGTCAAAAATAATTTCGTTATTAAAAAAAAAGGTTTCAAGTAGTATGACGGTATTGGGTCAAAATAACTTAGATCATAATTCGTGTAATACTGAACTAGTGGTTTCAATTTCTTTAACACGATTTGTTATTTTTTTATAAATTTTGTGAACAATCACATTCCGGTTACTCGTGTACTTTGTTTCATAAAAATATTTTTTTATCCAGCATCATTAGGAGTGTTAGTGTTTTTTTTCTGAATCATGTGTTTCCTCCACAATTTTCATTGAATCTTTTTTTTAAACGAAGTCTAATCCTTCTCTAACAGTTTCTAGGTTATCAAAAAAATTTCACAAATAGCTCTTTGTTAGTAAAATTTCTCAAAAAATATTTGAAAATATGATTTCTCAAAGGACTATTATTTAAAATGATACGTAGTTGCAAATTCCTATTATCGTTTTCGTATTGTAAGGTTTTGCATTTGACGGATCTAAAGCGGCACTGCTGCACAGGCAACAGACTCCGGCAGCAATCCCTCTATTTTTTGGGCACCGTTGCCGGCAGCGGAGTGTTTTTAGTGTAAAACTTTGGATGTCTCTGTACCCGGAACCGTTGCCCGGAGCGGCTCCGGGTTTTAACGAGAAAATAGACAATTTCAAGCGCTATCCGATGCTCTATTGATTTTTGCTCCAAGTCTTATAGTTTCCGAGAAAAACGAAAAAAAAGGTTGCCATTTTAACTTTTTTATTTATTTTTAAACGACCATTACGGCGAAACTATTAGAGTTAGAGAAAAACGGCAAAATCGGTTAGAATCGGTATAAAAAGCGCTACAAAATGGCATAGGTTTCAAAGCTATATCTCGCAAAAAAATTCAATTTTCAAACGCCGATTACGGCCAAACTAAAAGAGCTAGGAGAAAACGCTTTTTTCCATCACAAAGAACACATCAAAATCTATAAGATAAGATGGGTTTAAATTGATTTTGAGACACTTTAAAAATTGACCATTTTGTAGGGGTTAACAAATTCCCAATAGTTTTTTAGTTATGAATTTTTTTAAATTTTACCTACTTTTGCTTTTTTTCGAAATTTTCTCGAAAACTATAAGTCGGAGAACAATAATCTTTTTTGGAAAAGATAGATAATTAAAAGAGCTTTCCAACGATAATAAACTTCATATAGTTATCTCTAATAGTTTCGGAGTTATTACTCGATGAATATTCCGGGTACCGGAAATCGACCAAAATCGCGACAAAAATTGCAAAAATCAAAATTGTGAAAATCGAACATATTATTTTTTTCTACTTTTAACAACTCCATAGGGTTGTAAAAGCATAGAAAAGTCCATAAAACTTTGCTAGAATGAGTTAAAAAAATATTTTTTAATTTTTATGAAGGTAAGTTCCTTGACCATTAAAATTTTAACCAAAAAAAAAATCAAAATTTTACATCTCGTGAAAAGCTGGCATAATACGAAAATTGAGCCGCTGAATTCACTGGAACATACCGTTTTGCTCTACGACTATTAGTTTTTGAGTTATGAATTTTTTTGTTAAAGAATAAAGTTTTCCACTATGGCTACCTTAATTTTTAGCAAAAAAAAAAATTAAAATTTTAAATCTCGTAAAAATATAATATATAATACGGAAAATGAGCCGCAGAATTCACTGGAACAAACCGTTTTGCTCTACGACTTTTAGTTTTTGAGTTACGAATTTTTTTGTTGAAGAATAAAGTACCACTATGAAATGGCTACCCTAATTTTGCCAAATTCCCAATAGTTTTTTAGTTATGAAGTTTTTTTTAATTTGACCTACTTTTGCTTTCTTTGCCATTTTCTCAAAAACTAAAAGTCGGAGAAAAATGATCATTTTTGAAAAAGATAGATAATTAAAACAGCTTTCCAACGATATTAAACTTTATGGGGTTATTCCTATTAGTTCCGGAGTTATTGCTCTATAAATGTTCCGGGTACCGGAAATTGACCAATATCGTGACGAAAATTGAAAAAAATCGAACCTATTGATGTTTTTTTTCTACTTCTAACAACTCCAGAGACACTAATTTTTTGTTTGCACAGAAAATTTAGTGATTTTTACTCATTTCGCCTCCGTCGTTTTGTTGTCTTTTCTTATTATTGGATTTTGCAGTTACGAATGAGAAATTTCCCCTACCGTTGAGTCCGGCTGAAAGCGACAAATCAACAGGTAAGAAAGAAGAAATTTCCACACCGAAGGCCAAACGTAACAACATTAACAAAGGTAAGTTTTGAATTTATTACGCAATTTTCGTCTTATTACAATTTTTTATCAGTCAATAATCAGAGATACTCCAGCGACGACCTATACAAGCCTAGACCAACTTTCACTAGCACTAGACGTAGAGGTGCCAAAAATCTGGAAAACTGACTAAGGTTTTACTTTTCTTTTAGAATAGGAACTAGAAGTAAATAAATATTTTTATATGTTATATATTACAATAAAACAGCTTTATTTAATTTATCTCATTTACAACTTAAAATTATCGTTTACTTTGGATTAATATTGTGTTTACCACTGCGAAAATAACAATCCATGTTATTTCAATCCCGAAACCGTTCCAAACCTCGAAATAGTCAAACGACCACCCTTTTTTCATCACATTTCGGAACGAATCTATTGCGATTGTGAACGGCAGACATTTCGAGACCCACTGCAGAACAAGAGGCATGCCCTCAAGGGGCCACATGAGACCACTTAGTAGAATCATGATGTAAAAACTTCCAGTTGTGAGCACATTAGCCATGGTCACGTTTTCCGAAATAATTGAAATCCAAAAACCTGAAATAGAGTTCAAGTTTTGCGAATTATTAAATTTGTTTTAATATTTACCAAAACCCACTCCTGTTAATCCTTGGAAGAAGGTAATCAGTGTGATAATCCACATACTGCCACTGTTTGGTATTTTAAATATTGCGAATGTTATCGTAAGGGTGGTGGCGGTGTAAATGAGGACGATTCCGATTTGGAAAATAAAGTGCGTTAAACTGATTTCGAGCGATGACACTCCTGCGATTATAGAGCGGTCCCAAAGGCCCTCAGTGCGGTCCGTTACGATGATTTGCGACGTCATCAGAGTCATTAAGAAAAACATAATCCTGTAACAAATGATCCGATAATATATTTAAAAATTGAAGGGTTGTTTTCGTACGTTAGGACAAGCCCTGGTGTCATATATTCAGTAAAAGTGTCTCCATCCTTGCCGTAAAATGTGGTCATGTTCATGAAATCGGCCATTTGGGGCTCGTAGTTGCAGTCTCTGAGCAAATCCTTCTGAAAATCTTTGAATACCGACAAAAGTTTGTACTTAACAGTTGCCCCAATTTGCCGGTCTGAAAATCACACGTGAGTGGTTCAAAAATTGGTTTTTTGGGGGGTAAATACTTGACATATCGAGCCACACTTTGATTTCACTGAAACTCAAAACCTCAGCTTCGATATTTCGCCCTTCTTCGACTCTGGCCTCAAACGATTCGGTGAAATTTTCCGCCATGTACATCACCCCCACGACTTCTCCATGCTTTACCGCTTCCAAGGCGTCCGGTAACGCGTCATATCTCACTTTGGTTATCATGGGGGTGTCTATGTAACTCAAAAACCGGCAACTCATGTTGTGAAAATGGCAATTGTAGTCGTCGTAAGGCACCGCCGATTGCGAGAAGTTGAAATTCGGGCATAAAGTGGCGAAAGTTTCCTCGTTTACGACAGCCAGATTGATGCCCGTGGGGTCGGGCCCGACGGCAAGGAGAAAAGCAACGTTTTGTGCAATGGGAAACATCAGAATGAAGATCATTCCGCTGACGTTTCGGTAGAATTGCTTCCAGTTTTTGTCGAGGAGACTCTTCATCCGTTTGCCGTTCAGTTCGTAGCCGCTCTTGTTTTTAGTTTTGACTTGTTTCTCTTTCGTGAGGATCTGAAATGGTTGCGTTATTTTTTGTACGTTGGACGTGGAGTTTTTACATCGGTGGATCCCCGAGCTGTGTCAAAGGATGCAACGCTGATGTCAGTGTTTGAGCTCTGAATTTGTAAATTACTGCGGGCCACAGCCATGGTGTCGTCCAGGCGTCCTTCGGACTGCTTTTGACTCAGGATGAAGAAAACATCCTCCAGGACTTCGGTCTGAAACATGGTGAGGAGTGTGGCCGGGGATTCCTCGGTCAGGAGGCGGCCGCCGCGCATTAAACCGATCTGAAAACGGAGTTATTTTTCGTCTTATCTTTTATTTTATTTTTTGTAAAAGAAACAAAATAGGTAATCGGAAGGTCGCGTTTTAGGTGGTTTTGTTTTCCGTTTTACGTAACCATTTTTTTTCGAGAGAGGGATTCTAATTTGGGAATTTGTAAAATGTATTCTTGCTTATCGTTTTTCGTGTCCAAACGTTTTGTTCAAACCTTTATTAGCATAAATTCTCAGCTGTCTTGTGGGAAATTTTTTTGGCATTAGATCTGGTTCAAATAAATCACAAATTTAAACTTTCTGTATAAGAAAAGAATTCTCCGTAAGTTGGTGTAAAAACCCACCAATTAAAACAAAAATAAATTATAAAAATTTACAGTTCTTGCTAAAGGTTGGAAACAATATAAATATTTGATCATTTCCTAAAAATTCGAAATGAAATATTTAATACGATTACTTTTTACACATTAGTCGGTGGTTATATCAATTGATTCCCGTAAAATACTGCATAAAATCCACTTATAAGGAGAATGAATTGCGTGCTATATTTTATTTTTGTAAGGCTTGTTATCTACTGGTACATATTATAATTATGCGAACTTTTAATTTATTATTACAAAAAGCACTTATTTTATTTTGCTTAATTTTTTTGTATTCATCGTTATTGCACTTTATTTTAACCTTGATTCTTAAGATAAGAATTCGCACAGCTGTTAAAATAGACAATTTGTGCCATAATTACCATAAAAAGCAAAGTCTCGTAGAGAAGCGACATATAAATAAGACCAAGGAAAGTTGGATTTTTTATATGCAGGTATTGGTTATTGTCTGTTGCAATAACCGGAATATACTGCCAATTATTTTTTTCAAAACTATGAAATTATTTACACAAATTCGTGTTATTAGACTTTTTGACAAAATAAAGAATAAATCCAACGGGAAAATATTAAAATTGAATGGCATTTTTATTGTTTTTTATAATTAAATAATTAAACGAAACGATAAAACTAACCGCTAATTTTAATTATTGTTTTTAAAGGCGGGCCGTAAATTTTTATTGTAACAATTGAAAAAGACTGCGTTTTATTGTGATCTGTTTTTACCAAAGAGTAATGACTATTTAAATAAGGAATTTCTTAGTATTACATAATATGATGTATTTTACGAATAGGTATTTAAAAGTTCAATTATTATTTTAATTATTATTTTCGTATTCAAATCAGTTTTTTTTAAATATTAGCGATCTGTATTTAAAACGTAAAAGTTGATGTTATTTCAGTACGCAATTAGCCTACATTTTAGTAATAATTAGGTAATGATGAAATCGACCGTTTAATATTGAAGGCCATTTCTCCAGTTGTAAGTAATTATTTTTATTCTTCGACACTGTCAAAATTTACGTTTTTCTCCTATATAATGAAGTTTTGACAACTGTCAATACGAAACGTCAGATTATTTTTAGCAGATTTAAAGCAATTTTAAGCCTTGTTGAGTCTAATTCGAAAAATAAAATGTTGTATCCAATTCGTTTTCGTGTAAATCGGTTCATTTATTTCACCTCGTGGATGTTCAATGTCTTAACACTCGACGTTTAAAAATCCACTCGTGAAATAAAAACCCGATTTACACTCAAACTCGTTAAATAAATAACTATAAATGTTGCACTAATAACCAATATTATTATAATAAACAAAAACGGGAGTTTCATTTACTTGTAAGTGAGAATAAAAAATTGTATTGTATTATTTTTTTAAATATATTTAATCATTAACTAAAACTGCGGATTCTTTTGATGAAAAGTAGAAAGAAACTATAAACAAATTAGCAAAGGTAAACAAAACCAATCGCATTTTGCGTAAATATGATACAATGTTTATTACTTTAAAAAACAGATTCCGAACCGAAAAACTTGAGACGTGAGACATGCTGTATAATCGTTATGTGTTTCATCTACATGATTAATTTGGAGAAAAAGTTTCGCCACATTTTTTAAATTTCTATAGAATCATACATCTTTTATCTTTTAAAATTCAGTATTGTTTTTCAGTTGTTGAATTGGTCATCATCAATAAATATTCATAGCGGAAAAAAAAGATTCGCAAACCTACCAAAATTTAATATCTGGTAATTTATAGTTACTTGTTACACGAATCCCTCAAGGCAATCCGGTTTTTGAATTTTTGTCACTTATTATTTACTGCAAACACTATAAAACGAACATCCGACACTGTCATTATTTTTTTAATTGTAAAATAATGGCTATGTTTGTTACCAAATTCGCTTGCCGCGCTTCTTCGATATAATGCGTGGTGATAATCACAGCCATGTTTGATTTACTCGTGATTTCCACGAGATAATTCCATATCCTCTCCCTCAGAATGGGGTCCACGCCCACTGTAGGCTCATCCAGAATGAGCAACTCCGGCAAATGCACCATCGAGGCAGCGAAGGAGACGCGCCTTTGCTGACCTCCACTGCAGTTCCTTATAAATCTGCATACGCATTAATCACTGTCACTAGCAAATTGATCACCTACCGGTCATCAGGTGGCAAATCCAACAAGCTGGAAAGCTCGTTAAATCTCTCTTCCAGCGCTTTTTCCGGCATGTCGAAGATCCGGCCGAAGTAGAAAATCGCATCCTTGACGGTGAATTCGCCCACCAGGGCGATGTCCTGGGGCATGTAGCCCACTTTCGGGCCCGGAACCCCGCTGTCCACGGTGCCGGGCTTGCCCCCCAGGACCCAAATATCGCCAGAGTTGAGGTTTCGGCGGCCTACGATGCAGCTAAGGAGGGTTGTTTTACCACAACCACTTGGACCGAGGAGACCGTAACTATTTTTAATATTTTTATGTGAAAGGGTTAAATGGGAGGAAATATTGCTTACATGCATCCTCGAGGCACTTTCATTCGGAGGTTTTTCAAAACTTCCTTTTTTCCGTATGATTTGCAGGCGTCTTGAACATAAACGGCTTCTTTGGCCGCCATGTCGACGGCTCTACGAAAAACAGGAATATTTAACCAGCTTTTATTTGTTTAGAGGAATTTTTTAATTGTTGCTAATGGAGTTGTTGCATTTTTATTTTACGGTTTTAATGGTAGCGAATCGATTTTATAAGTGAAGTTTTATGTGCTTTCGATTTTTGATTATAATTCCTATTATTTCTCTTTTCCAGAAAAAACTCGAGATTAATTCCAAGGATAAAATGAATTGTTGATTATTAATATTTAATAAACTTAATTGGCTAATGTCGATTTACATGAGCACAGAGAGATCATTTTTTATAACGTATAATGAAAACGTAATTTTCCACCTGTTGTTTCCGACAATATTTTCGATTTTAGCTCATTTTATGAGTGAGGAACTATTTTTTGAGGGAAATTTCCCTGAAACCACGCAGAAAATTGTTTTGTAATCATAGTCTTTTACAAATCCTGGAGTTCATTTTTTAACTAACAATTTAATGTTGCCCAAACAGATCGTCGTAACACCTTAGCTTTTTTCGAACACTTTAAACCAAAAGCTCATTTGGAGCCGTTAAAAATTAGAAATGATTTCGCCAAATTTCGCTTTTAGCCTCACTTTCAGCTCGTTTTATGAATGAGAAACTATATTTTTTATGATAAATTATTAATTAATTAACTCGTAAAACTTTTGCCATTTTCAAGCGTCTGTCAACCAAAAGCTCACAGAATAGGTCAAAACATTACAATAATGGTCGAAAATTTCCTTTTTATTTTGAGGAATTTAGTTCATTTTATGAGTAATAATAATAAGAAAGTATTTTTGTGGACAATATGCCTGCAAAAAGCAAAAAATCTTAGATAATAATTATTTCATTATTAAAATTATAGATAATGTTAGCTTTTTCCAAATACTGAAGTCCTTTTTTAAACTACAACATTTCTTCTGAGATTTTGCTCAAATAAACCGAAAAATTATTGCTATTTATGAAATCGTAAAACTTTTGCAATTTTCGAGGGCTTTAGAACCTCTGTCAACCAAAAGCTCATTTAGAATAATTCGAAAAATTACAATAAAGGGTCAAAAATTACCTTATTATTTTGAGGTAAAACTAAATTATTTTGCGGAATTTAGTTCGCTTTATAAGTAGTAATAATAATAATAATAAAAAAGTATTTTTGTGGACAAAATCCCTGCAAAAAGCGAAAAACTTTGGATAATAATTATTGCTTTATTAATATTATAATGCTAGCTTTTTTCAAATACTAAAGTCTTTTTTAAACTAACATTTTTTGCGGAATTTTGCTCAAACAAGCCGAGAAATGATTTATAAAAGTCGTAAAACTTTTGCCTTTTAGCCAAAAGCTCACTTAGAACAGGTCTAAAATGACGTTATTTTGTCCTTTTTCGTCACTTTTGTATTGTTTTTGAGCGGAATTTCGTCGAAAATTACATTCTGAGCTAAAAATTCTTTATTTGCGAACGCTCTCTTCAATAAGGCGAAAAATAACATATCCGTAGGACAATCGCGAATACGAATTGTTGAAGTCATTGCGAGACAAAACAGCAGACGTTCAACAATTATTATTTTGTTGTACGTTTTTGAATTAGTCGTCCAAGCAGGAGAAGCATCCACGCTAGGACTTTTTTTAATTTTACTAAAGCTTGTCAAACCAGTATCCAGCATAAGTTGCTTCAACCTCAGCAAATGCCAAAAAAAAAAACGAAGAAAATTGAGAAAATCATGGTTTTTTGAATAATTTACTCAGATGGATATCATTGTAAGACGTTTGTTATATTATTTTTATTTGTATCGACCTTTAATTAAACTTCAATCAGGTTTTTTCGCAACGCCATTTTTAATTTTAATTATGTATGATTTCCTTGAATATGCATGCAAGGTATTTGTTTTCTTTTTTGTAAATGGAACACACGAGAAAAATAGTGAGGTATCGTAATCATAAATGGGAAAAGTGGGCAATTACTTTTTGCAAACGCAACTTTGGATTAGATGACTAGAAAAGTCTAATTAAGTAATTAATAAATATTTCTTTTGTTACTTCACTCGGCAATAATTCAGCATAAACACGGAACACTTATAATTGCACAGGAGGTCGGATTTAATTAATCCCGCCTTTGGAACATCTTTTTCTTATCACTTTTTCTGTTAATTATTTTGATTACGTCCAATACAGGGTCAGTACACTTATTAAATATTTGTAAATAAGGGATAAGGAAACACCATGAGGGCTTGCCAGCCTTCGAAAAAAATTCCGCCTCACATTTACGTTATTTCGGAGGAAGCAAATTAACAAATTTTAACGTAACCTTCTACTCTCTTTCCGGATTCAAAGATGGACAAAGAATGTTTTCTACAAACGCAATAAAATATGTTTCAAATTGTAGGTCAACAACTTCTCCCAGCCTTGCCTTGTATTGGCTTGTAATTTTGTAATAATAATATCTAAATTCTTGTAAAACAAAACGATGCCAGAAACGTCACTACGTTTCTGAAAGTAGAATGGTGAACCTTGATTTCCAACATCTTTGCGTAATAGAAATTACTGAAGAAAAAAGACAACCGTTCGTCGGAAAGTAACAATTCTTTCAACAAGAGTAAGAAAACAATTATTCACCTATTTCAATGCCGCAACAAAGGGACTTTTATTAGATCATGTAATTAGCTCATTTTGATACAACCGGCAGGTGATTTAATTTCTGCTCACTCATGCATCCATTTCACAGCAATTATTCCTACACTGCAGTTGATCATACAAAAAAACAGCGAAATTTCAACTTGTTTTGATTTTCAAAGTTTGCATCACCGATGCAGGCTCAAAACTTTACCTTGACCGCTTATTCTTTCTCTTAAATGTATTCCTATTACGATATTTCGTAAATGTCTGCGTTTATAATTACTAAAATAAGAGTGGATTGAGAGTGACAGTGCGTTGCGAAATTGGGAAATTGTCCAAAGAATTGGGCGCTAAAATGTACGAAATTTTATTACAGCCAATAGTTTCACAAGAAGATTGTTGTAAATTGAGATTTCGATTGACCTTCGCAATTAGAAATTATTCAAACAAATGCTTTTCATCTGTAGGCGATTCTGAATTTATAATTCAGGAAAATCGTAGATAATTACTAAAAATTAATATTAATTGTAACTGTCACGTCATATTATTCATTCCTACATTGCAGCATAATTAATAAAGTCGTAGAAAAATAAAAGTATGTAACTAAACAACTGGTTTTTCGTTTTATTTTCTATTAATTTTAACAAAAAAACGACTCTAGTCTAGACGTCTTACGGAAATTCCGGATACAAATCTTGTCGGAACGATTCATTCATAAAAAATGCTTCAAAACTGTGTTTACAAACATGATTGTTTTCGATTATAATAAGAAACAAATTGTAATAACTTTATATAGTTTCAATAATGGAATTTAATGCTTTTCTCTTTGGATTCGATTGCTAAATTAAAAAAAAATTGTTTGACTTACTTTTTTTAATTGAAAAAGAAAATATTACGAGTAATCTAGCTGATAAGGATGAAGCACAAGTGTGGGTGATGCAGTACCACCACAATAATAAAATTTGCGATCCGGGTTTGGCACAATTAAAATTTTTGTTAAAATAATTTGTTGTTACTATTCACATAAATGTTAAATGGGTTATTGCATGGTTATTGTAAATAATTGCATATGACAGAAAGTGTATACAAACTAACACGGCTAATTTGGATTTTTTCTATATTCTGTGCTTTTACTTTCAGTTGTGTTGCAAAATCAAAATCCAATCCAACAATGTTCACAGATACTTACCCTTGTTCGTATCCACAAATCCAAAACCAGCCACTAGCTACTAAGTCTTCTCGAACCACTGCTCACATGCGAACTGGTCCGACCCGACTAAGTATCACATTCACAACTTTTCAGCAGGAAATCGCTATTATTAACCTTGACTCTAACTCTGAAGGAATCGGCGAAGAAAAATAGGAGATTGTCACTAAGTCACTAATCAAACGCATAGACCACTTTTTACAAGCTGTAAGCTGGATGTTTATTTTTATTTCAGTTGCCAATTCAGCAAATTATATTTGCGCAATCAAATATTTGCACTTATTTAAACGTGCACAACCGTTAGGTGTTTCTGTTGGTGTGGGGCAACCGGCTCTTGTAGACGGAACTAGTTTTCACCAAGAAAATACGCACATTTCTGGAACCGCATTTGAACTTTTGTGCAAACCAATAATTAAGCGAAGGTTCAAGCTGTTTGAAGAATGGTAATAAACGAAAGAACAAGCATGTTTTAAGATAAATACAACACATGACACGTATTTTGTTTTTAAATGATATATTTTGTTATCGAATACCATTTTTTTCTTTTGCAATCGTTCGTAAAATTTTACTTTACGAACGTAATCCGTAAAGTAATATTTTTCAGTACTCAAAAGTCATTATTGACATTGACTCTGAACTCACCGATTTAGTGCGCAAATTATCATTTTAGAAAAAACCCGACCTAATTTATGATGAAATTTTTGGATGACTAAAAACATAATTTGGAAATGTGGTCTCTCCAGTTGTGTCACAAATTAACTGAAAACCCTTTCGGCGTAGTGTCTACGCATTTGCGGTTTTTGATAATTCTAGTAACTGGTTTTTCTTGCAATGGAAAATGTATTCCTTAATTACAATTCTATGTATTCAGGGCCATAATAACAATTGATATTTTCTTTGTTAACTCTGTTAAAATTTTTAAAATGGTACCACTAGGTCTGAACGTAAATATTTAATAATATCTATTTTAAACGTATTTAAACACTTCGATTGATAAAAATGGATCAGAAACAAATAATTCGGTGAACTTGCTTAACAATAATGAATTAGTTGGTGAACAATTAACTTTATCCCACGGCTTTCTCCTCAAGGGTTACAAACACTTAGTACCAAGTAATTCATGTCAGATGACCCATTTTACACAAAAAAGTATGAGGCAAGTATTTTATGTTGCATTTTAGTTTTGTAGGGCTCGCTATCTTACTTGAAGCACCTGGTATATTTGTTTTTAGTTTGGTATGGCTTTAAATTTTTAGTTACATAATTAGTAATTAATTTAGTAAATTTAAATTTATTAATTTCATTTCTCTGGCTCACCTTTAGTTATGTATCATACTTGTTCGTTAAAAAAAATCAAGTCTAATATGCATAATGATTTAATGAATGTTTTTGATTTTTTATTCTCTGCATCTCTACATCAAGATATAATCGTGTTTAATATATTTTGTAGAATACTTAATAAATGCACCAAATTAGATAAGAAGGCCACTTACCTTGTCCGGTGAATTAATGCAAATAAGTTTTTTCATTAATTTGATTTAAACTTAATTCAGGGCCAGGCAACCAGTAATACGCGCGTGTCATCTGTTGCTCACATCAAGTTGCATAACCTGTGTTGTCACATTTGACATTTAGTTTATTTACAAATGATGGCTGGTGTGGTTCCAAAAAGGGCAACATCTGGGCGAAAACAATGGACTTTACATGGTAAGTTCTCGCCAAAAACAGCCGGAAACCTTATTTCCCTCCACCCCAAGCGTAAATATCCCTTGTTATTTGAGGTTACACTTCCACCCCTTTCAGACGGCCCCCGAAGCTCCCTCAAACGGCTGCGGAGCCAAATGGCAACCGACGGTTGTCCCGAATCGCAAGTCGTCCTCGCCAAACAACTGCTCGACGAGCCTTGTGGTAAGCCCCCCAACCCCCAATCTTCAACTAAATAAACACTTCCAGAAATAGAAACAGAAATGCGGGAAAACGAGCAATTGGGCGTGTACTGGCTGATCAAGGCGTCCGAACAGGGCAACACCGAGGCCACAAACCTGCTCAAAACGTGTCTACAAACGGGCAAAGGCATCACAGAGCTGAATTATCTGGACGTTAAGCAGTGCATCAGCATGACACAGCACGAGAAGCTGGCCAGGAAGGCCGCTCGTGAGATGTTCGCGAGTTTGTCAAACGGGGGCGACTATATCACTTCCGACCAACTGCAAAGGAAAATTCTCGCGATTGAGCGCGATCACCAACAGACAATACACGAAAATGGGTGCGTTAAGGGCGAGCTTGTTTTCAACGAGTCGGAATCGGACGAAGAGACCGACTGGAGCCACAAATCGGACCAAAACGAGAAACTAACTGAAGAGCTTTTGGTCTCGGCTGCTGTTGATTACTCACACGGACACCTCCCTCTAGTCAATCGAACGTTGTGCCTCTCAGACCCCGATCTAAGGGCCTTGGACAATATTCCCCTCATTCAAAGGTCGATCCTACACCCCGTTCTAGCCCTCAAAATATTGTATTACAAGCTTGTTAAATTCTTGGGGCAAGGCTTCGCCCTTTTTTTCCCCTTAGCTAAGTCCGAAATCCAGCTACTTGTGTTAATGGTGGTGTACACACTTGTTAGTGCCGACAATATTTTGTATTTTTTTCCGTTGGTTCTCTACTATGCTAGTTTTATAGCAATGGTGATTTCGACATTTCAGATGTTGCAAATCAAGCGCGAGTTTCACGATTTCCGGTTGTGGTCCGGTTTATTTATCACTTATTCGGGCGGTGATTTGAATTCGGACGATGCCGAGTTTTTGTACATCCGCAATAATCTCAAACCGTACGGACTTTTTTTCGGCTCACTTTTACTAAATTTCCTAATTTACCCGATAATAGTTGACCAGTGGATCCCTCAGTCGGAATTAATGATAATTTCGTTTTGCCTCACATTTGCCACCCTTCTAGGTTTTATGTACAAGAGACGGGGGAAAACAGTTTTCGACCTTTTGGTGTTTTTCAGTTTCGGGATTAACGTCCTGGCGAAATACCCCTACGAGACTGATCCAGTGGTTGCCCAAGGTTGGCGCTTTCTAGACCTAAAAATCCCAACTTTTGCCAGCTATGTGATAGGGAACGGTATCGAATTTTGTATCAACTTCCGCCTATTTCTGTACATGTCTATCCCGCTTTTGTTGGTCAAAATCGCGTCACGACATGACTGGAAAGGCACTTACCAAATGTTGATCCCGCACTGTGTGACCCTGAGTTGGCTCCAGGTGTGCATTGTGAGCTCCGAGGGGGCCACAATGTACGGCCTGTTACGCGGTAGTCTGGCTTTAGTGGGGGTTGTGCTATTCCTGCCTTTAGTGGGGCTCACAAGTGTAATACTCCCCGCAGCTGCTTTAACAAAATGGGTCGTGGCTTCGAATTTTTTTCTGGGGGTTTGTGTTTTCGTGGGGGTCACTGGTTTAGGGCTGGCGGTGTGTTGGGTTTGTGCCCAAAGCAGGTTTAGCAAAATTACCGCTTTTATTCAAGTCGTTTCGACGATTTTCGCTGTTTTAACCCTCATTAAGTCAAATTACAAAAATGAGGATTATTTCGAAAATAAACTACCCGAGTATTTATCGTGGGACGTTTACCAGCGGTTCTGCCACCAGCCGGTTTGGCAGGAGGAAAACATCGCAATTGCTCAAGTGAAGTGCTCCGAACTGCACAATTCGCACATTAATTGGGACGGTTACATCAACGATATTAAAATTTTGTCGATCTCGAATAAGTTCCAAACGATTATTGATCACTTCCCCTTGACTTTGCGCCACTATCTTTATTGTTTTTACGGGGAGGAAACTAGAAATGATTGTACAGATTTCCCCCCAGCGGTTCGTGAAGAGTGCAGTTCTTTCTATAATGCAATAAGATCCACTAAAACTTGCACGCTCCAAAAATACAACTCGTACACTTTTGAAATAACAACGAAAGTGCAGTCGGCGATTTGGGGCAAAAGCCCCGAAGTCACTCTTGTCGTTGACGATTATTTCCGAAATTTCACCCTGGGGCTTAAGCCAAATGACCACATTTGGTTCAAAGGCACGTTGTTTAATAATGAGTTTGTGGGGTCCGATGGGATTTTAGGAGGGTTCAAAACCCACGTAAAATTAGAAGAAATTGGTTGCCTTGCGTGTAGTAATAATAAGTTAACGAATGTTAAAAAAGAGATTGAATCTAGATTTGATATTAAGAATGTTATTGATGGTCTCATTCTGGGCCTCAAGTTCGTCCTCAATGTTATTTTAAGCCCAGTCGTAGTGTTTAAGTGATTTGTTACGTAACTTATTGAAAATTGTATTTATTTATGTTAATAAATATTAGAAATTATTTGAATTGTGTACCACAATTTAAATTTTCGCCAGGCCCACCACTACAAAAACGTAAAAGTTACCAACAAAATCGTGTAAACACGTGTCTGTAATGCGTGCTTTCTACAAAATATAATTAATTTTAGCCCCATTTTGTCCTCATTATGGTAAGAATTTAACATTGTATAAATAAAACATTGCCAATTGCTCGTTTTTTGGAACAAGCGTACTTAAGACAATGTTTGTAAGCATAACCTCACTCCAGTCGCATGTTTTCAGTCGAAACTCTATGCGTTATTCGAGCACGCGGCCGGCTATGGGGTCTTCAAAGTGCAGGAATTCGAAGAAATTGGCATGCTGTTGCCCCAGTTGGAGGCAGCCGTGCATGACCTAGCCCGCTTCAATAGCGTAGTTGAACTCGTTGGTTTTTCACCGTTTAAAACCGCAATTGCGGCTTTGGAAAGCATCAATGCAATCTCGGAGGGTATTTTACCGGAGGATTTGCTACACTTTTTGGACATCACAGTCCCGAAAAGTAAGAAAAAAAATAAGCTTACGTTGGGGGTGAGTGACCCCAAGTTGGGGGCTGCCATCACCGAAGCGCTCGGGATACAATGCAGCCATGTGGGGGCTGTCCCGGAGGTAATCAGGGGCATCAGGCACCACTTCCATAACCTTGTGAAAGGTTTCACCCAGAAAAGCTCAGCCGTGGCCCAGCTGGGGCTCGGACATTCGTATTCACGAGCCAAAGTCAAGTTTAACGTCCACAGGGTTGACAATATGATAATACAATCCATAGCGCTTTTGGACCAACTCGACAAGGACATCAACACGTTCTCGATGAGAATTCGGTACTATTTTAGAAATTCTTCCAAATCTCTTTTCTAACAAATGTGTTACAGCGAATGGTACTCTTACCATTTCCCAGAGTTGGTTAAAATCGTCCCCGAGAATTACACGTACGCCCGTTTGGCGAAATTCATCAAAAACCGCAAAGAACTAAGCGAGGACTCGCTGGAAGGCTTGGAAGAAATCACGATGGATTCGGGCAAAGCCCAGGCAATTTTAGACGCTTCCAAGTCCAGCATGGGCATGGACATCAGCATTGTTGATTTATTAAACATCGAAATGTTTGCCGGTCGAGTGATAGCATTAGCAGACTACCGAAACCAACTTTCCGAGTATTTGAAGACAAAAATGAACGACGTGGCCCCAAATCTGGCCAAATTAATCGGCGAACAAGTGGGGGCGCGCTTGATCGCCCATGCTGGGTCTTTGACAAACCTTGCCAAGTACCCAGCCTCCACGGTTCAGATACTTGGGGCTGAAAAAGCCCTTTTCAGGGCTCTCAAAACCAGGGGGAACACCCCAAAATACGGGTTACTTTTCCACTCCACTTTCATAGGACGAGCTGGGGCTAAAAACAAGGGACGCATCTCCAGATATTTGGCCAACAAATGCTCGATCGCTTCGCGAATTGATTGTTTCACTGAACAACCAACGCAGATTTTTGGCGAGAAGTTGAGGCAACAAGTTGAAGACAGGCTCAAGTTTTACGAGACAGGGGATGTTCCCAAGAAAAATATCGAAGTCATGAAGGAGGCCATGGAGGAGTTGGAACAAGAAGCGGCGCACAATAAATCCGAGAAGAAGAAAAAGAAGAAACGTAAATTGAACGATACAAGTGAGTCGGTGGGAGAGAATGGTGTGGAGCAGACGACCAATGGGAATGCGGATGAAGAGCCGCCCAAAAAGAAGAAGAAGAAAAATAAGAAGAATAAGCAGGAGGCTGAGTAATTGTTTGTTTGAGTCGGGTTCTATTTTTATTCTTGTATAATCTATTATTTTTAAATAGATACTTGATCAAATCGA
Source organism: Tribolium freemani (assembly GCA_939628115.1). Taxonomy (NCBI): domain Eukaryota; kingdom Metazoa; phylum Arthropoda; class Insecta; order Coleoptera; family Tenebrionidae; genus Tribolium; species Tribolium freemani. The sequence continues at coordinate 17,269,897 of OW626791.1, read as the reverse complement.
TCGATAATCCACAAACCTATCATCCTATCAATAAAACCAGGAATAATATTCACAACAATTTATTTTATATGTTTTTACAATAACTAAATGAGCGGAATGTTCAAACAGTTACTAACTGCAACATGGATAATGTTTATCGTAATAAGGCACCACGGTTCGCAACCCTCAAACGAAAAAGAAAAAACTGCCGATAGGTCGAATTTGTTTTTATTTTATAGAAAATTATTAACAATGCAATATTGCTTTATCTGTTTACTAACAGAGCCGAATTTTGCTGTTCCTACAAATTAGTTGTATAAATAGTTGCGTAATACTAAATAAAATATGAACAACTTAAATGTACCCAGCACCCTCATGAGCATTGTAATACAACCAAACTATACAAAAGTATGTGCAAGAAAACCGTTTTAAAAACTATAAACGCAAGACCAATTGGCTCAATCTCAACGATTAAAATACAATCTTTGGAATTTCGAATAAAAAATGTAAGTGCTTTATTAAAAGCTCGGGAATAGTTGTTTATTTGGCTGATTGAAAGTATTCGTTTGGGGGAAGCCTTGAGCGTTGAAGTTCATCGCATATTGATTTGTTAATTTCGGTTGATTAACGGGTGAGGTTGGATTGCTCGCCAATTGGTTCATACTAGGTGAGACTCCTTGTTTTGGTTTCGTCACAAGTAAATTATCTAGATCGATATTTAAGTTGCCCGAATTGCTCCACGTCGACCCTATGTTTTGTTGGTTTTTATTTGCTGGTGTTTTAACCTCTGTGTTGTTATTGGACGATGCGGAAGACAACGGTTGAAGGGGCTGTTGAGCTGATGTGGGCGATAGCAACGGACCTGCACAAATCGCGCTATCAAGACACGCAAACAATTATGAACAATGCAATAAAACACCCAAACAATACAAAACGTTTTTATTCATCATCAACTTTCAAAAAACTATCAATAATACACATAGTACTAGCGGCTAAGCTCCGACACTCCAAATTCGGCTCTCCTCGAGTCACATTCAAGCTCAGTAAATCCCCCAACCAAAGCCTGAATTCGAGCAATTCGTCGATAAAATCCGACATTAAAATCTCTTTCGGCGTATTTATAACCGCAGCTCCGATCAAACTGATGACAGCAATCCGCACTTTAACTTCCTTGTGAAAACGTAAATACCACGAGAAATGTAACACTTCTTTGGCCATTCGCGGCTCAATCGGGCAATTTTGCGACGAACACATAACAATGGACAGAGTCCGAATGAAATGAATCAACAAAATAAAATCACTGTCATTTTGGGGAATTTGCGAAATCATTTTATTGCTATTATAACCGTACAGTAGAGGAAAAAAGAAGTGACCGGCAACTTGTGCAAACTTATTCAGTTTTTCAATTCGGAAAGCTTTGTGTTTGTGGAAGTAACGAGTTTTGGCCTCGAGTCGTTTTTTAATGATTTCTTCGGCCTTTTCCAAGTCCGGGTTTTTCTTTCTCCTCTTGATTGCGATTTTTTCATCCAGCTTTTCCAGTGTTAAAGATGACAAAGTTCTCGAAGCTTCGCATAAAACATCAAGCAGGAAAATACGGTGAGAGATTGAATAAGTTCCAACGTCGGCATGAAACCATTTACATAAATACTCAGCACATTGTGATGGATAAATACAAGTGATCGCAACGCAACTTTTAAACACCACAGAATCGAAGTTTTCCACGTAAAACCGTTGGTCTAGTGCGACCAAAATTTGCAACAACTCGATCCCAAGTGACACATCATCGTCGGGTAACTGCTTGATTATCAAATCTTGGCAAGCTTCAAGACTTAAAGTAAAAGTGACACAATCTTGCGTCTCCAATAAACCATCTCTCAAGTCCCGCAAGTATTTCGGGGGCTCCTTTTTCGACACTTTCACGTCGTTTGACAAGTCGTAGGGCTCCAAATCATCATCTGAGTCCAACTCAAAGTCAGTACTGTCCACAATCGTGAGCAAATTATTTTTTTGATGGATTGGTTCAGCCACGATCACATTTTTGGGCTCCTCTTGTCCCTTCAGTTGTCTCACTGGGGGCACATACTCGGAACACTTTTCCGCCTCCAAGAGACTTGAAATCAAGGTGGAAACATCCTGTTTAACATCTTTATTCTTGAAATAAATCGTCATGTCAGTATCGAACAATTTTTGCAAAATTTCCCCAATGTCTTTCCCATCGTTTGGCATTTGATCGAATTCGAATTTCAAAGTTTCGTCTTTTTCATTCTCAGTTTGGATAAAATTCAAAACAATTTCCGACGCTTTCATTCCCATGGCTCTCACAGAAGGGATAGAATTTTCCAAGTGGATGGGGACCCCCAAGTACATTTTCGATTGCAAAATTTGTCTCTGGTGTTCACTTAGGCCAATATTTTTGAAACTGTTTATTATGACAATGATTAGTTTTGTTAAATACAAGTGGTGTTCCACACTTGTGTGATTGAGGGCCGATTTGTCGGCCCACACAGTGATTAAGTTTACCAAAAGTGTGAACAAATTATGCTCGGAAGTGGCACTTAAATACACTATTAAATTTTTAATGAGGTTGTCGTTATCGTAGTCTGATAACAGAGGGATTTTTGTGCACAAAACGTATTTCCAATTATCACATTTGATTAATTTGGGGCCTAGAATGTTTTTGATTGTGTAAACGGAAGGGTTAGTATTTTGCAAAATTGTCACAGCTAGGATTTCCACAGCGCTGCGTTCCAAATTCTCGAACAAATTCCAAAATACTGTTCGATAAGCATCAAGTTTGTCTGACTTTTGGTTCGTTAGAATATTTGCAACTTTGACGAAAGTTTTAATAGCGACGGAATTGTAATGTTCGTTGTAATTAATCAAAGTTTTGCTTAAAAAAAGCGCCAAATTTGTGTAATTAAAATTTTGTTCATATTTTGGTTCCCGGAGTAGCAAGTCGGTTGAAAATTCAATCACTTTGATTACGTTGAAAACTAAGAATTTGGAATACTCGTTAGGTTTGAAAAATTGGTTGAACTGGCCTTGAAGGGCGTTTGAAATTCGATTTGGAAACGTAATTAATATCTTCACATCATTTTGCCACAAATCTTCCTCCTTTGTGAAGAAATTGTGCAAAATTAGGGTGAAGCAACCCTCACTTTTCAAGGTTATTTCGGTTAAAATACTGAGTGAATTCAAAATTTTCAAGTCAGTGATTTTCAAATTATTCACAATGACGTCGCAAGTCACTCTGAAAAAATGATAATCTTCCACGGAAAACAGAATTTTCACTTCTTTATACACCTGCCCGTCGATTAGTGGAAAATTTTGGTCAAATTTTGCGATTAAATTCTCTAGAAGATTACGAAATTCTCGATCGGCATAGTAACTCAAATCTGTTGAATCAATTCTGAGTAATTTTTGTACTGTTAAAGTTGGCAAAAGTGGTAAGAATTTATCAAGACTGTCGATGATATCGTCGATATCACTTTGTGATGAAATTTTCTTGAAGCGATTCAATTTGTTCATAACGGTGGCACTAGCATCTTGTAATTGTTTTTCCACAGTATTTTTTCTTGAATCACGATCACAGAACACTTCCCGAACTGGATCTGCAATGGGAAAGCTCTGGTGAGTTTCCCGAAAACACGGAAGGGCGAAAACGCGAAAAATGAATCGCTAACGGTAAAAAGAACATAAATACACATATATCCTTTAAATTAAATAATGTACCTACTAACAAGTCACAAATTTGTAAGAACAAATGGGTCTTAAAAAATAGAAGATTATATTAAATATGTGTAAGCAAATATTTCATTAAAAAAATAATTCTAATTATTTAATTATTTTGTTGATGGAAAATTAATTACCCAATTCGGCCAGTTATGATTTGCTCATGAAATTTTCAAGATTGTGAGATATTTTTTCTCATGTATGCTGACACACACTTAAGTTGAGCTATACCTATTGGGAATTGTTCAAAAAAATGTTAGAATGAAAAAATTTAAAATTGAATTAAAAAAATACTAAAGAAAATGTTTTTTTTACAATAATCGGAGGTTGCTTCTGAACTAAATCATTAACTCGCAGGTCAGTTAACACTCATTGTTAATTCGTTAAAACCCATTCGTTAAAGGGTTAAAGGGTTGGTTCATTATTTTTTATTCGATTTTTCCTTTTAAACTTACGTTTATTTGTGTTAAAACAACCTATTAAAGCAATTGTTTATCATGTGCGGTCTTAAAATTTTAATCCGCAAGAATTTATTACAACGATAAGGCAACACAAACGTGTTTAATTTAATTCTCCTTTGGAAAACGACAAATTTCTTTTAAAATGATTTCGAAATATTAAAAGAGATTGAAAACACCTATTACGAAATATTAAAATTATGGTAGTTTGACTAAACTCCTATTAAAGTTAATTCGTTTAACAAAAACCGCGGTTCACTTTTTTCGCCAAATTAATTACTATTTACCTAAATTTGCCGACAAGTTACGCTTATTACAGCAAGGTCACCCCAACCGTAAAAACAACAAACAAGTATCACTTGTCAGGTTCTTTTTGCTATTAGCGACTCAAATCGATCGAAACTAATTAGCAAACACGTCGCAATTTCCCGTTCAATTTTCACGGAATTAATTAAACCGCCGTTAAGTATCACAATTAAACATGTATTTAAACAATATCACATACAATTCCATCAATCAATCAACAACTCACCTCCATCCAGCAGACTCGGTGCCGTCACAAGACCTTGATTATTATTCGGAACACTCCCGAAGCCCCCTTGGGGCTGTATGCTCAAACCGCTGAATCCGGACAAGTCCCCCAACAAATCATTACTGTTCTGCGGCTTCGCACCCACGAGCCCCATCATCGGCGGCTGTACCCCCATATTGGGGGGCGGAATGACATTCGGCATAAACAAATTCTGGTTCTGGTTCATCAAATTCGCATCGGTGTTATTCTGCGAAAACGCTGAACTAAAATCGGCAAAATCGTCGTCGGATTTCGGCGTTGTCGTCGCATTTGACCCAAAAGCTGCCTCAAAATCGCCAAATTCCGTCGACTTTTTCTCTTCTTCCTCGGCACGAGGGTTGAAATCGTCGATCAAGTCGTTACTCTGTGGCAAAGGACTCTGACTAGCATCGCGGCCGAAATTCGCAGCTGCCCCTAGGTCGACTTTTTTGATCGGTTTGGTGGACTTTTTCGGTGTGTTTGTTATGGCCGAGTTTATATTGATGTTGACGCGCTTTTCGGTGGGACTTGGGTCGTTATCTTTGTATTTCCGGCTGGTCTGATTACGGGCCGATTCTGTGTCGCTATCTTCCTTATCAATGTCGTATTCGTCGTCAAAGGAACGGTCGCGATAGCGACTTGCACCCGAAGAAGGCTCCTCCCAGTCGTGGTCGCCGTAGTCTCGGGGCTTGTCGTCCCACCTCTCGTGACTTCCTGTTGTTTAAATTGCCAAAGTTGTAACCAAATTTTTACAAGAATTAAAAACGTACCTAGCCTCATGCCCACCATGTCTGAACTCATCCCAATGTATTTGTCTTTATTCTTTTTGGCCTTTTTCCGTTCCTCCCTCAAACGGTCGTCATCCTGGATAAAGTCTATCAGCTCCTTTACTTTGTGCCTAATATTAACCCCTTGGTCTTTCCCCATATCATCAATAAAACTAAAATTTTCTAAAGACCTGAGGTCGTAAATGTGCTCTCGTGCCGAAGTAACGACACGTTCAGACCCATTCTTTACTAAATAATTCAGCACCAGGAGCGCCTACAACCCCAAATTCACTCCCAATTAACAAAACGTGAAACCCACCTTGTAAATCCGCCTCCAGTGCTGCTTATTGTCCTGAAACATTCGTTTCCACAACATTGACATTACTTCGGGGAAATGTTCATAAGTAAAAGTGGAGTGGGCCAACTCTTGCATGATTTGACCGGTGGGCCCCCATGGCTCGTCGTTCGTGGCCTCCCTGACTTTGGCTTCGATTTCGGTATAGTTCATAACAACATTAGTGCTATAAACATTAAATTTGTTAAAAAAAATAAAACGGGAAAAGATAACCATCTGGTGGTGTTGTCACTGTACTTACACCTTGTCGGCCAGCTCCCGCACTTTCCACATACTAAATAAATTTTCCATCTTGCCTGGATTGAGATCTCTAATAATACGTTAAAAGTGTGGGTTTTTCGGGGTTTATCACACAAACAAGTGGAAATTATTTGGCAAAAGGTGACTTGGCGATCAATCGGCCATATTTCCTAGCGCATGACATCACCACAGGCCCGCCAATCGCCAATTCAAATCCACCAACCCAAATTATTAATTTTTAGCAATAATAATCAAAAATTGAGACAGTTTGGGCCACAAAAACAATACCAGTGGCACAATAATTAGCTTCAGGTTGATTGCACCATATTTAATAAAGATTTTGCAATTAACTTGGGGTCGTTCCATGTTCTCCGATTGGCGACATTTCTTGTCACGCAGTTGTCATTGAAAATGTTAACAGTGATGTCATTTTCCCTTTTAAATTCGTTTTTCACGGATTTATTTCTCGGTTCCGGTTAATCAAAGTTCCTACAAGACATGTCGCCGGTTAAAGTGATACTCCTGGCATGCGGGTCATTCAACCCCCCTACGAATATGCACCTCCGAATGTTCGGTACGTGTTTGCGGTTTGTTGCTTGTTTTCACACTTGTGTGATTGTAGAAGTCGCAAGGGATCATTTACATCGATTGGGAAACCACGTCGTGATCGGAGGCCTAATCTCGCCGGTGCATGACGGTTATGGCAAGAAGGAATTGGAAGCTGCGACCCACCGTATAGCCATGATTAAGCAGGCTTTACAGAGCTCAGACTGGATTAAATTGTCAGATTGGGAGTGCAAACAGGAGACTTGGAGCCGGACGAAACAAGTCTTGCAGTATCACCAGGTGAGATAAGGTGAAAATCGAACGTGGGTCACAATTTAATTGTAGAATCACGTCAATGCGCTTCTGAACACCTCGATTAATAACCATTTTGATAAAATAAACGAGGACAATTTGAACTGGGTGCCTGACAATGTGAGAAATTGCGGGGACAATGTGCAAATTAAGCTGCTGTGTGGGGCCGACTTGTTGGAGTCTTTTGGGACCCCCGGGTTGTGGTCAGATGATGATGTGAGTGGTTTTTGGTAATTAATCTTGGCTAATTGGTAATTGTTAGATTGAGGCAATTGTGGGGCAACACGGCCTGGTTGTGATAACGCGCTCAAACACCAACCCCAATGAATTTATTTATAATTCGGATGTACTTACAAAATATATGGTACGTAAAGCCATTTTTCGCTAAAATTTTAATAAAATTTGATTGCAGTCAAACATAACTATCGTGACTGAATGGATCCAGAATGAAGTTAGTTCGACTAAAATAAGGCGAGCTTTGCGACGAGGAGAGTCGGTCAAGTATTTAATACCTGAAAAGGTTGTTGATTATATCCACAAACACAACTTGTATGGCAGTAAAACCACGTAAGTATTTTTTTGTTATATCCTTTTGGTACCCAAATTTTTGTGCCCAAATATTAAAACGTTCTTGTTTGTGCTGCCGGACAACAGTAAGTATTTAACACCTGAATTAAACTCAAACTTCTTGACTCCTTCGCCCTCTGACGTGCAAATGGAGTCGCCTAGCCCCAACAATTGCATGATTATTTGTAACAACACCCTATTCTCCCGCAATTACGACAAACGCATGTCGATTGATACGGTTGATAACGTGACAAAAACCAACGTTTTGAACACAATACGGCACCCCGGCCAGGCTGTAAAAATAATAACTGAAAGCTCCGGCGACCACAAGATAATCAAAGACCCGAAAGAGGTACGTAAAGAAGGCAAGAAACCGCTCAAAAACTCGAAAAGTTGCGCCAACATTGACGAATTACACAAAACCAACATAAAAACCAGCAAATCGAATGCGAATCTCAAAGAATGCAAGAGCTGTGATGAAAACTTAATCAAATTTATTTTCACCAAACACGGGATTCAAGTCATTAGCGATGTTGAGACTATTGTTTAACTGCATGCTAGTCTAGACATCTTCTCTTGGCTGTGTCTTCATTATTTGATGAAAAAAACAAGCATTGTCAATGTCGCTCTTCCATTTTTCTTATACACGACTAATGCATGGGTTATGTGATGTGTAGCATGGTTTTCTGTTTCAGGCATCTCTAGCGCGACCTGCATGCCTCCTCTAGAGCTCGTTGTTTTCAATAAATCTCAAACTACATTCCAGTCAGCTGTTTTGAGATTTATTCAGTAGCTGTGGTAAACTTGGTGTTAATTTATTTTTGTTATGTAAATAGATAGCCGTTTTTATTCAATAAATTGTGACGAGTTAAAACGTTTTATTTCATAAACCAGTATAAAAAGTCGCAACAAAAATAAATAAAATGGCACTGGGATCAATTCTTCTTTTTGGCAGTCTTCTCCCCTGAACAGTCGCACCAGGGGGTTATAGTTCGATCACAAAACAGCTCAATATTGACAACATTGAAGGGGGCGCCTTCGATAGTCATCGACTTGTAACTCACCACCTTGTATTTAACGTCATGGAGCCCCGTTTGCCGGTCACGCCTTCTCGTCACTTCCCTCTGATTGAAACACTTGGTGGTGTCGCGTTTGCGGTCCTTCCCGTGAATATGTCTACAAGTTTAACTTATCAGCGGTCAAAACTAGTAAAACGCACCGAAAAGTGTCTTTAGTTCCTGTTGATATGTCCTGAGGGCGGGTCACATTCAAGTTTGCGTCTTTCAGTCTCACGTAAAATTCGTCGTCCTCCAGACCCCAGCCCCAGTACTTGTTTGACAACCCGTTGACCAAACCGAAGTGTTCTCTACAATTCTGATTATTGGGGAATCGCAAGGGCCCCCTTACCTGTTGATTAGCAAAATCCCGCCTATGAACTTATCGTAGTGATAGCGGGGGTGCAAATTGGGCGCCGCCAAATGAAATGGGAGTTGGGGGTACGCATAAGACAGGTTTTTGTTCAAAGGCAACAAATCAACGTCGTGCATGGCAATATAGTCATAATTTGATTTAGTTTCAAGGTAACCCACGTTGATTAACGACGCGCGGTTAAAACGGTAGTTATCCACCTGATTTAGGATGAAAACATCGTGGTTGATTTTTTGTTCGTTTAAAAAATTGTGAATATATGGAACGAATTCGGTTAATTCCTCAAACCTGTCACGATAAGGTACTAATACTGCTAGTTTGTGATTCGAGTCATAATTCCTATTTACGTAATATTTGGGTTTTGCGACATATTGTACGACGGGACGGGAGCAATTACAGTGATCTAGAAGGGGCAATTAAGACCAAACGGGGGCCCAAAACAACTCACCCTCTGTCAGTAACCTGAATTGGAGATACACGGTTATGATGAACATCACAGTCAACAAAATGACAAAGAAATGAGTGAACGTGAAGCGAAACACTTTCTGCTTGATTATGACCATTGCAATTGCATTTTTACAACATTTTTGTGATTTTTGAAAAGTGAGGTTAATTGGTTGACGTTGCCATTGTTGCCAATGTGACCACGCATTTAAAAGTATCAGATCAAAATTATCGATTCGTTCATAAACGATTAACTAAACGAGTTGTTTGTTTTTGCATAATTGCCCGAAAAGCTTGCAATTAATAAGTAAATTGGTTTTTTAAAGTTTATCAGGTTATGCAACCAGCATAGGCAACCAGTTATACACGTCTCGTTTTTGGTCATTATTTCCATAACTGGACTCTTCCGGTGGGATTTTGGTAGTTTTTGGAATTGATTCGCTTTGTGCCACTGTGTGGGGTCGCGTTTCTGTTTGATTTTTTATCGATTATTTTGCCTGGCCCAACGTTGCGCAACCTGGCGGCACTGGGGCCAGTTAAAAGGCGCCTTGTCGCTGTCATCGCGAAGTTGACCGTCTCGTGTTCAACTGGAAACATGTTATTGAGTTTTATTCCAATTTTATCTCAAATTAAATGTCAGGTGTCGAGTGCATGTGTAAAGGATTGTTTAACAAACAGTTTACCGTCTTGATCTAGTGCGAAATTAGCCGTTTTATTTAGTAAATTTAAGAAAAAGTTTATTTAATTGTCGACCATGCCGAAAGGAAAACGAAAAGGAAAGTCTGGTGAGTAACGTTCCCTATTGCAAGCTCCATAAAGGCCACTTTCGTCACAAACCTACTTGACGTCATTTCGTCGAAAAGCCCAAAAATGTGGCATATGGAACGACGTTCGGGTTTATTTTTGCAAAAATGCAAGTTTTTTTCACGCACTCCAGGCGTGGGCATTTTTGTAAACAGATGGGGACAAGACAGCATGACTCATCAATTAAGTTGCACATATTTTCTATAATTATATTCAAGGCACGAAGGCAGGACCCTCAAAAATAGATTTTTTGCGATTGTCTTTTGTTTTGTTACATAATATGCAAATGCGAATTTTGTTTTTCTCGAACAAAACGCAGAGGCCTTGAGTCTGCTATACCTGGGCTTGGGAATAAATCAGTCATAAAAATCTCATTATTGGGCAATTTTAATAATCTCAAGGCCTTCTATCTTGCTGGGTACACAATTCTGGCGTGACCTTTGATTAGGTTTTGTTTTTGACCTAAAAAGCCTAGCCTTGACCTGTCAAAATTCACGTGTCTTTATGAATCTCCTGGAAATTTCAGATCGTGGTCGTTTCGATGGCTCTTTGCACACCTCGGACGACGATTCGTACAATGACAACAACAGCGTCATCAGCAGCTACTCGGAGAATAAGAGTCTCGAAGACGGTGAGGATATCGAGGAGTTCGCTCACGAGCAGTTCGAGGATAAGCTGGTCGAAATGCTGGACGGTTTGAGTCAGAAATCGTCGCAGGGGAGAATCAACTGTATCCAGTCGCTGCGTAAAGCTCTGATTAAAAAATACGTCCCTAATTTCGTCAAAGAGAGACACTTTACGATTTGTGACAGTATCGAGAAGAGTTTGAAGAAAGGGGGCGGTTTGGAGAAGTCGGCCGCCGCCGAATTGGCTCCCTTGGTTAGTGTGCAGCTGGGGGAGGAAGATGCGGGCGAGATTGTCGATAAGACCTTGAGGCCCGTTTTGATGACTGTGGCTTGTGATGGCTCGGTGGGGGCGGCTGCCAGGGCCAAGGTAAGGAATTTTAGTCTATTGTTGCGGTGATAAAAAAATTTGGAGCGCTTGGTATTTTACTAAACTCGTCGGTTCAATGTTTTTTTCAAGTCTAATAATGATTGTATTTTTATCCGCGATAACATGCTATTTACTAACAGTGTTATCTGTTTGAAGAGGCTCTTACTCTTTTTTAACAGTATCTAAAATTTAAATCGTCACAAATATTTTACAAAAACAAATTGTCTGTGGGATTATTTACAGGAAATAATTTATGCGCATTTTGTGTAAAGATGTTGTACCTACAACTGTTTTCAATCTGTGCCCTGTATACAGAACAATACATAATTGTGTTATTGTAATTTTTTATGTTTCAATCAAAAAGGTTGAGTTCGTAATTAGTAAGCCAAAATTTCTACACATTTTCCAGAAAGTACTTAATTTTTGTAAATCAGAAAGCATAATTTGTAATACAATTAACTAATCTGAACTCGAATTAATGCATTCTGAAATAAACAACTGATATTTTCTAAAATATATTTGACTAATCTGAAATATATTTGATACTTTCTGAACTTAATCTGTGACACGGATCTGTGACATTCTGAACTACAGTTGGAAAAGGCAGAGAAAAGGTTGCTGTTTAATTTGTGATTTGTGAATAATTTTGGAGATGATTTTGGAGCGCTTTATATTTTAGTAAGCTCATGGGTTCAGTGTTTTGAATCAAGTCTAATATTTTATTTACCAATAAAATTATCTGTATTAAGACTTTTATTTACTCAAACTTTCTTTCTTAAACGTTTTTCTGAACAATTTCATTATTTTATGACAGGAAATAGATTAATTATCTATTTTGAAATAAATAAATCAGATTGAACAAATATTGTTTAAATCTGTGCGATTTGCGCAATGTAATTTAAAAAAACAAGCCAGAATTTTGAGTAAAAGTATTTAAATTCAATCATTTTAAAGAACTCGAGAAATGCATTTGCAATTATTGCAAGCGGTTTAGTAGGGAAAGTTTTTAGGATTTTGCAACATTTCAGAAAATTTTGGTTTATTAATACCCTAGAATTTTCCATTCAAAATATGTAGTAAATTTTAAAATTATTAATTTTTGTATCACTAATTATTTTCATTTAAAGAAGGTTCCCCGTCTTATGGAAATCTAATGACCACTCAAATTCAGATTTTTTGGTATCAAACGATAGCTCTTGAAATAAGGATCAATTCGTATCATTGCGCCAACTTTGTATCTCTTCAAATAAAGTGGCTAAATTAATTTAAAGTTCAAATGACTTCTGTCACAGAGTTTATAAAAGCGTTATTAAACCGACCCTTTTGCCCGCAGGTAATTTTCAAATCAGGAAATGCTTTCTTTTGCTCAATAGGTTCCAAATCTTATTGCACCCACCATGGCGTTAAGCTTATTACGGGTACAACTAGCTTTGATGATTTATGCACTCCCAAACTTCCTTGCCACCTGATTCCTCTTGCATCGCACTCTTACCAATGCATTTTGCATTTGCCGTTTTTAATTTTTCAATCTTTAATTCCGCCTTTATTTAAAGAGATACAGAGTTAGCGCAATGATACGAATTGATCCTTATATCAAGAGCTGTCGATTGGTGTAAAAATATCCGGATTTGAGTGGTCATTAGATTTCTATAAGGTGGGAACCTTCTCCTTTATTTGGTATTTAGAATTCAGACAGAAAGAATTCAGTAAACGTAAAATCGTAAATGCACAATTTTATAGTTCTAAACTTTATATTCAGAAAGTTACGCTATTTATTAAAAATTTTAAAATTCTAGGAACATTCAAACCAGATGCTCTAGAATGTCAATTGCAGATTTCCAACTGTAGAATTCAGGTTTCTGTATCTTTTTTATTAAATTAAGTAGCTCAAAAATTCTAGAAATTTAAGTTTTCAAATTTTAGCAATGCTAAATTTAAAATACGGATTACAGAAAAACTTACAGATTCTGAACCTTGTGCATTTTTTAAATCCAAAATTATGTACATAGATTCAAAAAATTTCCATCACTTTATTTCTTTATTTCTATATTAGTTTAATTCCTATCGAAAATAAAATAACTATGAGTGGAAGATGATTACTGGTAATTGAGAATAGGGCTTCAACCATTTTTTCTTTTAAAGCAGCTTTAAAGAATAAAAAAAATCATATACAAAAGTGCATGTTTCTTCCTCTGGCATCAATACAAACTTAAAAACCCCGCCACATGCTTCCATAAAGAACAGATTCTTGTAGAATATTTGTCGCTTTCTCTAGCAGCAACAATGAGCTCCGAATGAGTTCTAGTAATATGTTTTTGAGCTCTAAGGAGTTCAGAAAGTCATTTTCAATGTAGTTTCCGTCGAAAAAAAAAAAAAAACAAACAGGTCACGTTAAACTGGCGTTTTCCTGATGCAAAACTTTTGAATCTAGGTATAATTTCAAACCTAGAATTCTCAAAAAGGTGTTTTACTAGTCTAGAATTTCAGATTTTACTTGAGAGTGGTTCGATTTGGAATTTACTTTTAAGAAACTCGGGAATTATAACTAGAAAAACACAAATGAAAAGGAAAAGTTTAATGTATGTAATTTCGATTTGAAATGGATGAAAAGTACATAATAATTAACCAATAAATTCGCGTTTGCGTTACGTAAATATGAATTAAAACAAAGAGTTTATGAATTTATGATGCACTTTTTATTTGTTTTATCTAAATTCATTTCAAATATACGTAATTAATCGTACTTTTTGATTAAGTTAGTTAAAATGAAAGTCTGGCAATAAATAACAAATTAATTTATAAATTATTGTATAATTCCTTGATACATAATGCATTTTAAAATCATGTTTAGTAAATACTGCAATGTAATTTAGATTTCTGCAACGTTTAAACAAATGTGTATAATTTAGCCGAGATGCAGAATACTTTTTCTATTTTCAGCACAAAAGCAAGATAATTGTGTTTGCAAGAAAATTTTATCTTTTATCAATCCCACAACTCTGAATATTATTATTCTTTATCTTTATCTTAAAAAGTTAAGCTAAAAAATTAATGTTTACGTCCTTTGAAAATAAATACAGGCTGAGTCAATAGTGGGTTATTTCTGAAGTTTTTTTAATATGCCAATAATACTGATTCCAGTTGACCAGATCGGTAATCGCTAAAAAATTTCAAAATTAATCCACGATTACATTGTTCTGGGAATGTTTTTAAGTATCCAAGTGGTAAATGCAATTAGTATTTTTGGTTGCATCTTAGGACATGTCAGAAATAACCCATTATTGACTCACCCTGTATGCAAAACTAGATTTCGCATGTCGATTATTTTCAGTGTTGCCTCGCTTTGGGCATGATGGGTTTCCTTTCGGGCCGCCAACTCGGCGACACTCTATCTCTGATGCAAAATTTGGAAACCATCTTCTCGGCCAGTTATCTCAAAGGCGACGGCTCCATTCCTAACGTAACTGCGGAAGTTGCAAACTTGCACGCAGCTGCGTTAAGTGCTTGGACTTTATTGCTAACCAATATGCCACTAGGGAGTCTCACCGATTTAATGGATAGCAAAGCCTTACCGTAATTAATTAAATTCTAACAATAGAAAAAGACTAAATCCGAATTGTAGATCGCTAGACCAGTTATCAGAACTGTTGGAATCACCACACCTGGAAGTCCGTTTAACGGCAGGTGAAGCCCTGGCACTGATTTTCGAAGAAGGGAGGAAAGACAGTGCGGATTTTGCTGACGATTTTGCAATCTATATCACAGACGTGATCAAGAAACTGGCCACGGATTCGCATAAATATCGCGCAAAGAAGGATCGCAAACAACAGAGGGCCACATTCAGGGACATTCTTTCATACATTGAAGTAATTATTGTTTTTGAAATAATTAAATTATTATAAATATAATTTTAGGATGATATTGTTCCCGACGTTACTGTGAAATTTGGTCGGGAAGTCCTGATGTTGGACACATGGGGGCGCAGGAAACAATACGACGCCTTGTGTACCGTTTTAGGGCCTGGGATTAACATCCATTTGGGTGAAAATGACCTTTTGAGGGACATATTTGAGATCACAGCCCCCATAGTGCAACCACATGACACGCCAGCGCACGCTCAACAACACATGGAGAGGTGTCGCAAGGTAAAGATTCTGTTTGTTTGGTTTAGGTGTTAATTTGTTTTTTCAGCGATTACTTAATGCCGCAGCGTTTAAGGCAAGGACGATATCAAGGGCGAAAAACCGGGACAAGCGATCAGACTTTTAACGCATATTATGGGATATTTATGTATTTATTTTAGCTCAATTATATACCGACAGTAGCTGATTTTGTTTTTATCTGTAGCAGTAGCCAGATTTTGTTGTCATCAATTACTTGAAATTTGTAAATACGTTTATGAATAAATTTACAAATTGAATGCGTGTTTTATTAAGCAAGGGAAATTACCAGTTAACGTAATTATTTATTTCTTCAATTTTTCTCACAATAACTTACATATGGCACTCCATGCTGTTCCACTGGTGTTTCAAGTCGAATTACTGATCGGATTAAAGCCCACTTATTCATAGACATCAACAAAAATAAAAAAACATTTGAGATTTAAACATCTATAACAATATAAATTTGTAAACAATGCAACAACGATTTAATGCGATCAGCAATTTTCGGGAAATGTTAATAACAATAAATAGAAATAATACAAAAGTTTTGTCAAGATTGCTTACAACCAGGGATTTTTCTAACTGCGATACACGAAATGGGCTTCTTCCATCTACGCTTGGAACTTTGGTTGGTTTGAGCACTTCCGTTATTTTGTTCAGTTTCGCGTTTCGTAATTTCTTCTGAAACTCATTTTTAAAACACTGAAAAACACACTGGGACTAACAAACCGTTAAGCTCTCGTTCGGTGAAATACTCCACGTTGTTTGTCGTGTCCGAAGTGTCGTAATAATGATCGAAAAGATATGGTAAAACAGTCATACAGTGAAATTCGTCGTTTCGCAAGGGCGGAATAGGGACAGGGGGCGCTGTGATGGGCGGTCGGCGCGAAAACCACCTAAAAAGTGTCGAAAAATCAGCTCCAAATTAAAAAAATTCACCAAAAGTTACATGTGTTGCCTAATTTGTTGCAAACTGAGCCTCTCCTCGGGATCCTTCTTCAACATCCCCAACAACAAGTCCCGCAAGGGATCCTCGATATAATCCGGTATTGTGAACTCACCTTTGCCTATATTTTCGAATAATTTATAAATACTATCACCTTCGAAGGGGTACTCCCCCGTTACGAAATTGTATCTACAAGAGAAAAGTTATTTTCGGAAGTGAGAAAAATGGGGTTTTACAGTGAGACACCACTACTCCAAACGTCCACTTTGAAGCCAGGGAATGAGTCTAAACCGTTGGCGATCTCAGGGGGCTGAAAAGCCGGCGAACCTTGGCCCTGAACACACGTGTCGTCTATTGCGAAAAAATCGATTGTCTGAAAATGGCAAAATTAAAAATTGAGACAAAATCAACCGAATTCAGTTCAAATAATTTTAGAGTGTAATACGTACGTTCAGGGCAATACATGTTTGTAGTTTTTTTTTTTAAATAAAACTAACAATTTCCACAAAAATTTTCATGTTTGGCAATATAAACTTACAGGGATCATTTGTCCAAAAGTTTTAAGTTTAAGTATGTGTTTAAGCTATAAAATTTATCATGTTTGCGAGGTTTTGCTAAAGCTTTTCGCAAGATTACCGAATTATGATATTATTTTAGCACGTTTTTAGCTTGAAAACCTAATTATTACGCTAAAGTTACGTCACTTTTGCCTTTTGTGAACATTTTGCAATGTTTCACCTAGAAATGAAATTATTTAATCAAATTTTGTTAAAAATGCGCCGAAATGTTAGGACGAAATGGCACAATTTTTACGTTTTTGGAGTGTTTAAATAATTTTTTCAGTTAAAAACTGTTTTTTTTTTCGTCAAATTTTGATAAACCTGGCAGTAAAATCACTAAATTAAAAGTACTAGGTCGAAAATTACATTATTTTACCTCTTCTTTGAAAAAAAAAAAACTGCCTAGAAATGGAATGCAAATACAAGGTGAGACTACTAACTAGCAGTAACAAGCCCCAAAATGTTTGTTTGAATTTTTTATTTGTAATATCCATTCCAATTCAATAGAAATAGCAATAGTATCGTGTTTTTCTCAAAGTTAGTTGTAATAAAATATCCATGCACTTCAAAAAATTAATAATTCATGTAATTTATAGTTTCAATTAGTTTCAATTCAATGAGAGGTCAATAACTATTTTACATTTTTATCAACGTTACCTAAAAGAATAATTAGGTAAAATGCCACGTCGGCATTTCCGTAGTTTTCAGACCGATAGTAGTTAATTAATTATTTTTTAGCGCTAAAGTCATTTTTTACGTACGTATTTAAGCATCGTTTGTTATAAAATGACAAAGAAACAATAATTTTTGTGCAACAACTTTACATTTATTAATATTTTTCGCACATTTTTTTTTTTAGTCGAAATGCAATTATTCTTTTGCCAATTTTTATTAAAAATAAGCCGAAAAATATTTAAATTACGTCGAAAATGGAGTGAATTGAGACTTGTTCTAGCTTTTAAGCACGTTTTTGAGCTAAAGCCAAAAAAAAGATGACATAATAAAAGACTTCCGTGCAAGATGACAAATTAAATTCTCTTTTTTTCTCCAAAAACACATTTTTAACTTCGAAAATTCCATATTTTAGACGAGTCGAAATGGAGAAACGATCAAACGCAATAATTTAAATAATTAAAATGCACTTGCACCATAGTCTTCATTTTATTTATTTTTCAAGCGTTTTCTCAATTTTTTAACTAACTTCAAGCGCTTTCGTCGAAAAATCGCCGTATTAGGACGATAATTGTGTTATTTTTATCTTTTCCGAGTCGCCGAGTTTTTAAACCTCTTACGATAAGAAAATTTGAATGCCATTTATTTTTAAACAAAGGCGTGACCTGCTTAATAGCAACGTTATATTACATAAAAATAAATTATGTATTTGGACCACTTGTCTTATTTACTTTTGTCTGTTACGTAGGTGTTTCACGACAAAAAATGCGATTTTGCCCCAAAATAGAACTGGGTTTATTAATAACACTCGTATCAATTTAAATGAATAAACACCGATACAAGAAATCATTTAACAACGGAATGTATGCGTTTTGTATCAATCATGAGTTCAACATGCAGTAAAATAATGAAAACTGTATCAATAAAAGTGAGGTCACTTCCAAGTGAAAAAAATTTAATCACTTTATTTGGTGTGGCTCGTGTGTACTCATAAAACAACGCTTCCTTATCCAAAAATCTGTAACCTCTGACCCGTACCGAACAGGTCATTTTACTTTCGTGTCGAATCAGTCTCAATCATGTTCCTGGCTGCAACTTTGTTCCTGGTCTCACTCCTAACTCTGATAGTACTTGCAAGGTAAAAAACGTTTTATTCTTATCAAGTGATCACTTATCGTCCAGCGAAATTTTTCGTGGCCACTTTTTCGATTGAGAATTTTAACTGTCCGTGTGTTTGAACGTTTGTGTGTATTTTAACTAATTACGACAAATAATTTGTTATTAAAAATGAGTGAGACAATCAGGCGGATTTGTGAGACTTTATGCACGCTTTTAGAGAGGTATTTTCGATTTTTTGTTTTTTACTCACCTCAGCGACGCCTAAATCCGATATTTTCAACTCGCCCTCCAACGTGAGGAGGAGGTTTCCCGGCTTGATGTCCTTGTGGACGACCCTCTTGCTGTGCAAGTACTCCAAGCCATCGATCAGTTGAATAAAGTAGCCGTGGGCCTGGTACAGGGGGAATTTTTTGTAAGGCGTGGACTCCAGCATGCCCTGGAGGCTCCCCACGCAGAACTCCATGATCAGATACATCTTCTGCTTCTCCTCGTTGAACAGAACATCGACTAGATTGATAACATTCTTGTGTTTGAGTGACTTAAGTAATTTGATTTCTCTGAAATTGTTACAGGTTAAGATCGCAAATGGCGGCCTTGGTGGCTTGGCTCGTGGGAACGGTGAGTATTCTGTACCTTTCTACGTTTTGTACTCCGTTAGGTATCCTCCTGAGCTTCCGCTGCTTCAAAATTTTGACCGCGCGCCTGCACAGAGTGTCCGAGTCTAGCATTTCCTTCACTTTGCCGTACGAGCCCTCGCCCAGCAGGTCCCCCATTACGTACTTCCCGATCATCTTCAGGCGCTTCTTGGCCTGGTAGATGACCTGGTCGGAGGACACGCGGTGGAAGAAATTGCTAATGTTGCCCACGTCCAGGTCGTCCGACAGGTTGTTGCTCCAGGCGTGCGGGTCCTCGTCCCCCAGGTCCCCCAGCACCGGGAACTCCTCACTGTTAACGTCGAAAACGCGGTTGGTTAGCTCCACTTCCTGGAGCTCGGGGTTCAGCTCCTGCTCGTCACTGTCACTGCTGGTTATGTTGCACATTTTCTTGTCCATAATTAGTAGTAAACGACGGGTTTCTCTCAGTTTAATTCGCTTTCAATCGTTTGAGACACTCGCACCTCATGTCATTTTCAATATTTTTGTTGTCCAACCAACAGCTGTTCCTAGGGACTTTCGCGGCTGGCACTGCGCGGTTACATAATGCGAAAGCGGGGAAACACACGCCGGTTTTACAAATTTAACACACAAAATCAATTAACACACCCCTTTCAACATTTTTTGCAACAAAAACACGTGATTTCCCGGCTTTAGCCAAATTCTGACGGCGACAATCGCACCAACTGTGGCAACTAAAAGTCACCAAATTTAATTTTTTTTTTATTTGTTTAATCAAACTATGAAAAAATGGGCTCGTGTTCAGCAAAAACACAACGAAAACGTAATTCGAGCGATAAGGGGAGATAAAATAACGTATTTGTGCACGTAAGTTTGGTAAAATTAAATTTAAGATAAGGTTAGGTCATTTTTTGATTTGTTTTATAATTAATTTATTATTAAATCACTGGTTATTTAAGGCAGGTTTTACTCAACAAATTTGATTTGAAGACAATTCCATTTGTTTTTTTCTACATGTCAACAAGTGGCTGTCATCTCAATGTCACCTTGACAGTTCCAAATAAATAACCCGCTCAAAATCTCAGTTTTTTGAGAAAAACGTGCAATAAAGTAAGTGACAACAATTTTACTAAATGTTTTTTTGAAAAGTACATCAATTTTTAATGTTTGGTAAGTTGTAAACCACAAATTGTTGATTATTTACTTAATCACTTGAAGGAATGTTTTTGTAATTATTATTAATGAATGAGTAGTTAATTGGAGAAGTAATAAGGTACAGAATGTTTACATCGCTTACTTCCTTATCGTGCAATTAACCAATAAAATCGAATTTATATAACCTATGGTCTTTGGTTATTTTTATTGAATTTCGCTCCAAATAGCGATTATACGACTCAAAACCTATTATAAGTGGCATTTAATATAATTGGATGTTGGTAAATAATGCTTCAGTTACGGAAAATTGTTGAGTGTAACGATAAAAATGTTTTCCTGTCTCTGGAAACACTATCTGGGAATCGTTCATTTAATGTTGTTTTTCTTGCACAAAAGCCTGGCTATTGCGTTTCACTTAATAAGATACGAGTTATTGTGGTGCGTTTTGATATTACTAAGCTTGTCACGGTATTTGGAGCAAGTGAGTTTTATTTATAAATGTCCTTGCTGAATTCACTTAATTCTCCTCAAACGAGCGAGCCTTCAGTTCGTCATTTTCCCAGATATCCGGCGGTCGAGGCGAAGCAAACGACCAAGAACAAAGTAAGGAAAAATCAAAGAAAAAAGTGAAACCCAAACCGAAGAAAAGCCCACTACGGGAGCCCTCCTTCAGTACAACACTCACAGACCCGATTGAGGAAGTCATTGAAGAGATTTTGGACGAAGAAGTGAAATCACCCAAACCGAGAAAACGGAGTAAAAAAAGCAAGCCGAAAAGTAGCGCCGACGAAGTCGGTTTCTCGTACTTCCAAACCAATGAATCGTACGAAAGTTTGCCAAAATTTGAGACAAATGCTGCAAGTAAATTGAGCCCTGAAGTGTCAGAACCACTAGAGGATTCGTTCGGGTTTTCCTTTCTCCCTGTCAAAGATAAAAAGCAGAGGAAAAGTCAGAAAGTGAAAATCGACGATTTGCCCAAATCGACGCTCATCGAGCACTTCAAGCCCATCAAAAGGGTGAGGAACGAGTTTGTCGTAATTGAGGATAAGCCGGATAATTGCATCGAAATTGTCAATAAAGAAAGCGGGAAGAAGGTTTATCTTGAGACCAAGGAGAGCAAAAAGGTGCACTCGGAGATATCGTACGCCAGTGTCGCTTCTCAAAGCTTAAAACAGTTAAAGAGGGAGGAAGAAATTAACGGAGAATCAAAACGCCAAGTTGAAGAATTAGTGAGTCAGGAACGCAGATTGGTCGATTTACTTGACCAAGACCACAAGTCTGGGGAAGAAATAGCCGAAGAATCGCCGAAGTTTAATGGGAGTCCAGTTGAAGAAATAACTGCACCTAGTGAAGAAACAAAGACAGACCCTGGTGAAGAAATAGTTGAAGAATCGTCGCTTGTGTTTAATGGTCCTGTTGAAGAAATAACTAAAGAAACGAAAACAGACCCTGGTGAAGAAATAGCAGAAGTGATACAAAGCATTGTTGGTGAAATAGCGTCTTCTGAATTTTTGGCTGAAGAAAGTTCTTCCTTCAAGATGTCTTCCGGCACCCAAATCCGCGTCTTGACCCTGAACGATAAAGAACACCAAGACTCGACTCTTTACCGGCTGCAGAAAAACTGGATTATTCAATTCCGTCTCGGCCCTTCCTTACTCGGGCGGAAAGTCTCACTTTACTGCAACTATCCTCAAACCGGCGACTTCAAGCGACACTCCTACAACTTACTGAAGTGGCACCAAGACGAAGGCTGCCAACATTCGGACGATACGGCCCTTCTGACTGAAATAACACTTGAAAAGTCGGGAAGTTTTCACTACTTTTTCACCTACGACGACCAAGTCGAGCATCAAGGCTCCGGTTTTTTCCTCGTAGACCCGGTTCTGAAATATGGGAAAAACGAAAAATTGCCGTTGGATTGTATTCAGTGTCAGACTGTGTTGGCCAAGAGTTTGGGCCCCTTTGACACGTGGGAAAATAAACTACAAGTTGCGAAAGAATCGGGCTATAACATGGTCCATTTCACCCCAATTCAGGTAAGTGTCTGTGGGTGTTTTTTTTTTTGAGAATTAAACCCCTTCTTAGGAATTGGGAGCTTCGAATTCGGCATACAGTCTTAGCGAACAGTTGAAGATCAATCCGTTGTTCACCAAACAAAATGGTGACGAAACAACGTTTGAGGACGTCAATGACTTGATTAAAAAAATGCGCCAGGAGTGGAAGGTGGTTTCAATTTGCGATATTGTCTTGAACCACACGGCCAATGAAAGTGCCTGGCTTAAGAAGCACCCGGAGGCCACCTACAACTGTCAAAATTGCGCCTATTTGCGGCCTGCTTACCTCCTAGATGCCGCCTTTCACCAGTTTTCCTTGGACGTCTCTAAGGGGGTGTATGAGGACAAAGGGATTCCGCCCCAAATCTCTACCGAGGAGCACTTGAACTCCATCCGTTACCACTTCCATAACGACGTTTTATCCCAATTGAAAATCCCGGAACTGTTTATTTGTGACATTGGTAGAAACATAACAACTTTCCTGGATTTGATTCGTAATAAAATCCCGACTCAAACCGATCCAAAAATTGAGGAAGAACTTAAATTGATCCAGGACCCGCAATTCAGACGACTTGCCTCAAACATTGACATGGATTTAGCCACGAAGTTGTACAATAATTATCGTCTCGATTGCTACGATGAGGAGACGAGGATTAAAAAATGCGCTGAGGATTTTAAGAACAAACTCGAAGCGCTCAATAAGACAATGATTGATGAAGTTAACGAGCATTTGAAAGTAGCGGTTGAGAATGTAATTGCCGGGATTCGGTACTTCCGGGTGCAATCCGATGGGCCAAAAGTGCGCGAAATTTCCCTGAAAAACCCCCTAGTTTTTCGCTATTTCACCGATTATGGGAATCCCAAGAGTCTCAAAGACCACGAAGCGATAATGTACAGTGAAAATGGGCGGTTTTTGATGGCTCACAACGGTTGGGTTATGAATTCGGACCCATTGAGGAATTTCGCAGCCCCTGATTCAAATGTTTATATCAGGCGGGAGTTGATCGCTTGGGGGGACAGTGTTAAACTGAGGTAAGCTGTTTAAGGGGTTAGTTCCAGGCAATACATAAGAGGGTTGTATAGGTATGGGGAAAAACCGGAGGATTCGCCGTTTTTGTGGGGACATATGAGGGACTATGTGGAGTTGACGGCAAAGATTTTTGACGGGGTTCGGTTGGATAATTGCCATTCGACACCAATTCCGGTAAGTGGGATTTAAATTATGTAGCATAGTGCATTTCGCACAAAACAAAGCTTCTCGATTGTGAAAATATGGTGTGGTAACAATTATTTCAAATGGATTTTTTTATCTTTTTTCAATTTCTTGACTTTGCAAACATTATTTTATTCAACCTTCGTCTTTCGGTAGGATTTTAAATTTTAAACGACGCCTTATTTAATTTTTTTTTAATATCTTGCAAACTTTTTTTTTCAACCCTGGTTCGTGTAGCGATTTTATTCATTTTTACACAGAACGAAATAAATCCCCATCACCTCACCTTTATGATTTTTTTCTGTTTTTTTTTTCATTTTTTAAAATATTGTTACTTGACTTTCCAAAATTAATTTTGTTCATCTCGTGCAGCGATTGTGTTTATTTTGGCACAGAACAAAGCCTATCGATAGGGCTTTCGACTGTGAAAATATGGTGTGATGGTCATACTTACTGAATTTTTTCTTTTTAAAAAAATCCTGATTTTGCAAACTTTATTGTTTTTAACTTGTTCCATTTAGCGAGTTTATTATTATTTTTTTTACAGAAAATAACCGCTTGAATATTCTTTTTTCCGAGAATTTCAAAAGAATTTAGAATTTATTTTAGATTCAAGAAAATTACGATGTTATTTTGAATAAAAAATTTTTGGTGTGCTACTATAAAGACGTGTTACATCAAGCTAGTGTGCGGGTTCAATTGAAAAATCAAACACTTTCTCATTCGAGGATCTTATTGTTATACGTTATTACGTTCCATACAACGAAAAACTGAATAAATTTTGTAAGAATATCGAACAAAAAACATCAGGTGATCGCATAGGCGCGCAAACAAAGGAAGT
Source organism: Tribolium freemani (assembly GCA_939628115.1). Taxonomy (NCBI): domain Eukaryota; kingdom Metazoa; phylum Arthropoda; class Insecta; order Coleoptera; family Tenebrionidae; genus Tribolium; species Tribolium freemani. The sequence continues at coordinate 17,245,385 of OW626791.1, read as the reverse complement.
TAGGTAACGTTTTAACAAAAATTAATGAATCATACGATGAAATAACATTGTACGTAAATATGTTCTAGAAACTAATAATTACCGTAAATACTTTTAAATATAAATAAATCCTTAAAACTAAATATAATAGTAAATCCTTAATACTAATTAATAATAAATCCGTAAAACTAGTCTTTGTAAGAAGACGTTATCTTCTTTTATATCAGGAAAAACAAAGCCTTTACGACTGTGAAAATGTAGTTTTTCTTTTTTCAAAATACCATGCGATCATTGGAATTTATAATTAGAGTAATCGGTTTTTTTTTTCTTTGTGATCGATAAATTATTACCATTCGAAATTTTATTATTTAACTCTTCAGCTTGATTAATTGTGATAATCAGCGTTTTCATACAAGTTAAAAAACTATTAAAGCGTACTCTAATTGTTAATTAGACAATTGTTAATTGTCTAACTGTTTAGTGTTTATATAATTTTGGCAGACTACTTTCACTGTAATTTTATTCACTGATAGCTTTTATATCATGTTTCTATAGACTTGTCTTTGTCTGTGAGACACTGTTTTAGACATCAATAATAAATCTATAACTCAATTTTGTCAACCCTCGTCTCGTGTGGCACTTTTGTTTATTTTTGTACAAAACAAAGTTCATCAGTGGGTCTTTCGACTGTGAAAATATGTGTAGTAATAAATACTCTAAGGGATTTTACTGATTTTTTTTTTCAAATAATTCGTCACAGTTTTGTTAATTTTTGCACACAATAAAACCTATCAATACATGATAAGTTTGACGTTAAATGAGAGATTGGGATAAACAATTATGAATTTTCTCGCAATGTTTCATGATTTGGAATAATGGCGTTTTCCCATAAAGTGCCCCAACAGAAATTTATAATTTGCAATCTAATTAAGGTTTAAAATGTTTAAGAGAATTTAAGGCGTGAGGAAGAGATAATAAAGTCTTGAAATGTTGCCAGAAAATTCATGATCGTTTTTTGAATCCCAAACCCACATTTCAACATCAAAGTTATCAAATAAAAAATGGGGGAACAGAATACTTTTCCTATCGATATAGGGCTTTCCACTGTGAAAATATGATGTGATGACAATCACTTTCTTTGAGTTGCTGATTTTTTTTCGTTTTTCAAAATATCTTGATCGTTTTTTCAACTTTCATCTGAATAGCGATTTTGTTTATTTTTACACTAAACAAAGAATGCTTTGTTTTTGACTGTGAGGAGATGCGGAGTGCGGTTACAAGCGTCCCTAGGGTTTTTACCGACTTTTTTTTTAAATATTTTGGTTTTGTAAAAATCATACTTTTCAACCTGTGTTTTCAACTTTCATCCAGTGGAGCGATTTTGTTTATTTTTACACAAAACAAATCTACAACTAAGACTTTTCACTGTGATAATATGGTGTGGTAACAAACACTGCTCTGGACCTTACTGCATTTTTCAAAGTTTATAAAAATTTGTAATAAATTCCATAGGTGGCAGAATACCTCCTTGATTGCGCCCGAAAAATCAACCCTGACCTGTACGTGGTCGCCGAACTGTTCACAAACTCGGACCTAACCGACAACATTTTCGTCAACCGTCTCGGCATATCATCCCTGATTCGAGGTTTACGATAACACTATTATGTCACGCAACCACCAACCAATCAAATTTCAGAAGCCATGTCGGCTTGGGATTCCCACGAACAAGGCCGCCTCGTCTACCGCTACGGTGGTTCCCCGGTTGGTTCGTTCTACCAACCGCGAATCCGCCCCCTTGTGCCCTCAATCGCCCATGCCCTCTTCCTCGACCTAACCCACGACAACCCCAGTCCGGTTGAAAAACGCTCAGTTTTCGATTTATTACCAAGCACAGCCCTAGTCAACATGGCATGCTGTGCCAGCGGCTCGAACCGAGGCTACGACGAACTTGTCCCCCACCACATCCACGTAGTTGACGAAACGCGACAATATACAGAGTGGACACAAAACGAAAGTCTTGCCGCCGGAAATGCCAGGCATATCACGCAAAAATCGGGGATCATTGCGGCCAAGAAAGCGCTAAACGAGCTACATTTCCATTTGGGGGCCCAAGGATTTGATCAAGTGTGTAACTCTTATTTTGAACAAAACCAAACGTCACAATTGCTATTTGACAGGTTTATGTCGACCAAATGGACCCGGATGTGGTTGCAGTCACGAGGCATTGCCCGGAGACACACGAAAGCTACGTTCTTGTCGCTTTTACAGCTTTCAGTCATCCACCAGAAGGTGCTGAGGGGCACCAGAGAGGCATCAAACCGCTCAGAGTCGAAGGTGTTTTAGACGAAATTGTCCTGGAAGCGACTCTCAACCAAACAAATCCCAAGTAAAAATTTCAGTTTCTGTTGTTTTTCAACAATCACAGCTTCCTTGATCGGTGAAGGATGTACAGTGTAGCGCCACCTGTTCGTTTTTTTTGTAAACTCTTATTACCATAGTTACTAAACCAAACTATCACCTACAGTACAGTTAATTTTTTTTTTTAATAATCAAGTCAGCGTTAAAATTCAGAAATAGACCATACTGTATTGCCCCAAAAGTTCATGTCCAACCACTTTCGGAACTATTCTGCATCTCACATTTTGCACCTCAGGTTTGTCAATCGGTACAGTCACGATCATAAAGAATGTCACCGCTGTAAAGCGGCCAGGGTAGGTCATAAATGTCGTAAATTTATAGGGGTGACATTCTTTATGATCGTGACTGTACATGAGTGTTAAATTAGGTTATCATTGAAGTTTGAATCCTTTATTCGTTAAAATACACTGACCGGCAAAAAAACTGGCCACCCTAAAATATTTTATAAAGTTTAATCTTAGCCATATATTTCACGTTTATAATATGGAAAACTAAATGGGTTTAATTTCGTTGACCATATTTTAAGAGGTTTGCTTCTTTTCCACTTTTATTTAAATGGTAAAATCCGTTTTTACCGCCATTACAAAATTTTTGCCATTTACGATTCAGCAGATAATTTTTTGTATTTAATGATTTATTTATTATAAAATCAAGTAGTCTCTCGTAAGTTATTTTAAAATGGAGTTTGACAGCTAAATAAACCACGAAATCATTAAATACAAAAAATTATCTGCTGAATCGTAAATGGCGGTTGTAATGGCGGTAAAAACGGATTTTACCATTTAAATAAAAGTGGAAAAGAAGCAAACCTCTTAAAATATGATCAACGAAATTAAACCCATTTAGTTGTCCATATTCTAAACGTGAAATATATGGCTAAGATTAAACTTTATAAAATATTTTAGGGTGGCCGGTTTTTTTTGACGGTCAGTGTATATCGGTGACTTTTAAACTTAAATTTTGGCAGATTTTTAAATCCCATTTGTTATTTTTGGTAGTGCCAACCTGACGGCTCTTAGACAGTTCATTATCATAACGTGGCTCCCTCTCGGAAACAGGAAGTAGGCAACTGAACTAATAATGCGATTAGCTCAAGGAAGCTTTGATTAAAACACTCATTTGAATGTTTAAATGGTCACAGTTGGAACTGTAGGTGCGGTTCGAAATACACGAAAAGCCAAAATTATCGCAAAGATAATAAATGGATTAACGGCCTGTCCGAATATCAGGTCCACTTGAAACAACACATCCAACCAAGTGAGTCTGAAACCGTTGAAAAAGTCGATTCAGGGTCTCCCAATGTTGTCCAATTGAATTTCATAAATTTCAAGCCGGGGAGTGTCATCGTGATCAAGTGAGTGGTTTAATCACCTTGATTGTTTCCTAATAATTTTTTAGAGTGTCACTACCTGAGGATATGAAAGAGGCGATAAAAAACGTGCGCAACTTGATCAGCCAATTCTCTATTAAAAAAGAGACAGAACTGTGGAAGATAATAAGCGAAATGACTTTAGCTGACTTGAATCGAGCCTTGTACAGGTGCGACCAAGAGGAGAGGGACGAAGGCCACGGTTTCGATACTTACGAAATTCCGAATTTTGGTCGCTTGGTCTATGCCGGCTTTCAAGGTTTTTATTGCAAAGTAATAAGTTTTTGTTTGATTAATTTTACAGGTTTTATGTCTTTGTTGTGTACTATTCGGCCTAATAACGACTTGGGTCACCCCATGTGTGCCAATTTGCGCGACGGAAATTGGATGATTGGTAAATATTTGTTTTCTCGTTCACGTTATTAATTAACCGATTTTAGATTATATTTGGCAACGACTGAAGCTTGATGATGGTACAAAGCACTTGGGACAGTGGTTTGAGGAGAACGCAAAGTCGCTCAAATCCATCCCTCGCTACTTAGTCCCGTGTTACTTCGACGTGATTGTTACAGGAATCTATATTTTGCTTTACGAACAGTGCTACAACCTTTTGTCAGAGTAAATCCAACTAAACTTGTACTAGAATACAATTGTGCATATAATTTAATTTTCAGTTTTGTCAAGCTTGGCTCCACTTTTGTCAAAGGTCTAGCGATGGGTTCGGTCCAAATGTCTGCCTACATAAAATCTGCTGATTTGCCACAACTTTCGCCGAATCTTTCTGAACCTAAGCCACCTCAGAGGAAAAATAACAAGGGCGAGTTGGTGCAATCTTGTGTTACGTTGTCGGCCGGCTTGCCCCATTTTTCGGTGGGGTATATGCGTAATTGGGGTCGGGATACGTTCATAGCCTTGAGAGGCCTATTTTTGCTGACTGGACGCTTTGAAGATGCTAGGTACCACATTCTGGGGTATGCTGCCTGTTTGAGACATGGGCTTATACCCAATTTGCTCGACGGTGGACGAAACTCACGGTGAGTGTGAAAAAATCTGATTGCTTAACTGCTTCTTCTAAAAAAAATCCCTAAGTTTAGAAATAGTTTTATTTTCGCTTTTACGAACATTTAGGCGCGTTTTTTTTTGCAAAAAACCCAGTTTTTTTCGTGAGGGTTTGCAAATCTGGGGAAAAATTATAAAATGAGTTCAGAAATTACATAATTTTGTATGTTTTCCGGTAAGAAACTCAATTATTTGACAAAATATCCTCAAAAACATGTCGAATGTCAGCAAAGGAATATGGTATTATTTGCCGTTTGCCAAATTAGTTACAGTAAACCAGCAGGCGGAATAATCACTAAATTGGGTTGCAAATGCCGCTATTTTTTGCTTTATTCGTATGCTTTGGCAAGTTTGTCAGTTAAAAACGGTCTTATCTCGCGAAATTTCTTAAAAGCAATCAGAATATCTACAAAATTTATCCAAAAATGGTGTTAAATTTGCGTTTTTAAGGTGTTTAAAAAAATTGCTGTAACTGGTGAAAAAATCACCAAACTGTTGTTTTTAACCTGTTTGCCTCGATATTGTTCGTTTTGAACCAGAGTCATGTTAATTTATTTTGCAAGATTTTGTCGAAACACAGAAAAGCACCTAAACTGTTATTGTTATTGTAATTTGCATGTTTAGCCAAATTTAGTTGAAAATAAGTCCAAAAACCACAAAATTTAGTACACTTTGAAGCTTCTTCAAGCTCATTTTTGAAAAAAAATAATATTTTTTACGAGATTAGCTAAAACACATTGAGAAATCACCTTATGCGTGTTAAAGGTCTTTTATTTTCATGTTTGCCAGCGTTTAGGAGCTTTTTGAATTAAAAACTCAGTTTTTTTTGTGAGAGTTTGCAAAACTTGGCAGAGAAATCATAAAATGAAATACATAATGACGTTATTTGTGCATTTATCAATTGTGCATGTATTAATTATTTGGCAAAAATAAGTCGAAAATCAACAAATTAATAAATGATTTTGTTGCACGGTACTTCATATTGGCTTTATTTGTGTGATTTAGCACACATTTGTCAGAAAATAGCGCCATTATTTCGCTAAATTTCTTAACAACAAGCGGAAAGGTTACAAAATCTGGTCAAAAATGGTGTTAAATTTGCGTGTTTAAAGACGTTTGTCAGGGAGTAAGAACTATATTTTCAAAAAAGTAGCTGAAAAAATCACCACATTAGATCAAACGCTTTTGTTCGTTTTTGGGCCAGTCACACTAATTTATTTTGCAGGATCTTCTTGTTTGAACGCAATTTAATTACATAAAGCCCACAAAATTTGATCCCTTTTCAAGCTGTTTAAAACCTTTTTGAATTAAAATAGCTCAGGTTTTTTGCAAGATTTGTCAAAAAGAGCGAAAAATCACCTAATTAGGCTTAAAATGGTGTTATTTTTGGCCTTTTCGGCCATATAGATAATATGTTTTTGAACTAGACACTCAGTTTTCTTTGCGAGACTTTGCCCAGCTGGGCCGAAAAATCACTAAATAAAATCAAAGATACATTACTTTTGCATTTTCGAGAATTTGTAGGTTTTTCAGTCAGAAACACAATTATTTTGCAAAATAAATAGGTACCTACTCATCTTCAAAAATAAATCGAAAATCAGTAAATTAATAAGTAATAGGTAATTGTTTTTTGCAAGATTTGGGTCACAAATGACTTTTTTTATTCATGGCCTTATTTGGACGCTGGTTAGCTATACAAAGGCAATTATTTCGTAAAGTTTCTTAAAATCAATCCGAGAACTTCTCAAATTGTCTAAAGAGTGTGTTAAATTTGTCTTTTTTGTTGTAAAAACCAACTTAAAAAATCTCTAAAACTGTTTTAAAAATGGTATTGGTATTATTTGAGCTTTTTTTCCTTGAGAAAAAAAAGAGACTTATTAATGTATGTTGCAAGATTTTGTCAATGCCTACGTCTAAAAATCATAAAAATAATGGTATTTTGCATGTTTTAATAATTTAACCAAAAATAAGCCAAAAACCACAAAAGTCCGGTCCTTTCTTAAGTCTTTTAATGCACGTTTTTGAAATAAAAACTCATGCTTTTTGGGAGATTCTCCAAAATAGACCTAAAACGAAAAAAAGTTAGTCGATTACGTGATTTCGGAAATGTTCGTTAAAACAAACCTAAAATTCACCAAAACTACTTTAAAATGAACTTCTTAATAAAACAATGTTCGTTTATTGTGTTGATTTCTTCAATTTAACTCGATTTATTTTTATTTATTTTTTGCATTTCGTTCGTAATTACTAATAATTACAGATCTTACTTATTAATACTTGCATATCCGGCTCGCAAGCGTGCAATTATCCGTTTTTTATGAGCGTAAAGTCCACTTCATAAATAACAATTATGCAACATCTTTAAATAACAATTACCGCAATTATCCATCTCTCGTTTATTTTCCTTCCAGCTTCAACTGCCGCGACGCCGTCTGGTGGTGGCTGCACTGCATCAAGTGCTACACCGAGGACGCCCCCTCCGGTCTCTCCATCCTCCAAGACAAAGTCTCCCGCATCTTCCCCAACGACGACTCGCCCCCTCAGCCCCCCGGCCAATTCGAGCAGCCCCTCCATGCCATAATGCAGGAAGCCCTCAACGTCCACTTCCAAGGCCTCGTTTTCCGCGAACGCAACGCCGGCCGCCAAATCGACGAACACATGACCGACCAAGGCTTCAACAACCAAATCGGAATTCATCCAGAGACCGGTTTCGTCTTTGGAGGCAACGCCTTCAATTGCGGCACCTGGATGGACAAAATGGGCTCGTCCGAAAAAGCCGGAAATCGGGGAAAACCGGCAACGCCGCGAGATGGCTCCGCCATCGAGCTGATCGGATTGGCTAAGTCTGTAGTCACATGGTTGGATAAGTTGAGTAGGGAGGGGAAGTACCCATATCCAGGGGTGGAAAGGATTGGAAAAAACGGGGTTGAAACTAAATGGACGTTCGGGGAGTGGGCTGAGAAGATACAAAATAACTTCGAGAAGTTGTTTTGGGTCAATGTTACGCCGATAGAGGACGAGATTCGGCCAGATTTGATTAATAAAAGGGGGATTTATAAAGATTGCCATGGGGCGAGTCAAGAATGGACCGATTTTCAGTTGAGGTGCAATTTTCCAGTTGCAATGGTGGTAGCGCCGGAATTATTTAACCCACAACATGCATGGGTGGCTTTGGAACAGGCCGAAAAGTATCTGTTAGGGCCACTAGGCATGCGCACTTTGGACCCCGAGGATTGGGCCTATAATGGGGATTATGATAATTCGAACGATTCGGATAATTTCAATATTGCCCATGGGATGAACTACCATCAAGGCCCGGTAATTGAGTAAAATTTTGGCATAAAATTGTATTTTTTTAATCGAGAATCATAGTTGGCTATGACATTTTCGAAAAGCTTATTTTTTTCTGGAGTTAAAACAATATAAATACAGTTTGATATTTTTATACAGCGTGTCCCGAAAACGGCACCCCCCTCATAACTTTTTTATTTATTAATCAATTCGAACAAAATTTAAGTTACACATGTTTGGACCAAAGGTCCACATTTTAAAGTAACCATTTTTTTTTGAGGAGTTTACCATTTGTGAGATAAAAAAATAAAAATCATGAAAAAAGATGCAAAATCCTTAAATTGCATATTATTAGAAGAAGCTATGTTACATTGCCGTGTTGGCAAACTTTGTTTCAACAAAAATAATCCAGATTTCCTTAAATTCTTTTTTAAAAATTTCAAAAAAAATGGTAAAATTTTGTGTGAAATATCATCGTCCATGGAGCGGTGTTGTGAGATTGCTGTAAACAATTACCTGTAAGATTTTGACAACCTGTTGACAACTAATTTCAAAAATGTTATCAAATCAAGAAAAGCGAGAAATCATTCTAGTCTACGGTGAATGTGGCAGAAATCTACGACTCACAACGCGAGTCCTTGAAGAGCGCTTTCCAGACGTGCGTTACTCTTTGAAAAAAGTCCGCAAAGTCGTCCAATTATTTGAAGACACAAGCTCAGTGCTTAAACCTAAAAGGGTTTATTTTCCTGTAAGACACAATCCTGATTAGACAACATTTTTTGAGATTTCAATGTCAGAATGACAGTATAAATTCACAGGTAGCTTTTACAATCTCACAACACCGCTCCATAGACGACGATATTTCGCACTAAAAAAAAGATTTTTGGCGAGATTTTTAAAAAAAGATTTGAGGGTATCTGAATGACTTCTGTTAAAACAAAGTTTGTCAATACGTTAATGTAACCTGGCTTCTTCTAATAATATGAATGTTAAAGGTTTTAACCTTTTTTCATAATTATTAATTTTTTATCTCACAAACGATAAACCCCCCAATAAAAGTAGTTACTCCAAAATGTGGGCCTTCAGTGCTAACATGTGTAATTTTAATTTCGCCTATATTAATTGAAAAATAAAAAGTTATGAGGGGGTGTCCTTTTCGGTGTGACACCCTGTATACTTTTGATTCTTTTTTATAATCAACTATCAGAAAGCCGTCAGGTTGGCTTTACCGTAAATAGTATTTTTGAATACCCAAATTTAAATATTTAATTTGAAGAAAAAATATGCATTGGTTTCAGGAGTGGGTGTGGCCTGTCGGCTTTTACCTACGTGCCAGGCTACGATTCGCTGCCGCTAACAACCAATTGGCGAAAACCGTGGCTGACACTAAGGTGGTTTTAGCGAAGCACTTCGTCGAATTGCAAACATCAACATGGCGTGGCCTCCCCGAACTGACCAATAAGAACGGGGCGTTCTGCAAAGACAGCTCAAGGACGCAAGCGTGGAGCATGTCGTGCATTTTGGAAGTGAGTTCATTTGTTTAAATTAAACATCGAAGCTATTTATTTTGTTTCACAGGTTTTGCACGACCTCCAAAGAATCGAGAGGGACCAACCGACGATCAATTGACTTACAAGAAAATTAGATTTACTAACCGAAAATTGCGTAATTACGATCAATTCACCGACCAAACGGACGTTTTTTAAGCGTGAGGTAATATACAAGGTTGAGGACGAAGCCGAGCTGCCACAACAAGTTGCGAATTTTACGGTTTATAGTGATTTGTACTTTAGGAAAAATGAGAGTTTGAACATGATTGAGCGTGTGAGTACCTTGTCAGTGTGTGATGATTTTGCTGTGAATTTTATGCCGTGTTTTGGGGAGTGTTCCCGCGTTTTACAAGTGTTAAAATATTCCCCTGGTGATAGTCTTAGTTTTAATTTAGATAAGTCTTACAAGAATTACCGTGCAATTGTTAATTATAGTTCGTTTACTAATCGTGTTGTGTGTTTCGGTGATTTGTTATCGAGAATCTCGACGAAACCGAAGAGAAAATCAATTCGTTTGATCGATTTGGATGAAATATCACCGGTCGAAGATGATAATCCGAGAATTACCGACGAATTTGTTGAAAATCAAACTGATAAACCCTTGTTGGACAAACCTAGATTTAATCCAATTATTCTCGAACCGTTATCGTTAGAAAGTCTGCAGAAGAAACGCGTTATCAATAGGATTTATGAAACCGAACAGAAGAAAATTATTCGCATTACCATTATGTACACTTTGGCCTTTTTTGCTCTAGCTATTACGACGTTTTTTATCATCTATTTAGCCTAAACAATTATTTATTTCCGAAGTTTGTTGTGATCAGTTTATTTTGTAATAATTAATAAAAATACTATTCTGGTTATGGTTGTTTTATTACACTTGTAATTAGATTACATAACAAATGCCAGGCTTTTGATTAAATTTCTCGCCTGCGACTGAAGAGAAAATCAATTCGTTTGATCGATTTGGATGAAATATCACCGGTCGAAGATGATAATCCGAGAATTACCGACGAATTTGTTGAAAATCAAACTGATAAACCCTTGTTGGACAAACCTAGATTTAATCCAATTATTCTCGAACCGTTATCGTTAGAAAGTCTGCAGAAGAAACGCGTTATCAATAGGATTTATGAAACCGAACAGAAGAAAATTATTCGCATTACCATTATGTACACTTTGGCCTTTTTTGCTCTAGCTATTACGACGTTTTTTATCATCTATTTAGCCTAAACAATTATTTATTTCCGAAGTTTGTTGTGATCAGTTTATTTTGTAATAATTAATAAAAATACTATTCTGGTTATGGTTGTTTTATTACACTTGTAATTAGATTACATAACAAATGCCAGGCTTTTGATTAAATTTCTCGCCTGCGACTGAAGTTAAGTTGGCAACACTGTCATTCTTAATTTCAAACCGCGACTTTAAGCAGAAATCTAACTAAAAGCATGGTAGTACCATCGTGGTTACACTGAAATAAATTACTATCGTGGAATGTTGGAGCTAAAACCTACTATTACAAGACTTGGACTACGGTGGATTTCAGCGTTGGGCTGAAACCTGAACCAAAACTGCCTTATAAACAATATAAAAATATAATTTCTCAACGCAATGTAAAAACAACATCAATGACTTAGAACAACTTAAACATCGTCGAAGATGCCCCTCGGGGGCGCCCCCACGCGGTTCCTATAGTTACCATCCGACTGATACGAATCGGCGAACCTCGGCTCGAGTTCGTGCGAGCTGTTATACCGTTCGTTAATCCTCGTGCTGGCGCCGAACCGGGCATCGATATCGTCCTGATCGGGGGGAAACCTCGTATCGACTTCGCTCGTGTATCTCCGACTCTCGTACGAGTCCAGCGGGTGCGACTCTTGCAGCAAATTTGAGCGTGTGTTGTCCAAATTTTCCAGTTGTGTCATTGGACGAACTGAAAGCATTACTCAGAAATGGACCAATTAGAAGCGGCCACTTACTCGTATCGGTGCTTCCCCTAGTCCTGTACCTCCCCGTCGTCGGGAAGCGTTCATTAAATTCGGTTCGTCTCGTGCTAGCCTCCTCTGATCTTTGGCGTTTGCGTTTCTCGCGTTTGATCAATTCGCGGCCTTCTTCGATCAAGTCGGTGGTCATTTCGTCGTCACCGACGAATTGGTGGAACCCCAGCATTGATAAAAGACGCGAGCCGACGCTGAAATATGTCGCGAGACAAAAGACTAGAATTGCCATTGGGAAGTAAACGTTGAAGCCGTCGGAGATTATGGAGATGACGTCCATATGACCCATGATCTGGCAAAATTGGGGTTATTTTAAGTAGGAGATAAAATAAAGTGACTAACTTGTGTATAGTGGGTCTCCATGACTTGCTTTTTTATTATGTGACTGTCCATGTGAATTAAGCCGAGGAAATTCAAACACAGAGGAGGCGTAAGTCGGCTCAACATCATCCCTGAGAAGATTAAACTGTACTCGTTTGTTTGGTGGTGCGGTGCTAAATAGTACAAGTTGAGGAGTTTTATTTTGAGGACTGTTGAGTAAGCACAGTAGCATAAGTACAGGATTATTATAGTCGACAATAACTGTAACAATTTTCATAGGTTATTTCGTCCAATCAGGGCAGCTTGGACATGTCAAATAAATTAATTTGGCCTATCCAAATTGTCCCAAGAAACAATAGTGATAAAATTTTTTCAGAAAATATTAAAGGAATGAGTGTGACTTACCTCTATCGTAAAATAGTCATACTTGACTTTAGCCCTGTTGACAATGGCGGCAAAAATCGAGAGAACTGGTTGTTTGTTGAAAAAAGTCACTTCGGACCAAACCACAGCCACGGAAAAAAGCCCAGCCATAACAGCCAATAATTTTTGTGTGTAGCCGTAAAGAAGACACTTCCAGTACCACTCTTCAACAATTAAATAAAATACACAACCACGCCAAATGTACAGTCTTACCAACTGTCGGAACATATAGAAACCTCCTGAAAAGAGATCGTGGTTTTTGGAATGTGCGTTTAAATCGCTTATCTCGCGAAATTTGATTTTTGAGAGTGTCCTCAAGATCGAAAATCTTCTCGACGAGAAGGTTCCATTGCGTTTCGGTTCTTTGAAACACTTGGAGCGACTTTATCGTCTGAAAAAGCGAGGTGAGTGTTTAGTCTGCGGTCGGCATATTTGTGACAACCGACTTACTTGCTTATGGAGCCTGATTAATGCCTTCTCGCTTGGCAAATCAGTGGGGGTGTCTTCAGGGAGTTGTCTCCGGTTCATCCTGTCCCTTAATTCCGTGGGCACCTTTTGTAAAATAGTCTCCAAGTGAGCGTGCAATGGATGTCGCGAATTAATAGCCAATGAGACGGCTTGGAGCGACTAAAACCCCCAAAATAATAATTAAAATTGGATAAGTTAATAATAAGAACCTCTAGGACATCATCGACAGTTTCCTCAGCCTCGCATTTGTCTGAACTTAATTTGGCGGCTTTAAAATACGAATGTGTTAGCACAAAACTGTGGTTTGAGTTATTCCAAAGAGTTCGAGGGACTTCAACTAAAGCGTATCCGAACAGTAAAACTAGGAGGAATAAACCCCAAGTATTGCTAGCTGACGAAGCAATTGCTTTTAGTTTTGACCAGTCAAGGTGAATCCCGGGCTGGAGGGCTAAGTAAATTAGTAGCACTCCACAGATTAGTAAATAAGAGCCGTAATAAATCGCATTGTCGATTACGGCCGATTTTAATTTGCCTTTAACTGTAAAATCACCAGCTTTGATGTAGGATTGCATCATAGGCATGACTAGCCTGGAATTATTATTTTGGTTAAAACCTTGTGTGTGTGGCTTTTAAAAAATTATACCAAGTTAAGCACTGAGTGCTCCAATACACAGTACGCCACAAGTTCGGGAAAACCTCATCAGGGACCCGACTCCAAGGTTCCTCACATTTTTCAATACTTTTATTCGTAACATTTAAAACTAATGAAGAAGTTGCGTTATCAAAAGTGTCATGTTCTTCCTTACACTGGCGGTAAACCGTCTAAGAACAAATCCCTGATTGACCGAAACTTATTATTCATAACTCACCGAAATTACGTCCAACGGAAGCGCAAAAATAATCAAGAAACTGAAATACCAAGCAAGAAGCACAATCAGAGTCACGACAATGTGGTGCCTGAACCAATTGCCATATCGGTACAAGACCGTCGAGGCAAGAATAAAAGAGAGCAAGATTTTCGAAATCAGCGGCCCGTAATTCATTGTGCGTTTTACTCGTCTTTGGGACTCTGCTGTGTTTGCGATTTTTGGGCCTCCTGTTGCATTTTTTCCAGTTTTTCCAAAGTGAAACTCTTAAGAGGGATCAAGCGGGGTTTGCACAACACCAAGTCCTGGATGTCTTCGATGATTATTTGTCCTTTCTTAGGCAAGATCGGTTTTGGCTTTTCCACATTGGACATTGTCACTGAATGACATCACAACGTAGTCATTAATATTGATCATTCAAGCAATTAGGGGAGTTTTAGTGGCTGGGAAATTGATCGGCACGTGAAAATTCCAAAAATTATTGAACTTTCCACACGCACGAAACGTCACTTTGACAAGTGTCAGTTGGCAATGTGGCCAATATCGATCACCGTGTTATCACCACCAATTTGCGCCAGTTTTCGCCGAACTTATCACATTTCATTTAATTATTGACTGGTATTGTGTGTCCATCACGAAATTTGAATTATCAGAACAGAAGGCCACAATGTTTGATAAAACAAGCACCAGTTGCGTTTCTCCGATTGGCAACACTTGTCTGGGGGCGTGTGGGGGTGTATTTAGCTAAAAAATCCCTAAACAAATCATTTTAACGAGGGTTTTGTTATGAGTTTCCTCGAATTTTCCACCTAAAATGAGTGACTTATTTAAATCGGCATACGAGTACTTTAGTGGCCCCACGAACGGGCAGAGTGACAACAGTTTCGTGGGCCAAGTAATAGAAATTTCCAATGTTAAATTACGAATAAAAAAAGTCATTGCTGAAGGTTAATTTTCAATATTGATTTTTCTTTATTTACCATGACTTCCAGGCGGTTTTGCTGTTGTTTTCGTCGCCCAGGACGTGGCCACGGGCAAAGACTACGCTTTGAAAGTGAGTTTCTCTTAATTTTCGTTCGAATTCTCCAATTTTGTTTGGCAGAGACTTTTGGCCGCAGATGAAGAAGCGAAGAACAATATCATGCAGGAGATTAACATCCTGAAGAAGCTGGCGGGGCACCCCAACATTATCCAGTATTTATCGGCTTCGTTCATTGATAAATCACAGACTGTACATGGGAAGGCGGAATTTTTGTTGGTCACAGAGTTATGCACAGGTATGGGGGCCTTTGTCACGATTTTGTAATGTTTGGGGGGTTTTAGGAGGCTCCTTGGCTGAGATTTTGCAGGCGAGAAGTGCCCCCTTTGAGCCGGAAATAATCACGCGAATATTTTATCAAACATGCCGGGCTTTGGCACACATGCACTCACAAAACCCGCCAATTATACACAGAGACTTAAAATTAGAGAATTTATTGATAAGTAAGGACGGTACAATAAAATTATGTGACTTTGGTTCGGCCACTGTTGAAATATTTAGACCTGACCTGACCTGGTCTGCTAACCAACACGACAGTTTGGAAGAAAATGTAATAACAATAAAATGGGGGCTTTTCTCACAGAGATTTTCAGATGGCGCACTGTACAACCCCCATGTACCGCGCCCCCGAAATGGTCGACACTTGGAACAACTATTTCGTAGGCCCCCCTGTGGACATATGGGCCCTGGGCTGCCTTCTCTACGTCTTTTGTTACATGAAGCACCCGTTTGAAGACAGCGCTAAATTGCGAATTATTAACGCTAATTACAATCTTCCTCCCGATCCTAAATATTCATGCTTCCAAGACATTATCCGTAAGTAATCCTTTTGTGGTCCAATTGAGCCCCCAATTATTTATAAAAGGTGGCTGTCTCCAAGTCAATCCCGAGCACCGCTTGACCGTTTCTGGAGTCCTAGAACGAGTGGCTGCAATTGCCGAGTCCAGCGGTTTCAACTTGAGGGCCCCCTTGCAGTTTCCACAGAAGCAGTCACCGGAGCCCGACCACAGCTCCGGCGATGGGGTGCACAACAACGTGAAGCCCCCGCCGCGGCCTGCGCCCCCGGCCCCCGAGCGGCCGCCGCAGCCGCCCCAGAGGCCCGCCATGCCGGTGCAGAGGCCCCCAGAGGGGGCGAAGCAGTCGGGGCTATTTTCTTCTTTAAAGGGCGGAGCCGGGAGTTTTCTCAAGAATTTGAAAGACACAAGTTCGAAAGTGATGGCAACGATGCAACAGTAAGTTTGTGTGTGTTTGTAATTTTATTTTTTTTTAAATTGTTTTTTAGGTCGATAGCAAGGACTGATTTGGATATGAGCTATGTGACTTCTCGCATTTTGGTGATGCCGTACCCGAGTGAGGGCATTGAATCTGCGTATAAAACTAATCATATTGAAGATGTGAGAGTGTTTTTGGACTCGAGGCATCCGAATTTGAAGTATTCTGTTTATAATCTTAGCGGGAAGTCGTATCATTCGAAGTTTGGACAAGCGAGGGTCGTTGATTGTACGTTTGCTTATCCTGAACATTTTAAAGCCCCCTTGTTGAATTCGCTGTACCAGCTGTGCGAGGATATTTATCAATATTTGGCTGGGGATAGTAGGAATGTGGTCGTGGTTCATTGCACGGTAAGGTTTTGATTGTATGAACATGAAAATAAAAAAAACACAAAACGTAATTAAACAATGGTTAACTGTGTTACAAAAATTCTAATTCCAATCTAGACATGAAATGCCTTTGGATGTACGTAATTATTTTATAGGTTGGTCAAAACACCCTGGAAAGATTTTGCTTGATATGTTCGAAGTTATTTGAAATTGTATTAATTTAATTTTAAGTTAGATGGAACATATTTTACGCCGATTCCAATGTCTTCACGTAAAAAAATAGAGAATATTTCGTATGCTGTTTAAAATTTATTAAAAACTGCCGAATAGATAAGTTATTTTTTACGAATTCAGTTTATAAAGAAAAGGGAACATTTTACGATTTTGACGAGAACTGAATAAAATTGGGAATATTGTGATTTATTCCTTAAAAAGTAAACTTGAATTTATTACAGACCACAGAAACCGAGTAATGTTAATTCATAATGTTTTACAAACTATTTATTTAAAAATGATTATTGATTGAACCTTTGTCAGTGAGTTGGTGATAACTTCATTTTCATCTTTTTACATTGTAAAATTGATTAACATTTTGAATTATTTGAAAAGCATTTATCTGTTTCCGGGTGACTAAAAGATTGGGTAAAAAAAATATTGACAACACTGGCAAAAAATTTTTTCTGTTATTTGTAAATATACTGAACCAATAACTATTCATAAATGAAGTTTTGCCCTAAAAATTCTTATTCCAATTTCATCACAATTAAATGTAATATATTAGAAAATGTGAGGTACACAACAACTAAACTTTTCTTTTTTGAGGGTGCTAGCGACAATTTTTTTAAAGTATTTTTTTAATAAAACAACATTTAAGCATCGTTGCTTTCAAAATATCAATAGAAATAATAAAAAAATATGTCTTTTTTTTTCCTAGGCCGTAGCCAGAGTAGAGCCAAACAGGGCGAAGCCCTACCTCCTGAAATTCTTGCTCTTCTAATTAGACAAGTTTTAGGTGTTACGTTTTATAAAAATAAAAATTGGGAAATCTATAATTATAAAATTATGATTTTGCGTTGTCTACATTTTTTTGTTATTATCATAGTTAGGTATTATTTATTATTTTAAAATTAATAGACATCAATCTTAAATTTTTCAAAAGCAGCATAAACATGGATGTATTTTTATTTTTCGGGACGTCAAAGCGGCAAAGCGCTATCAGTTATGCTTCCGTCGAATGTGTATGATTTTGAGAGAACACTTTTTTCACGAAAAATAAATCTGACAATTATTACTGCACTTGACTTTCGAGAAAAAAAAAGGCACACAGGAAATTTGTTTTGACTTTATCAACTTTTTATTAGATTTTAACAACAAACGAGAAAGAAAATTTCAGCTTTATTGGTTACTTATAGTGTTTTTGTTTCTCGTTTATGTTTTTATTTTGTTTAGTTAAGGTATGTTTGGTATTTGTATTTGTATATGTATTTGTTCTTTTACAAACTTTAATACTACTTGGCCCTTCTATAAAATAATCTGCCCTTTCTGCAGTCAAGAGATCTGATCTTAATATTATTAATTTATTTATTAATTACAAGGAACTGTAGAAAAACTCTGAAAAAATTCACTTGCATAGAGAAGAAAATTTATTGTTACCTTGTTGCAGATTTTAAGTGTTTAACCAGTTTTGTACAAATTTATTTAATTTACACCAAAAAATTGTCGATTAACATACAATGAAACCCATCACATTTACATTTTATGAACTATCATATTGGCAGAAAAATAATTTATTTGTAATTCCCGTGTTTTGCTTAAAAAAAAATTGTTTTTACGTAAGACGTTTTGATGAGGCAATTTATCAAAACACTAATTTAGATAGGTAATACTTTTTTCAATTTTAACGAAAACTGGATAAAATCGGCTATATTTTGACCGATATCTCAAAAAAGCGTCTCAAGGAGATTGTTAATTTTTATACAGCTTTTACGTAAGAAACAAAGGTAAGTATTCAGTAAAGGAATTTTTTACCAAGTGAATAAATTCGTCTGTATTTGAACGAAATTTGTAATCAGAATTTTAGGTAAATAATAATTGGTTCAACTACCAAAAGTGGAATAAATTGACTACATTTTAACCCATGTCTCAGAAGATGCTTTTTAGAAAAAACTAAACACACATACTTAATGATCGAGCAATTTCACGTTCAATTTAATTATCTGAATACAATCGATTCCAGTGTTAGAATATTTGTATAATTTTTATTGAATATGTTTAAAAAAGAAGATTAGCAATTATGTATCTATTTAAAGAATAATTTTGTTGTAATTTCGAATTTGAGGGTTTTATTTACAAGTTGTGTTCCAAGCCAATTAGTTTTGAGCACGAAAAAAATACGATCTTATCAAAAATTTAACAAAATTTTCATCAATTCAACAACTAATAATCCCATTTTCCTTATCAATAATAACCATGTTGTTTGAATAAAACAATGAAGTAAAACGGGAAAACACTTTCGTGCACTTTGAACACTCAAGCCCCCTTGATACCAAAAATTGTAAAAATCCACGATTACATCAATTAACAAAAATTAATTGTATGGCAAGCGGATTATCTATAGATTGCCACTTAGTCTAAATAAACATATTGAATTACCGTGCGTCAACTTGCATAAAAACAATATCTGATCCATTTATTGTCCGTTATCAGATAATAATTATTCCATTGTAACAAAATTAAGATTTTAATCTAGAAACTTCACTGAGGTAATTCCTAAATAAACTTTACAGGACGGAAAAGCCACTTCTGCCACCCTCGTATGCGGCTTACTTATTTATTCATTTCTTTACGAAGTTCCTGAAGATGCCCTACAAATGTTTGCCGTCAAACGCTGTCCACCCAATATGCGACCTTCCGAATTAAGATATTTGTACTATTTGGCCGACATTGTGAAAAATCCGCCGGTTTATCCGCACTATAAACCGGTCACTTTTGTGTCGATTCAGATGCAACCGGTCCCACTTTTCACCAAAATTAGGTCCGTTTTATTTGATTGTGTTTGGCCGAAATACAGTTTGAGTTTTAGAGATGGGTGTCGCCCGTATTTGGAGGTTTACAGCGAGAATCGGTGCTTGCTTTCGACGCTACAAGACTATGAAAGAATGAGATTGTATAATGTTACCGAAGGAAAAGTAACTTGTTTGTTACCCAATTTGGGGAAAAATATTTACAAAAACAATTCCAGGTTTTATTGCCGATCAATGTGAGCGTTTGTGGCGACGTTTGCATCACTATTTACCACGCAAGGAATATCCTAGGGGGCGTTATGACCCAAGGCAAGGCTACAGGGATTAAAATCTGCCAACTGCAATTACACACCGGGTTTATACCGGAGGAAGAAACTTGTTTGAAATTTAACAAGTATTCGTCCAATTTTTTTGGAATTTTTTTGATAATTGCTTTCAGGTCGGAATTGGATGAAATATCCGATGGTCAAGATCACTACCAGGACCGGTTTATGGTTCTATTGAACGTTTTTGTGTCCGATTCGGAACGAAAACCCTCACAACCGCCTCCATGGTTGACGGACAAGACGCAACGAGTTTGTGATACTATGTTTAGTTCGAAGTTAGAACAAGACGAGACGATAGATAATTTTGGTAATTATTTAAGTTTAGAGGAGTTAGTTAAAATTAAAAGCGATTTTGGGTTTTCACAGCCAGTAAACAACCAAAGCGGGTGCAAGTGTCACCCCAGAAGCCCCCAGAGCGTCCGAATAGGCCTGCGCCCCCGTCCCCCAGGCCCGCACACGTAGAACTAGAACAGAAAGACTCCAGTGATTCCGAAGCCGAGCAAGTCAAGGTAATTTTAGTGTTGTTAGCAAAAGTTTGACTGAATTAACTAAAATAAAATTTACTCTTTTGAAAACCTAGAAAAATTAAATTTCTCATATGATACCGGGTGACTATATTAAAAATTGAGGCAAAAAATCAAGTGGCAACGTTGAGTTATTGGCTTTACTGTCACTTGTCATTCATATTCAATAAAAATGTAAAATACAATTGGATTCATAAAAAGCAGGACAATGACAGAAAGATTGAAACTACATATATCTATACATACCTATTTTTTTAAAGTGCATGAATAATTTACAACAACTAACTTTGAGAGAAAATGCGGGGTTGCTATTTTTATTGAATTAGGGTGGATGATAGTTCGTTATAATATGGAGCTGTTTCAGCAATCGCCCATCGGAAGAGATGACAATTATTGTGTATAAAATTTTGACATTTGAAGTTGATAGTCAAGGTCGCAAATTAAGATTTTGTGACCAACCTGACGACAATAATCATAATTTTTAATAGTCACCCGGTACTTATTATAGCACTGTTTTTGGTAATTTTTATGCTGTCCTCAGTGGCGTATTTAGGTTCATTGCCGGCCCTGCCTATGATAATATTTTTTCAACAAAAGAAAAACAAAACATTGGTTATTTCAGAAAATAAGGAAAAATTTACAAAGCTCGAAAAAGGACAATTTTTATTGAAAGGGGGAAATTTTTTGCTATGGAAATTTGTAGCATTTAACCCTTTTATAATACAAATCACCCTTTAAAATTTTAAATGACACCTCAAATGAATTGCTAAACTGCATAAACTGCTCGAAAAATGTTAGGGATATTGGTGATTCACTTTATTTGAATGAAATAGCAAACCCAGTTCTAGCACAAGTTCTCTACAAATGCAATATTGTTCTAAAAATGAAATTAAAAAACCTGAAAAAGTCCTTTGTTATATCACCAAACATGCACTAAATTTTTCAATATCTCCTTTATTTTACAATACAGGGTGAGTCATGTGGGTTATTTCTGATTTTGTTTTAATATGCAATCAGCAATACCAGAAGAATCTGACCAGATCGGTAATCGTTAAAAAAATTCAAAATTAATCCATGATTACATTGTTTTGAGTATTGTCAAGTTTGTCTTGACAGTTTTGCTAAAGTTTCATTATTAAAAAAATTATGATAAAAAACCAATATTGATTCAATTAATGTTTTTATAAATCAAACGAAGTATGAAGTGGTAACTACAATTAGTATTTTTGGTTGCACTTTAGGACATGTCAGAAGTAATCCACTATTGACTCACCCTGTATATCTATTAAAAAATCACCCTGCATTTATTGAAGAAGTTTTTATTTTTCAAAAAAGGTAGCCATTTTTACACTTTTTTCTATGATATTATATTGTCGCTGACTTTTTTCAGACATTTTTCTGTATTTTGTCCCACTCATGCTTTTTCTATTTCTTCAAACTTATTAACCAAACAATAAGAAATTATACGAAGTAAACAAATACGAGGAAAATAAAAAATCCGTTATTAATAGTTCTTTTTTTTAGTCAAAATAAAGATATTTTTGCCGCCCTGGGCTATAGCCTATTTAGCCCATACGTAAATATGCCACTGACTGTACTACTCGAAGTACCAGCTGTGACTGTATTATAATGGCCCTAATTTTAATGATTTATAAGGGGTGCCACCGTAAATTATTTAATATAAAAGCAATACAGATGGCATTACTAAGCAATACAGATTAAATTAATACATTTTTACATAAAAATTTATTTGTTAGCCAACGCCTAAAGTGGAGCCCCCCTTAATCGAAGCCGTCGACTTACTCAACCTCAACACCACCCCCAACCCCTCGACCATAAAACCCTCCGCAAGCTCAAACTTCGATCTCTTAAGCGGCTTGGACTCGTCCAACGACAACTTCCCTTCATTTCCCTCCAAGCCCGCTCCTTCCAACCCCCAACCCTCGCTCTTTGACCCGTTCGGTTCCTCCGACCCCCAAAATAACCTGCTTGGTGATTGGGGTAATTTCAATTCAGCACCGAGTAAACCCCCTGAGCCCCCACAACCCCAGAAACCTACCGACTTTTTCTCCGACTTGGGCAATTTGGGCGGAGGTGCGTGGAACAGCAACGCGTCCTCGCCCATCAAAGTTCCTCCCACGACCCCCCAACAGGGGGGCACCCCCCAACACAAGCCCGTCACGCCGCAGCACCAAGCCAAGTCGCCGGATTACAGCAGATCTCATTTTGATACGTTCGGTGATAAGAATGAGAAAGGCAAGCCGAAGAGTGACGATGTCTTTGGAGATTTGTTGGGGTCGCAGGGGTACAAATTCACTGCGAAAAAAGATAACGCCCCTAGGACGATTAATGATATGAGAAAGGAGGATATGGCGACTTATATGGACCCTGATAAGATTAAAATCATGGAATGGGTAAGGGTTGTATTTTTAAGGTGGTGGGTTTGAATTATTTGCGTTTTGCAGAAGGAGGGCAAGAAGAACAATATTAGGGCGTTGCTGTGTTCGCTACATACAGTCCTGTGGGAAGGAACAAAGTGGAATAAGTGCGATATGTCGCAGCTTGTTACACCCGCCGATGTTAAAAAGGCGTACAGGAAGGCCTGTCTGGCGGTACATCCCGATAAAGTTAGTGTATTTTTGTTTCTTGCGATTGGTATAACAATTCTATTGCAGCAAACGGGTACCGATAACGAGAACATGGCCAAGCTGATTTTTATGGAATTGAATAATGCCTGGAGTGACTTCGAAAATGATGCCTCCCAACAAAACATCTTCACTAGCTAATTCTTCTCTACTATGTGATCATTCCGTTTTATGATTAACTTATAGATTATTTATTTTTTAGGTGAATTTTATTTCAATTTTACGAACAATGATGTAGCTCTAAAGTGATGACTTTATCATATGAAGCGAAGCAATTGTCGGATCTAGACAATATTTTAAGCGTAGTTACTTTAGAGGTGTTGTTGTTGAAATTGAGCGCTGATAATGATATTATACTTAATAGTTTTGTTTTGTATTGTTTAGAATATATTTTTATATTGTGTCACTGTTGCATAACGTCATTCGTGCAATTTCATGTTTACGGTTCGTTTTTCCAGTGTTTTAAATTTTATCAAGTTGCAAACTACAAAAATATATCTCAAAGAGCAATCTTTAAGCAGTGACTTTTATTTTTATACCCCAACATCATTAAAACACTCATTTGGGTGCTAAAATGACCGGTTTCAAACTGATGCACATTCGGACGTACGCACAAGTAGTTCACTTGCTGGACGCAGTTACGCCCCTGTCCCAATTAACCTAACCTCACTTCATTACAAAATACTTTATTATTATGGCAAGTAATAACACCTCTGCAGTTTTAGATATAGTAGTGGAGAGTAAGGAAATTTCGTCAATTTTAAAAGACCACAAAGATTACGACCGCTCGAGCATATGTAGCGGCTCAACAATTGATAATTCTCTTGTAGGTATTATTGGTGTCACGAATTTAACTAACAGTGGTTTAAGGTGCAATCGCCCAGTTTGGAAAGTTTTTCAACAATTCAAGACATAGAAAATTTATCCGAGCTAAATATGGACGAAAACTCCGACCTGAGCGTTAAAATAGACAATCCTCAGAAGCACCTCGAGACGCTTGAAACGTATATCACCTTCAGGATAACGACAAAAGTCGCACGAATTGAATACTCAGAGAACGAATACATTGTTCGTCGGCGCTACAACGATTTTATTTGGTTGCGTCAGAAGTTAACCGAATGTCATCCGTTTTGCATAGTCCCTGTAATTCCCCCATTACGATATAATTTTTACTAGCGTTCGATGTTGCAGCCACTGCCGGGCAAGCACTCACTCATAGGCCAGTTAGACAGGTACTCAAAAGACTTCATCTTATTGCGAATGAAAGCTTTGAACGTTTTCATTTCGCGTATTGTTAATCACCCGATTTTGAGCTGCAACGAGCATTTCAAAACGTTCCTCACAGCCAAGCAACCCGTAAGTGGCGCAAGTGGTGCGTCAAATACACAATTTTTTCTAGGACTTCAATTTACACCGCCGACAACGAACCAACTCAGAGAACAAAATCCGCACCTTAAGCCATTCCAACTCGACTCACAGCGCCCTGAAAAACCGCCACTTGGAGTTCGACAAAACCAAAACGTACTTAAACGTGTTGTCGGAAAAGCTGTCCTCAATCGAGAAAATTTCTAGTCGTATTAATAAAGAACGCATCGATTTTATTGTAGAGCTAAACAGTTACCATCCGATTTTCACCACGTGGGCCACCAGCGAGCCCGAACTGGCCCCGCTTTTGCAAAACATCGGCTGTGCTGTTGAACGCAACACCGCCGCACAAAACATGCTAGTCCAGAGTTACCCAAGTGTTATTGGTAACCCGATCCGCGATTTTCTAACTTATATTGATGTGGTCCAAGATACCATTAAAAAACGCGAGGCTTATCAGTACGCTTACGAGAACTCGCTGGAGGAGTTAAACAAACGCCACAGCGAGAAAGATAAGTTGATCGCTTCGTCACACAATCCGTCCCAAGCCGCCGGTTTTTCGCTCTGGAAGCAGCCAAGCTGCGACGAAAAACTGGAAAAGTTAGGCGTTTACATTCCGCAGTTGCTTAAGAAGGTTGAGGCCAACCAGGACAGTCTGGAGTGCGCTAACGAGTCCCTCAGGAGCGACCTCGAACACTGGCAGCTCGAAAAACAGCAGTGTCTCAAGAAGATTTTGCTTGATTTTGTTAATAAGCAAATTGAGTACTATCAAGCCACTGTCAACGCTTGGGAGCACGTCACTAGTGAGATTGCTCCCCAAAACAACGTGGCCGTGTCCAAATGATACAAAAAGTACTTGTAGATCTCATGTACATTCCTAACTTATTTAACTTAATTTAATAAAACGCTCGATTTGAATTGGTTTGGGTTACGGAGGACTATAACTTAGGAGACGGAACGAGATACAAAATCGCAAAGAAATAGTACGGTAGAAGGAAAATGATGGCGCTTCGAGCGTTAACCGTCTCGGCCCCAAATCGTTTTAAATTAATTTAAATTCAACAAATTCACTAATTACTTGGAAAAAATGCAAAAATGTTGAACTCTGCATTCTCAACAGACAGAAAAACTGGCGACTCAAATTTTCATGAGAAACTAGAAAAAATTATTTAAAATTTACGCTTAGCCCCATATTTTTCAAAATGCTGCAAATACGGTTAAAGATACAAGAAAAATGTTAAGAAGAAAGTTGTAGAGAATTAAATTTCCTTTAAAAAGTCAGCGAAACCATATCTTTATCTTCAATGGTTTAGGCCCTAAAGACGCTCAAACGACGGATTCGTTTCATTTTACCGGTGGTCAAGTAATGGAAAGTTAATTTATACATAAACCATTGAAGATAAAGATATGGTCTTGCTGACTTTTTATAGGAAATTTAATTCTCTACAACTTTGCTCCTTACACTTTTTTTGTATCTTGGACAGTATTCGCTGCGTTTTGATAAATATGCGACGGTGCGCAAAAAATTATCGCTTAGAATTATTATCAATTTCTGTTCCACCTGATACACGTATTTTTGCAAACGTAACGAGTACGGTTGAAGATATAAAAAGTGTAAGGAAGAAAGTTATAGAAAATTAAATTTTCTACAAAAAATTCTGGGACACCATATTTCTATCTTCAACAGTTTAGGTATAAATTAACTTTCCAATACTTGACACTTGAGCGTCTTTGAATGACTTTGGGGCCTAAATGGTTTATATATAGGAATAAGGTCTCGCGGACTTTTTTAAAAGAAATTTAATTCTCTACAACTTTCTTCCTAACATTTTTCTTGTATCTGTAACTGTATGGGCAGCATTTTGAAAAATATGGGGCACAGTGAAAATTGGTAAAAGTTCAATTTTTTTTTTAATATTATAGGGTGTAACGAAAAGATGCGAACAAAAAGGAACCAGTGATTCTCCAAGTCAAAATAAGACGATTTAACTCAACTTACCTCTATACCAAGTTGCACCGTTTAAAAGTTAGAGGGCGCCAAAGTTCAAAAATTATTTTTGTTTTTCTTCTAAATTGAATAATCGATTTTGATGAAATTTGGTACAAATAATTTGTCATCAAAACCACATGTTTTGGTGCTATTTCTTTTGTTTTTCTATTTTGTAAAGTACTTACCTATCAACTATTGAACACATTTTAGGACATATTTTTGTTATAAGTTATATGAATGGTGTAATTCTTTTTTATTCGAGAGACCCTTTATTTCTAAACACTTTTTGTATGTTATAAAATTTTTGTATCGGCATTGGTTTTGGAATAAAAAATAATTTAAGTAGAAGTGTCAACATTTCGGACGTTCGTCAATTATTATTATTTTTAAAAATGCATAATTATTATAATTGTAATTATTAATTTTTCCGTAACGACAGTGTATTAGCTGTTTCAAAACTATAAAAACGCCAACGTCGCATTTTACCGAATTATTTTTTTAAATAAGGTTGATAAAAATGTAAAATAGTTATTAATGATTAGACCTCTCATTGAAACTATAAGTTACATTAGCTATTCATTTTTTGAAGTGCAGGAAAAATTTATAACAACTAATTTTGAGAGAAAATGCGACGTTGGCGTTTTTATAGTTTTGAAACAGTTAATAGATTTTAATTAGTAGTGTTGAGTAGAAATCGAACGATTTTTAGAAATTTTGTGGAAAAGTGCCTTTTTTGGTTGAAATTAATAATATTGTTGTCTAACATACACATACATAAAGGAACTAAAGCCAAAATAAAAAAAAATTAAAACCCAATAATAAACGGGCGAACGTCTGAAATTTTGACACGTCGACTTACTATTATTTTTTTACTCCAAAACCGAGACCGATACAAAAATTGTATACGTTAGAAAAATTGTTCAAAAAGAATGGGTCTTTCGAATAAAAAAAGAATTACACCATTCGGATAACGTATAACAAAAATATGGGTTAAATTGTTGGTTGGTGAGTACTTTACAAAGAAGAAAATACAAAAGCGACAGCACCAAAACATGTGGTTTTTATGGCAAATCACCAAATTTCATTAAAATCGATGATTCTATTAAAAAGTTATTAAAGAAAATCAAAAATAATTTTTGAACTTTGGCGCCCTCTTACTTTAAAAGGGTGCAACTTGGAATAGAGGTGAGTTGGGCTAAATCGCTCTATTTTGAGCTGAGGAATCTCTGGTTCCCTGTTGTTTTCGGTACAGCCTGTGGTTAATGCTCCATCTGCCTGTGTTTTTTATGCTAACCGTTATTTAATTACAACTATTTTTACGTATTTGTACGTCGTCTCGTATCCTAAGTTTTAGACATCCGTAGTTTGGGTACTTTCCCCGAAGCCTACTACCAACATGAAACTTTGTTCCCTGTTGTATACACAAATAAAACTTAAACAACACGCAAATAAGCAAATATCGTTACGTAAATCGTTTTACGACTAGAATTCGTATAATGGCAAATTTAACAAAAATTTGAGATAAATGCAAAATATTGTTTGTTTCTACCGGTGGCGATTCTGAGCGTTGACGTTTGCGAGTGCCGTAACCTCAAAAATGTGTGTTGTGTATTTTGGGCGTTCATTATGTCCGAAGAGGTGATTTTCACCTTGTTTTACCTAATTTTAAGCTTCTGTATCGTGTACCCCCCTGTCGAGTTCGTGTCTGCCGGCTTCACCATCCCTGCGCTCTTCAGCCGAGTTTTGGGGTCCGAGGATGAAAACTTCGTAAGTTACCACATAAAACGCACCGTTGTAACATTGGGGGTTTATTCACTGTTGCCTTTGGGGTACATAATCGCCCTGTTCGCTTCAGAGTATTTCCAAGACGTGAGTTTGTCTCTGGTTAGGGTTTAATCGCGAGGGTGCCTTGTAGGTTAGCTCTTTGATAATCAACGGCTCTCTCTTTTGGAGAGTGTTTTTCACGAGCAGTGTAGCGTTGCCGATCTTGGCACTTTATCAGATTAGGACTTGGATAATCGATGATTTTAAACGGCACCCGATTGCGGTGAATTTGGCCAAGTTTTGTAACAATAATAACAGAGATTGGAAAAGTGTGGCCGCTGACATCAACACCGAATTTAGACGGTATTTGTGTCACATCATGTTTGAGGCGATTTTGATTGTATCTTTGCAGCGTTGATAAAATCAGTCTACAAACGAGTTCGGTAATCAAAGTGATTGCCACCGAAAATTGGATTCTGAAAGTGAAACCCTTTACGATTTTATTGGCGCATCAAAGCGATGCGAGTTTGGTCGTCCAGAAAGCGGACACTCACAGCATTTCGCTGCAAACGACCAACGAAACGCAATACTTAAACATCGAAGTTAAATCGGCCCGAGTTAATGTTGAGACGTTTATTATCCGCATTAATGCCTCAGATTTCAAGGATTTAGAGGACCGAATTGCGAGAGACATCACCATTTTGCCAAACGTCAAGTTTCACAAGACTGTGACCGAACAATTCGTTGATGTTTTTAAGGAGACTATTAAAAATAACGCGCGTTATGAAACACGAGAGGTTTGAGGGGGCCTTGCCTCGACTTTCGCTCAAGTTTGGTTTCAGGAGCTAGACCAATGTATTGGGTGCATGCAGACGCGCCCCAATGTCAAGTTGCAAAAATTGTGTGGGGATAACACTGCCGGGAACGAGAGCTGTACGACTTGCTATTGCAAGCCGATGTGGTGTGTTGATTGCATGGCGAAATGGTTCGCTTCCAGGCAGGAGAGTGACCAGCAGAATACGTGGTTGGCGTCCAAGTGTACGTGTCCGATGTGTAGGGCCAAGTTTTGTATTTTAGATGTGTCGCTACTTGAGAGTGTCGATGTTGAGGAATAAATCTAATCACTTGCTTATTTTTAACTGTACATGTATTATTTTATGATAAGATTTTATCTGCAGTTGCCTGAACGAGATCACTAATTTGGAAAATAAAAATTTATTTTTGAAGAGCTGTTTTATTGTTTTCCATGAAAAGGCAATAAATGTTTTGTTTACACGATTGATGTGGAAAATCATTTTATGGCGTGCGAATTGCAATATTACGGTTTTGTTACAGTTAATGAAGTCGTATACATGGTGTTAGGGAATGGCTTAGCAATATTTCGTATGTGAAATTGTCAAGATCAGACGAGTTAAAAAGCCTTGTACTATTTTTTTTTAAAAGTGTATACTTTCTTTAAAAAATTTTATTAATCCACTTGTTGAGAGACACTGAGTCGTTTATGGTAGTTTATTAGCGGTTAATTTTTTCTTTAAACAAAGTGGACATAGTGGCGCATGGACGTTTTAAGAATTTTTCAAAATTGTAGATAGTATGGTCTAAGGTACTGGATGCTGTCACGGACAGAGGTACTGCCATCATATGATTTTGACAATGATAGCATCTTGACCGTGATCTTGATAGTGATAGCGGCTTTTTGACCTTGAAAAAATGCCAAAAAAGTGTCAAGATTTGAACAATTTTTAGTGTCAGTGTCACATGTTGTCACAATATAGTCGATTTGACAAGGAAAATGTTCAAGGTCAAAAAGCCGCTGTCATTGTCAAAATCATATTATGGCAGTGACAGCATCCAGTACCTTAGCATGGTCATTTGTGTGGGAGGTTCGAACCCTAGTTCTGGCATAAATTTCTTTTTGTTAAGAAGTTAATTTACCTCTGCTGTTTTGTCAATAATATTAAAATTTACGCTAATTTTGATCATTCTAGTTCAGCGGTTCTCAAAATTTGGGACTTTAATTTCAGAACGTTTTTTTGGGAAAACTGCATTTTTGATTTACAAAAATTTTACTTAATCGATTCGTTTTGCCATTCTCTATCTACCTTTCAACTTATGCTAAACCATTCCCTAACACGCTGTATAGTTAAAAACTTACTAATACAATTTTATAAATAATTTTAGTTTTATTTTTATTACTGTTGATTCTAACTTTCCAGAGCTGAATGGTTTATTGGTGTTTACATGTAACAATGGTTTTGACCTAATTTCTCTTTCAGGTTGCTTATCATTCTTATGAAATAATAATTGAAAAATTATGTTATAAATTTATTAGAACTGTTTATTTTTTACCCATTAAAGTTACATTTTACATTTTTTCCGATTTGTGCATCGTATTTGAAAAGCCACTTATTTATTTGCTCTCATTGTGTATTGTGTGCTTTAGATAAGAAATGTTATTATTTTCTCTCAGGCGGTATCTGTTTTAAGTTATAAACAGTGCATTTTGGTTTTATAATTTGAGCCGTCTAAATGTAAAACTCAATCTTTGACAATGAGTCAGTTTTGGGATATTTGCGAAAAACTATTTTGGAAAGTTGTAATAACATTTGAAGGGTATTTTTCTTTTAGTGGCTTTATTATTACTGAAAAAATTGAATGCCATATGTTGTACAAATCATAGTTTATGGATAAAATATGAATTTAGATTTACAAAAAGCAAAGAGTAAGTTTTGCATCTAATTTATGTAAATAATTGTAATAATCTAAATACCTACTCAATTAAAGCAAACCGGAATTAATTAAAACAATTAAAAAACCAGTAAGCAGCAGATAGGTAGGTAGTATGTTGCTCAAATTTGTAATTCAGCAATAACTGATGTAAGAAAATTCAAAAAGTCACATGATGCTATCCTACAGTTTTAATTGGTTCCAAAAGTAAAGGGTTAGTTTTGCACCTGAAGTGTCAAACCAAAGAGTGAGTTTTGTGCTAAACTCGAAACTTGTATGGTTTTACTCCATTAAAAAATGAATTTTGTAAAAAAAACAGTAGAATCTTGAAATTGCTGTTTAAATTCTAAATATGAAAGCATGGATAAGCCATTTTTCGAATTTTTGGCAAACAGTGAGTTTTGCATTTAGACGGCTCATTTATTTTTTAAGGTTTTCTTCACCATTTTTGAATAGTGTATGTTTTTTTTTTATAAATGAATATATTTATTGAGTAATTTGAGAATTCTTCGACGAAATTTTGCTTCTTTCAAATTGAAATGAATTTACTCTGCCGCAACAACTTCGGCTATTATTTGTAGCCAGTCCTCTCATTTTTATGGAACAGACTCACTGCAGTTAAAACAAAAACAGCACAATGTGTAATTAAATTATTGCTTTAAAATATTTCATAATATTATTTAATGTATTTTTTCTAAAAAAAGTTATTGCAAACTAACCAGTTAGTCCGGATCTTTGTAACATGATTATTATTTTCCTTATTTCTCCTCGGGGATCGAATCCATTAAAAAAATATTTTTTTCTACTTTTGTTTCGTACTGAGGTCATTACGATACGCCATTTGGGTTTCGTAATATCCAACGGAGTGCTATAATAATTACACTAAAAACCAGGGTAATTTAGTTGGAAAATGATGGCAATCGAGTTTTTTGACAATTATCTGAGAGAACTGTCAGTGTCAATCGGCACCTGTTTCAAGTGATAATTTAATCAAATGAATCAATTTCGGACCTTTAGAGGCTTTTCTACCATCCCTGATACGTAATTCGTTCGAACACCTTTCGAGTAGTGTACAAACATGACTTCAATAGCCAGTGCAAGTAAGTAATTTGAGATTCCATTCTCCTTAGGCCAATGTTCAAATTCCGCGTATTTGCCACAAAAGCCCGTATTCGTTGAGGGGCAGATAGATTGCAAAACGTTTTGGACACTTTCAGAATACATTTTACGAATAAACTAATGACGATCCAAATTATTAATCTAATTTCATGATCCACGCAAATGCTGTCAACTGCCGCAAAATTCCCTAAATTTCGAAATTGATTTTTTTTGTTAAAAAAGGTGCAAAGTAGAAAAAATAGTGTATGATATCTCGTTTATAAGGCATTTTGTCGCACTTACTCCATTATGGCACTCCTCGCTGCGCTCGTCGTGCCCCAATTCCGTGCGTGCGACAAAATGCGTCTTATACAACTCGTATCATAATATACTATTTTCTACAACTGCCTTGTATTAGCGTTATTACACCACTCATTTGACACTGTTTGAGTTGAATAATGAAGGTCATTACACCACTAGTGGAATAATCAAATCAAATTTTATTAAAGTGACAATTAACACGAATATCTGAGGACAGATTTTCCTCTTCTGAATCGCTCATTACACTTGCACTTGCACAGTTTGTTACAAATAATAAAATTAGTAAATTTGTGTAGTTGTCATAAAAATGTCAAAATTTCCTTGATTTTCAATTTTTATAAAATTTTTATTCCTTTCAATCAAATTTAGATTGTTTTCAGATTTGGACAGTTGTAGATAAAATTTTGTATATCATACGTGGGCTAGAGCATATTACATTAACTCGTGTGTTACAGATGACTTCACACTCGTGTAATGATGTGTAATAATATAAATAACTATTAATTTTTTGAAGGTAATAATAATTTCGAAGATTCAAATATTGTGAAGATAGTACGAGTATAACACGTAAAATGAAGCGTAAAATTCGCTGGACCAAACCGTTTAGCTCTAGGACTTTTAGTTTTCGAGTTAATTTTTTAATGAACTGAAATGACAGAAATAAACATCAAATGCTATCGACACAGATCCGTAATTTTATAAGCGCAACAAGCGAGAATTTGTTTTTTATTCTTGATTTGGTTGTCATTATTTTATGGCATATTTTGTTAATAGGTATTTTAAATTTTAAAGCAATCATGCAACTAAAATCATGGTTGAGTCTTTTTGCACCTTCTTTTAATGAATTTTTGGAGAAAATGGAGGCAAAAGAACTAAGTTTTGTTTGATATTATTTCTAAGCTTCTTGAATAAAAATCAATAAAGTTGTTTTCCAACACTGAAAGGTACAGAGTTTAACAATCTAATAAATAATAATCCCTACTTTTGAATAAAAAAATCCTTAATCATTACTTGAGCAATTAATATTGTCATTTTTTATCAAATACATGTTTCCTGTCCATTGTTGTTATCAATAATCTCAGCTGGTGTACTTATTTGCAACATGATTTTTTATGCAAAAAAGTCACACAGATAAGGTAAGGTAAGTGAACGAAATGAAAGTCATTGCCAAATAACAAAAATAAAATCGAGATTAACGACTTCCACAGCAGGAAATGAACATTTATGAAAGTAATGTTATGCATAAATAGTTCGACTAAAATAAAGAATTGGGAAAAAATAGAATTACAGAGGATTAATTGGTTACATATTTAAACCAATTTACGTTTTTTTTGTAATAAACAGATTTTGAGATTGCATCGTAAATTTATCGCAAAATATTCCTACATTTATTTTGTCATTCCACCTGCAGAAGATAACACGACTGGTGGATTTACCTTTACCCTCACTTTTCCGCTGTTATCTCTCCCAAAATAAGTGTGAAACGGACGTTTTCATCTCGACTTGAAATTAAAATTCAATCTGTTCGCCCATCAATCAATAAAACAAAACAAAATAATCTCAAGTGCGCCCGTTGTTGAATTGTATCTTAATTAAAAATCTAATCAAGGCGTGAAATTGGTTCTTTAAACCACTCACGTTTTCAGTGCATGACTGACGCAAAAAAGACTGCATAGATAAAAAAAACATTTTATTAACAAAATATCACATTTGTAACAATCGTACAATAAATAAAAAACATTACACTAACTGAGATCTAATCTCACAACGCAGTTATCTCCATCCTTCCAATCTGGTGCATTTCTCGCACAACGTCTTCCACACTGAAGACTTCATCAGGATCACTATTTTCGTCATTTTTCTCTTGGCTCTGGGCCAGTTTGTCGCTTTCAGGGAAGTAATCCGACACTGAGATATTTTTCCGCTTCCTCTCCTTCATCCTTCCACTCTTCGTCAGGGAGGTCTTCCGTGCAAGGATCGGCGCAGGGTTGTCGTCTTCATGGTACTTGTTCTTCTCGTTCGTCAAATTTTCACCATTTGACTTCACCGATTTGTTGTTTTTGTTTTTGGAACCGAACAAATTTAGCAACTTTGACATTGTGATTTTTGCGCTAAGGTCGGGAGAGGCTCATCCTCGAACTTCAACTAATAAGTGGCTCAGCGATACACCTTTTATATCTGCATGGGTAGATACAAGTGCGATATTATGCGAGATGAGATAAAAGCGAAATCATCTTGTTTGGATTAGATTTATTAATAATTATATTACCTACACGCGATAACGAGCCACTGATAAACGCTCAGTGGGTTTATGCTGATTGCCGACGCCTCCAGCAAGCGCCAAGAATTGAATTTAAGGCTCACTTGTTTGTTTTTACTTTCATAGAATATTTGGAAAAAATCATATGTATAACAATGGAGGAAATCCTTTTCTCTCCCTTGGATGCCCGATTTAGAGACGATTCTTTGCTTAGAAACAAGAAACTTTTCGTAGAACAAACTCAAGAGCACGATTTATGCACCGATTTCGAAAAAAATGATTCATTTTAGACAATTTTTTGCTTTGAAAACAAAACATTTCCTGAGAAGTGCAAAAAACGACTCATATTATCCGAAGTGTGTTGTTTTTTATTATTCTTATAGTAGATTATACCACGAGTCAATTTATAGCTATTATTCTTGTATTTTTAATTAAAATTTAAAATTTTGAAAAAAGTTCGGGATTTTCGCTCCCGACCTGTGGCAACACTGGCATTTGGCAGGTGTTTGACAGTTCGCAACGTTTATTGACAAACAATTCCAAATCCTCTCGAATTCCGTTAATTGTACTCACATTCCGTGTCGAAATGTTAAACTAACAAAGCCTGTGATCCACACAAACTTGCTCAATGTGCTAACTCAAGATCTGTGACATACTCAAAAGTTGATTGTTCAGTTTGCAAAATGCCACACAGACGGGAGTACCGCCGTCCCGCAACCAGTAGTTTCACCTACGTCAGTTCGTGTGTAAAGTACTTAATTTTCGTCCTAAATTTCATATTTTGGGTACGTAAAAGTGCGAGAATTGGACAAAGAAATAAGGTTATGTTGCAGCTGTTTGGAGGATTACTCATAGGGATTGGCTTGTACGCCTTTGTGGACAAGTGGCAGTTGACAGGATGGGTGAAGCTCGAAAACGTCTACGATGTGATTTTGAACGTTTCTTTGGTCATGGTGTTGATGGGAGGGGTGATCTTCATTGTTAGTTTCGCTGGGTGTGTGGGGGCCCTTAGGGAGAACACCTGTCTTCTCAAATTCGTAATGTTTCATTGTGACAGTGGCACGACCTAACTGCGCTTTTCAGTACTCTCTGTGTCTCCTCATCTTCTTTCTGCTGGAGATGGGGATTGCAATAATGGGGTTCGTGTTCCCCCACACCATGCAGTCAATCCTGGAGGAGAATTTCACAGATAAGATCATACACACGTATCGGGACGACCCAGACTTGCAGAATTTCATCGACTTTGCCCAACAGGAGGTACCCTCCATAATTTTTTTCCATCAGTTAATATTTTGTTAATAGTTTCGCTGCTGTGGCCTCAGCTCTGAGGGCTACATGGACTGGTCCAAGAACGAGTATTTCAACTGCAGTTCCCCCAGTGTGGAGCATTGTGGAGTGCCATTCTCTTGCTGTATTAACGCAACTGACATTAGTTCAGGTCTAGTCAATATAATGTGCGGTTACGGCGTCCAAACTTTATCAGTATGTTCGTTTTTTCGCTATTTTTAGTTTATAATTGTTGGCTTTCAGGTTGCGGAAGCGAGTAAAAAAGTGTGGACTTCCGGTTGTATTGAAATCGTCCGTTCGTGGGCCGAACGTAATTTGTACACAATTGCTGGGATCGCACTCGGGATCGCTTTGTCCCAGTTGTTTGTTATCTATCTTGCCAAAACCCTGGAGGGACAGATAGACTTGCAAAAGTCAAGGTGGGCCAGTTGAAACATAGGGTATATTTGTAAATATGACGTACTGCCATTTTAAAATGTACTGTCCTTTTCAATGTTTTCTAATGTAGCAATGTAAGTCTTAAATTTGTTCCATTAGTTGTGTGTTTGTTTCGCTCAGCTCAAGGCTCAATGTTTGGGGTAGTTCATTTTTGACTTGGGTGGAAGTTGGTACTGCTTGTAGTGATTGGTACTGCTTTTACCCCCAGTATCCAGTCAGTTCAACTGCGGAGGACTAAAATATGTGGAGGTGACACGTCTCTCGTTTTCGTTAGTTTTTTCGGGAATTATCAGACCTACGAAAAAATAAACCCCAAGCTTTTATTGGTTGTAGTTTTGAATACAGGACCATTTTTATTTTACAGTTAAAAAATTCATAACTCAAAAAGTATAAGTTCTAGCTTAAAATGGTTTGTACAGACAAATTCCTTCGACAATTTAACGCCGATGGTTTATTAACTTTGTCAAGGTTTTTTTTTCGAATATTTGATTAAATTTGATCGTAAACCATTATGTTTGGTACCGTTAGAAAATACTTCAAACTGTGTAACTTGTAGAAAACGAATCGTTGTCCTGTGATGCATAATAATAATAACTTAACCGAGAATAGTAGGCGAAATATACACACATTGTTAATTTCTGATCTGCTCAAAATTTACCGTTTTTTTTCAATGGTAATCAATTCCCTGGAACATTTTATACACCTAGGCTGGTTTAAAATCTCTCAGTTTTGGTTCATACAAGGGTACATAGTTTCACTGACATCGCAAAATCTTTTAAAAATAATTCGGTATACATTTGGTCGGTCATCTTTAAATTCTATTTAAAATACTGCCTTAAGGTAGAGAACCGTTTAAACGATCGCACACTGGGCTAGATTGAGAATTAATTATGAACGTTATAAAAAATAGTTTTTATATTAATAACAAGTTTATATAAACTTTTATCAGCATTTGTAACAACAACCAACATTACACAACTAAATAACATAACATCATAAAGTTATTTGTTTTCGAAAAAATCTGAGTCTAGATTTGAAGAAATAGAAGACACATTTTGGAGGTTTATTTGTGAAATATCTTTCACTTCACACAGATACTTCCCTAAATTAACACAACACTCATTTCTTAGTACGTCTTTTAGTTTTAGTTACTCGTTGAATAACTTGAAAAATTGTGGTTGCGGATTTTTAAATAAGATAAAATTTTATTAGGCAGTTACGGGCACTTGAATTTTAAAGGAAATTAAATTAAAAACATTATTTTTCTTAGTGTAAAAGTTGTAACAACTGCCTATTTCTGCATTTTTGAATACACAACAAATATTTTGTGTGCTTAACAAAACAATAATTTCACAAATAATTTTTTTAAAACAAACTACTTACCTTTGTTGATGTTTGTAATGTTTTCAGCAAAACGGGAACACAAAAAACTGTAAAATCTTTTTATTTTGGAAAGCAATTTTTCAACGAGTTTCGTAGAGTGCACAAGTAAAAACAGAGTAGAAACTTGCTTTGATAGTTTAGATTGGCCTAATGTATACGTTTGTTTTCAACTATCATACTTTTAAATAATGTGACTTAAAGAAAGATTAAAAAGTTGTTTTTCTTAATTAATTCGCGCTACAAGCGAGTGAACGAAAAATTTTAAACTGAATTTTTAAACAAAACAGTTACTTGACAAATGGTTTAAAAACCATTGCCATTTTATTTTTTATTAAAAAAAGTTGCACCCATCTTTTATTTTTTGTGGAATATTGTACAGGGTGAGTCACTAGTGGGTTATTTCTGGTTTTGTTTTAGTATGCAACCAGTAATACCAGAATAATATTGATTCCAGCTGACCAGATCGGTAATCGTTAAAAAAATCCAAAATTAATCCATGATTACATTGTTCTGAGTATTGTCAAGTTTGTCTTGACAGTTTTGCTAAAGTTTCATTATAGACCATTATTATTTAAAAGATAAAAAACCAATATTGATTCAATTAATGTTTTTAGAAATTAAACGAATTATCAAGTGGTAAGTGCAACTAGTATTTTTGGTTGCATCTTAGGACATGTCAGAAGTAACCCACTATTGACTCACCCTGTATGTGACCTTTTCATGTTACTTCTATTTTTTCTTACGATTTGAACGTTATTTTTATTATAAAAACATTAATTGAGTTTTTTAACTTAAAAGTCGGTTACAAATATTTGAAATAACTGGCCTGGAAGATGACTACAATTTATCACTTCTCTTAAAAATGTAGTTTTAAACGAATGATTTACAGCAGATCTTTACTCGATTCGTTTCGCCTCCTAGTTTTAGTCCTCCGCAGTTCTCATATTTAACCAATTTTTGTTTTTTCAGCTATTATAAGGAGAATAGAGTAGCACGATATAATTTTTACTGAACAAAAATAATCATTGTGATCTATCCAAATAATCACTAGAAATTATATTTGATAAATTGTATAAATTCCAATTTTTATTGATATAGTTGTTACATAAAAATTGTATTAGTGTACAAGAAAATATATTTATAAAAATAAATTTCTACCTTAATACTCCTGGTGCATGCAAAAGCAACTCAATATTGTGACCTTTATTTAATAAAGAATAAGTACAAAAATGTCATGGAGAATTGTACAAATGAAATTAAGCATAAGTACTTAATTGTCGCCTAATCTAATCAGTAATCCTAAAATAAATGCATAAAAATCAGTTGTAAACGGGAATGCACTTCAACAATTGGAACGCTACAAGGCACTAGTTATGTGACATGCGAAATAAAAAACAAGTCCTATCACATAGATATAAAAATACGGTGATCAGCATTATTTGCGCGCTTCAGTCTTCTACGTGCCAATTACCCTTCAAATTTTCACCCTATTCATCATAAAAATATAAGTGTGATTGAAGCCCTGCATGAAGGCGTACTTTTTCATGGCTAGAAACTTCTTAATCGTGTCTCTCTCCGCCTCACTGGTCAATAAATGCACCCCAATCACTTCAATCTTCACCCTTTCGAACGGAATCGTCTCCAGGACCTGCAGCTCGGTGCCGGCCGACTCCAAGCTCAGGTAGTCGATGGTCGTGACGTTCATTGCCAGAAGCAGCGAGAACAGAGGGAAACACTTGATCCGGGTTGTGAACCAGTCGGGGTCGTCCACCACGCTGTTGGCGTGGATGCTGTTGATTTTAACTTCGTTTTCCTGGTGGAATGTCACTTCTTTGGGGTACGGCATGGAGCTGAGACAGGCGTGGATGGCCTGGGAGCGCACCCGGTTGTGCCTCCGCAGGCTGAAGTAGTGCCGGGTGTCCGACTGGATCAGCAGCCCCCGCCAGCCCAGCTTCTTCTCCAGCCACTCGGTCTTCGAGGTTTTGCCGTCGCTGTAAGCCCCCGACTCCACGAACACGCCCTCCCGCTGAAAGGGGCCCCAAAATTTAAATTACAATTGTTTACAATAAGGTGAACAACGTTTATTTTCATTTTGTAACAACATTTGGACTTTTGTTTGTTGGTTAATAAACTATTATTATTATTATTTTGAACAATAAAGTGTGAATTTTGTACAACTAGTCCCTTGTTTTATTAATTATTACCTGATTTCACTTTAATTCAATTAAGAGTTTCCGTAAAAACACGATTAGAAATAATTCGGCGAGAAACCGAATTTTCACTTTAGTCCCTAACCTTATTGTTGAGTAGTTTGAGCACGTATGCGGTGTCTTCCGGGGGCCCTGTGGCCTGCGAGTCGAGGGGCTTGTGGTGGGGCTCAATGGCGGGTTGCATGTGCACCTCCCTGATGTAGGTGATAAGTTGTGGATTGTCTTGTGAGACGCTCAAAAGTTCGTAGTCCTGGCTCATGTTGACCCGAAACTGGTAGTGTCTCATGGCTGGAAACCGATTTGTGTGGCCTCAAGGGGGCTAGTGAGTGTCTTACCGTACCTGTGTTATCCATATAGAGGATAAGGACTGTCATCACGATGGCAAAAGCCACCGAAAACGCGGCCAGGGGTAAGATCTTCCTGATGATGTTGGGAGTGGGTGGTGCTGTCATGTTGGGGCCCTTGGCAGGCGTTGTGGGGACCTCATGTGCGCTGTTTTGGGGCGGCGGCGGCGTCTGGCCCTTCGATTTGGTGAAGTAGTTTTTGAATTTCATAATAAGTTTGTACATCGTCACTGGAATAAACTGAGACACTTAAGGAGTTGTTAAAAGGAGTGGTAACTCACCAATTAATTGTGTTGGTTAATTGGGACGGTTTTTAATTCGTGCATTATTTTCGTTTAGAGGTGAAATAATGTGCAACACAATGAAATGACCCGATGGCACATCCTGTCTTTCCAGGTGCTTAAAATGCGTACGGTCGCCTTCGGCTCGAAATACAAAGCGAAATGCGCGATTTTCGACTTTATTGATTTGTACTCCCACCTTGTTCCTTGTTGGAGAGACATCAAGAATAACAATGTTTCTCTGTCTACCGTTCGTGCGCTCGCTGTAATTTATTCCACAGAAATTTACAAAAATTGCCCATTTGTAAACCAATACTTTGGCTTAATTTCGCGTTTTGCTCTTTTTGCAACTCAAGTCTTATAAATTGCGCAAAAAAAAAAAGAAAAAACGCTTCAAACTTTTAATTATCTTTTCGGTAACTGGATAACAAGATAAATCATTTTAATTTGGCTACAAAAATTGGAAAAAGCCTGTGTAGGGGATTAATAAGAATTTTGCTTGATTTTGTTTGAGCTATTGGGTGGTGTTAATAAAAATAAGCATTTGCTTTTGCTTACGATTTTTTAAGCAGTTCCTTGCATATGTACTAATAAAAATAGGGATAAGAATTTAACATAAGGTAAGGTAATTTCTGTATTAATAAAGATAAGGATGAGCTTACAAAATTGTAAGCCTGCTGAATGCTTGATTTATAAAATTGCAGAGACGACTGGCAGGCGAAAATAAAAGACGCCGTTTAGCTACAGCCATAAACAAATAACATATCTTAATGTGTATTTTTTATACAAATTGTAATAAGTGGTTATTTAAAATAAACAAATGTTTTTTGCAAAATCAAAATATTTATTGCAAAAAGTCTGCATCCTCAAAAATACTGGCATTCACATTATTTTGTTTTTTTTTGCAGCCTGAGAATTTTTAAATTCTCCAACAAAACTAGGCGCTGTAGTTGAGCATTTAAAAATTTTTTCGTTTCATCCGTTTCTGAAGTAAAGGCGTTAATAGATGAAGGTCTAACAGAGTATTCCGTATTAAAGGTTTTTCTTCTGTTCTCTGTTGAAATAGCAACTGCTCCAATGTCT
This sequence comes from Tribolium freemani, assembly GCA_939628115.1. Taxonomy (NCBI): domain Eukaryota; kingdom Metazoa; phylum Arthropoda; class Insecta; order Coleoptera; family Tenebrionidae; genus Tribolium; species Tribolium freemani. The sequence goes on along the minus strand of OW626791.1, from coordinate 17,203,932 downwards.
ACAGGGTGATTCTTTTAGGGCCTACATTAGAAACTTTTTAACTTCTGATATAGCTAGAGCTTTAAAATTTTGTATACGATCCAAATCGACCATTCTGAGTTTAACCACAGAGTAATAGTAATAGGTAATAGGCCTATTACTCTGTGGTTTAACTAAATTGTTTTCAAAATGGCTGAACTTCCGGAACTACGAATTATCTGTCATAGTTTTTGACATATGTCGATTTTTTTGTTAAAATTTTCATTTGCAGGGGTTTATCTAAAATATCACAACCTTTGAACCCTTTGTGATAAGTCAATAATTTTTTTTGCATTCGATAACCAAAAGTTTAAAGAGCCTTCCAGAATTTTCAAAGTTGTCAACTGTCAAAATTCAAGGCTAGTATGATTTTTTTAATGGTTATCAAAAAACGGTTATAATAACTCAGTTTTTTCAAATGAAACGACCCTATTTTCTTAACGGCAATCGAAAGAACATCGACATTTATGGTGACTTTTATCAACACGTTCTATACTATCTCTTTCAGTTTTTGAAATAATTACAAAAAACGGATTGTACTTTGTAATTTTCATCGTTAATCAAGTAGGCCTTGCAAAATGGTCTACAATTGTCAAACTTCAACATTTTATTTAGTTTTTAGCTGGCTCATTGTGGAATAAACAACAAAGCTATAATATTTAGCTATGATTTATTATAACTTAGTGAATTATGTAAAGTAACTCAGTCAGTCTGCCATCTAATTTTGAACTTATTCAATGAAAATGGTGGGCAAATCAAACATTTGTTTTAATTAATGGCACAACTTTATCGTGTTTTTGGAGAGTTTACTCGATTAAAAATTACTGTAAAAGATAGATACAGAAAATGTTGATAAAAATCTACATAAAAATCGATGTTCTTTTGATTGTCATTGAAAAAAGAGGGTCATTCCATTTGAAAAAATTGTGTTATGATCATTTTTTGATCATCATTTTCAAAAAATCATAGTAGCCTTGCAATTTAACAGTTGACAATTCTGGAGATTTTAGAAGACCCTTCAAACCTTTGATTATCAAATGCAAAAAGAATTATTCATTTACTGTAAAGGGTTCAAGAGCTGTGATATTTTAAACCCCTGCAAATGAAAATTTGCACAAAAATTGACATACGTCAAAAACTATGACAGATAAGTACTAACAACTAGGGTACATTTTAGTCAGTTTCAAAAGTGCAATAAAAATAGATGGTTACTATTTAAAATTTTAAAGTTGGCGCCAATTTCTTATCGTTCCGGAAGCTCAGCCATTTTGAAAATAATTTAGTTGAACTCAGAATGGTCGATTTGGATCGTATACAAAATTTTAAATCTCTAGCTATACTTGAAGTTAAAAAGTTTCTAATGTAGACCCTATAAAAGAATCAGTTTGTATATTCCATTAGGAATTTTTGATAATGTAGGATTATTTCCCTCTTCACATTGCATAATCAATTCAAAAGTATTTTTTCGAAGGCGCTTAGCTTTATTTTCCTATTGCCAGTTGCATTTTTATCTGTTTTCTTTTCTATTGTGATGCTTAAATTGTTAATTTTTTTCATCAGTGTATGTTTATCAATTAATTTCCCAGTCTAGCGCGTAGTTTATTATGCATATTCACAATAATTGCTTTCTCTTTTTTTTTAATGGAGCCCAGTGGAAGGCACTTGCCTTTTATTTAAAATAATAGGATATTTAAAAATTTTAATGTAATTGTTAATTCGGATTCTTTTTTCTCAGCAAAGATTCATCTTCAGATGAGGAATCATCTGCCATTCGATAATAGCATAATTAATAATTAACTGCAGAATATTTTAATTTTTAATATAGGTACAGTGAAGATTTTATTTTGCTGAACATAGGATTAGTATTATGTGTGTTATGTAGTGTTCAGCGAAATAAAGTCTTTACCACGTAATACAGAAGATTTAAGAACTCTAGTAATGCATTGATATGAATTTTTTTAAACTGAACACAGGAGTATTATGTGTGTAATGGTAAGTTCAGTAAATACTTCTCTTATGAAATGCTTCAAATCAGAAATTAATTTAAATCTACTTTAAGAAGGTGATATTTCAAATTTTTTAAGCTACACGCAACCACACACAACTGACAAACAATTCCTTAGAAATATAAGCAATTGCTTATGCAAATTATTAGTACAAAATTAAGGATTTGCTATTTACTTTTTAGTAAAACCTTACACTACTAGGTAAATGCTTATTTTTATTAATCCCACCCATTTAAAATTTCGAAACTAATTTGAGTTGTGACAGGTGGAATCGGTTTAAATTTCCACCCCATTACAATACAAATCAGAACGTGACTTTCAGGAACAAATTACCATAAATATGATGTTCCGGCCTTGGCTATTTCCGATTTGCGAGGGAGTAAATAGCCGAAATTTTTCGGCGTCTTCGGATCGATATTTCCTTAGCTATTGTTTGTTGAAACCTGTTATAACAGCAGGTAGACAGGTCTGCAAGCTGTTGCAGGGTTGAATTAACCATTTTGTGCTAAAATTGGAACAATGGCCAAGTCGGACGTGACTTCCATTGACAGGTTTATCACTAGCGCAAGCATTTATTTTACCTTAAAGATTTACGACCGCATAATGGCGAGAAGAACTAATTTTCTCGTCTCTTTAACATTGTAATAGCGCTTTTTTTCGCCAAGTCCGCAAAATTCGCATTTCAAGCTTAGACTCCCAATAACTGGATCAGTCTCAATGTTACAAATTTTTGTCCTTTTTCCATGCAAATGAGGAAATGATCCGATGAATTATTCATAATTCATGAGACGCATCGGGTTATAATCCGTAATTTGCTATGCGAAAAAGCGTCACCCTTTGGGAAAAATCCAAAGGGCGGCCAGGTTTAGAAAATTTCAGTCGACACTAGCAAAATTGCTTAATTCGTTGGTAATTTTAATTATTGCAAACAGCAAGTTAAAATGATTGCGTGATTAGGCGGGAAAAACCGACGGCGGCCGATGTTTCGACGCTGCAAGACGCCGGCGACGCTCCGATTTAGTCGTTTGGTGCTTTTCAAGGACTTAGGTTGGTCATTTTTGCTTTGTGAGGCACACGTGGACGATTATATGTAAGCGAGACTTTGTTTACGTTGCATTTGAATTTCAAAATTCGGGTTAATAACGAGCCTTTGATTTGAAAATAGTTTTTTGCCTGAAAATCCTAGCAAAGTAAACAGTGGACGTGACGGAAAATTTCTGGAGAGACTTATTTACAAAGTCATCCCTCAAATGAAAATGCACGTCTACAATAAAACTAGATCAAATCTAGTTTATTGCTAATTTTATTATTTATGGTCGGAACTGAATTATCAGTTGTTGATAAATGATAAGAGATGGCAATAACAGGAAGTGCATTAAACTCGAGCGGAAAATGTTATTTTACGTTGATGCATAAAAATGATTAGTTTATTTTTCGTCTTTCCGCGTTTATTATTGGCTAGATTAAAACTTTGAATAGCAGTTAGTTAAGTTTGCTAAGCTGATATGCAGCCGTTCTGTTGTTAGCTAAATCTTCTAATCCGCTTACAAGTGACAAAAAGGGTGCGAAAACAACTATGCATTAGGAATTTGCATTATCTTGGATAAAATTCTATTTGTGTCCTGCGTATTTGTTATTCACAGCTTCAGCGAAATCAAAACAACATTATTAAACATGTTTGCTGTAGCAATGTTTACAATTTTTGTTATTACGAATTAATACTAAAATAATAATTTTAAGTTAAGTGCGAATATTTTAACCATAATAAGTTAATCCATATTGTAATTGTTTATTTTTTTTTAACTAAAATACAACACTGCGATGTCTCTGCCGATATCGACTGCGTCTTTTCACATTTTATCATTTTACTCGAAAACTGTACATTTGACCAGGTCACAGAAAATGCATTTAGTAAATACATTTGTTGTCTTTTAACCTTAATTTATTTTAGTTAATGGGCAAACTAATCAGCTTTGAAAATATGGTTTCAAATTTCAAAAGCGCTTGGAAGTGGCAGACAATTTAATTAAGCCTTTATTTCAAATAAATTTTAATTTCCAAAAACAGTCACATACTCGCTCTCTAAAGTCTTAAATTAAACATGAAAATGCCCTTTGCTTAATTTAACATGCCACCAACAATGTTTATATTTTAAACAGGTTTTAGTACAGTTTTAGTGAAACCGTCAACTACAGATGTGTTACAAAAAACGACTTTTATTCAAATAAAGCAAAAATTTCCGAATGAAATAACACTTTGCAAGACTCACGTATACCTGCTAATCAATAAATTGTAAACAAATATTGTAGTTTTGTAGTAACACAATATTTTGTGCCATAAAATGATTGTTTTTAATGAAAACATTTTGTATTAAATTATTTATAATAAATATGTTCGATACAGAGCCAATATAATTTTCATTTTCCCCAGATCGTGCTCGGAAACGGTTAAAGTAGTTTTCCAAATTGATTTTATAAGCAAATAGCAAATGATTTTTCCCTCGTCACAGCCTTTTACATAAACATGGATTTATTCCGAAATTCTAATAGCGGATCACTTTCAATACTCCTCACGTTGACAAATCCGCAATCACCTGAATGTTGGACTTATTCAGGTTTTCAGCACTTGTACACACCAATTTTGATCAATGTAGCTGAAAGTCCTGAAAGAGGACTGTTACATAGTACAAATTCACATTTTTGTTCCCAACATAAATTACTTCCATGTCGAAAAAATCCAATTAAAAGTTTGGCATTTGGGAGGAAATGGCCTCTTCTTCATAATTAAAACATCCAAGTAGAACATGTGGCGAAAATAATGTCGCTTTTCACGCAATTTTCACATTCGTAATACTTGAATAAGTTGTCGTAAATTGCCAAAATTTATCGCCCTGTTTAATTAAAACAGGAGAAGTGGACGTTAATGCTGGATTAATAAATTTGCAAAAAACGGCTGTAAATTTTTCCCGTGCGTAAAAAATGAACAAACTAACCGTTCAGAAGTGTAATTCTCTTAATGACATTGATTTTACCCGATATTTATGCAGAACTAAACATGACATTATCTAATTATCTCTTCCCCCAGAAGTGTCGCATTTAATTTCATCAAAATCTCCACAACAATCGCATTGTGGCTTTTGATTCCTGAAAGGACTGACTTAGTCAATTGTCACTAACAGACGATATTGTGTTTCAGCACTAGAAATGAGCTTTGCAGAGAGCATCTGTTTCGTGACGAAAATTATTTTTCCCATTCAATAAACTCAATAAATAATGTAAATGTTGGTCGTGACTGAAATGACAAGTGATTTTTTGTTGTTCCAAGCCAAAATTTAATGAAGTGATAATTTGAAATTTCAACTCCAAAAGTTTTGGTTGAAACAATTTGTCTGTTCATTCTCTGTAAATAAACAAACTATTTATTTTCAGATTCCAGTCAAACAGAAATCATGAAAACATGGGTGTATGTTAAATATGTTCAACTACGATGTAACTATTTTTAGATGTAGAAGTTTTGACAAATAAAATCAACTGAAATGGGGGCCAACCAATCGGGAAGGATGGAAAAAACGTTTTATGGGGAAGAAGGTAAGTTTAATAAAGAATTGTTTGTTTGAAATATATTACTTCAGATTTGTTTGAACTGTTTTGTTAGTTGCTACGCGTCATATTTTCCTTCAGGAACCTCGATTCCGTTCAATCGAATCCTAATAACGCTCCCCTCTTGTTCTCTTTTCACCTAATTCTGTGTATATAATTAAAGGAAAATACAACATCGCAAATGAATTCACTTCAAGTAGTAGGAAATTGTTTGATCTCTCCGGAAAATAACATGTTTTCCGATTTCCTAGAACCCTCATTATGTGTTAACTCGAGCTCCACTGAAGCATAAAAAATAAGAAACGTCTTACGAATTACTGACGCAAGTTGCAACTACTCCTAAGTCTGCCAAAGGCAGAAATATTCTCGAGTCACGTTGTTACGTGTCGTAAATGTGAATCGCAGTCATAACAATTTTCCTATTATTAAATAAATTGTTTCCACACTCGTCTCAGCTCGTGCCATAATGACCAACATAAAACCATCAATAAAGTGGCACACCCTCTGCTTCTTCCATCGTTATCTCTGGATGGCTTGTCGATCATTTTACGCTTTGTTTTCTTGTGAGGTCGATCACAAAGCTCATTTCCGCCCTTTGTCCCCAAATTTGAATCTATTTTTGCTTTCGAAGACATGTGGACAAATCAATATGCAAAGCGGCCTGGAAGCAAGTTTCAACCTTGACACACGTAGAAATAAACTCAGATTGTTGCTTTGAAATTAATTAATTCGGATTCTCGAAAGTTATATTGTTTCCATTTTGTATAAATTGTAAGAGCGTGTCGGCGAATTTATGTTTTGTTGCTGTTTATTTGTTACATAAGCACAAGTTGAAAGCAATTATGCGAAAGTTAAGAAAGCCAAACGTGCGGAAATCACTCGGAATAACTTTCAAGGGTTTATGTGCGAGGATATTCAACCTGAAAATTGTATCATTTGAACTAGGCTAATGGCTAGTTATGACTAGTACCCTAATAATAATTAAGTGAAGCTCGTGTTGGTTACAAGAAGCAAAACTCGAGATAGCGAACATCAAAAGCAACACGACGATAAAATTACGTAAATTATCCTTTCGCCTTGTTGAAACTAAATCGGCGTTTGCCGACCTTTTGTTGTTGCCATCCGAAGCATCTTTAAAGGAACAGAGAAGAGTCGATTTATTAAAATTGATACGGGTGGCAAGGACTCGCCTAATTTGGCGAAAATTCGCAAAAAGCTGACAATGCTTTTACTGCCATCAAAAGTGAAACACGGGATTTTGTGGCTAAAGTTCTTCCAACATAAAATATTTACGACTTCAGAGATCGAATTATTTTCTTTCAAACAGAGGTCACAAATGTACAATGCTTTTAAAGTCAAAGGAAATGAAACCACACAGGAATTTATATATTTGGCAAAATTCAATTATTTCATCAAAGCGCTTTTTAGATTTGAAAAAACAGGCGGTTTTACTTTCCACATATGGCAATCTCTTCGGAAAGATAGAATTCTTTGTCAATATTATGTTATCCAAATTCAAATTTCAGAGAATTACTTGTATCTAAAGGCATTCTGTAAGCAAATGGAGTAACATATCTTCTAGTCTTACTTCTGCCACGAAACAATTTTTTAAAGTAAAGTAATCCACGTATAACTGAAACTGAAACGTTTTTGCCACTTAAAGTGGGAGAAATCAATTAAAAATAAGTTAATTTAATGTTGAAATGAGCACCACTTTGCTAATAAACCCAATTTGACGCTGATAGATTAGAATAGCATTCCGAGTGTTAATTATTAAGATATCGTTTAGTATTAATTTCAAGCCAACAAGCTGTAAGGGAGTGATGGTGTCGGTGCGATTACCGATGTGATTGCCCCAATATTCATCTGTCATGATGATAACAGATCATTTCTTTGATTAATTAAACTGCTAGAGCGCAAAACTCGTCAATCACCGACCCCGAAAACAACTAAATTGGAAATTTAACCTTCACAATAATTTGATTTGATGTCGTTTCATCAAATACGACCATCTCGGCCAATAGATAAGTGCGATAATAACAGTTTTAACCCAGATTTGAGCGCTGTCAAAATTTATTCTCTGTTTTAATCGAAGGTATTTTTTGTTTCGATGTAATTTCCACCAACAATAATCGTTATTTCATCCAACAGTTTCCTCGAAGTTTAATCGAGTAGCATCGAAACTTCAATTATGTAGTTATCCACTTTGATAAATTTTCAGCGATATGTTTCGCTCGCCCATTTATTGATAAGCATTCCTTTATAATTCAATTTCCAAATAATCTGCCCAGTGCATATTTTGGCCATTAATGAAATCCGTTTAAACGAGACCGAAATCTAAATTATTCGTCGTTTTAACTGAGTGTATGAGGACTGCGTTTAATTAATTTTGTATGCAAACTAATTATCGCTTTTTTAATAATTAGTAGCTTTATGCGCGAAATAAGTTTCGTAACATAATTATGAAAGTCAAAACTACAAGGATATTTAGTTTAACACAGAAGCATCAAAAGCTTTTGACGAGACAAATTTTCACCCAGAAGAGAAGTAATGAGTTCGGCAGAAATTGTGTTTGTCGTAAATAAAAACTTGGAAGGACTAGTTTAAAAATGTTATAAAGTTATTGAAAGTAGTTTCAGGTCCCTGAGAACTACCATTAATAAATTAACTATTAATGAATTTACCTCCTTCACCTTTGAAGCCCTATTCCCCTGAAATGTGGGTAAGAGGTCCCAGGTCTGCCCCAATTTTGCAATTATGATCAAATAAGTCCATCAATATTCATATTATAATGTGGTGAAAACATTATAGTAGAGCAGAATTTAATTTGGCTCAAATTAGTGCAAACCGCACATTTTTCACAAGTGACAGTGCAGACCGCAAAATTTCGTTAATTCAATTTCAAACGCGCACTAAATTAATTAATAAAAGCTGAGAAACATTATCGAATTGGGTCCCAAAGCAAAGAGTGGAGGATTTAAAACTGTGTCAATATATCGATCTGCAAGTTTTTGCGGCAAACTTAACAAAACACTTGGCTTGAATAAGGCGAGCTTTGTCTTCCGGGCTTTTAAATTTGGACAATTAGTCACAAGTTGCGGTTTGTCGAAGTGCAATGTCCGCTGAATCCTCTTCAAGCAGCTTCGCTAAATCTTATCCGCAGACGGAAAAATCATTTCGTGGTTTTGATAGAGATTTGTCGAACACACAATTAAAGCCCGACTCGCAACTCGAGAGCTATTAGTTAAGGCGAACAACGTAAGCGAAATTGCCTAAATGTTTGTTCTGTTTCAGTGAACTTCGACCATTTTCAAATTTTACGGGCGATAGGAAAAGGAAGCTTCGGCAAGGTGAGTAAATTTACTTTTGTTGGGTGAGTGAAGGACTCTTGTGTTTTTTACCTACAACTTTTTGTGTCCTTCACAAACTCGGTTTGGTTGAAATTTCCTCTGTGTGTAATGAGGTTTCCAGCACGATACCTCTCTAAATTTAATAGACAACATGGTAATGAGACTCTATTGTGCGCTTAAGAAGTTTCCAACTCACGGTTCAGGTTGACCCGAAACGCCTGTTTTATTGTAATGCCGTTTCGTTCTACGAGTTCTAAAAGCCGCTGCGAATTTATTTAAATGTTTATGAAAACTCGGAACTAATTCGGGTAAATAGTTGCATACAAGGCAATCCAATATACAATTATTTGATTTTGTGAGTGCGGAAAGAACTTCTCTAGCAGCACATTGTTACCTAATTGAAAGTTTGTGAATAAATAAAAATAAAAAAGTTGTCATTGCACATTTATAAATACACTAGCAGTTGCCCACGGCTTCGCACGCATGTCCACTCTTGTTCTCAACTCATTCCCTGATTAACCCTCTTGTGGATGTAATTTTCAAAAATCCTGAAACACATTTTCTTTATTTTTAACCGGAAGTCCAAATGGCAATTTTCTTGGATATGACTTTAAAAATGCAGGAGTTTTGCGTTGAACTCTTTTGGGGGTGGAATTTCTAAAAATCCTGAAATATACGCCTCATCCTTTTTAACCGAATGGCTAAGATATCAATTGATAACTTCAACATAAAGAATTTTTTATATGTATAACTTCAACAATGAAGGATTTTTTGTTTAACCCCCTTGGAGTGGAGTTTTCAACAAACCTGAAATACGCGTTTTTTATATGGGTATTTGCCCAAATACCAATTCTCTTGGTTATAACTTCGAAAATGACATATTTTTATATTCAACCCTCTTGGGGGTGGAACTTTCAAAATCCAGAAACACGTCTTTTTTCATTTTTAACCGAAAGATTTTCATTAATATAGCTTCAGAAATGACGATTTTTTATATTTAACCCTCTTTGGGGGTGGAATTTCTAAAAATAATAAAATACCTGTTTCTTTATTTTTCACCGAATTTTTAAAGTTCAAAAATTACGGATTTTTATATTTAACCCCCTTAGGGGTGGAAATTCCAAATGTTCTTAAACACACATTTTTCATCTTTAACCGAAAGCTCAAGTACCATTTGCATGGATACAAATTAAAAATTACGGATTTTTATACAAATTCTAACCCGTGTTCAACCCCCTTGGGGTTGGTATTTCCAACTAAAACACGTGTTTCTTCACTTTTCACTGAAAGCCCAAATACCAGCTTCAATTAATGTAAATTCAAAAGTTACGAATATTTATACAAATTTTATTACGCCATTTAACCCTCTTAGGGGTTGCTTTTTCGTAAATCCGGAAACACGTGTTTCTTCATTTTTAACCAAAAGCCCAAATACTAATTTTCAAGGATGTAAGTTCAATGTAACTTTAAAAATGACAGATTTTCTAAACTCTAATTCTAAATTCAACTCTCCATTTAACCCTTTTAGGGGTTGATTTTCCAAAAATCCTGAAACATGTCTTTCTTTATTTCTAACCGAAAGCCCAAATACTAATTTTCAAAGATATAACTTAAAAAATGACGGATTTTTATTCAAATTTTAACACCCTATTTAACCCTCTTAGGGGATGATTTTCGAAAAATCCTTTCTTAGTACACCCCTACGTTACAAAAGCTATCTACTGTAAAAATTTCAAGTTTCTATCCTTAGCCGTCTAGGCTGTGCGTTGATTGGTCAGTCAGGCCAAGCAATTTTATAAATATACCATGCGATCATTTGAATTTATAATTAAAGTAGGCTTTGTCAGTTTTTCTACTTGGATGAAAACGCCAATTGTGATAATTAATCAAGCTGAAGAGTGAAATAATAATGTTTTAAACGATAATGTTTGCCTAAGTTTTTCAATCTCAAAGATACAAAACCGCCTACTTTAATCATAAATTCAAATGATCGCATGGTAGATAGATACCTAACAGGCTTTTTAATTTTTTTTTGTGATTTATTTTGTTGATGTTATGTTGTTATGTTAATGGTAAACACAAAATAATCCGATTAAGAGTTTTGTAGTGATTTTATAATTGGTTTGCCTAGTTAACTATTCTTTTTATTCCCTTTAAATTTATGCATACACGTGTACGTTGTGTATTCATCACCGATCGTTTTATTGTGTAGCATCTTCCCGTTAACGTTTAATCAGTTGCACGAATGATGTTTAAGTACTGAAGTAAATGTAATTTAGAGACAAATATTTCGCAGCCATTTAGAGGAAAGTGAGGTAATTTACAGAGAGAGTAATTGTGTTTATCTACTTATACCCCTCAGGGTTTAATTTTAAGCGGCCATATGAGTACGATCCTTTACATCTCTAATCGACCGTTTATAATTTAACCAATGAGGAAAACTTCCTTTTATATAATTATAAACGAGACTTTCTTTGATGATGTTTTCTGGAAGACAAAGGGCCGAGAGATCTTTTCATCAGAGATTTCCTTGCTTCGTGATAATTATTTAATTAATTTTTAATTAATTGTTCAGATTTCTTTTATGACTGTGCCTACTCGAGCAATTTAATCCGGTAATAAAATGTTTATGGTCACTTGAAATGTTTTCTCCTCCTTATATCCCGCTCACTCAAATAAAATTTTAAAAACGCTGCCACTTGCAGACGCTTCATTACTTTTTAATTAAATTAAGCTTTTGCCATTGTGGCGTGTGTTTTCGTTCAGTTTTTACCGAAATAAAAAAGTAACTCTAATCAAGCGTGAAATTTTCTGTTTAATTGGTTTTTGGTCGAAAATATTCACCTTGTTTGTATGTTCCTCCAAGACTCATCTGTTTTCCCGTCTATGTAACAAACACTGCCCCACTTGTTCGAATTCAAAACGCTACGTGGAATGGAAAGCTAACAATACATAACATTCACGGAGATAAAATTGAATATGTGCCATCAAAGCGTGTTGATAACTCCGACATTGTAAAACTGACAAGTCTACCAACTTTGTACAATATTAAATTTGCGTGAATGGCGATAAACAGGTAATCTTTGTCAAAACGAAAGATATTTTCATCTAAAATTAAATCTAAATAGATGCGATGTTTTTTTTTTTTACAATACGCAATCAAATTTGGTGGATGCGCCGGGCTAAAATTACAATAATAAATTTCGTGTACTTTTGTGACAAAAGCCACATCTCTGAAATAACCATAACTAAAGAAAACGGAAGCGCACTAACGCAAAATAAGTAAACACGACTTTTTGTATATTTACGCTCCGAAATTTGGATGATTTGTTTTGAGCTTGTATAAGAATTTGAATCCGAGTTGAGTGAGAAGACGATGAACATTTTCGTTTTTCATTAAAACAGCAATTAATTTAACTGCGCCAAATGTTTACAACCGAATTATGAAAAATCTGGTTGCAAAGACGCAAACATTTAATTACATGGAGATCCCTAAGTTTACTTGTTTACAATTCAAGCACCTGATAAATGGAAATTGTGATCTTGCTCAGAGCGGTTTCGGAAATTGGGAAAATTTGGAGGCCTCTTGTAGGTGCACTGGTAAGGCATTTGCCAGGTCAAAAAGTGCCGATTTCAGAAGACTACCATTAATGTATGACCTTATCAGTTTTGTAAATAAAGTCTAAACGCCCACATTTACAGAAAATTAACAAATATTTTAGTAAATTTATGTAGATTTTATGATTTTTGGCATTATATTTTGGAGAAACGCCACAGAAATTAACAGAGTTATGGTGCTACAGAAAAGATGTTTAAGAACAATGTTTGAAGTAAGCCCGCAAACATCCTGTAGACCATTATTTAAAAAATATAACATCTTAACTGTGACATCATTATACATTCTAGAATGTGTTGTATTTATAAAAAAATCCGAATTTTTTTGATCAACAGCAATTTCTACATAAGTACCCTACCCGTAATAAACATCATTTGCTTCAAGATCAAACAAAATTAAAACTAGTCCAAAAAAGCACAAAAAATAAAATATTAAAATTTTTAACCACCTACCAAAGTCTAGTCATTTGTACAGCTTTAAAAAATTTAAACAGAGTCTAAAGTTATATTTGTTAGGTAAATGCTTTTATACCTTAAATGAATTTTACCTAGAATTAATTGATGTGTTGTAATATATTGTTTAAATTTGTTTTAGTTACTTTTTGTATTTTTATAACTGAATTTATAACTGTATTTGATAACTGTATTTTTTATGTTTTAATTTTTATTGACATGTTCTACGCCATTTGTTTTTTTTTGTGAATAAAGTTCCATTCTATTCTATTCTATGGTAAAAGTGTTTTACAACTTATAAGGCTTTTTTCGATTTTTTGTCTCTTAAAAACCCTATGTGTGATGAATTTGAATGCTCTATTGCTGTGCTTTTGAAAAGTAATAATTTCACAAAAAGAGAAAGTTTTAGTCCACTTTACATAGTTATGGAGCTTTTTTAAGATAAAATTACTCAAATCAAAATTCTGAGAATAACGATTGCAATTACCTACATTATATTTGCTCTCTGGCTTATATTTCAGAATGTCTTCAAAGGACGTTTATTATTTTCTGTGCTATGCTTTATGTAATTTCGGCAATATTATTTCTCTAGTAGGGCATGTAGATTAACACGGTTGGTTTGAAGAAGTCTTATGTTTGAAAAAAATGTCCAAGTCTACTCTCAGTTTTTAATTATACCTCTCATACCTTTCTCTTTAGGACAGGATATAAAAGAAAATATTTCATCGACCTTTTTCGAAAAAAATTGAAGTTTTATTTTAATTAAGTTTAAATCGACAAAATATGTTTTCGAAAAGTGAATGAAAAAAAAAAACAGCCAAAAAACGTATTTAATAAAACAAAAACGGTTTACATATTTACGATACATCAAAACTGGTGGGAATGTATAATAGAAACGGAAAAACAGAATACATCATAGAAAAAGTTTCTACCCAACATTTAAACTGTACTTATTCCAAAGTTACTGAAAAATCAGGTCTATAATCAACAAATCTTCACTGTTTCTTATTTAATTTTTTGTCTTGAGTGGTCTACCAAATTTTTATACATCAGTCCAACGAAATTAATTCGGTCAGAGTTGTTGAAAATTTAATGAAAAATTTCTGAACCAAATCTCAAAAATTTAGCCAAATTTTCTTGGCATTAATATTTTACATATGTGTGCTATTATCAAATTTAACATTATATTGTAAGAAATTGGAAAAAAATCTGGATTTGTTTCGGCGAATTTATACTTCTTCTAAATTTTTTTTTTAAATTGACATGTACAAATTTTCCTAAACCTGAATTCACATATTAACAAAACTGTGATCCATACATGATAAAATACTGCATGAATTTTAGGAGTTATGCTTATTTTGAGTTGAAGAAAATCTTTCATAAATTGCTCATTAGCTTTTTAAAAATTGATATTTAAATTGTTATTAAAACAAAACTTATCTGATAAGATTTGAGATTTGAACTTACTTAAAAATTGAATATATTGTATGTTTACATCTATATTTTATGTTTGTTATGTTTAAGGCACATTAATCGTAGGACTTAGTTGAGAAAGTTGCAACAGCAAAAATTTGAATATCTACATGTATTCAGTCTGCTAAATTTTATAATAGGACTCATTTCCAAACTGTTTTTGTTCTATTAAAACTTTTTTTTGTGTTCTTTCCCATTCATTTTACTAAAACTGATATTTCTTCGATTTAAAATTAAATCAATCTATTAGCTGTTTCAAAACTATAAAAACGCCCACGTCGCATTTTCTCTCAAAATTAGCTGTTATAAATTATTCATGTACTTCAAAAAATTAATAGGTAATGTAATTTATACTTTCAGTGAGAGACCTAATCATTAATAACCATTTTACAATTTTATCAATCTTATTTAAAAAAATTATTCGGTAAAATGCGACGTTGGCGTTTTTCTAGTTTTGTAACAGCTAGTAGGTTTCAATTTTTTTCGAAAAACGTCGATAAAATATTTTCTTATATATTCTGTTCTAAAGAGAAAGGTATCAGGTATAATTAAAAACTGAGATTAGACTTGGAAATTTTTTTCAAACATAAGGCGTTTCAGACCAACCGTGTCAAGTGATGACCGCGTAAAACTAATAAAAATGAGTTAATTTATCTGGTTTGTAAAACCATAATCTCTTGTTTCTTTGATTTGGTTTTAAAAAAGAGGTTGTTGCTTAGGCTCAAATAGAAAAACTCACTACCCTAAGTAACTGAATTAATTGAAAAAAGATGTTTTGTTTTTTTGATAAAATCTCATTTTTTGGTGCATTTAACACACGCAGATCCTACTGCTGATAAAAATGTTTACGTTGTCGTCTAATCGATTTCTGGCTACCAAAACAACCAAAACAAAATATGGCGAATATTTTCCCTGTTACATCCACTATGCAAATACTTAACTCTCCACAAAGTTCATCTTTATTGTTCCTCAGGTGGTAGGCATGCAAGCTGTTGCCTGGCACACAATACTACATAAAACTTTTTGTGGACTTGTAATATCTCAAAGCAGTTATTTTTTATCAATAAGTGTGCAAAAACTGGAATATGTTTGGTCTTGAATGGCATACTTTTTTACCAAGGCTCCACTGTTCATTTTCCGGCCACTTGTCGATTTCCGCGATTGAAACTTAAACGTAGGTGTAAGCCGCTTTAAACGTCGCGGTTTCGCTAATGAATTAACCTTTGATGTGAACGCGAGGATATGGGTTTCGTAAATTGGTTTTGTGATGAGGCACAGATGTATGATTTCTTGGCTATAGTCGAATCTCGTCTTGTGGCGTTCATGAATTTAAAATAGAAACGGCTGGAGGCATCATCATTTCCAATAGGAAATTCGTTCAAGGTGCGGAACTAAAATCAAGTTTCTCTCAAATGCTAACATTCTGCTCGAGTGTCAAAAAACATGGAAACTGTTTCCATGCCGTGGAATGTTTGTGCAGCAAATCCACTCTGGACATGATTGATTATGTGTGTGCACGGTGGCCGTGATCAACTAATCATTAATAATAGTCATTCCTATTCATATTTGACGCGGTTCAATTTCTGGGTGTAGTGGTTGAAATAAAATATTTCGCGCTTTACTGTCTCGACCAGAATACTAAATTGGACACAATTCAGGTGAACCTGACTGAAATTTCACGTTCGGCAAAAATTTCTATGTAGATTAATTGAGTTTGTGCGTTTCGAAATGTTAGTCCTAATGGGAAATTCTAAACTAATTAAAACTTTCAACTGTCTATCACTGGCGATAATTCCGTCAAAAAAGTCTTAAACCACGTTCTTAATATAGTAATGCAGCGAAAGAATCGAGATTAAATCTCCGACTGCACTTTGCGGAATAATTTTTTGATTGCATGTTTGAAAATTAATTTGCATTATTTGTGTTTACAATTTTGACCTGAGTTTTATTGCAAAAATTCCAAACACAAAACTGGCAGACATTGAGCTACCCCTGTTTACTCTCATCGAACAAATTGGTCTTTTTGTTTCGAAATCAAACACGAGCCAGTTAATTATTTGCTACTTTTACAGTTGGGATTATTTCGCAAAATGAACAATTAAGCGACTGTTTACAAATCAAGACTTGTTCAATGTGAGAAAGATATTAAAATTAAATAATAAACTGGATCAAAAAGGCTGATTGATGAGTGTTTAAGTGACCTTTTATTTGAAATTACAAGTTCAACTAACACTAATCAATTAAAACGCAATTAAATGGAATGTCATCTACGTTTTTATTGGCTCTTGTTGTCAAACACTATTTCACTTGATCAATAAATGGTTTTTGTTTGAGAAATGGCGGTCGTGTCAGTGTGCTAATGATTTGTCTTATCGAGTTTTGTCAATAGTTGACCCTTTCTGGGCCCAGCCCTCACAATTTCAGTTTAACTTTATCATTATTGACATAATAGCTAATCTCGAGTCAGGCCCAGTTGTCCTTGGACTGCAACTTAGTCCTTCCAGACATCATTACCATCTAGTTAAGTACATAGTAAACCACGCTTTAAACTTGTCTAGAGTGGAATCAACTATAAAGTGTACTTAGTAAGTAATGGAATAGAGGGATGAAATTAATCAAAAATTTTTCCACGGAGTCAATTATTTGCGTTCCTATCGATTTGCTGAATAATCGTAATAATTTTCTCAAAGGTAATTCCCTAAATGTTCTTTTTGCGATGGATTGGAACGCTGAATTGGCGTCTTTCAATAAATACTTTGTACGTTTCAGTGGACAATTTTCCAACTATCGCAATTGTCCTAATGGCAATGTGAGTACTAAAATGTCTATTACGACCCATCCAATTACTTCAGTGGATGGTGGCATGGCACCGTGAAAGGTTTTAAGGTTAAGGTTGTCTCGATACAAAAACTTCCATTTCAAACTTGCTACGAATTGCGATTTCTTTGTTATTTTAGGGGAAAGTTATTGAAGTTTTTTCCTCGATAAATAACGACGCTTCATCTTTGACTATTTACTTTCTGTTGTATGTGTGACAATATATTTTTAATATGGAACCCGAGGGAGGACGTGTCTATAACAGACATGCGTTTGAGACGAAATAGCCCCGAATTGGAGGCTTAATTTGACTGGGGAGATATAAAGTTTAATGTTGCGCATCAATCTTCCATATTTTGACAGTTTCAGAATTTAATATTTATTTTGTTTGATTTTTGAGTCATTATAAAAATGTGTGCATGAAGCTTCACCCAACCGCCAAACTTTTCGACAACATGTTTGAAATTTCACCCCTTGAAATATTGTCAACCGCCCTTAATATTCCAAACACTTCGTCGCTCAAATTGGTATCAGTCGGCTTGTTAAATTAGAGCTTACACAGAAGCTGCTCCATTTCCCGTTATTGAAACTAACTAATCCAGTTATCGGTTCTATAATTAGGAAATTCAAATTATTTTCACCACTAATACCCCTTCACTATTTTGTTGTCGACTTTTTGAGCTCACACCCCGTTGGAAATTTCCTCGAATTCGCCATAAACGAATTAGACGGAAACTTATGTAGTGACATAATTGAGTCATAATAATTGAGTTAGTCGTAGCCTTCGCATTTTAATTGCAAGTAAAGAGATTGATAGAGGATCGTATTTAAAAAATCATCACGAGTTCCCACTTAAAAATGCTTTCAGACATGCCATTATTGAATTATTGCAAACTGCTTAAGACAAGGTGCCGACTTCCATTTGCGACATTATTCAATCAATAATTAACGTAATATGCAGGGAGGAGCGACAGGGTGGTGCTGGATTTTCTTGTAATTAAATCTACACATTTTTAAGCACGTGTGGAATTTCAGTCATAATTAATTAGACGCTGGGGTTCTTTGCTTCTGAAACGAGTAATTAGTAAAGCTTTCAGGCATTCGGACAGGAGAAATGTTGCTACATAGGTTGTGCAGTATCGATTACGAACCGCATAACTATAACGAGCACATTTTAGGAATTCTCGACGAGAAAAACGCAAATTACATACTGTTTTATTCCAGAATAATGAGAGTTTAAATGCAGCTGAAATCCTGAAAGGAATTAAAAGTTATAGTTGAATGATGGGATTTCTTCCGCATTTCAAGCTGGAATAATTCCAACTTCTCGAACGGTAAATAAAAGGGGTATTTATTATCGCACTTGGACCATAAGTCACAGATTATCATCCACCATAATTCCGCATGTTTTATTTTTGATGGATATTTATCAGAGTATTGATCTATTATTTATTACTGCGGGTCGGTGACCATGAGACGATATTCATGTATTTATGGAATCATCACTTAGCCTCATCACTTTTTACCTATCTAAAAATATTACACCAATAAAAAAACCAATGCGAACTCAAAAAATGCGTAATACGTAAATTCTTGAAATTGTGGTAAATTATTCAAATGCCAAGCTGACCTCGTGTTCGAATTATATTTATTCACCAAAACAGCGAAATGGTGTTGATTTTATTTATTTTATATTTTCAAACTAATTGTGTTATTTTGCGAATTGTCATTATGCACATTTATAATTATTATTTCAACCTCTTCAAACACTCAATTATTTATTTGCGTTTATGGCGTAAATGAAATAAAAAAATGAGCTTTTCTATATAATTTTCCAAACGTCATCATTAACCCCGTTGTGCTGTTTCTTTAAGAGTGGTTGGTATATATCCAGGATATGTCTGAGGTTTCAGCTTTTAGGGTTTCATCCGATTACGTTTGAAACTTTTGTATTTCAAGTTTTCCGTAGAATCCAGCAATAATGCCGCTCACGATCTCTCTCCTCCAACATTTTATTTACATGGTCAGTTCGGTTGCAATCTTTTGGTCGAGTTTCATTAGTTTTGTTTCAGCCAGTATCAACTCGGATAGTTCTAACAAAAAATTTATTTTTCGATTGTTTACTTTGTAACGATTGAAAGCACGCAGTCACTTTGTTACTTGCAGCCGGAAAAATGTTGATTAAAGGCTTACAGCACAAAAAGTATTCGCGTGTTTGTAGTTTGTGGAAAAATGTTCATCGCTGGACGGGGAAAAGTTGATTTAACTGTTGGGATGAGGTGGGTTATGATCCGGAGTTTAATTAATGTCTTCCAACTGTGACTGTTCTGTTCAGTGAATTTTAAATGTAGACAAACATTTTGAACATCGAGAGTTTAATTTAAAACCGGTATTACTGAATACCCTTGGCTGCAGTGTGCCAGATATTCAAACAATGGGCACAAAGGCAGCTCCTTTGTACGTTTTTATTTTGTATCTAATCACTCTAGGCTGATGAAACATTAATTTTGGGGATGATGACAATCATATTACCTTCACATGACAATTACAACAGGGATCTTAACAAGGGTTCTAATAGTCACTTAATTAACTGAGCTAATCTCTTAAATAACAACGAGAGTAATAATTACGATTCGGAGAGAAGGATTTACCATAATTAAACGAGTTAATTTGTACGCAAACTGAGCGAAACCAAAATGAAGCAACGTTCTGGTTAGCTTCAGAAAAATAATCGATAACAAAATTATCAGATTTGAAATATTTTGGAAAAAATTGAATTAATTTTGCATTGAAATAAAAACAATAAAAACAGTAGTATTTCCCTGACTACTCATCCAATATTCAGTACCTACAATCACACACTCCAGCAGTGACATTTAATATTGTTTATTGAACTCTTTTGTGACGTGCAAACACGTTGTAATCAATTGGAAACGGTAGACAAACCTCACATTGTTTTTCGAGCCGACGTTACACCCCTAGAGCTATAAAATAGATTTACATCAAATTCAATTCAATGCAACCTGACACTGTAAGAGGATGGAGCGAAAATACATGTTTTTATTAGATATGAAAACATTATTTATATCCCACCGTTAGTCTTCATTCTTGTTTGCAAAAAATTGCGAGGTTAGCAGGCAAGGCTTAGAGGAAAAAAATTAAGCTGCGGTGGAATGAGTGTGATTTAATAAGTTTTAATGAAGTTAATTGTTTAATTTGTCGAAAGAGGAAGCCGTTTTAAACGAATTAAAAATTTAATTTTACGAAAATTGTGGCAAAATTTTAACAAAACTGTACTTAAAATGAGAACTTTATTTTTGGTAGAATGTAAACCGGCATCTTGATTTAAATAAAATATTTTTTGAATCAGATTTGTAGTAATAGGTTTGATGTTCTTTTTAAAAGCTTTTATTTAAAGCTTTTATTTAACTCACAATGTTATCTGTCTGTCGGTTATTTTTTCGGAGCAAATTTGAAAGGGTTCCCGTTGTCTCACTGAATTGAAATTTTGCATACTTACTTAATCTGCGTGACAATGCAATCCTATGTAGTTAAATACCCCCTAAAGGGGTTAAATGGGGTTTTGAAGTTTTAGGTTATGTTTACAAAAGGGTTCTCGATTAGTAAATTTGAGAGAGCTCCTGTAGTCACAATGAAATGAAATTTAACATGCTTGCGTAATCTGCGTGACAATGCAATTCTATACCCCCTAAAGGTGTTAAATGGGGTTTTAAAATTTTAGGTTATGTTTACAAAGGGGTTCTCGATTTGTACATACCGTAACTTATATCGACATAGACGGTATGTTGGTCATTTGGACGTCACGGTAGATGCACAGTGTAATAACAATAAATCTATGCAATAAATAAAGACTAAAAAGCAAAAAATAAAAATATATAAGAAAATGTTTTTAAAAAAAGCTTTTATTTAAAAGATGCACTAAGAAGTAAAAAATAATGTATTTCAAGCACAGGAGAATATATAGGTTAAAATTCTAAAATTTATAAAAGCGTTGGGAGTTATAAAACTACGGTATTACAGAATTACTTTGTTCAGTTGACAACTCCCAAAGCTTTTATAAATTTTAGAATTTTAACCTGTAAGAAAAAATATTCTCCTGTGATTGAAATACATTATTTTTTACTTTAATTTTTACTTTTACTTTTTAAATAAAAGCTTTTTTTAAAAAACATTTTTTTATATATTTTTATTCAAGTGTAGAGTAATTAAATGTTGAGAAAATTTCAAATACTTTATGTGTTTATGTTTCAAATCTCCATATTTTTGTAGATTTGAATAACAAAGCTTTTCTTTGAATTCTGACATCCACACAACAATATTGTAATTGAAATATTCGTATTTGTATTGAAAGTTCCGTCGTAAAAATTTTCCTCGAATTCTCAATCTGGAATCTTTACTTTCGAACTTGGAATTTCGACTCTGAAACGATCACAATTAAGTTTCTCAAAGTTTGGCATGGTCACCCTGTGAAGCTTATTTTGTGAGACAATATTTTTATCAACCAACCCAGCATGTTTTATTAGGTTATCATTATAATGAGCACCCTAACGAAAAGAATTATAGTGTGACGTTAATAATTTTAGTTAATTATGAAATTTTGTGTCATAAATTTTTTCCGGCAATTTGTTTACTATTTTAGGCCACACTTGACACGCAATGGTTTGCCTACATTTTTAAACAATGTAAATATAGCTAAATGTGGGGTCAAATAATTTATGAGCAAAATCGAACTGTATATTTATCTCACTTGCATTATTCATTTAGTAATGTAATCTAAAAGCAATTTCCCCTTGCTAGTAGCGTGTTTTTGTTCAAGCAGCTTGAGCTAATAAACTAGAAAATAAAAACATCTATTTGTGTAAGAATTTGAATGTTGTTGAACTATTTTTCGTTTTTCTCGTTTCTGTGTAAAATGATAAATGCAGACCTAAGGTATGCCAAATTGAAATCCGCCGCGTTCCATTAAAAGACTTGTAGTTTCCCCTTGAATAGTTGAACGTGCAAGATTTATACTAGAGCGAGACAAACACGCGTTCTACATAATGTCAGTCCTCAGTCTCTGGTGTCGGGTTGAAGGTTGTGTAAACGAATAAATGATGCGGATGTAAATAGGGGAGTAAAAACGAAGAGAAAATTAGAGCCATAAAGGAAATCATTTCTATCATCATGCAAAAAAAGCAATTAGCTCCTTTGTCCGGCTGAAACACTATGCAGTCAAAGAACAATCTAATTTCTTTACCGGAAACAAAGACGCCGAAAAATCCAAATTTCCTGCCCGCAGCTTTTTCCATCGCATCCGGCAAATCGAATCGTTTAATCGATGATTGCCTCTAGTCGAGAGTTAATTCACTTTGCAGCCGTGTTTTACACGAACTCGCGCTCCCTCTAACCAATTAGGCTAAATGTAATTTTTGCATTTCGGTCGCGTTTCCTAGGAGGTTTTGCGCCAACTTCATATTCTACTTTTAGACCGTCTTATGACTTGGGGGAATTCACTCGAGGTCTTTCTACGTCTACTATCGAAAGCTCCTTATATTTCACCAAGTGATGAGGAGATTTATCTCACACCAGACGTGTTGTTCCTGCCTAAAGTTTTTTTACGACTTCCACAGTATAAAGCCACAGGTGTGGGCCGCATTTGGAGCAAAATAACGCGAAATTTGATTTTAGCGAGAATCACATTTGCCCCCTCAGTATTTTTTATTCCATAAAAGTGCAATTAAATTTGGAGCAATTTTAAAATTTTGCATTCCGACTTTCATTTCTGAATTTTCATTTGAATAATTACCTAGTTTAAAACCATTTATGTAAAATGGTAATCAATAACGAATTTAAAATTAAAACTTGACACAATAGAGGCAATAATGTTCGAGCAACAAGTCTTTTTATTGCCATTTTTTATCTCTGAGCAATTAACTTTAAAACTTACGTTGAGCGATGTCAAAACTTTCCCGAGATTTTTTTATGAAACGATTGCGGATATCTTGCTTTGGCTCAAGTCGAATACTTTCGAAGCTATGTTACTTTAGAATTTTGATAAGAAATTCACCCTTTACATGAGTGAACAAATCTGGAACACTGCAATCGATACACAAGGAGAGGTTTTTATTATACAGGCTGTTCCGTCTAAACACCACATTGGAAGTATTGAAAGTTCTAATAAAGATATTTATCTCATAATCCGTTAAGTTCTGCTCAATGAAAATATTTTCAAGATGTTGGCACTTCTGGTTATACCGGAATCGCTATCAACTTTCTTATTTTAAATGGAAAGCTACGTTTTTCACTGCGTTTTTGGATTAGTTAAGTTATTTTAAGGGAGTTTTTAACAGCTTTTCCTGTCTAAGTTTTACCGTTTTCGAGATATTTAGGATTTTTGGATTTGCACCTGTTATTTAAAAAATCGTAACTCTCTTAGTTTTAGAGATTTCAAAATCATATTTGGAGAATTAAAAGAGAAAGACCATATCTCTTCTTCAGTGTGTTCAAAATTGGAAAAGTAGTTAATAAACCCAAAAATTTTAAGGTTAAGTTTGGACAACTTCAAGTACCCATAACTTAATTTTTTCTATCTAAGTTTTACCGTTTTCGAGATATTTAGGATTTTTTGAAAATTTTTGGATTTGCACCTGTTACTTAAAAAATCGGTAACTCTCTTAGTTTTAGAGATTTCGAAATCATATTTGGAGAATTAAAAGAGAAAGACCTTATCTGTTCTTCATTGTGTTCAAAATTGGAAAAGAGGTTAATAAACCCAAAAGTTTTAAGGTTAAGTTTGGACAACTTCAAGTACCCATAACTTAATTTTTTCCAATTTTTATTTTACTAAATGGAGGAGAATTTTTTTCTGCAAATATCTGTATTAGCATTTTCTATACCTATCTGTGATAATTTTCAAGTTACGTTGTTTTTTTTAACATTGTATAGGAAATTCCTTACTAACCACAGCTATTTTTGCAGTTTGCCAAAAAAACATTTCTGCTTAAACAAACGACAAATTTTGTTCAAAATTGTGTTATCCGACCCGTGAAAACAAAATAAATTCATTGAATGTTGGTTTGAAAAACTTTAATTTCTCACATTTTTTCTTTCGTTTCACATATTATGAGAAAAAACCTATGGCTAATGAATTTCTCAATCCCAACAAAAAGTTATTGTAACTTAAAAACTATGAAACATAAGTATAGGGAATGTTAATACAGATCGATGCAGAATTAAACTCTCTACCATTTAGTGAAAAAAAAACTTGTGGCATTTCATTTGAAAAAATTGAGTTATGGGTGCTTAAAGTTCTGCAAACTTAACTCTAAAAATTTGGGGTTTGTTATTCCATTTTAGAAATTTGAAAACACCGAAGGAAAGATCTAGACTTCCTCTTTCAAATGAGCTGAAAAATATTTCCAAATTTTTAAAAATGTAAGAGATCGATTTTTGAGCTGGAAGGTGCGAATCCCAAAAATTTTAATAACCCTAAATATTTTGTAAACGAAAAAATGAAAACTACCTTAAAATAACTCTAGTAATCCAAAAACGCATTAAAAAAGTCACTTTAGAATTGTGATAAGAAATTCACCCTCCACATGAGCGAACAAATGTGAAACACTGTAATCGATACAGAAGGATTTGATCGTTTTATCCGATGATTCAATCAACCGTTTAACTAGATCGGTCGTTTACCCTAACCCAACCGTTTAACCGAACCGAGCGTTAAGATAATTGGATCAAATACCTTACTATATCGAACGTCGTGAATTGTCCTTTAATTTCAAAGCAGAAGAGTCTGCCAAAGAGCGAACTCGTCATCTATCAGCACTTTGATTGCTTTTGCTTTATTGATAGGTTATTAAGTCTGTCGAGCAGATAGATCGAAAAACTTGATTAGAATTTGGAAAATCGTTACGAACGTCATTTAAAACAAATAAAAATTTCTACGACTTCGTATAGATTTTATAGTTACTCTTCGAGTAATTCAGTGGTTTTATAACAGTTTTCAAGTTTTTAAGTTTTATGTCCATTGACGCCAAACTTTTATCGTTTTTATATGATTTGGACGTCGTCACACTTCCTTTATGGCGTGCTCTGCGTTTTTCAGTGCGAATTAAATCGATGTTGAAAGCATTCATGTAACAAATAAATCTTAAAAGAACTCGTTGGACTTGACGGAATATTTATACGGGCGTGTCTTGTTGAAAGAATTAAAAACCTTTTTTCGTAAGCCCATTTAAACGAAACTGTTTTAAAAAATAATTTTATGTTTAAGATTCTATCAAATACACTCCAGCGTCGTTTTATCTCTGGTAGAACGCTAAAATCCCTCTTTTATCGGGAAAATTCGTTTCGTGCAGGGAAAATTTGTAGCCCTTTTAGCCGGCGAAGATTAATAGGTCCATTTTTTTAATGACGTTCTATTTCTACGAGACGATAGGTTGCAGCAATGTTTTTAAGTGTTTTTCATTTACCGTTAATCTCACCGGTGAACGAAAGTAAATAATCAAATAGAGCGAAAAAACTCTCAGTCTTGATTAAACCGAAATGAATTAATGAATTTCATTGCGATCGGGTCGAGTGTTTATTATTTTCTCACAACGTTCATTAAAACAATGCGATTAATAAAAAGTTGGTGGGAGCAGTCTTGCGTGCTTCAAAACCTATTTACAATAATAAACTGTCCAAATGGCAAGTTTAAAAGAGCTCCCAACAATGATTCATTTCTCTGGCTTTGTGGTAAAAGTTTTGTTTTGCTTATCAGGCAACAAGATTAAATATTTGTCGTTATTTACGCAAAATTATAGCGCTTTCATTACGGTTTTCACGTTTTACAGCCACGTATGACGGAATGGCAGCGTTTTAGCACGTTCAAAAGCTTGGAGAAGGGTGAACTTCAATAAATATTAATAAACAGACCTAAAAGGTATTTCATGAATATTTAAATAGACTTCAAGCCCTCGCAAATAAGGCGACTTTGAGCAATCCCATTTATTTGATTTTTTGTAGTAAACTAACCATTGTTCTTGAAACATTGCTTTCACTAGCTGGCCGATTCTCTCTCAGCACACGAACTGTCGATAATGAAAACTAATAACTGGTCCACAGAGCCCAAGTCGAAAATATTGCAAATTGCATCAAAATACACAACAAAATTCAATTTTAGCTGCGACTCGACCAAAAGTTTTTATTGGGTTTGTATCGGTAGTGGAAATAAAGTCAAGAGTCGGAGTAATTGGGCCAAAGTTCTTCCGTCTCAACTAAATATTGCCAAAAGACAAAACAAACTTTTTAAGCCGATTTCTGGGGAAATATTTGCAGATTTATTCCGAACTTGCACGTTTTGTACTAATTATTCATAAACTTTGTAATAGCTAAACAATGTTGTAACGCAATTAATCCTTCATTTAGAAAATTACTTAATGGTTCCGGGAATTGTTGCGATCTGACCCGGCGCATCCACCATTTTTGATGGCGCTTTGACGTGTCTTAAGACAATAAATCGTCTGTTTTGATATTAATTTGGCCAATATGTACTAGGTAAACAACCAGTGGGCATGGTAATTTAATTTGGACGAACTTAACTAAATCGAAACAGGATTATGTTAAGTGCTGAAGGTTGGATGGAGTTTTTGCCGGCTTGGTTAATGTTGTCTTTGCCTATTACAGGGGACACCTGAGGCCCTATTTAGGGAAAAATCGATGTGATAATTATCGTTCTTTATTGTTGAAATCTTTTACGTCTAAGACGGACCCATGTCGCGACATAATCCCGGGATTATCCCTTTTTATCGAGTTGATTTGCGGTTGAAAAGTTTCCTTGAGGATAATCACCATTCCTGTTTCATTTCGAGCACATCGTATTTATTCAGCAAAGTAAATGTCTGGATTCGGGATTTTACATCCCGGGGGATCGATGCAGGAGAATTGAATTATCAAATCGTCAAGTTTTATTGTACTAATAAAGATTTGTGAAATTTACAGTTAAGAGAGTTGTGTTCGTATGAATGATCAAAGAATGTTACGAGATGGAAAAATATTTATCCTCTTTACCAATTCTTTCAGGCAGATAATTCTATTATCGAGTACGAAGTGCGTTTGAATAAATAAAATAATTCGGAGAGAATTATTATCCCGGCGCATCCACCATTTTCTGATTGCTTTCAGGTGAATTTATGCTCCTTGTTTGCGAATGTAAATTCGCCTTAAAACCTTCATACATAAAATCATAAATTTGCCCCAATGTCCGATCGGAATTCTCTTTACGGTGGACGTGTCTTCCGTTAATAAAACGTCTGAATTATGCATTGCCGAATTTATGGTCACTGTTTAGTATTTTACGAGCGTTGAGAATCTATCGCGAGTTCTATTTCTGTTTCAGTCTAATAAAATTTTAATCCCGTTCTTTTCCTTTGTAAATAACGACTTTGAATTGAATGAAAGCTATGCAAAACAACGTTCCTCGAACCCCTTTGTGTGAGTGTTTCCGAGGGAATTATTTGTAACGAACAATGGGCAAGTTACACTTTTATACGGTCATCTTGAACGCTACTTTTGAATTTTATTATTTAATCAACCCAAAATTAAAAAATCAGTAATTAATTCTAAAGTGTTGCTAAATTGTTAATTGTCAGTTAGTGGACTTTAGACGTGAAACTTTGGTAATACGGGAAAGTTTCAAAACTTGATTATTACTTCTTCAGGCTTTGTTAATGTATCAAGTTTCGAACTTAAAAGACAAGGCGTGAAAAATTCAGATTTTGGTTGCTTTTGTTACAATATGCTTTTAGAGTTGAATCAAATTAGTTTTGCTCAGAACAGCATTTGCTGATTCACTATCAATTTATCCAAATCGAGGAAATGTAGTATTTTAAAAAACGAAACTGGGACAAAATAAATGCCGCATCGATACGCCCCTCTAGCGAATGTAATTCGAAATGCAGCTGAACAAGGGAACCTAATTTAGCCGGTCTGCATATTTTTTCGCAAACCCCGCGAGACTGAAATTTTTCCCGAAGAAAAGTCCGTTTATATTTGTTCAGACGATTCGGTTTATTAAAGGGAGATTTTATCAGAGCGGTTGGTGCATCCTTTGAAATGGCATCGCGGTCCTAAATCGAGGACGATAATTTTCAGCGTTCTCTCTGACGCGTTTCGAACTTAATCGTTGCTGAATTTGCGACAGAATGGGGAAAATGTTTTAACTTAAAAGCCGAAACGGATCGAGAACAACCGCGAGCGACACGGATAAGGTGAATCCATTAAGAGAAAGGGATGTCTGGGGTGGATTTCAACTTTAAGGAGTTTTCGCTTGATGAACGATACACTTCTGAAAAATGTGTCTGGCGTGAGAAAGGCACGGACGCACTATTGTGCCCGGAATTCTTCACAATAAAACTATTCTAAAGGAGAATGGCTTGTTTGGCGAGTAAACTGACCTTGTGAAGAATACGGGGATTAGGGCAAAGTTGTTTGGAATGCAAAGGATGACGCTGAAGTCGCGCTAATTCAATTTGGGACTAATTGTGAAACTAATTTGTCCCCGTCTTAAGGACTTACCCACTAGGCAGTTGTCTTTCATGTTGGTAGTTTTGACAGGCTTATGCTAATAACATTTGCGCCGATATCACTTCTTCGTTCGCGTGAAAAAAGACGGAAAACAGATCTTGGATAACAAAAATCACAGGAAAATCACCCAAAGTCCAGTTGTTCATTAATTAAACAATTATTTTATTTTGTGATTACAATTTTCAATTCCAGCTCTAGTTCATGAGTTTCACAACCAATATTTCAAGAGAGGTTTTATTATACAGGCTGTTCCGTCTAAACCCCACTTTAGAAGTATTGAAAGTTCTGATAAAGATACTTATCTGAAAGTTGCTACTCAGCCATAATCCGTTAAGTTCTACTCAATGAAAATATTTTCAAGATGGTGGCACTTCTGGTTATACCGGAAATCGCTATCAACTTTCTTATTTTAAAAGGAAAAGCTATGTTTTTCACTGCATTTTTGGATTAGTTGAGTTATTTTAAGGGATTTTTATCAGCTTTTCCTGCCTAAGTTTTACCGTTTTCGAGATATTTAGGATTTTTGGATTTGCACCTGTTATTTAAAAAATCGGTAACTCTCTTAGTTTTAGAGATTTCGAAATCATATTTGGAGAATTAAAAGAGAAAGACCATATCTCTTCTTCAGTGTGTTCAAAATTGGAAAAGCAGTTAATAAACCCAAAAATTTTAAGGTTAAGTTTGGACAACTTCAAGTACCCATAACTTAATTTTTCCTATTTAAGATTTACCGTTTTCGAGATTTTTAGGATTTTTTGAAAATTTTTGGATTTGCACCTGTTATTTAAAAAATCGGTAACTCTCTTAGTTTTAAAGACTTCGAAATCATATTTGGAGAATTAAAAGAGAAAGACCATATCTGTTCTTCATTGTGTTCAAAAGTGGAAAAGAAGTTAATAAACCCAAAACTTTTAAGGTTAAGTTTGGACAACTTCAAGTACCCATAACTTAATTTTTTCAAATAGGATGTTCCAATTTTTATTTTACTAGATGGATGAGAATTTTTTCTGCATTTATCTGTATTAGCATTTTCTATGCCTATCTGTGATAATTTTCAAGTTATGTTGGTATTTTTAACATTCTATAGGAAATTCTTTACTAACCACAGCTATTTTTGCATAGTTTGCCAAAAAAACATTTCTGATTAAACAAACGACAAATTATATTCAAAATTGTGTTATCCGTCCCGTGCAAACAAAATATATTCATTAAATGTTGGTTTGAAAAACTTTAATTTCTCACATTTTTTCTTTCGTTTCACATAATATGAAAAAATCTATGGCTAATGAATTTCTCAATCCCAACAAAAAGTTATTGTAACTTAAAAACTATTAAACATAAGTATAGGGAATGTTAATACAGATCGATGCAGAATTAAATTCTCTACCATTTAGTGAAAAAAAACTTGTGGCATTTTATTTGAAAAAATTGAATTATGGGTGCTTAAGGTTCTGCAAACTTAACTTTAAAAATTTGGGGTTTGTTGTCCTTTTTTAGAAATTTGAAAACACCAAAGAAAAGATCTAGGCTTCCTTTTTAAAATGAGCTGAAAAATACTTCCAAATTTATTAAAATGGCAGAGTTATCGATTTTTGAACTGGAAGGTGCGAATCCAAAAAAATTTAAAAGCCCTAAATATTTCGTAAACGGCTAAATTGAGGTATAGGGGAAAACTACCTCAAAATAAAAATAAAAAAAATGTTTTTTAAAAAAAGCTTTTATTTAAAAGATACACTAAAAAGTAAAAAATAATGTATTTGAATCACGAGAATAGTTTTTCTTACAGGTTAAAATTCTAAAATTCTAAAATTTATAAAAGCTTTGGGAGTTGTCAACTTAACAAAAATTCTGTAATGCCGTAGTTTTATAACTCCCAAAGCTTTTATAAATTTTAGAATTTTAACCTGTAAGAAAAAATATTCTCCTGTGATTGAAATACATTATTTTTTACTTTTTAGTGCATCTTTTATATAAAAGCTTTTTTCAAAAAACATTTTTTTATATATTTTTATTTTTTGCTTTTTAGTCTTTATTTATTGCATAGATTTATTGTTATTACACTGTGCATCTACCGTGACGTCCAAATGATCAACATACCGTCTATAAGCTGTTTCAAAACTATAAAAATGCCAACGTCGCATTTTACCGAATTATTTTTTTAAATAAGATTGATAAAATTGTACAATAGTTATTAATGATTAGATCCCTCATTGAAAGTATAAATTATTATACTAGCTATTATTTTTTTGAAGTGCATGAATAATTTATAACAGCTAAGTTTGAGAGAAAATGCGACGTTGGCGTTTTTATAGTTTTGAAACGGCTAATATGTCGGTATAAGTTACGGTATGTACAAATCGAGAACCCCTTTGTAAACATAACCTAAAATTTTAAAACCCCATTTAACACCTTTAGGGGGTAATTAACTATATAGAATTGCATTGTCACGCAGATTACGTAAGCATGTTAAATTTCATTTCATTGCGACTATAGGAACCCTCTCAAATTTACAAATCGAGAACCCCTTTGTAAACATAACCTAAAACTTCAAAACCCCAAAATCCCCTTTAGGGGATATTTAACTACATAGGATTGCGTTGTCACGCAGATTAAGTAAGTATGCAAAATTTCAATTCAGTGGGACAACGGGAACCCTTTCAAATTTGGCTCCGAAAAAAATAACCGACAGACAGATAACATTGTGAGCTAAATAAAAGCTTTTAATAACTCTAGAAATCCAAAAACGCATTAAAAAATATAGCTTCCATTTAAAATAAGGAAATTGATACCGACTTCCGATATAACCGAAAGTGTCGCCATCTTGAAAATATTTTCATTGGGCAAGAGATTTTGGTTGTATACAAATTTTCAGATGACTATGATTTTTAGAACTCCCAATACTTCCAATGTGAGTTTTAGATGGAACAACCTGTAGAAAAATAGCAACTTTTTTTTTATTCTTAAACAATGTATTAACAAAACCGAATGAACCAAACCACAACCAAAGAATATTTTTACATAACTTAAACCCACTTTTAGGGCAATAATTCTCGTTGAAAAATAAACTCAACCGAACGAAACATATAATTGCAAAGAACACAAACCTAGAACTCGTTATTGTGTTTTTTTGAGGCCAATTCAAAGGAAAAAGGCCAAAAACACTTTTTAAGGTGAGAGCGAATCTTGTTAAAACTTAAGCTATTTTTGCGCGTGTTCGTTAAAAAATAATAAATAGTGCGATTTGTTTATTTTCCCGACGATTATCTACATGATCAAAAAGTTTCTTGGCGCCTGAAGCCGTTTAAACAATTCCAACGTATGTTTTCGTCTGCCTAGCGACTTCCTTCCGCTTATCGTAAAAATTTAACAAGGCGGAAATAATAGCAATACATTCCTGCAAGCAAATGCAGTACAGTATTAAGAAGATAAATCTTCATGTGTGCACATTTCAGCTGGCATTCTCTTTTCGTGCAAGACACGTTGATTTATGTTCAGCTTTCAGGTAAATATTTATTCGAGTCATCCGTTTTTGGCAGAAACTTTAACGGTCCCGCAATTTTTTGCATTTATTACATTAATCCAACTTTTCGAGCGGTCCATATATTCCAGATGTGACGCAAACGGTTTAAAAGCTCGCATACATAACAAACGATAAGCCTCATAATCCGGTTTGGCGCCATCTACCACTCGCTGGATATTAGCTCCATAATTGACTTGGATAATTCACAATTTTTGCTCGCATTAGCTAATGAAATGCTCGATTTTCCCGGCGCATGCACCATTTTTCATTTTTCAGGTGTGTATCGTGCAAAAGAAAGATTCGAAACAGATGTTTGCGATGAAATACATGAACAAGCACCAGTGTATGGAGCGAGATGCCCTCAAGAACGTACTCAGAGAGGTGGAAATTCTGACGAGATTAGAACATCCCTTTCTTGTCAATATTTGGTTTTCATTTCAAGGTTCGTATAAGTAATTGAGACGGGTCGGCCGATAACGAGTTTTTCAAAAGATGAAGAAGATCTCTTCATGGTGACCGACCTGCTGCTGGGGGGCGACTTGAGGTACCATATACAGCAAGAAGTGAATTTCTCGGAAGATGCCGTCAAGTTGATGGTATGCGAGCTGGCCCTGGCACTGGATTACCTCCAAACAAAGCAGATAATACACAGGTGGGTTGAAAACCCTTTTATGGTTTCACAAGGGCCGAGCCAAGATGGCTTAAGCCATTTTCTAAGCTTATTAAAATTTCTTATCTCTCAATTATTATTGTCAGAACTTGTTATGACGAAAAATGGAGTAAAATGATCACTAATCGTTAAATTTGTTCTCAACACACTGAAGGAATAAATGTGAGCGAATACAAAAGCTTTAAATCGCAAAAAAATCAGAAAAATAAAAAGGGCACAGATAAAAGACCCATGTGTAATTTTCTCGTGGTTCATTTAACTGTTGTTACAATTTTGTATCTCCAACAGTTTTTTGGTATGCCATTCTATTTAAAGTAAGTTAGTAAAATAGTAAAATAAACATAACAACAAGTTTAGACATTTTACAAAAATGGGGCACCGACAAAGCAGCCCGCGACAAAATAGCCCCAACAAAATAGCTCACCGACAAAAACAGCCCAACACTGAAATACAGGGTGTTAAAAAATGTTTAAAAAGGTAATAGTATGGACTAAAAAAAATTGGTCTAAATGTTTGCAAAGTAGGTAGTAAGGAAAAAAAAACCCTTTAGACAAACGATTAGGCCTGGTAGTGTTTTTTGGTATTATACACAAAAACATTTCAGTCCACATCCACAGCCGTTTGTGAAAATGTGCAAATATCAATAAAATCTGCCCTATAATGAGTCTTTTGTTTATCATTTGAATCCAACTTTAAATAAATCAAGACATTAAATAAATGTTTTTATTATTATGTTTCAAACTTTTCAAACATTGTTTTTATTGTTATGTTTCAAACAATGTCAGTGATTATGATTAAGAACAATTTTTATAAGAGTAATTTTTTAAATTGTAAATTTTAGTTTTTATTTCATTACGTAATAGAATTGAATTTTAATGATTCAACTAATTTTTTATCCTTTTAAAATTCTAATTTACTATTTGTAGTTTTAAAACTATGTAAACGCCAACATCGCATTTTACCAAATTATTATTTTTTTTGAATAAGGATGATAAAAATTTAAAATAGTTATTACTGGTTAGCTCTTTCATTAAAACTATAAATTAGGTAAGTACATTAGCTATTTATTTTTTTGAAATTCATTAACTTATAAATAAATAACTTATAACAACTAATTTTGAGAGAAAATGCGACGTTGTCGTTTACATAGTTTTGAAACAGCTAATAAGAACAACTACAACATTTTCTCTAATTTTTTTATTTTATTTGTTTCCACCATTTAAAATTTAGAAAATGTTTTTAGTTGGTTTATTGATCGCATGAATTTTTATGCGACTAACGTCTAACTGTGGTTGGAAAGAGCTATTTTATTAACGGGCTGTATTGTCGCTAGGCTATTTTGTCGTGGGTTTTTTGTCGGTGAGCTATTTTGTCGTTGGGCTATTTTGTCGGTGGGCGATTTTATGGGTGGGCTGTTTTGTCGGGGCTATTTTATCGCGGGCTCATTTGTCGGGTCACGTACAAAATTGATAAATTATGTAAAAATGTTTTTCAAACATTGAGTTAGATGACAAAATTGTGAAACCAAGAAAGAACACAAAGCAATTTGTTTATGGAAATGAGGACAAGCCAGTAACAGATCGTAAAAATTATTTTAAAATTCGCGTTTTTTGTTTAGTGTTATCAGGTCTCATTCATTTTATCCATTAAATATTATTACTGTTGCCCTTAGAATTTTTTTTTGAATTACTACTTTCTGGAGAGAACCTTTTCAAAATTAAAAACTATCTAAGAACGACGATGTCACAAAATCGATTTAATAATAATAATAATAATCTTCCTACTACTGCAGTGGAAAGAGAAATAAATACCTAATGGACTAGATGAATTAGAAAAAGAATTTGCCTATAGTGGAGTAAGTAAGGTGAATTTATTGTGTAAATGATGTAAATATTAGATATGTACAGTGGCCACAGACAGTGGCATGTTTATGTACTTTACGCCCTGGGCTACTTAATTTTGCCACCCCTGCCTATGACAACATTTCTTAAAAAAAATAACAATAAAAAATTATTGGTTAATTAACCAATAATTTTTTATTGTTATTTTTTATTTTATTGTTTTTTTTAACCAATAAAAAATTATTGGTTAATTAACCAATAATTTTTTATTGTTATTTTTTTTAAGAAACCAATAACCAATAAAAAATTATTGGTTAATTAACCAATAATTTTTATTGTTATTTTTTATTTTATTGTTTTTTTTAACCAATAAAAAATTATTGGTTAAAAAAGAAACATTTACATACCTTGAAAATAGTCAATTTTTATTGACAGGGGGACATTTTTTTGTCGTACTTTAGAAATTTGTAGGACTTGACCCCTTTGTAATAGAAATTTAAATCACTCTTCAAAATTTTAAATGGTACACTCCTCTTGTGATACTGCTAAATTGCATAAACTGTTCGAAAAATGTTAGGGATATTGATATTTTAATATACCTACTCTACGACAGTTAAAATCTAACATCAATTTTTTTTATCAATTTTCGAGCATTGGAATCTGATAAAAATAAATCAGTAAATAAGTATCTGCTTTTAACTTTATTCTTGTTATCAGTTGATTTTCTCTTAAATTCATTAACTTTTTTTAATCAGTTTATTTGAATGAAACAGCAAATCCAGTTCTAGCACAAGTTTTCTAAAAATGCAAGTTCTGAAAATTAAATTAAAAAACCTGCAAAAGTTCTTTGTAATGTCACTAAAGATGCAATATATTTTTAGCTATCTCAGTCTTATTTATTTTTCAAAAAACTTAGTCACTTTTATAACTTTTTTCTATAACATTACGTTGTCGCTGACTTTTTTCAAAGACATTTTTCTGTATTTTGTACTACTCAGGCTTTTTCTACCATTAATCATTGTGAATATAGTAGGAATTGAAACTATTACAAACATCTTAAAACTCATTAACTAAACAATTAATTAAGAACTTACGAAGTAAAAAAATACGACAAAAACTAAAAATCTGATAAATTAATTCAAAATAAACCGTCTATTTACTAGGTATTTTTTTAAAATCAAAATAAAGATATTTTTGCTGCCCTTGCATTTAGCCCATATGTAAATATGCCACTGGGTATGTAAATACACAACAGCTGATGTACCTATACAAAATTTAAATATATTCTTGTTACGAATAATTTTATTTTTGTATAAATATACTATTTAAAAATATTTAAAAAATAAACATCTGATTCCATTTATTAACTCAGTAATTTCTAACTACTGTTTTAATATGTGGGACCTGCTGCACACGGGCGGCCAGTTGGCTTAGCTCGGCCCTGATTGTTTAACTCACATTATTTCAAAAAGGGCGTTTGTGGGTTGTGGGTCAACGTCGATAAACAAATCGCGGGCAAATATTTTGCGAATTGGAAGGATTGACGAGCTTAATGACGGAAAAAGTGAGCGGTTTAAAGTTCGCCGGAACAAATCTGTCGCCGAGGTCGGGGTCTGTATCGGAGCAAAGCGAGGGCGAGTAATGAACTTTGTGTAAACTTTCCAGTGGTGTATTAAGTTAGTGATGATATTTATCCCAGAGGTAATGTTTTGAAACGTGAACGGGTTTTTTACGATGTGTGGCGTACGTGTTTTGTGAAATGCGTACCGAATAAATTCTGGATTACGTCGACGAAACAACTCATTATTTGCAACAAGGGAAACTGAAAATTACGTTTTCTTTTCTAATTACGAAGGAAATGAATGTTTACGTTTGACTTGTTTTTGTCCTGGGGTTTGCAATTTCGCGTTAAGGATGACTATTGCAGGATATGACATTTTTTCTAACAAAAAATCCTGCTAATCCTCCTGGTCAAGCAAATTTGCATAAATATCACATTTGGAGAGAAAATGAAACGAAACGACGCAGCAAAAAATTAAAAACGAGATCAAAAAGAAAATTATTATTTTGTTGTAAATTGAAATTGATTTATCCGGTTTCGGGAAATACGTACGTGTGCGCATTGACTTTACTATGAATTCAAAAGGAATGAAAGTAATTATTTCACGACGCAGCTTTTTACTTCAACTTGTTTATTAATTGGGGTAAAAGTTTTTTGTGTGGCAATTAACTGGTCATGAACATTTCAGTACACATATTTACATTTCATTAAATAGCTGTTTATTGATTTAGAATGTATGACTAATGTAAGGGTAAAATTACTCCACTCTTAATGATTCGACACTTGTTATTTCAGATAAAAAAAGCAAAAGGAATAAGAATTGCCTATCGAAAACCCTGGGAAATTCCGGAACTGTTGCCTAATGATAATGAATCTCACGTAATTAAAGAGCTTTCACCTTTTCGTATCGGGTAAACAAGTTTTTGCATAGTTTTTCGGTGCAAAACCTTGTATAAAATGACCAAAATCTAATTCCTGTCGAGTAACAGAAATACATTAAAATTTAATCTCGAATATAATTAACTATAGCAAAAGAAATATGTTTATTTAAGCTTCTAGCTACATGCATGTTGAATTCCTTAAGGGTATATATGATCAATACTGACATAAGCGGAACAAACAATAGTAACATGTATAAGAAGAATAATTAATTAATTACATAGAATGTTCAGGCTGTCCCAGCAATGTGAAAAAATTCATTATTGACCTTTAAATGTTAGAAAATTAACCGTTTTCTACGGAAGCCGTAGATACTAACCCCCTGGCTCACCTAAAACACCTAAAATTATTTTCAAATACTATACAGCGTGCTTCCGAAATTAGCTACAATACAAACTTATGTTTTTTTAAATAGAACACCTTAATATTTTTTGCATTTTTGGATGTAACTTTTAATATTGATGCTTTTAAGATAAATTGTTATTGGTCGATTTTGCTTTGTTTCTGAAATAATTTAAATTTTTACAAAACACGCTTTAAAAAAAAATATTACATACAAACTAAAAATCTTAGGAAAGTAGAACTTTCACCATTTTAACGAAAAAAGTTCAAACTTAAAGGACATAATTTTTTTTAGTTTACTGCAGTCAAGAAGATAAAAAAAATGAAAAGATTTATTGCAAGTTGAATAACTTAAAAATTTTAAATGAAACACCCAATTTTTTATTTTTGCATCTAAAAGACTTTTAAATTGGCTCTCTAAAAACATTAACAGTTAAGTGTCTCTTGCTGATTACTTGAAAGATATTTAACTTTAAACATAACAATTAGACAATAAACAATTAGAACAGATTTAAGTTTAAACTTTTCCCTTTAAAATGGTGACAGTCCCACTTTTCTACGATTCTTCGTTTTTGTGTAAAAAAATTTTAAATACGTGTTTTCGTCCAAAAAAATCAAATTAAGCAGATTCGACCAATATGTTTAAATCAAAATCATCAGTGTTAAAAGCTACGTCCAAAAATGCAATAAAATTTAGGGTGTTCCATTGAAAAAACATAACTTTAGTGTTTTTTTAACATTGGGACACCTGTATATATACCGAAATAATTTAAAAATATGCAGCAGGAATATCTCTAATAATAAACAAGTTATGGAGCTTTTTGGGTCGTTGGGACAGCCTGTATTTACATATTAATTATTATTATTAGTATTATTACTCATTACTTGCATTTTAAAAACGATAGTTTTTGGATATGACTAAATTATTTAATAATTAAAGACCCTGCCATAATTGTGAAATTTCTTATTTGAAAATTCTCAGTTGTGCAATATTTATGTCGACGAATTGCTCGGAAACCTCTTCATTAAAATCACGGCACAATACTTTGCGGTTTGTAAACAGTAAAAAAGCACTGTAAAGACCCTCGTTACAGCATCAATACGGCATTGTTGCTTTTTAAATCGCATCTCAATTATTGTCGGCATTTAACTCGACGTCTGCTTGAAAATATCGATCGTTTGATTAAAAATTCCAAGAAGGTCTCCGCCAAAATCTGAGACTTCGGCTTCGGGACAATAATCCAAATAAAGTAGAAGCGGCCACCGGAGGCGTACATTTAATAATTTAGAAAGGAAGGAAAGTTGGCAAAAAATCCCAACACAATTCACAGCTCTTATAACTTTGTCGAAGTCAACACGACTAATCCTTTTTTTCTGCGATAATTAAAAAAGTCGAGTGGGGCGAAATGTTAGTACGAACTTGAACATTTTTTACAGGGAATACGGATTTAAAGGTCAAACGCAATTTAAACACCTAACCGCCGATCAAAAAAAAATATTTTTTTTGCCCCAACTTTCACCGTAGCAGAACCACTCCGATGTTTTTGGAAAGCTTTCATTTGACATGTCTTGTATTAACCAGGGTTTTCCGGTTTTCCCGAGGTCCCGGAATATTTTACGCAGAGTACAGGTCGAAACTTAGCCATTAGGCTTAGCCCGAAATCTCCGGAATTCACTTTAATTAGCAATTCCGGAATTTCTAGTCACATCTGTCATAGCACCGTAACTGAGTGTTTTTGGACAATTGTTGTGAAAAGGACGTTCAGTCAGTTTGCAGATAACGAACACAAAAAGCATTTGTTGATTTCTTTTTCCCTTTCTAGGGATATCAAACCGGACAACATTCTCTTGGACGAAGAAGGTAAGTGTTATTGGTTTTATCAAGCGAATTAATTTCCATATTTAGGCCATTTCCACATCACGGATTTTAACATAGCTACAGTTTTGGAAGATACTCATTTGGCGACTTCTATGTCCGGGACTAAGCCATACATAGCACCGGAAATCTTCGACTGTGCAGTTGATTTATGCGTGGGATATTCTTATCCAGTGGATTGGTGGTCGTTGGGTAGGCACTTGGCTGATATTTGCGAAATGTAATACCGGCGTTTCAGGTGTGGTAGCTTATGAGATGTTGAGGGGCATGAGACCGTTTGATATTCACTCCAATACCGGCATACAAGAAGTGAGAATCTTATTCCAGATCGGATTAGATTACCCGTCGAGCTGGAGCGAAGGAATCGTTGATTTAATTTCAAGGGTAAATAATATTTTTGCCCGGATTAGAAGTTCTTCGTTTGTTTTAGTTGCTGTGTATAAGTCCGGGCTTGCGGATATCCAATATACAAGAACTCAAACAAGTCAAGTGCCTAAAGAAGTTTGACATGGAGAGAGTGTTTCAGCGGCAATACAAGCCCTATTTCACGCCCCC
The DNA here is from genome assembly GCA_939628115.1 of Tribolium freemani. NCBI lineage: Eukaryota > Metazoa > Arthropoda > Insecta > Coleoptera > Tenebrionidae > Tribolium > Tribolium freemani. The sequence continues at coordinate 17,163,723 of OW626791.1, read as the reverse complement.
TGTTAGTTATGTCTGCCAACAGTAAAGCAAATTAATTGTGAGTTTCAGAAAGACCACCTGAATTGTGACCCGACCTTCGAACTCGAGGAAATGATCATAGAAACAAAACCCCTGCACAAGAAAAAGAAGCGTTTGGCGAAACAACGATCGATTAGAGAGATTCAAGGACCGATGAGTATTGATTTGGTAAAATTTAATTTCTGGGGGGCGAAGTTATTGAATTTTTTTGCAGGATGCCGACTCTCCGTTGGAGCTTCCAGGGACTATAATCCCCGATTTCAAGGTTTATAACAGGTATCAAGAGTTGGAAAAAAGGGAACGTGAGAGAAAGGAACAAGCGTGGGAGCGGGAACTTGAGCTGGCAATGCGATCCTCTGATCCTCTAAAGGAAGAGACGGAACCCAAGGAAAAAATTCACAAATGCACAGGCTGTCCCAAATTGGAAACAATGATCAATTCGAACTGCAAACTCGACTACGACCGTGGAAGTAACATGAGTCAATTATCGTTACCTGACACGAAACATGAAGACACTCCCGTTAGCGACATACAAAATAAATTGCAAAATATAGATTTCATCGATCGGACACCATCACCGGTAGAAAGAACTGAGGGCACTTAACTTTTTTATAACCAGGACAAATGTATTATATTTTTTAATAAAAGTCAATTTTGAAAAAAACTTTATTCTCTTTCTGTCCAACAAAATACACAAACGTTATAAAAATTAGTCTTTTCTTCTAGATTACAAAATCCAGGAACTAAAACTTGTACTCAAAGGCAAACTAAAAACTCAAAAATAACTACTAAGGCAAGTAATGGAAGCCAGATGGGAGATTTGTTTTCTCTTCAAACAGCTGTAACGTCAGTCGTCTCGATTCTCGTAATTGGTTCCATAACTTTGACGCTCAAATTATTCGAAGATTCCGGATTGAGTTTCAAAGTTTGAAGTATTTCGATAACGTTATCGACGGCGAACGGTTTTTCTTCGACGATCTTGTCCGCTTCCTTCTTCACCGGCTTGGCATAATGCAAGTAACAGAAGCCTTTGTACCCGCGCCATGTGATGTTGTTCGGCTTGATCCCGTGATCAATTAGGGCGTCTTTCAAGTGACGCACTCGCACGTTTTTGTCGATGTTGCTCACCACCAGGGAGAAGTCGACCTGCAGGCGGCGCGAGTTGCGCCTGAAGGGCCGGGGCTTCTTCTTCATAGGGGGCGTAACGTTGTTTTCCTTGTTCCCCTTAAAGGAAATTTCCATTAAGAAACGTGCTACTGAACAAGGATAAAGCTTACCGGGTCTTCGTTCTCGTTTGTGATTCTCGCAGACCTGGTTCTTCGGAAAAACCGCCTCTTTCGCGGCTTTTCGCTTGAATCTGTCATTTCATTTTGTTCGGAAAGATTCGATTTTGGCCGCGGTTTTGGGTACTTTCGAGGTTTCTCCTCGCTTTCCACGTCGGTGTCTTCTTCCTTCAGAGTCGTATCTCTACCCTCGCTTAAACAGTTTTATGAAAACGTGACGGAACAAAAGAAGTGGTATGTGAACAGAGGGGTTAAAACGGGTTTGCATAGTAAACACAACAAGAAAGCGTCAAAACAAGACCACAATTAGTGTGGATTTAAAAGCTCCATTACGACTAGTTTCCCCCTTTAAACTTGTATGTAACGTAAAACGTGTCAGCAGACGGACGAGCGTTTTCACTTAGCCATATCAATATTAATAACATTACTCTGGTCTCATGAGACATACGAAGCTTTTTCTCATATAATTAAAATTTATATTGTAATTTTGAAAGTAGCTTTTTGGCTGTTTTGTAGATTTCTAATAGCACTTTACGTTTTAAGGGATTACACCACCTTGAGATTTTAAACAAAAAAGTATAAGAGCCATTCCAGGAATAACGCAACTTGACACTATTTTGAAAATAATTTTGGTTTCTTTGAAAATACACGATGAGGTTTTTATTTAAAGGCATTGGCAACTTAAAAAACAACTTTGTCTTAAATGATAGTACTGAAAACGTTTATTTCAGTAGTGAAAACCGTTTCTCTGTATCTGCTCTCTAACTCAAGTTATTTCACTTTAAAGTTGAAATTATGACGTCCTAACCGCCTATTGGGAATTTGGTCCAATATTAAGATCAAATGGTTTTTGACTTGTAAGTGACACTGACAGAGTTTATCAAAACTTGACAAAATTTCTCGGATGTTTTCGTGAAGTTCAAGACAAATTTTAGAACACAAAGAAGTCTAAAAAGTAGTAAATTTTTGATTTTGTGATGTGTGAAAAATGTTCAAATATCTGTCAAGTTTCTAGTGATTTAGAGGGTTCAGTGATAAGAAAATTCTGTGATGAGAGGCGGTTGTGACGTCAGGATTTCTTCCTTTCGAAGTGATTATCTCATTTATTTTTCATCACAGAAAATTTTGAAACGGCCCTACTGACATAAAATGAGCCACATTTTCAATTTTCATTAAAACATAAAATAGGTAAAATAAGTTGCCAATGCCTTTAACTGTTAAAGTCTTTAATAATTAAAACCTGTGTGAATAAGTTTCAATAAGTTCCACCTTTTACTTCAAAAATAATTGTTGGAATTTAGGTAGTGCCTTTTAGAATTTTATAACGATTGTTTAACAATAGAAATGTGAAATGTGGTACTAAGTTCCTATATGGGGTGATCAATGCTATAACGAAATAAGTCCAATTTTAGTCATTTTATGCTATAAAATCTTATTTTTCAAATGCAATAATTGGCTTTGCAATAGATTGGTTTATTTAAATCTTATGAAATACTAACACCGAAAATTTGTGAACATTTATTCAATATTTTTAAAGGGGTGTTTCTTATTAAACAAAATTGTTAAAATAGTGCTTCGTTCTGGCTCCTGGATTTAAAGGTGTTCCTATTTAAAAACAACAATTAAAAAAATTATATAATGCATGTGTACGTCACTTTTAGAGACTACTGTAAAAATTTCATTAATTAATTGATGGAGGAAGTATAAAAAAATTAAAAACTTTTAAGGCTTGTGTTTCGTTCGCTAGAACGCTGAGTTTAGTAAGTATACTTATTTACATTAAAAATAATCTGTTTTCAAATTTAGAGCTTAGAGAGAATCTTTACAATTTTTTAATCACGAGCTCCCGGACTAATAACTTATAAGTTACAAGTTATGTGGAAGTAAGGTTTTTTAAAAAAAAAGTAGAAAAAAGACTGGACAAAACTTTAACCGGTTAAAAATTAAAGAGTTTCTATTTTGAAAAAAACTTACGTCCACGTCTTAGTCCTAACAAAATCAAAGAATAAATTCTGTACTGCATTCTTCCAATTCGCGTTTTATACTAACTTTTATTTATTTATTTTTCAAACAAAATACAATGTTCTAACTATGTTGTTGTATAGTTTACGTTGTCTTTTAGTCAATACTAAAAAACCATGCACTCTAGCATAAAACAAGTTTGCATAATATGATCAATGTTCGGAAATTTGTAACTCAAAACTCGTCTAATGGACTTATTTCGTTATACAACGTGTTTACGATCTTGGAGTCGAAACTTTACCTGGTATTAAAAGAGTGTAGAAATAGGGTAATTGCGGAAAAAAACTTAAGGAATTATTATTTTTAAGAATGTTATTTAACTTCAAAATATTGGTACAAGGTTTGAGAATCACTGGAATAATTCCTTTCTTAAAATAAAATTTAATTATTGCAACAAATAAGAATGTCGTAACCACGACAGTGAAAAACGTCACTTCATAGTTTTGACACTGTCATCATTTTATTTGGCTTTCCCTTAGTTTTGATCAAAATTTAAATTCGAAAGTCTGTTTGATCACTTCTACCGAAATCGTTTTGAGCAAGTTTGGTTTGTGTTTTGTGATGTTTTTTTTATGAAATTTATGTCCATAGGGCCTAATTTCAAGTTGAATTACAACCGGCGCAAATCATGATTGACATAGCAACGACGCAAATCTAGCAATGTCATTCGTTGCTGCTATGCAACTGCGACCCACGCAACTTTGCGACCAAACTTGAAATCAGCCCCATAGACTACAATTATTAAAATAATGAAGTGGTTGTCATGATTAGGATTTACGGTGAAGCACAAGGTAAGAGTAATTGTTGTAGTCGAAGCAGCAGTTCACAAACAAATAAAGTAAATTGAATGATTTTCTGTTATAATGTGAATTGTTATTTTGTATAGCGTTTTGGGGTTCTTCTATCACACATATTATCTCCTTTAAGTTTCAACTCCAAGACCGTAAACACCCTGTCGTACTGAAGTACATAAAGAAAAATTCACTTCTACTGATACTGTTCATAAAAAATGAAAATAAAATCTAAAAATTTGTGCAAAATGGAATGGCTGATAGTAATTATAGTCCTCCTAAAAGAACGATCTGACCTGCCCAGAGTCAGATTGAAATGTGGGTTTTTCTGTGTAAGTCGGCATCAATTTATGAGAATTTACGCGATCTATCCCAAAAAGACCCAGATTTCAAAAAGAAAGTGCCAATAAAAATACTCAAACCGAGTCAAAAAGAAAAAAAAATTCAAGCTCAAAAAATACACAAGTAATTAAACCTAATTTGACAAAAAAATAATTAGTGGTAATCTCTGAAGGCACGAACAGCATAAAACATATAGCCTTCAAACACAGAAAAAAACAAAAAACTAAAATCAAGTCCCGATAACTAAAAGCCATCGTTCTGATAACTTTTTCTCCTCACCTTTGATGAATTTCCTTAATTTTCTGTAAAACGGGCATGAGATTGAGCCTCCTTTGTGACAAGATATCCCAATAAATTCCTTCAGGTCTTGTCTGTTTCTTTTCAACTTTGATAATTTGCGTCGGTGTCAAGATATAATCAAGAGGCACGTCATACTTTTGAAAAATGTCATTTGGCAAACAATCAAACACCTGAAATATTGACTCAAAAAATGACAAATCCCCTTAAAATAACCGTGACGGACTTGTGAATCATGCACTGTCGTGACAATCGTGGTGTCGTCATCCACAGCCTTCATCTCCTTCAGGATCGCGTATTCCAGATCGGCGTACCCGCGCCCCTTGCCGATCCTGCGGCCGTCCCTGGACACGGCCACGCTCCCCAGGACAAACAGGTCAATGTGGAGCCCGTCCCCAAAGTCCACCGCCTTGCCCAGGGTCTCAATCCCCCATCGCGTGACGGTTTGTTTCACGTTTTTGGGTTTGTCGGCCTCGCAGAACGCGATTTTTTTCAAGAGCCCCTCCTGCAGCTTGGGTATGGGCACGTAGAGGGTTTTGTCGCTCTCGATAACGAGGGTCCGGGACGCCTCCAGCGGCTTGTCCGGGTTGACCTCCACCGCTTTCGCGTTTCTGAACTCTTCGAGCTGCAGGAGCTGGGCAGCCGCCTTGTCGGCCCCCTTAAAGTTGGGGATGCGGCCGAAGGCCGGGCGCGGAAAGTTCACCAACTTGTTCTTCTCCAAAAAATCCCAAACTTTTTTCCGAAAAGCTTGCTTTGAATTGTCCTCAACTGAGGAAAATGCGCGTTTTTCCTGTGCGAAATCGGGCGGAAAATCACACTTACCGCACGCCTCCGGCCCGGGCTGGGGCTTCTCGCCCTCGCAGACGCTTCCCTCGGCACTCATTACGCACTTTTCATTCAGAAAACGGACAAAAATGCACAATCACGCACAACTACCCACTCTGAAATGTTTATCTTTTTCTTGGTTACCGACCATCTGACGTTTCATCAAGGACACAAGCCCGCTTCACACCAAACTAAACAAAGCGCCCTTTTTAACCGCGACTTCGCGTAAATTTTAAATCAGACCAGTTATAAATGTTTTTTTCTCATTTAATTGATGATTCCTTGTTGTAATGCTATATTAATAATGAAATCTTTTTCTCTTTTTTGTATGAATGGGCAGAATGGCTAAAGTTGTTTTAAATTTTTCTTTAACTACAGGAACACCAAACAACCGTATCATTTACAGAGTTGATGAACATCTATTTTTGAGCAAAGAGAGTATTTGAAATTATTGTACAATGAACTTTTATTTTGAGAATTTTCTTGTTGTTTCCAACGGCGTTTACAGAGAAACATTTCTGAACAGTATACAAACTTTGATTTCTAATGGAAATCATGAATTTATGATTTCACTAACTCAAACCAATGCGGAACCTTTATTCCTGCAAAATTCAGAAATACTTATTAACAAAAATTGAATATTTTGTAAGTTTTATGTGTTGAAACAGATTGTTACCAAACAATTGTGGAATCTGCAGTCCACTTCTGTTTATCTGCCCCCTTAAAATGGGCACTTTAAAAAAAGCTATTTTTTATTACTAAGGACATTATATTTTCAATAATGAATATATATTCCATTTCAGTTCATAGTAGAATTTTGCAACCGTTCATTTGAATTTTTTGAAGTGAAATAAAGCACAAATTAAAAGTTGCTGTATAAGAAAACAATTCTGTGTTAAACTAAATCCCAGCAACAAATTTTGAGCCCAGAAACTCTCAATTTCACTCCAAAAAATCCAAATGAGTTGTTGCAAAATTCTGCTATGAACTGAAATGGGATATAGCAACATAAAAACAGGTGTTTGTTCATTTTTAACGTAAAGCCCAAATACCAACTTTCATATAATTTTAATATTTCTGTAAAAATGACGAATTTTTATTAAAATTTTCACACCCCCCTTAGAGACTGATTTTCAAAAAATCCCTTCTTAGCGGAACTCTACACTCTCTAAGGAACGTATCTTCCAAACTTCAAGTTTCTAGGTTCAGTGGTTTAGGCGGTGTCAGTCAATCAGTCACGGAACTGTTTTATATGTAGAGATTAAAAATTACATGGAAATACACAATAAGCTAGTTTACAATACAAAATTAATCACAACCACTTTTAACGAATCGTCTGAGACATGTGAAGGGGGGTGAGCATCAGCTCAAACGCGGCGTCCTTTAAATTCGCCCCTCGCAAGTTAGCTTCATGCAAATCGCTACCTGACAAGTCGCAAAACTGGAACAGCCCCGATTATTTCACAAAATGGCCCTTGTCACGTTACCTCCAAGTCCGCCCCGGCTAACACGGCCGCTCGCAGGTCGCAGTTTTGCAAATTGGCGTTTTTTAAGGTGGCCACCCTCAGATTCACCCCTCCCATGTCGCTCCCTTCCAAGTTGGCTCCCTTGAGGTTGACGCCCTCCATGTTGGCTCGGCCCCCAGCCGGGTCCTTGAAATTCGAATTTTTCATGCTGACGCCTTCCAAATTGGCACAGAGGCACTTAACACCCAGAAGTTGGGCCCCATCTAGGTTGGCGTAGGACAGGTCGGCCCGCTCCAGACAACAGTAGCTCAGGTTAGAGCCGGTCAGTTTACAGCCTTGTAAATTTGCATACTTGAAGTTGATATAACGCAGGTCTAATTTGCTCAAATCAGCCCCTGATAAATTGACTCCTTGGAAGCGCAGTTCGGTCGTGTAGGCACTTCTGATTAAGGCGTCTATCACATCACGTCTTGTTAAAGGTAAATTGTCCCTGTTCACACTCTGCTGGGTTATTATCTGTTCCAAGGTCGGGATTATTGACTCAATCCCGAAAAAACGCGCCTCTTCGAGGATCCCTTCCGGGTTTATGTTACTATCATAAATTAATTGACCGTTTCTTAAGTAGTTAATTATGGGTTCAAAATATAAGGGGCTCCGATCGATGAGAAAAGCCCCGTTTTTGTCAATATTACTAGGAGTGAACAAATAACCGTCCTCATCGCCCGCAAACATTCGGGCCAACATACTGTCGGGTTCCTTGGTCGTTAAAGTACTCTTAGACGTTGTGAAATACTTCCCACCAACATTCAACGTTACCCAATCTGAACATTTCACTTTTTTTGTCGAACTTTTCGGGGGAGAAATAAACTCCTCACCACTTGAAACGTACAAGTTGTCGTTATTGCGCACAAAGGAAATTTCGGTGACTTCGGTCCCGTCTTCGATAAACAAGCGACGGACTTTCGAATTGAACCTTAAATACGCCTGGCTCATTAACTCTTCCAAGGTTTGCGGAAGTACAAAAACCTGGAAAAAATCACTTTTAAAAGTTAACATCACCCGTGAAGGCTTTATGCGTACTTCTCCGTTCGTGTTCGTCCCGTTCTTGAACATGACCACTCGTTTTTCACTCATTTTAATAAAATTAAACCCTTACAAGAATTGAGAAAATTCAGGGAAATTGGAATGTTGATAGACGTCAAGTGGCCTGACGTCACAAACTAGGGACTTCACCCGTGGCGACACTGCCCCCAAAATTACGATTAAATCGGCAAAAAGGGACCCGCTCACGCAAGTGACCAATTTCCCCAACCAATTCTGTTGTAAACGGAACGTTGGCCCAACTTTGTAGCCTCAAACACTTGTTTTCAGCGTTAATTAGCACAAATAATGATCGTGTTGGGGAATTTTACTTGTGACACCAGTGTTGCCGGCCACTAGTAACTGTCAGTGTCAGTTTGTTGTGGTGGATTATTTAGCGCAATAAATCGTTTATTTGTGCAATAGTTTAAATAGTTTAGTAAAAATGGGCAAAGGCTTCAACAACTACATGTGTAAGAAGTTCTTCCACCCCGCTTCGAGGGACAACCTGAAGCGGGTGTGGATGGCGGAGCAGAAGGCCGAGGCCTACAAGAAGAAGCAAGAGGAGCTGCGCCAGCAGTACGAGAAGGAGCAAGATTTGCACGACAACAAGGCAATGCTGAGTAAGGAGAGCAAAGACAAGTTGAGTATCAACTTCATGTATGAGCCCCCGCCCGGGGCGCGCAAGGAGCGCGAGCGCGAGGACAACGAGCCCGAGTACAAGTTCGAGTGGCAGCGCAAATACAACGCCCCCCGTGAGAGCTACTGTAAGGGTGATCAGGAGATTAGGGATCAGCCGTTTGGGATCCAAGTGAGGAACGTCAGGTGTATCAAGTGTCACAAATGGGGGCACATTAACACGGATAAGGAGTGCCCCATGTACAGTTTGTCCACTAGTGTGGCCAGGTCGCTCGAGTCGGCTTCGATTTTGGACCAGAAGTCGCTGGTTGAGCAAATGAGGGAGGATGGGCTTGCAATTAAAAAGCAGTACCTCAGTAATACCGGGACTGCTAATTATGATTTGATTATTAACGAGGATGCTGATGAGAATTCGGTTGTGACGTTCATCAAGTCGTTGACGAAGAAGCAAAAGAAGGCGTTGTTGAAGAAGTTGGAGAAGATTGAAAAGGGGGGTAAAGATAAGAAGAACAAGAAGCGAAGGGATTCGGATGAGACTTCCTCAGATGAGGAGAGGAAAAAGTCAGGGAAGAAGAAATTCAGGAGGAGGAATCAGAGCACAAGCTCTGAGGAGGAATCAGAAGATGATAAGAAGAAGCACAAGAAGAAGGAAAAACCATCAGAGTTTAAATTAATGTCAAAAGAGGAGAAAAAGGCTTTGATTAAGTAAGTTTCGGGTTTTGTTTGACATTTCGTGGGTTTAGAGGTAAAAACATTATTTCACAATTTCATATTTTTATGAAACAACTTATAACCTTAACTGAAAGTACAATCTGTCTGGAAGCCAGAATTACATTGAATAACAACATACAGATTCAAAATTATAGTATATTATTTACCGAGTTTGAGTGTAAATCGGACGCTTTATTGCCCTATTTAAATTCTTTTTAGTATGGTTCTTTTTTACCTTTACTTCTTCTTTTTTTTAAAAGTTTAAAAATGTATTTCTAGTCGCTCATCGCAAAAACAATTTTTTTCTTATGTTTAATAACGGAGTGCATAGAATCTAATATTCTCTAAAATGAACAGCTTTTGTGCTTTAACAATAAAATGTAGGTGATGCTAGTTAATGACTTTTACCTTAAAAACATCAGATGGTAATTAATGAATTCTAAAGTTTGGTAACTTTGCTTTTTTTCATCACATTGTTTTTGCAAGTTTACTACTTAAAATATCCACTATTTGTTTTAATTACGTGATTACAGGAAACTGGAAATTGTGGAGAAGGAAATCAGTAAAAGGAATGAAAAGAATGGGCGAAAAAGTTCCGATGAGGATAGGTCACGAAGAGACAAAAAACACTTACGACATAACGATGATGATCACAGACGGGACCGTAAGCGAAAATCTGATGATTCCCATTATGAAAATAGTAAAAGAAGGCACTCTTAAGTTAGATATTTGTTTAGATTAGAATTGTTGTAATTATCATGTAATAATTTAGAAACGTAATATATTTTTAAACGTAATATCGAATTTAATTTGAAATCCCCGCCAGTTTTAAGAGTAGGCGATTGGCTTACAGGCGCGCACGCGCACAATCCGTCGCCATTTTGTAACGCAAAGTTGTCATTGATTTTCCTTGAAAGTGTTTTGAAACGAAAAAGGCCAAAACACCGAGCTTTGGTGCTAAAAAATGGAACAGATACCAAGGACTCATGAAGGTACGTGTTTTTCTGCTGCCAAAAGTCCCTCTTGTAATTTTTTTGCGTCACTAGACATCGAGGCCCAAATTCGTGAAATCCAGTCCAAGAAGAAGGAAATTCCGGTGGAAGAGGAGCGAAACGATAAGGGTGTAGGTTTAGGCGAGAGTGGCTATTTTGATAGTGAGATCTATGATGGGGGCGGCGGTAAGGGTAAATACGAGGGTTATGTGACCTCCATCGCCGCCAATGATGAAGCCGATGAAGAGGACGATGATGTGGGTTATAGCCAGAAGAGGACCGGGCTGGGGGCCCCTGTGGCGCTACTCAATGATGTCGCACAGGTAAGAACAAGTTTGTGAATTTCGTGGTTATTAATTTAATTTTAGAGCGACAAGGATTTTGATCCGTTTGCTGACAAGAGGAGGCCCACGATTGCAGATCGAGAAGATGAATACAGGCAAAAGAGGCGTCGGATGATAATTTCACCCGAACGTGTTGATCCATTCGCTGACGGTGAGTAGTTGATTCGTCCCAGTATTTATAGCTCGTTTTTCCACTTGTTTATGTTCTATATGAAATTTGAGATAATGTTGTTTCTGTCGCTTATCTCAAGTTTTGTATGTTATTGGGGTATATGAAAGATAGCGAATGGATGCATGAGTGAGCAAAATACTCGAGAAAGTAGGCATAATGTAAAAATCAGTACAAAGAAACTAATTTGTTCTGTATTGGATTCCAACATATAGGGGTGTCTTCCTAGAGAAGTAATCGCCGCGATTTTAATGGATCACTTCCGTAAAATGTAACGTTGGTAAACGAAAATCGAGTGAAAGAGTGTATGCAATGTATAGAAAATTATTAATTACCCCAGCCTATTTCTAGGTTCGATTTGACCAGTTGTTTTGCGAGAAACTGCCTGATTTGTGATGGAGCACAATCACACGTACGTATCAAGATTTGTTCGCCAAATTCACTCCTTTCAATCCCCAATACTCGAAAAATCAGCAATTTGAGTGAATTGTGGTGCAGTCAAATCTTTAAATTACTCAATAAAGAACAGATACTAAATAGAAAAGTCTGACCATTTTTTGCAAACAAGTGCTTCCGTTTACTAATTGGCGTTTTTCAACGCGTTATGTTTACAGGTGGCAAAACACCAGACATCAATGCCCGCGGTTACACCCAGATTATGAAAGAGCAGATGCTCAAAGGAGAAGAAAATGAGGTCAGTATTAAAAAAAATCTATTATCCAACAATTATTTTCGGCAATGGAGTCCTTTGTTAACTCAAAGTTGATTTCGTTGACCACTTGTAATTTGTTTCAGTTGAGGAAAAAAATCCTGGAAAAATCCAAAGACGGTTCACTCAAATCGACAAACGGTGAGGTAAAGAGCGCACCCAAGAAAAGGGGGCGCTGGGACCAAACCGTAGACGAAGTCGTCGTCCCTAGCAAAAAGAAAACTCTTTCAGTGACGACCAACAGTGCAGCTGCCACCCCCATCTGGGATGCTGACGTAATAATTCCAATTTTTAATACCAATAATTTTAATTAAAAAAAATTACAGAAAACACCAGCCGACCACCGCTGGGACGAAACCCCCGGCCACAAAGGCAGCGAAACTCCTGGTGCAACTCCAGGCCAATCCACCCGTATCTGGGACGCGACCCCCGGAGCTGCAACTCCAGGTCGTGAAACACCCGCTCATGACAAGAGCGCCAGTCGGCGAAACCGCTGGGATGAAACGCCCAAAACCGAGCGTGAAACTCCGGGGCATTCAAGCGGTTGGGCTGAAACTCCGCGCACTGACCGGACCGGAGCCGATTTAATTCACGAAACACCGACTCCAGGAGCGTCAAAACGGCGATCGCGTTGGGATGAAACTCCCTCTGTTCAGACACCGTCGGCCCACATGACTCCGGGAGCTATGACTCCGCAAACACCGCACGGGACACCAAGTCATGCTACTCCGATGTTGACTCCTGGTGGTTCAACTCCGGTAGGAGTCAAGGCAATGGCAATGGCAACACCTACTCCGGGACACTTGGCGTCCATGACTCCGGAACAACTCCAGGCCTACCGGTGGGAGCGGGAGATTGACGAGAGGAATCGTCCGTATTCAGATGAAGAGTTGGATGCGATGTTTCCGCCAGGTTATAAGATTTTGGCACCTCCAGCTGGGTATATACCCATCAGGACGCCGGCAAGGAAATTAACAGCTACGCCCACACCCATGGTGAACACACCTCAAGGATTTTTCATCCAACAGGAGGATAAAACAGCCAAATATCTAGACAACCAACCAAAAGGCCAGAATTTACCGTTCATGAAACCAGAAGATGCGCAATATTTTGATAAATTACTAGTCGACGTTGACGAAGAAGCTTTGAGTCCTGAAGAACAGAAAGAACGGAAAATCATGAAACTGCTCCTAAAGATCAAAAACGGCACACCTCCCATGAGAAAAGCCGCCTTGAGACAAATCACAGATAAGGCCCGAGAATTCGGTGCAGGCCCCCTTTTTAACCAAATATTGCCCCTTTTAATGAGCCCTACTTTGGAGGACCAAGAACGCCACTTATTAGTCAAAGTCATTGACCGAATTTTGTACAAATTGGACGATTTGGTCCGTCCCTACGTCCACAAAATACTAGTGGTTATTGAACCCTTACTAATTGACGAAGATTACTATGCTCGTGTTGAAGGCCGTGAGATTATCTCAAACTTGGCCAAAGCTGCCGGGTTGGCAACTATGATTTCGACCATGCGGCCCGACATTGACAATATAGACGAATACGTCCGAAATACCACAGCTCGTGCGTTTGCCGTCGTAGCTTCGGCTCTGGGAATCCCCTCGTTGTTGCCGTTTTTGAAAGCCGTCTGTCGCTCGAAAAAATCGTGGCAGGCCCGTCATACTGGTATTAAAATCGTGCAACAAATCGCAATTCTAATGGGGTGCGCTATTTTACCGCATTTGAAGTCATTGGTTGAGATTATCGAGCACGGTTTGGTCGATGAGCAGCAAAAAGTTCGTACGATTACGGCGTTGGGTATCGCGGCGTTAGCCGAGGCCGCAACACCGTACGGTATTGAGAGTTTCGATTCGGTGCTTAAACCACTATGGAAGGGTATTAGGACGCATCGCGGGAAAGGTTTAGCTGCATTTTTGAAAGCTATCGGTTATTTGATCCCGCTTATGGACGCCGAGTATGCCAATTATTACACGAGGGAAGTGATGTTGATTCTGATTCGGGAGTTTCAATCGCCCGATGAAGAAATGAAGAAGATTGTGCTCAAAGTGGTGAAACAGTGTTGTTCGACTGACGGTGTCGAGCCACAGTATATCAAAGAGGAGATTCTTCCACAGTTCTTCAAACATTTCTGGAATCACAGGATGGCACTAGATCGGCGGAATTATCGCCAATTGGTCGACACTACCGTCGAAATTGCAAATAAAGTCGGCGCTTCGGAAATCATCAACCGGATTGTTGACGATTTGAAAGACGAGAATGAACAATACCGCAAAATGGTCATGGAAAGTATTGAAAAAATCATGGGTAATTTAGGAGCGGCCGATGTTGACTCGCGTTTGGAGGAGCAATTGATTGATGGCATTTTGTACGCGTTCCAGGAGCAAACAACAGAAGATGTGGTCATGTTGAATGGTTTCGGTACCATTGTTAACCAGCTGGGCAAAAGGGTTAAGGCGTATTTGCCCCAAATTTGCGGTACCATTTTGTGGAGACTAAACAACAAGTCGGCAAAAGTGCGCCAACAAGCCGCCGATTTGATTTCGCGAATCGCAGTCGTGATGAAGACCTGTCAGGAGGAGAAACTCATGGGGCACTTGGGGGTCGTACTGTATGAATATTTAGGCGAGGAATATCCCGAGGTTTTGGGTTCGATTCTGGGCGCCTTGAAGGCAATTGTCAACGTGATCGGGATGACGAAAATGACGCCACCGATTAAAGACTTGCTGCCACGTCTGACCCCGATTTTGAAAAACCGGCACGAGAAAGTACAAGAGAATTGTATCGATTTGGTTGGGCGAATTGCCGATAGAGGGCCGGAGTATGTGTCAGCTCGTGAGTGGATGCGAATTTGTTTCGAGTTGCTTGAGTTGTTGAAGGCGCACAAGAAGGCGATCCGGCGCGCGACTGTTAATACTTTTGGTTACATTGCTAAAGCTATAGGTCCACATGATGTGCTCGCCACGCTACTGAATAATTTGAAAGTGCAAGAGCGTCAAAATCGCGTTTGCACGACTGTGGCCATAGCTATAGTTGCCGAGACTTGTTCGCCGTTTACTGTTTTACCGGCGTTGATGAATGAGTATAGGGTGCCGGAATTGAACGTCCAGAACGGTGTCTTGAAATCGCTTTCGTTCTTGTTTGAGTATATCGGAGAGATGGGGAAGGATTATATTTATGCTGTGGCACCTCTGCTTGAGGATGCGTTAATGGACAGGGATTTGGTGCACAGACAGACGGCGTGTGCGGCTATTAAGCATATGGCCTTGGGTGTGTACGGATTTGGTTGTGAGGATGCCCTGATTCATCTTTTGAATTATGTGTGGCCGAATATATTTGAGACGTCGCCGCATTTAGTACAGGCATTTATGGACGCGATTGAAGGGATGAGGGTGGCTTTGGGGCCGATTAAAATTTTGCAGTATACATTACAAGTGAGTCGAGTTACGTGTGGGTATAGAACAGTTAGTAATTGTTTTTGTTTTAGGGGTTGTTTCACCCTGCGAGAAAAGTGAGAGATGTTTATTGGAAGATTTACAATTCTTTGTATATTGGAGGACAAGATGCGCTAGTGGCGGGGTATCCCCGCATTGCAAATGACCCCAAAAACCAGTACATTAGATACGATATGGATTATGTTTTGTAACTTAATGTAGTAACTGGCTCGTAAGGATATTGCACTTTTTTTAATTAATTAATGTTATTCCAATGAATAAATAAATATGTTTGAGTCCCAAATGTATGCTTATTCATTTTGTCCGTTACCCTATTTCTTATTTTACTTAGCTGATTTATCCATTAGAATACTATTCATCTGATAATACCTGAATTATTTTGCAACCATAAGATTTTTTCAAAAAATATATTGGCAGTTAAATTGAGTAGAATTTTGACATTTAAATTTGATAGTCAAGGTTCCCAAATTAAGATTTCAAATGTATCATCAACCGGTGCATCAACCTAACGTCGGATCAGTTTTTAATAGTCACTCAGTATATCCATTTCCCTCCAGCTTTTGAAATTTTGCGCATGCGCTGCTGTCAAAAATGTCAATCGATCCGCCATTCCTGGCCTTTTGCTTTTTATTTATAAACAAAATGAAAATTATGTGAACGTGCGAATTGTTGTTCCTCTTCAAAATTAGGCTGGTTTATGATGACCGAGGTCGCAAAAGTAACCGACGAGAACAACAACGAGAACAAGTTACTGATCGACTCTTTCGATAGGTGAGGGTGATTTCACTTGTTGCTTCCTTTCCAACCCCTTCAAGCTTTCGGCTCCCTTTTGCCCCCAATCCCAGAGAGTCCCAATTAAGCCTGATAGCAAAAATCAATGCTTTATCAGATGCGGGTAAGCATGAAAAAACACCCGCATAGTTACACATTTCATTGATTATTTGATAGAGACTGTAATGATTTAATCGCGTTTTTCAGCGAGCCCGGCTACTACTGCCAAGTGATCCGTTCGATGCTGACTCCAGGCCACGAAACCGAACTCGTCTACTGGCTGAAAAGCTTCGGCTTGATCCCCAACACTCAAATTTGCAACAACGCGAAAGTAAATGAGGATTGTAACAAGATAATGGAGTGGACACCGGTCAAGACCATCGATTATTACCAGTGGAAGTGCCGGAATTGCAGAGGGAAGAAAAGCATTAGGGAAAATTCCGTTTTTCAAGATGTTAAGTGTAATTTCAAGAATTCTATCAGGATTTTGCTGGGATGGTGCAAGGGGTACGATGCCGAATTGATGGCCAACATCTTAGGTGAGATTTGAAGTAATTTTTATTACTCGACTTGTAACAGTTTTATTCCTCTTGTTGTTTGCGCAACAGATTTTGGATGATTGAGGTAAACTTTGTCCTACAATCAAACAATTTGAATTATGAATATAATAATAATAAATAAAATTGTTTCTTAGGTGTTAAATCACGTACTGTCAAGGTTCTCTACAACGCGGTTTCGGCAACAGCACGAAAACACCTAAAATCACAACAGAATAAAAAGGTTGGAGGCCCCGGAACCATTGTTTTAGTCGACACTTATCCCGAAGGTTGCACAAACACCTCAAGGCCAAACCAAGCCAATAGGCCCATATTATGTATTGCGGAAATAAAGGTAGTATCAACGCTACCAACTGAAATTAATAGTTCAGTTTCTTGTTATTTTCAGGACATCCCTCCCAATTATTGGTTTGAGGCCTTAAACCGCTACCACCGTAACAACGTGCAGCAAATCATGGACGTAAAACAACACATTTTGACGGTGATTCAGGACGTTGTCCTCCCCGGTTCCATTCTGGTGTCCCGGCAAGACTCTACCCTATGTTCTTTTTTTGATTTGCAAAAATTATCACACCTTTACCCCACCATAGTGAGCGTTGAAGGCCTCGCACGTCACAATTCAGCCAATCAGGAAATTCTAGCCAACTTGGAAATTATCTGGAAGTTGGCATTGAACGTGTGTGAGGAAGCCCAATTTTTTAATTATGAACAAGTGCCTAATTTTTTGATCAGTCAAATGTGGCATTCGCGATTTGGTAACGAATCGTTTGAAGCGCTCTTGAATCGTCTCGCCGACTTGCAATAACAGATATTTATTTTTGGAAGCAATAATGTTTATGTTTAGGTGCTTGTAGTTGATATTATCCGATATTTTACATCACGTCTTGTTTCCGGTTTGAGAGAAATTGTTGCAAACAATTAAGTTTATGTAAAATTTTAAGCATGTTATGATATTAGTGTTAGGTGTCGAGTTGGAACAACTTTTTATAATACTATTATATAAAAACGTATATTTTTGCAAAAAGTACAACTTAACTATGTGAAATAAATACAATAGACACGTTTTATTTCTGTGCAAATAAAGTATTGTAGATGGTATTACACAACTCTTCTTCATTTGAATATTCCTCCTTGCCTTTGATTTGTGACAAATAACTTTCGAGGGTTTCCTTAGCGTTGACTTTGTTTTGCCTGCATTCGTTGATGGCAGCTGAGTTGTCCTCAATCAACTTCTGGATCAGGCCTAAGACGTGTTCGTCACTTGTCTTAGGTGTTGAGAGTAGGGAAAATAGAACTGGAATGTAACCGACAAAAACGAGTCGGCTTTTAAAATCGGCTTGTGAGCTGCACAACGCCCGTAAAAGAAAACAAATTTTCGTGCTGATTTTTTCCTCATTTCGTTTGAGGGCCTCGAGAAACACTTGGACCCCTTTATATTGTATAAACTGGGCACAAGCCCCCGTATTTTGCCTCACTATACAACTAATAGCATACAGTGCCTTCACAACTACTGGAACCTCAGGATCTTGCTCCACTATCTCCACAAGTATGGGCATAATCCCACTTTCGAGCACCACTCGCTGACAGTATGCGTTATTCTGGCACAACTCCGCCAACAAATTGCACACTTGTGCCCTCACTTTGGGGCTTTTGCATTTGAGACATGGTGACACGATCACGAAGCCCCCAATTTTGTGAAAATCGTTGGCAGTGTCGATGTCACAAACGAAATCGGAGATCGTGTCCAGGGCTGTTGTGTATTCACTGTCATCATCACCA
This sequence comes from Tribolium freemani, assembly GCA_939628115.1. Taxonomy (NCBI): domain Eukaryota; kingdom Metazoa; phylum Arthropoda; class Insecta; order Coleoptera; family Tenebrionidae; genus Tribolium; species Tribolium freemani. Next base: position 17,145,464 of record OW626791.1, on the reverse strand, counting down.
GCCTTAAGAGAGTCAACTTTTTCGAGAATTTTGATTTGCTTGAGTAGTACTTCGATCACGTCGACTGTGAGCGAGTTGAGGGCTTCCTCCAGGAATTTACGGCGGGCTTCCTCCATGGGCTGGAAGGTGGACTCACGGGGGGCATCTTCAAGCTTGGTGGCTTCCATGGCAAATTTCAAGAGCCCCTGGAGGTTCGTGGGTTGGCGCGGCTGCGCCACGTCGCCGGAATGGGGCTGTGGGGGCGGCGCGCAAATTGCGCCCGCGATTTGGGGCTCACTTTCCTGGTTACTAGTCATTCTGACTCACTTATACCACTAAAATGATCGAACGTTCTGGAGTTTGAGGTTATGTGTCACCTGTCAGTGTCATAGGTGTGCAAAGTTGGTTGCATACTCACTGGCGTTCAATAAAATAGGAACCCCAGTACAATTATTAATAATAAATTTATCTATGGTAGTATGGTGACAATGTCCCTAAACTGTTCTATTCTATAATAGCCAAAGACCGAAAAAAGGGGCAAAAAGGCCCAGGTCTAGCTGTATTGATTGGGCTGTCACAAAGCTTCCACTCCTAGACGCGATCCCACTACTGAACGACACGGGGACTTTTGGCTGCTGGGTTTCCCCCCTGGCCCGGTTCGCCCCTCCTTAGCTGACCTGGACATCCCGGACTCCTCCAGGATGTCCATATCGATGCCGATCTTAGTGCGGACATCCAGTCAACGTGAATCGCTTTGCAACAGGACTCCCAACCTCAAACCATCCACTGAACCCGACCTCCAAGAAGCTGGATTACAGGAGTGCGCCACGCTCCCAGTCGACAGAAGAGTGTTATATTGTCAATATAAGCTACACTTTTGTGGTCAAAATTACAAAAATTTTAGATTAGAAACATGCAAATGAGAGAATGAACACGTAACGAAGTAATTTCGAGAAAAATAATTACGGTTTTATTATTGTTTGAGCCTGAATTGATGAATTCTTTGTTGGCGGCGACCTCGAATAATTTTGTTAAATATTTCTATTTCTGATGTTGAGTGAAATACTGAAATATTTTAGTGAAAGAATTTGGAGATGAGGTCTGTGTCGTTTACCTTAAATCGTAAAATAAGCTGTCTGGCCTTGCCATTTAATTTTAAACGAAGAAAAGTAATGGAATAACCGTGTTTATACGAAAATAGAGACGATACAAGGGATTACCTTTTACCATGACTTTTAAAGCTAGAGTTTCGCTTGATGACTGTTATTAAATAACTTGGAATTTAAGTCAACCATTCTGTTTGCAATCTTCTGACGTGTATGTAATTTTGCTGTAAAATATTTAATAAAATACAGCTAGGTAATTAATTGGTACAGTTGAATTTTGATAACACGAACGATTGTGAATTCCACTGCACGCAAGCCGAACTTCAATAAGTTGAATTTCTTGATAAGAATCGTAAATCCTTTTGACGAACCCTGGACCGAAATTTGCCTTCCCAAGTCGGGCTCTTTACCCCACTATTTAATTTAAGTATTACGATATTTTTTGTACAAAACAACATTTACCTAAGCATCGTTTGTCTTAAAATGACATAAGAAACAACAAATTTACTTATTACTTTTTTGTTGGAAAACAGGTACGTATTTTTTGTATACTGCAGTGTTTATTAAAACATACAAACACATTCCATTAACACACCATTTTCATTCAAATCCTAAGCTGCATTTTTTCAGTTATTTTTTATAACAGGTGAGTTCGATGTTTTTATACTCAAAAATAATAACAAAAAAATTATAACTATAACATAAATATTTGTATCTTCCAAAATCATTTAGAAATCGTTTGGGCATATACAGTCAGTTATTAATTGTCCCTGTATCACTGAAAAAAAAAACGAGAAATTCTCGTATTCTACTACAAACCGGAGAGCAACTTAAAACTGAAACTAAAATCAACCATCGCTGGAAAGCCTAATAGCTCACTCATTTATGAAAAAATGTAAATACCTACTCAACAGAACTCAAAAGAATTTTTGAGTAATTTGAAAAATTTGGAAAGAAACTGAAAACTGAGTAAAATATACAGTGCTTTCATTTCAAAAGGAGCCAGTCTCAATAACTTTTGACATTGAGCAAATCTATTTCTAAGCAAAAACAGGTCGACTAGGATCGCGAGGGGGAAGTTCAAAACCAACATTAGTTACATTTTAGGTTTCATCCCTTAATCGCTAGCTACCCCTACTTTAAATTTTAAATGGCACCCCCTACTTTTTCAAACATTTTCGGAAAGAGAAAAAATTTGCGTATCTAACTGTCAAAGAAAAAAATTTTTTTGTTGATTCATTTTTTAGTTAAGGGTGGATTTATTTTTGAAATTTTTAATCCTAGTAGCCTTTGATTTGAAACCAATTTAATTTAAATAAAAAACTTGTCGATTATAGATGCGATGAGAGAGTTAATACTAACATTACTTACATTTTAGGTTTCATCCCCTAGTCGCTAGCCACCCCTACTTTAAAATTTTAAATAGCACCCTTTATTTTTTGAAACATTTTCGGATAGGGAACAAATGAGTGTTTCTAACTGTCAAAAAAAATTTTTATTGATTCGTTTTTTAGTTAGGGGCGGTTTTATTTTTGAAATTTATAATCCTAGTAGCCTTTGATTTGAAGCCAATTTAATTTAAATAAGAAATTTGTCAATAAGAGGTACAATGAAATAGTTCAAATTCAAGATAAAGTACATTTTACATTTCATCCCCAAATTTCAAATCATCCTTACTTTAGAATTTGAAATAGCACCCCCAACTTTTTAAATATTTTTGGAAAGGGGATAAAAAGTTTATCTAACTGTAAAAGCAGAAATTTTTTTTCGATTCGTTTTTGAATTCAAAACCAACATAAAATGTTTCAAAATGTTGGGGGTGCTATTACAAATTTTAAAGTAAGGGTGGTTAGCGACTAAGGGATGGAACTTAAAACGTATTTTATGTTGGTTTAGAGCTCTCCCAGTGCAATCCAAAACAACATACCTACTTTTTATTTAAATAAAATTGGCTTCAAATCAAAAGCCACTATAATTAAAAATTTCAAATATAAAACCACCCCTAACTAAAAAACGAATAGAAAAATATTTTTTTGATAGTTAGATACGCTAATTTGTTCCCTTTCCGAAAATGTTCCAAAAAGTAGGAGGTGCCATTTAAAATTTTAAATATAGGAGTGGCTAGCGACTAAGGGATGAAACCTAAAATGTGACTAATGTTGGATTTAAACTCTCTCATTGCATCTCTAATCGACAAATTTTTTATTTAAATTAAATTGGCCTCCAGTCAAAGGCTACTAGGATTAAAAATTTCAAAAATAGAACCACCCTTAACTAAGAAACGAATGGACAAAAAGTTTTTTTTCCTTGACAGTTCGATCCGTAAATTTTTTCCCTTTCCGAAAATGTTTGAAAAAGTAGGGGGTGCTATTACAAATTTTAAAGTAATGGTGGTTAGCGACTAAGGGATGGAACTTAAAACGTATTTTATGTTGGTTTAGAGCTCTCCCAGTGCAATCCAAAACAACATACCTACTTTTTATTTAAATAAAATTGGCTTCAAATCAAAAGCCACTATAACTAAAAATTTTAAATATAAAACCACCCCTAACTAAAAAACGAATAGAAAAATATTTTTTTGATAGTTAGATGCTAATTTGTTCCCTTTCCGAAAATGTTCCAAAAAGTAGGAGGTGCCATTTAAAATTTTAAATTAAGGGTGGCTAGCGACTAAGGAATGAAACCTAAAATGTAACTAATGTTGGATTTAAACTCTCTCATTGCATCTCTAATCGACAAATTTTGTATTTAAATCAAATTGGCCTCCAATCAAAGGCTACTAGGATTAAAAATTTCAAAAATAGAACCACCCTTAACTAAGAAACGAATAGACAAAAAGTTTTTTTTCCTTGACAGTTCGATCCGTAAATTTTTTCCCTTTCCGAAAATGTTTGAAAAAGTAGGGGGTGCCATTTAAAATTTTAAAGTAGGGGTGGCTAGCGATTAAGGGATGAAACCTAAAATGTAACAAATGTTGGTTTTGAACTTCCCCTCGCTATCCTAATCGACCTGTTTTTGCTTGAAAACAGATTTGCTCAATGTCAAAAGTTATTGAGACTGGCTCCTTTTGAAATGAAAGCCCTGTATAATTTCGGCTCAGTTTTATAAAAACCATTGTGGTGCAAATAACTAACCAACTCATATAAAAGTTAATGCCAAGAGTACGCCATTTGCATCACAATGGTTTTTATAAAAGTGAACCGAAAGTAGTAAATATTTGTTCTGAAAATAACCATCGTTGATAAAGTACTTAAGTTCTGAAAAAAAGTCAGCAGTATTATTTATGCCTTATTTGAAAAAAATCGGAGAGAAACTTTAAACTGAAACTAAGCTCAATGGCTCTTTGTTGTATGGAAAAGTAATTTAAGGTAAGAAAAGCTTAAAATATTGGATATAATTTTTCTGTAATTTCAAAAAATTAGTCAATAGAGTGTCTGTGTAACTTTAAAAAATCGGAGGAAAGCTAAATCCTGGAATTAACTGTCGCTGGCAGGCTATGTGGCCAGTTCTGAAAATCTGCTGAAAAATACTCAATGTTTGTGTTTGAAAAAAACGAAGAGAAAGTGAAAACTGATTCTGAAACTAAACCACCACCGACCAGACGTTGAAAAGTAAATAAGTTTTGAAAAAATTCTGAAAAAATAGACAACAAAATTTTGTGTAGCATGAAAAATATTGGACGAAATCTGAAAACTGAAATTCACAGTTATTATAACTGCGATACTTTAATTAGACTCGCATAACAGTTTTGAAACGTTTGTTATTAATTTTATTACTTATTTAATAATAAACTTTAAGATTTTCTAACAAATGTTTCGTGTTCCAAAACTTTACTTTCCTTTCATACATTTTAGCTTAATAAGTTAATAGGCGACCCTTAGATATTTCTTTACTTTGCACCTGGGAGAAGAATGGAAATTAGTCTTATTAATTAATCTTGTCGTTTCACATTTCTGAGGCAAAATAGGAGAAATAAATTAGGTTTTTTGTTGGTTTCGCGTGCTTTATGCACGAATTTATATTCCGAATGGGAGATTGGATCAAATGAGCAAAATAAATTTTGACATAATACATATTTATTATATTTTTTTCCTAAATTAAATAAATAATAGGTGATTCGGTATCAATCATCACTAAATGTACACAAGTAAATTTGCACAGCTGCGTTATTACATTGACGCTACTTCTCTGGCTATAAATACCATGTCGCAGTTGAAAAAATTCAAACTACCCCAAGAAGGACACCCTCCTAGGGGTTGCTTTGACCAGAAAAGGACACCCTCCAACAACGTGTATAATCAATACAAAAATTCAAGTGTACGCTTGCGCTTGTTGATTCTCCGTGCTTCCAGTTTCAGTTGAAAGCAGGAGAGTTGTAATACAGGGGTCGTACGATTTCCCACCCAAAAGCTCTTGCTGCTGCTGGAGTTGGTAGCGGCTGTTGGCTCCACTACTCACCAACAATAAACGAGTGGAGTGGAACAGTTCGTTGTAGTCGTTAGTGCTCGTGGTTCGTGTTGTCGCGTTGTGTTATTATTTTTGTTTTAATTATTTTCCCATTTTGGGCTCGATGCTAATACACCCCAGGCAAGGGCAGTGAAGGGTAAGCAATTTTCACAAAAAAAAATGTATTAATTACTTGGTTAATCGATCGTGTTGTCTGACCTTTTACATTATTTTTCTGTTCATTACACATCATAATAAATAACTAAAATAAACATCAACTTGCAAAATTTTGTATTTACACACTCATGTCATGAATTACCCCACTGATAACTGAGAATTCTTGTGTCATTTTTTGAACACGATAATCAGAAATGATAAACTCAAATGTTAGAGATAAATCAAGTCACACAATTGTGGGCTCCTTGTTATTTTACATTTTTCTTTGTTTTCTTCTTTATGTTCACATAAAAAATGATGGTCCCACATTTGATACGATTGTGACATTATGTAAATAACCAGGGGATGAAGAGATCCATCAAAATTGGAGGTTTATGGCCTTAGAGACGCCTGGTAACCATTTGGTAGTTTGGGGTAGTGACGCAAACATTAGATTAATTAAGTTCAAGTTGTCTGATTTAGATAATTGGATGATCAAGAGCAGAGGAATTTTTAAATTTTTTGTTCCAACAAACTGTGGGAATAATTAAGAAAATTGCCTTATCCTGAAGCGGTTAGGTATAATAACGGATTTTATAATTCATCGAGGGGAAAATATTAAATTGTGATTATCATTAATTAGCATTTATTCGTTGTAAATGACTCTAATTTTATTGTCTTTTGTTTATAAAGTTCCGAAGATAAAAGTAAATTGTTTTTCAATGTCGCTCAAGTATTGTTGTGCACTGGGGCCACGTGAAATTTAAAGTTGGATAACTCATATTTTTTGCTTTATTTGTTCTACATACTGCCACCGACAATGTTTGAATATATTGACGTCAATTCGTTGAGGTATTGATTATCCACAGCTGCTGTAACTACTATTTACCTCCTCGTTCAGCGGATGAATTTTTATCATAATTTTATACAACAAAACAAATAATAAAAATAAATTTGAAGTCTTGACACCATAAATTTTATTCTTCAATTAACTGATAATAAAAAACAAGTTTAGTACCATCTTTAATCTTCAAATATCCTTTAATACCCTTTAATTTATATCAAAAACCTATTTTACCTATTAAAAATAGTTTTGTTATTTTTTTTACCGTTAAGCTATGATTTTGAATTGTATGTCATTCATTATCAAATTTTAGTTTTTGGTTATAATAATCATTGCTAAAATTTTATTTGTTTTGCTAATGCTATTAGAAACAGTAATAAAATAGTGGAAATAATTCCGCTCTATGTTGTTATATCTTCTGCACAAAGTCTGGAAGCATTTGCAAATGACTAGTTTACGACTTTTAAAGCCATCCCAACCCTCAACCCTCATAAAACTATTTGAAAGGTCTGAATTTGCTTCCAGGTAAAATAAGCCAAGGATTTTCACACAGCAGGTTTCAAATAACTTTTTGGCTTTCAACTCAATAATTTAACAAGTGTTCAAATGATCCAAGTCCACATAATCCACCTACAGTTTCGTTGCCTTTTAAAATTAACACCATAAAAGGTTATTTCTCTCTGCAAACATTACAAAACTAAAACTATGACATTCCACTAACCTTGCTAATCCTCCTAAAACCCTAATTAGACATTTGTTACGGCATTGTTGACTCAAGCAAAGAAGCGATGCCCAAATGTCATGCCGGTTGCTCTCCTAAATTATTTTGATTATACGCCATGAGAAGCATTACAATTTTTTTCACTGGTAGTAAAACAAAACATGCTAAACCTTTATTTGGTCAAGATTTCTTAACTGTATTTCGATTTCATTGAACCATTAGCGTGGCATGCAAAGGGGCGTAAAGACCACGAAGAGCAATTAAAAAATGGGACTAAAAACCTAATTGTTTATTTAAGCTTCACTTAACTCGTTCTGCGAAGATAACTGTGTCCCAAACCAAAACTAAATACCAATAAAGTAGACAATAAAATAATTTCCCTGTAATAAATTCGGGGGCACTGAGGTCACGTATTGATTACTTCATTTTTCTGGCCGGGGGCAAGGTCATGTGCCCCCTGAAATAAATAAACTATGACAGTATGGCTGAATTGAGCCGTAAAATCTAACTGTTGCCATGTGCGTGCATTACTCATTGGGGTGGGAATTAAAAGGGCTCTATTTTATCATCACACGTGTTCGAAAGCCGAGCTTTTGTATACCCAACATATGCAAGGGTCCGGAATCTAAATATTGAGTGTAAATGTGGAGATTTGGTGTTTTGAAGCGACCTTCCAAGGCAGGCGAGTCTGTGATGCCTTCGGCAAGAAAGGTTGATGGCTTGGCACACATACCTGAACTTTTGATTTTAATTAAGTGAAATAACAACTCGGTTTGGCATTGTAATGAAATTCTGCATCAGAATTATGGGAATACAGCAACAATCATCTTCCTTGTTTCGTCACCGGAACTTGGGATAAACAGCCAAGAATTACTATGCAGAATGGCCATGCGATTCATAAACAAGCTATCAAACACGGAAATAGATTCAGTTGAATGACCCAATGAAGGCTTACTGCACCTGTGGTTTATTGTAAAACACGTGGTTGGAAAATAATCAATAGTGGAGAAGGGTTAGGGATCGCCAGGGAAGGTGTGGATATCCGTTGGTTGTTTTTAGAATTTCATAAAGCTGCAAGCTTTCCGCTTCGCTAATGGAGGAAATGGTCCAAGATACAATTTTAAAATGGTATAACAAACCAACGCACTTTATACCTTTCTTTGCCATTTAATTATTACAAAACGCTAGAAAATAAAGATTAGGCATAATATTTACCCAACATTTTGTAAAATGTTTGTATGTGCACGCTTTAATACTAAACTATTTTCAGTTGTGATGTATTTTATATTTAGGCATTTATTTTTGTGACAAAACATTAATTCTCTAACTTGGAATTTGTCTTAGTAAGTTTAATAAAATGTTATTCAAAAAAAAAGAATACTACAAAATCATTGTGTAAGCACTAAGTTGTGAAAAAAAGCTTTGCCACTAATTAGAAAGGCATGGAAAATGTGTAGAATTCGACTTTATAGTGCAAAAATATTTTTATGGTGAAGACGTAAATCCTTTGCACAAAAAATTAGTCAACGGTACCTGTGGTAATTACCGGAGAATTTATTGGGAAAAGCTCGTGCTGAAACACGTATAAATTTACTCTTATTGCATGTCGTTAAGTGAATTTTATGTAAGTTTAATTTTGGCATAACACTCGTAATTTATTTATTTCAGTTATTCAGGATATTTAATTTTATGATGTCACGCGAATTTAATCGTTTCTGACGGAGAATAACTCGTAATTATGAAAACAAGGTGTGACAGACATTTCGTTGGCTGTTACTCCGAGAATTGAAGAAGTTAAATGATCCCAATTTCACACTCAGAGAAATAGAAAAAAGACGATAATAGGAAAAATATTTTTGCAGTAATTTCAATTAAAACAACTAGTAATTTAATTTTATTTTGTTTCACGAAAATTTTAACACTGGAATTTGTGTTACAAATAAGTTGTCCAAACGACGTCCAAACGTCTTCTAAACATATTTTAAGTTCGTTGGGTCTACTTTGGTCGATACCTGCTGCGAAATATCCCATTTTTTATTGCCCACCTGTAATAAATTTCAAGTTTTCGGCATATAGAATGCAAATTATTATTTTTTTATAGAAACGGTTTGTGTTTGCCCAAAATGATTAAATTTTGAGTTACTTCTCGTTACTTGTAATACAATAATGACAATGTAACTAGAGAATTATGTAATTTGCATCATTTAATCTGCATAAAATTACCATTTAAACTGAATAATGAAAAAGGTTAAAAACAATCCTGCTCATTTTTTCCTTAAGTGGCTTTGCTATAAATACAAATAATGAATAATTCGCTCCATGATGTGTTATTATGTGGGAAGTCTCAGTTATCCACTCCAGGTCATCATCCTACTCGATCCTCTGCTATTCAAGGGAATAAATAACGCTCAAGCTGCGCCAAATTTCATTATTACTAAATAATTATCTGTGGGTATAATCACCGAGGGATTAAACCGGATTAGTCTGCGCCAAGTCCCAGATTACACAGTTAATTTCCCCAAAAAGGTGCGCGATTTGGAAAGCGAAAACGATTTTACTGGAAATTATTCAAGTCGCAAGTACGTGATGAAACTGAACGATCCGTTCGGTTAAATAAACTTTTAATGGAATTCAAAAGACCTGTTTATGTCGAATTTAATCAAAAGCGTGCTTATGTAACTGAAACACTTTTCATCGGTTGCACGGCTGAAAAATTTGTTATAATTGGATGCAGTGTCTGGAATTTTAATTGTGGAATTTAATTAGATTAGGAGATGGTCGCAGCAATTCACTTTCTCTTGTTTCCTAGTGGTAAAATGCCAAATTGCGCGTTCATGCTTCTGACATTTAAATGCAGTTTTATTGGGATTGTTGCGTTCTATTAATTGCCATCTGGACGGATTCCAAGGCCCGGCGAAAAAACGGCCAAAACCTGCCTGGAAATATTTTTGCAGTACAAAGTAAGACAAACCGTGGCCAGTTTCGCACAAACGGCCATAAGGAAGTCGATAAAATCTAAACTGACTTGCTTTTGGAGCGATCTAGGCTTTTTGTCGCAAGAATGTAACAAGGCTAAAAATGCGGTGCATCTGCAAGTCGGGTATTTCTGGACGGATGGCCTGGAGGACATTCCCAGTGCGTTTTCCTTGCTTTATTTATAATTCCAGTCGGCTCATTTTCTCAAATTTCGCGAGGTCGCTTATTTAAGACCAAAGACGGTCGTTTAAGGCCGTGATTATCTCCGACCTTGATTAGATCATCTTAACTGTTCCCGAGTTTCGGCAACGGACCATTTGGTCTTTTTAGGCATGTTGTCGAGCTGGCTTTCTTATAAGGACAGAGAGCACAATTCCTTATGGCAATACAATGGTCAATGCCGTCTTGTTGCCTCTGTGACTCATTGCATATGTCGAAACGTCTGTCTGCCAAGTGCTCTTCCACTTTTCTCTTTTAATTCAAATCTGGTTTACACACGGGTTTCTAATTTTTATTATTTAATTTGCATGTAATCACTTTATTACATATTATTTGAAAAATGGAGCGTCGCTCTTATTGTTTCAAGCCAGCTTAACTTTCAGTAATAAACATCAACTTGCGAAATTGTTGGGGAAATTTTTCTCATGACTTAAACGCCACCAAATTTGTACGTAATTACGACTTTTGTTCTATTGTGTGACTAGGAACGGTTTGAGATGATTGATTGTTTAATGATATTCAAATTGGAGCACGGTTTTTGCATAACAGCCACTTCGTTGTGCTTTCTTTTCGCCATATGTGTCACAAGTTACCAACTGGGAGCAGAGATAAACACGAAATGGAATCTCGGCTAATTCTGGACTGTTTATTACACCAACGTTGCTTTGAGCAAATGTCGCGAAATTTAATGAAAAAGATTAGCAAACGTAAATTTATACACAAAAATTAAACCGAACTATGTCCGTTTTTATGTAAATTACTAGCATTTGTCTCTGGTAAATTGCTGTTGAATGCGTTCATGGGCATTTTATTATTTCGAAAAACCCAATAATGATTGCTGTGTTGTTTCAAGAGTTCATACACGGAAAACACCTAAACCGCAACATACTGGAATGCGATAATTTAGTTAAAATACCGCAAGTGCACGTTTTCTGTATGAAAATAGTCTTTAGGCAGTTTAGAACATGTAAAGAAAAGCGTTCTCCACATCTGTAGTCTGTACAAGGTGGTGGCAATTTACTTGCCTGCATGACAGACATATGGAGGTAACCACCAAATAAATAACCTTCTGCTGTATCAGTGGCTCGAAAGCTATTGCTTGTTTTCTTTGAAATGTTCAACATGCATACATTTAAAAACGGAACTAATTTTAGCACACTTAAGATAATCTATCGGCTTACAAAGAGAAAATATGACGCAATAGGAAACCTGTCCATAATAAAATCCTCTGAATACCTTTAAAAGCGCAAATATTTTCTGGATCAAATCTAGTTCCTTGATTTCATAAAGTCAAGGAACTGGAAAAGTATTTTAGGTCAATTTGTTTCACTTGATTAATTTAATAATTAGAAAAATGTAGAAGGAAACGGCGCGGCGAGTGTTCTTTTTACAGAAAAATATTAAACGAAATTGTAAACAGCAATTAAGGAATTGCTTGCGGAATTAGTTGGATAATTGGTTGAGTAAACGGTCACTAATGAATTATTAACAATGATCATAATTGTGGGATTATTATTGTTATTATTGCATTAGGTCTGTGAAGGAAAAGTGCACTTTCCATTTTTCGTGATTTAATTTATTGTGATGTGGTGAATCATTCTTGCACTTGAATTAATTCCATATCGAGATAAGGTCGCAATTTCGATACTAGACAAACACCTTGGACAATAGACATGACCCACTAAAGTGAGCACTGAAAACACACTACTTTTTAAAAGCCTTTATTTAGCTCAAAATGTTATCTGTCTGTCGGTTATTTTTTCGGAGCCAAATTTGAAAAGGTTCCCGTTGTCCCACTGAATTGAAATTTTGCATACTTACTTAATCTGCGTGACAATGCAATCCTATGTAGTTAAATACTCCCTACAGGGGTTAAATGGGGTTTTGAAGTTTTAGGTTACGTTTACAAAGGGGTTCTCGATTTGTAAATTTGAGAGGGTTCCTGTAGTCGCAATGAAATGAAATTTAACATGCTTCAGTAATCTGCGTGACAATGCAATTCTATATAGTTAATTACCCCCTAAAGGTGTCAAATGGGGTTTTAAAATTTTAGGTTATGTTTACAAAGGGGTTCTCGATTTGTACATACCGTAACTTATACCGACATAGACGGTAGATGCACAGTGTAATAACAATAAATCTATGCAATAAATAAAGACTAAAAGAGCAAAAAATAAAAATATATAAAAAATGTTTTTTAAATAAAGTTATCATTTAAAAGATGCACTAAAAAGTAAAAAATAATGTATTTCAATCACAGGAGAATATTTTATCTTACAGGTTAAAATTCTAAAAGTTATAGAGTTATAAAACTACGGCATTACAGAATTACTTTGTTCAGTTGACAACTCCCAAAGCTTTTATAAATTTTAGAATTTTAACCTGTAAGAAAAAATATTCTCCTGTGATTAAAATACATAATTTTTTACTTTTTAGTGCATCTTTTAAATAAAAGCTTTTTTTTAAAAACATTTTTTTATATATTTTTATTCGATTATAATGTAATTTTGTCTGTATAACATTTGGCCTTAACGTGGCAAAAACCTAAGTGCTTTTGTCTGGCAAAAGGACCGTCAGACACAAGGACGCCTCCCGACGCCTCCCGACGCCTCGCCGGCGTCGCCGTCCCAAATTCCAGCAAATAAACTTTCCTATCAATTAACCCTGCAATAAAAAGGAAGTTTTTGCGGTTTCTCGCTCCGGATATGCAAAAATTTATCGCAAAATTAAATTTGTATTATCTCAGAGGCGTCCGTTACTCAACTTTCTAAACCTTGCAGGAATAAGGAAATGTTCTAGTCCCCCAAGTCTTGTAATTTCAGATTGAACACGCTATCGGCGTTGATGGATAGACTCCCGAGCTCTATTAAAATTAGAATCTACAGTTAGTTAACGAACGGCATATTGTTTTATTGGCGTCTCTGTTCTCTCATAATTCGCTTATTACAGCAATAAAACGATCGTTTCCATCGATAAGGGTATTAAAGCGTCAAGACGTGAGCTGAAGAGCTCTGGATGTGAATTAAACGTAATTTTTTGTGTTGATAGCCAGCATCCGGTGATACATAATCACTTTATCGCAGCAACAGCTGCACGTACTTTTAATTTTTTCTATGGCAGATGAATGAACACGCTCGCTTTTACACGCTTTTCTTTGTGATTTTTCTAATGTACATTGTACAGAGTGGAGTAAATATTTCCACAACATAAGTAAACCTACCTAACTAAAATATGTAATGATTTATAAAAAAAAAATTGTTATTTATTTCAAAGGAGAGGAGAGGTTTCTTTTGAAATTTGCATTAAAAACTGCTTTGTTTAATGCAATTCAAACTTTAAGTTATTGTTATTTTATGCAATTAGCATAATATTGTTATAATAAATGTTCCATTACTTCTGGTTCCTTTCCTTGCGAACGCAAGCCTTATTCAAATCACAGTTTGAGAAACTGCAGTGAATAGGCAATTCTTGCAGATCTAGCGATTAAATAATGCACAATTTAATGACATTTCCAATTACAATTGGGTTCACGATTCGCCGATGAAAGAGATTAGTTGGGGCGCTATCCTTAGAAAGTAAAATGTTGGACTATTACTTTTCACGGCTTAGAGCAGATTAACGTTGGAGATAATTAAAAAAATCGATTTTGACTTGTTCACTGAACGGAATAGGTGATCCTAGTAAGAGTAAGTGATATTTCTAATACGCTTTGCCTAATTAAAGCACCAGAAAAAGTAAAGTACGTAATTAACTGAGGTATACATAAATATCACAGAAAAGGAAATTCATGGTGGATTTATGCCCGCATTAAATAAAAAGTCGTAATTATTTATCTCACTTTCTACAAATTAATTTTATGTGTCTCATTTACAAAATAAATAATTTTTGCGACACAATGTGGCGTTGCAGAGAGAGTATAAATAAACGTAACACAATCTCCACCTCTCATGTTCTGCTACAGCATAACATACATTTCAATAAACATCAAAACAACCGTATTTCCACTTATATTCATAGAATCCGCGGTGACATTTCCTCGTTCCAATTCATTAATCTTTGAAATGACACAATTGATGCACGTCCTTTTTGTTCGAGCTTAAAATATTTCTAAATTATGTTCATGTCAGGGAATGTGCACGGAACGGATTTCCACCGTCTATGAATTTGCGTCACAATCTGATTAAATAATATAATTTGCGTGATTCCTATTTCAGGGTTACTACGATTATGTCGATTGATTCACATTGCAATGTCAGTGCTGTTTTCTCACCAATTTATTTTTAATACCTGATTTTGGTCGGTGATAAGAATATTTTCGAAAACGTGTTAACCTTCACATTTTTCATTTTCATAAAAATTGTACAAGATCGTAAATGTAAACCCACAAAAATATAACTGGGTGCCAAACAAGGGCACAATGCGAAATCGAAATAAATTCAACTTTTAATGATCACCTCCAATTTTTTTAGTTAGATACAATTGCATCGTCGCTTTTCGTAAACTTTTCTCATTAAAGAACGTCAATAAGATATGGAGTTCTCCATATTTAAATGAAGTTTATCCTAAGTTTCAAAGAGGGAAGAGATTTAGAGATTATAAACAGTTTCAAACTTTTTTTAATGTTCTACGTTTGTGCCATCGATATCCACACAAAATTTGAGCTATCAATTTAAAACAGATTTACGAAAATTACAAAATTTTATTTTTCATTTTACTCCATTTAGCGCTTATCTGAAGCAAACAACTACTTGTCACTTGAATGAATCGGAATAAAAACCAAAACGTACACTTTAAATTTAGTTGCAAACAAGTAAACGGAATCATGTAAAGTTTAATATGTGTGTAATTTAAACGTAATAAATTCAAATGATACACCTAATTACGAATACTAATAGATATTGCGTAGGTTTGTTTTCCATTTAACGTGTTATTTAAGATTTGCATTTCAAATAATGTAAATGTAACGGTAGCAAATTAATTTTTTTGGCACAATTACATTTAGCATAAATTTACGTAATTTTCTTACTAATTAGGTAAGTAATACATAGGACAAAAAGTCTTTCAACGAATATAAAAGACAAAAAAAGATAAATGTATTAAAAAGGAATGTTTGAAAACAAAGTATTAAAACAATAGAGCAAAACTAAAACAGACAAGTGCCAAATTTTGTATTTTAGGATTCTTAAAAATAAAAAAAGACAACTTTTAATTATACATAAATAATGTAGGCAAGAAATTAATTCTAATTCTCAAAATATTTTTTTGAAACATCTTATTAATTGCGTTAGAAATTAAATGTTATTATTTAACTTTTATTTTTACCCAGTGTTTGATACAATGGCTGAAATTAATTATTTGGTAATAAAATGAGAAACTGTAGAACAGGAAAGAGAAAAGAGCAAAATTTTTATGTAACATTGTTAAAAGTATTAAATTAAAAGCCAAACAGTCCCTAATTAAAAAAAGATAGAGCAAAACTAAAACAGACAAGTGGCAAATTTTATATTTTAGGATTCTTCAGACTAAAAAAGAGAACTTTTAATTATACGTAAATAATTTAGCCGACACTTTATTTTCTAATTCTCAAATTATTTTTTCAGAATGGATTAAAAACAAACATCTTTTATTAATTGCAGGAAAATATTAAATTTTATTATTTGAAATTTATTTTTACTCAGTGTGTTTGATACAATAGCTGAAGTTAATTATTTGGTAATAAAAATGAGAAAAATGGAAACAGAAAACCCAAAATTTTTAAGTAACATTGTTAGAAGTATTAAATTAAAAGCCAAACAGTCCTTAATTAAAAAAAGATAGAGCAAAACTAAAACAGATAGGAGGCAAATTTTATATTTTAGGATTCTTCAAACTAAAAAAGACAACTTTTAATTATACGTAAATAATTTAGGCAAGAAACTAATTCTAATTCTCAAAATATTTTTTTATGAATGGATTAAAAACAAACGTCTTATTAATTGCAATTGCAATTGCAATTAGAAATTAAATTTTATTATTTAATTTTTATTTTTATTCAGTGTTTGATACAATGGCTGAAGTTAATTATTTGGTAATAAAATGAGAAACTGTAGAACAGGAAAGAGAAAAGAGCAAAATTTTTATGTAACATTGTTAAATTAAAAGCCAAACAGTCCTTAATTTAAAAAAAACAGGAACTAAACAAAGACCACTTATATTATTAATTTGACTTGGAGTCTCTTCTACTGTTTTTTTTACGTTTTAATCCTCTGGGATTTTTTGCCGATAAAGAAATATTGTCCATAATGTCTCGGAATGCGGGCGAAAATTAAAATTTGATAATTCACTCAAATTTTTTATTAATAGCTACAGTTTAACAGTTTATTTTGATAGCCTTATCAGTGCAATAATTTCAAGTGCTGTAATAAATATTTCACGCATTCCACGTGCATGTGTGCAGTTTTTTATTCTTAAAGTAAGCCGAAGTTACAAAAAAGAACAAAATTTAATGTTGAAAATAATACACGGGATGGCAATGAAAACATGAAATCGTTTTTTAAGGTATTTATGCGGAGTATGGTACATTTTTTATTAAAATCACATCTCCTCATAAGGTCACACGTTTGCAGTTATCCTTCAAAAGTGCTGGCACAACTCATAGAAAAATCCATTTGAAATCTTTTATTTATAGATCTCTCCCGGCTTGTTGCAGAATGAATAACTAAACCGTCTCACCATGGAAGCTGAATCGCCTCCTCTCCATTCAACCATTGCAACTCACACCGAAACCATCACCGAAGAGGATCCACTCAACAGAAGACTGAACAGCAGCGACGAAGCCGACAATTCCATCCACGGCTTCAACAGTCTCGCCAACATCACCGTGATCGAACAGCCGGTGGTGGCCTGTGAAGGCAGTGACAGTGGTGTCGAAGTTGTCGAATCAAACGATTTATACCAACGTGCTTTAAGTTCAAACAGTGGCAACTCGCACGATTTTGACGCCCTGCGATCGTGCGACTCCTCAATTATCAGCTGCTGCTCCAACTACGAAGACGCCTACAACCTCCTGGTGCGGAGGAACTCGACCCTGATCGAGGACTACGCCAGGAATGGGGACGTGACAAGCGAGAACGGCAGCGAGAGTTCCTCAGTGACTGGAAGCTCGTCCTCCCGAAACTCAAAACGGACGAACCTTGCCAACAAGAAGAAAGTCAACCTGCAGGACAACAAAACGAAGGAGAGGTCCAGGTCCAAGCCTCCGGTGCCCAGACGAAGCGAAAACCCGATCCGGGTCAAATCAATCGACAGACTTCAAGGGAAAACCACCAAAAAGCTGCTTCCTCTTGACTTGTCCAAGAAAGAAGCGAAACGGCCGTCTTCTGGCCGCAAAACCCCAAGTGTCACACCCACTGATGACGGCAGATGGCCTTCTATTAACAGCAAACCGGCCCCTTTAATGGCCAGGTCTCTAAGAGGCACTATGGAGACCCCAAAAACCAAACAAGAGACCAAAACTATCGAAAAATACGCGACACTTCCGCGACGACGAAAAGAAAAATCAAACGAAGAAGTCAGGAAGATAAATCGTGACGAAATCACGCGACTAGCAACTCCCAAAACCAAGCCAGGGTCTCGTGAAGTGACACCGTCCAAAAACATTCTAACAAAAAAGAAGCAAAAAGTCAAAATTTATCATGAAACGGCCATACAAACAGCCCTGACTATGAGCGACGTTACGAAGGCTTTAGCCGGCCTAAATGTCAGTCCTATGAGTCCAAAAGACGCGGAAAAGTGTGATAAGGGTGAACAGGCCGATTTGAGCCTCAAA
This sequence comes from Tribolium freemani, assembly GCA_939628115.1. Lineage (NCBI taxonomy): Eukaryota > Metazoa > Arthropoda > Insecta > Coleoptera > Tenebrionidae > Tribolium > Tribolium freemani. The sequence goes on along the minus strand of OW626791.1, from coordinate 17,127,210 downwards.
GAAATCGAACTGCTTGGGGCACAACTCAAAGATTTGAAAGACAAATATGAAGCGCTCAGCAAGGAGCATAAATCACAAAGTGAGAAACTTCTACAAACTGAGGGTAAATTACGAGAGGAGATCGTGGAAAAGGAGGGCTTGAAGGAGGAGTTGAAGACGAATCAGGAGCGTATTTTGGCAATTCTCGGCGAAAACAATCCGAGTGATGATGGTAAGCATAAATAAACAAATCGAGGGGACAAGTTCAAATCAATAATAGAATGATTACACAAAGTGCACAGACAGCCAAGGACGGGTTAGCCTCATTTAAGCGTAATACCGTTTTATTATTACTTGACGTCTTAATGTTTGATGCTATTTCCGGAAATCATTGTTGGGCCGCTTTTATTTATCGGGTAATTTATGACAATGTTATGAAGGAGCGCTGTTTATTAAATTTTTGTGCGAAAAAGGGAGAGTCGTAATGCAAGATAATGACACGTGGGATTTTTTTAGCGACAGTTTTGAACAATTCAGACAAGTGGCGGGTTTTAATCGAGAGAATTAAAAGCAAAACTTGCTCAGCAGTTGCAAAAATTATAAATTAATTAAATGTTATTTGTTTCAAGGTCTTCTTGTAATTTTCCAGTTCATAATACAAGATGAATACAAGTGAAACTCACTGGTGTATTTAAGAAAAAACCTTTTACCCCATCAGCATAAATAACATTACTAAAAAGTAAATCCTGAAAAAATATTTAACAAAGGACAAATCACAATTGGAATAAATGATTGTTCTTTGAATAAAGAACAGTTTGCAACCATATAAATTCGCAAATAGCTGGAGAAGATGCTTTATAATTTGGTAAAGTAAAAGAAGTATTTAAAGAAGTACTAATAACAAATAATAACAAAATATAAGTAAACACTTAGAAAACTCGTTACTGTCATTATTTTATATTTTTAAATCACAAAATGGATTAATATTTTTATCTTACAGGTGCAGTTTTTTAGGTACATTATTCCACTGTTTTCGGTGAAAGATCAAATCAAATTCGACTCACAAGTGAGTAAATCTGACAGCTTTACCTCTCTTGTGAGAGAAATTTGATTTATCTCACCGAAAACAATAGTATAATGTACAATGGTATAAGATAAAATAAGATAAGATAAGATAAAATGTCGTATATCACACGTGATCGAAATGCCACTATAAAGCTCACCCACATATAATGATGCATTTCTATCACTTATAATATAATATACTATTGCACTTGTGTACTACGTATTATTGGCTTCCAAAACATAATGTGGGTCAACTGACGGTATACTTTTACTAGGTACATAAAACTCAAAAACACAGAATTCAGCCTATGCTGAAAATACATTACAGTATTTTTCTCTAGGTATGCATTTAAATGTTTTCAACATTATTCTTCAGTTCGCTATGATTAGAATTAATAAATGAATAACTAATTAGTCGCTACAAAATATTATTACGACTAACTAATTCTTATCTCATTTTAGAACAAAAGATGCTTAAATGTAGTTTTGTGCAAAAAATCCCTAGAAAGTGTTGAAAAAAATAAATAAACATTAAAAATGCAAATAAAAGTGAATTTTTTTAAAGAATTTTTTGCTCACATCTTCATAGTTTGTTTTAGAATAACATAGTATTTTGATATTTTTTATTTTATTAATATTAGTGCCGGTTTATAGGAAGCTCAATTAAAATTTAATGCGCTGTTAAAAGTTAATTTCGTGAATAAGAGCATCTGATTGGTTCAATTTAGTCACGTGTGGAATAAATGAATGACGCTCCTATAAATTAATTAATATTTATCATAAGGAATTATAGAAAAATTCTGAAAAAATTCACATGTATACAGAAAAAAGTAGAGTATTTAACAGCAAAGGCTGATTTCTGTGCGACTATTAATTTATGAGATACAGCAAAAAATACTTTTGCACATTCACGTTGTATATGTTTTTTGGTGTTATTTATAAAACGTGATGATTGTTCCAGATGCGAATGTCTCTAGTGATAGCCTTCTGGTGCTAGAATCCCGTTTCCAAAACGTCAGCCAGGTTGTGATCCGCCAAGAGGAAGAAATCTCCAAACTCAACTCCTACTGCCGCTCGCTCCAAATCGACCTGGAGAAAAGCCTAGCCTCCCAGAAAATCCTCGTCCAACAACAACAAGAACTGGAAGCCGAAAGCATAGAACTCCAGGAGTTCATGCAAGCTGAAAAAACCACCCTCTCCGATGCACTAAAAGACGCAGAAAACGAGATTGCAAAACACCAAACAATGGTGGAGAAGAAAGACAAGGAACTGAACGAGAAAATCGAGGAGTGTAAACGTGTGACGAAACTGAGCGAACAGAGATGGTAATAATTGATCGAAAATTGCGATTTTTGCACTCTTAATTTTACTTCCAGGCAAGAGAATTTGAGTTTACAGGCACGCATGGGGGCCCTTGAGGCCAAAAGCAGGGACTTGTTGGTGCATCAAGGTAGTTCTGTCTCGGGAACTGCTGTGGCTTTATCAGCATTGATTGGACGCTTGGAGGGGCTTGTGGATGAACTTGTAACGTCTTACAGTATTTCAGACCAGGAATTGGAGGTTTATTGTACTTATGGGCCCCCAAAATCGATCAAATAACCCACATTTTCAGGATGTGATCTTCCATAACGAAGCCTACAGTAACAGTAGTAGTAGTCCGGACGCAACCCCAGAGAAAAGTCGGAAATTTCTCGGGGATAAAACTCCCTCTCCCAAAAAAGGTTCCTCGTTCGTTTCCGCTGTCATAAACGCCATCAAAAACGCGGCAGCTCAGAGTCCTTTTGCTGGACACAAGGACATAAGCAAGGACAATTTGTGTACGGACAATTCGAGTTCCGAGCTCTTGGACTCTGAAACTGAGCCCTCGTTGATGATGGAACATGTGTTGGAAGACGTGGTGATTCCTGACGGTCACACCCACAACATGATTTCGTCATGTCATAGTATTTTAAGCACCCAAAGTGATAGTTTTGTTGATATGTCTAGGAGTAATTATTCGACCGAAATGCCTTTATGTGAGATATTCCCCTCGTTTTCGTTGGTTGACCAAGTTATAGACGTCGATAATTTGGTTACACGACTGTTGAAAGTCATCAGAATCATCCAATTGGAAAACGAAGACTGCACAAACGAACTGCAAGAACAGAGAGACCGGCTTTCCGAACAAGTCGACAAGCAAAAAGAAACGAACAAACTCGTAAGCAAGCAATTGAAAGACTGGGAAATACTCGGAGCGCGATTAAAGACTGAAGTTAAAGAATTGATGCACCAGTTGAGCAAGAAAAATAACGAAATAGACAGTATTAAATGCGAACTTAACAAGCAAAGAGAGGAAGTCGAGGTGAGTCATAATTCGGCGTTTGAAAAATTTATGACTTAATAATCGTTACAGAAATTGAACCAAGATGTGTGCGAACTGTCAACAGCCCTAGCCAAAGCCGAGCTTGAGATGAAGATGAGGGACGAGGAAATTTCTGAAGCGCTCAAAAACTGGGAAGAAAACAACGAAATACCAACGCCTGAAGTAATCGCACGACTGAACGCGGCTCAAACTGAAGTAAGTCGAACAATAATTCCCACTTTGTGGTTCAACCCCCGTTTCAGGTTCCCCTTTTGAAGGAAAAATTGTCGCAAAAAGAACGACATTTGAGTGAGCTCACTCAAGAATTCCTCGCAAGCAGACAAGTCCTGACTGAGAGCTTGAAAGAAGCGGTAAACGAGGCTAAAAAGCAGTACGAAGCGATCGATAATGCTTTGGAGGTACGATAGCTAGTTTTGTTGTGTGAGATAAAAAGTTCGTTCCAGGTCCTCCACAACAATCAAAACGTAGTGCAACAGTGCACACCTTTAGCCGAGCTGCAAAGAGAATTGGAAAACACGAACTTCCAAAGTGCGTCCGCAATGCCCTTGGCGGCACCAGCTGACTGCAACGCAAATGCGGCTCTTCTGCAAGCCATTGCTAATTTACAGATCAACACCACTGCCTAAGATTGTGAAAGACACAATGATAGTGATGCCATTGATTTTGACTATGATTTGTACATAAATCGGTTTTATTTAATTTTTTCCTAGAGATTTAAAAGGCTGAATTATGCCATTCTACGTCCAAGTGTACGAATTTTAACAGTAGGAGGAGGCGCTCCACACCGTTGGACCCGCTGCAATTAAACAGACACTAAGGCTTTCTTCACTTCTACAAAATTTTTACGTCATTTGTTTGAAATCGGTGCTTTTGATAAATCCATATTTTTAGATTGTACTATTATGCCATTGTTGTAAATAAATGAATTACGTAGACCTGTGTTTTCTGTTGAACTGTTTTATCTAATTAATACCCACCTGCGGACCACATTTTCTTTTTCAAACATTTCAGATGCCAATTAATGTCAAGCTTATCTGCAAACTTAATCACTTGAAATAGCACTTGTAAATCATTCAGTGTTGGGCGACATCACGTAAAAACATAATAAGCAAATATAAAATTGATTGTTATTTCCTTGTACCTTTTATTTACTTTTATGTAACATTTTTTTCCTTTTTTCGTTTAAATGCTTTGTCTTTCAGACCTAAATAAAACAATAACGTAATTTCCTCGTAATTCAGCAAAGAAATCTTTTTAAAAACGAAAATATGCATTAAACTAACAATTACTTGGTTTCATGAGCTCTAATCTCGTAATTTATCGGATGGGAAAAGGTTGGAGGAAATAAACAACCAACTACTACCAAGACTTTTTATTACAAATGTTATGCCGCAAAGCACTGGAAAAAACCTAACTCTAAACGTACCTTAATTCGACAGAAACAAGCGATGATAGTCGTTGGCTCCAAACGCGCAGTTGCATTTTGGACACTTTCTCTGCCTCGTCTCGTATCTCGTTTTGAGACAATCGTAGCAAAAAACGTGGAAACATTTCGATAAAACCGCGTCTTTTCTCTTGACTTTGCAAGAAGGGCAAGTCAGTGTCTCCTTATATTCGCGAATTTCCTCCATCATGACTTCATCAAGTGTGGTTCCCGCCAGCTCCATCTTCTTCATTCTTTCAGCCTTTCGCTTCAACTGAGCGATCTCCTCTTGAAGTCGCTTGGTCTTGTAGGCTTCCGCCTCCAGAGAGCTGGTTTTTTCGGCAACGACTTGCTGTGCCTCCTTCATCTGCGAGTGATATTTCTCGAGATGGAGCTTCAAATCGGCGGCTGATTGCGCACTTTCGATGGCTTTTCTCTTGTGCATTTCCATGGCTTGTTGCCTCAACGCTAACTCCTTTTCAACCGTTGCTAAAGTGTTCTGGAGAATGCGCTCCTTCTCTTCCAACTTCCGCACAACCAAATTGGCAGCCTCGACTTGCGTCGTCAAAGTGCTGACTTGCTCCTTCAACACGTCTTTCTCCTCCCTTGCCAATTTATGTAATTGGTTTGATTTAATTCTTTCCGACATTAACTTGAAATTCGCGTCGTCTTTTTCACGCAATTGTTGGATTAGGCGTGAGTTTTGCTCCTGCATGTCTTCAAACGCTTGTCCTGTCACTTCCATCTCGTTCAAAAGCGCCTCCTCTTCATGCGACCCAACGAACGGTCGCATTTGGTGCAAGACGTTGTGACCTCCCCAGTTGCCATCCGACGGTTTTTGCGACGCTACTTGCTTTTGCAGCTCGTATTTTTGCTCTTCCAGTTGTTTGATTTTCTTGAGAGCTTCGTCCTCGGCCAGTTTCCTCTTGTCGTCCCTTTTACTATCTTGCATTTTTTTTACTTGTTGCCGGATGTCTTCCAATTCAGTGCGAAGTTTTTTTTCGGCTGCCATTAGTTGGACTTTATCGCGCTGCTCCTTGCTGACACCTTTGTACATGTCAAGGAGGAGTTTCATCTCTTTTTGCTCGTTTAGCGCTTTCCTAAATGGTAAAAATAACACACTTTAATTATTTTTTATTTAACTTACTTTAGTTGGTTTTTAAGGTCGCGCACCATTTCACTTTCGGCAATTTTCGCGTCTTTGGCCCTTTGTGCCTCACGGTGGTCCTTTTCAGTCTTAACAGTTGGTTCCTTTTTCACAGCACCTTTTTCCTGCTTAACCCCGGCTTCTTTTTTGGCAGAGGGTGAGTTACCAGAATTCGAGGCTTTGTCCCCTTCTACTTCTTCAGTTTGCTGAAATTAAAATTAAAATAATAGCGAAATTAATACAGAAAGAAGGTGAAAGTGTTTTGAAAAAACAACACAAATATTTCGGTCCTTCCTGTCAAGTTTTTATCCTGGACAAAGGACTACAATACAATTGCCACATTAACAATGTTAAAAATTTCGAATATCTACTCACCAAAGCCGAAGTTACCATCAACAGGCTGAATATAGAAGACAAGCAACTAATTAAAAACCATTGCGCATATAGTCTGAAGAAGATTCACCGAAAATATCCACAAGGAGCAAACCACAGTAAAAAATATCATGAACAAAGTCACAACATCCTAGTGATCATGAAGGCGGATAAAGAGAAGTGCACGATCATCATGAAATCATCCGAGCCAACATAAGTTAGCAGCTTTCAATTGTTTTATAGATTTACAACAATCGTCCTGGATAAAACAAATATAAAAAAGAAAAACAAATTACTGAAGACATCGCCATAACTAATGGATACGATAAAGACACAATAGATTAATTAATAAAAAAGAAAGGCAAAAACTTAGAAATTCATTACATCCGCAACTTAAAACACAACATAACAACAAAAAATACATTAGCCTACTCTTTATTGGAAATTCGTCTGTATTGTTGACAAAAATCAACAAAAACTACATCATTTCTTTTAATAGTAACAATAATTTAAGTAGAAAACTTTAAATAATAAGGACAAAAGAGAAAAGCTAGACAGATCACTTAAATGTAAAGATTGTAATGGTTACAGTTGGGAAAACATTCAGAAATTTTAAAACTAGGATCAAGCAACACCTAGCAAATCTAAATAACCAGAGTTGAGTCATTCAAAATTTATAAACTAAATAATAAGATTAAAATAACATTAAATCATCAGAATAATTTTGAATAAGTTTATTTCAGAAAATATTAGTTATAATTCAGATTTGTAAACTGTATTTCAGAAAGCATTAAATGTAATTCAGAATCGTAAGTTGTTTTTGAGAAGACGTTAATTGTAATTCATATTTGTCAGTTGTATTTCAGAAATTGCTAATTATAATTCATATTAGTAAATTGTATTTAAGAAATCGTGAATTGTAACCAGGACTGCGTAAATTGTAATTCAAAAATAAAATTTTTATAAATATAAATATAAAATTACAAAATACCACATAAAATCAAAGTTATGTTTTTGCTTATCACTGCGTTTCGTAACTTGGATTACCTATTTTAAATTGAAAAATATTTAACACCCTACATTTTGATTTTACTCTGGACATTATGGTGTTTTCTTAAATAGTGTTGGTAAACTGAATTACACCTGATCTTTTCTTAAATACAGCTGAAAAAAGTCAAATATGAATTACAACTTACTCTGAATTACAAAAAATATTTTCTCAAATCTAAGTTACTGATCTGAGATTCTATTAAAATTTTCTAAAATATTTGTTACTAATCTGAATTTCAAATGACGTTATCTGAAATACAGTTGAAAAAGGTGTAATCATAACTGGTTGCATATTATTTTAAATAATTTTATGCATTTCAAAGGATTTTAACGTGCTGTATTGTACTATTTTCAAATTTATTATTTATATTTATTTTTTTCAAATTTATTGCCTTGTCAGTTAGTGTTTATACAATATTTTATTTTACGTTCTTACTTTAAGATTTATTGACTGGCCATCTTCAGGCCCCAAACAAAATAAAATAATTTTAGCGCATGCACAGATACACATTTCAGTTTTTCACAAAATGGTGGCGAATAGATGACAAGTGAACGTATAATTGATTAAGTAAATTTATTAATTTTTCACATAAATACAGAAACTTCTTGTAGGCCTGAAGATGGCCACATGATATAAGTGGTCGAAACATGTAAAAAATAAAAACTTGTCCAACTTGGGAGGAAGGAACGAAATATTTGTGTTAAAAATAAAGAAAAATCGAAAATACCTCTGACTCGTCTTCCTCTTTCTTCACCGCCGGTGCAGACGTCGGTTCTTCCTTGACCTGCGCCCCCGATTCGCTACTTGAGGCATCTTCCTCCTGCTTCACCTCCTTCTTGATGTTTTCCTTACTATCTTGATTGGCGCCCTGCACTTGGGCAAGTTTGGCGTTCAGATCTTCAATTTCCTTCTTCAGTTTTGGTATTTCGGCGTTTGCTTCCTTATACTTTCGTTTATAGCGATGCACTTCGCCTTTCAATTGTTGTGTGTTGTTTTGGAGTGACGTGATCAAGTGTCGCATTTCCCGGTTTATGGGACCTGTCTGTTCGTTGGCGGCTAGATTCTGCTCAAATTCGATTCGCAACATTTCGTATTCTTTACGCAGCTGGGCCAGGAAGTCTTCAAGTTGCATAACTTCCTGTCTCAGCTTCTTCTGAGCGATGAGTTCCTCACTCTAGAGACAATAATTAACTTAACACACAACTAAATAATAAATACTGACTTCCATCATTTCAATGTTTCTCAAATGGGCGTTTTTGCTCGTTTGTAATTGTTGTCTGGCCTCATCCAACTGTGTTTTTAACTGCATTGATTCGTTATAAAGGACTGAAAACTGTGATTGGAGACACTTATATTCGGTTGTTTCCACAATAACACTTTCGGGAAGTTGTCGTATCTGTAATAAAAATCATCAGTACGATTTAAGCAAAACAAAATCAAACTAACATCCATTTTCAACTTTTCAACTTCTTTCAACGTCTCGCGATGCGTTTGGTGCAACTTATCCAACTCTGCTAGTCTAGTGTTTGCCAACTCAGTCAACTCTTCAACTTCCTTAGTCAGGTCTTCAAGTTTGGCTTGAGACACATTAGACTGAACGATTTGTTTCTGTTGGGGCCCCTTTTCCGGATCCCCATGCAACTGGTGATAAGTTTTCAATTTTTCGATAGCTTCAGCTAAATGTGTCTCAAGTTTGTCGTTTCTATTGCGGACTTTCTCCAACTCGTATTGGAGATCGTCAATTTGGTTTTTTAATTCCGCAATTTCTGTTTCTTTCGCCGTCACTGAATCTTGCAATTCGGCGACTTTGAGGCTATTTGAGTGATATTTTTCATGGAGAGACGTATTAAGAGCTTGCAAATTGCGATTCTCAGCCTGGAGCTGCACGTTGGTTTGGCAAATGACTTCGTCCACACTTGGGGCATCCTCTAGAAGACAGGTTTCGAAATTAGGTTGGCAACAACTATCATTCTATGTCAGTGTTGCCAACTTTCAATTTCAATTACATTTGGTGTAGTCTGCTGAGTAATAAAATAACACTCCGCACGAAAAGTAGTACCCCACCAAATTTCAGTTTTTTTCTTTAAAATGTTTTATCTCATATATTGAAGTGGCAAAAGCCGCCAACTAATAAGAATAATATGTGCATTTACCGAAGACAATTGAGAATAAATATTTAACTTTTGAATTCGAATTGACAGAACCACAAATGACAGATGCAAATCGGCGGAGGATTAGACAAATATGTTACATTTCAGTGTGATTTTAAAGTTTTTATGATATTTAAAAAAGTAATGGCAAACCTATACTTACGGCCTTCTAGCTCCCCTTTAAGGGCCAGAGTAATTTTCTCGTTCCTTTGCATCAGCCGGTCAAAGGCCTGTATAACCTTCGCCACAGCCCTCCGGGACACCTGCACCCTGTTAGCCAACTTATCGTTCAACTCCTCCTTGTCCCACGTTGAAAGTTGCATTAAAAACGAAGTTGTGGCCTCACTCTCATCTGCAAACAGACCCTCAACACCACTCTCCAACTCCGCAGCCCCTACTTTTATTCTCCGACTCGTCGGCAGTCTCAGCATCGAACCTTTGCAACAAAATCCTGATATCCTCATTCAGCTGGTTCCAGTACCTGTTAACAACGTTCAACATTGCATCGTCTTGCGTCTGCCTCTTCTCCAACTGCTCGATTCTCTGCCGCAACTCTTGCTCCGTCCGATACCGTTGCTCAATTCTCTAAAATACACAAAGTTGACTCAAACCCGTGACATGAAACCCTCACCTGGGCCAGTTTCTTGTTCTGGAACTGCAACACCTTGATGTCCATCTCCTCGAGAGTGGACACCGGCCCTATGAGATGGGGCTCAAAGTGGATCTTCTTGATGGGGGGCGGGCCCCCGCTCGTGCTCTCCTCAGCGTGTCTTTTAGACATTTTGAGGTTATAACCACGCAAACAGTGGCACCTAGCGCGTTTTTGCACCAAAAACACGAAAATAAACCGACTAAAGGGTGCAAACGCCGATTGAGTTTGCAATAAGAAACACGGTTATTTCCCCAAATTGCGACTTTTTTCCCTCAAATTAAAGACTGGACGGTTATTCTGATTCAAAACACACAGTTTAGTAACGTTTATTAATGAAAAAAGGTTTTGGGTCGTTTTTGGTTATCGATCTGAGGGCAAACAACCGTATAACCTGTTGGCAGGCCGCGCATGCGCCATGTCTTGTCTATTTCCCTTAGTTTAATTTGGAAATTTTGGCTTAATTTCGCCCCTCGAAGCCCCAAATCCGTTAATATCCTTTTTTTTCCGTCCCTGGGGGGCCTCATTTATGTATTTCACTTTTGTAGAATCGATTTTTGTGTAGGACCTTCCCGTACTGAATCAAGGACGTCACTGGGTTTTCTACTGAACTTTGGCAAAATGGTCATTGGCCTTTCCTTGACCGGGAAATTAGCCTAAAGAGAAAAATTTCATGATTTCAGGGGATGTGTGAGAAGTATTTTGCCTTCCGATAGATTTTTGATACACTTGATACGTGTTTTTGAAGTATATTGAGCCCTGACTGGTTTAGTTATTTGCATCTCAATCCGGCTTAAAATGCTAAAAGCGGCACAATATTTGCAGGAACTGCTCAAATAACGTGCCCTAGACACAATTCCAGGGCTTGGGGGTCGGTATTTTGATTTTCGCGAAAGGGGCATTAAGCTAGATCAGTTTACAGGGGGTGCGTTTGGTTGTGCTGAAGGGGTAATTAGTGCGGTTTCGCAGGCAATGTTTTAGGAGTTTCGTGGTGCTGATGGATGGAATGAATCGATAAAACGAGTTTTATCGGTGTGTAGTCCGAGTAAGTTAAGGTGAAAGCAGAGTACCAAAAGAGTGTTTGTGGGTTTGAATCGAGGAACAAGGGCGGGTCAGGCCTCATGTGTGTTTTCCTGGGTGCTGGAAGAGGAATTTTCCTTCGTTGAAGAGTACTGAAGTGCGGCGAAAAGGCATCACGCTCTGTTCTTCCCACCATTGGCAGCTGAGCGACCAGCGTTCCGTTGAATATCCCGTCATGAGTGGGGAGTTGATAGTCATGGCGTACCCGTTCCAGGCAGTCAGCGTTCGTAGAAACATGTCCCAGTTTTAGCAAGTGTGGCGGATCTGGGGTGAAAAGTTGGTGAAAATCGCGTAGAAAGGGCCGAGTTCCTGTCTGAGAGTGCGGTTTTAAGGAGGATCACGATGGCGGACTCGCGGCTGGTTAATTTCATTACGTGCTGCAGACTGTGCTTGTCCGACAGTGTGGACGATCTAAAGTCGGTTTTTGATGAAAGTGTAGACGATCGGGGGTTACAACAGAAGATTTCGGCCTGTTTGGGAGTGGAGGTGAGTCGATTCGGCCTTGTTGCGTCTAGGAATTCGCGGATAATTGACTAATCATCGAAGAATTGACTGGGAGGTATAAGGCGATTCTTCCGTAAGGAATGCACGGAGTTTGGACCTTACAGCTCCCAACCCAGATTCTGGCGTTCTTTATCTCCAATATGGAGGAGTTCTCCTTTATCGCGTTATCTGTGCGTTTATGACCCTTCCAAAGACACCGTCTATGAGAGATTTTAAGGGCAAGCCGGGTTTTGAGGCTCCATATTCTCGGCAAGGCCACATCATCATTCCTGCGTGTGTGGTTTGATCGCTGTATCAACAAGGGAAAGATTGTTAAATAAACGCTTTGTTAGGCTCACTGCGGATCTGTAATCAATAAAACCACAAGGTTTGCTTCGCATTTAAAGCAAAAACGATTTTATAGGAGTTCAAGGGACTCGGGATTAGCCATTTGCTTAATAATGCAAGATCATGGCGTGATGGCTGTTAGGTATCTTGTTTTCTTCGAATTGAACAACCCTTCGAAGTAGGTGGCTAAGCTATCATTAGTCAAATTATTACTTGCTGGGAAAAGGGGATTTTTAGATACGTCTTGCTTGTTGGGTTTGAAGGAAAGTCCAGGCTTATAAGAGACGAGAGGAGTTGATCGGATTAATCAATAGTTCAGTTTTTGAACTCGGAATTTATAGAGTTCGGTGGTCTTAACTGATTTTATTTAGTTTGAACATTACATAACTGAAGATATCCGTAAATGGCTTAAGATAATATAATTTATTACTTCGATCAATTAGGCTAAATTTAGGAAACACAGCATAATAAAACGTTACGTGTTGTTTACATCTGCTGCAGCGTACATTCCAAAGTCTCAAAAATAAGATTTAGGAGTTGCAGCTTATTGCACGTTTTTATCTCTTGATTATTCAATTTCACAGTTTTGTGGAGGAGCCTGTATTTGAAAAGTTAAGGCATGGCCTTGAGGATTATTTTTTAAGATGATGGATGATCCTTATCATAAGGTAGAAAAGTGTCAGACGCTTTCGCAGTCGAATGCAAGAATAAGGGAAATTTTGATTTTGATTTAGAAAAATTGGAATGATTTTTACCAAACCAACTGCTTATTGAATTCCAAAATTTGATTTTGATTATTGTTAGAAAAAATGATTGACCTATAATTGTCATTTTTACGTAAATCACTCAGTTTTGATATATGAAGCAGCAACTAAATTGATTGAAGTAGAAGCACTTAAATCTTTTGTAATTTTACGGCTCGCAGTCTTTTATAAATTATAATAAAAGTTGTATTGTATTTAGATCACTTTTCTTACCTCAATAAGAAGCACAACGACGCAAGTGCAAAAACTTTAATTTCCCGGAAATGACGATTTACTTGTTTTATTTTTTTTTAATAAAACTAAAAAAGAGCTTTATTGCAACATTGCAAGCATGAACCAAAGCTATTCCCTCTATGGCAATTTTAATTAGAATTTTATTTTTGTTTTAAAAATTAAATATTGTATTTGGTCATATTGTTCTTCCGGAGATACCTTTAACCTTTAAAGAACTATTTTCCAAAGTGAGAGGTCTTACTTAAAATGTTATTAATAAGTTTATCTAGTAATGAGAAAATGTACCTAATTAATTGGGTTTGAATTGACGTGTTTTTTGCACCATTGATGAGACTTTTCCACTTTTAAAGTGATCGCTCACCGCAGGGGTGGTCATTTGAATTACATACAAGGGTAGATAACTAGGGTGTAAAACTTAAAATTTGTGTAGGGTTGGTTGGGAATTTCCCTTTCGCAATTTTGATCGACTTTTTTGTAGGGATTTAAGTGATATTTGAGTTAGTAGGTAGCTTGTGCTTTTGGTATTGTTGGTTGCGGCGAAAAAATCCAGAAATTCCCCTCAACTAAATCATGCATTTATTTTGGTATTATTTTTAGAATTATTAAAATTGAAATAGCTTTCCATATATTTACTTTGATCGATATTTTTTAGTGTTTGAAGTTTACATTAATTATCAAAAGAACATTTTTAAAATGAAAAATAATAAAAAATAAAATAAAAAAATATTTATGCTGCTGCATAAAATATGTACAGCTATTTTACTTATTCCACAATAATTAAAAAACGATTTCTATTTTTTAAGCGAAAGGAATTGTTTTTCTGCAAAATTCCAAAAAAATCGTAGTGCCAGATTCGAATAATAATTATGTTATCTCCTCTTTCTCTAGAACAGTTTGATAATAATTAATATATTGATGTAAATTGCGGTATTTTGAGGGTGGTTATTTATTTATCATTTGTTTATGATATTTATTTTTAAGAATATTGTGATTTTTATTTAATGCAAATTAAAAAACTATTTTATTTATTTCTGACCACCGTTTCTGACTAACAACGAAAATCAAATGAATACACATCCAGAACACCCATTTCGAGATTTAGACTAATGGACTATTTTTAGTAGGTTACTTGGAAAGGAGTTGCTTACGATGCAACGTTTGTACTACAATGTATATTTCATATGAACTTTTTCGTATCTTCTAGTTTTTTAAATATGAATTGTAATTTTGAATTTTCTTTAAATAAAAGACTTGTGTGGTACTGCATATTATAATAAGTTTATGAATTGAATGATTTGCTTGTAAACTAAATACATACCCACATAAAATTTTAAATGATAACAACTTGAGCCAAACATTAAATAACATTTCGTTTATATTACAACAGATAACGGCCGACGATAAACTATCCACGATGGTCTGCCTCCAGTGTATCGAAAAAATCAACAACTGGCAGTCCTACAAACTCACATGTTTCGAGAATCAAAGCAAACTAGAACATTGGATAAACACGTCCAATTCCGAACTATCCCTCTCAGATATGGTAAATTCCAACCACTGTCAATCACAATTTTTAAACAACCAAATTTATAGAACATCCAAATCAAGGAAGAACCTATCGATAACGACATCCTCACACCGGAAGTCGTCATGAACGGCGAAACCCCCGTCAAAAACGAACCCATGGAAGAAGAATACAACGAATTACCACCACCCCTAACCCCCCAAGCCGACGACATGATCGATGTCGAAATCGTCACAAACTCCCCATCTTCACTAACCACCGGCAACGGTAAGTCCGCCTAAATGTCGAGCATGCTTCGGAGGTCTTTTTTTACGCAGATGAGCCAGGTAACGCTTACGATCCAAAAAAATGTAGCTTTTGCGGAAAGTTATTCAGCTCGTCGGGAAACCGCAAGAAACACGAAAGAAAGATGCATGGCCCTAGAAAAACGCATTCGGTTACACAATCCGACAACGGTAAGTCGATTAGTGCATGTTGATGTAACAACAAGCAAAAGGAACCGACACATTTTGCATATATAAATTTCCGCAGGTTCGTTGAGCCAGGACGAGGAGCGGTCGCAAAGCTCGGTGGATTCTCAACCCCAGAGCGAACCACCACCGGAGGAACCCACCAGCGAGGAGAAAAAGATTTTGTTTGCTGCAGGTCTTAAACTCCTGCAGCGCAACTCTACTCCTCCCATAGCCTTCGAAAATTTATCAAAAATTGAAAATAGCTACATCGACAAATGCAAGGCTATGGTCCAAATGCACAATACCCTGAAATGTGCGTGCCACAACGTCACGCATCCGAACCTGAAGGGGCTGTTGTCCCACTTGCGTTCGTTGCGGATTTGGTTTCCAGTTTTCACGTGTTATCACTGTATGATTACTTTCACGGACAGATCGACTGGTACCAAGCACTATCTCCGCTGTCCAAAGTCGAATTTAGAAACGCTGATCAAATTATCGAATTTGAAGAAGCGGAGCGAAGTCAAGACCCGCCTTTACCAAAACTACAAATGCACGATTTGTCGCTTCATGTACACCTTCCACGAGGATTTCTGCACTCACGTTGACGAAGACCACAGTCACATCAGCCTACCGTACACTTGCTCCTGCGGGCGGGTCTTCACCTCCTTGGAGGACTACAAGGATCATGCTTACATCAGCTGTCTGGTCGAATTCTACTGTGATGTTTGTTTTGTTACGGTTAAGACTTTGGACGCGTTCCAGAAACACGCGGCTGAGGTTCACGACAATTCGGAAGGTTTTGTTTTACTCCAGGAGGATAATTACAAAAGAAGGAAAAGCTCACCGGGAGCTACGGTGACAAGACAGAGTGTTAAGCGGGAACATACAGACGAGCGTAATATAATTTCGGGAAAGAGACGGACGTCCTACAAGCCCCCTATTATCGACCCTGAGGACGATGAGGACACTAAGGTACTTAACCCCTTATTCAAACACAAGTTAGGCGGGACTGTGTGCCCGATCTGCAACAAGGAATACTCGACTAATAATAACATGTGGAGGCACTACAAGACCCACGTTCAGGATAAGAAAGAAGAGGAGTTTGATGATTCGATTTATTGTTGTCCTGACTGTGGCGGTATGTTTAGTACTGCCGAATGGGAGAAACACAAGGGAATGCACAAGAAGAAAACGTGTAAAGAGTGCGGGAAGATTTTCCAATTCCAGTCGGAGTTGGACCAACACAGGAGTGTCCACCTCAACTTGAAACTGTACAGAGACTCGAAAACGCAAAACTACAAGAGCACGATGGCCAGTCCCACCAACGAGCTTAATAACATTGTTATGATGTGCGAGATTTGTGATAGAATGTTCACCTCGAAGGAGCAACTAAAGGAACACAAACTAACCCACGAGACTATGCCAGTGTTGGAATCAAACGTACCCACAAATGGCGAGGAAAACAAAACGAAGAAATACCGTTGTAAGATCTGTGATAAGCAATATGCAGGTTATGGCGGTTTGTGGGATCACAACAGGAAGAAACACCCCGACCATAAGTCACCCCAAAGTCATGAGTTCCCAAAGAAATGTGAATACTGCGATAAGATTTTCTACACCGGAGGTTCGTACTTCATGCACAGACAGATGCATGAACGCAACAACCAGAAGAAATTGGAAGCACCGCAGCTTCAACCGGCCACCAATGAAGAGGAGCCGAACGAAGAAGATCCCGAAGAGTCCTACCATACGTGCAAACGCTGCTTTAAGGTTTTCTCAAATCGGTGCAACCTCAAAAACCATATGAAAAGTCACGGGATTAGCACCAGCCCCAGTGCCAAAAATCCCAAAAAAGGGGCGAAGAAAGTCTGGTGTGACATTTGCCACTGTGCTTTTGAGAACACAGCGAGTTTGGAGAGACACAAGTCGGAGGATCACGCCGATGACGGAATGCCTGCCCTTTCAGACGACCAAAGCGAAGTCGATTTGAAGACTCCCTTCGTGTTCACGTGTGACGTTTGCGTGCAAACCTTCACCACGAAAATCGCCCTGAAGAAGCACAAGGAGAAGCACGCGCGTGAAGTGCGACCAGTGATGAAGAACAAACCGTTGGTGTATTGCAAGTACTGCAAAATCTCCTTTGCGAATCCCTTCCAGTTGACCAACCACATGAACGAGGAACACATGGAGGATGTCAAGCCGCATCCGAAGAAAGAGAAGAACAAGCAGTTCGTGTGTAAGATATGCGGCAAGAACTTCACTACTGCCTCCGCTTTGTACGCCCACCAAGGGTGGCACAAGCGCGGCAAGTTTGAAAGTGAGGACAAAGCGGAGTCGCCAGTACCTCGGATTAAGGAAGAAGTAAAGACAGAGGCGCATTTCGAGTGTCGGACCTGCAACGCTGTGCTTCCGAATGACACAGCTTTGCAGATCCATATTCTGGAGAAGCACCGGAATGTGAACGCGACGGTGTTACCTGCCAGGTGTACTATGTGCAACCTGGACTTCAATTCGCAAGATGAGTACGACCAGCATAAGAGGTTCCATGCAATGGTTGAGAAGCAACCCAAGGCGAAAACCTGGGCTTGTACGCAGTGTCCGGCCGGTTTTAGTCGGGCGGATATGTTGAAAATGCATGTTAAACAATTTCATAAGGAGGTAAAAGAGTACCGGTGCCATCACTGTGACAGAGTTTTTGAAAAGGGGAATTCATTAAGTATTCATTTGAAGGTTCATGAGAAGCAGAAAATGGTTTCGGGAGGGAAGGCTTCTCCGGTTCCGGTTAGTAAGAGCGCGAACGCGAACGCAAAGGTTTTGTACTCGTGTTCGATTTGTAATAAAGGGTTTGAGTTGCCCAAAGATCTGAGGATGCATACCATACAGGCGCATCCGTTCTGACGTATATTGTATAAGTAGGATTTTATGTAAGTTTATATTCAGTTGTTGATTTAAGATGAGTAATTATTTTTTGCACTTAATTTAACTGTTATTGGTAACATTGTTTCTCATTATCTGTGCCTAAGAACTGTAAATATATTTAGATTAAAACATGATGTATTACTTTTTTACAATAAATATGTCTGTTTACAATGCATTGTTTTTTTTTCTTCAAAGTCCGGTGTTGTTTTTGATATTTCGTTTGAAAATAAAACAGTAAAAGAGAAAGGTAAAAAAATTAAACAAATGGAACAAAGATGAGCAGTTTATTTTGATGAAATACTGTATGTAGGTGTATAATTGGTTGTATACCTTTAACGTAGTAAATTCCATTGAAATTTTACTCGGGTTAACAAAAATATTATTCTAACTTTTTTCTATTGTAATTTTGCAGTTTGAACTGAATTTTAGGATAATAGTAGTATTTCAAAAGATTTTTTTTACATTTCTACTGTAGTCCCCTTTAAATATTAAGTTCAGTTTTTTGAGTTTCAGTTTAAAATTATACATTTTTCTAACGTCTGTTCAAGGATGTTGCATACATAATTTACAGCTTAGCACCTCTTGTAAAATTTGACTGCTCTTAATAAATAATGAGGAGCTTTATAGTTTAAGAACTTGGTTTACTAACAATTTAAGTTTTTTTGTTGTGCTTTTGACACCCGTTTTAGTTTTTGTTAGAACCACTTAAAGGTTTTCCAGCATTAAATAAATCATTATAATCAATATGAAATATTAATTCTGTATTGAATGTAGTAATAAATACCTAATTATAATTATTAAACTTCTTTAGGTTTTTAGGCAGATATGCAAGAGTTGCCTTGAATGAATGGTTACTATATTTGCTAAAACATGTGGTCAAACACGATAAAGGTTTCTTGTTAAATAAATATCACGAAATTAACATATGGATTATTCTCTTTTTCATAAAGAAAAAAATTGTGACAATCTTATTCTCATCCTTGACTTGCAATTAATTGTCTTTAACTTGAATAATGCAAATGGGAATTGAACTTGAACTGTGTGAAACAATTTAATAATGATTTTCGATTTTGTTTCCTTGCTGTTGCTTATTGATTCGAACCTTTGACTTTTTACCTTTGGAATCCGAATTTCTGGTTTATACCAACACTGATCGAAACAACAACCTGCAATATATGTTGCAAAAAGCAAACATCATTTATAGGTAATTCTAAATCCCATGTAAATCCCGTAGCAATTAATTTTCTGTATCCTGCAGTAGTTCCCAGCCAAAGTTTGTTCTTTTAATTAGTTCGCGTAGTAACAGCAATTCGGTTAATGCAAATGTTGGTTTGGGATTAAGTCGTAAAATATGTCCCGTTTTGTATCGATTAGCACTTTCTGTGCTAGACCGTGGCCTTGTAAGCCTTGACCCAGCTATAACAGGGCCAAATCGATTCACCGGTTGTGTTCTACGTGAGATTTCGATGTGATAAGCGAGAAAATGTAACGATCTGATTGTTTACGTCGTCAGAATTGGATCAAATAGATAATATTTATGGAACGGGCAAATATTTACCCGAGAAAGTGCGTCAAGTTCAAGATTGTGGGCAGACGGGATTAAAAAGCCAAGATAATTAATGCACAAACATTTTAATATAAACTTAAAAATCGTACAACAATATGAAAAATTATAGACTATTATACACATATTACTTATTTTATAACGGGATGGAAAAATCCGTTCTCACTATATATGAAATATAGATACCTACGACTTAGTCACAATTAATAATTTAAATAGAGATGTAGTAACAAACTAACACAGATAAGTGACATACATACAGAAATAGGCCTGCACAGGCGTTCCGGCCTGGTCTAGGGCCAAGTCTATGTCCTGTCGCAAGATTTCCTAGTCTATTATCTACTACAGTAGTAAAAAAGAGCCATCACATTCCTTTTGGGCATCAGTCCCTACTTGTAATATTGTATCTTATAAAGAAACACAAGTGGTCACAAGTCTTGAACGCCACCTCTGGCTCTTGAACTCGCCACCTGATGAAAGCTGATTAGATCGGAAATTAATAATTGCGACCACTTGTCCGTAAATTCAACTATAAAATGCCTACTACAGTGTATATACGGTTACAAGATACACGAATTATAAACAACAAGTAACTAGGATTATATACAGATCTTAGATAAAATGCAAATACGTACAAGCAAGTATATAAAATAATTGAGTAATCTATAAATATGAATCATGTACATTGTGTAGCTTGCGACTAGTCGATGTTAAGATATTACATTAGTGCTTTGGATGAATTAATAAAATAATATCTTAAGATGCTAGTGACTCACAGGTAACGCATACACCGTTGACGACTGCCTACAACCGTCTGAAAAGGCAAAACTTATCCCGTATTCAAAAATTTCAGCGTCAAAACGCCCCTTTTTGAAAGCTTAAAAAAATAGTTTTTATCACGTGTGGAGGGAAAATCTAACTAGTAACTTGTTCAAGTGTTATCCCAATTTCACTACTAACTTATCAATTGTGCTAAACCTCTCGCGTATTTATATTAAAATAATTTATTTAGTCGAGTCGGATGTTGCAAGATTGCCTGCACCTTTCAGATCTAGTCACTTTCTTATATCACGTGGAAAGACTAAAGCATCGACAATCACATTTTTTCCATTGTCAGGTATTTCATTTGGTTGGTATTCGTTTGCGAGATGAGTGAAAAAATAAATTCATTGTTAGTAACCGGAATACTAACACTCCACAATATTTCACAATGATTTGTACTTGTTCTCTCCTCCATTCGTCTTCATCTCTCCCTCTCTCACCACCAAACCGTTTGCTAGAGTCACTGTACAATTTCAAAACTAGCTACTCTAACAAACATCACTTGTATCGCACCAATTTTACAAAGAAGCGTATTTGTAGTATTGTTTAATGCCAATATTCCGGAAGACACAAATCTATTACTTGTGAATAAGTTTGATTTTCGTTGAGAGACGTGAGTCTACTTAATAACAAATTAGCTAGAGATAGAATCAAAATTGATCTAGAATGATATTCCTAACAAGTTCAGGTACGCAGACAAAAGTAACAAAGTGCAATCAAACTATCAGCTCATAACAAAATATATATTATTATTAACTTCAACAATTTATACAAATAAAAATAAACATCAGTGGAAAATAAAAAAACACAAAAAAACAAGCAGTACAAAATAGTAACAATTTATCTCGTTCAATCTGAGAATAAAGGAAGCATCTAGGACCCACATCAAAACTGGGCTGCAGCATGCAATACTGAACGGATTTCGTCCTAAAGCACGCTTCACACGACGACCCGCGTCACAATTCCCGCTATCACAATTTTTGAGAACAGATCACAATATTGCGCCAATCTAGGGACTTTGGTCAAGTGAAGTATGCTTGAACCGCGGCCTGGACCCATTTGTGACCTTTGAACCTGCAGTTTGCGGTCACAAATGCGGACCGCGGGCGGAAACGAGCACAAAACTGAGAAAACTCCTGGTTTGTAGGACCCGGTATGATATGCCAACACTTATTGAATACATTATACATGAAATTTCTGGGACTAGATGTCAGCTTGAGCTTTTCATACAAAAATAAAAAAATACATACAATATAAAAAATTTAGAAAACACGCTACTCTACAAGAATACTGTAAACACCATTTATATAAAGTAAGAAACATCTAATCTACGCTACGATTTATAAAAAAATCTATCAAGTATCAAGCTGGGATCTTTCTCTTATAATATATAAGATTAATAATTTATGATTATTCCTAGGGGTGCAGAGGCGGGGCCCCCGGGCTAGGGGCCGCGCGGGGCGCCGCCGCTTAAGTAACAGCAGGTAACCCGAAGCGTCTAGGAGGACCCTCAGTTGGCCACCAGGAGGTGCTGGTACTGGCCGGTGGTGGGGTAGGGCCAGTTGTCCACCAGTTTGCCGCTGTCCTGGGGGGTGGCGGGCGCGGAGGGCGGCGCCCCCACGGCCCCGCCGTTGGGGTAGTAGGGGCCCAGGGGCGAGTGCTCGAACGGCAGCTTGCCGGAGTAGAGGTCGGGGCTGAGGAACTGGTTGGAAGACTCGAACATGGAACGATGCGGGAACTGGGGGCCGTAGGGGCCGTGCGGGAAGTAGTAAGCGGAGGGGTCGGGCGACAGGGCGCGACCGCTCGGTGAATGGTGAGGGGGCTGCTGGTGGAGCTGCTGCTGCATGGCGCGCTGCTTGATGTAATTGGAGAATTCGGTTGGAGACATTCTGGAAGCGAAAAACGCATTACTAGACACGGAATTTCAACAGGGTTTCGAACAGTTCACCAGGCTATTGTCCACACAACTATGGAAGGGTTTACGCAAATCCTTATCTATTGTAACTTAAAACAATGACACTGTATTCAGAACGTAATTATACATATGCTGGCTACATTTTCTCATTTTTTTTTATTTACATAGCGCAATAATAAAGAATTCGTTTTTCTCATTTCAGTTGAATTTTTGAGTTTCGGGTGACGACCAATCTTCGAAAATGAATGATCAGTGTTTATGCAAGTTTTAATTTGATGAACTGATTTTCATAAACAGGAAAGTGCAAATATAAATACTCAAACACTCCCAAGAAAAAAAAATCCAAAATTCCAAACGCGATTTTCTCAAAATCCTCCCAATAAAAACTGAAGGAGGGAAAAAAGGTGAACAATTCGTCGGGTAGTGAGTTAAATTGCCAAATTAAAACATTACGTACTTATTCTAATTTTTACGATAAAAAAATCACAATCATTTAAAATTTAATTTAAAATTTAAAAAAGCAGTCCCAACCCGAGTGAAACAAACCAACCATAAGAAAAGAAATCGCAGGGGTTGTTTTCTTTTAAAGATTCTAAATTGTCTTAAAAATATTCTCATAAAATTCCTAAAATTTCATACAAGATGAAGTTTTTGTTCTTCCAGAATTTCTTTTTCTGGGCTCTAGAATGTATACAATCAAAATTTTCTTTCAAAAATCCTGAAAATATTGGAAACGTCTTTAGACAAATGTTTCCAAATTTCACTGTAGTCAATACGTTGCCACTTGGTGAAACCAAAATAAAATATATCGTAAGGTGAAAATAGGAAGCTGAAAACTTGACATTTAATTCGGAAAGTTTTTTGCCAAACGTAACGAAAAATTGTAACTTATCCATGAGTGAAAAAAAGGACAGCTTGTTGCTAACTCTCAGACTATGATTTCCGTGGCAAAAAAAGGGAAACTGTTTCAAACCCAAGGAAAAATGGCGTAATGTTGATATAATGATATGTAATCGTATAAGAAAAACAGCTTGTTTATGTTTGTTTAGGAATTTTGTTCGAAATTTCATTTTAAGTTTAACCGAATAAAATTGAAGAGTCGGACCCGGAAAGCGTTTTTTTATTAATGTTTTAAAAATTTTATTGTATTATGCTTTATTTCATCCTTGTAATTATTTATTGCACTTTTGTGTCTGCGCCCGTCAAACTAAATCCTGCCGAAATGTGCGTCTTTTATGCAATAGACACTGCTATAGACAATAAACTAAATGCAAGATGAACAATTTATTTTCTCATAGTTTTCGTTTCTTGATGTATAACCTGACATAAAGATTCAAAAACGAAACAGTTACATGAAACAGGTTTTTGTGTTAAAAGATCAGCGCTCAATTGATGATATAACATTTCCTTTTTCTTATATTTCTCTGAATTTTCTCAACAATGGAGAAACAACAAAATGTGCGTCAACACAAAAGAATCTCGTTATTGGTAACGTAATAAAACAATAATTTCTCCCGATATTTGGCGAATTGTGTCCTGTTATATCCTCCATTTCCAATTAATATCCTCCCACTGGGGCAGTGTATCTCTTTGAAAAATGATTTCAATTACGCGAATTACCTAAATTTCATTAGGATTATTAAGCGCCTCCTATTAATCAGCTGATTTAATGGAGTTACGGTGTTGCGTAGATTTTCGACTGATATAAGAGGGTTATTTGTAAGTAAATGGAATGGTTGGTGATAATGAAGAAAGACAGGTGTCAAGAGACGTCAGAGCCATCAGTGGAATTAATTGAATTGACCAAATACGAAACCGCTGTTACATTTAGGAAAAAATGGATCAATATCAATTACAGGCGTAGAACACTGTGTCGAGCTATTTCTGTATTAAGTGAAATGAAATAAACTGATTATTCGCCTTTTGCTGTGATCGAACAGGATTTCCGTAAAAAATGTGGCGTAATTTAATAGTTTACTTTTATTTGCCAAATAAATAATACTGTTTGCAACAAGACCTGAAAATAACTTGGCGGAGGTCTACTAAACACCATTAAATTACTATTTGAGTACGTCTCCATGGCACACATTTTTGCATTTTTCAAAATTAATTTAACTTTTTTAATTAACTTCCAACCTTGTCGAATTTGCGCCGTTATTTATTAACGACCCTTCGCCAAAATTCGCTCGTGTTCGCTGATGGCTTAAACCCCTGAACATGTCATCTCATTAACAATTAAAAAGTAGCATGCATTTTAATCAAGCGGCTTTTGGGGAGTTTATTTTTGTCTGGCATTAACATGAATAATTACAAGTTTATTACGGAGTTTAATTACGGTTAAGGGACGTCCGTCGAGCGACTTTCAATTTAAGATAAACTCCACTGAAACGGAAACAAAATACGCGACTTTTGCCAAAATATTGTCTCACACAACATTGCTACCAAAAAGCAAACAATTGCGTGGAGTGTAACGTGCGATGATTATTTATTTATGACACCGTGTTGCAAGTCGTAAACCCAAAAAATGCCATCACGTGATTTTATGGCATCGTAAAAATCAAATATTTACGGACTTTTTAAATTTTGAGACGGGCCCCTAAAATAATTGAGGCTCTCAATTGTCGCCATTTGGGTAAAAGCAAGCCAAATTCGCTGAATCTTTCGGCGAATTCAAGGTAACACTGACTACGTCGTAAACATGTTTATTAGGATTACGTTATAATGAATAGCAAATTTATTATGCCGTAATCAGGTGCGAAATAAATTAATTTTCCTAAGGCCGAACAATAGTCAGTGAAATTCAGGACCGCGCCAAGTCCTTTCAACGCCCGGGTGCATTTTACATTTTGCCGCCCCACTAATTTGTAACAATTGTACTAAAGCTATTTTTTGCACTTTAAGTCAAAATTGCTTAAAAATCGTTGAGTTTGGTCGAAAATGGTGTTATTTGTGCCTTTTTCGAGCACTGAAACACTTCAAAATCCTTTTTTTTTTGGTGAAATTTTGGCACAAAAATGCTAAAAATGATATTATTTATTCCGATTTTCAAGCGTTTTGGCATGTGTTGTTCAGCCAGAAATAATTAGAAATTCAATTATTTTGCTAAATTAAATCAAAAATACAATACAATACAACTTTATTAATGCTCAAGTACAACCTTGGATCACAAAAATGTACATCAATGTAATAAATAATAAAAACAATAAAGTAAAAACAATTTAAAAAACAGAAATTAAAACAAATCCAGTTACGGAATATTATTCAAAATATTCTTGGAGGGAGTAGTAAGCTTTAGTAATTAACAATTTTTTAATTCCTTTTTAAAGCTAATGTTTTCAACTGAACTAATTGCAAAAGGGAGATGATTATAAATTTTAATCAGCATGTACTGATAGTGCCAAAAATCGCAGAATTATGTTGCAAATGGTGTTATTTTTGCTTTCTTGGACCCCTTAGGCGAGAATTTGTTAAAACAGAATAAAAAGTTACTACCCTATGAGCTAAAAATTTAAGTATTTTTCCTTTTTTTTAAGCATTGTTTAACTCGAAACGTGACATTTTAATTTCGTTTAAAATAAGCCTAGAAGTCAATAGCTTTTTGTGCAAATAGAAATAGTGAATTTTTTTCATTTTAGATGTGAGGCAAAACCGAGATAAAAAAAACACGTCATGAATAGTAAAAATCATTTTTCCTGACAAGATTTTGCAAAATTCGGTGAGAAATTTCAAATTTTCAATATCAATAATTAATTTGAGAGTGAAAAAGTGCAACTTTTCCTAATTTGCTTTTTTCCATACTCAAATAAATACATATTATAAAGTTCCAGAATTCCTCACCGAATTTACACAAACGCAGTTATTTCGCAAAATTTCTCAAAAATCGGCCAAAAAAAATACTAAATTGGATCGAAAAGTAAACTATTTTGATTTTTGGTTTATTTTAGCCTATACCTTCATTCGAAAACGCAGTTGTCCAGTGTTTCACAAAAAAAATAACCGAAAATTGTTAAAATTGTTAAAAATTATATAATTTTGGTATTTTTGCCTTTTTCGTGTGCTTAAACACGTTTTTAAAAAATAGACCGAGAAATCGCCTATTTGAGTCGAAAATATATTGTTAGTTTTATGTTTAAGAGCGATAATACAATTCAGATTATTTTATAAAATTTCCTCAAAAAATATCAAACATGTCGTTGAAATAGATTGAAATTTTTTGTTTTTTTTTGAGCGCTTAAACACGCCATTTGGAGTAACAACTCAGTTCTTTTGATAAAGAAAAATGAGTACGTTAGGTCAAAAAAAAGTCTTCGAATCAAAAAGACAAATAATCGAAATTAATTTTGAGAAAATCTTTATGCCAGAGGGGCGTGGCACCCGGGTTGGCGCGGGCCTGCTGAAATTCTCTAAAGCATTTGGAAGATTCAACTAAATGAAAAAGCAACTCATTTTTGTATTTGTTAAAACATCAGGTAATGGCTGATTATGTTATTAGGAGTAAAAGTGATACATTATGTAGCAGTGACGTAGCTGAATATTTATTTAAGTGTCAGGTAGATTGGTAGAAATTTGTAAGGATAGACTGGTAAAAGTAAATCTTTTACTCTACGGCCGAAAAAATCAACTTTAAGCTCTGGCATAGTCATAAAAAAGTTGCCACTTTTGTGTCGTTTGCGGCTAAAAAAATGATTAAGCTTACCGATTGGCTCTTTTGCTGCTGGTCTTGAGTTTGGTGCTTCCGAACTTGGTTTGAGCAAAGGTGGCTGTGGTGAAGGTGAGTGGCGTGGTGGTCCTGGGTATGAAGGCCGGGACCGGCGAAGGCGACCCTTTGTATGAGTTCCCGAGCGAAGTGGGCGAAGGTGCTGCCGAGGGCGAAGTTAAGTGGTTGATGGTGGAGGTGATGGGCTGGTTGGGCTGCGTGGGGGCCACGGGAGCCAGCTGCGCCCCCACGGCGGCCGCCTGCCCGTTGGCGGCGAAGGGCGTGATGGACTTGGGGGAGAGGCTCAGGTTGCTCAGACTGCAGCTGACGGACTCGATGGGCCTGAAGCACTGCGCCTCGGGGTTGAAGGTCTTGGTGACCTCGCGGTCGGCGGAGTTCTCGTCCTGGGGGTCGCTCTTGTCGCTGAAGAGCACCTTGACGGCGCCCTTCTCACCGATGCGGTAGCTCACCTCGCCGGGGTCCACCCACACGGCCAGCTCCTGGGGCAGGTTCTCCAGGATGTCCTGGATGGGCACGCCGCTCTCGCGGGCCGCGCGCTCCAGGACCTTGTCGATGGGGTCGCCGGTCTTCAGGCACCGGAAGGCCGACCCCTTGAACGGCTTCTCCGGGTACCAGTGGCCTTGGAATTTGTCTTTTAAAGCTTTTTCCAGCTCTTCGCCGAAGATGTTCACTCGTCGGCGGGGAAGTTTGTTGTACAGGTACGATATTACGAAATTCAAAGCGACTTGTACTTCTATATGCATTGTGTGAGGATTCTCTGTTTCGTTTCTTCGGTCGAGTAGGACTTAATAAAACATTGATTTTATTTCACTCTACTAGAAATTTTTACAACGTTCCGTTATTTTTCTTGCTTTCAGAAATTAAGGTACGTGATCTGAAACACAAAAAATGCACATTAATCAAGCGCGTCCATTGAGACCAAAACAACAACTAACGAAAAGCAGTGGCGCACCGACTACACACCTTAATAACTTAATTTCTCTAGCAAACAAGTAGATAAAATTCTCAAAAAGTCAAAACTTACAAAGCAAAAATGCATATAAAAAACCCATAAAAATATTACAAAAGTATAAGAGAAAGAGGAAAGAGGGGAAATATTCGACCTACTAGCTTTATTTTTTAAATATGGTTGGAGCGTGGTTAGACTTTTTAATGTGGAATGTAATGTAATGTAGAATTTTTAACAACATTCCCAGACAAAGTAATTAAATACAATAAATTGTAATTGTAACATCAACATTCAATATTTTTTTAGTGTCACAACATTATTTTGTTACGAAATGATTTCATCTTCTGTGGCAAGATGATAAATGTTTGTATGACAGTATTTTCCTAAAACAATTTAATCTAAATTGTTCTATGTATTAAACGAAATGTCTTAATTTGAATTTTCGTACGTTACAGAAAAGAAATAATTTTTAAAAATTTTTAATTTACTTTTAAAAACCCAGCTGGACGTTGGTAACACATATACATAATTTACTGGTAGTTTTTCGTTTAGATAGAAGTTAAGATAAAAATAAAAAAGTCATTTTGACCTATGCAGATAGAACTTTCAATAATTGCTTACGAAATTAGCGAAAAAAAAAGATTTTGAATTAAATGCACTTTTCAGCCATTCCACGGTAATTGTCAACTTTTTGATCTGATTTATTTTTATGAAAAATCTGTTAATATAGTTCCAAAATATCATGCTAATAATAATGCTAAAGAATTCTATACGTGCGCAAAATCAAGATCTTTCAAATTGGATGTTATGTTTCTAAAAGTAGTGACAAATATTAAGACTATAACTGAAATACAACCAAAAATTATTTTTCCAAAGCTTACGACAAAATATTAAGTAATTGTTAAACGTAATATTTCAATTTTCCAAGAACGGTGTTCTCTTTTTGATAATTGTTAGCTGATTCTTATTTTTGTTAAAATTTTCGTGTTATAATAAAATTGAATAATTTTTTGTGTCCCGTCCGTAATCTCACTATTTTTCATTTTTGTCATACACTTCCTCTGTATTACCAGTTTTCATAAAAAAATCATTCATAATATTTCCATTATGAGTAAATAGATCTAGTACCTCTAACATATTTTATTCTTTTGAAAGTATTCACAGATTTTTTTATTTATTTTAGACTCAATTTTTACTAGGCGCATTTGAGTCCCGTCCGTAATCAATTACACATTACTAACTACTACCTTTTTTAATAAGTCATTTTGAAAATAAAAGTTGACAGAATTATGTCCCGTGCATAATCATGGAATGGTTTTACAATTTGAAAATTATTTGTCCGCTGCTAGTAAGTAAGTCATCCTTTTGTTGACAAAATTATACCATTTTGCCATAAACTAGACGTCTGTTTTGCATTTAAATAAAAAAGCAATTAAGTAAAAGGTACTTAGAACTACACCAAAATTTGTGAGTGTTTGGTAGAGTTTCAACTTTAAACTTTTTTACATAAATTAACAGTTAATGCCACGGTCTTATTTATTAACAAAAAATTTAAATAAAATTTCGTCAGTTTTATGTAACTTTTCGCAACTTTTCTAAAAAATATCAGAATTTCGAAAACTTGTTTTGACTTGATTGTTAATCATTTTTGCAGACTGGTCCGACATGGTGCCGCTCATGTTATTTTATTACTTGAAAGGTATGTTTGTTGTTTTAGTCATTTTTGAATTTAGCCGTTTCAAAGGAAATTTTTCCGGTGCTGCTCCCCCGGGAGTGCTTGGCCAAAAA
This sequence comes from Tribolium freemani, assembly GCA_939628115.1. Taxonomy (NCBI): domain Eukaryota; kingdom Metazoa; phylum Arthropoda; class Insecta; order Coleoptera; family Tenebrionidae; genus Tribolium; species Tribolium freemani. Next base: position 17,097,452 of record OW626791.1, on the reverse strand, counting down.
ATTTATGTGCGCTCCTGCCTGTAGCTAATGCAACTCAACTGACGGAAACCATCAAATGCTCAACAAGAGGAAGTGCTTAAATTATAAAATAAGTCGTTCTGTGCCGCTTTATTACATCAAGAAATTTATAATTCACTTTATAATTTATGTATGGTGTTTTGTGTTACAAGGTTTTCTTATCTTGGTAGTCATTTTTTAATAAATAATGGAAGACAGTAACTGGGTCAAAAATGTGCGTCGAAGCGCGACTTTTGCAATTTGAATTATATTTACGTCTGTAAGACGATCCCGGGGTTATTTTCGATTTTTGGACACCGTGTCAAAACCAGCGTTTTACGAAATATATGTCAGAGTGTGTTTGGGTGCGACCTAGTTTTATATTCGTCATTCGTTGCGTGTTATTGATCGCAACTTGTAACGTCTACGCAAGACTTCTAAAGCTGTCGGCCAGATAACAAGATCCCGGAGTTTTTTGCAAATAATTCGAGAGTTGCGCTAAACAAAACTTGAGACCTGCCCCAACTGCTTACATAATAATGCCACCGTTGCCTTTGAAATTGTCAAATCAATTCTACGCCCGGGAAAAGCAAAGCGAATTTAATTTGAAAGCTCAAAAGCACTTCCGACATTTATCATAGAAAAAGAACGGCACTTCCACTTCCGCTGTTCCAGCTTTGTGATCAATCATTCAAACGAGTAATTGAAAGGTTAAACAAGATGTAGTGACGATCGCTCACATTTAAACAATCCCAAAGTACAAAAAAGGAGCATTCCTCGAGTCATGCAAATTTATTTCGAGAGTATTGATTTTCCGTACAATGCGTAGGCGTACGATAAAATTTTCCACTTGGCAACATCTGATTGCAACGAGATGATTTGTTCAGTGGAGCAACAAAGCAGTTTATTTAACTCGTCCTAAAAAATAACACGTTACGAGCGCGAAACGCGATTAAAACAATTATTTTCCGCCCGATCGACTCTGAGAACTCGCTGAGTATTGTTTGGTAAAAATTGCAAAAGCATTGTTTCCGAATTTCGGTAATTAGCAACCTTGTCCTTGGTTTGGCCGCCACGCAATCTGTTTTTCGTATGTGATGTTCTAAATAGCGTTATGGCACCATTCCATTGCATTTTAATGATAACTGCAATGCTAGAACGAGGCCAAATAGTCATTCCCTCTGTCATCACAGCAGTTTGGAACGCGATAGATACAGATATCAGAGTGTAACGAACAAGCGTGTCTCAATTTAACGCCAAAATTTCACGACACGGAAACTCACAAAACGTCGAAAAAATTCAATGCAGCGAGTAACAGCGTAATTGCGAGGAAGTTGCTCTATTAGAGAACAGGGACGGCTCCAATGCCAGACACGGGGCCATCGGATTTTTTCACCCGGATGAGTACACCCCAGGCTTTCCCTCATTAAATCGCTTCCGATACGATTTTATCGGCTAGCTTTCATCCACAGCTAATTAAAATATTAATTTCAGTGCGATTTCTCGCAATTTTGGATTTTTATGCGGCAATGAACTCGATTACAAGTACAAGCAAAAGGAAAATTTGGAAACACCGATGTTTACGCGGTGATTAAGTGTCTCCACATTTGGGCTCGCTGAGTGACTTGACCAAATTAGAATTTTGGTTGAAAACGAAAACATCTGCGCGCGGCTATGTAATCGCTCGTAATACACTACAATTAACACCTAATAAACCAACATTCATTACGTCTTTTTCCTCGTGAAAGTAAGGTGTTACAAATTGGCACCTTCCGAGTTTTTGCTCGGCTGGGTTTTCCAATTCCGAACAAAAATCAAGTGTTTGGAAACCTCGACGAGCGTACACTTGAACTTTTGACAAAAACGCGGCCTCGAAGATTATAATTCAGGAAACCACTCGTAATTAGCGTTAAGTTGATTTGGAATTTACGTTTGTTTGGTTTTTCAGAGGAAGACGGACTGTAATAGCTTTCAAGAAGGTTTGAAAAAATTACTCAAATTCTTGGAGATTAGAGCAACTAGCAATTTTTCACAAAATTATTTTTTTTATTAGAGTTAAAAATCCTTGCAAAATGTTCCTGTTTTAGAAATATTTTGTCTAAGATCCTCGTTTTGTTACCAATTCAAATTTTTGCTCCCAGTTTTTTTATTCCTCTCATTCCTTCTTTCTCAGTTCTGGATTTTTCAAATGTTCTCTGAAAGTTTTTGCCTTTCGAAATTGTTAATTTTTCGTTTTTTCTGACACATCGTGACAAATTTATTTTTTCCATTTTGTTTTCAATTCTGCGTTCTCAGTTTTTCTTCCTCGGGCCTCTTGCTATTTTTACTTTCTTCTCCTAATCTCACTGTTCATTTATTTATTTATTTAGAAAGTTTTGAAAATCAATATTTCTTCCTCAAAACCAATCCTCATATTACCTCTTCTTCAAGGGTGTTTTTATTGTTTGAATATTTTTTTAATTATATTAATCATTAATCTAATTCAGCAAGAAAGATTTATTTAATAGTTATTTATTGTATAAATGTTTTAGAAAGCATTTTATTCACTAATTAACATTCTTAAATGGATAGAATGCGACTAAAACACGAATGCAATACAACGTTTTATCCCCAATCACCACATTAACAAAATGGAATTAATCGAAGTTAAATTTTAAATTTTCATTATTTCACTAGTGGAATAAAGTTAGTTTATTCCACTAGTGGATAACATTGTAACACAAAAAAATGTTTATTTAAAATTTTTTGTGTTTTTACAATCTCCCAGAGCTGCAAATTACATATATGCAATTTTTATTGCTTAAATGTCCGTCCTTCAAATTTTAGCAAATTCTTTTTCACCCGTTAGAACAGTAAGAACCATTCAGTAAGCAGGCATGGATGACCGTATTTTTTAAACAAAATTTAGGAGCATTAATTTTTCTGTTTTTAATAACTAATTTGTGTTTTTTCCGTTACATTTAATCAAGTTTGACGTTACTTGGTGGCTAAGTAGCTAAGTAGTCTTTTTCATGGATAACGTTACAATGCCTTATTAAATTAGAGTGAATTATAAATTGTCAACCCCCATTTTTTTTTCGTAGACCGACACTAGAAATGAATTGCGACCAAAAATTTACTCAGAAAGACCTATACTTTCAATAAACACTAACGTTTTAAAATAAACACAAAAATTTTCACTTTCTGTTACACAGTGTAATAGGTCTCTTTATATGCTTCATAAGTGTGGATAAAACTCCAATTATAATGTGACTGTGGATAAAATTTATTTATTCTTCGACACTGTCAAAATTTTTCTCCTGTGTAAGGAAGTTTTGACAACTGTCAATATACGAAACGTCAGATTACTTTTAGCAGATTTAAAGCAATTTTGGGCCTTGTTGAGTCTAATTCGAAAAATAAAATGTTGTATCCAACTCGTTTTCGTGCAAATCGGGTCATTTATTTCACCTCGTGGATGTTAAACGTCTCGTTAACACTCGACGTTTAAAAATGCACTCGTGAAATAAAAACCCGATTTACACTCAAATTCGTTAAATAAATAATTATTGTTAAAATAAAAAAATTCTTTTGTGATTAGTCCCTTTCCAAACTACTTACTTCTAATTTCTTCAGCTTTTCATTATCTTTACTCACAGCGTTTTCAATTTTTCTCCTACTATTCCTTATTTAGTTCTCGTTCTAAACTTTTCTTCCTTATTAGTGTTATATTCCTCTTTTATAGTCTTTCTACTTATTTCAATTATGCACTCCTCAGTTCGTCTTGTCAACCTTTTTATTCTTCTTAATTGTTTGTGTTCCACGGTCCTTTTTAAACAATTTTTTCCTCGTTTAGCTTCAAATACAGAAAGGTAAGTACTTTTTAAACTTATTTCACTTTATTATAGTTCACCTGATACTGTTCTTATCAATATTGTCTAGACCTTATTTCGTGTATTTACAAAGCTATTTTTTCCTCAAAATGATATTGCTTCAGCGATATAAACTATTTATTACAATTTTTACCATTATTCAAATGCCACAGAAAAAATTATTTATGCGATAAGCATAACGTCAAATAAATAGAATGTTGTGGTACCAAAGTATACCTTTCATTCGGAAATAATAGAATTTCGTTAAAATAAAAAATTCTTTTGTTGTTGCGGTTAGAATAAACCGCCGGTAGCTTACATAACGCCCCAAAACGGCAATTATTTGCCACTCATACTCACAAAGTGTTACGAAACGTGTACTTAGCAACATATATCTTAACAAAAACCGATAAAAATGAAGTGGTAGCACACGCGCAGCTTGTGACACGGATAACGTATTAATTAAAAAACCATACAATTATGTAGAATTCCAGGTAACACGTATGCAAAGCGCTTAAGCAACTCAATAGCTTCTGCGGTTGTGAGAAATCTTATATAAGTGAGTTTCTTTAAACATTATGCTCAAACGCCGGTATCGATTTATATAAGCCGAGCTTTTGTAAAGCTTCGAGCAACAGGAAGGGTTAGCGAATGGCTAATTTCCTAATTGTGAATAGTTAATGGATTCGGTTGAGGAAAAAGTCCTTGTTTGAGGTTTGGATTGTTCTTCAGTAGCGTAAAGTCTCGTGATTGTGGCAAACTGCGTATTTTGTGCAGCCTTTCCCACTTTGAATTCATACGGATTCACCTGGTGTGTCCACCTTGACCCGTATTGTTATTGTTTCTTTGAATATTTAATCGGAATTGATTCGATTTCGTGATCTTTTTCAGCCTGGTAACGAATTCTTGCGTCCCGATCGATGTTCGCACGTGCTTCCAATTAACATAACTGCGTCGATTGTGCTCTTATGCAGAAAGATCCGTATTTTCGTACGCGCATGAAGGCTGCCGATTTAAAAATAAAACAAGTGGAAACATACTACAGTAGTAACCTATTGATTGAGAAAATTCGCGGCTACGTCACGCCGAAAATAAGCCTTTGCCAAATCAGTACCTGGACATTCATTTCATGAATCACTGCGGCTTTTTGCCAAAAATAATGTCATAACATTTTCATTTTTGCGATGTTTATTTGCGGCCAAATGACTGTTTGTTTTCTTTCCCGGACCGTGTATTTCCATGCTCCATTCGAAATTTTTCCAAGTTTGTTCATCACGAATTAATTATCTCGGTGTGAAGTTTTTTTAATTAAAAATAAATTAAAGCAACAACAAAGACGATGTCTCTGAATCAAGTAGCTTAATTCAAACTTTATAATTATGCGAAAAAAGTGCAATTAAAGCCTTTATCTGGCAATTATTAAGGAGCTGGAGGCGGATTAAAAATTCTGATTAAGAAAGGCGAGGGCGGGGGCGAACACCCCCTTAGTCCAACAGTAATAATAATCATGGTAATGGCAGTTTTCCGCCCGATCTGCGTTTTTAATTGGGTCATTAAGGGGCAAAAATGGCTTCTTACCTATCTTAAATTTTGTGGATTTAAAGAAATACTACATGTTTTTCCAAAAAAATGTGTTTTTTCTTCGTTGGTTCTTCATTGGTTCAAACGATTTTGTTTGAAATTTTTTTCTTAAATCTCAAGTTTTTTGAACCATTATTTATTTATTTATTCACAGTTCGTTCATTCTTGATTTTTTCGTTTGTTTACTTTTTCCCTTTTTTTGAAATTTTTTTCTTGTTTTTTTTGAATTCACTGTTATATTCAATTAAAAACATACACATTCACAATTTTATTTCGTCGTTTTGAAGATTTTGTAAGAAAAAGGTAGGTATCGAGTTTTCGAACTTCTTTACCAAACTGCAGATTTTTGGTAATTTTACGAACTATTACCCATAATTAGAAAAGAAAATAGATATAAACTTTTACTGCTAACACAACACTAAAATAATGCTCCCTTAGGTACAAAGTGGAAACTTCAGTGTGAGCGTAATTTAAAACCAATGAAAAATTCATAGTAACTGTTAAGTAACTTATACTTTTACTTTAAATTAACGTGTTGTATTATCGATTTTCGGGAGTAGATAGAATTAGAAGCATAATTTTTAATTTTGTGTTATTACTTGGTATTCTTCGTGTAATTTTAAACTGTCTTTTTTAAGTATTGGGTGAGTATGGAAGTTGAATACAATTTGCTCCGTCCCTGACAGGTATTTTCCGCCTCCGCTGAGAGGAAATTTTATTTCACGTTTTCCTTCAGCTGGATCTATTTATGTCGTGTTCGTGTTTATATAGAATGTGATGAATTAGCGAAAGTCTTCTAAATGCAAGCACTCGATACGTGAAAGCTCAATCTAAGATCAATTTCAGTTTTAAGAGCTTTTAGTGTAAATATGTTTGTTGATCGTGGTAGTGTCTACGGTAACCGGGCGTTGGCAGCATTACTATCGATCTGGCAGTACGACCCCGTTTTAGAACGTTCACTTGAGCTTTATGTGCTTTTATAGCTTATATAAATATCAAAGCACAATTTTGCAACATGGTCGCCATCAGCTGATATTGTAACCACGCTGAAATATTCGCCGGTTATTTATACAAGCGGTTCCAGCTTTTCTAAAAATACAATTAGGCAAGACCCGAAATAATCGAGACGCGACAGCCAAATCACTTGAACAACAACACAAAACATTATTTATAGTGTCAAATCGGTCTTGGGATTATTAATAGACAAATCCGGTGTTTGAATTCGCTGGAAGCGGTCCAGACGGCCCTTGCATAATGACTATGGGACGGAAAAAATTGCTCGAAAGCATGAAATCATGAATAGTCAGTGCATGGCGGTTCGATTTATCGCCAAATCAGCGCCTGATGTTCCAATAACGGACGGTTCCACCTTTCGGATGAAAGGAAAATTGGAAAACAGTTAGGGTTTTGAAAAGGTCACGGCGTACTGAACTGACAAAACGAGCGATTTGGCGCTAACAAGGGTGAATATCCCGAAAAAATTATCTAAGCCAGCGGACCATCATCTGCGGAATTTATTATTAGGTTAGGTTACGTTCTACATATTGCGCGTTTGGAGGTCATACCATTTAAAGAATCTAATCTTAAACTGTATGTCGGTCGTGTGGCTGCATTCGCACCATAAACAAAGACAATGAGATCGAATCAACAAGAGATAAGGACGCAACTAGAGGCCCGTCATGTTTCTTTTTTTAAATCTGTACAACTTCAACTCGTATTGTTGGGTTAAACATGACCCACAGCATTTTCAAATCGCTGTAGAGTAAAAGTAGCCTTATTTTGGGACGGTTCCTATTTTCGGACACCTGGGGCCCGTTTCATAAAAATTACAAGTTGATTTTTATGAAACTGGCCCCAGTACGTAACTATCACAATTATATAGATAATTTTTTTACCACAGTGCCTACTTGGTTATATTGCATGATTGGTTGATCTGTTTTCGTCCGGTTAGTTAACTGTAATTTTTTTTAGATACTTTGATTTTAGAGTTTTTTTTACGTAGAAGGTAGGTGGTCTTTTTTAACTCTATTTTCTTTTTTAAAACTTTGCATAGATTATTATTAGGTAAAGGTAGCATATAAGCATTTTATATTTAAAAAAAGTAATTATTTTTCTATTCATAATTTTGATATGAAAGACATTTTTAAAGCTAAAAGCAAAATTGCTCCTAATTTCGGACACCAGTTTCAGATATTCGAAATTAGTTTTCTTGAAGATGGTCACATATACCGGGTGCTCAAAAACCGGCGCAATGGTGTGTGATAGAGAATTGCTTACATATAAAGGTAAAAATAGTAAAAAAATTCTTTGTAATAAAGTTAGTGATAAATAACGAATTTTAATAAATGATATGTGGTTTCTAACAGTCGTGATCGCAATGGAATTTGATCAACAATAAAAATAAATTATTTTTGAAACGGTTTCCTAGGAAATAATTCCCATTGTGATTTTTTTCATTATTTGAATTTTTTTAAATTAAAAAACTGCTAAAGTCTGATAGTAAATTTGAAAATAATTATTCATCGATTTGTTAGGGAACGATTACTTAGTGCGAAACACAAAAATGTTAAAAAATAATGAAAACTGAAGAAGTTAACAAAATAAATTTGTAGCTAGATTTTTAAAAATATGATTAGGAATTTTTTCAAGATTTTTCCTGTAATCTACACATTCTTCTCAACAACGTACCACTGAGTTGGTGCGCCAGTTTTTAAGCACCCTGTACACTACAACAAAAAAAGACATACGTTTGTGATTTTTGTCTTAATAGTTGACTTTCAGCTGAAAAAAAATGTAACTATTTTATGTTCCCCTAATTTCGGATACCCTATCCGAAATTAGGATACTATTTTTTTATTTAAAAATTTTAGATTGTTTACTTTTATATTTTCTGTGAGCATTATGTATCCATTTTTTAAATTTAAATCAATAATTTGAATATTACATATTACAATGAATGAGAAAATAGAATTTCTCTTATAGGTTAATAATGTTGTTGCTTATTCCATAGATACGAGTAGAGGTAATACACCTTTATTCTACAAGTGGTTATTATGGTACTTTATTTGATTTAGTTATTTTTTATCTTACTCGATAGAATAAAGTGGCCATTTGGTGATTTTTTTAATTCTATTTGGTGATTTTTTTATTCTATCGATGAAAAAATTTAACAAAAATTGCTCAATGTACCTATAAGATAAAACGTTGTATTATACACGTAAAGAAAAGTTGACATTATCTGCTCGTGATTCCTTTCTGAAACACACATCACTCACAGATAATGAACAACTTTTCTTTACTTGTACAATAAACTCCAATTTTTGATTAATTTCTTTTGTGTATTTTATAGCTGATTTATAAAAAGTAGCCGAAATTCGGGTACTTTTCCTGTATATTTTTTAGTAGTTTATAATGTTTAATTTAACCCTGGAGTTCGTTAATTTTTTATCACCAAAAACTATTAAGTTTTATTTTTAATTTACAACAAATATTTGCTATTTTTTAACATAATGTTTTTTATTTATGTCGATACAAGACATTCTTTATATTAAAAATCACTACCTTCTACCCCTAAAATAGTGCTGGGTCATTTCTGACCCAACGATACTAGTTGTGTGACCAGGAAATCACCATACCAGTTGAGGGCTAGTTTGCATTCGGAAGTGAAACTTTCCAGGTTAGAAGCACTGGCTATTGTTGAATACATTTTTCAAATTTTGGAATTTTAGGTAAAAAAGAGAGACAAAACAGCTGTTTTAATAAAGTCCTAAAGAACAAACCAATGCACAACCACCATAACTATTAAATTGTGGTCAAACCAAAATTTGAGCAAAAACATCTTTTAACTTTGGTTTTCATGTTCAACATAAACTCTTATTGACTACTGATTTTTCAAAGTTAGAGCAGGATTACTGATTTTAAAATGAAATAACCAGAATTAAATTAACATTACTTTACACCAAACTAAACATCAATTTAACACTGAATTTAATGATTTTAGCACCAGACCTAACTTATGTAAATGAATCCCGACTAAAAGATATTGAAAAGATTAAAAATTAATTTCATTCAAGTCAGTAGCAGATCGCGTGCATTTATCAGGAGCCAGCTGTAGAGCAGTTAAATCTGCAATTATGTCATCGAAGATAGAGTGAAGAATGGTGAAAGCATGGTGTTTTGCTATTATCGTCTCAATTGCGCCACTGATTTAAACTCTAGCGTTCTAGAATTCTCTCGCCCCTTTCCAATCATCCAATTGTGAGCATCGCCCACACATGCACTAACACCAGGAAGAAGACCCGGAAGTTTCCTAATTGTTTAACGACCCCAAACCTTGGAAATATGCAAGAGAGACTTTCAAGACCTTGACCGAACTTTCTTATCAGTTCGATTTTTCCACTCGTAAACAATTTCGGTTTTACAATTCGCGTTGACATACTGCCAGTTGCGTGAATCATTAGCGGCCAGAAATAAATTTTTGGTCGTGATATAATCGTTGATAGTAGTAGTAGAGGCATGCGTGCCTTATATGAAACGAAAACCATCACGAAAAGGTTAATGGAGGTCCCGTGATACGAAAGCAAACTACTATAAGATGAAATACGCAAATCATACGTCCATTCTTTCGTCCTTCTCGTCCGTCTTTGTTTTTTCCACGCGTCCAATGTACAATGCATGTGCACGCTATTTGTCCATTAATCTAAACGTCCTACAAATGATTCCACATAATCAGCAAGGTCGCATTACGTCACAAGTCACGTGGCCGCCTCTTAAATGATAACACGCGATTTTTCGAGCGTCGCGACGCCCCAACTGCTGTCGACGGCCACTCTATTCGCAAGTTGAACTTTTAAGCCCGCGATATGGGGGGCAATCTCTCCACAACGAGATAACACAACCATTTATCAAATTATTTTGGTCGCAACGGCATTGCGTCCTTATTTGCCAAATGTGCCAACTTCTGGCCTATAAACACGAGCTGGCCCACTGCCAAAAATTCCACCGAAATCGTATGCGGGTGTTTTACGCAAGAAATCGCTAATTACAAGGTGAAGCGCTTAATAATACAAGGACCGGAACACTGCAATTGACCCAATTCGATCAGAGGGCCTTTTTCAACAATCAGCGATTTTCAAGTTGAACGAACCGCATTGCAATGCTGATAACAAATTTACATAAAATTGTTCACGTGACAATTTTGGGCGACACTTGCAACTTATCTTATCACTTGTAGTGAAATATGCGTGAATTTTGGGCAAAAAGTCGCCGATTTGGGGAGGATCCCCAACTCGCGCGACTGTTATTTCAGAACAAATAGGCATGTTTTTGGATCGTATAGCTCGGTAATGGTCCAAATAGGGGTTTTGGAGCTTGCGGTGGCCGAACATTTAGCAGGAAGGTCGGGGATCGGGTTATGGCGTTTGTACTCACCAGAAGCGTATAAAACGATGAGAAAATATAACTTCTAAGTAATAAAATAAACAAACTATACAAATATCAGATATAAAAGTAGAAAAATATAAAAGTTGTGGACTAGTAGGATCACTTAGTAGCACTCGCGTTCGCGCTCGGCGCAGCACAATGACGAAGATTTCCACCGTCGTCGATATATAACTCGGTTCTCGCTATGCCGGCGGACGTCACCAGTGACGTCACAGATTTGTTGCCACGGTAACGGTTTGTTTAGTTCCACGGCGTCCCGGTCGGCTGTTGCGTCATCGGTGCACAAATCTTCCGCACATTACCCCGGGAGACCTATTTAAAAACAACCCTCAGCGACATCTAGCAGGGGGGCTGGTGAAGGAGCCGTCGGTTTGAATTGTCCGGGAAAAGCGCTGATGGGCTTGGAACGACAGGGAGATTGAGAAAAGTTGAGATTTTATTCCTTTGGAAGGCATTCGGGAGCTTGGCGCGGTTTAGTTCGTTGAGTTCCTGGATCATTTTTAGTGGTTGACACAGCCAAAGTTTTAGATACTTGTTTGCCAATTTTTTAAAACATCGAGAATTTTTCGGATTTTACTAACGAAACACGAAATACTAAAATAAAGTGGACATGCCTTCCCATTTTTGTTACACATAAACAGGGTCCCTCAAAAGTATGGATACAGATATAGAGTTTTTATTAATCAAATTCTATTGAATTTTTCAAATATTATTTTTATTTGTTTTTTATGTACTCGTACATATGGATAACTCTAACACGACAGGTCATACTCAATTAATATTTTGGTAAAAAGTTTTTTTCTTTATTGGTGAACTAAAAGGTTAAAGGTACCTACCTTGACTTTTGCCACCTTGGCCCTACCCATTAGTTTATTATTTATATGTTTTAACAATTGAATTGTCTTGACAGAGACGGATCTTGTGAATTTTTTGTTTAATTCTGAAGTCTTTTGTTAAGTATATAGTTTCAATTGGAATAGCTGTTTTACAAAGACTAAAGAAATCACAGAAAACGATCAAAAGAAACAATTAAAAAAATAACAATATACACTTTTCTTAAATACTTACTTAAATAGTATGTAATAAGTAATAAAAAAAGAACGAAACAAACTTAAAACAAATTTTAACAACAACACGATGTTAAATAATAAATGTCATAGGGTTGAAAATTTTGAACTGTGGAACTGTGTAAGGAAGTGCGAAGGACTTTCCGGTTTATAAAAAGAGAAACTGCCACAATATTTGAACCAGCTTACTTTTAATGAAATTTCTCAAAATAATTGTTTTCTACTTTTTGAACTAACAACTTAGTTTTTTCCTGCGATTTTATTAAATGGGAAACACCAAATTACAAAACGTACCAAATTAATTTTATTAAAACAGAAACGCATTTGGCACGTTGTGTAATTTGGTGTTTCCGATTTAATAAAATTTCAGGAAAAAACTAAATTATTTGTACGAAAAAGAGTAAAAACGTCCGCGCAAAAGCCAAACAAAATTATAATTATATTTTCGATTCAATTCGAATTTTTTTGCGTACTTTTGTACGAAAATGACACCACTTTTGGTACAATTCGGGAATTATTCGCCTTATTTTTGTCAAATAAATGTTGCTTTCGTTCTAGTAGGGATATCTTCTACTTAATTTCTTCTAAATGATACCTAATAATGACAAAAACATTCGTGACAATTGCGTTTTTGGATGGAAAATGTGGCAATAAATAATTTTAATTAAAAACGTATAGACACTCGAAAAAGACAAAAGTAAATCTATTTTCTTTCAAATCCAGAATTTTTTTGGGTTATTTACCGAATTTTGGAAAATAATTGACGACGTAGTTTGGCCATTTATATTAGCATATTTTTAACGAACTTTCGTGTCTATAATTATGTAGTTTTAATTCAAAACGTAATAAAGGCTTGAAAAGCAATAAATAAAACTATTTTCGATCCAATTTCGGAATTTTTTAGGTACTTTTTATGTAATTTTGCGAAATAGTGGAGTTGTTTAAGATTAACAAACTTTCATAAAAGCTCTAACTATTTTTCAGCTTTAATTTTGAGGAACTTTTGATAATGGCGCTTTTGTATGAAAAATATGTTTTTAGTTCAGAAATTTGTATAAACCTCGGTATAAACACTTGAAAACACAAGAAATAACACCATTTAGGCACGATCTAATTTGGCGGTTTTTTGCTTTTTTTTTCTTTTGCAAGAAAATTACTTGTTTGATGAAAAATGCACCACTAAAGAAAACCACTGTAAAAAAAACCAAATAGAGTTGAAAAAATTGAATACAACATTACAAAATTTTAACTCAAACCAGATTTTGCAGTGATGTATTATGCTTGAACTTTTAATAACGAATGATTAGCAATTATGTTTGATTGGTTTCACTAAATTGATTTTAACCTTTTGTATCGAAATTATTATCGCCACTGATAATACATTTTTCAATAGAAAATCTAGAACTTTTAAACAATATTTACTATTTTTTGTTTGTGAAATGTAATGCAACAGTTAATTAAACTAGAAACGAAATATCTTGAAAATCAAATCAATATAATTGGGTGTTTTGACACTTACTTATTTTAAAAATTTACCTGGAGAGATTACTTTTAACCTCATATAGTTTTAACCTCATATAGTGGTTATTCAAATTTAATTATTATTTGAATTTTCTAAGCGATTCAAAAATATTTGTTATTTAAACAGAAATATAATTTTGGGGGCCAACCTTTAGAGATATTTCAGGATTTATTTTCTAGTTTCATTATATTTTTTGTCTTATTTTACACAATTATTGAAAAAAGTTGTACAAATAATATCAATCGTGTTATTGTTTTTTTAATGCAATACATAAGTTAATAAAAATGTTTAGTTCAACTTGTAATTCTCCAAACAAAGGATTCATTTTTTGTTTTTTCTGTCGCTTATTGCGCTTAGCACACAACCCTTCGTAATTCCCGAGCCCTAGTTAAGTATCCTTTCAACCGTCTTTTATTCGCCCGGATTATCCTTTATTTTATTAAAGTATCCTGGAACAAAATTATGTTTGTAAAGCAACACTAATTCGCTGTTTGGAATTTTGACATTTTCGCGTGAAAAAATTTGCATGTTGTGTGCTGACGGGATCGAAACACACTGATGTTTTTCTAAATTAAAGGCTTCCTGTGAGCTGATATTTTCACTCTCATAACAATTTAATCCCGCTCCCCATAAATCGTGAGCTATTTGTGGAATACTAAAAACGAGAAAAAATAAATTTTTACACAAATTACAGAAAGGACATTAGAAAAAATATTTGGCACAGGATGGGTCCAAGTTTGCGATTATGTACGAACAATTTGACGATTTATTGTAATGAAAACGGTTCTGTTTTTGTTGTTACCGAAATAGAAGCGTAGCTGTCATTAGTGGCACAGTTACTCGTCAAAACAAACAAGATCAAATTAATGATTCATTGAGGGGATTTTTTGATAAAATTGGAAACGTAATTATAACGGCGGATCAAAGGGAGTACAAGAACAACTCACAACTTTATCCCCCCGTTTTTAATCAACGATAATCCAAACGGAAAAATACGCCTTTTACTACCAACTTCTTCGAGTACGCAGTTTTCGCTTCTATAAAAAGCTCAGTCAGTTCGCCCACGCAGGGTGTAACTGTCGCTCATATTGATTCACGATTTCGCACTCCATTAAAATCAAACTTATCTCAACTAATAATCAAAATAAATCTGCACTACATCATGTAACAAATTGTACGGTTTTTTCACGGATTTGGCTCGGAGCTTTATTGATTAAAAGCTCTTCTATTTCCATATTCGCCGGTGGGTTGTTGCCAAGTTTGGAAGTTCTCTTTGTCTTTTAGCTCGTTTTTCTTCAACATTGTTTCGTAATTTAGTTTATGAACGGCACCAGAAAAGGTTAAGCAAGTTTTGTACTAATTTCGAACTTTTACAAAGATTTTAATTTATACAATGCAGTCGGTGCAAGGCATGAAATCAAATCCAGAACAATACGATTATGTTCCAGGGCGGAAAAATCCAAGCGAAGGAATTTTCTACCTTAATTACCTGTCGTTGAGTGCTTTTAATGATATTGCGGAGGTAGAGGGTAAATGAATATTCATTACGTCAAATCCCATTGTCAATATGTTAATTGCGTGACTGCCGCAGGCGACGGGGTGGTCATTTAGTGAAAGGGATCTTAATTAAGTGCAGTTTTCCAAATGACAAGAAGTGCCAATAAATCGAAATCCAAATTAAGAAATAATTTGAATTTTTATAAAGCTGTTATAACTATATTTTTTAGCTCGTATCTATCTACTTATTTGTATAAATAATTAGTCAATCGACAAAGAAGATAAGGAAAAATACAAAAGTACTACGTTTTTCATATTTATTTCCAATAAACCACTAGGAATTTCCAAGTTATGTCAACGTAAAAAATTGTTTTCTTCTACATTTTTTTAAATTATTTTTCTAGGATTATTATTGAAGTAATTAAGCAAATCCAGAGATACACTTTAAGGACCTAAATAAGTACAACCTGTTCTGTCTAAACCTCGTATTGGAAATTTGTACACAGCCATAATCTATTAGGTCCTGCCAATAGAAATATTGTTAAGATAACTGAACCCTAATTGGTACCAAGTTTGTTAAACAAAAAGATATATTTTGTATTTTGTATCTAAGAGGAATTTTCATCTGTTTGTTCTATACTTAACTTTACCTAATCAATTTCGAGTTCTTCATATTTTTTTAAATTTGAATTTGCACTACATATTTGCCCCTTCTCCTTCAAAAATTTATACTTTTATCTTTTTTTTGAAATTGGATTGAACGTTTGACAGAGAATAAAATTTTGATCGTATTTTTTTCTTGTTTTTAATTTTAGAAACAATTGTTTTTAAAAGTTTTTATTTAATTCACAATATTGTCTGTCTGTCGGTTATTTTTTCGGAGCCAAATTTGAAAGGGTTCCCGTTATCCCACTGAATTGAAATTTTACATACTTACTTAATCTGCGTGACAATGCAATCCTATATAGTTAAATACCCCCTAAAGGGGTTAAATGGGGTTTTGAAGTTTTAGGTTATGTTTACAAAAGGGTTCTCGATTTGTAAATTTGAGAGGGTTCCTGTAGTCGGAATGAAATGAAATTTAACATGGTTACGTAATTTGCGTGACAATGCAATTCTTTTTAATTACCCCCTAAAGGTGTTAAATGGGGTTTTAAAATTTTAGGTTATGTTCACAAAGGGGTTCTCGATTTGTACATACCGTAACTTATACCGACATAGATGGTATGTTGGTCATTTGGACGTCACGGTAGATGCACAGTGTAATAACAATAAATCTATGCAATAAATAGACTAAAAAGCAAAAAATTAAAATATATAAAAAACTGTTTTTTAAAAAAAGCTTTTATTTAAAAGATGTACTACAAAGTAAAAAACAATGTATTTCAATCACAGGAGAATATTTTTTCATACAGGTTAAAATTCTAAAATTTATAAAAGCTTTGGGAGTTATAAAACTACGGCATTACAAAATTACTTTGTTCAGTTGACAACTCCTAAAGCTTTTATAAATTTTAGAATTTTAACCTGTAAGAAAAAATTTTCTCTTGTGATTGAAATACATAATTTTTTATTTTTTAGTGCTTTCTTTTAAATAAAAGCTTTTTTTAAAAAACATTTTTTTATATATTTTTATTAAAATCAATCTTTGGAGAACTTCAAGTACCTATAACTTAATTTTTTTAAATAAAATGCCCCAATTTTTATTTCAATCTATTGCTTTTTAGCTATTTCTGTAGACTTTTAGCTCTCCTGAACCATACTTGTTTCTGAAAAATTGTACATTTTCTATGAAACGATAAAGAAAACTTTTAAGGTAGGTTTCCTTTTAATCTTCTTATTTAAATTTTAAAGTTTAACATATGATTTGGGACTTGGTTTCCACACATCAGACAATTTTACGTTGTATTAATTTCCCCAACAATCATAATTAAGGCATTGGCAACTTAAAAAACAACTTTGTCTTAAATGATAGTACTGGACACGTTTATTACAGTAGTGAAAACCGTTTCTCTGTATCTGCTCTCTAACTCAAGTTATTTCGATTTAAAGTTGGAATCAAGACGTCCTTACCGCCTCTTGAGCATTTGATCCAATTTTAAGATGAAATAGTTTTTGACACTGATAGAGTTTTGATAAACTTGACAAAATTTCTCAGATGTTTTCGCGAAGTTCAACACAAAATTTAGAACAGAAAAAAGTCGAGAAAATAGTTAATTTTTTATTTTGTGGAAGATGTGTTAGAAATGTTCAAATATCTGTCAGGTTTTTGGTGATTGAGAGGGTTCAGTGATAAGAGGATTCTGTGATGAGAGGCGGTTGTGACGTCAGGATTTCATCCTTTCGAAGTGATTATCTCGCTTATTTTTCATCTCAGAAAATTTTGAAAAGGACCAACCGACATAAAATGAACCACATTTTCAATTTTCGTTAAACATAAAATAGGTAAAATAAGTTGCCAATGCCTTTAAAATAAAATAAGTTGTAGGTTTTACTGTACTAAAACTTAGGACTAATAATCAAGGAAAATATGACACAAAATTTGTAAAAGTGCTTTATGTCAGCTTCTAATAAAATTACTGTACAATCAGTACCACCTCTGTACCTACATAATCATATGGCGATATTCATTTATGTATTGCCTGAGTTCCAATTGTTATCCACATCCTACGTGTAAGTACAAGTTTATCGACAGTTTGCATATAGTGAAAAATAAAATAAGCAAGAAACAATAAAACAATAACACATATATTATCATTGTAAAAGAGCAACTTGCAACTCTTGCATATTTAGCGTTTTAGCACAGCAACGCATTGTTACTCGCTGATGAAAATTTTTCATTTTTTCACGTGGTTCCTTGTTTTGAATGGACGCACACACCGTGACGTCATTTAAGGCCTTGTCTCACACGAATGTGTCAATTTTGAGCGGAATTCTCATTGCGCATTTACAACTGCAATATTTTTAACTTGACAAATAATGCTCAAGTTTTGGGCTATTTTCAACCGGAGACATTTCGGGTTGAAAACAGATTCATTTTTACGAACTGAGCTCTGCTACACATTATGCCTACGCATAATTAGCCTCAGATAAATATTTGCCAAAATTCGACCTTTACTCAAACATCATAAAAATTAAAATGGAACAGCACGTCGCTGATTGTCCTCAGAGTGGATACGCTAATTGAGTTCTGGTATTTTTTGCCACGCCTGGCCATGAGGCCAATAATGACAATAACAAGACCTATTGTTTCACTCATTATTGTCATTTATTTTATTAGCGAGAGCCCCTCGGTATCAAAAGTGTCAGAACGTCTTGGCTTCCTCACAGGATTCCTTCGCATTGTGAAATTGAATTTGGTCGAGGGCCAGATTTTTTTGAGCACATGTAGGTACACCTTCATTTGTACTTGCAGTCGTTATTTATAGAAAAAGCGGATACTAATGGCTCTCTTAATATATGAAGGGTTTTAAGTCCCTCGCAACTTTGGACAGTTATCAAAAACAAATTAAAACAGTTTCGAACAAAGCGATTTAGCTAAAAAGGTGGTGACCTAGGTCTGAGATCACGCGACTGATTACTAGGTCACCACCTAATCATATTTTATTTTGCCGCAATTGATTAAACTCCGTAATTTAGTCAATCGATACGAAACAAATTAGTTTCCAACCTAACAATACAAATCGGTTACCCAACAAGTTTTTCTATTTGTTTGTACACGGTTGCGTGATTTCCAACTCAAATTTGATGCATTTATCGCTATTTCCCCAACTGGTAGCACTTCATGTAATAAATCTGAGATGTTGTCGTGACATTTGTGCAACGTAACACCTCCAAAGAAAATTTCTTATTAGAGAGAGGTGTCACTGAACTTTAGATTTAAGCAATAAATTTACTTAAAAGCTTCTTTGTACTAGATTCTCTAAAAATAAAAGCAAAATAACATGCAAACAAGTTCCACTTTTAAAAATGAATTAGACAACTCGGAAATAAGTTATGCCGACGTCAATTTTTAATGTTGTTTATTGGACGGTGGCAACACTGTCTGAACCCGGATTTTAACACAAAATGAAAATGTTTAAAGATTGATACAAATTTCCAGTTATATTTTTAGTTTGTTTGATTTTGTATTTTTAACTCGGATTTGAGCGAACTCGAAATAACAAAATAGATCAGTTATGAGTAACAGTGATGAGAAATTTAATCAGAATCGAAGGCATTGTGGATCTTTTATTGCCATTTTCTTAGTCACCAAGTGCCACGATAAAAAATAAATTGTACTGACTGTTTTTGATAAGGATAGAGGGACAGAGAGTGACTAAGTCAACCAAAAAATTTCTAATGGAAAGAGACAAATGACTTGATTTCATATCATTTCAATTTTTTAAAACATATTGTAGATCTTTATTTGTTTGCTTACATTTATTTTAGTCATCTATCAGACACGATAAAAATCATAAATTGTTGGTGACTGATTGTTTTTGATAAAGATATGAGAGGTACAGGCAGATCCAGCAAAATTTTTCTCTGACGGTAGTTTAAAGATTAAAAAACAATGAACTATAAATTTCAGAAGAGAAAAAGTATTTGTAAAAAATATGTTATTTTAGAAATAAAATCCCATCGGAAATTAAACTGAAGAAAAAGTTGCTCATCTCAGGTGTTACAAACTTTAAAATTTGGAAACAGATTACTTCCACTATGCTACATAAGAATTGTCATACTGTATGTTTTTAAACGAAAGATAATTTATAGTTTTTATTTTTTTTAATATTAAAGCAAAATTATTACATTGAATAATTCCTTATGGAAATGGGACGAGTTCATTTACTCTTGACAGCTGGAAAAATATTTAAAATTATATTTCGCAGAGGATAATTTTATTCAACTGACAGTTCAAATTGGTATCAATCAATCAAACAGCCGAATATATATTTGTCACGACAACTTAAACTGAAGAATATTAATCAGGGAAAAATTTGTTGTTCGATTTGTGAATTACTTCGAAATAAAAGCAAGAAAACAGCTGGAACATTTCAAATTGCTGATAATTTTTATTCGTGCACATCAAACGATAAACCAGACATGCTGATGCCAATTGACTTTTCATGTTATCAATGGCTGTGCTAGTCATAACAACAAAGGGTTACTAGTGGTCCTTATCAGAAAATTAATTCGGAGCTACATGCAAGAACAGTAAATGAGTACAAAGTTTGGTGGCTTTAAAAATTGTTGATAACGGGAAATTACAATTTATTGGACAAGAAACGTGTTGTCAGGCTGTAAAACCTTTATAAAAGAGTAAATATTGACAGTATTGATGTTAATTAGTGCTAATCTGAGTGAGATTATAAAAATTTAAAAAAATAAATTCCCTGTGGAAAACTCGTGTTAAACATTATGAAACATCAATCGAGCATATAACGTGACAAGTATTTGGCAAATCAGCAGAGGTACAAACATAAAAATATAAAATTAAACAAACAGCCAGAATGTGGAATAGCATTAATATTTCACCTTATGGCTACGAAAATAATTTTGCAGCGAGTTTAAAATAATAATTCGTGTTGTAGCTAATTTAAATCAGCAATTAATTTTACGTCCAGGTTTTAAAAAATATCGACAATAACAAACACGTAAAATTTTACTGCCAGTTCCAGGATTATGTCCTAAATAATTAATTACCTGTCCGATCATTTAATCATTAATTATTATTTTTAAGATTTTACTGATAGTGCGGATTTTGATGCAATATTGCTTCATTATCAGAGACAAAAGTTCAGCCCACGATGTTTCCATACCGCTACCACATTGCGTCAAACAATAAGTAATTTTTGTACCACATAAATACCGACTCTAATCTACGGTGATAAAGCGCTTTATCACAAAAGTCATAACATTATTGTCGCTTTTGCACCAAGGCCAAGTTCACGTACTTGCAAATTTTGCCAAAAATTTTAATTCGTTTCGAAAACACAACCAACCTTGAAAGTAATAAGCATTTATTTAATAACACATACACATTATCAAGGTCTCCACACACCGCATGATTGCAGCGTCACAATATTGACAAAATCAACGTGACGACGAACAGATTTTCATTTTGGTGGAAAATCTTCCAGGGCAATGTTTGCCAATTGGTAATCAGCGTTTATCAGATTTATGAAATGCGAAACTTGACTTTAAAATATTATGGTTATTGTTTATGACTTGTGCTACATGTTTTCCGATGAAGACACGTGTCTAAATAAAACGTGATTGGATGAATTAGACCTTTTCACAAATAAGGTTTCTTCATGGCGGATGCGCTTCTCACAGGAAAATAACTACTTTGTCTAACTTTGGGGCATATATCTGCAGGATTTCGATTAACACGGAAGCGGGCACAAACTGTGTCATTTTAGCACAACTTATTTAATAAAAGCGCTGGTTAGTTGCTAAAACACGAGTTAAATAAGTGTGAGACCATAACTATAAATTGCAGTTTTCCTTGTCTTGGGAGTAATTGTCCACTGTCTATGTTTAAATGAGACCAAACGCAACAGGTTTTGCTGGAAATTGAGTCGTTTCGAATCTTATTTGCTTTTAAAATTTATATTTCGCTTAATAAACAAAACAATAATCATAAATTTGTTCCAAATCAATAGGAAAAAACAGGTGTCTCGACTAACATTTTCTGTTTTGACATCCCAAATTTGTTATTGTCTGATGTCGACTGAAAACTCAGTTTAATAATAAACATTTTCAATGAACAAAACAAAAACTTGAGATTTGTAATTTCAATACCTTCCACACATTTCGGAATAAAACCTGATAAAACTTAATTTATTATTAAAATATGTAAATTTTGTAAAAAATCGAAGATTTCTAAACTTGAGTAATGCTTGGCCCACTCTGTCTCACATGTATATCAATAAATTTTTTTTTGTTCGTTGTTTGTTAGTTCTGAAATTTGGATTTATTGTTTTCTAAAGGATAGATAGTGAACAGTTAAAATACTAAAACTGTATCATTATCTCTTGATTTTTGTTTTATTCCAATTAGAATCATTGATAAAAATATTAGTAGTGTTATTTTCAAGTAGGTGCTTTACAAAAGCATTGTTTTTATTTATTGTAATGTTTCAGATAATTTATATTTTTTTACAATACAAACAAGAGTGAAGTTATGAACAATTTTTCTTTACGAATTTATCGGTGTTGAATCAGTCGAAATTAATATTTATTTTTATTTACAGACAATAACTTAATTGAATTGTTAATTAGCCACTCATTGTAAAAATATTTCAAGAAATGCAACTGTCAAAGTCCTATTTGAGGGCATTGTCACAAGAATAATAATTTTTTTTAATTACTTTTTGTTTTGTGTTTACCTAATTATTTTATAAAACTGGCGGCGACTTTGACCTTTGTTCTCTCATGCTTTCACTTCCCCGTTTCAACCCTTATTCCTCACAATACCAACTATTTAAAATTTAAATTTAATATCGAAATCATCCACAGTTCTCAATTCCACCGATAAAAGCAATGAATCAAGGGCCAATTCACCCTTAGCCTTGAAGAATAGCAAGGGGCGCAAACAATTCCACTTAAAACGCGTAATTACATCCCTTGTTAAGCGTCAAGATATGAAGCTAAATTTCTCAGGCAAAGGTCGCCTTTTACCCTTTCAAACTACAAGCAATGAAAATTACACCTCTCGTCATCGCCCCTTATCAATATGACTTTAATCTCGACTCGTCTGTAGCTTGCATTTTTTAAACGCAATTAATAAACTTTCCGCACCAGTTTCCCTGAATATTAATTTTTGATTTCCTTGCAAGTTGCTAGTTGAACAACTAATTATCCTCCCGGCAGGATAGAGGTCATGGGGTTTTGTTAGATTAATTATCCGGCTTTCAGTTTTATTTGAAATGATGAAATTGCAACCAAGCAAGGTAAAGTTGAGTGAGTAGACAAAATGACTCAGGGATTCGTTCTTTGACGTACGAGGAGCTGTATTTATTTTTTCTCATGCTGACGTCGCAAATACTTGGCATCATCTCGGCTTAATTCGATTAGCGAATTCTTGAAACAAAGCGATTTTTTACAAAATGCCACAATTTCCTTCCACAACTTTGTGGAGTCTTGAATTATTTTTTGAAGTTTCAGAGACACTCCATCGTTTTGCTTGACACTTCTTTTAATACATCCTGCGTCATCCGTGTCGTTCTAAACGAGGATAATTATTGTTTTCTCTTACGCATCGCGTCTGCTCTCGACATTTACTCCGTTTCTTTTACGTTAATTAAACCGTTGCCATAAGAGCCAAAATCAGGGGAAATAAAACTCGT
Organism: Tribolium freemani; assembly: GCA_939628115.1. Taxonomy (NCBI): domain Eukaryota; kingdom Metazoa; phylum Arthropoda; class Insecta; order Coleoptera; family Tenebrionidae; genus Tribolium; species Tribolium freemani. The sequence continues at coordinate 17,074,163 of OW626791.1, read as the reverse complement.
TAGTGTGTTTGTAAACACGAGTGTTTTACGGTTATGGCATCACTTACTCGTAATTTGGGAAAATATTTGGCAAAAGTTTAAATCCGAGTTGATTTCAACACGCATTATCACCGTTATTGATTGGTGTCTCAGGACAGTGATATTTTTTCCGGATATTTGAACGCCTCCGTGTCTGCCGTTTTTAAAATAACTCTGGGAGAAATTTCGGGGGGAGAGCAGCTGCGTGCCACTTTGAGCGGAAAACTGATATAAGGGAGCAATGAGCAATATTTTGATTAATTACCTGCTTACGGCCATTATGGAAACCGATTCGAACATAAAAATAGCAGAATCAGGTCAGATGAGAAAATTCGAGCGCTACGAGTGGAGTCATTAAACACAAATGCTTTATATTGTTTCAAATTGAACAAATTCGCTTGCAACATCGCGTTATAGTTCACAGGAGGGTAATATTGTTAACCCCGTACACTGCTGAGAGTGTAATACCATGTACCGCACTGTTTTAATCGGAAAAGTGTTCATTTTAATCAAATGAGTTACAGCAATAAGACGAGTTTAGTTAAATGAGATTAGGTACTTGCTACCGATTTTATTTGTAACTTTTATCTTGACGCCCTATTCGGGATGTGCAGACACAACAAAGTTTTGCTTTCGCTAATTTGAAAACACTATTGACGTAAACTTTTATTACTTTGGTAGCTATACAAGTTGTTGAGGCCGGGGAATAACACAATATGACTTTGTTATTATATCGCGGAAGCTTAAATGTTATGTCACAATTTTGATAAGAGTAAAATGGCTTTATGGGGCTTCTCTGGCAAGGGGAGAATTGCTTTCTTAAAAATTAACGTCTTTAATGAATATTGTGTTTTTATTTGGCCGTTAGGCGAGTTCTGACCGCGCTCTGTTATGATTTGTCTTAATGTACGAAAAGTTAAAAAAAAATGAACAGAATTTTGACGTAAATGAAAACATATTTAAATACTTTTGGATGAACATTATAATGTATCAATAAAAGTCGTTTTCAATCTTATACTTTGACAAGATAACATATCACATAATCAAATCTTTTTGTCACAGGATGTATAGTTCGATAAAATAATACAAAACTTCAATATAATTATAATGGTAAATACGACGATTGATCTAAACACAAAATTAATCGCCTTAGAAATATTCTTCAATTTTGAGTTTAGGGAAAAGCTGTCGGAAAAGCTTGAAGTCACAGGATTGGAAATCAGGGAATAAAGTTGTGGACATCTCAGTGATATTTTTTATTCTTCACAAATGGTCGAAAAAGAAACAATGTGTGTGACAGAGGGATATAATGCAAAACTACTCTTTTACTCTTTTCTCTGTTTTTTAAATACAACTTTTTACAAACATTATTAAAGGAGATGTGATTATTTTCTAAAGTTTAGTCTTTCGTTTTTCTTACACTTTTCTAATGTTTTTTTATACAAGAAAAATCACATAGCATGGAATGTTTTCTTGAAATCATAAAAATTGTTTCTTCACAATTTCGAGTTATTCGTGCATCTGTTAACATTTTATACTTTTAACTAGGACACTTTTGGGGAATAAAAAAAATGAAACGTTCTTTTTTAAAAACAAAATTATTTTTTGAATGATAAACGATTCTTTTGTATGCCCGAAAATTAACGAAACACAGGGTAACTTCAAAAAATGATAAGAAGAAGCAAAAATAATAAATTTGCATCATGAGAATGTTTAGGTGTATTACATAGTGCAACTAGCAATAAGAATAACCTATTTTCTTAGATATAAGTATTTTACAGTTTCATTCGTTTAAAAAAAAAACATCCTAAGCTAAGAAAATACAGCTTTCGTCTAGAAAAATATTAAATATTAAATTCTAAAAATTGTCTGCCGGCAGCTTTTCCGGATAGGTACCGTTGCCGGCAGCGGAGGCACTGCCTAAATTTTAACAGGGCTTTCTATAAACCGGCCCTTAAAATTGCTTTAAAATCTGTTAAAAATCATCTGACCTTTTGTATTGAGAAGTGATAAACATTTGTTAAAACGTCCTTACACAGGAGTACACAGGAGCTAAGAAACGTAAATTTTGACATTGTCGAAGAATAAAAAAATCCAAAAAAATGTATAACAAATTAAACAAATAAAAAACAAAAAATGACAATTCGGTATATAAAAATAATTAAAAATATTTGCAAAATAATGAATAATATATCACTTAATTCTAATAAATCAATTGTTTCATTTTCTATTGAAATAAAAGCTATACTTGTCAACCTGTCTTGCAACACTGTAGTGCGTTACAGATAATGTTTAAAGAATTCTAAGAGCAATTGATAAATTTCGAAAAACTGACAATAAATTGTTGACTGTTAAAAACTGCAATAATGTATCTATCAAAAGAAGTACAGTGTGATTTTAGCTAAATTTTTAATGTTTCAATCTCTCCTAGCGTTCTTCTTTCTGACACCTAGCAGAAGATAATGTAAAATGTTTAAGTACCAACACAAAATTAAAATTTTTTTTTTTTTGAAAACGTTTTAAAAATTCCGCCCTTCGGGGAAGCCGCCTTTGTGAATCCCACAACGTGAAGTCGGGCCTGCACCCATATTTTAACACACAATTACTGAATCTATTCCCCAGATATATAATTTCTTCGTTTTCGAGTATTTTTCTGTTTTTGTAGATTTCTTTTACATTCAAAAAATCATAAAATTAGGTCACCACATAACCAAGATAATCAAGCCTTGATAATGTAAACGACCATGTTCTGTATCTTTATATACCACAACAAAAATACCTCATTCTTTTTCATGGAAATAATTTTTTTTTCTATTTTTATGTTAATTAATAATTTGGTACATACTCAATTTTTTGTTTTAATCAAAAATTTGAATTTGAATTATTATATTTCACTTGATTGATTCTTTTTGTTTCACACAACAGTGAAGTGAAAATAATCTATGAATTTGATCCATTATTTGGTAATAATAAATGATAAATGAAAGGTTTGAAGTCACATCCCTACTTTCACAATTCTCTGTTGTCGTCAGGACATGTTTCATCAATCAAAATTTTTTGGAAAATTAAGTTATTTCAAATGAAATTTACAACCAAATTAAAACCAAGTAACTGGTTTAAGTACCTGGAATAGAAATTAACGTTACTCCTTTAGCTTTACCAGTGGTTATATAAAAAAGTTTAAAACGAAAGGCAATGTCCACAGTCTGATCTGTTCACACCGACTGTTCATTTTTGAAAGAAAAGCAACAGCTTTTACACTGTATCAGACGAAAGTACAATTTTTAAATCGTATTTTTTTGTAAAAGGAATTAGATTTTTGGCTTAAATTGAGTACCATATTTCGTCTAATGCGTTTTGCTTTCTCAAGTAGAAATTTCTCCAAAAATAATTTTGTTAACAACCCTGATTGTGTAGTTTTGTCTAACGAATTACAGAAAAAAAATACATGTTATTAGCAACCTGAATACTCGTTTGTATGTATTTATAAGTATAAAGAACCATTTCTCTGTAATTTTTACACGTTAGCTAACCTTTCTTTTTTCCACGTTTTCTTTTGAAGGAAATTTGTGCACGAATGTCATCTGAAACGTGAGTAATACAATATATGTCACGTTTTTATTAGTTTGAAGGAAATTACTCAGACATGACAAGCGTATTTATTTTGGTTTCTTAAAAAAGCATCTTCAATCACACAATAATGGCGATGTGAAACATTTTGCACCGTCACTTGCGTATTTATACAGTGTAATCATAATCACTAAAATTAAAACTGAAAACGAAAATATTGTTTCTGCAATACTGGGAAAAATAAATGAAAAAACATGAAAAATGTTCCTCCTGTCCAATTTGTAGCTATACCATCTTCCAGCTCAACCATATTTCAGCTTCACTTTCACATATTTCTCGCCGTTTACTGTAAAATCCCCCGACTTCGTTCGTACATTTGCTTTAAACGAAAATCCAAAATTCGGTCCATGCATTCGGACGTAATTCTCCCGGAGCCATTGTTGCTCTCCGGTATTTATCTGTGTTTTATGGCATTAATTGCGCCCTGAAACCGGGCCTGGATTATAAATCAAGCCATTCGGAAAGTTCTAATCCCTCCTCCCTTGAGTTTGAAAAATAGGCCACAAAACGGAAGAAAATCGATTTGGCCTTGTGGATTTCGGGATGTGATAAACGAGGGTCGATGTCGGAGATGAGCACAGTGAGCTTCCCGGCGGGTGAATCGATTCGCTTTGGGCGGCGGCGTTGGCGGCACAAGCACTGGGACTATAGCCTGGGCCAATATGACCCACTTCCCGATTTAACCCCACCCTGGATACGTCCTAGTCCCGGTAATGAAAGCCGAATTTCAGAGACACCCTCGCCCGAAAATTTTTACACAACTGGGTTCCAAAAATTTTTAGAATGGTGTAGCTATTCAATGAAACTTTTGTTATGTTAAAGTACATATGAATTTGCACAAAATTTAAGCCCAAAAAACTTTTTCCCAAAAAAATTTTACAATGCAAATTTATACAATTAGTCAAATTCAATGTGCCGCCTCGTCCACATGACGATTGTAGTTTCTCTGTCAAATCTTTGAATTAGCTTTTTACTCACTTTTTTGCATTTTTCGCCAAAGTTGTTTCAAGTGTAGGGTTTGCCTTGATTTGTGTTTTATATTTACGTGATTTTTGTTGTTGTGTATTCTTTCGTTTTTGGATTTGAAGCCTTTTTGCATAATTTGACGGATCTGTCACTTTGACTTTATTTACAATTTAAATTAAGCGGCCCATTACGTTCAAATTTCATAGGCGGCTTGATGAACAGCCATTTCTGAACACATTGTATTTTCTCAAATAAAACACATATATGTTGTGCATTTTTTTGATATTCATAGGTAGTTGTTGATCATAACGTTTTTTTACTAGTCGGTTTCGCTAAGTTTTTGAAATAATTAGTTCTCATTGACAAAAACAACACAGTCTTTTTAATTATTAAAAAAAACTACAACATAAAATACAACAGGCAATGTTAATTTACAAACAGTTGTTTAAGTAAGTTTAAGTAATAAAAAATTCTGGACGTAAAAAAATTTCTAACTTCCTTGTTTTACTTTTCGAGAATCTTCGCATAATATTTTATTAAGTGGTAATAATTTATTTTCATTGTAAGGAAAGGTATTTGGTATTTTTTGGCCTTTAAAAAAATTTCTACAAACGTTTCGATGTTAATTTAATTTTCTTTAGGCCATCAATTGTTTTTTTTTATAAACGGATTGAAGAGGATTAAATTAAGACGAAACGTTGCCAGATAATTGTGATTTTTTAAGTGATAGTCCAAAAAACACCAAAGAGGTACCTTTCCTTATAATGAAACTAAACAAAATATACACAAACACATTAGAAATTAATAATTTATGTATTTATTTATTAAAAAATGTGCATTAAAAAGACTTTTATTGTGATTATTTAAAAAACATTTGTTCATTAAGCTTTTATATTATTTATTAAAAAATTAAAATTAAAATTGTATCCGCCCTTGCAATACAATACAGATTTGAAAACGTAAAAATGCCATCATCAATTACGAAACAAATGAACGCCATAATAGATTAAATGCAAAATTCGCATTTAATGTTTTTTAATAAAATGACCTGACAGCCAAAAAGTTTCATTCAGTATAAATTATTTCTAGGTAAAAGAAATTTTTTTTTGTAAACTAGTGTAATTTTTAGTTGTACTACTTAGTATTTTCACTTAGCGTTTATTATTTTTACGTAGCATTTACTATTTTTACCAATTAACCAAGTGTTTGATTTTTTTCCCTAAAAATTTTAAAGTTGGCACCAATTTCTCGTTTTCTTGTTTTCTGAACATATATCACTTTGAAAATAATTTAATGGAATTAATTGTTTATTTGGGTTGCGAATAAAATTTCAACGCTGTATCTACAGGGTGAGTCTACTAATAGTTATTTATTTAACGAGTTTGAGTGTAAATCGGGTTTATATTTAACGAGTGGATTTTTAAACGTCGAGTGTCAACGAGACGTTTAACATTCACGAGGTGAAATAAATGATCCGATTTACACGAAAACTAGTTGGATACAACATTTTATTCTTCGAATTAGAGTCAACAAAGCTTAAAATTGCTTTAAATCTGCTAAAAATAATCTGACGTTTCGTATTGACAGTTGTCAAAACTTCCTTACACAGGAGAAAAACCGTAAATTTTGACAGTGTCGAAGAATAAAAGTATATTTTTACTATATCTCAGAAAGTAATAATTGGACAGAATTTAGTTTTCTCTATGCTTGTGATTTTTGTCAGAATTTTTTTACAATTCTTTATAAGTAAAATTAATTAATTAATTTAAGTAATTAAAGTATTATTGTACTCGTAAGTAGCTACAAAAAGAGTTATTTTTAGTCTGTCATCTGAGAACAAGCAACAAGCAATTCTTGTTGTTTTGTGATAAAAAATAACGTAATTTTGGTCTTAACAAAAATTTTATTAAGAATTGTTTGCTCGAAAACATCATGTGAGCATCGCTGTTTAATTAGAATAAACACTAGAAATCATAAAATTTCGATTAATTAATATTCTCAAATTTTTAGTTTTATGGATATTAATATTCTTATTAATTAATTAATTTGAATTATAAGAAAGGTTGGAAAAATTCTGAAACAATTCACATCTATAGAGAAAAAGATTAAATATTTAACAGCACAGTCTGAATTGGGTGTGACTATTAGTTTTCGAGATATAGTGAAAGATAATCGGTACAAAGTTAAAAAGTTTCTAATGAAGGCTCGAAAAGAATCACCCTGTATAGACTCGACTTTTCAATTTTCAGTTCAGCACCTCGGTTTTGTGGCTTCCCGAGCTCGTGAATCAGATGTAATCTTTCCGTGAAAGAAATCCCTTTTTGTTCGTGCTTCGAGAAATAACAGTCATTTTTGACCGAAAATTGCTGATGATCGCATGCTAAGTTTTTCCATTAGGAAGGACATCATTGTCTCCAGCTCGAGGAAAATGGTATATTGATATCCTTGAGCAACTCAATTTCTGATATTTCTCGGCATTTGTAGCGTGAGAATCATCAATAAAGCTAAATCTACAAAGATTTCGATCAGATACATGAATTTATTGGTAAACGGCTGTTTCAGCGGTTTGTAAATTGGAAAAAGTATCTTTCAGCAATCTTAATTTACATTTTTCCGCAATTTGTGACGCTTTATTCGATTCGAGATAGTTTGGCATAGTTGGCATAAAATTATTCAAGTTAGTTTAATTACCCGACTGCAAGTAAGTTTCAAAACAATTTCTACCAGATGTAGAATTTTATCGCTTCCAAGTTTATTAGCCATATAAAGACCGTGAAACGGCACATTACGAAAATATGATTGAGCTAAATATTACACCAACAGCAAATTCGAATTAGGTTTTTCTTGCTTCAAACGGAAAAAACGCGGCTATCAATTGGAATTGTCCAGTAAATTGATTAACACAATTACGCTATTTGCGTTATTTATAGAGTTAATAAGCGTAAGCAGTTTGTACCGGCTTTTTTGGCTTTTAATGTACCAGATCATGACATGTTCCACTGCGACGTACTACCACTCAAATCAATGAGAAATTTTTTAACCATGTTCTGGACTTTGACCATAAACTGCCCACCCAAATGGGGTCTTATCACTTTTCAATAACAAATCGAACGTTTCAAATTAAAAACCTTGAGTGAATTTTTAACGATAAGCAAAGTAACACATTATTCAAAATATAATAAATCAAATATTTAATTTACACACATATTTTGCCAAGAATAACAGCGATGTAGGGCAAACCACCTAAAATACACCAACATTAAAAATGAAGCCATGCTTCAATAATGTATTATATAAATTTCAAACAAACAGTTGTACACTGCGCAGTACTAAAATGTCCTAATCTGATTTTTATTTATCTTCCAATATCTTTGCTTAAGGAGTTATAACTTGTAAATCCTTGAGGGTGGTTGGTTGCGAAAAAATCAAATGGCAAATGTTGGAAATAAACGGCAACGTTTTATCGCATGAGTTGGTATGGAAAAATGTTGTCTACCAGTTTAAAAAACGTAAACTTGAGGTGAGGTCAAGTCAGGTCAGGTCAGGCCAGGTTTTGCACTTGGATCATAAAAATTACTACATCTGTTCCAAAATAAGTGTCTGATTGTTCTTTAAAAATTATACCCAATTATACTAGAAGTAGTATAAAGAGGTATTTTTGAAAATCCTAACATGTGGTGAAATGCTTTCGTGTAAAAGGGAATTACCGCAAATAAATCGATTATTAAATGTTATATTAAATGCTAATGTTAATAGAAGTGTCGATAAGGCCTCACTAAAAAGAGGAGGCAGAATAAATTAAGATAGCGGGGTTATGGCTGTTTAAAATTGTTATCTAGACCCAATTATTCCACCGAATCAGATTAAAAATTTTATTTTTTTCCTGGTGAAATGAGAATAATAGTGTTTATTTCCATACAGTAATACTGGCCTGTCGGTGGTCGCCACGTGTTTTCTGATTTATTACCATTTACATTGATGTCATTAAGGAAATTACACGTGCATATCGTTCTATTACAATCCATTGGACTGTCATAACGCATCTATTCATTGCACTATTTCCGTTAGATTTCCATTTTTCTCGCGTGAACAAAGTGATGCTTAAATAAAATATTTGCTGACACGAGCGCCCTTGAGTTACTTTACTTTTAATTAAAATATTTAGCAAACTAGTTGTAAACAAACTGGGAGGAACTGAAACCGTTTCCGACGATTAATTTGTTGATAATTTACAAATCCTGGACCAACCCTGTGCCGGAGGCTTGATTGCGAAATCAAGTGTGTAGTTGGACATTATTTATCAAAAAATTGGCCCATAAATAACGGTGGGTGTAGGTGTACATAATTATTCAGAGGGCTTGTTGACTTTTGTTTGAAATGAATTATGCAACACAGTATACATATTGATAAACGCGTTTTTCGACAAGAAAAACGCACATTTCCTATAAAAATGCAGCTTGAGAATTTAAAACGTGGCGTGTTAGAGCGCCATTTGCGTGCTGGGTTCTTACTTTCGACCTGATATTATTGCGTTATTAAATTTTCATGTAATATTTAAATTTCATTTTTCTGAAACTGAAACGGAGAGGAAAATCGAATTGCATGTTCCGAGTCCGAGAGCGTTAATTACGTATTGTTTATTGCCTTGGAGTGTGCCATTATCAGTTGAAATGCTCCGTAATGAAATAATAACTTATTTGATACAATGCAAAAAGGAGAATGGAGTTATGTTAGGCATAATCAAGTGTGGTATTTATATTGTGCTCACTTTTACGATGAAGATATATGAGACGGCATAAATTGACTAAATTGAGCTCCAAGACGACCGTTATGGACAGAAAGTTCCAGTTATTTCGGGACGTTGTGTACAGGAAACGCTTTGTGTATTTTTTTTTTTGGTTTTATTGGCAGTTTTCTTACGAATTTTAGACTGTGTAGCGTTGTCGGTAACGAAACAAATAATGAACTCGAAAATATTGTCGATTTGATTAGTCTAGTTGTAATGACAAAACCTATTTGTGACATGTTTGCAGATTTTTTTTCAAAATATTTTTTCAAAATATACGTAAATCATACCGGTACAAGAAAAATAACTAACTCTAACTACACTAACAACCGACGAAGTTTTTAACAAGCTTTCCAATAATTTAACTCCTGGACTGAATGGTATACCTGCATATTTTGTCAAAAATTGTTTTCCTACATTAGCGTGGCCGATCTCTGTACTCTTTCAGCTATTTTCAGATACTTGCCCTACTCAATGGAAATCTTCTTTTCTCACACCACTTCACAAATCTGGCTCAAAGAACGATGTAAATTTTTTTAGACCTATAGCCGTTATAAGTACTCTGTGCAAAGTTCTGGATTTGATTGTCTCTGAACAATGGATCCAAACATTTAAAAACATTATTACTCCTCATCAGCACGGCTATTTTCCCAATCGTAGCACTACAAGTATTACAACTAATTTGTTTGAATATACAATGATTTTAAATGATTCTCATCTAGTCATCTGTGAATTTCTCATGTAAAATCAGAAATGCCGCTTTATAGAACTAATGACAGGCATTTAGACACCGAATATTACCATTCTCCATTTATTAAATCTCCAATTCGGAAATAAGCTTCGATAATAAAAGTGTTTTCTTGCACAGTGTAACAATTTAGTTGCATTTTAACGAAATTTTTACAATTAATTGATGGACAATTTGTGAATTTCACAACTGACAGTTTTGACATTTATAGACAGAGAATTCAATTGAACAGAGCGGCACAGACTTTTTTACATATAAACCAATTTCAAAGTTAACTAGATGAGAATAATTTAAAAACACATTTTACAAACTATATTGGTGATGCACTAGAAGATGGACATCCGGATGATACCATTCACACAGACTTCTCTAAAGCTTTCGATGGAGTTGACTTAGATTTACTGTTAATTAAATTACATCTCTATGGAATAACAGGCAATATTCTGTTGTGGATCAAATCTAATCTATTTAACAGAACTTAAATAGTCAATAAAAATGGACATCTTTCAAAATCTATAATAGTTTCATCTGGTGGTCCACAAGGCCTATATTTTAGTCTTACTATTTATTAATGATATTACAACACGTTTTACCTATTGCCACTTTTTACTCTTTGCAGATGATTTGAAACTCTTTTTAAAGTTAAGACACATTGATGATTCTTTGAAAATTCAGAACGATATTAATAATTTGATCAAATGGTGTTCGACAACAATATGCAATTAAATACAACAAAATGTATAGCCATTTCATTTACTAAAAGTAAAATTACACTGAACACTTCCTATTATATTAACCACGATGTATTACTTAAATGTGACTCAATACTGGACCTTGGTGTCCTTATTGACTCTGAACTAAATATCAACCTGCACATAGATCGATTATTTCTGACAGTTTTCGTGTTTGTGATTTTATTAGAAGGCAGTGTAAAGACTTTAAAAATATTATGGTAATAATCAAATTATTTTGTTCACTCGTTCGACCTAAACTTGAATACTGTATTATTATATGGAATCCTTTTTATAAAACAACTATTGATAGAATTGAAAGAGTACACAGAGAAATGATCAGTTTTATTCTTCTACAACTAAAAATTATCAAAGATAATCTTTCGTATTCTGAGAGACTGTACCTAGTCGACTTGCAATCTCTTGAATCACGCCGCAAAAATCAAGCTCTAATTTTTGGCTTCAAAACGATTCACGGCAAATTGGATTATCCTAATATTACAAATTTATTTACTTTTAGAGCTCCCCCGTATACCATCCAGTGTCGGATTGTGCCGCCGGGAAACGGGGAATTTTTCCGGTGGGCCCCCAGGTTTAAGCTGGATCGGGCATACTTTTCGAAAAATTAGATTAAATTCTTTTGTGATATTACTTATCTTATAATAAAAAAAAAGATATTGATGAAAACCGAAACCCGTTATTCCTTTTTGTGTTTATATCCATAAACATTGACATTTTAAAGTTATATTAAAAAACTCTTATTTTATTTTTAATTTAAATTAATACTCTAGTTTCTCACTTCTTTCATTGAGTTGTAAAGTTGCATTTTAAATTATGAAGTCAAGTCATAATAAGGATGTAGTGTTGTTAAATAGCCCCTTTTATTTCTTATATGAATTATTTTTTTGAGTAATGCATTTTTATTTACTTTAAACTATATTTCTTGGGATTTTTATTTGTAATTACCAATTAGGCACGAAACAATATTGAATTTTTAATTAAGTACAAGTAACAATGAAAGAATTATTAGTTGAAATTTTTTGCGATTAATTTCTAGTAAACATGAAGTGTTGAAAAAAAATATTCATTGCCTCTCAAGAAAATTGTATTTAACAAAAAAAAGTATTGACCAAACATGTAAATTATCTGTGGCATAAAATTAACAATATCAACTCCACCTTCTGCTTATTTTCATTATTTTATTTTATTTTATATTTTTTTTTGAAAAGTTACAGCTTTTATGTAAAATAATTTTTTCGTAATCAGCTGTAGATATATTCCCTAATAAATTTTCTCAAGAAATAAACTTGGGAATGTGTGACTTATTTTCTTCCAAACATTTTTGTTTCAGATATCCCACATTCAGCAATACAAAATGCACCTCTCTGTATAGCTAAACTCGAGGTTAAAATTAACGTCGGGAAACTTGGTATAATTAACTAACAAAATGATAGTCTAACGTATTTTTGTGTTTAATTTAGATAAATGTTGCACAAAAGGGAATTAATGTCACCCAATAATAAACTAAATATAATGTGTGAAGTTTACGTTTTTATGTGGAGAACAAAAAATTTCGGGCATTTTTGATATTTCATTGTTAAAAAACATAAGGACTTACACACGTTTATGTCAAATTTTTTGCTCTTAGTATAAGCTGATGCTTTTATTTTAAGTTCGAAATATATTTTTCTTTTCGTAACTTAAAAGATATTAATTTTTTCATACAAACATGCAGACTCTATTAGCTTTTATTAACTTTTTTCCAACTTTTTATTATAATTAACATTAACATTATTTTTTTTAAACTAGAATTTCTAGTAAAAAACAAATTGCACATGTTATAGGTACAACGTCAAAAGCGATTTTATTTTAGTTTTGTAATTTTTGAAATCAGCTCATAAACAATAATTCTAAAGCGCCTGTCGTTTTTAAAATCACTTTATACTTATAAAAAAACTTTTTTTATAGGGCCCTTCCAGGGTATTTCCCGGTGGGCCCTATAGTCCACAATCCGACACTGATACCATCCGTTGTCACTGCTTATTAAATACTAACTTCCACCGGACAAACCGACAAACTATGGATTTAACTCACCTTACAGTCGTACAGCTGGGTACATCAACACAATTTCAAATGAGGTTTACCTTTTTTTTACAGCGACATAACTCTTAAGCGATTTTTACTTTCTTTATAACTTTTTATTATTCTTTGAGTCTTGTGTATTCTCCTATGTTACGTATGTTATTATTTTATTTTTTCTCTTGCGGTTATTATTTGTTAACGAACGCTTTGTATTTGCCTTTTTGTACATTTGTATTTTGGGAATAAAGTTATTATTATTATTAATTGTTTTTTGTTAAATTTTTGACTAGAAATCTCACAGTCAAATTAAATCGTGCTTCCAATGTAGGTATGTAATTATACCCATCACTATAAGTAGGCACCTCTTTGATTGCCTTAACATCTTACCCTATTTACATTCCTGCTCCAACCCTCGCGTCTCCTTGAATTCCCCTAGCTTAACGCCCATCTTGGTGTATTCCTAGTGGTTGGGATAAATGGGTCATCCCTTGTCAGCCTGGGGCCGAAAGGAGGAGACGCGTGAGCCGATGCAGGTGCATTGGGAATGTCTTAATCTGGCGGTAGCAGCAGGAAGCTATGGCCGGTTATCCTGCAGGAGGATGCACTGGAGCACGAAGCTTTGACGTCACCATCGGGCGTTGAAATGTCAGAGTTCGTCGTGTAGCGCGTCTAGCAATCGATATAGCGCCAACACAACACCCCGGGCTCTCGTGCCAGCTCCAGCCGCCACCGAAGTTCCAGAAATGCCCCGTTTTAAAACAACCACCCACCAGCCTATCGTCTTCTTTTCGTTAATTACTCTCCGGTCTCGCGTAAAACCACCTCGACGATGAAACGCAGAGTACTTCAATAATCTGCTTCAATTACGCCGGCATGAATGTTGGCTTTAATTAAATGGCACGGAGGTGGTGGGCGAAACCAAGAAATAATTAGCAAAAATACAAAAAATTATAAAAATTCAAAACAATTTTAAGTTAATTATATGTGATGTCCACTTTTATTTTATCCTATTTTCAAAAGAAAAAGTAAAAAGAGAAATTCATACAAAAATGTTTAAGAGTTAACGAAGGTAAAAAAAAACATCGGAAGATATACCTTCAGGGCCGGCTCTAGGGGCGGACAAATTGGACCCCTGTCCGGGGCGGCAAATTTCAGGGGCGGCAAATTGGCTAAAATTTATAAAATATATTTTAGGAAACATTATCTTCTAATAAAATACCATAAGAAAATAAATAAAAATAAAATAAATAATAAAATACTACTACTAGACTACTACACAGCTATTTAAAAAATAACTTTTGAAATAAAATACTAAATACTTAGAACATTCTTGGAAGTAACTAAATAGTTAATTTCAGTATTTCTTGATAAGTGACTTGATGAGATATACTTATTATAATTAGCTCCTGATTTGTACAAAGGAGCGGCACAAACAATCACACATGATAATATTTGCATCGGAAAATCTTGCAGTGGACAGAAATCTTCGATTACATTATTTCTGCTAAATAAAAAGGGCGTGGCCGACACCTTGAAAAGGCTTTGTCAGTTCTGATAACAAATCAGCCTTTCTAATTATTTTATGCGTATATCCTATACCGAGTTGGGCAAAAGTATGGAACCAAACGTGTTGCGTCTAAACTATGTACTTCACGAAAAAACTAATAAGTACATCAAGTACGTTAAAAATGTGATCATTTTTCAAGAATATATTTTTCTGAAATTTCTTTTAGTTTTCGAGTTATTCAAAAAAATTTTTTTAATGGCACCCTACTACGGCGATTTTTTTGGTAAAATATTATGTTCTAAAAATGACTTGTAATTCAATATTGTTGTTTTTAAACCAGTGTTCTTTTAGTAAGTTATTAAATTTGCGTTCCGAACTCATTACAAAGATTTTTCTAACATGGCCGAAGTGTCAAATTTTTTGCGAATAAAAAAACATCCATGAATTTCGGTTTTAATTGTGTTTTAGTTTAATTTTCTTTCTTTAATTCATATTATGTTTAATATTTATTATTGTTACAAATTTGCTCGTTTTTTTAAGTTTTTTATAATGAATAAAATTCAAAGACAATCAAATTTTTTTTATTTGACTTTCACAGTCACCACTATAATAATTTATTAATAAACTCACTTCTAAATAAAAAATGTTTTTTATAGTAATTTTTATTCTGTGGGGGCGGCATTTTACAGTTTTGTCCGGGGCGGCAAATCCGTTAGAGCCAGCGCTGATACCTTCTTCTAAACATTATAACAGAAAAAGACGCAGACCTCAATTTAAAAAAATTGGATACTTGGGTTAACGGCTAATAATAAAACGTTTATTATTATTCCCTTTCAAAGTGCTCCTTTTGGCAGACACTTATTTTAATAACACTGCACCCACTTGAAAAGCACTTTCATTGAGTGCTTTTAATCGAAATAGTACGCCCTATCGTCAACCTTTTCTATCGTGTTATACTGTTTTTCCTTCCTTTATTATTGTCATTTTGATTGTCATTTGGAAAGAGTGATTCAAGTTCCCAAGGTGACAAATCAGAAGAGTGAAGTGTTTGGACATTCACTTAATTTTTTATTTGACAAAAATTGTCGAGGAAGATGAGGGCAAAGTGCATTATTGTAATGTAACCCAAAACTATTTTTTATGTAAATACATCTCTCAGCAAACGGCAAACGTAATCTAATGCGATTGCGATTGGGAAATGATTATCAAGCTCGAACCGTTTCATCCATTTTTCTAATGTTTTGTTTTGAAAGAGGAATCCAATGCATCCTGGTCTTTCTTTATCGCCAGTCGATTCACATTCCTTTCGAAATCATTCAAATCATTATAGTTTTAATTTCAGTCTTGAAGGTTACAACAGATTCTTCTACTAATAATTAATTTGTTTTTCCACAGTTTCGATGATTAAAAAAAAGATTCTTTAGTAGAGATTTATTTTGGCAAAACAACGATTTACAAAAACCACCGTTTAAAATGAAGTGGTAAACCGATCGATGGGTATGCAACTTGGTAGTTTGAAGACAGAAAGTTTATAGAAACTGTAAAACTATTTATTATACGTACACAGATTAAAATAAATTTGGAATTCCATTTAACGTAATTTTTCTAAGTTTTTATAACAAATTAAAATAAAGGTGTAGTGTATCGGTCCAACAAAGAAGGGAAAACTAGCGACAAAAAATGTACTTAACGGCCAAAAAGCAAAAGAGGTTATCGCACGAGAAATGGAGAAACGATAAAATAGGAAATATAGAATAGCACAACGAGAGTACTGGTAGTACAAATTGACGCCAAAAAATTCAGTTAACAACAGAAAAGCATACACAAACGACAGAAAATTTAATTTAACGACAAAATTAATAAATAAGATGAAATGCCTTGTTTGATGATTTCTAATTTTACCTAAATGCAGGTTAATCATAATTATTTTTGAAATTTAAACAGCTATTTGAAGAGAAAAATAACACATGTTGCATGTTCCACACATTTTAAAAATGTATAGAATTTATAAATATGTAATTGTTTACCGAATAAAATAAATGAAACAAACATTTAGATATTATTTTAATTTATTATTGCCATGAACCTAATTTATTATTTGGTTTAATTATTATTTATAATTTTTTTTTCCATTTTTACTTTTAATTCGATAAAAAATTTATTAATTTTTGTTTAAAGGGATTATACAACTTGGTTAAAGAAACACATTTATTTCGTCTTTAGCATTCATCAAAGTATTGCTTCTAACAACAGTGTTGAAATAATTTTTGGTGAATCTTTGTCATGGATTTCTTACTAGTCTTCAGAAGTACTACATGCTTGTTATGTTTAATCAAATAACAAAGTTATTAGTAGTGCTGATTGCTAAAGAAAACTACCACTTACTAAAGTCTGTTTTTGACACAGACTGACATGACATCATATTATTGATTTTCACTCTTTTTAAACTATTTGGTATGCATCTCATATATGGAAGAAGATTTATTATCATCAGAAAATAAATAAATAAAACCAGTTAGTTTTGCATTGCATATTATTATATTTATATTCTTGAATAGATATCCAACTTTTAAAAATACTAGATTTCATACAAAAAATTTAAACAAGAAAATAATATTTTTGGGTTTTTCCCAATTTTGGAACAGATTTTTATTGTAATTTATTTTTGATAAACCCATGAGGTGTGTATAAATATGAAATGGCATATTTTCTTGTTCGAAATTGTGAAATACTAGGTACCATGCGATCATCTGGATTATTATTTTTTTTAAGGAAGAAAAAATAAATAAAATTTTCAAGGTCTACTTGCACAGTGTATTGTCAATACAAAAGAGGAATTTGAATTTATAATTAAAGTAGGCGTTTTTTTGCTTTGTGATTGATAAACTAATGCAAACTGGGGAAAAAAGTATTCTAATTAAATATTGTTTTTGGAAATTTTATTATTTGACTCTTCAGCTTGATTAATTTGTGAGAATCAGCGTTTCCATACAAGTTAAAAAGTATTAAAGCTTACTCTAATTATAAATTCAAATGATCACATGGTATTTGTTGGAAAAGTTTATTTTGTTGTTTACCTACAATTTGAGCATTTATTGTTTATTTATCCAGGCTTGTGTCACTTTGGAAGAATTATGGTATAGTGTTAATATTAGATTAGCTAATATTACGTTATCAATACTACTGGTAAATATGGAACAATAAATGACTAAGCAAAGGAATCATAATTATATTTTCATTACTTTTTTCGTCCTTTGACGACGCATCATATTTTATTTAAAGCAAGTAAAGATTTTCGTTTCACTTCCCACGATATGTCATAAATGTCCTTCATTAAAATTTAATAAGCTATACATGAAAAAACACAGCTAAATAGGTCAATGAAAATAACTCATGTATAAAATGTGTATGATTTGTTGGCACAGAAAATCATAAATTCATTATTTCTCGCTTCAGAGTTTTTAGCTACAACCAGACATCGATCAACAATTTACTTTGCACGTTGTGGATATTTTAAAGTAAAAGTATTTCGCTTTAATCTCTGCATGTTGACATCGTTGTTCACGTAGAAAATTAAACTTTGATTAACTCTAGCCTACTCCATTATAAAAACTTTTCGTTGAGGAGAAATTAAACGTCGAAAAAAATCATTAAAGGCGAATCTAGTCCTTTCGACTTTCATCTACTCCGAGATGATTAAACTTTTATTCTAATTTATTCTACGTTGTTTATTTACTTTCCACTCGAAAAACTCAATCTCCTTATTGCACAATTGCATTAAGTAAAAACACGGACTCACAAAGAAGAGGATACACGGCTATATTTAGCCGCTCTCAGAGGACTTTCCTCCTCACATGCCAGTGTCTTGTTTTGACCTCACGTGGCTTCATTAACAGCGATGTGAAACTCGTATCATAATTAATAATAAGCCCGTGAAATATGGCCACAGTCTGCAGTTTTTCCCACTTTCAGCAGTTATTTCTCCGGGCACATTGAATGAAAAGTATACAAGACTCCGGTCAGAGAACTAATAATAACCCTCACCTTCTCCCGTCTCACCTCATTAACCTTATCCAGTGGTCGATGCGACAAACGTGGTGCAGTCGCACTTTGTCTATTTTTAAAATATATTTCGTTTAACTCAATCCCTTCCTTAATTATTAGTTGGTTCAGGTTGGCCTGATGGCGCATAAAAATCGCCTCATTAAGTTAATGGAGTGCGTCAGCACTTCTTGCAAAATTAGGAAAAAACTAACACAAAAGGCAAAAACAAACACGTGGTTTTAATTAAATAGGATTATTAGCGCAGGGACATTTCTCTTTGAGCCCGTTTGTCGATTATTATCACAATGTAATTAAAGTAGAAGTTGGATGGAGAGTATTGATCGAGCCCGGACTTATCCTTTATCTTAACTCTTATATCAATATTTGAGGGCGATTCGGTTTGACTCAATCTAGATGTAAATTTAGATAATTTCGCAAAACTTTGATGTTTCTAATCCAAGTAGGTCATTTCGTAAAAACGTAAGATCTCGCCCAGCTCCCAATTAATTAAGGGGTGAAGACGAAACATTTCTATTTACCAATTGAGGATCAAAACTAATTAGTGGAGACGATTTTTGTAAAGTTGCAGCAGCAGACAACTCAATATCTCACGCTCAGGTCGATCGTGCCCAGGATTTGAACTTTTCACATTTGACCTTCTGCTAATTTGATGTGCGTTTTGCCAACGTAAATCGACACGAAATACATTTATCAAGGAATTTAATTGACTCTGACGGGCAATTGCTATTTTAGAATTATTTGCATTTTTCATAAATGGTGGATGCGCCGGGCTAGGTTATTAATTAGGAAGGAATACATTTATTACGACCACTTCTATAAATAACTGTTTAGGTCGTGAAATCTATTTTGGGGGTTGCAAAGTCCAGATAATCTATGCGGAAAAACAAAAGTCTTATGAATAATGGAGTGAAAACAAAAGGCAAGAAAAAGTCTCCAATCTCCAACTGGTGTTTTGCGTTGACTTCATTAATACAAAATTAAAAAAAGCATCTTACTTATCAAATGATAAAAATACAGCAATTTGAAACAGGCCTTGTTTATTGAATCTCTCCCTGTATATTACAAGGGTTCATAAAATTTTCCCCAATTGCAAATAACTGTTTTGTTTGTGAGCTTCTTTTCGGGGTTGAGAACGTATGCGGAAAACCGAAAAATGTTATGAATAATGTAATAAGAGTGAAGACAAAAACATAATTGAATTTTTCGTCTCGGGTGGAGCAAATGTCAGAGGAAATGTTTTTAACAATGCTGGTTTGTTACTGATTTTTGATTGCTTGTCTGACTGGGGATGCATTTTATCGAAATTTTCATAAATGGGTGATTGGGCAATTTGTGAAAGGCAATTTCTTTTCTCTTCCTCCAGTAATCGTTAATGATGAGTGTAAATCTGCTAGTCGTCGTAAAATTGTTTTTTCGCTAGTTGATAGATGTATTTTGAGGACTCTAATAAAATAAAGATTGAGGAGGAAAATAGAAGTTAAGAGAAAAATATTATTAAAGTCAAGAGAGAAACTTTCTCGACGGTCTGTGATAGATGGTGGAAAAACACCGCTTCATTTATGATTATTATCGTGTTCTTTTACTTAAATTGATGTCTTTCTGTAAGGTGTCTCATTAAAAGAGGCTTTACGTGAGAGAACTAATCATTTATGAAAGAAACTGCGGTTGAGGGTTTATTCAAAAACATTCTGGAAATAACACAAGTTTTATTTCTCTGTTTTTCGGAAATAATTGGATTATGTTTTTCGCTCGACAGCAGTTTGTGACATTAAAAGTGGGTCTAAGATTCTTTCGACTATTTATTCAATTTTATGGAACTGTCACTCAGGACTCAAGTTTGTAGCAAACGTAATCCAACCAAGGGAATTTCGCTCTATTACCCCGTTAATCCCAGTTTTACACCAAGCGCTCTTAAATTTAAGTCAATGTTTTCCTTGGATGCACCTACAATGCACTTACAGTTTATTTGTCAACACAACTTTATAGCCAGTGTAGTAAACCAGTTTAAATTGGGTCACAACTTTTATTGGGGCCGTTTCTCCAGCTAAACTGAAAGTTATTTGTTTTGCGATTTTTCGCATTCGGAATATTTCTGATATGCTGTCACGTATTCGAGCAACGAGTTTGGTGCGGGATAGGTTGTTCCAATATTACGTGGTTGCGGTGTTGGGATTTGGGGATGTGGTAAAAAGAGGGTGTGATTGATTGGGTCGCACTTATCTCACAGTCGTAAATCTGCGATAAAACGCAAATCTTGGAATTATCAAACCATTTTTGAGCAAGATAGTTGAGAGCATAATTTTAAGTTTGAAGGGAGTTATCGGAGGTAATTTGCTCTCGAAATGTTTTTCCTAGTGCCAACTTCGTAAATTGACCATTTGCTGAATGGAAGTTTAAATTACATTTGTTATACTTAGCGGCTGCTTTTTGCCACAAACTAGCGTAATTTTATTTTCCTGGAAAAAGGACTTGACATTTCGAGTTTCTTTGAAGTTCAAAAAACCTCTAGCGTGTGCAAGACTACAATATATAGTTTCCCAACACTATGTATGTAATGAAAAATACAACATTCAACTTTAAGTCTCCGACAGGCGGCACTAAAAAAATCATAAAACAACCTCCGTTTAGCATAGAAAGGCGAGATTAAAGGCACCAGGATTAACGGTATAATAGAAGAGATTTCAAAGCTTTAGCGTTACAAAAGAAGAGGTTAAAGGGATAATTGAAACAATGGAGGACGCCGTTCTGGAGATCGTCAAGCTTAAGCGTGGACATCTCTTCCAGTCACTGATGAACCACCTCGTAATGTGCATAAAAACCTCCACTATAATTTGAGGCGGTTAGGGCAGCTTGAAAAAGAGATAAAATCCATCGAACATAGTAAAGTGAATTCTTGCAGAAAATCGGAATGTATGGGTTTAATAAAAAAAAAACAGTTATGGAGGTGGCAGTGAAGAGCTGAGACAGATGTCTGGAGCTCGAACACGGCTTTAGACTAGAACTCAGAGTGAATCAACTTTTAACACCGACAATGTTTTAAGAGTTGAAATGAAATTATACTTCCGCCATTTACAATACTACAATGTTAAAAAGAAAACTTCTTGCCATTAAATATTCAAGTTTTATTTTTTATAAACAATGTTTCTTGACTAGAGTTAATTAATCAGTTTTAATTTGAATCAGCCAAACAACACAGTGAATAGCACCGATATTCGTAGCAGTTGTTTTCTGCAAAATTTTATTCAAACGACCGATTTTAATTTTCTGATAACTTATCCTCGTTTGTGTAACGAGAACTGGATTAGATTTCACTAAATCAAATAATTCAATAAACCAGATTTTTTCACAGAGGATAGAACCTCATAACTAATAATGATTTATGATTAAATGTGTTTACCCAATAGTAGTACAAAAAATTCCAAGTTCCTTTTTACCAATAGAAATTTTGAGACTAGCTTTGCCGATTTCTGAAAAAGGAAAAGTAATTGAAAAACTAATTGCTATAATAATATTTTTTTTAATATATTACAAATATACTGACAGAGATTTATTGATAATGGAGTGTTATACTAAAAAATGGAAATTTTTGTATGGATAGCCAACAATAAAATAGGCAACCCTTATTTTTTTATTTTAACCAAAGTTCTAGCGTTTTTGAGAAGAAAAAATTGAAAAGGGTAAAATTCCTGGCCTGACGTCAGCAATGTTTCTCTTTGAATGAGCCAGTCACAGTACTCGAGATAGAAAATTTGCCAACAAAGATAGCTTGAAAGACGTAGGTTATTTCTTTATTTCTGCCTCCATTATTTTACGTACGGCTTGGCACGTGCAGCAGGAGCACCTATTTTACTAAAACACAAACTCTTGCACTAATTCAGCAAACAACACGGTCACGATCGACAACGCACGGTTTTGACTTTTTGATTTGACGTTTGGGAGCCCATACGTAGGTCGTAACTTTAGCTGTATGCAGCGAACGACTAACGAATCACGAGCAGAGACATTGCTTACGTTACAGCCCAAATTTTGTATTATTACAAAAAATGTACCGATTTAAAAAATCTCGGACCGATGTTACTAGACATAATTTAATGTCTACTTTCAGAATCTGTGATTTCCAAAAACTTTTACTTTTGAGTATAACACTCCGTTCAGTTGGTGAAGTTATGAAAAAAAATCTCAAATAAGTGGTTTAAAAGTTGCTTTAGTAAAATAGAAAAAAACCGTCTGAATTTACTGATGGAGTAAGAAGAGTCAGAAAGAAGAAGTTGCTAAAAAAAATAAAAAGTTGTTGAAAGTTGAGAAGATAAGATTTAAAAATAAGCAGAGAAACAATTTGATCACTACGAAATGAGGAATAAAGGAAAAGTGGAATAAACATGTCTGAAGATAAAAAAACAAAAGAAAAAATATATGTGGCAGAAGAAAAGGCTTAATGAAAAGAAAATTAAAAACAAGATATCGCAACAGAACTCAGTCGAATCTTTATTAAAAAACTAAATACAAAAAAAAATGACGTACGAGTATATTACTAAGAGGGCCTCTAGTGAACACAGCTACTTTTTTAAGGAAAACACCCCGATTTTCAAGGGTTTACAGAAAAGCAGAAAAATCGTGAAAACACCCCCGTTATTTTATTTTAAAATTAACATTTTTCAAAGATTTTACCCTGTTTTTCTGTTGGGCCACTTGAGCACAAAAATGAATACGGCTTTGTCCAAGCGAATTCGCTTCGCTCATGAGTGGACTACGTCCACCAATTCACAGTATTTATTATTAAATTAGGATTATACAGAGTGGAATTTTTAACTGGAATAAAATTCATAACTTGGGTATAGGCAATTTTTGTTTTTTATTCCCTATCATTTGCTGTATATAGTTTTTGTTTATCTGCTGTCAAAAATGCACAGCCACCTCTAACTTTTTATTTCAAATGTAACGATATGTCAAGTGTCACCTCGTGTGAAAGAGCACTTCGAAAGCAGTACGACGCAGTATTTGTTTTCTAAATATTGTCAAGGCATGTGATGAAAATATTATTACCAGTGTGTAGTCCTTGACTGGAATAAAATTCATTACTTGAATACAAGCGATTTTTGCAAAAAATCCTGAAACAGGTCGATTTTTGTTTTTCCTTGTACATCATTTGGTGCATGTGGTTTTTGTTTATTTGCACTCACAAATGCACAGCCACCTCTAACTTTTTTTTTCATGTGAAACGGTATGTCAAGTGATACCTCTTATGAAAGACCACTTCGCAAGCAATACAACACACAATTTGCCTTCTGTTTAAATTAGGCCAATCACACTCAAAATGATGCAAAATGATAGAAATTCATGTTACTATCGTTATGTTATTTCCCAGATAAGGAACGGTGCCCATTTTGAACATTTGTTGCATTAAATAATGTTCAACTTACAAAATTTGATTTAATTTTTTAATCACCTTCCGGAATTTTCAAAATTATTAACTGTCAAAATTCAAGGCTAGTATGATTTTTTTTAAATTGTTATCAAAAAACCGTTATAACTCAGTTTTTTCAAATGGAACGACCCTATTTTCTTAACGGCAATCGAAAGAACATCGACATTTATGGTCACTTTTATCAACATGTCCTATCTCTCGCAGTTTTTGAAATAATCACAAAAAACGGATTTTACTTTGTAATTTTCATCGTTAATCAAGTAGGCCTTGCAAAATGGTCAACAATTGTCAAACTTTAACATTTTATTTAGTTTTTAGCTGGTTGATTGTGGAATAAACAGTAAAACAATAATATTTTATTATGGTTTATTATAACTTAGTGAATTATGTAAACTCAATCAGTCTGCAATCTAATTTTGAACTTTTTAAATGAAAATGGTGGACAAATCGAACATTTCTTTTGGGTAATAGCACAACTTTATCGTATTTTTCGAAAGTTTACTCGATTAAAAATGAAAATAATGAGCTAAAATTTCGTTTTTTGCGATTATTTCAAAAACTGTAAGAGATAGGTATATGCACCAAATGATGTACAAGGAAAAACAAAAATCCTGAAACAGGTCGATTTTTGTTTTTCCTTGTACATCATTTGGTGCATGTGGTTTTTGTTTATTTGCACTCACAAATGCACAGCCACCTCTAACTTTTTTTTTCATGTGAAACGGTATGTCAAGTGATACCTCTTATGAAAGACCACTTCGCAAGCAATACAACACACTATTTGCCTTCTGTTTAAATTAGGCCAATCACACTCAAAATGATGCAAAATGATAGAAATTCATGTTACTATCGTTATGTTATTTCCCAGATAAGGAACGGTGCCCATTTTGAACATTTGTTGCATTAAATAATGTTCAACTTACAAAATTTGATTTAATTTTTTAATCACGTAGGTTTTGAAAATATTCAAAAAACAAATAGTGCATCGTTTTGCTTGTGAATTGCTCTTTCACATGAAGTGTCACTTGACATACCACTGTATTTGAAAAAAAAATTAGAGATGGCTGTGCATTTCTGACAGCAGATAAACAAAAATCATATGCACCAAATTCCAACCCTCTTGGGGGTGGAACTTCCAAAATCCAGAAACACGTCTTTTTTTCATTTTTAACCGAAAGATCAAACACCATTTTTCATGAATATAGCTTCAAAAATAACGATTTTTTATGTTTCACCTTCTTTGAGGGTGAAAACCCAAATACCAGCTTTAATCAATGTAAATTCAACAGTTACGAATTTTTATACAAATTTTATTACGCCATTTAACCTTCTTAGGGGTTGATTTTTCAAAAATCCTGAAACACGTGTTTCTTCATTTTTAACCAAAAGCCCAAATACTAATTTTCAATGACATAAGTTCAATGGAACTTTAAAAATGACGGATTCTCTAAACTCTAATTCTAAATTCAACTCCCCATTTAACCCCTTTAAGGGTTAATTTTCCAAAAATCCTGAAACACGTCTTCCTTTATTTTTAACCCAAAGCCCAAATACTAATTTTCAAAGATATAACTTAAAAAATTACGGATTCCTTTCTTAGTGCACCCCTACGTTACAAAAGCTATCTACTGTAAAAATTTCAAGTTTCTATCCTTAGCCGTCTAGGCTGTGCATTGATTGGTCAGTCAGGCCAAGCAATTTTATATATACAGGCTGATTCTTTTAGGGCCTACATTAGAAACTTTTTAACTTCTAGTATAGCTAGAGATTTAGAATTTTGTATACTATCCAAATCGACCATTCTGAGTTCAACTAAATTATTTTCAAAATTGCTGAACTTCCGGAACGATGAGAAATTGGCGCCAACTTTGAAATTTTAAATAGTAACCACCTATTTTTATTGCATTTTTGAATTTACCTTTTGAAAGTGACTAAAATAAACCCTAGTTGTTAATTCTTATCTGTCATAGTTTTTGAAGTATGTCAATTTTTTTCTGCAAATTTTCATTTGCGAAGGTTTATTTAAAATACACAGCTTTTGAACCCTTTACAGTAATTGAATAATTTTTTTTGCATTTGATAGACAAAAGTTCGAAGGGTCTTCTAAAATCTTCAGAATTTTGAACTGTCAAATTACAAGGCTACTATGATTTTTTAAAAATGATAATCACTAAATGATTATAACACAATTTTTTCAAATGGAATGACCCTACTTTTTCAATGGCAATCAAAAGAACATCGATTTTTATGGAGACTTTTATCAACAATTTCTATACCTATCTCTTACAGTTTTTGAAATAATCGCAAAAAACGAAATTTTAGCTCATTATTTTCATTTTTAATCGAGTAAACTTTCGAAAAATACGATAAAGTTGTGCTATTACCCAAAAGAAATGTTCGATTTGTCCACCATTTTCATTTAAAAAGTTCAAAATTAGATTGCAGACTGATTGAGTTACTTTACATAATTCACTAAGTTATAATAAACCATAATAAAATATTATTGTTTTACTGTTTATTCCACAATCAACCAGCTAAAAACTAAATAAAATGTTAAAGTTTGACAATTGTTGACCATTTTGCAAGGCCTACTTGATTAACGATGAAAATTACAAAGTAAAATCCGTTTTTTGTGATTATTTCAAAAACTGCGAGAGATAGGACATGTTGATAAAAGTGACCATAAATGTCGATGTTCTTTCGATTGCCGTTAAGAAAATAGGGTCGTTCCATTTGAAAAAACTGAGTTATAACGGTTTTTTGATAACAATTTAAAAAAAATCATACTAGCCTTGAATTTTGACAGTTAATAATTTTGAAAATTCCGGAAGGTTCTTCAAATCTTTGGTTATCGAATGCAAAAAAAATTATTTACTTATCGCAAAGGGTTCAAGGGCTGTGATATTTTAAATAAACCCCTGCAAATGAAAATTTTAGTAAAAAAATTGACATAAGTCAAAAACTATGACAGATAAGTACCAACAACTTGGGTAAATTTTACTCAGTATGAGAAGGTGAATTCAAAAATGCAATAAAAATGTGAGATTACTATTTAAAATTTCAAACTTGGCGCCAATTTCTTGTAGTTCTGGAAATTCAGCCATTTTGAAAATAATTTAGTTAAACTCAGAATGGTCGATTTGGATCGTATGCAAAATTTTAAAGCTCTAGCTATATTAGAAGTTAAAAAGTTTCTAATGTAGGCCCTAAAAGAATCACCCTGTATAGAAGATATTCTTTTAAACAGATACCGTGTAGTTTCAATGAGAAAAGATTCGCCTTTGTCCACTTGTGAATCGCTTTGACTTGTGCTCCGCATCCTTCGGTGATAATGCTATTCCAATATTTGAATGTAATTAAAACTTTCTTTCCAACCTAATATTAATGAATAAATATAAACTGATCAAAAAAAGAGATATTGGTAATTTATTCAACTCTATTTAAGGTTATACCTTCTTGCTGGAGAATATAAAACCGGTACAAACGATAAAAAAAGCTTCAGAAAAACACAAATGATATTATTTTTATTGTGTTTAGTTCCATGGTGAGAGGTAATTAAGTAAGGAGTAGAATATTATTCAATCATTCAGGTACTCTCTCAAAATTTATTAAAAGATGCTACATGTTTCAACAATTTTTAATGACCATCTTCAAGCATTAAGATACACGTACACTTTATTTTTCTTCGCCAACATTTTCTTTACAAAACCAAATTATATCGTAATATATTTTTTACTGATTTGCAAATTTTCTTTAAAATTCGATAATATCCCTAGCTTTTTTCGATCAGTTTATTAATATTACAACGCAACAACATTTAAACATCGTGTGTTTTAATATTAATTAATTATTAAAAGTTAATTAATTTTAGTTATAACTGTTATAACGAATTGTAGAAAAATTCAAAAAAATATCGGATGCAATAAAACGCTTGTTATTTCTGTGCGATTATTAAATATAGATACTTTTAGCAGACTCTTTATGGTAAAACAAAAAGTAACTACCTTAGAATCTTCGACCGATTTTCTGTAAAATTGACAAACGAGAAGTTCAATCGGAACATATCAAAGCAACCAATGTGAAGAAAGTTTTATTTTTACAGTTACCAAAAAACCGAGGACAGATCATATTATTACATCTACCACCGAAATTTTTAAGTTAATAAATCTTTCAGAAATTACACGCATAACATGTTAAAAATAGGTCTTTGAAAGAGCACCTTGAGTTTAATGTATCTAGAAGCCTTCAGAAATAATGCGAGATTAAACTAAACGAAAATAAAAAAAATAGACAATTACAAAGTATGATTTCATTAATTACTGCCCTGAAGACAAACATCAGTTCACCCTATATCATTCAGGACAAAATTCAACACAAAACATAAACACGCTTATGTAGCATGTGTATAGTAAAAATCGTTACGAGCGACATGCCATCTATAAATACATAAAGCATTGTTTCGTAAATTATCAACGACAGCCCCCTTGTGGATTGTAAAAAATTACCATTCTTTGCGGAAGCTAGAATTACATCACAGCGAGATTGACAGCACAAAGACGTTCGAAATTTAAAAATGAATGGGAAATCAAATTGGGATCTTCCCACACGACGCATTGATTGATTGAATCAGCCCAGTTCTAGTTCCGAAGATTGCGCCTCCAAAAGTAAACACTTCCAGCTTTTTGCAGGGGCGCACTTAACAACTGTTGTATCAGTTCTGAGCATCTGCATTTTTGCTGCTCTATTAGGTCATGATCGGGTTTTGGGCGAGGTAATTTAAGTTGTACGATTTCGACGAGTAAGAATATTGGGGTAGATTCATCCGCAATAGCGAAGGAAAGGCGCTCGTGCGCGCACAGCTCCATCGACCGGGCCAGGCCAGCCCTGACCTCGACCCACTAGAACATAAAGGGTCAAAACTTGGGCTAAATTCTGCCACCACCGCCGCCGCCACTTTACCCACTTACGTCACGATTTTTTATAACCCGGACTGTATCTTTCATGCCTTAATCATGCTCCTACAGGCCGCAATTTGTAGCCGACAGCCACAGGCCCGATTAATTCCGACTGTTTTTCCGAAAAGTGTGCACGAGAGCTTTTCATTACTTTAATTGTTGCGGAAACTTTAATCACAAAGTGTTTGTTCTGTGTAATCAAAGAATTATTCGGGCCCAAAGTTATTAAAACTTCATTGCTTAATATGAGCTTAAATAGTGTATAAACTCGACAAAAATATCTCGGCCGAGATATTGATTCACGACTATCCTTCGTGAAACTTTAATCAAATCTGCCAAGTTCGGACAAAAACTGTGTGAACCTGAAATTAACTCCTAAAATAGCGTTCCATCAATTTGGAAAAATTAAACAATCACGACTTTTGTTGAACATATTTTCAAATATGAAAGGAACGCTGATCAACTTTTTTGTTCGTTTTAAGCAAAAAACCATTTAGTTGTTAATTCAGAAAATAAGAAAAAATTTACAAACCCCGAGAAGACAATTTTTGTTGATAAGGCCACATTTGCAATAATACAAATTACCTTTTAAAATTTTAAATGGGATATCACCCCTCTTTTAACACCTCACTTGAACTGCCAAACTGCATAACTGCTCAATTTTTTTTAGAAATATTGGTGTTTTAACTGCTCCACGACTGTTAAAAATGTCTACAATTATTCCAATATCAAACAAATTCTATCAATTATCGAGCAATGGAACAGTTGATTTTCTCTAAAATTCAGTAATATTCTTAACTTTTTTTTTCAATCATTTAGTTTGATAAAAATAGCAAACCCAGTTCTAGAACAAGTTCTCTAAAAATGCAAAATGGTTCTGAAAATTAAATTTAAAAACCTGAAAAAGAGTTTTCAGGTTTTTAAATGTCTCTTTTATTTTCTAAGGTATCTGTTAAAAAATCACCTGTATTTATTAAAGAAGTTTATAATTTTCAGAAAACGTAACCAATTACAATTTCTTCTATTATTTTACGTTGGCGCTGACTTTTATCAAAGACATTATTCTATATTTATTTAAGAAATTTATGTGTTTCACAAAACGTACCCAACTACATTTTTTTCTGTAATATTACCTTATTGTCGATGACTTTTTTCAGACATATTTCTATATTTATTTAAGAAGTTTATGTTTTTCATAAAACGTAACCAATTACAATTTTTTTTATTGTTGTCGCTAACTTTTTTCAAAGATATTTTTCTGTATTATTAGCTGTTTCAAAACTATAAAAACGCCAACGTCGCATTTTCTCTCAAAATTAGCTGTTATAAATTATTCATGCGCTTCAAAAAAATTATAGCTAATGTAATTTATTGTTGCAATAACAGATCTAATCATTAATAACTATTTTACAATTTTATCAATCTTAATTAAAAAAATAAATCGATAAAATGCGACGTTGGCGTTCTTATAGTTTTGAAACTGCTAATATGTACTACTTATAGGCTTTTTCTACCATTACACATCGCGAATTGTCTATAATAAGAATTGAAATTTCTAACCTTCTAAAACTTCTTAAAACTCATTAACTAAACAATTAAGAAGTAAAAAATACAACGAAAATAAAAAATCAGTTCAAGCTTTGAGTATATATATTTTTTAGCTCACTGCGATCAAGAAAATAGAAAATAAAGAGGTTTGTTTAAAGTTGATGAATTACTTAAAAATTTTAAATAGAATACCCTATTTTTAAAAGCTTTTTTTAGCTCACAATGTCTGTCGGTTATTTTTTCGGAGCCAAATTTGAAAGGGTTCCCGTTGTCCCACTGAATTGAAATTTTGCATACTCACTTAATCTGCATGACAATGCAATCCTATGTAGTTAAATACTTCCTAAAGGGGTTAAATCATTTAACCCCTTTAGGGGTTAAATGGGGTTTAGAAGTTTTAGGTTATGTTTACAAAGGGGTTCTCGATTTGTACATACCGTAACTTATACCGACATAGACGGTATGTTGGTCATTTGGACGTCACGGTAGATGCACAGTGTAATAAATCTATGTAATAAATAAAGACTAAAAAGCAAAAAATAAAAATAAATAAAAAAAGCTTTTTTTAAAAAACATTTTTTTATTTATTTTTATTTATTTTCGCATCTAAAAGACTTTTAAATTGTCTTTCCAATAGCTATTGCTATTACTCAAAAGGTATTTAACTTTGAACATTAAAAAAATTATTAACTAGTGTTTCAGCAATTAAAAAGTAAAATTGCCAGCTAATAATAGCAGAAGCAGAAGCAAAAAGAAAAAATAGGGTGTTCCATTTAACTTTTTCAAATTATGCAGCTTCTTAATTTTTTAAGTCAATTTGTAAAGATTTGTTAAGTTTGAGGTTTTCCCTTTAAATTGGTGAAAGTCCCACCTTTCTATAATTCTTAGTTTTTGAGTAATAAATTTTTGAAAAAAGGGTGTTTTTGTTAAAAAATTTAAAACATTTCAAAAAGTAAGCAAAATCGACTAATAAAAGTTTAAGTCAAAATCATCAATTTTAAAGCTACTTTATGCAAAAAAACACAAATTTGTATTGTAGCTCATTTCCGAAACACCTGTATATTTGAAAATAGTTTTAGGTGATGCAAGCGGATAATAAAAAACAGTTATTTTTCAGTTATTTAAAGGTCAATAATTGACTTTCCCAACTTACTGTTTGAAAGCATTCTACACTTTAAAAATACTTTTCGCTTTAAATTTTTTTGGTGTGTTTCACTGAAACCTCCCAAATTTCGCTCAAACCCTGACACTCGTGGGATTAAACCAAGTCCAACAAAACTCGTCCATTATTAAACCGAATTTATGACAGAGAATTCGGAAAATTCGCTGGGAGACCCAAACGCCAACCACTTAATTCTTCGACTTTCTTTCCATTTAGTATTCTGCAACATGCGACAAAAGTTATGCTCGAATCCCTTGACTGAAGTAGAGATTAGCACGTGCAGCCAATAATCACACATTGACGTTACTTTACTAAACGTTTATACCGACAATATGTGGTTAGATAAATTTAAAGCTGAAAAAACAGGAGTGATTGTAATGGAGCCAGTTGACTTTCTGCTAAATGACGTTGATCTTGTGCGCCAGCATTGACGTCAATCCAAAGGCGTCGATATTTGAGTTTGCAAAGAGTGTTTTCGGTATGAATGAGACCGAATTTCCACCCCAATTGCGTGTTTGATAAAATCTTGCTTACACGACTCGCTGTACAATTACCCGGTCTAATGTTTTTTTAATCAAAGAAAGAGCGTCCTAATTTACATTCTGGTATTGGAATTGTGTTTCAAAGCTTGTTATTTTAGAATTGAACGAACGTTACAAACCCCAGACGGCCTGCGAAATGCCCAATGGGGGGCACTTCCAAACACCTGGCTACAAAAGATAAAAATTGTTTTGTATGGGAGAAAAATCCAATATTTGGTTTTATTCCGGATAATACTGAGATAATTATGCTCTCTCGCTTCATATTTATAATAGAGAGGATAATACCATCGATCGGGGTTATATCCGGGACTTTTGCATTTTATGGAGAGTAGACAGCTACATAATAACGAATGAAAAATGTAGTGAAAGAGTCTTAAAATAAAATATCGATTTTGAAGCTCGCGATCGGACGCCAATGCAGTTTTGGCAAAATATTTGTTTCAAAGTCAATTGAACACTTAGATATCGAAGACAAGATCCAGGTCCGGAAAAACGGATTCGAATCCGAATCAACTCATCTGCCGCAGTTGTGTCAAACTTGTCATTTTCAGTAAGAAATGTCTGTGTTTGTGACTGGAGCCAAAATTGCAGTAATGATTTTGAACGGTAAATCCCAGAGTAAATATAAAACCATAGGTGAGTCCCAAAAACTCTTTGCGTTTTACCACTGTTTGAATTTGTCGCAACTAGTTTTTAATTAGTGCGGAACAAACTAACCTGTCCAAACACCGAATAAATAATACTTATCATTAGTGTGTTGAATATTTAAAACGAGGTTCAGCATTGTCCCGGCGCATCCACCAGAAATGTATAAATAAGTTTTAATGCCATAAAACGGCTCTAATACGCTTTGCAAGTTGGAACTTTTGATATAGAGTATAATTTAGCGGAATTTATTCGAGTCGCGAGTTATTATAAAGACCAAAATTGAAAACTACCCGTTTTACCAAAGTTTGAAACATTGAAAAGTAGCTAAGGCCAGAAGTGACATTGTCATGGCAAAGTAAATATAATTTTTGAGTGTTTTGGGTCAAAACTCCCAATCAAAATACGACAGAATCCTGTAGGAAATTTGAAGTATTTCGCATATAATGCGTAGAGGTATGCCCAATGCTGATAATGTGAGTATCTGAGAGCGAAATTTTAACTGAAAACATCTTTTCTCGCTTGCAGAAATTTAGACACGACGCATCGAAAACTGACAAGCACACTTTAGGCAACTTAGATTTGTTAAATTTACGGTAATTCTTGCTAAAATCGAGGTTTGGCTAAATCTCATCAACGAGTCTAGTTTTAGTTCACCTCCAGATAAGTTTAAGAACAGGTTAGAAAAGGAAGCGGCTTCCGGAGACAATCGACTCCCAGAGAAAGTAAGAAATTTGCTAATTTAATTACCGTGATTTTGCACCGTTTAATTAGACCAAATTAAGACACTCGTTTCAAAGACTCAACTTGGGGGAATCCAAGTTGGGCAAAGATTATGCTCAGACTAAACCAGCTCGTAGATCGACGACAGCGAGAGTAGACCCAACAGTCGACGATTTTTTACTACCACCGAGGAAAAGAAACTCGAGGGAATTCAGCTCGTAAGTGCGATTTTTAATAATAATAATAAATAGTCTTTACTATGGGCGAAGTTTAGCCGAAGCTACTACAACTTAACACAATACAAAAGAAAACACAAGAAGAATAAAATAATTCTAATCATTCTTACATAGGAAAAAAATGATAAGCAGATGAAAACAAAACAAGAAAAGAAAATAATAAGTGAAAAGCAAAAAAAAGCAAAAGCGTGGGCTATGTAGATGTCTTGTAATGTATGCAGCTTTTTCACGCCTAATAGAGCTAACTGCCCGATTTCACAATTGTTTATAGTATAATCAATCATTGGCATCTTTTGACTTTTTGTATGTACTCAAAGCCATGTCTCTTAGCAGCAAAAATTGCTTGACATTATAAGTTAACCAAGATGCAAAAGGTTTTGTTATTTTTGAGGTAATAAAAGGCGCATGTTTGTCAAATAAGCACAGAATATAATTGTTCAGTAAAGTAATTTTTCATTTAAATCCTTGAGGTAGAATATATCGTGGGTTTAGAAGTAAAAATCATTATTAAATCATTAACATTTTCATGTTTTTGAGATATGAACGAAATAATAATAATTAATTGGTAGTATAAAAAAACCAAAATAATTGAAGAAGTTATTTCTACATAAATATTAAAAGGATAACCGCTACTTACCAAAAAGTGAACCTCATGCTGAAAAATCGCAGTATAAAATCGAGGAAAACGCTCGTATGCACTTGATGAATTTTACCTGTTAAATATTTTTTTAATTTTATTAATTAATGAAGATAATAATTTTAATTTTACAATATTCCAGAAGTATTTTTTTAAATATCTATATACAGGCTGATTCACATAACTTTACGACTCTAACGAACTTTAAATGCAATATTATACATTATTCATTTATAACTTGATATCCTTAGTTATGTTTAATTAGCATGAAATCCGGACACCCCTGACATCACTGACAATTACACTTACAATTACAATTACAATTACTGGTTGCATTTAAAAATCGTCAAAGTCGTAAAGTTATGTGAATCACCCTGTATATAAAATTGCTGCCTGACTGACCAATCAACGCACAGCCTAGACGGCTAAGGATAGAAACTTGAAATTTTTACAGTAGATAGCTTTTGTAACGTAGTGGTGTACTAAGAAAGGATCTTTCGAAAATCACCCCTTAAGAGGGTTAAATAGGGTGTTAAAATTTGAATAAAAATCCGTCATTTTTTAAGTTACATCTTTGAAAATTAGTATTTGGGCTTTCGGTTAAAAATAAAGATAGACGTGTTTCAGGATTTTTGGAAAATCAACCCCTAAAGGGGTTAAATGGAAAGTTGAATTTAGAATTAGAGTTTAGAAAATCTGTCATTTTTAAAGTTACATTGAACTTACATCTTTGAAAATTAGTATTTGGGCTTTTGGTTAAAAATGAAGAAACACGTGTTTCCGGATTTTCGAAAAAGCAACCCTTAAGAGGGTTAAATGGCGTAATAAAATTTGTATAAATATTCGTAACTTTTGAATTTACATTAATTGAAGCTGGTATTTGGGCTTTCAGTGAAAAGTGAAGAAACACGTGTTTTAGTTGGAAATACCAACCCCAAGGGGGTTGAACACGGGTTAGAATTTGTATAAAAATCCGTAATTTTGAATTTATATCCATGCAAATGGTACTTGAGCTTTCGGTTAAAGATGAAAAACGTGTGTTTAAAAACATTTGGAATTTCCACCCCTAAGGGGGTTAAATATAAAAATCCGTAATTTTTGAACTTATATTTATAAAAATTGGTATTTGGGAATTCGGTGAAAAATAAAGAAACAGGTATTTTATTATTTTTAGAAATTCCACCCCCAAAGAGGGTTAAACATAAGAAATCGTCATTTTTGAAGCTATATTAATGAAAAATGGTATTTGATCTTTCAGTTAAAAATGAAAAAAGACGTGTTTCTGGATTTTGAAAGTTTCACCCCCAAGAGGGTTGAATATAAAAATATGTCATTTTCGAAGTTATAACCAAGAGAATTGGTATTTGGGCATTCGTCTAAATATATAAAACGCGTGTTTCAGGTTTGTTGAAAACTCCACTCCAAGGGGGTTAAACAAAAAATCCTTCATTGTTGAAGTTATACATATAAAAAATTCTTTATTGTTGAAGTTATCAATTGATATCTTAGACATTCGGTTAAAAAGGAAGAGGCGTATATTTCAGGATTTTTAGAAATTCCACCCCCAAAAGAGTTCAACGCAAAACTCCAGCATTTTTGAAGTCATATCCAAGAAAATTGGCATTTGGACTTCCGGTTAAAAATAAAGAAAATGCGTTTCAGGGTTTTTGAAAATTACATCCACAAGAGGGTTAAACAGGGAATGAGTTGAGAACAAGCAAAATTTACTCGGGTTCGCATTGGGTCACGGTTTTAAAGTTCACAATAAAATTTTGTGTTTCTACTTTTTGTTATACTAAGTTTTGCATTGTTTTTCTGTGTTTCAAAGGGTTGTGGACATGCGTGCGAAGCTGTGGGCAACTGCTAGTCTATTCTACACCTATTTTTATAGTCGTTTTCATCTCCGTCAGGGATACATTTTATGGGATATTTTATTTGCGTCAATAGGAAGACTGTGGTACCAAGATGCAATTCTTCAGAAGCAAGTCTTTTCTTGTATAACGCCATCAAGTCCTTTTTCATTTATTCTCTTAAAACAAGCAGATCTGAATAAGCTTGTTACAAGCTGATAGTTTCACTACGTCATTGTCGGTCCTTTACGCTGATTTTTCTATTCTCATAATGAGAATGATGGTCATATTGATGCAAAATAATTCCTGGGGAGATTTTTTTATATTTTAAAGATTTTATTCTCAAACACAGTAATGCATTTCCTTCTTCATCTTTATTTCTGTTTTTGTTTGGGCAGAAAGTTCTCTCAAATTATCAAAATTGCCGTACTTAAATTTTACCTACTACTTAGTATGGTTCTTTTTTCCTTTACTTTTGCTTAGTTTAAAAATGTTGTTTCAGTCGCTCATCATAAAAACATCTATTTTTTCTTATGGTCAATAGCAGAGTGCATATAATCTAATATTTTCTTAAAGGAACAGTTTTAGTGCTTCAACAACAAAATATAGGTAATGCTAGTTAATGACTTTTATCTCTACAAAAAAATCAGATTGTAAATAATGAATTCTAAAATTTGGAAACTTTCTTTTTTTTTCATCACATTGTCTTTGTAAGCTTACTACCAAAAATAAAACAAATTAAAACATAGGTAACCGCATTTAACTCATTTTTACTTAAAATGCACTTAAGGATTTTTACCTCTGTACCCACGATTTGCGTTTCAGGAGCAGATCAACGTTTCAGTTAAGTAGCGCAGGTGACGCCGGAAATTTCCCGTTTAAGGTCACCCCCAGTGGGAATTTAAAAGTCAATTCGCAGCAGGTAACGACCAAAGTCCATAAAACAAGTTTAGCTAAAGATTTCAGGTCGTTTTCGAGTCGAAAAAGCTCAGTGTTTTGGTGGCAAATCCGGAACGCACCCAAATCAAGATATATTCGGACGAATCAAGCGATAAAATTCCGAAAAAAATGGCCTACGGTTCCGGGGAATTCACCCGGAATTCGGCCATGGACGCCATCTTGAGCCAAGTGACTGGGGTATTAAAAGTCCATTAAATTTACCAAATCTGAGTGAGTTTTTCAAGGGTGAGATTTCCGGTCTCGGATCTATTATAGGGGACACCCCAG
Source organism: Tribolium freemani (assembly GCA_939628115.1). Taxonomy (NCBI): domain Eukaryota; kingdom Metazoa; phylum Arthropoda; class Insecta; order Coleoptera; family Tenebrionidae; genus Tribolium; species Tribolium freemani. The sequence goes on along the minus strand of OW626791.1, from coordinate 17,036,680 downwards.
CCCGGAGCATGAATAAAGTATCATCCGAGTACGAGAGCAAACAAACTTCGGAAATCTTGGACCCGGAGTTGAACCTCTGCCGACTGGGTTACACCGGAAGCGAGCCGATCGACTGGAACAAGGTGACCCTGCCCGAGAAGAAGGACTTGTACTTGGAGTTATGTAAACGTATCACCAATAAAAGGTGAGTAAAAAAGTGGAGGCGCCGGGTATCGATCCCGGTACCTCTCGCATGCTAAGCGAGCGCTCTACCATCTGAGCTACGCCCCCGGTTAATCGATTAAAACGCTTTTTCAAAATTCCGATTGGGTTTTGATCTAAATTCAGGACAATAGATGGGTGTGGAAAGGTCAATATGTGTGGCAAGATCAAACACGGCGACCACCTGACGACTTTCACGCGCTCGTACGCTCAGAATGATAAAACAGTTTGATCGAAATCTTGCGTGTATTACACACGCTATTAGGTTTTTGGGTTTAGGGTGGAGATAATTTCCGGAATACATGGCTGTTTCAGCTAGGAAAATGGTGTAAATATTACGTTGTGCAGGGTTTTGTTGCGATGTTATATGTCAAGGAGCTTCTCATTTCTTGACGTTGATGTGCGTGCACAAATAGACGAGTTTAAATTGCTTTTTCAGGCAAATAATGCAACAACTTTCAAGTATTTTTAGTTTATTTCACTTGCAAAAATTACCATTTTTGATACAATAAGATAACATTTCACACTAATTTTTTGCAATTCCTCGTCAAAATCCAAAGTTTGTTCTTGTGTTGAAAAATTGTTTTTTTATAACTAAAGGGTTTAATTTCTTTTTTTTTTTTCATTTTATTTTTAATTGAGCATATACAGTATGATTCTACAGTGGCAGGTCATCTCTTGGCAAGTGATAAAAGACATCCAACAACCATTCAATGATTTTCATGATTTTATTTTCAAAATGTTTTATCTTCTTAAAAAAGATGGTAATTGTTAAAGTGATGATATTAATTCACACCCACCAAGCATAAATGTGTTGCATGATTAACAATTTAAATAAATGCCGCCAACTTTCCCAAAATCGTTATAAATAATTGATTACTGACTGGACATAAATGCGTAAAAAATGAGTCTACAATAAGTAAAAAATTATGTGAATAATACTTTCGAAGGTTAAAAATATGTTAGAATATAATAGAAAGATTGCAAATGATTTTTTCATGAGAACAGGTAATACAGCGAAAGTGTATGATAAAAATGAAAAATAGTAAGATTACGGACGGGACACAAAAAATTATGCTAAGTACCAATTTTATTATAACACGAAAAGTTTAACACAAATAAGAAACAACTAACAATTATTATGACCACCGTTCTTGTAAAATTGAATTTGAAGTACGTTTAACAACTGAGATACAGCTCTTCAAAGGCTAGATTTTTAGGTTACGTCAATGGCAGTTTAGAATTTTTTCTTTTAGTTAGTGTATTTAGTTAAACAGATACCTGTTGATTTAATTTGATTTAATTTTTATGCTTAGCTAAACGTCTTTTTTCACCATTTGAAAGTTGGCTCAATACTTTTGAAATTGATAGCTTTGATCAATGAAACACATAATTAAGAAAAATATAACTCTTTGTGTAATATCTTTATTTATCCGAATCCGTATTAATTCGGGCTTTTTCGGATTTTTTGGCGCTAAAAAGTGTTAAAATCTTATAATGGATAGTCGCAATATCAGACATCCGTTGTAAAAACTGAAACTGACAAAAAACCGCTATTCCTAAAATTACTTATTTAAAATATTTTTTGACAAAATTATTTTTTATACTAGGTAGTAAAAAGTGTTGTAAGATTAGGGGCCCGTTTATAGAAAGCTTCATTAAATTTTAATTCGTTGTTAAAAGTTAACAACGCGAATAGACCAATCAGATTGGTTCAATTTGGTCACGTGATCAGTTAATCACGCATTTAATTGCGAATTAAATTAATGACGTTTCTGTAAACCGGCGCTAAGAGTCGGTTTAGACAGCATTTTAATTGCAAGCAAATTCTAATTCGAGATTAACTTGACATTTGTCAATGCATTTTCAATAGCAACTTAATGTCGAATTAGTCTATTTCTGAATTAAATTTTAAGACATTGCTCTTTTTGAGACTTTTTTTTCAAAACTCTTTAATTTTTGGAAGACCTATAGGTGATTTTTTTAAAACGAGATTCCCTGGATATCTCTATTTTATTTAATTAATTGATAAATAAAAATTATAGGTCAAATAACTAACTGATGATTTATTTATCGACCCTTTTAGACTTTTTGTTGCATATGCCACGAATAGTTATGAATGTTATCATCTTTCACTCTGTAAAATTTTGTCTTTTATTTCAAGACCATTATTTCGATTAACTTTGCAACCTAAGTCCATCTCAACAAAAATCACAAACAATCAAATTCTAAGTTGTCTAATGTGGACCCATGTCTTTTTTATTCAGTATAGTGTATCTTGTAACTCATTTTGCTCTATTCTAAAAACGTATTTGCTATTTTCCGCTTCAATTATCTGATAGTATTCTCAAAAACTACAACATTGCAACTCCACCTTATTATCTTAAACGAGTGGACTGAGATCGTTTCTCCCCTATACCCTTCAATTGTGATTGTTATTTTGTTAACTGATACATCTTTAGACTTCGTCCAAGTTTCGAGTATACTTGAAAAATAGAGATAAAACTAAAAACTAAGCTAAAAATAAAGTGGAGGCGCCGGGTATCGATCCCGGTACCTCTCGCATGCTAAGCGAGCGCTCTACCATCTGAGCTACGCCCCCTGTACTTTACCAAAAGTCAGCTGAACAGGCCTGGTTCACTGGCGCCAAATTTGAATTTTTTTCAAAAATTTGGAGGCGCCGGGTATCGATCCCGGTACCTCTCGCATGCTAAGCGAGCGCTCTACCATCTGAGCTACGCCCCCCATACACGCCAAAAGTCAATACCGAAAAAACCGCCGAAATGCGCTCCAGTTTCGAAGTTATTTCATTAAGAAACACTAAATGGGTGTTGGCTAAATGCCCGCAGCAATTCCGACCAGTTCCTGCCGAAAAACTTTCACTCGGGTTATGGTTTCAGCACGCGATGCAGATTCAGTTATTTTTAGATCATGCCTGATAAAGCGATTAAAAATTCACTCTTTCAGACCGCCACCTACGCATTTTCATCTATAACAAATTCAGTTTTGGCGTGAAAAAGCCACGACCCCGCTTAAAACCGTTGTTTGTGAGGATTTATCTTATAAACAAATCTTGAAAATGCTCAGCTCGGACATTAAAAAAATCCCAAGGGTGGAATATGCGGTTTCAGGCTGAATAAAAGGCAAACACACACTGGTGTATCCTATTTTTCAATTCAAATCATAAAACTACAACTTGCTTAATTTTTTATTTGTGGCAGAAATGCGGATTGTAAAGTGCACATTGGACGCGAGGAATTCAGTTGTCACCTCGTTGTCTTGCAGTGTTACTCTGAGCTTTTTGACGGCTACATTGCAATAAAGAAGGTCGAAATTCCGGCTGTAAGTCCCGAAGTAATTGAAAACAATTTTTCCGAAAGCACTTTCAGGAAAAATGCAGTGCGGCATCGTTCGCTTTCATTTACGACTGGATGGTGAGCGAAGACCAGTCTTATAAATACCTGACTCGGGAGAATGTGCTCGATATTTTCAATTCAGCGAAATATTTGAAAATTAAAGGTTTACAACACAATGACGACAACATTTCTCGCGTCTTAATCAATTTTATTAGATTTGGTCGAGCAGTGTTGGGCGTTTGTCGACAATTGCGAAGTTTTCAACGAAGATACTGCTTTTCTCCTGTATGTCGATGCTAAACAGAAACGACTTGAAGAAGTTCACGAGTTGATGGTTCCGCGTATCCAAGACTTCTTCCTGATTTTGGTCAGTTCGCAAGACTGGCTCGAACTGGGAGTGGAGGATGTTAAAAATTTGCTCAGCTCTAATTATATTAGGATTAACTGCGAAATGGAGGTTTTCATGTCAGCAGTCAGGTGGCTCAAGTACGATTGGGCCAACCGTGATAAGTACAAATACGAAGTTCTCAAGTGTGTCAGATTCGGGAACATTGCCGCTTGGCAACTTGTTGATATCAAACGCAATCCCGAAAATCCCGAATTTATGGAATTAGCCAAAGACCCAGCCATTTGCAAGCTCATCGATGACGGGCTCGCGTAAGTCGGCAAATCACTGATGGATGAAACAATTTCCATACTTTTTCAGGTTTGTGATCATCAAGCATTGGTACGACCACGACAACGACGACTTCCAGCACTGGAACTCCGTCCTGGGGCTGCAGGAGCCGCCTGCCAGGAACTGGAGCGGTTTGGATAAGACGTATTTCACCTACCGTGAATTTTTGATCTACTTGGACCAGTACCGCCGAAACCAACTGATCGAGAAGAGCAAACCGCGAATGAATCACGAGAAAAAACTAGGAGTGCCTTCCGGCACCGTGATGTCGCCTGAGGAGCCGGTCCCCAGCATGGAAGATTTTTTGTCGAAGAAGAAAGTAAGTCCGCAGCGAAAAAAGTTGAGCAAAACTCCGTGGTAGTCACAATTATGTGTTTAAAATTCCATGTATTATCTTGCATGTATAAATTTTTCTAAAGCAAACTTTGATTTTTCTTCCTGGACCACGCAGCAGATTTGGTAAGAATTTTGACGCGTATATTTGAACAGCAGTGGTAAAAACTCTTACCATTTGCTGTTATCTTATCAAAAAACACCCTCTAATTGTTTCAGTTTCAGGCGTTACGTATGCACCGCAAACCGGTAATTGTCCAGAGAGTTGAGCTCAGACATGGGGTGCATTTTGACGAAGTTGAAGACGATGAAGTTAGGAATATGCAAAGGATGTTTACACCGTCTCAGAACTCTCTAGCTTTGACGTCCCTGTAAGGTACCACTCAATATGCAATTCGTCAAATAATTAATAATTTTTATCAAGCAATCGGTTGAGTACTTCTTTTCTCAGTCCTCAACCTAAAAGACTGCTCGTGAAGACCACTCTTTTTCAAGCCGAAAGAGAAACGGTTTTAGTTTTTGGCGGTATTAATCCGTACGCAAATTATGGAGAACCTAGAAATACGGGAAATAATATTTTTCGATACTTGCCGGACTCCAATATGTGGGAACATGTCGGTACCATGCCCGAACCCAGGAACCATCACGGGGTCGCTTACCTCAAGGGGAGGATTTATTTAGCAGGTGGTTCCCCGTTTTTTCCTCTGCTTTGTTCTTTACCTTTAGTAAACTCCATTTTTTTATGTTTATGCTTATTTCTTTTTTTAAGTATGGTAGTTGTTTTTTTTTTCTTACTTTTTTCCTTTTTTTTCCAATTTTTTGCTTCTACTTTGTTTCTAAACTACGGAAATGTCAACGTCGCATTTTACCGATTTATTTTTTTAAATAAAGTTGATAAAAATGTAAGATATATTAATGATTAGATCTCTCATTGAAACTATAAATTACATTAGTTATTAATTTTTTGAAGTGTAGGAATAATTTATAACTGTGTTTATAACAACTAACTTTGAGGGAAAATGCGACGTTGGCATTTCCACAGTTTTGAAACAGAGAGAGTAGTGACATTTCTGAATAATTTATTTCTTTTATTTTTTCTCATTGTCTATTTGTTTTTTTTTGTTACTTTTTACATTATTCTAATTTGCCTATGATATTTCCAGATTTTTATTTATTTATTTATAAATTAAAAAGTTCTTTTTTTATTATTTTTTTACCTTTACTGCCCTTAATATTTACTAAGCTTTCTTTCTCAATTTTTTCTACATTTTCTAATTTTTTTATTTCTATCTCGTTTTCATTTTAAACTACTTTTTCTTTCTTCATTTATTCTTTTGGTAATTTTCACTTCTTCTTATTGCGTTCCCTTTCATCTTTCAATTTTTTTCTCTTCAGTTATCGAATATATTCTTCGATTTTTTCCTTTTACCTTCCCTAGACTATCTTTCCAATTCCTCTTTTTTACCCTCTCATTTTATGTTGCTTATCTTTTCTACAATGCTTGCTTTATTGTTTACGTTTAATTTAATTCATCTTTATATTTTTCCCGTCCAATTCCATCCTCAGTTTTTTTTTACTTTTTTCTGCTACTTGATTACCCTTTTTTTCTGATAAGTTTTTAGTTTTCCTTTTATTCTATTTTTTATTTCTAACTTAGATTGTTTTTTCTGTTGTTCTTTTCTCAGCTTTTGTATTATTCTTCTTCTTTCTTTTAATCCTCCAAATAATCTCCGAAATTGCAAGATATTTTTAAATTAGAAAACTTATTTTAATTTTTTTTCATCTTTACCACGTTTATTTTTTATTAATTATTATTAAACTACTCAATTTTTACCACATTTTTTTCGTATGTTACAATTTTCTCTTTTACCTTTTATAAGCTTACGATTTTTTTCCCAATTAATTCGTTTTATTTTTTTCGTCTCTGATAATTATGATTTTTTTGTTCCTTTTTTTTTTCATAATTTTTGTCTCATGCTTCAAATTATGCCTGTTCCTCTTTTCTTTTTCTTCTTTTTTTGTCTTTTTTAGAATACTTTTATCTTTTATGTTTGTTCTCTACTGAATTATTTTCTTTCTACATTTTATACGTTAATCCTGTCTTTTCCTACTTATCCTAATTCTAATTTTACTACGTTGTTTTTTGTTTCCCCTATTATTTTTTTTTAAATTGCTCTCTTTATCATATTTTTTGTTTTTCTTTCTTTGCCTTCTATTCTACATTTTTAATTTTTTGTATCTAGCTTTTTTGCTTTTCCTTTAATCTTCTAATACATTTCCTTCCTTTTTTCATGTTGTTGTTATCTTTGTTCACAGTTTCTTACTTTTTCCTTTATTTCTTCTCTTTCTGGACTATAATCCTTCCCACTTTACTTTTCCCTTTTGCATTCTTATTCGTTTTATTTTACTTTTCTACAATGTTCTTTTATTGTTTTTCATTTTTACGCTTTACCTTTTTTCTTTCCTTCTTTGCTTCTCTGTTTTTTCCTTATCATATTCCTTGTCCTTATATTTTTTTCTTCCTTTCTTTTTTTTAAATTGATTTCTTTCTCAGTCCTTTTATTTCCTTCTTTAGGCGGTACCGACCCCCGACCCGACGACTTGCGAGGCAAATCTCGCGTTGTTGACACAGTTTGGAGCTTCGACCCCACAACTCGTGCCTGGTTTAGTGAAACCAGTCTTGGAATGAAACGTCGCAATTTCGGATTGGTGGTACTCCAACAAAGCCTGTATGTGATTGGTGGATGCAACGATAAGTTGGAATCGTTGAAATCTGTCGAAAAATTCGATGCCAGAGAAGGAGCTTGGAAGTTTATGGCACCCATGCATTATGCCAGGGCCGGACTGGCGTGTGCCAAGTACCGGAATTTCATTTGGGCGGCCGGTGGTAACGCCGATCTAAGACGGAACGTTCTGTTGGATGTTGTGGAGAGTTACGACTCGAGAAGTAACCAGTCAGTAACTATTTGTAACTATTAGGGTTTTGTATAAAATTTGGTTCAAGATGGACCAAAATTAAGAAACTCAACTCGCCTCGGTGTTTCGGTTGTATGTTTGTAAAGGCCGACAATTTGTATTTAATTGGTGGGACTGGTCAAAAACAGAAAGAGTTTAAATCAACCACAAGTGTTGGGTTTGTTGATGTTTGGGACACCACTAGTATGTCCTGGCGGACCATCATGGGTATGACCATACCACGACATGGTCATGCTGTTGCCTACGTTGGCACCCAGATTTTTATCATGGGTGGTGTCACAACGATTTATATGAGATGTCTATCCAACATTGAGTGTTTTTGCTGGAAACGAGGTAAGTGAAAACTAAATGAGAAAGTGGGTGTCAGTTTATGAGGAAAAATCATAAAAAGCTGGTTACTCGGGAGAAATAATATACCTCAAGAGCTTGTCTGTTCTCTCTTATTTCACTCATGAACTTTTAAATGAAATGGGAGAATAACTCGGAATCAAGAATTTATGAATTACAATACTTATAAAAAAAGGCAGAAAGTAATTAACTTGAGAGCTTAAATTATGGAAAACACCCGAAGTATGTACGTGGGACGATGGCAAGAAAGTTGTGTGGGTGTAAGAAATAATTTGTCGTGCACAGAATCTAACAAAGTTGGGAGTAATTCTGATTTAAGATAATATAATTCATAGTCGACCGTTTTGTCACACCATTTCCATGCTTAACTTTCTAAAACTCATTCCAAGTCGTAAGTTTATTATTCACGTTTTTCACATATGAATGCAAATGTGGGGACTTTCATACAAAAGGGTGCAAAGTTTTAAAATCTCCACATTCTCAATGAAACAAACAACTTTTATTTTCCCTATTTACAGTCATGCAACTTTGCGTTGGGTTAATCCAAAATCCATACTACATTATGTAAACTTTGTTTTCGTCTCACATTACCCAAACAAAGCTTAATACCGCCAAAGATACCGCTTTCGTTGTTACAATGCATAAATTGTTAAGCTTAATGCGACGTTGCATTCGGTCAAAAAATGGCAACACTGTTTTTTTTTCAGGTGCTTGGATTAGGGGCATTGCTGATTTACCGGTAACCTTATCAGGCCACGCTGCTATCACTCTTCCTCCCGCGATGCTAATTTCAAACGAATAAGTGATAGATAAACAGGAAACAATATTTGGCAAAGATTCCTGTCGTGGGTGTTAACTGAGCGCGGCACCTCACCGAGAGATGGCGCCACGCTACTTGAAGTACTTTTACACCATAACCATAGTTTAGTTTTAGAATTTATAAATTTAGCGTTTTTTTATATTCCAATGTTGTATTTAAGAATGTTGTACACGACCATGCATTTGCTGCTTTTTGGTGCTTGAAATAAAGATTTTTACCTTAAAATCAATGATTTTTCCCTTTGACATTTCAGCATCTTGTAAACAGGCTTGTCAGCCAATCTGATATTTGTGATTGGGTGCGGTGTTGTTGTATCCTTATCGTAAAAAAGTGATTGTTTAAAGGGAAAAAGTGTGATTTTGTGGCGCAAGGTAAGTTATTTCGGTGTAAAATTATCAATTTCATTCATTGTAAGTGAGAGAGGAGGTTTTTTGAGTGGTTTGGCCAGGTTTTAAAAATGTCGATGAACTGTGTATGACAACATGGATCTCTTTGTGAGTGGGTGATTCGGATTCTGATTACTTGGGTGTCTGATCGGTTTGTGAGTGCGAGGTTTGGAAATTGTGATCGTTACACAAACGAAGCATCTTGTGTTTAATTAAATGTTTCGGTTTGAAAGCACGTAACGATTCCTCTATTCAGCGATTCCTTGTCACAGTTCGAATTCCAATGAGATTGGTCATGAGATTCAGAGAATTCCATGTTTCAGGTGTGGTGTGGTAATTCGCCATGAGTTACTTACAGTCCAACCCGAATAGACCCAGTAAGTTGCATTCTTAATCATTGTTTGGTCGTAATTAATTAGTTAGTGTGTGAAGATTTTGTTAACACTTATTGAGAGAGGTTTCCAGTTTGATAAACATCCTCAAATGTAAGTTTAAGTTTATCCGGTTACAATGACAATTCCCAATACAATTCCCTTTAAAAACCGTTCCAGATGGTGTGTTTATATAATTGGATTGTTAGAAGTTTATTTCCTCTGCAATAATTCATTGTTTTGAAACAGTTTGATTATTTTCCATTTTTTCTTGTGGAGGTTTCGGTATCTATGACCTCAGTTGTGACTAAGAGCCGATTATTCATACATTTTTTAGAAAATCTCAAGGATTTGTTCTAGTTCTAGTTGGGCGTAATTGGTCTCAAAAGTCAAAATACTGATTTACTATTAATTGAGTCAGACTGCATATTCTAAAAGTTAAATTGTTTAGAAGCTAAATAAGCTGGTAATTTTTATATTTGTTTAAAAAAAAATTGTACACACTGAAAGTTGATGTTGTGAGACACAAGTTTAACAAATTGAGTGACATTTGGCACTAATTAGAAACAATGGTTTTCGTTAAAAAAATAACAATTTGTACATGTGCTCTCTTTTCAGATACTACAGAAATAATATTTAAAAACGTACTATACTTATTTTATTTTCATTTAACAAGTATTTTTTTCAGTATTAGCATATTTTTTGTAATCTCTCCGGTGCTGATTATCAAACTGAATTAGAAGTTCCTAAAAAATTTTTGAGCTTTTTTTCACGAGATATAGCTCTTCAAAGTTAAATTTTTAAGTTAAGTTTTTGGTGCTTCAGATCATACTTTTTTGACTTTAGTTAGCGGAAACGTCAGCTCTTGGAACACTGTTGAAAAAATCAACAATTAATGTCTTATGATGTACAAAACAATTAAAAAACTTGCAAATTCGACATCATAGGAAACAAAAGAGTAAAAATCGATACCGTTGCTAAGGAAAACAAATTAAAAAATATATCAAAATTAAGTTGCTTGAAAAAAAATCTGACTTCATTTTTGTGCTTAACTGAACGTCTTTTATCACCATACGAGAGTTTGTCCGTCACTTTTGAATCACCCTGTAGAAATAGAATTTATTGGAGTGTATTCAACATTTAGCAAGTATTTGAGCCCTTTTTGCACAGGATATCAGTCTAAAAGCCTACAGAACACGATTGTAAGAATAAATGACATTCTGAAATAATTGGAGTGTTTTTTTCGCACAAATCGATTTATTTTAAACATATTTTTTTCAGAACAGACCCTTGAAGATTAATAGGTTTTTTTTGGATTTTTTTACACATTTATCAAATCCACTCGTACTCCTGGGTAGTTTCTTAACAATTACATAATATCGTTAGTAATTTTGTATGATTCAATGTTTAAATAAAATACAGATATTATGTTGATAACGATAAGCAGTATGGGTAACGGTTTTACGTTAGCATTGAGAAAAGCAAATATACTTAAATTGCAGATTTGTTACTAACTCTATACATAATGTATTTATTTTTGAATTCAATGATTAAGGAACTGAGTTTTTTAATACTATGTATTAATTCTATAATCAGTAAAAAATCTTCTCATTGGATTACAAACAGTCAGATGGAAACACCAGTGTATATTTTTAATTGGAATTTAATTTAATTTTTTCATTACTCACTACTCATTAGTTTTTTAAAATGATAACTACTGAACCAGTCCTGTAAAAAGATTCTTAAAACGACATCCAGCGTTTATTATTTTTTCTTCTCATTGGATTTTATTTATTTAGTTAATTACTCAAATTCTGTTTTATATTTAAAAAAAAAATTGCAATAGCGTTAGAATTAATTAGAGTAAATCGTAATGAATTGTTTTTCCAGGTTTCAAACAAATCTCAATAATTTTTTATTTTCTGTAACATCGAAAAACCTTCAATTTTTAACAACAATTTATTCTTATTACTTAATCGTAAAAAAGAAATAAGAACTCCGATAATTGAAGTATTGATCCATCAAATTCAAATGCATACGGGGTAAACTGAATCTTAAAATCAAGTCAACAGTTGAGAAAGACAAGAATAGAATTTACGCTTGAAACATGTGCTTATCTAAAGCTAGAATGCCACTTATAACAGCCCTTATCGGGATATTAAGAGCGTTATTAAATATAATTATGTATGAGATTCGTTTATTTTTGTTTCCTCATGCAAACAGGGGATTATCCCGACCATCAGCACATGTTGAAATTCCCTTTGTTGGTTTTGCACGAACACGTAATAATGACCACGTCACTTCCAACCCGTGAACAACTCGCAAACAAATGTACTGAGGGGATTGCATCCTCTTTAATAATCCACTTATACTTTGTAATCGTGAGTTCCCATTAATAAAGTTTTTACCCCCAACTTCATTACTATGCATTCAAGCTGGATTTTCTCTCAAAGTGACACAGTTATTTTTGTCCAGTCTCGCAGAGCCACTATCAGGGAGGCCCCGGTGATTTACCTATGCCGCCCGCTAAGGAACAAACCCTCATGTGGCAACAAAACTCGTACATGGCGGACTCCGGCATCCATTCCGGAGCCGCCACTCAAGTCCCATCCCTGAGCGGGAAAGAAGAAGAAATGGATCTATTTGACTTAGATCAGGGTTATTCACAAGGCTTCACTCAGGACCAAGTCGACGAAATGAACAACCAGCTCAATCAAACGCGCTCGCAAAGGGTCAGAGCGGCCATGTTCCCGGAGACTTTGGACGAAGGGATAGAAATTCCCTCCACCCAGTTCGATCCCAGTCATCAGACGGCCGTTCAGAGGCTTTCAGAGCCGAGCCAAATGCTTAAACATGCAGTCGTCAATCTAATCAATTATCAAGACGACGCGGATTTGGCAACTCGTGCCATCCCTGAATTGATCAAACTTTTAAACGACGAAGACCAAGTCGTTGTTTCGCAAGCCGCAATGATGGTCCACCAACTGTCTAAGAAAGAGGCGTCAAGACACGCGATCATGAACAGCCCGCAAATGGTGGCAGCTTTAGTGAGGGCCATTTCGAACTCAAATGACTTGGAAACGACCAAAGGTGCAGTCGGAACTTTGCACAAATTATCGCACCACCGGCAAGGTCTCTTGGCCATTTTCAAAAGCGGGGGAATTCCCGCTTTAGTTAAATTGCTGAGTTCCCCGGTTGAAAGTGTGTTGTTTTATGCCATTACCACCTTGCACAATTTATTGCTTCACCAAGACGGGTCCAAAATGGCCGTGCGTTTAGCCGGAGGCTTGCAAAAAATGGTCGCGTTGTTGCAACGAAACAACGTCAAGTTTTTGGCAATTGTGACCGACTGTTTGCAAATCCTGGCATACGGGAACCAGGAGAGCAAATTGATTATTCTGGCATCGCAAGGACCTATCGAACTTGTGAGAATCATGCGTTCGTACGATTACGAAAAGTTGCTCTGGACGACATCACGAGTCTTGAAAGTTTTATCGGTTTGTCCGAGCAACAAACCGGCTATTGTGGAAGCCGGTGGCATGCAAGCCCTCGCCATGCACCTGGGGAACCCCAGCGGCCGCCTCGTCCAGAACTGCCTCTGGACCTTGCGTAACCTCTCGGACGCCGCGACCAAAGTCGACGGTCTCGAAGGCTTGCTCAGTTCGCTGGTGCAGGTCTTGAACTCGCAGGACGTCCATGTTGTTACGTGCGCTTCGGGCATTTTGTCCAATCTCACCTGTAACAACCAACGCAACAAGGTCACTGTTTGTCAAGTCGGGGGTGTTGATGCTCTTGTGCGCACTATTGTGAGCGCTGGGGATCGCGAGGAGATTACAGAACCGGCCGTTTGCGCTTTGCGACATCTCACTTCGAGACATGTGGAGTCGGAAATGGCGCAAAATGCAGTCAGGTTGAATTACGGTATTCAGGTTATCGTGAAATTGTTGAATCCGCCATCGCGTTGGCCGCTAGTCAAGGCCGTTATCGGGCTTATCAGGAATTTAGCATTGTGTCCGGCCAATCATGCGCCCTTGAGGGAACATGGAGCGATTCATCATCTGGTGCAGCTGCTGATGAGGGCCTTCCAGGACACGCAAAGGGTAAGACTTTATAATTACTTACCACATGCACATGTATAACATCATCAGAAATCGTAAACTAGTTTGAGTGGTGTTCCACATTTTGTTTATCGTCTTTTGAAATGTTTAAGAATTTTTTGGGGAATGGTTGGTATGGGCAAATATGAAATTAAACAATTTTCAAGTTCGCCACGACGCGACGCAATGTTACGACATTGAGAGATCACAAAATAAATTTGTTAGTTTCTTTGTAAATTTAATTTATTTGGCTGATGCAAAATAAATTTTAATATGCGACTACAATTTGCGGAATAACAAACATAGTAAAACACGGATTTTTATTTAGATTAAATTATCATAGCGAATTAATGAACAAAATTGAAGATAAATTAAATTCTTCTATTGTCTGTTTCAAAACTATAAAAACGCCAACGTCGCATTTTCTCTCAAAATTAGCTGTTATAAATTATTCATGCACTTCAAAATAATAATAGCTAATGTAATTTATACTTTTAATGAAGGATCTAATCATTAATAACTATTTTACAATTTTATCAATCTTATTTAAAAAAATAATTCGGTCAAATGCGACGTTGGCTGGGAGCTGGGAGTGCTGTTTAATGTTTTATTCTTCGACACTGTCAAAATTTCTGATTTTTCTCCTATGTAAAACAGTTTTGACGACTGTTTGGCATTTCTCAATACGAAACGTCAAATTATTTTTAACCGATTTAAAACAATTTTAAGCTTTGATGAGTCTAATTCGAAGAATAAAATGTTGTATCCAACTCGTTTTCGTGTAAATCGGTTCATTTATTTCACCTCGTGGTTGATAAACCACTCGTTTTCACTCGTGGTTTGATAATCCACTCGTGAAATAAAACGTCCGATTTACACTCAAACTCGTTAAATAAATAACTATTCTTAAAGTAAAAGGTTTTGTTGCAAAAATAAATAACGCGAAAATAAATAAAAAACAGTTTTATTCAATTAACTTTTGCTGCTTTTTTTTTACTGTAGAAATAATTTACAAAAACTATCAATTCTTATTGCTGTGGGTGTAGTATTTTCATTGAAGACTTTAACCGCGAAACGAGCACTTTGCTATCGGTTGCCAAAAAAATATTTTTAATCAAAATAATTATTATTATTTTTAAAATCTTATTACTACAGATTGTCACCAAAAATTTAATCGTCTTTATACGTATTTTATTTCTTAATGATACAAAACTTATTGAACTAACAACAATTGTGCATAATAAAACAAGGTAAAACAAAAATTAGTAATCCATTGTATTTCAACTTTCAAGTAAAAAAAACAGCAATTCTTTCATTTTATTTAGAATACGATTTCCAATTGATAAATAAGTAGCTAAATTGTCACTGTTTATAAGTTATAAGTTGTTGAATTTCAAAAAGCCATACCCACAAAAAAATAAAAATAATCTTTTTTTTTTTAATTGAATTACCACTAATTTTATGGAAATAAAAAATTACAACTTTAAGCCACTTTTTTGCTTTGAGATTTTCGAACTCAATCGTGTCTTAATTCATTATTATTTCCCAGGATTTTTTTAATATTTCATATGTCTTTTAAGAAAATTTTGGACTTTTGTTATCTCCTATGGTGTTACGTGTTTGTTAAATATTTCCAAGGAACGAACCTTATTTGCGGTAAGAATTTTAATCTGGGTATTTCTATAAATAAATAATTACCCTAACGTCCATTGTTAACTTTTATTCTGTTTATATCACTTTTTTGAAACAATCAATAAACAAAAATGTTACCCAAAACGATTGTCCAATTAATAATAATTGAGACCATTAAGAATATAGACGTCTTTGCTTGAATTTTGCATCGTTAAGAAAGAAATTACAAAAACGATCAAATTTTTGGTTACAATTTGTAGCAATTGGATTTTAGAAATAATAATTATTTTGATTTAAAATATTTTTTGTGCAACCGATAGCAAAGTGATGCGACCGCATCACAGCCCGCAAAATCTAATTTCGCGGTCTAATAAGTGTTTAATGAAAATACTACTCCCACAGCAATAAGAATGGATATTTTCTGCGGTAAAACAAAATTGCATTAAAAGTTATGAATCACTTATTGTATCTACCCTTTCGGATTAAATGAGAAAGTTGGGAAGTCTTATTAAGTAGTATATTAAGCAACAAATTCATTTTATTATTGGGTGTTTGAGTCTTGTGAGAGCCAATAAAACTATTCTGAAATGTTAATGCAAAGTTATTTTGTGGCTACTCTTCGTCTCCCTTCTCTTATAGCTTTTGGACACCTCTACATACTGCATTTAGGGTGTATATTTCAAAGTTGTTGTTTTTTTTAAAGAGGTCGAGTGTTGCGAGCGGTGGCAGCCAGCAAGCCTCCAGTTACGCCGATGGCGTGCGAATGGAGGAGATCGTTGAGGGGACAGTGGGGGCATTGCACATATTGGCTCGGGAGTCCCACAACAGGGCCATTATACGACAGCAAATGGTCATACCAATATTCGTGCAATTGCTTTTTAACGATATTGAAAATATCCAACGTGTGGCAGCTGGAGTATTGTGCGAATTGGCGGCTGACAAAGAAGGCGCGGAAATGATCGAGCAAGAGGGCGCCACATCGCCACTTACCGAATTGCTTCATTCCCGAAACGAAGGTTCATACTTGTTTTTTTCCAATTGTTCTAATTTTAATTGTCAATTATTGAAGGGGTGGCCACGTATGCCGCCGCAGTATTATTTAGGATGAGCGAGGACAAGCCACAAGACTACAAAAAACGGCTCAGTATGGAACTCACAAATTCGCTGTTCCGGGAGGAGAATTTGTGGAATCCGGATCTGGGCATCGATCCTGATTTACAGGTATGTTTCTTGTTTTGCTATTTTCAAAATTTTAAGGTAAGTTCACTGGTCGTAGAATTACAGTTTTTTTTATTTATTTGGTTTGCTTGAAGCCTGAATTTTGTCAATTTTTTGTTTTGTTTGCATTTTGTCACTGATCATTCTAGGACATTTTGAGTCCTGACCAAGCATATGATACAATGTATGCCCAAGGACCTCCTAGTGTGCACAGCAATCACGGTGGACGGCCGTACCAGCAGCAAGGTAATTGACACGCACTTTTCACACTAACCTCAAACTATTAAACTAAAAACACTAATCACCGAAAGCGAGACAATAACAGACAAGTGAGCTAAAACGTAGGTAAAATTTTGCTCGGCATGCAGTTGTGGGTTGATGAAAGCATGCTTTTGTGTGGTATGGAAACTGTTTGATTTTGTGGGTTTTGCTAGGGTATGACCAGATACCAATAGATATGCAAGGGCTAGAGATTGGGTCGCACGCTGGCGGAAACGGGTCCACGTACAGCCAGCTTGAAGCTATGGATGTAGCCAATGGCGACCCCGACATCAACTTTGACCCAATTAATCAATTACCTGCACCTCCCCAAGACAACAATCAAGTTGCAGCATGGTACGATACCGATTTATAAAATATACCTTCCTCGATTTCCTCGATGTCTTTTGTTTTATGAAATTAGACATTTTATTTTGTTTATAATCCCAAATGCGACACTAGGAAGTTTTGTTGTTAAGGATACTATAGTGTACCTATTTATAATTTATTAGCAAGTATGTATAAAATATCATATACGTGTAAGTTTCGGTTGTATAATATTGAGTCTGATTTATTAAAAAAAAAACATTTTATGCTGTCTGATTATTATCGAAGAGCTAAAACACAATGCTGAATTTTTGACTGATGTGTTATGGTTGTCGTTTACAAAAATATCTAAATGTGATTGTACAAAATAAATCGTCATGTACCATTTTTTTTTGTATTAATAAAAGTGTTGGTATATTATTTGTTTTTTATTTTGTTATGCTACTTATCGCCGTTTTTATGTAACGTCAAAGGTGGAGTGTTGACATTGTGTTTTAATTCTTACCATATTTAAACAATTTCATAAACAGGGTAGAACTTTTTAAGGCACTGCCTTTGAAATGTATGCATGTCTTTGTAGGAAGGAATAAACTTTCTCATTGTATCTTGCCGTTTTATTTTTGGCCGGACCTCATCCTCACAACTTTATAGTTATGCCGTTGCGTTAATATGTTTATTCTTCCACACTGTCAAAAGTTACGGTTTTTCTTCTGTGTACGAAAGTTTTGACAACTGTTTGGTATTTATCAATAATACGAAACGTCAGATTATTTTTAACAAATTTAAAGCAATTTTAATCTTTGTTGAGTCTAATTTGAAGAATAAAATGTTGTGTTCAACTCGTTTTAGTGTAAATCAGTTCATTTATTTCACCTCCTGTATGATAAACCACTCGTTTTCACTCGTGAAATAAAGCGTCCGATTTATAATCAATCTCGTTAAATGAATTTTTGCTTTTCTTTAGAAATTGCCAGAAATATGCCATTTGCATTTTTGTCAGTGACATATGGGCTTTAGCCCAGGGCGTCAAATATTTTTATTTTGATTAATAAAATATCATATAAATAGACGGGTTACATTTTTTTAAATTAATTGATCAGATTTTTTGTTGTATTTTTTTACTTCTTAAATTCTTAATTGTTTGGTTAATGAGTTTTAAGAAGTTTTTAGAAGTTTGAATTCATATTATAATACATTCACGATAAGTAATGGTAGAAAAAAATGTCTTTGAAAAAAGTCAGCGCATGTCTTTAAAATCACGTGTTTTTGACGTGATTAAGACGAAACCATGTTAACTGGGCGACGACGTAATCATTTTAAAAAAGTGTAAAAATGACCACGATTTTTGAAAAACAAAAATTTTAAATAAATACAGTGATTTTTTAATAGATATCGTAGAAAATAAAGGGCACATTTAAAAATTTACTGCATGTTTGGTTTTTTTTATTAAATTTTCAGAATTATCGGAACATTCTTGCATTTGTAGAGAACTTGTGCTAGAACTGGATTTATTATTTCATTCAAACTCAAACTCGTTAAATAAATAACTATTTTAGGGCACAGATTTGGGGTTTGTAAATTTTTTCTTATTTTCTGATTAACCAATAATTTTTTATTTTTTTTAAAGAAATGTTTTCATAGGCAGGGGCGGCAAAATTAAGTAGGCCAGGGCGGCAATGGACATAAACACTGATTTTCGTAACAATTGATAACTATTGTCTTAATTCGTGACGTAATAAACGACCGAAACCGACCAAAAATGATTGGTCGCACGCCAGAAGCAGCACATCGGTATGTCAACAACTGTCATAAGCCCGCATCACGCAGCCGAAACACAAATAATAATTTTATTTTTAAAAACCAACACCAATGAAAATTTTGATCAAACCATTGGGTTCAGTAATCCATTCAGTTCGATTTCCGTACTGCTCTGTTTCGTGGAAGCTTTACTTTATCAATCCTCCGTGTAAACAAGCTTGAATTTGTATCGTGTAAGCGCCATTTTATAACCTTGTTTGTTATGATAGTGGTGTGGAAACATGGACGCGCTTTAAACTAATTAAACCAGTGTTTATTAATTAAACAAGTGGAGTTTTTCGTCGGATTAGTGTCTTACTGTGCGCTGTAAGTATAAAAAGTCGATAAACTTGCCGAAATTATTCCAAAACCCGCATCCTATTTCTTATCTCTTTGTGAGTGGGTGCATCTCTGTTGCGGAATGCACCTGTTTTGTGAATTACAGCCCGCTTATCACTTATCACAGTATTCTAATCTAGGCAATCGCCATGAGTTACATGCAACAGAACCAGAACAGACCCCGTAAGTATAAATTTTTGTGGTAATTGGTCGAATTAATGTTGCAAACAGTGCAAGGGCACTTTCAACGTGCCTCGGCCGACCTGCCCATGATGTCCGCCAAGGAGCAGACCCAAATGTGGCACCAGAACTCCTACATGGGGGACTCTGGCATCCACTCAGGGGCCTCCACTCAAGTCCCCTCAATCACGGGCAAAGACGAAGAAATGGACCTGTTCGACTTAGACACCCACCGTTTTACGCAAAACCACGACGAGATCAACCAAACGGGGGCCCAGACCGTGCCCGCGACCATCTTCCCCGAAGCCCTAGACGAAGGAATCGAGATCTCCTCCCCACAGTTCCAGCAATGCGTTCCGGAGCCCCCCAATGACTTGGAGAAGCAAAACGCAGTCAATTTAATGGATTATCAAGATGAGGCCGATTTGGTCACTCGTACAATCCCTCAATTGACTAAATTACTGACCGATGAGGACCAAGTGGTGGTCTCACATGCCGCTATGATGGTCAATAAACTATCAAACAAGGAATCGTTCCGTCATGCCATTATGAGCAGCCCCGAAATGCTGCTCGCTCTTGTTCGTGCCATTTCCAATTCTAACGACTTGGAGACCACCAAAAGTGCCATTGGGGCTGTTCATAAATTGTCGCAGCACAGGCAGGGCTCGCTTGCGATACTCAAATGTGGGGGCGTGCCGGTTTTGGTGCAGCTTTTGAGTTCGCAAGTCGAAAGTGTGCTGTTTTTTGCCATCACTACTTTGCATAATTTGCTGCTGCATCAGGAGGAGGCCAAGGTGGCGGTCAGGCATGCTGGGGGGCTCCAGAAACTGGTGTCGCTTTTGAGGCGGAATAATGTGAATTTTTTGACGATTGTTACGGATTGTTTGCAAATTTTGGCGTATGGGAATCAGGAGAGTAAACTGATTATTTTGGCGTCGCAAGGGTCCACTGAGCTTGTGAGGATTATGAGGACGTATGATTATGAGAGGTTGTTGTGGACAACGTCCAGAGTTTTGAAGGTAAGTACAAATTGGAAACAATTTTAATTTTTATTAAATAGTGATGCATTATTATGAGGACAAAAAATTTAAACCTTTCTACATGTTTATTTTTATCTGTCTGCTTTTGGCAAGTGTTCTGAAGATTTTTTCTTCTCGTAATAAATAATTCCTATATGCTAAGCAGAAAAAAATGAATGAAATGCAATAAAATGTACAGGGTATCCGAGTTTTACTGCCCGCCAAAAAAATAAATACATTTGGCTGTGTAAGAAGAAATAATATCGCAAACGATAGAGTTTTGAACTTAATTGTTTTATATTAATCTCAAATTTACGCCAAAAACCAATTTTTATTTTGTATACTTAGTAGGTCATCGCGATCTAAAGCTTAGGACCAGTTTCATAAAGGAACTTTAAAGTTAATGTTGATTTAGAATGTGGAAAGTTTTGTCAACAAATCCATAGTAATCAGCACATTATAAACCACATTTAATTTATTGCTCCTTTAAATTTGATTATGAAACTGACCCTTATTGTGTCTTCGCTTGATTTAGAAGAATTTCTATCGTCACCATTTGTTAAGTTAATGATCATTCTGAGTATAGAATAACTTAATGAGTAATTTGCGAACGAAAGTCAAATTAATGCCCGGTTGCACAAAAGTCAAATTAATCGGCCATCATGTGATGGTCCGTCAAAATTTGATGGTTTGTTAACGGTTTGTTAATTTTGAATGCGTTGCACAAAACAATTTGCACATGTTTTAATCGTTCATCATATGATGCTCCGTTAATCGTCGATTAATAAAAAACCAATTTGGCAACAAGGCCTTATGTTATTTGATATGTCATTTGATACATATTTGACAGCCTAATTTTTTTATTAATATTGTGTTTTCCCGGACTTGAGTTTTACCAAGTACTTTATGTGTCGATTTAACTTGTATTCTTTCGTTTTCAAAGTGTTCTGTTTGCTGCGAACAATTTATGGTGTTAGAAATAGTGTTTGATGCCTTGCGTGGATTTGTGAACTCTAGTGATGTAGTACTTGAGTTTATGGCAAATTTCTAGACCTAAAGGTAGCAAGGAGAATAGCGTTGTGAAATTTTGCCGTGTCCGCGATCTCTTTATTTTCATTTTTCGGGGGTATTTGACTGATAAAGTGCCAAGGGGTACCAAGACGCTATTCCAGAAGGCAAAACACGGAAATAGCCCTAAAGGCAGATGAAATTAAGGCGTGAAAAAATCTACATGTGTTTATTACCAAATTCAATAAACCTTCAATTGAATATTGGAGTTTTATTTTAACTAAAATTAATAAAGTTTTTACACTTCTTTTTTTGTGAGGTTATTTGGACAACGCTTTTTAAAAGTGAATCATCCGCATTGGCACATTGGGAAGCAGACCAACAAAGTGGACATTATGTTATTCGTTAAAAAATAAGTTATTGCTCGAATTGTTTTATTGAATAAACGATACAAATTCATGTCTGAGCGGGTTGTGTGACTTTCTGGGATAACCCTACAGATGTTTTACAAAAGACAAAAAACCAAAATCTCAAAAAAATTGGGTTTGTGCACTGAGGGATTTGATTTGTTGCGTTTTGGTGCAATTCTACCTCTGGTTTTATTTAAACGAAAGTGCTTTTTACACTCATGGTCAAGCAACATTTCAAACAAATCCCCAGGATCTCTGATTTTCTGCACAGGCCTCTCAGCCACTACAATCACTTGCACATAACCTTTCTCATCCAACAAAATAAATTCCACGTTTTCCTCCTTAATTCTTTTTACTCTCTCACCCCTTAGGTAGTTGTTTACTTTAGTTCATGAACATTCATGAAATTTTACCAAAAACACCTTAAATTCTCCAATAAAAAGTATTACAAACGGTTAATCAGAGATTAATCGCTCGTGGATCGGCCATTAAGTTGATGACTCGTTAAACACTGATTAACAATGACATTTGCGTTGATTTGCGTTTGTGCAACGGAAAACAGAGTTAATCAACGATTAATTGACAATTATCGTTGACGTTCATCAAATATTTGATGAGAGATTAATCAAAGATTAATCAGCCGTTAACGGTGTTTTGCGTTGCACAAAATTTTTGATGGACGATTAACACTTTGTTAACGGCCAATTATCTTTTGTGCAACCGGGCATTAGTCTTCGAAATTTTGGTTATTAACTAATTAAAAATTAAATTAAAATACACTATACCTGCTCCTTACCCACTACTCGAAATTAAAAAACGGCACTACTAAAATATTATGCACTCGAAAACACTCACTGGTCACTGAAGTTAGACCTAC
Organism: Tribolium freemani; assembly: GCA_939628115.1. NCBI lineage: Eukaryota > Metazoa > Arthropoda > Insecta > Coleoptera > Tenebrionidae > Tribolium > Tribolium freemani. Next base: position 17,014,051 of record OW626791.1, on the reverse strand, counting down.
GTTTTGAAAATATTAATCAGCAGAATTATTTATTTAATAATTTTATGAGGCGATCGTTCTTGATAATAGCAAGCGACAAACTAAATAAAATTATTAATTAAATCAATAATTATTATTATGTAAGAATATGGATGTCTTCATGAACAAAAAATATTATCTATTTAGGTAACTAATTGCCAACAACGGTTTGTCTGATCTATTGATTTTTGTTACGACATTCTTTAGAATTAGTTGGTGTCTTAATTTTTAATAATTTTTTGGAGGTGTATTTTTGATGTCTGTACATAATTATGAAGAATCTCTGAAACACATTTTTGGGCTCATATTTTCAGAAAATAATTTTCTAATAATAAAAGTTGATGTTTTAGTGAATTCTTTTAAAAATCCATACTTTTGTTATTACAGAACACCCATTTAAGTACATTACACGTTTTTGCATTAAGTAACATATAGTCACAAATTTAACAAATAATTTGTGTTGTCTGATTCATTGATTCTTGTTACATTCTTTATAATTAATTGTGGGGTTTCAGTTTTTAATATTTTTTGGAGGTCTGTACATAATTATGAAGAATATCTGAAACACATTTTCAAGCTCCTATTTTCAGAAAATAATTTGGTATAAATAAAAGTTGACGTTTTAGCGAATTTTAAAAAAAAATTATACTTTTGTTATTCAAAGACCCATTTAAGTTAGGCACATTACACATTTTTGTGTTAAGTAACATAGTAGTCACAAACTTAACAAACAATTTGTATCAACAGGAAATCAAAAATATTTTTTAGAAATAATGTAATAATTTCCAAATACATTTTCAAAATTTCAACGATTAAACTTGTTAATAAAATGCAAAGCTTTGTATACAATGAGTGGTAAAATTGTGGAAGAGCTAGAACAGGTCAATTTTCTTTTTTAAAAATACTCGATTCTCAACTTGTCTTAAAATTGAATACCTTTTTACTCTGAGTAATGGCATCATCGACATTTTAAACGCGAGTCACTATTTTTTTCTTGTTCGATAGATCTTTTAATTGTCGAAATGGCAATGTCATAATATTAAATAGATAACAAAGTTTTCAAATAAAGTTTACTCAAAAAGTGAAAAACATAAATTTTAATTCTAACGAAAAACAAACATGAAAATTCTAATATTTAACAAAAAAATCCTTCATTTAAATAAAATGTTTAAAGAGCCATTCATCAGCCTCTTGACAAGTTCTTTTAGTTTGTTGAATGATTTGGTTGTTTGGACTAATATAGTAATAGCGTGGGTAATGATATTACTTACTTAGACTTTGATTTTTTTAATTAAAATATTAATTTAAACACGGTATATCAAATAAAAAATCATTCAGTATTATCTTTGCGAGTAGTGCTAAAAGATGTAATGGTTGAAGAGTTAAAAATAAAGACAATACAGACGGCAAAATTTTCTTTTTTAAATTGGCGGATCTTCTGAAATTTGGTAGCTTTTCTTTGTTAATATACTCGTATTTCTTTAAAATAACTCATACTTTACAAAAAATGTAATCTACATCTTGTTTATAAAAGGCATAATGTTTTTTTTCTTGTTTCTGGCATATCACTATCTCAGAAACTTACTTCATCAAAGCATATTTCTTAGTCATTACAGCTACTAAAAATATCTTAAACCTACTAATTTATTGGCTACTAAACCAATGCCTAAAAATAAAAGAAATGGCTTATTAGTTAAATTGGTGAAAAAATACTCACCTTCTCTTCGTGCTGCATTAGTTTTGCGATCTGTTATTTCTTTTTAGGTGTTATCAGTTTGCTCTAGCAACAAACCGGTGATAATCGAATCTGGCGGTTTGCTAGCCCTCGGCAAACACCTCCGCAGTCCCAGCCTTCGTCTCGTACGAAACTGTTTGTGGACTCTTCGTAATTTATCAGACGCCGCAACAAAAGTGAACGGTTTAGACGAACTACTCGTATCTTTGGTTGAATCACTCAATTCGAAAGATATCCAAGTAGTAACCTGTGCCGCGGGAATCCTCTCCAATCTAACGTGCAATAACGAATGGAACAAAAAGGTCGTCTACGAAATGGGCGGCATTGACGCTCTCATTCGTACCGTTCTCATCGCTGAAGATCGTGAGGAAATAACCGAACCTCTGATCTGCACTTTGAGACACCTCACTTCGAAAAGCGGCTTCTCTGATCGAGCCAGACGAGACATTATTGAAAATAACGGCGTCCAAGTGATTATTAAATTGTTAAACACGCCATGTAGTTGGCCATTGGTTAAAGCCTTGATCGGGCTTTTGCGAAACTTGGCGCTTTATCCAAGCAATGTGGGCCCTTTAAGGGAATGTGGGGCCGTTCATCACTTGATCCAGCTCTTGATGCGCGGCTTTCAAGACATTCAAAAGAGGGGAAGTGGGCCCCAGAAATCGTCAAATGGGGTCCGAATGGAGGACATCGTCGAAGGTACAGTCAACACTTTACACATTCTCTCGCGTGACCCTTTCACTCGTTCGATTATTCGCCAACAAATGGTTATCCCGATTTTTGTCCAATTGTTGTACAACGAAGTGGAGAATGTGCAACGTGCCGCTGCTGCCGTGCTAAGCGAGCTAGTGGTCGATAAGGAAGGGGCCGATATTATCGAGCAGGAGGGGGCGGCCACGGTTTTGAACGAGTTGCTACAATCGCGCAATGAAGGTAATTATTTTGTTTTTTTTTTAATCTTTGTTGTAATTCAACTTTAAGGGGTTGCGTCATACGCAGCGGCAATTTTGTTCAGACTGAACGAAGAAAAGTCGCAGAACAGCTCGAAACGGTCGCCCAATGCGATGAATTTGTTTCAAGAGGACAGTTTGTGGACTCCCGATTTCGAGATTGCCGAATTGCAAGTAAGAGTTTCGTCACGTTTTATATATTTTTATAGCTTGTTTGGTGTAGTGCACTCTTTTTATTTTTGTTTTGCATTTTTCTTGGTTATTTTAGGAAATTTTGAGTTCTGATCAAACCTACAGTAGTGTGTATAATCAAGAGACAAGCGGTGTGCACAACAATCACGGTAGTCAGCCTTTTCAGCAGCAAGGTAATTAGAGAGAAACGAACAGTGAACACGTTTAATTTCGTATTAGTTGCATGGGCCTGCGTTAGACTAGTTTTAAAGTTTTAAAAAATTGTTTTCTTATTGCTTTTTTTCTAGGATTTAACCAGGTACCAGTAGAGATGTCTGGACTGGAAATTGGCACACACGATAGCGGTAATAGTTCTAGTTATTCAGCGTTGTTAGAGGCTATGGAAGTCACAATGGCTGATACAGAATCCGATTTAAACTTCAATAATATCAATCAATTGCCTTCCACACCACAAGATAATCAAGCGACAGAATGGTACGATAATAATATTTTAAAAAGCGAGTTTTAATTTGTGATAATCATTTATTGCATGCTTTGTAGACATTGCAAAACAGGTGGCAATATTTTTACTTTTTCGTATTTGTTTTTGTTGTATTCCTATTATTTTAGGTTAAGGAACGTTTAGTTGTATCACGACCGCATAAGCCATTTATCATAGATTGGTAGCAATAATGTGTATTGTTAGAAATACTTAATTAGAGCGTAATTATTTATTTTTAATACGTAACATAATTTTACAATTATCGTAACTATATTTACCTACGTTAAAGTCCCAAGCACTGCCTTTTTATTTAGTATATGTTCTTATCTTTACAATAAATATATACTCCAGATTGAGATTTTGGCTTCCTAACATGTAACCTCACATTAACATCCTATTGAAATGCACCAGCGTTTTATTTAAAAATCGTAACCGTTTTATAGAATTCAATTATTAACCCACTCAGCTACGTGTCGGGTATCAAATTTCGGAAAATAATCCTTCACCACAAACTGTCGTTTTTTAAAATATGTTTCTTTAATTGGTTTTCTTAAACGAGAATCCAGTATAAAATAGAATTTTGTTTTTACATTTGTGTCTTATCTGATGCCAAAAAAATGCAAATGCGCCTTTGCGTTTGAAATTGAATTACTTTAAGGTTAAAATCTATTTCAAATACGAAACTTGTGGCCTGCCAAGGGCCAAACATCTTGACATTTTTATATACCATTTGATTTTAATGATTAATGTTCTATAAAATATTAAACTGCGGTCGACAAAGACAATGAACAATGATTTAAACCATTTTTTTTATTAAATTGATCACATTTTTGTTTTTTATGGCAGCTTATCTTTTACCTACCATTTTTTGATAGCAAATATTTTAACAAAAAACCGCTAGGTATTTTTTTATTTTAATTTTATAATAATAAGCGTGAAAACACTTAATATGAAACTTAGACAAAAAAAAAAAGAAAAACAATCATTCCTTAAATAATAAAACCAAAACAGAAAAGTAAACCCCTTTGTGTAAAAGTGTCAATAACTTATTTAATTTTCTTTTTTTTCTTTTTTAAATTTGTTGTTGCTTTATTTTTTAAATTCTTCATACTCACCAGAAAGAAAAGGACTACACTATTAAAACAGTAAGCACAAATGTCGGTTGTTTTAAATATTTTGAAATAGTTTCGAAATGTAGTATTTTTGAAAAATAAACCATAGCATATGATTTTTGTGCGTTACTTTAAATTCACCCTAAATAATAACTTACCTGTTCAGTAAAAAAGAGTTGAGGGGTGTAAAAATATGGGTATTTAAAGTACTGTGGAGTTGAGCTAAGTGCTTAGTTTTTGGGAAAAAAATGAAAAATTTTTTTTAGAGTTTTTTTAATTTTCTTCGCACTTGACCGGGCTAAAGAACAAGGGGTGCGCAGCCGAGCACGACCGTCAAGTTCAAGTAGGGCAGCGCAAATAACGGTTTCCCAAATTTCGATCAAACCTGAAAATTTTCTCGTTGAGATTTGATCAGAACGGTCTTTTCCGTGATACCTGAAGCAGAAATAGTGGGGCAAGTGATCATATTTGGAGAATGGTGTCGCGAGCCCGCGAAGACTGGTGAAAGAGTGCATTTATGTTGAGCCAGCTGTTGGTGATGTCTGGACGAAACGGTAAATTACAGTGCGTGTTCGAGGTGATTTTTAACTACACGTGATTTGGAATTTATTGAAAAAAAAAGGTAAGTGTCAATTAGCAATCATTAAGAAATGACCACTAATTCAAAAACAAAGGTTTTTGAACTCGGAGGGGCCCCTAATTTATTTTGTTTGCGTTGTCAGCGAACCTGCCCAGTTATTTTTAGCAACTTTAAAAAATAAGTAAACAAAACACGTGAATGAAATTTTTGTCCCGATTAAAAGAGAGTTATGCATTAATTGAATTAATTTACTGCAACCTTGTACTTAACAGTATCACCGGTATGTAGCAGGTGAATTACAATCAATCGGTGTGTCAATATGCTACAGTAAAAGTCGATCATTTTAAGAAAATTAAATTGCAGAGAAAGTCTTAGGTAATATTCACTTTTAATGACAAACTCGCGTTTTAACGCCTGGGTTTCCACAAAACGAAAAAATTATTTGGCTGAATTGAGACATCATAATTGTATAATTCGAGAAAGTAATTTAATTTATAGATTTCTCGAGCTCGATCAGGCATAACCAAGCGATTGTGGGGAAAATTAGCCTCAGAGTGCAATTTTTGTACGATACACTTGTTAGGTCAATTAAAAAGCTCTAGTAGCAGCGCTCATCAGAGCGTTTAATGTGAGATAATTCCCTCATATTGTGTGGGTCAGGAAGGCATTAAAACTCTAGTCTGGCACGATCGGTAATTATTGTTCTAACGGTGTTTGTTCCACTTCTATTGACACACTAAACAGACTTGTATGATTTATCTAGCGGAAATAGTAGTCAAAAGTGTATAGAAACAGAATGTGAAATCCCGAGATGAAAAACATAAACAAAAATTGGGTGAAAGTTGTAATTAGAATTTTTGATTAAAGTGTTGCAAATTATGTATTTTTTCTGCTTCACAGAGTAATAGTACGTGTATGTAATTGTTACACAATTTAACAGCCATGTAAATTAGTTTAGTTATAATTAATCGAATGAGAGAGTCAGTTTCCCAGACTCATCACTTTTATACGACGCAACTTCACGACAAATTTAACTCTTTTCTCCTCATTAAAAATTATAAATTTGTTGAGCTTGTGGAAGAGAAAAAATAGAGAAATGTTTTCATGACTCACGTTTTTCGTTTTGGCTAATTTGTAGTGTGTCCAAGGCGGAATAGATTTTTTGTCAATTACAATTTTACAATAATAGAAAATTGAAGTGACCTTTTAGTTAATTGGAGTTGCATTCGTTTCTTCATTTTTAATTAGGCAACAAAATGGATTAGTTACTGATTTGATCTGAAATTGGGACTGAAACTATTTTGCAACTCTACCTTTACAGATACAGATGCCTGTATTTTTATATTTACACTTCACTTGATAAATTAATTGGGATTAACGGTTTAGCACTACGACAGTAGAAAAAATAGTTATGCAAATTATCAATTAATTAATAACACGAGACATGAAGACATTTCCTCAATTAAAAATTGACTCTTGAGAGAACCATTCCCAAGAGTAATTATCTGCTTGATCTGAAATAATTGTATTTTTGTAAAAAATGAAAATTAAAAAAACATAAAATTGTAACGTTAGTTTATTACATAATAATTGCCAAGTCGTATAAAGATTAAAACACTGTTACTTTACTGTTTCTAATAGAATTGTTTTTCTTTGTTCTACAACAGTTGATGAACTGTTACGATAATTGCTTACTCGATCTACAATGACAATTTTTCGATTAGAGAAATGCATGAATACTGAAAATGACTCCACCCTTAAAAATTCCAACACAACTTGCTTCAATTATTCACTAACGGGGATTTTAACATTTAAAGTAATGCCAGCTCTTTAATGCATAAAACATGATCAATTACACAACTTTGTAACAGTTCATGTTTTTATTGTACATTGTTGTAACAATATTGAAATTTTGGAACAAGAAACTTTGGGGTCAGTGTTGGAAACAATTGTGTGTTCGTTTGAAAAATGTCGAGAAATGCGATCGTTTGTGGAGAACTCGGAAGAGCGCGGAAAATATCAAATTGTCCTCAATTACACGGCGTTGCATTGTTGTGTCACTTTTGCTACAATTCTTCTGTAGAAAAATCAAAATTCCGCGATAATGACTAGAAAGCCGTTCCTAAAAAGACAATAATTTCTACAATATCTGCAAGATTCCATTAATGAATCGATTTTTTGCAGGAGAAAGTCTTGAAGGAGAAAAAATCTTGGAGTGAAACCGAAGACACCGTGATGTGAGAACAAACATCTTCTATTAATTAAAAATCAAGTGAAGAAATCCGCGAACGGGAACATTTAGTACAGTTACGTAAAAACAACGTGACAGAAAAATTCAAATTGTGTTTTTCGTGGCGATGAATTGTACGTGAAGTGTGTTGCGATGACTGTCACAATGGAAAAAAGGAATCACCATCACAGAAAAAGCTCGTGGGACTCGAAGGTGGGTGCTGATTTATTATTGGACAAATTTGAATACAATTGCCCTTCAGTGGCGGAACAAATAGGGCTTGGAACATGAGTTTTGATCTGGGGTCATTATTCGGAAGCGGTATGAATTATTCAGAGCACTTCTCATGTTTTGTAATTGTTAAAGATGATTGTTATGGGACTAAAAAACAATCGAAATTAAGATATTCACAACGATTAAAATCTGAAAGTCGATCATTATTTCGTCTTGTTTTAGCCAACTTTAATACGGGTTTTTTATGTAATTTAATTATTATTTTATTGGATGTTGAGAAGTTGAAAAAATTGTAAAGAAACCGTGTCAACGACTTTTCTGCTTGTGCCTTGTAGTTTTATAAAATGTTAATAGTGTCAGTTATGCTAATTGCCCAATTCAAGTGTCACGTGGCTGGAAATATCAGTTTTACATATTTATTAAAATTTCCGGTGAAAGCAGGCACGAAATTACTTGATGCATGTTTTTCGCAGGTGCAAAAAGACACAAGGAACTAATTATTATACACTGTAATTGTTTTACTCTAGTTTAAGAATAATTTATATGTTTGAGATTGATTCGTTTTCTCTAGAAATGCACTTTTTGTTGATAATTATTACTCATTTCCTTCTTCTGATTTATAAGCTCATACTTGAAAATAAATACATAATAATATACAAGGTGAGTCTGCTAAAAGTATTCTTTACTATATCTCAAAAATTATTAATAATCATACTGCTTGTAAATTTTTTTCACAATTATTTTTAGAAATTTTAAGAAATCTAGTGTCATTTTAAAAGAAACGATGCTTAAAGGATTTCTTAAGCAAGAAATACTTTAAAAAATTGTTGCTATCCTCAAAATTTGTGTTTTTAATTTTTATTTTATTAATTATTTTTTGGGACTAGCGACATTTTTTTAATAGATTTCTTGCACAAAACAACATTTAAGTATCTCTTAATTTCTAATATGTTTAAGAATAATAAAAAATAATAATTCACTTTCATAAAAACCATTGTGGTGCAAATGACTGTTACCATGACAACTCATATAAAAGTTAATGCCAAGAGTACGCTATTTGCACCAGAATGGTTTTTATGAAAGTGAACCGAATGTATATAGAAAAATTAGATGGACTCAACTTTTATTTAATGTTTTCCTTTAATTTTAACGCATATCTGTCTCAGCTAAGACTATGTGTTAGAAACGCATGGAAAAATATGAATTTTTTAAATAAGTTGTTTATTGTAGCTTTGTAATCAAAAAATTTAAAAACATTATTAATGTTATTTTTGTATTTTAATAAATACATAATCCTTTTCTTGAAAACAAATGCCACTTAGTAGAAAATGTTTAATTGTTCAGTAAGTTATAACTAACAAATTATGGTAAAGTTGATAAAAAACACTATTTTCTTTAATTAAAAAAAGTAAAGGGACCTGTTATATTACAGTTAGTTATGAGTCAAAAGTGACTAATGGTTTACTGGTTTATGATTAAAAGTTTGCCCGTTTAAGGACCTTGTAATTTTATTCATCTTAAAATAAAAAAAATATCTTGAATTAAGTGTACTGAGTTTATTGTTAACTATTAATTTCTATTAATTATTACGAGTATTATTTTATTATTAAATAAACTCGACCTGTTTTTACGAAGTAATTTGGAAACGAGAAATTTAATCAATTTGTCAGTTTTTAGAAATTGTGCCACTACGAATGCCTTGAAATAATTTCTACATACAAATTTTGTCCTACAAAGATAATGCAACACAATTTTCAATACATTCATATTATGAAACGAATTTTCCTTCAAACATTTTTTCACGTACCTACGCAAAATTTGCATTCGCCAACATGGTTAAAAATCGCGTCACAAATGAATTACTTTATGATTGTTTCACTTTTTACCATGACATTGCACGCTTTAAATTTAAACAAAAATGAACCAAAATCATACTTGGCGAAACAATTAATGCACAACAGGTTGATAGGAAATGCTTTTTCTAGACGCCGTAAGGTCATTTACATGCTTACATAGACAATTAAGTAATATTTAACCCTGAAATTGGTATAACGGTTTGCAAGGTCGCTGTGATACGTTCTAATAAAATAACAATATGTGGTTTAAAAAATAATAACTCAAGAGAAAAGTTAATTTTGTTTTACCTCGATTTTCTTAAACTGTGGTATTTGCTGTACGAGCCTGACATTTAAAGATTGCATACGATTGTTCCTTAATGGAGATAAACCCGCAATTAGAAAGTCTCTTGTTCTTATTCTCGATCCCAACTCAAAATATTATTTTGGGGAAACAATCAAAGTTCAATGACGACTGCATTTTTGGTCGCGAAACAAGGCCACTTGTAATTAAACTATCGAAGTGTATTAATTGCACACTAATTTCTCTTCGGATTTATTATCAAAACCTCGAAAATGTTTCCTGAAGAGTCGTTGACTGTTTTCGGCGGCTTAGTAGGTCAATGTGTTAAACAACAATCATCACTTTAAACACCGTTAGGTTTAATGTAGGCAGCCGCCTCATTTGCATACCGCGCTAAACTCATTAAGAAGGGAAAAAATCCGGTACTCGACAAATGCATCTAAAATTCAATTACGCACTTCCAGATGTCGGTTAGTACCATAAGTACTGGCCCAAGACACTTCCGGAGGTCCCCCAGCTCGATTTTGTCCTCCGATTCGGACATCCGTTTCACGCGCAAAAAACTGACATCGCAGTACCGATGCGGGTGTTGCATTCTTGCGACTTTCCTTCTCCTTCTGTTAATAGCTGGGGCAGCAGTTTATATAGGCTGTAAGTACGATCCAGAGCGCAAAAATGTCAGCCTTGACTGACACTCCTCACAAGAAATGTCAATTCTTTGTTCCCCAGATACGTATTTCATGCCCGAAGCGACTCCCGAGCAAGTTTTCCGAGGGACATTTCGGGTGATTAAGGGCGATTCTTTCACACCTGATTTGACAGACACCAACACAACGAAATTCAAAAATAGGTCCCGGACCTACACCGAGAGACTCAATCTATTGTTCAGGAGGAGTCCGGTGGGTCATGGGTTCATGGGCACGGAAGTGCTCGCCCTTGATGGGACAGAAGGCAAGGACTTGATCGTCCATTTCAATATACACATTGACCCCACTTATACCATCGTGCAAGCGAGAGATGTTGAGAAAATTTTGGCCAAAGAAATAACCCTGGACGAGTCTCTCTTCTTCCAAAATTTGACCATTGATGCGAGCAGTCTTGAAGTTAAATCCATCGACTTGCTGCTTGACAGCACTACGACCTCTTCACCGTCGACTGAGCCCCAGAGGGTGACCCAAACCCCGGCCCCACCTCGCAAGTGTTTCCCACTGCAATTGAAATACTGCACCAAGTTGCCCTACAACGTGACCACGTACCCCAACTTGATGGGTCACCGCAACGTGAACGAAGTCAAAGACAACGTGATCACGTTTCGGGAACTGGTCGATGCCGAGTGTTACCGGCACGCCTACGACTTCATTTGCCAGATTCTGCAGCCGGCTTGCGTTTCCGGGGAAGACCAGGACGAAATGATTCTTCCGTGTCGCAGTTTTTGTCGCGAGTTTATGGCCGGTTGTGGTGCGCGTCTGTCGGAAAAAATGAAAGAATCGCTCGATTGTAGCCAGTTTCCGGAATATAGCTGTGCCGCAAAACCGGGTACGACCGCTAGCTGAGTGGAGTAAAAGTTGGTTAATAACGGAGAGGTTTTTTGTTTAGGTTGTGTGGAGGAATTGCAGGCACGTGCGCTGTCGCCACGTGTTTGTGACGGTGTGATCGATTGTCAGGATTTGTCGGATGAGAGGTCGTGCACGTATTGTCCGAAGGATTATATTCATTGTGGGAGTGGAAGGAGTTGCATCAGGGAGAGGCAGAGGTGCGATGGGAGAAGGGATTGTCCCGATGGCAGCGATGAGCGAGCCTGTTGTAAGGGTTTTTTACTTTTTTTTATTTTTTCATTCATTACATCATAAAGCCCAGATTTCGGCAAATTAATCACCGACGCAAACTTGAAAAAAGTGGGGCCAAAACAATCTTTAAAAACTCATGAAAGTATTATTTTAAATTATGTGATAGTATTAACCTTAATTTGAATTATGTTATTTCAGTCAACTCTGAACGATTTAGTTGATTTTGAGCCTGAAATCTTTAAAAGATTTGTCGAAACAAGCCGAAATGTTAAAAAAAAAAAGAAAAAGAAAATGTGCACAAATATACTATAAAAAAGAAGCACAAAGAAATATAAAAATAGCATAACAATAAAAACATATTGTATAATTTTATAATATCGTACCTATATTTTTTTTACCGATATGTGATTTGAGTAAATTCTAAATGGTGTTTAAAATAAAGTTTGTATTGTGAAGAAATTTCGAGTGAATAAGAAAATTATAAAGTCCCCAAGGAGTGTGTTGATCAGTTTACTTATTTTACAATCAAAGGGCCTTTTAATAATCTTTAATTTCTGCACAAATCAGGAAAATTACTACACGGGGTAACACTTGAAAATAACGTATGTGTGTGAATATATTTTGAAAAAAAAAAAACAAAAAATGTATTACGTCCTTAAGAAAGTAATTATCGATTTACAATTTTTTTACAACCTAAAGCCTCTTTAAGGAGCTTTGTTTTTTGCAAAAATCGGGAAAAAAGCTTCAGGGCACGGGAAAAAAATTAAGTTTGTATTGTGATATTTTGAGAAAAATTATTAAGGTCTTAAGGAATGATTATCGGTTTACAATTTCGTTACAGTCAAACGTCATTTTGATAAGCTTAGTTTTTTTTGAAAAAAAATCAAGAGAATCAGTACATGGCATTACACTTAAATAAATAAATAAATTTTGTAGTATTGTGAGAAACAAGAAAGTTCATTAAAGCCCTGAAGAGTGATTTTCGGTTTGTAATTTTTTTTACAATTGAAGGCCCTTTTGATAAACTATGTTTTCTATAAAAACACAAAATGTCTCTACACGGGATGACACTTGAAAAAATAAAATTTTGTATTTAGAAAATTTACTAGGCCCTAAGGCCCTAAGGTGTGCTTATCGGTTTACAATTTTTTTAACATTAAAGGCCTTTTTCGTAAGCTCTGTTTTCGCAAAAATGAGGAAAATCTACACGGAATATTATTTAAAAAAATATACACTGATTCAAAAGTAACGCACAATATTCATATATTTGTTATTATTTATTTAAATTTAAAAAAATCCTCGAACAGGTCCATTTTATTTTTTTAAATGCTACATTTTGACATCATACTGACATTTATGATGTCATTCGTTTTTTAGTTGTGACGCCGTTTTTAATTTTTTTAAGTGACAACTGAAATTTTTGATTTGTGTTTTAAATAGTACACATTCGTACCTTTCTGGTATGTATAAAAAAATTCAAAAAAATAAAGCAAAAAAAAATGTTAAAAGAGAAGAAAATAAAATAAACCAGTTGAAAAATAAAGTACAAATTGAGAGTTTCTGAATAAGAAAAGAATTCTTTGTTAAACTAAATCCCACCGACACACTTTGAGCTAAGAAAACCCACCAGAAACTCTCAATTTGTATTCCATTTCATTCAAAAAAAAATGCAAATGCGATGTTGCAAAATTCTACTATGAACTGAAAAGGGATATAAAAATGTGTTATCATTAAAAAAAATTAAAAATGACGACATTACTCAAAAACGAATGACAAATGTCAAAAATGTCATTATGGTGTCAAAATAAATAAAATCGACCTGTTCGAGGATTTTTTTGAAAAATGACTAATAACAAAGATATGAATTTAGTGCGTTACTTTTGGGTTCAGTCTGTATAGTTTGCATTGTGGAAAGATTTTGAGAAAACAAGAAAATTTATTACGGTCCTAAGGAGTGATTGTCGGTTTATAATCTTTTTACAATCACAAACCCTTTTGATAAGCTTTGTTTTCTGCAAAAATCGGAAAATTCGCAACACGGGATGACACTTAAAAAAATAACGTTTTTAAAGAAAAAATTCATTAAACTCTTAAGGAGTAGATACAGTAGATAGATAATTAACTAATTTATAATTTATCTTAATTCTCGTAGTGCTATCTTAAGTGCAATCATTGATAATTTTCACGTTAACAATCGATGTTTAATTTATAAAAAAAAAATCCACTTTCAAAATTAAGACATTACAAATCGTCACAAAAATATCTAAAATGATTAAAGTAAAAAAAAAACGGCAAAAAGAGGGCAAATTACAAAAAATAATATAAAAGACTCGTTTCATAAGACCTTAAAGTACTCATTCTTTAAAAATCTGAGGGTGTAACAAAAATAGTTTTAAATAAATCTGCAAAACAAAAACTATACGCCCGTCTCCGGAAATATTAGTTTTCAAATGTGTTTTCTCCTTAATGTTATTTAAATATCTCGTGATTATTACAGATGCAAAAAAGTTCATTAACAATAGTTGCAATTATGAATAAATACTAGAAAATCATTCCGTGGGCGCCAAGTTAGGAAAACACCTCATCAATCCTCCCATTTCCCATGCCATTGCGTCCCATCCCGCACACTAATCAACCCATTACTCAATCCCATTATTTAATAATTTATGTAATTTCAGTGAGCCTAACCCCGAGTATAGAAACGGTCCGAAAAGTCGAAATCGTGACGCCACACCTCACGCGTTACCATTCCGAAGGCTTTGTCGTTTTCAACGAAAAGGGCGAAATCGGCAAACTATGCACCGAAAACCTGAACCACAGTCTTCCGGTTAACAAAACAACCGAAGTCTTACACACCGTCGCCTCCTCTTTATGCAAAACCCTCTCCTATCAGTAAAAAAACAATTAGGCGATTCGCCACACACTAATTGATTCTTTCCAGAAACATTTTATCCGTCCAAGTGGAAAAAGACCTGGAAAGTAACATATCGTACGTCAGCATGAAAGACCCGCTAGCACCGGAAATCAGTTTCGTGAGGTCGCCCTGTTTCAGCAAACAAGTTCTCAAAGTCGCCTGCTCTAATTTAGGTGACGACCACTCATTAAAATTAATAATTACTTGTTTAATTAATTAATTAATTTTGCAGAGTGTGGCATCCAGAGTGCGTACGGCACTTTGCCCAAGATGGCGGCTCATGGCGACTGGCCTTGGCATGTAGCTCTGTTTAAAGAAGACGTCCATATTTGCGACGGCACCTTGATTTCGTCAGACTGGGTTATAACCACGACTTCGTGTTTCCAGGGGCAACCGAAGGCCGAGTGGACCGCTCGGTTCGGTTCGGTTAGGTTGCTAAGCACCTCACCATGGGAACAAGAGCGCAGGATTGTGGGTATGGTCAAGTCACCAGTGGAAGGTAGCACTGTTGCAATGGTGAAACTTGACCAAAATGTGATTTATAACGATTTTGTGCGTCCGATTTGTCTTCCGGATGATAGTCTAGTGTTGCAGTCTGACACCAACCTGGACTGCAACACCCTAGGTTGGGCCAGGAACAGGGAACAGTTGCAAAGGGTCCAAGTCAAAGTTACACCAATGGAAAAGTGCGAAAATGTCAGTATTTCGACTGTTAACAGTCTTTGTACGGAGACTTTTTACGGAAAAGACGATTGCAATGAGGAAGAGTTTGCCGGAAGTCCCATGGTTTGTCACAACTCAAACACCAAAACTTGGACTTTGGTGGGTGTGACAAATTGGAGGATTGCTTGCTCGAGTAACAGTGTTCAAAGGCCGCGAATGTATGATAAAATCACGTCGAATATTAACTGGATTAGGGACACCATGAAGGCGGCGAAGACGTGAAAATTATGTGCCAATAAATTGCGAGAGACTGACTGGTGTTGAGCGACCTGTGTGTAGATATTTGTTGTTTCATATTTTAACACTGAAAAATATATACTTTTTTATTACCACTGTCTTTTATTTCCGCCTGACCTGATCTGATCTGACCTGACCTGACCTAACCTGTGTAGATATTTTCTTTCATATTTTAACACTAAAAAAATATATGCTTTTCTATTACCATTGTCTTTTATTTCCGCCAGGTTGGTAGCCTTGTAATCATTATTTTAATGAACAAACAACGTCGGGTCAGTTGTCTGCGTGATAACAAATAAATGAAAGGTCTTTATTGTTTCTGCGGTAAGAACTCGCGCCGATTTATCAAGTGTTTTGTGCTTCTAGAATAACGCAATTTAACATTTAACTATTTGTTGTGCCAACGTATCTTCTATTTATTTGTAACGCAATATACAACTTTATATACAGAAAAGCATATAATCTAGCATCAAGACATCAATTCTGTCTTTCAGTCGCCGCGTTTCGAAAAACACCCAAAAATACCTTTCGCTCTTTTTCAACAATGAGTCTTTCAGACCTATCATTTATCGAAGTTAAAGACCCAACAAACCCTTCAGCTTTGTTTCATGAGTGGATTCAAGAAGCCAAAAAGTGCGGCGGGCAAACGTCTTTAATGAACTTAGCAACAGCTTCAAGGTAAGTTGGGTGAAAGAAACTAAGGGCAAAAAAGTAATTATATTGTTTTTTTTTTGAGAAATGGAAAAGTCAGTAACAGAACTGTTGTAATTCGAGAGATAATGCCTGATGCATCGCTGGCTTTCGCCGCTCAAGCGTACAGCAACAAAATAAAAGATATTGTGAGTTTAAGTGTTTATTAATTTTTTTATTGTAATAATTGCAGACAGAGAACCCGCAAGTCGCCGCAACAATTCTTCTACCGTATGTTAAAAACGGTAAAAGTGTTAACAAACAGATAAGATTGTCTGGAACTACGGAAAAGTTGTCACAAGAACAATGCAAGGCTTATTTCGAAAAAGAGAATCTCTCTTCGAAAATACGGTCCTGGATTTGTCAAAAATGTGGCCCAGTTGAATGGAAAGACTTGAAGCGTGAACACGACCAACTTCTGAAGGAAGTTGTCGAAAATAAGAAAGTGATTCAAATGCCCGAGACTCAGTAATACAAATTTAGTTAAAGTAGTTGGGCTTAACTTTTTTTTCAGAGTTGCGTACAAGATTGTTCCGTACGAGTTCGATTTTTATTTTTCGGAGGGTGAAGCAATTGCTGATCGAGTTTTGTTCAAACTGGTCAATGCTAAGTGGACCTGCCAACGAATAATGACGTAATTTCAATGTAGGGTTCAAGGGAAATAAGTGAATCGCGTTTGTAATTATGTTTATTAAAAAAAGTGGTTGTTACCTCAATAAAATAACCAAAAGGATGACCACCACGACAATGATCGTCAAAATCACCCAAATTTTTCTCTAAAATAAAACCAGTGTTGTCTTTTTGTTGTATTTTTTCAAAACCCTTACCTTCATATACTTCCTCTTCGACCTCCTCACAGCTGCTAAATCAACAGCCCCTATGTAACCAGTGGCCGATTGCGCCTGATATTCAATCCTATCGATCAATTCTTGCTAAAAATATCGTAAGAAAAGACAAACACAATTTTGTGACTTGTTTACCTGACTATCAATCACGATGGACATTTCTATGAACAAATCCCGGACTTCAGTCAACATGCGCTCAATCTGCAACAACGTCTGGTGTCTTTCCTCCACATCGGCTAAAATTCGCTTGGCTTCGGCTGTCTCTGCCAAAATCTGCAAACACAATATTAAAACGGGATAAACTCGCCCCCAAACGAACATTTTCGGTAAAAACTTGAATATCGGTGCCTTCCTCCAGAAGCAGCGCAACTTCTTCGTCCGTCACTTGCAAGTAGCCCTTGGCCTGCAACTGCGCTTTGATTATGGCCTTTTGGATCGATTTGTAGTTTTCTAAAAGTTGGTTATTGTCAAGGAACGCTGTCTCGAAGCGTTTCTTGGAAGAGTTGTACTGTATTGCTTTGATTCGCTTCTCGGTTGATTCGGACGTGATTTCGCTCAACTCCTTGTCCACTTCTTTCAACTTGGGAGCGAGTTGTTGCGCTATACTTTTATTGTTTTGGAAGAACGAATTCAGTTTCTCGTCCACATCCTTGTGGTTGTATTTCGTGTCCTCAAGTCGTCTCAAATAAACCCTGATGTCCTGGTTGTTGCGTTCGATTTGCTCAATCCATTGCACTATGACTCCGGTTCGTTCGAACGTTTGTCGCAATTTTTTATTCTCGTCTTCGGTGTCATTTTGGGTGGAATTCTGTTTGTTCAAGGCGTTGATAACGAACGAAAGTGGGTTTAGTAAATTGTACTCACGTTTTCTATTTTTATTGTTGTGTTTTCCGTTTTTTTATTTTTGACACTCTTCTGCTAAAAATTTGCAAAAGCTTTACAAGTAAATTTAAAGTTTGTGCAAGCAGTAATTCACCTGTTTGAGTTCACTGAGTCTATCTTTAACCATTGCGGTGTATTTTTACGATAACGAAACATTCTTATCAGTACCGCGCGATTCAAGGATCCAATGAAATACCAATACTTGAGCGCCAACAAGTTTCACTCCTACATTCAAACAAGAAATCCAGGTCGCAATAAGAATAATATAAATAAATAATAAGTTTGTTGTATATAATAATTATCACAGTAATTATGTATTACTGGAATGTCCTGAGTTGCACATATTCAAAACGATGAATAATATTTTATAAACACTAAACAGTAATTACTCATCTACATTACGATGTCCACTCTCAGGTGCGCTACAAAGACATAAGACATGGGTTTGAAAAACTAATTACTGTAATTCCAAAACGTATAATAAAAAAACGTTCCCCTTTTTGGCCGTCTTAATTCAATTATAAATAAGCGAACAATAAGGCAGTACCAAATAAGTACTAAAAATGTTTGTCTTTTCTTTTGTTGCTCTTTGTTGTGGTCCAGGTAAAGTTCGGCAAATCTAATACTCAAAGTCCTCTCAGGCCTGCTGCTATCATCGGCATGGTGAGGGAACCGGTCAGTAAATAATTCATTTCCTGAACAAACACAGTCGCGAAAAGACGTCTCTGGTGTTTTGCTTTTGTGATAACGACAATTTCGAGTGCCATGTTTTATTATTGCTAATTATTCATTTTGAAAAAAAAGACGTAGTGCCATTTTAAGGTCTTTGGTACCTCGTGGTACTGCTTTAATTAATTCGGCCTTCTGAGATTTGAAAAATGACTAAAAGTGACGAAAGACACACTTGTTTTCTCCTTCTTGAGGACGGGACTGTACTACCTGGTGAATCGTTTGGGGCTCGAAACCAAATCGATGGGGAAGTTGGTAAGAACACGTGGTTCTTCGTTGGTTATGTTTTCGGAACGTATAATAGCGCATTGACAACCAGTAACACGTTTATCAATGCCGGGTGTTGTTGATCGTACACGGAGCTAATTGTTTAGACTAACTGGAACACGAGCACTTTAGTCCTTGCGGTGTTACTTTGCATCTTTGCAAAATGGATTGGTTTTCTATTTGTTTCAACCAGCTATTCCTTCAGTGTTCATTTAAATGAATTAAGTAAATTAAAAATAAACATTTAATTTGTCAAAAAAATTTACGCTTAATACATTTTTTAAAATGTTCAGTAATCATCCCTTAAAAAATGGTCAAGATCCGTCCTTGAAAGGGACATTACAAACGTATTAATTTATTATTTTATTACTTTTCGAAGCATTAAATGGGTTTTTAAGACGAAACACATTCCAGTAGCTGGAAAATTTTGTTTCTCATTGCATTTTATTGATTACAAACAAATATTGGTCAAGAAATTTCAGCGTCGTTCCTTTATCAGTACCATAATATGGAGATAAAATTTTTACCTTTTTGTTATCAATTTTTCAATAAAATTTGTATCAGTTTAAAAGCAATCCTGACCCCACGGTTCAATCAATTAAACCGTCTGTAAATATACGATCTGCTTCAAGGTTGCTACAATAAAATTTTCTATTTCGAAATTTAGTCTTCCAGACTGGAATGGTCGGTTACCCCGAATCCCTGACCGACCCCAGCTACCATGCCCAGATCCTGGTCCTCACATACCCCCTTGTGGGCAATTACGGAGTCCCCAAAGCGGTCGAAGACCCACACGGGTTACCCTAGTAAGTAAAATCAGGGCATTTATTACACTATTTTACAGTATTTCTGTTGCCTCAGATTTTTTTGCTGTTGTTAAGTAATTGTTGGACGCTGATTTCAAAACTGCAAACAGAATTTTTCTCTCAGCTCTAGTTAGAAAAATAGGTAACACAAGTTAGCATTTCTTTTAAAAAAGGACACAACATTTAGTCATTGACTTATATATTGCCTCAGATTTTTTTGCTGTTGTTGAGTAACTGTTGGACGCTGATTTTAAAGCAACTAACAGATTTTTCTTAGGTCTAGTTTTTGAGATATAAGTAACTCATACTAGCACATTCCGCACTTTTCATAAGCTCTAAAATAGAAACTCGAGCTGATTGCCATATCTAGACCTCCGATTTGAAATCTACTCTCCAAAAGTATATAGAATCAATAGTTAAATTTGCGGCAACAGACAAAAAGTGTAAACCAGTGTTATCATCCTCTTCAGTTTTTTCGAGTCGCACCGAATTTGGGCCTCTGGCCTTGTCGTGGGCGAACACTGCGACAATCCGAGCCATTGGCACAACTTCAGGACACTTTCCGACTGGATGAAGTCGGAAAATGTCCCCGGAATTCAAGGGATTGATACTAGAGCCTTGACGAAAAAAATTCGCGAAAAAGGGACGATTCTGGGCCGGATTGTTTATAGTTTACCCATTGTGACCGAAAATTTGAAAATCCTTGACCCCAACTTGAGAAACTTGGTCGAGGAAGTGTCCGTTAAGGTACTTAGCTAGGAGTTACGAATTTATCTACAGTTTTTTTTTGTAGAAAATTGTGACTTATAATTCCGGGGGGAGTCCAAGGATTTGTGCCGTTGATTGTGGCTTGAAATACAACCAAATTCGGTGTTTGGTTAATAGGGGGGCCCGGGTTGATTTGGTACCATGGGACCACAAACTCAACGTGAACGACTATGATGGTCTTTTTCTCAGTAATGGTCCAGGGGACCCAACCATGTGCCAGGCCACAATTAATAATATCAAAGACGTGATTAAGGGACCAACAATTAAGCCAATTTTTGGTATTTGTCTCGGCCATCAACTCCTTTCGGTCGCCATAGGGTGTAAAAGCTACAAAATGAAGTAATGACGAATAATTTCATGGTAAAGTTTTACAAAATGTTTCCACAGGTATGGTAACCGTGGTCACAACCAACCATGCACCCATCATGGTACGAACCGGTGTTACATGACGTCCCAAAACCACGGTTTTGCCATCAATACGGAGACACTTCCCAACGACTGGGAAATCCTCTTCACTAATGCCAACGACAAGACCAACGAAGGAATAATCCACTCAAAACTGCCGTTTTTCAGCGTACAGTTCCACCCAGAACACACAGCTGGGCCCCAAGACCTTGAATGCCTCTTTGACGTGTTCCTGGACTTGGTCAAGAACCCCAAACAAACGGCTAAGACTCTCCTCACACAGAAACTAACCTATTCTGGTACCCCCCAATTGCCAGAACGTCCCAAAAAAGTCTTAATTATTGGGTCTGGTGGCCTGTCAATTGGCCAAGCGGGCGAGTTTGACTACTCCGGCTCCCAGGCCATTAAAGCCCTCCGCGAGGAAAACATCCAGACTGTTTTGATCAACCCCAACATCGCCACAGTCCAGACATCCAAAGGTTTGGCCGACAAAGTCTATTTTCTGCCTCTAGTGCCCGACTACGTTGAGCAAGTCATCCGAGTCGAGCGCCCTGGAGGTGTGCTATTAACCTTCGGAGGGCAAACGGGCCTCAACTGTGGGGTCGAGCTCCAAAAAGCCGGAATTTTCGACAAGTACAACATCCAAATTCTGGGGACCCCAATCCAAGCTATAATCGATACGGAAGACCGGAAGATTTTCACCGAACGGATCGCAGCCATTGGTGAGAAGGTGGCCCCCAGCATGGCTGCGCACTCCGTGGAGGAGGCTTTGGACGCTGCTGAACAACTGGGGTACCCGGTCATGGCCCGCGCTGCCTTTTCCTTAGGTGGGCTTGGATCAGGTTTCGCCAACAGTCAAGACGAACTTAAGACTTTGGCGGTCCAGGCTTTGGCCCACTCGAGCCAGTTGATCATAGACAAATCGCTCAAAGGCTGGAAAGAGGTCGAGTATGAAGTGGTGAGGGACGCGTTTGATAATTGCATTACGGTGTGCAACATGGAGAATGTTGATCCTTTGGGGATACACACAGGTGAGTCGATTGTGGTCGCCCCCAGTCAGACTCTCTCCAACCGGGAGTACAACATGTTACGAACCACTGCCATTAAAGTGATTCGGCACTTTGGGGTCATTGGCGAGTGTAATATCCAATACGCCGTCAATCCCAACTCGGAGGAGTTCTACATTATTGAGGTCAATGCGAGGTTGTCACGCAGCTCGGCTTTGGCCAGCAAAGCAACAGGGTACCCCCTTGCCTACATTGCGGCGAAACTAACCTTGGGGGTACCTCTCCCTGATATAAACAATTCGGTAACGGGGGTCACAACTGCGTGTTTTGAGCCGAGTCTTGACTATTGCGTTGTCAAAATCCCCCGTTGGGACTTGCACAAATTCTCCCGTGTCAGTACCAAGATCGGAAGTTCGATGAAAAGTGTGGGGGAGGTGATGGCAATTGGGCGAAAGTTTGAAGAAGCGTTCCAAAAGGCCTTGCGCATGGTTGACGAAAACGTGATGGGCTTTGATCCATACCTTAAAGACGTGAACGACGAAGAATTGAAGGAACCAACCGATAAGAGGATGTTTGTGGTGGCGGCGGCCCTCAAGAAGGGCTATTCGATTGATAAATTGTACGACTTGACCAAAATCGATCGCTGGTTTTTGGAGAAGATGAAGAAAATCGTCGACTGGACTACATTTCTGGAGACCATAGACCAGTTGCATTTGTCACACGATATTTTACTGAAGGCCAAACAAATCGGGTTCTCTGACAAACAGATTGCTGCCGCAGTCAAGAGTACTGAGCTGGCCATCAGGAAACAACGCGAGGAGTTCGGGATTAAACCATACGTCAAACAAATAGACACAGTTGCGGCCGAATGGCCGGCCACCACCAACTACCTCTACCTGACCTACAACGCCTTTGAGCACGACTTGACTTTCGAGGAGAAACACACCATGGTGATAGGCTCGGGGGTTTACCGAATCGGGAGTTCCGTGGAGTTCGATTGGTGCGCAGTCGGGTGTCTCCGGGAGTTGCGCCGGTTAGGCCGCAAAACCATAATGATTAACTACAACCCGGAAACGGTCAGTACCGACTACGACATGTCAGACCGGCTCTACTTCGAAGAAATCTCCTTTGAGGTGGTGATGGACATCTACAACATTGAGGACCCAGTTGGGATCATCCTCTCCATGGGCGGCCAACTCCCCAACAACATCGCCATCGACCTCCACCGACAGCAAGCCCGCATTTTGGGCACTTCGCCCGATTCGATCGACGGCGCAGAAAACCGCTTTAAATTCTCGCGGATGTTGGACCGGATCGGGATCATGCAACCACGCTGGAAGGAACTCACCAACCTCAAATCAGCGATCGAGTTCTGCGAACAAGTGGGGTACCCCTGCCTGGTGCGGCCCTCCTACGTCTTAAGCGGAGCCGCAATGAACGTTGCACACTCCAACCAAGACCTGGAAACGTACCTAAACGCAGCCAGCGACGTTAGTAAGGAGCACCCAGTTGTAATTTCGAAATTCATCCTGGAGTCGAAGGAAATCGACGTGGATGCGGTGGCCTGTGACGGTGTTATCCTCTGCATGGCGGTGTCGGAACACGTGGAAAACGCAGGTGTGCACTCTGGGGACGCAACTCTAGTCACACCACCGCAGGACATTAACGACGAAACCTTGGGCAAGATTATGCAGATTTGCAAAGCTATTGCAGCCTCGCTGGAGGTGACCGGCCCCTTCAACATGCAACTGATCGCCAAGGATAATGATTTAAAAGTGATCGAGTGTAATGTTCGCGTCTCGCGCTCCTTCCCCTTCGTGTCCAAAACCCTGGACCATGATTTTGTGGCAATGGCCACGCGTGTGATGGTTGGAGAGTTGGTGCAGCCGGTGGATGTGCTCACAGGGTGTGGTAAAGTGGGGGTTAAAGTGCCGCAATTTTCGTTTTCGCGGCTTGCGGGTGCTGACTTTATGCTAGGGGTTGAGATGGCGTCCACTGGGGAAGTTGCCTGTTTTGGGGATAATCGCTACGAGGCGTATTTGAAGGCTATGATGAGTACTGGGTTTAGTGTGCCCGAAAAATCGATTCTATTATCAATTGGAAGTTTCAAGGTAAGTTTAAAGGTGGAACCAAGTCAGGTTAAGTCTGATTTTAATAGGTCAATGTGGTAGAAAATAATTGGCGAAAACCGTTTTTCGATAGCTGTCTTAGTTATTAAGATAAAGACCAATTTAGTAGCGTTGCGGGCTGATCGTGACGTCACTGCCTCCTTCCGAACGTCTTATTACGCTTATTTTTACTCATTACTTAGGTTCCTGCCAGCAATATTAGTTTAGAATTGATAGTTGTGGCGAATTTTAAGGGTCGACAATGAATTATCACAAATATCCGTTTGACCAGCTTTGTCACAAAGCTTTGGAACATGCCGGCTCTATAAAAATTGCAAATTTGTTTATGGCATCTTCACATAAAGATTTGAGAGGTAATCGGCTATATTTTATACTCGTAATGAGTTTCAAATAATGTTAGTTCTTAATTACTTACTTATTGAGAGACCTAATCAGGGTATTGTTGTGCTTGTGTCTGTATCTAAGCTCGATCTAACCTAAACGCACTACAATACCGAACGAATCACGAATAGATTGCATAGATAATCAAGAATAATAACAAATGCTCTACTGATGTTAACTATATATAGATATATAGTAAGGGAAAGATCAGTGGCGCATTTAGGTCCATTACCGTCCAGGGCTACTTAATTTTATCGCCCCTGACAACATTTATTCAAAAAAAAATCATTTACCTATTGGTTAATTCAGAAAATAAGGAAAAATTTACAAACCCCGAAATTGGACATTTTTTATTGACAGGGGGTCGTATTTTGGAAATTTGTAGCACTTAACCTCTTTGTAATACAAATCTCCCTTCAAAATTTTAAATGGTACCACTCCCCTTGGACACCTCAAATGAACTGCTATTCTGCATAAACTGCTCGGATATTGGTGTTTTAATACACACTGCTCTATAACAATTAAAAAAGTCAAACAAATCAAACAAATCAATCAAATTCTATCAATTTTCGAGCATTCGAATTTAATAAATACAAATGAATAAATATGTATCTGCTTTTAACTATATATAGCAAACCCAGTTCTAGCACAAGTTATCTACAAATGCAAGATAGTTCTGAAAATTAAATTAAAAACCTGAAAAAGATCTTTGTAATGTCACCAAACATGCACTAGATTTTTAATTTTTATTTTCTGAGATATCTACCTATTTTAAAATCATCTTGTATTTATTTAAAAAGTTTTTGTTTTTCAAAAACGTACAATCGGCTGATTTGTAGATGTCATGCCAATAAACCTCGCTACGTGGGATCGGTAGGCACTCCAACCGCATTGGCATGACATTTTCAAATCAGCCGGCCGTACCTAACTATTTTTACACTTTTTTCAACTTTTTTTTCTATAATATTACGTTGTCGCTGACTTTTTTCAAAGACATTTTACTGTATTATGTACTGTGCTCAGGTTTTTTCTAATTACTCATCGTGAATTTAAAACTCATTAACCAAACAATTAAGAATGTACGAATTAAAAAAATACGACGAAAACTAAAAATCTGATCAACTGATTTAAAAAATGCATTCCGTCTATTTACTATTTTTTTAAATCAAAATATAGATATTTTTGCCACCTCTAAAATTTTGCCGCCCTGAGCTATAGCCCATTTAGCCCATATGTAAATATGGCACTGGGTAAAATGAGTAAGCATTGATAACAAAGCCATAAATTGAAGTTACAGTGATTCACAACAAAATTATGTTTTCAGCTGGCTTGCCGAAAATATTCATTCAGTACAGTAAAAGTAAATAACTAAGATAAAGATTAATTCAATTTAAATAATGGAGAATGATCCTATTACACACTGTACCGTGGAAAACTAGGATTTTTTTTCGGTTAAAACCGACCACAAACTTCGGTCATAATAAGCGTTCATGCTCGGCTAGGGAGGTTATGACGTCATCACCTTTACCTTTCTATTCATTTACGAGCTTATTTATCGTCGTACAAATGTGCGGTTTTCGCCAAAATTCTTAGAAAAAATCGGGCTTTCATCTGAGACAAACAGGACCTTTGAGAGTATTCAATTAGAAAAAAAACTTTATTTGTAGCATAAAATGGAACTGCTGCCCAGCATGAGAGTGTTGCAAAAGATGGGGTATAAGTTATATGCGAGTTTGGGCACGGCTGACTTTTACAACGAACATGGAGTTAAGGTAAGTGCTTAGTATACATAGCATACAGACTAGATTTACAATAACACAGAAAACGATACACACTGTCAAGTCTATCGACGGTAAAATCTTCCAGTTATCGTATTTCAACAGTGTCAGAAAACCCAACTATGCTCCTCCTCACTGTCGACTCCACCGACCTCCGGTCCTCATTCTGACAGTTACTATTGCGCAGCAAGACACTCGTTCGTGTCTTGAGGTTGCTGGGGTGCTTTTTCAACTTGGAGAAGTTTTGCGGGGTTCCGGACGTGTTGTTGTACGACTTGTTCAAGTTGTTTAGATTGATGTTGTTTCCTTTGACTTGTTGCGTTATTTCCCAATTGATCTGGGCCGAATTGCGCTTTGGTGTTGACGGTGGAAACTCAAACGATTCGGAAACCGATATTTTCTTCGACGTTTCCTCTTCTTTGGTCACTTGTTCAAGCAGCTCGCGCGCATCTGCCTGGAGCCCGAAGTCCTCAAGGATTTTCCCAAGATAGTAAGCTTGTTTCAGGTAGAACAAGGCTTGTCTTTGGCTGGCCAAGCGGCGGCTTTTGCGGGCCATTTCGATGAAGTGGCGAATGAAGAACATGAGGATCTCGCGGATTTTCAAGCGGTCGAACTGTTGCTCGCACTGAAGCTGTAAAAACCGACTCAATTTTGCAAAGACATATTTCAATCAAACAAACCTCATAGTCGATCGAGTCCACCGATCCTCGCCTTTCCATCTTGAGATTCTCCTCACGTTGCTCCTGCTCCCTACGTTTCTGAAGCACAAGTTTTCGCATTTGCTTCTCTTTCTCGATTTTCCACTTGATTTCCTTCCGGTAGTTGGCATCGCCTTCGACTTTGACCATTTGGCGGTTTTTCGGAATTAGATTAGGCGGCCGCACGATTCGTGGATTGACCATTAGAGTCGTATCAGCTGTGAGCAGTCTGTACAACTCTTTAAAATCAAAGTGCGGGTAAAACTTTGGGTTTGTATATTTTAAATTCCTCAAAGCGCCCAGAAAATAAACAGCGGGTGATTCCAACACATCGTGTAGGATTTTCTGTGCATGTCTCAAATGCTTGTTAGGGACGTTCAAAAACATGTTCTTCTTCTTGATGAAGAAATCGGGTAGTTCGCCCACTGATAGTTTCTGCATGAAGTTTCGGATTACGATTGCGAGTTTGGTCCCGAGTCTGTGCTCGGGCCAATCCCTGGGATTCGACTCACATTCCCAGTACATATGGGTGCGGAAGTGGTCCACCAAGAGCCCATCGTACTGTTTATTGACCGGTTCAATGAACGACTTGTAGATCGTTAGCAAGAAAAGGAAAGCCCTGATTTGGGTATGCGACATGTGCGTGTCCAGGTATCTCTGGGCTTTGGGAAAAGCGATTTCCCACTCGATTTCACTATCTGGGTTTTCGCCCCGTTTGGGGATGTAACCTCGAGGGACTAGAGCGCAGCTCAAGCCCCGAATTTCGTTGATCATGTTGAGTTTGGGCCACTTGTACTCTTCGCCGAATTTGTCCCACATTGTGGGTCTTTCAGCCCGGTTATGAAACTCAAAAGTGAACTCAATCGGCCACTGGATGGCCACTGACGGCACAATCTCGCACGGCAAAACCGCAAAATCCTCATTAACGTCCTGCAAGTTGCAGAAAATCTTCCCAGGAATGGCTTTCGCCAGAGCGATTTCGCTCGCGTCGAAACCCAATGCCAAACCTAACGAATTGGGAAAAACCGCATTCTGGATGTATTTCATGAACCCATTTGAGGAAATGTACGACACAACGTCGTACAATTCCTTCGCTTCGTCCGGTTTTTGATTTGGAGCTTCCTCTTCGTCCGAATCATCGGACGTTTCTTCATACTTCCGAATCCGTTTCTGCGTGAAACACGTTTTGGGCAACGTATCTCGCCTTTCACAACTTGTGATGTCTAGCGGTTTTGGGGTATTGACACTAGCAATGGTCGAGTATTCGTAGATTTCCGAATCGTCAATTTGGGTGGAAGGCCCGGGTGTGGGCTCCTTGTCCAGGGCCGTCTCGGGCTCGATTGTGCGCGCTTGGCTGGGGGCACATTTCAGTTTGACGAAACCGAAATGTTCCTCGGATTTTTCGACCACGACTTGGTAGCTAGGCTTGTCGATGGCGCTGTACTGAGGGGTGTTTTTCGTCTCCAAGACTTCAATGTTGTCGTTCACAACGAAGTATCGTCGAGGCACCAAAGGTTCAATTTTGTTTTTGTTCGGGCCGTGTATTCGCCGAAATTTAACGTTTTTGTGCACATTTTCGAAAATCACGTCTGGGATCACGCATTCGATGGTCTCGTCGCGGAGTAGGATCGGGTTTAGCTCTTTTTCGATGGTTGAGTGCGTGAATTTTTGTTTCTCTCTGCAATCAATTTGTTAAAGAATTTCGTGTGATAATGCTCAAATTTACGAAATGGGGTTAAGATGCGTATCATATCATTTTCTTTGACAGGAATCTGATAAATTTTTATTGACTTAAAGATATGAAAAATGCATAAGGAATGCGCTTAGTTAATTTAAGCAAAATTATAATTATTTTTAAAAAATTATAATTATCGTCATTTAACTCTTGTGAGATGATAAGTTCAAGTAGAAAAAAAATAATCCCTTTCTTGTAATTGTCTTTATCTCGTACATATCTTCATCGTGTGAAATGTAAGTACATGTTTACCGCTATTTTTTAAGTGTAGTTTATTTTCGTCTAGATTTAACAATTTACATTATAAAGATAATGAGCAGACAAACTAAGTTATCTCATTATATGATGTTATCACAGTGTAATGAAGAGATTTTGTTGTTAAAATTGTGAATTTCGAGCAAGATTATTTATCGTAAGTCAACGTAATCAAAATGCACCCTCTTGAAGCTTATCTTTGTTGTACATAACTTCATACTTGGGTTTTTCAAATTTCGATTAAATCATGAGGTTTTGAATGATTCTGTATTTTTGAATAGAGATAATAATTATTACAAATGGGTTATTTTTAGATCAAAAACAATTGAAAGTGGGTCAAATATATCAAAGACATTGGTAGTAACCCGTAGTACAATAACTGTTTAAATCACAGTGTTAAATTACAATCTCCAAGGGCCGGTTTATAGAAAGCTCCATTAAAATTTAATCCGTTGTTAAAAGAAAAAAAATCATGTTGGTTCAGTTTAGCTACGTGATCAGTTAATCACGCATTTAATTGCGGATTAAAATAATGATGCTTCTAAATCGGTTCTTAGTCAAAAAATATACCCAAGTATATCTCATTTCAGTTCATAGTAGAATTTTGCAACCGTTCATTTAAATTTTTTGGAGTGAAATAAAGCACAAATTAAAAGTTTCTGTACTTTCTGTATAAGAAAACAATTCTGTGTTAAACTAAATCCCAGCGACAAATTTTGAGCCCAGAAACTCTCAATTTCACTCCAAAAAATGCAAATAAGTTGTTGCAAAATTCTACTATATACTGAAATGGGATATTTTTTTGAACTAGTAGTTTTACCCGTTTAATCATTTTTTTTAATATGAAAGGCTCACAGATTTTTTTTGCAAAAGAAATGCGATGAATTGTACGAGTTTTTTTTATACCATTTTTGCCTTTGTTATTTCATTTCTTAAAAAAAAATGTTCTGTCCTGTTCTACGTTTATGTTCTGATTTTGATTCAAACAGATTCAAATGTTAAGAATTTGCAACAAAAACAAAATGTAGTAAACTCAAGGTAAAGTGTCAGTTATTGGCCAGTGGACAGTCATTGGCCAAGGGGCATTACGATTTTATAAATAAAGTTTTTTAAATTCATAAAGCGCAAACTACTCCCTTCTGTTGTGTTTCTTTGGTATGACGTATTTTGATCTACATGTCATAATTTTTAGACCCGGCCAACAGCTAATTTCTTGCACTTAATAAATAAAAATTCTATTTAAAAAAAATTATAATAAAGTTTGCAACATTGTATAATAATTAGGATCTTGTACAGATCTCAATCTTTAATTTAGAATCGCGCAGTTATCTATATCTTCATTCTGAAGGTGGTAATGATTTTTCAAATTTAGATTTTTGCCTAACTGGCTAATAACTATGCAGTTTACCCTCCCTTGACTTTCACTCATAAGAAACAAGTTATGTTTTAATTGCATAGAATTTAACAGGAATTTTGCAGAAAACAAAGGCAGTCATTTATAAAAGAAGTGCGTATTTAAAAATTATTGAACTCCACACAGAGTAATTGTTATGAGACAGATAGATATTTAGCAATTACGAAAATACTAAGAAGTTTTTCATCGCTTTTTTGTTATTATTTTGATTTTGAATTTTCTGAAGTGCACCTTATTGTTACTAGCACTTAAGACACTGCTTGAAAAAATACTGAATGTCTGAATGATTGTCATTACTCTTTTTGTTGCGATTTTACTCGTCATTCCTAGGTCAAGTCATACTTTTTCCAAAAATTAAATCACGATGCACTTGACCTACCGTATCAGCACACATCCTTGTATTTTTACACGAAACTCAAAATAGCTTTCGATTGAAAACAGTTGACCGATTCAATCTTGGGTCAGCTTCCTTATTGCCGTTATAAATTAAATTAATTTAGTCTCGCCACTTTGGCAAAAATGCGAAAAATGTCTCCGATAAGATAATTCCCAGCAAATTACATTGACCTTCCGATAACCCAAAACTCACCTTTCGTAGTTTTCGAAAAACATGACCGACATCAACAAATTGTTCAGCACAAAAATCTGGGGCGATTCCAACAACTCCTTCTTCATCTTGGCCACTTCCACTTCATCGTAGGTCTTCTGCGACATAGCACCACCGTCATTTTCCTGACTCATCATGATTGAGTCCCAGTCCAAATGACTTGGCCTCGGTTTGGTGGACACTCTCCCTTTGGGGCTTTCGGACTTGTGCGAACTGCAATTGCCCATCTCAACCGCGAGCGCGTATATTAGTACTCCCGATTACTTTAAAACTTAATTTTTATCTCTGGTACTTCACGGAGATTAGATTAAAAAACTACAACTTGCCCAAACTATCTATTTTCATTGTTATTAGGTCGAGTCGGTACAATGGACTTTCGAGAACATTGATGCCATAACGAGTCAAGGGGAACTCAAACACTTGGCGGAATTTCTCTCAAAGAAACAATTTGACTTGGTTATTAACCTCCCCATGCGCAATGGCGGGGCCCGGAGGGTGTCCTCGTTCATGACCCATGGGTACAGAACCCGGCGCTTGGCCATAGACTACTCCATTCCCCTTGTAACCGACGTCAAATGCACCAAACTCCTAGTGGAGGCTTTAAGACGCATTGGAACCGCTCCCCCCATGAAAACACACACTGACTGCATGTCTTCGCGCCGCTTGGTCAAACTACCCGGCCTCATTGACACCCACGTCCATGTGAGGGAACCCGGAGCCACCCACAAGGAGGACTACGCCTCCTGCACGGCCGCAGCCCTCGCTGGAGGTGTCACCATGATTTGTGCAATGCCCAACACGAATCCTGCCGTCACAAACCAGGAAACTTTAAACCTTGTTGAAAATTTAGCCCGGAAAAACGCCCGGTGTGACTATGCCATCTACATGGGGGCCTCCTCAGACAACTACTCCACAATCCCGGAGCTCGCCCCCGAAGTCGCAGGCCTCAAGATGTACCTGAACGAAACTTTCACAACGTTGAGACTCAACGACTTGAACACCTGGAGCAAACACTTGGCCAATTGGCCGAAGAAAGCCCCAATCTGTGTGCATGCAGAAGGGCAAACCACTGCCGCGATTATCCTGATGGCGAGCTTGCAAAATCGCCCAATTCACATCTGTCATGTTGCCCGGAAAGAAGAGATTTTGATTATTAAAGCTGCAAAAGAAAAAGGATTGAATATAACGTGTGAGGTTTGCCCCCACCACTTGTTCCTCTCGACTGAAGATGTTAAAAATTTGGGGGTGTGTAAGAGTCAGGTTCGGCCCGTGTTAATGTCACCAGAAGACCAACAAGCACTTTGGGATAACTTACACGTGATTGACTGTTTTGCCACCGATCATGCCCCCCATACTTTGGAGGAGAAGACCAGTTCGAACCCTCCCCCAGGTTTCCCTGGCCTTGAGACAATCCTCCCGTTGCTCCTGAACGCAGTTAACGAAAACAAACTAACCATTGACGACATTATTACCAAGTTCTACCGGAACCCGAGGAAGATTTTCAATTTGCCAGACCAACCAAACACTTATGTTGAAATCGACCTGGACGAAGAGTGGACGATTCCGGATGCCACGGCTTATAGCAAAGCCAAGTGGACTCCTTTCGCAGGCCGGAAGGTCAAGGGGGCCGTCCACCGGGTGGTCCTCCGTGGAGAAGTGGCCTTCGTGGACGGCCAAATCCTGGTGCAGCCCGGCTTTGGGCAAAACGTGCGCAGCTGGGACAAAAAAACCTTTGACGAGGTTATAACCCCTCCCATCACCAGTGGGGAGTTAAACGACGGGCAGACCAACGAGATTTTCAAGAAGTTGCTGTCAGGGGGCGGCAAAGTGCACTTCTCGGCCACCAACGAGCTGCATGTGGACAGCCGGCTGGGGGTGACCTCCCCCACGCCCGTGGGCCCCCGTATCCGCACTGATAGCTTCTCCCAGATGGAGCAGGTCCACCACAGTCTTGCCAACAAGCACATACTTTCGGTTGATATGTTTACGAAGGACCAGCTCAATGATATTTTCAACCTGGCGCAAACTTTTCGCGTTAATGTCAGCAAGGAGCGGGCTGTTGACCATATACTGAAGGGGAAAGTCAT
The DNA here is from genome assembly GCA_939628115.1 of Tribolium freemani. Taxonomy (NCBI): domain Eukaryota; kingdom Metazoa; phylum Arthropoda; class Insecta; order Coleoptera; family Tenebrionidae; genus Tribolium; species Tribolium freemani. The sequence continues at coordinate 16,981,236 of OW626791.1, read as the reverse complement.
GGCGTCAATTTTCTACGAGGTTAGCACGCGGACGAGTTGCAGTTTCGCAGCTGCCATGCAGAGATTGGGCGGCGGGGTGATTTATATGGACGAGACGAGTTCTTCGGTGAAGAAAGGAGAGACTTTGGAGGATTCGGTTGCGGTTATGGCGGGGTATGCCGATGTGGTGGTGTTGAGGCATCCGACTCCCGGCTCGGTTATGGTAAGTAAAAGAATGTGCCAGATTAATGTGTTTCAGAAAAGTTGAGTTGTATTTACAAATGATTTTCTGATTATGAAATACAATTTATTGGAAAAGGTGTAGTTCAGTAAAAAATAAATTAATAGTGTATAAGATTAAAGGATTAAATACGCTACAATTTGATGCTTTGATATTGTTCAATTTTTTTAAGAACCCAGTTTTGGAAAAAAGTTATTGGCATGCTTTCTATATGATAAAATTCCTTTATTGTTAACATGGAATAATGAAACAGATAAAACAGATAAAAATACGATAGAAAATATAGCAGCTGTTAAAACAAGTAAATTCCAAATTTCCTGTTAACTGTAATAAATGTTAAGTTGTTCCTTGTGTTTATCGTCTTTATTCTTTGTCTTTTGATATAAAATTTGCTCAAGCCTCTTAAGACTTCTCTGTCATTTAAAAATTACTGGCAACCTCAAACCTGATTTTTACGTATTCTTTTTTAAACTAAGGGTTTCTGATCTGGTCTTTGAGAAAATTTTGCAATTAACAATTGGGGCATTTCACGTGAAGCGGACAACGGAAAAAATTCGATAACTTTAAATTTGGTTACAATTGTTCTTCTAAAAGGTATTAATGTAAATACGTGATGATTATTTTTTTGTGGGGGACTTATTTAAAAAGTTATTGACTTTTAAAAATTGACCAAATATTAAGCATAACGTTTTTGCAAACTGTTATTCTAATTAAGCAATGAATAACAAAATATTTAAAATGGTGCTTTATATAGAAAATTCACTGTTCTTTTTGACTCCACAATCAGATTCGAAATTTGAAATTTTTTTCGTGTAGAAAACCGGAAGTGAAGTTTCAAATTCGAATTTTAGTAACTTGAACCTTTTTTTTGCAATTACTTTTATTTCAAAAAGTAGCTTAAAGTACTGTATCTCCTAAACGAATAGAGATCCCATTTTGCGACTTACAGTGTAAAATCTATATATTTAAGCTATTTAAAAAAAAATTCACATGAAATGTCCCAATTTAAAAACAATAGACTTTAAGTTAAGAGTTATGTAAGCCAGTAGTTTACAGAAAACATTGTTTGAATGTCACAAATGATAACAAATTGACAAACAATTAAAAAGAAAGAAAATTCAGTTTTCCGTTTTTTTTAACCAACTTGTTTTAACACTTGTTTTTTATACAGGTGAGTCAACTGAAAGATTTTTTCCTTATAATATCTACTGTTTCAAAACTATAAAAACAACTGTCACATTTCACAATTCGTTTTCTCTTTTAATTAGTGGGTTTTCTTGGCACTAAATTTGTCACTAGAGTCTAATTTAATTTAGAATCACACGGAAACACAGAAAGTTTTAATTTGTGACCTATTTGACCCCTAAACATGTTAGTGCACTGTTGGCATTTTTTCTGTAGTTGTAACTTTTTTTCAGAATTTTGCTACCCTTCGTTTTTATTACAATTATTAAAAAATATTAATATCAATAAAATTTGAAAACATTAATTAATAAAACAACGATGTTTTCAGATAACATCATGTTGCCACGAGTATCTCAAAAATTACGTTTATCTGAGTTTTTTATTTTTACTTATTTTTGTGGCTAGTGACTTTTTTATGGTTTTTTTACACTAAACAACATTTATTCTAAAATCACATACGAGATAATAATTTTTGCAGCAACTTAATAGTAATTATTTAATTAATTAATTAAGTAGTAATTATTTTAATTATAAGGAATTCGAGACAAATTTTGAGAAAATTTACATGTATAGAGAAAAATATAAAGCATTTAATAGCAAATGCTGAATTTTGTGTGATTATTAGTTTTTGAGATATAGTAAAAATATACTTTTAGATTCACCCTTTGTACATACTACTGTAGCACTGTTTTTGGTAATTTTTTATGCGGTACTGTTATCAGCTCTAATTGCGTACTCTCCTGATAGTAGTGTTTTTATTGGTCGGAGAACAATAATTTACCTAGTCCTTCATTAGTCATTGGCAATAATAACGTGCAGTTCTGATTAATTCGTCAAAATAATTTTGCAAAACAGAAAACAGTTGCTGGTACATTAAAAATACCTGACGCTCTAAAATTTTTGATCTGTCACTAGCAGTATGAATGGTCGCCAATTGTTCCGTTCCACCATTCATATTTTATTTTTATCCTTTTTAGAATTTCAATAATTTCTTTTGTTTTAACCGACATTTTGGGGTACGCACGGGTCAATTTAAATTTTATTTTTACAAAAGTTTAACTGTTTTTGCTATTTTTCATTATCGCCCCAAAACATTGGTCCTTCGAGCCGGATTTGAACCAGCGACCTATGGAATATAAATCATTTCATAAAAGTTACTATACAATTCGGATAAAAAAATGCACAATCTCTCATTGTGATAATCATGCATTGTGACGCCCGCCACTGCGTGGCTCAATAAAACCATTTGTGGTCGGTTTTAACCGATTCGGTTACAGAGGGCATCCCACCACTGCCGCAAGCCCCTGATCAACGCCGGTGACGGAGTCGGAGAGCACCCAAGTCAAGCACTGCTCGACATTTTCACAATTCGGGAGGAGATTGGGACTGTGAACGGGCTCACCATTACGCTGGTTGGTGATTTGAAAAATGGGCGCACTGTCCATTCCCTTGCACGTTTGCTGACACTGTACAATGTGCAGCTGCGTTACGTAAGCCCCCCAAGTTTGAAAATGCCGAGTCATATAACCAGTTTCGTGGCCTCGAAAGGGATACCTCAGAACGAGTATAGCACTCTTGAGGAGGTGCTCCCGGATACGGACGTACTGTACATGACTCGAATCCAGAGAGAGCGGTTTAACTCACAGGAGGAGTACGATAAGGTGGGTTAAAACCGGTTAAGACTTTGTTTAATCAGGATTTTTCAGGCCTGTGGCCACTTTATCGTAACTCCGCAATTAATGACGAGGGCCAAGAGGAAAATGGTGGTGCTTCACCCTTTGCCCAGGGTGTTTGAGATCAGTCCGGAGTTTGACACGGACCCTAGAGCGGCCTATTTCAGGCAGGCGGAGTGTGGGATGTATGTCAGGATGGCTCTTTTAGCCATGGTTTTAGGGAAGTGTTGATGTGAAATAAAGGCAGTTTAGTAAAATACGGATTTATTTCACCGTCAGTCTTTTCGTATAAATTAAGACCATAATTATTATATGATAGAGATACGAAATTATGTACAATTGAGCTAATTTTGATTGTTAGACTATCACATGAGATGAGGATGGCTCAGGTTCTTGCATCTTGTCGGCAAAAGTGGCTTCGTCCTCACGGACGGCACGACCCATTCCGAGCTTCGGGATTCTGATTTTTAATACTTTCTTTGGTTTGCGTTGTTGTTGCAGGTTGATTAGTTTCCTGAAATATCAAAATTCAGATTTCTATCTAGCAGATAACTCTTTTTTAACTGGCGATAAGATTACGACCATAAGCGATTTATTGAAGAACTAATCTTAATTATTGCTATGACAAAAGCCTAACTTTTATTTTTTTATAATTACTTAGGGCCGGTTGCTCAGTTCGAGCTTAAGCTTTGGCTTACGTAAACTCGGCTTAAATTTAAACTAAGTTTAAACCACAGTTGTGTTGCTCAGTGGAAAGTTTAGCTAAGCCGCGCTGAACTTGTCACTTATGGGGTTGGTATAGTTGGAACCAACAATATTTGAGACTCATTATAGAATAAGCCGATTGCCCCTCACAATGATTTATGTCTCTTGCGGTAAAGATGCCATAAACACATTTACATTTCTTAGGGCAGGCACCTTTCAAACGTTTGTACGGAGTGATGGACCGTAACAGAAATTTGTGTATGGGCTTTCACCAAACAAATATTTAATACAATTTTATTAATATTTAGGTATATTTTTAAAATGTTTGTTCACAAATAAAGTGATCTAAGAAACTAACTAATCTAATGAATTTTGAAACTTTAGTTTGGAATAAATGAAAAGTTTACTATGAAAATTACTCAATACGGCTCATTTGTGAATCTTCAGGGTGGTGCCACCAGCTGTGAAAAATTGTTACGGTAACCGCAAAGCTGCTTAATCCTCAATAAAGCTTGCATAAGTCAATCTCAAATATTTCTGGTTCCTACTATAGTGCTTGCGCACTTCAAGTAAGAGGTTGCTTGCGAATTTTTGTTTTGACAGTTCTGATTTTGAAAAGTTAGGTTCAGATGAAATAATATCATCATTTATCATTATTTTAGTACATTGGAGGAACAATATCGCTATAATATGAATCTTGTGTTTAAAAATGTATCTCAATGTAATTATTAATTACTAGAATGGTTTTTTTCTTATTTCATGGAGCTCTTTCATGCGCGGCATATTCAAATTGTGCTTCCTTCTGAAAAAATTCAATTCATCGTTTCCTTTCAGAGCACAGCAATAAATTGATTTGCACAGTTTATTTGTGCATTTAAAGACTTTGGCGTCCTCAGTTTTGAAGCATAACAATTTTATATAAATAACTTAACTGTTTAAAAATTTGTGCTATAATTAAAATCACATAAGATTTACATATCAGTAATTACTAACATCATTCTTTCCTTGACTGCCGGATTCTGCTGCAGCAATTAAAAAAATAATGTTTAATACTAGAATAAAAATAAGTAAGTAAATTATTATCATTATACTTTTTTTTAGTTTTTTTTAATATTCTAACTTACAACATGTTGTTGTCATGGCCCTCCACTCATTACTGTTATTGTTCAAATTTATTTGTTTATTACAAGTTTAACTCAAACTGAACTGAAATTTATTAAAAAAAGCTGTTTCTGTGCATCATCAGCAAATTCACTGTCGAATCCGTTAATTTATTGGTTCCTTATCACTAATTATCATTAAAAGCAATTTTTTTTCCATTGTGAAAGTAAGTAGTATATGGGCTTGATGGCCCTCCACCAGTCTATTTTTTATAACATTGTTGGTCTGCACATTTTATGATTTTTTTAATTGTCGCATATTTTTCGTAATGTAGCAGCTACTCTACTGGTGTCTGCTGTTGCATTAAATCTTAGTGCAATTTTGGCCCTGGTCTATTTTTTTCATCGAACAAAATCAAGTAACTTTTTTACACTCTAGTGTTAGTTGAATAAAATTAACCAAATTTATTTTCTTTGCGCGTAAAATTGCTGCTTCGGTTTCTTTTATTCATCTGTTACCGATTTCAATAAAATTATAAAGTTATGTATATTAATAACGTTAATATTAAAAGTATTTAGAGATAAGCCAATGCTTAAGCGGCCAATATCGACCGCTTAGTTAAACCAGTGCTAAGCTTTGGCTTAGTCGATATTTCGTAACTGAGCAACACTCGGTGCCGACTTAAGCTTAAGCTTAGTTAAACTCGGTTTAAGCTCGAACTGAGCAACCGGAACTTACTGTTGTCTGCAGTCTATGAAAATGGCCACTCCAAAGAGCAAAGTAATGGTAAGTATCGCTGAAATCACGAAGATCACCACTGTTCCGATTTCGTTTGATTCTTCAATTATCTCCGGAACACTGGTAGATTGACTAGAATTATCTGAAAAGAAAGACATGTTAGGTTTTTCAATTAGCGCAATTGTTACCAAACAAAGAATAACTGTGTTACGTAAACACAAACAGCCCAGAAAAGGAATGTCGCGGCTCATCAAGGCCTGCATATTAAGTTTATGGCAACCTGAATTGTCTTGCGAAATATTTTTAATGGTAATAAAGTTTATCACAAAACTGCTCGACTAAATTATTTTAAGCCAGATTTTAGTTTTCTCATAAAAATTGGTAGTTATTATCATTATCACCAACCTTGAAGAAGCAAATTTCACTAGTCCATTAAAGCACGCATTAGAGAAACAAAGAGTTTCGAATTTCGCACAGAGAATTATTACACTGTGTACATTCTCCGAAACGCTTTTTGACCCAAGTGAACTAATGATTTAATTTAACAATAAAATTGTCGTTTGCGCTTAAGTACTTCTCGGTAGAGTCATTCCAATAAATACTATTTAAAATGATTTTTGCTTCAAGTAATTGCCATTTATCGTGTTTGATTAATTTTTATTGAATAAATTGACGAACGTAATTCTATTCTACTGAAACATCCACGATTTGTAAATATTTGGTTTTATATTTCCGCTATGTAACAAAAATAGTTTCGCTTCCTTTAAAAGTGGAAAACAAGTTATCTTAGTGAAAACATCACTTGTTCTCAATTAACCGTTAATGCGATAAAGAAACCGCAACAACTGAGCAATTTCGACTTCCTGTGAACACTGTGCTGGTGACAAAATACTCAAAATGGTTAAGATTTCGATCGTTGACTTTTGACTTCTAAACGCAGACAAATATGATATTTGATTAATAATTAGTATTTTATTGTTAGATGTGGACTAATCTCCGTATAATTTATCGCTTTCAAATGCTTCCTAATTCGTTAAATACGCGGTTTTAGTGGTTTTACCATATTTTTATCAGCATACCTCAACTCACGTAACGATAAGAACTGGGGGGAATTCTTTGCAAACAATAACACGTTCTAATAATTGAAAAAAAACATGTATTTAAAAATGGGGGAAACCCATTTTCCCCCAATTTGTGAATTCATCTGTTAAGCGAGAAATTGTCCATTTGCCACTGTAGGTCAGTTGGAACCATTTTCATTGTAATCGTGAGCAAAAAGTAGATTATTTCTACCTACGCGACAAATAATAAGTTTCGTGCACAACAATTGACCAACAAACAATAAAAAGCAACGAATTTTTTAAAAATGACCTTGTCTTTAAACATTATGATTAACTCGTTTCATCAAACGGAATATTTTCCGATAAAGATTATGTCATTTTTTGTTGTTTATCGTGGGTCAAAAGCCAAGATTTTGCCAAATAATTTGAAGTAGTAAAAATGCGCAGTTGGGCGATATGCATCTGCAACGATATTTACGCTTTTTGGAGGCAATAATTGAAAGATTAGATTAAACGGAAGCGTTACCAAATTTTGGAAACTAAGCAATTTGTGCACATCGGAAAAGAAAGTGGGGCAATAATCTACAGCTCAGCTAGTCTAGTGGGTCATTGCTTTATTTGCAGTTCGTTTTATGAACTTATTGATGAGTAACCATCACACCATCTGATAATTTTTTTTGTTTGATAACGCAGATAAGTGGGAATGTGTGGTCCATGAAAAATATTTTGAGCACGACTCACCTTCCATCCACTCTAGATCATTTTCTTTGACAAAATCCATATTGGCACCACTTATTTATCGCACAATTAACAACTAAATGATTGGGAGGAATTTGCGGAATTGTTCTTTTTTATCTCTTCGCATGCACACACAATAAACTGATAAACATTTGGTTGGTGTTGAACAATTCAAAAACATAACACAAACATTTACAAAAGCGTGTGTTGGCTGGGGGGAGTCTGAGACCAGAGTGGGGCGTTTAGCTGGTACGATTGGTACGGAAAGCTGATTTCCGTTCTTTTGAAGATCTTCTACCTGCTCGAGTGTTCGAGTGCGAGTAGAAATGGGCGGCATGTTGTGTACTGAATGAAGCCTTCGTTGGGAAATTTTGTGATTAATTATTCGGCGAATTCTGATAGCGTGGGGTCTGCTTTACTTCCAGCATAGATTCGTTCAGTTAAAATTGTTCATCGATATTTCCTAGTAATTTTGCAGAACAATCAATTTTATGGTTCTTTGAGCTTCGTAATGAGAATTGATTTTATAGAGGAATATTCTGCAAAATGCATAATAATGAGATAGTAAACTGGTTTAAAACGGATGCCTGTATTTTAGAAAAAAATAAAAAAGTCAAAATTGATTAGAAATTGCACCTATTTCTGCTTTAGTTGTTTTATTATGCAGTCTAAAAATGTGAGAAGTTCAAATCACGTTGTGAAAGGTTTGAAAGGCTAACTAATTCCTGCTTTTTATTTATTTTTATTTACTGTTATTATTTATTAATGTAGTCGTAAAGGCTTCACTGCATTAAAAAATTCCATAAAATTAGTTCTGCAGTTTTTTATTGTTATAATATACAGTCTAGTGGTTGATGGTTACGCAATTTTCAACAAAATCACTTAACCGGAAAAAATACATAAACAGTAAGAAAGTACAATTATCTGCAATATCATGAAAGTTAACTTCGTTTCCTTTTATGCAAGTAATGGATTAAATAAAAAGTGTTTCATTAGAGTTTCTAAACACAAAACATTTTTTGAAGTGTTTTTAGTTGCCGACTGGTTACGAATAACTGTGATTTTTGAGCCACTATTTTATACAAAAAAAGTGAAATAATTTTTCTAGAATAGTCGCAAATTATTCAATAACACCTTAATACAAAGTTCTATTCTATTAATAATGAAATAGTGCTACAAATTCTTGTGAATGACACAATCTCGATCTCAGTAACTCAAGACCTCTCAAGTTTTAGTTAATGTAGGAAGAATCTTATCAATTATCAAGTAAAATTATTGGAATAATTTAAATAGTTTTTTGTCAGATTTTTTTGCTTTTCGCTGCTAAACGGTCTGAATTTGAAGTAACTACAAGTCCATTTAAAACTTCAGCGTTTGCGTTACAAAGATTTGTTCACTAGAAATAGGTATTTACTTTTGACTTGTCCTTTTACAAATAAACTAGCGATTCAGTTTGGATTGGGAACACGGAAGTTTATTTTTCATAAAGATCGATAGTCACGTAAAAATACGTGAGGCAGTGCACTTTACTAACTGAAAATAAATTGGATGAAATAAGAGCGTGGAAAACAATGTAAATTTCCACGCATGTTGTAAGTAGTGCTACATAAATCACTCACTATCGAGGTTTTTGTTGTACTACTCTAACGTTCAGTTACCTCGGAATATAATATTTTTCGATTTACTAAATGAAATAGCAAACATAGATAATAATTAATAAACCTTGAAAACGTGGACATCAGAATTTGTTGCTGGAGGCAAGAACTTTAACATTATATAGACTTTACTATTTACGTTATCGGCAAAGATAAATTATTTTAATTTTAACTTCATAATCACTGTCAACTAAATTTGATTAATTTAATTCGAGAAACTTAACCACGAATCCACGATGATTAATTTCGAATTTTCAAAATCATGACAACAATCAATATTATGTGTCTTGTTTCGGATGATTAGATTACGCCACTTTAAACCTTCATCCATCACACTGTGACGCAAAAATGTCTTTCATTGCAGTCATTGCACTAATTGTGAATTTAACTTTCGGTTTGCGCAAGGATATACATAATTTTTCTAATCGCAAATAACGTAGAAGTCCAAGAAAACACGTGGATTTCAAACGTAGAAGGAATGACGTGATGTGATAGTGATACTCAGACACAATACAGAAAAACATCAATTTTATTAGCCGGATATAGGAAAACCACAATCGATCACTAAAGTGGCAGGTTCCGATAAATAAGATCGATGTTTGAGTCCATGTCCGGTCTTTAAATTAACAAAAATCTTAAAACTACAAATATGGTATCAAAACCTACAAAATTGTATACATTGTCAATTACCTAAGGAAATATAAATTTTTGCAAAAAAAATCAAAATTTTAGATCTCGTGAAAAGCTGGAATAATAGGGAAAATGAGTCGCAGAATTCACTGGAACAAACCGTTTTGCTCTACGACTTTTACTTTTTGAGTTACGAATTTTTTTGTTGAAGAATAAAGTACCACTATGATTTCATAGTGGTACTTTATTACCCCTAATTTTAAGCAAAAAATTTCAAACTTTTAAATCGTGTAAAAAACCGATATTATACGTAAAATGAGCAGTAGAATTTACTGGAACAAACCGTTTTGCTCTACGACTTTTAGTTTTTTAATTATGATTGTAAAACTTTGAATGCCTCTGTACCCGGAACCGTTGCCCGGAGCGGCTCCGGGTTTTAAGGAGAAAATAGAGAATTTCAAGCGCTATCCGATGCTCTATTGTTTTTTGTCCCAAGTCTTATAGTTTCCGAGAAAAACGCAAAAAAAGATTGCCATTTTCACTTTTTTTGAATTTTGAAACGCCGATTACGGCGAAACTATTAGAGTTAGAGAAAAACGGCAAAATCGATTAGAGCCGGTACAAAAAACCCTACAAAATGGCATAGGTCTCAAGGCGATATCTCGCAAAAAAAATCAATTTTCAAACGTCGATTACGACCAAACTAAAAGAGCTAGAGGAAAATGCTTTTTTCCATCGTAAAGAACACATCAAAATATATCAGATAAATTGATTTTGAGACACTTTAAAAATTCGCCATTTTCTAGGGGGAGTGTTAACGAATTTTTAATTTTTTTTTTATTTTCTCAATTACGGCAAAACTATTCAAAAAAGTGGAACTATTTTAATCCTCACCTATGCAAAGTGATCCGGTGAATCGATTGGCATCAAGAAACTCGCCAAGTTTCCAATAGTTTTTTACTTATGAATTTTTGTTTATATGATCGAATTTTGCTTTTATTTGCAATTTTTTCGAAAACTATAAATCGGAGAACAATAGTCTTTTTTGCAAATGATAGATAATTAAAAGAGCTTTGCACTTCTTAGGGTTATCTCTAATAGTTCCGGAGTTATTGCTCGATAAATGTTTCGGGTATCGGAAATCGACAAAAATTGCGACAAAATTTGGAAAAATCAAACATCAAAATATCGAACATATGGACTTTTAACAACTCGAGAGGGTTGCAAAGGCTTATAAAAGTCAATAAAACTATACTAGAACGAGTTTTAATTTTTTTTATTTTTTTAACTTTTTTTAAGGTACCTACATAACTTAATACTTTGGAGAATGATAACAACGTTAGTACTAAAATTTTGTAATAATTGTTTACAGTTGTAATCATTCCAAAAATACAATTCCAAGATTTTCCGGTTAACGAAAACAACCTCTAGACTAGATTGTGCGTTAATCTCTCTTGATTTACTTTGTTATTGTTACATTTTTTCATTATCTGTATCCTTTGTAGTACTTGTAACATTTGTAGGCATCATAGCCGTGGATAGCCCCAACTAAACCGCCAATCATCTGCAAAAACAATTCATTAATTCGAAATTCCAGTTAATGGCATCCTTGGAAGACGCACGTTTTGTGTTAATTTTATGGAAAGGTTTAACCTTCAGTGAGATAACAGCATCGATGATGAATGTTAATCGAAATCGCGATAATTCTATTCAAAGATATAAATGCAACAATTAGTTCTTATCTATATTGTGGTAGAATTTGACCAATTTTTTATTTTGTTAATCCAACTCGGATGTTGCAATATTTTATCGATCTGGATTATCTGTTTACTTACATAGGCGGCACTCATGGCAGGGTAGGCTTGGAAATAGGGGGTGACTACATACATCGGTTTCAAAAACATGTTAACAATGTAACCCAAATATGAACAAGTTGAGAGATAACTAAAACACGCCATGGCATTAAATACCGTTTCCTGAAACACAATGTTACTATTTTTGTCACAGAATAGGTAAAACTTACGAATAGCGACTGTCTGACTAAACTGCACGATTTTTCCGAAATGATATAGCAAAATAAGAGGAGGGTTGTGGTCATAATACACCAAGCAACTGCTGTTAAAAATGACTGATAAGACGGGCCTATTGTTCCAGAGTAATCTAGCCCATAATTAAGGGCCAGACTTTGGCAGAATGACCCCAAAAACTAAACAAAATAATGATTTTTTCTCACTTGAAACGTTTCTTACCAATTCGAGAATTTTCAACACTCCCGGTTCGCTCTTTAAAAATTGTAAATTCAAGCAAGTGCAACAGTTGCAACAGCAACAGTTTATTCCCCTGGATTTTACACTCGGACGCACTGTAATTACCGTGGGACCTCTTGATGGTATCATTTTATAATTAATTATTTGAGAAAAAATTGTAATAGTGAAAGTGACGAGACAACGTCGCGGTGTATTTTAAACTCGAGAAGAGCAACGTTCTCGGTGTGGGGTGGAGGCGTTTATTTTTGGGTTTCCGGATATTTTTATACTTGGGTGTAAATAATACAGAAAAGGAAATAGTTGTCTGACTGAAATATTTTCTGCATTTTTTTATCAGTTGTTGTTGAAATACAATTGAGATTAAAGTGATGATGGATGTTTTATTGTTTGACAAAATTATTAAATATATTTTTATTTTAACGGAAATTGATCGTTATGAGCCCGGAAGTAGGGAAATGATAGTAATGGTTCACATTTTTGATCTTTGTATTGGAGCCGGATATTTCATATTAAAAAAAATCTGAGTTGCTAATTCGATTAATTTTGACTTCTAATAAGACTTCTTCTGATTATATTTTTACTAAAGCTAGTAATTTTCTTAAACTAGACTAAACAATAAACGTAATTTAATAAATTTAAAAATAGAACTTCAAAACTACGATTTGCCCCAGTTGTAAAATATAAACAAAATAATATGGTCTGTAATAGTGTAATACAATAGCTATTTTTAATGTCCAATCAAAGTTTATCAAAGAAATGTAATTCTTCTACTTATAAATTAAAACTAACGTCGCTCCGCCATGGTTAGATGCAACTTCGTCTCACATTATACAACCAACAATTCACTACCAGACAGAAGATTGTAGAAAATACAAGTTAAATTCAAAGTTACAGATTATAAGCAAAACAGTACAATTTCGTATCCCTTTTTATATAAATACAGCCCTATGAATTGATTTATTATTATTTGGCATGTACAGAGTGAGTCAATAGTGGGTTACTTCTGACATGTCCTAAGATGCAACCAAAAATACTAATTGCACTTGATACTTCGTTTGATTTCTAAAAACATTAATTCAATCAATATTGGTTTTTTATCTTTTAAATAATAATGGTCTATACCTAATGAAAATTTAGCAAAACTGTCAAGACAAACTTGACAATACTTAGAACAATGTAATCATGGACTAATTTTGAATTTTTTTAACGGTTACCGATCTGGTCAGCTGGAATCAGAATTATTCTGGTATTACTGGTTGCATATCAAAACGAAATCAGAAATAACCCACTAGTGACTTATTCTGTAGGTAGTTAAAATTCTTTGACAGACTATAAATTCGCTTGAATCTTGAATTTAATTTTAATTTTAAACGTTAATAACTACGATGTTTCTTAACTTAGATTTTTTTTGAGTGTCACTAAACTTTCTTAGAAATTTAATAATGTGTCTGTATTGACTGGTCTTTGGGTATACAAATGCTCTTATATTTTTCCCAAAACAAATTAAAAAAAAGATTTTCTACCAACGTTTTTAATAGCTGGGGTCGAATGAGTTAGATTGATTTTTTATTTTTTACTTCAAAATATTGATCAAGACTTATTTTCAAATGCCGATTACAGCGAAACTAGAGGAGCTGGAACAAAAAATCAGACACCATAGTAATCAACGCGTCAGAATCTAAACTGATTAAACAATACCTATAATTTTTATAGGTAAATACGAAAAATTAAAAACGGTTTTTTAATGGTACTAAACACATGAGGGTTATGGGTAATAAATAGTTCCATTGTGATTCAATTTCCATAAAAATCAGTTTTTTGAATTGATAGTTTTAAAAATATCTAAATCTTAAAAAAACAGGGCACTTTATTTTTGTGCGCCCTTTCTCCAACTCTCATATACTGTTGTTCCTTCCTAGGCTTATAAAGACACCGAAGACCGAAGCGGCCAAAAAAATACCTTCTATATTTTATAGAAGTGTACTATATTTAAATAAAATCTTCTATGTCCCTAAAATATAGAAGCAAAATCTTTTATATTTCGCGAGCGAGTCCTTTTACGATTGGCTACTTTCAAACGTTCTTATCTTGCAAACATTTTTGCAAAGAAACCATTGGCACATTTGGCATATACTCATATAGTCTAATAAACGGGTTGCATTTTTTTAAATTAATTCATCCGATTTTTCGTTTTCGTGGTATTTTTTTACTTCTTAATCAAACAATTAAGAACTTAAGAAGTAAGTAAGTAAGTAAGTAAGTAATAAGTAAAACTTATTAGTTTTAAGAAGCTTTTAATAGGTTCAATTCATATTATTGAAAATTCACGATAAGTAATGGTAGAAAAAGCCTGAGTAGTAAACAATTCAGTAAAATGTCTTTGAAAAAAGTCAACGGCAATGTAATAGTATAGAAAAAATAAAAACTTTTTAAATAAATATAGGCTCATTTTTTAATAATGTCATTAATATCATTTAGAAAATAAAGGAAATAGTTAAAAATCTAGTGCACGTTTGGTGACATTACAAAGTTCTTTTTCAGGTTTTTTAATTAAATTTTCAGAATTTTAAATTCAAATTCAGAATAATTTGCATTTTTTGAAAACTTGTGCTAAAACTGGATTTGCTGTTTCATTTAAATAAAGTTAAGGATATTACTGAATTTAGAGAAAATCAAGTGATAAAAAAAATGAAGTTAAGAGCAGATACATATTTACTGATTACTGATTTGTTTTTATCAGATTCTACTGCTCGAAAACTGATAGAATTTGTTTGATGTTATACTTCTTTAACTGTTGTAGAGTAGTGTATATTAAAACATCAATATCCCTAACATTTTTTGAGCAGTTCATTTGAGGTGCACAAGAGGAGTGTAGATATCATTTAAAATTTTGAAGGGTTATTTGTATTACAAAAGGGTCAAGTTCTATAAATTTCTGAAGTTCGACAAAAAATGTCCTGTCAATAAAAATTGCCTTTTTTAGGATTTGTAACCTTTATTCTTCGACAATGTCAAAATTTACGGTTTTTCTCCTGTGTAAGGAAGTTTTGACAACTGTTTGGCATTTGTCAATACGAAACGTCAGATTATTTTTAACCGATTTAAAACAATTGTAAGCCTTGATGAGTCTAATTCGAAGAAAAAAATGTTGTATCCAACTCGTTTTCGTGTAAATCGGTTTATTTATTTCACCTCGTAGATGATAAACCACTCGTTTTCACTCGTGGTTTGATAATCCACTCGTGAAATAAAACGTCCGATTTACACTCAAACTCGTTAAATAATAGTTATTTATTTAACGAGTTTGAGTGTAAATCGGACGTTTTATTTCACGAGTGGATTATCAAACCACGAGTGAAAACGAGTGGATTATCAAACCACGAGTGAAAACGAGTGGTTTATCATCCACAAGGTGAAATAAATGAACCGATTTACACGAGAACGAGTTGAATACAATATTTTATTCTTCGAATTAGACTCACCAAGGCTTAAAATTGATTTAAATCTGTTAAAAATAATCTGACGTTTCGTATTGAGAAATGCCAAACAGTTGTCAAAACTGTCTTACACAGGAGAAAAACCAGAAATTTTGACAGTGTCGAAGAATAAATAACCATTTTCTTATTTTCTGAATTGACTAATAGTTTAGTTTTTTTTGAAGAAACGTCATAGTCAGGGACGGCAAAATTAAGTAACCCAGGGTTACTTTAAACTCACTCTGTATAGGTAAAGTAATGAAAGGCGGAAGAGTTGCAATGTTTATTTTAAACGATGTTTTGTAATTTTTTATTATACAGGGTGATTCACATAATGTTACGACCCTGACAAATTTTAAATACAACCAGGCTATTATAACTTGATTCAAAAGTACTAAAAATTATAAATTTCTTTGTGATTTGGATATCCCTAACAAACTTTAAGAAATTAGGCTTTTATTGCAGTCTCTGGCGTTTTTGTTTTGGTCAATTTAGGCGCAATTCAACCTCCAATGTATAATGGGTTGCATTTAAAGTTCGTCAGGGTCGTAAAGTTATGTGAATCACCCTGTGTAGTATTTTATGTTTATTGGAATGGATGTAAAATGATGATTAATTGTTCTTATTTTATTTCTTTGTTTTCATTTATCTCAATGTTAACTTTTAATGATTATAATAAGTAAGTATATCTACTTTGTGCAATTATTAAAAAATGAAACTTTTGACTATCAGGTTCTTTCATTAAAAAACAATTTCACAGGAGAATACATCAGATTTGAGGACGTTTCGGCGTAAAAATGTTACCATCAAATTACAATTATGAAATAAACTGCTGTGTGTCCATAAGTAACTTTTTTTAATTACTTAATGTAATTACTTAATTAGTAACAAATGATTTATTTGAATCTTCTATATATTTTTTGAAACTTCTATATTTTCAAGTGAATTCTTCTATTTTCGACATTTTGATTTCTGGCAATCTTACATAAACCTTCCGAAGATTTCAACAAACTGGGCCAACATTATGTAATATGAATAAGCTTCGAATTTTGTGTTTACTTTGGATTGAATTTTTAAATGTAAAAATTGTAATTGTTTTAGCTGGAGCACCTTTTTGTCAGAACTGTAAATAAAGCTCGCAAAATCCTTGATATAATTTTATTTTTAAATAGTTGTACATACAATCACAAATATGCTATACAAAAATTAAATAGGACTCGAGTCCTATTCGTATAAACGTCCACAATAAACCTATTACAAATTCAGTGCTAAGGCAACAATTTTAGGCACATTAATAGACATCAATGGCAGCTTACAACCTTGCCAGATTAATTTATTTTGTACTCCTGTTAAATCTGACAAGAAATGCTTAGTAGAGCACGGTAGAGAGTATACAATATCCTTACAGCTATTGTTTACGTAATGTTAGTCCCTAATCCTAGTAGCACTCTATTCATAAGACCAATGACCAATAAATAAATACTGATTCTACTCTAAAAAATTATTGCTCTTTGCCTCGCTATTCTAACATTTACCGAAACTAACAAGTGTTTCCAAAAATAAAAAATATTCCTAAATACTGGCAATAAATTACATGAAACATTTACTAATACGCTTGGTGCAATGATGAATCCTAAAAATGATCAACAACTTATAACCCCCTGTAGCTCCTCAGGGCAAACACCGTGCTCAGCAAATACAAGGCCGAGAGCACAAGTCCGATAATCTACAACAGTAAAATTAAAAACTCACACCCACGAGCAATTGCTTACAGCAGCTGCAAAATACGGCTCGTAATCGCGTCCATAGCTGCTTTTCCAGTGATTTACTTCGATGATAAACGTCAGACTTGCAGCGAGATAGAGAACAAAGGCGAAGCCGTGGTAAACCACTTCCTACAACAGCGATAAGTGGCGCGAAAATCCAAAACCCGACTTACATAAATGGTCTTGGAAATGATCGATGCCGTGGAAATGGAAATCAAGCACGAGAGCAGCAGCAGGAATGTCCCGACCAGGAACGTCACCGCCATCAGCAAGAAGAAGGTCTTGGGGGCCTGACTCACGAACAACCGGTCGGGATAGTAGAAGCTGACCAGGCCCACGACCACGATGCCCAAAAGCTAAAATGAATTTGTTGTGAGTTTAGTCATTCATGTCCTTGTGCGCGCTTTCTCCAGTGACCTAGGCCGCTTTTACCATATCAGAATCACCCAGAAAGTGTATTGCAATATGCAAACACTTTTGTTTTTCAGCGCTGCACGTCCTCTGACGTCAAAATCTATTTTCGGCGGCGATATTTCCACTTACCAATTGTACAAGTTTCAAAATTCCAGGCCATGTTTTTAAATATCCCGTATTTATGATGATTGCGGAGGTTGTTGTGGTGGTTGTGGTCCTTGTAACCGTGACCGTGTGCGACATTTTCGCAACGAATCCTGGAATATTGCTCGATTAGCGTGAAACTTGATACGCGATGAAGGAAAGCTTGGTGTATTTCTGCCCAAAGCTTACCCTCTCAACAGTTATTTATAAGACTGGTTATTCCCGAGATAAATAGGTTATCGGCAACGGCGTGATGGATCCGTTTGTTTATTTTCACTTACGGACAAATAAATCGCATATTTTGAAACCGATTTTACGACTAATAAAAGTCCCACTGTGGCATGCGTTAATTAGGGCCGGCCAATAAACCAATTAACAATTCGTGAAATAAATAATTAAACCATGATACGTCTCGTACGTATAAAAATGGTAAGGCGAGTCAGCTACGTTATTACTCACCGGTCACAGATCAATATTTGCCTTTTCCACACAAAGATGTGATAACACTTATCAACGCGACTCAAAAGTGGGACATTTTGCGACAGGCTTCAGTGTTATTTTTAATAAGTGACTTACCTGTTGGAGTTTGTTTATAGTAAGGTGGGTGTAACCAACCACACCGATCGAACTAGCGAAAGCCCACGAATGTCTAGAAACAAACTGAATTCTGATCGTAGCACCAACGCCGATCCATTTTCATTGCTCGCCTACGAAGTGGGATCGGCCGATGGGATTTATTTCGGTTATTATTGGGAAATTGAGAGACTGGAGCACTAATAACGAAGCGACGAAATTTGGTGGAGGCGCAGGGTTAACTTAACCACCGTCGTTGAATTTTCTAGATTGTTTTGTTGGCGCACAGTGTGCAAATATTGGATTTGTCGCTTTTCTCATACATTGTCGCCTGTTTATTCATCGTTATTATTAGCCGTCCTGTTTCTGAAAATTTTCTACGGTGATGCTTGGCCTTTAATCGGATGAGACAACAACCTGTGATGTCATTCTTTAATGCTAAATGTGTCGAATGGTGTAAGAATTTCAATGACGTTATTGGTCGTAAAATTATTACTTTGTTGTTCTTGGCAATAAATAATTTTCATTCATTTTTCTTCAAGTGCATTCTGTGAGTGAGCTGTATGAAGGATAATGAAACTCTGAACGTCTCAATGAAACTTTATTCGAGGATTTGTGTTTTACTGGTCATATATACTTGTTCTGCTTCTTCTACTTCTACAACTAAGTATAATTTCAAATGAATTGTTACACCGTGTTAGCTACACAGTGTTACTTGGCTAGAAGTAACAGGAGATCAAAAATATACTCAATTAGAACAAGCCTTGAAAGTGAAGTGTAACTTTAGCCACATCATATGCTGTGCAAAACCAACACATAACTTCAAAAGTGCGGCCGTAAATAAACGGCTAAAATGTGGCTAAAGTGTAAATAAACGGCTAAAATATGGCTAAAGTTCTGCGGGCACAGCTTGCTCTATCTAATTGAGTTTATTTACGATCTCATGTTATTTTTCCTGTATCGTAAGAACTAGTATAATCACACAAAAATCAGAATTTGCTATTAAATACTTTACTTTTCCTTTGTATCCTTATACTTAATAATAATAATAAATTAATTAATTCATTAATTAATATTAAGTCGCTATTTTACTTTTTTAATGACATTTTTAAACAAACAGTGCTCGAATGTTTGTTTTGTACCTAAAATAAGTAAAAAAAATATCGTTATCATATTATAATCAATTCGTAGTTAATTTGAATGACAACTTAATTAGTAATTAACTAAATAATTAACTCAGTGTTAAATTACGTTTAGTTGCCATAATTTACTTTGCGAAAGTCAAATTAATCGCAAAGAAATGTTTATTACAATTACAAGTACGATTTGTGCTAGTTACACGACGAATAAATTTAATTTTTTTGGACTAGCATCGTGTTTTTTTTAGAATTTTTTTTTTCAACGATTTAATATTAATAAATAATAAATACTTATTATTTTTTAACTGTAAACGCTGATCTATGTGTGATTATTTTTATTAGTTTTTAACTCGTATTTTTAACACACAGTAAAACTATACTTCTTGTATATTTTGTTTTTTTATTTTTTTGTTTAAAGTTTGTAATCTTATCTAGTAGAGTCATATTTATTTATTTTAACACTTATTATTTGTATTTTTGTTTATTTAGTTTTAAATAAATATTAGTTGTTTCAAAACTATAAAAACGCCAACGTCGCATTTTACCGAATTATTTTTTTAAATAACATTGATAAAATTGTAAAATAGTTATCAATGATTAGATCTCTCATTGAAAGTATAAATTACATTAGCTATTATTTTTTTGAAAAGCATGAATAATTTATAACAGTTAATTTTGAAAGAAAATGCGACGTTGGCGTTATTATAGTTTTGAAACAGCTAATAGTTATTTGTGTATCAAGGCCGTAAAAGTGATCATTTTTGGCCGAATCTGTTGTTTGTGGCCGAGGCGTTAGCCGAGGCTACAATACAGATGAGCACCCTAGGCCGAGGTGCACACTACGTTTTTTAGGCGATGATCACAACAGAATTAAAGAATTTGATAACAAGACAAGCCAAAAAACATCTGTCAAATTTAATAGCGTTGACAGATGGTCCAAGAAAGTGACAGATGAGTCCAAGAAAGTGACAGATGAGTCCAAGAAAGTGACAGATGGGTCCACGAAAGTGACAGAAGTGTACAAAAAAGTAAAATTTGACAGATGAGTACAAAAAACGAAAACTTTATGGCGCCAAAGGAGGCCACAGAATTATCTTTTTTGTAATCATCGCCTAAAAATAAAGGTGCTGGTGTTTCATCTAAGACTCTCATCAATAAATAAAAATTACTTACTTCAGTCTTATTTACTTACTTGGATTAAGAAGTTGTTACAAAAGACCAATATTGATTAGAAAAAATAAAGTTAATAAAATAAGTACATTTTACCAAGTCGTTCAAAATGGGTTGGCAATAATATCTTCCTTTAAGGTTTCTTAGAAAGTATGTATTTATTTGTTGAATACTGTCTTGACAAAAATATACAGCCATCAGTTGGAAAGTTATTACTGACCATTAAATATTAGAATACTTTTAATTTTAAAATTTATAGAACCCTAAAATAACTTACAGGTTTTCGGAAATGAGGTACAATACAAATTTATGTTTTTTTTTTAATTAAACACTATATCTTCGAATGTAGCTTTCCATATAGTGACTTTTTCTTTTTCTTTTTTTTTCTTTTTAAGGCTAGCGATATTTTTTACATTTTTTTTTATAACATTAAGCATCGTTTCTTCCAGAATGTCTATAGAAATAATACTCGTAAAAAATTCTAGTGATTAACTATTCAATTTTGCTTGTAATTATGTATTCGGTAGCAAACGGCTATTTCTTTGTGATATGTTCTGTAGGTATTAAGGTATTTATTACCAACCGTTTTGGTTTAAACTGCCTTTAGTGTTCTTTCGGAACCGAACGGTTTAGACCTCAAATAGAGATATATTTTTGGGGAGTTCTTTTACAGGAAATTTAATTCTTTGCAACTTTTTTTGTTACATTTCATTTGCGTATTCACGGCGTTTTGAAAAATATGGGAATTGTTATATTTGTCGTAAAAATTTTAGTCAGCTTTTCTTAGCTCATGATTTATTATTTCTCGAAATTTTCTTGAGTGTAACCAACAACACTTCGATAATATTTTTAATTAATTGATATAAATATTTATAATTCTGTGTGAATATTAGTTTTTGCCATAGTATAGTAATAGTTATTTATGCTTTAGGGCATTATAACGATGTTTATGTCAAGGGCAACCAAATTAAAAGGTCGAGGGCCGCTAGGCCCGAGACTTTTTAAGTTGCCCGAGAACAGAAACATTGAGTAATGCCCGTGGTGCATACAACATTTTATATTTCACTGCACATGAATTACTTGAACATTTAAAAAATAAATTACATAAATTTTGGATCGGGCGGCTCGTTTGTTTCTATGACGATTTGCTTGTTTATTATTTGTGAAAAAAAAACAGTGACAGTTTTATCGAGAATGGATGAAGAAATTCCGAAAAACATACTTGAGCGAGCCGATAAAGCAAATGAGAACTTGTTGCCCAGTAATCTCGTTTGCTGTATGATAAGGAATATCACAATTTTGAGAACTGGATGGTAAAAAATAACTTAAAAGTAACGCAAGTCAGTGAAACAGTCCTAATGGGCTATTTTCAAGAATTGGTACATTTCTATATAATTTTGGACAGTATAGTCGGAGTCATTCAGCGCAAATTCACTCTGGAACCTCCCATGAAATATCCGGTAAAAATGGAATTCTTGATAAAACTGATGCTTCCAACCTGAATGTTTCTTCATTTAAACATAGTGTAGATTTAGGAAATTGTTCAATTAGTGGTTCTTCGTTTACAAATTGTACCTTTAACTTTAAATAAAATTTTAAAGAATGACAATTGAATTGTATATATAACTGCGATGTGAGGGCGTAATGAGAGGGCATAATGAGAGGGCATAATGAGAGGGCATAATAACCGAGCTGTATGATTTATACGCTGCAGGGCGATATAGCCTTCTTAATATATCTCGTTTCCAAGGTATAAAAAACAAATAACGATTCAGTGAAATATAAAAATACTTTCAGCAGACATTGTAGGTATATTAAATAACGGCATAAAATTATTCCATAAAAATCTATAACGCCTGTCCTGTATATAAATTAATTTCTTCCGTGACTGCGCTCAATGTTTTATACGAATTTAATTAATGAGTGCCTTAATTCTCATTTCAAACGCACATTTTATAAAAACAATTATTTATTTCAATCTAAAATTTACACAGTAATTGTACAATATTTAGATAAAATTTGAAAACTTAAATAAATACGTATAAAGATCCAGCGTCTCTCACGCCCGAACTTTACAAACCTTATAAAAATTTAAGTGACAATTGCTGTGAAGGCACTAGAGGAAACATGTTAATACACTTAGTGTACAATAAATTACTTGATATAAAAGTGAAAGAGTAAAAATTAAAAAAGAAGTGATGAATATGACATGACTAACAACTAAACAATTTTCGAATAAAAAATTCCTCTTCGTTATTACATGAACCTAGGCTAAAGATGTGACTGCGACTTTGTCAGTTCTTTGCGTCCTTCAGTTTGTCCTGTTCCCTTTGTATTCGATGTAGAGGAGATACGTTGCGAATCCATAAACCAGGGCATTGAAAATGCCGAAAACCTACAATCAAAATAGTTATTTATTATCCAAGAGGATAAAACAATTGTTTAGCTACGAGTGAAAAGTTCAAGAGTGACGAAGTCACGAGTGGACTTGTTTCACAAGTAGATAAACAATCTTTTTTGTGTTGCAGAACTTTTGAGTTTAAAAGAAAAAAGTTACTGTTAATCCGTTAATGCTTCAAAATTAATTAAAAAAGCAGTTTTATCTACCCAAATGAGTTGATAAAAAATAGTTTATTATTTGCTATAGAAAAAAATAGTTTTTTTTCCTAAGTCTTACCCCAGCCGCAATGTTGGCCCCCCTGTGCCAGTGCGGCCCCCCGGGCCATATCGAGAGTTGGACAATAAACGCAATGACGTAAGCCGCCGTGCAGATCCCCGTATTAACCAACTCCTGCAATGAGCTCACCGTTAATCCTTTCCTCTTGGCGCGACTATAAACAAATCTGTTCGCATTTCGCTATTTTGCGTTTATTTATACGCGAAATGCGACCGGATTTGTCCTTTGATGTCTCTAGATTCGGGAAAATACGCACTGTGAGTATCCAGTGGATGGGCAAGTTGAGCGCTTCCCGAATGCCCAAAAAGTAGACAAACACCCAAATTAGGGTGCCGATGAAACTCGTCGTCGCAACGAAAAGGAAAAAATGTGTTCCTGAAAGCCATGCTGGTGACGCTAGTGACATACATAGGATACCTAATATCTGAAAAAAAGAAATAAAAGTTAATTCAAGGTTGTTGATAGATAATACCTATAAATAACCGAAGTCGTTGCAAAAACGCATTTAAATGTAGTACCTACGTGGATTTAATTGCATATGTTGCGACTTCAAAATGCATTTTTGCACCTAGATAGTAACTTAATAAGGAAACTCCCAATGCAAGGGTTTGGAGCGGAAGCAGTGATAGTGGCGATAAATAAATAATAACAACAACTGCCAACCGGTACAATTTTCCACAAAATAATGTGTGAAGTATCACATTTGGGACAGCTAATTAAATATAAATGAGGCAATTTCGTGTCCGATCAATGATGTAAGGCATGAGTGTTTCAGTGTCTTGTACACTTCTACTTTTATGAATATTTATCATAACTTACTGTAAATTTATTCAAGGTCATGGGGTTTGTAGCTGTAAATCGGATACCTGCATTAAAACAACATTAAAGTAGTTTTTACATTTTTATGCCTTTCCATCATCATCTCTAATGAAGTGCTGTCATTTAGCTAAAATTGTTTATTATTCTCTATATTATAAAATCATTAATTTCAACGTAAAAGAAATCAAGACAGGAAAAAAAAACAGGAAAACTGTTATCCTTCCATACAAATATTTGATATTTGTGATATCCGGATATCTTATGGGTGAAGAACACAAAATTAAATTCTTTCGACTTTGGTTTGTTAAATTTTATTTCCAAAGTCATAAACTTTTAAGGAAAGATATGTTTCTTACTGGAAGTGCGGAATGTTCTAGTATGAGTTACTTATAACCCAAAAATTAGACTTAATAGAAAAAATCTGTTGGTTGCTTTAAAATCAGCGTCCAACAATTACTCAACAACAGCAAAAAATCTTAGGCAACCTATAAGTAAAAGACTAAAAGTTGCGTCCTTTTTTTAAGGAAATACTAACTTGAGTTCGCTGTATCTCAAAAATTAGAGCTGATAGAAAAAATCTGTTTGCAGTTTTGAAATCAGCGTCCAACGACAAAAAAATCTGAGGCAACAGATGCAAAGTAGTGTAATTAATAACAGGCAAACAGTAGGCAGGAATTAGTAATTACAAGTTTAAAATAAACGGGCTCTAGCTATTTGGACTTGTTTCCACCTTACAGGCGATTTTCTTCGTAGCTGGAGTCACAAGAAGTAAGATTGAAAGTTATAAATCAGTCTTAACGACGGAAATTATAACACTAATTGTCCTGTCAAGACATGAAATATCTTTACAACTTCATAATCGTATTTATTTCAAGCTTAGTTCAAGCCACTGTTAAAGCCAACGTTCTTTTTTTAATAAAATAATTAAAACAACAATAATTGAAAGTAATAATTATGGCCCACCTCATCATTTTTATATTGATAGAAAATTGTAAAATTTTAACTTAATTATAGATCTGGATAAGCAGTATGCTAGCTAGTACCCGTAGATACTGCTATTTAGAACCGTTATACAATCAATTAAGATCAGTTAGAAACTTAGAAGGCCATTTGTTTTATCGATTTATCGATGGAATTAATTTTCTCTTGTTTGATTTTTTCTAATAAATAAAAGACCAGTTTATTTCTCGTATTGTCAACAGACCCGACCATTGTATTGAACATAATTCAAGTTCCTTTATCTAATCTCACTTTTACTATCACTGTACCACTTTTAACTTATTCTTTTCCAACAAACCGACTTAAACAAATGTGCCTAATTTTACAATTAATTCACCAAAACGCAGCCATTTGGCAATGAACATTTTCAACTTAATAATAATATTTCTCCACAGTTTTATTTTTAAAATTTCAAGTGGCGACAGTTTGGCAAGCTAATTAGACGGAACGGTTTGGGTCCGGGTTCATATGACCCAAATAAACATTTCATAATCGGACATTATCACACAAAGGGAATTTTAGATGTGCATTATTGAAATATTGAAAAGCGAATCACTTTGATGCTTTCTACGGAGGTATGAAATTGGATGATTACTGTTATAGTAAGTACAGTGATTCGTTTTGAAATTTAAAATGTTAAAAAAAAATTATAAGAATTATTGCTCGTCTGTATTTTTTTATTAGTTGGCTATCATTCGATTTCTGATTAAAGTGGCCTGTGATTGAAATTAAGTTGGCAACATTGAATAATAAATTGATAGTAGAAAGTGGAGACGAGACTTGTCGATCCTTATTTATACCCTCTGTCTTTATGTTGAAATTTAATTTTCAAGGTATGTGGTTTGAATTACTTGACAAATGACAAATATGTAACAATCTCTGCACATAACGCAATGTTGCCAACTAAATTTCAAAGTTACATGCACTTATGATAAATTTTAATTTGAAATTGGAAAAGAATGAGTATTCATTTAGGATTATTATTTATTTCTCAATGCCCCATCTCCACCCACACCCTCAAAAGTGTGAGAGTAATTTCGTCACTAGTAGTGTGTGGTTCATCACCCAGCGACCTTCTAATAATCGTATGCACCACCTACGACTTTATGTGGCTCAGTAGGTGGAAAGGTAGGTTCAAATGGAGGCAGTAGTGACATAACGCAAAAAGCAAAAACAAATATGGGCATGAAGGCATGACGATAACACAACACACCCACACCACATGTCATCGATGAAACTTGGCCAAAACAAATACAGACTGTCTCGACCAAAACCTCCACTTTAATTGGTACATACAGACAGACTCGCGTTTCCGTTTATTATTACAATGAAACTTCCGACTCGGTTGTATGTACTAGCGTAACCAGAGTGCCGCACCTGCAGTCCAATGGGGGTCATCCACCTTGGAAGCACATCCCAAGCTGCATTTATCACAAAAACACCTGTTTCTGGTCATGTATCTGCCATCCCTCGAGCGGTCCAACCACGGGTTAATTGGGAAAATTGCCAATGCCCAATGGGTCATGTTAAATGGTACAGTTAGTCACATATGCCTTTGCGAGGTGACCAGACTCCGTGAATCCATTCAGCAAGTTCTTGGAGGGGTCCCGTTATTGAAATTATTAATTCTGGTCATAAAGTGACCAAGTAACCGAGAAGGTAACGGAATGCTAATGCAGTTCCGCGCCGGGTCGCCAAAAAGAGCTTGTTTCTAAATTATTGATTACGATAATGAAAAGTATAGAGTCAAAGTCATATTTTTTGATCACCTTATCAATCTTGGTCCCGACACAATAACATACATTTTATTCCAAATTTTTCAACTAGAAGTGTGAATTGTGTAGCAATAAATGTTTGTCGTATTCTTTCTTTAAAAATAATTTCATATCCACAAATTTTTCAATGACCTCAAGTTAGAACCGTGTCATGAAGACAGCATTACAAAGCTGCGTTTGAACCGTTTAGCCAGTTGTGATGGTCTTGATGTATGCAGGTATTTAAATGATAATTCAGCTTAATTAACTTCTTAATAACATGGGCAAGGTTGTCAAACTGTGACGTAACGTGGAATGTGGTGGGTTCTAACTCACATACCCACTCTAAAAACCCAATAAGTCCATACTTTGCAGTCTTATTACGCATGTATGCTTTTTTTGGAAAGGCCAGTTGTATGCTCTAAATTCGACGAATGATTACAAAATGACTAGAGAACCGAAAGATGATAAAAATGGCTTGCAAATTGGAATTGAATAATTTAGAAGACTTGAAAATTCCGGCTCCACCTTACTCAACAATAATTTATTTGAAGGCGTGCTATAAACAAATTTTAAGGAAGAGAAATGTTTCTATTAAAGAAACAATTAAGCTACTAAAACGAAAAAATACAAAGACAATTTCTGAAGCGTTAAGAAGCTATAGGGAAAATGTGTTCGTTATGGAACAGCTCATCTAGTGTTTTCCATTACGTCACATCCTACAAGTTTGCAAAATAATGCAAAGTTCATCCATTTGGTACAAATAGACCAGAAAACGGAGATTTCGTTTTAGAAGACTATGACCTTTTTTTTGACAGACACAGTTCACAGATAATAATTTTCTTTTTTATAACTGAATCAGAAAAAAACAGCTGAGTTTTAATGTCGTTAACAGTTTATGTGGGCATTAGAAGAAGAAGAATATAAAACAGGCAAACGTTGGAAAAAAATAAAAAAAACGGTTAAGAATATTTACGAGCAACTAACTAAGTACTATTTTTCTATTGAACTTTTGTCACTTTTTTGTGTGAAGTGTAGTGGCTGTAAAGTGGCTCTAAAGTTAGAGACTCATGAGATGGAACTTCTTTTAAACAGAAATCAAGTGTCATAACTAGTCAATTTAGGACTGAAGACATTTTTATATTTTTTTATTATCATTTAAATAAATAAAGAGTTACCCAAAAAATAATTTCGTTTTTACAAATACAGTGTGATTCAGGGGCGTGTAGTCGGTCCATAACTTTTTTGCTATTTGAAATATTGCCATGCCGTTTTTATTATCGGATAGATCGACTTAAAGTCCACAAATTAAAAATATTTTTATTACATATAGGGTGTTGTATACAGAGTGATGTACCAAAGTTATATTTTTTAAATGGAACACCCTATATATTTTTGCATAATTGGATTCTACGCAAAAAAATAATGTAACTTTATATAAAATATTATGGGTCTATCTCTTTTCGTTTCGGAATGATTCAACTGTTCGTTATAAACTAGACCTTATAGACCTTATAGTCTAGACATTTGAAAAATCACTGCGAAGTCGCTTGTGAATATTTTCCCATAAATTTGCAACAGAAAACTTAGAATACCTTGTAGTTTTAGCAAATAGTCGACTTTTAATTAAAGCACGAAGATAATGTACAGAGTGTGTCAAAACGCAAAAAGTTGAATAACTCATTTTTTTCAAAAGGAACGCCATATATTTTTGTTCATGAGTTGATAGCATTTTTGATAAGCTTTCTAATGGTATGGGATTTGCATAGAAAATTTAAAATATTTTTCAAGATTTTTCAAAAAAATGTATTTTCATACAAAAAAATTTGTTAGCCTAGAATCTAATAAGTCAAATGGTAATTTATTTTTTGATGTGTATTAATGTGACTAATTACATTAGTAATCTAATTATTACTTGACACATAAATGAATTTCACTTATCAAGAATTAAAAATAAAATAAATAAAAAAAGAAAAATTTCTTTTTGAATTCTTTAAGAAAAATTTCAAATTTCCTTTACAAACCGCATATCATTAGAAAATTTATGAAAAATGCTATCCACACGTGTGAAGAAATACATGGTGTTCCATTTGAAAAAAATGAGTTAATCAACTTTTTGCGTTTTGGTACACCCTGTACAAGTGTTTTAAGTAAAAGTCGACTATTGCTAAAACTACAGGATATTCTGAGTTTTTCTGCTACAAATTTGTCGGAAAATATTCATGGTCAAAAATTGGTCTTTTTTATAACGAAAAGTTGAATAATTCCGAAACGAAAAGAGATAGACCTATAATAGTTTACATAAAGTTACATTATTTTTTGTGTAAAATCCAAATATGGAAAAATATATAGGATGTTCCATTTAAAAAAATATAACTATGATTCACCACCCTGTATACAACACTCTGTGTATAAAATAAATATTTTTGGTTTGTGGACTTTAAGTCGATCTATCGGATAACTAAAAGAGCATGGCAATATTTCAAATAGCAAAAAAAAGTTATAGACCGATTACACACCTCTGGGTCACCCTGTTTATTTTGCAATTTTCTGTGTTTATACATAGCAGGATTTAAACTTTTCTTAAATCTGATTTTGGTCCATTTTACTGTTCATGTTCGTTTATGGAGTAATTAATTTGGTAGTAATACAGTTTTGTCATTTATGGTGTCATAAATTATTTTAACCGAAACCTGTTAATGATAATTTTTCGCGCAATTTCTGCAACAAGACTCCGTTTCCACGATAATGAAGAGTCTCGTAAGATCTCCTGCAAAGAATTTTATCGAAAGCTTGCGTTTGTTTTCGTCGGCACAATTATGGAAATGTGAGCCATCAGCCCAGAAGGTCAGTAAAGACATTGTTTTTTTCCGTGTCTATTTCCAACCACGAAGCGATTTGCTCCCATCATTAACCGTTCACATCTAGGTATTACTGCATACAAATACTTTATTACTGATAATTATTTCAACAATGCACGACAAGGACGTCCACAGGTATGTTGTCTCCAAACGCCCATTTAAGGCGTGTTAGACGTCATTTTCAACATTAGCTCCGCTGCATAATCGACACAAAAATAGATTTTATTAGTAGCGAAAACAATTTTATCCAAAAGTGGAGAGAAAAACCTGTCGCTTTCACATTAGGTCATTTATGTGGGTCGTAGAAAATGGCATGTCGAAATTTTTTGATTAAATGACCTCAAAAATTTTGATTAACGCCGATCGAAAGCAAAAATAAAAAACTTGCAACACTGACTCCACATTAGCGCAATTAACTGTTACTAAAACAGGAAACAAGGAATTTTTATCGATGTGCCGATATTGGACTACTTCTCACTCTCAGCAGATGGCTCAGATAATAAAACTTTTATTAGTTCAGCTATTTTCAAGATTTGTTTATTGAACAGTACGGATATGGTGGTCGCAAGATTTATCAACAGGAAGGGGCCATTGTTCTCTCCCTGCGTTTTCACACCAAAATCAAAATCAAAGTCTTTTAAACTCAAACTCTAAAAAAAATTTTTTTCGTTGACTTTCCCTTCTTGGGGTTGAAATCGAGGTTAAGAAGAATGTGGAGATGAACATGTATAAACCATGTTAAATTCAGCGTTGCCAACCTAATTTTAGAATCACAAATTATTTCAAAGCATGGTTTAATACCTATGTTAAATTGTTATTGTATTAGGTGTTGTATCGCTATTTATTTTTTAAATTGAAAATACAAGTCATTTGTATAAAAGGGTCAAGGTTACGAGGTATATGTTGTAAATAACTAAATCAGAATATGACTAAAATACAGTTGAGTTACCGTTGTTTTTTTTTTGTAAATCGCTATTCTACCAAAAAAATATAGAGCCATTTGTTGCTTTCCATTTCTTAATTCACTTTTTAATTAATTTGGTGTACAAGAGACGACAGTAGTTTGGTAGATGACAAGTTTTAGTCACTGGTGGCAACTTTTAATTTAAATTTGGTCTGTGTTTTATTTTATATGATACAAATTGTGGATTGTAGAATTAGATTTTATCTAGAAATCTAGAAATGTGCCTTGATCCATCTGGAGTACTCGACATTGCGACTTTTTTCATTAATAATTAATTTATGAAAGTAGGTAATTCAGCCGGTGACAGCTTTAATGTTGATATTTTCCTTTATTCTTCTCCACGCCGTAACTTTCGATTGGATGAATCTATGATGACAGCCAGAAGTGGAACAAATCGATGGTTTTCAAATAGACAGCCTCTGCATTATTAATTAATTTACCTTAACGATATCGGGCCCTATTAACCCAACTGTTACTCATTTAAAAATGATTTGTGCCATAGGGTTCAAGGCAATTAAACAAAACATTATTGAATAATTGATTCCGATCGATTTGATGCCAATTTTCCGTTATAACAACGTCTAAATTTACTTCTTCCGGTGTTATCCGCTTTCATTTTGGCACTGCAGTTACACAAGAGGCGCTTGGACCGCTTCCAGAAAATTACAAATAGAATAGTCCTCCATCCCAATTATTACTTTATAATTTAACACAACAAGGATGAAACAATTAGCGGACACGTAATTTTAATTAGCACAGGAGCGTCACTGGTGAAAAGCTGCAGCAGATGAACTTTTCCATCCAAATATTTATAAAGTCAACAACGAGACACATTAACGACTCAGTAAAATTTGTGGGGCACAAGGTCGCAGTTTGAAAATTGAAGATAATTCGCTGTGCACTTGCATTGTTTTACATCATGCACGACTTTCACTGAGGAAGGTGTGTGAGATGGCCACCCGAGCATTCAAATCTGTTTGATCGCACACTTATTTATAAATTTGATGCTTGATGCACAGATTTGGCAACTGTAAAAGTAACGGAATAACGGAAGTGAAAAGTTTTGTCGCTATTTTTTGGGGCAAATTGTGTCCCAAAAGAAAAAAAATGTGATCTGTACCAGTCCTCAAGTAACCCATTTATATTCCGAGTTTTTCCGTCTCGTTGGACGACTCTTGGAATTTTAAAAGGCGCGTTTCGAGCCGGATTTTCGACTTAAAATTAGAAATCGGGGTCGCTACTCACAAGTTCGGCAATTTTGAGTATTCCGGGTGTCGTTTTGAAATAATCCACATTGAGTTTAATCCAGGCTAGAGGTTGGTCACTGGTTTGCGGTTTGTTTGCCGCATTGTTGTTGGGTGCCTCCTGCACGTTCACTACCGTTTCTGTCATCATTAGACAGAAAAGTTTATTTTTTATTTTTCGAAAGACTGAACTCGAGGGTTTCTTTTAACACCTGTTAACACCACACGAGCACAACAATTTCTAGTTATAATAATCCAAGTTGGCGCGCGACGATCTCTCGGATTCCAGAGAGTACGCTGAAGGTGGGGCTAAAGCTCACACGAACTGGGTCTCCGCACATGTCTCAGGTGCTCTGCAGACCAGAGACAGAAATAAATCGGGTTTTGCTGTTTTCCGGCGTTGATTGTAGATTTTGGAAAAGTTGATGGGTGGAATTTTTACGATTTTTCCCACTTTAGTGTGCTTCAAAATAGCACACTGTCCGTATCATATTGCATGAAAAAAAATCTTCCACAAAATAGTAGTATTAACTAAAATTGAACCAAAATATTGACTAAAAATTGGCGGTCGAATATAAATTATTTACTATTTTTTTATTAAGTACAGGACTATTATTTTATTATTGATGTTACTACACGAGCTGCAACTCTCAATACATTACAACAAATCGACTATGAAGTGCTTTTTATTGTTTTGTCAATAACAACTAACTTAATAGTTATAAAAATAAAATATTTTTCTTTCTCTGGTGGCGTATAAACGCATGAATCAATGTTTTTACCTCGTGTATTTATTATCTAGAGAAATTTTAATCATAGATCTAGTCTTGTAGGCGTATGGGATGTTAGTGGGCTTTGTGTTATAACATAACGCTTAATAAGTTTTCTGAGAATGTATCTCGAAAATAAGTCGTTTTAGTTTTTAAAATCTAAAATAGTGATTAGAATAAATATATTAGAAACATAGACGGGAAAATAGTATTTTATTAATTAAATATACCTACCTAATGACTAAAATGAAGTAAACTGAATGTATTTTTTGTTTATAATTTTGTAAACATTGTATTGGAGTGCAGGCTTCGTAAAATCGTGTGAAGCACACTGTATGTTTACCGAAGAAAGAATACTGTATTATATCTTAACTTGCGTACCCATTTATCGAAGAAAGTTTATAAGTTATACAGAGTGGAATTTTTAACTGGAATAAAATTCATAATGTGAATATAGGCGATTTTTGTGAAAATTCCCGAAACATGTCAATTTTTATTTTTTCTTGTCCACCATTTGATGCATATGGTTTTTGTTTATCTGCCGTCAGAAATGCACAGCCACCTCTAACTTTTTTTTTTCAAATACAATGTTATGTCAAGTGACACCTCATGTGAAAGAGCACTTCGCAAGCAATACAATGCACTATTTGTTTTTTGAATATTTTCAAAGCTTACATGATTAAAAAATTAAAACTAATATTGTAAGTTGAACATTATTTAATGCAACAAACGTTCAAAATGGGCTCCGTTCCTTTTCTGGGAAATAACATAACGATAGTAACATGAATTTTTAACATTTTGCATCATTTCGAGTGTGATTTGCCTAATTTCAACTTATAAAAATTGGTTTTTATTTTTTTATCGCGTAGGCTTTGAAAATATTCAGAAAGCAAACAGTGCGTTGTACTGCTTTCGAAGCGCTCTTTCACACGAGGCGTCACTTGACATATCGTTACATTTGAAAAAAAAAAGTTATAGGTGGCTGTGCATTTCTGACAGTAGATAAACAAAAACCATATACACTAAATGATAGGGAATAAAAAACAAAAATCGACCTGTTTCGGGAATTTTCTCAAAAATCGCCTATACCCAAGTAATAAATTTTATTCCAGTTAAAAATTCCACTCTGTATGTTATTGTTATTGCAGTATCGTAGGTGTAAATTGATAAAAGATTTAACACCGGTTTACAGATCATTTTAATCGCAATTAAATTTTAATTCGCAATTAACTTGACATTAAATAAAATAAATGGCAACTTAATTCGAATTAGTTTAATCCAGAATTAAATTTTAATTTCGTTTTCTCTGTAAACCGACCCTTAATGCAACTAAATAGAAGAATTTGTAATGATGTAATGATAAAACAAGTATTAGCTGTTTCAGAACTATAAAAACGCCAACGTCGCATTTTCTCTCAAAATTAGCTGTTATAAGTTATTCATGCACTTCAAAAAAATAATAGTTAATGTAATTTATATTTTCAATGAGAGATCTAACCATTAATAACTATTTTAGAATTTTATCAATCTTATTTAAAAAAATAATTCGGTAAAATGCGACGTTGGCGTTTTTATAGTTTTGAAACAGTTAATAGGTATAATTTACTTATGAACTACGAATAAACAATTATAAACCTTTATTAATCGCTATCTTCTCTAATTTTGGAAATTTCATTACAATCAAATTTCAATTTTTAACAGTTTTTATGAGTAAGCTGCAATTTTTTAAGAACATTTGGTGGCTTGATACATGGTAAAGTTAAGACACAGAGGCTCCATAAAGCAATCATTTGACAAGATTCTGAAAACTGAAGTTAGATATGAATTTAAAATTTTTAAACGTCAAAATCACAAAAAAGAGTTACGTTGTGAAAAAATGAGTTTAAATGATGACTATACAGGGTGAGTCAATAGTGGGTTATTTCTAAAGTTTTTTTAATATGCAAGCAATAATACTAATTCCAGCTGACCAGATCGGTAATCGTTAAAAAAAATTTAAAATTAATCCACGATTACATTGTTCTGGGTATTGTCAAGTTTGTTTTGATAGCTTTGCCAAAATTTCATTATGGACTATTATTATTTAAAAGATAAAAAACCAATTTTGATTCAATTAATATTTTTAAAATTAAACGAAGTATCCAAGTGGTAAGTGCAATGAGTATTTTTGGTTGCATCTTAGGGCATGTCAGAAATAATCCATCCTGTATACACATTTTTTTAAGGTAAAATCATTCATTAGTATAGAGGTTAACAAACCCCCAACGTAATATTTTGTAAATTATCTTCAAAATCTACCGAATGTTGCTGAGTGATAGTTATTTTTTGGCACGAAATTGAAAGACAGTTATATTACATAATATTTTTTTTGGGGCACTTTTCACTTTTGCTTCATTACTTCGTGAGTTTTCACATACTTTTATTCATGCATATTGCTTGATATTTCTGCATTTTTGTATTTTGGATTTTATAAAACTTGCATACTAATGTAAACCTGGAAAACGGGGTAATCAGGAGACAACAGAAACACGAAAAAGAAACATAAAAGTTGCTTAATGTTGTATTTGGTGGATACGTTTTATTTTAAATTCAAAATCCCAGAATGAAGACATTTTTTTCAAACTTATCAACTTGAAAGTTTTTTAAAAATACGGTGTGATTTCTGATCCATCAAATAATCTTTTCTGCACCCGTTATTTTAGTATACCTACTTTCAAAACGTAAAGTAAATAATCAGAATGTTTTGTGCGATTTTACTGTGGCAGTGGATGAATAAGAAAAGGTTGTTATGTTTAATTGGAGATTCGAGTAATAGTTCTCAACTGTGTAGGTGGTGTCAAGTAGTGCTTTTTACTTTATTCAGAAGCTTGTTGTTTATTCCGTTACTTTCACCAAAAATGTTTAAAAAAATGGACACTAATAAAGTCCTATTATTTTCATCCAGCGTTTTATTTAATTTATCCCTAGTCTTTAATTTGTTCTCAAAATAATATGAGCGTTGGGTGTATGCAAGCAACGAGACGAGAAGTTGTATTTTGTGTAGCCGACGTTGTATTGTTGGTTGCATATGATAATTCCTTTGTCGAAAAATATAGCCCATGAACATTTTTCCCACCCGGCAGTAGGTCGTTTATTGCATCAACCGTGGACGTAGAATAATCAATCCGTCCATTTCTTCTATCTCATCCGTTCATTGTTACAGATACAGATGGCATACAGATAGATCTCTTGTAAATTTTCCGTCTAAATTCCATATAACGTGTGTTCAGAAATAAAAATGTGAAACGCAGTGTGCTTGATTTACATATCGACTGTTCCTGATATGGTAAGCAAAATAAGATTTGTTTGTATTGGATAGAGGTTAGGAAACGGATGTTATTTACTATTCGTGATAAAAATAAATGGCGTTTATCACGAAATAGGTAAACCAACGATACGCAAACAAAAAGAATCAAAACATGCCACAAAAAAAAATTTGACCTAGAGCTGCTGGTACGCATAATTTATTGAATATAGGATGTCCTAGATGCGCTCTGATAACAACTTTTTAAATTTATATACAGATTTATTTTGCTTTGTTTTTAATCAGACGGGTAATTGGTGTTTCTTTGTTGCAAAATTAGAAAAAAAACAGCAATTTCTCCTTTTATTGTCAATTCACTGGAAAAAATCACATTTGTTACCTTCCGGGTGAGTTAATACATAATCGCGAACAAAAGAGCGCTTCACTTTCTTTTGTTTTATTGAAATGCAGGTGAGAGGGTATAATCGGGCGGTTGAACTTTTATTTCGAGGTCAGAATTGATTTTATACAATCCTGGCATTTTATTGTTATTGTAGCTGTAATTTGTGCGCTTTGGCCAATTAGTAGCGGACAAATATTTTTGTTACAGTGGGAAAAACAAGTGGGCTGAGGATATTTGACAGATCGTTCGGTTAGAATTACAAAGTCGTATAATGTATGTAATGCCCTATGTTTATACGACTTTGTAATTCTAACCGAACGAGATGTTGAAACACCCTTTATGAAATATTATAAACTTTGTTTTTTTATTTTCATACCTATAAAAATTAAATCAAGCGTCATTTTGTTAAAACTTTGTTTTTATGGCAATTTAATTCGATAAAAAATTATTCTGTGTGAAACTGTTTAGTTTCTATACTTTTTGTCCACACAAATGAACATAAATTGGCTTGGAATTTTGTTTATTTTTACAAGGTTTTAAAGTTTTTTGCTAAAAAAGACAAAAAATGTCTTTTTTGAACGTTGTAGCTTATTTTTATATCTAGAAACAACACAAAAGTATTTACAAAATTGGGACAAAAATTGTGTTAATTTGTTTATTTGGAGGGTTTTCGAATAATTTTGCTAAATCTCTGGTTGAAAAATCTCCAAATTAGTAGAACTTCGGGTTATTTTCACTCGAATTTTCACTTTTTTTATGAACATTATTTCTCAAAATTTCCTCAAAAATAAATCTAGTATATTATTTTTAATTTTTTCTTTTTCAGCTACATTACATTATTACATTAATTTCATTAAAACTAAGGCGAAAATTTACCAAGTTATTTTTAAAAACCGGCTGCAAATTAAATCGAAACTGACATTACTTTGAAAAAACTATCTATTTACCAAAAATAAACAAATTATAAATTCTACGTTGGTATTGGGTGCTTAAATTTACCATAAAATTACAAAAAAATGAGTTTCTTCTAGTTTTGTATTTTTGGGACTCTAATATCTCTAATCTATATCTCTGGAAAGACTATTTTTGCCACATTATTATTAGCAGCTAAAAACTATAATTTAGACCAGCACTTTAAAACTTAAGGAATTTTTTATTATCATCATAATTTACATTTTTAAAACTAAAAAGTAGAAAAACAAATAGTAGTACTAATAGAATTTTTCCATAATACAGTTATGTCCGATTTCTGTTATTTCAACAGATTTTCTCATCATTTTACTATTGATAATCCCGTGCTGATCTACTAAAGGAAGTTAAAAAAATTGCACAAAGCGTTCAAAAATCCGGAAATCACAAGTGTTATTGTCGTTGTTATTAACAGATAAAAACTATAATTTAGACCAGCACTTTAAAAAACTCAAGGAACAAGCTTTGAATTTTTTATTGTCTTTATTTAGTTGATTTGAGACCAGATATCACAAAGTTGGTTTATTTTTCAATGAAAAGTCGCTAATCTTCTCATTATATACCTCTTTTTTTTTTAAATCAACTGTCAGTGTCAAAAATTTTAAAATTATGTTGGAACCCTGCCACATTGCCATAGGAACGAAGCCTGGACCACTAATTTTAAATGGAGTTGCCAACGTTGAAACAATTTGACAATTGATTTAAAAAAAAAACCGACTGTAATTTACATTTTTAAAACTAAAAAGTAAAAAACAAATAGTAGTACTAATAAGATTTTTCCATAATACAGTTATGTCGGATTTCTGTTAAATCAACAGATTTTCTCATCACTTTACTATTGGTAATCTCGTGTTGATCTAATAGAAATAGAGGAAAAAAAAATTGCAGAAAGCGTTCAAAAATTCGGAAAACACAAGTGTTATTGTCAAATCATTGTTTGAAGCGCATTCTATTCCACTTACGAGATATTTTTATACCGGATTTGGCCCCACAGTTGTTAGCTACCGGTACCTCATTACATCGTAAAAGTAATAAGAATTCAGCACGGTATTGCCTTTGTAATAATTATCCATCTAACGGCATTACACGAACGGTTCCAGCATGAAACACCGATTTTAGTGAAGCTTGCAACAATAGCGTCCACTTTTCACATCGTTGAGCAAATGAAGCTTGTCAAGTGTCCTTTTTCTGCGGAATTTTCTCACATCACAGTTTCGTAATCCGATGTTACTCATAATTTAATTGTGTGTAATCGTTCCATTTCGCCGTGCTTATTCAGGTCGATATTAAATCAATGTGGCGTGTAAGTCAGTGAAAGGAAATCCTTGTAATTGCTTAATTCTTTTTCCAGGTAGCTGGCCATAATGACACGAACCAAGGAAAAAATCCTCCACGACAACAAGCCCCTCAACTCGACTTTCTACCACCACAAGTCGCACCAAACCACCTTGCTGAAGGGGTTGAACTCGCTGTGGGAAAAGGGCGAGCTGCTGGACGTCACCCTCATTATCGAAGGGCAGGTTTTTAAGGCCCACAAAGCCGTCTTATCGGCATGCAGTGATTACTTCCGTGCCATGTTTACGAATAACATGTTAGAGTCGAGACAGGACGAGATTTGTCTCAATGGAATCACTGCTGGCGGGTTTCATCAAATACTCGAATACGCTTATACGTCAAGGATTATGCTTAATTTAGGAAATATACAGGATGTTTTGGAAGCTGCGTCCCATATTCAGATGGAACCGGTCATTCAAGCCTGCTCTAAGTATCTGCTTTCGCAGATTGATATCGACAATTGCATTGATATTGCGACAATAGCCGAGATTTACTCGTTAGAAAAATTAAGATTGATGGTTTATAGATTTATGAGCGAGCACTTGTTGGAGTTTTCAAATTCTAAAGAGTTTTATAGACTGACGCCGCAACAGTTGGAAAATCTTCTAGCGCTTGATTTCCCGGTTGATTGCTCCGAAGCGGACGTTTTGAGGATCGTTTTGGCCTGGTTTTTCCACGTCGATACTTCCAAGTAATTGGTTACAATTTGATTTTTTCACTTTGCATTTTAATAATTCATAATGAAACCAAATATTGTTTTATTATGAAAATCAACACTGAGTTATTTTTTTCGGTTAATTAGGAAATTCTCCAAACAAAACCTGTTGTTTTGTGAGTATTTTTGTCTTAAGTTTTACTATGCCAAAGTCAAAAATCAGAAAACACTAAATCGGGCCTAAAATTGCATTATTTTGCTCTTTCGAGCGTTTTAGCGCATTTTTCATGCGGAATTTTGTTAAAAATATAGTGAAAAAGTTTTGGAACATTGTTTTATTACAGGAACTAAAAAATAATTTTTTGTCTTCTTGAAAATGTAGACCAAAATGGTTTTACTAATAAGTACTAGTAGTTTTTTTTAATACTTCATTGAGTATTACTATTGCAAGATTTCTCAAAAAACTAATTCTCAAAAAAAATGAAGCTATAGTTTTGAGAGTTTACGCACGTTTTTTTAAGCTTAGAATTTAACTTATAAAATCACTATTTTGGCCAAAGGTTGCTTATTTTCTTTGTTGTTTTCTCCAAGAGTAAGTTTTTCAACCAAAAACGCAGATTTTAGAGAGATGCTGTTGAACATAAAGTGAAAAAATGTGGAACGTGGAACATATTAATTTTATTACAGAAAATCTACAAAAATCACTTTTGTCTTCTTGAAAATACATACCGAAGTGGTTTTACAAACGTGATTGTCTTGAGTTTTAACCAATAACGCAATTATGCTTTTGCAAATTTTTTTACAAAAAATAATCTAAAATAGTTATTTATTTAACGAGTTTGAGTGAAAATCGGGTTTTTATTTCACGAGTGGATTATCAAACCACGAGTGAAAACGAGTGGATTATCAAACCACGAGTGAAAACGAGTGGTTTAACATCCACGAGGTGAAATAAATGAACCGATTTACACGAAAACGAGTTGGATACAACATTTTATTCTTCGAATTAGCTCAACAAGGCTTAAAAATCTGCTTTAAATCTGCTAAAAATAATCTGACGTTTCGAATTGAGAAATGCCAAACAGTTGTCAAAACTGCCTTACACAGGAGAAAAATCGTAAATTTTGACAGTGTCGAAGAATAAAAAAAATTAATAAGTTATTAGAGTTCATATTTTGCCGTTGTTGCGCCAAAAATAATTTGAAAACTCGCTGAATTGAGTCGAAATTGGTTAATGACAAATCTTATATCCTGTGCTTATACAAAGTGTCGATAAATGAATGTGGGATCGTAGTAGGTATTAAAAGTTTGACGCTTCTTTCAAGAAAAAACGAACAATGTTACTATATGAAAAAATTGGTTTTACTTGTTGCCTGGGTAGATAAAAATGGGTACTTTTCAGAAATTTTATGGAAATTAATTAATTAAATGCGGCAAATTCAAATTCCAGAACCACCTGAGATTCTACACTCTTTTATAAACAGTCTGTACTTATTTTATTGACTTATTTTTTGCTGATATTTAATTTTTAAAACGTTAACAATACTTATCAAGAATTAACAATACTTCTCATGAATAAAAGGCTCGGAAGTAATGCGTTTTTTTTTTGATTTTGCACTAAATATTGATTACGAGAGAAAACAAAAAAAAAGAACACAAATATCTAAATCCACAGTTTTAAAAGTGAACGAAAATAACAGCGAAGGAAAAAAGTAAAACATTTTAATGTCTCATTAAATTGTTTGCGTTTGGTTAAAAATTTATCATCTGTACTTATAACAGTGCATTTCATAAATATGTAGGTAATAGAATGAACTGATGCATTAATAATAATCAGTATAAAACCTAATGCTTGGAAGAATTCTCATTTGAATTTTTTTATTTGCGATTTATTAAATTATTAGCTATAAATACAACGCGATTTAATAATAATATTGTTCAGTAATAGAACAGGTTGTGATTTGTTTATTGTGGTTCTTTTTAAGTTGAATAAACCGTTTCAACGTTATTTCTCTTCTTACCAGTGTCTCAAGTTAAAAAAATATAAACCTTAGACTTTCATAAAAAAAATTCTTCCTTTTTATAAGATTTCGCTACACCAGTTAAATTTTTTAGATGTTTGTTTTTCCTTCAGGAATTTACCCGTTTTTTTTTCATCGAATTTTTTAAACTAGGTCGAAAATGGGGTAATCTCTGCTTTTTTGAGAGTTTAAGTACGTTTATATGCTTAAATATCAGAGAAAGTTTTGCTAAACCCGATCGAAAAAGCACTAAATTTGGTCAAACAAATTAATTTTTCAACCAGAAACGTAAAATTTAAACAAAATTATTAAAGTGAAAAATTGCTGAATCAGGTCGATAATAATGGTTTTATTTTTGCCTTTTTCAAGTGCTTGAATCCGTTTTTGTCCCCCAAAAATTAGAACAAGAAATCGCTAACTTATTATACATAATTTTTCTCTTTTTGGAGCTTTTTTTTATTTTGTTATTTTGAGGAATTTGATTTCAAAAGTGGTGTTTATATTACAACTCTTAGATTAGTTTTTACATCAAAACATGACTTTTTAATGAAAATTAGCAATTTTGCAACTGAAATTTAAACGCACCTCTGTTTAAAAAAATAACTATAAACTTTGTATAGGTGGAAAAATGTGCTTTCAATAATCATTCAAGACAAAAAATTGAACCTGTCTATTTTTGTACTTTTTTTTACATGAAAAATTCTAGACAAAGCAATTGGTGTGAAGTAGAAAAAACAGTATACTTATTAGTATTACGAAATGCATACATTAATATTCCATTATTTATTTTCCAGAAGGGACCTACGAATTTCCTATGCCATGCGAATAATTCATTACATTCACTTCAAAGAAATTTCCCGTCGAAAATTGGATAGTATCTTGAATAAGATCTTTCAGGACCGCAACTGCGAATGGGAACTTTACAAAGTGATTTTATCAGAAGCTTACATTCAAACTAACTCAAATAAAATTACGTCCAACTCAAATTTACTCAACTCGCGTGGGATGGAATTAGCGGTATTAAAAATCGGGGGCTTCGGAATCAGCGGAATAACAAACGAAATCACTTATTGTTTCTCAAGTGAACGAAAATGGAAACATTTAACCACAATCCCCCACTTGGAGCAATGCAACTTCGGCACTGCAGTCCTCAACAACGAACTATACATCGTGGGGGGCTGCTTCAACCAGTCCCTCCAGGAAAACATCCACCCCTTCGGCTTCAAGTACAGCCCCCGCTACGACAAGTGGTCCACCATGTCCCCCATGAAAATCGAGAGATGCCGCTTCTCTTTAAACGTTTTAAGCAACATTTTGTACGCAGTGGGGGGCGCCAGCGAAGTGGACGAGTACGGCACTAGCACCTGCGAGTGCTACGATCCCGTGCTGGACATGTGGTACATGATAGCCCCCTTGCCGGCGCACATCACCCAACATGCAGGCGCAAGCTACGAACATAACCTCAATTTGAAACTATTTATCAGTGGGGGCATGGACCGGGACTCGATCCAGTCCGCTATGTATTGCTACGTTGTAAGTGAGGACAAGTGGCAGCCCTGCGCCCCCCTGTTGCGGGCGCGGGCCGACCACGTCATGCTCTCAATTGGGGACTTTTTGTACGTATGTGGGGGCTGGACTGAGGGCCCCGAAGGGCGGTCCAGGGTTTTGGTGGACACGATTGATGTTTACGACATTAAGAACGATCGCTGGGAGGTTGTTACAACGGTTCCAACACCCCGATATCATGCGGGGATTGTCTGTGTTGAGCATAAGATTTATTTCATTGGGGGGTTTTATAGCGACGATATGTTTGATAAAAGCACAGCGGCCATAGAGTTTTACGATATTGAGAGCGATTCCTGGACCACGGAGGAAAAGTACCCCCAGGATATATGGGAACACACGTGTGCCTCTTTGTTTATCCCCAAGTGGAGGGACGATATGCAGGACATGCAGGTCATTGCCAAAACGGAAAGCACGGTTTAAGTCTGGATTTTCTTATTTTTATATGTTTGGATTTTGAGATAATATATTTATTTTGTAAATTAAAGAGATTTTTGTTTTCGTTGGTCTCTCCAAAAAAATTTTTGATTTTAATAAGAAAACAGCATTGTTGAGAACAATAATCTTTTTTGAAGAAGATAGATAATTAAAAGAGCTTTCCAACGATAATACACTTCATAGGGTTATCTATAATAGTTCCGGAGTTATTGCTTGATAAATGTTCCGGGTACCCAAAATCGACCATTAAAAATTTAAGCAAAAAAAAAAACACCAATGTTTTAAATCTTGTGAAAAGCTGATATAATACGCAGAATGAGTCGCAGAATTCAATGAAACAAACCGTTTTGCTCTAAGTCTAATTACAGTTTCCGAGAAAAACTCTCAAAAAAGGTGCAGTTTTCACTTTTGCAATTTTTAAACGGCGATTACGGCGAAACTATAAGACTTAGAGCCAAACGGTTTATTCCATTGTAAAGAGCACATCAAAATCTATCAGATAGGATGGGTTTTAGCAATTTTTTTTCAGAATTTTTCGTTTTTTGGCAACATTTGTATTAACAAATTTTTGTTTTTTTTTCTTAATTTACGGCAAAACTGTTCGAAAAAGTGGAACTATTTTGATCCCCACCTATGCAAAATGATCCGGGGAATCGATTGCCGACGAGAAAATCGCCAAATTCCTAACAGTTTTTTAGTTACGAGTTTTTTTTTAATTTTACCTACTTTTCATTTTACCTACCATTTTCTCGAAAACTGATAGTCGGAGAACAATACTACACTTCATAGGGTTATCTCTAATAGTTCCGGAGTTATTGCTTGATAAATGTTCCGGGTACCCGGAATTGACCAAAATCGCGATAAAAATTGCAAAAATCGAAACTTAATAAATCGAACATACTAACTTTTTTCTAATTTTAATAACTCCAGAGGGTTGTAAAAGCATAGAAAAGTTCATAAAACTTTTTTGTTTTTTAGTTATGAATTTTTTAAAATTTTACTTATTTTTCCTACGGAACTATTATAGATACCACTATGAAGTGTATTATCGTTGGAAAGCTCTCATTACTCGTGTACCACCCTGTATGTATTAGC
Organism: Tribolium freemani; assembly: GCA_939628115.1. Lineage (NCBI taxonomy): Eukaryota > Metazoa > Arthropoda > Insecta > Coleoptera > Tenebrionidae > Tribolium > Tribolium freemani. The sequence goes on along the minus strand of OW626791.1, from coordinate 16,936,731 downwards.
TGTTTCAAAACTATAAAAACGCCAACGTCGCATTTTACCGAATTATTTTTTTAACTAATATCGATAAAATTGTAAAATAGTTATTAATGATTAGATCCGTCATTGAAAGTATACATTACATTAGTTATTATTATTTTGAAGTGCATGAATAATTTCTAACAGCTAATTTTGAGAGAAAATGCGACGTTAGCGTTTTTATAGTTTTGAAACAGATAATATATGTTATTTGAATTTTATATTCTATTTTTTTGTTAGTAATGTAATAATTGATTTTTTAATTTTCGTAAATGTTTACCCTCTCCCCGTTCTTCCTCCCATGTATTTTCTTATGAGGGGCGCATTGTTGTTAGTAGTCCAGGGGCGCCAAATATATTAGGACGGCCCTGCCTACTCGTGAGACACTGTATTTCCCGTAATCGCGAAAATCATTAATTTAATAGTAATGGTCAATGGACAATAAAAGATGGGTAATTATTTCTTCAGTGGGAGTCGCTTCTTTATAGTTCGTGTGGATAGAATGAATCAAATGTAGTTCGATTTTAAAAGGGAATGATTACAGGTTTTTTGATTTGCAACGTAGAAGTCGCACAATGTCGAAACTTTTAAAAGTGAAAATGTAAGGTTCTTGGAGCAATTCTGTTACAATTTGTGTTTTATATCTATTTTATTTTTTCCATTTGGTAGTGGAGTTCTACGTCCCATTAATCGAAAATTGTGTTTAAATGAAATGGTACTTCGCGGTTTCCGGATTGTAGATGGCGCCACTTTAGTCGAAGAGCCCCGCGCAAGTCAAGCCAAGTCAAAATACTCGAACCCCAGAAGTGGGGAAGTGGCGCAGTCTCAGTGCGGCTCCCAATAAGCGGTCAAAATCAGATGAGTCTCCGGTGGTGTAATTCGGTGTCGGTTAAGCTCTGAGCCAGTTGAAAATTCATTTGAATAAACAGTCTCGTGCCTGTGGCTCTTGCGTCGCCCGTGTGGAAGCCCCACTGTCTTTGCCCGTCTCCGACCAGTGGCTGTTCACTGCACCGCTTCAGCTCCAGTTCAATAACATTGCCGAGCTCTTTGTGCCGTTAGGTGTCTTTGGTGTTGGTGTGAAATGCTAGGTTAGGTTGTCGCGAAGTCACCAGAGTGTGGTGTCGAGACGATTGTTCGATGGTGAAATCTGTGGATTATGCGCTGCTGATGGAATACGACTGTTGGTGCATTGCCCTGTCGATAAGCGCACAGGTTGTGCGGTTTCGGGATACTTCACCTCAACTATAATGTCGGGGAGTCATATGAATAACGAGCAGGAGCACAAGTCGCCAAGGGAAAGTGGCGAGGACTCGGAAGACGAAAGCGAAATCCTGGAGGAGAGCCCCTGCGGCAGATGGCTTAAGCGGCGGGAGGAGGTGAGCCCCATTGCGGATTTCAGCAACCTAACCTAGCCGATAGCCGGCGACCATTTTGGCGGTGGTGCGCCCGAGGCCGCATGCCCCGGCCAGGGATCGATGCCGATTGCCGGCTCCACCGGAGGGCCCTCTGAAGGCCTCGGACTCGCGACACCGGCAGGAACCACCGCCGAATCGAATCATTATTGCGACAGCTTGTTCCGAGCTATTTTTAGACTTTTCAAGAACTATGACCTTCTCCGTATATGTAACCGGTTTATCATAGGAATTTCGTATTTCCATGTATTTCACTTTCCTATTACAACGAGGGGCCCACGTAAAAATTTAACTAAAATCAAACAGTCCAGCCACTAATGTGGACTTGAACGGTGTGATCTTATTTTTACGAAAAACGTTGAGCCAAACTATTTATTTATTTCAAAGATCTCAAATCTAGGAATAATTAATTCTATTAATAAAATTAGTTAAATATGTATGTCTTCTCAGCTGGTCCGGTCATCACTCGACTTCACCCAAAATATCCAAACCGAGACGGTTGCATATTATTACTGCTCCAAAGATCACACAAAACGTAAATACAAATGAAACTTTTGGCTTTTTGAGTATAAAAACATTTATTGGTTAATTCAGAAAATAAGGAAAAATTACAAACCCCGAAAAGGACACAGGGAGACATTTTTTGTCGTACTTTGGAAATTGTAGCACTTAACCTCTGCAATACAAATAATCCTTCAAAATTTTAACTAGTACATTGTACACTGCTCTCCAACAGTTAAAGAAATCTAATTATTCTAACATCAAACAAATTCTATCAATTTTGGAGCATTAAATAAATCAGTAAATATGAATCTGCTTTTAACTTCAATTGGTTTGCTCTAAATTGAATAATATCTTTAATTTTTTTCAATCAGTTTATATCTAAGATATCTATAATAAAATCACCCTGAATTTATTTAAGAAGTTTTTGTTTTTCAAAAAACGTAGCCATTTTTACACTTTTTGACTTTTTTCAGACATTTTTCTGTATTGTGTACTTTGGCTTTTTCTTCTGTTACTATCGTGAAGTTTCTATAATATCTAGTAATTGAAACTGCTATAAACTTCTTAAAACTCATTAGCCCAACAATTAAGAAGTTACAATTTACGAAGTAAAAAAATACGATGAAAACTAAAAATTTCGAGCATAAAAAAATTATCCTGAATTTATTTAAGAAGTTTTTAAAAACATTTTTACATTTTCTTCTGATTTTTTTAAAGACATCTTTGGGCTTTTTCTCTCTCCTATTAGGCCCATTACTCATCTTGCATTTTCCATAATATGTATTGAAAGTACTAAAAACTTCTTAAAACTGATTAGCCAAACAATAAAGAAGTTACGAAGTAAAAAATACGACGAAAACCATACATTTCATCAATTGATTAAAAAAAATCAACAAACTCAAAATATTTTTTCCCCTAAAATTCTACGGCTGTGCTAGCCCATATGTAAGTAAGCCACTGACTGTATTTATTTTTTTCAAATATAATTGGACTTTTTTAAACAGTATGTTTTTACTACATTTGCAAAAACTAGATTTAGGTATTTGCTTAATAAATAACAGGAACTAACCAATTATTTTTTTGTATTCGTTTTAATTCTTAAGAATATTTCCTGTCCATTTGGTTGCTCTAATTTGGCCTTGCAATCGTATTTTTCTAAGAAATGATCGACTGAACTTGTATACAGCTTATCTCGGAACTCACACCAAGCTCATTTGGCTTTGGTATCAACCAGTCAGAGGTTTTCTTGTCAAATTTTTAACAATATATTTGAATACCTGAATTCTTACAGATAACAAAATAACGTAGGCATGTCTGTATTTGCAAACATTAATATTCGTTACAAGGGTTTTCCTCTAATTAATCATCAATTTTTGCATTTTTCATTGATTCCATGTCTCTTGGTTTTTTGGACTGGGCACTTTTATAATCAATACAACAAAGAGGTTTGTTTTTACGTAGTTCCAATCTGAGTACATTCAAATAGAACCAATTATGAAAATTTGTATGGTTTTGTATTGATTCGATACGCGAAAATATTTACACTAAATATTCACGTGTCGAAATACATATTCTCTGACACGTGGGAATCTAAATTTAAAGCGATCCCAAGTATTGATAAGACTTGGTGCCATTTATCGCTACTTTTTTGGCTCGATCTGTGCAAATTGAATTAATTTAAGCCTGATTTCGTTGAATAGAAATGCAAAAACAATCATTAATTCTAATTATAGTAGTAAGTAAAATTATTTTTAGAATAAAACTTTCTTATCGTAAATATGTGTTGTCTGAGTGACACATTTTTTTAACCGATTTTTATTTTAATTTTGTTGCCAAGGCGTGTGTGTATCCTGTAAATGTTTACGGTGGTGATATAGATTTCGATTGATAGTTTATGTCGGTTTGATATTAGATACCGGGAGGGTTCTTTTACTTAGGCCCTCATAAAGGTTTATTAGTCACGTGCCGGCTTTTACTCCACCGTAATCTTTTAGTTTTACGGTTTAACATAACCGTCCGAATGCCAAGCTTGTGATATCACCGGATAATCAATCGATCGTCTTTGACCGTAGGTCAGCCTGGTAACAATTCAAATTAATTTTAATTATGTTTGGGATTCGAGATTTACAGTAATTAGCAAGACTGAAATGTTTATCGGATACGTTATCGGTTAATTCGTTTCTAATAACTGTGTTTACAAATAACTGTTTATTATGACTAATCTTGGGAGGGATTTTTCAGTTTGTAATAACGAACACAATGTTCTTGGACGGACAGAAAATCGGCACAGATCAAGGTGACTGCAATAAAATAAAAGCAATAAAAGTCAGCGTGAAATTGCCAACTTAATTTTAAGTTTGTGTAATTTTTTTTCGGGGGAATTCTTGGCAGAAATAGTTACATGTGGTCATGTTTTCCCGTGATTGCCATTTATCTTTAATTCTATATTTACGCTGATAATCTGTTGCATTATCTATAACTGTTAGAAAGGCAATTGACCCGTGATTTTTTTCGAAACTAGTTCCAGTAGGAGGCTGGACAATTAATCATCGATTTCATACAGAGATAATCAGGTGAATTCGGCGTAAGCTAATCTCAAAATCAATTTCCTGCCTGCTAGCATTTCAAGGCTTCGTCGACAAAAATCGACGAATTTGTTTCTAGTAAAAGTAGAAAACGTCACATTTAATTGAATCAAGGTTAATTACGGTTGCATCAAGTTTTCTAGATTTTTTCGATGAAAACTTCGGCATGTTTCTTTCAATAATTAATCGCAATTTGATCTAATTTGCGGAACTAATTAAATGTCTTGCATGAGAGTTGTCACGTTTTTTCAATAATTGAATTTGGGCGTGTCTCATAAATTTTTCAATTAACTAATCAGACGTCATTTGATGGAACTTTATTGAAATTGACGCCGTTTCATTGTGCGGATTTTCCTAAGGAAATTCCAAACGATAATGAATCGTAATGGAGAGGAAATGCTTGTTTAATTTTTCCGACATTGTTGCGATAGTTTGAGGACATTAATTTTAGTCGGGAGGCACTCAACTCTCCGGAATTCAAAGCGTTAATCTCTCTCTCTCTCTCTATAAATAAAACTCTTGGTGAGGATGCAAATGCGAAATTTTGCTCATTTAACCTTGTGAAAAGCCATACTTACGCCTTCGAAAAAAATATCTATTTAACTGCATTAACCCATTTTTCTATTCAATGTTTACCACGAAGGTTCCGTCTTGATGGCTTTATAAATAGACCAATAAAAATCCTGGCAAGAATCATCTTTCTTACGATTTTTTTCAAGAACAAGTAACACCAACCTTGACCTAGAGGCCTTCATCTATCATTTGTGGAGTGAAGGTATTCTAAAAAAAATTCAGGGAGTTTTTCTATTTTCACTTTTGCTCGGACTCTCAATTATGTTATTTTTACGTCTATTTACTTCGAGCCGACGTTTGATCCAGTTTAAGGTGTAGTTTTTGAGATTCCGTTTCCGGTCCCAGAAATAAAGCGAAAATTATCAGCCGCCAAGAAAATGTCCAGTAAATCGTGACATTTTCGCAATTCCATGATATTTGAGAAAATTACATAAGACCGAATATTTTCGGCAAAATAAACAATGATTTTTGCAAAATATTTGGCGTATTGCCTTTTGTCATTGAAAAGGAATGGTCCATTTGTGGTTCCTTGCGGTCCACTCACTAGCAAATCAGTGAGGCTAATAACTAATATTTGTCGAAGTTAATTTATGTAGTTGCATTATAGACCAAGTTCCTTGGAATTGTTTGTTTAGACAAGATACTCGTTGATGGTGTTTTTACGATTGTTTAAATTCCGGAAACAACGACGTCATCCGACTTATCAACAATTTCATGTGTAAATAACAAAATTCCACTTCTGTTTTAAGACTCTCGATTATCTGTTGTCTATTTTTAGAAGAGAAGTTGCAACGAAAAATTCTTGTGTTGATTGTTGCATTACGTAATTGTGGCCGATGCCAAACCGCGAATTTTCGTGCGTATCTTTTTAAGGCGGCTGTGGAATGGCGCCCGATGTGGCGCCTAGCAAATGTTTCATGTGGCAAGTGCGCATTAGAAACAAATTCTGTTCTAAACCTGTATTTATTTTAATTGTAACCTCTTAATACTTAATCATTCGTTTTTCCACAGTAATCGCTTTGGGCGGCAAATTTTTTGCATTTTTTCATGCCTGAAATGTCTTTTGGCCACACGTTGGGCGCCGATTGGCGCCCGGCGTCGCGTCATGGCGTGTCCGTCGTTTTCAACAAGTGTTCGACTAGACGTTTACCAGCCGCTCTGGCAGGGAATCGACGCCCCCTCGTCCTCTCGACGCCTACAGATCGGGCGTCGCGACGCTTCGCCGCTGCCCTCTAGCGGACATAGTCGCATCCGTCCATCCACCAGATGTTTCTTTCGTATTCGATCGAAAATTTTCTTTCTTGTCGTTGTCGTCATCGTGGGGTGGATGATGCGTCTGTCGTAATAATGAAGTTGAAAACGTAAGGTTCCGCATTGCGCCTGTTTCTACGAGGAGAATAGGGGGTGTAGAGGGAAATCGTTACGGGGTTGGTTTTCGTTTCCTGTGCCAAAATGTCGAGTAGAGTCGGATCGGTCTCGAGGGGATGCTATTCTGGACACGTTCTTTTCGTAGAAGAGGTTTTTCGCAGGATGAACGATGTGGAATAATTTTTTTACAGGGGCGAAATTGTACTGTGATTTATTCGGAGTTTTTGCCTTCAAATGTCAGTCACTTTTTTCCGTATGCGCATTTAATTAAGCCCGGAATTTCAAATGTCAATGTCTTTAGGTCATGATTGGAAATGTTCAACTTGTTTTGGGTCAATTTTTTTATCTAGTTTTTGTGAGGGTAGCCGAAATTAATAAATAATCAAAACAAACTGATCAAAGCGGAAATGAAACATATTTCTCTAAAGAACGGATATGAAATTTACGTCTGGAATTTATATGAATTATGTTAGTCGTGTTTGTTTAATTGTTGTTCGTTTGGATCTAAATTCGCAAAAGGAATGGTGAATCATACAGAACTGTGGCACTGACGAATACGCATTTCCTTTTAAAATAAATAGAATAATTGCTCTGATTGTTTTATTTTTATCATAACTGTCATCTCAAAACAGTGGTGACTGGTGAGATAAAACTTTTATCATTTTGGTTGAACGATTTTGTGGAAGTTTGATTACTTAATTTTTTGTGGTACAGCTGATTAAACTTTTCCTGAAAACGTTGTCGTGAGTGAAAGCCCTAAACTCCTGTAACAAAACAGAACACTTAAATTTCATGGCTCCAAATTTATAATCTTTTAGGAAGATAGCTTAGAACTCGTGGTTGGAAACTTCTGAAAAGTTAGACTACAGGAAATTGGGAATTTCGGAGGAAAGCTCGATTTAAGAGTGGGTATTAGGGTTTGGGCACATTCTGATGAGAGAATGTTAATTTTTAATTTAATTGTTGTTTTCTCGTGGATGTGATGGGTTCAATGCCGGTTAAAAGCAAAGGTTTTTAGTCAATGAAAGAGAAAAGATCGCCGCTGGTGCAATTTTCCATTGCCATTCATAAAACTCGGTTTGTGGAACTTGCCTTCGGTTAGATAACTGGTCGGTCCACCCTACGCCCTATCAACAATCCGAGGTCGTCATGTCTTGGCATTGCCGCAGAGCTTTTCGCTTCCTTGTCAATTATTTTCCCAGTTATCAATTATCGCAGCGTTCTGTCTCCATTCACCTCAATTTCTATTTTCCTTCAATAAATTTCTTTATCTCGACGCGGAATTGAATGCACAATCGACACATTCCGTGCACTTTGATCCATCTCCCAGAGACGCATTTTAGAAATTTCGTTTAGTTTCTCTTATCGCGTTTGCGAAATGGCGACTCGTTTAATCAAAATAAAATAATAATAGTGACAATAAGTAAACAAAACACCGGTTGCACACGGTTATAAACGGAACAAAAACGATAAATCGGTCGAGTACAGGTGGTTTCATTTTTCATTGTTGCTATCATGGCTGTGAGTCATTTGGCTATGGCGATATTTCGCGGTGGTACCACAACCGGTGTCCAAAGGACCGGTCGATACCTCATTTGAATAATATCTCTCGGCCGAATCTAGGGACGGATTGCTTTGCCAATTCGAGAAACAGGGTGATACAACAAAATTAAAGCTTTGGGTGGGGTGGGTGACCATTGCATTGGTCACGCCCTTCACAGTTTGTGAGACCCTGAACGGTGCAATGAGATGATAGCAAATCTTGTTAATAGGAAGTGATTTCACCCCAAAAGGTCGCCTCTGGTGAAGCTTCAATGTCGGTGCAAGTACTTCCCGTTTCTAAATGTCTGACGTACTGAATTATTTTTTGTGACGCCCACTTAATGCGTTTTGAATTTATAATTTATAAGACGAACGGTTCTATTTAATGCAAATTTTTTCATCGAAGGTCGTTCAATGTTTGTCGTTTTTTGTACGCTAGCGCGAAATTTGTTTTCTACGATTGAAGGTCAAGAAGGGAAATTTTCAATGGAAACGTTTCGTGGAGTGTAAATTTTATGTTCCAGGTGTGATTAATGGAAAATTGTCTTGCGTGTTATTTTCTATTTTTAGAGGTAATTGGGAAAAGCGACTTGGTAAATATTGTCCTGGCACATATTTACATTGCTCGTCTAATTCCTTTTGACGATATGTTAATTGTTTTAATTGTTTCGAGTGGTTTCGAGAGGCGCAGTTTTTTATTGCATTGACGCATGAATCGGTTGCAGATTTCTTATCACAAATGTTAAGTGCGTCACAAATTACGAATTATGTGGGTGTACGTTTTAAATTTTTTGTTGTTGTTTGATCGATTGTTCTTTGTTCCTGGTTAGATATCCCACTTGAGTGTTGCACTCGCGGTGTCAGCCCGAACCAGATGGAATTATTCTTAATGGTTCATTGTTCCAGTAATTTAATGCTGCATTGATAAAACCGTAATCGAACCATACGGCGCAGTTTTGCGCGATAAGATTATCAAGATCCGCTCACTCTTTGCCAATATTTTCCTTTGATTCACGAGTTTTTTTATCGGTGTTATTGGATGTAACAACTTGGTGGTGTTTAATAACACTACTCCAAGTAGGTGTAAATAATGAATCATGTGTCAAAGTACAATAAATGAGACTCGATCCATTCATAAAATAGCAGTGACTATCCCTGGGAAAGCGTTTCCAGTACGGAAAGTCATTGTGTTTTAATTAATCAGTTACGTAAATGGGTGGGCCCCAATCAATTTTTGTGCGAGTCCAAGGACGTCTGCATTTTCACCAGGATATTGAATTTTTTCTATTATCCTGTTCTGGCGAAAGTGACGCTTGCCCGTCTCATGGGAATTCCCTCTTCGGGAAAGCTGCCAAATTACGTCGACGTTTCGACATGACATCCTCAAGGTTATTGATAAATTCGTGAGTCATAGGCATCTTATTACGCCCAATACGATTAGGTGGTACACAATGCGACATCGCTTTATTTGACCCTAATTATTGCGGCGCCAGACCGTCACCAGACACTTGACAGTTGGTAACATGTGACCACTTTCCGTCTCTTTTTCCCATTGTTTAAAACAGCGGACGAGCCAATGACGTGACGTGGGTTTTAATCGTGTTTTATGAAAAAAAAAAAAATTCCCGGATTTGTGTTTTTCTTGTGGAAATTCGATAAGCGGCTCACAGTTTAAATCGATTGAATAAACCGGCAAATGTTTGGATTATCTAATTAAAATTTCCTGCAACAGCCAAGATTTCCGATTTAAGGGAAATTAGCTAATCTGGAGATTCGGTGATCCTGAAACGGCTTCCTTTCGTTATACATTGATGTCAAGGTTGTGAATGAGTTCGAGTGTACTCGCGAGTCATTGCCAGGATCGCGTATGTGTTCAACGTATCGGTCGTAAAATGAAAATTCCAGGATAGTTGATACAAATATGCAGGTCGTAAACACGTGCCTGAATTTCAGAGAATTGTTTTGATTGATTTGAGTTTTTTCGCGAAAAATGACCCAATTTTAGGACTGACTAAAAAGTAATTCAGTGATGATGTGGACCGACTCATTTGGAACACGCATGAGTCGCCCTTGCTTACTATTTAAAATAATAACACTTTGTTCGAATTTTTGCGGAAGAATTGCAGTCACGCCCATGTCTTGCTTGCAGTTGTTTGACCCAGGAAAGCGACCTTTTGTGAATCACACGCGAGAATAATAAATTCAAAGAATGTTGTGTAACATCTTCGGTAATTAGAATAAAATATTTCATCGATCGCGTTTTAAGCGAAGTCGATGCTCTTACAATTTACACACTTCACCAGACATGTGCGTGGGTGTTGAACGCATATGTGTAAGTCGATAGGGGGAAAAAAGATAAATAGTCGAAGAATCTGAAATATGCGGGAAGCACTTAAATGTGTGAGCCATCCTCTTATAAATAGGTCGATTTTCAACTAATGATGAAAAATACAATCGGATTTAACCAAGCGCATGAAACGAAATGGAAAAAAAGAGAAACCGACTTAAGTGAAGTAATGGCGCTTTTTACAAATCAGCAGGACTCCACGTTGAAAATAAGTCATTATCCTGGCGGAATGCGAGTTAAGTTTAGAAACAACATGGACTAGAAATGCTAACCGTGTGCACCAGCTCCTAGACTGAAAAATAAATAAATAAATAAAAACATTGCGATGGTACAAGCGACATGCCAAACGCATCTTGGCGTCTCTAGTTTTACTAAAATAACGGCGTTTGAGTTATTTTAGTGAGACGCGAACATTGTCCACGATTTGTAAATACTTTAAAGGAGCGTGGAATGAACGACGATTAAAAAATAATCGCATTTACGGGCCATTAAAAGACCTGCAGTTGGCAAATGAAACAATTAAACGCTTCGTAAGTCTAATAAGGATGTGACGTAAATGTTGTGGTGGTTTTGTCTCGTTTTAGCGGCCTGAATGGGAACATTCACCTGAAAAACCTCCCCTGCAAAACAACTTTCCACATTTTCGAAATTTGGAGGAACATGCGATTTTTGGGTGCGGCAGATGACTAAGTTGTTTCGCAAAAAATTATCGTTGATAAGTTATAACCTGCTCTTTGAATTAATTACGGTTTTAGCAAAATTCGTCTAAAGATTGTTGAAAACCTTCGCTTTGGTGGACACCGGGGAATTATTCTTGTGTGAATCAGCTGTGGGGCAGTGCTCCCGTGCGGCCTTGCCATGGGTTTATCTCGATCAGAATCGTGGAATTAAAACCCAATAAAACTAGCCGAATCGGTGTTTTGCGAATTTACAGCCGGTGTGTGCAAAACGACTCCGGTGAAAGGCCAGTGGCGCCACAGTGTCCAACGAATTGGTGTGTATCGATTGTAAAATTCGTTCCGTTGCATAAATTGAACGAACGTGCTGTAAGGCAGGGCTTCAAATACAAAGGTTACATAAATTGCAACGAAAAAATTCGCACCCACTGCAGAAATAAATAGGTTTCACGAGTGCGTACTGTACGGAGAAAAGTTTTCGGGTTGGTTGTTGTTGCATCGAAGAATGCAATATTCGTCGAACAATGATGTTTTAGCGTTTAGAAAACAGTTAGGCTTTAGAGGTGTGTGAATGGGTTTTAGCTTATTATCGATATTAAGCAGTTTTACACTATTTTAATTAACGACCTTGCATAGTCGCGAGTTCGTTCACACCGGCGTGTTATCTTTTTTTGCGAGATTATAATCCCCCTCGTGTTACTTTTTTTTAATTTATTGGGACATCTGTGGACGAGTACATGCAAGACCATCGTTCTATATTTAGTGTTGTTTATGGAAAACGCAAACAGAAACAGTTTTCTTGCAATATAATCGTGCTGTCAGTAGTTCTAATTCTATTATTTACGTCATTCGGTGCTTTCGTATGCAAAATACGACAAAACGAATGAAAGTCACGTGCGGATAAAAAGTGCAGACTTCCTAATTATTGGCAAAAAGGAGACGTTATTAAAAAGCGTGGAACTCGCTTTAATAAATGCCAAATTTGCATAAAAATTAACCGGGGGAAAGCCCGTAACTATATTAGCACATTGTGCCAACCGGGTAGCATAATCTAGAATTATGTAGCTATTTAGATTTTTTTCGCAAAAAGAGGAAGAATAAATCAAGCTTAAAGCTGTGCTGAGGCAGAACAGCGACAAACCCATAAATCATAAAGGTACGGCCACAATAAAATCGACTCGCTGTGCTCACTGGTACGAATTTTCTGTAATTTAAATTGACAATGCGGAAGATGTTTTAATTTAGGCACAACCAGAATTTAACCCGGAGACGATATTGACATTGAAATACCTTTGCATGTCGGTTAAATTGAGTTTTAGTTATTCAATTTTCAGGACTAATCGATAGGTTTTTTCAATGTGAAACTTCGATTTCTATCTGTTGCGATTTTTACAAATCAAACAAATCTACATTGTCTTTTTGTCCATTCGCCTATCACAAATGTTTTATTCATGAACTGGATTATATTAATTATAAATAATGATTAAAATTTACCGAGGTGGGTGTTGGAGAAATCAAGCGATTATTGTTTTTTCTTATCACACTGCGAGCGGATTTTAAATCTTTGATAAATTGGATAACAATTTGTTGCATGGCTTTTTAATAGTACACACTATACGCCGATAAACTTTTATCAGATAAGAAAAGTTTTGAATGAAATATACGGCCGACCTCTCGGGTAGTGATAACACAGGAAATCCGCTCTTGTATTATCGTAAATCGACGCTTATTGACGTCAAATATTCATTGATACCCATAATAAACGCATGATTTATTAAAAGGAATATTTAGCAAATTTGGAAGTGCATTCCATTTGAGAAAGTGGCATTCTTTTGTTTGGCGGATTCGTGGAAAAAACTGCGGTGCAGGATTACAGTTTCAAAGAATGCAAAGTCATCGCTGAATTTTTGAAATTGGCGATATGTTGAATGAACTGCTTCAAGGATAGCAGACTGGTTTTTGCGACGATAAATTACATTTTTTCAAATTTGTGGAACAAAAGCGCAGTGACTCAATAATTAATCAGGGAAATGTGATGCCAAGAAATTACCATTACCTGCATACCTATTATTTTTAATTTTTTATTTGGTTTGAGTTTTTTTAATCGGTGTTTCTGCAAAATTCCTGCAACTTTTACCAAATTCTGAAAGTAAATTCAAATTCCTACGTGTGTTTTTACATAGCTAATTACCATTTTTTTGGTGGTTCTTTAAATTTTTTGGGAAAAAAGGCGTTGCCTGTTTTTTGTTACGTTGTTTTGGGAGTTATTGGCGTCAGTTCAATAAATTGGCAAAAGTCGTTCTAGACTTAATTCAGGTAAGCAGAGCTGCGTGACATGGGGCATAAATCTGACAAAGCGACCCTCCAGCCTCTGCCTACGTGCTGAAAGTCAGATAGAGTGTTGGAGAGACTTGGTTCTATTGAGAATAGTTAGGGCGAGGAAGATAATTAGCATCAAACGGCTGCTTTCAGCCATTTCTGTTTAATGTCGTTGTCATCTCATTGTCTCTCGAAAGTAGCAAATTCGCCTTCGGCCGTTGGAAAGTCTCGCTCAAACACAAACTCAAATCGGGGTTTATCGCTGCTGGAAGTGACCGGCAGGTGATTTTCGTGACAGGTCCGCGATTGTCCTTCCATCGAGAATCAGAAAGATTCGGTTTGGGTTGCGCGTCTGTTGGCCGAGTTGTGCGAGTTTGCCGTCCAATGACCCTGGATATCCTTGACGGTGGTGTCTCGCCGACAGCGAGCTTCCGGCCAAAAGGTGCAGGAACAGCCCAGAAACCCTTCAGCCAGGCAAAAAGAATCAGGATGTAGATTTTCACACGGTTTAAGACGAGATTTTTGCGTTGGTCAGGACCGGAATGAGTCACGGATGGGTGTTAGATCGTTAACCCCCGAGATGACTAATTCCTGCGAGTTCACAAAAGTCTAATGCTCCAGATTTTGGACAGACGGTTCTGCGATTGACTAGCAAGTTGCGGCAGGAAATTGTCGGTTATTTTAGGTTTTTTTTTCATGTGGGAACGGTTTACAATTTGTCCTCCACCATTTTGGTTTTCCTGCGACATCTCCGTGACGTCAACCCGATTGAATTTATTAGATAAAACGCTGGTTGAAATTAGAATGTCGTCACTGGTCACATGTATTTATTTCGGGAATAATGTGTGCATTCAGCTGTTATCTTTCGATCTGTCCGTTTCGTCCCTTCGGGAGACGAAGTGGAGGGCGAAGTCGGGATTCGTCTAGATTTCGTCTGAGGGGCGAACGCATTTTATCGATCGACATTACACAGCGGAAAACTACCACCACCGCCTTGAAATAAGTAGTGACGAGCTTTGCCTTTATTCATAGTGTTGTATTTTTTCGTAAAAGTTTGAGCCCTTGACGAATCGAATTGGGTATGGTCATGGTTGTGCAACCCAATGGTGGTTCACTTGCCCAAGTCTTGGAAACGCCAACGCCGGGCTTTAATTAGGTTTATCGCCGGTTTTATTAGACCCGGAACGCGATGATCTTGGGAAATGTTAACCTATTAACGCCTACCAAAATCAACAAATGAAACTTTGCTGGATTTCGCTCGGAAATTCTTCCACTTGCCCGAGTGGGGGTAATTCAAATTAAAACGTCCTTTTAATGGCGTTCCAAGGCTGAGCCGCCGTACCATATTCGTTGTCTTATATTTAATTCATCGAGTGGCGTTCTTCTTCCCTATTTGGCCGCTTATCGTGTTCTTCTATCTCGTTCGCAACATGCAGTCGATGCATTGCCAAGGTTGGTCAAAGTTTGCCGAGTTGGCGAAGACTTCGCTCTCAATTAGGTTGAAAAACTCTCGCATTCTATTTTTCGTCGTCCATGGTTGCATTGGCCTCGAACCGCGAAAAAATGCAACGAGGGGTTAAGTTGCATACACATTGCGCCAAGAGTAAATAAATACGTCACGGTCACGTGGCATGCAACTACTTTTCCATTACAAAACATTGTTACATATACGCGGTGTTACAATTGCAATAAACCGAACGTAATATTGTAAACATTTGATTTAACGACTCGTCGCACCGATGCAATTAAACCGTTTTATTATTGGAATTTTTCTCAAGTTTTGAACGCAAAATTGCGTTTTTGCAATTCGATTAGTAATCGAATGATTATTTTATTCATTGTCTGAGTCATTGATTATGTATGTGTGTGCACGGTTCAGTTGTTTCGTTTTCTTCTAAATTAATTAAATAATTGGCTTAAATCTTTCCGAGTCGCGAGACTCGAGACTTATTATTAATTACTAGAAATTTGGTTTTTTGTGGGTGGTTGATTCAAATTGTAGGTCATCTTATAATACACATACTTTCAAATGTTCGTTCCCTTGTTATTATTAAATTATACGTTTGTACCCTGTCTTGCAGTAAACATTTCTCATGTTTAATTATTCAGGACGCTAACAGCGTGCCATTAATAAATTATGTTAATTTGAATGGAAATTATTGCTCAAAAAATAGCGGCAATTTTCCACATTCCTGTTAAACAAGTCGAAACGCAATTTTTCCTTTCGAGACCAGTATCAGGATGTTTTTCTTACAAAAAGTGCATACAAAAATCATTAACGAGACGATGAACGCAAAATATGATAATAAATTATGAAAAGTCATCAATCATGTTGGCAAAAATAGAAACGCCGCAGATTGAATTTTAAATTGTTGTTAAAAAATCTATTGCGTTCTTCTATTATAGCCCGTTAAGAATGATTATGTTATTTACAGTACGTAAAAAGGAAACGGTTTAATAACAATTGACAGCCTCGGATAAATAAAAATAAATAAGTAAATAAAAAGATAATCCTTAATTTGATGACAGGTCGAAGTTTACTTTCGGGTGGATTGTGGAATCGCTCAATTAGGCTTCAATAATCGCTTCGTTTTGACGTCTGTCGATCATAATTCAATTGGATTTATTACGTTTGAAGATGATAAAATTTCTAAAAATTATATCTTGAGTTCTTCCGTAAAATTCGTCGAAATTTTATCTCTCGACGGCGCCAGTGACGATAATGATCGCTCTCCAAACACATTTTTTGGCAAATTTTTCTATGCAACTGTCACTCTCCTTTTCTCTTTGGCATGGGTTTTTTGTTTGTGGGCAATTAAGCTTTACGGTCGATTACTTAAAGGTAAATATTATTAACGCGTGTTTTGTCCAGCTGTCGAAAATTTCCGGCGCTTGGAATACATTCCTAATCATCGCAGTTATTATTTTTAGAATCCGAGATGATAATAATTTCGGTTATGAGCTTTTTTACTGCCTTTATCAAAAGCGAAGCGCAATAACGAGTAGTAAACATCGTGGAACATCCTCAACTGCGCACTGCATCTTTTTAAGAAGAAAACCAATGTTATCGAGATATGAGCGTTTCCTTTTTCTTCGGTTGTTTATTTCGCCAAAATCGGTGGCATTCATTCACCGTTGCCATCACCATTAATAATATCAAACAGTAGGATGTGTTTACGTTTGAGTTTTACGTCAAAAAAACGAAAGTCGCACTATGCATTCCTGCCACTTTTGCGAACTTATTTATAGGTGTTTTAGTGTTTTTGTCCTTGGAACAGGATCATGCTCCAGGTACACAAGGATAAGACTTGTGGCGCCGCTCGCGGTCACGTTATTTCACTAAAATAAACCACTCGAGGAACAATTATCTCTTGGACAATGTCCAGTGTTCTAATATTGAATTTGTGTAACGAATGCACCAGGCGCATTTGCCTTTAAAAATAGCAGCAATGATTTATCAAGATTATTGGTCTGGCCACGCGCTACCAATTAATATTCACTAAAGAGTTGGGAAAATCACAATTTTCCGCTTAAGGGAAAAAAAAACGCTTGTTGAGGCGGTTGCTTTGAATTGACGTTAATTTGGACGAGGTCTTTGTAGTATAGCGGAGCAGGAAACATGCTGTTAAAGGGCTATTTTGGTTTCATTGCTATTTAAGCACTAAATCGGTCTGATTGTCGTACGGTCTTTAAAAATGTTTGAGGTTTTATTGGGTCGTAAATGGCCTTTGACGGACGACACTGGTGGCGAATTTAATTCGGAATGTTATCTTTATGTTTGTATAAAGCGTTTGTTTGTGTTATCGTCGTTATCAGGTTTATCGGAATTGTGGTGCGTTAAATTGCATTTGTAACTTTATTAATTTTAAAAAATTCCTGTGATTCAACGATCAGTCCACCCATTTTTAAAAGCTTTTATTTAACTCACAATGTTATCTGTCTGTCGGTTATTTTTTCGGAGCCAAATTTGAAAGGGTTCCCGTTGTCCCACTGAATTGCAATTTTGCATACTTACTTAATCTACGTGACAACGCAATCCTATGTAGTTAAATATATGTTAAATGGGATTTTGAAGCTTTATCTTTACAAAGGGGTTCTCGATTTGTAAATTTAAGGGTTCCTG
The DNA here is from genome assembly GCA_939628115.1 of Tribolium freemani. Classification (NCBI taxonomy): domain Eukaryota; kingdom Metazoa; phylum Arthropoda; class Insecta; order Coleoptera; family Tenebrionidae; genus Tribolium; species Tribolium freemani. Next base: position 16,919,266 of record OW626791.1, on the reverse strand, counting down.
TAGTCGCAATGAAATGAAATTTAACATGCTTATTCTATACAGTTAATTACCCCCTAAAGGTGTTTTAAAATTTTAGGTTATGTTTACAAAGGGTACATACCGTAACTTATACCTACATAGACGGTATGTTGGTCATTTGGACGTCACGGTAGATGCAGAGTGTAATAACAATAAATCATAAATCTATGCAATAAATAAAGACTAAAAAGCAAAAAATAAAAATATATAAAAAATAAAGTTTTTTTTTAAAAACTTTTTTCTGCAGAGTGATTCTTAAATAGACCGACAAAATTTTATCACCGCTTTCCAAGGATAAGCAGAATCGATCTGCACCATTTTTACGTTTTTATTTCATAGGGGTAGAAACCCCTTAATCCGTGCCACTTACGGCGCTCATGAGTTCAAATTAAGTTTATTGGAAAAAATGTGCTCGTTTTCATCGTAAATATGGATAATAAACAGTGATCATTGTTGCATTGATCAAGTACATTGTCATCAGATGATTATCATGCTTTCCTCTAACTGTGCTAATACTACTTACGAACACATCAGTGGCGTACGCTTTATCTCCAACATAACTTTAAAATTTTTTATTTCAAAATCGGTTATACAAGGATTTTTTTTACTATTTTTCCCAGCATGTACTCATTTGATACTACCATGGATAGAATTTTGTCGGTCTATTTAAGAATCACGCTGTATATTTTTTTATCTTGTGGTTTGGCGAATCTGATGTTTTTATCTAAATTGGTAGTAATTACCGAATTTGGGGAATCAACCACTCAACAACTTAACCCAGTTCTTGGTAGATTATGAATTATGATTAATTTCTCAATTCTCTTCTAGGCATTTTTAATTTGTTTGCGTCGATTTTTGCAGTAATTAAGCTGTCACCAGCAGGTGGGCAAGTGATATAAAATTATAATTAATGCAAGAATGCAGCTGTAAAATCGCTCATTTTAATATTGTTTTTCAATGAGTTTGGTTGTGTGCGTAGTAATTCACACTTTTTTTTTCAAAATTATTTTTACAATTGAGTAATGATGATCGTCCCTATCTCTACCCATTCGTAACGTCCTCCAAGTGGCAATTTGGCACAGCTTGTTTCTTCGAAAACAAAATTAGTCTCACTTTAATATCTGCTATTGAAAATACTAATTACTCGGACACATGTTCGCCTTCTTGTAAATGTTTATCTTGCTACAAAATTATTTTTGAAAAGGTCGCCACGTCTTGAAAAAAATGTGCCAAGATGTGATTAGATATTTATTGGCTTATCACCTAATCATTGCATTTCTCGGTAAAAAGTGTTTTGCGTTTTCCAATTTGGAAAGTTTGAGTCGCGTGCAATAATAATATTTTGATGCGTAATGACAGATAATTTAATTATTGCAAGAACATACAAAGTGTAAACAATTGCAACGACCTTGTGGTAGTTAGTGCGAGCATTTTAATCTTATCGATAGTCTGGCGCCAGGTAGTATTAAACTAGCACACAAAAAAACCGAAAATCTCAAAAACGAGCCAAAAATCTGCTTTACGACTCGAATTTGGGCAAAGAAACGTGCTTGTGGACGCAATTGCGCAGCAGTATTTTTTCTTGAACTGACAGCTGGGACTGTAAAGAGCTCGTTTATCAAATTTTCGATAAATCAGTCTGGTTTTTTAATTTTGCAGGGGTAGGGATATTTTAGGAGCGTTAGTGTAATTAGGGGGAAGGTTGAGTTCCCCCGAATCCTTATTTTTATCCAATGTAAAGGCCGCAGTTTTCAAGGTTACACCTGTCTCGGATGGACGATAATACGCGTCCAAAGAAATTTTGGCCTAAGTCCAAATCGGTTATGAATGCGACGTCGCTTCGTTGCCTTAATTAAAAACGGTTCGATTTTCCGGCTTTTGTTGGTCGAAATCGCTCTATATTTAAAACCGTTAAAGTAATGACCTAGGATTTCACTTTGTACTCATTTATCTTATCAAGCGTTCTATTAATATGATTCGTGTTGGTGGGTTAGTTCAATATTATGGTTCAACGCGCAACACCGCCAATAAGTGCACGAAGTGATAAACTTGGTCGCTTCTTTTCCACGAGCAAATTCGTGTGATCTTGAATCATGCTATTGTTTATTGGAAGTGGTCACGTACGGCCTTATGACTGGAAAATTCTAAAAACGATTAGATGATGCGTAGTCGTTTCAATTTTGTAAATAAATTGTCTCGAATTTATTTAATGATGCGCTAAGGCGTGTTAGTCCTTTATCTTCCTTATAGGGCTATTTGCGGAGATTCACTGTTTAATGCCCAGTCCCGAGAGGCTCCTGTGCTGTAAAAATAAAGTGGGAAAAAATCGCCTGACGTCATGGGGATCAAATTAATGGCTGCGAAACCATGATGTGCGATTTTTATAAATTACTGTCACGGGGCCGGCGATTGATACGTGACATGGGCCCCCATGTTAACAAATTGATCAGATGTCTCTATCCTTGACTCTAGAATTCTTAAAATAGTCCAGCGCTCCAAAGGGCACGACCTGGGAAGTCTTTATACCATCGTACTATTAAATTAGCAATGTTTGAATTATTTTAGAGAGGTTAAGGGTCAAATGTCGACGCCTCAGATCTTCTAGTTACTTTCTCAAGAGCTTTACTTTTTAAATTCGAATTAAAATATGTTTTTTTCTGTGGCACCAAGTGTGTTCGAACAAACAAAAGAATTGAACTGATTTTGTGCCATCTCAGTGCCAAGGTTATAAAATTTAACACGATTTATATTTATACTTTGTAAACAACAACAGGGGGCCGCAGTAGCGTCTTGTGATAAGCTGGCTTCGATTGACCAAAATGTAAAATTTCAACTTCAGCGGTCGTTTTATTTGAAAATTGTAATCTACACGTGCTGTCGATAATAAGAGAGATGTTTCGAAATCGGTTATGTCGCGCCTCCTACAAGAGCGTATAATAAAAACTTCCAACAATGGCCATTAGCATAACAAAATCACAAGATGAGAACGTCACGACAATGCATTTGAACGAGTTGGTAATTGCAACGACGGAAATAATTGCGGAGATTTATTTGGTCAAATATTTTGCGACATCGGGAGGGTTGATCTAATTTAAATAAGTCCAAGGGGAAAGAAGGCGGACGACCCACGCCCAGCCTCGATAACCACCATTGTGGAAGTGAATTGGATTCAGGAAAATGCCACTGTGGAATGTTAACATGGATATATAGTTACAAGAAACGCGATAATGCGTCATGCACATGTGCATTTTTTTGTTAATTTATCTATGTTCTCGCTTGACGGGATTACGAAAAAATGTCTTGTCATTCGGAATACGACAATAATTACCATAAACATACAACAACGCCACTGTTTCCGAACTCCTAAAAATAAACTCTTATCAGCCTCTTGTTGGGTTTCTCAGTCTCGGTTTACACACTACTTGTGTTTATTTACTTTTGGGTTTAGATCGATTATAAATACATTACCGAAATAGAACTGTAACTCAATTAGACCACACATGGAAATTTTCAAAAAATTACCATTTGAGACTTGTTGCAGCGCTTTTGCGCAACTTGACTGCCATAAATCCTCGTTATGAGATAAATGGGACGGTAATTAGATGGACATTCAAGACGTCACGTAGGCCCATGCCTCTCCATTTGAAACTACCGCTTAATTTTTGCCCATTAAGCCACAAGAAAAATTAATAAACATGTAATTATGAGTTTTGAGGGCATTTTTGATTAAATAATTGTGTTTGCCGATTTGTTTTGATTTTGTGCGCCCCAAGCGTTCCACATAATCTGTTTTTCGTATTTTTTGATTGTAGTTTAGCGGTCACATTTTACAGTTAAATATTCTATAAATATGCATTAGCGGGAGTATTTAGAAACTCTAATTAACTTTTTATGTCAATAACTTTAAAATGTGCTTGACTTTTAAATGTTGGGTGCGTTTACTTTTCTCCGAAATTTCTACAAATGAATAAAAAACGGCCGTAATTTCGCGAAATTTCCACGATTTCGCGTATCCATTTAGCGACTTTAATTAATGTGATCGTGTGTTGGTTTTATAGAAAGTTCGTAACACCACAGAACCAATAGAAACCAGCTCGCACATCGTCTGGGCATCGAAGTAATTGCACATTCGCACTCGTTTTCACTTAATTTTTTTATTTGTAAATTTGACACGTGATTGATGCCAAATTGAAAAATCGTGTTTGTTTCAGGTGGAACAAAGAGATGTGCCTGGAATCGACTGCGCCTATCTGGCCATGGACACAGAAGAAGGAGTCGAAGTCGTGTGGAACGAAGTCCAGTTTTCGGAACGTAAAAATTTTAAGAACCAAGAGGAAAAAATACAACTCATTTTTGAAAATCTCACCCAACTCGAGCACCCTAACATTGTCAAATTCCATCGGTATTGGACCGATACACACAACGACAAGCCTCGAGTAAGTGTTGTACAGGGTGGCGCATTTTGGATGTCTGAAAAGGGATCTCCGAAACTAAGAGGTTTATGGAAAAATGAGTGGCACATTCTCTGTTTTTTGCGAAAATAATTTTTGGTCAAAATTGCATTCCGCTATCGTCTTTTGTTTTCAACTTATAAACAAAAGTTGACATTTTAACGAAATTTCAAAAACTTCATATCTTCATTTGAAGCAAAGACGTTATACAGACATTTTTTACGCAAAGTTTAATAATTCTGCTAGTGTTTTTTTAACCATTTGCTTAGCTGCAAAAAATAAAGTTGTATTTTTTTTAATGAAAATCATAGGCGGCTGACATTTTTAAAAAGCTTATTTTTTTCTGATGTGATATCTATTTGTGTAATACATTGTTTTTAAATATTAAAAAAACGTAACATTTCGCTTTTTCTTTATAGTAGGCCATGAAAGAATTTTGGATTTTCAATTAAAACTATGAAAAATATATTACTTCACAAGTATTTATAATTTAATGATTTAATAAATTATTATTAGATCAAATGTTTTGCGATTAATAAAACTTATTTGTTTTTCGATTTAAAATGGCAAGCTTACATTGCCATTCTATTATCTAATTAAACGTGAAATGTCGGAAAAAGAAAAATCTTATTAATTGTATGATTGCCTGTCAATGAAATTTTATTTTACAAAAAATATGTCAATCCAAACACCAAAATTAAATCCCATCTGCGGTAAAAATATACAAAACATTATCAACGTCACCTCCATTGCACTTCACTAAATGATAAAAAAGTGTTATCAAATGGTAGTGACACATCATGACAACCACTGTATTATTTTAATAATTGTATTAGCTGTTTCAAAACTATAAAAACGCCAACGTCGCTTTTCTCTCAAAATTAGCTGTTATAAAATATTCATGCACTTCAAAAAAATAATAGCTAATGTAATTTATACTTTCAATGAGAGATCTAAATCATTAATAACTATTTTACAATTTTATCAATCTTATTTAAAAAAATAATTCGGTAAAATGCGGCGTTGGCGTTTTTATAGTTTTGAAACAGTTAATAGTCTATGGACATAAATTTAATAAAAAAAAATCACATAATACAAACCAAACTTGCTCAAAACGATTTAGGTAGAAATGATCAAACAGAAGACTTTCGAATTTAAATTTTGATCAAAACTAAAGGAAAGCCAAATAAAATGATGACAGTGTCAAAACTATGAAGTGACGTTTTTCACTGTCGTGGTTACGACATTCTTATTTGTTGCAACAATTAAATTTTATTTTAACAAAGAAATTATTCCAGTGACCCTCAAACCTTGTACCAATATTTTGGAGTTAAATAACATTCTTAAAAATAACAATTCCCTGAGTTTTTTTCCACAATTACCCTATTTCTACATTCTTTTAATACCAGGTAAAGTTTCGACTCCAAGACGCTGTATTTAAAAAAAAATACAAGTTTATGTTATTACAGCTAAGCGAATGGTTAAAAAAATCGTTGATAACATTATTAAACTTTCTATTAAAAATTGCCTGGATAATGTTTTGCTTTCAAATATGTACCTTTCATAATAAGGAAGATATGAATTTTTAAAAATTTCGCTAAAATATCAATTTTTCTTTATAAGTCGAAAACAAAAGGCGATAGCGAAATGCGGTTTTTACCAAATTATTTTCGCAATAAACGGACTCGAGAATGTGGCACTCGTTTTTCTCTAAACCTCTTAGTTTCGGAGATCTCCTATTCTGGCACCACCCTGTACAGTTGTCGTCCGATGAAAGCGGACAATCTGTCAAATTCCGTACAGCTAGTTCGGGATGAAAGCGGACAGTTTGGGCAAACGTTGCGTTTTTTGTTGCAGGTCATATTCATTACGGAATACATGTCCTCAGGTTCCTTGAAACAGTTCCTCAAGCGTACGAAACGCAACGTGAGAAGGCTGCCGCTCCCAGCGTGGAGGAGATGGTGCACACAGATCCTCTCCGCTTTAAGGTAAATAGCAAAAAGGCGGTAACGTGAAAACTGTCCCACTTAGCTTAAGTTATTCTTAAAATTACCTAATTTAATGTAGTTGTTAAGATGATATTGTAACTAAATCGATAGTGTCGCCACGACGATTCGAGTCTTGTGAGTATGTAAATTGTCGTGGTGGACAGGCGTATTGTACTTGTCTTTTGCAAATTGTATATTGTTAATACCATGTGTTCACAGTGCCAACGCAAAGGTAAGTGGTTTCTAGCCCGAATAATGCAAGCGTTTTGTGCGGCTCGACGGCGCGGCCCCGTTTTATGATTTTTGCCGTTTGTTTGTTTTTGGGCCGCGTCTCGACGCCGAAGCAAAAATCCGAATTTTGTGTCAGCAGTTTGCAGCGAGATCGGCCGGCGTTCGCCAGTTCTATGATCTGCAGTCTGTTTTCTTTCCAGTTACTTGCATTCCTGTTCTCCGCCAATCATCCACGGCAATCTGACCTGTGATACCATATTTATACAGCACAATGGCCTCGTCAAGATCGGATCAGGTAATCACATCGAAAAATCTCATGAATTCACTTTTTTCGAAAAAATTGTGTCTTTTACTTACTTATTCAATTGGTTTGATTTTTTTTGGAATTATATGCTGCTTAGTTCGCGAGCAGCGGCGGCGGATCGTTACGCCCGCCTCAGACTTGCTCGTTTCATGCAATATCGGCGTTCGATTGCTTTAATAAACCGGGTGGCGCTTTGGCCAAGTGCCGATATCGCGGGAAACGGGCATTAGCTGAAGCGGGCATGCGAGATGCCTTTTGACGGGCATTCGTTAATCCTTCCTCATCCATTTCGCGTATGTAAATCGGTTTTGGGGGCGATTTACACGCGCTAACAATGAGTGAGGAACGATACTCTGTAAAACGTCTGCTCCCAATTCGTGTCTTAATCATTTTCGAACTTGTTACAATTTTTCGCTGCAGTTATTATGAATAGTTTTGTGCAAGTTGTTCGAAAATGGTTCGACGGTTCGCCCGCCGTTGGTTGCCCACTATCAGCCACACTTGGAGCTATAAACTTTTTTTACTAATTTCGCTTTCATTTCTCTAGTGGCTCCTGATTCCATAAACCATCACGTTAAAACATGCCAGGACGATTTCAAAAATATGCATTTCATTGCACCAGAACATCCTAGTAAGTAATCGGCTTTTCTCTAGTACTAGTTTTGTGAAATTTTGCGTTTTTGTTGTACATATGTTTGTATAATTTTGCTTTATTGTGTGGTGATGGTTTGCATATTTATTATGTTTCCGTTTTGCATATTTCACACGATTCTGTCCCTCTCGCTCGTTCATTGTTCATAATTCATGTTTAATTTCGTATTATCGAACGGGGGAAATATAAACTCGACAAATTATTAATTTATCAAGTTATGACTCAAAAAAGTAATGAATTTTCCGCCAGACACATTCGTAATAAAAAAAACATGAGTCAAGTAAATTGGGTGACGCTGCGCCTGACATTGATATTAAATAAAAAGCTTTTTATGTAATATGAGGAAATGATACGTACGTTCAAGACTTCATCTCCTATTGTTTTGTTCACTCGATGTGAAGTCAAAATATAAGAATATTTCATTCTTCGACGCACTGAGCGATGTTTTTAGGACAGAACGCCAATTATTGATTTTTTTGATTGCCTGGTATAATGTTAATTGACATGATTTAACAAAATGAAACTTCAAGGTATCAAAAATTAATGCGCTTGAGCTTCGAGCTTGCGACTGTCTCGGTTCCAAATTGTTTTAAATTAATTTATATTCATTGTTTGGAAAAAAGCTGATAAAACTGACGACTAAAACTTTCACACAAGAAAGATGTAAAAAATATCCTTGTAGAGAATTAAATTTCGTGCAAAACAAGTCCGTGAGACCGTTCCTATCTTCAATGGTTTAGTTCCGTGGTTTAGTCTTTAAAGCAGTTCAAGCGGCGGATTCGTTTCATTTTTATCAGTTGTTGAGAGGGATATGGTGTGTTTTGAAAGAAATTAATTTTCTACAACTTTGTACCTTACATTTTTTTTGTATTAGAGCAATGTAGAGAATCACTTCAGTAGTCCAAATATTAGAAACAAGAAAAGGGGCTTCCCCACAAAGATACATTATGTGGTTTGAAGGTGCACTTCAGGTATTTGAATTGCGTTTTCTACAAATGCAGGCTAAAAATTTCAGTGTTTATTGTTTATGATGGTGTAGATGATTGTGGAAAATAATAGTGTAAAAGAATTTCTCGAAAAATTGGCTTTATTTTGGATTAAAAAATCTTAAATTTTTGTAACTTTTCTTAAAAATGAAACGGCAAATTACAAAAATTTTATATTTTTTTTACTTCAAAATAAAGCTAATTTTTTGAGCAACTATTGCTTTAAATATTATTTTCCACAATTATCTTCACTATAAATAACAATACACTGAAATTTTTAGTCCGCATTTGAAGAAAAAGCAACTCAAAAAGTGATGTTCAAACCAATGTATCTTTGTGGGGAAGCGCCGAATCTTTTTTTTTTCTATATTTGGACTACTGAAGTGATTTCTACTATGTTCTGAACTCGGAATTCGCCAATTTTGAGACAACCTCTATAGTTTTGGAAAAAAAATTGCATAGTTTTTTCTTATTGTTAAAATTTATTACCCTATTTCAATTTTTTTTGTTTTTTAGTTTCATTGATCTTAAAACTTTGACGTTGTCTTTTCAAAAATACCGCTTTTTAAAAGCTTTTATTTAACTACAATGTTGTCTGTCTGTCCGTTTATATTTTCGGAGCCAGATTTGAAAAGATTCCTGTTGTCCCACTGAATTGAAATTTTGCATACTTACTTAATCTGCGTGACAATGCAATCCTATGTAGTTAAATACCCCCTAAAGGGGTTAAATGGGGTTTTGAAGTTTTAGGTTATGTTTACAAAGGGGTTCTCGATTTGTAAATTTGAGAGGGTTCCTAAAGTCGCAATGAAATGAAATTTAACATGCTTATGTAATCTGCGTGACAGCAATTCTATAAGTTAATTACCTCCTAAAGGTGTTAAATGGGGTTTTAAAATTTTAGGTTATGTTTACAAAGGGGTTCTCGATTTGTACATACTGTATTGGGAATTATAAAACTACGGTATCGGCATTACAGAATTACTTTGTTCAGCTCCCAAAGCTTTTATAAATTTTAGAATTTTAACCTGTAAAAAAATATTCTCCTCTGATTGAAATACATTATTTTTTACTTTTTAGTGCATCTTTTAAATAAAACCTTTTTTTTAAACACTTTTTTATATTTTTGTTAGACACATTCATAAAATATACCCATTTGTGTATCGAAAACTTATTAAAACGCTATTGTACACAATTTTGTAATTGCTGAATGATTAAAAAAATTTAGACGGTAGCACCATCTTAAAAAATAAGCTGTTACTGTATTTGAAAAAAAATGTTAACAATAAATAATTTCGTCCTAATAAGTAAAATAAAATCACAATTTTTTGTTCTCTTCTCAAAAACTGATTTTTATAGTCACATTCATAAAATATTTGTTTTTGTGTATCGAAAACTTGAATCGCTGTTGTACGCAATTTTTTAATTGCTGAATGATTAATTTTTTTTACGGTAGTACCAGCTTAAAAAATAGTGTTACTGAATTATAAAAAAATGTTAATGCGCCCTTTGTAAATTAAAATTAATACAATTTTTTAGGCTGTTACTTATAACAAATGACAATTTTAATTTATTATCAACAAATAGAAATAAAGCACAACATGTTTTGACATTTGAAATATAGATAGCAGGTGACGGTTATTTTTAATTTGAAAAAAGAGCCGATTCTGATTGTCATTGCCAACTGGCTCGAATTGTTTTCTCATTTGATAAAAAATCTGACAATTTTAAATTAGAATTTGAGAGGGTTCAATCATACGATTGAAATAAATGTGCAAACGTCACCCTATAAACGGATTTTTTCAAATTGCAAATGCGAACTTGAGGGGTGAGACATTAATAGACCCAGTGCATTTGAAAAGGTCGCGCTGAAATAAATCCAAGGCTAAAAAATTTCAACTGTAATTCTCATTACGTGTTGGTGTATCGTGTATCTCACATTTGAATGTTACGGTTGTAAAAAATTCTATCAGTTTCCATGGAGCGTATGACTCAGTATCATGCTTGTTAAAATATAATATACACGGATTTCTGATTGATTGTGGAACCTTGAAAGTTGTACACAATTCTCGCAGCCTTGAACTTAAAAATTGATAATAATAAATCCGAAAGTGTGGTGGTGGTTATCGCGATGTGCCACTAACATTTGGGGTTTTCTCAATAATGATTTCATCCTCTAGTTGCTTCTTACGTTTCTGTCACACAAAATTAGCTATGCTTGTGGTTTTTTTTGGGGGAATTAGGGCTGATTTGGTGTGTTGTAGGTACGATGGGCCCCCCTATGGACATTTACTCGTTCGGCATGTGCGCCCTGGAAATGGCCGCGCTCGAAATCGTGGGCAACGGCGATTCCGGCAACAAAGTAACGGAAGAGAACATCAAGAAAACGATCGATTCGTTAGAGGACGAACAACAGAAGGATTTCATTAAGAAGTGTCTACAGAAGAGCCCCAACGACCGGCCCACAGCCAAGGAGCTCCTCTTTCACCCCCTCCTATTCGAAGTGCACAGCCTTAAGCTCCTGGCTGCCCATTGTTTGGTCAAAAGATCTGGTTAGTATAAGGACTGACCAGGGCCGAGCTAAGCCAATTGCCCGCCCGTGTGATTAAAATAGTAGTTAGAAATTACTTAGTTAAATAAATGGAAGCAGATGTTTATTTTTAAATAGTATATTTATACAAAAATCAAACTATTCGGAACAAGAATATTTTTAAATTTTGTATAGGTATATCAGCTAGTGTGTATGCACATGCCCAGTGGCATATTTACATATGGGCTATAGCCCAGGGTGACAAAAATATCTTTATTTTGATTTAAAAAAATACCTAAATTAAATTAAATTTTTAGTTTTTGTCGTATTTTTTTAGTTCGTAAGTTTTTAATTAATTGTTTAGTTAATGAGTTTTAAGATGTTTTTAAAGGTTTAATTCTTACTATAGAAAATTCACAATGAATAATGATAGAAAAAGCCTGAGAATACACAAATACAGAAAAATGTCTTTGAAAAAAGTCAGCGACAACGTAATATTATAGAGAAAACTTCTAAAAGTGACTTAAGTTTTTTGAAAACAAAAACTTTTTAAATAAATACATGCTGATTTTTTAATATCTTTTACAAAACAAAAGAGTTAGAACTGGTTTTGCTGTTTCATTCAAATAAAGTGCTTAAAAAAAGTTAAGGAATTTAATTAAATTAAAGTGTACAGAAAAATGTCTTTGAAAAAAGTCAGCGACAACGTAATATTATGTAAAATGTGGGAAATTGCTTTCCAAACAAGTTAGGTACAATATTTTTTGTAACGAATCTCTCAAAAAAAATTTAAAATTAGTATTTTTTAGAATTAGTTTTTTTACAACTGGTTTGGTAACAGGTCAAACAATCAAAAAATTGACATGAACTGTCACTTATCGTAAAAAAATAATCGTTTCCATCTCAACGATAGCGATACCAACCTACTAAATGTCCTTAGCCATTGTGGGAAAGTAAAAAACACCGCAGTGCGGGAAAGTTACTTTCTTACACGCTGGAGATAACCGGGAAATAGCTATCTAAAAGCTATGATTACAAAAAAAGTTATAAAAGTGACTAAGTTTCTTGAAAAATAAATAAGCCTGATAGTTAAGAATCTAGTGCATATTTAGTGACATTATAAAGAACTTTAGCATGCTTTTCAATTTAATTTTCAGAACTAACTTGCATTTTTAGAAAACTTGTGCTAGAACTGGATTTGCTGTTTCATTCAAATAAACTGATTTAAAAAAGTTAAGGAATTTAAGAGAAAATCAACTGATAAAAAGAATAAAGTTAAAAGCAGATACATATTAACTGATTTGTTTTGCTCGAAAATTGATAGAATTTTTTTGATGTTAGACTTTTTTAACTGTTGTAGAGTAGTGCATATTAAATCATCAATATGTAAATGTAAATGTTTTCTTATTTTCTGAATTAACTAATAATTTTTTATTGTTATTAGTTTTTTTTTTTTGAAGAAATGTCATAGGCAGGGGCGGCAAAATTAAGTAGCCCAGGACGACAATGTTCATAAATAAACACATAAATATTTACTTTTACGCAATAAATTCACCTTACTTACTCTACTCTAGGCAATTCTTTTTCTAAAATCTAATTTATCTAGTCCATTAGGTATTTCACTTTCCATTGCAGTAGTAGGAAGATTAAGATTATTAAATTGATTTTGGGACATCGTCGTTCTTAGATAATTTTTGATAGTTTTTAATTCTGAAAAGGTTCTCTCTCCAAGCAGAATGTGGTAATATCAAGAGAATTGTAAGGGCAAAAGTAATAATACTTAGTGGAAAATGCTGATACAGAATGAGATCTGATAACACTAAACAAAAAACGTGAATTTTTAAATAATTTTAGGGTCTGTTACTGGCTTGTCATCATTTCCATAAACAAATTGCTTTGTTTTCTTTCTTGGCTTCACGATCTAACTGAATGTTTGAAAAACATTTTACTTAATTTTGTAAAAGGTCTAAACAAGTTATGTTTATTTATGGTTGGACATTTTACTAAAACTTGAATGACATACCAAAAAACTATTGGAGATACAAATTTGTATCTACAGTTAAATAAACCACGAAAAAATTAAATATAGGTCTTTTATCTGTGCTCTTTTAATTTTTCTGTTTTTTTTTTGCGATGTAAAGCTTTTCTATTTGCTTAAACTTATTCCTTCAGTGTGTTGAGAACAAATTTACCGATTGGTGATAATTAGTATTTATTTTACTCAATTTTTCATCATAAATAATTTACAAAACGACGAGTTCTGAATAATTGAGAGATACGAAATTATAAGAAGCTTAGAAAATATCTTAGGACTAAGGGAACGAAGAAGAAAGCACAGACGAAGAGGTTGACATAAATTTAACTATGATAGAATTAAAAATCGTAAATGCAGCTGAAGCCGTTTTAGCGCCCGAAAAAAATTAATTCTGAGAAAAATCAGGGATTTGGCCCTAAATTCCTTAAAATAAAAGTTAAACAACCTAAATGAACTAAATATTTGCCTGTTACCAATTTGTTAACTGTTCATAGTTTACTATTATTGCTTTGTTGTATTAATCCCGTAATAAACAGTTTAACAAAAACTAAATTCGATTGAGTGAACTATCTCCAGTTTACGAAAATCTCTGGTTTTTTATAGTTCACATTGAAGATCCACTCGGCAATAAAGCGTCCGATTTACACTTAAAACTCGGTAAATAATATACTATTAATGGTCAAATATGTTTACAAAAGTTAAAATAAACGCAATAACAGCTAGACCATTTCTTTACAATTATTTTTATTATTTCATTTTATTTTAACTGGCCCTGGGACTGACGTTCGGGGCGCCACCGTCCGGCGTTCGGAGCGTCACCTAGGGAATTTCATTTCTCACCGCTTATGTAATTTTTTTCGCAGCGAACATATCTGAAACGATAACAGATGAGTTGATGCAGAGGTGGTACGGGCCTGATATGATAGTGGCCGAAATCCGGCGCAAAAATGGGCCACCGGTTCAGATGAAAATGTCCGATATTCCCGTGACGGAAAAGTTAGAGAAGTTCGTCGAGGACGTGAAGTGAGTTGCGGGATTTTCGCATAATTTTGGCTAATTGTTTGGTTTAGAAACGGCATTTATCCTTTAACGGCCTTCGGTGCTAAGCAACCCCCTCCAGCCCGATCTAGGGCGATATCACCGGAAATGGCGGAATCGGTCAAGTCCGTCACACCGGAACCGATGGATGTAGAAAATAGGAAAATTGTCAATATGATGTGCGACATCAAACCCAAAGAAGAGAGCTGTGATTTATTGGTGCGTTGCTAATTCGGTGTTTGATGGGTAATTTTAGTCATTTTTTTTCTGTTACAGTTGACGATTGTACTCCGTATGGACGATAAAATGAATCGCCATTTGACTAGTTGTATTACGCAAACGGACTCTCCGAAAGCTTTAGCTCAAGAGTTGGTACATTACGGTTTCATTAATGAAGTAAGTAAAATTTGCGCAAAATCAAAATAAATTGTCGGTTGTTGATTATTTTTAAAACTCGAAATTTGTTGAGTTTCCAATAACAAATAAAAGATGAACGTGTTATGGGGCGATATTACGTGATTTAAATATGTTAACAAGGAATTTGCTGCCTGAATAGGTTTATGGAGCTTTTGACAAAATTTGTGGTAGGTGGTATGTACATATTTGCCACACTAAAAGGTTTTTACAGATTTTATCATCTATAAAAATAAAATTAAATAGCGTTTTTCAACAATTTATTCTTTGATAACAGATAAGATAATGGTTTGTTGACTTGCTACTAAAAATGGCGTAATTTATTGCTGTTTGGTCTCTCCTACAGCGTCATATTTACAATTTAATTTGTCTAAAATATTAAACTTGCAGATTGTTGTTTATTATGTATACGTGTTGGCAAGTTAAATTCTAATTTATACAAACCAAAGTTTTTTATATTAATTCAAAATGTGTAGTACCGTGGGTAGTAACCAAAAATCCTATGAAATTCTAGCGAAAATTACAAGATTGAATAGTAAATTCAATTTTGTTGCACAATACTTTCACATATCACATTTGTGAAAAATAAAAGTTACTACTGTAATGCATCTCTAAGAACAAAAAGACAATAAAAGACAACAAGAACAGGATATTTTACAAATCAATAAACTACAATGTGAAAATTCTAAAAGTATAAAACATTAATAATATAATGTTGTAAGTCATTTCCGATCGAAATTTTGGATTTATTGAGAGTTTTTTAAAATTTGAATTTGTATTTATCTAACTAAAAATGTTCTGTTAGAATATCGTAATTAATAGAGAATTGCTACTGAAATTGTCGGGATTAGTTGTAAAAATGAGGTCAATTTTTGTTTCATTGTTTCAAGATGAATTTAAGAGTTGTCATTTTGGATCGAACATCGAAAAGACACTCTTAATAGTTCTATCCTTACATCATTATGTGGATTTATTTATTTATTTCTTCGGTTAAAAAAACAAACCCAATATCGTTATATTCCAGTTAAAAAAAAAGCTGAAAATCTAAGAAGGATTGTTTTGCACATTTGTTACTTTAGGCAAAGAAGAGATTTTTTGTCTAAAATGTAGATCAAATGAAGTGTAATTTTATTTGCCCATTTTGCTATCTAACACCTTATTTAACTTAAAATATCGCTAACAGGATAAAAGTTTAAATATTTCACTCGTTTGAATTGAAATATTCAGACAGTTTTATTAATGCATAATTTTCCACACAATTTGATTTCTCTTTTGTGCTTTCCTTTATGAAAAATGATACCACTTAAGTGGCGCATTATATTGTTCTCACAAACGCGTTTTGAACTGAAATTAACTGTATTAGTTTTCGCCGCTCTTTAAAATAAAAAAATTTACTTTTCCTTAAAACGTAATTTGACTCAAACCACTTTCCACAAAGTACTTCTTAATGGTGAGATGAGGTAAGTAACCAAAAAACTGATTAGTTGTTTAAATGAGCCGAATCTACATAATTTTGTAGAGACAAATTGGCATCTGTTTAAGGCCTTGAAATTAAAAAATATGTAAATATAAAAAAATGTATCCATAACTCAGCGATAGGTCCAAATGTTTGTCTAGACAAAGGTGGACAAACTATTTGAACAATTTTTTATTAATTTTTTGTTTGTTTTTGTTTTGTTGACTGTTAAGCGGAACAAAAAATCACAAAATTAGCCCGAAATGCCGCTCTTTTCTGGCGTGCATTTTTCAGCCTAAAACACAATTATCTCTCAAAAAAAATAATAAGCCGACAAGTCACTAAACTATTGAAAATTTAAATTAATTAATTTTATGTGAGAGTTCAAATACGTCTATATTTTAAAACACGTTTTTCGCAATACAGGGTGATTCACATAACTTTACGACCCTGACGAATTTTAAATGCAACCAGTAATACGCTACTCAATTATAATTTGATTAAAAAACACTAATAATTATAAATTTGTTTGTGATTTGGATATTCCTTGCAAACCTTACTGCAGTCTCTGGCGTTTTTGTTTTGGCCAATTTAGGCGTAATTCAACCTCCAATGTATAATGGGTTGCATTTAAAGTTCGTCGGGGTCGTAAAGTTATATGAATCACCCTGTATTAGCCAAGTATATTTTGCTCGATAGAAATGCAACGAAAGCCGAAAATTCGCAGAATTTGGTTTAAAATATTGGTAGTTTGTACCACAAACTACAAACTACCAATATTTTAAACCAAATTCTGTGAATTTTCGGCTTTCGTTGCATTTCTATCGAGCAAAATATACTTCTTCCAGAAGTAGGTCTAATAAGTAATAACTAATAAGTAATAATTGCGTGATGAGATTAGATAATGGTACGAATTGTAAGAGATTTAATTATTCAAGTTATGCATTTTTTGTGCTAAGGGATGATATGTAAGTGTTGATACGTGTGATCGGCTGCTGTCGTTTATTGAAATATTTTGGCGATTGTTAAAAAAAGGATTAAACAAAGAACCATTCAATTAGGTAAAAAATTAGCATTTCAGACGTGGTTCAACCAGAAACGCCATTAAGACCTTAATTTTTCCTTCCGAAAAGTACATTTTTCAAGTTTATAATTGCCATATGTTAGAATAGAACACAAATTGGATAAACGATTATACGCAAAAATTTAGAAATAAGGAAACCAGTTAAGGCACTGAAGAGAGAATAGTGCTCACTTCCAGTTTGTTATTTATCCCCTTTTTTCACCAATTATTTTGAGTCACAAATTGATTTATTAAACAAAAGGTGCCAACGACTACTAGAACGTAAAAAAATACGACGACACGTATTATTTATTTTGTATTTAATGTTTTTTACTTTTAAAGCGAGCCAACCCCAAAGCTTTTCAAAGCTGATTATGTATTCGTATTAACGCCGGATTATTATGAATTGATGTCATTACTGTCCGAAAAATGATGTATTGCATTAAATAAATAGTTTATCGAGCTATTGGCTCATATTCATCAAAACCGTCTGCTTGTGCATAATTGACAATCTATTTCATCTCGTCCATTATCAGTTCCACCCACCCTAGCGTATATAAAATCGCATTGTGTGAATCAAACCGGAAAAATATCGATTGGTTGTGTGACAGTTTCGTTTTTTATAGGACGATCGAGACAAGATTGCCACCCTTATAGGAGAGACGTTAAAGGACTGTTGTTCCGGCCGTAGTAGTCCGAGTCGAATTTTTCAGCCCTTATCGCATCTGCCCCCTCCTACCCAACCGGCGGCGGCCTTGGTGAACGCAACGTTACCGTTGGCGGCGACGGCGGTGGTCAATTCCACACCTACTCAAGTGCCCATGCACTCCACTAGTTAGTAAAACATAGATACTGCCAATGCACTTCGTATTTCTAAGATGTCAAAGTAAACGTTATTTATCATAAACACAGTGTCTGGACTAACTAGACTATCGTGGAAAAAATGCAGGGAGTTAATTAATAAAAAAAAAATCCGGATTCCGATCAATCACCCTCGCCGGTTGTGGGCGTGATTAATCGGCGTCCAGATGAGTGATAACCGTAGATAAGCTTACTAGGCGCCTGCATTTTTCCGGCTAGGTTCTGCCTTATTTGGGTTAGTCTACGTCATGGTAGAGTTAGAAAGAAGAAGACTGTTAAATGCTGGACATTACACTAGTCATGTGACCACGTGTTAATCTGTGATCAGAGCTTCAATGACATAAACGCTGGACTGTTTAATCATAGATTTCATATTGTATGTGATCTGTTTATGATAATTTTATAACTCCTAGGCCGCGTCGCAGAATTGTTTCGTTTCTGTCAAATACTCGTCGCAAATAAATAAATGCATTATTGTTTGCCCCTTGAGACTGATGATGTACTAATTAAGGAGAATTGTGAATAGTGGTAGCCGTGCAGGACAGGACCAATGTGAAGGTTAGTGTCGTTGGAACTAGCATTTACGTCAGCTTTGTTTCGCCAACGAATTTTTCGGGCCTAAATTCTGTTGTTTTGACTGACGTGAAGGCGAGTTGGGAGGGATTGTAAATAGGGTAGTTAACAACAAGTGTATGAAATTGTAGATATTGGATTTTTTTATCGAGGAAATTAGAGTAAGGATTATTTATTTCTGTTAGAGGTCCCGTGTGATAATTCGCTCAAAGTTCTGGATGATGGCTAGCCTGTGTAAGTTGATTCCAGTATAGCCGAGCAGTCTTTCCGTTACTAAACCAATGTTCACACTCACAGCTTCTTCACCGTAACCTCTTGAGAAACACTTCAGATTACTGTTCTTCCTTAGAGACCGAACATAACGTGCAGAGTTTTTATTTGTGGACATCCATACGTATTTCGCTGTTAGTGATATTATAGACTATGATTTTTTATACTTATTTATTTCTCGTTTGTTACCCGACCCATCGGTTCGCATTGCCATCATGATAGCTTGTTTATGATTTAGGTTAGTCATGCCTCTGCATGTTTGTTCATTATTTTTGCTCACATTGAGCAAGTGTATATCAAATTCTATATGAATGCTACGGAGATTCGCATTTCAAGCTCCCGCCAAACACCTCAGCTGGCTCTCGAGTGGTCTCCCACTCCCCAATTACATAATTCATTTAAGTTGTGTTTATTTGTATTGTAATATCACCATTCTTTATTGTATACCTTATTTAAATAAAGATGCAATACGGACAATTTTGTAATGTATTTCTTGTTTGTATAAAATTCACTTTCTTATCATACATATCATAAATTATTTACAATATAAAATATAGCTCGTATATACAGATAAAAGACGCGGCGCTGAAACAGTTTCATAATACTGATGATACAAATCACAAAAACCAGTTTCAACACCTTTACACTTTAGTTCCGTTCTGTTGGCTGTCGCCGATAGTCACGTGCGTCACAAACGGTCCTCTGTGGTTACGATTCGGGTGCCGGCCTTGAACAGGTGGTTGTCCTTGCCGAGGGAGGGAATTGGAGTTCACGTCTTGGTACATCACAGGTGGGTTACTATGGGGCACCGGGGGGTTCCCCCGACGGTTGTTTAGCATTGATTGAATGCTTTCGTACTCGTAAAAGTTCGACACTGGGCGAAGTTGGTTGTCGGTGCGGGTCTGCCGCTGTGAGTGGTACTGGTGCTGCTTTCGACTGATAAAAATGTGACTGTCATTAGTTGGAAAAAGGCAACTGTATTCGAGTGTTATTAAGGCTAAAGGGGGGCAGAGTTAAACCAACTATCTGTTTTTGAAATATTGTAAAAGACAAGTGTTCATTTTATTTTGCCAATATTTGTCGCCAAGAATCGGCCAATCATGCGGAGTGTAAGAAGGGAGGAAATACAGGGTGATCCTGAGACACTGTTTCGGTTGGTGACACTTCAGTTAAATACGGTCTAGCTTGACAATTGTAATTTACTCCAAAAAATTATTTATTAGATTAAACTTCAGAATTGCAGAAGCAGTCATTGGAAATCACTTCAGAAATTCTTCCCTCTGCGGTCATAGAAAAACTGATTTTAATCAATATTAATGGAAGATGTGTTCAAAACACAAAAATTGACAAGCTGACTTTTGACTGTTAATTTGCGCTCGCTCTTTGAAATTCTCCTCAAGCCTAATGCTAATGAAATCGTATCCACAAAAAAGGAAATTTTTTGAAAATTATTCATATACCACTGTGCAGTATTTACAATAGTTTTAGTTATTTAATTCTTCATCCTTTAAGCTATTAAACAGTCACACTTGTATTTGTTGATTAATTTCTACGTAAATTACATTGAGTTTTTGTAAAAATGCGTTACTAGACATTAACGAATCACTTAAAAGAGTTTCAGGCATTGCACTTTTCTGTATCTTTTTCAGGTAAAAAACGTTAAGTGACGAGTCGTAACAATAACCAATGAATCAGACAAACCTCTTTGTTTCCCGCCTTGTAACAATTAGTTATGTCACAGATAATATTTTTTACTAGAGACGGTTTATCCATCCATATTCTTACACAATATTGTGCCCATTAAAATTTTATTCTTTTTTCACTTATCTGTAATTGGTTGTTTCTATATGGTACCCGATATATAACTCGCCCTTATGATAACGCCCGCTATTTATAAGGCTAAGTAATAATTAATTTTAAAGTGAAAAATAAAACCTTGTTTATAAACATGCCCTTGGTACATAAAGTAAATAACTATTTTAGAAAAATTGTAATATTTTCACCTAATTTTATGCACGGATATATCCTAATCATACAATTATGGCCACCCTTATTTGAACATAAACGTTTCTTTATGGCCCTAGGGCACGTTCAGTGCCAGAGGGCAATAATAAAACCTCAGTTTAAACGATTTGTACTCACAGTAGGTTTTTTCTGTAAATAAATTTGGATTTTTCACACATCAAACCACAGATTCTTGCTATCTTAAATCATTCCGGTTTCGTATTTGAACAATCATTCAAACTCGTTTCGAAAATTTAATTTAAAAACTCAATCTATGCATAAAGTTTTGTATTTATGCCTTACAACCTTTTCTTCAGGCTTCAGCCCATAAAAGCTTCTTTACGCCCTTAATACATAAATAACTATAATGGCACATTGTTATAATTTCATCGTTTTTATTTCAGTAGGTCCGTTTAGAAAGATGATGCTTCAAGAAGACACCATAAAGGTAAATGTATTATTTTTTTATTTATTGCCAATAAGTGAGATGTTGAAATATGTGGCATTATTAACATCCTGTACTAATTTTGTTTTTAATTTATTTTTTTAATGTCAGTGGTTTACAGAAAGCGATTTTAAATTTCATTCAAATCAAACAAATTCGAATTAAGTTGCCATTTATTTTGCATTTCACAATCGTCAAGTTAATAACGCATTAAAATTTAATTGCGATTAAGACGTTCTGTAAAACGGCTATAAACTATAGTAGAAGAAGCTATAAAAGGTGAGTGCATTTTTACAATACTTTTTATTCAACTCATTCTTTTGTAATAAAAGTTAACACATGACATATCCTTATACGTTTATCTGCTTAAATTTTAAGTACTGAACTTTAAAACGATATTTCGCTCAGACAAAATATCAGTAAAGATATTTTAGGTTTAAAACCCCTAAAACAAGTTCCTCTTTAGCCTTAATAACCGGGGACTGGGTTGCATGCATTTCCAATACGTTATTCAACTGTTTCTTTTTGGAACAAAAGAGTCACGTTACACAATCACCTGCAAGCGTCATGCAATTTACCAAAATTAGTCGCAAAGCCAAGAGTGTGTAAAGGGAAAAAGTGCATACCTTTCTTCCTCCACCTTTAACCTTTGCTGTTGAACTTGCAGACGCATCTGAACTATCTGACTGTCAGATAGTGGATCTTTACGGCTGCGTGGACAAAATACAATTATGACAATGACAACACATAAACATCATAACATAAAAAACAGAATGTTATGTCATGCAACAAATCAGAGTTAGTAACAAATGAAATGTGCATAACGTAGAGACATTGACAGGGGCCCAACATATGTCCATAACCTTTGGCTTATTTATTCGGGGGTTTACCTTAGGTGGTTTTGCAGCTCGTTGTAGTTGACGTAGTGGGTGAACGGGACCGAATCGGTGATTCCCGACCGGCTGCCAGGCCTGCCACCGTACTCCCCAAAATTCCCCTAGAAAAAAAAAACACAATTAATTTTTTATTGCTTTTTCGCCCGAGTTACGTACTTGTTGCCCATAGATCGGCTCTCTCTCATCCGACTGGTAGTAAGTGTGTCTCACTCTATGGTCGTGCATTTTCCGCCTCTGCCCTTGCTGTTGTTCAACGGTCACGTGATTACGATATTTGACAGGTGGCGCCACTGAATTTTCCGGAATCACTTGGACCTGTTCAGCATGTCTGTGGACAAAACCGTGCCTTTGATACAACGGTTCTCTCTGCTGTTGCTGTTGAATCATCTGTTGTACACGTTGTTGCTGTTGTTGTTCCTGAGTGGAATTTTCATGTTGTTGTTGTTGTTGGTAGTTCTGTTCCGCTTGTTGTTGTGGTTGATTGTTGTTAACATTGGGATCAAATTCGTTGGTTGGGTGGTAATGTTGTATATCAATGTTGTTAAACTCCATTTTCCGGTGTTTTCCAAACCGGAACATTGAGCCGATGCCTTTTAACAAACTCGGTTTCTTTTTTCCGGCTTTGTGTTTGCTATCAAGGGCCGCATTGAGGGAAGATTGACGTGGGGCCCCTCTCACGTTGTTAAAGCCGTCAATTTCACGCTCTTCCATTGGGCCATCAAGCAGCCAGTGTTTCTTTGCGCCTGAAAATCAACCAGTTGGAAAAACAAATGTGATGTTGTTTGATTGAATTACTTATTTCCGATTGGTGGTTTGGGTCTACGATGTGTTTGTCCACAGCTGCCCTAAAGCTCTCCTCACAGCCGCGTCCTCGTATCACCTTAAGGGCCCCCGAAGGGCCCCTGTAGCTGTAAGCCGGGTCGCCCTCCTCCTGCATCTGAATCTAAAAAATGCAAATTCAAAGTTTTGATCACGATTGAAACCAAAATTTCATCTAGAAAATATTAATACAGATTTGATGTAGAATAAAATCCTCTTTTATATCTTTCGGCAGCAAAAATGGAAATGGAACAGCTCGTGGGAGCAAAAAATAGCTTGTGGCAGCAACAAAGAGCATAAAAAATAATTTTTCGGAAGCAAAAAATATAGGCGATGATTCAAAATGATGTGGCATAATTCTAACCACAAATACCCCTCTGCAAATGATAATAAGTCGGACAGTTTTAGTTGACCTATCTCAATTAATAGGAAAGTCACAGCTTCCCATAAAGTAGGAAAAATGATTTTTGGAGAATATCTTCGTTATTGATTATCCGATTATTATGCAACTTGGCAGTGTGAGAGACTAAAAGACGCTCTTTAAATTAAAATTAAAATTAGCTGTTATAAATTATTCATGCACTTCAAAAAAATAATAAGTTATGTAATTTATACTTTCAATGAGAGATCTAATCATTAATAATTATTTTACAATATTATCAATCTTATTTAAAAAAATAATTCGGTAAAATGCAACGTTGGCGTTTTTATGGTTTTGAAACAGCTAATACACGGAAGTTATGCAAAATTTGCACATTTCCGGTTGCAATGGATCTCTTCCAGTTTTTTGCTCATAAGTTGTTTTTTCGGCCCATTAAGACCTATTTTTATTTAAAGCCCATTAATTTCTTACAAAAAGTACTCTTGTTGCATTTCGCTAAAATGTACCGTTCTCGAGTTATTTGGATTTAAAGTAAACTTTTATTTAGAAAAAAAAAAAACAAAAACATTCAAACAGTCGAAAAATGGCATTTTTCGTTTTTATTGCTTTTGGGACTTTTTAGTGCCCCTACTACATAAATAAATATTGCTTCATTGAGTTAATTCATGTTGAAATTGAAGGTAAAAAATCTTTTCTTATTCAATTTTCGTCTTGTTATTTTTTTAAAGAACTTAGGGAACTATCAATTGTTACTGTGATTGTTATTTAGTTACTGATTACCTGATTTGTTTGTAGAATCAATAATTAATAATTTAATTAATAACTAGCTGTAGGCTAGACTTCGCCTCTTCATCTTTGTATTTTTTTATTGTATATAGTTTTTTATTCTTTCCTTTATATTATATTTATTCCTTATTGTTATCATTTATTGTTAATAAAAAAAAGAAAAATAAAGATTATCACTACTTAATGATGTAGATTTCACGAACGAACGTAGCGAGGGAGGGTAACAATTGGCCTAAAAAATAATTTAAAACAATTGGCTTACTTCTTGCACCATCGTTTGCAAAGACTCAAGACTAGACGACTTCTTCATCCCCAGCGAAGGTCCCAGTTGGCCCAACTTGTCCGCATCTGTTGAAACAACCAATCAAAACACACACAAATGACAAGACATTAGTCTTACATTCAGGATGTTCAGATGACCGATTAACACTTATAACAGACTCCACTGACCCAACTCTGACTAAGTTAGCTACAGAATGAATGAATAAAAAATCAATTAGCACGAACACAAATGGTTTTGGTTAGCACATAACAAAACTTACTGTTACCATCCTTACTTTTTCTCTCCTCGCGCAGTTTCTTCGTCCGTTGGTACGTATCTGTGTTTTTCGCATCCAGGGTCGCATGTCGCTTTTCGGACATGCTCTGCCTCCCGAACGCATCCCGGGAGAATCCTTGCGGATTCTCGAGGGATAATTGGCTGGCATACGTGGCGTCCGTCCCTTGAATGGTGGTTTGCGAGTTTGAATCCGTGCTTTTATTATCCGAAAGCGTCGCTTTCCCGTCGGGTTCGTGCTCGTTCCGGTTTTCGGGAATACTGCCATTGGATAGATTCATCTTGTTGGTCATATGCACGTTGATTCTGCAAGCACGAACGTAGCGAGTGAATCAAACCGGGAAAGAAAACTGGTTGTCGATTCTAATTCATTGCGACTAGAAACTTCAAGTCGAGTCGAAATCTGATGACGTCAAAGCGACTTGCCCTACGCGACTGTGAATATTTCGACAGTCGAAATAATCTGTTCACGTTTAGTGAGGTTATGCTTAATTTAAAAAAAATCAACACGTTCAAATAAAATAAAAATACTTTTGATCGTGATACTGTTTCTAGAAAAAATAATTAGGGTTAAAAGCAATTTTTCCTACCTCAACACCCTGATTCACTATAAATAGCCGGACCAACATTGCACGTAAATTTGTAAATAAATAATTAAAAATAATTATATATTTTATTAAAAAAAAAATATTACAATTTATTAAACACTTGCTTATATAGTTCCAATACTAATTATTTTCAATTAAAATTTCTCAAACAAAACTTGTATTTTTTTTTAACTATTGGTTTTCTTTGCACTTTTATCACTAACGCCGTTGAATTTCTTTTCTAACGTTCTCAAATAGAATTTATTAATAAAACACACTTATTATCTGTTTTAAAACTATAAAAAAGCCAAGGTCGCATTTTCTCTCAAAATTAGCTGTTATAAATTATTTATGTACTTCAAAATAATAATAGCTAATGTAATTTATACTTTCAATGAGGGATCTAATCATTAACAACTATTTTACAATTTTATCAATCTTATTTAAAAAAATAATTCGGTAAAATGCGACGTTGGCGTTTTTATAGTTTTGAAACAGGTAATAAATAGTGTTAACACAGGCAATTTTGAGTGTCAATCGATCTTGCACATAACCAACTTTAACATAACCACCAAACGTCAAATTATTTCAAGTCGAAATCTTTACTCAACATGTATGGAGCAGTTGCCAGGTCTAGGGATTTATCCCGAATCTAGGAATTTTTAAACTATTGCAGAACAAAGGGATTTTTTCAGTTTTTTCGGCATAATCCATGGATTTTTGTGTGTTTTTGTGTTCAAAGTCACAAATTAGAGAACAACTTAATAATT
Organism: Tribolium freemani; assembly: GCA_939628115.1. Taxonomy (NCBI): domain Eukaryota; kingdom Metazoa; phylum Arthropoda; class Insecta; order Coleoptera; family Tenebrionidae; genus Tribolium; species Tribolium freemani. The sequence goes on along the minus strand of OW626791.1, from coordinate 16,893,151 downwards.
CACATGTTTTTAACAACACAATTAATCTTTCTATTATCTGTTTCAAAACTATAAAAACGCCAACGTCGCATTTTACAGAAATATTTTTTTAAATAAGATTGATAAAATTGTAAAATAGTTATCAATGATTAGATCTTCTATTGAAAGTATAAATTACATTAGTATTATTTTTCTGAAGTGCATAAATAATTTATAACAGCTAATTTTGATAGAAAATGCGACGTTGGTATTTTTATAGTTTTGAAACAGATAATAGCTATGAAAAGATGAACAAACTTATCACAGGAAGGGAATTATGAAGATTACTCATTACCTTCTGACCTACTGTATGCATTTCGAGAGGGAATTACCAAAATTTAATTATCATAAGTAAATCTCAGAGGATAGTTATACAGGGTGTTTCAAGTTTTAGGTCCAGTCAAAAAATAAATACTTCTAGTATTCCAAAATAAAAAATATATATCGCAAACGATAGAGTTTCTAACACGCTTCAATTTGATGCTTTGCTGATATCCCAAATTTTCATGATATAAGCGTAAAACGCAAAAAACTACATTAAAATATTTTTTTTTTCAAATTATTCCAATAATTTTTTTATAATAAAATTCCTCCTATTTTTTAAGTAAGACTTCCGAAACTGAAACAGTAAAAAACCCAAGGCGTATTGAGCAATTGAAATTTCAATTTGCAAAAAAAGGGCATTTTTTAATTGACAAGTAAAATTTTAGTCTGACAGTTAATGACGTTTCAATTTTTTGTGAATCAAGCAAAGACACGAGCTCTGTTCTTTCAAAGGTGACTAAGATAAAACATTTATTTGATCTTTTGCAAATTGAAATTTCAATTGCTCAATACGCCTTCAGTTTTTTACTGTTTCAGTTTCGGAAGTCTCACTTAAAAAATAGGAGGAATTTTATTATGAGAAAACGATTGCAATAATTTGGAAACAAAAATTTTTTTATCTAGTTTTTCACAATTCACGCTCATACCATGAAAATTTCGTATAACATTAAAGCATCAAATTGAAGCGTGTTAGAAACTCTATCGTTTGAGATATATATTTTTTCTTTTGGACAACTAGAAGTATTTATTTTTTGACTGGACCTAAAACTTGAAACACCCTGTAGACGTTTTCCACCACTTAATTAATTAATTAATTAAATGGTTAAAACAAAAATGGTTAGATAAACTTTTTTCGAAATCTTAATTTTTTATGAAACCCTATGTTACAGGGTGTCTCGTAAAACAATTTCTTGAAAAATTTGCTTTATTTTGGAGTAAAAAAAATCTTAAATCTGGAATTTTTCTTAAAAATTAAATGGAAAATTACAAAGATTTTTTTACTCCCAAATTAAGCTAATTTAGTGCACCTTCAAACCACTGTATTTTTGTAGGGAAGCCCCGATTCTTTTTTTTTCTTTCTACAAGCTGATTCACATAACTTTACTTTAAACTTTAAATGCGACCCATTATACATTATTCATTTATAACGTGATATCCTTAGTTATGTTTAATTAGCATGAAATCCGGACACCCCTGATATCAATGACAATTACATTTGCAATTACAATTACAATTACCGGTTGCATTTAAAATTCGTCAGGGTCGTAAAGTTATGTGAATCACCCTGTATATTTGGACCACTGAAGTAATTTACAATGCTCTGAACTCGGAATTCACCAATTTTAAAACATCCTGTATACCGGAAGTGGAAAGTGCAATGTCTAGGGATTTCTAGGGAATTTTGAACATAACATCTAGGGATTACAAAAAAAATCACCTGGCAACACTGGGAGCAGTTGAGCTTTATTTCGACTTGAAAAGGGAATTGATGACGTCACAAGCGCTTAGCGTTCACGCCACCAGATGGCTTCACGATCACATTGCGACAGTCGAAACCCTTTTCGAGTCGAAATATTGGTTTAGAATCGACATCCTTATTTGCGCAAGCGAGAAAAACAAGTAGGAAAAATGTTTACATAGTTAGATAACAAAAACAAACCGAGAATTTTGATGCGTCAGAACCCTTGATCCGTACTCGTCCTCGATCAGGATGGGCTCAGCTGGGGCCACACTTAGAGTGGTGCTAGTCATGTTGCCGTACGAGTTGTTAGCGGAGCCCAACATGCTGTTGCTCCAAGTATCGTGCGTTGCCTAAATTTTTTATTGTTATTTTTTTTTGTTAAATAAAAATGTAAAAAGACAAACCTTGTAATAGCTCTCGTTGCGCAGCTGTTTGTTATTCCCGGTCAGTCTGTCCAGGACCGGGTTCCAGGTGTGCATTTGCACAACGTTTTGCATTTGCTTCGCCTCCAGGCCGTTTTGATTCGGGTTGAAAATTACCGTATTGGTCGAGCTGCCACTAGCCCCCGAGTTATTGCTATGAGAGGGGTCCGTGTCGTTCGAATTCGAATGGAACAATTCACCGGAGGACGACGTGTTCAGCAAGTTGGGGTCCGAGCCTCGGCTGCTGAAACTCCGGTTAGCGCCCGGACTTGCGGCTCTCCGGGCAATCGTCAGTGTGATGTTGCCCGGAACTGGTCCTTCGGTGTGCAACATGGCCTTCCGGAGCGTCTCCATGGCGTCACTGTTCGATTGTTGGAGCAGCGAAATTCCATTAACGTTGAGCAACTGGTCGTTGGTCCGCAATCGCTTGTCACGAGAGGCCGCACCTCCGTGGATGACGCTCTTGATGAATATGCCCAGGTCTTGGGTGCCGCTGGTCTTGCCTTTGACGCTAATCCCTAAACCGGCTTTCTCCGAATCGTGGACTGGGATGTTCAGTGTTAGGATTTCGCGGTGTTTCCAGGGGAAGATTAAGTCGTCGGTTTTTTCCGGTGGCTAAAATTAATTATCCAATTGTGAGGCAAAAGGGGGGAAAATAGTGTGAAGCAGAGGCGGTTTAGTGGCACAAAACACTACAGAGCTGTTAGTTTAGTGAAAGAGATAAAAAACTAAATTACATTGTTTGCAGCCTCTTGAAATTGTGACACTATCTTAGCTACTGAACCGTTCTTTTCGGATCTGTTTTGGAGCGCTTGGAGGTGACTCTGGGGGAGTGGAGGTATGTTAGGTGGTACATCGTTACCATTAACAACCTCGGGCGAGTCTTCCACTTCTTTTTCTTGCTCAGAATCCTAGGTTCATACGTGGTATTAGATAAAATACAGCTACGACATGCATTAACTAATCAACAAAAACAGACCAGTCAGGAAGTACGAGTACATTTTTCAGTATTATTTAAATTTTATAGAGAATGCTCTATTGTCTCAAGAGTTTTTTTTAAGTACAGTAGATCCTCTATAATCTAATGTAATTCAACCAATCATGAATGCACTCAAACATTGTGCATTATAAAGAAATGTACAGCGTGTTTCACATAATTATATCACCTGTGACCCAAATATACAAGACACAAAACACGAGATAGGCCCTAAAAGCATAAAAATTATTGAATTGTTGGAAAACCGTTAAGCATAGCTACAGGGAATATATTAATACAGAACTGATGCAGAATTAAATTGTCCTTTATCTAATATAAAACACATTTGAAAAAATATCTTGTGGAAGCAAAAAGCACGGGAAAAAAATCGAAACTGAGTGTTATGGCCCTTTCTCTCAATAATTCTGTTAGTGATTGCTGTTTATTTGTAAATTTTACGATGTGACTTTAAAAGGGTCAGTATGTCTATCACGCTTGTAAAAAACCGAAGACAGGTTCATACAGTTTGTTGGAAATGAATATAATCAAGATTGTTTGCTTTCTTTCGGTGAAACTGAAGTTAAATTATATTTTCAGAGAAAATTTATTGGCGTTTCTGTATTTGTATTATAATAAGCAGCGATTTGAAGTTTTCTAATCGATAAGTGCCTCTTTTAATTTCATTAAATTGGGAAGGAAATAAGTCGCGGAAAATTAATTTCCGCATTTTGTTTTCTCTGTAGGAGGAATAAAATAGAGTTTTGTTGATTTATGACGTTTTTAACAATTTTTTCGAAACCTCTGTAGGGGTTATAATAATAATTATATCATATTCATTCCTTAGATTGAGTTTTTGTAAAGATGAGCTAGTCACCGGACATTAATTTTGTAATCAGTGAATCTGAACCTTCGCAACAGATTATATTTTTTGTTAGTGATATTTTATCCGTACTCTTACACAATTATTGAAATGCCGTTTATTTTTATTCAGTTTGTCACTTGCGGTTGGCGCAAACGGACGCCTCATTAACTTAATAAATAAAATAAAAACCGGCATTTTGCTGTGTAAGATTTTTAAAACATCTGTAGTGACCAGTGCGTGTTGTGAATTTTCGAGTACCACTTTCGAAAGACCAATGAATTAGAAACTGATTTTCGTTAGTATATTTGTTTCCGTAATGCCTATTGATTTCCAAAAATAAGACGAACAGTATCATGTAAAAAAATATATAGACAACCAATATGAACTAATAAAGAACAATTGACTGGAATAGTTTGAAAAAATATTACAAAAAAATTTGTTTTTCTACCAAACGATGGGAATTTAAAGTTCTAGCGTTTGCACGATAAATATTTGTGTTTATAAACTTAAAACTACAGTGGAACTGGGTTATAACGAACCCGGCCTTTAACGAACGCTCGGTTATAACAAACAAAATTGAAAGTCCCGTATTAAAATCCTATATTATAGTAACAAATTGATTCGTTTTTAACGAACAAACGAAGTTCTCTTATTACAACGAACGCTCGCTTTTAATGTCCAATATTTAGTCAAAAAAGCGGTCTACGACTCGGTTATAACCGTTATAATATACGCACGTGCACTTTTATTAAACAATACAACAATAAATATTTCCGATATTGTAGAAAGATTCCAAAAGTTATACATACCTCAAAAACAGCTACAAAAATAAGTAAATAAATAAGATATTTGCCATATTATATACCTATGTAATTATGTTTCTTTCTTAATAAAATAGATTAATACTTTATTTCTTGTATCCAGTTTAAACTTTTGAACTCATTTAACTTGAAAATTACTCCATAGGGCAACGTTCGGTTAGAACGAACGATCGGTTATAACGAACATATTCTGAAGTCCCTTGGGTATTCGTTGTACCTGAGTTCCACTGTATTTATTTTTTGAAGGGTGGCAAATCTTGGAATTTTTGTTTGTTTCTGAGACATTTTACATAACATTGACAAGTACATTTCAGACTCCGATCAAATTAAACGCTGAAAAAATAGTCTTAGAAGTAAAGGGAATTTCTGATTTTTCTTTTCATATTTTTTAATACTACTACCCACTTATTCGCAGATTTTCGCAGTAAAATAGCTATAGTCGAAAATACTCATGCACAGAATCAAACACCTCAAACCTTTAGCTTTTAAGGTTTTTACGAGGTTTTTAAAAATGAATTCTAGTGCCTAAAAACTTGAAAAAAATCTTAAATGCTAGAGGTTCTGAAATGTTTAAAAGTTGTTTAAAAAATGGTTTCTGTTAAACAGAGGCCAAATTTTTCACTTTTATGAAGAGCAGCTTAGTTTTAGTAGCATTTTATACTTGCAACTGCACTTCTCTGAATGGTATTTTTCCGCTTGAAATAACGAAGTGTTTCGTACTTCTACAAACAATGTTGAAAAAATCCAGGTCGCTTTATTATAACACCAAACAACGTCAAGTGGAACTACTTTTTAGCTTTGACGGTGATACAAAATTTTGTAAAAAAAACACGACGCACTTGTTGATCGGATCACAAGCTGATTAAAGAGACTGTAGTATATTTTATTGTCCATCAAAAAATGTTTAAAATAAAATAAACACACGAACTACTCGACTGGTCTACAATTTTACACAACTACAATACAAAAAAATCACTTACTATTATCCTTGGAAGGGAATTATCGACAACATCCTCTTGCCTGGACACCACAATCCTCACAGTGCTCCCCAGCGGCGCATTCCTCAACACCGCCACAGCCTCGGCCTGACTTTTCCCCGTCATTTCAACCCCATTCACCTCCAGAAGCCGATCCCCGATTTTGAGTCTCCCATCCTCGACCGCGGCCCCTTTCGGAATGATGTTTTTAATATAAATCGGACAATTCCCACCAGCGGGATTATCCCTCGTTGTTATGCTGAATCCCAACCCGTGTGGGCCCTTAACTAGGTCAATCTCGTATTTCCGGCCAATTTTACGCGTGTTAGCGCTAAGAAAAGTTTTGAGATTTTTCGAAATCGCGGGCACTTTCTTAGTCGGCGAAACCGTCGCCACTTTAGTATTTGTACTTTCTGCAAATGCTGGATTATTTGGTGTTTGGGGGTCGCTAGCGCGCAACTCACGTTTCTGCTCGCATTCCACCATCGAGACGTTTTCTTTGTCGTCAGGAAACCGGGGGTAGATGGGCGCTGGTGGTTTCCGGAGGCTGTCCAAGCCGGAATTTTTGATAACTTTCAGTCTTAATTCGGGCGAATTTAAGTAAAGTTTGAAAATGTCTTGCACCCTTGAAGCAACATTGCAAACAAAACGTTTTACTGAACGATTGAGACTTACCTTTGAAATGGCATATTTAATAAATTTTCACCGTTTATTTCGATTATTCTATCATAAATGGCTAATCTCCCGTCACGGTCTATCCTCTTCCCGGGTTCAATCCCTTGAACCAGCAAACCTCGATCCTTCCCTAACCTATCATAATCTGGAACAACGTGAATACCAAGCGGTCCAGGTTCATTCCGAATCACTATAAGTTCAGCACTGGAAAACAACAATTAGAAACCCGCATTTCAACCCTTAACACCCTTACTTATCACTGGGAGGTGGAGGACTAGTTGAGTTATTCGCCTGCCCTAAGGGCTCCTTCCTTTTGCTCTCCCTCGGTAACGAAGTGCTGGCCCTTGACTGGGCCGCCCTTTCGGCGGCTTCAGCCCATCGATATCCAGCCCCATCCCCTAGAAATTGCATGGACAGTCGATTACTTCCATCCCTTCGCCTAAAACCAGGATTTGTCCCTTCCTCCTCCTTGTTGTCTTCGTTCCAATCATTATTGTTATAACCAATTGGGGGCGGTTCAAGGATTAGGGGCGCAGCGCTCCACCGTTTGGGGTGTTCGGGGGGTGCTGGGGGCCCCACTGGGAGTTGGTTGAGGGCAGGTTCGCTTCCGCGACGGACTTGGAGGGCTCCAGGGACTCCCGAAGCGATTTGTTCGCCGGTGACTTCGATGTCGGTTCGCGGGTAGTTCGGGCCGTATTTGTGCTCTCCGTCCTAATTGTTTTATTTTAATTACAGTGTGCCAATTGTGAAATCATTAATGAATTTGTAACAATTGTTTCGCTCGTTTATTGTGTTGTAATTTTCTAGGTGTGTTTGGGTCAAAGGATTTTTTTCGAGTTCAAAGTTTAGAGTTGCACATTCGTGAAATCCATTATTTTGTTTTTTTATGGTTCATGGAACACATAATTTCATAATTATGTCAGTAGTTTTGTTGCTAACAAGTATAACAAGATTTTTAGTGCGAATTCAAGTCACATTGGGGGTAATGGAACAAACTTATTGTTTTACAAAAATCTAGTTAAAACACAAGTTGATGTATTCTCTAAATGTATTCTAAAAATTCGTTGCAGCAGCTGGTACAGGGGCCAAGGCACTGCCGAAGAAAAATTACAATGTTCTTAAAATACATAATTTTTCGGAACCAGATTATAAACAAAGAACTAAATCAGATTGGCGGCTGGAGAGTAGAATATTTCACAAGTTATTTAATTATAATAATTAAAAAAATACAAATTATTGGAAAAATATTTTAGAACGAATTTTTAAGTTCAGGGGCTTCTTACATTTCTTTGATTTGATAAATAAAGGCTGGATTTTGGTGCACACTTTCTGGTCAAATCCTTTTCTTTTGATTAGTTGATTGTTATTTTTTTTTTTTTTAGTAAAAGTATTCAATTTTTCATAATTTTAAATATTTATTTCGGGTTTATTTCCATATCAATTACCTAACTGAACCCCTCAGAAATGACGTCCAAGTTGCACTGAATTTTATATTTTATTCTGTTTTGTTAAAAATTAAAGTAAAATACAACAATTGTGTAGTTATGAAAGTGATTCACTGAAATGAAGAGTAATAAAATTCAAATGAGAGAAAATAAAAACAAATCACTGAAAAACTACTCACTTCAAAATCACGAAATACCAGAAATTTATATTTGTCATGAGAATATTTCGAACTAAAACCAAAAAATCTAACTTTCCTGTCATAAGTCGGAAAAGACAAAATTTAAAAATTTCTGATCTGGTTCTTCAAGATTTCTAGGTTTTAAGTTTTTAGGTTTATTCAATTTTAAACTACATATTGCATTAGGTTTCAGTAAAAATTCGGTTACCTACGAATTTTTAGTGCTTAGCAAAGAGGTTTCTTCAAACTTTGCTCTTTTCAATTTTTTATTATTATTTTTTATTTAAGATTACTTATTAAATATTATAACTTATTATTATGCATTTAAAATGCATTGACAAATGTCGAGTTAATCCCGAATTAAAATTTGACTGAAATTTAAATACTCTATGAACCGGCCTTACGTATTTTAGGTTTTTTGATTTAACTAAGTTAAATTTAGATTTTCAATGTGACTGTTTCTGATTTTATTAAGTTCCTTGACTATAGATTTATGTTGTTCAGAATATTAGATATCACAAAATAATTTATAATCATAAATTAATGCTCGACTTTCGCGCCAGATTTCGAGTAAAAATCTTTAAATTTTACTTGAACTACAAATATCAAAAACGTAAAAATTTCCAGTAAAATAGGGATTGTGATAATTGAATATATTTAGCCTACGTTTTTGAGGTTTTGGAATTAAGTTCGGTGTTTAAATTTTTGAATATAGTAAAATCTCGTTTATTCAGTTCCCGCTTATACGGAACGCGTTTTTAACTTTTTTTTATCTGGAGTTTGATTTATTTTCTCAAGAAAATTATTAATTTACTGATAATTATTCCTATATTATAATTAAAAAGTCCAAAAATGCGGGACAAAACCATTACTAATTCACGTTCAAGTTTCAAAGATTTTTTCTTCACAATTTGATGTTTCTATGCTTTTGAAAAAAAAAATTTTACCTCTGCATTATCCGGAATTTTGATAAAACAGAACGACCTTAACCCACGTTAATCCGGTTAATAGAGAGTTTACTGTATATTGTTAATGATTAATAAAGGTATTCCGATATTTTTGTCGATTTTCTAGAATATCTGGTGAATGGTTTTTTTAGTTTAAGACTATTTAGGTTTTCCAGACTTCTTCTTGTTTTCTTCTTTTGACATTATAGATTTTTTAGTTTAGTTTAGGTTTTCGAGTTAGTCTTTACTTTGTTTTTAAATGTTTATGCTTAAGTTTCCGTTTGTAATTAGTCTCTGGTCTATTTGAGGTCTTTTGGTTCACAAATTCTTATTAATATTAAAACTATTATTAGTTTACAATGTTTGAAATATTTTTGCGATTTAGTTTGGTATTTATTTATAGAAACAGGCAGCAGGTAAGTGTATGTTGATTTGTCGCTGTTTTGTGTTTAGCATTTTTAGAAATTCTATGCAACAGAAATTCGCTCATTTCTCGTAATATGCGCAATTATTTATATTAATTCCATCGACCTGAACATGCATGCACACACCATTAAAATAATAATTCAACTAGTCTGCAATCAAATAACAGATTTTTGAATTAACTGCTAATTATAGCTAATGTGTTCATACATTTGCGTTCCGATAAGGCAATTAAAACCATAATTTATGAAAATTTTGAGCCTCGCATGAAAACTGCAATTTTTACTCTCGTGCGAATTGCAATTAGTAATTACCCGGTACAAGATGATGGTAGTTTAGTCTACTGGAATTCGAAATTACTTTAATTACACGTTGGCAACTTTTATTCTTTTGACTGCGGCAATCTCGCAATTAAGCGATCAAGACCTTCGAATTTTTCTTCGTTTCGTATGACTTGTTGACGATTTTAATTATTCATTCAATTGCATGAAGCGTTTTAATCGCGATAAAATAACTCACATGGAATATGTCGGGACTGCCAGTTCCAACAGAGCTACCACTGGCCCCATCACCGCCCCCGTGTTGGTGTGTTCCATCACCGTCCTCGTAATTCGCCAATATCTGTTCTCTGTCGTCCACGACATCGCTCAATCGATCATCCGGATCTAAGATGCCGCCGCCTTGCGACTGCAAATTGTGGACGGACACCCAGGAGTCCGACCCCTGGAACGAATTAATTATCGTTTAGTCGAGAAACGAAGACAAAGCTGGAGGAAAAAAATTGTGAAAAACTTTCAAGTCTGCTGACTACGGCCTTGTAACTGTCGGTTCGAGTACCTGTTGGCAACAATGAACGGGAGCCATTTGAGGATTCTACGCTTGTTACGGGTAAGTAATGGATGCAGCTGAGGCAAGAAGAGGATAGGTTACCATCATGGGAAGATTACTATAATTCAGAGACGGGTGTATGCAATATGTCGAAGAAGAAACTAAGAGAAATTTTATTTTTTTCTGCACCTGATTAAACAACATAACAAGAGAAAATTCGGGAAAACGAGCGGAAAATAGAGAGAATCCATCCATTAGTGGTGAAAATCACATAATTACGAGTAATGTTTTTTCTTGAAACTGATTTAACTAAACTCCCTTGGCAACAACGTAGTAATTATTCTTTTGATGTTTTTGTTTTTCGTTCTGTATATTATTTGTATTATTCTCATTTTTTTTCTTTTTTTCAATATTATTAAGAATGCATACTTTTCTTTTCATATTACTTTCAAAAATATATCATATTCTTTATTCTTGTTATTATATATTTTCTCTTTGCATTTATTCTAGTTTTAGTTATTTTTGGTCAATATTATTTCACATTTAGTTATGTATTTATTTTACGAGTATGTTTTGTTTTGTTTTTGAGAAAGTAAGTAGAATAGCTTCAGCTAGACTTCGCCTCCTCACATTTTTTCTTTATCAAGAGCTTTTATGATTATTATTATTATTAATCAGTGGCGTATTTATGACCATTGCCGCCCTGGATTACTTAATTTTGCCGCCCCTGTCTATATTTCTTTAAAAAAAAATTGAATAATTCAGAATATAAGGAAAAATTTATAAACCCTGAAAAAAGACAATTTTTATTGACAGGGGAACATTTTTTGTCCTACTTTATAAATTTGTAGCACTAATAGCAATTACGCTTCAAAGTTTTAAATGGTACACTCCTTTTAAGTTTTGTGACACCTCAAATGAACCGCTAAACTACACTTGAAAAATGTTAGAATTGGTGTTTTAATATACACTATGTACTACTCTACAATATTTAAAGATGTCTAACATCAAACAAATTGTATCAATTTTTAAATATTAGAATCTGATAAAAACAAACCAGTAAATATGTATCTGCTTTTAACTTCATTCTTTTTATCAGTTTAATAATCTTAACTTTTATCAGTTTATTTGAATAAACCCAGTTCTAGCACAAGTTCTCTACAAATGCAGAAAGTTCTGAAAATTAAATTATAAAACCTGAAAAAGTTCTTTGTAGGTAATATCACCAAACGTGCACTAGATTTTTAAATGTGTCCTTTAATATCTAAGATCTCTATTATGTATTTATTTAAAAAGTTTTTGTTTTCCAAAAAGCGTAGACATTTTTGCAACTTTTTTCTATAATATTATGTTGTCGCTGACTTTTTTCAAAGACATTTTCCTGTATTTCTGTATTCTCAGGCTTTTTCTACCATTACTCATTGAATTGAATTTTCTATAATATGAATTGAAACTATTAAAAACTTCTTAAAACTAATCAACCAAATAATTAAGAACTTACGAAGTAGAAAAAACGACGAAAACTATAATCTGAACAATTAATTTGAAAAAATGCAACCCGTCTATTTACTAGGTATTTTTTCTTAATCAAAAGAAAGATATTTTTGCCGCCCCCTTTAGCCCATTTATAAAAATAATAATAATAATCAGTAGCATATTTGCTACTGATTATTATTATTATTTTTATAATAGTGATAAGTACTGACTGCGTTCTGCAACTCGCTTCTGCATCTAAAAAGAAAAAGTAAATATTTAAATGATTGGACTTCAGCCCTTTTGTATTCAATTAACGAAAATGTAGCAACCAGTTTTTAGGTTTTATTTTAAAAACCTTGTGTTGTACTTGATTAAAATGCGTTTCGAATGTCCTGTAATAAACTAGAGCGTCCCCCTTGTAAAAGTAAGCCATCAAAGACTGAATTATCTCAATTAATTTTTACCTTGCTGATAATGACTGACGGATATCCTCCAACACTTTACCTTTCCTAAAGAGCAGTTGCGCACATTTTTATGTTGCAACGTAACTTTCGCGATAATTATTGTTTTCCACCCGAAAACGTTCCATTAACAATCCAAGATGCCACATTATGTAACAAATTAACAATAAAAGACGTCACGCGACTTGAAAAATTCCAGCATTTCGTACAATTAAAGGGCATACAACTCTCCCACGCACCAAAGCGAAACAAATTTATTTATCACGAGTTTTATCAACTACACTAATGCGTCCCATGGTATGCGTTTTCGAGATACTGGAGGTAATTATCGGCCCATTTTTCTTCCAGGCTGAGATAGTGGGAAAATGTGTGAGTGTCGTGTTCAGTGATTAGCCTAAGTGGTTACGAGTGTTGTTATTTTTTATCCCCGGAATCCGGATCGAAAGCCCGATTTTTCACAATTTGAGCTTTCCTGCAATAAGCAACTATGTCAAAGTGAAATTAAACGTCTTCGACTTTCATCTTATCGTGGGAACGGAACACTTATGATAATTGACATGAGCATTATTCGAGGGAATTAAGATGTTCACAAGCAGGTGGATTACTCCATTTCTATTTTGATACGCCACTGCGTTTTACGACATTCCGGGGACGACAGAGATCACTTTCTTGAATAAAACGATTGATTAATTTGCATTTTGTGCCGTAATTTTCAAGGTGAAATTCGGTTTCACTGCCAAGATGTTTTTGTTTACTCTGAGGCGATTTGTACAAAATTTAATGGCCGGCTAATGGGCCGTTTTCCGGTGCAATTAGAGTTTTTACGAATTTGCCATTTTGAACCTTGCACGACAGACTTTTACCGCTGAACTAATGTTTTATTTTTAACTTCGGCAGTTATTACATTTTTTTAAAATCTGTTCCAAATTACGCTTCCAAAAGATTGAAAATGTAACTGTTCTTTGATAATTTCAAAATTTCGCTTAAATAAAATAATGATAGCAATGCAAAACAACAACTTTTGTTCTAACGTAACAAAAGTGAAAAACAGCGACACTTTTACTCAAATCGTTTTTCTAAATCAGATAGCCATTTCCGTGCCAGTTAATTAAATTAACAAATTCAGTCCGCTGCCAGCATCCGAGCACCAAATTCGTGCCACTTTTCCGTCTCAATTAATACCGAAAACCACACAATAGATTATTATTCGAAAGGAAGTCAAAACTTAGCCTTGGGCCCACCGAAATCAAGTTCAAAGTGAAAGTGCCACGATGTAGTCTACATAGTGGCCAATTTTCTGGCCAGACACTATTGGAAAACATCTCACTTTCTTTCCAAGGTCTTTCAACCCGATTCGAATCAATAAACGTGAAATGAATGAAAACTCAATTGCGAGCGATTTTAATAAAATTGGGTTTGTGGGACGTTTGACAAGAAACGACCATAAAATAATTGTTAAAGAAGAGGCAAAGTTATCGCCTTGGTGGTTTTCGCACGTGAATTTACATACAACGAAGTGAAACGATAATCTAATGAATTTTTCAAAAAGTGCTATTAAAAGCGAATTATGCGACGTGTTTCCTGATAACATTACACACTTGTTAATGGAGATTTTTGCAAAAAATGGCGCTATTAGCGATTCGTGATTTCTGAATTAATTGCTTCGAATAAATAATTATAGGCTGCGATTTTGGAACGAAAGTTCCCGTTAGCACAAATAACAAGTGTTCAATAATTGTTCTGGTCAGATCGACTATGTGTGGCAATTGTCACAAAAAACGTATGTCTCGGAAACAATGACACATGACAGCTGTCAGTGCTCCGCTCGAGTTTCTGTCTTCCTCTAAATTAAAATCAACTTGCAAGTGTTTTCGCTGTGTTTTTTGCTCCACAAAATCCCAAGCAACGGTACAAAAATAGCGCCGCAGGCGCAAAATTCGAGCCGCAGGCAAGGTGTTCCTTAGCAACGGAAGAGAAATAGCGCCGTAGGCGTAAAATTCCAGCCGCAGGCGAGGTGCTCCACAAAATTCCTTAGCAATTGACCAGAACAATTATTGAACACATGTTATAATATGCTTAGACATTGTGGAGACCTCATGTTTTGCACAATTATAACGGGGAATAAAATATTTATGTGATTGGTTGTATAATAATCCAGAATAGTACTCTAGACCTTGGCGATTAGTGTATTTTTTGAGTAAAGAAATTCCAAATCAGGTTTTTTCTAAACAAATTACAGAACTGTTCATGGCAGATGGACGACATTAGTTCTTTTACCTTGGGCGTTTTTCCATTATGATAATTTTGCATGCGAACCAATTAAATGGAAACAATAAAACAAGAACGAAATTTATTATGTTCCGAGTAATTGCCAATGCAGAGCAATTAGTTATTCCATTTGGAAAAAAATCTTTTCATTTCACAGTACTTGGTTAAATGAACTTCACGATATTTCTAATGATTAACGATTAATAAACGACACTACCTTCGAAGGTAAACCAGGTCATAAAGCAAATAAGACGTGTTTATTGGTCCACGTTGATACTAAACGCGGTTTTTTATTATAAGTTAATAACACCGGACTTGATATTGCATCGATTTGTTTACTACAAAAAATTTTATTATGTGTAATTTATTACAAACAACTCTTCAATGGGAAGAAATTTCAGTCACGAAACGGCTTAATATGGAGTTTCTCTAAATTACTTCAATTTGGATAATAAATTGTGACAAATCGATAACAACCACCGAGAGAAATTGTGTTCCACTTTAGCACAATTTCAATTTTTTATCTGAAGAAATTGCAAAGAATCGAGGAAGTGTGGCTCCGAACTATGCTTTCTTGGAATTTGATATGATAGCTAAGCTAGGTGTAAAAATGCAATCAAATATGTTTTACGTAACACATGCATAGTGCTGGAAAATGCCAGTCGCAGTCCACAGTTACAGACGTAAAACTAATTAATGGTGACAAAGTTGTTCCTCAAAACCACTTCGATGACATTTTCCACACCGTCTGCCGCAAAAATTACTTTTCATAATCAAAAAATGATGCCTAAATAGAGGGTCCTATAATTATTCAAATATTTTATTATTCTTCATTTCATTCTTGTGTTTTTCTTCCAAACATTGCAATAAAGTACGGAATAACGTAATAGTATAACAAAATAAAAAGTGGACTAAAATGAAATGAAAAGTTTCAGCAACAGCTTTTTTGCGATTCCTTATCTATGGGAAAATTTCAAACTGACACCTGTCTGGACTGAGATGAAAGGAAATTTTTTGGCATTCCTTGATTCAGGTAGATCGGTCCATAAATGACAGGTATTTTAACTTCCACACCGTATAAAACGAAAGAAATGGGACAGAAGCCGGCATCAGACCCTATTCAAAGGAATAGGTCAGCATTTGAAGGGAAAAAATGGGACAAATTAATATTAGTGAATATTGGGTTTTTTATTGGCTATTAAAACTTTCTACATGCTTTTCACTGCTACATTTCCAATTACCGATCAATTGCCGAGATTAAATACAATGGCCAACGTGGGTAAACAGTCCATTGTCATGGTCATTGACTATCAAGGACAAAAACAAAGTTGGTGCCTTTAACACCAAATAAACCATTTATTTGTGCATTTCCACACACAAGCGGTCGATCCCGTATGTCGGCCGATTTAATTTCAAAAAATCCGAATACAGTTAGCATTAAGCTGGGCAAAACTACCTCTCTGCTCTTTTCGCGACTTGGCGAAGACCTCGTAATGGAAATCCTCGTCGTTGCTCTTCCTGGCACATTCCTTTGCAGTTTTTCGACGTTGTAAGTCTGCCTCCAGCCGAACAATTGCACGAGTTTTTCGGCCACTTCCGTACACTTAGGTACGGCATTTATCGTCTGACAACTATCGAACATTTCACATCGACATTTTTCCACACACTCACACAATAACGTTTTGCAACGATCAGTTCTGAAAATGATTCGTTACTGCCATTGCACCACCAAACAACAAAGCAGTTTATGGATTTTTCGAAATTTCATGCAGGAATTTAAAACCTAACTGGAAAATTGCATTCACTATGCAATAATGTTGGATGTGATGGCATTTCAAGGGCACGCCTGCAACGATAATTTATCTCCGGCTAAAGATTTAGCACTTGCTGTTGTAACATGGAACTGGTCTACTTGCTGCGATACCGTGACGCCTGAATTACACAAATTCCGAATTAATTTTGCTATAGATAGCGATAAAATCGGCAAGGTTTAACACCGACTAATGGGCCAAGTAACGTTAAGTCGCGCCTAACTGTTCTTAATTTTTAGCCACTTATGCAAATGGTTGTGGTTCAAACGCGAAAAGTCAACACAACCATTTCGCTGGAATTAATATTCGATTCGGTGTGAGGCGCATCCACAATGAATTTCCGTTGTCTCCTTTTTATCACCGATAATGCGCAACTCTTGATAAACACTCGACTTTCTTCAGATATTATCAAGTCAAAAATCATTCAAGTAACGGCAAATCACGACCCGTTAGAATATTTCATAAAAATCCAAATGAAAGCCCAAAACCAATCAACTGATGAAAGGCAGTTCCATTTACGTACGTCGAAAATAAAAATTAATGTGAGAGTTGCTAAATATTTAAATGAACAATTAAATTTCAAATTAGGTATGCCATTATGCAGAATCGCAAAAACAGTCTCATTAGATGAATTAAGAAGGTTAAATGGATTCATTAAGTAAACAAAAAGGAAGCCGGGATTCAGATAATAATATTAAACATTCCGCAGCGCAACAAATCATAAAAATTGTTTTTCTCACTGAAACAGGTCACAAGGGTTTGGTTTTGTTAGTCTACCAAATAATTCAGAGCATTTGATATGCGTCAAGTGAATTTTTGGATAATTTAGGATTAAAGACCGTAGCTAAAGACTCAAATGTGTAAAAAATGTAATCCCAAATTGACTTTTAAGCTCACACTTTTTACGTGTTTTGTCCATTCACCGACTAAAATAAGTTTAGGCCAAGAATTCTTATTTATTTTGCTTTCGTTTTACTGCATCTTATTTGAATTAAGTAAACAAAGCAACTCACAATGACTAGGGGCCGGTTTATAGAAAGCTTCATTAAATTATAATTCGTTGTTAAAAGTTAACAACGCGAATGGACCTATGAAATTGGTTCAATTTGGCCACGTGATCAGTTAATCAGGCATTTAATTGCGGATTAAATTAATGACGCTTCTGTAAACCGGTTCTAAGGACCGGTTTATAGAAGCGTCATTAGTTTAATTCACAATTAAATGCGTGATTAACTGATCACGTGACCAAATTGAAGCAATTTGATTAGCCATTCGCGTTGTTAACTTTTAACAAATTAAATTTTAACAGAGCTTTCTATAAACCGGCTCTAAAGGTTCATCGTTTTATATTAAAATAGTGAATTAGTAATATCTATAGTGTGCTCAGTACAAGGTGATTCGTATAAAACTACTGGCCTGACCAAGTCAAATCATCAATGATTTTACAGAATTACTGGTTGTATCCAAGTTCATCAGGCGAGTAAATTTAAATAAATCACCCTGTGGAATTTACTAAAATTTAAATGATCCATTCTTTAAGTAAGAGCTATGGTAAGAATTGTGTAAATTGTGTGGCAAGTGTTGCAAAAATGAACCGAACAGTCATTAATATTTAAAAAATACTTTGTCCGTTCTAAAATATTTTTTTTATCTAAATTGGCCAAGTATTTTGGAACGCAGGAGTTTCAAAAAATGAAACTTTAAAACGAATAAAATGAAGACGCAAAAACTGAAGGATGTTAAAATCATGAGATGATCAAAGACGCTATCTCCCCTCAATTATCATATTTTCATTGGTGCGGATGAGAAAATGAAAGACACGGTTCTGGGCACTTATGTAACTCTTAATTACTGAAGAATTTTCAGAGGAAATGAAGTACAATTGAAAACGCCACGCTTTTTTAAAGACTGTGAGACTGTGAAACCGGCAAACAAACAATTCGACCACGAATAAAAATCAAATAATTATCGGAAAGGTCAAACCGATCTCTTCGCTGGAATTCAATTGCAAAATCTTTTGAAGCGTCTTCAATTTCAAACGACAAGTCGAGCGTTTCTGCATTTCTACTTCACTTAGTACTGCACATGAACCATTTGACACTTAAGCCATTAAGCCATGTATTACTTTCTAGAAGTGCTTATTTGAATTTCTCCACTTTCATCAACAATCAAAAATATTTCATAACAATACCGCGACTATCGCAATTACGCTATTGTTTCGCTATTGCTACAATTAGGTGGATTTTTTCCGTTATTAATAGTATCGTGTTGATACATGAAATGTCAACCGCTTTTCCGTTGTCGGGTCGAATCACCACGAATGCACGATGGCATGTATCCGGTCAAAAGGATTATGAAAAAATGTGCGTTGAATAAAAATGAAATAAAAGAGACAGTTAGGTGTGATTAGAGATTATCAATCATTCCGCAGAATGCACTTCCTTATTATGGAGAGGATTTTTCCGATCTTATCCGCGCATTTAATTTGTTTCTATCTCAGCGATTTAAAAATAATGTTTGCCGTTTGATCGCAATTTTTGAAAGCAATCCTGGGAATCGCTTTATTGTTCTCGCCGATTTCTCTCCATAAAAAGACCGCATTTAGCACAATTAACTTCGGTCAAAAATGTATAACGTGTTTGTAAACTGTCACTAGTGATTGATTTCTGTGATAATTTAACAAGTACTACTAATTAAATTAAACTTCCTCATTTTACTGGCCCCCAATTCGCAAAAATTGCAACACTAATTAACCAATGATTAATTTAAAAGCAATTAAACAAATCTTAAATTCATAATGCTCAGCCATACGAGCAAATAACTGGACTGAATTACAATATTGTTAGATAACAGCTGAAAACTTCAATAAACTGCCTTGTTATCAAATGGTGTAAACTACTATTTATTTACCCCCGAGGACACACACACACAATATTTTATTGCAACACTGTGTATTAAAATAACGTAAACAAGCGCACACCTGAGCGTTTCAGGTTTACAACTACTGAGCGCTCGCTCTAAACCCAACTACTGCACTGGTGGGGCTCACGAATTTCCCTTTCCAAGTAACCAAAAGTTACCTGAGGTTAATTACTATTGGGATGAAAGTTGGGGAAATTCTCACAGCAGGTGGAGCGTCATTGTGCACAAGGACGTCAATGATAATCAAATATTGATAAGATTGTAACTATGCCTACCACAAATTTATTAAGGCTTTGTGCAATCATAGCGTAAATATTTAAGTTAAACAATTGGGCTTAATCACTGGAATCTCTGGATTTGGGTTTGCATACAATGCGTCTCGACGTTATTTGAATGATTTCTTATTATTACAGATATGTTAGCACGTTTCAGAGTCGGATAATGCCGGCTTTTACCACTCCCTGCACATTGTTGTTGAGCTATTTCGCCTTTTTTCCACACTTCCTCTGCTATTTGTTATTCAAATAGGGAAGTTGGAATATTTGCGCTAAATTACTGGGTGAGTTACAACGGATGAGGTGGCTGAAAATTCAAAATCAGTCGAGTTTCTCTAAATATTACACCAATCAGAACCAAGCCCATCTCAAACACCTCATTTTCCATTCACGGCTAATTGCATCACATTTACGAGATAAAATGGATTTTCAATTCAAATCGGTGGATTTATTGTTCAATGTAAATCACGTTCCAGTTTTTTGAGATAAAAAAATCGTCAATGAACGTTTCAATGACCCATAAATATGAGTGAAAACAGTTGAAACGGAGAAAACGCCAGTGATATGTGTTGTATCAAAAGCGTATCAAGGTGTCACAGCGAAAACGCATTTGATTTGGCTTTCAGTTGTGACAAAAGCAAAAAATAGGAGTAAAGCGAATTATTATTTTATGAAATAGGTACATCAAGCCTAAAGCAATCTGAAAAATTTTTATTGTATTGTATCACCTGATTTCGCAAAAATATGCTCTTATCTTGCTTGAATAAATAGGATTTTTATTCTGAGAAAAAAGTTAAACAATTATTAAAATCAGAAATGAGTAATTGTACAAATTAGGTCAGTAAAATAAACAAAAAGGAAATTATTTATTATTCAATTATTTTTTACTGTTTTTCTTTGATTAAACAATTTGTCGCTTAATAAGTTAGTGTAGCCAACCCGCGACACTCGCTGCGCCATCACGGGTTGCCTATCATCAATTTCAATCAACCATTTATTGTTTTAATCAAACAATAATTTGTTCTTCAAACAGACTAGAACCTGCCATTGAGCCGGACACACAAGTATTGTGTTACCACTCCACAAATAATGGGACAATAAATTCTTAGACGTAATTCACTATTCAAGCAAGTCCATTTCCCAATGAACGTTCCTATTGTATTCATACAATAAACACACAGGTACGTGCACAAATACAACATAAATAGAGGTTTTTTTTCGTGAATAGAAATGATAACATCACAAAAATCTAAATGACGAATAACAAAACACTGAGCCGAGCTCAGTGCTTTGGAAAACAATAAAATCCAAGTAGCCAGGTATGCGAATTTGCATAAAATCAAGCGTAAAAGAATCGTGTTTTCGAATCGGTAAAATATCACGTTTTCGACATATTCGCGCCAATAAATGGAAAACTAACGACAAGTTCGACAATTTAAAAACGACCGGTTTACCAATTTCTTACGCTTATTATAAAATAAATTTAATGTGAAACGGTTAAAAATAGAAGTTGGCGAACAATTTGCATCCATATTAAAAGTGCAAGCTGGTTTCAGGAAAAAATAATCATGACTGGAGTGACACCAGTGTTTTAATGGTTGCCTACAACCACACGTGCAATTTCTTTTGATGACTAACAGTGGGCATAAAACTATCGATAACACTAAATAAACACGCACCAACTTAAACAAACACAGTACGCAATTGTTGGTTCCGACACGTGCTAATTAAAGACACACCTTTATTTGTTTACGCTTTTTAAACCATTTCAAGCGCCAAGGCCGCAAAGAACATCAAAGGATAATTGCAATGGAATTAGTTTTGGTGTATATTTAGAAAAATCGATAGCGTTACGTAAAAGCCACATCCTTTGATTTATTCGGATTGAGCAAACGTGGAACAGAGTGAAAAATGAGCTAGTTTTTTTGTTTGAGGAATCTCACAGCAATAGGGAAATGCAGTGATGAAATCATAAAAGAAACTGAAAAGACTGCGCTCTAATCAAATTAATGAAGTGACTCGATATAATCTCGCTAATTAAAGTTTACTTATTTTCAAATACGGGTTTAATCAAGTGTTAAGTTTGCAGGAAATGATACATTGACAAAAAAGAACGGCAGGATTATGCAATCAGGATTTAAATTCGTTTACAAAATAAACACACAAAACAATGGATTCACTAAACTATCCTTAAACCGATTGTAATTAGGACAAACCTGCGATAGGCGGAGTTAGTCATTGAAAGGTGTTAATACCCATTTAGGCACTACATCTTTTTCGACTCCTCCCTGCTGTTCGTTATCCCCATTTTGTTTCAATCTGGTTTAAATAAATCTTGTATATGGTGTCAGAACACCCAAGTCAATATTTTGGTAAAAAATACAAGTTTACAACGTTTTTTACCAATAGATGAAACCAGTGTGTATCGGTAGAATAATTAACCCTAAGTTTGATACTGGAGTCGAAAAAAAATTAGGACGTCAAGTTTTTTAAACATTCATTATAAAATATCAGTATTTGACAATTTTTGCAACATCAAAAATGTTACAGACTGCTTCTTTTGTACTACCAGGGTCAGTTTATCTTAATGTAGATTAGTAGTAAACGAATAACATATTTTTATCCCAAAAACCTTAATAACTTTCTTCATAAGACTTTAAATCTTGATGGAAACATTCAACATGATCATCGCTTAAGCTTCCCAGGTTTTGTTAGGATAATTTAAACACAAACATAAAAAAAGTTGTTTGGGCTTAATTTACATTCATCATTCACGTCAATAACGAATGCCAAAAACAGCACTACAGCACAAAAAAGATTGATTCAAAACTTTTGAAAAATTAAAAATGACACAGATTGTTTCTTTTTTTACACTGATTAGTATCAGTTTCTCTTATTGTAACCAGCAGTAATCGGCTAACATATTTTTATCTCAAAAACCTTTGTATACCACTTTTCATAAGATTTTAAATCTTGATAAAAATGTTTACCATTTGATCGCCTAAATTTCCTAGGTTTTATAAGGATAATTTTACCACAAACAAAACAAAAGTTGTTTGGGCTTAATCTACATTCACTTGACGATATTTTAAAGCAAATACAATATTTAACAATTAGTTTATCACAGAAAAAACGAATGCCAAACTAAACACCAGAAACGAATTTTCAAAACTTTTAGTGAATATATTTAAAAAATTAGACGTGATAGACAAATGTGACATATATTTTAGTTATCAGTGAGTAAGAAGAAAACAAGATCAGAATAAATTATCTCTTGGTAAAAGAAAATATTTTATTTGTAAACTAGTGAAATCAAACGAGAAACGCAGTTGTTCCTAAATAGTATTGTCAAAAGCATTTAAATTAAGTTGATTGTTGCGCTCTTCCTTTTTTCAATTCTATCGATGTGAAACATAATGAATTGAATATTTTCTTGTTTTTTGTACACTAATTGCAGACACTTATGGAGAAAGTCTTACTAGGAACATCCTCTATGTAAGGGATAATGGAATAATTTATTGCTTTTAATTTTTAAATCAAACAACCACTAGTAACATAAAATAAAAAAGTGCACTTGCTTCCGTTTTTGAATGTGTGACAACAGTAAAAATCTATAGCTTTTCTCTCATTATTCCCACAGCTGGACAACCTGTATATGAATCGTCACGGTCTTGAAGTAGGCAACATTTGATTTTTGCTTTAATAAATACATGATTAATTTTTTCCCCGCTTACACTTCTTGTGCGATCGAAGATTTAAAAATATAATTATCGAGAATCAAAGTTTATGCTAAAAATCAAACAAAACGAAAGCCACATGCTGCTATAAAATAAATGAGGAGGAAATATCAATTCAATTCTGATAAATTTTTGTTCCAATTAAAAACCTGCCTTTTCCAGTTGTACTACTTTGAGGCAGTCGAGATTTTCAATGTATAACAACGTAAAGACTTGTCAAGTCATTAATCCCCCAACAATGATTTTTGGGTCATTTACAAGGTGAACGTGTAAATAAAATGATTTCCTGTTTATTCATAAAAAATGAGTCAAACACTAAACAGCAATTTCTTCCCTTTCTATACTTGGCGGCATAAATATTATATTGGATTGAAAAGCCAAATAAATATACGTTTTTCGAGATGCATTCTTGCATAAACCATCAAACCGCCGTTGCATGACACCACTATCTTACCATCATTCGTAAGTCGACCATCGTAACCATCGCAATTGTAATAAAAACCAATCCGATTTGAGGCCTATTTTCGCTTCTCGCGCGTCTCTGGGAAAGCAATGTGAAAAATGCGTTTCTTTGAGAAGTTTATAGTGGATATAAACCAAAGCACACAACCCAAGGCTCGATAAAATTCCGGGTAAGAACAGGAGATACGCAGGTAGGTATTAAAAGGAAGCAGGTGCATCATAACGATGAGAAGTCCAGGCAACCGTTACGCTGGCTAGTCGACTAAATTGAACACCCTTTTCGACCGTAGCCAAGTATTGGAAATTCGCGGCCGTTTCGCCTATAACACCCACAACCGAAATTCCAAGTAAACGGCATTGTCGACTTGTGCAGATCAAGTTTCAAAGCCGTGGGACGCCAACTCGAGCATGGCATGCCAAAGTTCACGGTCAGACAAAGAAAAATTCAAATGTTCGGAGGGTTGGTCTGTGATTCCTCACGACAAGTGGCTCCGAAGCCATTACAGATGGCCATTTCGTGGAAAATGGGCCCAGGATGCACTTGACTTGACGGCATCCGGTTGGGGAAAGGCGGAGATGATTTCGCATCTTTTAGGAAATTGACCGATGTTGGTTAGGTCTAGTCACAGCTCTGATTTAATTTTATTGCCACGATTTGGCTAATGGGGCTCACAAATGCGAAAAATTTGCAAAACGTGTTGGTTCGGATGGAAATGGAGCCGATATGTGGTCGACCGGTGGGAAAAAAGCTAATCAGATCTGCTACTGTTTGACTTAATTTGGAGCTCCAAATTATTGGCCCGGATTAATTAATGGACTCTAAATTCAAGCAGTCCAAACGTTTCTCATTTTGATTCACTTTAAACACTGATTTGATTAATTTCAAAAATTATTTGAATGTGTTATTGAAATGAAAATAATTATTTTCTTACTATGTTTTAGTAAAAAATTTAGTAAAATAGGTTGAGGCTCAATAGCCTCATTTTGGCCCAAAATTATAAATAAATAAGTTGACATTCGATGATTCCTCGTTTAAAAATCAACTGGATCTGCCTAAAGTCGTCTTATTTTGGGTTGAAAAACGACGATTTACGATTAATTATGTTTTTCTGATTAAAAACAAGTTTCTGAACTGAACACCAATTCACCTTATTTTTATTTAAACTTTTTAAACGAACCAAATTGCATAAAAAGAAAGGCTTCAAATTGTCTAAAAACCACAATTTTTAGACTGGTTCCGTTGAAATGCCTGGATTTTTAGAAGTTTTGAGAATTTTTAAAAAATTAAACAGTATAATTATTTCCACATAAATATCTGATGAATAAGCAAGGATTTTTCGTATAAATTGATCCAATCTGGTCAGTTGTAATGACATATTTGTACATATTAACCAACCTTAACGGTTTAATTTTAATTCACCTTATTTTTCGCATCACAATAATTATTGTCAAAAAAATATTTTTTTTCGAAATTTCATTTAGTTTTCGAGTTATTCAAAAAAAGTTTCTTTAAATGATAAAAGAGAATGCTCTAAAAATGATTTCTAATTCAATAATATTATTATTTTTGAACCAGTGGTTTTAAAAAAATAATTTATTAAAGTTGCCTTCCGAACTCATTACGAAGATTTTCTTAAATTTGCCGAAGTGTATCCTTAGATGTTTTTATTCGAGTAATTTGATTCGTCAAAAAAACACTGTTTAAAAAATATATAAAAAAAAATATGTGCATATTTTAGAGCTAAATCAAATTACAAAGATAAAAAAATTACTATCAAATCCAATTTATATTAAATTTAAAAAAGCTTTTATTTTAAAGATGCACTAAAAAGTAAAAAATAATGTATTTCAATCACAGGAAAATATTTTTTCTTACAGGTTAAAATTCTAAAATTTATAAAAGCTTTGGGTGTTGTCAACTGAACAAAGTAATTCTGTAATGCCGTTGTGTTATAACTCTCAAAGCTTTTATAAATTTTAGAATTTTAACCTGTAAGAAAAAATATTCTCCTGTGATTGAAATACATTATTTTTTACTTTTTAGTGCATCTTTTAAATAAAAGCTTTTTAAAAAAAAACATTTTTTATATATTTTTATTTTTTGCTTTTTAGTCTTTATTAATTGCATAGATTTATTGTTATTACACTGTGCATCTACCGTGACGTCCAAATGACCAACATACCGTCTATGTCGGTATAAGTTACGGTATGTACAAATCGAGAACTCCTTTGTAAACATAACCTAAAATTTTAAAACCCCATTTAACACCTTTAGGGGGTAATTGAATTGTCACGCAGATTACGTAAGCATGTTAAATTTCATTTCATTGCGACCTCAGGAACCCTCTCAAATTTACAAATCGAGAACCCCTTTGTAAACATAACCTAAAACTTCAAAACCCCATTTAACCCCTTTAGGGGGTATTTAACTACATAGAATTGCATTGTCACGCAGATTAAGTAAGTATGCAAAATTTCAATTCAGTGGGACAACGGGAACCCTTTCAAATTTGTCTCCGAAAAAATAACCGACAGACAGATAACATTGAGAGTTAAATAAAAGCTTTTAAAAACAATATTATTGAATTAAAAGTCATTTTAGAGCATTCCCTTTCACCAAAGAAATCGCAGTAGTAAGATGCCATTTAAAAAACCTTGAATAACTCGAAAACTAAAAAGAATTTCAAAAAAATTTATTCTTAAAAAGTACCTAGTTGATGACGTACTAATTAGTTTTTTCGTAAAGTAAATAGTTTAGACACAAAAGGCTTGGTTCCATACCATTATTTAAGAACGGGGGCCGATTCCATAATTCAAAGGACTTCAAATAAAATGTTGATTGGAATGCGATGATCGCTAGCTCACATTGTTAACCAACATTACATAATTTAAAAGCGCTTTTATACTATTATGCAATCGGACATTAAAAATACGAATAGTTATTTAATAAATTCTAAATTACATTGAAGTTAAATTAAAAAACTGAGGTATGTACTTAACCCTGGGGAAATGCTTGAACTAGATAACTCTGAAGTCTTATAACTCCATAAAATCGATGAAAGTGCACAATATCCGATCCAATTCTCGTTGCAGAATTACATTTTTTTGCAACAGCTTTTTAACATAATACATAAACTAACAGTTAGGAAAACTTGTAATTATTATATTATAGGCATTTTAATCGGAAAGTAACTGTAACATTGCTTCACCGAATTTGTGACAGTTATCCGTGAAAAGTCTTATAATATAAATCTATAACGCAATAATTTCACCATTTATACCATCTGTGACGATCCAACAAACGCAACCAAATTTTGTTATTTAAATGTACACGTCTGTTTCAACGGAAATTGCGTTCTAGTTATGAACAGGTTTGATAATATAAAACCCAGTTTTGAGCATATTATTTTTCAACATTCCCGCAAGACCGATAAATAAGAGCACGAAGGCGTGCTGGTATTAGTTTACAATTTCCATAATTGTCGATTCTGGGGCAATGAATCATTAGCATTTTCACACAAAGACTGTTTTTTTGAATTTTCAATGAATCAACCCTCTACTTGTATCGATGTGGACGGTTAGCAGCAGCTGCCACGGCCGTTGGCACGTGTCCTAACCACGCGTTAAAATCATCAACGACCCCCACTGAATGATATTTGGGGAGATTCTACAACAACCAGCCACGGGATATACTGTTGTCGAGTTCCGGCAATTCGAATTATCAGTCTAATAATAGTTGGTTAATGAGAAAGATAATTGTCGAGTCACTTTCCGGCGATTTCGATGATACGCCAAGTCAACAAACTTTATCTCTTGTCACACACCTGTAAAGGTGGAAAAGGAAAGTTGCACATGATGTAGGATTAAAAGTATCGGAGGGAAATGTAGGCAAATGTATGGAAAAAGGTAATTGCAAATTTTGGTCTACTTGTACGCTCATTTTCTTAGGCTTTTTACAACTCTAGGCAAATTTTCTTGCCTTTTCATAAACTCGAAATATAACGAAATAAATACTTCGGTGTCCTCGTAAGAGAAATAATAATTTATACATAGAAATAAACTAAAGTCAATTTATTAAAGAGGTAGTAAATAGCAGACACTATTTCGTACAATTCTATTTGTTAGAAAAAATATTTTTTTCTTCAAAATTTCCTAGATCTTGTTTGTTCATCAACACTCGCAGATTCACCAAAAATGTACTTAAACTTATATTGTGACAAATTCAGTTGCCTTAAAAGTTTGAGAAAGCAGAATATTTTATTACGCGCTTTTATAAACCAATTATAAGTTAATTGATCAATATTTTCAATCCGTTAATTTTCAGAAAAACTTCGCTTTTCACAAATGTTTTCACTTCCATGCCAATTCATTTTCATTTTTAACAATATTTGCTGCTTAGGTTTTTTCTATTTATTTCTTATCAAAATTACGTGAACTCAGTTTGTTTTGGGTACAAAATGTTAAAAATGAAAATGGTGTACCAACCAACTCAGAATTTATGATTTTTTTCAATACTAACATTCGTTTTTTAGTTTTATTTGCTATGATAACGCTGTATAAAGAATGAAATCATGTACTAACGAATAAATATACAGGCTGTCCGTTTTTCGAGCTCCACCATGGGGATCTCAGTTATTATAAGATTTACGAGGTCGGTTAAATCGTTAAATTAGGGCAAAGTTGCACATTTTTATACTGAACAATTACCTGAAAGAAAATTTGATGTGTCATTTTTAGTTTTTGAATAATTGTAAAAAACGGAAATTTGTAATTTTCGTTTTTATTTTTTCAAGCGAAAACCAAAAGAACTAGACGTTTTTAACTAGGACGTTCCTCAGGCACTTTTTTGCAAGGAATCTAAATCTGTCATCGTATTTTCCAAGTTCTTGATGTCCGAGTTACAATACTCAACTTTGGTTTTTCTTATGGACGCCATATTCGATTTTTGTATTTTTTAAATGTGTTTTTATTTCTGATTACAACGATGTATCACATGATATGACCGAATCTTACATACTGATCAAAATGGAAAATGCGAAGAGTGCTTTGCAAAAAACGTCAACAATTTTGTTTTTAAACAAACTAGATTTTGAAAGTTTAATTGAGTTTGGATCTGGAAGGTTCACATTTCCGCCAAGATTACTTATTTAAAAACTAAACGACATGATAAGCTAGAAGTTTATTTTTTGTAAAACAAAACAAGACAAAGTCATAAAAATTCTGCTCGCATATTTAATAGAACTGTCAAAAGTTAGTTTGTTAAACAAAATTTTTGGCGTTTTTTCCAAAGCACTCTTTGCAAAAACGCTTTTTTTTAAATTTTAATCAGAATGTAGATTCGATCATATCGTTGTAATCAGGAACAAAAAGACTTCAAAAATACAAGTATTAAATATATGGCGTTCATAAGAAAAACCAAAGTTGTGTGTTGTAACTATGACATGAAGAACGCCTTGGAAAAGGCGATGAGCCGATGACAGATTTACAGATTTCTTGTAAAAAAGTGCCTAAAGAATGTCTTACTTTAAAACGTCTAGTTTTCTTAGTTTTCGCTTAAAAAAATAAAAACAAAAATTACAAATTTTTGATTTTTCTCAATAATTCAAAAATTAAAAATGACACATCAAATTTTCTTTCAGGTAATTGTTCAACATAAAAATGCCCTAATTTAAGCGACCTCATATCTCTTATAATAACTGAGATCCCCATGGTGGAGGTCGAAAAACGGACACCCTGTAGACACCGCAAGACTTAGTGCAAATAAGAACTAGTGCAATAAATACATATATCTTTAAAACCCTCTTCTGAGGTCTAATCTGAAATCAGTTTAACAATGAAATAAAACATGTACACATATGTGATTCCCCAAATTTTCTGACGGATTTACATAATAATAACTATTAATAAATAATAACACACGCGCGTATGACTTGCTGTCCGCTTAAAGGAGAGATTTTGTTTCCAATTTCATTGTCTGCGTTCGTTTACTGGACATTCTGCTTAAAAAAAAAGCAATACCATTTAAAAACATTAGCTCAAAACGGGACCAACAAAATTGTCCGTTTGTCAGAGGGGTCCGCCTATAGGAGGTGTCCGTTGAGAGAGATTTCAACAACTTTCAGTGTTAACATAATTGGAATGAGAATGAGAATTAGTTGTTCCAATTCAATCAAAATGTTGTAAAAAATGGAGTCAAAAAATCTTGCTGACTTTTGCACCGTGAAGTGAATTAGTCACTTCCATGACATATCCCATGGGGCCCGCGACCAACCACAAGCCCATGTCGTTCGTCCTTCTAACACCAAACCGATTAACTTCCATGTACGCATCCGGCGTTAATGATTTACTTGTTGTATAAATTACCCGTTGTAAGGTTGTTCACGGATTGAAAATCGATTAAGAATGGAGGTGTCCAACCCATCATTTCCACGAAAAGCATCTCGTGTCGTCACATTGGTCGGGTCACGTTTCGTGACGTCATTATACCCACGGTTCATCAAGTTTTTGCCACAGGTATCGAATTATAACCACCTTACATAGTTGTTGTGCCTTCACGTTTCTCGCCGAAGGCAAGGATGTTAAATCTCCGATTTGAATTCCTATGTGAGTCGACAGTAACTGAAAGTTGTTTTTTCTAGTAGCCGATGTTCTAAGAACGTAGTCAGGTTACTTATTAGGTTGTCTAAAGGCATTCAGATGCGTAACGCGAGACAACAATTTTGAATCATCCTGTCAAGGATGTAACGAACAAATTTCATAAAAATGCAAATTCGGATGCATCTTTTCGACACCCACACTGCTACCAGCTTTCTGATAAAATCTCAATATAAACCTTCGTCATGACATTTGCTTAATGAAACATTGTGGGATTTAATAATCACACATTTCGTATTCATTGTACTCCAACAATGCAAATTCCTCAACCAATGATTCATTTTCTTCCACTTCGAAATAAAGAAATCTTTACGTAATTGCGGGCGTTTAAGGGATTGTTTTGTTTTGCCTGCATGATTCGAAAGTCGTGATTAACCCTGAAGTATGGAATTTGATCGTGGTGGTCTCAAACCTCAGAAATCCAACCATGATAATGCTCCTTTATGTCGGATCAAATAAAACCATCCAGAACTTTCACATGTTATTTTTTCATTGAGGCCTGTTTTGATTGCCTTTATAGTAATAAGTTTATTGTCCATATTCCAAGAACAATGATTTAATCCGAGGCACGGTGAGAATCGGTGCCGAGTTGAGTGTACTTGCGTATTGTTTGAAAATTATCAAAAAAATTTGGAAAATTCTATTGGAATTTCCGACCAAAATCCGGTTCTAATGATAATTATTAAGCACTTGCTTTGAATTATCCAACAATTTTCAAAGTTAAATTGTATGGAAATTTGTTATGATTTATGTAAATTTTTCAGAGATTGCAGGATAACAAATGTATGGAATTTGTTGTAATTTCTAAAATCTGAGAAAATAAATAAATTTAAAAATTAATTAGTCTTCTCGAAAAAACGAATGATAAAGCTCCAAGTTGCGATACAAAACCATCGTTAGTCTTATCCTTAAAAACAGGTGTGACCTACTATTTTTTGTTAAAGCCTAATCAAGTCCATAACTTTCTTCATTTCTGCTCTTGATAACCCCGTCAGAATGTCACACAAGAAAATAACATTTTATACGACCCTAGAAACTTTCTTATTTATTGTACAATGAGTTGTTAAAACTTTATGGCTAGAGAAATAATTCACTTCTATGAAAATATTAATTGGCTGTTATTTCTTTGTTTGCAATGTTTTAGCGGCTATTAGCAATGGAAATACGAATTTTACTGCAATACAGGTTCAAATAATTTGTGTTTTTTAATTACAGACAGTGTCCACTTGTCGGTTCTTTGTGTGGCCCCGGAAATGTGCGAACCTATTAATTTGAATTTTTTGATTAAAAAACGCCAGTTCATCGGCCTGAGTTGTCTTTTGTCGAATTGATTTTTTCTAGAGTCATTTGGACACTAAATGATGTTTTAAATGTATACAATTTCCTCAATGTCAATATTTATGGTTTGTCGTCAATGAAATCGGCCTGACAATGTAAATACTAATAGTTTTGTAATTGTATGTTGTCTTAATGCGTTATGTAATCCAGGTTGATGTACTCGTATTTACTTTTCAAGTGTAAATAGCCGGCTCGTCGAAGAAAATTCGAAATTATCCCTCGTTAAAGCGTAGTCTGACTAATTTGTGTAAGAAATTAGGCCCATTTCATAACAACACGTCACAAATATTTGGTTTAGGTATCGAAGGCCGCCGTGTCGTTTATTAATTTCACACAACTATCGCATTTCTTGCTTAATTAACACAAAGATAAATAATCGGAGAATGACCAATATGGGAACCAAAGTCATTCGCTTTCCGCCGCACGTTTCAAAGCTACGTCCAACGTGTCACAAATTAAACAATTACTTTTGTTCTCTTGGCTGATTTGCATCAAACATTCCGCATTCGTTTTGCATTCATTCAAAACTTGTTGCTTGTATTTCGTTAGTCACTTGAATTTTTGATCAGTGGGAAAAAATACCACGCAAGATGGTGACCTTTCCGTTTCGATTTTGGCAAAATTGGCATTAGAAAGTCACTTATTATCAAATTAGTTTTATTTTAGCGTCCGCTCCTCGAACCGAATGGTACAGACTTGTGTGTCAGTATCCAATATCGGAAAATATGCAGATAACTCCACGTTTCAGCTAAATCGAATCTAAAACATCACGAGTACTATTATAATAATATTCAAGCCAGTTTTGTTGGAATGTGAACTTTTTATGTCCCGTGTGACTCATACCGGAGTATGTAGTAATAATATTCTTATTCTTCCACCTTATCAGAATTCCTAGATAGGAAAACAGACGAGACGCCTCCGTGGCAAGTGATGAAAGATTTAAATACAACATTGAACCCGATTCACGTAATAGCGTTTTTACGCCTTTTTTCTTGCTTTCACTATATTTGTATAGAACACATTTGTGTTCATTTTCACTCTCGACCGACTTAATTTTAGATAAGCCTACCGTGAACAATTCTCGATTTTGTAAACAAACAAGAACTTTATCTGATAAAAATTATGAATGAGGAAGTGGAACGTGATTATAATAAAAATGTACGATGATCCTGACATTGACCATTGTGGACTAAAAATTAGCTCATTGTATGTGAGGTGTTTTTCTCATGGTAATTTATAGAAAAATAAGCCATTTGTATAATTCATTGTTAAATTTGACCATTGCGTCATTGCGCCAAAAAACAAGAACCAAAAGATCAAGGGTATTTTTCCAGTTGTTTTTATCTTGGTTTCCTGTTTCTGCGGGATGGTTACACATTTAAATCGTAAATTCTGCGATAAACTTGTACAAGCGCTTGATGATGTGGTTTAATGGTTGTTCCGACTTGGGACTTGCCTTAGTTATCACTTATCACTTATTCTTAATTAAATGGAAAAGATGAATCAGCTCTGTAAGTGCAATTCAGGATAGTTGCAAACTTACGATACTCCTTTTCTTATCAAAAATAATTAAACAAATAATGAAAAGTAACGTGAAATGAGTCACAAACCGCAACAAGATTTTACTATCAAGTCTAGATTTGTATTTCATGACGCTTTCCCATCATACAATTTTATCATTCGTTTGGTGATCCAAAAGAACATGAGAATATGCGATGAGCAATTATTCAATGTCATGTAAAATGCATGTATGACAGCTTGGATTTTTCCTCTTTACTTACCTAAAGGACTGCCGAATATTAGAGAAAACCAGTAAAAAATTCATAAACATTTCTTTATTGCACTTATTTTATTAAGTTTGATTGTGAATGTTACCCAACAAAATAGAGATCAACCTATTGTCTGCTATTTCTGAAATTTGAAAATACGAAAGTTGCTTTACAGTTGAGCCAAAGGTTCATATATTTTATTATTAAATCCGTCGTCCAAATGGGATTAAAATAATAATAAATAACAATTTAACTGTTTTATTATACAATACAGTTTCAAAATAAAACTCGATTTTTTTTTAGCAATATGCAACACAGCATGACAACAAAATTGTTGGATTGTTTTAAATCCGAAATGTGCTCCAATGATAGCTATTAATTAAAAAATACAATACAATTCAGAGTTTGTAAATGTGAGTCATTTTCAATCCCTTTGTCTACACATCGGTGGATATTTATTAGTTTATTGCATAATTATTAGTTTATCAAACAGTACCCCATTAATAAATAAAATTACAATTCTCTATAATTCGCAAATGCGTCTTCGTTTCTCTTTATATTCAGAAGGACGAAGCTTTTTAACGTAAATCTTAGAATATAAGCTGTTTGGTACAATTTCCATTATTTTAGAGGTATCTGGCCCAATTCGGAAGCGCCAAAAAAACACATAGGTAACAACAAAAATCAAAACTGTAATTTTCTAATAGTCTGTTGGACAACGCATAAACGAACATAAGTAATTAAACAAAAAATAAATACGAATAGCTATCTGCTAATAAATGAAAAGAACGAATTTTCAGTTTATATTAAATTTTTTCGCCCAGAGTAAATTTACATTTTGAAATCAAAGAAACCCAAAAATCAGAAACACAAATACATATAACAATGAAACAAATTTAAAATAAAAATACGGTTAAACTGATTTTAGACTGCAAACCATATACTCATTATGTTCTTTTGCAAACATGTGAGCACCAAAAAATAATAGATATTTACAAATCAGTTAATGTCACCTCACAAATTAGTTTAATTACAAGTTTAGTCGTTTGAAGTTGATTTAAGCAACCGAATCTAAACCTATTCGGCGATTTTTTTACTTTTTTCGACCCAAATTCTTGAAATAAGTGAATTCCTGAATCAAGAATTCGGAATTGGCTAAATAAATGGAATGATAAAACAAACATGTACTATAATAAAAATAAATATTGTATGGATATGGATTACTAACAAAAACACAGTTTAAAAACCCAACACACCAACCAACCACAAGGTGAGAATATAAACTATACCTAAATATAAATACGGATTATTTGTTGTTTTACTTTTATATTTATTTCCATTTTGTTCGCCCTTTTATTTTTGTATATTTTATTATTATTACATTTTCATAAAAAAAAATCTGGTTGTTGAAAATTGTTTCTTGGAATAAGTAAGTTGCGGCTCAAAAAAGAGCTAAAGCACTGGCTTAGTTGAAATAACTACACAATAATAAATAAAAAGTCAAACGATTTAGGTGATGATCCTAGTTTGTATGAATTTCAGTTTTGATTTAGCTGTTTAAATCCTTTTAATTAAATGTGTATTTTGGGCGCGTTTAAGGGTTAATCAATTTTGGTGTATTTCTGAAATTTGCTTCAGTGCAATCTAACTGACCTGTAGCAGATGTATTAAAAATAATTCTATTAGCTGTTTCAAAACTATGTAAACGCCAACGTCGCATTTTCGTTCAAAATTAGTTGTTATCAAGTTATTTTTGCACTTCAAAAAACTAACAGCTATTGTAATTTATAGTTTCAATGAGAGATCTAATCATCAATAACTATTTTACATTTTTATTAACCTTATTTAAAAAAATAATTTGGTAAAATGCGACGTTGGCGTTTACATAGTTTTGAAACAGCTAATAAATCCCTTCAATCCTATACGATACCTGTATTAGCTAAATTAGCGAAACTATAGCTAACCTGATAATTATTTCTTTTTATTATTCAGTCGCGACAATTTAATCTCAGAAATAACAGACCATTTAGACCAAATTAAAAACTAATATACTTCTATTTTAGTAAAAATTTTAGCAACTAATGAGTGTGCTGTTATTTATTTCAATTGTGAACTAAATGACAGATAACTGACAAGAAATTTTCAGGGCACTCTTGACCACGTCTTTTAGCAGTATTTACCAACATCAAATTTTTACAAAACAATAGAATCTTATAAAGAGATATTTTTAAACTCTGAACATACCCATTATTCCCTATGTTCAATTTCCAAGATTATTCAAGTAAAGAAAAATTAATTTTTTTGAAATTTGTTAATCATTAGGTAATAGCAACATGTAAAGAATGATAAATTACTTCAACAAATATTCGAAATCACTTCAAGTTGATTCAAATAACTCGACATCAAATAATTATCTTTACGTATCATTGGTAATGCTTTGATGATTTTTTCAGATTGAACATAGGGCTATGTTCAGAGTTAAAAAAAATGTCTCTGTATAAACAAATACTATTTCTTATTGCTATTTGTTCAATGTTGGAGAAATGTCACAATAATATTCTAATCAAACAACTAGAATTACTCCACTTGATTAAGCATGAAAAAATAGTACAAACAAGTAAAATAAATTGCATTCCATATTCTAATGCATCAATAATAATCATTTCCCCTCTTACCGTTAAAAAACCAATTTAAAACCAATAAAATTTAAAGGTAACTAAACCCATTTATTAATAAACGTTTAAAGGAAGTAGGGAATTACGCAATTTGCTGTTACCCAACGAAAAATCGACATTCTCTGGGTCATTTTACCATGGCTTTTAGTAATAATAATAACAAACCAACAATTAGTTATTATCCCGGCCTACTTTTCGGCTTTTGTTTCTTTATCACTTGTAGGTGTAGATCGAATTCTAAGACACGGAGCAACCTAAACTGGCCCACAATATAATAAACAAACACAGGAACGATTAATAAAATAAACAAATGGTAAATAAAGTCATTGGGCGATCGAGGCGGCATGGTGTTTGTTGCCATGGTGACCTGTTAATTGTCCACAAATCTAGGAAAAATTGGCGCTTTGACAGCCACCCTAACCCCAAGTCCGGGTTTACTCACCTTTCCGGTGGCCTTCTTGTACCGGAGGATGGCCTCTCTGACGAGGTCCCGCACCAGGATATCCCCACGACCACACGGCACCACCACTCTGACACTGCCGAAGCACACGGTCACCTTCATTTTGGCCCGAACAAATGCACAAATCTACCGCACCGCCAGGTAACTCGATGACGCCATGCTGTAGCACTCAGGTATGTTTGTTGTGAGACACCTGTTCAAACGGTTCACGTCTAGCAAATAGGGCCGAGTCGCGTGCAAATCGTGGCGGATTTGGGTGGTTTGGGGGCGGTTTCATGGGTCAGAGCTGTCCGAGTGCGGGCGGCGAGATCGCAAGCATGTGCACATTTCAAACAAAACAAAAGTTGCGCGCCGATCGTTGCACACTTGCTCGCACTATGTTGGCATTTTATAAACTAAAAATTTCAAACGAGTTTTTGCCCCCTCTCGACCTACCTGGAAAGTGGCGGCCAATGGAAGGGCCAGATTCCGGTGGCAAACGCGCGAACTAGCGATGGAATGTTGCGGTTGGTCAATGAAGAAGGGCGGCCTCTGGCGGGCAGGTGCCGAGCTAAGGGGGTTTAAAGTGGGAAATGCATTATTTATGAATTTTGGCGAGGATTGGGTTCATTCACAAAAACAAAAGTCGGAAAAAAGCTCCAAGTGATTTATTTCTTTTTTGTGCATGCGTATTATACAGCGTGTGCCAGCGAGTTAGTAAAATCCATGTTAAAAAATTACAAAAAAATATATACACAAAGTCTTGGATCCTTTTGGCTTTGAAACAATATACCCATCTACGGCATCGCCTAAAACCTATTAATTATCATTTAATCAAGAGAATTTTTTCTCTAGAAATGTGGTAAATGTTTTTGTCTACAGTAAAACCTCTATAATCCGAACTATTTGTTGCAAGGAGTTCTTTAGATTATCGTTTTTCCCGATTCTTCATTTGTTTCTTAATCAAAATGGATGAGCTATTAAAATATGTACCGTGCTGTATTTTTAAATTGATATAACTTGTTAAGGTGCGTTCACAATCATCCACAATCGATGTCACCTTAAGAAAAAAAAATAAAAATCCCTACCCAAATTGAGCCCAAAACGTAAAAGTTGAATGGAATAACCTGCTTTTTTACATCTGAACGATTATTGAATTAAGATCCTTTTAAAAACATAAATACCATACGATCATTTGAATTTATAATTAGAGTAGGCGGTTTAGTGTCTTTGTAAACTAAGGGAAAAATGTATTCAAATTAAATATTACCATTCAAAACATTATTATTTGACCCTTCACCTTGATTAATTATCACAATCGGGTTTCAATCCAAGTTAAAAAACTGATAAATTCAAATGATCGCATGGTATTTGTTATTGTAAACAAACGAGTTATTTTTAATTTGAAACAATGAAAAAAACAACTTCTTTCTCGTTCTTGTTTCAGTAACCGAAAAATATGCCTAATCTTCCAGCCGGACAGTTGTACAGGAAATGTATGAGAATTATCACTTAAGTACGCTTAATCCATTATTCATAATTTTCACAATAAAACATTTGTAATTTTAATATTTCTGATGTTTTTTTACAATCTCTGAATAAACTCCAGACAAAGAATTCGTGGGGAAGTTACAATAATGGTTACCATGGTGCATTAACATTACTCATTTAGGTAACAATATGCATTATTGCTACAAACATTTAGTTAAATATCTCTTCTGTCCGACTGTTCATAATGAGAAGCTTTAGATCGCCCCGTAGCGGCCATAATAAGCCTCATTACAATAAAACTGCAAAATTGACCGCTGCTATGAGCAACCCTGAGTCAAGTTTTGGTGCGTCTAAAACAAAAATTATAATTAAGTTTTCTTGCTAATGGCTTTCTGTCAAACAATCGAACATAAAATTTTGTACATAATGCATCGTTATTTGATTCGCTTTACTATGCGCACTCGGCTTTATAAAACAGCTCGTCTCATAAAAAATCGTATTAAGTACTTTTTACATAAATAGCTATTATTTATAAACTCTAGTCATTGAGAGCTTTATAATTTTAGAAAAAAAGCACTATGTTTTTGTCAAAGTAATCCAATTATTTCAAATAAGTATACTTGAAAAAAATCTTTAGTAAGAAAACAAAAATTAGCAGCTGCATCCAAAAATGTAAAATTAAATGTAAAAATGTAACTTATTTTTAAAACAAACTGCCTGAAAATGATTTTAGATCTGAAAGTCAACAATGGACTTTACTAACTCATTGGTACACACTGTAGGTATTACCTACAAAAAGGAATGTCTCAGGGTGCCTACATAGTTTTAGAATCTGACGCTGCATAGGCATTGCCAACGGCATTGCCTTAATGCAAAAATTAACAGTTTTAACATTAGAGATGAAAAAAGTG
Source organism: Tribolium freemani (assembly GCA_939628115.1). Lineage (NCBI taxonomy): Eukaryota > Metazoa > Arthropoda > Insecta > Coleoptera > Tenebrionidae > Tribolium > Tribolium freemani. Next base: position 16,854,103 of record OW626791.1, on the reverse strand, counting down.
TGGAAGAAACAATTTTTGTGTCACTTATAATAATTGTCCTACAGCTAATTTAGTTTACAATTATTTCTCGAAAAAATCTACAAACTACAAAACGAAAGTTTTCTAAAACGTATCACATTGCATCCTAATTTTAACTATGTATAACTATGTAATAATAACTTCTAGTTAGATACCTACAGTTGTTCAATATAGTTACAGGAAAAACTGATCACAACTTTACTTATTCAACGTAATCTGTGCTTATTCTTATTATTTATTATTTCGTTAAAGTTTTCCGCTTCATTGAAATTGATACAGTCATTCTTGCACACTGCTATCAAGACTCGATTCAAACGCTACTTTAATTACTAATTATGTCTTTAAGAGTTATAGGTAATAAGACCAGGGAATAAATTTTACGGTCTTTAAATCTGTAAGCTTCTTAATGTGACATAATAAGCTACCCCTATTATATTACTATGGCTTATGGCTTCCTGTAAAGCAAAACCGATAATTTACTGCTGGATTTTGATTAATATTTTTTTCTAAAAGTAACTAAATCATTTCGTAAATCTAATGTATCTGTGTAGAGGTAATACCTAAGTTAATTAATTCTAATTAATACTTACATTGAAATCTTAATCATGTATTCATACCTACTTATTTCTAATTTAGGACGGATTCGATAAGAGCATTTTAAAACCTATCTATTTTAACTATGTTGGTATTTACATAATACCAATACATATTACTATTAGAGCAAAAAACCATTACATTTTTTTACAAAATTACATTTCTTGAGTAAAAATCGGTGTAACAATTAAAATGTGGATATAAATAAATAATTAAAGGTAGAGTTTCGACGATTCGACGCACTCCAAGTTGTAGTCGTTTCATGATGTACCAAATCCGATTTTTTTACATTAAAAATTATGTTTATTTTGAGGTTTTTCCTCAATTTTACGTCTACTACATGGAATAAAATGTGTAAATTAAACAACTATTTCGTTTTATTCTTACCTCCACTGTACATCGTGAAAACAAGTTTAGTTTCGAAATAACTTTAATTAGGTGTTTAAATTATTAAATTCTTTGCAAATAAGAAACAAGCACAAGAAAATGCAGGGTTTTTGTCACTTCTAGCCAAACTTCGACCCATAGAAAGCGTCGTTATGGAAACCCTTCAACAATAACACAGTTTCATGCCTCACATAAATTTAAAATTTATGAGGATCGAACTTGTATTTCATGAAGAAAATTTGAGGCATTTTCTTCCTGTTCTGGTATAATGTATTGAAGAGAAAATTGATTTAAATTGCATTTTAACTCGTTGGCGGAGTCGAGTGTTTGTTTTATAATCTATTGTTTATTTTTAAGTAGCTGTCGAATCCCACCACATTACGCTTTTCTCACGCTTCTATTTTTTAAACTTGTTTATAGTGAATTCAAGTAGGTTTCTTGGGATCAAAACGTTGAATTAAAAACCGTTAATGCATTTACGAAAGATAAGAATTATTTATGAATTATATGGAAGGAAAATTTTCCGTCGGCGTTGATGAGTTTTAGACGTGTTTACCTAAATGTTTATGCAATGAAATGAACAATAAATAAAAGAGCACAAAAATAATTTGTTATTATTGTTGTTTTGGTTGACACGTGACGAAAATTACGTTTTTTGCTCAATTAAAATGTTTATCTATTTGCATTTTAACGCTCATGCTTAATTGGCTTTGCTGTAATTACTATTTTGTGCATAATAATTACACATTACACCAGTTTCTTACCTACATTTCTTGAGAATCATTTCATGAGATAGATAATGTTGAAAAGTGGAGTACTTAGTAGGTAAAAAAGGTGTGAGTAAAAGGCAAAATTTGAAATTACGGGTTATTCAAAAAAACCTTAAAAAAAATTTCGGCGGGTAATTCAGTGATTAACTGATTACCTTTCCTTAGGTCAATATAATAAGGAAAAAAGCCTAGCTATTACTGAATCGATGCAAATTATAAGAATATGGTCAAACCAAAAGCGTTATTATTTAAAAAATGGTTTTATAAAAAAATTCTTTTGAATGGTTCACTGTAGCAGTAGGTAAAATTAGTTTAATTTTTGTAAAAAACCGTGTGTTCAATATTATTAGTAGAGAGTCGTTGTCAAACTAACCAATGAAATGTCGTTGATTTGACGTCATGCCTTAGTATGATAATAGAACTAGACCGTCATTTAGCTTTTGCGGGTTACAAAACAGCGTTTTTTAGGTATTTAATGTCAAAGCGACGGTAATTGAATTTTTTACGAAAACGTGAAGATCGCAGACAACAAATGTTTGTACCTTCTTGTATAAAATTTTGACATCTAAATATATTCAGCAGATGCAAATTTTTGTATTAGCTGTTTCAAAACTATGTAAACGCCAACGTCGCATTTTCTCTCAAAATTAGTTGATATAAATTATTTATGCACTCCAAAAACTTAATAAACTTAATGTAATTATAGTTTCAATGAGAGATCTAATCATCAATAACTATTTCACATTTTTATCAACCTTATTTAAAAAAATAATTTGGTAAAATGCGACGTTGGCGTTTACATAGTTTTGAAACAGCTAATAAATTGACTTCAATCGTTGCTAAGGTGATTGAGAAATAATTTATCAGACAATCTTCAGGGTGGTTTTGTGTTATGAAATTTTAGAAAAACTAGTATTATTGGTTGCATCTAAGAAAATTTCAGAAATGACTCACTCTGCAGGCTGCTGTAGGTATATCAAATCATAGGATTCATAGGATAGGGTAAATAAAACTGCAATATAAGGCTTAATATTATCTGTTATAATGTAGTCATTAACTGTCATCAAGAATAACAGTTTGAAGAATACAAATAAAATATAAAATAGACAAAATCACCGACAGTTAATGGGATATGAAAGAACGACATTACAAAATACCCAAATACTTAATTATTAAGACCGAAATTTCAATTCCTGAATAAAGGATTCTTCACCACAATATCGTACCCATGGTACTCAAGCTGATCATAGACGTATTTCCTATGGACGCGACAATCAATTCCGCACTTCCTTGAGCCACATTTGGGGCACGGGAGAAAGCACCCCACACACTCCTCATTCAAGCAATCGCAAAGATCAATGCAAGTGGCGATATGTAATCCATGTTCGTCGTAGAGAGCCCCTGGAGGTCTCCGTACGTTGCTTGGCGGATTGATTTTACGATTCAATTTCCGTTTCTCGCGAATGCTAGTCTCAGGATTGAAATTTTCCAAAAATCGGTTGGCCACCGTCAGGGTTTTCTGAGACCCGGGGGTTCTGATACGGCTGGGGTATGGCCTGGGGTTGGAGGTCGATTTCTTCGCCACTCGGTGGAGGGACGGCCGGGGCTCGTCGTCCTCGCTGCTTTCACTGCTCATTGTTCAAGTTGTGACTACTTTTTAAATAGAATTTTCATGTAAAATTTGATGCGAAAAATAGTGCATAACCTCAAAAATGGGACAGCTGACAGTTGTTTTGTCAGAGGCGCGAAATCCGAATAATCCGATGGATTATTTTTTTTACTTTACCAAGTGGAGTTATTGAAGTATTTGCAACAAAAAAACAATACAAAATTCTTTATGATAATTATGATAATGATAATTTATGATAGAAAATATATAAAAAAAACATTTCGCACATTTCTTCTTGAAATAAATCAAAATGGCTGCATTACAAGTAGGCCGAAGAATTAAATGCCACAAAAAATTTCGAATAATGTTTTATGAAGATGCGGAAAAAATTGCAGACATGACTTGGTTAAATTATATTTTATTACAATCGTTATTACAGAAAAATCTTTATTTGCAACATGTGAGTGACGCAGTAATGTCAAACAACAGTTGGGTTGTTACAAATTAGTAATATTAGAAGTAAAATTTGTAAATAAGTACCAAAAACGTTTCGGATACGTAATTTATTCCTCTTCAGCTTCTAAATTAATATGACTTCCAAATTTTCCGTAAAGATGCGATTTCAAGTCGCTCATTTGGCTTTTAACATCATCTGATTGACTCTTTAATTCCTTAATGTCCTGATCAATTCTCTTTTTGGCATCATCGAGGCACTGTTGTGTTGTTTCAGTGTCTTGCAGAATGAACACTTCCCCTACCAAATAAGGAATTTTCTCCTCTTCATCAAATAGCGCAATTTCGTCACATGCTTCTTCCAAACTTTTCAGGTCGTTCTCTTTCACCTTAACTTCTTCTTTAACATCTTCAAGTTTGGCATTCAAACGTGCAAATTTGTTAATTTTTTGCTGGTCCTCGTAGGAAATGTGCACGTCAGAATCTGGTTGAAATGTGCCTTTGCTTCCCGCCATTTGTACTTTTTCTAATTTCTTTCACTTCGAAGCCAGGTAAATGGTTTAAAAATATAATTTCTTGCAATACTCTTAAGGGAAATGAAAAATGTAGTAAAGAGGTTAGGTTGCGACAAATTGACAGGTTAAATAATTTACAGGTTTCTGTAATTTTTTTTGGCGGGGTTTTAATTACCCAACTTTCTTATTGATTTCAACAATTTTTAAAGTTAGTTCAAATCGTGGTTCAAATTATGCAGGAAGGTGAGATGCACAAAGTGATTCAGAATGTCTGTTTCAGTTGGCAATTCTGATTTTAATTTGTCACACTAACCATTTTATGGTCTTTTTGAATCACTTTGCAAAAGGCTTGTGGGTGAAAAAATAAAAAACGCTGTTGATAATGTATTTAGTTTACTTTTATAAGCATTTAATAAATCATTAAAAATTTTCCAACACATATTATGATCAAATTTTAGTCTTTACAGATAATAGTAGAAAATATAGTTACAGAAAATAGGAAATACAAAGAGAACAACAATAATAATAAACACCAAGATCGGATATTCGAAGAAAATAGAAATATTTACAAACCACCAATATATTCAGTGCTACATTTAGAAATGGTGATCACAGAAAGAAAATTCCATTATAAATCCAGTTTAAGACGGAATTAACAAATAATACATCTGATGTATATGCTGTAACAAAAGTCGTACGTAAGAGAAAAATAAAGTGTAATTTAAGTACATCAGTAATTTATAATTACTAATGCTATAAACTATATAATTAAATACAAAATATTGCATCCTCGATGGTAACAAATAAAATATGTTCCATAAATAAATAAAATCAACTAAAACAGGATTATATACAAAAGAGACGCCATTAGCAAGATTTATACAAATTGTTGAGCCACTATTTCCCGTTAAGTAATAAAATTATCATTCAATACACAACAAAGATATCACTAATGTAAAAAATTGCATTCTTTGGTTAAAACCAACTACGTGGGTGATATCCAGCTTGATAGGAAGCTGCCTAATAAAAAATCACAAAGTATCAGTCCCTTCGCGCTAGAAGCACCATTGCGAGTCTAGTCTAATATCAACCAAAATACGAAAAGTTTTGATCAAAAACATCTAACGAGATAATCACCCTCCGATCTTGTAAACGCATCTCTAATCAAACATACATTCAGATAATATCGTCTATTCACCAAATAATAGTTTTAGTCCCTAAACATCACTATCTGGGTCCGTTTCACTTCGAGGCTGTCCAAAGTTTCTAGTAATACTCTCACTCATTGATCGGATATTTGCGAGATGAACGTCATTCGCAGGCACTGAAAAATAGTTAAGTCTGTCGAGGTCAGGTACTGCATTTAGATCGTCATCAGTTCGATAGCAATTGTCGTATTCGGAGTCGTAGAGAGCACTTAGCGAATCCAGGGACATCATCGCGTCCGAGTCGAAGATGCGCGAGGAGGCGCGAGACGACATGCTGGTGTTGTCGTCCATGTCGCCCTCGTGGTTGTGGTCGTTATACGCCGAGTTCACGTCGCTCAAAGCGCCTTAAAAGTACACCAACAAATTACTTTTTTGTATTTCATACTTTTTTATCTACCGTATTTGCAGCGGAAATTGTTTTTTTGTTTCTGATAAATTTTGCCTATCTCACCTTCAGCATCCGTGAGTCCAGTTTCGTTAATCATCGAAATATTCTCCAGCGCTGGATCATCCGTAGTGTATCCCGTTGATTCCCTATCGTTCAAAAGTGGTTCCGAAGCTCCTCCATCCTCATCCTCTGACCATTCCGACTGGCTTCCTTCCGCCCCTTGATTCTCTAAACCCCCATTTTCGAGATTCCTCAACTTTTCTTGCACTTTCTCTTCCAAGAGTCTCTTAACTTCCTCCTCCTGTAAGCGCGATTGATACAAATTGTTTAGGTAATTGTTAAACATTGAAGATTTTACCAACTCTCGATCCACAGGCTGCTTGTCACAATAACGTTAAATGTGAACAAATTTAGCTAACTTAACGAGTTGACTCACCCTTGCTGCTTCTTCCTCCATGCGTTGCTCCTCGCGCTCGAAGCTCTCAAGATCAGTGTCGTCGTCTCGTTTGTGAACTTCCGGCATATCACAGTCAACATCGACTTCCTCGGCCGATTTCGGAGCTCTAACCAACACCAAAACACAAATTTATTCTCGTATTTGAAATTTTGCGCTTTAACTGGACCCGATTCTCTAACTCAAAGGAAACTTTTCCAAAAGGAATTTTTTCCATGACTATTCTCGAGACCCATTGAAAAATATTTCCCATGGGAGCACATTTAAAACGTGCCTATGTCTTTATCAATTCGTACAATTCATTACAAAAAAAAAATAATAATGAGTATCCAGACGTATCGCTTAGTGTATGTGGAAACTTACTAAAAATGTCAACCTCTGATGCATAAAATTTAAACTCCACTTAATTTAATTGTCAGACTTTCAGGAACAGTCAAATATTCTGTTCATGCTGTTACAAACCTTAAAATGACAAAAAAGGAACAGTAATTCAGTAAATCCCACAAAAATATTCATATAGGCATTTCTAAGAATATCAATTTTGTTTTTGGTACTTTGTTTAATATAAGTTTAGTAAAGTTTATAACAACTAGTCCCACGTTTATTTCAAACAAAAGTAAACCCATGGGGTCAAGACTCTTTCAGTTGGTAACAGATTCGAAGTTATGAAGATATTGTGATTTTACAATTTGTATTAGCTGTTTCAAAACTATAAAAACGCCAACGTCGCATTTTCTCTCAAAATTAGCTGTTATAAATTATTCATGCACTTCAAAAAATTAATAGCTAATGTAATTTATAGTTTCAATGAGAGATCTAATTATTAATCACTATTTTACATTTTTATCAATCTTACTTAAGAAAATAATTTGGTAAAATGCGAGGTTGGCGTTTTTATAGTTTTGAAACAGCTAATAACTGTCTTTAATTTTCTTGTCTTATTATTTTTTTTGTTATTTTTACTCGCCAAGTGCTGCTCCGATAAAAATCGGGAATTTTATTCTCCACAACGAACCTTGGTAGAAACATTTTAACCCCGGCAAATATTTCGTACATTTTCGAACATAAATCAAAAAAAAATTAATTAGATAAAAGAATTTCGTAGAAACCAGAAACGTTTCGTCTAGTTTGAACTAAAAAAAAATAAATTATTTTTGTCAAAATCACAAAACTTTAGCCTATCCTATGACATGAGTAAGTTGCCCAGAAATAACTGAAAAAAATCACTCTTTTATTAAAAATTAAAGGAGTATCATCTGAACCATGTCTGTTACAACTTGACCCACCTAAAATTGATTTATTTTCTATTACTTATACGTGGAATGTCGTGTCCATCTCCAATTTTTATTTGTACAATTAATTTATATTGTACTATATCTTGCTGCCAGCTGTAATAATTTTTTTACAAAATGAAGTCTTGCTTTTTATAAGACTATTGAACTGCAAATTGTAAAATTTTTCCCACCTACATTCTTAAATTGACCTGCTGTATCCTAAATGTGTTTTAAACATCCTAAAGTTGTGTTTAACATTCCTAATTCAAAATAGGATATTTTTTCAATTTTTTCATTAGCATTTATTTCAAAAGCAATAGATCTGGTGTTTCAATTTAATGGTTTTTTAGTTTTACATCTAAAGTTTTTTTGTTTTTTAGGCTTCCAGTCTTTCAATCTCATAGTTCCTTTTTTAGTGTTTTAATCACACTTTTTCAGTTTCTCATCAGTATTTCAGCTTAATTTCACTATACTTCATATTCATTTTCTAAATTTTTCAGTTTTTCGTGGCTTCATTTTTTTATAATTTCAGTCTTCAGTCTTTTAATTCTGAAGATTCACGAGCCCTTGCACAGCATTATTTTAGTCAAGCCACCTTGAAAAATGACTTACTTTCTCACTCTGAAATTTTAGTGAATAGCATCATAACAAAATTGGAATAAGTAGGGTCACTTGTTAAAGCTATTGAACTCGTGAATAAAATGCAAATTTTTATAAAAAGTACTCCAGGAGTTGTGGATAAATTAGTTAGTGACAAACTATATATAAAAAAATTTTGATATAAAAATCTAGTGAAAATACAAATATCAATTGAATGAAAAAATATTGGTAATGGTAATTGGTAATAAAACCAGATACCTTATTTTAGAACTAGTATTAGTATGAGTTTCCATACAGTGAGTTCATAGTTCATTTTCTAGGTATCTGAACCTAGAAAATGAATTGGAAAAATTTTTAGAGAAAAAAAAAACTAATGTTACAGGAGCAATTTAGGTTCAACAATTAATTAACTTCTTTATAACTTTTTCTTTGTGCAGTAAAGAATTTTAAGTTTTTTACAAAAGGTATTTTTTTTGTTTGTTTTTGTAATTGAATTTATTACATTAAAAATTATGTTTTTATTTTTCCTACAGTAGGAATTAATAAAAAATGTATCCTAAATTACCCGATTTTAATTCCCGATGTCTGTTTTTTACAACTTTTTTTACACCTACATAAATACTTCCTAAAAATCCGGTCTCTAATTATGAGAATCGTAAAGTTAGATTTGCAAATAACTTGTATCTTTAACAATATCCCCCATAGTGTTTCAAGTTTGTTGTAAGAATTTGAGTTGTCAGTGTTTCTAACATATTAATTTTATAATAAACAATCAAAACTATCAACGTAGAAAACCATAAAATGACAAAGAAGGAACAGTAATTCACCGATTTTAAAACTCAGGAACAAAAATTGCGTTGAAGCTGGCAGTTAGCAGTCAAAATTTCAAATTCGCATGGTCAGTCACCACGTAAAGATTTTCTCACAAAAATATTCCTTAAGAACTTTTGAGAATAGTAAATTTGTTTTCGCAAACCATTAATTTTTTCCTATGAGTTTGAAAATTGGGTCCCTGGTGGTGAAAATGTTCCAACAAAGAAAAGCAATAATTATGAAACAGATTTGGAAAACTTCGACTAGGATCGCCCCGTTTGTGATAAAATGATACGCAAGCATGAGTGTGCGAGCAAGCAGCATGAGTGTTAATGAAGCTGGGTGAAGCAACCCAGCGAGAGAAAACCCAAGGGTTATCTCTCGCTGTTTGATGAGACACGATGTTAGTGCTTCTGTACCTGTCAAGAGGCGAGACTTTTGGCTGTTTATTTGATTCGGACGGTCCAGGGGACGCTCCCCGCTTAAGCGATCCCTCTTTGCTGCTTGCTCTGGGAGGGGACATGCACTGGAGGGTAACACTGCCTGTAGGATTCACTCGCAAGCCTAGAGCTAGAGCTTGGATCGCTGCAAGCCCCACCTGGTGGTTGTTATTGTTTGGGGCGTACCTTACTAACGGCTCCAGGGCTAGATCTTTGTTCTGCTGGTTGAGCTCGAATTTTGGAGGGATGTTCTGGAGGAGGTTCTGCTCATCGAGCAGTTTCTGGATCTCGCGCTCAAACGGACCGATTAAATTTTCATTTTCGGTGTTGTTGACTTTATTATTGGGGGAAATCTTCTCGCGGAAGCCCGACGGCGAGGTCTTAAAGCGCCTCAAGTCTTTTTTATCCGTCTGACAACAACCGTCTTTCTTCAAACTCTTTTCACCCACAACATTTCTCGTTTCGTCCTCTTTGAGTAGTTCGCGAATTTCTTCCGCTTCTTTGAAGCTTGGCGATCGTTTGCAGTTTGCTGATAATTTGTTGCACTCCAAGACCGAATCACTATCGTTTCGTATTCGTTTATCGAGACTTTTCTGCTTGATTGGAAGCTTGGAAACAGCACCGTTGGCACTGTTTGCTCTTAATAACGATGTTGGTTTGGTTTTTGGTCGAGTTACGAACTCAAAACTGGCACAGCTCTCTCCTTTGCAACTGTCTTCACCGTCCAGAACCGGCGGACTTGTCACAATTGACGAATCAACAGTATTGCAAGTCCCGGCAAGGGCCAAAACCGCATTTGGTGGCAGATTATTCCGTTTAGTGTTGTTTCTATCACTTGAACTGTTCCGCAAGGAACAATTGGCTGGGATATAGTCAAGCGAAGCCCTTGGTGATACTTCCGGTGATGAACATGGATTAACTTGAATATCAGATGGAAATAGGAACTGTTGAGTATCTGCAGGAAGTGGTGGAGACACACAAGGGGACGCATCAGCATCTGTTGTCCTGCTGTAACTCTCATCTGAACTGCTGATGCTGGGTGAATGATTCAACGAGCTGATTTCGTCGGCTGATGAGTGAATACGTTGGGGGACTCCGGTGGTGTACAGCCCCCCGAGACTCTCATCCGAGTAGTGTCTTTGTAAAGGGCTGTGTCGGTTGGAGTGGGGGCTGTGGCGCGAGTGCAAAGGGCTGTGTCTGTTCTGAAGGGGATTGTGTCGGGTTTGGATTTTGTTACGGAGGAGTTCGGGCGTTCGCTCTGGGATGTTTTGGTGCGGTAAAGGTGCGAGGATTTGGTGTGGGGGTGGGACAGGGCCGCCGGAGCCGCCGTTGTGATGTTTTCGGTGGTGGCGGTTGGGGGACTCCTTGCCTGGGGGTTTGGGCAGCGGTTTGAGGTAGGGTTTGATGTTTTCAGATGGTCTCGCTGGTATTGCAGAGTAGGGATTCGGAGCTCGAGGCCACGGTGGGGTGTAGCGCATGTCCTGCAAAAGTACGCTAGGAGGAAAAAGAAATTGCAAGAGGGAAGTCTAGCGTATACTTGAAAAACTTTGTATTCAAAAAAATAACAGTGCTGTAATAGTGTATATTGTGTCAAAAAATCTGTTGGTCTTGCTGCTAGTTTGTTATACAGAGGCATTTTTTAATTCATAGTCCCTATGTTCAATTTGACAAAAAACACATCAAACATTGGATGTAAAACAACACCACGAACAGTTTATTAAAGGTCGGTTTCACCAACCCTAACTAAACCCAGTTAAATAAGATAATTATCCAATATACATATACATACAAGGTCGCTAAAAAGTATGGATACAGTTAAATATTTTAAAAACTGTTCATCAAAACTTATTGAAATTTGGTATAAGCTTAAAAGTATATAAATTCTATCGTTTTAGATGTTTATCAAATTACTATCTTCTTTTGTTCTGAGGATACAAGGCTAAATTGATTTTTTTAAATGGCAAGAAGGGTGAAATTTAATATTTTTAAAAAGAGCATTTTTTTCTGAATTCTATGGTGTAACACATGCATACCTTATTTTAATCGAAACTTAAAAAAAAATTATCGAACTAATAAAATTTTCAAAAATGTAAAATGTTATTAGCCTTGAAAATGTTGATTTTATCTATCGTTAGCTCTTTGTCGCTTGAACTTTGACCAAAAAATAAGTAAAAATTAATAGTAATTGTTAAAATAACACATTTAACTCAAAAATAACACATTTTAATAAAAAAAGCAAAACACGAAATACATGTTTTTTATGCTACAAAAGATGTTGTTCAAAATGATTTCCATTGACTTCTTGGCTTTCTGTCGCCATAACCAACCATCATGAGAATTTCTGTACTTTCAGTTTCACTTAAATGTACTAATTATTGCACACAAGTTTAATTTTTGGCTAATATACAAGTGACAGATTGCTATCGACAGTATTTTCAAAGCTATCTTAGTTTTACTTTTGCAGAAATCCAGAATAAAATTTTTGAATGTTTATTTTTTTTGTCTTTTAATGAAAATAAAGGTCGGAATATGTTACATCACTAAATTCAGAAAAAAATGCTCTTTTAAAAATTATTAATTTTAACCCTTCGTGTCATTAAAAAAAAATCAAGTTAGCCTTGTATTTTCAAAACAAATGCCGGGAGAAAATTGAAAAAAATCTAAGATGATAGAATTTAAGCGCATCTAACTGTATGCCAAATTTCAACGTGCTCTGTTAAACCGTTCTGAAAATATTTAGCTGTATCCATACTTTTTAGCGACCCTGTATAAAATTGCTTGTCCTGCTGACTGAGTAAACTATCAACGCTGGGAAAGGATTTTTTTAAGGGTTATGGGGTGTTAAAAAAAAATGAAGCTATATTCATGAAAATTGGTATATTTGAGCTTTCGATTAAAAATGAAGAAAGGCAGGATTTTTAAAAGTTCCACTCCAAAAGGGTTAAAAATAAAAATTGAACTTATATTTCTATGAAAATTGGTTAAAAATGAAAAAAACGTGTTATATTACTGTTTTGAAAATTACACCCCCAAAAATTATATATGGAATGAAACTTTGCTTGCAATTATAAAACAAGCAACAGTAACTCGAGTTCGTTTAAACCCTTAAACAAATAATTATATTATTATTATTATTATTCTATTATTAAATTTTCCTTAGAAGTAGTTCTTTTAGAATAACTAGGTTACGAATACTTAAATATTTCGCTAAAATGTTTTGTCTGAAACATGTAAATGTACCTCCCTGTACATTTTGAGGTATGACGTCGTAACCAAAATTAATGAATCAGACAAATTTCTTTGTTTCCCGCCTTGTAATAATTAGTTATCTCACAGATTATATTTTTTGTTGATAACGTTTTACCCATATTCTTACACAATTATTGTTGTGCCGTTTGATTTCATTTAGTTTGTTTCTTGCTGTTATCGCGAACGGGCTCATAAATAAAATCAAAATTTTGCGGTTCAAAAGTTTCAAATTCGTTGCCTAGTGCGTGTTGATCGCGGATAGTGCTACTGGAATGGATTTTGAGAAAAAAAAGGAGGAACAATCCGGCTTAAAGGGTTAGTCTGCAATATTTTGTTTTTAGGAAAATTGCATTAAGTCTGTAATATTGTCAACTAATTTGAAACCACCTATACCTCATTTTTTTTTAAATCAACTGTCAGTGTCAAAAATTTTGAAATTATGTTGGAACCCTGCCACATTGCCATAGGAACGAAGCTTGGACCACTAATTTTAAATGGAGTTGCCAACGTTAAAACAATTTGACAATTGATTTAAAAAAAAACCGACTGTAGTTGTAATTTCATTGTTTTTATTTCAGTAGGTCCGTTTAAGAAGATGATGCTGTGAGACGCCTACAAGAAAGGTAAGTGCACTTTTTCCACCTCCAAGTGAAATTTTGAATATGCGGTATTATTGTTACATTGTCCTGATTTTATTTTAAAATTATTCTTAATGTTTTGTTTCAAACTGTAGCGGAAATAGATAAAAATACGTGCATTTTATTTATTTATTTGTTTTTTATCATCTTCAAGTGAGATGTTGCATATGTGATATTGATACTAATTAGACTTATTTTGTTTTTTTATTATTTTTAATGTCTTGCTACAAACTGTAGCAAAAGAAGATGCCAAAAGGTGAGTGCATTTTTTTCCTATTTATTTTTGCGCTGTATTTTGTAATTTATTTCACAAGTCAATAATAAATAATTTGTTTATTCCCCTCGTTTTCTAATAATAATAATAATCATCATTATTTCCTTTTTCCCTGACAAGAATGCTCTAAACCTCAACGGGGTTCTTGCTGGACAAATTAGTTTTTAATTTGATTAATTAGAGCAATCCTTAAATGTAATGTGTTGGCTGGTGGCATTTTACAGCCGTAAAATTTTGTTTTATTTGTATGTATTTAGGATGTAAACTGTAAAGTAATTTGTCTCCTTCCCCTAAAGGACAGAATATAAAAAAGTGCGAACACAATATTGATGTTTTAAAATAAATTATTTTAATATCATGACCACCCCACAAATGTTGTCAACTGCCAAAGGAATCCTTAGATTCTTAAATTTATTTTTTGTTAAAAAGGGTGCAAAGTAGAAAAAATATCGTGTGATAGAATTCGTTTATAAGCCATTTTATCGCACTTACTCCTTTATGCTTTAAACCTGTGACTGTGTCTATAACATCCAGGGTGAGTCAATTATGTATTTCTGAAGTTTTCTTAGATGCAACCAAAAACACTAGATATTACGTTTCATTTAAAAATAAAATGAACCAAAACTAGCATTATTATTTGAGTAGTAATTAATAGGTCAGGTCAGGTCAGGTGCTCAAAATAAAGCACTCGCAAATAAATTTTTATTTATTTTTTAATTTAATAATTCACTGGAAGCTGGAATTTGTAATTTTTGGTTGCATTTAAAAATTCTGAATACACCGCAATTAACTTACTCTTTGTCTTGTGTAAAAAAAATCTATTAAAAACACTGAGTTATTGGCAATTTGTGAGTTTTATAAGAATTGATTACTCGATTATCACGGTTTAAATTTGGCGAAAAGAGTCACAATTTTTAGTGGCCACCCGTGCAAAAGACTGCAAAGTGAATCAGTTTTATTGGTAATACCTGTGAGGACTGCCTCTGCACCTGCTGGTAGGAATTTTTATGGGGCGGCAGCGGGGGCGGCGGCAAATTCTCCTCTTGCACCTTCTTCCCGTTCCTTTTGCACCCCCCAGCCGGCAGTAAAGGCTCATTCTCACAGCCGTTATTCCCATGGTCTCTATGCGGCGCCTCCCTGAGCGGCGGCAACCTCATTGCATTCCTCACCCCACTGTAGCTGTCCTCCCTTGAGCTCGAGCGCGTCTGCAACTGCGGATGCTTCGTCCTGCCGTTCATCTCGCTGTGGTGCAGAAGGGCCAAAGGGGTGGCAACGCCCCCGTACATGTTGCTCGTATCTGCGAAAATTCGCTCAAACCTGACGCCGACCGCAGACTGAACACTTACTCGACGTTGAGTTGGAGCGCAAACTGTTGAGCTCTTCCACACGGAGGGTGCCTGGCTGTTTCCGATCGATTAGGAAGTAGGTGGTCATGTCGCCTTTTCCTTTGACTTTGACTTTTCCGCGGCATTGGAACTCGTAAGGGTAGGATTTAAGCACTTGGTAAACTTCTTCGGTGACTTGCGTGTGGTTTGGCAACCCTGTGGAATCCATACGACTGGCCACATTCACTGTGTTGCCCCAAATGTCGTACTGGGGCTTCCGGGCCCCGATCACGCCGGCCACCACAGGACCGATATTGATCCCTGTAATTGTATTACCCGTTAGCACAAGGCAAACAAATAAAAATACAGATAGAGCACAAAATTCTTAAAAACACTATGTAACAAATTTTTGTTTTTTTATGGGAATTGTTTTACAGTTTTCAATTTAAGACCATTAGTTAAGTTGGATAAATAAATTTCATGCTATTGTCATTTCGTTTTTGAAACCTACGTTTTATTTTATTTTACATTAGATCCGACTATGAGATTAAATTAGACATTAGAATCCGTAAATTTGCCTTTGCAGATGATACGCTCTTACGTTATCATTTTGATCCCAATGATGTTGAACCAGCCTGCAATTTTATTAATCAAATTGTCAGTGTCAGTTAAAAATAGTATATTATATTATAAGTGATAGAAATGAGAAATAAGTGATAGAGTGAGAATTTTGACCCACGAGTGCGCTTGCGCTCGAGTGGGACACTTCTCACGAGCTTTATAATGGCATTTCGATCACGTGTGATATACGACATTTTATCTTATCTTATTTTATTTTACACCATTGTACATTATACCATTGTTTTCGGTGACAGAAATCAAATTTCCCTCACACGAGAGATAAAGCTGTCAGATTTACTAACCTAAAAAACTACACCTATAAGATAAATGAAATTATTTTATTTTAAAAGCATTGGCTTGAATTTAAATGCGAACAAATGTTCATCAATTTGTATTTCTGCAAGAAACACAAAAATAAACTCAAGAATTATTAGCTGTTTCAAAATTGTAAAAACGCCAACGTCGCATTTTCTCTCAAAATTATTATATAAATTATTCATGCACTTCAAAAAAATAATAGCTAATGTAGTTTATAACTTTATACTTTCAATGAGAGATTTAATCATTAATAACTATTTTACAATTGTATCAATCTTATTTAAAAAAATAATTCGGTAGAATGCGACGTTGGCGTTTTTATGTCTCCAATAACGTAAAAAATCTTGGAATTATAATAGATTCGGAATTACGATTTACAACTTGATTGTAAAAAGATCTTATACAGGGTTGCTCAAAAAATGGCGCACCAACTCAGTGGTACGTTGTTGAGAAGCATGTGTAGATTACGGGAAAAATCTTAAAAAAATTCCTAGTCATGTTTTAAAAAATCTGGAACTGCAAACTTATTTTGTTAACTTCTTCAATTTTAATTATTTTTTAATGTTTTTATGTTTCACACTAAGTAATCGTTCCCTAACAAAACTAAAAAAAAATAATAATTTTCAAATTTACCATTAGACTTTAGCCGTTTTTTGAATTAAAAAAAATTAAAATTCATCAAAAAAATCACAAGATGTGCCAACACTGGGAATTATTTCCTAGGAAACCGTTTCAAAATTAATTTATTTTTATTGTTGATCAAATTCAAATGCGATCACGACTGTTAGACAACGTTGCCACATATCATTTATTTAAAATTCGTTATTTATAAATAATTTTAATTTAAAGAATTTTTTTACAATTTTTACCTTTATATGTAAGCAATTCTCTACCAGACACCATTGAGTTGGTGCGCCACTTTTTGAGCACCCTGTATTGTCTTAAAAACGTTATATTCCAACGACAATATTTTGAACTTTAAACTTCGAAAAAACCCATTATTGGTGCTTTCTACCTTAACTATGGTCTCATTATCTATTATTCATGTTTAGATTATCTTTCCAAATATCAACTACAGAAATACAAAATTCGTGTGATCGTTTTATTTATAAATTAAGAAAATTTGACCATGTATCGCAAAAAATAAAAGAACTTGGTTGGCTGCCGGTAGACCAAATATATAATTATTTTTTGTCAGTGTATATCTATAAAATGTTATTGCTTCACTACCCTACCTCCGTGACTATTTAGTTCAAGAAAAAGTTGCCATCAAGTTTCTGTGCGTAATATTGCTGATCTCTCATTACTCAAGTTTAAAACAGCAATATTTGAAAGATCACTCTCTTACAATACAATAAAGTTATACAATTCCTGTCATTTGCTTAAAGAAAAACTCTCGGTTAACAATTTTCGCAATAAAATACAAGCATATTTTTCTAATATATAATTTTTCTTCTTCCGAAATTCCTTTTGCTTTTTGTTATTTTCTTCTTGATTTATTTTCTGTTATTTTTCTTTAGTTTTAGTACAGTACCATTTTTGTAAATTTCATTCCGTTTATTTATTCATTTATTTATTTTTCTTAAGGCGGTTAAGTTCGAATAGCAACTGATGCTAGACTTCGCCTCCCGAGTTGTAATTACAATTTTAATAAAGCCTGGGTATTATTACAATATTATTATTATTATTAAATCAAATAGGTCCAAAAAAATTAAACAAATGGAGGTAAACAAAAGATTTGAATTTAACAAATAAAGAAATATAAAAAACACGACTAAAAATGAACGTTTGATGTAAGTATTTTTTTCCACAAAGGGAATTACTCTTTGGTAGCAAGGTTCATATACGTAATGTAAAACCATTGTTGCGTTACATTTGCGTTCATAACGCTTTTCCATCATCTGAATATCTTGATGGAACCTTTCCCCATGTTCTTCGCTTACAGCACCCAAATTTTTCCGAAAAAAAGTCCAAATGAGAATGTAAAAAAATCATTTTATGGATATTGTGCATCCTCATTTTTAAACTCTTTAGCATATTTTTTATGAGTGTTTGGTAGTATACATTTTTTTATTGCTCAGAAAATCTTCGACCACTTTACGAAAACTTGTCGGAGCTGATTTTTCGTTCTGTTTGAGGGAAACATTTTCCTGATTTGTGAATACCAAAATACTCGTGATTGCAGCAGTTTTGGTTCCAGTAACAATTTGGTGTTTGACTTGTTTTTGAGCAATGTATAAACCGCACACATAACAAAAATTGTCTCTCAAACATTTACACTGCCGTCTTGTAGTCATTTTCTTTTATAATAATGGCCCAATGATAAAAAAATCAAATTTGATACAAATGTAAGCTTTTAAAAGCAGCGCGAAACAAATGTCATCGTTTGATTGCTCCAGTATAAAAAATGTTCATAAACAAAACCTTTGTTGCACATTGTAATAAGCGATAAAAATCGTGCTATTTTGTATCTCGTTTCGTTAAGACTAACCTACTCGCAGCATGAAATTGTTGTACGAGTTCTCGTTAATGTTGAGGAGGCGATCCCTCATTGCGAAAACAAACTCGACGAGTGTGCTCAGGTGAATCCCCGCTGTGGTCTCATCATCATCCAAAATTCGCAAATCTGGCATTAACCCAACTGCCGCCATGTAGGTGGAGCCCACAGTCTTGATCTTATCAATGGCTTTGAACCGCTCCTCGCCCAGCAAGTCGTCAAAGTCGGCTATAATCTCATTGAGGAGTCTTAAACACTCAACACCTTGATTGTTCCCGTCTAATTCGGTGTAGAACTCGTGATAATTAGTGATGGAAGCAAAAACAACACCGACTCTTGAATAACTTTGGTGGTACAGTTCCTGTGATAGAGTATTCTGTAAGAGAACGCTCTTCTATGTTACCCTTTTTGTGCAGACAACATCAAGAAAAAAAAAATCGCACGAAACAGAAATGTTGCCAGCACGTGAAACCCACAGCACTCACCATATTATTCCTGAATTGGTTATCCAGGAAATGCGTCGCGACGTGCGCTGGCAATAGATTGAACAAAATCCGCTTGTTCGAGTGTTGGAGTGCGTCCATCTCGCGTTTCTCCTCATTGGCCTGGACCTGCCACAGGAAATCAAGCCGAGCCGTCCACTCGACTTGACGGCCGTGCAGAAGCACAGCCAGGACGAACATCAGCACCTGGACAACGCTCAGAACATCGGCCGGAATGATTAATCCCACCTGACTGCAAACACCCTCTCTGTGAAAACTCTAGCGATTTGCCACAACTTACTTCACTCGCTTGTCGTAACAGGTGAAAAGGCGGGTGTGTGACAGCGTTATCAGCAGAATGTACACCGTCGACATGAGCACGAGCAAGACGGCTTTCAGCAAAATGGGAAGTCGGAGGAATATGGCAACGGCCAAATACCCCAAAGCGCACGATAAGACGATGTACTGGGGCAAGGGACAAGCGCGGTGATCCGCCTCCTTGAAACCGCCGTCCAGAGTCACGTTCGCTGTCGTAGGCACACATTTCGACTCGTCGGGTGGACGACAAGTAAACTAAAAAGGAGGTGGATTTGAACACAAGTTCACAAACAAGGCCCAGATTTAGAACCGAGTTTGAAAGTTGCGACGAGTCAAATTGTGAAAGTTAGAAAGCCTTATGACTTTTCAAAACGCGATCCAACTTGAAAAACTTGCAAAAATAAACTTTATTTATTTTTTATTCAAACTTAGTGTGTCCGCGACCAACGATTCGACACGTTGGCAAATTTAAAGCAAGTTTTCTTTCTTAAGACGCAACAGAATTTTAAGTATTATACTTCAAATTAAAGGTTTTTTAATTCTACAAGCCGATGCGTTGTCATATTTAAAAAAAGACAATGCCTCCGCTGCCGGCAACGGTGCCCAAAAAATAGAGGAATGGCTGCCGGCATCTGTTGCCTGCGCAGCAGTGCCGCTTTAGATCCGTCAAATGCATAACCTTACAATACAAAAATGATAATAGGAATTTGCAACTACGTATCATTTTAGATAATAGTCCTTAAAGAAATCATATTTTCAAATATTTTTTGAGAAATTTTACTAACAAAGAGCTATTTGTGATTTTTTTTTGATAACCTAGACACTGTTATAGAGAAGGATTAGACTTCGTTTAAAAAAAAGATTCAATGAAAATTGTGGAGGAAACACATGATTCAGAAAAAAAACACAAACACTCCTAAATGATGCTGGATAAAAAAAGGTTTTTATGAGTACACGAGTAACCGGAATGTGATTGTTCACAAAATTTATAAAAAAATAACAAATCGTGTTAAAGAAATTGAAACCACTTTAGTTCAGTATTACACGAATTATGATCTAAATTATTTTGACCCAATACCGTCATACTACTTGACACCTTTTTTTTTTTTAATAACGAAATTATTTTCGACCGATAAACGACTCAATTTTATGCCCGAAAATTTAGAGTGCAATAAATTAATGTGTTGCACGTACACGCAGGGTAGCTTTAAAAAATGATAAAAAGAAGCAAAAATAATTTAACTAAGAATAACACCTAATATCTGAGATAAGTGAGACTGAGATATAAGTATTTTAGAGAGTTTTAGTCGTTTAAAAAACGATTTTAAGCAACGAAAATACAGCTTTGTTCTAAAAAATGTAAAATTAACAGCAAATTCTAAAAATTCTCTGCCGGCAGCTAATCCGAACACCGTTGCCGGCAGCTGGGATGGGCACCGTTGCCGGCAGCGGAGGCACTGCCTTTAAAAAAAGTAAACCCCTTTAAGAAAGGGAAGAAAATGCATAAATGTTGATAATGAAAGCAATTTTACTCAGTTATTTTTAAAGTAATTGATCTGGGTTTTTGCAGGATAATTCAAAAGAATATTTTACAGGCCGATGCGTTGAGATATTTTTTTTAAATTTGTTTTTGAGATATTGAGATTGATGTAAAAGTTACGTTATTTATCAGTAAACTTAAAAATTCGTTTTGAGGTTACAAAATATTAATATTCAACTAATTTAGCAAATGCCATGTAATAAAACACTGTTGTTTTCAAATTATCAATGAATTCATTTTGTATTAAAATCCCCCATAATTCATTGCTTGTGCCAGAAAAGCAATTTTTCCGTTCGGAGATTTTCTGAATTTGAAGTTCATCTAATCATTTCTTTAAACAACTGCTTTGTAAAGATTTAAGATTATTTATTATGCATAAGAATTTTGAACATATGACAACAAATGAGATAAAATAATGTATTATTATTATTATTATTATTATTATTATTATTATTATTATTATTATTGTTATTATTATTATAGTACAGCCATTCCTTTTTAACGGACGGGACACCACAAATTTTTAGATTTTATTTTCATCTTTTACGAACAGTATCAGTAGAAGTGAATTTTTCTTTATAGGAACTTAGTAGTCAAATTGTTTGCAAGCTACAATTAGAGCCACATTTTTTAAATTAGAAATACGAGCACGAAAAACAAATACAAATTGATGACGGACGGGACACAATCATTATAAAATTCTGTTAACTTAATAGACACTAATTCAATGTGTAACGACTTCTGATTAATTTCGTTTTTGTTTACACATGACGGACGGCACAAGAAAAATCTTGTTTGTGAAAATGGCTCTAAAAATTTATTCAGACAGGTTTTAATTATTAAAGACTTTAACAATATTAGAATTAGACAGTGAAAATTAAAAATTCTAGGTTTTGTTGAATAACAATGTAAGAAATAAGAACATTTTATGTTTGCCATAACGGACGGGACAGCAAAAGTTATAAAAGATAAAAAAGTAATATTACTAATCAATTTACTTACCGATTTCTATTTTCTAAACTACCAGAAACTAGAAAAATAGTGTTCAAAAAATATTCAACAATTGTAGTACGTCTGTGAATTTTAAAATCCAATGAATTACTTCAATTTAACTACTACTACTACTACTACTACTATCCTCTCCTAAAAACTCTTTTGTCGCAAAATACATTAAATATAAACAGTCCTGTATTTGAAAGAAACTTAGCATAAAATCATTTTGAAATTTCGGTTACAGGTTGCAATTTTTCTGGAATGGCTGTTAATTATTATTTCGCACATAAGTCATTGTCTCCATAAATTACTTCAAAACTTCACCCTTTTCGGTGTAGTATATCACAAAATAAGCTTTTGTCACGTTGGAGATCAATATTTGACATTGTAATTGGCACATAAATGCGTAATTTTTAAATACTTTTTTTTATAGACATTCTTTACTAAGTCAAAGTTTTGGTGAAGAAACGGCCACTTTTGTTTGTTTGTATTCCTAGAAATTTCGTTGAAAAATTAGTATTATGTATTGTCAAAATTTAGATTTTTGTGATTTTGTGAACGCGGTAATTTATTTAATTTTTTTTCTTGATTTCCTAAAATCCGATCTGGAGTGGCTGCTAAAAATGGTTTCTTTTTATCTACTATCAGGCCAACTTCTAGCCTTTTTAATAGTCATTCATTCTTTCAAAAGCTGTAACCGTTTTAATCTTACTGCACACACCATACCTCATATTTATTAGCATTTCCACAAAAAATTACCTGAAATAAATTTTCCGTGATAATTTGTAAACAAAAAAACTTTTACTGGAGTGATGGAATGTATTTTATCGGTCACCAAATAAATAAATTGTTTTACCTTGTAACTAAAAAAAAGTTTTACTGGGGTGATGGAGTGTATTTTATCGGTCACCAAATAAATAAATTATTTTACCTTGTAACTAAACTCAAAAGCAATACGTTAATGTTTACTGACTTTGACTTACAGTCAAAATTATACGTGTATCTTTGTTTGATTATTTTTGATTCTCAAAACATTTAGCTCTCTAAGGCAACTTTCACAAATTCAGTATTAGCCAACTGATCGTTTCCGATTTATGACTGGAAAAGAATAGTAACTGCTGAAAACTGAGTTGTTCGTTCACTCCCGGACACCTTTAAGGTTCTAATTTATGAACTTGTCGATGTCTGTGCACGTACCACATTAACTTGAGCTACCGTGTATATTAAAACTATGGTAAAAACGGTGATGGCCAGTCTTAGAACGAAGCTGTGCGAGATATCCCACAGAATCCAGCGCAGTCGGACGGCAAGTAGCAGCATAAGAACGACCGAAATCCACACAAACGCCGTGAGAAAAAGTAAGAGCAGAATAATGGTCCGCGGCAGCACCGTCACTTGAAGCACTCCAAGAAGGACTAACAGGACCAAAGCGCACACAAGAGACGAGCTATAACCCACATCCAAATCATCGTGATACTAAAACAAAGACAACACCCTCTCAATTGCTGCGGGAGCGATTGATTAAAACTTAAACTGACCTGGTTCTCCTTGCTGCTGTCTTTAAAGCACAGGGTAAATAAGTTAACATGGGTTGACTTTTCCCTGTCAACACTCCTCGCATCAATCGCCTGCGCCAAGTACTTATTAACCCTGTTCGAGGGCTGGTGGTAGACGCTGGAGTGCCTCTTTTTAAACGGCCTTTTGAATTTTTCCGTCACTTTATTCTAAAAAAACGAGAAATTAAATCCAAACTCTCGCACGGATGGAGACCGATGTTAATGAAGCTGCAAGCTCTAATGTTGGTTGCGTGTCGTGTAAGTGGAAATAAAGTCTAAGAAGCGGATTCGCGATACGTGGTGTCTGTTAGTTGTTGTGGCAAACCTGAGGTCTAGTGTATTGTTATTAACAGTCAACTAAACACAGTTGTTTCTTGAAAAGGCAGGCTCCGGGTGGAGGAACACAAAATCCAAAAACATAAGGTTAGTATCAGATGAGAGAGTTATTCACACAGAAGCGCACACCCCGAGACAAAAAACTAATTTTTATTATTATTATTATTCCCAATTCATAATTATTACCTACAAGCAGATTTTCGAAACAATATGAGATTTCTGATTATGAGATATTTTTTTAGTAGTGTTATTTATTGAGATGGCTTTCAAACTAACAGTCCTTCCTGTTTCTCTCAACAACTTGTTAAATCATTTCGCCCAGTCATTGGTCAAAAACTGAAAATTTACACAATTTTACAAAAAATAAAGTGAACTCCGGGCATCTGATCTCCCACATCAAAGAAAATAACAAGTGTTGAATATTGGTTCTGGTCAGATCGCCTATGTGTGGCAATTGTCACAAAAAACGTATGTCTCGGAAACTATGACACATGACAGCTGTCAGTGCTCCGCGGCCAAAAATTCACACGTTCAACTGAGATAACGCTTGCAGAGTAAATTCTTGAACGTCTGCATACAATTAATGATTTGCAATGTGATTTTTATCAAAAACTCCTAAATGCAAAAATAAGGCAGTTGATAGCAAACCATATGAACTTATCACGCAACCTACGTTCATGCTAGAAAGAGAAAACCACAGCAAACCACGACCAGAATCAATATTGAACACATGTTATTTTGGTACCGAAATTAGCTCCAAATCGACAAAGTTTGAAGACATAACTTACCAATTAGAGATCTTAAAGCTACAGTTGATTTTACGTTTAAAGTACAAGTAAAAGTAAAGTAAAAGTAAAGTAAAAAGTAAAATGTTCACAAAAACGATTGTGCAATTAATAATTAAAACCATTAAGAGTGTAGACGTCTTTGCTTGAAGTTTAGAATAACAATTGGATTTCGACATTTTTATTTTATCTTGTTTTATGCACAACTATTATTGCAATAAGTTTTATATTCTTAAGAAATAAACTATAAAGACGATCAAATTTTTAGTTACAGTTTGTGACAATCAGATTTTAAGTATAATAATTATTTTGAATTGAAATAATTTTTGGACAATGGATATCAAAGTGATCGTTTCGCGATCGCATCACAATCCGCGAAATTTAGTTTAATGATAATTTAAACAAAATGAAATAAGAATCCATGTTTTGCCGTGTTTTTTGTTTTGCAGATTTTAATTGCACACTAAAACTTATTTTGCATCAACCAAATAATAAATTAAATTTGCAAACCAACTAATTATTTTTATTTAAGTTCTTCTCTCAAAGCGTCGTAACATCGCGTTGCGAAGAACTTAAAAATTGTATTATTTCACATTTGGGATAACCAACAATTTCCATCAAGAAATCCTTAAACATTTCAAAAGCCGATAAATGAAATGTGGAACTCGACTCAAAACTAGTTTACGATCTCTAATGATTTATAGCAGGGGTTGGTTGCGGTCAAGGGATCGGGGTTGCACGGTAGGCGTTCGTTTATGGACGCGTCATTTTCATTTTGGGTGACTGTAAATGTTAATAATAAAGCAATGTTATTAAAGAAAAATGTTCAAATTGAAATTTTTGGCAATATTTCGTCTCGGCGTGTGCGCAGAAGATTTTGTAAACACTGTATGAAAATGTTGACAAACGCAAAGCCAGTGAGTGTAACTCACATTGGTCTCTGTATCTGGGGAGCGTGTTTGTTCTGTGGAGGGTGAGATTTCGGCATGGAGCACCCTCTGCAGTTCTAGCACCTATAAGCCACATTAGACCAACTAAAGACTACAGCTACACGTTAGGCACATAGAAACCGAACAATTAGACACTTTTAAACACTGAACGTGAACAACATTTATTTTGGGTCGCTTAAAAAATAACGGTAAATTCTCCAATCAAGCAATTGAGAACAAATAACAAATGGAGGTGATGGTTGAAGCTGAGTGAAAAATGGTGCAATGCAGCTACAGAACTCACTTTGCTGCTAGTTTCAGCAGGGTGCTGGGACGACTCACACGCCGAAGGGTCCGCATGGAGCACCCGCTGCAGATCTAGCACCTATAAGCCACAGAGTGACACCAAAGAGACAAAACATTCAGCTACAAAACTCGAAAATAAATTGTTCTTCTTGATCGGGTTAGGGTTGATGCGATGTGTTACAAGGGACGATGACAGGCAGTAAGTATGAACACTTACCACTAGTATAGTCTTGGCTACTCACATTACGTTCTAAGAAGTTAAGTGTTTGTGAAGAGATACAACACTTACCGCATCCTAAAATGCAAACAACACCGTCATGCGGTATTACAACATACAGCAATCCTGTATTTTACAATAAACGGGAAGCATTAGTGAGATGCTCGGGGTAACATTAACATTCAACATTACGACGGTTTGTCATTTTCGAGCAAGTGCTAAACAGAAGCGCGCAAATCGGCTTAAAGTAGCAGAGACGGGCTGAAAGCTCCGACAAAATAGACGATATTAAAGTTTCCACTAGGCTACGTGCTGCGGTACGTTTATTAAAAAATTGCAACGCTTCTTTATTCACTCTCTTTCAAATTATTTTATCGAATATTGCAACAGCGTTGCACTTTTTTAACAAAAATAATCAGCGCTGCAGGCTTTCATAAAATTAAGATACAGAACATATACAGGGTGACCCAGCGATGTGAAAAAGTCCATTATTGACCTTTAAATGTTTGAAAATTATTTTTTTTTACGAAAGTCGGATATACTAACCCCTACAATTATTTTTAAGTATGCAAGGTGTTTCCGAAATTAGCTACAATACAAACTTATGTTTTTTAAACGGAACATCTTCATTTTTGAGCTTTTAGCTTTTAACACTGATGGTTTTAAGTTAAATTGTTACTGGTCAATTTTACTTTGTTTTTGAAATAATTTGATTTTTTTTTACAAAAAACGCTTTTTTGAAATTATTACATTAAAACTAGGAATCTTTAGAAAAGTAGGACTTTCACCACTTTAAAGAAAAAAATTCAAACTTAAAGGATATAATTTTTTTAGCTTACTGCAGTCAAGAAGATAAAAAAATGAAGAGGTTTGTTGCAAGTTGAAGAACTTAAAAATTTTAAATGAAACACCCAAATTTTTATTTTTGCATCTCTAAAAACATTAATAGTTAAGTGTCTCTTGCTGATTACTTAAAAGATATTTAACTTTAAAAATTAAAAAAAAATATTAACTATTGTTTTAGTAGTCGAAAAGTAAAATTTTCAGCTAATATTATAACTTTAGTGCTACCCTTAGGCCATTATTCGTCATTTATTACAGTGAAATAACTAAAATTTTAATATTTTTGCTGAATTTTTAAATCCCTTATGAATTCCAACAAATGGTCCTTGGTGGTGTTACCATGGTTATGGTATCGTTTAATGGTCATGAACATCCTCATGAATAATGTGCATTGTTGCTGAAATTAACTTTTAAAGTCAAATATCTTTTTAGTTATTAACTTTAGGCATTTGAAGCTTTATGTTTTTAGATAGACAATTTAATAATCTTTGAGAAGCAAGAACAAAAAATAGGGTGTTCCTTTTAACTTTTTCAAGCTATTCAACTTTTAACAAACTTCTTAATTTTTCTACGTTTCTAATTGCAGTGCGCTAAACAATTCGAACATATTTAAGTTTGAACTTTTCCCTTTAAAATGGTGACAGTCCTACTTTTCTACGATTCTTCGTTTTTGTGTAATAAATTTTTAAATAAAACGTGTTTTCGTCAAAAAAATTAAATTATTTGAAAAACTAAGCAAAATCGACCAATACAAGTTTAAATCAAAATCATCAGTATTAAAAGCTACGTCTAAAAATGCAATAAAATTTAGGTTGTTCCATGTGAAGAAACATAACTTTAGTGTTTTTTTTTAATATTAGGACACCTGTGTTTTAAAAATATGCAGCAGTAACGCAGCTATAATCAAAAAAAGAAAAAGTCAATATCTCTAATAATAAAAAAGTTATGGAGCTTTTTCGGATCGTTGGGACAGCCTGTATTTACACAAAATGCTTCTTTTAAAAATGGTAGAAATCAATCATTGTCACTAATAATGGCATTCAGCGTAAAAAATGGCTTTGACAAGGAAACTGGAGGAGCCCAGAAAATTTAATAAAGGGAAAACTTCCCCACTCTGAAAAAAATGTGCTAAAATTCATTTTAGGAAACAGTCTATTAAAATATTATTTTAAAACTAAAGCAAGAGACAGCACTAGAGTGGAAACTCGATTTTCGTATTTTCCATACTTTGTGAACTTTGACAGAAAGGAGTGTAGGAACTTTAAGAAGAGAATAATTGGATTGTTAGAGGACGAGATGAAAGGAAATGCCGTTTATTTCTTATTGTGTCGTTCGCAATTTCTGATCAGTAAAATGTATCTTAATTTTAGGGCCCGCCATGTGATACAATTAGTGCCGGATGCAGAAGAGAACAAGTACAATTTCGTGCAAAAAAGCCGAGAAAACGTAGCTTTTTCGCTCTTAAAATTAACGATCCAAACTGAGTCGAACATTTCGCTCGTTTCAGATTGGTACACACACAAATAGGAGATCCTGTGTAGTCAGATTTTGTAATGCATCGTGTTTAATTAATGCAAGGTATCCGTGCGAGTGCTGTAACGGTTAGGAATACTTTGCATATGAAAGTGAAAACAACTGTGCAGAGGTGCTTTTAAAAATTATTAATCAGTGCGTTGCATTTATGTCTAAGTTATTCCGGTTACGGGTTATGAGTTTCTCCACGGACGTTGCAAAAAAAAGTTAAAACAAAAATTCTTGCAACATCCGTTGTTACCACTCCTGGAATTGGTGGAAAACTTACCTTTCGGGCGTTGGTGGACTTGAGGTCGGGCTGGAGGGCCATGTTGGAGAAGGGCACTTCCATGGAGTATTTAATGGAGTGGAGGAGCTGCACCACCACGTTGGAGACGTTCTTGAAGCTGAGTTTGCGCCTCTGAGCCGCACCAAGGGCCGATCGGACCTGCAGCGTGTTGAACAAGAGTGGCTGGAAGAGATCCACCGGAAGGGCCGGGGAGGGCAGGTTAGTCACAAGGGTTAGAACAAGCCCGGTCTAACTACGTCGGATGTCCGGAAAGGGCGGGCTGAAGGGCCTGATTATACTCGCAAAAGTGCGATAACCGGAAGAGAATTTCTAAAAATGAGAATCGGATTCCGAGGCCAAAAATTAATAGCTCACCAGCTTCAACTAAAGCAACTAGGGTTTCACACAAAGCAATTATTTATTCTTTTTTACTTTAACAGTCTTGGTTAATAATTTATAGATACCGGACCTTAGAAAACTTCCCTAACCCGCATTTTTAACGGTTTTTCTTAAAACTGGAAATAAATTTGTTCCGTTAAAAATATAAATATTTGACACCCTTTTTATTTTTCCTAAATTCCTAAATTGACCTGTTGTATCCTAAATGTGTTTTAAACATCCTTAAGTTGTGTTTAACCTTCCTAATTCACAATAGGATATTTTTTCAATTTTTTCAAATTAAGATTTTTTAGTTTTACATCTAAAGATTTTTTGTTTTTTAGGCTTCCAGTCTTTCAATCTCATAGTTTCTTTTAGTGTTTCAACCACACAGTTTTTAAGTTTACAGCTTAATTTCACCATATTTCATATTCATTTCCTAAATTTTTCAGTTTTTCGTGGTTTCATTTTTTTATAATTTTAGTTTTCCAAGTTCTTACTGTTGTACAGGGTGTTCCAAGTTTTGTGGCCGAGGCAAAAATAAATATTTCTAGTCAAGTAAAACAATAAATTAGTAGCCTAAACGATAGAGCGTTATTGAGGCTACCATTTGATACTTTGATATAGTGCATATTTTTTAAAGTTATTGCTGTGAGACATTAAAAAGCAATTTAGTGAATTTTTTTAAGTTACTGGCGTATTTTTTATATGATAAAATTCCTTTAAAATTTTTAGAAACGTAACTGCTAAAATAGAATGATGCGAAAGGTTGATAGATTTTGAGTAATTAACATTTAATATTGGAGATTTAAAAGCTCGAATAATTTATGGCGGGCTTTGTGGTATTGTGGTAATCAGGTCAGGATTCCTTGACAATAGACCGCTTTACCCCGGAAAGATTGTAAACATCATAGCAAACCTTTTTCTATTGTTAAGGAATTCTGACCTGATCACCAGTTACCACTACGCCTGCCATAAATTATCGAAGCTTTTGGATCTTCAATATTAGAACATTAATTATTCAAAAGCTATCAATTTTAGCATAATTCTATTTTAGCAATTACGGCTCTAAAAATTAAAGGAATTTTACCATATAGAAAATACACCAATAACTTAACCTAAATTTTTACCAAAATTGGTTTTTGTCTCACACCAATACCTTATAAATTTTGAACAATAACAAAGTATCAGATGGTAGCGTAATTAATTCTCTATCGTTTAGGCTATTAATTTATTTTTTTACTCTACTAGAAATATTTATTTTTGCCTCGGCCATAAAACTTGGAACAGCCTGTACATTAAATTATTTTTTAAGGTTGCACTGTCTTTTAATTCTAAAGATTCACGAGCCCTTGCACAGCATTATTTTAGTCAAGCAACTTTGAAAAATGACTTACTTTCTCACTCTGAAATTTTAGTTAATAGCATCAAACAAAATTCGAAAAAGTAGGGTCACTTGTTAAAGCTATTGAACTCATGAATAAAATGCAAATTTTTATAAAAAGTACTCCAGGAGTTGTGGACAAATTAGTTAGGGACAAACTATACAAAAAAAATCTGGATATAAAAATCTACTGAAAATAAAAATATCAATTGAATGAAAAAATATTGGTAATGGTAATTTATAATCAAATCAGATGCCTGATTTTAGAACTAGTACTAGTTTGAATTTCCAAACAGTCAGTTTATTTGCTAGGTATCTCAACCTAGAAAATGAACTGAAAAATTTTTACAGAAAAAAAGCTAATTTTACAAGAGCAAATTTAGAACAATATTTAGGTTCAACAATTGATTAACTTCTTTATAGCTTTTTTTGTGCAGTAAATCTTTTACAAAACGTATTTTGTTTTGTTTGTTTTTGTAATGGAATTTATTGTACTAAAAATTATGTTTATTTTTCCTGAAGTAGGAATTAATAAAAAATGTATCCTAAATCACCAGATTTTAATTCCTAATGTCTGTTTTTTACAACATTTTTGAGACATCTAAATAAGGTTTTTAGCTTCGTAAAAATCCGTTCTCAAAGAATTTATACGATGACAAGTTCTGAAGCGATCTCAAACGAAGACGAGGTTGGGATTTATTTTATGTTACAAATTAAACTGCACTTTGTTTTATTGATTTTGGCTCGCTTCTCGTGCCCTATACAGCCCTTGTGATTTACCCTTGGCCTCTACTTAGTGAGGTGAGGTCAAGCAAACCTAGGTGGAGTTGGATTTGGTCCAATTTTTGAGGAATTTCATTGCGTTTTTAGTAGAAAGGCACAAACACAATTAATTGGATTTTTCTTGGACATCCGACCATGAAAGCGCATAATTAAAACTTCATTACGTAATTGAAATCATTGCGAGCTTTCGTAATAAGCCTCAGGTCTTAATTAGACGCTTTCGGGGGAATTCACACGGCAGAGTTAAGTCAAACTTGTTATTGGTACGACAACACGAAAAAACGTGCCACAACAGAGATATGTGATAAAGTCGTGTGGAAGCTCGAACAAAAACTAGAGGGAGGGGGAGGTGCATCAACCGTGCAGAAGACAATAGACACATTGAAACACTGGGTATAATAGAGGAGTAATGAAAACAAGAGATTATTCACGATACCTGGCAAACACAAAACGAGCTTTTCTTAGTTTTATTCGGTTTCAGCGAGGGAAAAGTTCAAAAGGTAAATGCACGACAGGGATTGTGAATAATCGAAAATTCGCAAATTGTCATACTTCCCTCACACTACAAAAGAGCGCATTCTTCATTTACAAATTACGAAAGAGACTATCCAACAATTTGGCCCTGCTCTGAAATGGCGAGGCCTGAATTCGGTAAATTTATTGCCCTAATAATCTATCCAATATTTCATCACACAATAGAAATTTTGAAGAAAAAAATGTTAGACTCAAGATGCAATTAATTTCCGGCCGTCGTTACTCGCTAACACAACTTCTGATGAATTTTCGCCGATGTGCAAAT
Source organism: Tribolium freemani (assembly GCA_939628115.1). Lineage (NCBI taxonomy): Eukaryota > Metazoa > Arthropoda > Insecta > Coleoptera > Tenebrionidae > Tribolium > Tribolium freemani. Next base: position 16,822,208 of record OW626791.1, on the reverse strand, counting down.
ATAGACATGAGTAATGAACTTGTTCCCCATGTAAATGTTTCATTACTTAAGCAAAGTTAATCGTTATGCATAACAACCTTTGCTACTTTTCTATTGTAAAAGGTAATTTGCATTTCGTGTACCTCACAGCTTTAACCTTTTGCTCATTGATTAACTCGACACGCCCCATATTAACACGGCAGCAAATTAAAAATCGAGACACCAATTACAGCGCCATTCCAGAGCAGCTTGTTGTCAATAAAGACGTCCGATTGTCGTGTCTTGGTGATCGAGAAGCGACAAGTACCTTTCTCCTGCGAGCTGGTGGTACGATGAAGTAGGTGGTGACGCAGTGGTCGCGGAGGTACTGGTTTCTGGTAGCGCCGTTACCTGGTTCCACCTCGTATTCGCCCCCCAGGTAGTCCAGGGTGGCCTGGGTGATGTGCACCCGGCTGCAAGTACACGAGAAAAAAATATTTAAAAAAAAGTTATTTAAAAAAAGCTTTTATTTAAAAGATGCACTAAAAAGTAAAAAATAATGTATTTCAATCACAGCAGAATATTTTTTCTTACAGGTTAAAATTCTAAAATTTACAAAAGCTTTGGGAGTTGTCAAATGAACAAAGTAATTCTGTAATGCCGTAGTTTTATAACTCCCAAAGCTTTCATAAATTTTAGAGTTTTAACCTGTAAGAAAAAACATTCTCCTGCGATTGAAAATACATTATTTGTTACTTTTTAGTGCATCTTCTAAATAAAAGCTGTTTTAAAAAAACTTTTTTTTTATATTTTTATTTTGTGCTTTTTAGGCCCGGTTGCTCAGTTCGAGCTTAAACCGAGTTTAACTAAGCTTAAGCTTAAGCCGGCACCGAGTGTTGCTCAGTTACGAAATATCGACTAAGCCAAAGCTTAGCATTGGTTTAACTAAGCGGTCGATGTTGGCCGCTTAAGCATTGGCTTATCTCTAAATACTTTTAATATTAACGTTATTAATATACATAACTTTATAATATTATTGAAATCGTTAACAGATGAATAAAAGAAACCGAAGTAGCAGTTTTACGCGCAAAGAAAATAAAATTGGTTAATTTTATTCAACTAACACTAGAGTGTAAAAAAGTTACTTGCTTTTGTTCGATGAAAAAAATAGACCATGGCCCAAATTGCACTAGCATCTAATGCAACAGCAGACACCAGTAGAGTAGCTGCTACATTACGAAAAATATGCGACAATTAAAAAAATCATAAAATATGCAGACCAACAATGTTATAAAAAATAGACTGGTGGAGGATCATCAAGCCCATATACTACTTACTTTCACAATGGAAAAAAAATTGCTTTTAATGATAATTTGTGATAAGGAGCCAATAAATTACCGGATTCGACAGTGAATTTGCTGATGATGCACAAAAACAGCTTTTTTTAATAAATTTCAGTTCAGTTTGTGTTAAACTTGTGATAAACAAATAAATTTGAACAATAACAGTAATGAGTAGAGGGCCATGGCATCAACATGTTGTAAGTCAGTATATTAAAAAAAAACTAAAAAAAAGTATAACGATAATAATTTACTTACTTATTTTTATTCTAGTATTAAACATTATTAAGAATGATATTAGAAATTACTGATATGTAAATCTTATGTGATTTTAATTATAGCACAAATTTTTAAACAGTTAAATTATTTATATAAAATTGTTATGCTTCAAAACTGAGGACGCCCAAGTCTTTAAATGCACAAAGGCAACAAATAAACTGTGCAAATCAATTTATTGCTGTGCTCTGAAAGGAAACGATGAATTGAATTTTTTCAGAAGGAGGCACAATTTGAATATGCCGCGCATGAAAGAGCTCCATGAAATAAGAAAAAAACCATTCTAATAATTAATAATTATATTGAGATACATTTTTAAACATAAGATTCATGTTACAGCGATATTGTTCCTCCAATGTACTAAAATAATGATAAATGATGATATTATTTCATCTGAACCTAACTTTTCAAAATCAGAACTGTCTAAACAAAAACTCGCAAGCAACTTCTTACTTGAAGTGCACAAGCGTACAGTACTACCAACGGCGTAAGTGACAAGTTCAGTGCGGCTTAGCTAAACTTTCCACTGAGCAACACAACTGTGTTAGTTTAAATTTAAGCCGAGTTTACGTAAGCCAAAGCTTAAGCTCGAACTAAGCAACCGGCCCTTAGTCTTTATTTATTGTTATTACACTGTGCATCTACCGTGACGTCCAAATGATCAACATACCGTCTATGTCCGTATAAGTTACGGTATGTACAAATCGAGAACCCCTTTGTAAACATAACCTAAAATTTTAAAACCCCATTTAACACCTTTAGGGGGTAATTAACTATATAGAATTGCATTGTTACGCAGATTACGTAAGCATGTTAAATTTCATTTCATTGCGACTACAGGAACCCTCTCAAATTTCCAAATCGAGAACCCCTTTGTAAACATAACCTAAAACTTCAAAACCCCATTTAACCCCTTTAGGGGGTATTTAACTACATAGGATTGCATTGTCACGCAGATTAAGTAAGTATGCAAAATTTCAATTCAGTGGGACAACGGGAACCCTTTCAAATTTGGCTCCGAAAAAATAACCGACAGACAGACAACATTGTGAGTTAAATAAAAGTTTTTAAAAATAGGAGAAACCAATCAAAAGAAAATGATTCATTACAAAATTGTGCATATTTTATTGTTTTCTTGGTCAGCTCTCCAGGAAAATTCAGCCGGAATTTTCACGCCATCTCGCCGTGTTCTATATTCCACGAATTTTATTTTTAACAAACATTTTTAGATCTAAAGAAAACAGCTCAGACAGTGTGATGCCCAATAAATTACTGTTTTCTTTTAATCATAAGTGTTATTTATGTGTGGCCGCGTCTCCGACACAAAACTAAATTCCATTAGTTCATGCTAACTATTAGACAGTTTGTGAGAAATTACTCAACCTTTATCGGACACGTTGATCTGAATAACTGGAATAAATGGATGATGAAAGTAATTCGGCAATTTATTGTACGGGCTTCGTGACGGTAAAATAAAATAAAGTTGTAGGTAAAAAACATTTTGGCATGTGGTTAATTTTTCTAGTGTTAATTTTGATACTAGATTATGTTTAAAATGACTGTTAACATAATACATCTTTTAAAAAATAACTTATAATTTTGTTTGCAGTTTATAGTCTAAAATATAACTGCACAGTGTTCAATAATCTTATCTTAGTTTAAACGAGAGACACAGTACGTACAGACTCCACATAAGTACACGTTTTTGGACAACATATTTTATTTTTGATGGCTACTAGGACAGTTAAAATGGCTGATAAATTTTCAAATTATGTTACAAAAAGTCCATAAAGTTTTGTAAAGTAAAGAAAAACTGTACTTTCGAAAATATCTCAGAATTAGGTAAGTTACTGATTCAATTGTAAGAACTTTATTCTTGTTTAAATGTATTATAGTAGAACTATTAAATATAAGTAGTTAAAACAAAATTTGTATGATTTGACTTTTGATATACAGCGTGTTAGGGAATGGTTTAGCATAAATTGAAAGGTAGATAGAGAATGGCAAGACGAATCGATTAAGTAAATTTTTTGTAAATCGAAAATGCATAGTTTTCCCAAAAAATCGTTCTGAAATTAAAGTCCCAAATTTTGAGAACCGCTGTATTAGAATCACGAAAATTATCGCCAATTTTAATATTATTGACAAAACAGCAGAGGTAAATTAACTTCTTGATCCACTCCGTAATTCTTCTATTTCAATTTGTGTTTTGTGATCAAAATTTCTAAAAAAAAAAACAAAAAGAAATTTTTGCCAGAACGGGGGTTTGAACCTCCCACACAAATGCCCGTGCAATCTACAATTTTGAAAAATTCTGCGCCACTATGCCCACTTTGTTTAAAGAAAAAATTAACCACTAATAAACTACCATAAACGACACAGTCGCTCTCAACAGGTGGATTAATAAAATCTTTTGAAGAAAGTAAGCACTTTTTGGAAAAATGGTATAAGGCTTTTTAACTCGTCTGATCATGACAAATTCACTTACGAAATATTGCTAAATCATTCCCTAACAGCCTGTATGTTTACCCAAGTGTAAAAGAAGCGTTTAAAAAAAAATTCAACTTTCTAGGAATTTTTTCCACCGATTTGTTTAATTTGGGGCTATGTACTCGTAGTTCGAATTTATTTTTTATTTTGTTTTTTTTGTGCATTTGTATTTTTTAATAACATTTCAAATATACATGCCTGAATGTTAAACCATTTTCACACTGTAACCACACTAGAATGCAATGCTTTGTACACTCAGCAAGTACATTAGAACATTTAGTTAAGTGTGTAAAACATTTATGAAATATGATTATTACACTAGTTTAGGTGTTAAAAGTACATATACAAAAAAGTTAATTTACACTAGAAAATATTACACCCTAGAGTGTGGTCCCCTGGACCACTCTTAGTGTCATTTTAGTGTGAATAATAATAACATCAGAAAATTTTTTACTGTGTAATGACAAGCAAAATTGTGATTTTTTGCCTTGACGGCTTTATAATTCAGTGATAATTACATTACTTCTTGAACGACAGTTTTTCCTTAATAAAATTTATTCCCAATTCTGGGGCGATTCTGAGTTATCCAAACATTGTTCCAGGCATTATAACTTGTACAATAATCCCGTAATAGCGATTCGAACGATGTCGGGGCTAATCTGAGCCATTGGGTTGGTTTCAGTTTAGTTAATTCCTGAAACCTCTCCATTACAAGGGAATCAATTAAATAGGTCAGTCTGACACAAATCCCGGATTTTTTCCGGGAGGGAACGACCTGAAATGTGACAGGTCGTCTTTTGCAGTTAATACTTTGATAAAGGCGAGTTAACTCAACCATATTACAATCTGTTCAGTTACAAAAGGAAAGAAAGTTGGGCGAAGATTAAAGTGGAGTTTAATCAGCGCAGAAACGCTGGTAGCTCATTTAAATATAAAATAGTGCAAAGAGACAACCGGCTGAATTAACGATTTTACTTTATATTCATTTTATGTTGCGCGTTTCGAATTTGAATTCGTATGAGGCAGGTAATTAAAAAGCACGTAACTTAGACACAAAAGGTGGATTAAAACAATTTCCAACCCCAAAAGTAGCAGATTTTACCGTTTGAGACAAACGAGACGGCGATGAATTAAAAATTCAGCAGACATTTGGATAATGGCCAAATAGACACCGTCACAAACAAATTAAGTGAACATTTTCGTGACTCGCAATCACATAAACAATGCAGAAGGTAAATCACTAAATTACCACTAAAATACTTGTAATGTTTTAGTGTATTAATCGTGACACACTATAAAAAATTACAATTGAAAATGATATAGGACCAGTTTTTTTATTGTGAAAAATATAAAAAAAAATTAAACGTATAAATTATTATTTTAACGAACAATTTCTTTATTTTGTGATGTTTTGGCTTTTTCTTGGAATGACTCGTTAACAGAACTTTATTCATTTTTTATTCATTTGCTGTATTCGATGAGTTAATTAACATTTAGTCCCAATCACAAATATTCTCAATTACTTAGGTAATACTTGTTTTTAAGTTATAATTGTTCCTGTTCCAATAATTAGGTTATATTTATTAAAAAAATGTGCAAAAACAGCTTTTGAAAAAGATCGCCACTGATCATGAGCAGAGAAATAAATGTTTCTCTTTTATTAAAGTTTTATTATTAAATTTGACATTGACATTGACCAATTTATCGTAATCTGCGGTTACTTTTTTGTTTTTAAATGTAATTTCATTCACCTAAACCTTTCAGTTTTTTAAATATTTATTAATTTAGAAATATACGTAAGATCTCACAGTCGCCTAATAAATTTTATCAAGAACGGTTGACTGAGAGTTTAACTAGTTTTCTTTGTATCTCAATTTAATTAATTAATAATTAGATAAGGTTTGACGCAAAACGTTAACTAAAATGCAAGAAAATAAAAATAATGAGAAAAAAAGTAATTTCTTCAAAGTTGCGGCACGACGCTCTTTAAAAAATTATTTAAAAAAAACACTACATCTCTAGTTGGTGAAACTTTAAAATAGAGGTTTTTGCCCGAGTCCGGCCCTGGCCTAGCCATATATTTACAATAATTAAGAGGTACACAGTCCAGCCAATAAAAATAATTCATGTTGTAAGACACAAACATTGCCAAACTGCTCATAACACTTAAATTTAGCAAAATTCGCGCAATTTATGAATGCAGCTGTTCCTCTTGTGTCTGAACTTAAAAATCGTCATATTTTGTTAAAACGTGACATAGTGGGTACAAAATCGCTCCCAAGCCCACCATCGCAGTCGAGATTTAAATTGTTCCTCTCTATTTTCCCGCAACGACATTCCGGCTTAGGGCTCTCAAAGATATTTTAATTTAATGAAGTAAGGGTAGAATAATGTGGATGTGGGCAGCCCAAGCTAAATTAACAATGGATTCATAATGCATGTCGTACATTTAGCTAAGAGTCAGGGTTGTAATTTAACTGAAATTTCTGGAATATGATTGAGGGAGCGAAAAAATGACTCCATTTACTCGGATCTCTCCCTGCGCGGAAATCACAAGGAAATGAAACATCCCCTTGAGAGACTTGTCACTTTGGACCGATGTTTCGTCTCGATAACGTCAGCAATGCAACTAATTAAAGCTGGGGCAATTTATCGCCAGACGAAAATGTGACGCAATCTCATCTAAGACTGGCTGAACGGATAAGCAAATTAATTGCAAATGCACCAACTTCACGTCTGAATAAATAATCCATCATCCACCTTGTATAAATTGCAGTAATTGCCGCAAATAAGGCTACAAGGCTGGGACGTGTCTGCAATCGAAACTCGGATGATTTAGTTTGCGATTATTGAAAAGATTGAAGTAGTGTCGAGTCAATTAAATTTAATTGGAACAATAAATTAACGACGGTCCTGGTGTTATGCAAAATGTGAAGTGTAACATAATGACCTATTGTTGACTTTAAGTTCGTTACCTACCAATTTGCTCCAACTCCGGGTTATCTCACATCCATAACCCGTGTTATGGGCACTTTTACGGGTGGAGGAGAATTGAGCAAGCGTGGGTGCCCTCCTATTGTTGAACTAGATAGCTAAGTCCGATTTGACCGCTTACTTATGGCATTACAAGATTGTAAATGATAACACCATTATTATTCTCCACTATTGGCCAAAAACAATAAATCAGAGCCGTGTTTTAATTAAAATTTACCTACTACTAGCGCTGCAATTTTAATTCTCTACTCGTAAAGTTGAGATTAATTGTTGATTTTCATTTGGACGGAAATGAGGATTGATGGAATTTGTAAACATTTATATTTGACGGAAGCTGAACCGAATCACGTGTCTCAACGTTTAGTACTGTTAGAGACATGTGAGTGTTTGCGCAAGTTGATTTGAAAGGGCCCATTGAAATTGAACGGTATCGATAATTGAAAATTTTTGACAATGACGAAAGCCGATTGCACCCATTGATTATCTCGATGCAGGAATTAAATCCCGTTCGTTGAGTCATTGTGAGATGAAGAGCAGCACAAAAGTGCCAGAGTTGGCTTTTTATAATAAAATGCCGAGTTACAGACGAAATAACATTATTTGTAGAGCATTTTTTGTGACAAACTATATATTTTTGAAGAATAAAAATGGACCAACAGTCAAAAAAAGATATATAAGTAAGAAGCTATAAAATAACGCAATTAAAAAATGGTTTTATCCACAATCACATTATAATTGGAGTTTTATCCACACTTATGAAGCATATAAAGAGACCTATTATCCACTAGTGGAATAAAGCAACTTTATTCCAGTAGTGAAATAAGGAAAAAATTAAAATTTAACTTCGATTAATTCCATTTTCTTAATGTTGTGATTGTGGATAAAACGTTGTATTGCATTCGTGTTTTAGTCGCATTCTATCCATACAGGGTGATTCTTAAATAAACCGACAAAATTTTATCACAGTCTTCGAAGGATAAGTAGAGACGATCTGTACCATATTTACGTTTTTATTTCGTAGGGGTAGAAACCCCTTAATCCGTGCCACTTACGACGCTCATGAGTTCAAATTGGTTGTTTTGGAAAAAATGTGCTCGTTTTCATCATGAATATCGATAATACACAGTGATCATTGTTGCATTGATCAAGTACATTGTCATCAGATGATTATCATGCTTTCCACTAACTGTGCTAATACTACTTTCGAACACATCAGTGGCGTACGCTTTATCTTCAACATAACTTTAAAAAAATTTATTATTAAAACGATTATACAAGAATTTTTTTACTATTTTTCCCGGTATGTACTCATTTGACACTACCATGGGTAGAATTTTGTCGGTCTATTTAAGAATCACGCTGTATATATTGCGTGGATAAAATGCTTTCTAAAACATTTATACAATAAGTAACTATTAATTTATGATAAAGCTGTATTTTTATGACGGTTATAGATTACTCAAGTTTTTTAAGTCAATTTTTGTCAGGATACCCTATTCCCAAAATTACACAACTGTTTTCGAGATATTTACACTTTTGAATTTACACTTTCTCCTTCAAAAATCGATTATTTTAATTTTAAATTAATATTAATATTTAAATCTTTATTTTGGTGTTTTAAATTTTCCAAAAAATCTAACACAACCCAAATAAGGTTACATTTAGATAACTTCAAGTGCCCATAACAATTTTTACAAATGAAATGCTACAATTTTTGTTTCACTAAATGAAAGAGAATTTAGTTCTGCATCGGTTTGTAATGCCCCCTTTACCTATGTTTATTAATTATTAGATTTCAAGTTATTTTAACTTTTTGTAGACATTGAGAAATTCAAAGCATAGCCTTTTTCGCATGTGATTATAAAATATGAAGAATCAAATTTTTTTTTCAAACTCAAACTGAATTTATTCAATAACAACATTTTTAATAAAATTTGTCGTTTATTCAATGAGAAGTAGGTATTTCTATACGGTTACAAAAAAGTTTCCCGTGAAAATAACTTGAAAAATATTAAAGTTAGCTATAGAAATGTTAATATCGATCGACGCGGAATTAAATTATCCTTCAATCAGTCAAGAAAAAAATAAAACATTCAATTGGAAAAAATTGTTATGTGGGTAATTGAAGTTTTCCAAACTAATAACGTTTAAAATTTGATTTTTTTTTATTTAAAAACGCCAAAGGAAAAGACTTAGAGTTTCTCTTTCAAATGTCCAACGCGGTTTTAAAATACTTAAAAATAATAGTTATCAATTTTTCGAAGGGAAAAGTGCAAAACCAAAAAAATACAAAGTAAATATCTCGAATATAGCTGTATAAAAATATTCACATTAATACTATCGTTATTGGAAATCACAATATCCCGAAAACGGATATACTTAAGAATAAAAAAGCTGACAAAAACTTCCTTAGATTAATTCAAATAATCTACACAATAAATGGTATTCTATTTAAATAATGATTATAGCTCTATTCAAATATTCAGATTAATATCGTTATTGGAACTCACAATACGAGTTCTCTAATGTAGCCTGTATAAGTGCTATTTCCGCAATACCAAATACATATTTTAATGCAAATTATTCACAATTACGTGGATAACAAAACACACATGTTTGTACTTTAAACACAAAATAATTAACCTTATTTTTATTATTCACAAGGGAAAACTGGTAATTAACAAAACTAAAACTATCAATTTCAATTGTATGAAATAAATTATGACTTGAAACTTTAGCATTGTTCTGTTTTTGACTATAATTTACTGTTTTTATCACAAATCCAAAAATAATAACTGCAATCTATCCACAATGTAATGTAGAGATATGCCTAGAGAGAAAAAAATTAATATTGTGAGTATGGTAAGTACTTAATTGTAGTAACATCAAAACCTTTGAGAACAAAATCCTTTATTAAAAGCTTTTATTTAGCTCACAATGGTATCTGTCTGTCGGTTATTTTTTCGGAGCCAAATTTGAAAGGGTTCCCGTTGTCCCACTGAATTGAAATTTTGCATACTTACTTAATCTGCGTGACAATGCAATCCTATGTAGTTAAATACCCCCTAAAGGGGTTAAATAAGATTTTGAAGTTTAGGTTATGTTTACAAAGGGGTTCTCGATTTGTAAATTTGAGAGGGTTCCTGTAGTCGCAATGAAATGAAATTTAACATGCATACGTAATCTGCGTAACAATGCAATTCTATATAGTTAATTACCCCCTAAAGGTGTTAAATGGGGTTTTAAAATTTTAGGTTATGTTTACAAAGGGGTTCTCAATTTGTACATACCGTAACTTATATCGACATAGACGGTATGTTGGTCATTTGGACGTCACGGTAGATGCACAGTGTAATAGCAATAAATCTATGCAATAAATAAAGACTAAAAAGCAAAAAATAAAAATATATAAAAAAATGTTTTTTAAAAAAGCTTTTATTTAAAAGATGCACTAAAAAGTAAAAAATAATGTATTTCAATCACAGGAGAATATTTTTTCTTACAGGTTAAAATTCTAAAATTTATAAAAGCTTTGGGAGTTATAAAACTACGGCATTACAGAATTACTTTGTTCAGTTGACAACTCCCAAAGCTTTTATAAATTTTAGAATTTTAACCTGTAAGAAAAAATATTCTCCTGTGATTGAAATACATTATTTTTTACTTTTTAGTGCATCGGTTAAATAAAAGCTTTTTTTAAAAAACATTTTTATTTAAAAATATTTTTCGCTTTGGTTCTTGCAACTCCAAAGTAGTGCAAAGGCTATTTGATGGAAGCAGCCAAAAGAGGAGTTTCAAACTTTAACTACACTGTAATTCTAGTCATAGTAATAATAATCCCGTACTCAACCGGGTCGAATATTTCGTAACAGGAGCTAAGAGGCTTCACACTGTTGAGTCCTGTCCAGATAAACACAATCGATAGTCCCTGGCCATGAAGCCGTAATCTCCAGAGACAAATGTTGCCATAATAAACTCGTAAACTCAATGAAAATTTTCATTTTGTAATAAGTGCAACAATGCAGCAACTGGTGCAAAAAACGCAGTCTTATCCTATAGCACAAGCGTCGTAAAAGTTTCTTCGTAATGAATTTTAACTAGGCGTAACCGTTGCATTAACAATTTAGTTAAATCCAATGATTTAACGACCATCAGGCAAACAAATGGGTTAGGCCTTTTGGTCGTTTAAATAATTGAGTGAACCCACGGACCGATTGGTGTAACACGAGTAAGATGTCTTTGTTTGTCCGTATTATGTTACGTGTTGACAAATTTTCCAGTCCTTACCCAGGTTCGCCCCCTGCTTCCATGTTGTTGGCCAACGTGACGTCGTTCGACCACACATCATACTGCCATTTCCGGAGCCCCAGGACCCCGCAGAGCACCCGCCCCGAGTGGATTCCCACTCGCATATTCAGCTGCACGTCTGTGGCTTCGACCACGCTGGCGATGGCGTCGATCATGTCCAGGCCCATTTCGACGGTGCAATGAGCGTGGTCGGAGCGCGGTTCCGGCAAGCCAGACACGCAGTAGTAGCAGTCCCCCAGGATTTTGATGCGCAAACAGTGGTTATCCTGGAAAAAATACAGTCCCGATATCACCTCGGCTTGTCAAAAGCGCTGCCGTAGATCAACCCAAATGCCATTAAAGCGGATCGGAAGAGCCACTTTATATAAATTTCCCGGCGTTTTCCGCGAACTATATGCCGGAATGTAAAACAGGGCGGGGGCGAATTTACATAAATAAAACGCTGTAGGTACAAAGGGAAATGATCGGAGGAAGAGTTACGTTTATTTAAAAAATATAAACATACGAGTGTAGCAGGAATTCGCTTTAAAAACAAACGGAATTTTGATCGAACTGTAAGTGTTGGCAGGACTTGAATTATAAATATTTAAGCTTATGTTCCGGTTATAAAATGCAAATTTCGCAAGTAGGTATATCTAAAAGTCACATTACGTCAATTAAGTTAAGTACTTTCCCGTTATCCTTGAAAATTAATCTTCAAACGCAAAAAATGACACAATTTTTATCCAATTATTATTCAGTGAGTCAGTGGTGATCGCATCTCTGATTACTCCTTTCAGTTTAATTAAAAATTACGAGATTCAATCTAGTGTTTTTCAAAAAAGCTTGTAAATACATCGTTTACTTCGCAAATTATACCGTCTCGGCACCAAGTCGTTTTAAATTAATTTAAATTCAACTATTATAAATTGTTTGAAGAAAAAGGCAGGGATATAAAGTAGCAAAACTGGCGACCAACATTTTCAAGACAAACATGAGAAAAAAAATTGAAATTTAAGATTTGCACTCCGTCCAGTTAAAAATACAATGTGTCAATTAAAGTTGTAGAGAATTAAATTTCGCACAAAAAGTCCGTAAAACCATGTCTCTATTCGTTTCATCTTTAACGGCAGTTGATAATTTAAACCTAAAGGGTTGATACAAAAAATATATTCTCGCGGACTATTTAAATTTTTCGGATTTCTAATTAGCTATTTCGGGTTTATCTGCACATTAATTAAATAAATGAACTTCCGCACTCTTTTATAGATATGACGTCAAACTATTGAATTTTACTAATTCTGTTTTGTTGAAAACGAAAGTACAATAATGTGTTTTTTTGTTAAAGTGATTCAATGAAATGCGAATCGAATAAAAAATTCCAATGAGAGAATATTAACTAAACAATTTGTAAAAGAATACGATACAAAAACTGAAAAACCATTCATTCGGAAATACCTCGTATGTGTAATGAGTTAATGACCTTATTCTAACCAAAACCAAAAAATTTAACTTGGGCCATAAATCGGAAACTATACTATAAGTATAATTTCGTTTGAGTTTTGGATTTCAAGATCTCGAATTTGTTATTTTCCTAGGTTCTGATTTTTATTTAATTTCGAACTTTTAACTTCTCATTAAGTTCCAGTTAAAATTTACGAGTAGATTTACGAATGTTTAGGTTTTAGCAATAAGATTTCTTGAGTTATTATTGCTTTTTTGATTAATTTTTAGGATTGTTTGGCTCTTCAAAGTTTTGCGTCCTGTTTATTAGGTTTTTCAGAATTTTAAGTTCTTCAGTTGTCTAAGTTTTTTCAAATTTTTAATCAGAATTTAATGTGTTATCAGTTTGATTGTGTTTGATTTTATTATTATTTTTTTTGGTTCTAAGTTTTTTAACTAAGTTTTTTAAGAATTTTAGGTATTTCATGTTTATTTGAAAACAATGTTTTTTGTGTCTTTGTTAAAGTTACATCAAGTGGATAAGTTTTAATTGCAACAAACTCTTAATAAAAAAATATAAATAAGAATAGGTGATCTAAAACTAAAAAAAATACAAATTTAAAAACTACAAGTATGGTTTTGGCTTGGCCTTGCTTACTTTTTTGAGTTTTTAGAATTAAATACGGGTTTATTTTTTGAGAATTTGTCATTTTGTATTATTTTTTTGAGTTTTCACATATCCGATGATTTTTTTTAGTTTTTCGGGTTGGTCTTTACTTTTTTAATTTTTATGATTAAGTTTGGGAGTAAATTTATGTTTTTATTTGTTTTCATTTAAGTATTTTTTGCACAAATTTCTAATTAGAAATAATAATAAATTAACTATTAATTTATTAAATTAGTTTATATTAATTATTAATTTACAATACAGAGTGAGTCAATAGTGGGTTATTTCTGACATGTCCTTACCACTTGGATACTTAGTTTAATTTTTAAAAACATTAATTGAATCAACATTGGTTTTTTATCTTTTAAATAATAATAGTCCATAATGAAATTTTGGCAAAACTGTCAAGACAAACTTGATAATACCCAGAACAATGTAATCGTGGATTAATTTTGAAATTTTTTAACGATTACCGATCTGGTCAGCTGGAATCAGTATTATTGGCTGCATATTAAAAAAATTCAGAAATAACCCACTATTGACTCACCCTGTATAAATAGTAAGCAAAGAAACAATACTGATTCACTCTGTACGAGTATGTCTATGATAAATAGCGTTTTTATTAATGCATTTAGATAAATGATAAAAGGAAAATTATTGCGTGTAACTCTATCTTCCCCTGCCCAGAGAAGAATTATCGAAACCATAAATTCCTTTGTTTGGTAAATTTGTGGGTGTTCAAACTTTAAAAATTGTTCCTGATTTCAAGTACAAAAAACGGAAACGTGATATCCCTGTGAAGCTCCAGGATTTAAAAGAATCGTTTCCACCAAAATATCCGGGTAATTAAGTAACAAAGTTTTATTAATTAAGTTTGTGAGCCTAATTACAAACAGAAAAACTGAGAGATAATCTTTGTGGACGATTGTAACAAAATCAATTTGGGAAGTTACGAGTGAAATGAGAAAACTTGGGCTAGATGCCATTTACAAACAAATTTAGTCGGAAAATCGGCGTTAATTCAGCTCAACTACCCAAATTGGATTCTGGTGTCTTGTAGTGTTTACCCCGAAGTAAACTAGATTGTAAGATAAATACAAGAATGTCAAAAATCGTATTTTTGGAATTAAATTATTCGAAAGCATGATGTTGGCTCGTTAAACTAACCAGATATCCATCTAACGTTTACAGAAACATCAATACTCAACGCGCAATTTACTTGGAATTGTTTCGATCCTTAAAATCATTTTCGAGGGACTTTATTTACTATTCAGTTTATATTTAACTGCGGTAGGGAGCGCATTTGTAAACTGTCGATAAAAATAGTTTTCTGTGCACATGTCTGTACAAACATCAATACAATTATTACCAGACGTACAAAATTGAAACATTCGTTGCTTGCTTAACTGAAAGAATGCAACCCAATCCGTTATTGAACAAAGGTCGTCGCTCACTCATCATAAACATTGCCAAAGCACTTTTTCTCGATTTCACTCGAATTTATTTTCGGTTACTTACATTAGCTAGCTGATCGAATCTTCCGAACAGTTCGTTGAGCAGTCGCACCAACTCCTGGGCCGTGCATTGCGATGCCAAAACGGTAAATCCGACGATGTCTGCGAAGAGGATGCTGAAAAATCAAAAGCAAAATGTACAACAGTTTTTGAAAAAAATCTAAGTACACTTTTTGGACCCATTTTAACTTAAAATAAATTTACAATGACAACAGTATTTTGTACCCAATAGTTAAAAAAAATAAGTCACAAATTTCTACCAAAAGCAAAAATTGTTAAATTCAGGCATTCAAACACTATTATTGACAACGTATATTTTATGACCTTGACCCCATGTATACAATGCTACATAGTTTACCACGATTTTCTCGCTTATTACATTTTCTAATAAATGTGTTTTTCGTCTGTTCAATAAAAACTAGCTATAAGATTTATTTCAACGTGCGGTTTGATCGTTTTATTATTAAGATAAGAGATTTATTATCCCGCTGAAATCAAATTGGAGAGATTTATTTTATTAGAGTTTATGCAAAAGTCTAATAAAGCTCATTGATATTGACTTGACGTCTGTTTGGAAAAAAATAAACGAATTAAAAGAATGATTTGTTTTATTTAAACGTTGTCGGCCAAAATATGTGCATATTTTTATCTTTAAATATTGGTTTTAAAAACCCATTAAAATCTCCTATCTCCAAGTTTCAATTTAAAATAAATTTCGAGGCAAATTCGGAAATAATAACACAGAATATTGCTTTCGCGAAATAATCCTTGTCTGCAAATGAGTAAATATAACTTATTGACACAGTGTATTGACTGCAAGATTTTATTATTTTCTTGCGATAACGGTGTGTATTTTCGTCGACTTTCCATTAGAGACTCTGACAAAAAAGCTCTTAGCAGGTCATTAAAAAAACGTGTGGGCTTTTATCAGATTGAAATAAAAATTACCGAACACATTTTATGTTGTGCAAAAATGGTGGATGCGCCGGTTCACTTTTACACCGAGCCGAATTGACGTCACTTTTGCTTAATTACTCCGCAACATGAATATTAATTAGGTCCGTAATTACCTCCCAAAAAATCTCTTCCAGTTAATTTATAATAATCTTTGAGTACGAGTTCGTTTCAACCCCTGACATTTCCAACAACCCTCCATTGGTTTGTGCGAGTCGTCCTCGAAGTTGCTCGGAATTAAGTCCCGAAATGTTTGAAACGTTTAAAAAGGGCGAGGCGTGGATGATTATTAAAATGCGCAAAGTTTTAGTTGCTTTGATAATAATTTGTTTGAAGTCAATTTAAGGTAATAGTGGGATTTGGGAGCCACTCAAATAAACGACAGGCAGAAAGAAAAACCCAATTTTGTAAAATCCTCACAGTTAGCATTTAAAATTTATTAGTAGCGTGTCGTTTATCTGAGACACGAACTTGGCACACTAGCGAACTTGTTATCTCGATTGCAGGACTTTGGCTAATTTTTTCGCCTTTGTTTGCGTTATTAGGAGGAAAGTTGACTCTGCTGAATTTAAATTACTGTCGTCTGGGTAAATTACCGCATATTCTATGAATCTAATTCAATAGTTAGTAACGAGGCGCAGTCAATACGATCGTTACATTGGCCATTCACCCCTTGATTTTCATTCCTGGTTAATATTGGATTTTGTTTGTGTTTGACGAGGAGAAAACTTTTAAAACATTAATTTTTCACAAACGTATCGAACCTGAAATTGAAAGTTCGGACGCAAGGGGCGCTTATCACAATTATTCCTGCATTTGTGTGTCCTGTATGCGTGCTGGCATTTCCCACGGGGCGGTTATAATTTATTCCTTTATCGTTTATCTATGCTCTTCTTTACCGGGAAATTCTGGATGAAAATTAAGGTTCTGAGCGCAAGCACGGAACGTTATTGACCTATCATGATTTTTAATGCCGGCTTTTCCATTGTTTTCGGCTTTAATAAGTCGCCGATATGAATAAAATCCAGGGATGAAATACGACAAAATGTCAACGCTGCCTCAACGCGGCACCGGTTGTTCCCCTTTGTAATTTCAACACCTATTTTATAGGCGGGCGACGAAACAGGCGCAAAAATATTTTATATTAAATATAAATTCTTCTACGCTTCGTTGCAAGTAAAATTAAATATATTGCTTTAGAAGAAAAATAACTGAAAGCTTCGCTTTCAAGTGACAGCTTATTTTGAATTTTACCTGGAATAGCAATAGTGTTTAGAGATGCCAAACAGAAATTTTATCTTTACTGGACTTATGACTTATGGACTCTAAAATCGCAATCGAAATTTTCTAAAAAAGTACAGTAACTACCTACCTACTTAATAGTAATAATTGTTAGGCCAGTTCGCAGAAAAATCTGTTAACCTAGAGAGTACTTCATAATTATTATTGATAATTTATAATTATTATAAATTGTAAAAAAAGCAAATTGTGTTCAAATTAAGATTCGGTTCTAAATTCTAAACACAAAAACATTTTTTACAAATCTAAATGTAAAAACAAAGTCAATAGTCTGTTTAAATTTGGATACAATTAAATTTTCTTATTTTTGAAAAAAAACACACTCAACGATTTCACGAAATTAATTTTTTTTCTTTAATCAAGCCATTTTTTGACTTTTGCAGATATTAACAATTATAAATTAGAAAAAATCAAACCAAATTCTTTTAACATTAAACGATAAATTTTCCATTTTTTTTCTTTAAAAAATTAAACAGTAGAACCCTTTTAACACTAAACAGTTATCATAAAAGTCTATTCCGAGTACAACTCAAAATTACATATTTCTCTAACGTCAATTTTTAAAAGTCCTGGAATATTCTTAGTTTTTACTTCGAAATGCATCCTTCATACACTATTAATTATTATAAAAAACAAAGACAAATTTCTCTATTTTGTCAGTATAAAAATGTTCCTTCAAAACCAGTTCGTAGTAAAAATTATCTGTTTTTATTTACCTAGAGAGTCCTTAACAATATGTAATTATAAATTTATTGTAAAAACCGAAAAAGATTGTATTTAAATTAAACAGAATTTTAACGTAAATATGTACAGGCTTATATAGATCATATATACATACCTATTCAGAGTGTCTTGCGAAGCAGAGCAAATATTGAATTAATTTTTTTCTAAAAACGTTTTTTATGGAATTATTATTAGCCACCAAAAGTTACCCCAAAAATTCAGATTATATTTTTTACCTTTAAAAATACTTATCCAATTTTTATAAAATTTAGATACAGTCGTTTTTTTTAAATAGTCATTTAACAGTGAAAATTGTAAATTGACATAAATTGCACAAATTAGTTTAGTTTTGGTATTACTAGAATTTAAAAGCCCATTCAAGTTAAAAAAATGTTTGTCTATTGTAATTAATAAATATCATATATACTATTAATAATTCAATAAATATGGATCAAATTAAATTAATTAAATTCATGGTTAGAATATTTCTCCAAAGCCATTTTTTTGAACTGAGGTAATATTACCTCAGTTTTTTTATTAACTTTTGTTAGTTATTAACAATAATAATTGTGAATAATTTTTACACAAACCAAAACAAATTCGAATTCTCAACCACGATGGTTTTTCGAATTTTTAAAAGCTTTTATTTAACTCATAATGTTGTCTGTCTGTCGGTTTTTTTCGGAGCCAAATTTGAAAGGGTTCCCGTTGTCCCACTGAATTGAAATTTTGCATACACACTTAATCTGCGTGACAATGCAATCCTATGTAGTTAAATACCCCCTAAAGGTGTTAAATGGGGTTTTAAAATTTTAGGTTATGTTTACAAAGGGGTTTTCGATTTGTATATACCGTAGCTTATACCGACATAGACGGTATGTTGGTCATTTGGACGGCACGGTAGATGCACAGTGTTATAACAATAAATCTAAGCAATAAATAAAGACTAAAAAGCAAAAAATAAAAATATATAAAAAAATGTATTTTAAAAAAGGCTTTTATTTAAAAGATGCACTAAAAAGTAAAAAATAATGTATTTCAATCACAGGAGAATATTTTTTTTACAGATTAAAATTCTAAAATTTATAAAAGCTTTGGCTTTCGAGGGTGTGCACCCCCCGAATGCCTCAAATCAACCCATCACCAGTCCCAATTCACACCCAGCAATTACCACCAACTGGACACCCATCAATCGCATTTCACACCCATCACTGCGGAAAAAGCAAACTACCACCATCTGGAGGGACAGCAAACCCATCACGCGGATTCTGGAAGTGCGTCCATTTATCAACAAAGCGACCATCATGGGTCACAACACGAGCACTCCATCCACCATCATGGGTCAGGGGAGAGTCACCAAGTGTTCAAACAGGAGCACCAGCACCAAGAAGATGGGCACCATTACGACCTTGAAGATCACCACCATCACGAAAAGGACAAAAATATCAACTACAAATTTGAATATTCGGTCAACGACCACAAAACCGGGGACGTGAAGCACCAGAAGGAGGAGCGCAAGGGAGATGCAGTTAAAGCTTACAGAATTACTTTGTTCAGTTGACAACTCCCAAAGCTTTTATAAATTTTAGAATTTTAACCTGTAAGAAAAAATATTCTCCTGTGATTGAAATACATTATTTTTTACTTTTAAGTGCATCTTTTAAATAAAAGCTTTTTTTAAAAACATTTTTTTATATATTTTTTATATAGTCAGTTAACAGTAAAAATTGTTTCATAACTTTCTAGCACAAATTAGTTTAGCTTTGGTATTACTAGAATTTAAAAGCCCATTCAAGTAAAAAAAAATTGTCGGTTGTAATTAATAAATATTAATATAGAAATAGTAATAAACTAATAAATATGGATCAAATAAAATTAAATTCATCGTTAGCCATTTTTTTGAACTGAGGTAATATTACCTTAGTTATTAACAATAATTGTCAATAATTTTTACACAAACCAAACCAAATTCGGTTTCTGCAACCACGATGGTTTTTCAAATTTTTTCTTCACAAATACAAATAACGGTAACCTTTTCACAGAAACAGTGTTCGTGAAGTTCAAGTAAGCTTTAACTTTTAAACTACTTCTCTATAGTCCTGGAAATATTTGTTTTTATTACTTTGGAAGCTCTTCAACCACTGAATTAATAAAAAATAAAAAAATGTTTTGTTTAATTTCACTAAATGGAAATTAAGTAATAATTTTATTTCAAGAACAGTTTGTAGAAAAATTATCTGTAGCCGCAGGTCAGAACTCAAAAGTCTTCATAATTCTGCTAATCGTTGCAATTTATGCTAATTGGCTTTAATTTACACGCCGTTTTATATTTTACTTTCTTCAAAACCGCATTAGACAGTGCTAATTACTGGTAGTTGCAATTTAAAGCACGTAATAAAATGTGTACACCTGATAATGACTATAATCAACTGGGATCATAAATTAACTGCTTGATAAATGATACCGACATTACGTATGAATGAGTGACAGATTTGTTGATTTGTTGAATTCGCATTAAAACATTTCTTCAACTTTGAAACAATCGGTTGGATTTTGGCCAACATTTGTTAAAACTCCGAACGCGAAATTAATTATTCATCTCGACATGTTCGGGTGTGTTTGTTCCACTCGCACTGGTTATAATAAACCAGTTTAGTAACTGAAACGTAATTTGTTACGCGTTTTTGCACAATTAATCGTTGAAATTTGTCTGACCTGAAATTGGTAAACAGGAATCGCATTCCTGGCCATAGTTGTGCAATAAGGTGTTTTCCTCACTTCTTTTCTAATAAACCATCCCTTCAAGCTCTGTCGAAACGAACGGCAATTCAATCGCCAGAGAGCCCTCAAGAAAAACACACGTAAACTTTAATCAAAGTTAGGACTCAAACGGAACTTCCTAATAAAAGTAAAAATAGTTCTTCCCAAGTAGACGACCTCACAGACTGACATTTACACGGCTAATTACAAGACAAGACACAAAACTCACCTAACATTTTCGTGCTTCTGGATGTAAATTTTATGGAACTGGCCTTCGACCGGCGAAATTATGTCGTTCTTCATCTCCATTGCGACGTGCTGGGGCAGCACGGACAACAGAAGCCTCTCCTGCGAAAACAATCAAATTTTTTCAACTCCAAGTGGCAAAAAATCACTCACAAGTTTCTCGTTTTCGTCCTCCATCTCGAGTCGAGCCGCTATGCAGTTTCTGGTGTCCAGGAAAGCCTTCCGTTGTGCGTGCTCCATCAAATTGTGAACGAAAATTCCAACGACGTTGACGCACAAGAAAACCACAACGTTGGCACTCAACTGCAACAAATCCACCCTCAAAAACCGCCCCGATTTGAGCTCAAGCGAAGGTTGAGCAAAAATGCCAATCATCTGGTTTTGTATTTGTAATGAGAGTTAATTAAAGGGGTTGAGTGCGGCTGGCTCAAAGCCAAATGTCATAATTGGGTTTGAAATAGTGATGTCTGGACGGACCTTGGGGACGCCAGAGATGAAACCAAGTCAGATCAAGATTTTAGGGAACAGAGCGGATAAAATAAGAAGAATAGGTAGAAAAGGCATTTTGGAATTTTTGAAACAGATATTTATTTTACAAGATTTGGTCAAAAAAACGTCTAAAATCCACAAAAATAAATCGAAATTGGTGGCTTTAGTGTGAAACTGCGACAAAAATAAATTAAACAAAAAAAATTATTCTTAAAAATGTTACCCTTTTAAAAAATCACACGAAATTTGAGCTTTTTTATTTTTCATGACAATGACAAAGCTTTATTTGATTTGTTTCATTTGATTTAGCTCGCTTTTGACTAAAATTGCTTCAAAAATGAGCCGAAAAAAAAGTTTGGTCGAAAAATCACTAAATTTAGTCAAATAAAATATTCTTTTTTCTTTTAAGGTTGTTTTCATAGAGTTTACAGCCAGTAAAGGAATTACCTATCTTTCAAAATTTGGTTAAAAAAAACGAAATTTCACCAAGTCAGACAGAAAATTATGTAATTTCTGGGTTTTTCGAATTGTTAGAGATATGCTTTTGAGATAAAATTTATTTTTTATATTGGAAAAAATTCGCTAAATTAGATTATTTCACATACCTCTCAATCAGAGATTGATCTATTGTAACAATAAGTTTTTACAACTATAAATTTTGGTTAAAAGTAATGTTATTTCAACCTTTCTTGGGCATTTATTACCACATTCTAGAGTTAAAATTTCAGTTTTTTTTCTCGAGATTTCGCTAAAAGAGACCGAAAAATCACGAACTTAAATCCAAAATTATCTTATTTTTTATCCAGTTTTCTAGCCAAAAACAGAATTATACGGTGAGTCAATAGTGGGTTATTTCTGACATGTCCTAAGATGCAATCAACTATCAAGACAAACTTGACAATACCCAAAACAATGTAATCGTGGACTAATTTTAATTTTGCCGGAATCAGTATTATTGGCTGCATATTTAAAAAAAACAGAAATAAGCCACAATTGACACCCTGTATTTTGAAAAATTTCGGTAAAAGCAAACCAAAAGTCATAGAATTTACTGAAATCAGTGTTATTTTAGCCTTGTTCAAGAGTAGTTGAGCTAAAAATTCTTTTTTTTTGAAAAATTTACCTAAAATTATTGGATAAAAAAATGACCGAATTATTTTGATGTTATCTGTTTACGTATAGATTGATTTATTTTGCAAAAACTTGTCAAAACACACCTAAAAATTACAAAATTGATGGAAATGATTTCGAATTATCTCGTTTTTGAGCGAAATTTTATCAAAATAAAACGAAAAACAGCAACATTTGTTCGAATGTCATGTTCCGTCTTTGAGTTAAATTTGTATGTCTCTAAAATAAAGAGAAAAATCACCAACTGAATTTGAAAATTACATAATGTGTGTGTTTAGCACGTTTTTCAGCCAAATTGGTAAATTTTTATTCAAACCAAACCGAAGAATCAACAAAATTAGGTCGAAATAAATCGCATTTTTCGAGTGATTAAGTTGTTATTCATTTTTTTATTTATTATTATTATTATTATTATTGTTATGTTATTTTTTTGTATTAAAAGTCTTATTAAAACTGGCTAAAAAATCACCAAATTTGATTGAAATTGCATTATTTATCTGATTTTAGTCACTTTAGTTCGTTTTTGAACCTGAAATTCATTTATTTTGTAAGACCTTGTCAAAACACGTCACAAAATCACAAAAATAAAATGAATCCGACTTTGCTTTTCGAAAATGATCAACAAAGTAACTGTCTCTATTTTTTTCAAGCACGTTTTTGAGTTTCTTATTTACATAAACTCAGCTAAAAATTACCTAGTTGGGTCAAAACTCAAAAATAACATTCAATTTTTGCGATTTTATTGGAACGTTTTTAATGTAGAAACGTAATTATTTCGCAAAAATGGTCAATAATAAGCCAAAAATCGTCGAAGAATTTAATTAGTCTTCAGTTTTGTTCATTAACTGGAAATGGTATTCTAAACAAAATGAATTAAAAACCCGTGTTAAAATTAATTTTTTCGTTACACCCTTTATTTTAGTGCTGCGATAAAATCAGCTGACGAAACTAATTCCCAAAGTGAGGGCGAAGCCCTAATTTATCACCCTGAACTCATTATAGGCCTAAATACGGCATTCGTGCTAATCATCGACGCCTTTAACGATTTTTGCTTCAATTAAATTTATCTTAGTTTAAAATTGCAAATCTCTGGTGCATTAAAAAATTGCACGCAATTAAATAGCATACGCCTGATCGAGCGCTGGAATTCTTTTCAAGTGTAATAAATTCGTCGACAATTCAATTGACATTTTCTCAACAAAAACAAGTTGTTTGCTCTCCTTCTTTTACGTTATTGGAATCTGGAACGTTTTGTTTTGTGTGCATATGGCGCCTTGCATTCAAGGTACACGTCTAATTAATTGACTAATCGTTTGACCAATTAATTGCGGATTTTTCGAACGCTTGCCAGTAGATTGGCGCTATAAAACACTTCGACGCATTTTTGCTTCGTGAAAGCTCCACTTCTTTGATTGAAAATATCCGTAACTTCCGAAGTTTGTGTTCATTTTAATAATTCATGTAATCGATCTGCTCCAGAGGATGGTCTCGACCTTCCTCCCGACCAAAACACGCGATAAATAATTTATAAATAAACGAAACGGCTCGGATTATCTCCGTTGCATAATCCCACAATTATTTATTATAAATTACGAGTGACACAAAGTTTAAGCGTCAAGTCGAGTGAAAGTAAGCCTACACAAAGCAGTGATTTAAATACCGACTCTGACTTAATATAATTGGTAACATCTCGGTGCACAATTATTTGAAACCGAATTTCATGCGCTTGTATTAAGTTTCAGACAATAGAAGCCAATTGCGCATATGACTGAATTCATAGATTTTGCAAGATAAGGCAAGTGTTCAGTTTCAGAGGCTGTGATGGATACAGTCAACTGGTAAAACTGACGTTATCGTTTATCATTTCAATTGGCTGGAATATAACAAATGACAGCTAACTACTTTCCGTTGAGATTGTTTCGAAATGTTGGCAATTGATTGTAATAATTTATATCGATGTTCGAAGAAAATTCCACACTTTTGTTAATAAATCTAGCAATTTTCGCTTTTATGAGCCATAAAGAACAGCCAAATGGCAATTTTATAATTAGTTATAAAATAAAACGTTATCTATTTTTTGATACAACACATTTATGTATCGTGCCATAAATTTTTTAGCGCTTTAAGTGCGTGGGAAGCGATTTTTGGCAAGTATTTGAAAGCAAGTCAATAAAAAAATGAAGGATCAATCCGAAATTCTAACATTTATCCACGCTGACGCTCCTAATGCACATATCGTGTTTCAGAAATAGCACAATTATTGCTTTTACACCTTGACTGAGAGCTTTGTTTTAGTTTATTCCTTGTTAAGTTTACTCAGTGTTTAATTAAAAGACAAACACAGGTGATGTATCTTTCTGAAACGCTCGCACCTGGCATCAAAGGCCCAACAAAGCTCTAAAATGGTTTAGGAGTAGTAGAATTGTGAAAAAAATTGGTCGGAAAGTTTGGAATTCCGCTGGCAGCCTGTGGGTCACCAATAAAACTACTTGCATTTTTGTCTGGGGAAAAGTCCATTAATCTTACAAAAATACTCTCCTCAAGGTGGGATTTTCACTCGGATTTGGTTCTTTTTTTAAATAACAAAACTGAAATAGCTCCACTGCCACAATACATTCAAAAGAATTTATGATTAGACTAGTGAAGAAACAAAATATATTTGACACGAATGTCACAGCTGCAGTTCTTCACACATAATTTATTTGAGCGTAATTAGATTTTCCTTTTTCCATAAGAAATAAAACATCCTGTCCTGTCAAGAAACTAAGTTCTAATTATTAATATTTCTCTTTGTAACCAGTATTTCTAGACGGAGGAATGGTAAAAACAGTTGTTTTTCCAACTCAGTCATTAGTTCAGGAACTTGTGCACGAAACTTGTTTTATTAGTGCAAAAACCGATGATCTGCTAATCTCATTCAATAACTCTTGTCGATTGCTTGTGGAAAATAATCGATCGCGTTGTTTTTTTTTTGTCATGAAATGGGGAAAAATATGGATTAGCCGTACTCAAGTGGCTTATTATGCTTAATTCGGGGAGATATTAATCACAATCCGGATAAACGTCCGTTTATACAAAGACCTCCCTCGCTAAATTTCTTCGTCCTTTCATTAGCCCCCAGCGCTTGGAAAACATAATTCCATAATCTACTACATCTGCATACATAAGCACCAAGCTGGAATTTTCATTCGGGCATTTTTCACTTTAAAATGCCCCACAAGTACAGTTATAAAAAAATTGTCTCTGACTAAAAATAAAAAGGTGTGCACTTTCCATTTTTAGAAATAACGAAAATATCGTATATGTCTTATTAAAACGACTCATCTTATTTTAAAAAAATTAAAAACATAAAAACTGACGTTAGTTAACAGCAAAAAATTACCTTACATTGTTCCAATAAGAAATTAGGAGACCCTGCTTTTCTAGTTGGTACCTAATTTATCAGAGGTAGCAGAACAAGATTAAGAGAAATCAATGTCCTCAATTCCACTTTACATTTCTCAAAAGACAAAATGTAAAATCGAAGAAAAAAACAAAAAAATAACAATGCAATCTGAATGCAGAAAAAACTAGTCATTAAAGAATCTTCACGAATCATCTTGTACTGATTTCCTTTAGAAGATAGGGAAAAGACAAAAAACAAATAAAATAAATAAAATAAAATCAAGAAATTGCAAGTCTTCATTTGCTTAACAAAACAACAGAAACCCTATCAAATAAATCATTTTTAAGACGTCAGAGAAATTTCTTTCGTGTCTTAAAAGACAGTATAGATTATTTTTTCATAAGGCAATGAATGGCCATTTTCACAGTGAAAAAAATTAAAGGCAAGACAATCTTCACCGCAGAAAATTTTGAAGAACTTTTACATCAAGTTTCAAAAAAAATTAAGGATACATATCTAAATCTAAGTGAAGAAATTCTAAAGAATTGCAGTTTTCATTTACTACAAATCAAACAAAATAAACTAACAAACAATCCTAACTGCAAGAGAAATCGCTGTAAATTTTTCAACAAGACTTTCAAGGGTCTTGTATCTTCTTGTAGTAAAAATATCTTCTTAAAAAGATAGAGCAAAGAAGAGATAAGACAACTTACACGTACATACGAGAAATCAATAGTCTTATTATGTCTTGAACAAGCTATTAAAGAACTTTTTTATTCTTTTCATTAGAAATTTAGTATTTTCGTATTTGTGTAAGATAAGAAAAAATAAAGAATATACAATATAAAACAAATAAAATGTTGAGATCTCCAAAATGCATTCGAGATAGCGATGTCATGAAAGGTCATGAAAAAAAATCCCATCAAATTACAAATAATTAATTTAAAAAAGAAAAAAAACACGTTGATCAGTATCTTAAATCTAAGCTACTTTTTTTAAGACAATTTATTGTTACTTTGGAAATAATTTAGTAACTTTTCGCACTAATTCACCTAACTGATTTTGTAATAGTGGCATTTCATTTAATAGTTTCGTTTTCCTTTTCATAAGTATTACAAATTTAGTATTTACCGTTATATTTTCGGAACAAGTTCTTCAAAATATGACAAGAAAAATAAAAGCTGCGAATCTAAATAAAGAAACTGCAAGTCTTCAACTGTTTAACAAAGTAACAGAAACTCTAACAAATAAATTATTCTCTTACCAACTGAAGAGAAGATGATTTTCCCATTTTCAAGATAACACAGTGAAAAAATTAGAGGCAAGACAATCTTTACCGCAGAAGATTTTTAAAGATGATAGAGAATTTTTACATCAAGTTTCAAAAAAAAATTAAGGATACAAAATTTATAATAAAGAATTCGAAATAATTGCAGTCTTCATTTACTTCAAATCAAACAAAATAAACTCCTCATAGAACAAAAAGGAGACAAAACAACTTAGACGTAATAAAAGAAATCAATAGTCTTAATGTCTTGAACAAGGTATTTTTTATTCTCTTCATTAGAAATTTATTATTTTCGTATTTGTGTAAGATAGGAAAAATTAAATAATAAAACGTAAAAACGTAAAAAATAAAACAAATAAAATGTTGAGATCTTCAGAACGAATTCGAGATAGCGATGTCATTGTTTAATAAAAGCTCACAGATTGAAAAAAATCCTATCAAATTACAAATGATTATTTTAAAAAACATAGAAACAGCGAAATCTAAACACTTTTCTACTAAGACAGATGAAGTTGTAGTAAAACTTGCAATTAATTGTTACTTTGGAATTAATTTAGTAATTTTGCGCACTAATTCACCTAACTGATCTTGTAATAGTGGCACTTCATTTAACGAAAACTGATTTGTAATGAGTTATCATCAAAAACCTAACTGCAAATGTTACAGTTTCATTTCTTCTATGATTTAAGAAGCTTGGTTAAATTACCGATTTTTACTAATGATGATCTTAATATTTTTTTTATGTTTTAGTTTTTAATCTATTGTCTTTTAGAAAATAAAAACTCAAATCTCTGTATCTTGGCGTGTGGATTTAACAATGTTTTGTCTAGCCAGCCGATACGTAGTTCTAAAACAAGATAACTAAAAATCTTTGTTTTATAACACATAATACAATCTTCCTCAGAAAACTAGAAAAATGCAATAAAACATTACCTATAATACAAAAAAATATCGGATTTTGGAAGGCAGCAGAAGATTTTGCATTTCAATTACACCTTGTAATTACAAAAGTGTACGGATAAAATACAACAAAATGCTTTGGTATATCATTTCTTTCTTTTTTGTATTCCCTTCCAAAAACCAAACAAAATTAAACGAGAGGAAAAATGTCGTAAAGAGCAAGCTACTCAACCCCCTAGTGTGATTAACCTCCCCTTCTCTTATCATTTATCGCCTGGAAACCCCTACCTGCTGCCACATAAGCTCTTGAAAATCCCTGGCAAAGAGTGTCGCGACCGTGATATGCGCACAACACAACACCAATCCAAAAATCGCCGCAATCCAACTCTTGAGCGGCATCATCGCGTACGCCAAGAACACCACAAAAACCACTTGCCACGTTCCTTCCGCCGCCACTTTCGCCGTCGAACTCTCCGGATAGAGCGGCAACGCTAACGCGCAGAAAATCGCCAAGAAGAACAACACAACGTAGCAGACCCACAGCAGATAGGCATCTTGCATGAAGCGGGTGTGGAGGAAGCCTAAGAGCAAGGCAAAGAGAATGCAATGGGCGGCATGGTACACGTTCTGGGCGGTGGGCCCTTGCGAGTAGATCAGACCCAGGTTGGCCAAGAGGGCCGTCAGCACGACGAAGATGGCCACCACTGCGGCGACACTAGAGTGCTGCAGTTTGCAAATGTAGCGCTGGTAGAGCTGCTCGAGTTCGTCGTTTTCGAAGCGGTGAGGGTTCAGCATCCGGGTGAGGATGCGAGGGGATGTCATCGCTTTCACGCTGTGGTCCATGGCTGGGCTCCTTAAGGCTTAAAGCGCTGCTTCCGTCGACGAGCCATTCCTACAACAACAAAAAACAACACATTTACAATTTCCTAAAAATTCTTTAAAAAGGTCCAAGATCACAAAAATTCATAAAATTTTATATAAAGCTCGCTTTAATTCAGTTGGCATTGGCCACTGATTTTACATGAAAAATAAGCGAGATAATCACTTATCATCGCCACTCAACACATCCTCTTTTCACTACCCAAGTAGCACAAAACATCTTTTTGGTTGTGGCAGTTAAAAAGTTGTTGCAGTAACATTATGGCAACCTGATCTTAGTCATAATTTGGTTATTTCATTAGGTTTTTAAAATGAAGTTGTTTTTTAGTTAGATTAATATTTAAAAAAGCTATAATATGCTCATTTGGCTTTATATTAGACTCCTAATAGTTGCCACACAATTTAGCTTTAATTTGGTATCTACGTAACTAAATAGTTATTTTTTAGGTTGCCATAATGCTTTTATGTCCATCGTAAACCCAAAAAAACCCTTTTCACAGCTATCTAAAGTTGATATATTATAGCTATCACACATATTTTAATAACAAAATAATGTCTAAAATATTACTATTTCATGACCATTTGGGTATTCTGCCATATAGTTGTGAATACTCTATCTTATAACTATATGGCAAATTTCCGAAGTTGCTGCAACGTTTCCTTAAAAATAAAAAAGTTAAAATATAACGAAAATCTATCTGCAGAATGTGCCAATTTGGTAGCAAAATTTTAGTTGTCATTACCAAGTAATGTCTATAACTCTTCCCTTTCGTAGCTACACAATCATTTTCCCATCATTTTAACTGTCAAATTTTATTTGTCGTATACCACATCTACGTTTCCTATACCAACAAAAGTGTATTTTCTGTAGTGTGGAGTGTGAATTATGCCTAAAATTGACATTAAACAAACTGCTTTTTCCTTAAAAAGATTTAGGAAAAGCAGTACATATTACAGAAAATTAAAACGTCGAACGACTGACTCAACTTATTTAGTTTGTTTCGATTTATAGTCATTATTTAGCCAGAAAAGCCCCCTCAAACGTAAAAAATAACTAAATACCATTTGGTTTTAACTTAGTCAATATTAGGTTTCTGAGTCAGCACGACAACCATTTCCTAACAATCAGAGAAGACATACAAAAATGGCGATTTTTTTGACAAGTACGACAGCGCAGACAGCGACCATGTTAAATTTTTCTTATGTGTGTCAATTTTACAACTATTTTATAACCATTTAATAACTTTGTCGTTGTAAGAATCATAATTACTGCTATTTTATAAAATTTAATAAATAAAAGTGATACATTTTTACTGAAATTAATTTAAAAGAAAAACTCTCTTAATTTTTTGAAAAAAAAAAAAATTAGTATGTTTAATAAATTATTGCTTTTTTCAAGGCGCGTCGATTTTTTTGAAGCATCGTATTCATATTTGTCAGAAAAGTAATGTCGCCAAACAAATTTTTTGCTTCGTTAAGGAGTATTTGGAATTTGTGTATGCATTACAGTGATATATAATATGTTTATCGCCATCCATGATGTCTACAAGGATTGAATAATATAACAATTTCTTCGTGACTCTTCAGTGACCACTAAATTACCATATTGTTATATTTTGATCTTGATGTCCCACAATTTTTCCTAAATTACAACCAAAGATAAAATGTTATTTTGTAGTTGCTGTTGGGTTGTACTTTGGAAACGATAGCCAATTAACAACAAATCGGTGGTTATTTAGTAAATAGTCGTCATTTAGTCATAAAATAGCAACAGCTTCCAGAGTATAACTTCGTTAGAGCTTTGAAACAACCAAATTGTTGGCAACTATTTGGTAATATTACCGTTATATAACCCAAAAATAAATGCCCATTTTTGGCACGGTGACGTTATGACAAGTTTGGTGAAACGTTTTCCTCGATTGTTGCGGTGACCAAATAGTTATCATTTTTGTTGCCAAAACGTTTTTACAACAGCTAAATAACAATCTGTGCTACTTGGGTAAACCCTGCTCTCAATCACCAAAAACCTGACAGATATTTGAACATTTTTCACACATCTTCCACAAAATCAAAAATTAACTTCCTTCTGATCTAAGTTTTGTCTTGAACTTCGCGAAAACATCAGAGAAATTTTGCCAAGTTCAAAGACTATTTGATCTTAAAATTGGACCAAATGCGCAAGAGGCGCTTATGATGACGTTATAATTCGAACTTTAAATCGAAATAACTTGAGTTAGAGAACAGATACACCTACCGAGTAAGAACCGGGTCCAACTTGGACCACTTTCCCGTATTTACGGAATGAGCCCCACGCCATACATCTATAATCTCCTATCGATTGCAATATTAACCACCACTACATGCAATAAATAAACCAGTGGCGTGACTAACCACAAACTTCTTGATGGTATAAAACATAAATAAAAACATCTTTCTGTAATTCATTTACTTTAACTAATAAGTAGTTTTAGTTATCATTTATTTTTTTAATTAAAATGCAATTAAACAGGTAATCAATATTGTTTTTAACGGAACACTCTGTGTTCTAAAACATAGTTGTAAAGATGTAATACAAGGTGTCTTAGCGAAATGATAAATAGCATTATTGACCTTTAATAAGTGTTAAAACAATAAAAAAATATATACAAAATTAATAATACTTAAATATTAAATATTAAATATTAGGCCTTCGCCTAATGTACGCACCCAAATATACAAAACTCAGAAAACACTACATAAAGAAAAATCACATTTGATTATTTAATTTTTGGAAACCCATGACAGTAGTTGTCCAACTAATCACTGTCGCATTAATAGTCATGAACTGATATTTTTCAGAAACAGTTATCATGTGTTCTACAATAAACGGAATGAATATGATTCTAATCTACCTATCTTAGTCACTAACTATCCAAAAACGTTGTAATTTTTTGAAAGGATGAACAAACAAGAGAAGACTATCTAATTTTTAAAAATTTGTAATCGAGTTCCTACAGGAATATTTATTCTTAGTGGCATTTTAGAGACGCAGGCCTCGTAAAATCATGTGAAACACCCTGTATTTACTGCATTTTGGACATGGCCTTTAATACGTATGATTTTAACCTAAACTTTTATTAGTCGGTTCTGCTTAGTTTTTGAAATACATAATTTAGTTTTTTTGGAGAAAACAGTCTTATTTTAAAAATATATTGTAAAAGAACTGCCGTTAAATTTTAACCAAAATTAAAAATCCGGGTGCATATTTCAGTCTTCTAGAGTTCAAAGCACCGAACGATAGAGGTTTAGATGGTCAAGCCAAAAAGTATAGGAACCTTTTTTGGGTTTCTTGATGATTTTTTATTTTTCATAAAATTACAATACACATCCTCAGTTTCCTCAGCACTTATGTTTCCTATAAAATAATTACGAAGCCACAAAAACACAGGCTTAGGGTTACGGAAACAAATTGTGTTAGAAAACTATGGACATCGAAAAAAGTTGATAACTCGGCACTTTTTGTCGGTTAAGTTTTAACGTCAGTTAGGTCGTAACCAAACATTGAAATACGCCAAACCAGGAATAAATTGGTAACCAGAATTATTTTGGTTTAACCGTTAACTGAAATACCAGGCGTTAGAACGTAAAAAAAAATAAAAAAATACATAACTTAAAAAATTACAGAGAATATCCTATTTTCTCTTTCTGCCTCTCAGAGATTGTTAAAAAAAGAAAAGTCTTTTTCCCACTCTCCAAATATCCCAAAAAAGTACCTTATTTCCTCCCTAATAATTTTCCTGCCTCTAGAAGAAATAACGTAGGTGTACTTTCTGTCCTAGACTCCTGGAATATTTGGAAAGTGGAAAACGATATTTTCTGATAAATGATTGTGGGTGTCTCAGAAAGTGTCTGATAAAGCCGTCGAAAAAATATATTAAGTCAGTTCTCTCCCTTAAATGATTATAATTCATTTTCTTCGTTATGTACAAATAGCTATTCTAAGAGTTTAAAATTTGTAAAGTCAATAACTAAAAAGATATTTGACTTTAAACGTTTACCCTAGTAAACCATCGTAAATCCACCACAGATCATTTGTTGGGGTTGACGGGGATTAAATATAAATATTTATATATATAATAAATATTTATTAAAATTAAAGTTATGTTACTGTAATAAAGGACAATCATGGCCTACGCCTAACATTGAAAATATTAAAAGCTGAAAACTTCACTTTCCGGACAACCTAATGAAACAATCGTTGATTTTTTTAATGTTTAAAATTAAATATACAGTTATTAACTGTTAAGACTTTTTAGAAAAACAATTTAAAAGCCTTTTAGATGCAAAAACAAAAAGAAAATGTTCTATTGAAAAAAATAAGTTTATCAACTTAAGTTCTTGACTACAACTTTCCATTAAATGTTAAAGCACTAAAGCGCTCTTTCTTCTTTTTCTTCTGACTCAGTTTTATGTTTATTATTCTTGGCTTTAGTGAATGAATTTTTAAAAAGTTGAAGAAAGTCAAATTATTTCAAAAACTAAGTAAATTGGACCAATTTAAGATTAGCTTAAAAACATCAGTATTAAAAGTTACAATCAAGAATTGAAAAGAAGTCAAAACATCCTTTATCCTTGAATATAATTTTAGCTGTTGTAGGAGGTTCGTATCCCCAAATTTTGCACAATTTGCTCAAACTTAACATATCGATCTTTACAAACTCGCTATATTAATACGAGTAGGTTTATTTACTGTAACTTTAAGCCCATTTTAAGCGCGAGTGTAGGCCCGCATTATGCTCCGCCACTGAAGTAACCCTCTCACGAAACGGTCCAAAAATACCGGCCTCGGCCGCACAATAACAGCCAAATCGCTCCAGAGCCAATTGCTCGAAATCGATAAGTGCCATTCAAAAAGAAATTTTCTTTCGAATCACGAACCCCAAAGAAAGCGAACTTCCGCCAGCTATTAAATTTCTCCCAACGTTGCTGATACGAAAATTACATGGAGATAACACGAAACCCGGCAATGACATCAAACTGGATTGCAGTTGCATTTAAGAAGTGCATGGGAAAAGCGTGCTTGCTTTATCCGACCAGGATCGATAGTCCTTTCGAGATGTGAACTGACTCTTCCCCTAGTCGAGGAGACATTGACATTGCAGTAAAATCCTTGCTGTCTCAGATGAAAATAACAAAATGGAAAAAACAAACTGCACGAATATTTGAGACGGATAATCCGGTCACGTCCTTGCCTCCTGATAAATTTGCCAGTTAAGGACGATGGCACCGGAGGGTTATTAAAGGACGAAACATGTGCTAGATATGGGTTGAAAAAATGCACAAAGAATTCATTTTGCAATTTTAACTACAATATTACTAGGGCTTCAACAAGATACAACTCGAACAGCGAACAGATTACAAACTTCCAGAAATACAATAACTTTGCCTCAGAGAAACAACCAAGAAACTTTAACAATAATGCTGGATCTGCATTGTAATGCGTTAGCGTCTGAAAAAACAATTTATTTCAGCTTCATATAAAATTGTTGCCCATTCAACTCAGAACCTTACCAGCTAATAAAAATGCGCAAGCAGTTCTAGCCAGTTCTAAAACAAAGTCATAAAATCGCTGTTAGTATATGTATTTCCAAAGACATAAACCGTGCAGAAATATAAATCATTTCACTCCAAACTGATCTCCTAGACACACACCAATAAACTTGGTTTAATTACGCCGCTCAAACTTAGCACTTACTTATCAGAACAATAAAAATGTGTCAGTTTAACAGGCAATTTTTAAATCGGAAGACACCTGGCCGCACTAAATCTCGCACCCATAAAATTCCCCGACAAATTTTATAGTCAAACCCCAGAAATTCATTAGATGCAATTCCTCAGATTTCGAGACCCGCTTTTGTGCCATTAAGTCCTTTGTTCGGGATTTGGGAAGAACAAAATTACAACTCTTGCCAGATTGGGTTTTCAAAGCAGCGTTTCGGGTTACACCGATATTTGTGCGATTTATCGATTCTGCGGTAATAAACACGATCTTGGAGCAAATGGTGCGATTACGATTCCGTTATTTTAAACACATGTTACGACTGCATCACGAGTTTATTACTAATTGCAATTTGTTGTCCGTCGTAAATAAGAGATAAAGACGAGGCTAAGGAAGGATCGGAAAGAAAACACTCGAGACTGGAACACGGCTTTATTCGAAATGTACAACCGGAATTTCCCGGACTTTTACATAAACAGGGACAAAAGACTCCGATGAATGAAACATCGAATCAATGAAAATATTATGAGCTTTGGAAGCAGCTTAAATCTATTGTTGTAATAAAACTGAGATCGTTCACCTCCGACTCCTTCCTTCATCTCTCTTTGAGGAATTCTCTCATTCAGTGCAATTTGCAGGATTCAGTCGCTTCAATTAGGGCTTTATGAGTTTTAGCAGTATCTCAGAAATGCAGCTTTCACAATCAGGAATCAGGAGTAAAAAATATCCTCACGATATGTTAGGCAGGTTCACAACATAGCGCTTGGGGGAGAACGAACCGACCGAGAATAAATAAATCTGGCTTAGTTAGATTTATATCGAAATGTGTGTTTTTCGGTGTTCAATCAACAAGTTGCATTTCCTATGTCAACGTACCTTGAAAATAATAAATAATTCGTGGCTGAATTATTCATGATTTTCACACCTGGTGTAGTGTGAAAAGAACTCAGAATTTCAGATGATGTCAGAAACGAATTCAATTCCCTTTTCGAAGCTGTGTGTGTATTAATTAATTCATAAAATGTTGACTTATTTTGCAGCGTAAAAGCAAAAATGAAAAATGCTTTGATGTTGCAAATGTAGTTTGTTATTATTTTCAGGGAAAAATGTTTATTAATAAAATAACGAAAAAGCACGGTTTTGTTTAATGTGAATAGAGGCAAGCTGGGCATTTTTTATGCAGCGTTCTAAACTAAAATCCAGTTATTCTTTAGCTGGAAAGCTTTTTAACCAAGCTTTTACTGATCGATAAAACACAAAATTAATATTATTTCCTGTAGTAATTTAAAACAAGCTCAATTTTCAGCGATTTATTTGTCTTAAGGTTAAAGGGGAACGCGTTTTAGTGTGTTTCTAAGCCGTCAGATGGCGCGGATTTTATTTTTCTATTATCTTTTTATGCGTTTATTTTTTTCG
The DNA here is from genome assembly GCA_939628115.1 of Tribolium freemani. NCBI lineage: Eukaryota > Metazoa > Arthropoda > Insecta > Coleoptera > Tenebrionidae > Tribolium > Tribolium freemani. Next base: position 16,786,011 of record OW626791.1, on the reverse strand, counting down.
TAAACAAAAAAAAGTTTTGATCATAGAATCGTAATTAAATTTGCGCCAACGTAACACTTTTTTATTTTTGACTTATTTTTGAAAAAAAAATTAAACATTTTTAAAATAAAAAATATTTTGAAAAACCAAGGTAGGGCGACGAATATCCATTTCTTGCTGATCACAAATGTATTTTTGTTTTCAAAATTTGATAACGGGAAAGTTATCAAAACGCAAATGTTGTAAAATCTTTTGTCCTGCCTCAATCATCTTATGGTTGGGCAACGAGGAAGGCACTGCTTGAAAGCAGCTGTGTACATATTAGCCACCGGCAAGATATTTTCAGTGATATAGAAAAAATTCACATTCAAGTAACCAACAAAAAAATGATGGTCTCGTTATTTGGACAGAGAAGCATTTGCCTGTATTTTACGATTTGGGAAAAGCGGTCTACCCGATATAATAAATATTACAAAAAAGTCCTTAATACCTACATTAGATTTTGTATCTATTAGTTAAATAATTAATCCCAATATCTAAAAGTCATTTAGTAAAGGATTGGTTTTGTTTGTCTTTTATACATTTCCCTTCAGATGCTATGCAAAATTTTTAGAACTATGTATTTTTTTCTGTGTATCTATGTACTCGATTTTTTTCTACAATTCCTTATAGTAATTATTATCAATGAATTAAAAATATTAACAGTTGTATAAAAAATATTAAAAATTTGAAAATAATAATTAACCAAACTGTCATTCAAAAACAAACGATGCTTAAATGATGTTTTGTGCAAAAAAAATGTGAAATAAATTCACGTACCAGTACCTGCATACAGAAAAAAATTCAGCATTTAATACCAAACACTGAATTCTGGATTATAATACAAGTAGTTTCCATCCATTTGTTTCGCCATATTCTTCAGTCCCTTTCAGTTTTTTTTTTGTTAAGCTTTTTCTTGGAATGGGAAGCCGATCTACTTGGGTTTCGCTTATAGTTCCGACATCTGCACAAGAATACGAATTCAACTTTATTTAAAACTTTATTTAACATTACTTGCTGTCTGCTCAGTTTTCTCAATCTCCATTATTAGAAATCTTCATTACAAGTTGCTTTTTTACCGAAAATAATCAAATTAAATTTTAACCTATTGTTTTCCAAAGTAAAAAGTAGATTTTGACGTATTCTAAACTTTTGATCATTTATCCATTTTTCCATTTTTGAAAAAGGAATACATAAAAATTACTAACAAAAGTAACAATTAAACATTACTTCAAAAAGAAAAATACCTCACTGATGCTTGATGCATCACTAGATTCAGTTCAAAGAATTAATACGAATAATTCTGTATATGAACACCTGCAGATACAGAAACATCATCTTTCACATCTCTCAGTCTTAGTTGAGCGAGGTTTATTTTGCCCTCGCTTTCTCTCACCCCGCACTTGACTGTGGGTGATTCTTGGCGGCAAATATTGTCAAAGTAAAATGAATATTCGCGTTTCGTTCAAAACTAATAATAATTTTTCTAGTTTCTTGGTCGCATTCTGTCCGTATCATCACAGTGCATCTTTCCCCTACACGTTTTTTAAAATATTATTAAAATTTCTTTAAAATTTTAACAAAAAAATGTCAAATAATTATTTTTTCTAAAAAGTGCTACGTTGGCGCAAATTCTAATTGTTTAAAAGACTCAATTTAATTTTTCGATTTAAAATTGGATTACAAATATAGCTAAAAATAGAAAAATAATTTTCATTATACTTGTCTTTGTCGCACACTTGGTTTAACTCTCTCGTCCCCTTTAGCCTTAAGAAGACTCTAAAATTCTCTTCTATGTTCTTCCTAATTTAGGAAGGTTATTTAAGCTACTTTGCCCGTCATTAAAATTAAAAATACAAGTGGTTAATTTTCCCTCTTTCCCGTAATACGTTGAAGAACTGAAAAATGATTCCTGGACCTATATCACTTGAAAAAGCAAAACGACGTATTTCTTGAGCAAGTTAATGCCTTTTTAGAGCACTTCCAATTTAATTTAATTATTCAAAATATTTCATACGAAAGTGCATGAGCACCTTTTTATGTAGGAGTATGGAGCATTAAAATCCAAATATCCGACTAGTTTTAGCAACTTATAACCCGGCGAATAGAAAATTTTTGCAGCAACAGTTATCTTTATATTTATTTCAACTCACTCAAAACAACATATGGTAAATCGGCAGAACTGAGACATTTTATGTATCTAGGACAGGAATGGAGTGAAAAATCGTTTGAATGATGTGGTAGGTACTCGAATAATTACGATATTTTCGAACTAAATTACAGTTCTTGCTGCTAAAAGGTTTTAAAACCGCTCCATAACCAGATAGATATGTAAATAAGTGTAATTTTCTTGTCATTACGTTACGCCATCGGCCGCCGCCCACTCGGCCATCTCCTTATCAGTCCCATCTGACCAATATCTCAAGGTCTCCTTGTCTAAAAAACATTTGTGCCGCCTGGTGTGAGATGTGGGACAACGCCACGTTTGTGACATATTTTTAGAGGAAGGTGTTTAATTCGGCTCAATGAGTTGCAAGGTGATTGGACATCCTCAGATTGTTTGACTGACGGACTAGAAAATTTCCGACCGCTTTTAAAAGCCTTTGTGACATCTACTCGGATCATATCGATAAATCCTGGCAGAGGACACGAGCCGGTGTTGTACCACATGACGAGCCAGGACTTATTGAGATAGGTCGCTGCTGCAATACAATAATAATGCATCATGGCCGTGTCGTGCTTGTCACTCGACCAAGAAATGCCTTATCTCTGTAATGATTTATTGTGGTGTTTCTGTGGCATTAATTAAACGCGGTCTACCTGACGTATTAAACGCACGAGAAAGTGACGCAAAACGGGATGGGAGTTGCAAGTGCGGCAAGGACTCCGGGGAGTTCTTTTGCCAATCACGAACGCCCGCAGTTTAAACGGGAGTTACGGCCGCTCGGCGAAACACTTTTGAAACCAAGATATGCAATATAAATAAATAAAGTCATTCAAAAAATGTGGAAATAATTTTTTATTTAGTTGGAAGCAAGCACTTGACAAGAGGTTTATTTGAGGAGTTCTTCCGCACTCGAAGATATAATTCAAAAAGTTAGGGTTAGGGAGAGAATGAGATGGCTTCAAACTATACGGTTTGTCCAATTTTTTCAAAATAATGAGAACTGAACCGTGTATAACTTTTTGGGTTAAAATGTATAACGCCTAGTTTTATAATATCCTCATTCACAGTAAAAAAAATTTAAAGGTCAAAAACATTTTGGCATGTGGTTAACTTTTCTAGTGTTAATTATATCTTTTGCAAAATAACTTATAATTGAAAACATTTTCTGTCATTGTCGAAATTATATAAAAACATGAATTTTATGTTTTAGAGTGCATTTTTACACTCTCAAATGTTGTTTGCAGTTTATAGTGTAAAATATAACTGCACAGTGTTCAATAATCTTATCTTAATCTACTACGAGAGACACAGTACGTACAGACTGCACATGAGCACACGTTTTTGGGTAACATATTTTAACTGGGACAGTTAAAATGGCTGATATAATTTTCAAATTATGTTACAAAAAGTCTATAAAGTTTTGTAAAGTAAAGAAATACTGTACTTTTGAAAATATCTCAGAATTAGGTTAGTTACTGATTCAATTATAAGAACTTTATTCTTGTTTAAATGTATTAGAGTAGAACTATTAAATATAAGTACTTAGTTAAAAATGTTATTACTTTACACAAAATTTGATAACTTGAATTGTGAGGAAAGCTGTTTATTATACTATTAGATTCATGAAAACCGAAAAATATCCTACCTCCTACCATAGTGGCAGTAAATAAGGCAGTTCATGAGTTCAGATCTTTTACAACAAGACAGCAATAATATTCTGTTGATTTAATGTTGCTTAAATATGAAGAACTATATAAGTGAAAACAACCTTACGGTTCTACTGATTTTATATATTGTTCCAGAACATATTTTTGTTAAATAGGTATGTATTCGTAGTTTAAATATTTTTATTTTTTTTTATGAACACTTGAATATACAGCGTTGGGCAAAAATATGGAACCAAGCGTTTTGTGCCTAAACTATGAATCTTACAAAAATTAGTACTTCATCATCTATTTAAAAAATATGATCATTTTTCAAAAACAAATTTTTTCGAAATTCCTTTTAGTTTTCGAATAATTAAAAAAAAAATTTTTTTTCTAATGGCACCCTACTATCGCGATTTTTTGGTGAAAGATTATGCCGTAAGAATTACATCTAAGTCAATAATATTGTCTTTGAACTAATGGTTTTTTTAAAATAAATTATTAAAATTGCGGTCCGAACTCAATACAAAGATTTTTCGAATTTGGCCGAAGTGGTTGTATCCAGGGATGTTTTTAATCCACTAATTTGATTCGTCAAATTTTCGCAATTATAAACACCCATGGATACAACCACTTCGGCTAAGTTCGAAAAACGTTCGTAATGAGTTCGGACCGCAAATTTAATAATTTATTTAAGAAAAACAACTGGATTCAAATTAATTTTATTAATGTAGAAGTTGTTTTTAGAGCATAATCTTTTACCAAAAAAATCGCCGTAGTAGGATGCCATTTGAAAAAAAAAATTTTTTTAATAACTCGAAAACCAAAATGATTTCAAAAAATTAATTTTTGAAAAATCATCACATTTTTAAAGTGGTTGATGATGTACTAATTAGTTTTTTCGTAAGGCAAATAGTTTAGGCACAAAACACTTGGTTCCAGACTTTTGCCCAACGCTGTATACATGTCTTTATGTTAAACCATTTTCACACTGTAACCACACTAGAATTAAATGCTTTGTACACTCAGAAAGAGCATAAAAACATTTCGTTAAGTGTGTAAAACATTTATAAAATATGATTATTACACTATAGTTTAGATGTTAAAAGTACATATACTGGGTGCTTAAAAAGTGGCGCACCAACTCAATGGTGTGTGGTAGAGAACTGCTTACATATAAAGGTAAAAATAGGAAAAAATTCTTTATATTAAAATTATTGATAAATAACAAATTTTAAATAAATGAAATGTGGCAACGTTGTCTAACAGTCGTGATCACAATAGAATTTGATCAACAATAAAAATAAATTAATTTTGAAACGGTTTCCTAGGAAATAATTCCTAGTGTTGGCAAATCTACAAATTGTGATTTTTTTGATGAATTTTATTTTTTTTTAATTAAAAAAAACTGCTAGTCTGATAGTAAATTTAAAAATAATTATTCATGGTTTTGTTAGTTAAGGATTACTTAGTGTGACACATAAAAACATTAAAAAATAATGAAAACTGAAGAAGTTAACAAAATAAGTTTGAAGCTCCAGATTTTTTAAAATATGATTAGGAATTTTTTCAAGATTTTTCCCGTAATCTACATATGTTTCTCAATAATGTACCACTGAAATATTACACTCTAGAGTGTAGTCCTCTGGGGACCACTCTTAGCGTTATTTTAGTGTGAATAACACCAGACTATTTTTTACTGTGTATCTTCTCCTATTTCTTAAAAAAGATTTTTATCGATTGATTTATAATTATTATGAATGAAATTAGATAAAAAACTATGGTCATGAGTATGTAAGATAGAATAATTAGTCTTGGAAAAGGAAGAGCAATGTTTTCAAAAAAATATGTTTTTGAAACCAACTTTTGACAATTTTAGCCCAAGTATATAGTCATTTATATTTATTTCAAATTATAAGCGTTCAAGATTAATTATTCAATAAATTAATAAATAAGGAGCAAAAGGGAAACTGAGTTTTTTCAGGAAGAAATTACATATGCCACGTAATCAATGAGGATTGAAGCTTTGAGGAAAATAATTAGAGCTGAACTTAGTAGTTCTGTGATCAATCCCGCACAATTAGCGTTACAAATTACTCCAAATAGAGAGCAAATTCAGGTTCTACAAGTCTACATTATTAATTATCTGTTTTTTTTCAAAAAATTCTTCACTTTCTGTTACCTGATGATAAAAAAAACAAAACCAAGCATTGTAAAATAAAATCCCCCAGAAGTGGAAGCTAGAAAACTGCTCGTCATGGTTTTAAGCCACCTATTACATAATTGTTTCTATGAAAATCTTATTAAAAAATTAAAAGCTTTCACCTTAAACACGTTCGAAAGAAAAAGTTCGGGTTCTATTTGATTTTTATTATTTTTTCAATAGAAAAGCCAAATAATACTGCATGGTAACACTAACCCCTAAATAAAAAATACACAGCCCATTCCTGCAAAATTCCGACAGCGCTATTGAAGAAGCAGCAGGCGTGAAATCGCAAATAAACGCAATGCAGCGTGACACACGTGTTTCCATTAATTGCCAATAAATTAAGTGTGAAAAAAGACAGATGTTATTTGCAACAAAGTAGAATAGTGCTATTTTTAGCGAAAACTCCACTCCATAAAAAACATATTGCAGAAGTTATAGCTTAGTGGAATGGAACGAACTTTGGCTCAAGCAGAATCACGTTCATTGTTTCGAGTTGGGAAATCTAAAACGTTACGTAAAATTAAAATTCTCTCGAAACGTTTCGTTCTAATTGGTTTTATGGATCGTTTATAAAAAATATTTCATATGAGCAGAGTTATTTCATATTAAAAATTGTCGTAAACCTCATTATTTTTGATTTATGACTGCCATATTTGAGATCTCGGTTTCACAAAGGTAAAGATAGGATTAGAGCTGAAATGAGCATTTGCATAAGTTGCTAATTTGTTGACTGGAAGCCGCAAATTCGCGCCAAATTTATGTGTCGTTAAATTATTATTACTATTTATGTCGGTATTAACTTTATAATATTTCATAAAACACAATCCTGGACAACGTTCATAAATAATTTAATACGCCGTAAATCTGAGAGTTATATCAGGCCTATCGTTCAATTAAGTAATTATTTGCCCCAGATTTAGATTCTGACGCCTCGTCTCAGCAGTTTTGTCCACAATCGATAAATCAAACAACTGTAGCAATTTACAATTTAATTATGCATCACGATAGGTTTGAATGAAATCCGCAGATATGACGTGCAAACTCCAATCGATTAACTCCTTGACCCTGAGAGCTCCAACTTTTTCATTAACAAACTACTCCGATCCTGCATTCACAAATTCAATTTTCAACGCAAGAATGCAGATGAATTTCTTTCTAATTGAATTGTCTTCGCTATTTAAACCGATTAAGGCAAACTCGGCCATACACGCTCGACTCCATTAGCTCGTTAATCAAATTTGCTCATGTCCACCTTTCGCGAGGATGAACACAAAGCTAACTGCACAATTTGTCACAATGTAACTCCTATTAATATGAAATTCCATTAATTTCTTCAGGCGCCGGTTTATCGCTCTGACACTTCAAATGAAAGCTTTCAAGAGGAATATGTGCTAATTGCCGAACGTACAGCTGCTTTCAGATAAAAAATATTAACCCATTCACCAAATTTATTGCCCTATTTCCGTTCAAGTCAAGAACAAAGCTCCAGAAATTATCCATTCAAGATGACGGACTAATTTATTTCAGAATCAACTGTGTGGCATAGAAAAAAAGATATTTTTTTACCCGCTTCTAATCCGACAATAATTTATCCGTGAAAAAAATTATGTGGCAAGCAAAGTAGTTTAACCCTACCCTACATTATTTAACAAGAATGTCGGGAATATTTTTTAAGAATAAAAATAGGCTAAACAGCCAAGAAAAACATTTTCACAAAATCCTCCCGGATTAACTTTTAAATAAAAAATGCACCCTCTTTCGTTTTAAGGAGGATTTGTATTGGACAGTATAGTTTTATTTAAAAATGTCTCCTCTGTAAATATTACTAATAAATTTTTTGTGGATTTATTCCAGCCCGAGATAAAACTAATTTAGTTGCGTATCCTGTCTTTTGTTACCTTCGGTAGGGGAGACCGAGGTCAATTGAACAATTTTTAAATTTTTGTTTCTACCATGCGATCATTTGAATTTATAATTAAAGTAGGCTTTGTCAGATTTTTAACTTGGATGAAAACGCCGATTGTGATAATTAATTAAGCTGAACAGTCAAATAATAATGTTTTAAACTGTAATATTCAATTAGAATATATTTTTTCCCTCAGTTTGCCTAAGTTTCTCAGTCGCAAAGACACAAAACCGCATACTTTAATTATAAATTCAAATGATCGCATGGTATATTCGAATGAAATCATGCTTTTGGGACGAAAACCGGTAGGTATATAGAATGAACTTTCCTCTAAAATGGAACATACGTATTACCGCAAGAATTTCTTAAACATCAATTAAAAAAAATAAAAATAGGCAGAATGCTCTTGTTACAATTGGACCTGTTCCCGGCTACAATTGTACCATATGCCGGGTCAATTGTAACATTGCTGATTAAAGGTAAACATTGAAATAACGTGTGATAAAATTATAGATATATTGTAAATAAACACAGTAAATAAAACAAAACAGTAAATTCTTAACAAAAACTAAAATCAAAAATATAAAATAAAGGTACACGTTTTAATCATCTTCTTCACAGTTGAGACAGAAAAAGTATATGTTATCCATTTTTCGGCAACTATTACTGGCATATAGTTTGTGGGCCCAGTTCTTGCACGCATGGCACTCAATCCAAACTTCTCCTTTTTTGTTTTTTGAATACGGTTCAAGACAGTATGGACAGACACAATCGTCTTCGTCAGATGAACAAGAGTCAACATCGAGCTGCTTCATCGTTTTTTCAAAATTTCTGAAATTTCTCTTAATCGCCTTCGCTCTCTTGTTCCTCTCTTTCTCTTGCTTTTTGTTGTACAACTCCATTAATTCATTTTTTACTGGTGTTTCCGTTAAGACTGCCGTTTTTCCACGTTTCCTACCTTTTCTCTTCAAATCTTTGTTAAAAGTCGTCTTTGGTATTTCTTCGAGTATTTCTTCCGATGAGCTGTTTAAATCTGGCTTGCATTTGCTGGATGTTGAAGGAATTGGTTTCTGTTTCTTCGCTGAGATGTTTTCGTCTACCACAGAGTTTTGGGTTGTAGCCACAGGATTGAGTAACATGTTACATTTGTACCCGACCAAATTATTACAATTGTCCCCAATGTATATTTTTAAAAAGCTCCCACATTTTTCACGATTTGCTTTCATCATAATCTCAAATACTTTATAAACAATAGAAACAACATTATTAGCGATGTTATGACGTGATTCGATCAATTTTAAGTAGCCATATTTTCATGGAAATCGGGAAGATCAAACCAATGAAAATCTTACTCACCTATGCAGTATGTCAACTTTTTATAATCACGATCTTGTTAGTAGTTTTTCTACCTTACAAATGCATTGAAAAAAACCTGTAAGGCGTTAGTTTAAACGTTTCTAGAGTAGTGGCGCGATTTTTAAACCGTAACAAACAACGTTATTCACTTTGTTACATTTGCCCCGTATTACAATTTACCTCGGTCTCCCCTATTTATTTACTTTATTTATTTATTTAATTCGCAATCGAGTTGTGGTTCAAACACTTGTTGGATTGTGATTTGCAATGTCCCAAAAGGTAAAAGACCATTATAATTTTAAAGATTGTCGGAAACTGGGAGAAATTCTTTTTTATATTAATAGAAGTTGTTTGGATTATTATTGATGTGTATTTGTAAATTCAAGTTGTGCCTTAAAATGGTTATTTACGAGGTTACAAATCAAGTATATGCAAATGCATTTTTCTCTGCTATATTACTTTATTTTAGTTGAAGCTAAATTAATTTTAATGCTGTTTTTGCTTAATTTTGCCTTGTTGGTTACTTTAGAATGTTCACTGAAATGGGAAACGAATACCGGAATACAGGGGAAAACGGAAACCGTTGTAGGTTGTAGGAAAACAGCGAGCAGAGACGGAAACGATGTTGGGTGGCTGCGTAATGTAATTTTGTTGATGATACATTTTCAGAATTGATTTTTTAATTAATCGAAAATATTAATTCATTTTCCTCGACCCCACCTTTTTCACAGTTTTTTTTTGGTTTTTGACATCAACCTCTGGATGTGATTGCAAGTTTTAGTTGATGTTTTAGCGGTATCCTTTACCCAATAAAACCAGAACAAATAGATTTACTACAGTTGTTAAAAAAAGTTCAAACTTGTCGCTTGGTTCAGTTGGTTCCAGTTCAACATTCTGTGACTCTGTACGAGATATAATTATTTCCATACACAGTTTTTTTTATCTTTTTCCTTTCTTAACAAAAATACTCGGAACCTCCACTGGCTTGACACGGCGATTTATGGACACCATACATTGCAAGCACATAAATTAAAATCCTCAAGCTGCAGAAATCCTGATTTATTTTTAATTGAGTTGATACAACCGGAAGATATTGTGCTTGTGTCCTGATTGAAAAATAACAAAGTTGCATGAAGTGGCAACTTGTTTGTTTATCGAAGCGGATATTATCAATATCAGTAGCCCGAAAACCAATAAACTTCCGTGATAATAGCATGTTAATCGAGCCTTAATGAAAATTTTATCGGAACGCATTTCAATCGCAGCCGCTGTCAGAAGCAAGGAAATGCGAAAACGAGGAGAAAAACAACTCAGGTAAATGACAAGCAAGTCCGATTCGTTATGTTAATAACAGTTGGCATGCGATGTTTACACAAGTGGAACAGCTGATTTGCACTTGCAATAAATCTGCCAAGTTCAATCGCTTCATCACAGAAACTTGACCCTAAGCTATTGATTTGGGGCGGAAAAGTCAATTTCGGTAATGTTTTTTATTCCATTTGGTTCGCGCCCTCGACCAACTTGCCAGTAATCCGGCCATCTTCACAAAAAACTCATTCCGCGATAAATAACGCCGGAAAAGTCCGATAAATTCCCGTTAAATACACTGGAAGAATGCATGACTTGGGTAATGTGCACCTCCCCTGCTAATAGGAAACCATCAATCTTGTTCGATGGAATTCCAGTGGATTAGGGATATTGAAGAGAGGTCGCATGGACGAAGCATCAATTTTGTAATTGCAAAAATAAATATTGGTTGGAGGAAAATTAACGCGTTATGCAACAAACATAAAACGGCCATCAGATATTTCTGACACGTGTTCCCAGTAATATTTTTGTTGACTCAAAATATTACTCGAAATTCTAATTTTAATCCAGTGGGAGGCAAAGGATAGCTTTCCCGCCTTGTCATTTATTAGAAAGCGGCGTTTTTGGAATATTTGCGTCAAACAATGATTGATGAAATAATTTATAGAAAAAATAAAGCCAGGCTATGTTTATTGAGCTGTTACAAACTACCGCAGTATTGTCCAAACCCACACGGTGGATTTAATGACACTTTTAACCATATTTGAATGTGTGAAGGAAACTTGTATTAATCTCGCGTCCGCAGATTGAATTTCAAATTTGCATCACTTACGCAATGGCGAGACAAATGGGTGAGTTGCTCTAAATCGATTCGAACTTTTGCAATAAATACTGGACTAACTTTGAATTGAGGCAAATTAGCCCGAAAGTATGACACGAATTTAATGGTCTATTCAAATTCATGAATAAAATATTTCTGTTGCAAACTCAAGTTTGTGATTAAAAGAGAGCGATTCAAATTGGGGGAAAACACCGAAATGAATATTTTCAGACGGGAAGCCACACAAAGAGCTGTTTTCCGAGCAATGTTTTTATTAATTTTACAGTCTAATATTGTCAGGGTATTGCGTTACGTGAGTTTATAAAGTCTGGAAGCTTAATCTAAGAGGAAAATTGCATTTTCTAGGCGAATTTGGAGCAGGAAAAGGCACCTCGTTTTGTGGCTTTATTTTTACTTAAAAAAATTAAAAACGCATCACATTTCCATGAAAAAAATTGCAACTTTCAGGTTTCCTTTAAAAATTTCCTCGTTGGGTAAAATTCCCAATAGATTTCCGCAGTAATCCATTTGAGCTTAAAACAAAAGTTTAGACAAGAATTCGTAATACAATACAAACTTTTAACAACTTTAACAATGCTATCCTTCCACTCTCTTGCCTAACAAAATAATTAATATCGCGCTTATTAACAAACTTTGAGCAAATGTTGTAGAAACACTGAATAACTCGACAATTTTCTTTTATATGGCTGAACCAATTTGTAAAGCGCGATATCAATTCCATTAACTCTGTTATAAACAATTTACATATCAATAACGCCTACGACGAACGCATGCTAGATTAGGGTCACTCCTTGCTTTACCTAAACTTGAAGGCTAACTGGTTTCTTTTTCCACAAACCCCGCATCGATTTAATGCATTTTTCGCCTGTAACAACCCTTTATGTTTATGCAAATGTGGCGCCGAAAAACATAAAGCATTTTTTACGCGTCTGCGATGCATCAGGAAGTTGTAAAACAGTTGCGATTAATGAATGACGGGAAGTAGCGAATGAAGATTGATTTCCAATTCAATTACAAGCTTCGTCAATGGAATTTTCTTTCAATACCTCGAGTCCTTTAGAAGAATATTTTATTTGTGTCTGAGGTTGGCACTAATTATGGTTTGTGATTTGAATAAAAGTGTAATGAAAATGTGAGTCATTTCGGTGATTAGGTCTTTGTTTATTGCATTGATAAAAATAAGGCGGCGCTGCGCTATCACCGTTTCCTGTTTGATAAAATTTCAGTTCATGGACTTATCGAAAAACTTCTTTTCCCTTCAAAGAAAGCGGTCATTGTGTTAATCAAATTCCAATAAAATTGGATCGAGGCTGATTTTTGTTGAAAATAAAACGAGTGTGAACAGGTTCATTACGACTTCCTCAATTAAAAACAGCGTACTTGTAACAAACGATTTGTTGAAGTGTTCAAATAGTTCCAAAACTTCCAGATAAAAATACAAACCGGAAACTTTACTGGAGCGCATTTCGGCCGACAGCAAAAAGAGAAACTGTCTTTGATAGCGGGAAGATTAATTCGTCGATTTTTCAAACTCGGATGTTGACTTTTTCAGACGCCACTCGAATTATTTACCAACATGCATTATCACAGCTAATAGTCGTATGATACAACTTGTTTGCCAGTGGTCAGTAAATTATTATGCGACGACACTACAAAGGTCAAAGGCTAGGACATTGTCTACACTGCCTTCACATAAAATCGTGTATTTTTAGTTCGTCATTGCGGAGATGTAAGACAAAAACAATTCGTATCATTTCCTCGAGGAAACATGTTGCTTTGTTCCGAACTAGAACTCCAATTTTTAACGTATTTCCTTATTGTTCTGCAAAGAGAAACTCCAATTTTTGCGAAACGCTTTCGATTCATATTCTTTTGTAGTTTCGACGTTTCCCACAAAGATAAACCGATATAAAATTTTGTAACCTTTTCCTTATTTCTTACAAGCCGCTCTGGCGAAGATCGTTAAATGTCAAGGTGTGTAGTATTTGGAGAAAGTATCTCATCTGTTTTACCCTTTTAATATTTCTATCAAATATTCCATCAAAAAATTTAAATAAAAACGGACTAATACAAAATTCTATAAAAATTCCTCACTACTGCGGTGCCATAAAACTAATGCATATTTGCTCACCGTATGTGAGTGAATAAAATTCTGTGACAATCTGTAGTAATCTCAAAAAACTTCCTAAACTCTAAAAATCCTCTATATTAAAATTTCCTAAATCCAAATCACAAAATACTCGAAAAATTCTCTACATATCTAACTCCTAGGAAATGTGTTCAAACAGCAATACAATAAAAAGTGCACCACCCTTGTATATTTCAAATGCAATTAAGACATTTACAATCAAACTACTTATAAATACCATGCAAAACATCTCGCCTAAAATAGCCTCAAGTATTCGCAATTTTCAGTACACTAACCCAACATTATCCGAGCACAGTTATTTAATTTTGCATTGAGCATTTTAAGAATGCAAAATGGGTGATAATGAGGGCCCGAGGCGGTTTCTTATCAGACGATCGTTAGGCTAATATTAAAATTAATTGGTACCCACATTTCCTTAAACAGTTCACTGTATCACAAAAATTACAGAAAATCAACCAAACGTTTGAAATACCTAATTAAAATTATCGCTGTTGTTAACCACAACTCCAACTTGGTACAAAATAAACAAAACAATAAAAACTGCTCCCCATCATCTATTAAATATTCCTTCCCACAGTTTTGCTTGGCCCCTTGTTTGGGGTAGCTCCAAGGCAGTAACTCCATAAATTTTAAATCGTATTTACTTTTACCCAATTTGAGGTATTCAAACGATTTTTTGCGGCTTCCAAGTGAACAAGAACAAATATTCAGTTCAATTGAAAGCAACTCAACCTCTGCACAAACAATAATCTACAAATAGCTGCACCACACTGCAAGATTAATCGCCAACAGGATGTGGTTTAAAACAAGCTGAGACGGTCATTGATTTTTATTGAATTAATTTTTCATTTTTCACTCCCAAGCAACGACCAATCAATATTCTTAGCTTATCACATGCAGACTGACTTTATTTCGCCGTAACTTTTCAATTCAAGAAACACGTTTCAAATTCATAAAAGCACAATTGAAACGCCATCATCCGTCTCAATTTTACATTTGTAGTAACAAGATACTCTAACAGGGGAAAAAATTAAGTTCCACGATATTGATTACGAGCGAAAGTCATCTTATTTTACGGAGATATCTAGGTGTATAAATCTGTAATTTGACCTGCGGAAACCATTGCGTTTTATGAGGAGCTTTCCTTGGGAAAAATCATGTCGAGAATTTAATTTCGACCACCGGAAAATGCAAACCGGAAATTCCGGTTGGCACTTCTCCCGTGTAAAGATTGATGTTATGGCCGAATTAATTCAGATCAGCATGGTATGTAAAAAGACGTCCATAAAGTGGGCGAGCAAGGTAAGTTTCTAACTAGATAACGTGCCATCCATGCGAATATATGGAGGCACGAACTCCACACAATCAACATTTAAAACACGCAGACTGGGCCGCCAAAATAAGAAAAAACCTCCAGACAATTTTCGTCGTAACTCTCACGACATGACAGAAGAGAGGAGAAACAATAGGGAAGAACGTAATCTTATTTGTCTTATATTACGCGCATACGATTTCAAAAAGCTTTCATGAACTAAAAAGCTCCAGGCGAACTTGGCTCAAGATCAAATTCTACGTTACTTGGAATTTCAAGTTTAATTAATGGAAAAATGGAATGTGGTCCGAATCCGAAATTCATTAGGCCCTATAATATTTCGTTATGGTAGGCTCAGCTCGGTGGAGAAAAAAAAAGATTTATCCAGAAGAGTTCATTCCCGTTGCCACCAGCTAATAAATTGATTAAAACTTGTTGAAAACTATTGAAGTAATTCTGTTTATAATAGGATTTTAATTAAACCGTGTCAGAGTTGGAGCTCAGGCAGTATTGAGCAACACTCAATAATAATAGAGTTAGTTTATTATTCGTGACATTGCATCGTCCACCTCCCTTGTCGTGTCATAAATTATGTTTTTAACAAGTTGCTAATTTTACAACTTCTTTCGTCATAATGACGTTATTTTTAGTTTTTAATGCGATTTGTTTTGCACGAGAAATTTCTAAACACTGATTTGATTGAATAAACAGTTAATCTCTGTGTTAAACAAGCCGAATTAAAATAAATTCGTTCACGTGTTGAAAATCTACGGCAATTATAATCTCTCAGAATGTAAATCTCCTACAAATTGACGTAATTATTTACAATAAATTAATAGTAAACATGGAACGTTTTATCAAAAAATAAATAAACGAATTCCCTTTGAAACGAAGTATTAACCGAATGATTATGATTGAAACGAATTTAATTAAATTTTAATTGATGTAATTATATTCGAGTTCACACATAAAATTATTAAATGACCTTTGGGTTGTACGAATTACAAAACAAAACAAATTGGCTTTTCCCACCTCTTTTATTATTCAAAAACACAAGTTACGATAAAGCAGAATACGTTTTTCCGCCTAGACAGACATCACTTTTTGACCCACATTTTGTGATTTATAACAGCAATCGTTCCATAAAAGTGTTTTGCTTAAACAAATATTTAGTGATGGCAATGAAATTGTTTTTTATAATCGCACTTTGACTTAAGTTTTTCAATTTGTGGCGAATGAATGACAAATTGGTCCGATCTAGTTTTACTGCTCTGCCCAGTTTATAAATAAATATAAATTCTATAAAAACATGTGTCAGGTTATTTTCGTAATTGCCTTTCTTTTTAAAGCTTCTTGGCAAAGCTGCGATCTTAACTAATCATAAATTCGCGTCTACAACATTCTGAATATTTTTACATGAAATTAGGAAAATATTATGATTTAATAATTTACAACGTAACTGTAAAGTTTAAAAATCAATCCGAGTTAATTTTCGACAAACCGTTACAGTCCATAAATCCTTCTAATAATAGCAACACTCAACCTTATTGATGGTAACGAGAGATAAAGCGATTGGAAAAAGTTATTGAATTTATTGCAGTATTCTATGATCATTGATCAGGCACATTGTCTCTCACTATCTGTTACAGGTAATTTATGTCTTATTTATTCAAAACAATGAATATTCGTGACATAAATTGGCATTACGTCTTGACACAAATCCCGAGTGAATTATGGAAGGCCCGATGTAACCCTAATTTGATTGAATTCCACAAATGAACAAAAACGTGACTTAAAAACGAATTTAACCACTTCGATTAATTGTTGGAGATAATGGGAAAGGCCTTGCAGTACCAAGACGTCTGTCATCGCCCAGATGTAGCCGCTTTATCACTATTTTTAGATTTATGTGCGTCAGTCCCTGTCATAAACATTTGGCAGCTGTGTTTCGAAAAGGTACACCACCTTGCAATCAATTCCAAATACAATTGAATCTATCAAACTACCTACAATGAGTATCTTACATCTCGCCTAAATAAGAAGCACAAGTCGGATAAAAGCAAATTGTTATTAACGAGAAGAAAAAAAATTGTGTCAACATTATTCGCAATTATATAATTTTGCATTGAGTATTTTAAGAATGCAAAATGAGTGATAATGAGGGCTCGAGGCGGTTTCTTATCAGACGATCGACGGTAGGATAACGGTTAATAATTAAATTAGTAAAATTGACGACGTGAGAATGAAATTTGGCCGAATTAAGACATAATTGACGTGGTTCCCACATTTTATTAAATGTTTTACAAGTACAAAGTCATTAATGAATGACAGACGCTAATTCAAAGACTATTATTAGAAGTGTGATGGCAGATATTTACTAAAGCCGGAAGGATTGCCGCCAAAATAAATCTTATTTATTTAATTTGTAACAAGTAAAACTATTTTGATGTGGATGGAATGAATATGATTTTTTAAATTGTAACAATTTTTGCTTTTGTTTTCAATTTTCTACAAAAAATAGAAAAAATAAATAGTTCCGGAGTTATTGTCCGATTAATGTTCCAGGTACCAGAAACCGACCAAAATCTCGACAAAAATTGAAAAAATCAAGTGAGTTTAAAAAAAAATTCTGCATTTTTGTAAAGGTAAGTGCCTTGAGTATAAAAATTTTAAGCAAAAAAATTAAAAATTTTAAATCTCGTGAAAAGCTGAGGTAATAGAATGTAGAATGAGCTGCATAATTCACTGGAACAAACCGTTTTGCTCTATGACTTTTTGTTTTTGAATTTCGAATTTTTTTGTTGAAGAATGAAGTACCACTATGAAATGGCTACCCTAATTTTAAGCAAAAAAATTTCAAAATTTTAAATCTAGCCAAAAACCGATATAATATGTAAAATGAGCCGCAGAATTCACTGGAACAAACCGTTTTGCTCTACGACTTTTAGTTTTTGAGCTACGAATTTTTTTGTTGAAGAATAAAGTACCACTATGAAATGGCTACCCTACAAATTTTTGATTTTTTTTATTTTCTCAATGACGGCAAAACTATTCGAAAAAGTGGAACTATTTTGGTTCGAATCTATGTAAAGTGATCCGGGCAATCGATTGACCTTGAGAAAATCGCCAAAATCCCAATAGTTTTTTAGTTATGAATTTTTTAAAATTATACTTATTTTTCCCTTTTTTTTGCAATTTTCTCGAAAACTATTATTCGGAGAACAATAATCATTTTTGGAAAAGGTAGATTATTAAAAGACTTTTCCAACGATAATAAACTTCATCGGGTTATCTCTAAAAGTTCCGGAGTTATTGCTCGATAAATGTTCCGGGTACCGGAAATCGACCAAAATCTAGACGAAAATTGGAAAAATCAAAATTTATAAAATCGAACCTATTGACTTTTTTTCTACTTTTAACACCTCCAGAGGGTTGTAAACGCATTAAAAAATCCATAAAACTTTGGTAGTGAGTTTAAAAAAATTTTTTTTTACATTTTTGTGAAGCCTTGACTAAAAATCTTAAGCAAAAAAAATCAAAACTTTAAATCTTGTGAAAAGCTGGTATAATACGTGAAATAAGCCACAGAATTCACTGAAACAAACCGTTTTGCTCTACGATTTTTAGTTTTCGAGTTATAAATTTTTTTAGTGACTGCTATCTGATACCGTTTTGACAAATGTTCTAAATGTGCGAGCTTTTTTGAGTTTCGGCAAATAATAAACAAAATTAAAAGAAAATAATATCTGCCTTTGTTTCAACTTTCAACAAAATAAGCACCAAAATTAGTTTTCTTCCCATTTAACTTCAATTAGCTCCTTCCTGTTTCGCAAAAGGCCCGAGCATAACATTTGCAACGCACTATAAAACCTGCAATGTGCATCAACCTTCACTTTATTTGGCTAGTTCAAGTCCGTCCATAAATAACCCATAACAAACAATTTCTTATATGCTTTATGGCCAACCCTCATTTGATTGCAATGCTTTTCTGTTTTGAAACAACCCGCGATTTTTTGGCATGGTAATCAGTCAGCGATTGAACAATGTGAAAAGTGGGTCTGCACTCTCAGACACTTTTATTTTTAGTCAGCCACACACGTTTTCATTATTCATCAGCACGTAACTTCAGCTCCTGACGTTCTGACTCACCTCCTTGTAAAAACTAACAGTTTGGTTGGAATTGAATTGCATTTACAAGAGCAAAATTTACTTTTCATTATCACTGTTTGCTGAAACACCTACAACCAGTCATGGTTTTGTAATTGTCTCTTGGACGCACTCCAAGCGTCTTCAACTTGACATGAATAGTTTCAGCTCGTGTCATGCTACCATTAACCAGCGTAATCCATATTCGCGAATAAAATGCGCGATTAAGGCTCGGAAATGTTGGAAATTTCCGGCAAATATTGATTCAGGAGCAGCATCTATATCAAAATTTACAAATCTCCTCGATTCTATTCATGTCATGAATGAATAAGCCTTCATCTGTAACACGCTTACATATGGAAGACCGGTGGAGGCACTCCAACCAAAACTGCACAGCCTAAATATAGCGCCGGATCAATTTTAGTTTCCGGTTATGCCGCCAACAACCGTTTTGGAAATCAGGTGCAAACGCACTTTTTGCCTGGATAATTACAGTAACCATCTGTTGATGAAATTCGAGTTATACCACGCCCAGCCACATGATAACCATATCATAAATTACCCCAAGGGTGTTTTGTTGCTTTTGTTGCTGGAAGAAGCGGACAATTTAATTCGATTAGATCGCCCGCTTGCACAATCACTACACAGACTTGTTTTGCTTTCTTTGTGGCCGAACCTAAACATGGAAACACATCTATTTATGCTAGTTTACACCGAGCCAACCCTTCAGCACGAAATTCGACCAAACACGACCCCAAAATTACAAAACAAAAACGACAAAATAATAACAATTTTCTTCTGGTTTTAAAACTTGTAAACCTTTGAAATCGATAAAAGCTGAGCAAATGCTGTAAGAGCGGCTTTGAATTTTTGTTATGGTCTCAATAGGTCGAATAAATAATTTACTTATCCCGTTCGCAGTTCATGTTTATGTATAGCGCGATTAAAACCTTAATGTGGCCATAAAACAACCAAATTAATTAAATTAAAGAAGTGACGTCCTTTGGGCCAAGTGTGATCGGGAATCAATTTTATGACTTGTTTATCTTATTTATTACAACTAATCCGCTTTATCTCCCTGCATAATTATCTATTAAAACCAGTTTGTAGTCTTTTGGTATAAATCATAACGGAGCGACTCTGAAGTCGATTAATCCATAATAAAAATAAATCAGCGCAATTCTAATCTCCTGTCACGAGTTATTCACGTCTGATTATAGAAAATCGAGCTGAAAATTTTTCACCGGAACGAAATGGGACAGTGTCACAGGAGCTCCAAAAGAGGCTCACCTTGAATTTTGTAGCCAATTAGATTACAAAAAAACTCCATTAAACACCGAACCGGATTGTTCACGCCAATTCTCTTTATTTATAAAAATTTCTTTGCTAATTTTAATCTCACCCTTCTTGACCTTTTTCATTTGTTTTCATTGGAGTGCTTCCAATACGATGAGCTGGAACTACATGTTTCTAGATAAATTGTGACAAAGTGCGAAATTCGTGCTGAACCATCCTGAAAATTATCGATTGGTCGGATTAATGAGAAGACGCACGAAAGAGCGAAATTGATTGCAAGGTTTTGGTTGAAATTTTTGCAAATGATAACAAGCCCATTATTTAGCTTGCGTGTAAGTACCAATACGGTTTTACCTCCCAGGAAGAGGCATAAAATACGATAATGTGCGAGAACGCCACAGAAAAAGCAATATGTCCTTTTACGATCGCTTCATTGTCTTTATTTGCGACCAGATACAAAAAACATGAGCAAAACTAGGCGAGTAAATCAATTCGTGGCGTTTTTACAGAGGAAATAGATTTTAGTTGCGTTCCAGATGTATGTAACAAAGTAACGTCTGTGTTAAATGTCAAAAGGGGTGCCAAGTATTGACAGGTTTGTGAAAGGTGTAATTTGAAGCGTTTTATTCGCATCGCAAAAACTGCAATTACAAGCTCGAAATAAGACGTTTTGGGAAGAAAAAAGACTCACTACAAAAGCGAACAAATGTCTATAACTGACGATATTTCAGAATAAAAAAATATCAGTGAAAAACGACCCCAAGAATAACAATAATGCATATTATTGTAAACATACTTTGTCAATAATGATAATTTGCAACGTTTTGTCCCGTGTCACCAATTTTTTATACAACGTATCTCACAAGCTTAAAAGCCACTTTAAATAACATTATGTACTTTAGATAATGTCGACTCGTAATTATTTTTTAATTTTTAATAAATAATCCAAACTAATTATTATTTTATTGCAACTGGTACCTCTGTTCAGATTACAAAGGCACTTCAAGATGTTCAGATTAAAAGGAGGTTCCACTATATTTATTTCGTTTTATTTCGTTCAAAAGTTTCAAAAGTTAATTAAAAAACGACCTTTGAAAAAAGCCTGAAGTGCAAAAATCGCAAATATTCTTTAGGCTTGTTCGGTTTAATTGAAATTATTTTTTCAAGAAAACCAACTGTGTTGAATTACAAAATTAAATTACAAAAATCATCCTCTAAATACGCTGTTTCAGCCTGTTTTGTTTAATTTGACTCATATATACAGGGTGTTAATTTGAACAAGTATACGTCTTTTTTTTAAATCAATTGTCAATGTTAAAAATTTTGAAATTATGTTGGAACCCTGCGACATTGCCATAGGAACGAAGCCTGGACGACTAATTTTAAATGGAGTTGCCAACGTTGAAACATTTTGATAATTGATTTTAATTCCGAATGGACTTTAACTTTTTTTTATTTGCAATTTTTCGATAAAAGTTTCGACAACTTACTTAGAATTTGAAAATTATAACATATTGAAGCGTGTACCCGCCTATGGGTACAAAAACAAGAGTACCGAACTATTTTTGTTGTGATAGAAAGGGACAATTTGAACAAATCAAAACAACAATAAAAATTGTTGCTATGGATACAAACTAATTATTAAACACTGATCGGCTCGTTTACACAAAAGAAAGGAGGAAAACAGTGAAAATAATTAATAAGAATTTTGCAAAATGTTATATAGAAAAATTGTTGTACTTGATGAGTTTATTACGTGGTAAAAAAATTAACACACGTATTTCTGATACACCCGGTATATTTAATAGGGGAGTAGATTTTATTAAGAAATTAATTAATTAATGCAAAAATATGCATTGAATTCTCAGTTGTGAATTTGACAGTTTCTGTGCATGAAGATCTCGCTTATTTTAAAAATTTAACTGCATGGCCAAAAAATTGTATCTATTTTATGTTTTCATGTTGTCAAATTTTGAGTTTTATAGATGTTTATTCGTACTTGCTTCTCACAAAAAAAGATTACTATATTTATCAAAAAAAAAATTATTTTCAAGCTACAGACATGCAGGATCTCTTTTCCTAATATGTATACACTTTGATTGATCGTTTACAAAATTTTGTTCAACGTATTCATTATTGTCAGAACAAACAACGCAAATATTTCGGTCCTTCGTTTCAAATTTTATTTCTCGATCGTTACATGTTTCGACCATTTATCATGTGGTCATCTTCAGGCACTTATCTATTATCTTATCTATTCACCACCAGACAAAAATGCTATAATTGATGCCTGAAGATGGCCACATGATAAGTGAGCGAAGCACTTCTGTAAAATAAACAATAAAGGTTTTTCGAATTACATACGCTACTTTTTTAACTTTTAAATAAGCTCACCAACAATTAATTAATAAAAGAAAAATGCAGTTTTCCAAAACAGGTAAGTAATCCCTTATACTCTTAAATTTTAAGCGACCCTGAGCTTGAGTGTTTATTAAAAAGCCATCAGAGACACCTTTACAATTAAGTAAAAATAAACGTCTACTTCTGTGTAATAAACAACTTATTTTTAATATTTATAGCACAATCATAATAAAATGTAAACACAATACTATGCATAATAAATACTGAAACAGCTCTTAAGCCCTGTTAGCTGCGATATTTTGAAAAGAAATTCTGCCTGTTTGAGAGTAGTGCCAATAATTATGCATTTCTGGTTTTCTAATTATATGGAACTGTAATTAGTGATAGATGACACTAATAAGCCATTTGCAATTAGATTTGCATGTTACCACTAATTAGACCGTATATTATCCGATTTTAAAATTGAAGAATTGATCAACCCCAAATACTAGTTCACGCAAGACCATAAAAGTGAAAAAAACACTGTTAGAATCATATCCAAACAAAGAATAAAAGATACAGGACCCCACCAGAGGAATAAAAATAAATCCTCCCTCAGCACATCAAAATCCACCCACACTTTTTCAATTCTTCATCCCCAAGAAAGATTAATCCTTCATACGTGCTTAATCAAGGACCCGACCCTTTTCTACGTGGTTGTAGTAGATTAATATTCTTCTATCACAGATGAATGCGAAAAAAGAAATTTAATTAAAGAAGCTTTAAATTTATCTATTCTGGGGTCAGCGATTCGAAGCATACACAAACTCATCTTGTAATTTGGTAAACAAATAAACACCTGCTATATTCGCACATTGAGATTAGTAAACGGAATTCTTGAAGGTCTAAAATTAGATCCATCGATAGTTTTCCTGTACAAAGAACTAGTTTTGTTAAAAATAAATAAAGAAATACTTGTTACATCATTGCGCGACAAGCATTATTATGTTCAAGACTCTACATTTGAAAATTATTTAAATTGCGTTTTTTTTTCAAAGTAAACATTGCAAAAATAATAAAATTGTAGACGAACCTTCACATCATACTGCTGTCGTAATCCTCCTCTCACGCGAAGAAATCCGTGAAGCACATGACGGTGTGAAAAAGCGTATATACAGGGGGTGGGTCAAACACGAAAAGAACAATTCATTCACAAATTTTACAACACCCTATCGAACGGCACGTGTGAATTATAGCATTTTATCACTGAAGGTGTAGCTGTTTATGGGTGGTTGGACGTTCCCCGGGTCCCAGCACTCAAACTTGGTGGCTTTTACACGGATTTGAGTAAATTTTTCGATGGAAGACAAAGAGTAGACTACGCGAACCGCACCGCCAATGTGGGCAACTGCTGACAAAAACAAATGTTGATGTTACAAGAACCCAATCAGATTCTGTGGGGCAGAGTGAGATGGGCTATAGCCCTGCGCAAAGGAGATGAGCGTCGCTGGGCTGGGGCTTGAGGTCAGGGTGGGGGCGGCCTCTGGTGGGAGCATTATGTAACACGTATAGAATACTTTTCATTGCTCTCCAGTGTACATCATTCAAATTGTGTTTTTCAATGAAGTATATCTAAAATCGAGGAAACATAGCTTTTTCCTAGAATTCTAGAAAACTTAGTGGAACCATTAATATCCTTTATCTATGACCAGTGGCGAATTTATATTTATTAGCTGTTTCAAAACTATAAAAACGCCAACGTCGCATTTTACCGAATAATTTTTTTAAATAAGGTTGATAAAAATGTAAAATAGTAATTAATGATTAGATCTCTCATTGAAACTATGCATTACATTAGCTATTCATTTTTTGAAGTGCAGGAATAATTTATAACAACTAATTTTGAAAGAAAATGCGACGTTGGCGTTTTTATAGTTTTGAAGCAGCTAATATATATATAGGAATATATAGGAATATATATATATAGGAATTTAGTTTAACACAGAATTCTTTTCTTATACAGAAACTATCAATTTGTGCTTTATTTCACTCCAAACTAAAATTCAAATGCGCTGTTGCAAAATTCTACTATGAATTATATATATATAATTCATAGTAGAATTTTGCAACAGCGCATTTGAATTTTAGTTTGGAGTGAAATAAAGCACAAATTGATAGTTTCTGTATAAGAAAAGAATTCTGTGTTAAACTAAATTCCACCGACAAATTTTGAGCCAAGAAAACCCACCAGAAACTCTCAATTTCACTCCAAAAAATGCAAATACTTCGTTGTTGCAAAATTCTACTATGAACTAAAATTCGAAATATATATCCATTGCCGCCCATGCCTATGACAACATTTGTTCAAAAAAACGTATTGATTAATTCAGAAAATAAGGAAAAGTTTACAAACCCTGAAAAAGACAATTTTTATTGACAGGAAGACATTTTTTGTCGCACTTATTCTCAATTTATTGTAGCACTTGACCATTTTGTAATACAAATTACCCTTCAAAATTTTAAATAGTACACGTCTCTTGTGACACTTCAAATAAACTGCTAAACAGAAACTGCTCGGAAATTGTTAGAGTTATTAATTTATTTTTATACACTACTCTATCAGTTATTAAAGAAGTATATAACATCAAACAAATTCTATCTATTTTCGAGCATTAGAATAGAATCTGATAATAATAATGATAATAATAATAGTAATAATAATTTATTAACCAACACACAAAAGTCCAAATATGGTAACACAATACAAATACTATTAGCTGTTTCAAAACTGTAAAAACGCCAACGTTGCATTTTCTCTCAAAATTAGCTATTATCAGAGCTATTATAAATTATTCATTCACTTCAGAAAAGTAATAGCTAATGCAATTTATACTTTAAATGAGAGATCTAATCATTGATAACTATTTTACAATTTTATCAATCTTATTTAAAAAAATAATTCTGCAAAATGCGCCGTTGGCGTTTTTATAGCTTTAAAACATTATATGTGTTTTTAAATTATTCTCATCTAGTCGTCTGGGAATTTCTCATGTAAAATCAGAAATTCCGCTTTATAGAACTAATGACAGGCATTTAGACACCGAATATTACCATTCTCCATTTATTAAGTCTCCAATTCAGAAATAAGCTTCGATAATAAAAGTGTTTTCTTGCACAGTGTAACAATTTAGTCGCATTTTAACGAAATTTTTAAAATTAATTAATTGACAATTTGTGAATTTCACAACTGACAGTTTTGACATTTGTTGACAGAATTCAAATGAGCAGAGCGACACAAATTTTTTTTCAAAGTTAACTACTTTCGGTTCACTTTCATAAAAACGATTTTTGTGCAATTGACTAACCTGTTACCATGACAACTCATATAAAAGTTAATGCCAAGAGTACCCAATTTCCACCACAATGGGTTTCATGAAATAAGTGAACCGAATGTAGATGAGAATCATTTAAAAACATATTGTATAAATAAAATAGTAGAAAAAATAGAACATAAAGAGTTACCAAAATGATTCCTGATAAAAACAAATCAGCAAATGAGTATCTTCTTTTATTCATTTTCTTTATCACTTGATTTTCTGTAAAATTCAGTAATATTCTTAACATTTTTTCAATCAGTTTATTTGAATAGAACAGCAAATCCAGTTCCAACACAAGTTTTCTGAAAATGCATGATAGTTCTGAAAATTAAAACCTGAAAAAGAGTTCTTTGTAGTCACCAAATATGCACTAGATTTTTAACTACTTTCTTTATTTTTTAAGATATTGATAATATTATTAAAAAAATCAAACTGTATTTATTTTAAAAGTTTTTGTTTTTCAAAAAACGTAGTCATTTTTACATTTTTTTTCTATGATATTACGTAGTCGCTGACTTTTTTTAAAGACATATTTCTGTATTGTGTGTACTACTCAGTTTTTTTCTACCATTGCTCATCGTGAATTTTCCATAATACGAATTGAAACTATTAATAACTTCTTAAAACTCATTAACTAAACAATTAAGAACTTACAAAGTAAAAAATTACTACTAAAACTAAAAATCTGATCAACTAATTTCAAAAAATGCAACCCGTCTGTTTACTAATAAGTATTTTGTTTTAATCAAAATAAAGATATTTTTGCCGCCCTGGGCTATAGCCCATTTAGCCCATATGTAAATACGCCATTGTCTATGACGGAAGTGTATTTTTACCTAAATGTACAATTCAGAAAAAATAAAGATGTAATCGCATGCCAACGAAACGATTTGCTTTGCGTGTTTTTTTTTTCAAAATATAAAAACTTCAGATGTGTTTCAAAAATATTAAACCTCCTTATTAGTCCATATTTAAAATTTTGCTAATAAGAACTCAAACCATTCTCGCTATTCCATTGATCCTCTTCTTTAGCAAAATCAGACAATTTGACTCTTTTAGTTTTTGAGTTATACAGGGTGATTCACATAACTTTACGACCCTGACAGACTTTAAATGCAACCCATTATACATTGGAGGTTGAATAACGCCTAAATTGGCCAAAATAAAAACGTCAGAGACTGCAAAAAGAACCTAATTTTTTAAGGTTTGCAAGGAATATCTAAATCACAGACAAATTTCTAGTTTTTAGTGTTTTTGAATCAAGTTATAATTGAGTAATGTACGTATTACTGGTTGCATTTAAAGTTCGTCAGGGTCGTAAAGTTATGTGAATCACCCTGTATATAGAGTAAAAAAGTTTAAGATTTGCATTGTCTAAAGTCTACTAGATAAAAGGAAGAGCATCTTTTTTTCCTTCCAAAATGCCGCTGGTCTCTATAAAAAATGACAATTTTCTTTCGTATAAGCAAAGGTATAAGTGAGTTTTGTTTGTGAAACTAGCAAAATGTAATTTAGGCTAACGTCTCGTATTTTAGAGCATTATCTAATAATGTGGGTGTGATTCCAAATTATCGACATTCGTTAAATTATTTTGATCCGGGACTTGATCTAATATGTAGGTAAACAATTTTCGAGGTTGTTACAATTATGCTGAAGCTTGAAGCTTGTAGAGAATCTCATAGTTTTACCTAGTCACAAGACGAAAAAAACTATAATATCGATTTATTAGTGTTGGAATGTCCTAAACATTTTGCCTCAAAAGAGAAATTAAAATGTTAATTTATATTCTAACAAGAGCTTTTATTTCTTCGTTTTTTAATTTTTTTGGTACACAAAAACTAATAATCGCACCGAATACATCGTTTGCTACTAAATCTTAGAATAATTTTCTGTGATTTTTTTCTACACCTTATTATTATTAACCTTAATTAATTACTATTAAATAGATACAAAAAATTGTTATTTCTTATGTCACCTCACTCATCAAGTTTTTTCTCTAACTTCGACCAGCAAAACATTGAAAAAATGTATTGCTTCGTATCGGGTGCAATTCCTTACTTTAAAAACAGTTATGCAAAGGTATAATAACACTATAAAAATGTTAATAATAATAATTGGAATCCATATTATTATTTAGACAAACCGGATTAGTAAGAATACTTTCGTTTTTAATGAACTAAAAAGTCATAATTTCAGAAAGTGCTTTGTAAAATTCGAATGCTTGTGCGTATCTACTTATTTATCGATCACGGGCACGGCTCAATGTTGTGATTAAACATTAGACTTTTTTATACTTTGCGTTTATAATACGTTTATTTTAGTATAAGTGAAATAATGGGTATATAAAATCAATGTTTATAAGATAATTACACAAAATAAGTTTTAAAAATAGAAGAAATTATTAATATGTTATTATTAATAATAAAATTTAAATGTTTACATTAATTTGTTAAAATTTTGTTCAGGAATCATAAATATGGACTTAATTGCTATGCAACCAGCATAACACATGTACATCCATGTGGACTATCTTTTCATTAGCCAAGGCCATCTGAATCAAACGCTACGCATTGAGGCCGTTTCAATTTCCAAAATCGCCGTTTCCGCACAGTAGCCATGCCGAGTCCCTTTTTGCGCGCCTTCAGTGGCCAACTGGCGGAGTAAATTATCAAAACTAAAAAGATACCTGTATGTCAGTTGTCATCAGGTTGTCATTAAATTGATAAAAATTCAATTTAAAATTGATTTAAAATAAATTGACGAAAACACCACACACGCAACACACAAGATGGTTAAAAAATGTTACATTTGTGGAAAAAAAAATGTCGGTCTTTTCGAAATTCCAACCAATAAAGAAAGCAGGCAAAAATGGTTTAAAATACTTGAAAGAAAATGCGGTAGGAACTAAATTGCTTCTATTAATTAAAAAGTTTTAATTTGTATATCTTATAATAGATGTATCTAAAATTGGTGATCACACAGAAATTTGTGAGGAACATTTTGAAAAGGGCTATGTTATTAGGACTGCAAAAAGGCGACGTTTGTGCAAAGAAGCTGTTCCTTCCATTTTCGTACGTATTTCAACAAAAAATTTAAAGTAGTTGTGGTTTTAAAGTAATAATTAAGCTTTGTTTTCCTACTTTTCAATTTTTGAACTGTTTTCGCAAACATAATCAGTAGCGTCCAATTAAGAGTAACTAATACATACAATCTGTTATCTATTTATATGTATGTGTTTCTTTAGATGTGTTGTCCCGAAACTCCAGTTGAAAATTCTGGGCCTGTAACTGAAAACCTTTCCTATAGTCCTGACCAACCTCTTGAAATGCAACCCCAATCAAAAGTATCAAAATCAATTCAAGTAAATTCTATTTCTCCGGAGTATGTGGCGAATCTCCAATACCACTGTAAAGTTTTGACACAAAAATTGAAACGTACAAATCAAAAGTATCTGAAATGTTTATCAAAGGTACGGGATTTGGAAGAAGAAAAACGCAAAAACTCCGGTATGGAGATTTTGTTCGGCCAAAGGCTATAGGTTCTGCAACAATAATTTGATAAAATTGCCTTCAAAAGCAACAATTCTAAGACATCTTGGGAAATTCAAGGGCCAAAATCAACTGATAAAACAACGTCTGTGCGCAGAAATAGCTCAATTTACGCAGCCCATAGAACGAATTTGTTCTTTGGTAATTGATGATATGTCAATTAAAGGAAAAATGCACTACAGCCGATCTGAAGATTATGTGTATGGTTTGGATACATGTAGTTCAACAAGGATTGGTGCAAGGCCAAAAATAGCGACTAAGATGTTGTGCTTCGTTGTACATGGGTTGTCGACTCAATATACAATTCCGGCTGGATACTTTTTCCATGCTTCATTAACGGCACAAGATTTTCATTCCATTACTTTAAGAGTTTTGCAATTATTAACAGATTGTGGTTTTATAGTCCTAAGACTGGTCACAGACAATTTTTCTGCCAATGTTGCCCTTTTTAAGAATCTCGGCAATGGTTCCCTTAAAAATTATTGCATACCACATCCAACTTTGGAACTAATACCGTTATTTTTGAGTTCTGATTATGTGCATGTTCTAAAAAATGCAAGAAACATTTTCCTGGATCACGATATGGGTTCATCAGAAGGTACAATTTCTGCAAAATATTTGAAATTCCTTTTCGAGCTGCAGCGAGGTCTTCCAGTAAAACCAGTCAAATATTTGACCAAAAAACATTTGTTCCCAACAAGTTTTGAAAAAATGAATGTCCGAAGAGCCATTCAAGTTTTTTCTCCTGCAGTAACGGCAGCTTTAAGATTTTTAAAAGAAGCTGGCGATGAACAATTTTCTGATGTTGATGCCACAATTACCTACATGGAAAATATGTACCACTTTTTTAAGGTGCACAATGTTTCAAGAAGATACCAATATATCAACACCTTAGATAACAGTGAGGCACCTTTTGTCCACATTTCGGATGAACGTCTTCAATGGCTTAACGGTACATTACAAGAGTATGTTGCCGATATTCAACAAAATTCGGCAACTTCAAACTTAAGTGGTCTTACTAAGGAAACAGCACATGCATTAACATTTACAGTGAAAAGCACCTACCTATGTGTAAAATATCTCTTGAATGAGGCAGGATTTTACTATGTGTTGACGAGGTCACTCAGCTCAGATTGCATTGAAGGAATGTTCTCACATGTAAGGCACAAAGGGGGTTCCAATGATGCAATTGATGCAAGGGGGGCCGAATACGCTATGCGCCAAATTTTGAGATGTGGCATTATTAAAGCCTCGACGTCCGCAAATGTTTCGACCCATGAAGACTTTATAAGCTCATCGAGAAGTGTGCAATTCGCACCTTCTATTGAAAAGGTCAACATTAACAACGATCTAGACCTTACCTTGCCTTTTGATTTAAAAACACGAATCGAGAGTTTGAAATACAATAACACCCTACCTGAAACTATTTATGCTGCATCTGTGGCCTTCTTGGCAGGATACATATATGTAAGAAAGTAAACACCAAAATAGGGTGTGATGATTGTATGACTTCGCTACTCTCTTTTACTATCCCGGGACCATTGATGCAATTAATTAGTTTTCAAGATCGTGGAGGACTGTTGTACCCAAATTCTAAATTTGTTGGCATAGTTAAAAAAATCGCAAATATTGGACAAGAGCTATTACCATTTATGAATATGGAAAACACCTGTCACCAAATGGTGGTTCTATTAAAACCATCCATCTCTCAATTGTACGCAGCATAAACATGAACTTTGCGAGCTAATCTTAAGTGCAACATTGAAACCAGTTTTGGACAACATATGCCTCGAGAAAACCGATCTACTAAAAAAATATGTAATAAACAACAAACCAAATAGTAGAAAAGTATTTAAATTATAAATATACATATTTACTTATTTACTTCTAGTTTTTGATTAAGATTAAAATTTTTCTTTGCTTAAGTAGACTAATTTTATTAACAGCTTTTTAATCAAATATATGTGTATGCAACCAAAAATGCAACTTGTATTTTATTACAATCGTCAGCAGATGGCGCGCAAAAAGGGACGCGGCTCGAAATGTCACAGGAACAAAATTTTCAATGGAAAACTGAAAATTGAAACGGCCTCAATGCGTAGCGTTTGATTCAGATGGCCTTGCATTAGCTTAGCATCAGCTGTCTCTGCAGCTGTCAAATAGTTGTCAAACTTGAAAATAGAGGTTATGTAATTATGTTATTGTTGTTGACACCATGTTCGCAGTTTTTAGGCGAAAAGTACCTGAAAACATCTTCAGGCTCGCCCTGAACCACACCCTAACGAAAAATTACGCCAATATCAATGTTCCCCATAAAATTCCTCCCTTAATTCCCATCAAAGTGGGACATAACCTCCAAACCCTCCGGTACAAAAGCAAGAAAGGCCAAAAACAGCCCTCCAAACCCACCGTATCGGACTCAGAAACGGAAAAAGAGAGCACATTTGAGGACCAAGTTGTCGACAAAAACACCAAAATCATGCAAATCCACGTTAAATCACTGCGCATAGACGGAGTCCTAAAATCAGGCCTTGGCATTGCACGAAATAAAATCGAAACGCTCTTCTACGAGAGCAAGATACGGGTGAACGGCCAGAAGCTGCTCAAGAAGAGCGAATCAGCCCAGGAAGGTGACGAAATCGACATCATCAAAGGGCCAAGCCCCACAAACCCAGATTTTTTAAATGTAGCAAGAGTGGAGATTTTGGGTATCACGGAAACAAACCCAGAGGATATCACTTTAAAAATTCGACGGTGTAAGAATTTAACTGTAGAAAACTACGACCAGTAGGTTGTTCTGTTGCGCAATTGTAAATAAAACACGTTTCTCTTAAATAATTACTTTTATTAAAGTGACGTTACTCACATTCTTAATAAATTAGGTTCTACAAAAATACTGGCTTAGTGCACTGCATAATTAATAAATTATTGCCTATTTACAACTACCCTATTTATTGGGAATTATAGATGAGCTTAAATCATTCACTAGGAAATTATACACAAAATTAGCCTTTCCTCGGTTCGCTTGAGGCTTTGAGTTACGTATCGGGTCCCTAAGCAGGATATCACCAAACAAGGAAGCCAAGGTTTTGGCGTCATATCCATTCTCATTCGAATATTTCAGCAACTCTTTCAGGAACATGCAAATGTAGAGGAAGACGTTCCGGTGAACATCGGACATCTTCTGCTGAATAATCTACAAAATAAGCAATCAAATGACTGAAATTAAATTGTTAAAATTAAATTACTAGGCGGCAATTTTGGAAATTGTTAGCTGCAGCGATACAGCTGTCATGTAGCTCAAAAGGTACAATGGGGTCTTTAGTGTACGATAAGAAAAGCAGTAAAGCTTCAGCAACCGCTTGCACACTCCCAGCTGCAACTCAAAACTGAAACTTAAACGTAAAAATTGATTAAAACATACGTAACGAATCCACTGATCCATAATCCAACCAATCCCTGATCCTTGTTATTTCCTCGTGAAGTGCACAAGATTCGAACAAGTCTCGCGTTTTCAACCCATAACGATACAAATTATCGACCAAGTGCCACAACTCGCGAGGAATCGAGTAAAGGACCCGACTTTCCAAATTTTCGGCTTGTTTTCTCTGTTCCTCGCTCATTTGTAATAAAGGAACAGGCGCCCGACATAATGTTGATATGCTTGAGGTGAAACACGACCTTTGACAGTCACCCGTGACTATAATAAACATGTCTTTGCCTCCTTTCAAGTGCAAGACCAAAATATCGTATACTTTGTCCATCTCGCGCTCCAGATTAACTTCGAATTTTATGTCGCATTTATCGCCTGAAAATTACCAAAACAATTATTCGACGAGTTTGAGTGTAAATCGAACGCTTTAATTTCAAAACACGAGTGATAACGAGTGGTTTATCGTCCACGATGTGGAATAAATTCATTTTATTCTTCGAATTACACCCAACAAGGCTAAACTTGAAGCAATCTGATTGGGTTATAGGTAAATGGTAGTGAAAAGTTTAAAACTTGGATCAACATAAGAAAACATTTTTCATAGTTCATAGTAGAATTTTGCAACAACGCATTTGCATTTTTTAGACTGAATGGAGCACAAATTGAGTTTCTGGTGGGTTTTCTTGGCTTAAAATTTGTCGCTGGGATTTAGTTAACACAGAATTCTTTTCTAATACAGAAACTCTCAATTTGTGTTTTATTTTACTCCAAAAAATTCAAATGCCCTGTTGCAAAATTTTACTATATACAGAGTGAGTTTAAAGTAACGTATAAAATTCGTAATTCTTTTATTTTTCAAAAATAAAAAAATGCAGAACTTAGCATTTTAATTGACCTCAAATCTGACCTGACTGGATCAGTCATGGCGGCCAAGATGGCGGCGCTATGACGTCATCACAGAATTTTTTAAATGGAACGGTATCATTTTTCTTGTATAATTAGAAGCCCTACTAATAGGCCTTTACAACTGGGCTACATATTTTGAATATGGATGAACCAAACATGTAAAAAAATTTTTGAAATCATCATTGTAAAGTGAAGTATAAAATTCAATTTCTTTTATTTTTCAAAAATTAAAAAAAATGCTAAAACACGTAATTTAGTATTTTAACTGAGCTCAAATTTGACGTAACTGGATCAGTCATGGCGGCCAATATGGCGCCATGACTGAATTTTTTAAATGGAATGATATTTTTCTTTTATAATTCGAAGCCTTATTAATAGGCCTTTACAACTGTGCTACTTATTTTGAATGTAGAAAAAGCAAATGCGAAAATAAAATTTAAAATTTTCGTTTGTCTAAAATAAGGTATAAAATTCAGATGAATTAGACGCTATGCTGATCCAGATAGGTCAGAATTGAGCTCCCTTAAAATACTAAGTTATCT
The DNA here is from genome assembly GCA_939628115.1 of Tribolium freemani. NCBI lineage: Eukaryota > Metazoa > Arthropoda > Insecta > Coleoptera > Tenebrionidae > Tribolium > Tribolium freemani. The sequence goes on along the minus strand of OW626791.1, from coordinate 16,751,511 downwards.
GTTTGTGCATTTTTATTTTATTTAAAAAAAAATAATAAAATATAATTTTTTTAACAAAAATATCAATTTTTTTTTTCAGCGTTCGGTTCGCCCACATTCAAAATAAGTAGCACAGTTGTAAAGGCCTATCAGTAGAGCTTCTAATTATACAAAAAAATGGTATCGTCCCATTTAAAAAATTCTATGATGACGTCATGGCGCCGCCATATTAGCCCCCATGACTGATCCAGTTAAGTCAAATTTGAGTTCAATTAAAATGCTAAGTTACCTGTTTTTGCAATTTTTTTTATTTTGGAAAAATAAAATAATTACGAATTTTATGCGTTACTTTAAATTCACTCTGTATAAAGTACAAGTTTAAAAATAATTGGATATTAAACTAGGTAAAGAATTTATTCTGGCACTCCCAAAAGTTCTTCTGATATGAATGCTTTGACCATTTTCCCTGATTCAACCTCCATTTACACAGGGTGAGTCAATATTATGAGTTATTTCAGAAAGGTTTGAAAGACATTTAGATAACAATGTTTCAAAAAAACATTATACCCGTTGTCTGAAATGTCCTAACTGATTCTATATTTATCGTTCAATAAAAATATCATTGAATTGTCGTATGTGTCTGCTAGAAGTATATTTTTTCTGTATCATCTCCATCCTTTAGGTTATTAATATTTTTTTACTCAACTATAAATATTAATTTTTCTAGTTCTAGAACACTGTTAATCTCGAATCGAAACACACAAAAATATTTAAAACCAAAAAACTCGATGCCTTTATTATTAAATTCGCTCTTTAAAAAATGGCTTTATTTTAATTATGTAACTTTTAGATTAATGAAGTTACTTAAATACTTAATATTTGCTCAACGACTGGACCTTACAACTGCACCTCCTTGAATATTTTTCAAGTAGGTACTTCAAAAAAAAAAAAGTTAAGTAACGAAGTCGTAACAAAAACCAATGAATCACACAAACCCCTTTGCCTGCAAACAATTGCAACAGTTAGTTATCTCACAGATTATATTTTTTGTTGGTGACGTTTTATCCATATTTCTACACAATTATTGTTGTGCAGTTTAATTTTATTCAGTTTGTTACTTGTTGTTATCGCGATGGGACGGTTCATAAATAAAACAAAAATTTTGCGTTTTGATTGCGGTTAGTGTGTGCTTCTGGCATGAATTTCGAAGGAGAAAAGGAATAAACAATTCGGATTAAAGGGTTAGTATGCAATACTTTCTTTTAAGAAAAAAAGAATAAATGTGTAATATTGTCAACTAATTTAATGGTAGATTGTTCTAATTTCACTGTTTTTTTATTTCAATAGGTCCGTTTAAGAAGAAGGTGCGTTGGGATTCGCTACGAACTGCAGCAGAAGAAGATGCCATAAAGGTTAATGCATTTTATTTCTTATGTTGTATTTTGTATTTTTATTAATTCCAATTCTAACACCAAAATGCATGTCAAATGTGAATCAAGTACTGAAACAGTGAAATGTTTCCTTCTTATTCTGTTAAAAATAATATGCCTAACAATTGTCAAAAAAACCGTAAACTTTGTCAGTGTTATAACACTATTTAGTTGGATAAATAATTACCAGGGTCTATAGTGCCGGAAAAGGGCGTAATCCTGAGCCAGTCCTTGCAATAAGTCGCTTCGTCCAGCTTCTTAATGAACTCAAACTCAGCTGGGACTTGTCCCGTGTTCGCTATAATAATTTCCCTCGATTGTAGTTCCCTGAACTTGACCAAGTCAAAGACAACTTCCGTCTGATCGACCATCACTTGTGGCAAGAATTCGTTTTCCAGTTTGTCCATTTTTTTCAGTAGGTCTTCATGAACGCGTCTGAATTTGTTTTGGTCGATTACGCTGATTTCCGATTTGAACAATGCACTGACTGGCTTGTGGTCGCTGATTCTTACGTCCATATGACTACGGTAGGCTGTTTGGTAAATACCCTCACCACGCCATAGAATGCGATCGGTCCAAGCTGGTGGACGCGCTTTTTCACTCGTATCAAACGTATCGGTGTTTAAGTCGTATTTGTAGGTCGGGTGAAATGTTATGTCACCTTCGGTGTAGTCCTACAATAAGACATGGGAAATGATTCATGCTGTTTGGTCGGGTTATTGCGTGTTATCAACGAAAGGTTTTTAATTGGAATGGTTGCGGAGTTAATCACCCGAGACAGGTAGAAATGTGCGCTGGTTTCATTTTATTATTCACGAGATAAGCACAAAATGTGCAACAAAAGGGAGATTCACTCGTAATTGTTATTATTATAACGGTGATTGTTCAAAGTTGGTGAGAAGACTTATTTTTATTAAACGTAAACGTTGTGTTAAAGGATATTACCTAACCAACCAGTGGTAAGAAAATATCTTGTAACGACAAAATGTAAGCAAAAAAGTCACAACAGAGACAAGGTTTGTTTATGTACTTGGTGTGTCATTACTCATTGTGTTGTTGCCTTTTGAATACCGAGTTAATACCTATCAAATGTAGTAATTGTTATTATTCTCTACGACGTCACCACGTAATGGTGTAAGGACACAGATAAGACTTCCTTAACAGGAAAATCAAGGATAAATTCATACGGATATTCTTTCTGTAATTCTGTATGCTAACAAAACAGAAAAAAATGTGTAAATTTTGGTAATAAATTAATGCCAATTTCTTACTTCTGTATTTTTAATTTTTTTAATAAACCTTTTGGGATTAATTTTTTAAACTAGAAGTTTAGCCGGGATTCCAGTCAAATTCTTTGTAAATATAGCCTAACATTTAAAAAAAAAAATGCAAAGATTTAAGAACTTTCTTTGGTTTACTTTGATAAACTGCTTAAGTAACTATTTTAGAACACATTAGAAGATATTTAAAAGTCATTCATAAAAAAATTAAGCCAAAATCTCTTATAGCACGCGTCTTTAGGATTTTTTAAAAGCACTGATCATATTTTAAATGGCTTTTGCTACTACAACCCTGTAAATTTTTTTAAAAATGTTACGTTAAATGGCTATAAAACCTTTCGGTTGAATATTCTTTGAATATTATAAAATAAATAAAATAATTTTAGCCTATAGTGAACTTTTGAGAATAAAGTAGTTTTTGCTTTAACTTGAAATTCTCAATCGTTAATTCGTAAAATATTTGTCCATTGGGTGGACTTGAGGTTGGTTATTAAAAAAATTAAAAATCAAGTTATTTTCAATTAAATTGGTGCGAAAATCGTCGTTTACGACCAGAATAAGGCGATTTTAGAATCGTTGAACATCAAGTGCTTTCTTGTAAATTGGTGCGTAAATCATCGTCTTCTTTTTGGTTTTCTCAATTTTTTTTTAACCAATTATCTGTAAATCTTTCCTGGTTTCTGCTGGAAACAAAGCTGGTTTTTATGTAAAGCCCCCTAAAATTTTCCAATTTTTTTCAGAAAACAAAGCTAATTAAAAGGGCTTTTGATATAAATTATACTGAGTATGTTTAGGCTGAAATATTTATAGGCATTCAGCAACAAACTTTTACACTTTGCATCTTTGTAGTCCAGTCAAATAAGCCTTCATAACAAAATGTTGAGGATAAGCTTACATTTTTTAATAAGTTACTGTAAAGTATTTAAAAACATTTAGTCACAGATTTTTTTATTTTGAGTGTTTTTAAAGATTATTCAAATCAGTAAACAGCTAGAAATTTTTTTAATAAAAATTGTAAAGCATAACATTTTACATAACGTTTTCTTGACTTTTTTGATATTATTCAAATTAACAGAAGAGTTTAGGGTGGTTAAATGTAAAATATTACGTACAATTTATTTTAAAAAATCATTATAAACACTTGATTGTTCTGTAAAATTTGTTGAATTCGAATCCAAAGGTCGATTTTTGTTTTGGGATTGTCTTCATTATGAAAAAAACAACAAATTTTATTGAGCAAATTGGATTACTAGAAACTTCATTTTTTTGCAAAAGATTCCTCAACGAAAGCAAATTTTAACACAGTTACACAAGACTGAGTTTTGATAAAAGGAAAATGAAAAAGTTGTATTATTCTTGTAACGTGAAGTGAAAATTTCGAGACTAAATCAAGATAATAGTTCTAATAAATATTTGGCGCAAGAATTATTTCGATATCTGCAACACTCACCAAGCTGAATTTAAAGTTACTACAAACGCGTTTTTATTTAACTTTTTTGTTAATGATAAAACAAGTTAATTTACAATTTAATCTCGAAGATATAATTCAGACACATTTAATATGGGAATGTGGAAGAACAGCATGCTGAACATTTCCTTTTGTGCAATTTCCTTTTTTTTTGTATTTTTTTCTGTATCGTTTTGTATTTTTCTTTTTTTTATTGTGTACAATAAACATTATTATTATTATTAAAAGTAATTTGATAAACCTTCCAAATAAAATAAGAGCGATAATACGAGTCATACCGTTTTAAAGCAACGCTAAAAATTTCACAAGCAAACATTATTTCGTTTTGTTGGTTTTCCTTCAATTTTGTAGTGGTGTTCCTTCAGAGAATATTTTCTTGGTTTCTTTATTTTAACGTAGTGTTTAAAAAAAAAGTCGTTAGAAAAAAATAAAAACAAATTATTATTATAATGCTTAATAATTTATCGTTAAAATACTTACTCGCAAGACACCCTGCGTAAAAGTCTTTATCAGATATGCAACGATAAGATAATTCACTTTTTGTGCATCCGGTTATTAGTTCATAATTGTTTGTTTTGATAACACATTACACCCATTTTATAACACTATGACTTAAGTCAACAATAGTGTATTTTATTTTCGTATTATCAAAGAAAAACAGTCTAGTATTGCTTCTTAGGTCAGATGCAACACTTACCAGTAACACGTGCCCTCGATCCTTTTGCTGATTCAACTGATCTGCTTTAAGTAAAGTCACAATTTCATTTCTCCCCAGAAGCGTTTTTACCTGTTGCGTATTCAAATCCGTAATTCTATAATTAAGATCCCCCAACCAATAAACTTGCCTAAAATCATGACAATCACATCGGTAAATTAACACAACTTTGAGACACATACTCGTGATCTTTGATGGATTGTGGTTGTTTTCTGAAATTAATCCTTGCATTTATATCTTTATAGTCCTGGTTCCTCCGCTCAAACTCTTCAATATGAGCCGCTAAATGACAATTAACAAAACATAAGGAGGTGTTGTGGAGCTCCAACCTGACTGCAACACCCCCTTTATTACCCTAAATAATAAAATTATGACCCAATCAGTAGTGCATACAAATTCAAATTTTACCATTTTGCCCAAAAGGCCGGTCCCTACGGTATCAACAGCGACGTTTTTAACAAACTGGTAATGTTTACTGTTTACTAGAACAATCAGCTGCATTCCTACAAGCCTAGTCACTGCCACCGACTTATATTTCGCTTTAGAATGGACCCCATCCATAACATATTTACTGGATTAAATTGTATTAACAAAACGATTTAATACAAAAAATAAGCTTACACCCATTCAGCTTCTCGCGGAGTGTCATTAAAAAGAAACGCTTCTTTACTTAAATCAATCTCTTGCAGACCTATGGCATAAAGGTCTGGCGGTTCCTCGTCAAAACTGAGCCAAGGTCTCAGGGAAACAGATGGAGGTTGGCCGTTTACGTTCCAAGTGCCCACAAAAATGCTATTTTTTACGTAGCAAACAAGTTTAAGCGCAAATTTACCTAAATTCTTGCTGTTGTGTGTATTCAGGCTCTTTCAATTTTAGTTGGTATCGCAGAATTGATTCTCTGTTGGAAGCTGCCTGTCCTTGTGCCAACTGGTGTCGTAAAACTGGAATATCTGAAGACTGAGAATTTCCCATTAAATGCAAAACCCAAAAATTAATCAAACAATACCTGATCTGACATTTCTGAGGTTTTCTGGTTGCTTGGATCTAAATTATCACATTTATATTTATCAAGCCAGTTGAAATTTGGGTTGTTTGAAACTGAAGCAATTTTGCAATTTATGCGGCATAATTATTAATGATAGTTACCTTCTTTTGACCAAACAACTTCTGAAGCAAAGTTTGAACTCTCCACTCCAATTTCAATCTTAAACTGAAGCTTGTTGTTCTTAAAATTAACAATAAAAATTATATGACTCTGACAATTTTCAATTGGTTCTGTATCTGTAAAAAATGGTAAAAATGGGAAAGTGTGTGATTTGTTCTCACCACAGGAAAAGCACGAATTTATTGGAATCGCCGTCTCAATTGTGAGGTCTGAAATACTGCTAGGTCTTGGCTTTTTCGTAATGAACACAAACAAAGCATAGGATGATTTACACTCAACTAAGGCTAGGATTTTATGTACTTCGTCCAAAGACTCGTTCACTGATGACACATTTAAATGAATCTAGACGCGAATTAAGGAAAACATAATTGATAATTTAATTACAAATGATAAAGTAAGGATACACATTTAACGACTTCAGTGGAGGAAAATTTTGCTTGTACTATATTGATTACATCTTGGTATACTACTAACATAATTGTGCGATCAAATGAAATCCATTGTGGGTGCTTTAGTAGAAATCTGGTGGTAATTTATGGAGAAATCGGAAAAAATATTCATTCAACCATTGACATAACCTCTCTCCGCCCAGCCAGGCGCACCAACCGGCGCTGGTGCCAACCCACAAAGCACCAGATTTTGAATTTGAATCAATGATCAATAGCTCAATCCTCAATATTAATTTTTATTAAACACTTACTTAGTTAGCGGCAAACGTAAATTCAGTGCAATTCAATTAATTTCGCTTTAAATTTTGAGTTCTTTTCGCATCGGTAAAAAATCAAGTAGCCGTGCTGTCATTTTTAAAACAATTGCGCTTGACATTGATTGTTAATTACCAGAAGATTTATTGTTACGTTTTTTGCTAATTACTCTTCAAAATGAGTGATTGGGTGCACTGTAATAGATGTTCCGTGAAATTTAATGCCCAGACAACGTTTTTCTTGGTCGAGTGTGGCCATATATTTTGCCAAAAATGCGTGGAGAAGATAAGTATGACATGGTAAAAAGTGTCTCTTGCACAACTGAAGTTAATTTTTCAAGAATTGTCGAAAAAATGCTTGATTTGTAATAAAAGCGGTAACGTGTTGCCTTTGAACAAGGACGTGGACCAGAATGTCTTGGATTTCTTCCTCCCTTTGGACGCTATGCTGAAAAAGTGTCACGAAGTAAGGCATTCTGTGTATTACTGGTTGCCTACAAATTAATTCCAGGTTTATAAATTCCAACTCCAGCATCGTAACACGCTTTACCAAAACCTTCTGAGTAAATATAACTACGCCAAGAAAGAGTACATAACGTGTTACAATGCTAGCAAACAGCTAATTAAGGAAAATCAAATGCTTCGGTCAATGCTTCGTGTATGTGGCCACAAATAAATGAAACATTATTAACACGGGTTTTCAGTCCGCGGGTAAAAGTCCTCAAGGCTTTTCGACAAGTACGCCAGTTTCGCAAAATTCTGATAATTTAACTTTTCAAAACACTTCTTTGATGTCTTCTATTGCTCCCAAGACACCGTCAGTGTTTAAAAATTATTCGATGATGAAGACGTTTCCTGGTTACCCCAAAATGGTGAGTCCATTGGTGCATTTTTCAGCCTTACAATCACATTTTTATTTTTTAATTAACAACAAAAAAATGTTTTTCCTGTCCTTGTTGGAAGATAAAATCAGTCTTCCAAAACACTCGTCACTTTAAATAAGGTGTTTATTTTTTATAGAAATTAATGTATTTATCAAAATACTCGATATTTAGGCATACAACCTACAAGGTACACTACGTTTGTAAGGCTTAGCTGTTTTTACTGGTTTTATTCTTCAAAGTAATAGAATAAAAGCCGATTAATAATGCAAATTTTCTAAATGGAGCGGCCATTTGCACACAATAATTTCTCTTTTACGTTCAATCTCGTGTCAAATAAATTTAGCAGTAAACAAGTAGTTTAGAGAGAGAACTTCGTAGGGATTGCCTTTTACATCTACACTATGCAGGAATCTGGTATTCATGTTGCGAAACATTTAGGTATGTACTATTCGCACATGTGCTTCTTGTGAGTGAACTTTCTCGAATCGTGTGTTCACTTGTTATGATAACGTGTTTGATGTTATTTGATAATGCGATTAATGTATAAAATATCCATTTCCCAAATTTAATGAGGGTTGTAATAACCGTGTAACAATGGGTGTTTTGTACGACATAATAGTTTATTATAATACAGAAAAATAGCTACACGAAACTACCTGTAATTACATTGTACGTAATACATGCAAGGCGAACAATTCTTTACACCCTCGAGGAAATGCACAGTATTGGAAATCTATAAAATGAACCTAATTACACTGTTATTGTTCCATTCGGAACATGGTATTATTGTATTAAAGTTTGATACTTTGCTGCGAGTGGGGAAATTATTTCACATTTTCATGACTATCCAAGGTAGTAAAATTAGTAATTTATCAGTGCATATGCGTACTATAAATTTTATTATTTAAAGTGGCAATTATGATAAATATTCAATGTCAAACGGGGACATACGATGTAAATTATGTAAAACATTTCAGTGGCCTAGTAAATAAGCTATCGGTACTTTCCAGGACGCAAAACAGCTCAAATATTTATTTGGTAATAAATACATTTTCTTCACTTGTACGACGAGTTTCTTCGGTTTTCCACTTATGCAAATGTGGGAGTAAATCAAAATTTAATCTCTTGCAGGTTACTGGCACGAAATATCGCAAACAGTCCTGGATAAAGCATTACGGCTATTGTCGGCAAGTTCGATAATAAAATTTGGTGTCATTCGAGACAAAGTGTGCGTAAAATATTGGACCATTTCCAAAAAATATATACGCTAATCTAACATCAATTATGATTAATAGGACCATAAATAATCGAATATTGCCGCTTTCCATATATCTTTCCGATAATTTTTGTTAGTTGGGATCGATTTTCGGTCATCGTTTCGCCATAAACATATTATTTCGCGTTTTATGGAATGATTCATTCGTGAAGGTGTGAGAGATTTGAATGATGCGATTTTGCGATTTATTAAAAGGGCGAATCAGATGCACCCACATCTACCTTCAAGGCTTACATAACGTAACAAGTGACACAATAATAATTGCATGTTGACATCAACGGTTCGATACTTTATTTTTTCTTTTCGTTTGGATAATAAGTAGGAATACATGTCTTGCGTAAAAAGTTATAACAATTAACGACATGTGAGTGACGCTAGATATTCAAGGCAATCACGACAAAAAACAAAGCGGTAATAATGCGGTATTACGTTGATGAGTGTACTAATGGAGGAGACTTTCAGGTGTCAATGTTAAGTCACTTGATCAACATCTTGCATACTGCATTTATTTATTTTACATTCAGCGGAAAGTTTGAGTCTGGATTATGTCTGAGTCTGTGGGTGGTATAATTTGAACTGGGTCGAAAGGATATTTTCACCATTTGTTCTTTTGTATTTATTTACACATTTTTACAATGGGAGACTAATTTGAAATAAAACAACATTTCCGTTTTTACATTCTTTATTTAAAAACGTTAAAAGCGGCTGTGGTTCGGTAAGAAGGAATATTATTTTACAAAATGTGCAAAACAATTTACAATTTAGATTTTATTTCTGTATTATGTTTTTCTTTTAAACAATCAATGCTATACTTTGGATTCGTACAAGCTGTACATACCTATGAAATTTATATTTTGAGGATTCAGTAGTTTTTTAAACAAAATCTTTGTATGTAATATACATGAAGGCTCAAATAAGTATATCATTTTATTGTCGTGCCATTTTTCGTAAATTTCATGACTCTGTTGGGCTTACTACATAACATGTTTTTTTATTATTTCTAACATCATTCTAAAGCCCAAATGTGCAAAAATACGTTAAAAAAATTAAATTAATTGTTATGTAAAATTTTTTTTGGCCTACGGGCTTTTCAATATGTATTATTGAGGTTCAAATAGGGAGTTTATTGTTGAAGAAGTCCGGACTTGTATTTTAAGTCGACGTTTCGAGTTTATCTTAACTTATTAACTTATTAAATAAACTCGAAACGTAGACTTAAAATAAAAAAATTTACAAGTCCGGACTTCTTCAATTAACTCCCTATCTTAACCTCAATCAGTATCATCATAAAGAGAAAAATTTTGGAAAATTCTTGAAGATATAAATGAACATTGTTCATTTAAAGCCTAACTCGGTAATATCCCGCTCTAGTGACAAACTTATCTTTTTTTTTATAAATATAATGGTTATTTTTATTTGTTATTAATTTTTATTCAAAAACCCTCGCACAAATTTTAATTTTCATAAAAATACCTCGAAAAATACAAAACTTTATACAGTTTCAAAAGAAAACCCAACCTAATTGAATTCCAAATTACATATAATTGTTGTTTTTCTAGTTTGACATTAAGTACGGAACCGATGAGTAATTAGCTTATTGTAAGTAATGCTATTGGTGCTTTTTTAGTGTTTCTAGTATTATAATCTATTCTGTCTGTGACAACAAATTTTACTGTCGATCGCCCTCGTTTCGCATGTTTGTACTCTTTTTTGCGTAGATACTCTGTTGATTTAACAACGTCCATGTATAGTAAATAAACCATTAGAAACGAAATCGTAAAAGTTTCAGTGGTCTTTGCGGTATAAAAAGTCGCGAAGGTTTTCGTCTGATCTAAGTAAGGTTTCGCAACAAAATTTTTATGTCGCTACGTTTTCCATTAGCACTTTTTATCATAAGCTTGTATAGTTACCTATCGTTTAATATTTACATACAAAATGGCACGAATTATTATTGTCTTCTAACAATGAATAATTATGAGGATATAGACGACACGTATTGTCGCTCCATGAAACATTTATGAAGACTTCCAATGGTTCCACTTTTAATAATGTATAAGAGTTTCTAATAGTTTTGGAAATTATTCCAAAGACTTGGACACAATGCAAATTTTGGTGATTATCCAGCGGAAGCGCTGTGTAATTTAAATAAATAAAAAGTAGCGGGTATTGTAATTAGGGTGTATAGGTACAATGAGGTGACATCGAATGGATTATTTTACAGGCGAATACATATTTGATAAGCCTCTTTCGGTAGGCCAGTGACTTCCTTCCAAGTCTAAAGCGGACATATTTGTTTGGACACCATTGTTATGTTAATCGAAACGTTCGCTATGACCCGCTGATTACAACACAACGTATCCTTCAATAGGCATATCTATCAGTTTCTACTCCCAATAGAATTTTTTTGATTGATTCGAAATTTGCCACCAGTGCGAGCTTTGCATACTAAGCGGATCCGTCCAGGATGTGCTAATTCAGAAATGGTCATCGAGGAAATTTTATCGATTTGCGTATTGTTTGGTAGAAAGCTTGCGTAAATTTTTTAAGTAAATATATTACGCCGTTTGAATTTTAAATCGACAGACTTTCCTCGGAGCTCCTCCATGTAAATATGAATGAGTTTGTGCAGAGAAATATAAAGTACACAGCAGGATTACTAACGTGTGGTAATAATTCCCGGTATTGTGATGACCTGTCTGGCAAAGTCCACGGACACCGTTTGCTTGGAAACTGAGACTAATTAATTTTATTTTGATATCCGGTGCAAATTATTTGGTCAAAACTTGGAATTTATAAATAATTTATGCTTTCCACCAAATTAGAAAAGCCAAACAAAGTGACACATCGTGTCATTCGTCGACGGTTTATTTACGATTACTTCTAACGCGCTTATTACATAATGGATGTGCTCCTGCATTATGTAAAGTTCAAACAGAATCGAAAAAAGTATGTTTTTTGACTTCTGAAGGCGACCTTTGGTTCTGACCCTATTACGCATGGCATACATTGAAAACCTATTATATTTTTGACTTAGTAATTAGCGTAACAAAAACAGAAAACTATATTTAGTCCAGCAGTCATTATACACCCAAAACGTGTTATTTCGGGCCATTTAACAATTTTTGCATACTGTCGTGTCTAGTCACCTGTGGGTAATTGAAATGAAAACACACCCGAAAAATAGAAATCTTTATTTATCAAAAATGGAAAATTTGTACTTGATTCAGACTTTGTTGACACGTTTCAGCAACCCTTCAGTTCACGATCCTCTCAGAGCCCATCTCCAGCTCAGCGAGTGCCCATGGGGTACTCCGGCCTGCAGGAACGGGCAATGATACATCGAGGTTCCCTTGACACCATGCATTCTCTCGAGGAACTTCGACGCAAATCTCAGCTCGCACCTAACAACAGAAACTGAATTGGAATAATTTGATTTAAATAATGCAAAAATGCATACGATTCAAGGTGAAGGGTGTTCTGGCGTTAATCATTTAATTTTATATTGACGTTGCAAAGTAGTAAACTGTATGTTCATTGAATTGGAAATGCGTGTTTATTGTGCTGATGCATTTCCGATGTTTCGAAAAATAGAAAAAATATATTCGTTTCAGGGACGTATGCATTTTTGTTTTGTTTTCTTATAATAACTATCAATAATTATGTATAGGAAATTATGTTTCGTAAATAAATTTTTGATTTATTTGTCGTCGATTTAGTAAAGTCAGTAACAGTTAGTCCAACACGGTGCTATGGCTTCGAACCTCGTGTGTTGTGTGAAGGGTGCTGAGATTAGGGGGTTAGATAGCTAGTGTTAGTCAGATGAGAACCACTTACTTCAGATGAAGACATTAACATTAGTAGACATAGACAGAAGCCACACGCGACGGCACTGCTGGACCGCGCCAGAAAGACACAGTAGTACTGGTAGACACTAGGTGGTATTACAACAGCACTAAAGAACAGCTGCGGTAAAATGCTACTACAGTTAACCCATCACCAACCAGACAGGTGATCAATACTGTTATCAGGCAGGCACACAAACCCTCATGTAAAAACACGAAGTTATGTATTTGTCTTCGTAGGTGGAAGAGTAATTGTGTTGTTAGGGGGGACATTTAATTTCGTGGCGAAAGCGGTGTTAGCTTTATCATTTTAAGGGTCCTGTCTGTTTGGCTTGGGTGTGAGTGTAAAGACCCTGCATAATATTAAAGACATTGGTCGGGTGTTTGGTCTAACTTTGGTTTAATCAACAATAGAAAATAAAGGTACAATTCATCAAATACATGCGCATATAAATAAATGATAATATAAAGTAGACTCAGAACTAAACGAAATAATCACTCAACATTTACATTTATGGCCTAGACGATAGAACTAAACAACAGAGGATGTCTACGCGCGAACGCCACGAAACACAACTTACAGAACCTATCGAACCAAACATGACAGTAATAATAGAAACATAACACTTATTGTTGCCGAACATCCTCGTCATTCGTCAAATACATAATCATTTATCAATTTACAAGCAGCGGAGAACCGCCGCAGTTAACTAGTAAAAATATCTCACAGTTCGTATAAATAGCAGCTAGACGATATCCTGAGATGGGCACAAGACACTGGCACTGTGCTGGTGGTTGTACTTGTGAATACGAGTACGACTGGCTGTCTCTTTGGCTAGTAGGGCTTGGACGCGTCTTTGGCCCTCTTCAGCTGCACCTTGAGCCGCTTGGTGCCTATCTGGAACCCGTTCATCGCGGCAATGGCCTGCTGGGCCGACGTCGCGTTGTCGAACGACACGAAACCGAAACACTTCGACAAATTCGTTTGTTTGTCTATGAACACCTTCGCAGAGATCACAGGACCGAACGGCAGGAACGTCGACGCCAAGTCCGTATCGGTAAATTCCTGCGGCAGGTGGTAGATAAACAAATTGCAACCGTCCGGACCTGCAACAAACCCCACATACATTTCTGCACACACACACAACATCCACCCAACACATCACCCGCCCTCCAAATACTACAATTTCAACAAAACATTTAATCAAGTAATCGCCACACCAACAGAACCTGGAAATAGTTTCAGAAAACCCATGTACCGAGTTTATGTGTTAACCATTCCGAAGATGTTAACACTAGCTCGTTTCTCATCCTGTACTCAATTAGATTTACGACAGTCATGTTTATAAAACTACACGCCGTTGTAAAACTTGACAATTTGCAATTAAAGCTCATTTACGAGGCGAGGGGTCGAAAAACTGTAACAAAGTCGGTTTTTGCAAAATATTTAACAACGAAAACATAGAAAGCATTGTTTGTTTATTGCACTGTTAGCCCAGTCAAATTAGACAAAAATAAGGCGATCGGTGGAAAAAATTCCTAGAAAGTTGGAATTTTTTTAAACGCTTCCTTTGCACTTGGGTTAACATATATCAAAAGTCCCCGAGGGTGGGGGGCGAGCTCGAGAAGGGGGAGGGGGTTAAAGCTGTCTTTTTTTGGTTTTTTGCTTATATCTCGAAAACGGTCACTCCAATCAATTTTTATCTTCTTATCAAAATTAAAGCTGATAAAATTTCCTACTTGATGGTCCCATGCATTTTAGTTGTGGGACTAACCGTAAGCGAGCTACTAGCTTTTAAAGTTTGGTGTCTACATGACACTGCATTATTAAACATTAGTATATCATAAGTATTTATATGGAAATAGTGTGTGTAAAGCGTCCCCCAACTAAGCTAAGAGAGGGAAATAAGGGAGGAAAATACTTTCTTTCCTCGGGCTCTTCAGTTGAAGACGACAATTCAGCATGTGGGGATGACCCAGAAGATACGATAGAATGAATGAACTTTTGGACTCAATACATTCAGTTTATTGTAAGTTTGATTCAAAACATCCATATTAAATCATCTATCTATTAATATTGTACTGAACAAGACTGTAATTCAGTTTTCTATCTTTGGGTTGAAGACGAAAATGCAACATATAAGGACGACTCTGAAGACTTCATTAACCCTCATGCCTCCCCTCTTCTCTTCTAATGAAGTGTTAGACCCAATAAATTCAATTTATTGTTAGCATTTCAAATCACAAAATATTTTGTTTTAAATCTAATTTTTTTAAATGATTATTTCTTTGCAGACCGATAACTTGCTTATAGTTAGTCCACAACAAAACTGCTTAGGACTATTTTGTAGGAAATTTTATCAGCTTTAATTTTGGTAAGAAGATAAAAATTGATAGGAGTGACCGAGTGATTCCGAGATATAAGCAAAAAACCAAAAAAAGTCAGCTTTAACCCCCTCCCTCTCCTCGAGCTCGCCCCCCACCCTCGGGGACTTTTGATATATGTACCCAAGTGTAAAGGAAGCGTTTAAAAAAAAATCCAACTTCCTAGTAATTTTTTTCACCGATTTGTTTAATTTGACTGGGCTATGTTGATCGAACGCAACATCAAAATGCATATTTATTGTTTACACAATATAGACACAACAAAAGCAGAAAATATTTCCTCGCATGTCAGATAGCGTTACTAAATAGTGAATTTTTAAATCAAAAATTATGCATGCAGTAGTGTAGTCATGCATCATGGGGGTTAGTTAATGTTTAAATGTGCTTAAATAATCCTTACCACAGTTGCGCTGAAAATGCGATTTTTTGTAACAGTATTATTTCCGCAGCAATTTATATTTCTCCGATATTTACACAGCACGTAATCACTAAAGAGGGTTTATTGTGTTTAACTTCCTAACTTCTTTAACAATATTTGACCAAGTTAAACCCACAGTGCTAAATTTTTTAATGGCGTTTTTATAAAGTCATTAGGTACTTTAGTAATGTATTTATTTACCCTAGTCCATAAACCTACAAATATGCACAGACCCTGCAAATTTCCACAAAATTAAGAATTTCAATTAACCGTCTCGGCTGAAATCGGTTTCATTACTAAAAAGTCACCCTGGTGACACCATGAAAAATTCGATTTCGCCGGCCAGCACGTTCACCCGTTAAACGAGATTTCACAAGTTCGAATCCGGGTCGTGACGAGAATTTTTTCGTCAATATTTTCCCCTCGATTTCCTCTTTCGTCATTTTTAGTCGCATTATTATTAGAACTGCGACGAAATAAATGATATAAAAATTGTCGACTTTATAATGGAAATTTTCGTTTATAAATTTCCGCGACCTTTGTTAGTTTAACTTCATTACATCGGCTCCGAATCGATGATGGAAGAAATATTAAACGACAAACATACATTAAAGTTAGCACAAAAAGGTACACAAAAATATTGATTTTTACGTCGAAGTACGGTTATTGGAGTGAAAATCGAAGTGAATATCGCACACGGCAACAAGGAATTCGTCCTTCAGCTCACCTTATCACCCGCTAAGGCATCCTTGTTTTAAAAATGTATGATAATACTTGCAATAGAATGCAAAATAAATTGTGAGCCATTAGCCCATGACCAAGTTGTGTGGCCAAACGGTCGAAACATAAAATTATCGTAGTTTTAAGCTTTAATAGCTGATTCGCTGATTGTAATGGTTGGTTTGAGGTCACTGTTTGTGCCTTCATTAAATTATTTCCTCTATAATTGTGCTATTCCTTTCTTCATTATTGTTTTTATAATAATTATTTAATAAAATATTTAATGAAGGCGCTTAATAATTGACACAGTTTAAATCATGAACGAGCAATAGCGAATGAGTGCCTTTAATAGTGAGATTATTAATCATCCAGTACCAAATCAATTGATTACAACATTTTTACATTGGCCGTATACTTTTTATTCTCTTTTATTCATCCCAACATCTTTAATTTCAATTTCAACTGTGGTAGCAGTCATTAAAATTTACTGGGATGATTTACTAAAACGGTAAAAGTAAAAACGGTGGAAATTTGTTTGCATTTTTTTTAGTGTCGCTGATGTTTTTGTGTAAATTGGGTCAAATTTCTTTTAATTTCTGGCTTATTCGCCCAATTGCTAACTTGAAAGAAGTAGCAGGTGATAAATTATAAAGCAGGAATTCAATGTTTAAACGTCAAAAACAGATAAAGAGTGCATTAATTGAAAAAAATGCATTAACGACGTGAATAAATACAGCGTGTATACAAAATAGCGTTTCAGGTAACCTTTAAAAAATTAATAAAAAATCCATCGAACACAAAACTCTTTGGTAAAATTGACAACATCGTCAGTACTTGAGTATTTTCGCCTCTGTTTTAAAATTGTTGTAGAGTAGTTACAGTTGTAACTAAGGATTTTTTTACTATGTTGTCAAATCATTTTTTTAACTTTCTGGATATACAAATCACAACTTTTAATATTTAATGTTGATAATTATTATAAATAATTTTCAGTTTCGTTGTGGTGGAAGAATAGAAAAGAAAAAATCATCACTTTACTTTTAATACAATGTGTTCAAAAATGGCTGTTCATCAAGCCGCCTATGAAATTTGAACGTAATGTGCCGCTTAATTTAAATTGTGAATAAAGTCAAAGTGACAGATCCGTCAAATTATGCAAAAAGGCTTCAAATCCAAAAACGAAAGAATACACAACAACAAAAATCACGGAAATATAAAACACAAATCAAGGCAAACCCTACACTTGAAACAACTTTGGCGAAAAATGCAAAAAAGTGAGTAAAAAGCTAATTCAAAGATGTGGCAGAGAAACTACAATCGTCATGTGGACGAGGCGGCACACTGAATTTGAATTCCATAGTCAATTTGATAAACAGACACTTTTGAACACATTGTACTATTAAGAATAATAATTAACAGGGATTTTATAATTATTTTTCTAGCGTTTGTAGGTATACATCCTTTTTTAGTACGTTAATATGGACAATCGGTCAACAAAGAATACTTTACAGTTTATCAAACGCTACTTATCTTCAAGATTGTAATTTTTATTTTTCATATCAATACCATTATTTTTGCAACTTTATCCTTTATTATTTATTATTTATTTTTTTTACACTTTTTTCTTTTCAAAAATTTGTTTTTGGTTCTATTTTAGTAAAATGTTGCGAAATAACGTACAACAATATCCATTTGTGGGATAATTTGTGGAATAAAGGATAATTAAAAAAGACTCTTTATTGATTCTGTGCAACGTTTCGATAACAGCCGTTACCATCTTCAGGCAAAATAGAGTTAACCATTTATGCATTTGACATTAAAAGACATTATTAAATAGTCGATAAAAAATAAAATAAAATAAAAAATATCCTCTTGTTTTAACAAGAATTTAAATCTTAACAGATGTTTTTTGACAAATTCTTCGTTTTATTTTTACTGTTATAATAAAGAAATTTATTAAACATCGAAATTTTTAAATGAAAACCATACAGCACTACGTTTTTCGTCAAGAAAAGCTCCTGGACCAAATTGACTCATGTTCGACCAAAGGTTTATAATAATATGGAAAAATTTTCTAAGGCAATGTCTGCTATTACCCTCCAAAAGTTTGGCAACATCGGTTAGAAATACTCTGTATTTTACCTGCTATTTATTTCATGAAGTCATGAATTACTCTAAAATGTTTGTTAAAAATAATAATACCGATTACTTCATAGTTAAATTATTGTAAAAATTAATCTGATTGAATGTACTCGTACATTTTAACAATTAAACAATCTTTTTTATATATTTTTTATTCGAAAGAATTGAAGACTGCCAGATAAAAAACTATCTCGCTTATCTTCAATTAATAAAAAATAAATAACAACGGTAAATTACGAAATTTTTTACTTAAAATGTTGCATCCCATATTTTTTGTTTTACAAATCAAATACGTATACAATAATGAATACCTAACAGTCTATCAAATATGTTTTCATGTTTTCGTGCGTTAAAATGATGAATGATTAAGTAACTTTTAATTGATTTATTTTTATATGTGTGCTATGCTGTGTCATGGATTATTCACTTTTGTTTAAAAGAAACACGAAGTTGATGCAAAACCGAAGAAAAATGTATTGCCCAGTTTCGGACCTATTTATTTGTTGTGCCCTGTTGAAATTGTGGTTTGAATTTCAGTGTTCAAATGCAAGCCACGGTGCTGAAATAATAAAACTAACCACTATTTCAGGGAGTTGATCAACATTTTTATCCGGTTGTAAATTTTTCCAAAATATCTAATCTATTTTAAAAAATTACATAATAAATCCGTGTTAACTACTCCTTGAAGCAGTTTAATGTAAGAATAAATCTTACCTTCAATTTGCTTTCCTGCTGCCGCGATGGCGGCGGCGTTGAGCGTGGCATTGGTGATAAGCGACCCATAGGTGGACAAGTCAGACGTGGACATGCCCGTCTGCAGTCCAGTGGTCAAAGTTCTTTCAACACCCGCACCTTTGCCTAACAGATTAGCTACACACAAGGGGGCGGCGGTCGGTTGCGACATCGCCGCCAACGTGACCAAGTTTTGAACCCCCAAAGGCGCCAACAGGTTTTCGGCGCCGGTTAAAAGCTGCTGCGGCAAAAGTGCCGAGCCGCCGCTCATCGCCTGCAACAGTTGCAAGGACGTGGCGTCGTTCGACAGGACCGGACTAAACTGTTGCGGAGACGTCTGCAGTTGAGGAGCCGCCAATGCGTTCCATACATTCGCCTGGATTTGCTGCTGCCGTTTGAGTTCTTTTTCTTTTTGCGTGTCGGCGAATTTGACGACTAGAGGAGCCGAACACCCTTCCATCGTTTGCGACTGATGGAGGGCTTTTATGGCACTAAGAGCTGACTGTTTGCTGGCGAACGTGACGAACGCGCACCCTTTCGAATTGCCGGCCGTATCCCGCAGCACGGTGCACTCCTCGATGGTGCCGTAGCCGCTGAAGAGGGTCCGGACGTCGTTCTCGCACAGCTTCTTGCTGAGCATGCCCACGAACAATTTTCTTTCTGAAATTCAAACATACACTCAGATAAATACAGAAAGCACAACGTTATCAATTATCATTGATAGTGTTTAATTTTCTAGAGAGATATTTGTAAAATTAGATTGAACATTTGAAGTTTACAAATTAAGGGTACACAGGAAAAAACGAGTAAACGACCTCAGTCCATTTGTTTAAAGGCATTGGCAACTTATTATACGTGTTTTATGTTTTACTATACTAGTAAGTCCTTTTCAAAATTTCCTGCGTTGAAAAATAAGCGAGATAATCGTTTCTAAAAAAAGAAATCGTGACGTCACAACCGCCTTTCATCACAGAATTCTCGTATCACTGAGTACTATCGGATAACTGAAGCGAGAAATAGCAAATACGTCTTTAGTACACAGCAAAATGTATTTGTTTGCTACAAGGTATTGAAGAAAAAAGTCAAGGGTCTACATTAGAAAACTGTGAATTTGATTGTTCGTGATTTTAGTTGAAATGGACTGAGGTCGGTTTTTCTCTGTACCCTTTAAATGTCTTTCATTAACTATATCCCGATATCACGACTAAATAGTCTTCTTTATCAAAAATTGACATACATTAATGAGTTAACCCCCAGGGTTTAGATTTTCTTCAAAGAAAAAAAAAAGAAAGAAAAAATTTTTAGAAGGCTTTTAAAGTAGAAGTGTTCAGTTAATTATAGAACGCATTCATAATAATTATAATTTTTGTTTTTTTTTAAGATAAGAAATCTATTTTTAAATAAATAATTCATTGGCAGGTTGTCATATTTCAAAAACGATAACTATGAAAGAAAATTGTTTGTTGATAAGAAAATATCGAAATTCAGGAAATACCGGCCAAATCTTTATCACAGAAAAATACGTAACTAACCTTAGATAAAACTTTTGAGGTGGAAATTATTTCGCTAATTAAAGGCAATCATGTAGATTTGTAAATTCTAGGTTTAATAATAAATGCCAAAAATATAGGTGTAACCATGCAAAAGTAACGCACAAAATTTATATCTTTGTCATAGGTGATTTTTCACAAAATCTTCGAACAAGTCGATTTTATTCTTGTTGTGTGCGTTAATTAGAGTAAAAATTAGATTATCAAATTGAAAAAAGTGCATGAAAATGTTTTTTCGACCTAATTTGCCGCTTCTTGAATTGATTTGTGCAAAATATTAGCGTTTTAGGCGAATTAAAGCAGTTGTGGTTTGTAATGTTGATTAATTTAAAAAAATTGTGTTAAAATATCTGCAAAAGACTGTCACTAACTAGGCCCTGGTGGCCCAGAAGTAAAACCGGCAGAAATACTAAGACAATAATGCAGCAAAATGTAAGCACATAAAAACGCTAAATTGTAAACGTAAGAAAAAAAATTGTCTTTTTCGATCCAATTTGGTATTTACTTAATTTCATGATTTTTTAGGAGATTTATGATGAAATTCGGCAAAAATTCTGAATCTTTGAGTCGAAAACGGTCAGAAAATGATTTAAAAAAAAACGTTAAAGCAATGTCAGTTTAAAATTGAGGTTTTTAGACTTACTTTTTTCAGAATTTTTTGAAAAGCATATAAATTTTGAATCGAAAAATCACTTTAAACGCTTAAAAGATTCCAGAATATTGTTTTCGTTACCTTAATTTGGTGCTTTTTGATGAAATTTGGTGAAAAATTAAATAGAAAAAAAATGGTTTCTTCCACTTAATTTTCTGTTTGAGTTTTTCGACTTAATTTGGCGGCTTTTGAACTGATTCGTGCAAAATATTTGTGTTTTAAGCTAATTAAAGCAGTTATAGTTTGTACCATTTGTATGAACCGTAAGGTAAGTATCTTTTTGAATTAAAAAATATTAGGATCTAAATGTCTTGACTATTTTATTCCGAGATAAAAACCGATTTGAACTGAAAAAAGAAAACTTTTATTTTTTAGAGAGTAGTAGTACAAGATAGTAGCAAAATTCTGTCTTTTACTGTATTTATTGTATCTACTGCATTTAAAAATTTCCAGATAAATATAATGGTTTAAAGGACCAATTTGCATTTCATAAACTCATTTAATTTTAGCCAAAGTTCTAGGACTACAGCATTCATAAGCTGATGGTTAAAGTAAAAAATAGTTCGAAAAACTTACGAGTAAGTTTGAAAAATATTGGGTATCATTAAAGTTACATTTGCAAAGCAATCGTTGATTGAATTAAACTGACTGAATTTTATATTTTTGGAACCATAATTATGAGTATGTTAGTATGTAGGTAAATGTAAATGCCGTACAATAAGTACTTTACTCGTGTCATTTTCAGAAAATCTTTAAAAACTAGCTGACTTAGAATTTAATAAATTCCTTTTTTACATGTAGTGTGAACTTTTATTTTTCGTTGCAAAACTTACGTTGTAAAAGTGTTCCAATTCTAAATTTTCTACTACCTAATACTTCAAAGACTGAAATGAAACATCAAAAACACAATTTTTACGAGTTGATGGCCACATTAACAGAAGGTAATCCAATACCACCATCAAATACTAGACCAAGGTTTTAAAAACACCGCTTGAACGAGACCAATTTGAAAAATCGCCCCCAAGTCGAATGATTTGTTGCGTGCTCTCGAAAACTGTCAAATCAAATAACCATTTCCATTTGAAACATCCCCCGAAAAATCAACAATATCTGTAGACGTCGAATTTACAACTTAAAAGCTTTCCTGTCGTAATTAACGTCGAGAAAGCTTGCCGAAGAAAAAATACCAGCGGTTTATTTTTAGCTAATCTTTAAGTCAATAGCGCAACGGCCGGAAAAACGGATTGCCATTAAGTTGCCATTTTTCAAGCGACACTTCCAATGACGTCATTTTCAAAACTATTTGACGAACATTATTTACGATAAACCTGCATACTTCCGTTCGGTTTGCATTGTTTTCTATTTTTACAAGTCGGAGGCGTAAAGCTTTGACGCTTCCTTCAACATTGGTAAAAGACACCTGTACCATGTTTGCGCCAAATATTCGGATTTTTTACAGTTTTATTACAAAATAAACCACGTCACGCCTAAATTATTACTTTCCGGAAATTTTCTTACAAGGGTTTGACTCTTAATTGCAACGCGAAACGTTTCATCACTTGGACAATCCTCAATTCCTTTTTTAACCGTCCTAGTTAGTTGTTTAGTGAAAGTTATTTATAAGGTAGTGCAAGTTACGAAGTAAACAATTGAAATGTTCACATTTCCGCTACAAAAATCGGATTATTTATTTGTGTTTGTTCCGAAACGGAAAAATTGCGGCCGCACGAGTAATAAAATTATCAAATTTAATCGCGCAAAAACAGGAAGAGAATTCGATACAAACCAAACCCAAAGTCATCAAACAAACAGAATTATTTTTTAATTTCCTTTTACCGAAATAATCTACCATCACGCACAAATGAAACCCCCGAAGGTGTCCTCGTCAAGAAATTTCAGTCTTATTTCCCCCGGGATTGCAGCACAACATCACCTGTCGCATAAAAAAGGAAATCCACCCGATATGTAATTTGTTGACATTTTTTAATTGAATTCCCTGAACCGACTGCACGTTGAATTTTTCCTTATTATTGTTTGACGCGTTGTGTTTTAACTACTGGTAAACAGGGATTGCGACGATTTCTTTAGCTCGAAAAACCAATATTTGAAATTATCCTCGAGAACTAAAACTAATACGGCAAAATCGCAAGTTTTCAACCAAGTCACGTCACTTATCGATTTCCTATCTTATCACAATTGCATTATGAGACGAGTAAATATCTCGCCAATCAAAAACAAACCGATTATTTCGCTACTAGTGACGAACAATTCAAGCACACACGTCTGAAGAGCTTTCTGCTTTTGTAGACGGTAAAGTGCGTGACATGTGGCCGTGGCAGGATGTTAATATTTAACAACAGAATTTTAGGATCAGGAAACAAGTCGGTGATTTAGCCTTGTGTATAAACAGACGAGCCGAGAAGTTAACAATTCATAATTCTCAAAGTAATAACTTCAACTCATTAAGTGGAGGCGAAACAGGGCCTATTCATTGCGGCAAATTGCGTAAAAACGCATCCAATGTTTGATCTAAATCGCCTCTAACATCTTTAGCACACCACAAGAAGTACAAACAGTTAAATGTGTGTCAAACCGGCACCAAGTATTTAACACTTTCATTTTAACGACGTGTATTACGACTCGAAGTGCGTTTTATTAACGATTTACTTATCCACGCTGTTTATATTAAACACATTGGCAGTGATAGTAAAAAATAAATAAATATTTTGATGTTTTTAGTATGGCGGATAGACGTTAAAAGCTGCGCTCATTCATAAATAATATTCCGGGTTTGTTCTACCGAAATAGACCGAAGTGTATCGCTTGAGATAATTAAGTTTTAACACCTTGCACTTAGAGATATAATTGGACACTCAAGATCATTATTTAACTATGGAATTGTGGCAATGCCAAATGCATTTGCACCGAAATCGCCTGATCTTTCCTGCACACGATTCACCTCATAGTTATGTCGCAGGAAGATGGAAAACAACGAGCGTTTGTCGAACGGATTGACATACCTTTACTGTTCACGTGGTGTTTGAATTTTTCAAGGACGCAATTACATCACTATATGCATAATAAATAAACGCAGTTCTGCAAAATGATATTTCAATTTGTTAAAATCGCTATAAATGGAAGATTTCCAACACTGTGATATTTCCCTTTTAAAGCATCTTGTAGCATTGACTTTTCGTGATAATAAACAACTAGACCAAGTTACATTTCTCTAATTAATCATCCGTAAATGATATTTTTAGGGTTTAAAAATATCAATGGGATGAACAAACTTTATCAGTGAGCTAAATCAATATCGTAATTAGTTTAGCAGGAAATGGCGTTTAAACTGCGAGTGACCCAACACTGCTACGTTACTGCATTATGAAGACTTGAAAGGCCAGCGTATTTTAATTAATTAGGTGTTAGGCCAAAAAATTTAATTTAGTGATGGTAGCAAGAAAATAACGGGCTAAATTCTATCAACTTGGTAATTATCCAAAACATTAGCCGAATTTTGAAGAGACCTCGTTAAAGATATTGACGTGTGTCGCTCACAATAAGAAAAACTATTACACTTTTTCGATTATGCAAAACTCTGTTGCAATATAATTTTTCATTTGAAATGTGGGTGTTCCTTGCGAAAATCCAGCTTCCGTGTTGTTTTTTTTTGTATCTCCGTAAAACGTTTATTCTGCATCATATTAAACTCCTCCGCTTGTTTATTAAACGAACTGGAGATGATGATCCAAGAAAATTCAAGTTTTGAGCAAATCGCGATTTCTCACCCGCCAGTCGCAAACTCACTTCTTGACATTGTCACTTTACTTAAATTTGGCGTCTAGTTTTGATTAATCCTTCAATTATAAGTAAATCCTTCCGAGATAAAATTGTTAGAATTGCAAAGTTAAATTTAATTCCAGTTACGCAAACAAAATGACAAGTTGACATATCTTTATCGTGATGGGTTCTTCAACAACATAAGTAATTTTTATTGTTAAAATCCCTGCCAACGGTTTTAAGTGACTTGTGGGATAATAAAAGCAAGACCGTCAGTCCAGCTATTATTTGAATTACTTCTTAGTACGTTGTAGTAATACAACCGAGTGAACCAATTTACTGAAAACCACTATTACGTTTCGTAATTTATTATTATTGCCATTCTCGACGTTACTCGGACTCTTTTCAATAATAATTGGAAATCATCACTGATAAAATAATAAGCAACTCATTAATGAAATATCGCTACAATTCACAACATCATTATTACGGTCGTTTTCCATGTTTTGTTCAAGGTTTTATGCACGTAACTATTGATTGTTGAATTATTTACTCCAATTTTTATACCTGAACAAAGTTTATTGTGAAACGAACAAACGGAAAAATTAATAAGCTTAATTAATAGGTGTTGACAATTAAAAAATTGAAGGTCACGATTGTGCGCCCCTTGGTGGCAGCATTTTCATTTGTATCGTCTTTTTTCAAAGTGTGAATCACGTTTCACGCCAGCAAGCGCAATCTGTGCATAAAAGCGCTATCTTGGGGCTAATTGAAGTGTCGGATTTCGTATTTTTCCGGTTCGCGACAACGAATCCGTTGTAATCGGCAGAAGCGATCCGGGGGGCGTCTCAATGAAATAATATCCTGTCCAGCAGAAAATTTAAATTGTTGGAGAGCGTGTCCAGCGGGTACCTGGTATGAGATAGGGGCTGGGCACGGGCGCCGGCTGCCAGTACGAGGAGGAGATCGCCGGATAGGCGTTTTTGGAGGAGGCGCGGCTCTTCATCGCACTTGTTGCACTTCCGGACTGTCCGCAACAACATAATATCACATCACAGACCGCTCACGAGCGCACAACTGAACCTCGCGGTGGTGCGGCTACGACGACGAGGCGGAGGACTCATTTGACTTTACCTAGTGGACGAGCGAATGCAGCAATCCACACACACGCTCACTGAAAACTGACGAGTTAGCACTGTGAGCCAGTCAGTCACGCCAAGTCGTTAGGTGACGAATACGAAATACAAATATATTTATTTCCGAAGCGGCGGTGCGCCGGACGTCACTGTGCATACATAACGAGCTTGCAGACGGACTACAATGGCTTGGGGACTCCCCGGATCGAAAGCTCGGAGCGGACGGACGACACGAGAGATTTGCAAAAGTGCATAGCGGAGAGCTCGATTGGATGCATACTGCGCATCTCTTTTGATATTTACTTGAGTTTTCAAGATCAGGACTATAAGGAACAAGGGGATTTGAAATGGAGCCAAACAGAAGCAGTTTGTAAGATGTTAACAGCTGGAAAGCAGACAAATTACAAAAATGCAAGAAAATTGGGCCCCACAAACCGAAAAGAAGGATTATTTGCTTTAATACTAGAAAATTAAAATCCAAAATTATAGACAACAGCAACTGGTTG
This sequence comes from Tribolium freemani, assembly GCA_939628115.1. Classification (NCBI taxonomy): domain Eukaryota; kingdom Metazoa; phylum Arthropoda; class Insecta; order Coleoptera; family Tenebrionidae; genus Tribolium; species Tribolium freemani. The sequence goes on along the minus strand of OW626791.1, from coordinate 16,724,751 downwards.
CTGGGGCATTTCACGTGAAGCGGATAACGAAAAAAATTTGACAACCTGAAATTCGGTCATATTCAGGATAATTGTTCTCCTAGAAAGCATAATTGTAAATACATAATGATTTTTTTGTGTGAAGCTTATTTGTGAAGATATTGACTTCTAAAAAATTGACGAAATATGAGTCACGGAGTTTTTGGAAGCTTTTATTCAAAAAACTAATGCATACCAAAATAATTAAAATAGTGCTTTATATAGAAAATTCTTTGTTCTTTTTGATTCTGAAATCCGATTTATAATTTGAATTTTTTTTGTGTAGAAAACCGGAAGTGAAGTTTCAAATCCGAATTTTAGTAACTTGGACCGTTTTTTTTTCATTTATTTTTATTTCATAAAATAGCTTATAATATATAGATTTTACACTATAAGTCGCAAAATGGGATCTCTATTCGTTTAGGAGATATAGTACTTAATGTACACAAAAGCGCGTAATTTCTTGCGTAAACCGGCCTATCACGTGCATTAAGTACTGTATCTCCTAAACGAGTAGAGATCCCATTTTGCGACTTATAGTGTAAATTCTATTTACTTTAAGCTATTTTTTGAAATAAAAATAATTAAAAAAAATTGGTCCAAGTTACTAAAATTCGGATTTGAAACTTCACTTCCGGTTTTCTACACGAAAAAAATTTCAAATTTCAAATTTGATTTTAGATTTAAAAAGAACAGTGAATTTTCTGTAAAAAGCACCATTTTAAATTTTTTACTATTTACTGTTTAATTAGAAATACAGTTTACAAGAACGTTCTGCTTAATATTTGGTCAATTTTTAGAAGTCAATAACTTTTTAAATAAGTCGCTCACAAAAAAATCATCACGTATTTACATTCATACCTTTTGGGAGAACAATTTTAACCGAATTTCAGGTTGTCGCATTTTTTTGAGTTGTCCGCTTCACGTGAAATGCCCCTGCTTTCATTAGATTGCTATCGAGAGTTTCTAGCAGATAGCCATATTTCTTCTGCGATTAGGTGCTATACAGGGTGTTCCAAGTTTTATGGCCGAGGCAAAAATAAATATTTCTAGTCGAGTAAAAAAATAAATTAATAATCTAAACGATAGGGAATTAATTACGCCACCATTTGATACTTCGATATTGTTCACAATTTTTAAGGTAATGCTGTGAGACATTAAAAACCAATTTTGGTAAAAATTTAGTTTAAGTTATTGGCATATTTTCTATATGGTAAAATTCCTTTAATTTTTAGAGCCGTAATTGCTAAAATAGAATTATGCGAAAGTTGATAGCTTCTGAATAATTAACGTTCTAATATTAAAGATCCAAATGTTCCAATAATTTATGTAGGCTTTGTGGTAATTGGTGATCAGGTCAGAATTCCTTGACAATAAAAAGGTTCGCTGGGATGTTTACAATCTTTTCGGAGTAAAGCGGTCTATTGTCAAGAAATTCTGACCTAATCACTACAATACCACAAAGCCCGCCATAAATTATTCTAGTTTTTAGATCTTCAACATTAAAATGTTTATTACTCAAAATCTATCAACTTTCGCATAATTCTGTTTTAGCAATTACAGTTCTAAAAATTAAAGGAATTTTACCATATAAAAAATACGTCAATAACTTAAAAACAAAAATTCACAAAATTGGTTTTTAATGTCTCACAGCAATACCTTAAAAATTTTCAACTACTTATATCAAAGTAGCAAATAATAACGTAAATAATTCCCCATCGTTTAGACTATTAATTAATTTTTTTACTTGACCAGAAATATTTATTTTTGTCTCGGCCATAAAACTTGGAACAGCCTGTACAGTGAGCGGCAATTGAATACCCTTACTAAAGCCACAGTTAAAACTAAAAAAAAATGTTTTGGTAAAAATACTCGAACAAGTCAATTTTTATTTAAAAAAATACACAATAATTCTCAATCAACTTAGTTACATTCACACTAAATTAGTAGCAATTTACTGAAATTAAATACATACGTTACAAACATTAGGTACACTGATGTTTATACAGGGTGATTCAAAAATGTCGGACCAACATTCGAATGGTGGTAAAAGACGTTCAGCTGAGCATCAAAATGGATTCTGATTTTTTTTCCAAATAACTTAATTTTTAATATTCTTTCCGTTAGAAATCTTGTTGCTTAGTTTCCAGTGTTATTGGATTTAATTTATTGTCGAATATGTTAGTTTGTGAAATGTTTTGTACATCTTAAGACACAAATTGCTAATTTTTTTCAACAGATATCTCTTTAATGTTGTAAGTTACCTATGCCATTTCCGCTAACTAAATTCAAGAAAAAATAATCTGAAGTGCCAAAAACTTGAAATATTCTACCTTTAAAAAGCTATGTGTCCTAAAGAAAGGCTCAAACATAGAAACTTTTGACTTAGTTATAATTATTTGAGTTAGTAATTAATTTTAAAAACAATTTTATCTTATTAGAGAAAGAATTTCAAATAATTGCGCCAAATAGTTATTTTTATGTTAAGTGCGCAAAGCAAGGTTTTTTTTTGAGCTTGAGAATGTTAGGTTTTTTATCGACCATACAGTCGAAAGCTCAAAAAAACAGCTTTGCTAATGTAATATACAAAACGTTTTTTCTACGATATCAGTGTTTTGAACTGCAAATTAATTGTTAATAGTTATTCTGACGTTTTTGACATAACAGTGAAAAAAACGAATGCTTTGTGCACTAAGATTAGTGCGTAAACACGTGTTTTTTGGTCAATTGTAGAAAAAATTCTTATAACAATAATAATAATAATAATAATAATAATTAGTTATTTATTTAGCGAGTTTGAGTGTAAATCTGACGTTTTATTTCAGGAGTGGATTATCAAACCACGAGTGAAAACGAGGTAAAATAAATTAACAGTTTTACACAAAAACGAGTTGAATACAACATTTTATTGTTCGATTTAGACTCAATAAGGCTTAAAATTGTTTTTTCGCCTACTTGAACCGAAAGCGTATCATAGCTGCTATAATGAGCGGGCTGTTCTGATCAAATGCGGGCTTTTGGCCATTTTTACGGGCCCATTCTGTCAAATTTATTGGAAGTCTACTTGAAAATGTAACCTAAAATTTAAAAATATAATCGTTTTTTACCTTTCTATATGCAATCTCTAAGCTCAAACAGTATCTGCTAATTGGAAAAACAAGCTACAAGAAATAAAATTTTGTGAAAGCTAACTGCCAAACTGACAAATAATCCAAAGCACCCTACCGGTCTGGATTTTCCTAGAGATCCTTGTCACAATTGTCACCATTACACATTACACAGTTACAGAAGACGAAAAATTTTTAAATGTAAAATCAAGTAGGCTCGGGCATCAAACGGCTGCGGGCCGCTAATGCCTACTTTCGGCCCTTGAGACGTAATATACTATTAAATCTGTTAAAAATAATCTGACGTTTCGTGAAAAATTGAAAAATGCCAAATAGTTGTGAAAACTTCCTTACACAGGAGAAAAACCGGAAATTTTGACAGTCGAAGAATAAATTAACTTTATTGCCAAAATACAAATGTACAAAAAAAATTGAAAACTTAAAATTTAGTACAGAGCGTTCGTTAACATACAATAACAGCAAGAGAAAAAATAAAATAGCAACATTCTTAAGATAGGAGAAAACACAAGACTCGAAGAATAATAAAGAAAATGAAAATCGTTTTAGTTATGCCGCTACAACAAAAAAAGCCAATGATACGATTGTATCATTATTATTCTTATTACACTTGAGTGAGTTTTTTTAATAGCTGCTCTCTAACTCAAGTTATTTCGAGTTAAAGTTGGGACCATAACGTCAGAATTTTGTCCAATTTTAGGATCAAATAGTTGCTGATTTTATAAATGACAAAAGACTAAAGACAAGGCAAGACAAAATTATTATTATTATTAGTAAATAGTTTGGCGATATGTACTATACAAATTCAATACTTTTAATGTTTCTAAAAAAAACTGCTCGAAAAAACAGGGATATTGGTATTTTAACACATTCATCTGCATTTTAAGATTATACGTTTCTAAGGTAAAATCGGTACAATACTAAACGATAAGTAAAAGCTGTATATAAAAACACAAATGAAATGATATTATTATATTTAGGTATTGCTTTTGCAGATTTTCTTCAAAATTCAATAATATCCCTAACTTTTTTCGATCAGTTTATTATAAAAAAATGTTCTTAAAAAAAAGAATAATTATTCTTGTCAAAACAATACTAAGAAGATTATTTCATAATTTTGCCGCTTGTTCGATTTTGGGCCATTAATTTAGCGAGTCACATTCGTGAGAGTTATTGGCTCAAGTTAAGACGGCAGAGGTAAAGTAAGAATGCAAAATGCATTTATCCCGCGGATGCAATATCCGCATAACATCACAGACGATGCTTTAACCTAGATAACTTTTATAGACTTGGGTGCAGCCGATCGGTTTTATTTAGGTAAAACAATGTGCCATTTCCAACGACGCACTTGTAATTTATCGCGTGCCAACAATATCGAAAAAATGCTATCGCGCTAAACAATTTGTTTATTCATGTTTTTCTACCTGATATTATGCGATATCTAATGAATCAGCACAAATGAACGCGACTTCCAACACCACCACCTTCATAAAAGTCAAGAAAAACACAGGAAACATGCTCATGCTTCTGAAGGTTTTGAATAACTAGAATCGGTGTCAAAAGGCGTTTTTACGTTTTGATGAAATCGATTGCAGTAAAGATTGAAACACTTAACTTCCGATAATAATGCAATTTTAACATTGCACGGCGATAAAGCAGGTTTTTGTATTAATAGAAAGTTTTGAAATAAATTTGAATAAAACGTCGAATTGTTTTATATTTTCAATTTGCTAATCGATTATGAATATAAATATGTCGAAGCTTCACATTCAAAATCACTGGATTTGAGCAGACAACTCCATTACAAAGTTTTAAAAATCCAAACGTGAGGATTTTGCTTTTAATTATAAAAATACAAGTTGCAAATATTACGTTTCTGTATGATTGTATAAAATCGGAAAATTAGCGTAAAAGCTTGTAATCACATAGGGTCCTAATTAAGCGAACACGCGTAACATTTTTGATTTGACACATTTCCGAAGCGAAAAGTCTGTTTATGAATAAAACTAGGGGATTTGAAACGAATTCAAAGCATTATTATTAGCTCCATAAATAGACCGAACGAATGATTAATAATTGAAAAATTTATTTATTGATAACCAACTTTTGAAATCGTCGAAATGGATAATAATTTATAATCCGCGTTTTGAAAATTATTCCAATATAGCTCACAAATCTGTATAATTTAATAAAAATCAATAACTAATTAAATGTTTCCAGTATTTGAAACTCAACTATTTTTGAAACATAATATCAGGCAATTTAAACAATGATATTTGTACAGTCATTCGAAACATTAGATTCACATTGGTGACTAGGATTATCATGACTTAACATAAAAAAGATGACTCACATTTAAATTAAGGCCGTTAATTCTGAAAATTGTCACATCACAACACAATCAGAATATCAATAAGTTCGAATCACATTAATTTTTTTGAAAGTCAACTGCTTGTCTACTTGAAACACTTTCAACACAATAATAGCACACGAAATAACAAAATGAAACAGTCTCATCCGAGTTGCAAGCGTTTCTTTTTGGCGAAACTAATGGATTTACGTTTACATTAAGTCAAACCCGATTTTGCAAATATTTACTTGACAAAGATTTGAATCCGAATTAATTCGTCTTAGGTTTACTCGAGCTTTTAGAATATTTGATCTACGTTTATAATCAGGTGGAGCGATTTTTCGCAACGCAATGATACCCCATTTATTTAGCAAGTAGTAAAGCTTTTTTGCAATTTAAAAACCGATCCCTTCAAGTAATGAGGTAATAAATGAACCGGAATATCGGTATTACACTACTTTTATTGGTTTGAAAATAAACGAAATACCCACTTTGGGACAATAAGTTCCGGTTATTAAAGCCAGCGATATTAAGCTCACTTATCAGAAACGAAGCGAAGTAATTGTGAAAAAGGTTTATCCGAAACATGGCTTGGCTAATAAAGTATGAAATTTTCCGGTACTGGCAATGGCGTATTTTTGAGTCGGCAGCGTTGCGTATTAGGTGTAATTTATTGGTTAGTGTCGAAACACACGTATTAATGAGCATTGGTGACCGACGTGATAAAATGGCTAATTACCAGAATAATTGAATTATGAATATTATTAAAGTAGATGGCTTTTCGATTTGAGTGAAATTTATACGTCAGCTGAAGAGCCAGGCTTACAACAAGAACATTATGCATGTAAATACGCAGAAATATCCAGAAACCATACATAATTTGCGATTTGGTCGAGCAGTGAAACATTTCCATTATGCATGCAGGTCTTGTAACATAAATAACAATAGAAATTGTCGTTATTTATTCAGTGATCAAAGCGCATGCAAAAATCTAATGAGTCAAAAGGTCCCTTTGATTGTTTCCGATTTCGCCACAGTCAGGCCACGACGAATTGCCTCAAGCGCAATCAACATTGACTTACTTATGAAAATCGCGCAAGTAATTAGTTCATCCAACTCAAGCAAAACACATTGTTTCCATATGCATGCATCCAAGTTCAAATTCCTTTACTAATCTCTTTTAATGACTGGGATAGAGCGGAATTTGTAAAATCAATAAGCTACTATCGCGCTTTGATAACGTTGTTGCTTCGCATTGTCGGAGTAGCGTAATAGCCCTGAGAACGGCGACGAGACTTCTATCAGTTTCAAGCAATTCTTGTGCTAAATAGCTACGATAATTTGTTGGAGATTGTGAATGCACTAGTCGACCGTGAAAATCACAAAGACGTTTTACATTCTTTAATCACGGGCTTCGTGTAAACATTCAATTTCAGAAACAATCATCGCTCTCTGACATCCGGTATATCTAAACGGAAGGAATGACAATACGTGACTTTGTAATCAAAGTTCACATTTCACATCTTCGAAAAGTACGTGAAACCTATCAAAATTCTGCTCCGGCAAAGTGTCATAGATTTTTTGCACGTTTCAATCTCGCAAACTAAACTAACCTTATTGTCCTGTTTTACGACTTTGAATAATTGAGGAAAACGCGGTTTTCTAAAAATAATTGTTTAAAGTTTGCCTCAACAGATTAAGATAATTTTGTACATTTTATGTAATAAAATATCAAGCACAAACATTGCTTATACAAAGAAAATTATATCGTGGGTTTTGCTAATTGCTTAAACAATGTCTGTTCTGTCAACAAACAAGCCGGTTCATATTCAAATCGAAAAAGACTCCAAAACAGTAGCTTAATTTTTTTCCGTCAAGTTGAAGCGTGTGTGATGTTTTTTTCACACAACACAATAGAATACTAGTGTGCGAACATGTCTTTGTATCAGATTTACAAATTACATTGTACGTATGCTGTTGTTAATAACTTAAGTATTGTGTTGTTGTGTACCGCCATGACATTTTAAAATTTTAAATAACTAGGTAACGCAACAAGAAACACAGGGAGGGTGGAGTAATTGAGCACATCTGTTTGTCTCATTGGTTGTGAATTAATTGCCTCAGCGGTTATCATGACGGAAAATTAAAAGTAATCAATTTAAATACCTGCCACATTCAAAACCAAAAAAAATATATATAAAAAAATGTTTAAAAAAAACTTTTATCCGCAAACGTCACAAAACGGGTAACATTTGTGACAGAATGGCTCAGGTAAAAGATCTAGTTCTCGGACCACTTTTTTCGGACATGTGGTAAATCATTTTTATTTGATAAAGCATTTTTTACTTTTCTCTGTCATCATCACTTACCATTGCTTTCACTTTCTTGTGTCTTTCGCTGCTTCCTCAAGAGGTGATGATTCCCTCATTGTGAAACGGGAGTCACTGCACTAGTTAAATTAAAAAATACTCAACACATTCGAAAATCTCAACACAAAAATCCGAGAATGACGTTTGCTTATAATTATAAATATTGTTATAGTAATGATTCACGTGCAAAGCTTCCTGATTATTTTATTCATTTACCTTTAAATTAGTGTTGCTCAAAATTGCTCTTTACTCTTCATCAATACGTTTGCGGATAAAATAGTATATTTTATTCGGAGTAAATGTGAGTTTATGTGGCTCAGCTGAATTATTTGCCTCATTGCATTCGGCAAAATAAACATTCAGCTTCCCCACATAAACTATCACATTTACCCCTTATAAAATAATCTACTATTATTTAAAAGATGCACTAAAAAGTAAAAAATAATGTATTTCAATCACAGGCGAATATTTTTTCTTACAGGTCAAAATTCTAAAATTTATAAAAGCTTTGGGAGTTGTCAAATGAACAAAGTAATTCTATAATGCCGTAGTTTTATAACTCCCAAAGCTTTTATAAATTTTAGAATTTTGACCTACAAGAAAAAAATATTCTCCTGTGATTGAAATACATTATTTTTTACTTTTTAGTGCATCTTTTAAATAAAAGCTTTTTTTAAAAAACATTTTTTTATATATTTTTATTTTTTGCTTTTTGGTCTTTATTTATTGCATAGATTTAGTGTTATTACCGTCTATGTCGGTATAAGTTACGGTATGTACAAATCGAGAAACCCTTTGTAAACATTACCTAAAATTTTAAAACCCCATTTAACACCTTTAGGGGGTGATTAACTATATAGAATTGCATTGTCACGCAGATTACGTAAGCATGTTAAATTTCATTTCATTGCGACTACAGGAATCCTCTCAAATTTACAAATCGAGAACCCCTTTGTAAACATAACCTAAAACTTCAAAACCCCATTTAACCCCTCACGCAGATTAAGTAAGCATGCAATATTTCAATTCAGTGGGACAACGGGAACCCTTTCAAATTTGGCTCCGAAAAAATAACTGACAGACAGATAACATTGTGAGTTAAATAAAAGTTTTTAAAAATAAGTAAAATGTGACACAACTCTTCAACCCATTTTAGGTTTGTAGGGCAAACGTTTCAACCATATCTATTAAAAAACTAAAAAGGTAACAATGGCGTACAGTTTTAAAGCAATTAGTGCAGCCTTTAATCTAATTGAATTAAAGATTAAAGCCATACAGGAGCATGTTTGTGCCCGTATTGTAAATCTTTTTAATTAGAACAAAGTAATGCTTTTTGCCCGCCACTGCCACAAAAGAAAAATCTAATCTTTTAGCGTAGTCTCCTTCATCCATTAATCAAAAATCAGAATATGATCTTCCATTAATTCTCTTACGCACTCGCAGCATCTCTTTATTTCTTCGATTTTGGAACGTACGTGTTTTAAAAGTGATGTATCACACACACAGCATGTGTTCCATTTAAATTTCCTCGGGGGCGGTTATCCGAAACTTCCGTCACACAATCCGCCCCTCGAAGCAATTTACTTTTCGCCCTTTCCGCCGCCACCGCTCGTCATTATCATTATCAGCACAGCACGAGTATCGGAAACGTCGCGAAATGATACAGGTACAGTGTGTATGTTTGTGCAACGTGTGCAATCAATCAAATCAACTTACCGTTTCTATTCTCGCTGTCGGCGGGTTTCATCTGGATGGGATGATGCATCTGCAACAGACAGAATATCATGAGTTAAGTGTCAGCACGGGGTGCTGCATTCGGAGCAGGGAACTAATGGGCCGTCGCGGCGCCCTGTAAAACGCTGCAACGTGCCGTCATCGACCCACATCCCTCGATTTTCGATCGATTGATTTCGACCCTGACCGGTGGCCCTCAAGCCAAGAAAAAACCAATAAATCCGACTAATACACGCGTTAAAGCTTATTGTTTCAAATTTAATTTAGTAGATAAGAGTATTAGTGTTATGTCAATTTTTTGCTAATGCCCTGAGAAAAAAAGAGATTAATTGAGTGTCTTACTTGAAGAACGTGATTTAATAATAAGTTTTCTGTTTTTTCAAATTCAATTCGATTGAATTAAGAATTGGAAAAAATGTAGTTAAGGAGTCGCAAACAATAATCTTTTGTAGCCTGAAGATGATACAATAAAGTAATGAAACGTCGCGATAAATTTAATAATTTTATTTTCATCCTAAACGTAGTTTGTCAACGTAATTAAAATATCATAACCATTTCAATGACGGCAATCGACAAAACAAAATGTCTCTTATTTAAGAAGTCCGTTCGGATTCGATTGTACAGGACTACAGGGAATCAATTTTTGACATCCTTCGTTAATATAGCGTATTCGCAATTTAACGAATGACTTGTAAAGCTGGATTTATAGATTGGGTATCGCACCCGCATTGGTTCCGTAGACCGCACCGTAGAAATATAAAATATTGAATTCTTATGGCACTATTTATAAATCCCATACCGTAGTCGATAAACGCACCGTATCCGAAAAATTGTCCCAATTTATCTTATACGGTACGGAGCTTGCGGTAAACCAATGAAAAAATTAAACAAAGTGACGTTTTGTTTGTGTCAAAAGTTTAAATAAATAAAACGTCCAAGAAATGAATCTCTCCGATGTACAAGTTAAACATTTTAGTGAGTACATATTATTTTGTAGCTTACGTCCACTTGGGATTATTAATAAGTTTTGTAGAAAGAAAATGTTCATGCGTATGTCATTTCTACCTTACGGTTTCTATAAATTGCATTCTTTCGTACCCACGTTCCGTCTACGGAACCAATACGGTACCAATCCGGATGCGGTACGGTACCCAATCTATAAATCCAGCTTAACTCCAATTTTTGACCTCCTTCGTTAGTGATCGTTCGTTAAATAGTGAATGCCAGATTTGACAACATCTCATTATTTGTCAAATAAATTCAAATCAATGTTTGAAATATTGTTCTACAAGCAAGATCTACAAAAACTTTAGAAGAAGAGAAAATGCTTGTTTATCAAACATGTTAAACACATGCCAATACTTATAAGTAACAAGTTTGAGTCTTCTTTTACCCAAAATGGTAAAAAATTAATTAAGCCTTAGCAGCACGAAAGAGGTAGAAATAAAAGTAGAAAGGGAAAGCTACTTATATTTTATGAAGTTCATACAAAAAATAATTAAACGGTGTTGGATTGTAGACATCTAAAAACAAATCCAAAACTAGCACTACTAGCAGCAATCGATGTAAGACAAAACAGGAAAATGTTTTATGCAAAGGAGAAATTGTATCATTTTAGACTTAGATAAGAGATATTTAATTATGCAACTTGAAAATAATTACAATAGTATTTTAATAGATGTTTATCTTTTTTTTCTGTAGAGCAACCTCCTTCAAGAAAACCAACATAAATCTTTTTTTACCTCAGTCATCTTCCAATAATGTAAAATCTAAATAAACATAAATAAAATGTAAATCAATTTGTAAATTAATGTGCAACAATATTTTTTTTTTATAAATGTGTACTCTTTTATTCAAGTTTGAAAGATTCGTCTTTACGAATCTAAGGGTTCATTAATAAATAAGTAGCCAAAAGTTTCGTTGAACAGAACATTTTTATTAAGATTTGTTTTTGGCGATTAAATCAAATGGATTTTTTGTGTCTTTAATATTATTTTGTAACTGCTGTTAAATTCTTCCATATTTTCAAGCACTATAACCACTATAAAATGACACAAAACACCATTTTAATATAACACGTCGATGTGTCATCCGCTCGCATTTTAGCGAATGATCCATTGCGAATACGTTAAATAACGAAGGTCAAAAACTGAGAAATTGAGATTTTCATTCGAATTCGCTATTTAGCGAAGGGTCACAAATTGACCCCCAGGACGTTTTTGCTGGAGTCGAATCCAAAGATCGTTTTTTGATTTGGAATTACCTTGATTATAAAAAAGACGTTTTAGTGAAAATTTTAGAAAAATTGGGCTAATTTTGTGTTTACATCATCTTATCTTCATTCTGGAAAATGCCAGAAATATGTTTTGCAAAAGATGGCCCAATGAAGTATTACAAGCTTTAGTTGAGACAACAAAAAACAGAGAAAACTGCAATAGCTTTTTTTTAACGGATCACATTTTAGTAGTGAAGTTTTAGACCCCTACATAATCATTTTGCCCGACTTCTCTTAGTTATGGCCCATTTTTCTATTAAAAACATATCGAGGACCAAAATTGAAGTCACGGCGAAAACAATTTTTTTTACGATCTAAATGGCTTGAAATTCATTAAAATTATGTAATTTAGTTCTAATTAATCGCTGCTTTGGCGTTTTTCGTCGATTTTTTTTTCATAAATGATTTTCTAATTTCTCAGTAAATTTTCGCAAAAGTCGGACGGTACAATTTGGCGGAGGCGACACTATATAGGGAAATATGCTGGAACCTCAACAAAAAACTCATTTCGACTATTAGCATCGTTTCAACTCAATTAGGTGATTTTCTGACTTTTCTTTTATAAAAATTTGCGTATATTCGTTAGAATTTACACTCATTGAGGACTTTTTAGCAAAAATCGACTCAAAAATCAACATAATTCGAAAAAATCGAAAGCTTATTTGCTAATTTATTTTGACCGTAAAAAACCAAATATCCTTGAACGCGTTGGGTTAATCTTTCTTAGTGACATTAGTGTGCGCATGCTGTTCTTTTCAATTGCACCACCACTCAAATAAATGGAATATACACGGTTTGAGGAGATGAGATGAGTGGGGTAGGAGTTCTTCGAGGAAATAAATCTTTTCTGTGTATAAAACGCTTTCAAAAGACCTGTCGCTCCCCGGAATTTTATAATAATTCTTTTCCGGATTCTTAAAAATCTACTCCGGAAATAGATACTTGTACAGATAACTCATCTCTGTGAGAGAGTGAGGCGAATTTCTATGCAATAATGAACCGTATAGTCGAAAACTGTGTTCGGGAGAGGGTCCAAGATCGTATTTTAAAATGATGTTAAGAGAGTCGAGCCAAATTGTTGCTGCTTTAGGAAACTTTATCCCGGATTTAAGCTAAAGTGTATTTACCCGTTTTATTAAAGGCTTGTTTTAATTACACGAATAATATTGTATACAGCGTGTCCGTGTTGGTGTTAAGCAACACGCCCCCTTGAACGCACACAGAGAGTCTGTAATAACGTCCTGACATGGAGTGGTGCAAGCCGTGAGCATCGAAATCGGATTTTCGGATCAATTATTGACGATCGGGCGGGATAAAGGGATAGATAGACAGAGTGGGTGTTATAGCTCGCATGCTAATGTCACGGATATGCAGGACTGCGTGCGTGTCAGTCTCCCATCCTGCCGACAATGGACTCTTGTTCTGTACAACAACTGTCAGGTGAGAGACAAGCACTCGATGTTAATCCGATGTGACGTGCAATTTGCGAGCCCTCCACGAGAAGGCACAAATCCTATACCAGCAGCAGGCCGAAATGTTCCTGGTGTTTGTCACACGGGACAATTGACAGGACACGGGAAGCGCACACAACGGTGATTAAATACTGCAACACGCAATTAATCAGCAATAGTACTATTAATCAATAATGCACGGCAAAATTCGACGGGCCTTGTTCAGCGCTAATCCATTTCAATGGCATTAACGATGGTTTTCCGCCGAAATTAGTCTTCAGCTTATCAATGCCAGAGACAATGACTCCAAATCCAATGGTCGCAGCTCAACAGTTAAATCTATTCAAGTGGATTGATTGATAAATGATGCGCTCGGATTCCGATTGAGGTCCGGACATTATCACTAATTCGGCAGACCTTTTCGACATGGATTATCATGACAAATTCGGCCATGACGTGTGAGAACACCTCAATTCGAACAGATTTCAATGCTCTCATCGTTTATTTAAAAGTTGCAATCAGATAAGAGTTATAAACTTATTTGTTAATAAACGGGATTAATAACGGATACTGTTTAAAGCACGAACGAGCAATAGCGAGTAAGCGCCCTTAATAGAAGCTGTTCCATATCTGGTGGCGAACTGATAGTGACATAAAAGACTCTTGAAATGCACCCACTTGGTTAAGATAATGAAGTACATGGGCGTGCATTTTTTTAATTTACTAGTTGTCATTTTAACATTAATAAATTTTGAGGACGAAGATACATAGAAATATTACAATTATTATTAATAATTTCCTTATTATTCTTCATCTTACGTATCTTATTATAATTTTTTAAAGACTAACAGTGGGTTTGAAAACATTTTATTACGACGCCTATGGTCAATTTCTTTCTTAATAGTAAACATAAGTTTAATGCCAAATTTCAGTTATTTTTGTCAATGTCAGTTCGCCACCAGGTTTGGAATGTAAGCTGTAGCTAACATTATTAATCTCCAATTAATTGGCCGTAAACTCTTTTATTGAGAGGTGACAATTTTTTTGCAATTCAAGTCAACTTAAATCCGGACAATCTGAGGACCGTTTAATAAAACAGTGTTCTCAAAAAGGGTTTTCTCTAATTTTTTATGTTTTGTACAAAATACACAATGAAAATAATGTTTTAGACAAGGTAAGGAACTAGAAGAACAACTAAAGAAAAAAAAAAGAAATAGTATTGTTTCTACGTTGGCAACTCCATTTAAAGTTAGCCGTCCAGGCTTCGTTCCTATGGCAATGTCACAGGGTTCCAACATAATTTAAAAATTTTTGACATTGACAATTTTAATTCCGAATGGACTTTACCTCAGTTATCCAGCTATTCATAAATGTTTTCTCATTCCTCAAAAATATTGTAATAATACACGTAATTACTAATTAGATATAGGTAGTAACATGTGATCATTTGAATTTATATTTAGAATAGGCTTTTTTATTGTGATTAGTAGATCAATGCAAAATTATGATAATCAGCGTTTTCATACAAGTTAAAAAAATATTAAAACCCGCTCCAATCATGAATTCAAATGATTACAAGATTAGATGATACTATACCTAATTATTATTATCCAGCGATAGTCTTAATATCACAAAAAAGAGTGAATAAATTAAAAATTATTTCCATAGAAGTTTATTTTTTCCATTGTTTATTAGTTAATAACTTAATAAAATACCAAAGGTCTTTTTAACTCTTATTTATTATTTTAATTTTAATTTTAAAATTAATAAATAAGAGTTAAAAGGACCTTTGGTATTTTTTTAAGTAATTAAAAATTATTTGACAAAACTTTTTGTAAACGTTGTGTTCGCAGGGCTCGAAGCGAAATAAAATGACCAATGGCAACCCGTTTGAGAAATGTTCTGGAAAATAATGTTCTACTTTTTGACGAATAATTTTTTGATGTTTCAATAAGACACTTTTTGATTTTTTAAATTTGTCATAGTACTACCCATGTTTCAAAAATTTGTAGGTTTGGTTCAACAGAAGTTAATTAGTTGAACAAGGAGTTAGGATATTCCTACGAAGTTCCTTATCAGTTTAACTAATTTCTTACATTTGCCAACTTTATAAAAGTTATTTTTTTAGAATACTAAAAAATTGAAGTTTTACTAACTGAAACGAGTATAATAAAAACATTTCCTAATCGAGTTTCACAAAAATCTTTAATATTCAAAATATCAATAGTTACAGCAAAAAATTACCGGTAATTTAAGTAGAAAATTACTACTACAGGTCGGTCGGTTTTCCGAATGCGAATTAAAAATTTCGTTCAGAATTCAACTAATTCAAAATAAGCTGCCATTTATTTTACATTGCCAAACGTCAAGTTATCGCGAATTAAAATTAATTGCGATAAAAACTTTCTATAAACGGACCCTACCACTACTAATTTTGTTTTGATTGGCTAAAAACTACACAATGTATCTAAAAATGAATGTTGTTATTAATCAGTTTTTAAAAATATCAAATAGTCATGTCAATCTTTTTTTTGTATTGATATAATTATATTGTTTATAGTTTCTGTAAACATTACTACTTGCCACCGTACCGACCTAAAATCAAAACTGCTCCAACAATAAAAATGAGGAATTTAAAATTCTTAGTATGGGGTTAACAAGCTAATCAAGCACCTATCGAACAAAATCCCACAGCATGTATACTATGCATTTTAAAACCGTCCTAGGCGGAATCAAAATTTTAATAAAATTGTAAAAGATTTTATAAATTAATATAAATTCTTTTCTAAAGATCAAGCAGTGAGTACGGAAATCATCTTATTTACTCCAACTTTGCCACAATAACAAGGACAAATAAAATTATCAATGAGGGGTTGAACTACTACCTGAAGGGACCCGACGAGATATTTTGCCTTAGGTGACAATTTGGACAACTCGAATTTGAAGTGACAACTGGTAGTTGATGCCAGAACTAACAAAAAATTGTTTTTTGAGATACTCTCGAGAAGGAACAAACATTTTAAAAAACTGCAAACGCCAAATCGTTCCAATCGACTGTATCTAGTGATTATCAACTACCCACAACAAATTTTGTTTCTTTCACAGAGATATCTAACATATTGTTTTAATTAAAAGTCAAATTTTTACGAAAGTGAGTAATCTCCCTAGATATTTTTTTGTGTTTTCAAATGGTCCAAGTGCGATTTATCTATGTGTTATGGTTCTTAAGATTATCTCGATGAAGTATTGAAAACAAGGATATTTTGTGATTTTTTTATGTCAGTTGTATGTTTATGTACATTAATCAAATTTGGTAAATCATTAGTTAAAGATGTCAACAATAACATATACAAAAATCAAAGTCGTATCTTTTATAGTTTATTAGATACAGGCTGTAAATGAAATAAGTACATTAATTTTAACTGGTAATAGAACTCGTCAAGACAAACAATTTTTCCTAATAACTTTTTTTTCAAAACGTTTTAGTTTTTGAGTTAAAATTATTTTAAAATCTTACACAATTTTCTTGCACGCCGCTGGAAGCAAAAAAAAAAAAAAAACCTAGTCGACAAGATTACCGTTTGAAACGGTTACCTTGGTTGCGGCTATTATTTATTGTTACTTTTCTTTGTTGAAGCATTTCATAAAAGGCTCGTCAATTTGTAGGGGAAAAATAAGTTTAAAAAATGCTGTTTTGGAAAAACGGTACATAGAAAAAGTGTTTGTCTTGATGAGTTCTACCACTGGTTAAAGTTAATGTACTTATTTCCAGGGATGGGCGTGTCAACAATACAAGGTAGACAATTCAATTGTTGACCTGTCAACAATTACGTCGACGTCGATATTTAAAGTGATGTCAACAATGTCAACTATGTCAACAATACAGAAATAATAAATTTTGACTTTAAACTGGTATTTGACTATGAAATTGGTGTATAATTGTTAAAAATAAAACTTAAAGGTATGATGAAAACTTTTTTAAAACATAAAATATGTGATAGAAAAATAAATAAATAAAAATAAAATTCTCGAAAAACGGTAACAAGAAAGCAAAACAAATTAGTCTCTTTTTTCTTCTGTTTTTACGCTTCACTCTTCATCTTTAGCCTCTTCGTCTTTGTTCTCAAAAGAATTTTTTCTTTAAAAAAAAATGTGATAAAACACAACATAACCTCAAATTTTCATTGTCGACCTATTGTTGACATTGCTGACACTGTTGGCATTGTAGACATTGTCGACGCAATTGTTGACACGTCGTGTAGACAATCAAAGTCGACGTGTCAACGCCCATCCCTGCTTATTTCGCTTACATCCTGTATTTGTAGTTGAAGTTAACCAAAATCAGAACTTTTTCGCAGAGCGCCACCTTATGAAATTGTAATTGTTGTGATTTGTTGTATAGTCATTTAAAACCAAAACAACCCCTTGGTTTTTACTCCAAATTTCTATGCCGGTAGTCGTATTTTTATTAATCAGTAAAGCCATACACTTCGCGATTAATGAACTTAATGTAACGAATCCGTCAAAATTTCTCCTCCGGTATATAGGAATTGTAATCATCTTTACGTTCCGCCCGTAATTTAATTAAGAAAAACGAAGTCCTACTACATTCCCAGAACTGTTTGAGTGATTAACGCCTCCTTTGTCGGCGTCTGTTTCAAGATCGAACGAGCACCGGTAATAGAGCAGGTGGTGCGTCGCGACGCACAATCGCTTTAAACCCACCCCTCTTCATCTTCCCGTCGACCTTATGTAGATTCCCCTGAAACCCGCACACCCGAAATTAACGGAAAAACTCGAGCAAATCCACGCAAATTTAGAGCCGACCGAGCGCTTTTTGTTTTCCCGTTCCGCGTCAGCAAAAGAAGAAGCGGAAGGCGGACACGGAACGTGTTTCGAATCCAAATCTGAATACAGACGCGATGACAAATCCGAATCGATCGCCAGGACCGGACCGAGGAGCTAAATTAGGACGGTGGATATTAATTAAAGTCAAACTTACCCCGTTTAAGGTTTTCACATTGTGTAAAGCGTCCTGCGCTTGAAGAGCTGCCTTTCTTGTAAAGAACGTCACGAAGCAACAACCTGAAATAACACCACCTAAAGTTAGTTTCATTGTTCTAATAACACAATGGGCTGTGTTATGCATAAAGATGACAGGGCTTGAAGCGTCTATCTTGCGCCTGTCAACAATACTGAGGCGTCTTAAAGTTCTCTCGCAAAATCTGCTTAACTCGTTTTTTATTGCTTCTGGCAACACCCTGTATAAATACAGGCTC
This sequence comes from Tribolium freemani, assembly GCA_939628115.1. Lineage (NCBI taxonomy): Eukaryota > Metazoa > Arthropoda > Insecta > Coleoptera > Tenebrionidae > Tribolium > Tribolium freemani. The sequence goes on along the minus strand of OW626791.1, from coordinate 16,706,150 downwards.
ATTCTTTTAGGACCCACATTAGAAACTTTTTAACTTCTATTAGCTGTTTCAAAACTATGTAAATGCCAACGTCGCATTTTCTCTCAAAATTAGTTGATATAAATCATTTTTTTATGCATTTCAGAAAATTAATAGCTAATGTAATTTATATCGTGCGTTCATTTAAAAATCTTGGCCCAGTTGGCAGTGCTTTAAATTTGAACATGGGAACAGTGTAACCGGATCCGGCAATAGTTGTTTGCAATCATTTATCGTTTATGAAATGTCAAAAAGATTTGGGGTTAGATATTTTCCCACCCAAATTTTTGATTTTATGGCTGCTTTGGGTCACTGCGCATTTCTGCTGTGGCTATTACTCTGTACTGTGGCGCTTGTTTTAACTTTTAGCAGGTTTTTAAGTGAAGTCAAAGGAGATTTTCGCTTGACAATATTGACATTTCGTAATGTCAAATTCTACGCTGGAAAATTAAAAAACAAAAGAAGATTCCACAGCCTCCTGAGCCCAGGTTTTTATTTGAACGCTCGATAGTTTCAATGAGAGAATAACCATTAATAACTCTTTTACATTTTTATCAAAGTAAATTATTTTCAAAAAGGATGAGCTTTCAGAACTACGAGAAATTGGCGCCAACTTTAAAATTTTAAATATTAACTACCTATTTTTATTGCATTTTTGAATTAGCCTTTTAAAACTGATTTAAATTACCCAGTTGTTACTACTTATCTGTCATAGTTTTTGATGTATGTCAATTTTTTTATGTAAATTTTTATTTGCAAGAGTTTATTTAAAATATCACAGCTCTTGAACCCTTTACAATAAGTGAACAATTCTTTTTGCATTTGATAACCAAAGCTTCGAAGAGCCTTCCAGAATTTTCAAAATTGTCAACTATCAAAATTCAAGTATGATTTTTCAAAATGGTTATCAAAAAACGGCAATAACTCAGTTTTTTCAAATGGAACGACTCTATCGGACTCTATTTTCTTAATGGCAATCGAAAGAACATCGACATTTATGGTAACTTTTATCAAAACGTCCTATACTTATCTCTCACAGTTTTTGAAAAAAATCACAAAAAAACGGATTTCACTTTGTAAAAAAAAAATTATTCACTTACCTATTGGAGAGGGTTCAAGGGCTGTGATATTTTAAACTGTGGATGAGCATTAAGAACTTGCGTAAATTTTACTCAGAGAAGGTGAATTCAAAAATGCAATAAAAATGTCTGGTTGCTATTTGATTAATTGGCGCCAATTTCTCATAGTTCCGGAAGCTCAGCCATTTTGAAAATAATTTAGTTAAACTCGGAATAGTCGATTTGGATCGCATACCAAATTTTAAAGCTCTAGCTAGATCAGAAGTTATAAAGTTTCTAATGTAGGCCCTAAAAGAATAACCCTGTATACGAACAAAAAATCAAAATTTTCATTAACCGATTTTAAGTTCCTTCTATTATAGTTTTAAAATAAAAGCAGTTATTCCCGTAATAGGTCGGAATCCATTTGCAGGCATGAATACAGTCATTAATATTTAAGTTATCACTTTAGAGCAGTTCATATAACATTCTATATGGCTTTAAAAGTGAACAATGTTGCACAATAACTGTTAAAATATGGATAAACACAGTAAATTACTTCACGATAAGTAATAAAAACGACGTTGCATGTTGTAAATGTTCAAAATTAACGTTAAACAGTAATTTTGATGCATTTATCGCCGTATTACGCATTTTGCATGCTTCTAAAACCTGGCGTAACACCCCAACAAATTGCTCCTTAGCCAGGATCTGAGCAAGTCGAAAAAAATTAATTCCTTGCTATTAATCATCGCGCTTAAAGACAGGATCGTATAAATTAAATTACTGTCAAGTTTGGACGTATGCCAAGCTTTTAAAATTTATTGGATGCATAACGCTTTTTTATGGCGATTATCAGCCGAAATAAATCGTTTCCCACGTATTCAACATAAAAGTTGAATCCGTGAAGCGGCAGTAACTCCGCCACTTTCAAAAGGGTTGTGATTTTTTGTCGCCGCCGCAGCGCCGCTTTAAAGTAATTAGACGCGCGGAACGTGCCCGTTTCGAACCACCTAAAGGCCACATTATCAGGACTTTGTTCGCGCCAGCCTATTAGACGTGGAAATCCCTCGTGGAGTTCAGCAGGCGTCAACGGACGCATTGATGATTCTTCACTGGCCTGAGGCAGGGCCGTAACGAACCGGAATTGATCCAGGGGGACCGGAAGGGACTAGCAAAGGGTTAAAGGGTTCATCCAGGTTTTTAATTTGACGCAAAGATGATGCGCATAGCACTGTGATACAAATCTTGGGTTGGATTTAATGAAAACGTCAACTGGTTATTTAGTAGCGAACGCCAACCGATAGGCCAATGGATAAAGCACCATTTAAACGGAACAAAACACAACACTAATAATGCACCTGTTTGAAACACTATTAATAACATTTATCTGGGCAGGATGCAGAACACTCTGGACCTGTTCGGGTTGTTAATTTGTAGACTGGTGTTGCAATTGCGACACTTGCCAGTAACTGAAAAATTAGCAACACGACCGAGGTTTACGGCATGTTAGCCGTACAGATGGGATCGTTACGAAGTTATGTCACTGAAACATTTTTGGCACTAGAGTGCAAACTAATTTCGAGATGTAATCGCACGTTTTTTTTAACCCTTCACCACAAACGAATATTTTTTCTATTGAGATCTGCAGCTTAATCCTCAAATCAATGTTTTTTCCCTAAGCCAACAGCGCCTTTTTTGGCAGTGTACCATAAGTTTATGGGTACGTTATTGTTTTTTTGAATCAAAGTTAAATATAAGTATCGAAAACTCTTTCGGGCAGACTGAACGCACTTTTATCTTTCAAGGCATACCTATTCTGAGTCAACCACTAGTGGAAAACCCCATCATAATACACGATTTTTTACTTAAAATTACTCACCGTCTGCTGAGCGGGAGAATTAGTTGCTACCAACAAAAATTCACTAGCTCTTAGAGTATCACTTTCAATAATTGTTTACAAAATCAGTGAAAATATACATACAAATTTAGGTAGCAATTATGGGAACTGTAATTGAGATAAAATGGTAAGATATTATTAAGTATATTAGGTACTATTAGATTGCATTATGCAGGCACCAGCAAATTTTGTCAATTTTAAGATAAATTAACAGTTAGTGCCACTTGTTACTAGCTCTTCGAAATCTGTTACATTATTTAAAAAAACGGTATGTAAAAAGTGTTCAATAATTGTTCTGGTCAGATCGCCTATGTGTGGCAATTGTCACAAAAAACGTATGTCTCGGTTAACGGTTAATGACACATGACAGCTGTCAGTGCTTCGCAGCCAAAAATTCACACCTTCAACTGAGATAACGCTTGCAGAGTAAATTCTTGAACGTCTGCATACAATTACTATGATCAAAAACTCCTAAATGCAAAAATAAGACAACATTTAGACAGTTGACAGCAAACCATATGAACTTATCACGTCAACCTACGTTCATGCAAGAAAGCGAAAAGCACAGCAAACCACGACCAGAACAATTATTGAACACCCGTTATAACTTGTATTGAGATTGAACAAGTAATGAAAAAATCAAAATTAATTTTTGGCTTACATTCAAATACAATTATTTGTGTTTACGAATTGAAGTGTTAATTAACACTAATTAATTAGCGCTAAATGATAATTGCATATGGTGCATAATTTGTGCATTGCAGAAGTATTTTGCTTTTTTAAATTTTAATCGGATTAAAGTTGGATTAAATTTAAAATATTAATTTCAGCCTATAGAGGCTTCAATATCTGCTACCCTAGAGTTTACTGAATCGAGCATTGCTCGTAGTATTACAAAACTGCAAAAAATAGTGACATTGCTTCGAAATTAATTTTTTTTGTCTTAAGTTTTGGGGTCTTAAATCTTAACTTCAATGAATCTGTTGAAATAATAAAAAGCATTTGAAAGTCAAAAAGTTAAGGGTAAAATCACTAAAATCGATGATTTTATAATTTTCATCAATAGATTAACGAAGGTCTGCATTTTTTGCAATTTCTTTCTATAACGGATAAATTCCTAGTGACATTTTTTTTCTTAAAATAAAGAACTTTGAGTGTGATTAAAATCAACCAGTTATAAAGTAAGGAAAGATTTGTTTGAGTGTAATTCCTTGTAACGTAAATAATTGATATATGACGAGTACCTAGGTAAAATGTTTAGTCGTTTCAATTATAAAATCGTTCTACTGTAGGTACTCGTTTTTACCTATCAGTTTCTTTTACTGCCTTTGGGCGCGGGATCCTAAAAATATAAAATTATTTTTTGAAAAAAATTGAATGCTAGTTTTAATTTAACTAATTTTCCAGAGAAATATGTTTCTGGAAATTAAAAAAAAGAAAGTCATAAATTACATAGATAATTTTCATAATACTTCCATACGAATAATGCTAGAACTTACATTTTACATTTTTTTATGCTAAAGTAAAGCCGCAAACACTTGCACGCCAGATTTCCTCTGATTTCCTCAAAATGTCTCTTAATTTCTACACCGACTTCATCTGCGGTATATCTTAGTTATTTTGCCATTGACATTGGGGTAGATTTTACTTTTTTCATTTTATTCGCGATCACCTCCGAAAGGTACATATTATCCATTCACGATTGTTTTAAACACGCAGCAGGCCTAGATATAGTTTTGTTAGGTTGGTTTCAGGTCCTGTCAGGTGCTGTCTGTATGACGTTATCCTTTCAAAGATTCGTTTTGTTGTCAGTTCTACTTTTTGTTAATTTAAAATGCCGAAAGTAATTTCTGTTGATAAGAAAACGTGTATCAAAAAGGTGCTTTGAAGAATACAAGAAAGACAGATCGGACTTTTTATTTAATAATAATTAGTGAAATCCAATAAATAAAGTATTCAATTATTTGTTTAAAAAATGAAGCAAACTGACAACAATGCTTGGTTGTCATCAATTATAACCTACATTAGATTTTTAATGACAATTCACAGTAGTGCCAAATACAATGTCAGATTTTCATAGATATCCCGAATTTGAAACAATCGTGAACGGTGTATAGTATACAAAATCTGTATTCTCTTTGTGATTTACTAGTTAGATACGTAAACAAACAATTTTTTCTACGATTCTTCAAAATTTCTATTTATACACATTCTACCTAATTATGCATTAATTAATTAATCATCGTTTTATTGTCAGGGTTTTTCCGTGCAATACTATAAACAACCAAAAAAATGCATCCTTTTTCATCCATAATCATCGTCTACGACAAAATAAACACCAAAACGGTAAAAAGTAATTTACGTTTGTTTAACAATAAAAGAAAAAAGTGTTCATGCAACTACCGTTCGGGTCAGGGCTTTGCAAACAGCTCAAACTCGATGTAGATATGCGATTCCCACAAGTTGCAGCTTTCAAATAACAATGAAATTCAGATTAGGGGTGTACTTCGCCAAAAAGAAAGCAATGACGGGCAATTAAATGCGAAACTTGTGGTTGGGAATCTTAAAAAACTGTTTGATCTCGCGCCAGGAGAAATATAAGCTAATTATTTAATATGTAATTTACAGTGTTACATTGTATCCACACTATTACAAAACCTTGGCAATTAACATTAATTTTCATGTGACAATTTTGTGTACACACATTTTGTAATAACGGATGCTGCGACAGCAAACCGTATTGTTTCTGTCATTAACTTCTTCGAGCTCTTAATGATTCTGTCATTTTGAAAAAACTGACCTACCCTAGAAACATAATATTGATTCGATGAAAGAGGTCACGATGACGAAATAATAGTGCAATAAAAGATGCAAGGTTGCCTAGCTGACATTTTGTCCCAAGTGAGGTGCAGGAGCAATTCTGAATATTACGTTTTTATTCGGCTTGATCTTATCACAACACATCAGCTCCCGACATGAATACCTTTAAAAGAGAAATTCAATCGGCAAAAAGTTCAAATAAAATTGTCCATTTCGTTTCATTTTTTTTCATTTTTCCAATTGCGAGTAGGCATTTTCCTGACTTGGCATAATTGCAGATGTAAATCCCAATTCGCCTCCGCTGCAGTTCATTTTCCCGGAGACTTTTATATGTCAGATAATAAGCGAAGACTCATACAAAAATGTCACAAAAGACATTACATTCCACAATACCCTAATATTTCACACAGCGTAATGACATTTTTCACGCATTGTTGGCGCGTATCTTCCATTTCCATTTTTGCGTAATAGTGACGAGGGTTAATATCTAAGATTTACGCGAATAAAACTGCGATTTTTGCGATGGATTGTTTACGATTGTTTCGCGCGTAGGTCGTTCCAGGCGCCCCCGTTCGAAAACAAACTCGAAGTTGCATAAGGTAGTACTAATACGTGAGAAAATTCTGCACGGCTGCACGCAATATGCAAGCCGAAAGTGAGCTAGGGTTTGCCCACACTGTGGGCTTTGAAAAATATAATAAAAAAGCGACGTTGTGCAACGACTAGTTTTACAGTTACTTCATTTATTTTTACGAGCGACGCTGTATTTCGGTTGAATACATAAGAACAGACTTTCAAATTTGATACGAATTTACGTCTTTGTTTCATACATAAAAACGCTTCATTGTAGCTATCTGCCTCGGACAAAGCCGCAGACAGGTTCAAAGTGGGCTCGACACATAAAAAAGTAAAATGATAAAATTCACTCAAGCTAGAAATAAGAGCGAATTCGAATTGTTTCAAGCTGCCGGATTTATAGGCGAAATTTGGAAATGAAAAAGATTTGACTTTTTTATTATTCGCGGCACGGTAACAAACGATTTAAAAATGCCACACTTATTGCTAGTAAAACAGCAATTTAAATTTAAAAATTCATTGCAGTTTTGCCCCATTTTAGGCAACAGATTACAGCGGCTCAAATTCAAAATTGAAATTTAAAAATTTAAAGCCGCTGGTATGAAAATGTAAATAGTATTTGTTGAATTTTTATGCCAGGATAATCACTTGTGTTTGAAACATAAAATACCTCCATGACGTGCACTACAAGAAAACAGCTCAATCCACACTTCCAACTTTATTCAGGACTAATTTTTACTAACAAATAAGGACAAGTATTTTTTCAAACGATGTTAAATGGTTAGAAAGGTAAGCTTAATAAATCTCAAGGAAGGCAATAGGACATAAAAAAATCTAAGACAGAAATTCTCGAATTTTAAAAATGTTAGTAGAAAATAACCGGGTATATAAAAATACTGCCTTAACAAAAACCTCTAGACTTGCAACAGCAAAAGAATTTAAAGAAATACGAGAACCTTTTCAAAATAACAGGTTGTAAAACTCAGTTTGGAGTTAAGTTAAGAAAAATTATTCTTGAATTAAAAAATGTCAGAATACAGACTTCAAGTAATCCAGCTTCAAATAACATTTGGGAGAATATAGAGAAAGAAAAATTTTAAAAATTTCCACACTTTAGAAACATTAACTTTAAAAATATTCAAGATTTAGAGGAAGGCATAGATAAAGGCCAGTAAAAACTTTTTTGTTTGAATAAAAATCGGGCTGAAGAAACTAAAAGTGTATCCAAAAATACTACCTCAAATTCCTTGTATTTGCAATAAACATTAAATGAATTTAAAGAATTAGGGCCGGTTTATAGAAAGCTAGATTAATTTTTAATTCAATGTTAAAAGTTAACAACGCAAATAGACCAATCAATTTCTTCAATTTGGTCACGTGATCAGTTAATCACGCATTTAATTGTGGATTAAATTAATGACGCTCCTATAAACCGGTCCTTAATGTCAGTAGAAACTTTTCAAAATACCGGGTTCCAAAATTTTCCAAAATTCCAAAGTTATTTCCTTAGAAACCTAAGGAATCGCCAGAAATATGGTATGATTTGAAATAACATGAGATAGAAAATATATTGAATTAGAGCAAGCCTTGAAAGTGAAGTGTAACTTTAGCCACATATTATGCCGTGTAAAACCAGCCAAGATAACAAAACCTCAAAAGTGCGGCCGTAAATAAACGGCTAAAATGTGGCTAAAATTCCGCGGGCACAGCTTACTCTAACTGAGAATATTTTCGATCTCATAGTACAACATGAAAGATTTTAATTGAAAAAGTACTCGAATTAAAAAAAGAAAAAAATGCCTGTACAGACTTCAAATAAATTTTCCAAATACATTTGTTTTCGTGGAAAGACCAAGAAGTATCCATAAATACTAAGAATTAACTAACTAAGAAATTCCAAAGAAGAAATACTCGAATATAAAGAAATGTAGTCAGTAAAAATATGGCGTTGCAGAAAATAGTTCGGAAAGAAAAAAAAATGCGAGACTTAATAAAAGGATAAAAAAGTAGAAATAAGGGCGAATAGAGACTTTTTCAAAATCTTACTACCAAACACTGTTGAGGAACTAAAAAAGGTTCCAGAAATGATAGACTTAAACATTTTTCTAACAATAGAACACAAAAAATAAGAATAGTTCCAAAAACAGTTGGAAAAGCTAAAGAACATTAAGAAATCGTATCAGCTTTAAAAATTCATACAAATTAAAAAAAAATCTATGGGAAGAATTCGAGAATTTCAAAATTGGCTCAGTATTTTCATACTCGTATAATTGGAAGATAAAGACAGTTTTGGAGACTATCCCAAAACTATCCCAAAAGGCCAACTTAAAAACTTCTAACTTTCAATCAAACATAACAATTCCATGTGAACATTCTTGAATTAAAAAAGTATGTTACTTATTAGAAACTTTCAAAATATCGTGCGGTTAAAGTCAGTTGGGGAAAACTAAAAACTACAGAAACACTGGCTGAATTCTCCAGAGTTGCCAGAAAACTTAATACAGTTTTAGGGGAGAGATGTTCAAATAATTACACCTACATAAATAACAAAAAGTTATTACAACAATATCTAAGAAGATCTCACGTGCAAAAACATACGTAGGTACAGGGTGTTTCAAGTTTTAGGTCCAGTCAAAAAATAAATACTTCTAGTTGTCCAAAAGAAAAAAAATATATCTCATACGATAGAGTTTCTAACACGCTTCAATTTGATGCTTTAATGTTATACGAAATTTTCATGGTATGAGCGTGAATTGTGAAAAACTAGATAAAAAAATTTTTGTTTCCAAATTATTGCAATCGTTTTCTCATAATAAAATTCCTCCTATTTTTTAAGAGAGACTTCCGAAACTGAAACACTAAAAAACCCAAGGCGTATTGAGCAATTGAAATTCCAATTTGCAAAAGATCAAATAAATGTTTTATCTTAGTCACCTTTGAAAAAACAGAGCTCGTGTCTCTGCTTGATTCACAAAAAATTGAAACGTCATTAACTGTCAGACTAAAATTTTACTTGTCAATTAAAAAATGCCCTTTTTTTGCAAATTGAAATTTCAATTGCTCAATACGCCTTGGGTTTTTTACTGTTTCAGTTTCGGAAGTCTTACTTAAAAAATAGGAGGAATTTTATTATAAAAAAATTATTGGAATAATTTGAAAAAAAAAATTTTTTAATGTAGTTTTTTGCGTTTTACGCTTATATCATGAAAATTTGGGATATCAGCAAAGCATCAAATTGAAGCGTGTTAGAAACTTTATCGTTTGCGATATATATTTTTTATTTTGGAATACTAGAAGTATTTATTTTTTGACTGGACCTAAAACTTGAAACACCCTGTATATCAAATATATTAATTGCGCTTAAGAGCAGCAGGCGAAAATTAATAGCCCACATTTATAAAAAATGCAGCTTTACTTTCAAAGCCCGAGCTTCCGGTCCCTGCAGGACTTAAAATCTGCTCGTTGACCGCAAGAATGCATAATAAATGTCCAATTGTAAAGTGCTTAGTAGATTACAATCAGTCTAACCCTTAGTAATACTAAGGGAAAAGTTGAAACCATTTTACATTTTAACATGATAAAAGATAACACTTTCGGTGACATGACTTGCTACTTTACCATTACCCGAGTTGACAAATATTTTTAGCGTTGCATCAGTCTGTTTATGATTCTAAAGTTTAAATCGTAAAAAACTTCAACACTTTGCGTGTTTATAATTCAATAAAACTGACGTTGTTAATTGAGTTTAATTTAATTTAGGCGGCAAGTCGAGTGGAATCGATAGTTGCTAAAAATTGCGCTAATAAATTAGTACGTGCCGCCAAATCTGCGCAAATCTTAATTCTAGTCATTTCGCGACAAACGAAAATGAAATTAAATATGAAACTTTGGTCTCATTGGGATTCCATCCCGGTTTTCGAGCGCGGCTTTCCCCCAAGGTTTGTGTATGAGTCCCGTGCCATTTATTACTCGGTTATTTGTATACAGTTAAAGTCTCACGGACCATTTCAGTCAATTAATTATGCGCGAATAAAACAGTTTTGTTCCTATTCTGTGCCAACAAGAACAACAGACTCGCAAAACGACAATAGTATCATTTACAATTTTGGCTCGAGTGTACTGACCGCCATTTAATTCCTACAATACAAACCTGCACCCAGGATAAATGGTCCTGTATTGTGTCCTGCGGAGACAATTATTTAAATGAAGTTGGCCCAATTATTGTCGACGCGAAAAACGGGCCGAATATTTTGTGCATTTATTTTCAAACTCCAAGGAAATTATTTTCTTTAACGAGGAGTGTTGGTGAAATTCCTGCAAGGCTGTATGTGAGGTTGCATATCTAACCGTTTAATTTTCCCAACTCCTGCTGAATAGCTTTCGGCAAGAGCGGCACAAGTTTGCATTCGCGATATTAGATATCTGTTTCTCGAGTTGACGACTTAAGAAACTACAAAACTGTCTTTATAAACCTCATTTTGTCAACTCGACTACTACATTAGCCAAATCATATTCCTCAAGAAAGTCGGCATAATCGCGTTGTTTAATAAATTAGCAAAGATCAGAATGTACACTATGTATCTTACAAAGTTTGCCGCGATGCACGAAAGCTTTTGGAATGTCTTTGATTAAATATTTAACCGAATTAATGTTTGCTTGACACAGTAACTTTCGGCAGAACTGTGCTTGTAGCAACTGCTCCAACAAGAGCAAGACACCCACTTATCTCGCAATAAAAACAAACTTTTCAAAACGAAAAAGTGCATTTCTCCGCACGCAACGCACGCAACTTTCAACACACGGAAGTAAATACACTGCCTACGACCGTTTCTCGAGAATTTCAGTTTTTTTGGCTTTGATTCTCGAGGAAAGCGAGAGCTGCGAGTACAAAAGAACAATCAATTAATCGACTTGTCAGGCGATCAGGATTAGAGTGGCGCCCCTTCGATCCCGATCTTTGAATGCTCAGCAAGAGCAAACAAATCGATGATGTGTTTTTTACTCGCAATGATATAATTGTTAGCTTCGTTCAATGGAACGAGATTACGATCGTTATTTATGGCCTTTAAATTAAATAGCTGAAACAGTGGTTGGAGCTGGAATAACGCTTCGAGACGAGAAGAAAATTTATAACTTAGTTTGTGATTACAAATTGTATTGTATGAGGAAATTTCATTGCTTGGGCCATTGCCTCAATTACTTAATTTTTGCGAGTTTGGAGCATTTCGCTTTTTATTTTTCAATTTTTGCCGTTTTGGCTCTGTTTCCACTGAAAATGCATAATTTACAATTTTGCTTTAAATGTTATAAATTGGTTCGATGAGTCGATGACACAAAGCTTTATTATGGAATATTGGAAGAAATTAAATATTCACAATTACGTAGTCATAAATTTAAACACGTTATCTACATCAAAGGTTCAGCTTATTTTATAATCATGATTCGATTATTTCCTGCGTACAAATTAAAATGTCACTATAATGATAATGGCTTTTAAGAAAGAAAATGCAAGATACAAAATACAAACTTGGAACCAGAAACAGTTTTTTGTTAATAATCAACTCCACTATTTCATACAGAAAAAATGTTGTGAAAAGTATTAAGTCACAAAAAAATAATTGTTAGAGTAGCTCAGACAACATTTAGGTAATTGTAATCGAATAGTAATTCGCAATTATTAGGTCAAATTAATAGCTAATTAGAATTGGACTACAATTAAATGTGAGCTACAAAATGTGAGCCACATAACGAATTAACTTAATTTTGTTTAAATCTGACGACAATTTTTTGGACAAAACAACATTTAAGCATCGTTTCTTTCAAAATGTTAATAGAAACAATAAAAAAATATTTTTAGGGAGTTAAAATTCACAAGGATAGAGAAGAAAATAAAAAATTTAATAGCAAACAGTTATTTCTGTGTAATATAATTTAGGTACCAAAATAGCGCCTTGGTGAATTTAGATTTATTGCAAAAACTTTACTTTATGTAAATACTTTATACCGGATTATAAAACTAAAATAATTTTTTAAATAGAACAACTTTTGGAAGCCTTAGCCGATATAATAGTGTTCTAGGTTTTTTTAATACGTTTTTTTTAATTGTTGCTAGGTTTATACTTCCCACCAAGTCTTCAATTTTTGTAACAAATAAATGATTCTTTTGAGAGTATACTTTTTTGTTCCTGGACTTTATCTTCTCAACTTTTTTTTCCAATTTTGGAAATGATGTTTTAACGCCCTCATACAGTAGAATTTTGTTGTTATCTTTTCTATAGCACTTTCTACTTCAATTCATTTTTCTTGGTTTTCTAAAGGATTACAGTAGACAATTTCTCAAGTAAAAAATTATCGTCGGTAGTTGAAATTTTATTAGTTTTCAAAGAGAAGTTTGTCAAATTCAATTCTTTGCATTTAATTCTTTTAAATTAAATTTGATTCTTCTTGATGTCTTCTCAAATTGGATACTCCTATTATTATAAAACATTGGCAAAATTCGATAAGATCGACTTTATACCAATTTAATTCAGATACGATACTTGTTTTTTATTTTGCAATTTTCAAAATAAGGTCCCTTTATTGAGGTTTCATCGAAATTTGGACTTGGAATAACTCTCTTAAATTAAAAAGAAAAGCAATTATCTAATTGAATGTTAACAATAATTAACCTTTTATTAATCTAAAAGAGATGAAATGTAAAAATAGGATATTCATTCACAATTTTTTTACAAATCAAAATTCGATTTTTTTAATACGATTTCTTTAATTGTTGCTGGGTTTATATCGTGCGTTCATTTAAAAATCTTGGCCCAGTTGGCAGTGCTTTAAATTTGAACATGGGAACAGTGTAACCGGATCCGGCAATAGTTGTTTGCAGTCATTTATCGTTTATGAAATGTCAAAAAGATTTGAGGTTAGATATTTTCCCACCCAAATTTTTGATTTTATGGCTGCTTTGGGTCACTGCGCATTTCTGCTGTGGCTATTACTCTGTACTGTGGCCCTTGTTTTAACTTTTAGCAGGTTTTTAAGTGAAGTCAAAGGAGATTTTCGCTTGACAATATTGACATTTCGTAATGTCAAATTCTACGCTGGAAAATTAAAAAACAAAAGAAGATTCCACAGCCTCCTGAGCCCAGGTTTTTATTTGAACGCTCGATACTTCTCAACAAGTCTTCAATTTTTGTAACAAATAAATGATTCTTTTGAAAGTATACTTCTTCTGTTCCTGGACTTTATCTTCTCAACTTTTTTTTCTCCAATTTTGCTTTGATGTTTTAACGCCCTGATACAGTAGATTTTTCTCTTTCTACTTCAATCTATTTCTTTTGATTTTCTAAAGGATTACAGTTGACAATTTCTCAAAGTAAAAAATTTTCGTTGGTAGTTGAAAGGGTCATTGTCATTTTATTAGTTTTCAATGAGAAGTCAATCAAATTTAATTCTTTGAAATTAAATTTGATTTTTTTGGACGTCTTCTCCAATTAGATACTACTACTATAAAACATTGGCAATATTCGATAAGGTCAACTTTACCTATACCAATTTAATTCGTGTACGATACTTGTTTATTATTTTTTTGAAATAAGGTCCCCTTATTAAGGTTTCATTGAAATTAGAATTTGCAATAACTGTCTAAAATTAAGTGGCAAAACAATGATTAACGTTTTGTTAACCTAAAAGAAATAAAAAGTAAAAATAGATTATTCATTCACAATTTTTTTACAAATTCAAATTTGATATCACTTGTTAATAGCACGTTTAATGAAAGTGTGAACACACCTGAACCAACACACGCGTGGCAAAAATCCGATTAGCAAATTGACTTTCAAGTTCACTTTAAGCAATCGTTAACATCTCCTAATTGCCTAATAGTTACACGTTCCAACTTTCACTACAGAATTCAATTCTTGACGTTGCCAGAAGAAAAAACCGCGAAATTTATTAATAGAGTTCTTGGCGTCGGCACATCCTTCCGAGTTTTCGTTAATAATTAAATAAAGTTGGAGATTACTCACCTTTACTGGCTCCCGTGGTTTTGTCCCTAAGGACATTGATCGAGTGTACGCGTCCGTATTCTTCAAACATCCTTCTGAGATCGTTTTCGTCCATGGACCGGGGCACCTGCCCCACGAACATCTTGATCGTATCACTGTCCGGTTGCTCTTGTTCGATTTTGGCATTGTTTTGTTGCGACGAACTCAGCAAATTGTTGTTATTGCTATTGCTGTTGTTGTTGTTCGTACTGCTGTTGTTGTTGTTGTTGTTCATCGCCAGTGAGCTGCAACGAGAAAATGAGCGAAAATCAATTCACACGTCCACGTATCTTGCATCAATATTGTTTCACGTGAAGGAGAAAATATGGTGACATTGGAGCGTTTTCGTCCTCGTTTACACAATATATAAACTCCACTCCTTGGCTTCACGCAAGGAGATTCACTCCCGAGTGTGAATTGAGAGCCATTAAGCTTTCGCCATCGATGCCCCGCAAAGCCGCGTGAACTTGCATATCAAAACGGGACTTATCGTCCCCATCCATCAGTCAGACTAAGATGGCATTATCCCGGTTCGGTTCGGTTTAATCGGTTTTGTGCGGCAAACATGCGCGATTTTAAATTTCCAACATTCGCTGTCAAATAAAGAAGAATCAAATGCACAACAGGGAGGTATTTAACGGAAAGCACGGCGTAATGCTTTTTGCCAAAGCTCGGTGAGGGAATATTATATCATTCTTATCGCGAAATCGTCACGTCATTCGGGGACCGAACGAAACAGCCGGGATGACTCACTTTGCAAACTACACGAAATGTATTTCCAACATTTATCGGAAAAACTGTTTTTCACGCACATCGCAAGAGCTTTCGGCGAGATAATACACAAATATAAAGCTGTTTTGATTACTCTCCACTTCCATTTTTAGACAAGATTGCAATTTTTCGAAACAGCATTTAGGTTTTGGGTTGAGTTCTGTAAAAATGGCATTTTTTGTTTAATATTTAGATATTTTCTTGTTTAGATATTGTAATGTACCAACAAAAACTCTCTATTTAGGTTAAGAGATAGAAATGTAATAATTTTAGTCAAAAAAATTCTAGACCAACCAATGATTTCAATAAAAAAAGCAAGGAACTTTTCGATTTCGAAGACAAAAAAGCATTGTCCTATTTACTTATTTTTACATTTCTTTGCAATTTTCTCGAAAAGTATTAGTCGGAAAACAATGATGTTTTTTTAAAAACATAGATAATTAAAAGTGCTTTCCAACGATAATAAACTTTACGGGGTTATATCTAATAGTTCCGGAGTTATTGCTCGATAAATGTTCCGGGTACCGGAAATCGATCAAAATCGCGACAAAAAGTTGAGAAATCAAACATCAAAACATCGAACCTATTGACTTCTAATAACTCCAGAAGGTTGCAAACGCATACAAAAGTCTATAAAACTTTGCTAGAGTGAGTTAATATTTTTTTTCATTTTTGTGAAGGTAAGTCTCTTGAACATAAAATTTTAAGCAAAAGAAATTAAAATTTTAAATTTCGTGAAAAGCTTATATAATTAATACGAAAAATAAGCCGCAGAATTTACTGGAACAAACCGTTTTGCTCTACAACTTTTAGTTTTTGAGTTATGATTTTTTTAGTGTAAAATTTTAAATGCCTTTGCACCCGGAACCGGTGCCCGGAGCGGCTCCGGGTTTTATCTAGAAAATATATCATTTTAAGCGCTATCTGATGCTTTCTTGATTGTTGCTCTAAGTTTAATAGTCTCCGAGAAAAACGCAAAAAAAGGTTCCATTTTCACTTTTTTTTAATTTTTAAACGCCGATTACAACGAAACTATTAGAGTTAGAGAAAAACGTCAAAATCGATTAGAACCGGTATAAAAAGCATACAAAATGGCATAGGTTTCAAGGCAATAACTCACAAAAAAAATCGTAAAGAGCACATCAAAATCTATCAGGATGTTTTTTCTTTGATTTTCAAAATTGGCCATTTTCTAAGTGTTAACAAATTTTTGAATTTTGTATTTTCTCAATTACGGCATAACTATTTGAAAAAGTGGAACTATTTTGGTCCTCATCTATGTAAAATGACCCGGGGAATCGATTGGCGGCAAGAAAATTACCAAATACTCAATAGTTCTTTAGTTATGAATTTTTTAAAATTTTACCTATTTTTCTTTTTATTTGCAATTTTCTCGAAAACTATTAGTCGTAGAACAATAATCTTTCTTGAGAAAGACAGATAATTAAAAGAGCTAATAGTTCCGGAGTTATTGCTCGATAAATGTTCCGTGTACCGGAAATCGACCAAAATCGCGACGTAAAGTGGAAAAATCAAACATCAAAAAATCGAACCTATTGATTTTTTTTTACTTTTAACAACTCAAGAGGGTTGTAAACGCATACAAAAGTCTATAAAACTTTGCTAGAGTGACTTTTAAAAAAATATTTTTTTTCATTTTTGTGAAGGTAAGTAAAAATTTAAGCAAAAGAAATCAAAATTTTAAATCACGTAAAAAGCTGGTATAATACAGAAAATGAACGGCTAAATTCACTGGAACAAACCGTTTTGCTCTACGACTTTTAGTTTTTGAGTTACGAATTTTTTTGTTGAAGAATTAGGTATAATTTTAAGCAAAAAAATTTCAAATTTTTAAATTTTGTGAAAAACCGATATAATATGTAAAATGAGCCGTAGAATTCACTGAATTTAACCGTTTTGCTCTACGACTTTTAATTTTTGAGTTATGACTGTTTAATAAATAACTCGGCGCATCCACTATTTTTCAAATTAAAATAATTTTTTAAATAAGTTGTCGAGTAAGCTAGTGTTGTAAAA
Organism: Tribolium freemani; assembly: GCA_939628115.1. Lineage (NCBI taxonomy): Eukaryota > Metazoa > Arthropoda > Insecta > Coleoptera > Tenebrionidae > Tribolium > Tribolium freemani. The sequence goes on along the minus strand of OW626791.1, from coordinate 16,688,934 downwards.
ATGATGATATAATACCTACAATGAGCCTTAGAATTCAATGGAATTTTTCATTTTTCACCAAACCATCTTCAAACTGTGCATTTGAAATGCTTTGTTGTTGTTAAGCGCTATTGAAACGGCACTCAACGTACAGTTTAGTTTAAACCAAGCTTTAGACAACATTAAGATGCACTTATTTAGGGTGCAGTACACTTGTCACACTAGACACTAGAGCATAGTTGGTTCGTTGGTTGATATTCAGAGTTAATTTTTTAATTTCGAAGACGATTTTTTTCATCTTGAGCAACCATTTATATTACAACACTTTCAAAATTGAAAATTGGAATTGGACAAACTACGAGTATAAGCCAACTAATTTGAAACAGTCCGTTAATGCAAAATTATTTTAAATAGGTCATAAGTTACAAAATAAACGTACTTCTTCAATTTATAGTTGTTTTTTTTTTAATAAACATCCATTAGCTTAATGCATTTTCCTTATAAAAATGTATTCGTCCAAACATTTAGTTGTTAGGGTTGGTAAAGCCCCTGGTAAAATGTTTGAAGGGGAGTTCTTAGTTGCTAGTTTTTTAACAGAGTTATTAGCGTCAAGATTGATTCTGAAGTACTTGCTTGTAACAGGCTTATTACTTGATAACTCTTCGCCCGTTCTTATTAAAAAACTTCTCGTGCTCGTATGTTGGCGAATTCTAAGTTTTTAATCAAACAGGAGTCGATGGCGAATCGAGTTGATTTTTTCTCTCCGGCGTTGGAGTGCATTACAGGAAAGAGCGAACATTCTCTTTGATGTCGATCCGTTCTGTTCATTCCGCGATTGATTTCGTGGCTTTCGTTACAGCCGTTGGAGGCTCTAATTAGTGGTCGATACACCTGATTCAGCAAGAGCAAACTATCGAAATCCAACCTGTTTGCTCGTCGGGTCGCGTCCGCATCATCTGAGGTTATTACCGACTGTCCCGGATTTAGCGATTAATTCGATAGTAATTTCGAACGCTGCCGATGCCGCCCCCCTAAAGGGGCTCAACAAAAACACGTATTGCGGCAATGTGTTCTGCATAGAGTTTGATCAAATATTTGCATAGTGCGACGAAACTGGCGGAGGAAATTAGGAACGAAAGCAAAACAAAACGCGTCGGTATAAACAGCCACCGCACGTGTATACATCAAGCCAAAATTGGCTCCGGGTAACATCTACTTTTGGGCTGAATTTCACCTGCAACTTTATTAAATTCGCGAATTCGATACAACAAACTTGCGGAACTAGAGGAAATCGCTTTTTTCCTTCTTTGCAAGCGGAACGGTGGACGCTCTGCATCGAAATTGGGGTTATTTATTCGAAAATCTTTTTTTTCGCAAGGAGGGGCCGCCCCAACGCGATCGATTTTGAGCCAGAGGCGGAATCGTGTCACCGGGTTTTGTCTTTCATCCAACTTTGAGTTTCCACAAACTTTTTCACAATAATAAAACTAAATCAATGGGGAAATTAAAATTAACTCTGAGTATCATTTTTAAACTAAACCGCTTAAAATATAAGCTCTGCTTAAGTGTCTCAAGTGAACTGCACTGTAAATAAGTGCAGCTTAAAGTTGTAAAGCTTGAGTTTAACAACAAAAACGCAATTAAAACACACAATTTGAAGACGAATCGATGAAAAATTGCGCTTTAATAAAACTAACAAAAAATAACAAAATGAATTTGAATCATTTAATTAAGTCACCTTACAGATAATGAACAACTTTTCTTTACTTATACAGGGTGACCCAGGGATGCGTAATAGGTCTATAACTTTTTTGCTATTTAAAATATTGCCATGCCGTTTTCATTATCCGATAGATCGACTTAAAGTCCACAAACTAAATAGTTATTTATTTAACGAGTTTGAGTGTAAATCGGACGTTTTATTTCACGAGTGGATTATCAAACCACGAGTGAAAACGAGTGGTTTATAAACCACGAGGTGAAATAAATGAACCGATTTACACGAAAACGAGTTGGATACATTTTATTCTTCGAATTAGACTCATCAAGGCTTAAAATTGTTTTAAATCGGTTAAAAATAATTTGACGTTTCGTATTGAGAAATGCCAAACAGTCGTCAAAACTGTTTTACATAGGAGAAAAATCAGAAATTTTGACAGTGTCGAAGAATAAAATATTTTTATTATGCACAAGGTGTTGTATACAGGGTGGTGAACCAAAGTTATATTTTTTTAAATGGAATACCCTATATATTTTTGCATAATTAGATTCTACGCAAAAAATAATGTAACTTTATGTTAACTATTATAGGTCTATCTCTTTTCATTTCGGAATTATTCAACTTTTCGTTATAAAAAAGACCAATTTTTGAAAAATCACTGCAAAGTCACCTATGAATATTTTCCGACAAATTTGTAACAGAAAAACTCAGTTTTAGCAATAGTCGACTTTTACTTGAAACAAGCCATAATGTACAAGGTGTACCAAAACGCAAAAAGTTGAATAACATTTTTTTTTCAAATGGAACACCATGTATTTCTTCACACGTATGGATAGCATTTTTCATAAGCTTTCTAATGATATGCGATTTGTATAGCAAATTTGAAATATTTCTTAAAGAGAGTTCAAAAAGAAATTTTTCTTTTTTTATTTATTTTATTATATCATTTCCTGATGAGTGAAATTTATTTATGTATCAAGTAATCATTAGATTACTAACGTAATTAGTCACATTAGTACATATCAAAAAATAAATTACCATTTGACTTTATAGATTCTAGGCTAACAAATTTTCTTGTATTAAAATAATTTTTTTTGAAAAATCTTGAAAAATATTTTAAATTTGCTATGCAAACGCCATACCATTAGAAAGCTTATCAAAAATGTTATCCATACATGAAAAAAATACATGGTGTTCCATTTGAAAAAAATGAGTTATTCAACTTTTTGCGTTTTGACACACTCTGTATATTATCTGCCTGCTTTAATTAAAAGTCGACAATTTGCTAAAACTACAAGGTATTCAAAGTTTTTCTGTTGCAAATTTATCAGAAAATATTCATAAGCGACTTCGCAGTGATTGAATAATTCCTAAACGAAAAGAGATAGATTTATAATAGTTTACATAAAGTTACATTCTTTTTTTGCGTAGACCTGTAGACCTGCGAATTATTCTCACGTGCCATTTCCGTTTAAAAACACTCTTTATTTGAAAAGCAAAAATGAGCTTTATTGAAATACTAAGATTTTTGACAAATTAATTAGTATTTTTACTTCATTCAAAGTTCAACGTCCAACTGTTTAAGTTTCCGTTCACTGCCAATAAAAAATTTCAAATGCCATTAATTTTGAAGTGTTATGGCTCTAGCCATTCGCAGATTATGTTCCTTTGCGTTTACGAGCTTTGTTTTTATTCCCTTTTAATTTACTCAAAAACCATAAAAATCTTTAATATTTCAGGAGATTTGCGGCTAGTTACGGCAATGTGCTTTTAACCGGAGCGTGCTTTAAAATTTAATTTAAAATATAATCTGGGGCACTAAACGTATTTTTTAAATAAATTATACATTTATTTGATCTTTTTGCAATTTTCGAGCTTTGCGCCAGATTGGCAGCTGCTTTGTGAGGCCGTCAAAATATTCATGGGCTGGCTAATCAATCTTCCCTTTGTGCCAAAAATATGCCAAAAGTTAAATCAATATTTATTTAAATTACTTTCAATTTTTGGTAAAAGGCGCTCTGTACAAAAACTTGACTTGAACTAGAAGTTTGGCAAACTTTGTAAGACAAAGGAGAGACACTATTATGTGAAACAAGAGTTCAGACAATACAACAAACTACTAAAGCAGGCCTAAGAAGCTAAGACTTAGCAGTTGGAATTGTGGTCACAAAATAGAAAAATTATCAAATCGTGTTTTAAGGGCGAGAAAGACGTTTGGGGATCAATAGCCCGCGCAGAAAGCGTCCGTTATTATCTCCCGCACTTTGCGGCCACGTTAACTAACTTACTGACACATTTTGAATTAGCTTCGCTCGAGGACGCCCGGAATTGCTCCGGAGTCTCGCGAACCCACCTCCTTTCACTGTCTCGCCCCGCGATGCTTATAACTTAATACTCTGCTGCTTGAGTTTATAAAACCGCACAGAAGTAATTAAAGCCTTAGTGAAAACAATCCTGGAATGAGTTTACTTTTACAAGATTAGGTAGGATCTTGATTAAAGTTGCACGATGGACGACGCCGGAAGGGGAAAAAGCACACCGCGGCTCCGGTAAACAACTTATTCGGAAATTATTGTTCAGCGTTTCATTCATTGCCCGTAAAGCGATACTTGATTTACTGATTAGTCCGGGCAAAAAACCACCGGAGTTCAGGCACAGGAGACTTTTTGGCAGGTTATGAGCTCCGGGGATTCAAGCGGCAAATCTGGACGCGAGGGGACGGCCAGATTAGGAACGTATCCTGTTTCTTCCTAATCGCCCGCTCAACGGAATCTTTCTTGAAACGAGACAGGAAAAGTGCCAGATGGAATTTCATAAGCTCCCCAAACCCACAAAAAACGCGCATTCATTCGAAAATTCCACAAAACGCATTCTGCAATTCTTAATCTCCACATGTGACATGATTGATTTATTGTTAAAATTTGACGAGCGAAACGGAGAAAAATTTGCCTCTAAACTGACGGATCCAAATATAATTATGTTACAGCCATAGAACTCCCCAAGCATCATCCACCTAAATAGGATAGGGTTGTGTCCCTGCTTGGCAGATCGATCACAACATTTCGTAGCTGTCCTGCGTTTTAATTAATTTTTTTCACGGTCCCTGATTCCGTTTCTATCGAATTATTTATAATATTCGGGGAGTTATCAATAATTCGGAATGATGAATATCGGATATCCTGAATATCATTGAATCCGCCGATTTATCTTTATTTTCTCGTCCATTATTTCAATTTATTATGAGAGTGTCTTTCGTTAATTCGCTTATGAATCAATTTGGATCAATAGCGAGCCGAAATTACGGTAATTACAACAAATATAGCGTTTTCGGCGGTTTCGTGCAACCTGAGAACGCTATGTACATTAATTTGGCGAAAATAAATAGACTGTACATTTCGCAAACAGTATATTACCGGTATTAATTCAGGATCAATAATAATAGCAAACGGTATTTATTAAAAGTCTGCTGGAATTCCGGTGAAATTTCAACCGGAAAACATTTTAATTTAACCAGGAGGAGAGCAAACCTATTCCTCAACTACTCGTTTCGAGAGCCGTTTCCATTATTTGATATTTTCTAAATTAAAATCTGTAATGCTCAAATACTTGTTGAAACAGTGGTTAACTGAAAAATGTTATAATTAATCACTTCAGTAAATAGAGGAGCCGTTTTCTTTCAGGAAACTCCAGCTATAGAAAATTCCATCACGAATCCAAACAACGCTCTCGATATGTTTATGCAAACATCTTCAACAACAAATAATGCGCGTTCGTGTTTGCATATTTCGTGTATTATTATTAAAACATTGTCCATATTTCATGCTCCTCGAGATACGAATGCGTCAATCTCTCATATTTAAAACAATCACTAGCGAAATAGAAATTAGTCAATTAGTGAGTACTTATCAAGTTTTAACTTTGAGACAATTTACTCGTATTTAAAAATTTTGTTGCAGGGAAGCCAGAAAAAGAGCCAGATGGGTAAATTTAGATATTGTAATGTACCAACAAAAAGTCTATACTACTAAATACTTAAGCTAAGCAAGGTTGTAGACAGAGATGCAAACGTAGTAATTTCAGACCAAAAATAAAAAACTTATTACCACACCAAACCAAATTCTCAATAGTTTTTTTAGCTATGATTTTTTTATTTTATTTATTTTTACATTTATTTGCAATTTTATCGAAAAGTATAAGTCGGAGAACAATGATCTTTTTTTTAAAAAAGCTTTCCAACGATATTAAACTTCTAATAGTTCCGGAGTTTTTGCCCGACAAATGTTCCGGGTACCGAATGCTCGACAAAAATTGAAGAAATTAAACATCAAAAAATCAAAGCAATTGACTTTTTTTCTACTTTTAACAATTCGAGAGGGTTGTAAAGGCATTCAAAAGTCCATAAAATTTTGCTAGAGTGAGTTTTTTTTCTATATTTTTGTGAAAATTTTAAGCAAAACAATTCAAAATTTTAAATCTCGCGAAAAGCTGATATAATACGTAGAATGAGCCGCAGAATTCACTGGAACAAACCGTTTTGCTCTACGACTTTTAGTTTTTGAGTTACGATTTTTTTTGTTGAAGAATGAAGTATTCCACTTGAAATGGCCACCCTAATTTTAAGCAAAAAATTTCAAAATTTTTAATGTTGTAAAAAAACGATATAATATGTAAATTGGGCCGTAGAATTCACTGGAACAAACCGTTTTGCTCTACGACTTTTAGTTTTTGAGTTATGATTTTTTTTAGTGTAAAACTTTAAATGCCTCTGTACTCGGAACCGTTGCCCGGAGCGACTCCGGTTTTTGACGAGAAAATAGATAATTTCAAGGGCTATCTGACGCTTGACTTTTGCTCTAGTTCTTACAGTTTTCGAGAAAAAGGCAAAAAAGGTTTCAACTTTTACTTTTTTTAATATTTAAACGCCGATTACAGCGAAACTATCAGAGTTAGAGAAAAACGGCAAAACCGATTAGAACCGGTCACTTTTCAATCGCCGATTACGGCCAAACTAATAGAGCTTTTTTCCATCGTAAAGAACACATCAAAATCTATAAGATAAGATGGGTTTAAATTGATTATGAGACACTTTAAAAATTGTTTAACAAATTTTTAAATTTTTTTATTTTCTCATTTACGTCAAAACTGTTTGAAAATGTGGAACTATTTTGATCTAAACCTATGTAAAATGATCCGGGAAATCGATTGGCGTCGAGAAAATCGCCAAATTCCCAATAGTATTTTAGTTATAAATTTTTAAAAATTGTACCTACTTTTGCTTTTTTTCGAAATTTTCTCGAAAACTATCGAGCGTTCAAATAAAAACCTGGGCTCAGGAGGCTGTGGAATCTTCTTCTGTTTTTTAATTTTCCAGCGTAGAATTTGACATTACGAAATGTCAATATTGTCAAGCGAAAATCTCCTTTAACTTCACTTAAAAACCTGCTAAAAGTTAAAACAAGGGCCACAGTACATAGTAATAGCCACAGCAGAAATGCGCAGTGACCCAAAGCAGCCATAAAATCAAAAATTTGGGTGGGAAAATATCTAACCTCAAATCTTTTTGACATTTCATAAACGATAAATGACTGCAAACAACTATTGCCGGATCCGGTTACACTGTTCCCATGTTCAAATTTAAAGCACTGCCAACTGGGCCAAGATTTTTAAATGAACGCACGATATAAGTCGGAGCACAATAATCTTTATTGAAAAAGATAGATATTTAAAAGAGCTTTCCAACGATAATAAACTTCATAGGGTTATCTCTAATAGTTCCGGAGTTATTACTCGATGAATGTTCCGGGTACCGGAAATCGACCAAAATTGCGACAAAAATTAAAAAAAAATAAAAAATAAAAATCGAACCTATTGATTTTTTTGTACTTTTAACAACTCCAGAGGGTTGTAAAGGCATACAAAAGTCCATAAAACTTTGCTAGAGAGTTAAAAAAAAAATTTTTTTACATTTTTGTAAAGGTAAAGCCTTGAGCAAAAAAATTCAAAATTTTAAATCTTGTGAAAAGCTAGTATAACACGTAGTATGAGACGCAAAATTCACTGGAACAAACCGTTTTGCTCGACGATTTTAATTGTTTAAGTTATGAATTTTTATACATAACCCGGCGCATCCACCGTTTTTCAAGTTAAAGTAAATTTTTTAAATAAGTTTTCGAGTAAGCTAGTTTTGGAAAAATGCTGGTATAATACATACAGGGATGTTTTTTTATTAGTATACATTGCCCTATGTATACAGTTAAAAAAACCGAGTCAATTTCATTGTTACTATGACTATTATGTGCTATTAGGATTGGGCCGTAGGTCTAGGTTAGCCTAGGTGCAGGCAACCAAAATTACAATTCACACAGGGCAAAAAGGTCTTGGGCAAATAACACTCCTAAAGTCAAATTTTTGCCTGGAATAGACCCAAATCATTAGCCTCAAATGCCATACACCAATGCAGCTCAAAATCTAACAAATTTAAACTGCACTCATTGAAATAATTAGGGACCGATGTAAAAATTTTATGGTGGCTAGAAATTTCGTAAATAAACTAGATAGTACCCAGATGTTAAAAAAAGTTAAAAGTATTATTCGTGCCATACTGGTCAAAGTATCAGACTAGAGCTATTGTTTGGAAGTGCAAGGAAGGCCTTTTTAGCACTTTCTCTGATTATTTAATATTTTCCTTGGTTTGATGCGTCATTTAATTACATTTGTTTTGTTGTTTTGCAAAGTTTATTCTTTATTTTTGGATATTAAAGTTTTTGTAATATTGGTTGCCTGCACTTAGACCTACGGCCTAATCGTAATCGTCATAGTAACAATGAAATTGACTCGGTTTTTTTAACTGTATACATAGGGCAATGTATACTAATAAAAAAACATCCCTGTAGAATGCGCTGCAAAATTCAATGGAACAAACCGTTTTGCTCTACGACTTCTAGTTTTCTAGTTTAATTTTTTTTCACTAAAAAAATTAAAGTGCCTCTGTAACCAGAACCATTGCCTGGAGCGGTTCCGGGTTTTGACAAACGAGCTAATGTTGCGTGAATTCAAATTGATGAAAAAGTCTTTGGAATTAGATACACAGGTGAAGGAGTTGAACTTAAAAAAAATCTTCATCACCATCACTCAATTCAGGTTCTCCTTCCGCCTTCGTGTATATTTTTGGCAATAATTATAGAATTGCTAATTTTTTTATTAAACAAATCAAGAATAACGCAATTTCCCAACGATGCGTTTTTTGATGTTTTAAGCGCTTTTTAAACGGCACCCAAGGTACGGTTTAGTTTAAACCAAGCTTTCGACAATGTTAAGCTGCAGTTAGGCCTCGGAGATTTTGCGTGAAAGTTGCGGCGGCCTAATTGCGTTCGCCCCCTCATGAAGGGAATCAGCGTCGTGCAAAGTCAGCCGATCGTCCACGATTTCGTTCCGCTTTCCCGATACAGCGTCCCACGAGGAGCCGGCTTAAGATTGATCTGATGGGGGTGAGTTTCGGGGTGGGTTTGTTGTATCGATCCCGCAACATATGAGTCGTTCGATAATGGGCCTCTGAATCTGTCGAAATCCACGTGGGAAACGTAGTCGGTGAAATTTACATTCGGCGAATATAATTAGGGCGTCTTCATCGTCCCGGAGCATTCCGGACGATATGTGCAACACGTTCGTGCACAAAAAGAATTGTCGAGAACGTGATTTGGCTCATTGAAATTGCACGGATGCACTATTCCGAACACGAAGACCTTTATTACAGCCGAAATGACATTTAACTTGATACTGGAGATGCGGAGCCTAAACGAAAACTAGAATCGTTCGAGTTTGAGTTAATTTGATAGTTGGGTAAAATATTAACAAGACGAGGCGTTAATTATTACAAGGCTCATGTGAGAAAGGGCTGCTTACCGCCCCAGGGTCATTTTGCAATTCTGAATACAATAATTTACAATGTTCCACAAGTTTTGCCCCTAATATAATTAACGAAACTTTTCCGTGGATAAATATAAACGGATATAATTTAGTAAAATACCGGCATTGAATTTCGTACAATCCGATATACAAACAATTGGTGTCTAATATTAAATTAGCTTAAATAAAAATGCAATTATTGTGCAATCTGTGGTTTGGCTAACTTGATTTTACGATCAGCAGTTGTTGGACAATTTCATTTGATATCCAATTAATACCCAACTGAGCTCATAATAGAATCTGAATCGTTGTTCTACCAGCAAACAAATAAAATAAATAAAATAAATGCGTGTATCAACTGTAATTGAATAAAATAAAATAAATACCAATACAACGTGATTGCTATTAAATTTATTGTTACAGCACATAAATACACAAACGCGCTTTACATAAAATACAATGTCGTACATAATGGAAGTTGACAACCTAGTTGTCGTTATTAGTTTTTTATTACTAGATACGGGATCCTGGGAAATATCGCTAACCCACAATTTTTAAGGGCTTTCAAGAAACTCGAAATAAAATTGTTTTGTTAAAAATGTAAATATTTGACATCTTTTTTATTTTTCGTAAATTCTTAATCCGACTTGTATCCTAAATGTGTTTTAAACATCCTAAAATTGTGTTTAGCCTTCCTAATTAAAAAAAAAAGTAAGTACTTAATTTAATTTACTAGTTTTTAAATTTTACATCTAGAGATTTTATGTTTCTTATAAGACTACTAATCTTTCTCCTAGTTTCTTAGTGTGCCAGTCACACAGATTTTAAGTATTTCACATTTTTATTAGTTTCTTAGTTTCTCATATTTCATATTCATTTCATAGTTTTTCTGAATTTCTCAATTTTTCAGTCAATTCTAGAGAATTTTTATCTCACTGTGTTTTAATTTTTTAGTTTAGTTTTAGTTTAGTTTTTCAGTTTTTAAGTTTTTCAGTGTTTTGGTCATTGATGATTTTATTTAGAATATAATGTTTCAATTTATTGGTGTTTCTCTTTTCCAATTCTATAGTTTTTTCAGTATCTCATTGTTTAGTCAGAATTTTAATCACAGTATTTTTTAGTTTTTTGTGTTTCAGCCGTTTAGTTTCTCAGCGTTTAAAGTTACTTACTTAGAATGTCACTTTTTGAATTTTGAATTTTTCTACATTTCTGTTGGAAATATATCATGAGATCGAAAATATTCTGAATTAGAGCAAGCTAAAGCTGAACTTTAGCCACATTTAGCCGTTATTTACACTTTAGCCACATTTTAGGCGTTTATTTACGGCCGCACTTTTGAAGTTATGTTGTCTTATGTTGGTTTTACACATCATATGATGTGGCTAAAGTTATACTTCACTTCCAAGGCTTACTCTAATTCAGTATATTTTCGATTTCATGTTACAATGTTGTATATTAAATTATGCTTTAAGGTTGCACTATCTTTTAATTCTAAAGATTCAAGAGCTCCTACAAAGGCACAGCATTATTTTAATCAAGCCATTTTAAAAAATTGCTTACTTTCTCGCTTGTAAATTTTAGTAAATAGCATACAATTAGAAACTGTAGGCCTGTTACTTTTTGACGCTATTAAACTTGTGAATAAAGTGTACATTTTTGTAAAAAGCAGACCAGAAATTGTTGAAAAATTAGTTAGTGAATAGTGACAAACTAAAATAAATTGTATGTACGTACACAAAACTGTGCATCTAAAAAATCTACATGTAATAAAAATATTAATTGAATAAAAAATAATTATAAAGTGTCGGATTTTAATGTTATGTATTTATTTCCATACAGCGAGTTTTTTTCTAAGTTGAGATTAATTCGTAAAGAAAACTAATTTTACAACAGCAAATTTGGAATAATATTTAGTTTTAACGATTAACTTCATTACACCTTTTTTGTGCATTTTTTTTTTAAGTTTTTTACAAAATGTATTTCGTTTTGTTTGTAAGAAAATTTATTGTAATAAAAATTATATAATTATTTTCTCTGTTTAATAAAAAATGTATCCTAAATTACAAGATTTTAGTACCTTATACCATTTTTAACACTTAAATAGACTTTTTAACCTCCTAAAACTCCGGTCACTATTCATTACTTTTTGATACTAGAACATCACCAAAAAATTAATAAAATAAAAATCATGAAATGCTTTCGTTAAAAGTTTTGTTGTTTGTAGTAGGTACAAATTCAAAGCTTTTACAAGAAAATAGATATTTGATTTCGAAATTTACAATAAACCGGAACTATGAAGCTGGAAGCCACTCGAAAAATAACTGGCGCTTTCATGCGTGCTTTCGATTAATCCGATCCATTTTTTCCGTTGGTCCTTTCTCAGTTTCCGGTATGTGCCACTAGCCATAAAATAGCCATCGCGTATCTTCCGAAAAAATAAAAGCCATCCGTTACAGGCAAAATGTGGAAACTGTCGACCGCTGATTAGCCACGTGTCATTGATCATGAATGCTCCGCACGTACAAAAACCGCCCTTTTTGCGCTCATTTTTCCATTGCTCGCGCTGTAAAACCGCCCCACAAAAATCTCAAAATTCCGGGAAAAAAGGAAGATTTACGTCGGGCACGCTTATGTTATTCTTGCCGCTCCGGGCTTTGTTAAAATATACCTCGACATGCACAAAATGCCATATTTCAAATACTTACGCGAGTACGTAATCTGTCACGAAATCCTCGAAAGACGCCGGCAACATTTTTCCTTCGTTAAAACTCATCGTTTTTAAAAATTCTGGAAACATAAAACACGAGCTTCGCACACACGAAATCACAAGGCGATATGGGCTTATCGTAGGGTCAAAGAAGAATGCAAGAAGCGCATGCGAGGCCTTCCAAGTCCGCCAAATTTTAATTTCGCACCCTTTGAACAATCTTTAAAATAAGCTAAATTTGTGTTTATGTAATTACAAGGCACAGTGATGGATTAACGTGTCTGGGTCTTCAGCCAAGTTTTTGATTTATGCTCATTGCGAGACTGCAATTTGATGAGGACAGACACGGCCTTGTAGCAAACACAACGCGTTATCGCCACTTCTTCTAACATCACCCTCAACCTGTTGATCATTTTTTGTGCACTGGTTCAAGGTGAAGGCGTAAAACTATTATTTAGTGCAATTTTTAACGCAAATATCTTGTACGAAACCGCTCAATAAGCAAGCGATGGTGGTAACATGTTGAAAAAAATTCAAGTGAAAGTTTAAGGGATGGCTCGTGTAATAAAGGAAAATGGTTTTCCGATAAAAGGGGGTAAGAAGTAAATGGCGCAGAATTTAATTCAAACTGCAATATTGTTTTTCATTTCAGTAAGTTGGAGAAAAATTGCATAAGGCGGTGGCGGTAACAAGATTAGTAGATTTATGGAATTTAAACGATATTGGAACATTACATTGTATGTCAGTTAGTTGACTCTTTTCAATACATGTTCATCAATTAAAAAATTTAAAAACAGATAAATACCTAATACATCATGTTGCAGAAAAATGTAGAAACGTACCTAATTAATAATTATGTATTATTTATAATAGCCTCAAAATCGACTGTAAAAAACAATGAATCGCCAATCTCTTCAATTTTAAAGCCGTACTTAATTTTTTTGTTTTCTTAAAATATTATTTCACTCATTTTAAGCCCGGCGTTACTCAGGTGGGGTGAGACAGACCCTAGAGTAAAAAAACTGCTGTGGTTTTTTTGATTGGTATGTTATATGCACGCACCTTTCAGTAGCTTCCTAAAACATTTCGAATATGATGTAATTTGCACTAATTTACACATAGCTGTTATAATATGTATGTTGTAGGCCGATTTTGTGGCTCTGGGGTTTGTCACACCCCATCTTAGTATTTACATTACTACTTTTTACCAGATTTTGCTGTATAAAACTAGGTAAGGATTTGACTTTTTTTAGATATTGGACTTGCAAAATAGGGTGTAAAATGCTTTGCTATAGTTTCAGTATATCAAACGCATCCATTGATTTTTTTGAAATAAAACGTATTTCTTTTTTTATTTAATATTTTCCAAGATACTGTTTTTTGTACCTTGAAAATTTTTTTAGGTTGGGGTGTGTTACACCCCACCTTAGTATTGGTGTCCTAAAAACTCACCTCATCATCATGAAATCATTTTCAGACGAATAACTCGTACAGTTTTTCAATTTGTGCTGAAAACAAAGCTTATTCAAAGAGTTTCGACTGTTAAAAAATAGTGGGTTGAAATCACTTCTTAGAATTTTAATGAATGTGTTGTTTTCTCAAAATATTTTGCTATTGGCTGGTTTTTAGGCGAATCATTCGTAACATTTTCCTGATTTTTGCTGAAAGCAAAGCTTATCAAAAGGGCCTTTGTTTGTAAAAAAATAGTGAACCTATACATTTACTTCTTAGGGCCCTAATAAATATTTTATTTTTTTAATTCTTTTTGGTATTGGTTGGTTTGTAGGCGAATCATTCGTAAAATGTTTCTGATTATTGTTGAAAACATCTTTTTCAAAGGGTTTTCGACTGTAAAAAAAACCGTACTAAATTGACACTCATTTTTTAAGGCTTTCATAAATATTTTGTTTTTTTTTCAAATTATTTTGGCACTGGCTTCTTATTTTATTCGTAAAATGTTCCAGATTTTTCCTGAAAACAAAGCTTACCAAAAGGGCCTTTGGCTGTAAAAAATAGTGAACCTATACAATCACTTCTTAGAGCCCTAATAAATTTTTTATTTTATCAAAATTTTTTGCTATTGATAGGTTTTCAGACGAATGATTTTTACTGAAAACACTGTCGACTGTAAAAAATAACAATTACTTCTCAGAGCTTTAACAAATATTTAGGCAGAAATCTTTATTCCATAAACAAATGTGTGGAGAAAAAATATAACCAGCCATGCACTTTATTGTAGCAGTAGCTGGCTCAATAACCTTTTTGTATTAAATGTTTTCGTAAAAACGATAATACAAGTAATTATTATCGACAACACCTAAACATGTCAACGTTAACAGAATAAGAATTTTATATTCTTATAAAGAGAAAAACTGTTGAATGAGACAGAATCTCTAATTTTTTTATTTTAATGAAGCTAATGATTTTGTAAAAACAGAGAAAACATTATCAAAAGTAAATAGGAAAGTACGAAGGGCTGTAACGTGAAATAGTAGTTTGAAGTTTAAACTGAGTTTTCATAATTTCTGTTATGTTTTCATCCATTTTGTTTAAGTTTAGATATAGGATAGATATTTGGCGTTTCTGGACTATTACTCAAAAATACAATTTTCTGTATGTTTATTTGAATGTTCTTCAGACCTACAATTCGTAATTTCAGTTTTTTTGCTCATTTTTTTTAACAATGTATGTACCTAATACGTCACTTATACGTAAGCCCCTTTTGTAAAAATATCATTACTACTTCAAAACTGAAAAGTATTCGTGCAGAAACTTGACTCGACTCTCTAATGCACGTACAAACGACCCAAATTTGAGGCAAGTATTAAAAAATTGAGAAGCTTCCTCGCCGCCCGTTCAAATTTGCATAATGCCGCCAGAGTGGAAATTATTTTCGCCTAGACCCTAGACTACCATATTTATAGCGACGTGGTCACCGCCATAAGTATAATTTAATTAATTCGGATAGTGTTTTTGCGGCATAATGTCGGTACGAGGAAATTACGTGAAAAGCTTGATGCGTCGTTTGGTCCTGGACTGAGGTCCTGCCGAACATAACGAAAGTGTCGTAATGTTCCGTGTGGCTTTTAATGCGGGATGTATTCAGACTGGCGGTGAAATATCGCGCGAATAAAAATTAAACGTGCTTTGAAATTCGTGCTCCCTCCGGACGGGGGACTTAGTTACCTACCTCCACAGGACTTTTATTTATTTAATGCAAACCGTGACCGGTCATTTATATCGGGAACGGGATAAATTTGGGAAAAAAGCACGTTCGGAATTAATTGTGGCGGCCCGGCATGGACATCATGACGCCATGCAAAAGCTGTACAAAACATAACTCAATTGTCACTTAAATACAACTCTTGCGTTTTCAAGAGGCGGTAAAATTTCAGGCCACGTAACCCTTCCGCGCTGAAACAAATCCCCATAATTTGTTACAGTAAAAATTTTACAACGGTTCACTAGCTTCGCGCAATCTTCGCCACGCAAATTGAGAATAAATACACCAATTTGCATTTAAGCAAATTTCAGTTAACCACCGTAACGATAATTGCACGTAACGTTCTAATTTCCCCAAACAAGGGAAAAATTGTTAATAAAACGGCATTCTAATTGTTACGTTTAACCAGTTGTTAAGACAAAAGTCAGCGAAAAGAGCGTGTAATGTTCGACTAATTTGATTCTTGGGGGTGGCTGTGGCGGCGGCGATTGCCGTGATGGAAAAATTGATTTCGCCGTGAGGGACGCCGCCACCGCACCGCCACCACAAGAACGAATTACGGTCGCAGGAAACGGATATTAAACGGGCGACGCATACGAGGCGCAGCGGCGGAGGTGCCAGGATAAGAAAAAATGCGGGATATCCTGGCGAAAATTACTATTGCTGGAGGGACGATTGAATTAGACAATCATCAAATGCTTGCGTCGCAATGCAATTTATTCAGAATTTGTCTAGTTGTGGAAAGTTTGCACCTAAACTAGAAACATGGTTGGGGTTTTTTGTTGCGTATTTTGTTTGCTAGTTTGGTTATAAACAAGTAATAAGTCAAATTTAATGCCGTGTTTAGTCTAGACAGGTCTCTTATTTTCTTTAAACGCATCTTCAAATGCTTTCAATGTAATCACTTTAAAATTCACGTTTTTCCATTTTCCTTTGATAAATAAAATATCACGCATTTTTGCACCGAGGTGGTAAATTGGTAAATATGACATTATCCTGAGTGCTTATATAAGTATACCTACAATACGAAATTGGTTTTTCTAATAAAACGAATCTTTCATGAAATTTTTGGGTGTTAGTGACCATGACCACAATAGAACTTCTGAAAAAATATGTTAAAAATAGAATACCTACTAATAAACTGCTAGGTAAATAATAGTCATTTTTTAAAAGTAAAGTGTTGTAAATGCTAGATAGAAATGCTGGGTATTAAAATAAAATTTGCTAGGTAAGTCACATCTACGAAGTTTCTAAAATAACTAATAACAATCAAAAATAATTTCTATATCAAATAATTGAAATGCTCTGTAACCTATTATTATTTGGTAAAAAAATAATAATACTAGTACTTGCTAAGCTAAATATTTGATATGCTAGACATGGTCTAAAAAACAATTTTTGACGTAGACTCGATTAAAATCCATCTCTAAGGGTGGATTTTACAATCGTCCGATAAACCCCGGATAAGTTATTTTTAGAATGTTTTTTTCAAAATTTATCCCCAGGATTGTAAAATCCACCCTAAAAGGTATTTTTTTTTAAGAAATAGTAGTGAATTTAGTGAGAAGTTAAAAGTTTAGGTAGTTGTCCTTATTAGACAAAGGAATTTGCATTGATACATGTTTTTCCTTAAATATAAATAATTTTTAATAGTACATACTAATTGTTTTCATATAACGTTGTATTGTGGATTTTTTGCAGATGTATTGCGGATTTTTAAAGATCAAGTGCTTATTTTGACCTCTAAGAATTGTAATTTACACCGCCAGAGAGTAATTTGTCAATGTAGTAAAATTAAAAGCTGTAGCTAAAGGTTTCATTGTGTTATCAACGAAAAAAGAAATTTCGGAGTTAAATGTAAGTTTGCATCGATTTTTCGTAAGGGTTTTTGCACTATTATTTCAAATAATGTACACTGCATGTTACTGATCTATCAGCTACAATAGTTTATACGGTTTGTTCTGTAATCTCAATCTCATTTTTAAAATCTTTTATTTAACTCACAATGTTATGCGTCTGTCGGTTATTTTTTCGGAGCCAAATTTGAAAGGGTACCCGTTGTCCCACTGTATTGAAATTTTGCATACTTACTTAATCTGCGTGACAATGCAATCCTATGTAGTTAAATACCGCCTAAAGGGGTTAAATGGGGTTTTGAAGTTTTATGTTATGTTTACAAAGGGGTTCTCGATTTGTACATACCGTAACATAGACATAGACGATTTGTAAATTTGAGAGTGTTCCTGTAGTCGCATTGAAATGAAATTTAACATGCTTACGTAATCTGCGTGACAATGCAATTCTATATAGTTAATTACCCCCTAAAGGTGTTAAATGGGGTTTTAAAATCTTAGGTTATGTTTACAAAGGGGTTCTCGATTTGTACATACCGTAACATAGACATAGACGGTATATTGGTCATTTGGACGTCACGGTAGATGCACAGTGTAATAACAATAAATCTATGCAGACTAAAAAGCAAAAAATATATAAAAAAATGTTTTTTAAAAAAAGGTTTTATTTAAAATATGCACTAAAAAGTAAAAAATAATATATTTCAATCACAGGAGAATATTTTTTCTTACAGGTTAAAATTCTAAAATTTATAAAAGCTTTGGGAGTTATAAAACTACGGCATTACAAAATTACTTTGTTCAGTTGACAACTCCCAAAGCTTTTATAAATTTTAGAATTTTAACCTGTAAGAAACAATATTTTCCTTTGATTGAAATACATTATTTTTTACTTTTTAGTGTATCTTTTAAATAAAAGCTTTTCTAAAAAACATTTTTTATATATTTTTTTGTTTATTTTTTTACAGTTTCAAAAATTTTTATACCACTGCTTGGTTTCCTAAATTGTCCCATTATTATACTATGACGATCAATGCATAAGTGTCCAATTTTATTATTGGTAACTAATGATAACATTACAGGTCCTCTTATTGTGAGAGTTAAAAGACTTATTTGTTTATTTTTCATATTCAAAAGTACTGCATGCTTTACCCTTTTTGTAACAATTTATTCTATGAGACACTTTAGGCTATCAAGTGGTACAATTTAAGCAACCGGTTGTCACAATTCAAAATTGAACCACATGTAAGCTTTCCAAATTTTGGATTTTTTTTAGAAGTCGTGTCTTAAAATCAACGAAATAATTAAATAAACTGTCAAATATATCACTCAACCTACCACAGCACATTTTTTTTATTTATATCAAGTACTTTCTTCAGAATTTGTCAAAAAATAAAAAGTGGTACAATACTTACGAAGTGTATTTAGCGTTTAATGAAATAACTTAGCGTTTATTTCTTCTCTTAACAATATTTTAAAAACAACCTTCAAATACACCAAAATTCCTCACTTATTGGCACTACGTTTACGAAAACTTTCAGTAAACACAAGTTTGGAAAATACAAACTTTCACAATCGATAAACAACTTTACGTATTAAACAGATTCCAAGGGTGAAAACACATTACTTCAAATAAAATTTAAAAACGGGAAGATAATTTATTGCGGAACTAGTTTTTGTGAGAAAAAGTGTGAGTTTAAAAATGAAACGTCCTCTGCTAATTTTTCGATCTCGATCAAACGCTGCCTGAAAGCGACGAGATAAGGGCAGCAACCCCTAAATAAAATTTGACACGTGACTTGTGCCCAGCTCACTGATCTTTAGTTGTAATTACAATTTTGGACTGAAACTGAAAAAACTTCTCTTTTGTGAGGGCCAAATTCCCGGCTGGAAGGGTGCTGACACGCCACGCTTTAATAATGTAATACGTATTCAAAATATGTACGGGGCTATAGTTTAAGGGGCGATTAAAGCATGCCCCCAATATTCCACAACCGATTACTGGAGTCAACAGGTTTTGAATCTTGTGTCGTAAATTATTACAAAATTTTGAAATGTTTGGGATAATGGCATCACAACAGGGATTAAATTTTTTCACAGCCACTTCAAATATTCGTATTTTCCTGCTGTGTGCAAATGAAAATTTTTCCATTTGAATTTTTAAATAATCCAATATGCACGTCCATTTCCACCGCATAAAAACACAAAGCGCTCTAATATTAAAAAATAGACCCGAGAATTATTCGCAAAGTGTCGAGATATATTGTCCGACATTATTTCGGTGTAAGTTCATTTTCGTTTTCCTTTTCCTCTCGTTGCCGTACCTAATTTTTCTCTCCCTGTCACGTCCAGACGCACACCAATGTAAATTTCTCTCTATCTCGTGTTGTTTGAATAACGTGTAATCTGCATTGTGGAATTTCATGTTTGCTCTAGTTTGGTAATCGCTGTCAGATGACGCGAGCCTTATTTATGGCCGAAATGAACTCCTCGTGAAATAATTTCTATTCGAAATAAAATAGATTTCGTGCCAAGCTTCCGAAATTATTTTTACCGGAAAGTGGGTATCTATCCACCACATATTTTCCCAACCGATAAATCTCTCCAACCCCGGCGACACATTTATCTTGAGAATACTCGCAAATTTATATCATGCAGGGTAACTCATACATTAATAAATACGCCCCTAAAATATTACTAAACTGCGATAAGACGCCAATGACGAATTAAAGCGCATTTAATATAGCACGGGGACCGAGAACTGACGACTTTTTCTCCCAAAGATGATTTATTGTTTGCGCTTTGACTATTAACAGAAGCGCCGCTTCGCATGATTACGTGAAATGTGGCGCAGTTTACGTAAAATTACATGCAAAATTGCCCATGAAACTGGGGTAATATGGAGAAATTAATTACGACTTGCTGTAAGTCGCACTTATTTGCAGATTCATAAATCAGCGAACCGCACCACCACACAACCTCGCAATTACTTCAAATCTCCTTCAAAAATAATGATTTTAATGATTTCTGGAAAAACATTTTTTAATCAGTACAGACCGGAGCTTAGGAAGCTTCCCTAAACCGTAATTTTTAAGGGCTTTCTTGAAACATGGAATAAATTTGTTTCGTTAAAAATGTAAATATTTGTCATCCTTTTTATTTTATTTTTCTTAAATTCTTAAATTGATTTTTGTATTTAAATATTTAAAACATCCCAAGCTTGTATTTAACCTTCCTAATTTAAAATAGGCTATTTTTAACAATTTTTTTATTAGTAGTATCTAGTTTAAAAACAATATATCTGATTTTTCAATTTAATAGTTTTTTTTTAGTTTTACATCTAAAGATTTTTTGTTTTTTAGGCTTCCACTCTTTCAATCTCATAGTTTGTTTTAGTGTTTCAATCACCCAGTTTTTAAGTTTCTCAGTATTTCAGTTTAATTTCCCTATATTTCATATTCATTTCCTAAAATTTTTTAAGTTTTTCGTGGTTTCACTTTCTTATAGTTACACTTTTTCAATTTCTTCATGTTCTTACTTTACAGTTCTATAATGTTTTAATTTATAATTTACCTTTCAGTCACTTAGACCTACAGAACTTTAATCTTACTGTTTTTTTTTAGTTTTAGCTTTTCAGTCTCTAAGTGTACTGGTTTTTTATTCAGAATGTAATATTTCAAATTATTAGTGTTTCTTTTGTCCAGTTCTATAGTTTTTTCAGTTTCTCAGTTTTTCAGTAGCTTATTTCTTTTGAATTTGAATGTAAATATATAAAAATGTTTTTTAAAAAAAGCTTTTATTTAAATGATGCATTAAAAAGTAAAAAATAATGTATTTCAATCACAAGAGAATATTTTTTCTTACAGGTTAAAATTCTAAAATTTACAAAAGCTTTGGGAGTTGTCAAATGAAGAAAGTAATTCTGTAATGCCGTAGTTTTATAATTCCTAAAGCTTTTATAAATTTTAGAATTTTAACTTGTTAGCTTTTTTTAAAAAACATTTATTATATATTTTTATTTTTTGCTTTTTAGTCTTTATATTTATTGCATAGATTTATTGTTATTACACTGTGCATCTACCGTGACGTCCAAATGAAAGTTACGGTATGAACCCCTTTGTAAACATAACCTAAAATTTTAAAACCCCATTTAACACCTTTAGGGGGTAATTAACTGTATAGAATTGCATTGACATGCAGATTACGTAAGCATGTTAAATTTCATTTCATTACAGGAACCCTCTCAAATTTACAAATCGAGAACCCCTTTGTAAACATAACCTAAAACTTCAAAACCCCATTTAACCCCTTTAGGGGGTATTTAACTACATAGGATTGCATTGTCACGCAGATTAAGTAAGTGTGCAAAATTTCAATTCAGTGGGACAACGGGAACCCTTTCAAATTTGACTCCGAAAAAATAACCGACAGACAGATAACATTGTGAGTTAAATAAAAGCTTTTAATGACTTACTTTCTCACTCTAAAATTTGAGTTATAGCATAACTAAATTAGAAATAGTAGGCCTGTCACTTGTTGAAGCTTTTGAACTCGTGAATAAAGTGTAAATTTTTGTAAAAAGTACTCCAGGAGTTGTGGACAAAATAATTAGTGACAAACTATACAAAAAAAATCTCAATATGTATAAAAATCTACTGAAAATAGAAACATAGAAATAGAGATGCCTGAAAAATGAACTAATTTTACAACATCAAATTTAGAACAATATAATATTTAGGTTCAACAATTAATTAACTTCTTTAGGTATGGCTTTTTCTTTCTGCAAAACGTATTTCGTTTTGTTTGTTTTGTAATAGAATTTATTACATAAAAAATTATGTTTTTATTTTTCCTGCAGTAAGAATTAATAAAAAATATAAGCTAAATTACCAGATTTTAATAATACCTAGCTAGGACTTTTGTTTTTTAATTTTCCAGCGTAGAATTTGACATTACGAAATGTCAATATTGTCAAGCGAAAATCTCCTTTGACTTCACTTAAAAACCTGCTAAAAGTTAAAACAAGCGCCACAGTATAGAGTAATAGCCACAGCAGAAATGCGCAGTGACCCAAAGCAGCCATAAAATCAAAAATTTGGGTGGGAAAATATCTAACCTCAAATCTTTTCGACATTTCATAAACGATAAATGACTGCAAACAACTATTGCCGGATCCGGTTACACTGTTCCCATGTTCAAATTTAAAGCACTGCCAACTGGGCCAAGATTTTTAAATGAACGCACGATAGAAGCGTCATTAATTTGACGCTTTAAATGCTCACGTGACCAAATTGAAGCAACGAATTAAATTTTAACAGAGCTTTCTGCAATGTGTTTTTAAATGTGTTTTTAATTCTCATCTAGTCGTCTGTGAATTTCTCATGTAAAATCAGAAATGCCGCTTTATAGAACTAATGACAGGCATTTAGACATCGAATATTACCATTCTCCAATTCGGAAATGAGCTTCGATAATAAAAGTGTTTTCTTGCACAGTGTAAGAATTTAGTTGCATTTTAACGCAATTTTTAAAATTAATTAATTGACAATTTGTGAATTTTACAACTGACAGTTTTGACATTTATTCACAGAGAATTCAATTGAGCAGAGCGGCACAAATTTTTTTACATGTAAACCAATTTTAAAGGTAACTAGATGAGAATAATTTAAAAACACGTTGTATAAACCGGTCCTTAATATCTGTTTTTTTATAACCTTTTTTGACACATAAATAGTTTCTTCCTAGAAATTCGATCTCTATTCTATGAGACTTTTGAATTGTCTTATTTATTCAGTGGGACAGTTTTCCACTGTGTTCTTCTGACAGATTTCTTTGGCATTCTCAAGACAAAGTGATGCCGACATTTCTTAGTGTTAGTCGACATCCGGAAAGATTCTGAAATATTAGTCGCATGACTCCGCCAAAAATAAACGTCAGCTTCCTGGCGTAAGAAATCTTCAGGTAGATACTGTACACGCAGCCCGGTTACTAACACAGTCGTCTGCGAAGCCCCAGATAAAAGACAAAAAGTCGAAAACGAGAAAAAAACAACCACCGAAAGAATAAGAGATTTAAGCCAAGAAAATCCTCTCTTTGTTGGAGCGAACGCTTCCTGATGGTCATTGCAACAAAACTTCTCGTTTGTTCTCCCCCACACATAAAAAAATAAACATCGTGGGTCACAAAAGCAAAAAATAAGAACCGCCAACGTACTCAGAATAATTTGTTTAAAAGGGTCTCTCGGGTGCAGCTCGTGCTCGTCGCCACATATTAGTAACTCCACAGGTCGTATACCTAACACGTATTTCATTAAATTTGAACGATAAATGGGGATCGCCGGTGAGAATACGGCAAACATTATGGATGAGATCCTGCTTATAATAGCCGTAGGTTTAATGTTTATTTAAAAAGGGTTCGACCGCATTTCGACCACTTCACTTCCGACGGAATCGCATCGCGATAACGGCTTATCATATTTAACCCATTGATCCGTTGTCGGCTAATAAACCACCCCCCCCCCCCCCCCAAACATCATGAACCTCCCTATGTGTTCCACTTTGCTCGACAACATAAAATAAAAAAATATATTACGCCAGGCCACTTTTATTGTTGACATCCAGACAAAAACTTTAATTGCCCCCATTTACCGGACAAGTACGGTCCTGAGTGCACAGCGCGCTCTCTGCACAATTTACCGGTTGGTTTTATCCACCCCTTTTGCTATCTAGCCCAAATTAACATCGACAAGGACGCAGCCACAAATGCGGAAAGGACATGTTGGGGTTTTTTCGGACGACTATGACAGCAGGGTGGGAAGTTTCAACCGGAAAATTAGAAATCACTGCTAAACGTTCGCGTTTTTGCATTTTTATCTATTGTATCATATTTACTTTTTTTTATAATGTTTCATCTCCTAACAATGCGAGACCATTGTTCAGTACAATGCTGGGAAATTAAAATTAGCCTTGACCTATCTGGTCCTGGTCCAAAATTTCTACGTATTTAAGAACTTATTTATTAATCTGAGACGGCGAATATAAATTTAGAATATTTAGATATGCAATAAACATGAGTAACATAGGTAAGTACAAAAACATTTTTCATCTTTGCGTTTATTTATTAAAATAAAAAAATGCTGGGTAAAAGTATGTCCATTGTTGTAAAATAAAAAAAAATTCTTAACTAACACACCTGCATTATACGTAAAAAAAATTACGAATTAAATGCTGTTTCAAACACCAAAACAGAAAATTACTTTGGCTTCCTCAGACTATGGGAAAAATTAGGTATTCCTACAGGCTGTTCCGTCTAAACCCCACATTAGAAGTATTAAAAGTTCTAATAAAGATGTTTACCTATCTGAAAATTGGGACTCAGCCATAATCCGTTAAGTTTTGCTCAAAGAAATTATTTTCAAGATGGCGGCTATCAACTGTTTTATTTTAAATAAAAAACTATGTTTTTCACTACGTTTTTGGATTAGTTTGGATTAGCGTTCTCTATACCTAAGTTTAACCGTTTTCGTGATATTTAGAATTTTTTTGAAAATTTTTGGATTTGCACCTGTCACTTAAAAAATCGGTAACTCTCTTAGTTTTATAGATTTCGAAATCATATTTGGAGAATTAAAAGAGAAAGCCCATATTATCTGTTCTTCAGTATGTTCAAAATTGGAAAAGAAGTTAATAAACCCAAAAATTTTAAGGTTAAGTTTGGATAAATTCAAGTACCCATAATTTAATTTTTTCAAATAGGATGCCCCAATTTTTATGTTATTAGATGGAGGAAAATTTTTTTCTGCATTTATCTGTATTAGCATTCCCATACCTACCTGTAATAATTTTTAAGTTATGTTGTTTTTTTTCTTTACTAACCACAGCTATTTTTGCATAGTTTACCAAAGAAACATTTCTGATTAAACAAACGACAATTTCTGTTCAAAATTGTTTTGAATGTCCCCTGAAAACAAAATAATTTCATTGAATGTTTGAAAAACTTTAATTTCTCAAATTTTTTTCTTTCGTTTCTATGGTTAATGAATCTCTCAATCTCAACAAAAAGTTATTGTAACTTGTAACTTGTATATAGGGAAGGTTAATACAGATCGATGCATGATTAAATTCTATACCATTTAGTGAAATAAAACTTGTGGCATTTCATTTGAAAAAATTGAGTTATGGGTGCTTAAAGTTCTGCAAATTTAATTTTAAAAATTTGGGATTTATTATTCTTTTTCAGAAATGTGAAAACACTAAAGCAAAGATCTGGGCTTTCTCTTTCAAATGAGCTGAAAAATATTTCCAAATTTTTAAAAATGACAGACAGGCGATTTTTGAACTGGAAGGTGCAAATTCAAAAAAAATTTAAAAACCCTAAATATTTCGTAAACGGCTAAATTTAGGTATAGGAAAAGCTTATGGAAACTACCTTAAATTAACTCTAGTAATCCAAAAACGGATCTAAAAATATAGCTTTCTATTTAAAATAAGGAAGTTGATAGCGACTTCCGGTATAACCGGAAAATATTTTGAAAATATTTTCATTGAGCAGGACGTAAGAAATTATGGTTGTATAGAAATTTTCAGATGACTATCATTATTAGAACTCCCAATACTTCTAGTGTGGGATTTAGACGGAACAGTCTAAATAATTTATTCTTAAGGAAATTTATGAAGGACATCTTTGAGTTACTGCCAACATAAAAGTTAAAATAAAAAAAATAAAAATACACTACCAAAAAAGATGTGTTCGCAAAATGATGCCTGCACAAAAAACAGTGATTTATGTTTTAACAAATTTTAAACGACTTATGTCGTAAATAAACTACGCTTTTTAATTGTAGTTCAGAATATATTAGATTAATTTAAAAAAGTATCAAAAGTGTTTCAGAAAACATGAATCTGAAATAAATTTGTTACTTTCTGAAATACTATGTACAATTGGAAAAGGTGTAGTTTGTGTTGTGAAATTAATTTCTTGACTTTCTACCCTTTTTTGGCATGAACTACAGCACTACAGGGAGTTGTGCTTGAACTCTTTGTTTCTACTGTAACAAGTATTTTGAGAACCTCAAGTATATATTATTGTTTTTCTGGGCTTGTAGTTACTGTACGCTTATTTAATTTAAACCAAGATGTAACACATTTTATTACAGTTGGCATTTTTGAGGCTGAAAGTATAAATGTGCAACTGTTGTGCAATAAATTACAATGCTCTTTCTATCGCAACAATTTCGTTGTCTTGTCGACATTATCATAAATTCCCTCTGTTTTCTGATATTTTTACCCAAATACTAAGCATTTTCATTAAAAATAACTCCAGTCAAAATAATACAACGCTGTGAGTGAAAAGTACAAAATCAGCCAGGTTGTATCCTGGTTTGTTTTCCTCATTTTTTGTTTCTGTATTTTAATATAATTATCCGAGAGCAGTCCGTGCCCCGTTATCAAAACAGTTACCAGTTTGTTCCGCGCTTTTCGCGCGCAACAAAACCGAAAATGTTTATCTGATTTACGTTGTTGTAATAACAACCCCGCTCAAGAAATGTTTTTTGTTCGAGATAGTTGAAAGGCCCGGAATCGGCATTGTTGTGAAGACAATGCCAATGGCTGTACGTTTTGGAATCAATCCACGAATTCCTAGAAACTTGGCATTGTTGCACACATAGCACACCATAATTCCCTTGTTTTCAGGTCGGTTCGCTTCGTGGAAGAAAAATTATGGCCCGCACTTCGACCAATTAAAGAACTGGCTGTTTTGTTGGTTTCCCAAATTGGAGAATCGGTCGCTATTTTAAGACTTTCGAAATGTGTGTGATTTCTGTAGCTTTGCTGAAAAATTGCATTCGGCTTCCTTTCAGCTTCTTCGAGCGACGTTTTATTAACGTTCGATGCAAATTCGAAAAAGTACATCCATAACGCGGCTATCAAATTATTGGAATCGGATATAGCAACGGTAAATGTTGCGATGTTTAGATATCGAATGTATTTATGTTTATGTTAAGCCGAATATAACTGGAGCGCTTTCAGATAACGCCCATCTATTATTAGGATCGTGATGGGAACGCATAAATCTGAAAGAATTGGCCGTGATAAATTTTTAAATTAATTAAAAGTCTGGTCCCCTCTTTTAACTATTTTATGTACAATACGTTCCAATTTCCCTCGACAGCAACACAACCGGAATTATTGATTCGGCTGTAATTTCTCAAAAGAAAAGGACAATAAGTTTTAGATAGATGTGTGTCATTGAGTGGACAAAAAGTTTGAGAAATGTCATTTTTACTCCGTGTAATTTTTCGGAAAAATTGCTCTTCAGGGAACTTTCCAATACAACAGAAGGATATCAATTATCATTATTGGAAAAGCGCCCACAACCCAAGTGGAGCTTTCCGAGTTAAAATTTCAGAAGTAATAAAAAGTGCCATTTCCCGCCAGTGTTCGGATGTTAGCAACGAACGAAAAATAAAAAATTCACCCCTATTAAATAATAAGTTATGTCAGGCCCAGCTACAATTTTCACTACAGAAAAAATAAAAATCTTTTCCCTAATACATTTAAATTAGGCATTGAAACATCTCATTTTCGATCGGGAACGGTGTCCACGCCCGCATCGATTTTCCCCCAAAACCCTTCCTTATCGTAATCCAAAACAGTCTGACAAAAACTCACGCACCCCTTTTGCCGTAAACAACCCCGTCTCAGCCCTCCATCATGCTCTCCCCTGACCACATTAATACATTCCCTGTCCGAAATTTTTTCGAAACGTTTATTTACAACGTCTCGCCGCAACTCCGGTCGTTAACCGGGCAAAAATCATACTCCCGCATTTTCGTTGGCGTCTCGGGAAAACTGGGACCCACTTGTTTGCGCAAATTAAGTTTGTTTGCCGGAATTAACGGGGAATTAGTTAGTTTGAAACGACAATTTGTGAGGACGGATACACTTACACGCCAAAGTCGAAAATGCCCGGAGTTTGCCTCCGGACGATAATCTTGGCGTTTAAGCCGCTTTCGGACGATTGAGTTTTTGTCGTGATGGCGGCTCAGGACGAATGACTTTCAAACATATCAATTAGCAGCGGAATGACAAGCACAAAGAAATTGGTTACATACTCGAATTTTTGTTTGTTTGTTTTGGCTTGTAATTAAGCTAAAATTTTAAACCAGTGATATGGGCTCCTGATAAGTTTAATCGAGTTTTCGATGAGTTACATACAAATTTTTAAGCGCTGGTTAGATTGCAAACTCAAACTTTGTTGCATCAACATGCAAGCAAACTTTATGATAAATTTAATACACTGGACGTTCTATTATCTCTTCTCCACACCCTTACGTTATTACAACGTCCAGAATCAATTTAATTAACGAGAGATGTTGTCTTGTAACGCGTAGCACTAAACATAAAAAATAACACTAGTTTACAAATAATAACTTTGATCACATTATTATTTATATGTTTATTTATTCTCTAGAAACCCAGAAAAGTAGGTAATTTTTTATCAGGTCCAAGTTTTTTGCTACGAAAAACTATTTTCTTCCTTACTTGCAGGAATACCTCCGATTTAAGGTTCATTGTTTTAAGGCATACAGTATGAGAAGAGTGCTACATCAAACAATATGTCTAATAGAAAATGTAAATTAGCTTCTGATCGTTTTTGTCACATAACCAAAAGTAACGCACAAAATTCATATCTTTGTTATTAGTCATTTTTCAAAAAAATCCTGGAATAGGATGATTTTATTTTTTTAAATGCTACATTTTAACACCACAATGACATTTCTAACGTCATTCGTTAGAATGAATAAATTTTGTGCGTTACTTTTGGTTCGGTATGTATTTGCAAATAGAGAAAGACCTCTCTCAGAAACATTGAAAACAGCATACCTGCTGTATTTTGGTTTTTTCGTGACTAATCAGGCTGAGTTATTGCATAATTATAACCAGATGGGCGTAAAATGTCTCATAAAATACATTTTCTTGATTCACATTTATATTTCTTTCCGAAAAACCTAGGAAACGTTTTCATCAAGATTTGAAGGTTTTTGAAGATCGGTACAAAGGATTTTGAGATGAAAACATGTTAGGAGATTATTGTTGGACTATTATTAAGGAAACTGACCCAAAAAAGTACAAAAAACAAAGTAAAAGCATTCATTTTTAAGAGCTTTTATTTAACTCACAATGTTATCTGTCTGTCGGTTATTTTTTCGGAGCCAAATTTGAAAGGGTTCCCGTTGTCCCAATGAATTGAAATTTTGCATACTTACCTAATCTGCGTGACAAAGCAATCCCATGTAGTTAAATACCCCCTGAAGGGGTTAAATGGGGTTTTAAAGTTTTAGGTTATGTTTACAAAGGGGTTCTCGATTTGTAAATTTGAGAAGGTTCCTGTAGTCGCAATGAAATCAAATTTAATATGCTTACGTAATCTGCGTGACAATGCAATTCTATATAGTTAATTACCCCCTAAAGGTGTTAAATGGGGTTTTAAAATTTTAGGTTATGTTTACAAAGGGGTTCTCGATTTGTACATACCGTAACTTATAGCGACATAGACGGTATGTTGGTCATTTGGACGTCACGGTAGATGCACAGTGTAATAACAATAAATCTATGCAATAAATAAAGACTAAAAAGCAAAAAATAAAAATATATAAAAAAATGTTTTTTAAAAAAGCTGCACTAAAAAGTAAAAAATAATGTATTTCAATCACAGGAGAATATTTTTTCTTACAGGATAACATTCTAAAATTTATAAAAGCTTTTGGAGTTGTCAACTGAACAAAGTAATTCTGTAATCCGTAGTTTTATAACTCCCAAAGCTTTTATAATTTTAGAATTTTAACCTGTAAGAATTTTTTTATATATTTTTATTAATTTATTGTTTGGCTATTTAGGAATTACTCTTGCTTTTTAATTAATTCTATATTTCTTAAATCCGACGTGATGGATTGGATTTTTTTATATTATTATTGAACTTTGTGCCACATAATCTATAAGAAATTATGACACTCAGTTAAGGCATATAAATAGTCTTAACTAGTGATAATCAAAAGAGAATTAAAAAGCAATTTACTTTAATGTGAACGATTCTAGCCTCCGGAACGTACAACCGATTTCAGGTTTCTGGCCAAATATTTTTTCAAAGAGTTTTTAACAGCCTATGCAAATACTAATTAGCTCTCTTAATTTATTCAAGGGAAAAAAAAACAAAGGATTGAGGGGATTACTTGTCGCTTTGCTTGTCTCCCTTTTTCTGCTTAAGTTAGAACTTGAATGGAAATTAAACATGATTTAGCCAGTAAAGAGTAAAATGATCATATTTTTGTCTTTACTAAACTTCCAAAGCGTTTTTATGGAGCTGGAAGAAGAGACTTGTTACTTTCTGGGAGTCTTTATCCAAAAAACCGGCGAATAAATAAAAATAAAATAAAGTGCCTCCGTTTATGGTTCGGTTCCGGAACTGGGAAAAGCGAGAATCAATGTGGTTGTTTACGAGAGGTCGTAGGTGAATGCGTGAGCGTTTTTTCGGGGATGATTACGTTTCGGTCTCGTTAAATTTAGAAGAGATTAACGATAAAACGGAATTGTGGGAGAATCGATAAAATTATCGCGATAAAATATTAGATAAGGTTTTTGTGACTAGCTAAATTAATTTCGTGTGTAACGAGACCTATAATAAAGAACACATGTTTCAGTGAGCAATATTTATGTTCACACATTCCCCTACTATTAAAATGAAGGTCTGGGAAAAATAGTGTCTTACTTAAAGCACAGTGTTTTAATAATTTCCATGTTTAATATGTTTCAAAGTATCACAGTGAAGCCTTGCTATCTTATCATAAGCAAACAGCAGCATTATTACAGCAGTATTTTTTCACAAAATAGGTACCCGGCAAATATTTGCGTACGGTATCTAATCATTTTCGAAATTTAATTAACTCTGCGATCAAATAACCTCGTTGCAATAATTATGATGGGAGAAAAAAATGCAGCCCCTCATCATCGATTTCGAATATATTATTTTCGTGAGTTAATTGCTCGCCAACAAGGCCGGCAATAAATATGCCGAGGGATTTATTCGGGGGAAATATTTAAATAATGAATCGACGAATTTGAGCACGAACGATTAGGCATCCCGCCACATGAATACAAACGAACAGCAACATCAAGCGTCTCGTAACGAGAAAACAGAGGCTAATAACACGAACGTCTTATTTTCCCCGACAAGTGTTCGTTCGTTTTGAAAAAGCAGTCGTTTGTTCGTCGCTCACGAGATCGCACTTCCGGTCGTCTCGACGACAATTCCGGCGCCCCTTGAGGACCGAGTCTTCGTCCGAAAGTCAATCGTGCAATTCCACGACCGGACCTTGCCGCAAACCGGCTTGGACTCATTACAACGAACTGATTTTCCGGAGGAAATCGATACAGAAAAAAACCCAATCTGTTTTCGTGTCTTGATGGCGCACACACGATGATATGTTCTATTCGCTATGTAAATGTAATTTCCAACATCATTGTTAACATAAGCAGTTAATAAACAAAGGTTTATTACTACGGGTGTTTTAACACGGTTTTGTGTACCACATAAATCAAATATTTTTCATTCAAATACTCGAAAATAGCGCAGTGGATTATTTTAGCCTGAAAAAGGACGATTTTCGGGACTACTTTGAAGTTGATGAAAACAGGAAATCTGGTTGTGATATTATTTTACTTTTAATGCTTCCTAGAAATTTTCCACTGACGCTACAAATTTGACTAAATATTGCATCATAAAATCCATCCTTCAGCCACTGATATACCCGTCAGTTTCTAAATTGTTTTACGACAGTTCAACAACGACTGATTCTTGTTGATATCTGGGTTTTTCAAATTTCATCATATATGAACGTAATAGTAAGAATTAATAAGTGGTCGCATTTAAAAGCTCTCAGGATTGTAAAGGAGTCACGTTGCAACTACTCTAATGCCACTAATTTTGTTCAAAAATAATTTGATGCACTATTAATAAAAATGCAGTTAATTTTTTAGTGACTTAATACAGAATGTGCTTCTGTATTACAGTAGTAATTAATTAAGCACTTAATTTTCTGACATTTAGTTGATTATATGAATTAAGGTGTAAAATGTAGTATTTGAGAAAAAAAAATAAGTATTGTAATAATCCAGCTTCAATAGCAGCAATATTTTTATTCGACGGTTACGGGTTATAAGTGTTATAACAAAGTATTTAGAATGTCACGCTCATCTACAGTGCTTTATAAGTTATTAGTAATGAAAAATATTGCAGTGTTAAAGCTGATTTTTTTGATAAGATTCTTGAATAATTCAATTTCCGCACCGCACCGCACCGAATTGGCAGAAATCACCTAACCAGATAATAAATAAATAAATAAATAAATAAATAAATAAATAAATAAATAAATAAATAAATAAATAAATAAATAAATAAATAAATAAATAAATAAATAAATAAATAAATAAATAAATAAATAAATAAATAAATAAATAAATAAATAAACAAATAGAAAGTAAATACATCTATACAGGCTGTTCCGTCTAAACCCCACATTAAAAGTATTGGGAGTTCTAATAATGATAGTTATCTGAAAATCTGTATACATCCATAACCTTTTAGGTAACTTAACCACAAAATTTTTGGGATTATTAACTTCATTTCCAATTTTGAACACACTGAAGAATAGATATAGGCCTTCTCTTTTAATTCTCCAAATACAATTTCGAAATCTCTAAAACTAAGCGAGTTACCGATTTTTAAAGTGACAGGTGCAAATCCAAAAATTTTCAAAAAATCCTAAATATCTCGGAAACGGTTAAACTTAGGTATAGAGAAAGCTGATAAAAACTCCTTTAAAATAACCCAACTAATCCAAAAACGCAGTGAAAAACATAGCTTTCCATTTCAAATAAGAAAGTTAATAGCGAGTTCCGGTATAACAGGAAGTACCGCAATCTTGAAATTATTTTTATTGAGCAGAACTCAACGGATTATGGCGGAGTACCAACTTTCAGATAAATATCTTTACTAGAACTTTCAATACTTCTAATGTGGTGTTTAGACGGAACAGCCTGTATACAGGGTGATTCATATAACTTTACGACCCTGACGAACTTTAAATGCAACCCATTATACATTAGAGGTTGAACTACGCCTAAATTGGCCAAAACAAAAAAGCCAGAGACTGCAATAAGAACCTAAGTTTGTAAGGTTTGCAAGGAATATCCAAATCACAAACAAATTTATAATTATTAGTGTTTTTTAATCAAATTATAATTGAGTAGTGTATTACTGGTTGCATTTAAAATTCGTCAGGATCGTAAAGTTATGTGAATCACCCTGTATGTGTGCATATTTTGATATTTTTATCCTTTTTTTATGTTATATGTTTCTGTTACATTTTTTTCTGTTTCTGTTTCAACACAATCTCCCGAAATAAGTGAATTTCAGGTTCGAAAATAATCTAAATCGCTCAAAATTGTCTCAAACGACACAGTAATACAATAAATACAATAAAATAAAAACTGGTTTGAAGTCAGTTGAAGTCAGCTCTATACAGGTTGTAAGTGAAATAAGTACATTAATTTTAAATGGTAATAGAACTCGTCGAGACTAACAATTTTTCTTAATAACTTTTTTTTCAAAACGTTTTAGTTTTTGAGTAAAAATTAATTTAAAATCTTACACAATTTTCTTACACGCCACTGGAAGCAAAGTTACCTAGTCGACAAGATACCGTTTCCAAGCAAGTTCATGAAAATCAAATTAAATTTATTATGATTTTTCTTTGTTGTAGCATTTCATAAAAGGCTCGTCAATTTGTAGGGGGGAAAAATGATTTTTAAAAATGCGATTTTGAAAAAATAGTACATAGAAAAAGTGTTTGTTTTGATGAGTTCTACCACTGGTTAAAATTAATGTACTTATTTCGCTCACACCCTGTATAGAGGTTAATAACATTAATTGTATAGGATTCTTTTAAATTGAGACAACTGGCAAATTAATATTTCTTGATCGATGATAAAAACATGTTAGATGTATGTAATTAAGCATAGGTGTTATGAAATTTTTCTTATCAGCTATTAGAGATAAAAACTGATAATACAATGGATGTTTCCATGCTGCGATTTTATTAATTTTTGGATTTAAGGCAAGTTTGGGGACGAATTTGCAACTTTCCGTAACAGCACGTTGCAAGTTAAACCGCTTATCTTTTTTTTTGGAATTTTATATTTGGGCTAAGCTCTGGTAATATTGTAGCGAATCAATTTCCAGGATTGTATTTTCGTGCAATCGGGCGCATTTCTGTAAAATTGGATCAGTTTCCAGCATTTTGTTTATTAGAGAATCGTGATCAGACAGTGTGGCAAAGAATCATCACTCGAGTAAGCTCGCGCTCTATTTTGTAGAAAACAAGTTTTCATTTGCTCATTTCGTGCGATAATCCTCAAATTATCAGCATGTTTACAAGATTATGTGGTTTTCGCCGAGGAGCGTTGATTTTATCCATCTTCTCGTAAAAATAAAGCATTCGTTGTGAGTACACTTATTTTTTATTGTC
The DNA here is from genome assembly GCA_939628115.1 of Tribolium freemani. NCBI lineage: Eukaryota > Metazoa > Arthropoda > Insecta > Coleoptera > Tenebrionidae > Tribolium > Tribolium freemani. The sequence goes on along the minus strand of OW626791.1, from coordinate 16,653,963 downwards.
GGTGCGCCACTTAGAAAGTTTCCCTAAGAAATGTCAACGAGTATTTGGGCTTCTTTCTTTCAATTATTCATGAAATTGCTACAATACGATAGCGGGAAAGAGAATATTGAATTTAAATTTCGGCCTTAACCTGAAATTGCCTATACATAAAAAGGGCGATTTTTCTTATTTTCGCGGCATAGTCGCGCCGATCTTGAAATTATGTGTGCAGAGTGCGTAGGCCGGAAACTTCCACATTTGACTTTTTACTCCGGAAATCAGTATAAATATTTAATTCGGAGCGAAAAATCAAATTATTCCGACCTCAGTTTCAGTCGAGGATAAATCCTGCGAACATTAGGAGCACAGGCTGTTCGAATTTCGGTTCCCCTCGGCGGTTGTGCATCATCCTGCTTCCGGGGAGGCGGGCAAAACACACTCCGTCCAGGTATTTTGTATTTTCTGTCCTCCTGTCGCGACTAATTGGAAACGCCAGCCCGGATTTTTTGATATATCACGCAAGGCGGTCGCGTGCTTTTTCAGCTTCATAAGTGGGATTATAATTGATGTTTGCGCAAAAACGAAATAAATCACCGCCGGAAAGAATGAACTCGGCTCCGGTCCTTAAATCATCGCTCATTTCTCCATCGTCCTTGCAATTTGTTGCAAAATCGAGTGTCCTCGAGACACTCGAAACGGTCGTGCCCGGAGTTATTGCACAAACTGTCAAAAACATTCTAAATCAAAACGGACGTCTTATGTTTGCGCTGGTGGGGCTCGTTACTATCTCATTTGGCAAAAATAAGCGCTTTATGTTTACGTGAACATGTGCTGTCAATGACGACCTCATAAATTGCGATCGCATGAAGCTAGAGGAGAGCAGCACGCGACAGATACGAATTTATAACGCTCGAAAATTTTCAACTCGGACTTGGACCCGTTTCCCATAGATTAGGCGTGTTTTCAGGAAATTCATTGAAACCGTCTGCGCTCTATGCCAACTGTTATGATGAATACAGGTGCGGACGCGGACGTCAGCGACTCCATTTTACACATATTTCCACTCCAAATTGGCCCAAAATCAACAACTGATTTTATTAGTGCTTTAATATGGGCTAGCAACATTTCTCGGAAACAAGTACTTTAAAGACACTACAAACGACTATATTCCATTGTAGCAATTTGCTCTATCTCATTGGGTCTATTTCGTCAATCCAGTACGAGGTGCCCCCAGGATAGGACTTTGTTTTTTCCCCACTGTCTGAAAATTTCCTAATAAGACACGCAAAAATATGTTATTTTATTGATGAAAATAAGGTCCAAATATTGTAACTATACAGGGCTTTCATTTCAGAAGGAGCCAGTCTCTACAACTTTTACATTGAGTAAATCTATTTTCAAGCAAAAACAGGTCGATTAGGATCGCGAGGGAGAAGTTCAAAACCAACGTTAGTTTCATCCCTTAATCGCTAACCACCCCTACTTTAAAATTAAATGGCATCCTCTACTTTCTGAAACCTTTTCGAAAAGCAAAAAAATGAGCGTATCAAACTGCCAAAGAAAAAAAAATTATCGATTCGTTTTTCAGTTAGGGGTGGTTTTGTTTTTGAAATTTATAGTCGTAGTAGCCTTTGATTTGAGCCAATTTAATTAAAAAAAAATTGTCGTTTAGAGATCCGATGAAAGAGTTTAAAACCAACATAAAATACGTTTTAGGTTTCATCCCCTAGTCTTAACCACCCTTACTTTAAAATTTTAAATTATATCCCCAATTTTTTGAAACATTTTTGAAAAGGTAATAAAAGGCATATCTAAACGTAAAAGAAAAATTTTTTTCGTCTCGTTTTTGAGTTTAAAACCAACATAAAATATTTCAAAAAGTTGGGGGTGCTAATACAAATTTTAAGATAAGGGTGGTTAGCGACTAGGGGATGAAGCCTAAAACGTATTTTATGTTGGTTTTTAACTCTTCCATTGCAACCCAAAACAACGTATTTTTCATTTAAATTAATTTGGCTTCAAATCAAAGGCCACTAGGACTAAAAATTTAAAAAATAAAACCACCCCTAACTGAAAAACGAATCGACAAAAAATATTTTTCTTTGACAGTTAGATAAGTTCATTTTTTACAGTTCCGAAAATGTTTAAAAAATAGGAGGTGCCTTTAAAGTTTTAAACTAGGGGTGGCTAGCGATTAATGGCATTGGCAACTTATTTTACCTATTTTATTGAAAATGTGGTTTATTTTATGTCGGTAGGGCCTTTTCAAAATTTTCTGGAAGAAATCCTGACGTCACAACCGCCTCTCATCACAGAATCCTCTTATCACTGAAACCTCTCAATCACTAAAAACTTGACAGATATTTGAACATTTTCCACACATCTTCCACAAAATAAAAAATTAACTACTTTCTCGACTTTCTTCTATTCTAAATTTTGTCTTGAACTCCGCGAAAACATTTGATAAATTTTGTCAAGTTTATCAAAACTCTGTCAGTGTCACTTAAAAGTCAAAAACTATTTGATTTTAAAATTGGATCAAATGCTCAAGAGGCGGTTAGGACGTCATAATTCCAACTTAAAATCGAAATAACTTGAGTTAGAGAGCAGATACAGTGAAACGGTTTTCACTACTGTAGTAAGCGTTTTCAGTACTATCATTTGAGACAAATGTTTAATTTGTAGAATTAAATTTATGTTTTTCGGTCGATTAATAATTGCTTGTGATGTATGTCTTGTAAAGTACAAGGTCAAGTCTATTTTGGTCAAGAGTTTTGAATATGGGCTATGACATGTATTAGAGGTAAAAAAACTGCTGGGGCCTTAGTTATAACTTTTTTCCTTATAAAATAACCTTATTAAAGAAATAAGAAGATAATTGAAAAAGAAAATAAAACGAAAGACAAGAAATGCAAAGAAAAGAAAAGAACGAATGAAATAAGAAAACAAAGACTGGTGAAAATGAGGATGATATCCACTTTGATTCAGACAGTGAACCATATACCACAATGAATAAAGACAAGATAAACATTTATTGGCGTTATTTTCTTAAAAGATAATTAAGTTCATATCCATGCTCATATTTGAGCACTGTTTCATATTTAGCACCTTGTTTAATGCTCAATTTTGATAATATAGTTTACTGATAACAAATAAAACTTTTATTATATAAAACATTTAATATAAAACTATTACATTGCTCTATAAAAATATATACCTGATTAATACACATTAATAAAAAGTTGATTTCTAAATAGTTTTTTATTTTTGGCCCAAAAACAAGATGGTAGCCCATATTTAGTTACTTTCCTCTACTGATGTCTTCTCGGCTTTTTGTTATTTTACTTATTCATTGCGTTCATTGATTGGGCCATTTTATGCAAAACCGTTTAAAAATCGTCCGGATCATTAGTTAGCGGCTTAATCCGGCCGTGGCGGCGATAAAGCAGCTCAACATTGAGGGATTAATAAAAACCGGCCGCTTCATCTGTGAGCTGGAGCAGATGTCGTGTTTTTTGTGTCGTTGGGAACGAAACAAGGTCATCGCGGATATTCCGGTGATGGGCCGTGTGTGTGTTTTAATCCGGGCGGATTGCGATTATTTCCAAGCGACGTCGACGATGATGATGCCCTGCTTACCATAGGCAGGCCGACTGGATGACACTTCCCGAAGGGATGTTTGAAGTGTCAGCGGACCGTAATCCTGCCTCCCGCAACGTTAATACCAGGGACCGACTATAACATAGTGCTTGGTAATGCCGCAATGACGGCTATTGTTCCACGAGAAAAATTAGAGGATGTATGAGGAGAGGTTAATTAGCGAAAACGGTCGCAAGGGTGGCGAAAAAATTTAATTAAACATAACGCGTTATTCTTATCTACGTTATTTGTTTAACGATATGAATATGGAAAACAGTTTCTGGAATTATAAGAGAAGGCTAAACTAGGTTTTATAATGTTGTTATTGTTCGAATTATTTTACTAAATACGTGTTGGCGTTTCAATACATTTTAATATTATTATTATTAATCATTTAGTTAATCTGATTATCAATAATTGGCACCTTGTCAAAATTCTAATTGGACTAATTTGTTGGCACTAAGGGCTAATCACTTCATTTTCTGCTTCATCGTAACCAGTAATAGTTGGCACACTCTCGGTAATTAATTCCGAACTGAAATCGTTAGGTGAGGTGTCATTCCACTCAGTATCTTTTCGAGAACTTGGCTAATTTCATTTATAAATCGTAAAAATTTACTGTAACATACGGGTACAAGTTAGAAAAATCATTTTGTGATGTTCATAAAAAAGAAAACATAAAACATAAAATTTAAGGATACATTTCTGTACTAGTTAAAGGCATTGGCAACTTATTTTACCTATTTTATGTTTTAACGAAAATTGAAAATGTGGTTCATTTTAGGTCGGTAGGTCTTTTTCAAAATTTTCTGACATGAAAAATAAGCGAGATAATCATTTCGAAAGGAAGAAATCCTGACGTCACAACCGCCTCTCATCACAGAATCCTCTCATCACTGAACCCTCTCATTCACTATAAACTTGACAGATATTTGAACATTTTCCACACATCTTCCACAAAATAACAAATTAACTACTTTCTCGGCTTTTTTCTGTTCTAAATTTTGTCTTGAACTTCGCGAAAACATCTCAGAAATTTTGTCAAGTTTATCAAAACTCTGACAGTGTCACTTAAAAGTCAAAAACTATTTGATCTTAAAATTGGACCAAATGCTCAAGAGGCGGTTAGGACGTCATAATTCCAACTTTGAATCGAAATAACTCGAGTTAGAGAGCAGATACAGAGAAACGGTTTTCACTATTGTAATAAACATTTCCAGTACCATCATTTAAGACAAAGTTGTTTTTTAAGTTGCCAATGCCTAGTGTAGTAGACGCTAGTGTTGATTAAGAATATGCTTATAATCCGAGTATCATAGAGAAATAAGTTTTTATTTCTTACTAATCTTAGTTACGGTGACCATAAAGATAAATCCCCTTGGGTTTTATAGGAGGGCATTATGAATCTTTAAAATTCCCTCCAACCAGTTTTCTTCAATCATTCAACTCATTCTGACTTTGCCGGAACCAAAACTAAACCGTGTTTTCATCGGTTTTTTTGCAATTCGTCCAAGATTTGACTTTTTTAACTTATTTTTATAAAGCGAAATAAATGCCAAAAATTGACAAAAATTTAATTTTTTCTAGAAACTTATTTTAGTAAGAAATAAAATTATTTATCTATCAAGGGAATCAAGAAAAGTGTTAAAAACCGTGTTAACCACAGTCAGGTCAAGTCAGGTCAAGGCCCTTATAATTCGCTTTTGGTATATAAATAACTATTACTGTTGTCTATATTCACACAATAGAGAAGTTACTATCAAAAACTAGCATCACCGGTCTGCTATTCTTTAGAGTTACGTGTCTGCGGAAAAGTCAGTTTACTAATCAACGGTATGAGTACCATAAGAACTCCAAAAAATTTTAACGCAAGGTAAGAAAATCCGGCCGAACGTGATAGTCCTAAAAAGTAGCACTATGACTAAACTAAACTGCATTTCCATTTCCTCTTCAATATTGACATTTGTTTATCAAATTCCGATTTATCAATAGAAAGCTGCGTCAACAATTCCTCATAGTTTTCTTGATGGTTTTCATGTGGTAACAAAAAACTTATGGTTTATCGAATTTATTGCATGATAAGTCGACGAACTTTACAACTAAAATAGTTTCGTTATTGCCACTGTAGAATTACAGAAAATTTTACCAAAACATTTCGACTGTACCTAAATACGCTATATCATTGCGAATTCTTATCTTTGTGTATCATTTAATAAATAGCTCGGATTTTTTAAAAAACTGTAATTCACACAGATCAAGTTTTTTCGATTTTTTCAATCGTCAAAATCTATTTTTGGTTAGCAACTTTCATCACCAAATTCCAGATGTGATCCGGGCATATAATTAATTTCGTACTTGTGACAGCAATGATAGATATTTGGGGGATTTTCGAATTGATAGGCGCAAAATCATAATTTATGGTTACGTTTGTTTGGAGAACGGCTTTAAATGCTGGCATTTGAAACGTAGCATGTGCGTTAGAATTAGAACCTCCCAACAATTCATCTTCAGTCTATAATCAACTACTTAATACTCAACATTTTTATGTGTAAAACAGTTATTTATTTAGTGGTAGCGGCATTCATGCGGACTTTTCTTGTTTACTTTCGGGTCAAGAGGAAAAACCCTATTCTCCATATACGCGAAGTTTTTCCCGATAATCCCTCGGGTATAAATCTTCCCGTTTCACGAAAAGGTCAAAGCGAACGCCGCTGGAATTGTACTAATGGGTCCTGGTATGGGTGTGTGGAAGGAGCGCACAGTGCGATAAGGACGATTCGGAAGTATCTTTCGTGTAAAATTTGGTGCGAAAGCGAAATTACCCTTATTAAAATGCCTCTGTCCTCGTTCTCCTACGTCCTGGCCCATCTAATACGGGCTCTCAATTCCCAATTATCTCATCTTTCGTTTGTCGCGCGGAATAATCAAAGCGCGCACCTAATTACTAAAACAAGTTTAAATCTGTCATCGGGCATGGGAGCTGGCGGAACGGTTTATTTAAAACGTCAACAAGCTCACCGAAAAAACGCCCGCACTCTCACACACATGATGCCGATAAGCTTTCCTATTCTTTCAGCGCGGCTGAGCGATCTTAAGATTTCTAATGTTTTTGTGCGGAGGAAAAAACTCGCGTTCCGGTGACGACGCCGTTTATTTTTACATTCGTTCGAAGCGAAGCTTCCGTTTTTCCGCGCGCCCCCGAAACACGGACATCTGCTTAAGGAGATGATCGTCGGATGGTTTAAATGAACGAAAAAGCAACCGAGAACCATCAAGGAAACAATGCCCGATTTTTACGACTGAAATCAGACCGGAATCGTTCCGGGGAGAAGAAAAACACTGACGATCGCACGATTCCGGCAACGGATGAGGTGAGGAAAACGTCGCGTGTTAATCGGCTCCTAAACGATAAATTCACATAACTCGGAAGTGTTAACGTGGCGTTTATTAAAATCGCCAAATGATAACATTTTACAGCTTGTTCCTACTTTTTACCGTTTGCACGATCAACAAGGCTGTTCACATTTCCGTTTGAAAAAGGAACAGACAACACAAGCCTTACACTGTAAAAAAGTTTCTGGTGGTCCCCAGAGGACCATACTCTAGAGTGTAATATTTTCTAGTGTAAATTAACTTTTTTGTATATGTACTTATGTACACCTAAATTAGTGTGTACTAATCATATTTTATAAATGTTTTACACACTTAACTAAATGTTCTAATGTACTTCCTGAGTGTACAGAGCATTGAATTCTAATGTGGTTACAGTAAAGGCATGTATATTTTAAATGTTTATTAAAAAATACAAATGCACAAGAAAAAACAAAATAAAAAATAAATTCGAACTACGAGTACATACCTATTTAACAAAAATATGTTTTGGAACAATACGTAAATCAGTAGAACCGTAAGATTGTTTTCACTTATATAGTTCTTCATATTTAAGCAACATTAAATCAACAACATTATTGTTGTCTTGTTGTAAAATATCTGAACTCATAAACTGTCTTATTTAAAACCACTATGGTAGGAGGTAGGATGTTTTTCGGTTTTCAAGTATCTAATAGTATAGTAAACAGTCTTCTTCTAATTCGGTCCCTTCCAAATCCGCTAAAGTTATGTTTTCCTCACAATTCAAGTTATCAAATTTTATTTTGTGAAATAATAACAATTTTAACTATGTACTTATATTTCTTAATAGTTCTACTCTAATACATTAAAACAAGAATAAAGTTCTTATAATTGAATCAGTAACTTACCTAATTCTGAGATATTTTCTAAAGTACAGTTTTTTTGTTTTTTTCTACTTTACAAAACTTTATGGACTCCTTCTAACATAATTTGAAAATTCTATCAGCCATTTTAACTGTCCCAGAACCCAAAAAAAAAATAAAATATGTTGCCCAAAAACGTGTGCTCATGTGCAGTCTGTACCTACTGTCTTTCGTTTTCACTAAGATAAGATTATTGAACACTGTGCAGTTATATTTTACGCTATGAACTGCAAACATCATTTGCGAGTGTAAAAAATGCACTCTACAGGGTGTCCGTTTTTCGAGCTCTACCATGGGGATCTCAATTATTATAAGAGATACAAGGTCAGTCAATTAGGGCAAAGTTGCGCATTTAATGCTGAACAATTATCTGAAAGAAAATTTAATGTGTCATTTTTAGTTTTTGAATTATTGAGAAAAATAAAAAATTTCTTAGCTTAGCTAGACGTTTTTAAATAGGACATTCTTCGGGCACTTTTTTACAAGAAATCTAAATCTGTCATTACATTTTCCATGGCGTTCTTGATGTCAGAGTTACAACACTCAACTTTGGTTTTTCTTATGGACGCCATATTCAATTTTTGTATTTTTGAAAAGTGTTTTTATTTCTGATTACAAGGATGTATCACATGATATGATCGAATCTTGCATGCGAAATAAAATTAGGAAAAAAGCATTTTTCCAAAGAGTGCTTCGGAAAAAACGTCAAAAATGTTGTTAAACAAACTAAATTTTGACAAGTGTATTAAATATGCGAGCAAAATTTTTATAACTTTGTCTTGTTTTGTTTTACGAAGAATAAAATTCTAGCTTATCATGTCGTTTAGTTTTTAAATAAGTCAGCTTGGTGAAAATGTGAACCTTCTATATCCAAATTTAATTAAACCTCTAAAATCTAGTTTGTTTAAAAACAAAATTGTAAACGTTTTTTCCAAAGCACTCTTCGCAAAAATGCTTTTTTCTCCATTTTGATTATCATGTACGATATGATCATATCATGTAATACATCGTTGTAATTGGGAATAAAAACACTTTTCAAAAATACAAGTGTCGAATATGGCGTCCATAAGAAAAGCCAAAGTTGAGTGTTGTAATTCTGACATCAAGAACGCCTTGGAAAATATGACGACAGATTTAGATTCCCTGTAAAAAAGTGCCTGAAGAACGTCCTAGTTAAAAACGTCTAGTTCTTTTGGTTTTAGCTTGAAAAAATAAAAACGAAAATTACAAATTTCAGTTTTTTCCAATAATTCAAAAACTAAAAATGACACATCAAATTTTCTTGCAGATAATTGTTTAACATAAAAATGCGTAACTTTGCCCTAATTTAACCGACCTCGTATCTCCTATAATAACTGAGATCCCTCTGGTGGAGCTCGAAAAACGGACACCCTGTATAAAAGGTAAATTAATGTTTTATGTAATTTCGACACTGACAGAAAATGTATTTCAATTATAAGTTATATTTTGTAAAAGATGTATTATGTGAACAGTCATTTTAAACATAATCTAGTGTTAAAATTAACACTAGAAAATTTAATTTTTTTACTGTTTAGCGTTGATTATTAAATTTCCAGAAATGCATTTTTCATCCGCACAACCACTCTAGAATTTCTACTTTATCTGAAAACATTTTTTGAAATAAAAGCTCTCTGATGCTCACAACATTAACCACATTATTGCACCCTTTCGCGCGTATGATTAATGAATTTCCTTCTGTTGACATTTTAACTTGTACACGAACATAAATCCTTGAAATCTGTGTTAGGCTTTATCTCGTTTTAGAGTGCTCTTAATTGTTCCGTTATTTCCTGTTAAAACGGCCATCATTTCGAAGGAATAATTTTTAACTGACCACAGACTATTTTCTATTTTCGCCGCCAACCACTTGGTGCAATGAATCTTTAACGTGACGTCGTGACGACGGCGTAAAATCACTAGTATAGGTTAAAATAAACACACGAGTTTAGTAGGTAAATATCTTCTCGCGATAATGTTATTTTACATTGGTACTTTATTCCGTCGTAAAATCGCAGACGCAAACTTTCTTTGATGTGTGCTCAAGCAGTGGCACATTGTTTGGGCAGCGACGTGCCGCAGGGTTCATTAACTTAATGGCTCGAAAGCTCAAGATTGAATTTTTCTCGATTCAAGAACGAGTGCGGCAACGCTGTTCTACATATCTGCCTGTTATCAGTTTAAGTTGAGCAAACAATAGTGAAATCGGGCGAAACGCAATCATTCAACCAACACTAGAAAGAAGCACGAGCTTTGCTCGCAAAGCCCCGTCTCAACAGGTAACGCTGAATTACGAGCCGCATTAATTCGCAACAGGAGGAAATATTAAAAAGTGGGAGAAAAACTGCCATCCTGTCGCACACGCATTAATTCTCTTTCGCCAACTTTGTAAATATTGATCGCCTATATATCCGTAATGTGATTTATAAAAGGAGGTCGGCATGTTGTGTTGCGTTGCGTTACTCCCGGGAAAACCTTCCGAATTAAGGGATGCGTCAAGATCAAAATAAATTTTAAATTGCGCATGGACGCACTCAACGATTTGACAACTGCTTCTATTTACTTTTGCCAGATTTTCAAAGCGAAAAGTTTCGCCGATAGTGAATGGCATTAAAGTGGTTATATTCATCCGCGAACTTAATGTTTTCAAAAGAGGAAAATATTTTACCGAAAATCAATTTAAACCCATGGTGCGAAACTCGTGAATGGAAGAATAGGCAAAGAAGGGATTGTTAACAATGTTAGGCCCGTCGCGCAGCCATCAGACACCTCAAGGGACCGGGGGATTCAACATGATGCTTTCAAAACGTGGCAAATTTGCGCTAAGATTGATGATTAATGGCGAATTGTCATATCAGTGTTATCAGTGTGTGCAAAATGCGTTGAAATACAGCTTCACTGTGGCAAAATTACCGCAAATGCAATGAGGTGATTTTGAGCAAATTCATTTCAAAATGTTTTAGTCCATTCATAAATAACGCCCAAAAAGGACTTGTAGAATGCATGGTGGGAAACAGAATTTTTAATTTTAAATCTAAGTTTGAACTACACCTTTTAAAATTGTATGTCAGAAATTTAATATCAATAATTGGGCCTCAGTATAGTCAGTTGTATTTCAGAAAGTAAGGTAAAGATGCCTATTATTATAGACAACTTTTAAAAAAAATCACACTTTTTCTAATTTTAATATTTTTCATTGGGAATGAAAGGGTGGATACTGCCTATTTGGTTTTACAGTCCTACTTTAAATTATTTGATATTCTACATTACGTATATTTACACTTCTTTTTTCTTTTCCATTTTTCTTCTTGCACCCGTCACTTCTTTTATCCATTCTTTTCCTTCACCATTTTTGTTACGAACTTTTTCCCTATCAAACTCGCACACTTTTAGCTCCACACAAACAATGGGTAGATATATTTATTTCCATTACGAAAACACAGTAACGATTCGAATTTGTATTTTAGTGTATGTGTTTGATTTGCCTGTTTAAAAAAAGGGTTCCTAAAATGAGACAGTACGCGTTCTCGGTATGAAAAAAAAAACATAACAATTACACTTTTTTTCCAAATTAATGGTGCTATTCCCTAACTTCTGTGCTCTATTACTGTAAAAATTACAGCTGTTATTTAAATTCGTATTCCGTAAACTCTGTTGCCCTCTGCTAGCAACATTTCTACAGTAACATTCTCTGTTAAATAACAGCGGCAAAAATCTCTCCATAAACTAACAGTGACAGTGACAGATTTTGAATTTTTGCGATGTTTTACCAAATTAACAAGAAATTGTATTAAAAATGTGATAAGGAATAAAACTGGAAGCTTTGAATCACGCATACAATTCTATCATTGGTTTTTAAAGTGTTAGAAAACAACGAAAAGGGATAAGATCGATCCTAGAAAAAAATCAATTGGTATAATCCATAATGTTGCAAAGGTAATCTGTGGCAATGAACACCACTTACAAATCGCCAGAAACGCGAAATTTGTATAGTACTCTTCATTTTGGTTACAGTATTCCGCGAAAATAAAACATAAATTTTTAAATTTTGAATTATTTATTTCAAATTTCATTTTTGGCTTTCAATAATAATTTTCTTTCTTCCAAATTGTGTTTCCCTCTTTAATTTTGCGTATAAGTTCTCTCCAGCACAGAATAAAATAACTTGGATTCAATTTAGTTAGCTAATGCGACACGAGATCCCACAGAAATTGTTCCAAAACATAAAATGATATTTTTTTCCAATAAACAAAGATATTCTTTGCTCTGATCTACACCCATCTTTTGCATTCGCTTTCTTTTCACACTTTAGTGAAGCTTTTGCGATACCAAACTCGAAATGATAACAATTTTATGAAAACTTCTTAACATTTTCGCAAAATATTTGAATCAGTCCTAATCAAGTAGTAATCCATACGTCAAAAAAATGGGAACACTGTTACCCTTATTTTAACAGAGGGAGTTAGAAAATCGCAAATTAGAAAGCTCTGTTAAGCGGTGTCACAACAGAGCACTGTTGCTAACATTCTATAAACGTAACAGAATAACATAGACATTTAGAGAATACCACCATTAAAATAACTCTGTAAACAAATTCAAAAATCCTTTTAGGTTTTACATTCACAACAAAGAGCACAGAGAAACCTTTTTGATTCCATTTCTCCGCATGGTATCTGCACATCTGTGTCTATTTCAACTCGTTTTCAAGTGGCTCAAATTTTTTTTTGAGTTTTCTAATTGGCAGCAGTATAAAATGATATGATAAATACATACTACGTTATGTTAGCTCTATGTTAATAACAATCAACACTATCTTGTTACTATTTTTCACCTTCTATTTACTTGTACGAGAGCTGCAAAAATTTTGGCGGCCGGGCACAGAAAATTATGACAGCTAACTGATTCCCAGCACTACTTACCACCTCGCTGTTGATATAGGATTTTAAAATGAACTATTGGTAACATACAACAGAGGCCTTTTGTTTGAAACAAGCTTTAACTTTTTAGCTTTAACTGCACATAATATGCACCTTTACCCTATCAAATTCAGAAAGAGTGATTTGTAATTCTTCTGAAATATCTAGGTTTGATACTTTCTGAACTACAATTGATACATTCGGAACTACAAATGGAAAAGGGTGATTTTAGTATGTTTAGCTCCAAAACCCAGTCGTGAAGTCAAAAATTCTCTTTCCAACCATCGTCGAGTGAAATATGGTGTGATGGTATTAACATTCACCATAAGCAGTTGAGTAATCTTTGGTCTAGATAAGGTGTTTTTCGTTGGTGTTTGCATACGGATTGAGATAGTATGAGTGGTTTATTTTAAGTGGACAATGAGCGGAATGCCTAGAGTTGGCTCCGGTGTTGTTTAATTGTGCAAATGAGTGAAGGTTGGCAGTTTCTTGGTCGCGCTAGAATTCAGGCGATGTCTCGTGCAGAATTTGGAATTGGATGGTGTAAATTGTTGGGATGTCACGCACGTCCATCGAATCTAAATATAGGTTCGTCTGGCAGCGAAGACGAATACCTCGGTGGAGCAATGGTGAGGATCGAGAGGAAGAAGCCAGTGGTGGAAGTGGTGGAAGCGCAAGTGGTGACTTACGTGGCGTTGGCGTTGGGACTCTGCTTCATGTAGGGGTGCACTCTGTTGGCGTTGGTGTCCAGGACGGACGACTGGGGGCCGTTTTGCGTGGGCGGCGCTCCCGGGGACAACTTGCCTGCTAGCGCGTCCAGCGAGTGCAACATAGTCGGTGAGACTCAGCCACGGAACTGGCCAATCTCACCTGTACGTGTCGAGATAAGATAACGCACCTGTTATCGGTCCCTACTCGCGTCAGATCCGAGGCGCGTCGGCCGCCTGGTCACGCTGGCGGCGGCGGCGCCGGGGCGGAACACCGCGTCATGGTGCACAGGAGGACGGACACTACGCAACTACAAGGGGCCTGGAAAAGCACACGGTTATTCGCACGTGCTCGGGGGCGGCGGGCCGCCGCCGACGCACGGCGCGCCGAACAGAACGGGACGGACAAGCACACGGTTGCAAGGCAAAGCACAGCGGTGGCAGTGGTGGATGCAGAAGGCGAAGAGGCACCTGGTGGTGGCCGGTCCCGCGCCCGTCGCGCTCTGCTCGGCGCCGCCGAGCGTGCACGTACCGCTCGTCGAGACGCTCGCACTGCACTGACGCCGCTCCTGGCCGGCGGACGGGGTTCACGGGCGCAAGCGCCGCCAACGACGACGACGACGACGCCAGATAGCCGATGCATCGACACGACCACCGCCGTCTGGAGACGCGCCGCCGGAGGATTCCCGATACCGATTGATACGCAAGCACCAATTAACGGCACGGACGCGGACCGAAGCGGCGAGCCGCAAAACGGAAATATACTCGACGAGGGAAACCGCCGCCAAACCGCAAATAGACGCGCTTTTTCTTCAACGAGGATAAACAACACAACAAACATACACATCTGCGTCTATTTAGTATTTACTAGGGCTGGACGATACCTCTATTTAGATAACCTGATCAGGATCGATTCTTTCCCCAGGTTGTTATGAATAAAAAACACCAGTGAACAGTTGTTCACACTTTAAAAAACAATTATTGAAAAGACGTCAAGTTATCATATTTGATCCAAGTGATCCATGGTTAATGTTAGCAGGTTATCACACATTGTCGGTCACTCCAGAGTGCGGAAGACCTTCACACATATTAAAATAAGTGTATATCGTGTAAAGAGTAATAAAGACATCTTTATGCCTATTTGTTTTCAACTTTTGTAATCGCCTTCGTTATTCCTCTTTCGGTAAATTTCGCAGCTTGTTAAAATTAGACTGCCATAACCCTCCAAATTTTGGCACATCTTTTTGAAACAGTCTGTAGAAAAAACATACTCCAAAAGCTACTGCTGTCAAGTCGATATAATTAGAACATCTTGCATGTTGTTTTACATTATTTACATTTATTTACATTACATTTATTTAATAAATAATAGAGCCGTAGAAAATTTGATTGTATTGTATTATTTTGCTTTACAAATCACCAACCTTCTAATCGATATGCAGCTGAGAGGAGGATTACAAGAATGCAAAGTATATCAATAAAGAAATTGTAGTACTTTTTTTCCAAAATACATTTAAATGTTTTATACAAGGTTTTTACAGGGTGTTAAAGAAATGTAAAATATTTAAGGAGGTAACAGTATGGACCAAAATTAATAAAAAAGTCTTAACAAACATGAGTCCGCAAAGTAACGGTTTCGAAGATACTCTTTTTTTGAAACATTTTAACATTCTCTAGCACTGTTTACTCAATGAACCGGTAATACTTAATTTTTGGTGAACTCTTCCAAACATACTGTGAAGAAATGTGAAGAAATCTTGCGATTTGAAAAAGCTTCACCATATAGACGTCGATGTTCCATATCTTCGAAACCGTAAAGTGGGATTTATAGCTCCGTTTCCGTTTAACATAACTTAATACACTTTTAAGATAACGTAAAAAAATTACGTTTTCAATTTATAGCAACGTAGAACGATTACGTTAATTTGGCATTTTTTCGTAAATTTGACATTTCTTAAGCAAAACTTAATATTTACAATCCACCGGGTTTTGTGGACAGTGGGGATGACAATAATGGTGCTTGGCGTCAAGAAGTGGAGGGATTAAAATCTGTAGGGAAACTGTCTTCAAGTCATGGAAGCAAAGAATCGGTTCAAATCAGGAATTTATTTGCCAATTACTTTTGTTCAGCCACTGGCCAAGTGCCTTGGCAAAATGATAGAATTTACAAACTGGAAAATATGTACGTGCTTGCATTATTAAAATTACTTTTTGTTAAACTGTTTGAAATTTATTATTCGTGTAGAATTTCTACAATATGAGTCTTAAGATAATTTTTTTTTACTTTATCAGTCATTAGACTCTTTGCTTTTTTTTGTTGTAAATTATTTCATACCTCTCCACCAACTGAATTAACTCAAATTCTTTGCCCATTTTCGATTTAATAACAATAAAGGCAAAAATATGCAGCAATAGCGACAATAGTTTTGCAGGTTTGTAAAATTATTTGCTCTGTTGATTTACGTAACTCTAGCAACCGACACTTCGAACTACTTGATCTTTTCGAATATCGGGTCACGTAACTTAATAATTAAAAATTGGTCAATTGATACGTAAACGACAACGGAAAACGGAATAAGTTATGTTACTATAAATAGATATACAAAAATGGGGAAGTTTATTTTTTTTAAGTTAAGTTATGTTAAACGATTACGGAGCTATAAATCAGACTTTACTTTGCGGACCCATGTTTATTAAGACTTTTTTTGTTTATTTTGGTCCATAAGTACTTTATCTCATTTATCTCCTTAAATATTTTAAATCATTTTACAGGGCATTTCACCTAATTTTATGAGGCCTGTGCTTGTAAAATGCAATCAACAATACATATTCCAAAACGAACTCGATTATAAATTTTGAAAAATTGGATAGTCTCCTCTACTTTGTTCACCTCTTCAAAAAATTGCAATAGTTTTAGTTGTGTGGTTAAGTTTTCGAATAAGTGAAATTGTATGATTTTCTTCATTATTTATAAACATTTCGACTAGTTTTGCCTGTTACGGCGTTATCAAGAAAGTTGGGCCTAGAATGTGTCTTGAGATCACCGGACGAATTTTAGTTAGTTAGTGATTAAATTGGTAGATAGAGTCATATTCACTACATCTCTTGGTAGAACACATGATAATTGTTTCTAAAAACAAAAACTTATTTATTAACTAGGTATATCCCATTTCAGTTCATAGTAGAATTTTGCAAGAGCGCATTGAAGTTTTTGGAGTGAAATGAAACACAAATTGAGAGTTTCTGGTGGGTTTTCTTAGCTTAAAACGTGTCGCTGGGATTTAGTTTAACACACAATTCTTTTCTTTTACAGAAACTCTCAATTTGTGCTTTATTTTTCATTCCGAAAAATTCAAATGTGCTGTTGAAATTCTACTATGAACTGAAATGGGATATATTAATGAAACAGTAAATAGTTTGAATTAAATGTGTATTTTATTTGTATCAAGGTTTTGTGTATTTGTTGTGTGCAACACCCTGTATTGTTTTGACATTTTAATTTCGATAAGAATTTAATTTCGAAGGTCTTCTGTTTGATCAATGATCACGTCTAGCGAATTTTTTTTGAATAACTTTGAATTGTATTTTGTGAACTTTTTTCATCTTTGTGGACCACAAATACAGGCTGTAAATGAAATAAGTACATTAATTTTAACTGGGAATAGAACTCGTCAAGACAAACAATTTTTCCTAATAACTTTTTTTTTCAAAACGTTTTAGTTTTTGAGTTAAGATTATTTTAAAATCTTACACAATTTTCTTACACGTCACTGGAAGCAAAGTTACCTAGTCGACAAGATTACCGTTTGAAACGGTTACCTTGGTTGCGGCTATTATTTATTGTTACTTTTCTTTGTTGGAGCATTTCATAAAAGGCTCGTCAATTTGTAGGGGGAAAAAATGATTTAAAAAAATGCGATTTTGAAAAAATGGTACATAGAAAAAGTGTTTGTCTTGATGAATTCTACCACTGATTAAAGTTAATGTACTTATTTCGCTTACATCCTGTATATTAAATAATGGATTTTAGAATTTACGGTAAAGCTTGAGATAATGATCATTGTTGTAGTTGAGTAGTTCTCAAAAACTAATGTAAAATAAACTATTTTTGGTTATAGAGTGAATTATTTTCCTCATCTCCTTTAAATTTAAATCTTCAAGACCGTAAACACTCTGTATTTGATTATCTCCTGACTTTAAAGACTGAAATCTTCCACACCATGGTCAACATAAAGAATACGTTGACAGTGAAAGAAAACTTGGATATATCGAATTATGGGAAATTATAGGTACATTCAAAACGCCAAATTATTTATTATTACAGTTATTTACAAATCATAATTCAAGCTCAATAAAGAGTTGAATCAAAGTGAATTTAATTAAACAATTGACGCTACACCGTTTTTTCCAATTTTGTGACAGATCTAGTATTCTGTAAACAATTCTGTATATTTGGCGACTAATAAAGCAAACTTTTTTTAGAAACATGCAGACCGAGAGGTGCAAAAATTGACAAGTTTTTTATCTTCACTTTGTGTATTACTTAAAGCTGCCAACTTATTTAGTGCCACGGATTACTTTAACTAATGCATTTGCTCAGAAAGCCAGTTTAAATATTGTTGTACTTCCAATATTTTATTTTGGACGCTTTTCCTTATAGCCATCAAGACAAGTCGAAACTAAAACCGCTCCTTTGGTCCGGCCCTGCGCCAAACCACAAATAGCCACTCTTTTTCGTCGCTTGAAAATAAACAACATTCTTCTAAACATATAAAAATAAAATCCGCATCCGCGACCAAGCCAATGGAAATAACTTTAAGCATCGCGACGACAATACAGATAATCACGAATTCGTTTTAAAGCTTTTGTCAAGGTTTTTAATTACTTTGCAGAGTCCTTATGAAATAATCTTTATGCAAATGAAGAAAAGTCCTCGGAAAAGATTGCACGGATAAAACAGGAATCATATGCATAAGCTCAACTTTTAAATTCTATTGTCAACTACTCGTTACGTATTCCGATACGGTTTTTTCCCGCTTTTGTGCTGAAATAACGATCTTAAACCCTTTTAAATCGGTGCACAGAAATGCTAAAAATGTAAATAATTAAATTTCGCTAATGCAAAATATAAAAAAATGGAAAAATGTCTTTTAAATTTTAACACAGCTCGCTGTCCATTCATAATGCTGCTTGGTGAAATATGAATTGGGTCAGCTATTATTATTTTACAATTAGTAAATGCGTTGCTGATGCTATCGCTATTATTACTACGTTGGCATTACAACGATCCTTGCTACGATTTTCTAATTATTTCTAGTCAAACCAAAGACCGTTTTTTCCCTACTTCAAGTAAATCTTTCGTCAGCTGATAGTCTCAGTTCATTCTATTACCAACCAGCCTGTTGCCAGAGACGTCGCGCCTCCGTGTTGCCTTTTCTTGATTCTGATGGATGGTTTTCGGTCGAGATTTATTCCAGCGGACGTTCGATTAGTTTGCGAGGGGATTAGACCGCCGCACCGATAGGTAAAAGTTTGTAATTGGACTTGGGGTAAGCAGGGCCGGATCCGTCGACCAGATACATATCCGTGATGGATCCGCACTTGTTGTACGCCACAAGACGAATCTCGAGGGAGCACGACGCTGATTCGGTATTGGATTTTTTATTGCCGACCCACAACGCCGGAAAATGTACCCGACCTGCAACCTTTTCCCGATTGAGCTTTGCTTTGACAAAACGCAAAAGACACAATTTTTTGTCCAACATTATTTTGCTTCAACTAAATTTTAGTCTTCCCGTTGCGCAAAAATGGAAACTATATCTTAACAAAGCCGCTTATAAATTTCCGGTTATCAAAGGCAAGCCCGTCGCGGTTTATAGATGAACTATCAACTTCACCTGGTCCGGAATTTCTTTAATACAGGCTGGTTCCGTTAGTTGATCCGTCATCATAACTCCGGGAGCAAGACGCCCGGAGTTGTCCTGGTGCCGTCCGATTTAATTTAGTACGGTCACGTTGCAAAACAACTAATGCTAGTCGGTTATTAGCAGGCAATTATACCGAAAGATTTTTCTGCGAAAAGGGTGCGTGTTTATAAATGGGAGCATATTTCGGTGGAGATTTTTACACCAAAGCTTTACGAGGGGCTGTAAAATTTCGCATTAACTATTTTCAGGTTTTATTGTCACATATACCCGTCGTTTTAATCCCAGTTTAACAACCACTTATAGCGCAGGTACGCCGATAAAGACAATTTTAAAATTGTTATGGAGGAAGTTCGATTTCCTGAGCCAATTGTCTTCCTGATAAAGGCTACGTGGTGTACCCGCTTTATTATTACACGGAGCAATTTAACTCATATCGATTCAATTTTATGTTAGAAATTATGAAAACACGCCAATATCGTGAATTTCAGATTTACGCTAATTATTTAGCAAAAAGCTTATTCTCTAGATTTAATTAATTTTTGCCGTAAAATATACTCCCTACCGAAGCATTTTTTAATCATTTTAATTTCAGAGGAGATTATCCGCGAAAAGCTCGAGGCTATCGCAGCAAGAAAAATAAAAAACGAAAGCGCGGTGTAGATGTCAGACAAAAAGAACGTTACAAATTTCGCTCTTCATGAAAGCTCCGGTGCCACTACCGGACACCCTGGAGCTAGTAGAAAACACGTGACTTTTTATAGACGTATAAATAACACCGGCCGATTCCTCGGAAAACACACGAAGGTCGCCAAATAAAACTTTCACTGTTTTCCCAATAATTCACGTTTCGATCATTGTTTCACTGAAAATAGCCGCAGAGAAGATTTCGTCAGTCTGAAGTGCAAAAGCGGAAAATGTATGCGAGGGGTCGTAAATCATTTCGAATGTTTTAACGAGCGATTTCGCAGTATATTTTACATATTTCATTATTCCAGACGAAAAAATCCAACAAGGATTAAGCAGTTTTGGCCATTTTGTGCTACATGGCGCAATAAAGGACCTGATGGCAATCCAAGTCGGTTTTTATGTATGCACTCCGCCATAAACTTGTCCCCAAATAGATGACTTTCATTAATTTAGATACAGTAATAATTAATTTTACGAGCTGCTATCACAATGAATAAACTAGACGCAATTTCGTCTTGTTTAATGGTGGAAAAAATGTTGTACATTTTCGGCGATAATTTGGAGCTTTAGGTTCAACAAACTCGGACTCGAAGCAAATAATCTCGTTGTGGGAAAAAGCAGCCGCCCCTGCTGACCTCTTCAGTTATCGTTCGAGTTAGACGATTATCTCGCCGGTCCAAGTGGATTAATAATGGATGTTTTCCGTGAAAGTGCCGCCTCCACAGACACACACGTCCGATACGATCATATCGTTTGTCATGCTTTTAAAAGCGTCTCTGCCCGCCGACAACAGAGGAAAATCCACGCGACCTTAACAAATTGCACGTTACGATCCGGAAAAGAACAGATTTTTTCCGGAGGCGTCCGTCTTGATCAGTGTCGCTGCACGAATTTTGATTTTTTTTCCTCGGACACGTGGTGTTGTCGCGACCCTCGTTAATGTTGCGATAAATTGACGGAACGTGATAGCTTTGGGTGCGCGGCCCCCTTCTAATGCATCTGCTACGGTTTTAATCTATCATAATATAAACCATAACTGTTTGTTGTTTGCGGAAATTGAGTCCAGATTGCTTCTCGACTTTGCGGCAAACAAGAGTCGGGTGACTGTCGTGCTGGGCGGTTTCGATAACTTATTATTGCCGGGAAATTGATAGAAATTGTCTATGATGCTCCGTAAACTAATTGAGGACAGCTTTCACGGTTTGAAGCCAATATTTTTCAGAGTAGCATTTTACAAGCGAATAAAAAATCATAACCAACAACGAAGCTAATTAAGACTTTATTCTTCGACACTGTCAGAATTTATGATTTTTCTCCTGTGTAAGGCAGTTCTAACAACTGTTCGGCATTTCTCAATACAAAACATCAGATTATTTTTAACAGATTTAAAGCAATTTTAAGCCTTGCTGTGTCTAATTCGACGAATAAAATGTTGTATTCAACTTGTTTTCGTGTAAATCGGTTCATTTATTTCACTTCGTGGATGATAAACCTCTCGCTATCACTCGTCGTTTAAAAATCCACTCGTGCAATAAAGCGTTCGATTTACACTCAAACTCCTTAAATAATATAATATTAATGAAATATGGTACATCCGGTTCACTTTCATAACAACTGTTGTGGTGGAAATTGGGTAGGTACTCTTGGCATTAACTTCTATATGAGTTGTCATGGTAATAGGTTAGTCAATTCCACCACAATGGTTTTTATGAAATTTTTATTAGACAGGTAATGAGTAAAGTAATTTTTTTATAATGCTATGGAATGCATCTACAGTAAGAAAAAAAGTGAAAGAGCACAAAGTGGACACGTATAGTAATATTCCTTACATAATATTTCAAAATAGTTTCAGTAACGTGTCTTAACTATTTTCCTGGGTTCCTTACATTTGTAGTTGAAATTACAATTTGTACAATTTGATTTGTACTAGCAATACTTTCAGCTATTGATACTTAAAATTAACCAACTTGTTTCATTAAAGATTTGGGAAGCAATATCATATCCGACTGCAGTGTTTTACAAACTAGTTAATTATAATTTGAGCATTCTTTGACTTTTTGTAACTCTGCTTGCTAGTCTAGTAAAACTAGTTTTTTATAAATGTGTAATGGGCGTTGCTTGTATCACATGATATATTTCATTTTTTCTGTCTACATCCATTCCACCTTATCATTACAGTGACGTTTTTCAATCAGCGTTTATTATTGTAGCCAGATATTGATTACCGTCGTGTTTTCGTTTAATAATGTAGACTGAAAGTATAGAGTAGTAGTTGGAGCATTTCCCTGCATATACACAATTTTATGAAATTTTATTCTGAAATATTTCTATTAAAAATTCTTTTATACTTTTTCTATAAAAGCAAACTTTGATGCTATGTAAATGAATAATAGGGCGATATTGTAAACGTGAAATAATATTCTAGGAATTATTTTATGGATATACGCATTAAGATATATCTATTCTTGAGAGAGATCTGGCACTGTCAATCGAAATGCATTCCTGGCGAATCAGCATCCTTATTTTAGATGCAAATGCTCCAAATGCATTTACGTCGAGTCAGATAAATTCATTTGTAAAGATTAATAATAGCACAATATTTGTTCATTTGAAGTCTTTGAATAATTGAAGAGATTTACTTTGGTGAAAGAGGTTCTTTGAGTGCAAAAAGCGTTCATTTGAAAAATAGCTTGCCAACACGTCTCAATTTTTTACTTTTAGATCATGTTTTTAACGTACTTATTATTCGGTTCATAAATTAATAAAATATTATGTACTATAATAATATAAATTTCTCTTTTAATTGGGTACAGGGAAAATACCCAATCTAAAAAACTATTTGAATTGCTTTAACGCATTATCAAAAGTAACATAATATTTCAAAGTTAAAAACAGTGTGATTTTAATATCTGTTTCAACAATAAGGTATCAGTTTCTTATTGAAGAAATGCAAAAGAAAACTGTTAACAAGGTATGGTTTTCCACGAAACTGTATTCAGTACACAAAATCGAAAAACGACACATGTTACAGTAACAAAAGTCAAATTCTTGCAAAAATACACAATCAAAAAAAAGATGGATGTATAATTGTTAGGACTCGTTTCTTCAAAGAATTTGTCTTGTTGCGTCTTTTTTGCCAAAAAATTTTGATTCTTGATTTTGTATGATTTCCTAGTATACTAAAGAAATAATACACACTATTCACCCAAAAACACTAAACGCTAATTTTGAACATCGAAGTGGTCATCTTTAGGTGATTTATTTAGTGTCTCACCTGAGAATGATCACTTTTTAGTCGAAACACGTGGTGGCAGAAGAAGAATTGTTGACTATTTCTAAATAATTTTGTCTTAATTTTAAGTTGTTACAAAGAAAAAAAATGGGAGAATGGTAGCACTATTCAAAATGATTGTGGATACTTTTACAATTAAACCACTGAGTTTTTATTTTTAGAGTTTTAAAATCAAGTACCAGCGCTATAAATTCGACTTTTTGCAGCAAAAATAAATTGATTTATTTAGGCTACACTCTATAAAGCAACAAAAAATAAAATTATGGCTGGTATAAACCAAAGAAAAACTTTACTGTGTAGAGTCAAAATATTTGCAGCAGTTAAAATGTTTATTTTGAGCATATTATGTTGTGTTAATTGCCGAGTTTTGCATTTGCAGTATTTGTGTACATTTAAACTTTATTTGCATTTTTTCGCCCACTTTCTGTCTTTGAAATCGACCCATGGAGATTGATTACTCCTGCAAATATCGCTGCAAATTTTTTTCGATCAATTTTTCCTGCCTCCAATTTGTTTTTCCGACATCCTTCCAAGGACTTTCGATTAAACGTTAATTACGCGCCCGAAATCTCTCTGCCACGCACTTGTACCTGTGTTTGGTGGCTCACAAAAGACGCGTACTTTCTGCTAATTTTATGGGCTTCACGAAAGTCGATATCGAAGCGCAGGTAACTAACGTTCCGTCGTGTCACGCAAGGGGTTTCCGTCCTGTCAGTCCTTCGATCGACCGACTGTCCCTTTCGCCCCTCAGCCAGGACCGCACGACCGAGGGCGGTTATACCGGAATCATTACCCTCTACCAGACAACACGGAGTCGAGAAAGACTTTGAAATAAATACGCCGTAAATCAGGTGTGGTACTTTCAGGTGCTGAATGTTTTAACCGAATGAAGGTGGAATATTTCCCTCAACTTTAAGGATTATTTTATTACTGAAATATGGACACGCTAAAAGGAAAGGTGGTTGGTGTGACCATAAAGCTGTCTGCTTAGCTGAAAATAAAAAAAATACTAGCTTCATAAAAGTGATTTTTCTGTCACACGCCAAAAAATTCAATTCTTATCTCCGAAAAAGGAAGAAGGTCACAGAGAGTTGAAAAAGTCCATTATTGATCTTTAAATAATTATAAAATAGTTTTATTCACAAAAGTTGTAGATAGGTACGAACCGCCCGCATGACTTAAAATAAATTATTTTCAAATATACGGAGTGTTTCCGAACTGAGATACAATACAAACTTGTGTTTTTTTAAATAGGACACCCTAAATTTTATTGCATTTTCGATGTACAGTTCATTCTTTTATATAATCAACTGTCAGTGTCAAAATTCAGATAAACACCAGTCTGTATCACCCTTAAAAGTTCACTTGCAAAAATGGATGTATTCTGTATTTGATATTTCGCACACAAGATTTGACCAATAGATTGGTCAAATTGAAATTTAAATTTGACATAAATATTAAAATTTTCTTAATTTAATTCTTCATTTAAATTTAATATCGACTTTAACTGAAAGTTCTGTTTCATATAATTAACGAAACTTAATTGAAAGTAGCAGTTCGTCTTCTGAGAATGAAGATGTGTGACATTTGCAAAGACGAAAAAAAATACAATTTGAGATAAAATTATTTCGATAAAAACGAAAAAAAAGAGGTTGTTCACAAATTGCATAAAATTGGAAACATTATCGGCCATTTCATTGCAGACGAAAGTCTAGTTTTGTGGGCAAAGCCCGCGCCGGTTTACCGTCTCATTTGTTCCAGGAATGCGTATCTGACCAATAAAAATTTAGAGATTACCTCCAACTTGTTTATCTACCGCACAAAAAATTACAAGTGTTTGTCATTGGATATTGATGAACTAATGCACACCCGACAGTAAAACAGACCAATCACAAGGCGTTTAAAAAACTGGTGTTTAATTATTTTAAATATCGACTGATTTTTAAATTTGTAAATTTATTAGTTGGAATCCTAGTCGTACTTTTTTTTCTGTCTCTAATAAGAGTTAAATTTTTTCTGCAGGTTATCAGTGACTACTTTTATTTACTCCATCTTCATCCAACAAAATTATTTTTGCTTTTTTCGGATACAGTTTCACGCACGTAAGGACGAAAATGACATTAACGGACATTGATTCTTATTTAACTTAATATTTTGCAAAATTTTTCTAAAATCAGGTCCAACGACCACCCAGTTGATTTTGGTTTTCTGACAATTTCTTATAATTAAAATTAATTAATTAAGTTAAGGGTCAATAATGGGCTTTTACAACTGGGGCACTGTATTTTCAAGTTAATTTTGTTTTTATTGGAAGAACAACGACCGCGAAAATTCGGCCCTAATTTCGTATTAGAAATGGAGTTTCAGCCGCAGCTTCTCTCATTCAATTACAGGAATCAGGTTAAGAATAGGAAAAAACTTCTCCCTTTAAACCGAATTATTTTCTTGCAAATGCGCTTCAAGAATCGTTCCGTTCAGCTCGCTTTTAAACGCCTTTACAAATAAATAGCAAAGTCTTTCGAGGACTTTTATGTCGGTTTTGAAGACCTAATTTTACAATACGAGCGTTTGGCCGCACTTTTTACTACAAAAAATAGATTTTCTCTCTAAATTATTCTCTTTAATACGCTATAATTCCAAAATCATCTCTGATTTTTCCGCCCTCTGTTTCAACAGGTTGCTGGAACAATACATTACGACAACCATAAGAAAATGCAAATTTGCAAATAAATTAATCTAAACTTTTCAAATTAGTCTGAAAACTTTCCGCAAGTCGTATTCTGTTTATTGTTGGGCGATTTTTAAGAATAGCTTAATCCCAAACTTCAGTTCGGGTTGGCAACATTCCCTCTTCCGTACTACGGGTATATAAACTTAAAAAAGGCACGAAATAAATAATGAGGAAAATAAAGGGTCAGTTAGCCCTGTTTTTGGGTTAGTGAATTGTGAAACCGTAAACAAACATTGACTCTAAATAAACAATTCTGACACCCTGGGTATGTATGATTGATGTTGAAAATTTCCTAACGAGCTTCGATTTATTGCCTCGTGCGCGTTTTTTATTTAATTGTCAAACAAACACAACATAATAAAGCAAACATAGTTCGACTGTGTACAACAGTGTAATACTTGCTAATTACTCGGTCTAACAAGAACAAAGACCAGAGAGCAAGAGACAAAGCACAACAAGTTCATAAGTAATGGCCTTCCGCAACACGAACAGGAACCAGCCAATAATTTTCGAATTCCCTTTTAACAGCCTATCCATGATTCGCCTTCGCCCTTACAGATTCGTAAGGGTTGACTAAAGGACACGCCAAGGGATGTCGGAGGATCTTTCCTATCAAACGCCGCAAACTTATCCAATTTCGGCCCCCAGAGGTTAAAAAACTGCACTTGATTAAAATTTTATTTCGAGGGCTTGTGCTCAAAAGGAAGTGCCAAGCCAGACAAACAGTCACCAGGAGTCGATGGTTTTGCGCGAGGGGGTAATCACTTCAAAAATATCTGTCCCACGTATGAATATTGCACACATATTTCACGTATTGCACGCCATTGCACACGTATTGCACACAATGCACACTATTGCACTTATTGCAAATAAACTAAGACACATTGCACCTGATATTGCACACATTGCACTCGACATTGCACACATTGCACCTAATATTGCACACATTACATGTGAAATTGCATCGCATTGCACACCTTAAAAGCAGCATATTTTTGGGTGTAATGCTGTGTTACTGCAGAAAAATGTATAGATACCTACCTATTTTCTATTTAATTTACCATTTTTCTTAACATTTCTTTCTATTGTTGTTTAAAACTTCATTGTAAAGATTAAAGAACAAGGATAGGTATAAGATTTTGTACATTTTAACGTATAAAGCCTTATAGGTATAAAACAGAGAATTAAAACAGTTGTGATTGACTTAGAAAGTACTTATTTAATAAGCGAAAAATTAAAACTGGCTTGGCTTCGTCTCGTCTGGAAACAGCATTGATTTGTCCGCAAAAACATTATTTTAAGGACTTGTTACAAAAATAAATATGGTCTGTTACTAACCTTTCGCAACAATTTTTATAATTATTTTTCTCTTTGAATTGGTGGATTTTCTCGAGTCTAAATCTGTTGCTGAAATTCATTGTAACACAGAATTCTTTTCTTACACAGAAACTCAAAATTTGTGCTACATTTCACTCCAAAAAATACAAATGCGCTGTTGCCATTTTCTCTTAATCTCTCCCATTTCAGTTCTTAGTAGAGTTGCTGTAATTCTGTATAAATTCAAAGAGAAAAATAATTATGATAATTGATAGTTGTTGTTGCATATTAAATGGGCTTAAACCTGATAATTTTTTTGTTTGTATGAGCTTTAAGCACTAGTTCAACATTTACTGATTCTAACTTCGTCATATCCTAGAAATGTCATAACTCGCATTACAAAAATTACAAAAACTTTTCCAAGTATTTCGTCATAAACACTAAGGGCCTGATTTCAAGTTTGGTCGCAAAGTTGCGTGAGTCGCAGTTGCATAGCAGCAACCAATGACATTGCTAGATTTGCGTCGTTGCTATGTCAATCCCGATTTGCGCCGGTTGTAACTCAACTTGAAATTAGGCCCAAAGGGTCTGATTTCAAGTTGGGTCGCAAAGTTGCGTGAGTCGCAGTTGCATAGCAGCAACCAATGACATTGCTAGATTTGCGTCGTTGCTATGTCAATCACGATTTGCGTCGGTCGTAACTCAACTTGGAATCAGCCCCTAAGGGGCTGATTTCAAATTTGGTCGCAAAGTTGCGCGGGTCGCAGTTGCATAGCAGCAACCAATGACGTTGCTAGATTTGCGTCGTTGCTATGTCAATCCCGATTTGCGTCGGTCGTAGCTCAACTTGAAATCAGTCCGTAAGTTTTATTTACGTTTTCTAATTCGAGATTATGCACTTTTGGGTAAACTACAAAAGCTTTACAAACAAACAATTCGTGCGCGCGCACCGTACAGTTTAACCATAAGTTGCTATTGCACGAACATTGCACACATATTGCACACATATTGCACACACATTGCACACATATTACACGGTATTGCACAGTATTGCTTACATTGCACAACAATGCATTCCCATTGCACAGACATTGCATATCATTACACAAACGTTTGTCCCACATATTGCACAAGTGGTTACCCCCTCGGTTTTGCGTTTGCGAGATAATTCCCCTGTCGGGGATCTTCGTCATCGACTAACTGCCTTAATTATCACATATTTAATGGGGTAAAGTGCGGGCGTTACGTGCACGCCACCGTCCTCAAACTTAAATAATGACAACGGTAAGTTGCTGAGCAAACAGGAGGTGGGGTCCGTTTATATTAAGTACGTGCTAGCTGGCTGCTGGCCGCCTTCCCGGTTAAACAAATTCAATTATCCGGCAGCGGGTCCTAGTACGGAATTCCGCCAGCGTGGAGGCGACGAGTTATTTAAAAAACGACGTCTACGACGCTCTTCCGATAAACAGCCGACTAATGGTTCCTGAATTGTTTATTTGGCTTGTAGTTGTCGACTGCAATTATCCTTCTCGATTCGGTGCCATTTTCTCAGCATTCGTTATTTCCTTCTTTAACGCCGGATGATATTTTTGGATAATTGTAGGTAATGACGGAGCGAACGATGAGCGAATTTTGCGCTTTCACGCCGTTTATTACCACCGAACGTCAATTACTGGCGAAGTGAATTATAAAAATAAATGGGCAATATAAAATTAGATGAAAGCATATTTTACTACAAAAATTTATTGCAGGATATGACAGTGCAGCAATATTGTTTTAAAGACCCACTTAAACGTCTTCCAAAGCTTCATATTCAGAAAAGAACTACGTCTAAAGTCGAGTTCATTTGAGTTGTGATCCATTGAAATGCGAATCGAATAACAAAATTAAAACGAGAAAAAAACATTCACTTCATTACGATTTATACCTACCAGTCACCAAACACTTGTAATGACAATATTTCTAACCAAAACCAAGACATCTAACTTTTTATCATAAATCAAAAAACATTTATGATAAAAAGTTAGATGTCTTGGTTTTGGTTATACAAATATAAATATATAAAGTATAAAATGTAAAAAACTGGTTTTTCAAGATTTTGAGTTTCTAATTTTGATTTTTAAGGTATATCCACTTTTAAACTTTCAACTTCTAATTAGGTTTAAGTTAGAATTCTGAAACCTACGAATATTTAGTTTTTAGCAATGAGGTTTCTTCTGATTTTGATTTTGCTTTTATTTTTGTAGTTGTTCGGTTTTTCATGTTTTTTTGGTACAGATTTATTTGAGTTTTTCAAGATTTTAAGAATTTTAGGTTTTTCAGGTTTTTAGTTCGAATCAATTTGGGTTTCAAATTTTATTGTAACAATTATTTTGATTTTAGCTTTAACGTTTTTCACAATTTTAGATATCTCAAGCTTATTTGTAAATTATAGGTAATGTTTGAAGTCCGCGCTCGTTAAATTTTGGGTCTTATTATAGAGGCAATTTCATATTTAATGGCTAGAACAAAACACTGTTTAATGTCACAAAACCAACTTGTCATAGACGTTCGTTAATTAAAAAAAAATGTGATTTTGTTAAACAGTGGATGTTAAATTAATTAATTATTATTATTAATAGACTTTTCTCGAATATACCTGTATTATTCTTTAAAAACAAAAAATTTAGTTAATTGTTATGATAATTTTTGGTGAATTATTGAAGCCTCCTGTTCCCTTCAAATTATTTCCACTTGTAACGTTTATGATAAAATTTGACACTGACAAGATGGTTTTGTGACATTAAATAGTGTTTTGTTCTCGCCATCAAATATGAAATTGTCTCTACAGAATACAAATTTCAGAAAACGAAATTATAACAGTTTTGTGTTTTTGTTAAAGTTATATAAGAGGAAAAGTTATAATAGCAATAAACTCTTAATAAAAACTTTAAAAACAACAATAGGTAGGTAGCCTAAAACTGAAAAACCTGAAAAAGTCAAATGTTAGATACGAGCACAAGTCTGAGAAAAAGTACTCACAGTAAAATCACAGAATAACAATAATAATAATAATGACAATAATATTTTGTGGTAAAATCTCGAAATAGTAGAAACCTGTATCTTAAATTATTTAGAAATCAAATTTTTAAAAGCGTGATGGTTTTGCTTTGACTTGACTTACTTTTTATGTTTTTAGATCTTAGTTTGAGTTTCAAATTTTTTAGTATATTTTTATTGTTAAAAAGGTAAGTATTACCTATTAGCTGTTCCAAAACTATAAAAACGCCAACGTCGTATTTTACCGAATTATTTTTTTAAATAAGATTGATAAAATTGTAAAATAGTTATTAATGATTAGATCTCTTATTGAAAGTATAAATTACATTAGCTATTATTTTTTTGAAGTGCATGAATATTTTATAACAGCTAATTTTGAGAGAAAATGCGACGTTGGCGTTTTTATAGTTTTGAAACAGCTAATATATAGATTATATTTCTGACATGTCCTAAGATGCAACTCAAAACACTAATTGCATTTACCATGTGGATACCTACTTTGTTTAATTTTTAAAAGCATTTATTGATTTAACATTGTTTTTTTATCTTTTAAACAATAATAGTCTATAATGAAATTTTAGCAAAACTGTCAAGACAAAATTGGCAGTAGGTACTTAATACAATGCAATCGTGGATTAATTTTACTTTTTACTTTTTTACAGAAATAACCCATTATTGACTCATCGTGTATTTTTTACAATTCTCAGATATACGATATTTTTTTTAGTTTTAGTTCGGTTTAAGTTTATTTGTGTTTAGCAAATGAGCATACAGGCTTAGGCAAATGTTTCATAATTTATTTACTTTACAAAAAAAGTAATTAGTAAAAAATGTCTTTTTACTTAAAGAAACTGTCGCATTGAATGCACAACTTTAAATTTCGCGACGTTAGACAAGTTTTCTTATAACCGAATAAAATTCTCCTAGACTTCACATTTTCTGATTTTTGCTTTGATGCCGACAGACAAGAAGTCAATAACAAAATCATTTCAACATTCTTCTTCAATACCGTTACTGAGGAAGCCTTTCATATTTCCAGTTGATTACAAAAAATATTCCTTTCTAGACGTCCAAAATGAGCTTCGCTTTTATTAAATGAAGCTTCTAAATCTAAATGAGACACAATCATTTTTCTTTTCAAGCTTCGCCGTTTTATTCAAGGCAATAATGTGAAATGCTTAATTATACTCCACCAATTATTGTTGTGTTGCATAATTGTTTTTATTCTTAACTTTTCCACTATGAGCCCCGAGCTTGGCTAATCAAAGCTGTGAAGTCGGCAATTTGCATTTTATCTCACAAGTGCCCAAATTTGTGACGAAGGGTCGGTCGTAACTACTATTTTGCACCCTCTCTTCTCTCGCTTGCGGGGCAGCACTTCCCTCATCCACAGGTTGAAATCGTTAAATCGCAAATTGCATTACGAAATGGAATAACCATGTACGTAAACATTGGAGCTTCTGCGATTCACTCCGGTGGGGGTATAACATCAGATTCCGTGAGATGTGACAAGGAAAGAGTTATTTTCGGAGATGGAGTGAATCGGAAATTTGCCACTGCGATAATTCCACCCTCTACTAGGTCGCGATTTCATTAAGAAAGTTTAGATTGTACAAGACTCGCAAAGATTGCTCCTCCGATGAAAAACATAAAAATATATTGTGCTTTACCGAAATTAGGCACACTTTTTTTCATTCCCCACTTTGCCGAGGCGTTCGGTGTTAATTTAACGGCGGAAATAAAAACGTTCGGACACGGAAAAATCAAGCTTTTTACGCGAAACCGTAATGTAAGCATTACGGAGTCGCGCGAAGAGATTTACGATGGAAATTACTATTTGGAAGGTTTTGCGACCGAATTAACAATAAAGGTAAGCGAAACACGTCGGCTCGTAAAAGTATTTGCGACAGCTCGCGACGACACTCAACAAGAATTTTCAATTTTTTGCAAAGTCATTCAAATAAAAATATCAAAATTACCGACCGGTAGCCACCGTTCTTATCGAGGCTACAAAATAAATAACTTTTATGATTTCATCTAAAGTAATTACAGTTTTAAAAAAGAAAGGGTTTTACGTTGCATGCAACACTTTACGTCCGTGTCTAACCCCTAAAATAAAAACTTTAAAGCGACCATAAAGGTCTAACAATCGAGTTTCAATACACGGCACCTTGTACGAGTGTGCCATAAATTTATGACAGGTGAAAATACTCAAAATACTGATTCACAACTTGAGCTAATCGTTTTTGTTTCTAATAAATTGCAAATAATAATTATACACTGAGGTTTTTATTTTACTGAACATCACATAATACCATTACTCACTCCTATGTTCAACTTTAAAAAATTCATATCAGTGCATTACTGGACTTCTTAGATCTTCTGTATTATATGGTAATACACTATTAACTGTACAAGGTGTGTTAGAATGATTCTCATCTAGACGTCTGTAAATTTTGCATGGAAAATCAGAAATACCGCTTTATAGAACTAATGACAGGCATTTAGACATCGAATATTACCATTCTTCATTTATTAAGTCTCCAGTTCGGATATAAGCCTCGATTAAAGTGTTTTCTTGCACGGTGTAACAATTTAGTTGCATTGTAACGAAATTTTCAAAAGGAATTAATTGACAATTTTGAATTTCACAACTGACACTTTTGACATTTGACAAAGGATTCAATTGAGCAGAGCGGCACAATTTTTTTTTACATATAAACCAATTTCAAAGTTAACTAGATGAGAATCATTTAAAAACACATTGTATTATCCTATGTTTAGTTTTAAAAGTCTTTGTCACAATGAATTGCATACAGTTCCAAAAGACGCCAACGTTCAGCAAAATAAAATCTTCACTGCATAAACGAACAGTTTCTAGTACTTTAAAGATGTTTTAACAAGATTCTTCGAAAAAAACTGAACATTTAGTTCGAAAACGTGATGAGGCGCTCAACAACTAACATCATTTTCGGCGAAAGTCAGCATTTTTTCTTTGACGAAATATTATGGAATATAACTGTCTGCTATGTTATT
This sequence comes from Tribolium freemani, assembly GCA_939628115.1. NCBI lineage: Eukaryota > Metazoa > Arthropoda > Insecta > Coleoptera > Tenebrionidae > Tribolium > Tribolium freemani. Next base: position 16,620,401 of record OW626791.1, on the reverse strand, counting down.
GAATTATAAAAAAAATATGTTAAAAAATTTGAAAACTGCATAATAGTTCTTTGACCAGGTTTTTTCTTAATCTCCTGAGAAAGGCAGAAGTAAATTAGTGATTTTTGGCCTATTTTTGAGAAATTTTGCAAAATAATGTCTGTTTTTTGAGAAAAAAAAATATGCTAAAACGTTGGAAAATGTTAAAATAATGTGATTTTTAATGGCACGACAGCCGCTTAACAAAACTGAACTTTTAGTTTAAAAACGTAATTAAGCGCTTGAAAAAGCAAAAACTAACATTATTTTTCGTGTAATTTTTGACGAAATTTTGCGAAATATTTAATCGATTGATTACTCTGGAACAAAATAAACGTTACGTAATAAATACTAACTATACTTTATTCGTATAAGTATAAAATAGAAAGCGCTAGGTATAAAAAAACGGTGGGGAAAAACCTGAAAAAGAATGTTATTTTCAACTCAAGTATAGGTAAGTGATTTCTGGGCCTTTAGTGAAATTTTGCAAGAAAATTGGGTTGTTAGTTCAAAAACGTGCTTGAACATCCGACGAAGAAAAAATTAGAAAACGGTTTACATAGTCTGTAAATGTAAAAAATGTAGGGGAGAGTGGCCTAAAATGATCCCTGCGGGCATAATGATCCCCCCTTTTATTTTTAATATCAATGTTATCCTCTGTGGTTTGAGTGGGTGGTTACGATCAGTCGAGCCACCATGGTAACATCGCTTTATAAAAATATTTGTGAAAACGTGTTTTTATGCTGCCTGATCTAAACTATTGTAGCAGTGTTGTCACAGAAGTCAAAATATTAAGTTGCAATATATTTTATGAAAATACATAGTTTTGCCTAATATTTGACGAGTTTAAGAAAATATTAAACAGAGCCGTTATGAAGTTACCATGACCTAATGCAATATGCACACTTTCGGGCAAAATGATCCCTTAGTGAATGATCAGGGATCATTTTACCCGCTAGACTTTTATTTTTGTATTTTTAACAAATACTAAATCGTTTTATTGTTTTTATTTTGTTGCAGATAAGAACATAGTTCAAAAATATAAAAGAAAAACTGAGAGGCAATTATGGCAGTTATGCCTTACTTTAGAGGATCATTTTGCCCTACCTATGCGGGTAAAACGATCCTTTTGCAAACATCTACATTACTGTCCTCAAAAAATTGCTTACCTCTAATATAATAAAATTAGTCAATTAGTCAGGCAATATTTAAGTACAGTTTATCGGCATTCCAAAAAAATATATTTGAACATCTTCTCTTGTATACTTTACTTTTTACAGCCATTTCTAGCTTAGGGGGATCATTTTGGGCCACTCTCCCCTACTTCTAATAACACCGGACAACAAATTTCAATATTTTTATTTTTTAAAATAAATTATATCCAAATTACTTTTATCCTATATTGTGGATAATAACAATAATAACATTTTTTTTGTAACACGTTAGGTTTTGTAGAAAATAAATTATGTAAATCTTAATTAAGTAAATAAGTAAAGCAAATTTTATTACTCCATGCACCTTCATGTTAATTAAATCTGTTTATATTGTAGCGCTTATTCATAAAGTTTTTCTTTTTACTTGTCTTTAATATTGATTGTCAGAACATTCTGAAAGATCTTAGTGCAACAAAAGTAACAATTAATAATGTTTTGAATGATCCGTTTGAGCACGCCAAACCATAGGTTTAGCAAACGGCACAGTAATGCTCTTTTGATTTAACCAGCTTCTTAAACATGTTTGAATATATCAGTTAATATGACTTTTTTTATTCATAGTAATAAAAGAAAAGACGCTCACAGTAAAATTTAATAAAGTTTTATTGAGACCTGACGTGATGGCCAATTTTTGAGTTCATTTTTAGAATCTGCATAAAAAGTACATAAGAGACACGTATTAGACATCAGAAAAAAAAGTCATGTTGAACAGTGTATGTAATAAAGTAACATTAAGTAGGGAGCAAAAAGGAGCAAGAGATGTGCCAAAAAAGTACACTCATCCAAAATGAAAATGACGCCTCCTTAAACGACCCCTACCGTGCAACCCCGATCCCGTGACCGCAACCAACTCCTGTCATAAATCATTAGAGATTGTAAACTAGTTTTAAGCCGTGTTCCACATTTTATTTATCGGCTTTTGAAATATTTAAGGATTTCTTGTAAGAAATTGTTGGTTGGACGCGTCATTTTCATTTTGGGTGAGTGTACGTGAAGAGTTATAATAACTTTGTAACGAATCTGTTGTTTATCAGTGGGTCGCTATTTTTTCGCGGTCTGTAATGTAATCTCTTAAAAAATTGGAAATAAACATAATCTAAAAAATCTGGGATTTATTAACTTTCGCCTAGAAATTTGATTACACCAAAGCTATTCTCTTCAAATAAATGTGATTTCAAAATAATAAGCATTTAAAACCTAGCAAAAAACTAAAACAATAGTATAAATGTTTGGAAAACAACTAAACATATACGCTTCTTTGCGTACTGTTCTCTTACCCTGTACAGGGTGCTGCATTTTGGATGTCCGAATAGGGGATCTCCGAAACTAAGAGGTTTAGAGAAAAACGAGTGACACATTCTCGGATCCGTTTTTTGAGAAAATAACTTTGGTCAAAACAGCATCCCGCTATCATCTTTTGTTTTCGACTTATAAACAAAAGTTGACATTTCAGCGAAATCTTAAATAAATCATATCTTCCTTATTATAAAATATATACACTTGAAACAAAAACATTATAGAGGCACTTTTTTACAGAGAATCTGATAATGATATCAGCGATTTTTTTTAATCATTAGTTTAGCTGTAATAACATAAAGTTGTATTTTTTTAAATAGGAATCATAGGCGGCTGTGATATTTTTGAAAAGCTTATTTTTTGATATGTCTATTTGTGTAATACATTATTTTTAAAAATTAAAAAAAAAACATAACATTTCGCTTTTTCTTTACATATAGTAGGCCATGAAAAATATATTACCCAACAAGTATTTATAATTTAATAATTTTTTAAAAACTAATTAATTCAAAAACAGCATAATAAATTATTATTAGATCAAATTTTTGCAATTAATAAAAATTATTTGTTTTTAGATTTAAAATGGCAAGCTTACTTATTGCTATTCTATTTTCTAATTAAACATGCAATGTCGGAAAAAGAAAAATCTTATTAATTGTGTGACTGCTTGTCAATGAAATTTTATTTTACAAAAAAATGTCAATCCAAACACCAATATCAAATCCCATCTGCGGTAAAAAAATACATAACATTATCAACGTCATCTCCATTGCACTTCACTAAATCGTAAAATCACATCGTTTTCAATTTTCTGCACATGTCTTATGTAATTAAAATCTGCCACGATCGTATATTTGTTCAATTGAAAATAAATTTAACATAGCTATTTTTATAATTTCACATTTTTTACTTTAATAACCGTTCACAAAATTTCTAGATTATTCACACCTTTTATATGAAATAATTTTTCCATGGGCAACTACTTTCAAAAATTTTAAATATATTTTTTATCAAAAGTATATAAAAATATCAAACTGTATTTATATTGTTTTTAGTTGAAAAAAAAAATCTTTTCGAAAATGTCATAGCCAACTATGATTCCTATTTAAAAAAATTCTACTTTATGTTATTACAGCTAAACGAATGATTAAAAAAATCGCTGATAACATTATTAAATTCTCTGTAAAAAAGTGCCTGTATACCTAATGTCTTTATTTCAAATGTGTATCTTTTATAATAAGGAAGATATGATTTTTTTAAGATTTCGCTGAAATGTCAACTTTTGTTTATAAGTTGAAAACAAAAGATGATAGCGGGATGCGGTTTTGACCAAAGTTATTTTCTCAAAAAACGGACCCGAGAATGTGTCACTCGTTTTTCTCTAAACCTCTTAGTTTCGGAGATCCCCTATTCGGACATCCAAAATGCAGCACCCTGTACATGCAGTTTACTTAGTTAATTTCATCCAAGTTTAAATTCTTAATTTGATAAAAACTAAGAGTATTATAATCAACAACACGTGTTGGTGAAAGGCGTAATTACAAAGCAAGTGCATTTAATTAAAATATTTCAAAAGAATTTAATACCTGTGTAGTTAAGTTGCAACACGTAACGAGCTTTTTTAACAAAGGCGATTTAGAAAACCCCTCGAGTCTTATCCCTTGGATTAATGCATATCGCTCAATTTTGACAGAGACTAGCATGTCAATAATTCTCTTGAGTCATTAACGGGTTTACTCGGCCTATTAACCATCGCTGTCCCCGCTCTCGCCACTTTAATCAGCCCATCAATATCGCCCCCAGGACGGCCGATCTCTGGGGTGGTGCGACACGTGACCGAATTTCCTTTCGTACATCACAAGTTTTAATGTGGTTGACCCTTTCCCCATCGTCTCCTCCGTCTATTCGTTCTCTTGGCTGTCACAGTCTGCAGCACCCTTTTTTACCTTTATTTTTGTTGAAAATCGAGAAAAGTTTTAGGAGGTCATAATCATAATCTGTGCCCGGCTTGGATAAGGGTGGAAACGACTCGTACGTTCTTCATTCATCAAGGTTACTTCAAGTCACCACCACAAAGCCGGCTTTTTCCACCGCGTAATTTATCGAGGAAGTTTGCAAAAGTGGGAATAACGCGCATCAGACTTATACAAATTAACTCCAACTTCAAACGTAGAAATTAATACAGTCGAGGAGTCCAAGATGTCCATTTTTTGTGGTGGGCCCTTGTAGTTTTAATAGACTTGTCGGTGTTTAATTAAGACGCAGCTGAGGTGATAAATCTTGCGGCCGTGGGCCTTTGGCTCAAGTTTATGTTTGCAGAAATCGCGACACAGGCCGCTGTCGTAATATGCACGTTTGCACAATTTCGGTTTTCTTAATGGTAGAGCGCGCCCAATACAACATTAATTTTAAACGTGGTGCGAACGCCGCCGCTAAATATCTTAATTTGTCAGTATAGTAGAGAAACCTTCTTCCCATTAAGCAACTCGGATATTCCTCTCCTTTTAATAATAAACACAAGTCGGACGGAATATCTAATACAGACTATTAATATTCATCTTGTCCGCTGCAGGGGGTTTAAATAATTAATTGTGAATAAATTTACCACAAACATTATGGACGCCGCGATCGTAATATCAATAACTTGGAAATTTGGGTCGTGCACTCCAATAATGACAATCGATTGCTTGGCCAGGTTAAATTATCATGAGGGTGACTTGGAGCCAGTTTCGAGAAACATTAAACGAACGCTAAATTATACATTCAGATGCCCTTCCTTTTATTACATCCCATATAATAATAATTCCACTTAACTATCTATTTTAGTTTGGTTGTCCTCATATTTGATATCTAGGTGAAAGATTTCCATTGTTTACGAAAAGATGGTGGATTAAATATTTCTCGATGAAATTTTTCTCTCGAGAATTGAACAAATGGGATGCGTAGTGTCGCGAATTAGTCGATGTGAATAAGTAATTTCGAGCAATAGAACTTTTATTTATAATTTGGACGATGTAAGCAAATGCTCATTTTTAAAATTGATTTTTTTCCGTTGATAAGACAAAAAACATACAGACTGTTCCGTCTAAACCCCATTTAGAAGTACTGAAAGCTCAAAAGATATTTATCTGAAAGTTGGTACTCAGCCATAATCAGTTAAGTTCTGCTTATTATTATTTAAATTATTATTTAAATGAAAAGCTATGTTTTTCACTGCGTTTTAGGATTAGTTGAGTTATTTTAAGGAAGTTTTTATCAGCTTTCTCTATACCTAAGTTTAACCGTTTTCGAGATATTTAGGCTTTTTTGAAACTTTTTGGATTTGACCATGCCACTTAAAAAATCGATAACTTTCTTTTTAGTTTTAGTTTTAGAGATTTCGGAATCATATTTGGAGAATTAAAAGACTAGCCCATATCTGTTCTTCTGTGTTTTCAAAATTGGACTAAGTTAATAAACCCAAAAATTTTAAGGTTAAGATTTGGACAATTTCAATTACCCATAACTTAATTTTTTCAAATAGGATGTCTCAATTTTTGTTTGATTAGATGCAGGTGAATTTTCTTCTGCATCTATCTGTATTAGCATTCCCTATACCTATCTGTGATAATTTTCAAGTTATGTTGTTTTTTTTAATATTGTATAGGAAATTCCTTACTAACTACAGCTATTTTTTGCATTTTGCCAATAAGAAATATTTCTGATTAAACAAACGACAAATTCTGTTCAAAATTATGTTATCCGTCCCGTGAAAACAAAATAAGTTCATTGAATGTTGATTTGAAAAACACTAATTTATCACATTTTTTTTAGTTTACATGGCAATGTATGAGAAAAGACTTATAACTAAAGTCTGGATTTTAGGTTTTTTGGCTTTTCGTGTAAAGTGTAGGCATTTTAGTGGGACCCAGACACAAATTCGTTTTAACAAACAACATTAATTTTGACACCCACTTTGTTTTGCCTAAAATTCGTCTTTTGTAAAATTTCCTTAAATTAACATTTCTCAACCTTATATTGCATTTTAAAAATCCTAATATGTGATTTTGTTTTTAGAAAAAAAAACATATTTCAATAAAAGTCACGTAAATTACGATTTAATGTACATAAAGGCACATTTTTTCGTATTATTTGGTGCAATAACAAAGAAACAATTGGATTGCCATTAACAGAGTCTCTAGAAAATGTTAAAAAAAACACACCAGGTCAAGTGGGGAAAATTGCGTATGAAATGTTAACAAACTTACTCACTGAAAATCCCGATTACCAATTTGTCAAAGATAAAAACTTACCTAGTAGACGTGTATATTCAGATTTTAGAATCAAGTCACTTAGACTGGCCAGTAACATATCAGTTGATGTTAAAAGGATATTCTTGTGTTACAAAACTATTTTGTCAGATCAGCGTACAAACTTTAATATTGTTAATTTAGAAACAATATCTTGTATGTCACGCATCAAAACTTTAATCAGCTAACAAAGTACTGAAATATTTGCAAATTGTTATATTTATCTTTTGTTTTTTCATTATTTTCTTTGATGTTGTAATAAAAATCAACTTTACCTATGATGACTAACGAATTTCTCAATCCCAGCAAAAAGTTAACTTGAAAACTATTGAACATAAATATAGGGAATATTAATACAGATCGATGCAAAATTAAATTCTCTACCATTTAGTGAAATAAAACTCGTGGCATTTCATTAGAAAAAATTAAGTTATGGGTGCTTAAGGTTTTGCAAACTTAACTTTAAAAATTTGGGGTTTGTTATTCTTTTTCAAAAATTTGAAAACACCAAAGAAAAGATCAAGGCTTCCTCTTTCAAATGAGCTGCAAAATATTTCCAAATTCTTAAAAATGGCAAAGTCTCGATTTTTGAACTGAAAGGTGCAAATCCAAAAAAATTTGTAAACGGCTAAATTTAGATATAGGGGAAGCGTATAAAAACTACCTTAAAATAACTCTAGTAATCCAAAAACGCATTAAAAATATAGCTTTCCATTTAAAATAAGGAAGTTGATAACGACTTCCGGTATAACCGGAAGTGTCGCCATCTTGAATATATTTTCATTGAGCAGGACGTAAGAGATTATGGTTGTATACAAATTTTCAGATGATTATCATTATTAGAACTCCCAATACTTCTTATGTGGGGTTTAGAGGGAACAACCTGTGTATCTTAATCACAATGAACTTATTTTGAAAGAACATTTTTGTATTTAAAAAAAAATTGAAAACCAAGCTTTGGGATTTTTAATTTGGGCGAAATCCTCTTTCCGAATCGACAATACCTTCGCAATTTCCTTTTGTCTAATAGCAAAGTTGGGAGACACTAAAATTTCCCTCGCATAAAAATTCCTCGATCGCACACGCTGCGAATTTATTACCCCCGACCCCACGAATCGATTTTTACCCCATCTTTTTTATTATAAATTCCTGAACGCCGGTTTCAAAATTATTGGATCGGTGAAATTTCCCTCTCTCTGGCGGAAGGTTAATAACGAAATAATTAATGGAATTATTTGTAAACGTACACCGGAACCAATTCAATTTAGGGTTTTGGGAGTTGAAAGACGAGTGGGAATTTTTCGTCATGGTGTGATATATAAGAAGCAGAGCGTGCGATAACGAGGGAACTCTTCGAATAACTAAGTTTCCTCTTTCCCTCGTTTCTCGAGACACGTCCACCGACCGACGACGACTCATCCCCTGCTGACATTTTGACGGCGACTGTCAAACGTGGAAAGATTGCATCTTTTACGAGCCTCAAATCCCGCTTTTGATTGATGCCCGGGGAATTAATTATGCGGAAAACCGCCGGTTTCAGACGTCATTTTCGTGCGAGGAGAACTTTCGCGACGAGGGTCGCGTGTGGGTTTAAGCTGACCGCTAATTAGCGTCACAGAAGGATTTTAGCTTCACCACGTGATGGATTAATCAGCAAGTGTCAAAGTTTTAACGCTTTCATAAATTGTAAAGAACTGTGCTCTCCTTTTAAGCGAGTGGTCCCGGATCAGGGATATATGGAGCGAGTTAGCCGATTCCGGGGGATAATAAATAAGGATTTCGCCGTATGAACTTTCCGGTTTAGTCCGGTGCTATCGAGATGGTCCAAGCGGCCCAAAAACGATACACTTAAATCAGTTAACCGCTCCGGGTTAAAGCGGAGAAAGAAACATCCAGTTCCGGTCGTGTTAGATATTTGTGTAGTTTAATATATACAGGGTGAGTCATTAGTGGGTTATTTCTAATTTTGTTATTTTATGCAACCAGTAATACCAGAATAATTTTGATTCCAGCTGACCAGATCGGTAATCGTTAAAAAATTCAAAATTAATCCATGACTACATTGTTCTGAGTATTGTCAAGTTTGTCTTGACAGTTTTGCTAAAGTTTCATTATAGACCATTATTATTTAAAAGATAAAAAACTAATATCGATTCAATTAATGTTTTTGGAAATCAAACGAAGTATCAAATGCAATTAGTATTTTTGGTTGCATCTTAGGACATGTCAGAAGTAACCCACTATTGACTCACCCTGTACAAATAGTAATTGTACACAAAATAGATACTAAAATCATTTTCAAGAGTTAGTAATACGTTGTCTCTCTTACAAATACAAATTTGCGATCCGGTCGCTTTATAAAAAAATTAAGCTCAATTTTATATCCTTTAAATAGATTCCTTTGTAAAAATATAAAATTTGTTTCAATCAGTAAAATAAAAATTTTCGGACTAAAGATTTTCTGGTACATTTTGATGTTAAGTTACCATTGGTTTTGTCAACAGATGCTAGCGCTTGTAAAATAGGTGCAGTTTTTTCTCATATATTTATCCGGACGGTAGTGAAAGAGTTTTAAAATTCGTTTCAAAGATACTATTGCCTGTACAAGGAAAATACTCTCAGATAGATAAAAAAGCATGCGCAATAATTTTTGGGGTTAAAATTTTTACCAGTATTTATATGGTAACAAGTTTATACTTTATACAGATCATAACCGCTAGTTAAAATTTTTTCACCTTCAAAAACTCTTCCTTTATACAGTGCTATGAGGATGCAGCATTATACTTTGTACTTACAAGGCTTGAACTATGAAGTCAAATATAAAAATACAAAATTACATGGAAACGCAAATCGCTTATGAAGATTATTACCTATTAGGACTACAAATGAAAATGACTGGTGTTATTGATGTACATGAAATCAGTATTATTGAAACATTACCAGTTAGAGTTAAAACATTAGCAGAGCAGATTGACGCAGACGTTAAGTTACATAAAATAAAGTTAGCTTTACAAAATAACCTGCGATATTAAAAAATTCAGGAAGATTTCATTTAGATTAAACAGAATTTAGTTTGCAGCAAGGAGTAATTATGTGTGGTCGTAAACCCGTAATTCCTAAGAGTTTACGTAAAAAAATATTAGATGAACTTCATAATGGACATTTTGGAGTTGTTAAAATTAAAAGTTTAGCGAGAAGTTATTGTTGGTGGCCAGGTATTGATAAAGACATTGAAAATTGTGCAAAATCGTGTGAAAATTGCAATTTTCAGAAAAATAATCCATTTAAAATCGAAACGCATATTTGTCTATGTGTAAGAGTACACAGACTATGCAGGTTCATTTATGGGAGTTTATTTCTTCATTTTGGTTGATTCTTTTTCTAAATGGCCAGTAGATTACAGATAATACCACAAATTTTCCATCTTTTAAATTCAGAGATTTTTGAAAAAAGAATATCGTTTTGAAACTACGGCTCCATATAAGTCCTTCGAATGGTGAAGTTGAAAGATTTTTTCAAACATTAAAGAAATCGTTACTAAAATTGCATTGTTCTAAAACAGATTTATCTGTTGAAGTGTTAAAAATTTTAACACAGTAAAGAAAATGCCTCATTGTACAACAGGTATATCACCTGCTTCACTTATTTTTATACATGGAATGCGGACGAGAATTGATTTAATAATACCGAACAGTGATATGCATTTCAAGGTAAAAAATCAAAATTAGTCTTGCAGACAATTTCAAGTGGGAGAAAAAGTGACATGTCGGAATTATGTAGATAAAAGGAAATGGCTGTTTGGCATAGTACATGAAAGAATTGGTAAATTACACTATGTAGTCAAGTTATGTGATAAAGATAAATTAATTAAATGGCATATGAACCAGATACAGTCATAATTTAAAATTTACAAATGTTCCAAATTCAAAATATTACGGTTATTAATGATAGAAATGTGTGTACCACAGCACTTCGTTAACAAAGGGGGGGTGTTAGATATTTGTGTGGTATGAAGCAAGCGAGAAAGACAAGTAGTGAAAAATGTTTACATAGTTACAGAAGTTACAAATAGTAATTGTACACAAAATATAGATAATAAAATCATTTTTAAGAGTTAATACGTTTTCTCTCTTACAAATACATAAAAGGTCGTTTAAAAAAATTGATACCTACAACCGGAGAAAATCCGGATTCCTCCAAACGTAAATTTTTATTTCGCGAATTGAGTCGAGCCGGGCGGAGCAGTAAATAAGATAATTTAATTGGTTTGACAAATCACCCGGAAAATTTCCAACTTTAATTTAAAGTTGCACGGCGCCTTATGCCTGCCGGAAACTCCGGAGCCCGTTCCGGATTTTCACAATGGACAGCCGATAATAACTACGTCAAAGAGGCGAACGCGTGAAAACATTTCTGAATGGAGAAAATCGAATGATAAATAAATTCGAAGCGAAAAACTCCATCCGCGCCTTTGTTTTGGAATTAATCGAAATCGGCCGACAAAGGACGCACTGTTAAAATTATCCTCGAATCCTTGATGGAATAGAGTCTGATGATAAGAACGTCGCAAACTCAATTTAATGAATTGTGATGAGCTGACGACTCAAAGAAGATATGAGATAATTACACTTTCATGTTGCGCCAAAAGAGGAATGTCGTAATTAAAAATTATTTACTCTGGTATTTCCAATAACGCCCTACTTTTAATTGGAAGCTCGAGTGCCAGGAGTGATAAATAACAAGCGATAATACTGTGGAGGATTCCATTTGTCACAAATCCTCGATGCATGTCGTCCTGACCTCGTGCATGCATTTCTCACGTGAGCTTATTGTTGGGAAAGCTCCTTATAATCTGAACATCAAGGTGAATCAACATACATTAAAGCTTGTGTGGCGTGCACGGTAAAAGCACCTTTGAGATAAATAAAACCCTTTTCGGTTCGCTTCTTTTTTTACGTATTCACCCGACTCCGTTACCAGTTATCGCGTTGGAAACGTTATTTACTGTCCTTATACGTGTTCTATAATATGCATTCTCGCGCTACGAAACACAACGAAACAGATTATCCACGATTTTGTTTGCCGAAGGGTTAACCGGGTTCGAAATCAACTGATTTATTCAGATTGTTTGCGATTAGAGAGAAATTTAATTTTAAGAGAGCTAACTGGGCAAAGCGTTCATAGACTGGACTAAGAAAACATATTTCAGTAAATTCCAATATAAATTAAACTTTTTGGCAATTATCGCAAAGTTCTCCCGGCTTTTAGGCCCGAACAAGGGTCACCTTAATGGGACAGAAGTAAGTTGAAGTGAAACTTTCAGCTACAGTATCACATTACAATGTTATTGTAACGCAGTCCCGCTTAAGTGAGCTTTAATTTCTAAGGCAAACTATTTCACCGTCCAATAGTTGCCTCGAAAAACTCCATTGAAACTTGCTGCAAATAATTTACAAGTAACCTCATTTCGCTACTTTGAAGTGCCATAAAAATTGATTACTCTGATGCGCATAAACTTTAAACTCGATTTAAGGACGTGGTCAGCAGATTAATATTAATGTGCTACCACCTTAACTAATGCAGTTTGTTAACATGCACTCGAATGCGATTTGAAAAAATCTCACTCGAGCTGATCAATAATGCACTGACCGTGCGAATTTCGGGCGAGAATCCGTCCCATTTAATTCTATTAGATGCAGACGACTTCATTAGTTTAAGCTGCGCGTTAAATAATTCGCACCCTTTGTTGCGTTGAAGGCACGTGGTCGGCTCATTAAATGGCTAAATCGGACAAATGTCATGCGATATTTTAAGAAAGAAGGTCGATAGCGGCTAGAATATGCCCGTTTCGGAACTGTTCGCGTGGAATTGATGTCCGATGGCAGTTGTTCGCTGAAAATTCACTTCGAAAATGTACGAAAAAATCGAGCTCGGTCGACGCACTTGTTGCTGAATTGGGAAATTAAACGACCGCACGCTGGAATTTCGGACGGTGAATTAGGGCTCGCGAAAATGACGACGAAATTGGGAAAATGCAAAATACAGGCAAGGAACAATGTATGTAGGTGGACACTTTTCCATATTTTTGCTTGCTGTGGCAAATGCCATAATCATTTTTGTGTTAGAGGTGTTGTCACACCTTTTTTTGCTAGGTTTTGACTACGAAACGACGAACAAATACGTACAGGTAACATTTATAGATAACTACACTTAAAAAATTCATTTTCACCAGTTTGCGTATATGGTAAAGTCGCGAATATATTTGAATTTACAAAAAAATGTTAACAAAATTGTGTAGAATTAATAATTTTCCTTACAAAATCATATCTTTATCTTCAACTGGTGGCTTCAACCGTTTAGGTTTAAATTAATTGCTTTAAAGTGTCTCTCCGGTACTCATTCACCAGTTAAAGAAGCAGATTTGAGGGGTCTTGAACGCCTTTGAGGCTTAAAATGGGGTAGAAAATTTGTAGAGTAATTATCTACAACTTTTCTCCTAACATTTTTCATGTTTCTTTAACCGTATTCGTATTTTTGGGTAAAAAAAATGAGGAATTTTGATTTCTTTTCGCCACCTAGTTCTCCCAATATTTAAGCAGAATTTTGTTTATCGTTTTTGGTTGAGGAGCAAACTAGAACAACTAGAAGTCATTCAAAGATTAAACATTAACGTTAATTTTATGGCCATCACAGCTGCACTAAAAGTTCTACACAAAATGTTTAGAAAAACGAAGTAATGTTGTTATTTTTAACTTTTCTTAAAAACTCACCTAAGTACCACTTGCTTGTAAGAAACTGCTGAATATATTACTGAACAACTTCTTTAACTACTTTTTGTGTGTAGTTAGTTTCTATCCTTGATATAGTTTTAATTCTTTTTATTTTTTTTCAAAAACTACATACTTTAGACAGGTATTCAAAATACGTTATAAAAGTAAATAGTTATTTATCCACAATCACATTATAATTGGAGTTTTATCCACACTTATGAAGCATATAAAGAGACCTATTACCCTTTAATGAAAAAATGAAAATTTAACTTCGATTAATTCCATTTGGTAAATGTGGTGATTGTGGATAAAACGTTGTATTGCATTCGTGTTTTAGTCGCATTCTATCCACTTCTGTCCACTCATTCTTGCGTGAATAAAATGCTTTCTAAAACACTTATACAAGAAATAACTATGATTATACAAGACGATAAAATTTGATTTTATCTTTGAGTGCGGTTTCATACTGATTCGCTCGAGAAGATACTGGTAAATTTTAACGTCGTGTATAATACAAAATTTTATTCCATCTTCCATTATTCCGATTGAATTTTTGAGTTATTTTGATTGACAATGGTAAACGTCAAAAAATTCAACAATGAAAAAAACGTCAAAAACAGAAAAACAACAATGGTTGTCAACTTTATTTTTCTAGACGATAAACTTCCATGAAGTAAACAGTGGATAAAATACGATTTTATCCTTGACAATGGAATAAATAATTGAAGGGTTTATTGAATGAAGGAGCTATAATGTAACATTTTTTTGAAAATTTACTTTTTTACAAATCTGAACTATTTTAATCACGTTTAATCAAAATATGCTTAACACATTCGTATTTTTTTGTACAATTTCCAGTTAGTTGTGGATAAAGGGGTTATGTACAACGTATTAATAAATTTAGTTGTGGATAAGGGGGGTATATATCCAATAATTTGTAATTATCCTTTTGTAAGTTTTTTTATTTTAAAAAGTATCATTTATGGATAAAACAGTGACACACACATTTAGCTTATTTTTAACTAAAACTGGCTATTTTCTTGTTTAACAAATATATATTTAATTATGTTCTAATCTACTAAACCGTAGCTAACATAATTGCAAATCTAAACCAATTTTTCGAAATGAAACTTTGCACCGCATAGCGTAAAATTTACTTTTATGTACATAGTCCCTTCATCCATTAACCCCTTCAATTATTATTAAGAGTAGACTACGACAAATTATTAACTTATTAAAATAATTATTATTATCTATTTTATTTCATTTATTCTATTATTAATTCCAAAAACGCTCGAAATAGTGTACAAGCCTGTAATAATACTGTTAAAATTTTACAAAAAATTTGGCAGCTTCCGGTCTAAAATTTAAAAACAGGACATGGTTAATTCATAGCGAGTTAAATAATGACTAATGAGATACAATTTTGTACAGTTGAGTACGTTAATGAAATAATAAAACCTAGTAATATTTACATAAAAAAACAATTGAGACAGCTTTATATAAATATTTATATATATAAATCATTTATATGATCAAGCAGCTAAAGTTTTTAATATACTTAAGCAATAAAGTCCAGAGGATTTTATTTGATTTGAATAGAAAAAAAGTACCTACAACTAATTGTCAGTATTAAATTGCGCTTAAATTACACATTGTCACAAGATTTTTAAAATTAAACATTTAGCTTAAGTAATGACTTAAAACCCTACTATTTCACGAAACAATGCGCAACTCGCAAGCGGACATCTGTCAAAATCATACGATATTTTTACAGAAATTGTGATGCTTTCCTAAAGGATCTATTTAACAATGTGGTTTGTACGTTATAATTTTATACGTTTGGCGAAAAATTAGTACCTATACATTTCGGTATATATTATTCGAAGTAAAAGCACTTTATGTGGTTTAGTCTCAGGATATAAAGCTTCGTTTATTCCCTTTAAGTAACACAATCTGTAATCTACGATGTCGTATTAATTACTCTGCATTTTATGATATATTTGAAAATACTTTTTCCTCACATCCGTGTTGATGTAATGATCATTGATCATGAAATTACCAAGTGCTCTTGCGCGTTGTCTGAACTGTAAGAATTTAAATTACCTACTTGTTATTCATTATACAGACCTTACACTCTCAAAAAATCTTAGTTAGAATCATTGTTACATTATGTTGGAAACAGTGTACTCAATCTTTGCTTAAATTTTTGGTGGAGGCGCCGGGTCAATCGTTTACGGAAATTTTTGAATAGTAGGTATTTGAGTTTAATTTTTCCTCACAAATCAAAAATGTTAATTAAGAATAACATTGTTGTATGTCAGTATTAATGTACACAGCTAGTATTCGTAATCCTAGTTGCGGATGAAATTCCTTCAGAGTGCATATGGGTGCACTCTTTATCCTGGCACCGTTATCGCAGATTACTTTTTTGTTTCAATTCAGAAAGCCACAAAAGCGTAATAAAGCCCCGTCCTGCGACCATCACCAAAGTAAACACCATAAATAAAGTATTCCGAGTCGTTCCAAGTCAACACAAATCCAAATGAAGACAGAATTAAGTCCGGTACATTGACCTCATCCGCATGTAGGGCGAAATAATCGCAAGCTTAAAAATAAAATTATCGTTTTTCTCTCTCGCGTTAATCCCCGGCCCGTTTTCCGTTTAAATCTGTTTTGGGCCTCTTCGTTTAATATGCGGCGAGAGTTATACGACGAGTTGTTAATCCGGAATTGTGTGAATATGTTCTTAGAGTGAGATTAACTAAATCTGGTGGTGGCTGCGACGAACCGGCCTTCCTCCGCTCCAAGTGAGACAGGTGCCTCTCGACAACGTTAATTGTCTTAAACCGCTAATCTAACATCTGCCACGTGCTCAACTCTTGAGAAAACTTCGAACTTTCGACGGAAACACGGCGCGACGACGTCTCAAGGGAAGGGGACTAAGGACTTTTCACTAGGCGACAATTTTAAACTTTTTTGCTAACTGCGATAAATTGACATGTACTGGGATTGTTTCTATCACGTCTAGGTGTTGAGTTATAAATTATAATACATTAAAGTAGTCCTCAGTTGGATTCTTGAATGGATTATGTTGGAATGTTGCAGTGAGATAAACGCAAAATTATATACGTGAAAAGTCACCATCCACACAGAAACTTAAGTAAAACTATAAAAATTAAGAATTCCAAAAGAACACATAAAACAAATTCTACTAATTTTGATAATACGACTGTTGTTCCATTTCATTAGAACCCAATATAGAAAAACACAATATATCAACAAAGCAACCCTTATAACTTTTCCAAATATTTAACACCACAGTATTTTGTAGGATTCATTTTGAGATCATTTTTTCCAAAATTTTGTAGCGATGTCATTTATCTTATTTCGGAAAGTTTTTTAATTTTCACATAACCTTGTGTAACAATTTGTACAAGGATAGATCGGCATCATTTGACGCGATTGGTTTTTTCAGTTCTACTATTTTAAGAAAAGTACTCCACAAAATACGTGGTCTTCAAATCTTCAAAATGCGACGTGAACATTTTGGTTTTCTATTTTTAAGCCCAGTTTCATTTAAGTTAGAGAATATTTAAAAATTAAAGTTCCTTTAAAGCGACTTTAAAGTTATGTTAAACGAATCTAACAGCAAAAATTTGCAAACATCTCCTACGTTAGAACAAATTACATCAACAATGTTGAACATAAAGCCTAAAAATTCTTCAAATTGGATTGAATATACTACGAAGAAATTGAGCTGAAGCCAATAAATAACTCCCACAGATACAAAACCAAAGAAATTTTTATAAACAAAAATAGAATTATTGGCGTAGCAAAAACCTTTGAAGGGAAGTGAGGGAACAAGAAGAGATACAAAAAATTTACCTGGAAATTACGAGTATATTAAAAGAACAACAACTACAACACAATGAGTGATATTAATAAAAATAAGCATTTCTTAATAAGCATTTACTTTGTACAATATGTCTATAAATGAATGTGGGATCGTAGTTAAAAGTTGCCGCTTTTTCAAGAAAAAACGAGCAATGTTAGTATATGAAAAAATTGGTTTTACTTGTTACGTGGATAGATAAAAATGGAACAAATTAATTCAAATTCCAGAATCACCTGGGATTCTTATAAACAGTACGTAGTATAAGTTTTTACTGAAAAGTAGTAGTACTGAAAAGGTTGTGCAATAGCAAATCCTTAATTTTGTATTAATAATGAAATGCTTTTACTTCTTATAAGCATTTTCTTATGTTCCTAAGGAATTGTTTGTCAGTTGTGTGTGGTTGTGTGTCAGTTAGAAAACTTGAAAAATCACTTTCTTCAAGTAAATTTAATTTAAATTCTGATTTGAAGCATAACATAAGAGACGTAAGGTTACATGAATACTAGAATATTCTGCAGTTAATCATATTATTAATAATGCTATTGTAGACTATTGTAGAATGGGTGATGATTTCTCATCTGAAGATGAATCCTTGCCTTAGAAAAAAGAATCCGAATTTACAGTTACAGTAAAAATTATTAAATATCCTATTATTTTAAACCAAAGTCAAGTGCCATTCACTGGGCTCCATTAAAATAAAAAAAGAGAAAGCAATTGTAAATATGCATAATGAACTACGCGCCAGACTGGGAAAATTAATTGATAAACATACACTGATGAAAAAAATTAACAATTTAAACATCACAATAAAAAAATACTTTTGGATATTATGCAATGGGAACATGGAAATAATCTTACATTATCATTATCAAAAATTTCCAATGGAATAGAGATTAAAGCAGTTTCTAATCCAACAGAAGGAAGACAAGAAGAGTTTCCTTTAATACGAAATACTCTTAAAAAAATTGCCACTGCCACCTGTCAGATCTTTATCTATTAACGCCTCTACTTCAGAAACGGATGAAACAAAAAAATCTTTCAAATGCTCAAGCGCCTAATCTTGTTGGAGAATTAAAAAGTTATTGGGCTGTAAAAAAATCAAAATAATGTGAATTCGAGTATTTTTGCGAATGTACATTTTTTGATTATTGATTTTGCAACAAGCATTTATTTATTTTCAAGAACAACTTATTACAAATTGTGTAAAAAATACACATTATGCTTATTATGGCTGCAACTAAACGACGTCTTTTATTTTCGTCTGCCAGTCGTTTCTATAATTTTATAAATTAAAAAATTAGCAGACATATTTTTAGAAGCATTTAATAATTTTGTAAGTTTATAGTTTATCCTTACCTTTATTAATACAGAAATAAACATTACCTTATGCTAATCGATACCAGCAAAAACTTCTACTTAATTTCTTATCTTTCTGCAAATGCTAATTTTTATTAATACCACCTAATATGTTCTAAAATGTTATTAAAATATTTGATATGCATTACCATCTCTAGTCGGGCAAAATGTAATATAATTAGTAGCTAAAGAATGTGTTGATTTAAATCGATCAAAAGCCAGCAATGGCATTGGACATCCTTTAAATTTTGCCTGTTTAAGAACGTAATCTATTCAGAGGTTCAATAGTTTCCAAAAGGGCGTAAACGCTCTTTTGAACAAAAATTCAAAATAACTTTTCTTTTTCTATAATTTTTTTGTCTTCGCGGTTCATATTTTTCTTTATCGGAAGAAGAAACAACTGAACTGAACACTTTCATTTTGTGCAATTCAAACAACTCTGACAAATTTGGGTTTGTTAAAGCTCCTTTAACGATTTAAAAAGAGATATTCCAGGCTTAAATATTAAAGGCACTTTAAGCCAATTTTTTATTTTAAATTGTATTTTATAAATTAGGGTCACTTTGAAACGTTGAAATTACTTTAAAATGATTATGAAACGAAAATAAATCAGATATAAAATTGCCATTTGAGTTAGAAAAGACATGTCGCCTAGTGATTCTTAGAGATTTCGATGAGTGTTATGAAGAGGCGTTACTTTAACTGTCGAAAAAGGAAACGCGGTTATTTATGCGCTACCCTCATTATTTGTTTGATTTATTTCGCCCAATTTTCTGTCTGGTTTTGAGGCAGAGAGCAGTGTTTTCTTTTTGATGATTGGGAATTGCGGGCAATTGAGCCGTGTTTGTATTCTTTCCTGGACAAAGTCCTCGAGTGTCGTCCACTCGAGTGTCTCCCGTGGATTTTGTGGGGGGGATCAGAGGTACTCACCTATTGTAGATCGGTTTGGGGAAGTCGTCCGGGACGTCACAACAGCTGCAACAAGAGACGCACACAATCAGGGTAATTCGTATTAATTGTGCAGTAAGTGATGGCTCATTAATGGGACGGATATGAGGCAATGAGAGATGTGTTATTGGCAGTGTTGGAGGTGCAGGCAGCACGCCAGGTATTCGTGACGTGAGCACCGAATTTGCCGGAAACAAGCAGACGGCCAAAGTGGCGCAAGCAGAAAAAGCTCGATTTGAGGGATTTGCGATTGTTGCTCTAAGTGACGTCTCAGTCTGCGTGTTCTTTGACAAAGACGGTGATCCTCTTATGTACTAGAGTGAAAATCCAATTAACCTCAACACAGCCGGAGACTGCAAAAACAAGCCGGGCTGATGTTTCATATATTGCGAATCGCTAAATCCATCACAGGGGCGACACATCTCCTCCCACATTTTGCACGATCAACGCTCACGACTAATAATGGAATGGTAAACACAATGAATTTTGAGTAAGACAAAAACTACAAAATTTTCACAGAGAATTCAACGTCAAATTTATTTTACTAATTTTGACAACATTGCCATGGTTATGGGCCACACAATCTACCCTCCAAACAAAAAACACAAATCACAATTATTACTGTGTTACAGTTCAAAAAGCAAATTTTTAGTACTAGGGTCAACTGCAGCCTACAACAGGAAATTGTAAAATCGAATCGGATTTTTGTGTGTTTGGTATCGAGTTCTAGATTTAATAGTGTTAATCAGAATGTCCGGTCTGTTTATTCTTGTTAGTGGTTTAGGTAAAACTTATTTTTTCTACCTAATATTAAAGTTTGTTGGATTTTAGATCTGCTCTAGTCTTCTTCATTGAAAATTTCCTTTCAGATCTTTGTTTGTTATAATAATATAGACTGATCCAGAAATACTGTGTCTGTTGGCAATACTGAATTTTTAAATATAATATATACGAATGGATTACGCTTCCAGTTTACAATAATTCAACAATCTTTTGGGGTTGTATGTCAAATAATTGTCAAGAAAAATCAATTCCGGTTGCAGTGTTGCAAATTACAAACAAAAATACTTTCAAATATGTTGCCAACAGACTCAGTTTTTCTGGATCAGTCTGTAGTATTGGACGTTCGTCCAATGTAAGATATGAATAGTTTAATAAAGGATTAAAAGCAAATTTTTCAATTCTTTTTTACAAAAAGTCAGTTACCATTAAAAATACATTAAGTACATAACACGACCAAATTTAATGTCAAGATAAAATATTCTCTTGGTTTCTGACTGACATTAGAAGTTCTTCGCTTAACTGGTAAAAAATTTAAGAAAATAGGTAAGTTTTAGCTTGAGATAAGGCATTTTTTGACGTAATTTAGTGCTCTTCGACGTGTTTTAATGCAGTTTCGTGAACTTCTCACAACAACGAGCTAAATCACTAAATCACTCGAAACAGTCCAAAAAAGCGAAAGGTTTTACTTTAGTCATTTTTGCGAAAAAAAAACAAAATAATTATGCACTTCACTTGTGATTGTTGCCTTCTAGCTAAATTGTTTGCAATAGGTGTTGTATTTGGCTGAAAAACATGTTAAAACGCCAGAAAAGGGCATAAGTAAAGTTATTTATGTTCTTGGTGTTTTTATGGTCTATATTTGAGCAAAGTTTTGAGTTTTTAACTGCAAAATGACAAAAATAACTACTTATAATTCTTATAAAAGAGGTATATCTAGGAACATAGAAAACAATTAACAGCATTTTGAACTTTGAGATCAATTTTTTAGAAGACAATTCTGCAAAAACAAGTAATTTTTTAGTACAAAACGTACAAAGTACTTGTAGTTTTCGACATAATGGAGTGAATTTTTTGGCCTCTTTTGATAAAATTTCTCGAAGAAAGTAAGTTTCTCATTTATAAAGCGAGCCCAAAAACTTAAAAAAGGTCAGCTTTGGTGTAATATGAAGACTACAGGAGAAAAACAAGGAATGTCAGGATTTAAGCTAACAAAGTCATCTGGTAGGAAATATGGACAACTATTGATAGCTGAGTCCGTTCTAGAAAAAACGGAGAAAATCAGTTTTTGTTATTACATTTATTCTTCGACACTGTCAAAATTTATGGCTTTTCTCCTGTGGACGAAAGTTTTGACAACTGTTTGGCAGATTAATTTTAACAGATTTAAAGCAATTTTAAGTCTAATTCGAAGAATAAAATGTTGTATTTAACTTGTTTTTGTGTAAATCGGACGCTTTATTTCATCTCGTGGATGATAAATCACTCGTTTTCACACGTGGTTTAATAATCCACTCGTGAAATAAAGCGTCCGATTTACACTCAAATTTGTTAAAAATAGTTATTTATATTATTAGTGGGATTGAAGCATTATTACACGAGTGTGAAAATTAACACACGAGTTAATGTAATATGCTCTAGCCCACGTATGATATACAAAACTTTATCTATAACTACACAAATCTGAAGACAGCCTAAATTTGTTTGAAAGGAATAAAAATTTTATCAAAATTAAAAATCAAGGAAACTTTGATATTTTTTTATGACAACTACTCAAATTTACTAATTTTATTATTTGTAACAAACTGTGCATCAAGTTAAACTATAATGAGCAATTGAGAAGAGGAAAATCTACCCTCAGATATTCGTGTTAATTGTGATTTTAATAAAATTTGATTTGATTAAAGTAATTATTTGATTATTCCACTAGTGGTGTAATGGCTTTCATTCAAAAAGTGTGTAATGAGTGGTGTAATAACGCTAATATAAGGCAGTTGTAAATAAATCACTATTTTCCTTTTTGATCTTTCTTTTTAATTTTCTCTAGACAATAAAGATAGTAAAAATTGGAATGAAGTATATGATGTCTAAAATGTCCTTGCATGACACTGCTGAAATCCTGAAAACATATTAAAGCAATAATATTTTGGTCAAAACTGAAACTGTAAATTGCCAAACACAAAATAAAAAACTTGTTTATCCCTGCACTCCCCATTTCGCAATTTCGCAAAATACGTAGTTGAGTTTTTTATTCAAAAACAAAAAATCCAACAAAATTTTCGTCATTTTTGAACCTCATCTGTGATTCTTGGCATCTAGCGAAATTCTTTTTGAACGAAAAAATGTTATTTTCAACCTTTGTTAAAACTTTGGGCAAAAATTCACGAGAAAAGTGAGTTTCTAAGATAAACATGTGTTTAAGCATTAGAAATGGCAAAAATAACAATTCGGTACTAACTACGTTTACGTTTACGATTGTTTGGCATTTAGGGCAGTTTCAGAAAAATATCCTTTTTCACTTATACGCGCTAAATTAGTTAAACAGGGCAAAATAACAGCTTTTTGTATTTTCATTGGCAATTTTTCATTGTGTTGGAAGAAGTTTCTGCAAACTCAGAGAATTTTAAAAATTCTCGATGTAGTATATAAGTGATTTTTTTGGTTTTTCTGAGAAAATGTCCCGGAAAAAGTAAGGTTCTTGCTTTAAAGCAAGCCCAGTCTCTCTAGATACTAGACAGACTAAATAATAATTAATGGTCAGTTTGGACTTTTTTGATTAAATTTTGCAAAATAATAGAGTTTATTACTCAAAAACAAGATAAATGTAACGATATAGTGAAATTATATGAGAGAGGTGAGTTTTTGCTAAATGCTGGACAATACGGAGTCCACTGAAAATCGTAATCAAAATAATTTTTGTTCCGGATATCGCAGTGTGGAGAATCGGGCTTCTACTGCATACATGAGTGGTACAATGTTTAGGCTTGTTTTTTTGTAAATAAATTTCGGACATAGCAGTTTTTGGTTTAAAATTTAATCAGGTCATAGTTTTGGGTGTTTGTGTGCATTTGCTTAGTGCGTAGGTCACTTTCGCTCCGGAACGCGTCCTTGATCGTCGTCTTGAGCGATAGATCTTGGTCTTTGTTCTCGTCGGAAGCGCCCGGAGCGGCTCCGGGGACGGCTGCGCAGCCCCGGGCGGCC
Organism: Tribolium freemani; assembly: GCA_939628115.1. NCBI lineage: Eukaryota > Metazoa > Arthropoda > Insecta > Coleoptera > Tenebrionidae > Tribolium > Tribolium freemani. Next base: position 16,596,631 of record OW626791.1, on the reverse strand, counting down.
GTAAAGCCCATGCTGCGGAACTTTACCGGACTCCGGAGCTCCGGTTTATGACCTGACCCTCACAGATTAAGTGGTTACGTGGTTACTTCAGAAGTTGGTAATCCTGAAGCCGCGCTTTCGCTTATACTTGGAATGAATTCGGCTCCGGCCCCGACCCATTAACGAGGATTTATACCTGCACAACTAGCCAACATCTTTAATGTGTTCTCTAACTGACATTAATTCCCGCTACTGCTGTTGCAATCTCTCCTTGCTTGAATCGCAGCCGATAACCTTGCGGCCGCTCCGGTATTCATCTGAAGGCGAAACTATTTCGGCACTGAGTCACGAGATGAGATTCCGATGCGTTTGACCGTTTGCAGATTCCATTTGTTGATTAATTTTGTCTTCTAAGAGGCTCATCAAAGCCTAGCTGCACTCGAGAGCTCGGCAACAGGCCAGGTGTGCGCAGCTGGGGAGATCAATCTATAGGGTTTGATTGGCAATCGAACCAGAAAATGAGAGCTTGCCATAGATTACATTCTACACTGGATTAATAAAATATTAAGTCGGGAAGGTTCGATTTTCTACACTAACAGTCTAAGAAGAGAAAACACAACCAATCCACGTACAACTTGAATAAATAAAATGAAGCTGAAAAAATTAAAGAGCTGCGACCCATAAACTTCAATTGTCTGAGTTGTATCTCTCCATTGTGGTATAACTAATTCGCAATCTTCTAGTCTGTATGAGGGATCGTAAAGTTGCGAATTTATTTTAAGAGAATAATAGAAAAGAAGTTGCGAGAGTTTCAAGAGTTTTAAAAATAAAGTTTATTTCTGTTTTCGGGTTTTAATGATTTGCACTTTAAACTACCTACCGTAACGATCCGAAAGTTTTCCATCATCTGCTGAGACAAAATGGGGATAGAATTCCACAGGATTATTAATCTGATTTTAGCGAAAAGTTAATTTTGTTTTGCTGCTTTGAGATTGGAACAAAAGCGCAAAATATTCTAAAGCTCAACCCTTCAACAAATTGATGCTTCAGACACAAAAGTGCGCTCAAACCATTTCGGCTAAAGTCAAGCTTTCGACTTGAGTAAACAAATTAAACGTTACAAAATAACTGAATAGAGTTAGATTCGTATAGTAAACAGAACCCGGGACTGTTAATAGAAGATTAACGAAAACGAAACGAGTCAAAATTATTTCATCATCATCATCGTGGGGAACCTTTTCGTAAAATTGCGAGCTATCGGAGCGAATCAATGAGTTTCCAGTTTCATAATAAATCCGAAATTGGTTCGTGTGATATTCATTTGGTCATATCCCAATTCGCAAACATGAGAACAGCATTTCTTTGGTCGAGTGATCACTTTTTCAAATGACTCGTTCAAAATTCCATGTTTATTTACAATTTTTTGCTGGCTATTGCCAATTTTGATCCACAATGCGGTGTTTTTGATATGTAGCCACCCTTTTCTTTGTAACTACAATAAAAGCGAACTATAGTGAAGAATTCCTTTCAGCCCCGTTTACAGACCGTGTTATTTCAAACTATGGAAATATTTCCACGGGAAAAAGTTGATCAATATGCGAGCACCGATACGCGTTTTTGCTGTTTCTGACTACATTTTAATTTTGCTTTTACATTTTAAATAATAGATAATTAGCATTACACATTGAAGACAAAATACGAAGAAGGTCCATGTTTGTGCAGTTGGCTCCAACATACCATTTTTATCTGTTTTTTCTATTGATTGTCTGTCCTTAGAAACAACAAAAAAATCTAATAACACTAGTTTACAAAAAAAATTTTCTTTTACCAAGAGATAATTTATTCTGATTTTGTTTGTCTATCACGTCTAGTTGTTTTAAGAAATTCACTAAAATTTTGAAAATTTGTTTCTGGTGTCTAGTTACGCATTCGTTTTTTCTGTGATGAACTAATTGTCAAACATTGTATTTGCTTTAAAATATCATCAAGTGAATGTAGATTAAGCCCAAACAACTTTTGGTCAAATGGTAAACGTTTTCATCAAGATTAAAGTCTTATGAAAAGTGGTATACATAGGTTTTTGGGATAAAAATATGTTAGTCGATTACTGCTGGTTACAATAAGAGAAACTGACACTAACTAGTGTAAAAAATGAAACAATCTGTGTCATTTTTAATTTTTCAAAAGTTTTGAATCAATCTTTTTTGTGGTGTCTTTGGCATTCATTATTGACTTGAATTGTTAAATATTTTATTTGCTTTAAAATATCATCAGATAAATGTAAATTATGCCCAAACAACTTTTTCTATGTTTGTGTTTAAATTATACTAACAAAACCTGGGAAGCTTAAGCGATGAACATGGTGAATGTTTCCATCAAGATTTAAAGTCTTATGAAGAGAGTTATTAAAGTTTTTGGGATAAAAATATGTTATTCGTTTACTACTAGTCTACATTAAGATAAACTGACAAAAGAAGAAGCAGTCTGTAACATCTATAACATACAGCGTGTCAGGGAATGGTTTAGCATAAATTGAAAGGAAGATAGAGAATGGCAAAACGAATCGATTAAGTAAATTTTTGGTAAATCGAAAATGCTTAGTTTTCCCAAAAATTCGTTCTGAAATTAAAGTCCCAAATTTTGAGAACCGCTGAACTAGAATGATAAAAATTAGCGTAAATTTTAATATTATTGACAAAACAGCAGAGGTAAATTATCTTCTTGATTCACTCCGTAATTCTTCTATTTCATTTTGTGTTTTGTGATCAAAATTTCTAAAAAAAAAAACAAAAAAATTTTTTTGACAGGAGGGGGTTCGAACCTCCCACACAAATGACCATGGAATCTACAATATTTTTCGAAAAATTCTCAAAACGTCCATGCGCCACTATGTCCACTTTCTTTAAAGAAAAAATTAACCGCTAATAAACTACCATAAACGACACAGTGGCTCTCAACAGGTGGATTAATAAAAATTTTTGAAGAAAGTATGCACTTTTTAAAAAAATGGTATAAGGCTTTTTGACTCGTCTGATCATGACAAATTCACTTAGGAAATATTACATTATGATGTTGCAAAAATTGTCAAATACTGATATTTTATAATAAATATTTAAAAAATTTGACGTCCTAATTTTTTTTCGATTTCAGTATCAGACTTAGCGTTAATTATTCTACCGGTAGACATTGGTTTCATCTATTGGTAAAAAATGTTGTAAACTAGTGTTATTATCTATCGTATTGTTAATTAAAAACTAATATTTCTACCATTGTTCATTTAAAAACCTCACTTATTTAAGATAATTGATAGACTGGGTTTCACTTTATAAGCAAAAAACTTACCTTATTCTAAAAACTAAAAAATCACATATTGACGTTGGGAGTAACGTTATTTTGAGCTAAAAACTCACTTATTTTGCATGTTTTCCTTATAATAAAGTGAAAAATTTCCAATGGAAGTTTAAAATGTCGCTACTTTTTACTTATTCCGCTAAATTTGGTTCGGTTATCATAAGTGACGAAATTATTTTTTTGCGAAACTGCCAAAATTTGCGAAATTTTGTTAAAACACACCAAACAATTTACAATTACTTCTGAAATTAATTATTTAAAGCTTCATTTATTTTACGAAATTTCCCACTAATAAAACAAAGAATTTTCTGTGACAATATTTTTCTGGGAATTAAATTAGGACACTTACGAGTATATTAATTAATTTATTGACAAAATGTAAAGAATAAAAATTATCATATTAACAAAACAGTGAACCAAAAAGGAAGTATTAATGACTCAAATGCAAACAATTTATTTTTTCACTTGAAACACAATTTAATTATCGTTTTTCAAAAATCTTATTTTTTACATCTTACCCACCCTTGTGTAAAATATCTTCTGGACATTGAGAATCGATGAGTTATTTCATTATTTTACTCGTATTTCTATTTAATTTATAGTGTTTTGTTTATTTAGACTAGAAATTTTCGCTCAAACGTGTCAGATAAAAATTTAAGAATCGCTTCAGCTATTTTCGCTCTCGTCAATTGATTTATGTCTCGAGATAAAATAAAATTTTGAAATTTTGACGTTTATTCGGTTTAATACTCGATGGTTCACTATAAATTCTGTTGTAAAATCAGTCGAAGTATAAAATTTAAAGTCGCCATCAAGTTTATTGCGACGCTGTTAAAGATGCGTGCCATTTATCATTTCAAGAGCTGAATGCTAAAATGTTATGTTATTATTTTTATGTGAATTAAATACGAGAGTTATGATGCCACAAAAATCGAATTAAAGTGTTGAAATGTTATCTTTGAGATGGTTTGATGGTATTATGAGCTTGCCACTAATTGCGAATATGATTTTTCTTTAAAGCATTTGCTAATTACTATTCTATTTGCATTTGGATGCTTAGTGTTGAATATAGTTGCAATGTATCTAAGCACACTACAACTCTCTAGTCTGGTGAACTTCCCACTTCTAATGAGATAATCTTGGAGGTAAATGCTAAACTTGGTAAGCTTCTTACACCTACCCATTAGACCGTCCCTATAGTGCAACTATTTCCCATAGTTTATCCAAATGCAAATACCTCTTGTCCCTTCTGTGTAGTTGGATGAAGTTTTTGGCTCACGAAACTGGGATTTTTCTATAGAAAGCGAGCGGAAGCAATCATTTTGTATGTGAGATAGCGGTTAGCTGAAACAGTATCTATACGTCGGATACAAGATTCATGTTTCGGCATTTGCTCGAATTAAACTATCAATAATTCACGTCGGCTTGGCAAGATGACGGCAGTAAAGTCTAGGAGAGACGCCGGTTCCCTTTTATGATCACTCTCGCTTTACGGACGGCTGTCTCATTTTTATGCACACCATTTCACTGAAACCCCCAACTATTATCAAAAATGTGAATTGTGTTCGCAGGAATAAGACAGGGTTATTTAAAATTTTATGACGATAAAAGGACGCAGCTTCTAAAAACGGGCTGCGATGGCACGATGCCATCAGGAGAATTACCGAAACGGGATTTCGAAAGCTACATTGTTTTATGATACGACCCGAGAAAAATCACTATTGTAATGATTGGGATTTATGGCAGTGGGATGATATTTACTGGACACGTTCAAGACGCTATTTATGGCGGAAGGGAGATTTTTACACACATTTTTATAACATTTTTTTACCACCGACATACAAAAATAAATTAAACAATTAATAATGTAATATAGAAAAATATTTTGTATTAAATGACGAAGGCACCAAGCGTTTTTTGCCTAAATGAAATAATTAGTACATTACCAAATGTGTTAGAAATGTGATCATTTTTGAAGATTAAAATTTTTTCAAATTCTTTTTAGTTTTCAGGTTATGCGTTTTTTATTGGCGTCCTATACTACCATAAATTTATTGGTTCAAGTTCGGAAACTAATAATTTAATAAATTATTAAAAAAAAATCTTGGTTTAAAATAGTTAGTTTTGTCAAAAAAAAAATTATTGCATTAAAATTAAGAATCCTAAAAAAAGTACTTTTTACCACATTAAATAAGAAAGTTCAAACTTTCGCTTTAGGCAAATGCACAGTAAAAAAATTTCTGGTGTTATTCACACTAAAATAAACTAAGAGTGGTTCCCAGAGGACCACACTCTAGTCTCTAGAGTGTAATATTTTCTAATTAAAATTAACTTTTTTGTATATGTACTGTTAACACCTAAACTAGTGTAATAACCATACTTTATAAATGTTTTACACACTTAACCAAATGTTCTAATGTACTACTTCCTGAGTGTACAAACTACAAAGCATTGAATTCTACTGTGGTTATAGTGAGAAAATGGTTTCACATAAAGGCATGTATATACAGGATGATCGGTTCAGGGACCACTGTTAAAAAAATAAAAACAAAAAAAATCGGATCTACATTTTTGGTTTTAAAAATTAATAAAAAATAGAAACAGTGCTTTTTTGATGACATTATTACTAGGTACGTGTTGAACAAGGTCTAACAGACTAATTAATTAAGTTTGATTGATTTGAATTACTACAGGATGTTTACAATTTATTTCCAAACTTTTTGAATTTTAGAGCATTTTATTTTGCTTATTTCAAATGGCAACCCCTACTTATTTTTATATCATTCGATGCAAAATTAAAAAACGAAAATTTGTTTTTATTACAGCCCGAACGTAAATCTTAACACATTTGGAGTTATTTACCAAAAACTTGTCTCGTCTGATATTTTATTGGCAAATTTATTGAATAAAAGTCGAAGATGACTCCAACCCTGTTTATTTTTAAATCATTCGATACGCAATTAAATAAGCAACATTTTTTGTTATCACAACTCTATTGCAAATCTTAACACTTTCGGAGTTATTTGCCAAAAACACTAACCATGTTCGACTTTTAATCATTAAAGTCATTTGTCATTGACTGACTGAGAATGAGTTTTTGCAAATAACTCCAAATGTATTAGGATTTACGTTAGGGTTGTAAAATAAAAAAAATGTTCTTTTTTTTAGTACTTCATCGAATGATATAAAAATAAATAGAGGTTGCCATTTAAAATAAGCAAAATAAAAAACTCTAAAGTTTTAAAAGTATGGAAATAAATTGTAACATCCTGTAGTAACCCAAATCAATCAAACTTAATTAATAAGTCTGTTGGACCTTGTTCAACACGTACCTAAAAATAATGTCTCAAAAAAGTACTGTTTCTATTTTTTATTAATTTTTTAAACTGAAGGTAATCCCTGAACCGATTTGAAAAAGACTTTAGGGACATGTAAGAAGCTATAAAGGTATCATAATGAGCACAAAAAATAATAGCATGCCTTTAAAAAAATTTATTATAATGACGTCATACATTTTTGGGACTCTGTATAGAAAACTATTTTCCTAAAATGTGTCCTAGAGTATAAATAGCATCTAGAAAATATAAAACTCCAACTTTAATAATAACTGAGCTACAGAAGACGGGAGCTGGGCTGGACCACCCTGTATTCAAATGTTTATTAAAAAAATACAAATCTACAAAAAAAACAAATAAAAAATAAATTCAAACTGCGAATACATACCTATTTAACAAAAATATGTTTTAGAACAAATCATAAATCATTAGAACCATAAGGTTGTAAGCAACATTAAAACACAATATTATTGCTCTCTTGTTGCAAAAGATCTGAACTCATGAACTACCTTATTTAAAACCACTATGGTAGGAGGTAGAATATTTTTCGGTTTTTAAGTATCTAACAGTATAGTAAAGTTTTCTTCTAATTCGGCCCCTTCTAAATCCGCGCAAGTTATGTTTTCCTCACAATTCAAGTTATAAAATTTTGTTTTCGCTGTAAAATAATAACTTTTTTAACTGGGTACTTATATTTAATAGTTCTACACTAATACATTAAAACAAGAGTAAAGTTCTTATAATTGCACCTAATTTTGAGATATTTTCAAAACTATAATTTTTCTTTACTTTACTAAACTTTATGGACTTTTTGCAACATAATTTGAAAATTATATGAGCCATTTTAACTGACCCAGTCCCCATAAAAAATAAAATATATTGCCCAAAAACGTGTGCTCATGTGCAGTCTGTACGTACTGTGTCTCTCGTTTAAACTAAGATAAGATTATTGAACAATGTCCAGTTATATTTTACACTATAAACTGCAAACATCATTTGAGAGTTTCAAAAATGCGCTCTAAAAGGTAAAATTCATGTTTTTATGTAATTTCGGCACTGACAGAAAATGTTTTTCAATTATAAGTTATTTTGTAAAAGATGTATTATGTTAGCAGTCATTTTAAACATAATCTAGTGTCAAAATTAACACTAGAAAAATTAACCACATTACCATTAAATTTGTTTTACTGTGTGAGGTAATGTAATTTTTGCGGTTTTAAGTTTTAACGTTAACTTGTGATAACTTGGCCGCTTTGAGATAATTTGTTTCTAATTATTTTTGCAGTTTGTGAGGTCAGAATCCCTGGCAGATTTTGAAAGACGACTCCGTCGTCCCCTTTAAAATTTACACGACTTTTGTCGTTCAAAAAACTTCTCCTTAAACAATTCCAATAAATTTCTCAACAAGAGGAGCAAACAATAAATCGCGAAACCGTGTTAGTGTCGTCTTAAACTTTTTGTCGTGTCGTAACAGCCCGTTGTTTAGAATCCCACTAAACAGACTAAAACCTAGTGCCGTTCAAAATCCAGTTTGCAAGTAACTAAACTAGCGAATTCCGTCGAATTCTCGCGTTGAACGCTTTTGTCGAGTAGCGAGAGCGCAATCACTGGACTCGAGTGCGTTGAATTCCCAATGGAAAGCGCGCGTGCTTCATTCAAGCTGTTATCTAATCTTTCCACTGTTTATGTTTATTGAATGGCGACATTAAACTTTGTAGAAGCTTTTATGCGGACGACAACTCGCAAAACGCAACAATTTTTCCGGTCACTTCCGAATTTTTCCAAGGAGTTAATGTAGCATGGATGGGTTATCTAAATTTGTCACAGACGGAAATATCCGTTTGATAAAGACCAGTCGATATTGTATTCTATACGATAGCCTAGATAGATACAAGCAAATCCGGGGTCCCGGAGAAATCCGGGCGTGCGAGAGATACAAGGGCCAGGCCCTATCGAAATACACAATGCAGCAAATCACTGCAGATGCGACCGAACTACCAAACAGTCACAAAAATGCACTCCCGTGATGGAAATAAATACTATTTAAAATAATGGTGGGGCTAGATTTGTTGTTAAAGTTTTCCTAGTGCATTAAAAGTTATCACGGCTGCAAAAATGATTTTATGCTTAAAGATACATTACAATTTAAAAATATTGCTGAACTTCAAAGTAAACTTCCGGGAGTTGTTGTTTTCGCAAAAATAAAGACTTTTATGTATACCCAGAGAGTTGTAACATTTTGGGGCGGATTAGGAATTTTGTTTTATACAGTCTCACAAAGTAATCTGTTTGAATCAGACACAGCATAACGATTTGGAACATGATCGGTTAAAAACATTTATTTGGAGATTTATTTTTTAAATTAAGATATGTTGAAAAAAAGTTCTGTCTGGAAGAAACAGTTTTCAATCCTAAAAATTTATACTTGTAGAATATTTCTACTTATCGTTATCGATATTTACAAAATGTTAAGAAACGTTAAGTGATATCGTTGTTGTAAACTACACCTTGTAGACACGTAGCCCATAATATTGAATTTGCTACAAAATGATTTTTACCAGTTGCATTTATGGAATAGTTGTTTGACAAAAATAAAATAAAACCCAAGTTATTACTTGCCATATTTATTTTTACTTTTTATTTTCCCGGCGCATCCACCATTTTTCTAAGGCGGTAAAAAACATTGTTGACTTATTCATTGAACCGATTACAAATGTTGCTAAAATATATTAGGACAAAAAAAATAAATAACGTTGATGTGTTTCTAAAGTCGATTCCAAATATGATTAATGATATGTTAAGATTGTAGTTTTTTGTAATTAATATCATACTCTCATTAACCAATCAAATAACAAACATTAACAGACTCAGCTTGTATTTTGAGCCGAATATTGAATATCCAGTAGTGAGTATTTATAGTCTTAATTAGTACTCTGTATCCAATTCTCGCTCATGTAATTAGAACAGCAATTTGGGTTTGTTTAGATAATTTTTTATTACAGTTATTGCAATTCAAGCACCTACTATCTTATTTCTAGATTTTTGCAGATTCTCTTTTAACTGTTTTATCCACAAAGGGAGTTTTATATAATTATAGAACCAGATTTTAAAATTATAATTTTCTTATTGTCGAAACGTTTTAATTATTTTAAAAACGCTTTAGTTAAATAGCCGACCACATTAGATTTAGATTTCTTTAGCTCGAGGTTCCACAAAAAATTTAGGATACGTGTGAATGGATGGGTGTGAAGTAAGACAAGAAAATATCATGGTTTATATTGTCAAATTTTCTCAGAAAAGTACAGGACTTGTAAATAAGTAACAAACTTCAATTTTTATTATATTTACGAGTACAACACCTTAAATTAATTCTCTTGATTATTTTTTTTTTAAATATGAATAACTTCCAAGGCAAAATATTCCAAAAATTCCTTTTATTACGTTTCTTATTTTTTTAAAAGATTGTTTGAATCAGTTACTTCAAAAACATTATAAAACAAAAATGTCGTATATGAAATGATTGAAAATAACTTAAGGGATTTGGAATTCGTGAGAAAAATTGTAGAAATGCAACAAGATGTTTATTTGCGATTTCGTAAGAAAAATCGTTTATACGACAGTGTGTTTGCCATCGTATTTAGCAAGTTGTCTGTGTGCATTTGCAAAATTCAGATACGCTACTTTGAAGTAAAAATATGTATTGGAGTGAATCGCCTAAACGTTATAGTAAGAAATAGGGCTTCGTCTGACTCTTGTTGGAAATTTGTAAACGTGTCCTGCATAACTAAGGGCGCATATCATAAATCAGTTCCGTTCGACCATATAACGTCGAAAAAGCCGCACTTTGCATATCGTCCAATTTATGTGTGGGTAGCTTAAACGTGAATCGATATTTAATTAGGGAAACATCTCGTACGAAGAGTAAAACCATTAAGCAACTTCAAATGGAGGTCATTTAACATGATATTGGGAAAAGTTGCTCCGTGATATCTATTAGCCTGATACTCTTTATAGTGGCAACAGGTTATTAGGCCCTTGACGGTTCACGCACAAGCTTAGTGCGTCAAAGGGAGTTAATAACGCTCTCATTACTGGTACTGGGTGCCAAAGTGCGGTCACTGCGGTCGCCCCATTCTTCCTAACGAGGACGACGAATAATTAAACTTTTGCTGATTAAGAGCCGAACCAGCGATGCACACCTGAAAACAGCCATTATATTTTTGCTCTTGACAATAGACGAGTGGATGCAGACTTTCTCGTCTAACAAGCTCATTATTCTGCCTTGTTGGCCACGGCGATAGCATGCAGCGACATCGATTCGCACAACTGCAAAAAGACCAACGCCAAAGCCCAAAAGCTGCGTTTAAATAAAAAAAAATGTATAAAAAATGTTTTTAAAGAAAAATCTATGTAGTATTATAAAACAGTTCTGGGACTGATTGACTGACAGACAATGCACAGCCTAAACTACTGAACCTAGAATCATAAAGTTTGTAAGATATTGGACATGAGTTTACAAATTAAGTTTTTTAAACTCATGTGTTCATGATATAAAGCACAAACTACTCCCTTCTGTTATGTAGTAGTAAAGCAGAAAGTCTTCGAATCCAAAAACGAAAGAATACACAACAACAAAAATTACGGAAATATAAAACACAAATCAAGACAAACCCTACACTTGAAACAGCTTTGCCGAAAAATGCAAAACAAGGGAGTAAAAAGCTAATTCAATGATTTGATAGAGAAACTACAATAGTCATTTGGACGAAGCGACACATTGAATTTGAATTCCATAATCAACTTAATGAACAACCACTGCTGAACACGTTGTATTTTAAAATAAGAGATTTTGGTGATATTAAAAAAAATATCTACTAAAAGATAAAAATTGGTTGAGACGCAGAACCTATTCACAAAACATTTAGGACCGGTTTACAAAGTTAAAACAAAGAACAAATTGAAACAAAAGTGTTTCTAAAAACCAAGGAAGAAAACTAAGTTAAAAGTGAGATTTAAAAATACGCTGGAATAAAAACACAATGACCCATAAATACACTGTTTCTATAGGCAACACTGAATTTAAATTTTTTAAAAATTCGGTTCAGAAACGACAATTTTAAAATTAAATCAAAAACTACCCCTTAATGTTTTTTTGATAGGGTTGAAATTACCAATAGAACATCATATTCACCCAAAAACTTAAAAAAATACGGTTTAATTAAAAATTAAACCAAAAACCACCCCCTAAGTTATTTTTTTGATGGGGATGAAATTACCAATAGAACATCACATTTTTCCTAAAACTTAAAAAAAATGCGGGTCAGATACGACAATTTCAAAATTAAATTAAAAAAACACCCCCAAAACTTTTTTTTCGTGGGGATGAAATTACCAATAGAACATTACATCCATCCTAAAACATAAAAAAAATGCAGGCCAGATACGACAATTTCAAAATTAAATTAAAAAACCACCCTCAAAAATGTTTTTTGGTGGGGATGAAATTACCAATAGAACATTACATTCATCCTAAAACTTTAAAAAAATTCGGTTCAGATACGACAATTTTAAAATTAAACCAAAAACCGGCCCCTATTTTTTTTTGATTGGGTTGAAATTACCAATAGCATGCATCCTAAATCTTTAAAAAAATACGGTTTAGATACTACAATTATAAATGAAACCATAAACCACCCCCTAAATAATTTTTTTTTGATGAGAATGAAATTATCAATAGAACATCACATTTATCCTAAAATTAAAAAAAAAACTTCAAATACAACTTTAGATTAAATCAAAAATGCCAATATTGAGCATTTCTCGGAATCATTTATGGGAACTGAATGGCACACAAGTAAGACAAGAACTGAAGGATAGAGATACGATGAATTTAAATCTCATCATCTTTACAGGAAAATTCTCAGAAAAGTACAACAATAAATTTAAATCTTATCGTCTTTACAGCAAAATTCTCAGAAAAGTACAGGACCTGTAATTAACTAACAAACTTCAAATTTTAGTATCCCATTCACGACACCTTAAATTAATTCCCTTGAATATTTTCTTTGTAAAAATAAATAATTTGGAAGGTAAAATGTCATTACAAAAATGAACAATTTTTTCTGTATTTGCAAGCTTAGAAAAAAAAATTATAGCTGTTTCAAAAAACCGCCACAGTTGTTATTTAATTAGTCTTGCAGTAATAATAGCTTATAAATATGTTGCTATATTCTATGTAGGAATAAAAGTAACATGATTATGTCCTTAGTAATAAGAAAATAGCTATTTTAAAACATCCATCTTAAAGGGACAGATAATCAGAAGTGGAATGTAGATTCCACAATTGTTTGGTAACAACCTATTTCAACACATAAAACTTACAAAATATTCAATTTTTGTTAATAAGTATTTTTGAATTTAGCGGGAATGTATTTTTCTGAGAAAAAGTGCATTATTTAATTACATTTAAAAAGGTCTGGTATTGGTTTGAGCTAGCAAAATCATAAAACTCATAGATAAAGAGCAAAAATCCACGCTCTCCATTTGAAATCAAGGTTTGTACACTGTTCAGAAATGTTTCCCTGTAAACGCCGTTAGTGAATTCTATTAAGTATAAGTGACAATTCCATCCAAATAACACAGAAAAGCTTTACATTTAAAAACATAAAAAAAATCATTAATAAAAGTAATCGCAAAAATGATTTGTCAAAATAAAAAATCATTGGACCATAATTTCTTTCAAATACTTTCTTTGCTCAAAAAGAGATGATCATCAACTCCGTAATTCTAAATTCTAAATGCTGTGTGCCGCTTTGTACAAATGACTCGGTTGTTCGTTGTTCCTGTAGTTTAAAAAAAATTAAAACAACTTTATCCACTCATGCAAAAAAGAGAAAAAGGTTTCATTATTAATTACAACTACAACAAATCAAATCATCAAATAGAAAAAAAAACATTTATAATCAGTCTGAATTAAATTTACGCGGACGAATTCGCGAGTAACGGCTAGTTAAAAAATTAAACACTCTATTTAACATTACTGATTAACTAAATAGTAATGCATTGCCACGGATTACGTATGTTTGCAAAATTCCAATTCATTCGGACAACAGGAATCCTCTCAAGTTTGACTCGGAAAATATGAAACAGACAGACAGGCAACAAAACGAGTTCAATTAAACTTTAAAAAAATAGGCCAAAAAGGCGTTAGTTTAATCCAAAAACAGACTCACCGCTTTGCTGTGCCTCTTTTAGCTAATTTTAAGAACCCTTAGTAATAATCAACACATGTTTACCTTTTTTTAATTAAAAACGGCCACAATCAACATCCCAACATAATATTTACTGACACGTCAATCACCCTTGCAGCAACAAACAGGGTGAAAGCACGAGGAAGCAAAATATTTATTATTACGAATTGAAAAAGTACTTGATTAAATTGAGTGTGAGGACGAGTTTTCTCCAAAGTGCAAATCTGTAATTCGCGAGTAAATTTGCACATGAAATCGATTTAGTTTTCCGTAGTAATAAATGTCGAACTCGTGCCGTAATAAATACACATGCAAGTCTTAGTTGCGACATGTTGGGATCGGTTGGAGCCAATAGGAGAGCTAGTAATTGCATCCGAATCGTTTTCTTTTTGCATGGCATTATTCCGGTGTGACCTATGTGGGGGTTAGTCCCGATTTAAATGGTTTTGCCCTTTACCGAACGCGATTTTATTACCCGGCTATTTCAAGAAGAACATCAACCTACATACGCGGCCAGAAATAAGTCGCATCTTTGCTCCCACGATGAATTATAGCATTGTAATCAACGATCATTCCAGGAAATTACATTTCTAATTTCGTTCGCTGTTATAAACACGACCCGCATTGTAAGCAACGTTCGGGAAAAATCAAAATTTGTTTACGACTGTACGAGTAAAATAATCCGCATTAATTCCCCTAACCCAAATTATAGATCCAAATTCGACAAAACAGTTCAGGTTGCTTTTGAGGGGGGAACTGGAAACCGTGCTTTTTAAAATTTCATGGTGTATGCTTTAATCCCTAGTAACCCCAGTTTAGTGTCCCAATTGGAGATTCCCTCTTGTTAAGGGGTATTTAATTAGGATGAAACAGCGTGACGCATGTGAAATTTACACGAAAAACACATACAAATCCATTAAAATCTGGGAATTGGGTTTAATTTCGCTTCTATCATATTTCAGTTTTCTACACTTTGTACAATACCGCTGACTAGCGATAAAACTAAAACAAAGTATAAAAATGTACTCTGCATGTTTCTAAAGTTTACCGCACCTAAAAGATACAAAATGAAGACATACTTCTATCTCTTTATCGGAGGAAAGTTTAAACATTTTCCTACAATTTAGCTAATTTTGTTTAAATAAAGGAACAAAACTTTTTGAACCTGCTCATGAAAATTTATTTTTTTCGCCTTCATTATACATATATGAATGAAACAATGTTTCTCAACAGTTTTGTTGATCAAATCTTTCATCATGTGTTTAATTATTAAAACATTAAAATTTCTAAGTGAGAAGGTGCACATTTAGCTACTATCATTAGCAAATTTAATAGTATATTAAAAAACAAGTTTCATAAGACTACTCTTGAAGCACGAATTCAGTTTCAACAACGAGTTTTTCAAAATGAGTGCTTCAAGGTCCTATGAAACGAGTTTTTTATACTATTTTTTGCCGTTTTTAAACAAAAATTGTTATTTTAATTGATTTAGGGATTTTTGTGACTATTGGAAATGCCTCAATTTTGAAAGTGAAAAATTGATTTAAAATGAGAATGGATGATAATAAAAGAAATCTTGCAAAAACACCCTTGAAATGTGTGAAATTGTCAAAAATACGGTCGCGAATTTGCTTCCTGCCAACCTAAAAATTTTCCTAAAATGTTTCGTCAAATAATGACTATTATGACATCGCACTTGATGACGTTGCGTGCTTTAATAAGTCTATTAAAGCATCAAAATGGAGGCAAATTAAAATAAAAATAATTTTATCTTACAGGTGCAGTTTTTTAGGTACATTATACCATATTGTTTTCGGTGAGAGAAATAAAATTTCCCTCACAAGAGAGATAAAGCTAAATCTGACTGTAAATCTAACAGCTTTATCGCTCTTGTGAGAGAAATTTTATTTCTCTCACCGAAAACAATGGTATAATGTACAATGGTATGACAGAAGGCTCCAAATTATGAAGTTACCAACCTTATTGGTAAGACGTAGAAGAGGTGATTTGATAACAGTCTTCTGTGCTACGAAAAATGTCGATTCGCCTATAAGACACCTCTTCCCTTTACATCCTGACAAATGTACCAGAGGGCATTCTTTTAAACTAGTTAAGGATAAATTCCGGACTAGCGAAAGGCAAGTTTTTATAACAAATAGGGTCTTCCATCTATGGAATCTCTTACCGGAGGATGTAGTTTTGTGTGATAATATTACTCAGTTCAAGGCCAAATACGATTCCCTTGATCATATTTATTAACGTAGTACGGTATGATTGTTAGCGCGGGCATAACAGGCTTCGGCCTCTGCTCGATCGCGACACCCATAATAGTAATAGTAGATAAAATAAGATAAGATAAGATAAAATGTCGTATACCACACGTGATTGAAATGCCTTTAGAAAGCTCGTGAGAAGTCTCATTCGCATATAATGATGATTTCTATCACTTATAATATAATATACTTACTATAAAACGTTTAAAAAATTGTACAATTGTGCTTTTTTCCCACTTTCATGTTTCGCTTAATAACATTACCCGACTAATTTTGTACAATTTTTTCAATTTTTTTAAATTTTAGTGACTATTTTTTAGAATTAGTTTTCCAGTTAAAATGATGCAAATAATAATAGAATTAAGTTGTTGTAAACAGTTACAGCAAATAGTGTGATATCCATATACATTAAATCATTCAATAAATAATAATACTTTTAGATATCAGGTCCTTTTATTATATTGTAAAATTTTGTTGTGTAATAAATGGACCTCATAGCCAAAAGTATTATTATTTATTAACAAATTTAAAGGTCTGTAAGTAATTTTTTTAAATCATTCAACTTAATTATAACGACTTTTTTATTTTACTTTTTTTGTTAATGGAAACCACTACCAGAAGAATTCTGAATATCAGATTTTATTAGTTATTATTATCCAAGTAAAATAATTACAATTTTTCAGATCAATCAGGGCCTATAACAACTATTTATGTTTTTAAAAATATCTTAATTAAGTTAAAATATTTCTTTGGTTTATAAATTAATTTAACAACCACACAATGGTGTGTGCTGTCTGAATAACATAAATTTTATTCAAGATTGCATATCATCAGAGAGTAAATACTGTTTCAGCACGAAATGAAAAGATGGAAAAAGTTATTATGTCACCGCCATAAAGCAGTTATCTATCCATCAGTTAAAAGTTGGTTTTGAAAGGGTTAGAAAAATACAAGTTTCTAGAATAAAAATCTTGTCATTATACTCGTAGGTTTGTTTTTAAATTTTTGGAGGTAGTTTGTGTTTTGAATTGCCTGGTAAAATGAGTGGCACACCTGCACTTAAGCAGCGATCTGTATTGGTTTATTTCGCCCCTTAAAGCAAACTCCATTGTGTTTCGCCACTTATTGCATTTTTCCAACGACACAGTGACGTGCTGTTATTGCATTTAGTCGGAAGCAAGTTTGTTTATTATGTAAATATTTTGATAAAAAGTATCAAAATTGCGAGCAAGGGATTTAGAGTGAAGTAATCTGATGAGAAAGAAACGCCGATGGCAACGTGCGTGTATTTGAAACAATATCCGTGAATAAAGATGCTCGGAAATTGATTAGACGCATATTTTATCTAAGGTTATTGTCGTTGAGCTGGAGAGGGCATAACTGGGGACAGGTCTTTTACAAGTTCCGAGTCCGGAGCTTATAGATTTTCAGTTTGCACCACCCGCGGGCGACGTATTACAAAATATGGCTTGAATTGCTGCTGCGGACTAACTTGTTTGCAACTTCATCGCTTTTGTTCAAAACGCGTGGCGACCGAATGTCAAAAAGTATGAAGAATTGGAGCCTGTCAATGGATTTATGTCAGCGGCAAATGCCGCGTATTTTGCTTTGTGTTGACACTGGCCAAAACAGGAATGATATTTTTCACGATGTCCTATAAACTTATTTTATCTAAGATAAATAAGTCGTTCTTTCGACAAGAATATTTTATTATTTCCTCCAACTCAAACACACATGTTGTTTTACTCTAACGGATATGCGTTATTACTTTTCACACGACACGTAACATAAAGAATAATTCCTGAATAATTTTCCAAAAAAAAATACTTAGCACCTCCAAAATGAATTAATTCTAGAGAACGAGATGACAATAACGTTAAGTAGGATCCCCATGTGACATAAATCATCTGACAAAATCTGTCTTCATATTTTTGTTCTACGATTTGTAGTTTTGGAGATTATTAGACGAAAAATGCTCGATTAATTTTCCAGTCTACTAAAAGTAAAAAAAGAATAGAAATTGATCAAAAATGACTTGTAACTATTTATTAGTAAAATGTCTATTTATGAGCACAATTTTGTGGCAGTCGAATAAAAATTGTTCCTATAATTCCTAAAACAACTTTGTCAAAATTTTTATTTACCTATCTAGCTGAATTTCTTTTACTTTAAACGCGCTTAATCATTATTACTTTGTATATCATTTTCTACTTAATATGTTTAATGTTTTCACCTTTATTATTTTATTCTTAAATGCAGTATTTACTTAAATTTGTAGAGTTGATAAAACAGTGCCGTTTTATTTTTTTGGAATTTTGCTAAATTCCATTATTGATGCATTTTATTTAATTTTTGAATAAAATACTGTGATTTTTTATGTCTGCAGAATATAAATTATTGTATTTGTGTATGTCGAACTGAAAATGTTTTCTAGGTTGGAATTATTAACAGTGTTTTAACAATTAAAGATTTCGATATACAATTTTATTCCACATAAAAAATTACAAAAAATTGAAGCCCATTTAATTTTATATAAATTTAAGGAAAATAATCTAAAATTGATAGTAAAAGAAAAGAAAACACATTAAAAATACTTTGGTAATTCTATAGATAACACTATGCAACAAATTTTAACTTTTTGTTTGTTGATGGGATTTTTTTCAGTTTTCAATTTAAGACCATTGGATAAATAAATTTCACGCTATAGTCTTTTTGTCTTTGAAACTTAGGGACGTTATATTTTATTTTTCATCAAGTTAGACTATGGCATGAAATCAAATAGGTCCAAAAAATAAAACAAATGGAGGAAAACAAAAGATTTTAATTTAACAAATAAAGAAATATGAAAAACACTTATTATTAAAATTATGTCGACTAAAAATGGACACTTGATCTATTTTTTCTTACAAAATTAATTACTCTTTGGTAGCGAGGTCCATACGTAACCAACTAACATTGCCGCGTTACAAGTTTGTTCAAAATGCTTTTCTATTATCTAGAACCTTTCCCCATGTTCTCCGCTTACAGCACCCAAATTTTTCCGAAAAAAATCTAAATGAGAATGTAAAAGATGCATTTTAATGGACATTCTGCATTCTAAAGTTTTGAAATTTTTTAGCAAATTGTTTATGAGTTCTTGGTAGTACTACAGAAATCTTCGACTACTTTCTGCGAAAACTTGTGGAAGCAGATTTTTCTGCGTCATTCAGTCTTGATTACAATTCTTTTAAGTGAAGCATTTTCCTGATTTGTGGATACCAAAATTACTCTTGACACGCACCAGTAAATTTTGTTCCAGTAACAATTTAGTGTTTGACTTGTTTTGGAACAATGTACAAAAATTACAAAAATTGTCTTTCGAACATTTACACTGCCGTCTTGTAGTCATTTTCTCCTATAATACTGACCCAATTATAAAAAAAATCAAACTGATACAAATCCAAGATTTTAAAGGCACCGCGAAACAAATGTCATACGACCGTTTGAATGCTCTAGTATAAAAAAATTTTTCATAAACAAAACCTTTCTTGCACAGTGATTTAATAGCAAATTTCGATAGTTTTTTGAGGTGAAACGAAAGACAAAATAATTCAATTTAAGAGAAAAGTTTTAAACGATTTTGGACTCAAAAACGTTCCACGCCACTCAGACAAGGGATTCGTTTCCTTTTTACCGGTGGAAGATAGAGGCATGATTTTTCAATTTTTTTGTTGATTCAATTCTCTACAACTTCGCCCCATACACTTTTTTAGAAGCTTTTATTTAACTCACAATGTTATCTGTCTGTCGGTTATTTTTTCGGACCTAAATTTGAAAGGGTTCCCGTTGTCCTACTGAATTGAAATTTTGCATACTTACTTAATCTACGTGACAATGCAATCCTATGTAGTTAAATACCCCCTAAAGATGTTAAATGGGGTTTTAAAGTTTTAGGTTATGTTTACGTCGCAATGAAATGAAATATAACATGCTTACGTAATATGCGTGACAATGCAATTCCATATAGTTAATTACCCCCTAAAGGTGTTAAATAGGGTTTTAAAATTTTAGGTTAAGTTTACAAAGGGGTTCTCGATTTGTACATACCGTAACGTATACCGACATAAACGGTATGTTAGTCATTTGGACGTCACGGTAGATGCACAGTGTAATAACAATAAATCTATGACATAAATATAGACTAAAAAATAAAAAATAAAAATATATAAAAAATGTTTTTTAAAAAAAGCTTTTATTTAAAAGATGCACTAAAAGTAAAAAATAATGTATTTCAACCACAGGAGAATATTTTTTTATAATTTAAAATTTATAAAAGCTTTGGAAGTTGGCAACTGAACAAAGTAATTCTGTAATGCCGTAGTTTTATAACTCCCAAAGCTTTATAAATTTTAAAATTTTAACCTGTAAGAAAAAATATTCTCCTGTGATTGAAATACATTATTTTTTACTTTTTAGTGCATCTTTTAAATAACTTTTTTTAAAAACATTTTTTTATATATCTTTTTCAACCTTCAACAATATTCACAGCGTTTGGAAAATATCGGAAGGTACAGAAATTTGTAAAAGATTGATTGTTTTTAATATACAGGGTGTTTCACATAACTCTATGAGGCCTGTGTCTAATGTACGCATCCAAATATATAAAAATCACAAAACACTAGATCCCTAGATATAAAAAATACACATTTAATTATTATTTTATTTTTGGAAACCCATGACACCAGTTGTCAGACTAATAGTTGTTTCATTAATATTAATAAGTTTCTGTTTTTCAGAAACAATTATCATGTGTTCTTTACAAGACGGCGTGAATATGATTCTAATCCATTTCTCCATGTTCTAGTTTATTTATCTTAATCACTAACTAACTGAAAACGTTCTAATTTTTGAAAGGGTGAACATAAACTATCGAATTTTTCAAAATCTGTAACCTAGTTCCTATTGAGATATCTATTCTTGGTGGCATTTTACAGACGCAGGCCTCGTAAAATTATGTAAAACATCCTGTAGTAGGTATTTAGCTTGATTATTTTTTTTATTACTTTTATCTACTATACCTAATGGTTAATGCTCTATCTGCCTGCAATGTTGTGTTTTTTGTTGTGTTTCCATTATTCAATAACAACCAGTTTTTACTTATTGCTCTTAAAACTTAGATGGGCCAGGAACAACTTAGGGGGTCATTCACGAAACTCGATAACGCTCGATAGTGTCAGATAACTTGCAATCGTCGTTAAAGTAATTCTCGAAAAATTTGCAAATTAGTATTCATGGCAACCGTTAGCACTCGTTAAAGTAATTCATCAAAACTTGCAAGCACTTGCAAATGTCAGATAAGCATTTGTATTTTGCGGTACCTTGTTCCCTGCCGCAAAGTAATTGCAAGTTGAATTTTTTATCAACTTTTTAATTTTGCATTAAATTTCAAGTTGATTTCAAGTAGAAGGGGTTTGGAAATAAATGTGGGACTTGAATTTTTAGTGAAATATTGGTTTTAATTAAATTTCTTGTGAAAATTTTGGAGTACGATTTTTTACAAATTTGGACTGATTAAGTAGATGAGTGGTGTCCTGTGTTTGATGGAAAATGCTACAAGAGTTTTACCGGCTTCGGTCAGTAGTCACAAAAAATATCGTTGATGATTTTTGCTTTAATACTTTCTTTAATAAATTGAAGAATTGTGTAAAACAAAAATTTTGTTATGCTTATTTTATTCATAATTCAAATACATTGTATACGGTGATAGTTTAGATTATTTCTAAAAAAAGTAACTGTTTCCTTCGTTCATTTTACTTCCATCTCAGTCACAACCCACAATATAATATTATAATTTTTTCTGTCGATGTAACATTTTTGCACAGCTTCCAAAAGGAGACACCACAGACCACACGTTATACGTTTCAAGACTTGTGAAACACGAACGGCCTTTCATGATGTGTGTACGTTGCGGTCCTTTATAAACTATATAAAAAATACTTAGTTACAAACAGCTTCTTTCTATTTTTCCAGTCAATACTTCGGTCCCAATGGCTGAAATAATTAGATTCTCTTTGGCCTTTTGAGGTTTTCACCATTACTTTTACCACATTTTATTTTTAAATTTTATTTTAGTTTTAAAAATTTGACAAGTGACGTTTAGATTTGCAATTCAGCTTGCGTTGCTATATGGTTGCTATAAACAACTTGTTAACTATCCGGTAAGGTACCGATAACTTGCAATTTTTTTGTGAATTAGGTTGCAAATATTTCGATAAGCATCGGTAACGAAATTGCAAGTTGCAGTTATGGTAACGATTTGCAGATAAGTTTCGTGAATGACCCCCTTAGTACGTATTTAGCTAGCTCAAGAAAATCCATGGCTACATAGCCCAAAATAAGAAAACACCAAAAAAATGTATGTGGTGGTCGCTGGAGGTATAATACGTGGGCGTCGTCTCCGTGGGTCCGCTCTCGCCCCAGGTGCAGCGGTTTCAGGCCTAGGTGCTGTTTGCATAGCCGGGGTTGCTAGGAGACGGAAAAGGGTGTCCTTGTCATCCACCCTCCACCACCCACAACACACCGTCTCCTCCATCACCTAATCCCCGTCAACTCCGTGGTCGGCTGTCGGTTATGGTTCCGCATTCACGGCGCACTTGATCAAACACAATGATATGATGAACTCGCTGAGCTTGCTTGCCCTACCATGGCCGTGTTTGTCGTCTAATTAATGCGCTTCAGGGATGTCGGAGGGAGGATCAACCAAGGTGGGAACAGCGATTTTATTACGTGTAGCGTACGGACGAATGAACCAGAACTAATTTCGAGGCTTATTTACGACGACGAAATTCATGCCTCTTTGATTTTTACCGCCAGATTCTGACACACGCACTAAAAATACGCACACAAGGATTTCGGCTGAATTAGCCTCCGGGTGAATAATTCAACACGAATCGATAACTAATCTCACTGCGATTGTTTTAAAACTACATAGTTAATGTGTATTAACCGGATTTCGGATAATTTGGTTAAAAATGACCGGGATTCGCTCTTTGTCGTTTGTTTTATTAGAGCATGGGTATTATTTGAGATAAAATCACGTGACAATAGCAGACAATTGGGGCTACAATCCCCGGTATAAAATTTTACAAAAGTCGATTTTTGAACGTAAGCTCTTTTAAATTGCTGGTCTTTATATGTAAGCTCCACAAATGGCTCTAGCTCTATTTTATTTTACTAGTAATCGTACTTTCATGTCACGGGAACGGCGACCCTCACATTTTGTTGTTGGAGAAAAATGGCTAAAGAAAAAATAAAACTACCCAGATGAACAACAAAAGTTGAACAATATCATTTGGATGCGTATTAGTAAATGGCAGGGAAAACATTTTGCAGTTTTACAAAAAAATTAATATCTGCGAGTAAAATTAATTAGATAGAAAGTATACAGGATGATTCTTTTAGGGCCTACATTAGAAACTCTTTAACTTCTACTACAGCTAGAGCTTCCGTAAATTTTGACTGTGTCGAAGAGTACATGTAATAAAAAATTCATCGTCAGTTTTTTAACGAATTTATCGAGACAAAACAGTTTGGTAAAATTGGCACCATTGTCAGTACTTGAGTGTTTTCGTGGTAATTGTAACTATAGAGGATGTCCGTTTTTCGAGCTCCACCATGGGGATCTCAGTTATTATAATATATACGAGGTCAGTTAAATTAGAGCATTTTTATGTTGAACAATTACCTAAAAGAAAATTTGAGGTGTCATTTTTAGTTTTTGAATTATTGAGAAAAATCAAGAATTTGTAATTTTCGTTGTTATCTTTTTAAGCGAAAACTAATAGAACTAGACGTTTTTAAGTAAGACATTCTTCAAGCACTTTTTTACAAAAAAATCAAAATCCGTCATCGCCTTTTCCAAGGCGTTCTTGATGTCATAGTTACAACACTCAACTTTGGTTTTTCTTATGGACGTATTTAATACTTATATTTTTTTTTTAAATTGTGTTCCTGATTACAACGATATATCACATGATATGATCGAATCTTACATTCAGATTAAAATTAGGAAAAAAGCGTTTTTGCAAAGAGTGCTTTGGAAAAAAAACGCCAAAAATTTTGTTTAACAAACTAATTTTTGACAGTTCTATTAAATGTGCAAGCAAAATTTTTATAACTTTGGCTTGTTTTGTTTTGCAAAAAATAAACTTCTAGCTTATCATGTGGTTTAGTTTTTAAATAAGTAAGCTTGGCGTAAATGTAAACCTTCCAGATCCAAATTCAATTAAATTTCCAAAATCTAGTTTGTTTAAAAACAAAATTGTTGGCGTTTTTTCCAAAGCACTTTTTGCAAAAATGCTTTTTTTTCCATTTTGATTAGTATGTAAGATTCGATCATATCATGTGATACATCGTTGAAAACAGAAATAAAAACAATTTTCAAAAATACAAAAATCGAATATGGCGTCCATAAGAAAAACCAAAGTTGAGTGTTTTAGCTGTGACATCAAGAACGCCTTGGAAGTGTCTGAAGAACGTCTTTGTTAAAAACGTCTTTTTGGTTTTCGTTTGAAAAAATAAAAACGAAAATTACAAATTTCCGTTTTTTACAATTATTCAAAAACTTAAAATGACACATCAAATTTTTTTTTCAGATAATTGTTCACCATAAAAATGCGCAACTTTGTTCTAATTTAACCGACCTCGTATCTCTTATAATAACTGAGATCCCCATGGGATGGAGCTCGAAAAATGGACAACCTGTATAGAATTTTTTTACTATGTTGCCAAATCAATTTCTTACCTTTCTGGATATAAAAACCACAATTTTGAAAGTATAATGTTGATAATAATTATTATAAATAATTTTCACTTTCGTTGACGAGGAAGAGTAGAGAAATTAGTCTCTTTCTTGGTTCCACCACTGATTAAAAGTAACATGAGATCGAAAATGTAGAGCAAGCCTTAAAAGGGAAGTGTAACAGAAAAATTCTTAGAGAAATTATTTTCGAAATTCTGCTAGACATCATTCACCAATTGAATATTTTCCATCCCATTCCACTTTGGAATAATTTAGATTAAACAGGGAATCAATTTTTGAAAATTTCTCATCGGTCAATTTTTTACATAATTGTGGCTAAAATTCCACAGGCTCTAATTTAGGAAAAAAAATCTCGTTTTACTTTTTTACTTTACTTCCTAATACTACTTACTCGTAGAACAATTTTTTATTATGTTTCTAGAGTTTGTTGGAACGTGTGCTATACCGAACTGAAGAGCTTGTACACATCCTGTACAATATTTAGTTGATAATTTATTATTTTCGAATGTTTTTTAATTTAGCTAAAAGCTGCGCTAACGGGCATCATTACTTTGAATGCGTTTTTAGTCATTACAAAATCTATAAATAAATAATAAATAAATGGAAAAATTAATTTGTGTATGGTGCTTTGCTACCGACCAATAGTTCATTAAAGTAATCAAGTCCTAGTTTGTATGAAACCTATTTCAATAAATTTCGCGTAATCAATTAAAATGTTTTAAAGTTTGGAACACGTGTCAGTGTTTCAATTATTCACCTTTGACATAAATCCAGTTATTAGACTCGTGGTTGAACACAAAAACACCCCCGCTTGTCATTTATGCAAGCTACCTACATTCCCGTAAAAAATTGATGAAATTCATTGCACGCTTTACATTGCAACCACAAAATTAATTCTTAATATTCATAAATTTTTTCAGCTATTTCATATTTCAACGTAAAAATGTGTCACAGTGAATATAAATTATCGATGGCGGTGGTTTTAATTAAAAAAGCTCTGGGAGAAACCTCCCAAAGCTTTTTTTGAAAATGGGATCAAAACTCACCGGAAAAATAAGTTTCAATTGTGACGTGAAATAAAGTCCGGAAATACATTTAGCGCTGTTATACATCAGAAGAACGCATTCGAAAAATCCGGAAAAGAGCTTTCGTACTAAAGTAATATATTTCGTAAAGCTAACCTGTTGAAAGCTACGCTAATGGATTGTTAAGCAGATAACATCGCAGCTTTCCGCCATTTATCATTCGAATTATTATTTCCCGGGTGTAATAATTGCGCACGTGTATCGCTGGGTTTCCTCATAGGTGCGCGATTTAAAAATAAATTGTTCCGTCGTCGCTCCGGAATGCCAAAGGAACAATAAAAGAAGAATTGAAATAGCTTTTCAATTTGACTTGAGGCACTTGATGGATACAAACCAACGAATTCTTGGTGGGTGTTAAAGCTACGCTCAATCAACCCTGTATTTTCCGTTATTGAAAAATGATTTGTCCCTTGAGTCAATCCTGAATAAATGGCGCTCAGACACGCACGATAAGGCCTCACGGAATTTCAATCAATATCAATCCCAGAATCAAATAACTTCGATTCGGGCGCCCAAAAGTAAGGAACGCAAATTAGGGAAAAAATGTAAAGCGAGAAAAGGCTTAAAAAACTTGCCACAATATGCCGCCAAAAAACTATACACATTAAATTGTTTTTCGTTTTTCCAATTATTGGCACTCTAATTTACAATTTATACGTGACTGCATGCGCGTCTATCTGTATCAATAATCACTAATTAGAAAACACTGAAATTTACTCTCGAACGTATCACGTATCAGGGACTACAAGTCGTTTATGATCAATTTATACTTTTTATTCTTTATTAACTTTTGGTAGATTGGTAAACTTAAACGACGGAGGACTATAACTTAGGAGACGCAACGAGATACAAAATCGCAGACCCAAAAAAATAGTACGCCAAAGGAAAAAGAGGGCGCTTCGAGCGGCGCCAAATCGTTTTAAATTAATTTAAATTTAACCAACTTACTAGTTACTTAGAAAAAATGCAGAAATGTTGTGCTTTGCATTCTTAACAAACTGACAAAAACTGCCCACTAAAATTTTCATGAGAAACATGAAAAAAATTATTTAAAATTAAAATTTTGCGCTTAGCCCCGTATAGATACAAGAAAAATGTTAAGAAGAAAGTTGTAGAGAATTAGATGTGCTTTAAAAAAGTCCCCGAGGCCATATTTTTATCATTAACGGTTTAGGCCCTAAAGACGTTCAAATATGCTCAAACGATGGATTCGTTTCATTCTACCGGTGGTCAAGTAACGGAAAGGTACTTTATACCTAAACCGTTGAAGATAAAAATATGGTGTCGCAGACTTTGTTATAGGAAATTTAATTCCCTACAACTTTGTTCCTTACAAATTTTTTGTATCTTCAACCGTATTCGCAGCGTTTTAATAAATAACTAACGGTGTGCAAAAAATTATCGCTTATCAATTTGCGTTCCTTCTGATATTTTTGCAAACGCATCAAATATGGTTAAAGATTAAAAAAAAGTGGAAGAAACAATGTTGTAGAAAATTTTATTTTTTTATTTTTCAAAAAAGTCCGCGGTACCATATTTCTATCTTCAACGGTTTAGCTATAAATTAACTTTCTGGTACTTGACCACCGATAAAATGAAACAAATCCGTCGCTTGAGCATCTTTGGACGACTTTGGGGCCTAAATGGTTGAAGATAGAGATATAGTCTTGCAGACTTTTTTGTAGGAAATTTAGTTTTCTACAATTTTTTTCCTAACATTTTTCTTGTATCTGTAACCGTATTCGTAGGGTTTTGAAAAATACAGAGCAGAGTGCAAATTGGTAAAAGTTAGAATTTTTTTAAAATAGGTATATTTTACGATAAAATTTTGGCATTATGTTTATCTCTTACTACAAAGAATTTAATGCTCTATCTGCCTGTATTTTTTGTTTGCCTTGTGCTAACAGTTAAATTTTTTTTTTTAATTTATTGCTCTGAAAACTTAGACAGTAATGGAACGACTGCGCTCTCTTTTTTGAAAAAAAATCGATATCTTTCAAACTACAAAGACAAATTAAAGAAATGCCTCCAAGAACCCCAAAATTAAGAATTAAAGAAAAAAGTTAAAAAAAAAAAAAAGAAAAAAGTGTTGGTTTTTGATGACATTTAATAGAACACGACAATCCATTTTTTTGGTTTACTTAAATATCCACTTAAAAAATCATTCCTCAATGTTATTTGAGGAGTTAATCAATAGAGGTATTCATTAATATTCTAAACTTCGATTTTGTATTACAATCGATTTTATTCTTTTGCTTCCAGAAATATTATACTTGACTTCCTTTACTTACCTTAAAAACATATGAATTATTCAAATCACAGAAATAAAATTCTTTTCACGTTGAAGAAAGTTTTATTCTCTTATTAATAACATTAAAATAATCATTAGAATTTTTATTTTTATTAAATATTTGAAGTAAGTTAACTTCGTTCTATTTTTCACATAAAAAGTTAAGCAATGAGATGAGCTGAGAGATCTATCAACTGTAACAACTTTCGTTCTCATTTTTATTGTATTTTGTTTTGCCTTGCAACCCAATATTTAATCAATGAAAATCGGTCCAAAAAAATTGAAACATTTTCATCACATTACAAATTGTATTTTATACGAGTAAAACATTGTCCTTCAGGGCGCATTAAAATAAGGGTGTTTCCATCCTGACACTTTTAATAGAACAGTAAAAATTTTACGGCCACTAAATAAATAAAATATGAACGCTTTTATCCCCAACATAATAGTTTAACATAAATTTTCACCGTGTAATTTACAACCTTTTATTAATAAATAAAACAGAAACGTCCAAAATGGATCACCGTTAAAACAAAGTACGATTTTGTGTTGTTATCTTTTTTACCTCCTGCAAAATAAGTAAAATGCCCAATCCGAGCTAGTAAATTTTTTCTCCTCAAAGAAGTTATTTTTATCGCGGCCAAACACATTTGGGTGCGTTCTGGATACCTAGGAAAGGAATAAAAAGTCCCATAATAACATCCTGCCTCGAAAGTTTCATATTTTATACAGCGTAGGTTTCCAAATAGATTGTGCTGGCATTTATTGATGTCTGTTCTTTGAGTAAACATTTATGATGTCCGATACCAGTCTGTATTGATCTTTTTCAGGCCGTAATAGCCGACCAACAACTGTAATTACTGTTTCTTTCCCTCGAAACGATCAAGAAAAATACTCCAAGTCCGCTTAATTATTGACGAAAAATACAAGTCGGTTATTAAATAATTTTGTGTCTTGCCCGGATATGGGCGCAATTATCGCGTTTGTTCGATTACATAAATGTATCGTGTATAATCACAAGCACGCGCCATTTGATATTATCAAAGTCTGTACGAAATCAATGCTGCTGAAAGTTTGAACAAAGGTCGGCCTCATCAATCTCACCCGAGAGAGGTGATCTCGCTAAGGGTCATCTTCCTGAAGAGTATCTGTCGTTAGCAGTTGTAACTCTCTTTTATTACACACACGGAGAGACTTCCGTTTATTAGCGCAGACGAGAAATATCCCAGCACATTGTTTTGCGAAAACTCGAATAATCCAAACCGTTAAACTTTGGCTGCTTGATAGTTATTGATCCGCACTAAATAACTTCCAACGTCGTTCAACTCTGCCATAATTTCAACGTAAAACGAGGATCATTAACGTGAATTAATGCTCATTGCGAAATAGCGACACCGGAGATTAATTTTTTACACGCTAGTTTATTGACACTATTCACTAAAAGGAAATTGAAACTGCGGTTTATCACCTGCCATCGAACGAAAAACACTGAAATATTCAATTTTACAATTTTGTCTCTGAAAAATCAAGGCTGGAACAGCCATTAGGCCACTCCCCTAATGCACTAATTAATAATTACACATACTAATGTGTTCAGTTTCTCTCCAAGCAGTGGTTAAAATGTCAAATTGCACTTTTTATTGATTTGAGGTAAAGGCATAATTAGCTGTCAATAATGTGACCAATAAAGATGATTGATAAGAATGGAAGTCAGTAGTTCTAGTTCCAAACACAACATGTGGAAAAAAATATGATTAATGAATTTGTGCTGCTTTTTATTGCGGAAGGGATATTTTTCAATCATGAGCGCATAACTTCCGAGATTTGAATTATGCGTGCAGACATTTCCTGAAATTCATATTCAATTTATAAATAAAATTATTAAATAAATTCAATACATCACGTATTCCGAAAATGTAATAATAAAACTCGAACGTTTTCAAATAAAGCTCAAATCGAATGTACCGTTCTCAATATTCCAGTCAAAATTAATAAAACAAACAACACAATGCAATATCAAAGAAGCCTCAAATAATAGTGTTTCTTTGATTTTTAACCTTTTGAAACGGGGAGAAACTATTTGAAGGAAAAATCAATCATTGTGTCACAAGAGTGGTTATTTATGTCCATGTCTGACGTGTAATTACATCGATCCTTCAAAATATGAACTTTTCAATTTTAAGAACTTTGAGTTACACTCTCCTTGTAGTAAGAATGATGGATTTATATTTGAAAATAAATTCCTAGATATTTTTTTTTGTTACATTCGTTTTTTAAAGGTTTCAATTTTTTTCAAACCTTTCTTAGATACCGTACTATATTGTCTCTTTTGATCTTTAAAAACTCCCTACGATTAAATTGATTCTTTTGGAGTTTCTTTCCACTGCAACCTAAATGTAAAAATAACATTCTCAATAGACCTACAAAAATAACAATATGTTGGTCCATTTCCAGGATCTCTGAATTAGTCTGAAAACGTAAATGTGTATAGTCGTATTTTATAATAAAATAAAAAATCTAACAATATTTATTTATATTTTTACTGCATCTCAAAATCTTATAATAATCATACCAAAATCAGGGCTTGCTAAGTATTTATTTATTTTGTGCTTGTAAATTTCTTCAAATTTTTTTACAATTCCTCATTATTAATTATTAATATTAAATCCTTGAATTTTTTTATTCGAAGCATTTCTTATGACATTCTGAGACTAACGATGCTTTTAACAATTTTTTGCACAAAAAAAAGAAATTGTCGCTAATCACAAAATAAATTATAAACAATTAAGTTGTGTAGCTCACATTTAGCAGCTCACATTTAGTCGTATAATCATAATAAAATTTTTAATTCGCAATTAATTTTAATTTTGCAAAGTAAATAAATTGAACATTAAGGTTTAATTAATTACTAACTAAAATAATTTGAATTTGATATTATTATTAACTTGAAAAAGATCAATACGCGAATTAGAATTGGGAGCTTTTGGGAACTTCTTTTTGAGACTAGGGACATTTTTTTAGCTAATTCTGGCACAAGACAATTTTTCTGAATGCTATTAAGTAAAACAATATTTTGCGACTCAGTATTAATTAATTAATTTTGATTATAAGGAATTATCGAACAATTAAAAAAATTTAAAAAAATTTAAAACAATTAAAAAGGAAGTTTTTTAATAGCAATAAACGTTGGTTCTGTGTGGTTATTAGTTTTTGAGATAAAAATATACTTTAGTAGACTCGTATAATTTTTCATATACTAATAACTGAAATAAATAAACACAAATCATAATTCTAGTCATTGAGAGAGAAAATACCAAGTTTTGAGATAGTACAACGCATTCTAATTCCAAACATTCTAAAAAAATTCCTGTTATTGCATTGTTTTTAAATTAATTACTATAATTCCAAAATAATTTTGATAATAATTGTAACATGAGATCGAAAACATACTCAATTAGAGCAAGCCTTGAAAATGAAGTGTAACTTTGGCCACATCGTATCGTGTGTAAAACCAACATAAGACAACATACCTTCAAAAGTGCGGCCGTAAATAAACGGCTAAAATGTAAATAAACAGCTAAAGTATGGCTAAAGTTCTGCAGGCACACCTTGCTCTAATTGAGTTTATTTTCGATCTCATGTTATATACCACTAATTCAACGTAATTTTGAAGTTGCGTGTGCTTGAAGCTGGTTGTATTACATTATTAGGGAAATGTATATAAAAAATGATTGCAAATTAGAGTTTTGCATCTACTACAAAACATGTACCAAAAATAAAACAATAATGGAAAGTTATAATTATTTTATTAAAGAAACAAAGCGAAAGTAAACACAACTCTTCAATAAATAAAAGTGTTAACAAAAAAAATAGTCTTGTGGATAGATAGTTTTCCAATGTTACATTCTCTCCCAGACACTATGTGCTCATTTTATTTTAACAAAAATATGTCTTTGTACGGTTTAACTGCCACAAATTTTGACTTGGGGTCCAGCTCCTCATTAGAAATCCAAGTTTTAGCTTGAATGGGCCAAGCTTTGTTTTGATACATTTGGTTTTGATTTCGAGCTGAAGACACTTTATTCCATCGAACACAGCGCAAACACGTGTGATAAAAGCATCTATGTAACACTAATATCTCAGTATGATTATTACAAAGCTCGTATAAGCGCTGCCATGTACGTTAATGCAGTTTTAACGTCTTGTTGATGATCTTAGCGCCAAGTTAATAAACTTGATAAATCCGTTACCCTCGACGTAACAATTCCTTTTTGCCGCTGAAAGCGGAATTTCTTAGGTAAAGTTCTGATTAAAGTTTGATCACTCGATCGAGTGAAAAAGTTGCGTTGACCTCAGCCCCACGTATCGCTACATTTACTCGAAAAACTAAAGGTAATGGGACGTAAAATGAAGTAAGGGTTCCAAAAATAGCCGTCCATTAAAAATTTAATCTAATCTAAATGGTGGGAGTCGCAGGTAGAGGGCTTTTAGTGTGCGCTAATAAAATCACAGTTTGTCTTTTTGCTGACTTTACCCTCTCTTATCAGGCCAGGAATTTATTCTGTGTTTTGTCAATAAGTCACGGACACGTGTTTAAAGTCGAGGATTCCCCCGGCTGTAGACTGACGTGTCCAGTCAGCGATGGCCGCCAATCGATACTCCGGAATACAAGTTCTAATCGATATTTTTCCGAGGGGTAAAGAGATAGAGAAATGGGGGATAAGTGACAGGAGGGTCACCACGGCATGTAATATTCAGAAGGAGCCTTCGGACCAGGTGCATTGTTGCCATGTCAACTGCTGTGGTGGTGTACTTCGGACGGAATTATTAAAAGCCAAGTGAGTGACAGCTGGCGGAGGCCCATTTGGGACCTCTATTAACTTTGATTTATTAAGGCGAGATTGTGGCAAAAATCGAAATTGCACAATGAACGGATTTTAAGTCGGAACGGAACGCTGGCAGGTTGCACCCCTTCAGTCCCTTCACGTCTAATTATTATTGATGAATCGGCCCACACCGAATTTCAAGAAGCATTTCACTTTATTTAAGGTGGAAGACAAGCAAATTTTAATTTTTGTGTAGAAAAAATTCCTATGGTAAAAAATCTGGGGCTACGACAAACTTATTTTGTTAACGTCTTTAGTTCACATTATGCATTTTTTTATGTTTCCATATTTCTCACTAAATTATCGTTCCATAGCGTAATTATTACGAATAATAGTTTTCAAATTTACCATCGCTAGTAGTTTTTTAAATTAACAGTGTTGCAGCATATCATTTATCAGTAAGTTAATTACGCAATTCCGTTTTTTTTCTGAATTAAATAAAGCATTGATTGCATTTTTAAAAACTTACTCCCCTATAGCTCGAATAGAAAAATGTATTCTATAAATAAGTTTCAAAAATGGCTGTAAAATACGGAAGAGAATGGTTAAAATTCGATGCATTTTAGCTTGGTATATTTTCTTAAATAAAAAGTCAACCACATAAACATGAATTAAAAACATAAATTACTCAATAAAATAAAGACCTATCTAATTAAAAAATCTTTCTATAGTACTGAGGAATATCTGAGCAATAACTTTAATGACCTTTAGAATTTAATTAATTTATGCTTTTAATTCATGTTTATGTGGTTTACTTTTTATTTAAGTCTCAGTTTGTATTTACAATTAGTGCATATTAGGAAAGATACTGTGTTTGACATGTGCAAAAGTACTTTGTATTTATAGCACGAATAAAGAATTGTTATTATTATTATTGGTATCTTTTCATCTAAACTTTTAGGTTTTATTTATTCTTTTCGGTGTTTTGTTTTGAAAGTACAAATCTAATTTGTTTTTCACTTATTTTGTTATTCTCTAACAGTTAGATACTGTATATCTGTCTTAGATATTCTAAATAAATTAATTGTTGTTTCTTCATTTTTGATGTGTAAAAACTTGTTACTTTATTTGTTACTTTTGAATTGTTTCAGCATTACAATTCAGTTAATAAATAAATAATAAATTAATTTAATTCAATCAAATTAAAGATTACCAATAAGTTTATTAAACAACGATTTTAAGTTGGTTTGACCCCTTCACGTCTAATTAATGAACTATTATTAGTGTTTTACGAAAATCAAGAAATGTTCTTGTTCTTGTATTGTTAAAAATCAAGACAAGAGCTGGGTTAATAATTTCAAGTCAAGACAAGAAACAAAGATTTTTTGTCAAGAAATCTTGAGATCTTGACTCTTTCTAGTGTTTATAAGTTGTGGTTTTAATCATGTCGTTTGTCGATAAAAAAAAAGCCATTTCACAGCAACTAAATTTAATAATTTAGTTTTTGACATTTTATTAGTTGAATAGATATTAACTTTTTTATGTAGGTACTCATCATTTTTTGTTCTCAAGATATGAACATCACCAGTTCTATTTTTTTTTAAACAAAGCATTTAGATTTAAATTATATTCATCTTTTTGTTGTCATAATTGTTTTTGTAAATCTCGAAGTGAATCTTCTATTTCTACCCAGATTTCTGAATTAGTCTATAATAAACATTATAATAAACATAGTTTTTTCCCACTCATATTACTCGGTAATAATGTTACAATTTTTGCTAACAATTAACACAGCACATTAGGATCTTGCATAATATCTTGCTAATTGGTCCTGTCTCGTGACCCACATAGTCGTTCATTCGTTTTTTTTACG
Source organism: Tribolium freemani (assembly GCA_939628115.1). Taxonomy (NCBI): domain Eukaryota; kingdom Metazoa; phylum Arthropoda; class Insecta; order Coleoptera; family Tenebrionidae; genus Tribolium; species Tribolium freemani. Next base: position 16,561,569 of record OW626791.1, on the reverse strand, counting down.
ATGACGAATCTGTCAATTTTTACATATTAACACAGATATTATCTAATATTATCTAAAAAATTACGTAATACTAACTACAGATAAGTGGTCAGACTTATCTGACTGAGGAAAAAAAGTTGTTTTGTTTTTCAGACCAAACGTGATAGAGAAGTGAGTACCAAAAATATGCAATAATTCTCCGATTTCATCAAGATCAAGAAATGTCAAGATTCCTGACATCAAGACAAGAATCGAATATTCAAGAAGTAGTCAAGTCAAGAACAAATCTTTTAAAAGCTTTTATTCAACTCACAATGTTATCTGTCTGTCGGTTATTTTTTCGGAGCCAAATTTGAAAGAGTTCCCGTTGTCCCATTGAATTGAAATTTTGCATACTTACTTAATCTGCGTGACAATGCAATCCTATGTAGTTAAATACCCCCTAAAGGGTTTAAATGGGGTTTTGAAGTTTTAGGTTATGTTTACAAAGGGGTTCTCGATTTGTAAATTTGAGAGGGTTCCTGTAGTCGCAATGAAATGAAATTTAACATGCTTACGTAATCTGCGTGACAATGCAATTCTATATAGTTAATTATCCCGTAAAGGTGTTAAATGGGGTTTTAAAATTTTAGGTTATGTTTACAAAGGGGTTCTCGATTTGGACATACCGTTCAAATTCTAAAATTTATAAAAGCTTTGGGAGTTATAAAACTACGGCATTAAAGAATTACTTTGTTCAGTTGACAACTCCCAAAGCTTTTATAAATTTTAGAATTTTTATCTGTAAATCTGTAAGAAAAAATATTCTCCTGTGATTGAAATACATTATTTTTTACTTTTTAGTGCATCTTTTATATAAAAGCTCTTTTTAAAAAACATTTGTTTATATATTTTTTTAATATATTTTTTATTTCGCTTGTCTTGTCTTGATGACACACTTATTATTATTGTTGATAACACACACGAAACCTAATTTCAAAAAGTATTTAACTTTTTTAAAGGACGAAAATAATAATAAAACTAAATGACCTTTATTAAATAAAATTATACCATAGAGAGATAAGGGGTCTAGCTTAAAACTATTCGACTTAACCTCTAAGGCCTGTCAATGTCGATTTAAATATAAACTTCAGATTAAAGTCACAGAAACATTTTTCTAACTTCGAAATAACGTGACTCTTGAGCTAACTTAGACTTTTTCTAACTCAGACCTAGTAATTGAAAGAGCCGTCATTATTTAACTATAACTTAACCTTAAGTTTAGTTTGACAAAGAGTTATGTGACTCTAAAGTTAACTCGCTATTGAAATAACGTGCCTAAAGCAAGTAAATTTCTATTAAAAACTGTTTTTTTTTACTTTTGTTTTTTACTCTTACTGGACGGACAAAATCCTAATTTATTTCAACGGTAAGTAGAAAACAATATTCGTTTAAAGTTATACAAAAAGTAGCTTTAACCTCATGTTTTTTATCACTACACTTTTGAATCACTCTGTATAGTACATTTCCTTTTTTCGTTTTTATTTTATAGATTTACTGTTATGTTTAAAGATTTTGTGCATTATGCACCGCTTTTGATATTTTCAGTATTGCAAATTGAAAGAAAACCTTTAATGTGATTTATAAATTTATTAAACAATATTTTACAAATCGTGTGTTCGGCACATTCTTATCAAGCGAAAATCGATCGAACGTGAAGGACCTCTTGACTTTTCCCCAAGGCACTGCCAACAAAACCAGTCACGAAGAATTCTTCCACTTTTACAACAGTAGGAAACACGAACCGGTCAATAACCACACTTCTTTCCCTGCAATCACCAAAAAGCTATTCAGGAAGTGTTTTGTCAGAAAACATAAATTTCGTTAATCCAAGTTTGCAAATTTGAACATGTTTCCCTTAACGGATTATGAGATTTTATAGATATTCATTACCCAGCGGAGCGATAAATAATTTTGATTTAGATTTGTAATGAAGGCTGAAACCATAACATCGCGCCTATTCATAACTTGTAAATAGATTGAAGTGATTTATTTATTTCTTCTTATTGGTGTTAGGGATGGCGCCTGAGGGCGAGTTAAATAATTAAAACCGTCCATTAACAAGTTTTCGTATATTCATAGAACAAACAACAACGGCTCGAAAATCTATAAGGCCGTCAATTAAATGTTGCGTAATTGCTCACAGTTTGCGAACTAATGAAATAAAACATATCACATTACTGAAAGCTTCTACGTTTGATTCGCCCGGAGCCAAATTTGCACTCGACGGATCTCTCTTTCAGCGCGTTATTCACATGAATGTGTGCTCTTCTTTGTAGCAATTAATCGTTAATTCGGCCGTGATGCTATTGATCGTAAAGCAATACAGGGTGCGAGTCGAGAAAAAAAGACTAAAAATAGTAAGAGCATGTGTGTGTCTAATCTAATCGATTATGTGTTGGAAGTTGGTTTAATAAAGATGAGAGTAATGCGGAGGCCGACAAACCCACCACTGCCTTTCATTTGCATAGACATAGCAATTAGTCGGGAATCGTTCTGATCGGATAGTTTTCAGCTTCATCCCAATGGAGAGATTGTTTTTCAGGACGGAATAATGAATTAGGCGAGCGCTGACCGGAACGCTTTTGTTTATACTATAAATTTGCTCGGAAAACTCGTGAAAATCCCCTACTGAAGTGGGACGTTCGCAAAATTACGAATTGAATAAAGCATTCGAGCATGGGATTATTCAGCACTCGCCCATATATTCATAAGATATGCAAAATTCCCAGAAATAAATTTATTTATCGACTTTAAGTATGCAACGTAACAACAATTAACATTAGAAACAGCAAGGGACTTTCCAAAGTGTTTATTTTTTCCACCGGCAAATGTTGGACGTTTCCGAAAGTAAAAACTTCTAAAGATAGGTTTAATAAGTCTTGTTTTTAAATTAGAAGACCAACAAGTGTTAAAATTTTCAAAAAAATTTGAAAATGTCACTTATAGGTATCTAGGATTATTTTAGATACATAAACTGTTAAAATTGTCTAAAAGCAGGGTGTGAAAAAAGACGAGCTGTTAAAACCCTATTAGTAGCCTTCTTGTTAGGAAGGTGTTATTGGCAGCCTGTTAATATTCAAAAGCGGACATGTTAAAGGACACAAAATAGGAGCTTTTAAAAAGTAATAAAGATTTTCAGTTTCTTTTTTAACTATAGGTTCAGTTAACAGGTCTATAAAAATTCAGAATTTTACGGGACCTGTTAAATCGGCAAAAAAATTACATTTGACATGCCTACAGTGCAAAACTTTTTAGATGTTAATGAAAGAAACTGTTAATGTTTAAATATTTTAATAACTTTAGAATAATAATTATAACACTAATTTACATTGTATCTGTTTCCTCAATTTTTTTCCTATTGCTTACTAATTATTGAACGCTGATTTCAAAAGTGTCAACAGATAATATTAGATAGAAAATATCAGAATTTATTTTGAAAAAAGTTTAGAAAAAGTACTATATTTAGTCATTTACTTCTAGGAAACTTCGTTCTAAAGCTTTTCTGTTATATGTATAGTTATATCGAGTCTTAGAAAATGTCGTATTAAAGACCAGGAATAGTCAACCATCCCGTGCTTATGCATACGTTTGCCTTTTAAAAAGTGGGCATATTAATGTATTCATTATTCAAAAAAGTATAAAACATTTACAATTGGACCTAGCATTTTGAAATACGTTAACATTAACGTTAACAGTTAACATTAACAAACCTATTTTTTCAAATTTGAATATTAACAGATCCAACTTTGAAAATTCGAATATTAACAGATCCATTTTTCAATATCAGACAAGTTTAGAGGACCTGGTAATATCCAGATTTTAAAGAGTAGACTTGTTAACATTCAAATTTTTAAAAATAGCTTTATATAAAAATAGTAAAAATTTTATTTGTAAATTTTTACAACATTAACAGGTCAACTTTTCGAAATTCGAATGTTAACAGAATCACTTTTCAAAAATTAAATATTAACAGGTCGCCTTTCTAAAAAAATTGAACGTTAACAGGTCCATTTTTTAAAACCCAATTCTTAACAGGTTCTCCTAATTATTCGGTAAAATCTGGTCCTGTTAATGTGTTTTCGTAACAGATATACGTCACAAATTTTACTGCATAGCTGATTTTAATATGTCCATATTCAGGTATTCCATTATTAACAGGTCCGCTTTTTTACTCTCTGAACATTAACAGTTCCAGCTGTTTACAGGAAAATTTTCTGATTTACCTGTACAGGTATGCTTAGAAAATGTTTGTTTAAGACTAACTATTTAAAATTAAAAAAGATCACACTATGTTTCCATACAGTGATTAGAGTTTTCTTATTTTACTTATTACGGTTCCAGTACTTACATGTTTAGTTAATTCATTAGCAACTTAAAATTCAAAAAGAAAATTAAAGTAAATAGTATTTTTTTAGAAAACAAGGCCAGTAAGAAACTCGGGTAAAAGCAGTGTAGCTGTGAAAAAAAGTTGTGGTTTACATTAGATCTTCGGACAAAGGAAGACCATTTATATAGTAAAGGTTAAAGCAGCAGAATATAGACAAACATCACAAAAAATCAAACAGTAGATCACGACAAAGTTATTTGTTCGAATCTACTTACATGACAAATGATTTATTAAAAGCTACCTTACTTTGTAATTAAAATTAAATGACGTTTAGTTAATTATGCACCGACCGTTTCCACGTATAGCCTCATTATTTCTTACAATATGTTCCGTACACATGCAATGTGACATTAGAAATTATTATCCCGGGCAGCTTTTCATTTGCGTTTTGCAAATGAATCTCGAGCTTTGCATGAAAGTTATAATTCGATTATGATAGTTCATAAATCAGTCCCGGGTCATTTAAACGACGATAAAAAGAGACGTCGAAAATACTTTATAACGGTGGAAATAAAAACAATCTGAAAGATCTGCGAGTGCTAAAAGGTACGTGTTGAAATCATCCGGTCGGTCTCCGTCTCGCGCTTTTTTCGCCTTTCTCTCTGTAAGTTCAGTGTTTTTCTTCCGCTCGACTCGATACTGAATCGTAAAGTGTGCCCTCAATTCGATCAAGACAAGCTGTTACCCTCCTATATCGAAGGTGTTTTCCTACATTTATCTTCATATACCACATGCCGATGTCGGTTTTGTTTTCCTTCCTCTCGAAAGGGACGCCTTTCGAAGGTCAATCGAACAAAGAAATATCAATTTCGGCAGCGGAAAGCGTATGCATGAGGGAAAGCTATTTATAACGCGGCAATCGACAAATAAAGGCCCTTCAAGTGCCAAACAAAGAACCGAACTTGCAAAAACCTTTTGCCGTTTTATTACGCGAAAGCAAAAAATGATGAATTTGCTCAAGGAGAAAATTGGAATTTTATCTCGCAAATTTAGGTGAATTTCTAAAACCGAAAACACGAGTTTTACAACTGAAATTTAAAAAAAAAAAGTACACGAGTGCGTGAACTTTGGAGTGGAGCTGAAGCCAAGTCCTGCGAAGTGAAAACGCTTTTATTTAAAAAGTTTCCCATAAATATTGTTAAATTTTTCAGGGAGCTGTGAAAGTTCCGTGAGGAGTTTCGCGCTTGATTGGAAGTGCCAAAGAAAAATAAAAAGTAATAAAATTGGAAAGATGCGAATAAATCAGGGCGGGGTTAATTTCCGAAAGTAATGAAATTTTTTCAGAGCAAAACCGGTCGTTATAAAGCGTCGCGTTTCCGCATTGTGAGTTGAGCTTAATGTATTCACACTTGAAAAGTAGCTTTCAGTCCACTGTCCTCCTTGATGCTGTTTCAAAGTAGATGTAAGGAGATTGTCGCTGAAGTAGTTTAAGAGTCGACTTTTGAAGTCGGACAGAAGTTGAGTCGTTTCCCCGTCAACGAGCTCGTCTCGTCCGAATAAAAACCGACTTTTGCGATTAAAATTAATAAATATTTCGCGAGCTGCGGCTTAAGATTATAAATGTTATAAGCGGCAATTTGGGTAAGTTGTGTTTGAAATATTCATTCGGTTCGGGCATAACGCAATTTGGAAGTTGGTTGATTAAATTTGGTTTCTCGCCTTAACGGCTTTCAAGAATGCAAACCTGAAAACACACTGTTTTGGCTTAGGGCCAGCTAATAAACGCCGCGTCTAAACCGAAAATTTATGTTATGTAGGACGAGTATATTTACTCGCCACTTTAACAATCCGCTATTGCCAACTAACAAACTTAAATCATTAATTATACAACGGATTAATTAATCAATTGCTCAATTAAATCTCGCGCTGCCAATGCGAAACTGCCGCAACTGCGAAAATTATTGTTCTGGGGCGGAAATATTGCCTAAACATCTGGCCCCTTATATAACATATTAAGCACAATATTTCAAACTTTATTAGAATACTTAGCAGGGAATTTGTATTACTTATAATGACGCGTAATAAATAACTTAAGCATTTGTCACCGCAAATCCACATTATTGTTACTTGGCAAATTACACGGAACTCCGCGATTTGCAAGACTAATTTCAAGTGCCCACCCGCACAAAATCCATCCAAAAACACATTATTTATCCACACACATACTAATTCAACAGGATTCAAGCACCCGACTTTCTACATTGTAACTATGCTCAAGTTTCACTATCTAAATTAGAAAATGTACACTATCTCTCATCTTTAATGTTTTCATTGCTGCGCTACAACGCTAGTAAAGAAAATTACAAAACTGCGATAAAATGCGAACATTTTTGCCCTCGAATACGTATTTTTAGTTTCTCTTTAAAATGCAGTTATAATTGTAGCCATAAATCATCGTAATTACATAATTAACTCTAATTAGGTTTAAATGCAAACTTTGACGTGTTTATGTATGAAACGTGTTTACACATCTTGTAATATTTCATTTTAATTAGTTGTTAGTTTAAATAAAATTTATAGTGCATCAGCAACATAATTTGGAATTTCAGCATTACATCTAAATAGTAACGAAAGTCTTAATTGGGAAAGCGACACAAAATATTGAAATAATCTATTGTTGCCAAACTGAATTTAACTTAAGGGCCCATATCCTAAAAGCTAAGGGTAAATTCGAGACTCGGCTCAACTCTGGTATGACGTGGAGCAAAAACTTGGTAAACGTATTGAAAAATAACATGGTACAGGGCAACTTGGAAAGTGATTGACAGTTATCATAAAATCACAACTGTGATCGTAATGAGGGTTTATCCCTACGGTCGGTCGCTTTACCTACTACTTTGAGTAAAATGTGGAAGTATTATAAAAATTGAGGAATTATGAAAGAGGGCAATAAAATACAAAGTCAATCCCCCAAGTTGAATCGCAGATTTACATAAAAGTAACAAAGCGTTTTCGAGACAACCGTCTCATCATCAGTGCCTGATAACTGAAAATTATAATATAGAAAAAACGGGAAAATTTACCAAAAAAAAAAAATTAAAAAAGCTAAGTTTTCTGCGATTAAAGTTGTGCAATTGATTTTGAATTTTATTTTCTATGCTCCCAGCGAACTTAGAATTGAAGAATTTACAAGAAATAATGTATGAAATTACGCTCTAGTCCCTAGAATTACGTTGCTCCCATATTTTTCATGCAATTTATTAATTTGTTTTTTTTAATGATAAAATACTTGGGAATAGTATAATCTGTTTCAAAACTAAAAAAACGCCAACGTCCCATTTTATAGACTTATTTTTTTAAATAAGATTGATAAAATTGTAAAATAGTTATCAATGATTAGATCTCTTATTGAAAGTATAAATTACATTAGCTATTAACAGCTACTTTTGAGAGAAAATGCAACGTTGGCGTTTTTATAGTTTTGAAACAGGTAATATATGTTTTTTTCTTTTTTCAAAATTGACATTCATTAATTTTGGGACAATCACATTCATTGGGTCCATAATTTGCGTGTTTATTATACTTATATTGTATTGTGTATTTTTTTTTCAATTTTTTGCATAATACTCCAATTTCACCATTACCTATCATTTTTTGGATATAAACTTGTTATAAATAATTTCCTTTGCAATTAAAAGACAGTGAAGCAGCAATACATCTTATTATTTTATACCCCCCCAATAAAGAAGTTAAGATCTCAAACCATAACGATTTAATTCTGATTTTCAACGGCTTTTTTACACGGGGGAGAAAAAAATGGCGTTTTTGTAATGACAAATAAATCTCTTCGTCTTTATAATTATTATTTTTTAAAAATATGTATAAAAATTCTAATAATAAGGTAAACCTAGTTTCTTTTATACATAACTACTTTTATAATAAATACCACGACTGCGTACTTTTTTTTACAATTTTTTCATGTACTACCCTAATTCCACCGCCATTACCAATTTGTTTTCTAAACTTGTTCTAAATACATAATTTCATTTGCAATTAAAATACAGTGCAGCGGGAAAACATCGTATTTATTTAATGGATAACCTCTCCGTTGAGAAACTATTGAGAAAAAAAAAACTTTTTTTCAACAATAAACTTAGCCTACATGGAATTGAAATTTTTGGCTTTCGGTATTATTTGTCGCCTCTCTATGAATCGAGCTACGAGTATATTAATTAGACGTTTGCCTTTATGTCTGCACGTAATCGTAAACTCAAAAAATTTGCTTTCAGAATTACTCTGACAGGTAAAAATTAAAGCACAGTCGATCATACATAGGACCTCAATCAACTTTTCAAATCTCGTCCTTTACGTTTAGCTTAATAAACATAAGAAAGAATGTGTAGTTGCAAAATTATTGTAACAGAGAAGTAAGTGTAATTGTAATAAATCACTTAAAAAGTGCTAATTATAATATTTGTAATTAATAAGATTGTGATCAGTTGTAATTATTATAATTTTATTAAATAAATGTGTGAAGTGGCAACTTCCCTAAAAAATTTCAGCCACTGAAAATTATGAAGAAAAGCCATCCGAACATTTTAATTGTGATTAAACGCAACTATTGCAGCAAATGCAAATTTATTCCAAAAAACATTTATTTTTACTAGAATCTTGCTATGACACTTGATTTAAGTTATTACCAAAAATTTGCATATTTTCTCAAGGGTGCTACCTGCTACCTAACTTTTAAACATTTGACAAAAATTAACTTAATAATTTTTTATGGATTTCCGAAAACAAACTGTTGTAATCTATAGGCTTAAAAAGTTAAAAAAAATATTTTTTAAACAAAAAAATTAAAAAACTTTATTAACAATTTTTTGATTTATGCGTCTATAGGCGACTTTAGAAACATAGATGCTTTCATGTCGTGAAAACCTCATTCAAAAATTTTGAAGCGTTTATGAGTAATCTCTTATAATCTTTTACATTGCTTTTGCCCTATCTCCGAATCTTAGGACTGGCCCCTTAACAACACTGGAGCGAGTGAAATAACAAACACCTATGTTGTATAAATTAGCATTTATTTAAGAAATAATAAATACATTTTGTGTTATTCTGTCTGTGGAAAAACGTACGCATTTATGGCACACATTTCTTTTTCAGTGATGATAATAATTGTAATGGATAATTTTATGAGAAATCGACTCAAGGCTAATATGTTTTATATTTATTTGATGACTCTTATAATTTTCAAAACAGAATTTGGATTTTTGCACAGGATAAACTGTCAGATTTGTTATACAAATTGGACAACAAAACGACAATTTATTTTAGTTACAAAAAGCACCACACCTACTAGTTGTCCCAAACCATTTCCTAAATGAATTACAACTGACCTTTGGGCACATTTAGGGTAATAAACCCCAATTTGCTTTGTAATTAATCTGATTTAAAATTCTATTTCACATGTCTGAGAGCTCTAGGTATTATCTACCCTTGAGACAGAATTTTGTAAATTTTTACAACTTTTAAAAAAAAATCAGACTAGTTCGTTTGAACTTAGTACATGTATTAACTTTTTTATGTTTTCAAAGTTCCCCAACTCATGTTCACATTAGAACATGCCAACAACAGTAATTAAAAAACTTTTGATAATTACATTATTTTGACGAGTTTTTCTTTAACAGACTTATGACTTCTTCGCAAATGAAACAGAATTGCTATTAAAGCATTTGTAAAAAGAATGTTTTCATGTTTATGACATCAAATTTTGAAAATAACGGAGTAAATGGTTTGATTTAATTAATTAATTATAATAATACCGGGACAAACAAACAATTGTGTATTTCCAAATATCGCGTTAATAGTTCCGTCCACTCGTTTTGTTTGCCATTGGAATTAATTATAGTCAATAAATTAAACGTGAGATATGAATTTAATTCAGCCGCGTAAATAAAACCTCCCGTTTCATTAAAATCCAATCTCGCAGCATTGAAATAGTTTCGCAAATAGTTAATTGTTATTAATAATGAATTTGCCTCGACTGAAACTTTCGCAACTATTTGTCATATTATTAGAACTAACTCAGAGAAACTTATCAGACGAGAACGACTTCTCGAGTAATTGAAATTGTATTTCCCGAGCGTGAGAATAAATATTCAATTGAAACAGGAATTAAAAAGTAATTGTAACATTTTTGCATTATGAAGGAGGTTGTTTCGCGTGATAGAACACACAAGACGTCAGATGGAGCTACTTAAGTATGCTCCCGATATCGCAAACTCTCGGAACCATAAATCAGAACCGATATTGCATTAGCAATGAATACACAACCAAACTCACGCGCTTTTATCACTTTATCACGTCACGAAAGTTTTAATATTGTAAAAAAAAATGTTGCTCCAAGTGAATAAAAAGGGGCAAAAAATTCACGTTGGGATTCCGCCTTATCGGCTCGTTTTCCATCTCGTCTAATCTGTTATCGGTGTTCGCTCCATTGTTAATTTTCTTGGCATAACTATGCTGAAACCCGATAGCCGGAGGCTTATAGCTAAACCGCTGTACATTTAATCGAAATTAAGTTCATTATTAAACTTGAAACCCTGCCCAAATGTTCCAATTATCCAAAGTGTAGAGAAAATATTGGCAGACGAGGCATACGTTCCAGTCTAACGACCTTTTAACTAACCCAAGACCTGTATTAACTGATAAACTCGACAAATCCGAACCCTTCGACCGCATCCTCAACGAGGGCGATCATCGCATAACACGTATGGAGATTTCGAAGGGCTTTTAATTGGAACGGTGTTTGTTTTTATTGTCTCGGAACGAAATATACAACTCGGTTAGCAAATGCCTGACCATACATTTTCCGAATTGAATTCTCTATAAAGTAATATATTTTGTGTACATGGTACATTGCGCGCATTTAACCGAAGTCTGACGACGGCGCGCCATATTTCATCCGGTTTGCATTATGGCTTTCAGGATTGATTTTCATTCGTTTAATTCTGAGTTATTACAGCCATGACCAAGAACAACCAGCGAAATTGCATCAAAATACCAAAACTCACTTTTATAACTCCAATAAAACATTTTAAAAGATCTCCGCTGCTTTTATGGCTCTTAGTTCAAGATAATGCAATCAGCATCTTCGCTCAGACATTTCCGAATCCCTTTAAAGCTAATTTGCACAATATCTTGTCTTACACGCACAGAGGACATTTGATGCATTGCCAGACTATAGTAAGCTCAGAAATTGAACTAAACACACTACTAATTATTATTAATGAGATTTGTGCAACAGTAAGCGACATTCCTCTATTTCGAGCAGAAATAGAAAGTAATTAACTTCGTAAATCGTAACTAGATTTGCAACTTTACACCAACATTTTTAATAATAAAATAAACATTTGTCTTTGATTTTCTTTTCCAAAGTGTGGTTAAATGTGTAAGCAATAACAGATTTTGTCTCTGGTTTCTCAAACATTTTGCGTAAAGTAATAATAATTTTTCTAATTTGTATTGTGTCATTAACCGAATTTTCCCAGAATTTTAGGCCTGTAATAATAAAATCATTTTTTAATGATGTTTTGGTTGTACTCAAACAATATCTACAATAGAGAATTTTTAGGTGGTTAAAAATTTTATTTAAGTGTCAAGAAGTTGTAAAAAAACAGAATTAAAATCTGGTAATTTAGGATACATTTTGTATTAATTCCTACAACAGAAAAAATAAAAACATAATTTTTATCCAATAAATTCCATTACAATAACAAACAAAACAAAATACGTTTAGTAAAACACTTAAAATTCTCTACTGCACAAAAAAGCTACCAAGAATTCATTTTTCATCTCAACCTAGAAATTAAACTCACTGTATAAAAGTACTTACTAGTACTACTAGAAATTAAACCTACTGTATAAAAGTACTTACTAGTATTAACTTCAGTTAATTAACATTTTTATTTTCAGTAGGTTCTTATATACAAAATTTTCTAGGAAAGTTTGTTTTAGTTTGTCACTAACTAATTTTTCCACAAGTCCTTTTAAAAACATTTACACTTTATTCCCGAGTTCAATAGCTTGACTAAAATAATGTGGTTTTACAAGAGCTCGTGAGTCTTCAGAATTAAATGATAATGCAATATTCAACTAGAGTATTTTGAACTCAAAAATTAAAAAAATTAAAAGTTCAAAAACCAATATTTTAAGAAAGTGGCTTTAACGTTAAAAAACTAAAAACACAAAAAAAATAGTGAGATTTAAATTCTGAAGAACAAAGTGTCTGAAAAACTTTACATTCTAAAATAAAAAACCAACACGCTAAAAGACTGAAAAGCTACAAAAAATAAAAAACAATGAAATTAAAATTCTATAGAACTGAGTGACGAAAAGTGATAGAAATTAAAAAAACTATGGAACTGCAAAGGTAAACATTAATGAATATAAAATATGGGAAAACTAAGAAACTAAAAAGCTGAAATATTGAAAAACTTAACAATTGTGTGACTGAAACATTAAGAAACTATGAGACTAAAAGACTGGAAGCCTAAAAAACAAAAAATCTCTAGTAGATGTAATTTTTTTATTAGGTAAATTGAAAAATCTAATGATTTGTGTTTTCAACTAAAAACTAATAAAAAAAATTAAAAGTTATATTTTAAATTAGGAAGGTTAAACTTTCGGATCTTTAAATCACATTTAAGACACAAGTTAATTTAAGAATTTATGTAAAGTAATAATTGTGTCAAATATTTTACATTTAAGTAAAATTCAAGTCCTTAAAAATTGCGAGTTAAAATTTTTTTCTAAGATCCGGTCTCTAATAAAGTGTTGGCAGTTGTAGTGTCAAAGCATCAAAATTAAAACATGTTTCTAACTTCTGTAATACCATTATAAAGCATTAAAATCACTAAAAATAAACCCAAAATTACAATTTATTTGCTTCTCTTTACTAATTTTAACGTGTTTATGAGCCCAAAACGATCTAATCTATTGCTGGAAAAAATATACTAAAGACAGATTTTCCAAAGATTTGGAAAGGTTACTAATTCTAGGCTTTTTTCTACAATATTTTTAACGTTCTGATAGTCGTGGAATTATTCCCTAAACTACTTAGCGTAAAAAATTAAAGTTATTTTATCCCGGCGCCTCCACCAAAATTTTAATTTAAATAATTCCATGGAATCGTAATATTGTAGCAATAATTTGCAGCAATATTTTTTGTAAATGATCGATTTTTGTGGTTTCGGCCCATCAGTTAATCAACTTTCCGAGCCGTTAACGCGGACGTGACACATCCCTAATGATGAATTAAGTGGAAATTAACTTTTTTATTGGTCCATAAAGCATTTTACGTGTTTGAGTTTGGAAATTTCGCTGTCAAAGTGGCGGTTTTGCTCGATACTCGAAGCCATTAATTCCAGCCGTTAACCTTGGCAATTTTAACGAAAATAAAATCAGACGAATCCGTTAAGCGTGAGTAATTCGCGATCGTTAGTTATTCTGTAGAAGTAATTGTAAATTACGTCGCTTATAAATTAGTATCTCCATAAAGAACGTTTATATTTGGTTGTAAAATCCGAGCAAAGCAGCCAACTTAATCCACGATTTTATATGCCCAATGCAAGAATACGAACGACGATAAATTACAACTTACCAATGATAATAAAATATTTTATAGTTGAAACTTAGAGAAATTGCAGAGCTGGACGTTGTCTGATCGATCGTTTCTCTCGGAAAATTCAAAATGTAATTATTTTGCATTTCCAAAAAATATTCCAAAAAACGAAACAGGGGATCTGGCGTTTTTCCAACAAAAACACCTCTTTGTGCACACATCGCGACACTTGTAGATTTTAAAGTTCCTTAAGAAGTTTTTCGCTTGTAGTTGTATGAAGATTTATAGAAAAGCGTGACACAAGCTCTTGCCAAACTTCAGACAAACACAAACTTTTCGAAATGTTGATGTATTACAGCACGTACGACTTAAAAGTTACAACATTTTTACGATTGTTCTAATAAAAAGTTTCACAGAAGCGACTGAATTGGACCAATCTTTCATCTTTCGCGATTATCTAAATCGTGAGTTATGGAAGATCGATGAAACGTCCGTCATAAGTGTGTTTGTTCTTAAGAGAAAAATGAATCGCATTTTTCAACGCAAGCACAACTCGTAATCCTTTGAAAGCAGGGCGCACTTTTAAAAAATGTTTAATCTCTGCAATGATTTTATATTATAAATAAATATGAGGCCTATGTGAAGTAAGCTTAATTAAAATGCCAATCACCAAAACTGACATTTAAACAATTTAGCGA